>CM061258.1:102430000-104979613 GCA_030848825.1 Tadarida brasiliensis | reverse complement strand
TTGCAATCGATGTCTCATTCAAGACCAAGGTCAGGTTATCAATCTTTATTATAGATGCTCTGGAACAGGGGATCTGGAGCCTCCACTGTTGCAGAGAAATGTCTGGAGACAAAACCTCTACCGGGAAGGACTGCTGGCGAGCAGGCTGCTGCAAGGTAAGATGAAGGGATCCCTCCTGGGCGGGCAATACCCAGGACTTCCTGAAGGGGTGAAAGAGAGGCTACCTGTGCCACGTCCTAGGTAGGTTCTGATCTTGGTGCCCAGGTGTGACAGCAGCTACAAGTAGGTCTAGGGCGGTGCAGAAAGCCCAGACTTTGGCTTACCAGTGAGTAAGTCCCACTGGAGAAGTCGCTACCTCTGAGCCTAAGTTTTCTTCTATGTAAAAGGGGAATAATGCTTCCTGCCTTGCAAATCTGCTGCTAGATTTACAGATAAAGCTGTATAAAGCACAGGACAGATGGCAAGTGCTCAGTGGATCATAATTGTTGTTATTAGGTGGTTTTGCAGACAATGGTGACTTTTCCAGTGTTGTGACTTTCAATCTGGCCTTTGGATGTCCCCTATGACTCTTCCCAATTCCCTTTCAAGAGTTTCCATGATATGTTTTATTTGCGGGACATCTGACCTCAGAAGTCTACAAAGGGGAAAGAAGTATAAGGGAGGTTCATGGGTGAGTCTGATGGGGTTGGGTGCCTCAGACTTTGATGTCTCAAGAGCAGAATCAACCATCTTCAGCAAGGGGTCTGCATGTGGTTGGGGTTCATGGGGTCTTTACCTCCATCAGATAGATACTGTTTTCTTATCTATATCAAATAATAGAGGATGAAACCAATTTTATGTTTCCAAAATCTTCTCAGCCAGATTTTAAACTCTCTCCAGGACAGGAACTATGCATTTGATTTGGCTTTATATACATCACACCACACCCCCCACCTTGCTTTTCCAAGTGCCCCCAGTACTTGTGCGCATGCACACCCTCTCCCCTGCCCCAGGCTCTGGGAGCAGTTGCAGATTTGAGCTGACTTTATTTCTCATTGCATTTGGGAAAGCAGGAAACTTTGATTCTCTGTATGTGGTCTGGTCTCAACCCTGATTTCTGAAATAAAAGGTCAGGGGTAAAAGGCCTTGAAGCTGAATATGAGAATAGCCCTTTCCAAGGTCAGACCTACCAAAGATTTTCATTCTGGTAATAAGTGCTTATGTTGCCAAAACAAAGATGGCTGAAGGATTACAATGCTCTGTGGCATGAAGAATGTATTTCAGGGGGGTGAAAGTCATTTAATAACCAGTAATGACGTGGCACAGGATGAGAAGGCCATGAGGGATGTTCCTCTCTCACTCTGGGATTTCTTCCTAAAGTGCTCAGCCCTCTGATGGAGAAGGAGCAGAAAACTACCTCAGGTTCCAAACCTGGCACAGAGTAGGACTTCAATAAGTATTTGTTGGAGGAATAAGTAAATAAAAGCATCAATTGCTTCAGAAAGGCATTTGAGAGGAGACAGCTGAGATGATGTCATTAAGGTAGTAAGAATATTGAGCAGGTGCTTGGCAGCCTGGTTGAGAAAGCAACTTTTTGGTCTGCTTGTCTGTAAAATGGTATGAACATATCAGCAAGAATGCAGAGAAGTAAAATTAGGGTATATGGATGTAATGCAGTTGAATGAGATTAAATAATAACAGCTAACTTTTACTGGGCGTTTACTGTATGCAGGTAGCAATGGAAGAATTTTATGTGAATTTTCTCACTTAATCCTCACTGCACACAATGTGGTGCATACTTCTGTTGTGGAAACTGAGACTCAGCGAGGTTAGCTAACATGCTCAAGGTCAAACCGTTCTTCACCAGAATTTGAACCCACATCTCACTCTGTGGTTGTGTGCTGTTTAAATGCAGACTGGATGGATAAGGCCAGGGTCCTTTCTGGCACAGTGAGTTAGAAATGGGCACTGAGCCCTGACGGTGTGGCTCAGTGGTTGAGTGTTGACCCATGCACCAAGAGGTTGCTGGTTCGATTTCCAATCAGGGCATATGCCCAGGTTGTGGGCCAAATCCCCAGTGGAGGGCATGCAGGAGGCAGCCAATCGATGTTCTCTCATCGATTTTTTATCTCTCTCTCTCTCTCTCTTCCTCTCTTTCTCTAAGATCAATAAAGAAAAAAAATTTTAAAAAAAAGAAAGAAATGGGCGCTGACATAGGAATGGGTCATCTACAGGAACTGCACATCACTTGCAGCACTGTGGCATTGTCCAGAATGGCAGTCTCCTTCACAGATGCCACCAGCATCTTCCCATCTAGCTGGCCTTTAAGGTGCCAGTCTGCTCTCCACCCCTGGGCTCCTGGCTGAGCAGCCCACTCACTGTGTCCCTTCTTGTATGGGTTTAGTCAGTATAGTATTGTGCATGTTTTTCGTGACCCCAAATACCCTCCACCTTCCTTTCCACACCTTATATCCTGCCCTGTCAAGACCCCATCATTTCTGAAATCTTTTGCTCAGCTAAACTGAGAACAAATCTCAGTTCATTGCTCAGATCAACACTAATGATATGGAATGTATTAGCATTTCATCAGTTTCCTTCCTGGATAATGTTTGCCTCGTGATTAAGTGGAATTTTTTTTTTCACGTTATTGCCCTATTCCCAACAAAATTGTAAGCTTCTAAGGACAGGGACCTTGTTTACTGCTTTTGTATTTCTTTGTAGTGTCTGACACAGCACTTTGCTCAAGATATAGTGTCTAGTGATTGGACAGTGGATGTTCCAACATTACTGGTGACATCCTTATCTGCTCCCCCAAAAGTCTTTTTAAAGAACACAAGGATCCCGCACAGTCACAGTTTGGCATTTGGCATTATATCCCCCTGTGCCTTCCTAGACCATAATGACTTCAATTTCTCTTAAATGCCTTTGTATTTTATATTCACTTCAATTAGCATTAATAGAACAATACTTTGCACCTTTATAGCATCTTTGTTAGAGGGCTCAAAAGCATTTTACAAGAAAGTATTAATTATTCCCATTTTACAGGCAGGAAACAGAGGCAAAGTCAAACAGTGACTCAGTCACAAAATTAGGACATGATTTTCCCTCTCTATTTTCAATTGTTTATTATAATTACTAGATCATGCCACCCCTTCTAGGTTAGAGTTAAATTACTATTTAAAGAAATGACATAGGCTCTTTCATATCCTTACTTTAAGTGATATCTGCTATTCTCCTGCATTATAAAGGTAGCATATGCTCATGTAGAAATCAGATAAAATACAGAAATGTTAAAGAAAATAAAACTTATCAAATTCATCGTTCAGAGACACCAACTGTTAATATTTTAATGTGTTTTCTTTTGGCATTCTACATGTATATAGAATATGCTATTCTTTGTAGTGGAGCTCATACCATGTTCCATTTTCCTTTTTGTTTTTGGTTAATCCTCACCCAAGGATATTTTTCCATTGATTTTTTAGACAGAGTGGAAGGGAGGGAGGGAGGGAGAGAGAGAGAGAGAAACATCAATGTGAGAGAGAACATTGATTGGTTGCCTCCCACACAATCCCAACTGGGGCTGAGGATCGAACCTGCAACCCAGGTACGTGCCCCTGACAAGGAATCAAACCCGAGACCCTTTGGTCCACAGGCCGACACTCCAATTGCTGAGCCAAACTGGCCAGGGCCCCATTTTCCTCTTATATAATAAACATTTCCCCATGTCACTATATATTTTACTAAAAATGATTTTTAATCGATACACACTATTTCATCATTTATTTAGTAATTTTTATATGGTTGGACACTAGGTCATTCCATTTTGTTGTTTTTTGGTTTGCTTGGTTTGTTACCAGAAATACCCTCCATGATTAAAATATTTGCATTTTATTATTTTATTTAACATTTATGTTTTTCAGGTTTTATGTGTGTGAATATTTTAATAATAATTTTTTTAAAAACTTGCTAAATTAGAGGCCCACTTTCCTGGCTTCTTCCTTCTATCTCACACACAAACAAAATTTTGACATGTGATGATATTCTGCTAGCTACTTAAACCTCTAAAGATATTAAAATACAGATTCTTGAAAACTGACACTAAGTCAAATATTTAACATGAGTGAAGCTTGAGGGAATGAAAA
Organism: Tadarida brasiliensis; assembly: GCA_030848825.1. NCBI lineage: Eukaryota > Metazoa > Chordata > Mammalia > Chiroptera > Molossidae > Tadarida > Tadarida brasiliensis. Next base: position 104,975,492 of record CM061258.1, on the reverse strand, counting down.
GAGTCTTCTATACACTGCTAGAAATACCAGCTTTCCTATTTTCCATTGGATCTAGCTTTCAAAATCTTACAAACCATACTTATAAACAATATACAAGTCTGACAGTGCTTATGACAAAAGAAAATCTAATTACATTTCTTGAAAACAAATCCTCATTCAGCTCCAACTATACAACTGCAGAGATGTCATAAAAGATCTTATGAAGAAACAAAACAATATTTTACTCAATGTTTTGAATACAATTTTTAAAAACTGTGTCTGCCCTGTATGTCCTGCCACCAGGGACCTAGTTATATATTTAAAATATTGGATGGCAAACTGATATTGTAAGGGCAATATTAATAATGAAAGGTCAATATAAGTAGAATGTATATGGCTCATATCTTTCAGGAGCAAAGAAAAGGAATTAATATAAGGTCTTAGCACAGAACTTGAACTTTACATTAAGCACAATAATAATATTTATATAGTACTTTATATATTTTAAGCCCTTTCAAGCTACTGATGATATATACTATTACTTTCTAATGATTCAGCAATGACATCAGTGAGAGTCATACAAAATGGCATTTATTTCAATAGTGTACAGGAAACATATAATAGGATATTTATAAGGGCATCATCATAATGAGGAGATAAAAAGGGGAAATTGAGATGTGATATTCCAATAAACTCTAAATTTCAAGATAACTGATATTAGATTATAAGTTTGTTAAAAGAAACTGGGGTGGGGTGTGTGCGGCTGGTAGGGTGGGATTTGGGAACTTGTGGGGTGATGAGAAGACCCAGGTCCCTCTTAGGGGCTTGAAAGTCCCAAAGCAGTTGAGTCCATTAAGCTAGATGTATTTTCCAAGTATAAGCCACCTCCATCTGAAAGAAGGAGTGCAAATTTTCTTGTTTAAGACAAGCAGAGGAGAACAGAACATAATCATTAGAGGTGTAGAAAGATAGCTAGAGAGAGCTAGTGGCATCGACATATGCTGTCCAGAAGTGGAAGGCAGAGTTAAATGGTGGGCCAGAAATTAAGTCTTTGAAGATTCCAAAAGGGTCTTAGAGACTGAGAGATGCTGTCACCAGAGAGAGGCTGAGAGGGTGGTGAATAGGAGAGTCTACTGTTCAGAAATCATTATAGTTTGTTCTTACAAGTTTGGCAGGTTCTTGGTACAATTATATAACTACACATACATTTGGCGTATAGAGATAAATTATGTACTATGCATGTAATTACATGTAGCAAAATGTGTACTTTTATTTGGTGGGTATTTACATAGTACAGTGAATAGTGTACTTAGAAATAATTAACATAAAGTATTATTTAAAAAACAAAACAATTAAAAGTAGTTTGGTTTGCTTGAGCGCCAGAAAGAGAGAGAGAGAGAGAGAGAATCTGTAATCTTCCTTTTATTTATTCCAGTAGTATATGCCAAATTGTTCTGGAAGGCAGTCACCAAAGACAAAAGGAAGAGAGCGTAATTTCCCTCTGTTATTCATAATCTTTTGATTTAAGGAAAAGACCTTTTCAAATTTAAAGTCTTAAAATTTCTGTCTGGCCTTAGCTATTCCTAAATTTAAAACATCTATAAATTCAGTCAACTTGAATAAATACCTTGATATAATTTTCAATTTCTATATTTGTAAATTGAGATTCCTGTATGACTAATTAGGAGTATGATTCGTTTTTACCATGCATCGAAAAGTAGCCATATCTTTATGTTTATTTGTGAATAAATTATAAGGTAAATATTCAGCATTATGCATTGTGTCTGGTTATCTGAAATACTCCTTGTTGAAAATTATTCACAACTAGTCTAGTTTGAATGCAAAAATATTCAGAAAGTGAATTAAGGTTTTAGAATGAATCTTTGAGTTTTCTTTTTAAGTATATTACATAGGATTCAGATTTCTGATTTTTTTTTTCATTATTCTTGGATTGGGGTTAAAAACTCCAGATTATTCTCCAACTTTTTCAGGAGACAAAGTTTCTATGAAATTTAGTTTTATGAGTCCATTATAAATAAGATCTCAGAACATAATGACTCTTTTGTGAGAGAGTAAAATAATCTTTTTCTTTTCTTTTTTTTTTTTTTATGATGTCCTACATTGTAAGACATTTTTCAGTTTGGAAGACATTCTTGATGGTTAATTCCTTCAAGGAATTAGGTTAAGTGCATCAGAATAATTACTAAATTAGAATCTTTAGAAAACAAGGTAATGTATTTTCCTTTCTTGGGGCTACCAAAGGAGGACCAATTTAGTAATAATCAACCCATATGGTATTTTAGAGAATTTTCCAATTTTCACCTTAATGGATTTAATCAACTATATGTAGATGTTGGGAGACAGGAGGCTCCACAAAATGCTAGGAGGGTAGGAACGTGTGACCTTCTAAAAGTGCCTTATAATTTCCTGTAAGTTATATTCATTAGTATTATCACATCCCAATATGGCCACCAAACTTTGCTTAGGTAAAATAAAATGAGTCAGAAAAGAAATTTAGGAATTCTGGACTTGTATATTAGTTACGTAGTTGCCTTATTTGGTGCTAAGTTGTATTTCATTTAAAGGTGTCAGGAACCCCATCAGATTACTTGGGATTTGATTTTTGGAAGCTGAGGATGTTAGTTATATACTTGGGAACTGGGGAGTTTTCTATCCCTAAAGGGAGAGCCAGAACATCAAAAAGTGAAAAGAATACTTCTGTATTGTTTTTCTTGTGCTTCATTCTAACATCAATTTTGAGTCAAGGTGCTTCTTGGTACTGGGCCAGTTATCTTGCTAACCTGCCTCTTCCTCACTTTGTTCTGGGCGATTATAGCAATTATTCTATTGTCTTTGTAGGTGCTAATGGAGATCTAGGTCCTAAAACCTTTCCATTTTCTGAATATTTTATACAATACACAGCTTTGTAGACCCACTATATTTGGATGGCAGTGAGTCCTCCTGACCTTCTACAATGGTGAAACTGAAAGACAATCTGGAAAAAGAAAGAAAAGATAGAAAGAAAGAAAAAAAGAAAGAAAGAAAGAAAGAAAGAAAGAAAGAAAGAAAGAAAGAAAGAAAATAGCCTCCAGAAACAGACATAATTTGTTCTTATTCTGTCTATACTCAAGAAAAATGAAATGCACTTTAAAACGTTTTTTAGGTCCCTGTTGATTATTTCACTCAGTTAAGATAATTTTTGATCAGTGGTTTATCTTGATGCCTTTAAGGTGGTAGCATTTTGTGGTGCTGGCAAAGTTACTCTAAACTGTCCCCCCACCCCTGGCAGAGAGCAAGAAGTCTTGTATAATTCAAAACTTTGGTAGAGAAATTAAATTTTATTTAAATAGAGTTTAACCTCTGGGCCATTCAATGTAATGTTTTTCTAAGTCAAGTTAGCGTGTAAAAAATGTAAATATAACCAGAAATGTAACAAGGGTATTTAATACTCATCAAATTTATTTCTAAAATATTGCAGTGGATAATTCGGAACCCTGAATTCCAACCAGATGTACTTCTGGAGTATTACACAGGTCATATATATTTCACATTTTTTGGTTCAAACCCAAGGGATTGACACGATAATTAGATTGAGAACATCTGCACCAAATCCAAACCATTTCCCTGATCCTTCCTTGAGCCTTCCCCAGGGAGGATTTTTTTTTTTTTTTAAGTTTCTGCACATTTTATTTGTCTAGCCATCTTTAGGGCACAAACAGGAGGGGAGGGCATCCGTACCTGCCGGTGTAGGATAGAGGAGGAATCGTTAGAGGAGGCATTTCGTCGAGACAGGAATCGACAGAGATGGCAATGCCATTTCCCGCCAGAGGCCTGGCTCTCGGACAGGGCGTGGCCAGGCGCGCGGCGCGCCGGTGGGCACGTGCGCGGGGACCCGAGGACGCGAGTGTCAGGGTGCCGCTGCCCTCTACCGGGCGGCGCGGTCGGAGCTCCAGCGCGGCCGCCGGCCGACAGCTCGCGGGGTCTGGCGCAATTCACCCAGGCGGCCCTCGGCGCCCGAAGTCAGGAGTGCCCTGCACGGCGCGGCGTCACGGCATCTGGGGCCGAGGCTCTCGACGTTCCCCCAACCCCCGCGCCCACACCCACCTGATTGTGGCCCCTTCTCCTGGTCAAAAATGCGATGGGGACGCCGAGAGAACTCCCCTCCAGACCTCAGGAACCGCGCGTTGACTCAACTGAAGCTTCTAAATCCTGGGCACTTTCATTTCCAGTCCCTTCATTCAAAAATGCTTAATTCACTCCAATGATCAGCCCCAAACCTTCGAACTCAGTTGAACAGCAATAATATCTCACATGTTTTATTTTGTATTCCACACAGATTTTATTTACATATAAATTTCAAGATTAAGGAGTTTGGGGATTTGTTTTAACTAATTACACGTTAAATGAAGTGCGGGAGAGTAAAAGTACACATTCCTACTGGAAACTTTAAAACTCACACGTGTATATAATCAATTAAAGATGACGATCATAAAACGTGTGCTTTTGCCAGGTTTCTGCGAAGAAAAAAAAATCAAGAGAATTGACTTTTTGGTTTAAATTTTAGCATTTCTGTAAACTAAGGACCATGCTTTCTGTCTTAAGTGTTCCCACACTTTCCAAGTTTGTGCACCCAAACTAGTGAAAACCGAGGTATCTGAACTACAGGAAGTTTCTAGCGCTGTTCCGCTGGAGCGGTGCGGGGGGAATACAGAGCTGTGCTGCGAGACTTTTCCTGTCGTGGCCTAAGCAGGCGCGACTCGAGCGAATAGGGGCCGCTCGGACCGCTGGCCACCCGGGTTGCTGTGCAGGGCTGTGCGGCGCGGGGACCGCGCTGCCACAGCGCGGGGCATTAATTTGTGCGGCTACATGAGGGTCAGGGGTGGTTTCCCTCAACTCTACTCCCCGCATCATGAAACGCTGTCCCTGGCGGGCTCAGTCTCTGAGTCCGGCTGGGGTGCAGGGGGTGGGTGTGCAGCCAGCGCGCCCCGCAAACGCCAGTTTCCGTGGACCCCGGCAGCGCCGAGTGGGGCCTCGGGCAGGTGGTCGCCGCAGCTCGGCGCGCTCCGCGCCCCGCAGGAGGGCGAGCGAAAGAGGCGCTGTTTCCGCGCCCGCAGGGACGCCGCCGCAGTCCCCAACCCAAGTCACTGAAGGGGCGGCGCTCGGCCAGCGACCGCAACCCCCGGGGGCCCAACGCAAGCCCCAGGTGAGCGGGCCCGGGGCCTCCAACGGGGGCCCGGGCCGCCCCTCCCGCTGCCCTCCAGCGCCCCCTCGGGGCCGGGCCGGCGGCCACGCCCGCTGGGGCTGGGGGCCCGGGAGGGGCGGGGGTCGCGAGCCGGGTGCCCGGCGCGGGGGGAGGGGGCAGGGGCCGCGCGCGCCAGGCCCGGCGGCGGCCGCCGCGCCCTCGGGCTCCGACTCCGGCTCCGGCTCGGGCTCGCCATGGCTGCGGCGGCGCCGTGAGGAGGAGTCCGCGTCCTCGGTGGAGGCGGCGGCGGCCGGCTCCAGGCCGGGTTTTGGCGCCGCCCGCCTGCTGCCTCCTGGCGGCTCCTGAACTCCAGCCCCCTCTCTATCAGCCTCTCACTCCGTCTCAATATGTCTCAAGATGGCGGCCAATGTGGGATCGATGTTTCAATATTGGAAGCGCTTTGATTTACAGCAGCTGCAGGTCAGGCTTCTCCGCGCTCGGCCTCTCGCCCGGGGGTGGGGGCTGCGGGCGGTCGCGGCCTCCCCCGGGGCCCCGGGCTGCCGGGTCGCTGGGGGGCCGCGGCGGCGGGGAGGAGGGGGGTGCCGGGGAAAGCCGGGCCGAGTCGGGGACAAGTCCCTCTCTCTCCCCGGCCCCCATTGATAACTCGCTTGATCAGAAATTGATCCTCTTTGTTCAATTCATCGATCAGCCCAAGATGGCGCCGGGAGCCGCCGTCGCCACCGCTGCCCCCGGGGTCGGCCCCCACCCCGGGCGCCCCCCCGGCCCTGTGCCGCCGCCACTGCCGCCGCCGCGGGACCGGGGAGGGGGCGGCCCCGGCGGCCCGCGGGGTGCGCGCGCGAGCGGGCTGCGGGCGGCGGCGGCGGCGGCGGCGCTGCGCCGGGAGGGGGCTGCGGCCCGTCGGCGGCGCCTGGCCGCGCGCCCCGCGCCCCCGGTCCGCCGTATTCCTGGGGAAAGTTTGTGGGGAGTTGCTGTGGGGGGTGAAGCGCCTGCCTCTCCAGGAGGAGCCGCCGCCGCCACTGCCGCCGGCGCGGCGGAGCTGGGGCTGGTGGCGCTGTGGTGCCGCCGGCTCGGGGGAGGGTCAGAGCGGCCACCGGCGGCGGCAGCGGCGGCGGCGCGGCCCGGCTCCGGCCAGGCGGGCGGGTGGCCGGGCGGGCGGGCGTCCGCGCTCCCCGGCCGGCCCAGGCTCCGGCCGCTGCCCCCAGCTGTCAGCGGGCGGGGCCGCGCCGCCGTTCCCGCGCTGGGCTTTGGGCTCGGAGCGCAGACCCCGGGGTTTGTTTACGTCCGGGCGGGCGCCTGGGGGCCACCCGCAGACCCCGCAGCGGCCCCGCTCTTTTGTATGCCTACACAAGTGGCGCGGGTCGGCTCCTCCGCGACCAGGGACCGGGGTAGGGGCGCTTTGAGGAAACTTGCGAGGAGCGGCGGGGTCGCCCCGCGCGCGGAGCCCAGGTGTCAGGGCGCCCAGGAGCGCTCGGCGGTCGCCTGTGCGGGCGCGGGGCTGCAACTTTCTCCAAGCGCAGGCCCGGCGCTGAGTCCCGGCGCGCCGTCTTCCCGGACCGGGGGCGCCACCTCCCCGCCGTCTGTCCCGGCGGCCCTCGCCGGGCGCCCAAGGTTTCCCGCGGCCCCTAGTAACCCTCCCACGCCCCTTTGGTCCTCTCCTCCCGGGCCCTGCACTCCCAGCAGGGTCCGCGGGTGCGATGGAACTCGCGGCGAGTCGGCTCCGAAATGCCTTCTCGGGTTGGGTTCTGGAAAGCAAAGCACCGGGGGACCCACCGAACTGTGGCGTCCCGTGCCGTGGTCCGCTCACCGAGCCCCGGGCGCCGGGCGGCGATCGTACCGGGGCTCCCCAGCCCGCGCCAAAGCTGCCGCGGTGCCCAGGGGGCGCGTTCTTGCCATCCGCTTCCCACCCAGAGGAGCGGCGCGCCCTCGGGGTCCGCCCCGAACCTGCCAGCTCCGCGTTCGCGGCGCCTGGACAACCTCGGGACTCAGCCAGGTGGATGTTGTGCGTAGCGGGAGCCAAGTTGAAGGTGAGCGGCATGTGGGCCAGAAGCTCCGTGAGCGCTGGAGACAGCGCTGGGGACAGTCTGGGGCTTAAAGGGGCCCAGGGTGCCCTGGCGCTTCGGGGGTCCCTCAGCGTCCCTGGGGGCCGGCTACTGCTCCCAACTCTAAGGTGTGCAGGAAGGTAAACTTGGTCGAACTTTCCTAACCTGGAGGACTGGTGATTGTGACCTACAATACATTTAGGAGGAAAGCAAATGAAATCCAGATGCAGGCTTATATGAAATGAAACGGATTGGATTAAAACATACATCAATGGAGTCTGACAACTTTAATTGTATATGCTTGTTTTCTGCCCTTGCCTACTTGAGAACTTGATAACGCAGACTCATCGTCGTTATGAAATTTCTTCAAATTTCTCGCTTAACTAGGAAGAAGACTATGTGAAATATGTATTTCCGATAAGATTAAAACTTGAAGGAGTTCGAGTATTTATTGACTAAAATAGATTACTCCAAAGTGTCTATTGTGTAAATTAGATTCCTGAATGTAATGAACACAGCCAAATGGCATTTTGATAAATTGGTCTACCCTGTTTTAGTAAAAATAGCTCCCTTTTACCATAATTTAATTCCCGTGCTTATTGTAAAACCCGTTGTGGAGTTTTAAGAGACACGCCTTAATTTTCTTTTTTTCTTGTCTTCCTGAATGTGACATCGTTTTTGAAGTATCCTAAACTGCCTGGGAAATGCATTTGATTTCTAGAGAGTTATTAGATCTTATGAACTCTTTGACAATGTCCTCCTCCCCTCTACCCCAGTGATTAGCTATTTGTTCAGGATATCATGAGGACATTTAACTGTGGAACTTTAGGATTTGATCGAAAGTTTCCCTGTCAGTTTATGTGAATGAACCATTAGATATTGATCTTGAATTTTAAAAAGCATCATTCTCTTTCCTGAGCACCAGTTGGCTTTTGATGGTAGATATGATTTGGCCTTAGATGATTTCCTATTGCTGCTTCATCGCATGTTTGAAAAACTTCAGTTGACTGACTATAGACTGCCAAAGTTCAAAGTATAAGGCTAAACTGGTTCTTTCTCTGGGCCCTGAAGAGGCCTTTTGAGTTGATATCTAGTTTAGCGTCATCTCTATTCCCACAGAAAGTAAGTGACCCAATGAGACTGCAGTTTGAGAAGAGAGAATTCATTAGTTTCAGATTCTTCTCATCTTTCCAGAACCCTTTCCATTGAGATCAGGTTGCCTGCAGAGCCCAGTGAGGGTTGTGGCATTGATATCTGAGGGTGAGGAGGCTGGGCTCAACTAGATCCAGATCCAGGTTAGAGACTTAAATGGGTCCCTGCAAGATAAGGCAGTTGTGCACCTCTCCCACAACCAGTGCACCAGGGCTGTGCTCTTGACCCTCTGTTGGTTGGTCTTGAAGCTGCCTTGGGACTTGGAGTGAGTGCCGAGTGCAGGGGAAGAGAGTTTCTGAAGATTGAGCTTTATTTCGTTTCCTTTTTAGTCCCTAAGGCTTGTGGTATGGAAGTTTCAGTGCTCTGGCGTTGCTAAGACTAGTTGGACAAGTTTTTATCCTATCCCACACTTGTAAAAACCAGGCTTTTTTTTTTTTTTTAAATAAGAAAAACGCCATTGTATAAATTTGCCTTTTAAATACACGTTTGAAAAGAGGACGCTTTCTAAAACAAGCTCATGTAACTCTGTATGTTAGTATAAGTTTTGGGATGGAGCCTGCCAGTGACTTGCTTTCCTTTGAGGCATTATTCCTATATGGTGACTAGTGTTTCCCCTTTAAGGAGCCTCTTCTATAAAAGTAAACTTTAAACATTTTCCTCTTTTTCAAAACAAGAAAGCAATTTCAGTTTTGCTGTAAGTCCATTTTACTGGTTGCTTTTATTTTGTTTTCTCCTGTTTAGGAAGTGTATTTGTTAACCATCATCCAGGACTGTTCCCATAAGAAGTATATTATTTTGACTGATATATGTATCCCATTGAGTACCCTTTATGAAATAATGGGTAAACAAATCAAATGTTTCTACGCTGCTACTGTCTTTGTTTTCTTGGTTCTTTTCATATCAGCGTCTTTGAGATTGGGTGTGGGAAGGGGTCTTTATCGGTTGATTAAAGTATTTTTTTCTGTGAAATTGTGTATGGTGTTTTTTGTTTTTGTTTGTTTTGGTGCAAGTTAGTGAAGGGATGAAGTTACGCAATAGCTCCTGATGCTGTTTGGGTCCACAGAGACCCCCTTCACCTGCTTCCCCAATTTTACCTATCTCCTACATGAGAAAGTTGGAAAGGGAAAGGGGACAGATTGCCAATTCCCTCAGGAATTATTCTCTCCTGATCCACTGAGCTAACCTTAAAAATGCTGTCTAGTGAGCTGATTGAGCTCAAGATCTCTAATGGCTGTTGAAAAAGTCCTCCCTTCTGTTGTGTACAATTAAAACAAACCCACCAGGGTTTATGTGGGAGCTGTGCAGAAACAATAGTCTGTGCTCCCTTGACACATACCCCCATTCCCCTTCCTGGTCTACCTGAAGCAATCAGGAGTCAAAACTCTTAAGGCTGTGCTCACAGTCTGTGTCTTAGGAGAGAAAACAGGTCTTAGAGAAAATAGGCTCAAAGTAGAAAAAGCCATATTCATTTCAGCTCATTTATATAAGCCCAAGGAACATCAGCAGTGAAATGAAGGAAGAACAAATTTGTTAGAGGAAAACTTGTCCTTTTTAAAAAAGGAATTCAATGTGTGAAAAATCCTACAGAGCTAGGCCAAAGTCCTACTTGTGCTTCCATTATATAGTTCACAGGTTTGATCTCATGTAAATTTCACGTTTAAAAGCTAAGTGTATCTGGTGGACTGTAACACAAATGTTACCTAAAAGTTTTTATAGAAGTTATTCTAACATATAGGATCATACATAATTTTAGAGATTATTTTAAAATCTATTTAAAATTATTTAATGTATAACTTAAAAAATATAATTGCTTTCCTTATGAAAGATCTGATTTTTACAAGTAATTGTCAAAGATAGACATTCATATATCTTGCCCTGTTGTTTTGTCTGAAGCTCTGCATTATGGCTGCAGAGAGATAGTTTTGGTTTCAACTGAAATTCCCCTGCCTCTGATTGTTTAAACTAGACCCTTAATCTTATTTTAACATACTTAAAATGTTCAAAAAACCCGGAAGAATTGTTTTGTATAAGTAGCAAGTGAATGTAGTTTAAACACTCAAGCAATTCTGCTATCTAATTGGAAACAGGTGGAATTCTTGGAATCCCGTGTTTAAATCTTATTATAGCAAAGCATAGAGACACTTTTTACTTAAGGCCATTTGTTTTGTTCAAGCTATTTGAAGAGGAGCCCCATGACCTCTCATTCTGCCCACTGCCATTTCCCTGGACGTTCCAGTTGTGCTGGGCATTTTAGGAACTGGGTACCTGAGAGAACTGCATGTGCAAATCATGGAGCAAAAAAGAACTTTAATGGCATAATTAGAAAAGTGATTTAATATCATTATGTAACTTTTATAGCAAAAAGGTGAATTCATTTGTGATTTCTGATTTAATAAACATTTAATGTCATGAGCATTTAGGTACATTTATTATACCTTGATAATGATTTAGAATTCAGAGAGAAACTACTTTCCCTAAAAGTTCTACATTTAGAGATAAAAGCTTAAATAGCAGCCCCTCCCCCCCAAAAAACTGGTTGGGGGTCATTTCAATAACAATTAATGGTGGGGCCCTCTGAATTGTCTAAGTCATTTTTTCTATTCTTGTTTTCAAAGCCAGCTAGTAGCCCAAGTTTTGGTTGGTGTTTGGGTACTGATTTTATTGAAGAGGATGACTAAGATTTGTATTAAGCTCTTGGTCCTGTCACACTTTTGAGGTTGCTGAGCTGTAATCAGTCCTGCTTTTCATCTGTCTTCTGAGAAAGTTGGTAGAGGAGAGTAGTCTTTGGCTGGGCAGGAGATGTCCCTGCAGGAAGTCACGTAGGATTGAGGAGGAACCAGTGGCATTGCCCTCATTTGTGCCATGCCCGAAGCAGCTTTGAAGCACCTGGGCTAATGCACCTGGGCTAATGCACCTGGGCTGTGACTTAAGATTTTTAAAAAGTGGGTGTGCTACCCTATTCACATAATATGACACAGTTAAAAAAGCATAATGAGGGTGAACAGCTCTTTCTGAAAGACGTAATTTGTTGCAAAACCCATCAAGAATCATTCCTTTGAAAAGTAAACAACTCTATAATAAAAATAATTCTAATTCTTGTTGTAATTAAATTCCAATATGATGATGTTAGTGGACAAAAGTTTCTTCACTTTAATCTGAAGGCTTTCTTTACTGCAGGAGGCCCAGAGCAGAATTTTTGTTTACTTGAACCCTTGTGCCATGGACAGACTGGGAAGTTTCTCAAACGTGATTGGTGTAGATTCTTATTCAGAGGACCCCTCCCTCCATCCTCAGAAACACCATCAGACAGGTGACTGGAAAGGCATGAGGTTGGGAGTGTTCATTCCTCCCAAGAATTTATCTAACATGTGGGAGCAACTGGAGAAATAGCCAGATGGCCAGGTAGGAAATTCACACGAAATTGACTAGATTCTTCAACAGACTGGCCCCACACCTTTATGAAACACAAGAGGACAGGACAGGCCTACTGGATCTTGCTCATGACCTGGCGGGCTCAGTCAGCTGACAGTGGAAATCCTGGATGCTTTTGACTCTGGATTATGAAGTTAATGTCAGAGGAAATTAGCAGAGCTTACTCTGAAGCTTGTTCTTTATTAGCATTACCCTGAGTATATCAGCATGGGGCCTGTTTTCTTAAAGACATTTTTCTGTTTGGCTGTGTTTGTTCAATAAGTAAAAGTAGTTAATGTTTTTTAAAGTTATATATGGTAGTTTTGAGTTTGGTTAAGGGAAAAACAAATTGACAAATTAGTTCTTAAGTGAATATTGTGAAACTGAGAAATAGGATGCCATTCTTACTGTTATTAAAATTTTATTTGGGTGTTGACAGCTTTTTGCTAAATGTAAGATGTTCAGATCCTGTCCACCCAGCTGTAAAAAAAAAATAATAAATAAATCAAAAAAGCTTTCCCCCAATTTCCTCCTAAATGCAAGACAGGCTTTCTTACATTGGGTCTTTCCCTCTAATTGTTAATATTTTATTTTCTAACATAGTTTTATGTGTTAAAGACCGAAAAGAATGTGAACTCATTAAAGGAACCTTGGTTCGGTTGCTATTTTGGATTTGTTAGGGTCTTTGGTTTATTGCCACTTTCCCTCCTGTTTTTAGGGGAGAAATTGCTATTTAGATCAAAATAATTTGATTAAAGCTAGTAAGTGACACCAAAGGTAAATCCTTGTTTTGAAAAGCCTGAAGCTGCAAACATAAGCAAGGCCGGTGGGCTGCTGGTAAAAGACGGGCCTCCACGGAACCATTGTCAGCCTGGATGCTGCCAGCTCCAAGTGCCTGCTGTCATTACTGCCTGCCATTTCTTGCCCCACTTCTGAGCTCCTGTCCTGCCAAGCCCGTCCCCTCCTTTGTTGTGACAACTGTTGTTTTTTTAAAAAGTATTTGTGGAGCTCCATTATTTTGAGATTCTTGGAAGAAAGATACTATGTAAATGAAAATTAAAAATAAAATTCTTGCTGGAGAGAATTGTATATTTAATTTTTGATTAGGTTTGGAAAAGACTTTATTTTCTTACCCTGAAAATAGGAACAGTCTGTGGCTTCTATCACCATTTTTGCTTCATTCTAAAAGGTGTGGCAGATAATGGTGAAACCGTCCTTTATTTTCTGTTTTTACACCATGGTAGTTGACCTAGAGCTTGAACCCATGCAGATCCGTGTACAGTGAATTATTTCTGTTTCACATTGTTCTTCTCTGCTCTCACTGAGCATGTAGATAGCAATTGCCTATAGAACATAAACCTTTTAAAGAGAAAAGATTTGGAGTCACCAACATAATAAATTACAACAAAAATTATAAGTAGACTTGCAGATCAAATCTTCCTCTCCTGTTCATACAGCAAAAATGTTATAAATCGTCCAATTTTGAAACAGCATAGGAGCATTCACGTAATCTAGCATAGAAACATTGATTTACTGGAATTGTTTCATTTTAGCTGTACCTCAACTCCTTGATTGCATAATGCTACGTGCTTGCTGTCACATCATTCAGCCAAGTAGGAGACAAAGTCAGGTTTGGAGGCATGAGTGGGACCCAGGAGCCAGACAGGAAGCCCAGGCTATTGCAAAGCGCCTGTCCAGATGACTTGGTCCACCATGGGCCTCAGTCACAGGCAGGCACAGAGGATCAGTGAGGTGGCCAGGGCCTGGCCAGCACTTACCTTGGAGAGCAGTGGTATGCCATCAGGACATCCCCATCTGGAGTTGGCCATCCCAGAGGGAATGCTGTCATCTTTCTCCTCCCCCACCCACTTCTCATCCTGGCACTCCAACTTGGCAGTAATGATGTGGGATTGGAAGAGGAAGGATATTGCCAGTTATGGCTGAATGTCTTTGTCGGGACTACGAAGTGGTTTGCTATTGTTTTACATTGCTCTGTGTTGGTATATAATTATGCTGTCATTTCAAAATGAACTGATACTTTAATAAATCTTGTGTGTGTATATTCAGTTAGTTTTGGGGGCTGCTTGTATATGAGAGCCAAATCTTTCTAACACACAAGAGCTGAGTATGTAGCCTTGTTTCAAAATTGTCCATTCAATACAGTTTGCAATCCATTATAGAGGTGGCTGCCAGATTAATCTTCCCAAACCATTGATTTCATCATGTCATTCCTCTCCTTAAACACCCACAGAGGATCAGTTTAGCACAGATTGGAGACCACATTCCTCAGGACAGCAGACAGAGTTCTTGATGGTTGTCTCTATCTTACCTAAACCTTGTCCCACTTAGAAGGATCCCAGATTCGTCATCCTCCTTGTGCACATGAGTATCAAGCCTTATTTCACACATTTCCTTCTTTCCTTTGTTTTTAAAACCAGTGCTGCTGGAGAGCCCCTTGTGTGCCAGGCACCACGATTCAGGGTAGGATGGCAGCCTTCTATGGGCGGAGGTGGATGGGGCAGCTGGGATACGGCTGTGACAGAGCTGTTTGCTTGGAGCTGTGTGCCTGAGATGTTGGAGGGCTGCAGAAAAATAGCATCAAAATGGGGGGGGTAGGGAGGGTTGGTGGGTCAAAAATGTGTCCAGAGGGGAGAGAAAGCTTGAGCTGATTTATGTGCACCTGGGGAAATATGGGAGTGAGGGCCTTCAGCAGAACAGTCGGGGGGTGGGGGTCGGGTAGGGGGTGGCTGGTGGTCTCTGAGACTTCCACTCTGACCTCTGGCTTCCCTCTTGGGTATTTCTTCCCACTTGTACCCACCATAACTTCCAGCAGTCCTTACCACTCAAGCTCCTGCTCTCCACCTTACGTTGTTATGCACCTGCTGTTTCACCCTGCCCTTGGCACCCAGGAAGTCCTGTTGCATGAAAACTGTGGGCTTCGTTTAAGGGGATACTCCCATATGTTCTGATTTAGGACTCATTCAGCTAGTTAACTAAGGAATGCAAATAGAATTCTTTTTAGGATTGTCAGAGGTGGGTAGATTATATTAAAATGGCTGTGTTTTGACAGCTACTGATAGGTACACATTGATAGAACATAGATTTCTTTTTTATTCCCATTTATTAAATTCCTTCTTTGCAAGGTGACATATACATTGGTTAAAAAGATTTGGTGACATATAATTGTATTTGTGGCTCATAAAATGTAAAAAATTCACGTTTCTAAAACTAGAATTGGGCAGAGCGATTGACAGATTTATCCTTTGACTCTGCTCACAGCCTAAATAGGAGGAAACTTCCCCATATTAACAGGAAAATGTTTATTGGAATGATCAAGAGAAAGCGAGTAGGAAGAAACACGAAGGTCTGGGTGTCAGCACTAGAGAACTGTCTTGTGTGTGCTCAGCCCCCAGAAGCTGCCCATGGGTCTGGCATGTGTCTGGGCAGAGGCTCTGGGCCAGCCCCATTTCAGAGCAGTGGCCTTCATAGCCTGCGTGCTTTCTCTGCTTCTTCATTTACAAAGAAAGTACCTAGGATATTTTTGTAGAGGTGATGTCACTGTCTGGCTGCATGATCATTTGCATGGATTTGGGGAAGTGAGGGCTGCTGGGACTTCACTGAGAGAGGAGGGCTGAGAGGAGCCACTGACCCACGTTCAGCATGGGTGGGGGTGGAGCCTGACATCCTCAGGGGCAGGAAGAAGGAAGAGGAGCCACCCCAGGTCAGGGGAGAGGGTGTGCTTCTTGTGGGATTTGGTGGACTGCTGGGCATTCAGGGGCTGAGCTCTGGGGAAAGGAGAGGTGCAGCTCAGTAGAGGGGTTGAAGTCTAGAAGATGGGCTGAAACCTGGGGTATGAAGCCTGTGGTGGATTTATTTGCATTTTGGTTGGTGCAAGAGAGTTTGGCATTGTTTGAGGTGGGGAGGGTACCTAACCCTCATGTCACTTTCCTAGTTCCAGAGCTAGGACTGCACGATGTTTTAGTAAAAGAAGAGAAGGAAAGCATTGTTGCTGGTATTGGACTACACATATTATAGTTGGTTTTATGTCCACTGGTGACAAGACAGATTCTTTTTTAAAAATATTTAAAAAATATATACACGAATAGTTATTTCCCGAGTATTGATAGTGGGCAGTGTCAGTTTAGGCTCTTGATTTCTTTCCTGTCATGCACACAACAGCCCTAAGAAGGAGATACAATACAGCTGGTAGGTGAGAAGCCAGCGAGTAGGTGGATGCCTGGGTCCCCTGTGTTCCAGTCCATGCTTTTCCTGCCAACCCTGCTGTTCCTAGGATCAACTCTCTTTTTTTTAAATTGATTCTTAGAGAAAGAGAGGGAGGGGGAGAGGGGGGAAGAGAGAGAGAGAGAGAGAGAGAGAGAGAGAGAGAGAGAGAGATGGATTTGTTGTTCCAATTATTTATGCATTCATTGGTTGATTCTTTTATGTGCCCTGACCGGAGATTGAACCCACAACCTTGGAGTATCTGAATGATGCTCTAGCCAACTGAGCTAACTGAGCTATTTGGCCAGGGTCTCGAGACCAACTCTGATGGTGGGGTCCTTGTGATGAATCTATGGGGGGATTCAGAAAGGGGCCCATGTCTATGGGCCACCCAAGATGAGCTTGGCGATGGGTGAGTCACTTAATGTGAGCAACTGAAGATGGAAGTAAAGCCTGTGAGGTGGATGTGAAGGTCCCTGGGTTGATCAGTGGGTAGACACCTTCTGGTTGAGGCCTTGCTGGATCCCAGAAATGTTCTAGAGCAGCGGTTCTCAACCTGTGGGTCGCGACCCCTTTGGGGGTGGAACGACACTTTCACAGGGGTCGCCTAAGACATAACAGTAGCAAAATTACAGTTATGAAGTAGCAATGAAAATAATTTTATGGTTGGAGGTCACCACAACATGAGGAACTGTATTAAACAGTTGCGGCATTAGGAAGGTTGGGAACCGCTGTTCTAGAGCCTCCCCTGCCCTGAGACTTCAGAGTCAGCTCATAGGTAGAGCTCCAAAGAGAAGGATTATCTGACAAATTACTCTTACCCAAGCCATGAGTATTACGTTAGCAAACTTGATCTGATAGTTGAGGTGCACTTTTTGGTGTCAGGCTGAAAGCAGCCTTCTTCATTGTGTCACCATGCCCCATCTGTGCATACAGCAAATTTGTTGGAAGATTTTTGGGGAAATGGTAGGCAGGAGAGAGGCCTGATCAGGGGACCTGGGCTGGAGGGAGGGAGGGAGCAAGCTGGCAGAGGAACAGCTGTGCATTGTCCAGCTGACAGTTCTGCTGTGAGCACTAGACTGGGGAGCATGAGTCCCAGCCAGGATATTTTTTTCTGAGACACTGGGCCTGATGCTGATGCTGGTGCTAGGGAGCAATTTGCTGTTAGATACTATTTGTATTTATCCCCTTGGTGGCCTAGACAAAATCTCTACACTCTCAGAACCTGGAGTCTAGTTGATTTAATCAGTGCAGTGATACTGGATTCAAACCTATGCACATCACTCGGAAGCACCGACTACACAGGGTTTTGTTCTCTGTTGCACATGAAGGCGGAGGTGGGTGAGTTCAGTAGGAGACTGGCTTTACAAGGGGTCTGCAGGTGGGCATCTGTTCGGAGAGAAGAGGTCTGGTTAGATGACACTCCTTAGATCTTAGCTTATATTCCTCAAGGAATTCTTATGGAAAAATTGAATTTTTAGGATTCAAATGATGTTTCTGCATGCCTGATATTTTTGTGATGATGCAGCTTGTTTTGTAATAAATTTATGCATTTAAAAAAAGAAAATATGTAAAAAGGTATGCAGGTCTTAGAAATAATGCACATTTGAATGAAGTTGTTTGCAGTTTTGTTTGTTTTTTCAGCAACTCATTTTTTTTATAGACTGTTGGGGCAGTTCATTCATTCATTCATCAGTCAAGTCATGGTGCCTTATTGCTGCACCAGCTCCTATTTAAGCCTTTGGGGTACCAAGAGGAATAAGTCCCTGGCCCTGCTGGTCAGAGAACTGCAGGATACACAGAGTATCCCAGGCATCAGTTTATAAGGGCTGGGGTGTCTGCACAGGGAGGGCAGGGCAGGGATGTGGAAAAATGGGCCTCGGCCATCTTGCTCCATTGACTTATGTCATCTCCTTTGGGCCAGGCACAGTTCTAGCACAGTGTTCTGATCATCTGAGCAGCAGGAAATCCCTGCCCTCAAGGAATTTACATTCTAGCAGGAGAGACAGAAAGTAAATATAGGAGTAAGTCAATTGCTTACAGGGCCTGGGAACAGACAGAGCAGGACCTCTGTGCAAAGCCCCATGGGGTCATTTCTGGTTCTGAAGGCCCTGAGAAATAACTGCTTTTTAAATTGAAAAGAGACAATTCAGCCCTCAGATTTGTGTTTAGGAAGATCCTTCCAGAATCCCCATATGAAAGGCTGATCAGAATGTGGAGGGAAGGATGGTAAAGAATGGATTCCGGAGGTGCGACACTCATAGTCCAGTAAGAGATGGAGAGGGACTGGGCCAGGAGAGAAGATGCCAAACTGAGTGCTTGGGGGTGAGGGCAAGAGAGGTGCTCTGGCCCTGGTGTTTCTGGGAGGGCCCCTGGAATCAAAGTGGCCGTGGCAGAGATGGGGCTGGGAGAGTGGCATTTAGATAGGCCACCTGTGAGGGAGGTGTCAGTGGAGGAAACTGAGGCTGAGGAAAGCCGCTGTGGAAGGGGCAGGGAGCAATGCACTAAATTAGTGATCTTCAGGATCCAGTTGATGCCGAGCATCCAGCAGGGCAGTGTCGCTTGGTGCTGGCCTTTCCAGAGGCGGCCTGTGCACATGGCTGCTTGGCTGGGTTCCACAGGTTTATTAAAAACAGGTGGGGTGGCCCTGGCCGGTTTGGGTCAGTGGTTAGAATGTCAGCCTGTGGACCAAAGAGTCTCGGTTTTGATTCCAGTCAGGGGCACATACCTCATTTGCAGTTCTGTCCCCGACCCTGATCGGGGTCATGTGGGAGGCAACCAGTCGGATGAGTCTCTCTCGCATCGATGTTTCTCTCTCTCTCTCCCTCCCTCCCTCCCTGCCACTCTATCTGAAGATGAATGAAAAAATATCCTCAGGTGAGGGTTTAAAAAAAAAAAGGCAGGTAGGGTGACTGCCCTTTACTTGAGCATTGGGCGAGTGACTCAGATATGCATGGAGTCAGCCTGGGGTTTCTTTCTTCATCTCTATTTGCTTTTTGTTGGTAACCCTTTGTAATTCCCCAGTTTCATGATGTAATTTTAATGGACTTAAACTTGAACACTTCAAAGTTACGTAATTAATTATGTTGGGCTTCATTTACAACTAATTATAGTGCGATACCTGGTGGCAAGTCAGGTGCCTACCTGTGGGGGGTTCAGCATCTCAGTGACTACACCCTGGGGCAGGCTGGCTGCCTTTTGGGGTTGCCCAAGAGGGGGCTTTTTGTTTTGCCTCACCAGGAGCAGCTCCCTGGGACATGCGAAGATGAGAGACGAGTGGGAAGTGCAGGGAGGGTGGGCGGGAGGGTGATAGTGTGCATTGTGGAAGGGTTGTTTTAGAATGCAGAGGCTGGAACTTGTTTGCAGGTTGGAGAGGACTCATACTAGCAAAGTGAGTTTGGGATGGCCGGAGAGAAGCTGAGGGCATAGCGTGTGATTCTTCTATTTTCTCTGGGATATGGGAGGGAGGTTGCCTTCAAGTGAAAGTGAAGGCTTCAGGGATGGGAAAGACTTTATGGAGGGAGGAAAATGTGCAAAAACCACCTTGGGTTGAAAGAGGAAGGTGGAAGCCAGCTTAAAAATGTTACTGTGCTGTATTAATTCCAGGAGGTCAGGGTGCAGGGCTTCTGGGACCAGTAAACTGAGCCTCAGATCCCAAGACAGAGCTTTATGTTTCTAGGCTTCCTCTGTGCAAATAGTGGTGGTTTTATTTTGTGGTAGGAGGAGGGGGTCTTACTAAGAAATCTTTACCCCAGTTGACCATTGCCCCTAAAGCTGTGTACGCCCATCTCCCTCTGAGATAAAATTCAGAATGGGGTGCTGTGTTCTCAGCAGGCTGCAGTGGTCAGGGCCTCCTGTCCTGCCCCTGCACAGCCACCTGCTTGCCCTTCCTTGAATAAGGAAGACAGACACACCTGTCATCTAGCTGTTCCAGAGAAGCTTCTTGGAGTGGACTTTAAACAGTGTGGCGTTCAGTGGCCAATGTCCTGTTTCTGCCAGATACCTGTTATTCATTTGAGAGGCCCAGGGCATCTTTTGAAAAGCTGATCCTTATGTCTCAAACTAGAGAGGTTTTCTTGATGCTCTGAGTTTTCCATGGTATTTCCCTGTTGAATGTGCAGAGCAAACTGTCCTGGCAAAGGAGCGCCAGCTTTTGAAGCACAAGCTGAGGCAGGTGTTTAGGTTAGGGCCATGAGGAGGCCTAAAAGTTTTACTGATTTTCTATTTTTCAAGGGAGAGTGGGACTTGAAAACATTTGAGTATACGTACAACTAGTTTTAAATTTGGGGTGGGGGCACAATGGTGCAGAGCACTCTTAGAACTAAGCTTTTTTCTGGTAAACATGTTGCTGGTTGTCTTGTTACTAGGAGCTGCTCTGATGTAATGCTTGATACCTCTGTTCTGTTCCTTTTTATTTTTTAAGATAAAATTCACCGTTTTAACCCTTTTAAAGTGTACAACAATTCATTGATTGTCAGTACATTCACAGTGTGTGCAACCATCACCACAGTTTGTTCTAGAACATTTCCAGCACCCCAGTAAGAAATCCCATAAACGTTAGCAGTCACTCCCCCCCCCCCCCCCAATATATGTTCTGTCTCTGAATTTGCCTATTCTGGATATTTCACATAAAAATGGAATCATACAATATATGGCCTTTTATGTCTGGTTTCTTTCACTCATTGTAATGTTTTCCAGGTTCAGCTATGTTGTAGCTCCTGTCAGTACTTCATTCCTTTTTATGGATGAATAACATCCCATGGTGTGGTTATACAGCATTTTGTTTATTCTTTCATAATTTGATGTGCATTTGGGTTGTTTCTGTTTTGGAGCTATTATGAATAATGCTGCTGTGAACATCTGTGTACATGTTTTTGTGTGGAAGTATGTTTTCAGTCTTAGGTATGTACTTAGGAGTGGAATTGCTGCGTCATATATAGTAACTTTATGTTCAATTTTTTGTGTCTGTTACTTTCTGACCTCCAGGGTGCTCATTTACAGGGGTGGGGAACATCCAGCCCCAGGGCCATATAAGGTCCTCGAAATCAATACCAGGTAACATCACATGCCTCTCCAAATTAGCCTGACCAAATATAGCAGGCTAATTTTTAAGTTGATAATTTTGTATGGCCCTCGAATGATGTTATAAATATCCAAATGGTCCTTGGCAGAAAAAAGGTTCCCCACTCCTGTGTGGTGGTTCCGTTTTATTCTCTTTTCCTCCTGTTGTCTCCTCCTTGAGTTCCTCACATGGTAGGATAGTCCCCGTTTGGAATGACTGTTATTTACAATTGGATTTTTGAAAGGCCACAGAGTAAGAGCAGACACTGTGGATTGCCCACCCAGGATCTCTCTCGTCCTCACTTCCTTACTTTCTTGCTGACCAGCAAGGGGCCTCTCCCCTGCTGGGGACAAAACTTGAAACTTGTCTAAACTAAATTCTGGTATCCTTGTATTCCCTCCCCTCCCCACCAGGTGTGGTGGGCATTTCATTTTGTTTTGGCTGGGGAGCCCGGGAATGTCTGGTAGAGTTGCTTATGAGAAAGTGCTTCTTCTCTGATAAAAGTTGATGAGCCAGGACAAATTGCCATTTTCTGCCTGTGAACACTCCTGGGTGGGGAGAGGCTCTCCAGGCCTGCTACCACCATCTTAGCTCTGTACGGGGGGGGGGGGGGGGGGGGGGGGGGGGGGGGGGGGGGCGCATATAAAGTGCAGATGCAGAAAATGCAGAGCAAGAGATAATAAGGAACCTGGCCCTCAGTCCTGCAGTTAGTTGCCCTGCCCCCAGCTTTCTGCGCTGTGAAACAGGACCATCACAATTAAAATCCAGATCATTGAAAGTTTCTCTTGACTGCTTTGACTTGGTGTGGATTACAAGCAATGTTTTTGGGATGTACCAGTCCTGGGTGAATGTAGACTTCAGAGTGTGAGAAGAACATGTATGCTCTAAGTTCTCTTTCCTAAAAGCAAGCAGGATTCCATTTGCCAAGCCAGATGTCCCTCAATACTTTAGATCTAGCTAATAAACCACTAAGCAATTAGAATGGTTAATATTCAGTTAAGTATAATTAGAAGCTGGTGTAAATTGTGAATGAAATTGACAGGTTCCATAAATTACAACAAAATACCAAATCTTATTTAGTTGTATATGCATGCCTATGTGGGTCTGTCAATTCAGATAGGTATATCATCTTACCTCCTTAGTGGAATAGAAATGAAGGGCCGTTATCAACTTAGTTCGCTATAAGTTTGAAAGTTTAGGAACATCTCACCAGTTGTTTCATCATGTTAAAGACCGAAATTCTTAAGTCAAATTGTGAAGAGTTTTAACACTCGAATGTCTAATCTATGGTCAGGAAAAACCAAATCTCTATTTTCTGCTTGTCTTCAGGGTGTGATTATGTGGTGTGGGCATGTATGCATGCACATATGTGTGTCTCACCCTACATGAGTTGCATTAATCACTCCTCTGTTCACAACACATCGTAATTCATCTTATTAATATTTTTCTCCTTTGTGCTTATTCGCATTTCTAGTTCCCTCCTCTTCTCATTCTAATGTGTTTAATGTGCCTTTATAAGGATGTATTCTTGTAAAATGTGTGGCCTCTTTTGTATGTGTAGTACTTTTAATTCATAAGTATGGCATTGTGCTATAAATCTTTCTTCCTTTTCACTCATCACTGTTTTTGAGATCTGTTCATATTACTCCGTATAAATTTTGTTCATCATTCATGATAGCTGCACTGGATTCCATCTTAAGAATACACTTATCTTAGTCAGCTCGGGCTGCTATAACAAATACCACAGACTGGGTGGCTTAAACAACAGACATTTATTGCTCCTAGTTCTGGAGGCTGGGAAGTCCAAGGTCAAGCTGCCTGCAGACTCTGTTCCTGGTGAGGACCTTTTCCTAACTCGTAGATAGCCGTTTTCTTGCTGTATCCTCACATGATGGAGGGCTCTCTGGCATCTCTTATAAGAGCACTAATCCATTACATCATGGGGGCCCCACCTTCATGACCTATCTAAACCTAAATTCCTCCTAAAGGCCCCACCTCCAAATACCATCATATTGAGGGCTAGAGCTTCTTAATATATGAATTTGAGGGGACACAATTCAGTTCATAGCACCACTCTAGCTGACATATTCATTTCCCTGGGGATGGCCCCGTCGGTAGCCTCTAATACCCCAATGCTTCCGCCATCTTCACATTTCTTGACTGATGTCCAGGATTGGATTGTTGAGTCCCAGGGTGACATTGTTCTTAATTCACTAAGGAGTGCCAGATTGCCATGAGACTTTTTGCCATTCTGGTGGTTTTAAAGTGATGCTTCAACAATGTGTGATTTTTCTTTGATCACTGGTAAGGTTTATACTTGTTATAAGTCTCATTTTTATACTTGATAGATTTTCAGATTTTCCCTTTGTAAGGTATCTAGTCATATATTTTGTCCTTTTAAAAAAAGAATGGTTACCATCTTTTTATTGATTTGTAAGAGTTTCTGGTATGTTTTACATGCTAATCCTTTGTTGGTTTTCATTGTTGCAAATATCTCTTTCCGGTCCCTCACTTGTTTGTTCATTGTCTGTAGTGTCCTTTAATAAATAGAAACTTAATTTTGATGAAGTTAAATCTGTCAATTTTTACACTCATGCTTTGTATCATTTCAGTCTTGTTCAAGAAAATCTTTCCCCACTCAAGATCACAAAGATATTTATATTTTGATAGCCACATAGACTTGTCTTCCACATTTAGATCTTTAGTTAGATTGGAGTTGATTTTTGTATAGAGTGCGAGGTAGTCAGTTTTTCCAACACTACCTGCTGAGCAGGCCCATCTTCTACCTGCTGATTTGGGAAATTCCCTCTGTCATACTCCAAGACCCCATATATATTTGGGTATGTGTCTGAGGTCATTCTTTTGTTCCACTACCTTATTTGTTTCTTCTTGCACAGCTAACACACCATTTTAATTTCTGTGGTTTCATACCGATTATTTCTGATTGGGTGAATTTATCCTCTTTCCTTTTCTTTTAAAAAATATCTTAGCTCCTCAAGGTCCTTTATTCATTCATGCACATTTCTGTCAATTTCATAAGTACTGCTGGAATTTTTACTGTATTTGGATTAAATATACATTACTTGATTATATATTTGGGGGAGAATTAATACATTTAAGTTGTCCCATCCTTGAACAAGGATATTTCTTCATTTATTTAGGTCTTGTTTCTCTCCATAAAGGGTTTGCATATTCTTTATTAGATTAATTCCTAGTTCTTTACGGTTTTTGTAGTATTGTGAATAGTGTCTTTATTGTATAAATTTTTGTTTTCTAATTGATTATTGTGGTACAGAGGAAAACAATTGGTTTTGTTTATTGATTTTGAAACTGGCAAGCTTGCTGAATCTCTTAATAGTTTTACTGGTTAACTTGATTCTGTTGTATTTCTCAGGAGACAATGCATATGCAAAAAAAGTGACACTTCTTTTTTGTCCTTTCCTTCCGCTCCTTATACTGGAGTAACATGTTTTGTCTGCCAGGACCTCAAGGACTCTGTTGCATAGTGGTGGTGATGGCCTGCCTTTTCTTCCCTTGTCCTAAAGGTAATGTGCTAAAGGCGTTGTTTTTTGGGGGGGGAGGTGTAGGAGCTGTAATCAGGTTAAGGAACTACCTTAATTAAATTTCCCCTAATTTTCTGCAAGTTTTTAATTATAAACAGGTGTTAACCCTTAGCAAATACTTTCCCTTAAAATCTGTTCATGTCAATTCAATTTTTATCCCTCAGTCTGTGAATGTGGTAAATTACATTGATTGATGCTCTGATGTTGAATCATCCTTGCATTCTGGGATATACTTTTCATTGTGTTGTATTTTTAAAATATTGTTGGATTTGATACACAGTTTTGACATCTGTGCTACTACATGAAATTGGCCATAATTATCTTATCCAGTTAACTGAGGTTATACTAGTGTCATAAAATGGGTTAAAATTGTTTTGGAATCATTTGTATAAGATGAAGATTATCTGTATCTTAAATTTGATAGGGCTTACCTGTAAAACTATCTGGCCTGATACAGAGAGTGGGCTGGGAGGTGTTTACCATTTCTCTTTTCCTTGATATTGGTCTATCCAAGTTTTCTATTCTTAGGCCAATTTTAACATTTCATCATTTTCTACAAATGTACCCATTTCATCTAGGTTTAAAAACTTGTATGACTGTTCATGTTTTTATTATTTTTGTAAATCTGTTTTTAGCTCTAGCTTTTTCTCATTTTCTTTCTACATTCAGTATTTCTGAATTTGTCTATAACTTTTATTTTCAGTCTCATGTAGAGTTTTGTTTATCTTATTAATCTTAAAAAAAAAAAACAGCTTTTACTCTTTGCTTTTTTTTTGGCGGGTTGTTGTTGTTGTTTTTGGATTGTTTATGTGGCTGAATTCCCACCTTTATTTCATGGTCTCTTTGAGGTCACTCTCTTTTCCTAACTTATTTTGAATGCTCAGCTTTTAAATTTGATTTCTTTCTCATTTTCTGATAAATGTATTCAAAGCCACAATTTTTCTTCTGCGAATTATTTTAGTTGTGTTCCATACATTTTGACATGTAGTGCTTTCATTTTTATTCAGTTTCTAATTTTGTAATTTCTCCTTTAACCCACGGGTTATTTAATAGTGTATATATTTTAGATTTTTGACATTTTTCTTTAATGACTTTTCTTATGTTATTGATGTCTGCTTTTACTACATATGGTCAGAGAACATAGTTAACATGCTGCCAATTCTTTGGAATATATGAGACTTTTTGGTACATTGCACATGGTGGATTTTTGTAAATGTTCTCAAAAAGAATGTGCTAAAAGAATGTGTTATTTGGGCATAAATTTTTCTCTATATGTATTATTTTGAGCTTATTCATGTTATATAATTCTTTGTCTTTGCTAATTTTCTTCCTGTAGTTTTAACAGTCATTACATTATGTTAAGGATATATTGTTAGATACATATATGATCATCCTTTATATCTCTCTGATATATCTTTCCTTTTTCTGGTATATATATTCTTCATCATTTATGATGTTTTTCCACCTTAAATTTTATTTATTTTGATGTTAAAATTATTCTCCTGCCCCCCCCCCCATTTTGTTTTGGCTTCTGTTTGCCTGATGCTTTTTCTCTTCTATTATTTGTAATCTATGTGTTCTATTTTAGATATATGATACAGGATCTTGTTTTTTAAACCCAGATTGAGAATCTATCTGAATTATTGAATTTAACTGGTATACATTTATGCTAATTGTGATTATATTAGGATTTCTGCAATTTTCTTTTTACCATTACTTTTTTTGTGGGTGTCTTTTTTTGTGAGGTTTTATTGGGTTGACTTTTCCTCTGCTGGATTTTAAAATTCTGCAATCTATTTTATCCTTCTGGAATTTATTCCTGAATTATTAAGACCTAGCATGTGTTTATTTTTTCCTATCAGTTTCTAAAGTTTGTCAATATCTCTGTCTTATTTTCTATTTCCACCAGCCTCTCTCTTCTCTTCTGATTTTTACTGTGTTCATTTTAAGTGCTTATTCAGTTGGGTCCATTAACTCTGCTTTCTCTGCAGGTTTTTGGGCTAGTTGGTCCTCTATTCTAGCACTTGCTCTCCTTTTGGCTACCTTTGCCTGTGACCTGTGTGGTCACCTAGGCCCCAGGCCCCAAGTTATCAGCTGATCACTTATCCCTGGGGAGAGAGTTAAGGCCACAGCTTATATCAGCCCAGGAGTTTAGTGGAGAGGGGCAGTCTTAGAATAGAGAGGTCTTGGGACGTGGGCCCAGGGGTACAATAGGTCCCTTAGGGAACCTCCTGGTGCCTTGCTCCAGTCACACCTGTTTTCCCAGGGCTACCTATTTCTGATGTTATTGCCTGGTGGTACAACCCTCATTGCATTTCAGGATTCCTTAGAGTGGGGGGAGTCACCCTAAGTTTCTCATTCTGTTCATCTGGGGTGGGCATTGGTATTTTTAAAAAGCTTCTTATGATGGGAGCAGAGTATGGTATAGACTGGCCATGAACTCATAATTGTTGAAGCTGGGAGATGGTACTTATGGTTCATTATACTGTTTGTGTACATCTGAGGTACTAACCGTGTATAGCTAAAATTTTGGTTACCTCCTGGCTGAGACCCTCTGACCCTAGCCTGTGGTATGGGGACAGAAGTGGGGAAGGAATAGAGGAGGCTGGCTTAGATAGGCCTGGAGCTGGCTGCCAAACATTGAAATGATGTATGTGGCATATGTTCTATTTCTATAGGACAGAGGTGTTCTAATCTAGACCATTGTAACTCAAAGTGGTCTATGAACCAGACATAACCTGAGAGCTTGTTAGAAATACAGACTCTTAGGCTCCACCCCAGACTGTCTGAGTCAGAATCTGCATTTTTTATGAGATCCCCAGGTGATTCATATGCATATTAAAGTTTGAGAAGTACTGGTCTAGATCCTTTGAAAAGGGATGGTTGGTTTTATTTAATTCATATATTAATAGAGTGACTCCATCCTTATCTTCCAAATTGAGCTTTCCAGAAGATGGTTAACAACCAGTGGGCTGAGCTGCCAGCTAGGGAGGGAACAGCACACACAGTCTGTGTGGTGGTGCCACTGCCCTCTCCCAAGCCTATTTTAAACCTAGCTCTTTTTTACACACAGTTCTGATAGTATTGATTGTCTGCTTTTCAAGGTCCTAACACATTAAAACAGCAAATTGGAAGAAAACAAGGGAAGTTCTAGAGGCAGGACTAGCTGTCAGCTTGATAGCAGGAGAGCAGAAAGACACAAGAATTACACCCTGGGGCTCTTTGTACATGTAGGTTGTTGAGGAATGTAGGGATTCACTGTAGATTTCAACATTGACCTTCGTTCTGATTAGCCTGAGCCACTAAGAAATGACTAAATTATGTACTGATTATAAACCTACTACAGCCACCCTGTGGGGAAGGTATTTTCACCAGTGCCTGAGCAAATGTCAGGGCCAAGACTGAAGACAAACACTTGTTTGGAAAATGAACTTGTGGGAGCCTCCCCCCTGCTCATTGTGCTGGATCCATAATATATTGTCACCTGGAAATGGCAGCTCAAGGTGTGTGAGAATGTGAGGTTTTCTAGATGGCCTGCCTTTGGAGGCACCCAGAACCCACCAGCTGACTGACTGGCTGAGGGTACTCTGGCCTGGGCTGCAGAGGACCCATCTGACTTGGAATCTTTGCTCTTCCATTTGTTAGCTGTGTGACTTTGGGCACTTAACATGTTTCTTCTGTAATGGTGATAATAAAGCTACTTGCTTTATAGGAGCTTTACTAAGACTCAGCTTAGGACAGTGCCTAATATACTATCACAAATGTTTTTTAGCTTCAAAATGAAAAAGTCATGGAAAGTATTGTGGTGTTGGCAGCTCACCAATAGAGACTGCCTTATAGTAAAAGAATCATAGTTCTAGTAACCCAGACTGAGATATCGTATGTCAAAGTGTCAGTACTGATCCCTGGGCTGTCTGGGTCACTGGGTATGTATTGCTGTGTTGTTTACTATTTTTATTCTTTTATGCTTTCCCTCAGAGATTTCCCCCCTTATATGATTAAAAATAACTGCTTACATGTTAACCCACCTCAGTTTGAAATGTGGATTTTTAAGGGAAAAGTCTGCTTCTGGGTGTAACTTCCATATCAAATATTCAATGGGTAAATGAAAAATGTGAGTCATGTAATACTTGGCACCTTCAGCTTTTAATATTTGGTGGCAAACTTCTTCCTATAGAGAGGAGGGATTTCAGAGTGGAAGTCCTTCCAGATCCAGATGGCAGAAGCTTCTTCAGATGAAGCAACTTGATTCTTTTTTTTTTTTTAATTTTTTTTTTAATCCTCACCTGAGGACATTTTTGCATTTATCTTCAGATAGAGCAGGAGGGAGAGAGTGGGGAAGAGAGAGAGAGAAACATCGATGTGAGAGAGACACATTGAGTGGTTGCCACCCACACAACCCCAACTGGAGTGGGGACAAACTGCAACCAAGGTACATGCCCTTAGTGGGAACCAAACCCGGGACTCTCTGGTCCACGGGCTGATGCTCTAACCGCTGAGCCAAACTGGCCAGGGTGCAACTTGATTCTTAACATTGATTGGGACTAGTAATTGTTTGAATTTTCTCCTCCTATTTTCTCAGCCTGCTAGGCTTCCATGGGGGTCAAATTTAGTTCAGAATTTACCACTTTTCCAAATAGTGAGCCTCCGCTTATGGAATGTGCTCAACTTGAAGGAGAAGAATTATTTCTAGTAGCCTATTAAACTCACAGCAAATAGGAGACAAGATGTGTCTAGACCAACGGAATACTTGCAAGGCATCTTTCTGCCTGTAAGGAGAGCTTGGGTTTGCTCTCTGTAGTGATTGTTGATAGCCATGAATAGGATACAGTGATTGTGCCATGTGATTTACATGTCTGCGTTTTTTCTTGGCCAAGATCTTGAAGACTGTTTCCAAAATAGGTGTTTCTTCCTTGGCAGTGGATTTGGTTTCTTATGCTGTCAGCCCTCTCTTTTTCTGAAGTGGAGTTGAGTTGGGGGTATGGAAGAGGGGCAGAGTGGCTAATATTAGCATTCCTTCCTATATCACACAATTTTGAATGGAGTGGAACTATTGCCTGAATTGCAGACATAGAAATTCCTATAAAACAGTTTGATCTGACTTTTAGATATATAACAGAGAGAAATATGAAATTTGGAGAACATGGTGCAATAGTTGTATAAAATATGTGTATCAGTGAGGATTTCGAAAGCAAAGTCAAGAAAGTTCATTGGTAAAATATCTCGGATAACAAGGAAAAAAGAAATCAACGTCTGGTAAGGGCTTGATGGTTCCTTGCAGCACTGGTGCTTCTGGGTGCCCACTGGGCCCAGGTATACTGGGCCTTCTGGGCTGCGCTGTTAGTCTAGCAGCTGCAGGCAGCCTCTGGGACTTGGAGCCTCCCAGGGCCAGCCACTAGACAATGTTCATGGGAGCCCTGGCTGGGTGGCTCGGTTGGTTGGAGTATTGTCCTGCACACTAAAAGGTTGTGGGTTTGATCCCTGGTCAGGGTGTGTATGGGAGGCAACTGATTGATGTTTCTCTCTTTCTCTTTCTCTCTCTAAAATCAATAAACATATCCTCGGATGAGGATAAAGAAAAAGAATTTTCATGGGTGAGAGAGGCTTATTAGTAAAACAGATAAGGCAGAATAAACACTCTCCATGTGGTCCTTATGGTTATCACAGTTTGGAAATTGTTCAAGAAACCAAAATTTAAAAAAAAGGAAAAAGTAAGTTGTATATCTTAATTATATTTTATTTTAAAATAAAATTTGTCTAAAGGTAGTCACTGTTTTTTATTTATTTTTCTTTCAAAAGACTTTATTTTCATTTTTTATCAAAATTACCTAAGGCTTAATATTTCAAAAACCAGTCCCTGCCCCACCCTCAGCTATGCTCCTGTACCCCAGAGTAGCCTCTATTTGTCTAAGTAGCAGGATTATGTGCCTTATTCCTTGGGTTTCCAAAGCTGGCCATTACTCACTGATGTGGAACTATGGGACTTGCATGGGGAGGTAGGTCTCCTCCTGTTCTTTTTCTCAGAGTAGTCATATTTCTCTTTTTGGCTCAGTCCATTTTAAGTATTCAGCATTTGGATAACTGTGACTATGTAAATATTTTCTGTACACAAGATCTCATTTATCCCTAAATTCCCTTCTATCAATATATATCTCTTAAAACATGGGAACCTCTCAGATAGGTAGATTTTCTGTTCTTTTCTTGGCATCATCCCTCCTGGTCCCTCATTTTTCTACTCTATCCAGGACTGGCTACTGCTAGGCTCACGGGCCAGCCGCCCTCGTGGTCTCCTTCCCCATCGTTCTCTCTTCCCCTTTCTTTCTCTCCTGCTTTGGGTACCCCTGTCTCCTGAATTCTGTGGTTTTATCCTTCTTAGTTAATCTCTCATTTGTGGGAATCTTCTCCAGTAGCTTCCTGATAAAGGGTGTCCATACTTGCGGATCTGAAAGGACTTCATTCTGGCTTCCTGTGGTCATTGTTGAGTGTAAAATCCCAGATTGGAAAGCAGTGCTCTTGAATTGGAAAGACATGGCATCCAGAGCTCACCTTGTTGAGGGTGTTCTGGTTTCCTGACCTATGCTATTTCTCTCTAACACTTTCTAGAGTCATCGTCTCATTCTTATTCTCAGGTATGAAAATGTGCCTTGGTGTGTGTCTTGCTTTCTTGCCTCTGTTTTCTGTCCTCTGGAACTTGTTATTCATATGTTGGGCCTCATGGATACATCTGCTGATTTTTCTCACCTTTCATTTTTCGTGTTCTTGTCTTTTTTATGTATTCTCTGGGAGAATTTTTCAGCCTTCCAATCTCTGATATTTTATGTTGTATTTTTAACTTCTGAGTTTCCTTTCTTGTTCTCTGAATGTTCCATTATGACCTGTTCTTGTTTCATAGATGCACTGTCTTCTTTATCTCACTGCCTGCATTTGCTATAGTTTTTTAAAGTTTTCTTCTGTTCCCTGCATTGACTTCTCTTTGTTTTTACCTTTTTTTTTTATCCTCACCCGAGGACATTTTGTTCAGATAGAGTGGGAGGGAGAGAGAGAGAGAGAGAGAGAGAAAGAAACATCGACGTGAAAGGGACACATCAAGTGGCTGCCGCCTGCACGACCAACTAGGGCCAGGAACAAACTGCAACCGAGGTACATGCCCCTAGTGGGAACCGAACCTGGGTCTCTCTGGACCGCAGGCCGACGCTCTAACCGCTGAGCCAAACCGGCCAGGGCTCTTTGTTTTTACTTTTAAAAATCTTTAAGAAAATGTATTATTTAATATATGTAAACAATTTTATGTAACACATTTTGGTTACAAAGTGTAATAATGTAACTAATACCCCCTCAACTCAAGCACCAGAATGTTACCAATAGTTTGCATTAGTCTGTATTCCCATTTTTCTGCCTCCCTGTACAGGACAGATAACCACTATCCTAAGTTTTGTATCTATTATGTCATAGCCTTAATATATTGTTTTAATCACAGTTGTATGTATACAGGGTGGGTATGGAAAATAATACAATAATTAGTAAATAATAATACAAGAATAAATTCTGTTTCTTGTACTCACAACTGTAAACCTACCTTTGCCCCACCCTATATATTCTTGAATACTATAATATTTACTCTTCCCTGGTTTCGATCCCTATAAAAATGGTATTATCATTCTGTGTGTAGATTTCTAGAACTTGCTTTTTTGACTCAAGTTATGTTACAGAGGTCATCTATGATGTTGTAGTAAATCTGGTCTCTATTTTCTCTGATACTGATGCCCAGTTGTGTGACTAGACCAGTTTTATTTATCCTTTCTCCTGTTGATTTGTCTCTTTTTGTTTTAGTCCCATTTACAGGTTTCCCTTAAATGGTGACATTGATTGTCCACGTCTAAGAACAAGGCACTAGCATGCTTATATGGAAGTTTTGTGTGTGTGTGTGTGTGTGTGTGTGTGTGTTAGGAGGATGGTTTCGGGGCAGTCTATTGATGACTTTCACTGTAAGTGATCAGCCCAGGTGATTTGTTGAGGGGAGTCCCCCAAGTGTCAATATCTGTGGCTCTTTTCTCTTGGCCTGACAGTTTCTCCAATGAGAAGCC
The DNA here is from genome assembly GCA_030848825.1 of Tadarida brasiliensis. Taxonomy (NCBI): domain Eukaryota; kingdom Metazoa; phylum Chordata; class Mammalia; order Chiroptera; family Molossidae; genus Tadarida; species Tadarida brasiliensis. Next base: position 104,942,778 of record CM061258.1, on the reverse strand, counting down.
CTCAGTTTCCCTGCTGGGGGTGTAGTTGGGGGCTATATGTCTGACCACCTGTCTTCCAGGAGCCAGGCTTGGGATGGCCACTCAGTCCCCCTGCATGTGACTTAGAGAAACCCCACATTCTGCCTACCCTGGGGGAGGGGGTCCTTTGGTTGCATGAGGTGGGGGAGGGGTGTGACTGCTCCTGTTACTGGCATTTTGCTCACCTTGCACCCTCACCTTCTGAAGTCTCTGTTGCTTCCCCTTCCTGAGCCTTTCTAAATTCTGTGGCATGAATTAGCTGGCTGCATGTGGGCATCTCATCTTGAGGCTGGGCTCTGAGCTTCCTCTGGTCTCTGAAGGCTGCTATGGCCGGTATAGCAGCTTTCCAGCTTCTAAGTTTTGTGGGCTTTTCCTTTGCTCTCTCCCTTTTTACCTCTTTGTCCTGTGAGTTTAGGCCTTGCTGTTCTGGAGGAAGCAGAGATAATCCAGGTATCAATCTGCTATAATAAACTGGAAGTCACACATTTTCAAAATGCCTCAATTTATGGGGGTAAGGCTATATATGATGACACTGGTTTTATAGATAACACATTAGTTTTGTCTTTCAAAGCAATCTTTTGGGAGCTCTTTCCAACCAGGCTGCCAGTGAGTGACACATGATTAACACATGTTGGGATTATCTTCAGAGCAACTTCATGAAACACCAAGAACACCTCTCTCATTGGTGTGGGAGCTTTGGTTGTGATGGGAAGAAGCAGCAGTATGGGCTTTGGAACTTGAGACTAGGTTCAAATGGTGTCTCCATTATTGAGTGGTTGGATGTCTCCACTCATCTGCAAAAGGCGAGGCCTTCCTAACTGGGTTGTTTTAAAAACACAATAGATGTGCCTGTGGGTAGCTGCTCTCTAAATGGGAGCTATTATTAACTGTAACATCTTTATTGGACTAAGAAATGACACCCCCATGTTACATTTATGTGGCACCTCATTCTCAATAGTGGTTCTCCCACCTGTTTTTACACACACACACACACACACACACACACTCCAAAAGACTAAAAATGGACTCAACTTGGATTGTGATGATCTGCTATGATGGTTATATACCTTCCTCTCTGTTATTTTGTCTCCTCCCCTCTTGCTTGTTATCTTTCCCAACACTTTGAGGTCTAATTTCCTGCCTCAGAACCCACTCTTCTCCTCTTGTACAGGGGGTGGACCCCATCCCTTGGAGCCTGCAGCTCAGGCGCTGCTTCCCTGAGAAACCATCTCTGCCTGCCCATTCCCAGGAGCCCCGTCTCCTCTGAAACTCCACAGCCTTCACAGCAGACAGTGTCCTCTGTGGGGCTTCTGAATCTCATTAATCTGGCCTGGTGGTCTTGTCTGCTCCAGGGGCCATCCTCGGCTGAGGGACCATGCCAGGTGTGTGTAGTCTCTTTTCTCCGTAGTGCCTGGCTATTTCTCATTGCAAAATAGCAAACAAGTCTTAGGATTTTACCTGAATTTACAGGTGGCACAGTAGAAGAGTCATCAGCGTTTTGCCAGTGGTTTTGTCACTTAGTCACAACATTCAGTCTGGCACTTTTTCTGTGTTCTCCCCCTGTGTAAGAAAACAGCTTGGGTCAGCTGGAAGTGTGCAAGTAAGGCATGCTTTAATCTTCACTGATATGTACTGACCCGAATGTTATTCCACAGTTGCAGTGTTTACTTCGTTAGCATTGTATCTTCATCCATTCTCCTCCCTAACCTTAATTGTTTCTCTGAGCTGGTGTTTTCCATTCTGTAATTGAAGGCTCTAAAAATGGGCCTGTCACGAAGTCTGGTGGATGTGGAAAATGAAGTGGGCTTCACAGAGAGATGGCATGAGCAGGCAGGTTTTGTTCCCTCTAGATGGAAACCCCAGAGGGCTGTGCCTCTCCCAGCCAGGACAGACACAGCGTCGCAATCTGTTTCCTGCAGGCCTGAAGGAATGCTTCCTCCTTGTGGTTAGTGACTTCAGAAGCTGCCCCAGTTAGACGAAGTTCAACTGTTTCTCCAATTCTGACGACACTGGGGCAGCCAATCGCTGCTGTGTCACTGTTGCTTGTGCATTTGAGGAAAAACCTCCTCCTGACCCCCATGAGGTGTCTACAAAGTTTCCTCTTCTCCCTGGTTCCCTTTTCATCATTAACTGAAACTGCTTTCTTGAAGCCAAATTCATTCTGTAATCCCTTTTTGGGCCTCAGCCTCCTTGACCTGTCTGTGTCCCCTCGTTCTGCTGCTTGCTGCTGCCTCCTGGACTCCCACAACATGTGCCAGCGGTACCAGGCCCCTGGGTGTTTGAGCCCCGCCCCCTCAGTCACGCTATTAGAGCAGGCTCGCTCTGAACCTTCTGCCTGGAGCACCCTCCCTCTCCATCCTTCTCCCTCAGCCTCTGAAGTCTTGCCCAGCTCAAGTTCCTGTTTCTGTTTGAAGGAAGCCCTTCAGATCCCCTCCAGCAATGGAATCTGTCCTCCTCTGAACCCCCTGGGGCATGTTGGGTCTGCCCTATATTTCTGCCTTCACTGCACCTAGTATTTCAGTCATCTGGGTCCTGGTTTTGTCCCTCTTCTAGGCGGTCAGCTTATCAGCACAGGGACTGTGCTTGACTCTGAAACTCCAGCACCTCCCACAGTGCCTTGCATATAATAGGCATAGCATTCAATAAATGTCATATTTTTGAAATATCTGTAGAAATAAAAAGAAATGCTTTTTTTTAGGAGTCAAAATGCATGGCTTTCATCCACTTTCAATACATAAAAGATGTTTTCAACACAGAAAGGCCTTTCACCGCTCTTACTTAATAGTCAGCTTTTGGAATGATGTGGACTAGAATGAAAAATGAGGATGAGTGCCTCTGAAATCAGCTGTTTTGAATTAAATCCGAATGAGGTTGGACTCAGGTGAAGCAAGAGGATGGGATTCAACCAGTTGAGGATTAATATGCTGCGCTTCTTTAAACTCTGAGGACTGTCTCCCCATAAATGAGCAGGAAGGGGTGGACAGCTTTTCTGGCCCCTACTCTGCCCTAACAAGGCTGTGTTTGGCATCCTTACCTTGACTTAGCTCAGAATGACAGCCCTCCAGTAGCTTTGCATAATTGCAAGGAGGTTTCATTTTTTTTCCTTAGCTGTTCTTCCTGGTGATTTTCGGAGATCATCTTCATCAGGTTTACGTAACAGTGGTGAGCTGCTTGGAGGTCCGGGATGCTCGTTGGACTTCCTGACTTGCATTGGGTGGATGTGTGGCCATGTCCAGTGCTCTCAGTTTGCCTGCCTGCTCACATTGATCATGCGGGCTCGGATGTTCTGCATGCAGCAGTGCTCCAGCTACTGTGCAGTAGCCAGCTTTGCAGAGAGCATGTATGTTCAGCTAGCCATGTGAAAGCTGACTAAAACTGAATATGAAGCATATCCTACCAAGTCCTTCACTGACCTCTGTCTTGGTGAAGTCATGGGCCCTAGTCTCACAATGAAGGAAGTGGAGGTGATTTTCCCGTGCCCGTGGCAAGTGCTGTTTACTAAACTACACCAACAGATGAGGGGTTTTGGTTTCCATTCTGGCTGTGGATGAGATGAACCTTTGGCCAGTTGATGGAACTAACTCTAGTTAATTTTGGTTGATTTGTAATGAATCGTATGGACAATGGGGCAGCTGAATTTGTTCCCATATGTTTTCTCTGGTCTGCCTTGTCCCCTGTGGTCTGTGGGCAGGTGGGCACTGGGTGCTGGCAGTTCTTACAGGAACTGACTTGCTCCCCTTAGAGCCATCCATTTCTTGGGTGCTGTCTGGACAGTCACTCAAGGCCATTCATATAGCTTGGTCCAATACAGATCCCATCATGTATCAAATGACCCCTGTGTGACGTTTAACTGAATGTCGAAAGCACAGCCCAGGTGCTCTGCTCAGTCCAGTGCTAATGCCAGAACAAAGAGTATTTTGAAAACCAGACAGTGTGTTTTATTTGTTACTGTGGAGTAGGGCTCATTACCAGGAAGCTTGATTAAAAAAAAGTGCTATCTAGATTCCTCAAGGTTATGACAAAGCTAAAGCAGCTTGTAACCAAGCAAATAGATGAAAATGTTGCCATAAGCGTTTTCAGTTTCTGTTTAGGGGGATGGTGGTGGGGGTTCCATTGTAGCGGCTGACTTGGTTTGCCTTGGTTGGTTGTACTTCCTTCAGGTCTCAGCTCAGAGGTCCCCTTCCCACCCCGTTTCTTGGCCCCTCTCAGCCCCTCTTGCCCCTTTCCCAGACTTTTTCTTTTCTCAGTGACTTACCACATGAGCCACTATTTATAAAGCCCCACCCCCATCCCCTGTGAACTGTGGTGCCTTAATAAAAGGACACTTTAGCCCTTAGAATAGGAATAGCTTTTTAATCACAAGAAAATCTTTCTATTTATTCATGGATTGTGAAAACCAGTGCACTAATACTTTTTCATTGTTGAAGAAATCCAGTAACATTAAGCTTTCTAGATTCAAAGTAGGTCGATGGCTAACAGTTGAAAATGGATTGGCATCCAGAATGTCTTTGGAAACATAAAGCTAGACTTGAGGCTGTATTTTTGTTTATCCTCTTTGTCATTAAAGTGACTCCAGTGGAAGCTGAGTTTGCAGTTGCCGAACCTGGGGTTAAGGGCAGAGCTGCAGTGAAACTAAGTTGAGGCCTTTTCCCCTCCACCTGAGCTGGGAGAGAGGAGGGTTTATGATTAACTCAGCAACGTCTTAAAGCATTTCTGGGGGCTGAGACGTTAACTTTAAAAAAAAATGATTTAAAATTACCAATTTACCATATCCGGGGCTGAACCTGCATGATTCAGCTCCTTTTAAAAATATCTTTTCTCAACAAATTGCTTCCTTAACATTTTAATTTGTTGATCATAAAGGAAGCTTGCCAAATATTAGCCGTTCTTTTCCATTTCCTACAGCTTCGAGCTTTCCTTATTTGGCATATTTCAGTGGAACTGTAAGGTCACTCCCTATTTTTCTTCCCAAATAACTATATTTATTACTGTCAAGTATTGGCGGGTTTGATCCAGCTGTCATCAGAATGTTTGGAAATACTGTTTTTTGCCAGAACGCTGATTTAATGATCTAATACTGACATGGTTTGTTTTCTTTGCTGACTTGATAACTTGTTCAATAAGCCCCCCTCTTAGTGACCCACAGTGCTCTTTTTTTCCCCCCCTGCTTAATTTTTTTCCCCCATAGCTTTATGGATAGTGTTTTAAAGACAGTAGTGGAAGGTTGTTTTCTTTCCCTCCTTCCGTCCTTCCCTCCCACTTTCTCTTTCTTTCTCTCTCCCTCATCATCTTTTTTTTTTCTTCCTTTTTTTTGGAGGAGATAAGACCTAGATGGTAACAAAGACTCCTTGAAGAAGCTAGCATTGCTGCTGCTTGGTATTTTGAAAAGTACTTAAGAAAAAATTTTCCTCATGAAATATTTCAAACACATACCAAATTAGAGAGATGACTATAACAAACCTCCATGTACCATCACCAGCTTTACCAGTTATCAGCTCATGGCCAGTCTAGTTTAATGTCTACCTTCACCCACGTCTGGAATTTTGAAAAGAACATCATATTTTATTCATAAATATTACATGTATCTATAAAAGATAATGTCTTTTTTTTTTTTTTAAACACCATAATACCGTTATTACACCTAAAAAAAATGAAGAGAGAGTTTTTACTGAGTGACACAGTGGTGAGAGTCTGTGGTGTCACCGGGACAGGTGGCTTAATGCAGAAATCTGCCCCAGGTCCAGCTCTGCTTTTGCTCTGGGCTCCCCAGGGCCTAAGGCTAGTTACTGCTCTTTCTGAGCCCCAGTTTCATCATCTGTAAAACCAGGGAGTCGCAGTTAATTCTTCTGACTCTCAAACCTTGAGTTTCTGAACGTGTGACGTGCTGACTCGCTTTACAAGTGGTCTGTCACTCAGCCCATGGAGGGGGGTGGGGGGTGGGCATGTGTTTTGCATTGATTGTGTCAGGTTCCCAAAGGCCATGTCGGGTTATTCCTGCTGGATGTGGAGGTTTGAATGTTTTACTTCAGCTGTGTCCACCTGTAGTTGAACGGGTGGGGTGCTCCTGGTCATCTTTTATATCCTGGTGGATTGTTTCGTGTGCCATAGATTCTCCTTTGTTGCTTGTGCTGATCATCTGAAACTCTGCTCAATAGTTGATTCTCTAAGTGAAAGATCTGGTTACATTTAGTAGTTCACTGTTAAGGGTCAGTAACAGGTGTCAAATTTGCAACCCATTTTGCCCCAATCTTTCGGAACTGAAATGTTTCAGTTATTTGAATTGAACAAACTGCCTGACACTGTACCAGATGCTGGGGCTAACAAAGCTCCTTCAGTGCTGGCTGGACCTCCAGGAGCTCCCATCTGGCAGGAGGGGAGGAGGCACATGTCCAGCACCTTTACTATAGTGGAGCTGGGCCAGGTGTAGGATTGGGGGCTCAGTGCTGGGAGGTAGGGTGGAGGGATGGGGTGGAGAACTGGTCCTGACCTGCCCTGATTTGGTGGTAATGGAAAGCATGAGTGGGGTTTCACCATGTCCAGGCTGGTGGGGGATGGCAGGTAGTCATATGTCAATCACCCATAATCCTACTGGCAGAGTTATAATTACTGTTAAGGTTGTGATTAATTTCTTTTGGATATTTCTCTGTGGATATATGGCTTTATGATAGCTATTCATCTAGTTAGTGACTCAGAAAGCACATATTGAGCCCTGGCCGGTTTGGCTCAGCAGTTAGAGCGTCGACTCGAGGACCAGTGAGTCACGGGTTCGATTCCGGTCAAGGACATGTACCTTGGTTGCAGTTCATCTCCAGCCCTGGTCGGGTCGTGCGGGAGGCAACCAATCAGTGTGTCTCTATCATGTAGATGTTTCTCTCTGTCTCTCCCTCCCTCCCACTCTATCTAATGATAAATAGAAAAATATCCTCAGGTGAAAAAAAAAAAAAAAAAAGTACATAGTGAGCATCTGGCGATGTGCCAGACACTCTTCTTGGTTCTGAGATTGGCCAGGAGAGGTCAAGATAATTCTTGTCCTCAAGGAGCTTACAATCTCTTAGGTTTATATAGTAAATCGTATTGTATAGTAGATGATGTTTGTGTTCTGTTTGGTTCACTTTACAAATTACACCAGGCTGTCCATGGAATTATTTGTCTGCTATTCCAGCCTGCGATCACCCTTCAACTTGACAGAGAACAGCTGCCTGTGAAATGTGACCCTCTCAATGCCAGCCCCTAACACAGACTCAGAAGGTGCTCAGAGAAGGCTTTTTGCTGGGCTGGCTCGTGACTTGCCAACCCTTTCCCTTTGAGTTGCCTGTAAAAGGGTGGGCACTTCCTCTTTTTAAGTAATTATATTGACCTAATGATTTGCATTGGGACATCCTGGTATAATTTGCAGCCCAGGTAGTCCCTTAAATAGTTTCATTACCAGGGTTGGTGTAAGGGCAATTGTTGTGTTGATTTTCTTACAATTTATAGGTGCTCAATATGTGTTTGGAAATGTCAGACCTGAAGTTTAAAGTTCAGAAAGGATAAAGACCTTTTATTGTTCAGTGCATCTAGAAAATGTAGCTCCCGATTCAAATATATACCCAAACAGAAGAGTATAATGAATCCTTTTGTACCTGTTATCCAGCTTCAATAATTACTTGCTTATAGCTAACCTTGTTTTAGCTGTACTTTCTCATTCCCCACCCCAACTTAATTTTGAAACAAATCCCAGACAGCAGATCTTATTTCATCCATAAATATTTCAGTATCTTTAAAAGATAAAGACTTTTTTAAAAACACAAACACAATACCATATTTCCTCTCAACAGACAAAAATTTACTAATAACAACTATCTAGTCAGTATTCAAATTTCCATTCTTTCATAAATATATTTGTTTGAGTCAGAATCCAAGATCCTTACATTGTGATTGGTTCATAGGTCTTTTAGTCTTTTAAGTCTCTTAATCAACCCCCTCTATCTCTCCCTCCCCCTTGTAATCTATTTCTGAATCTGAAGATCTGATTTCACGCTCTCTCTGTCTCTCTCTTTTTCTCTCTCCCCCCACCCGTCTCTTTTTGGATAGATTTCTTCCTAAGGGATGATATGTATTTCTATCAGGAGGTCAGGAGGTATGTAATATATATGTGATTGCAAGGTGTTCTTTTTTTCTTTCTGATTTTTAAAATCATAAAATGCACATAAAATTTACTATCTTAATTATTTTTAAACGTACAGTTCATGGGTATTAAGTACATTCACACTGTTGTGCAACCAGTAGCATCATCCGCCCACAGCACTCTTCATCTTCTCAAACCAAAACTATACCCATTAGACACTAACTCCCCATTCCTGTCTCCCCAGCCCCTGCCAACCACTGTTCTACTTTCTGTCTCAATGAATGTGACTATTCTAAGTACCTCATATGAGTGGAATCATACAGTATTTGTCTTTTTGTGACTGGCTTATTTTGCTCAATATAATGTCCTCAGAGGTTCAGCCATGTTGTAGCATATGTCAGAATGCCCTTCTTTTTAAAGGCTGAATAATATTCCATTATATGGATAGACCATATTTTTTAATCCATTCAGCCATGGATGGATACTTGGGTTGCTTCCATGTTTTAGCTATTGTGAAAAATGCTGCTATGAACATGCTGTACTGCTAACTCTTTGAGGCCCTACTTTCAATTCTTTTTAGTATATACCCAGAAGTGGAATTGCTGAATCATATTTTTAATGTTTTGAGGAACCGCCATACTGTTTTCCACAGTGGCCATGCAGTTTACATTCCCATCAATGGTGCACAGGTGTTCTGATTCCTCGCCAATACTTGTTTTCTGAGTTTTTTTAAGTTTGTTTTGTTTTGTTTATTTGATAGAACTCATTCTAATGGGCGAGATGTAATATTTCATTGTAGTTTTGATTACCTAGTAATGGTAGTTATTTTTAATAACTTAATTAAAGCTTATATTATTTCTAGAGGTGCTTCAAGATGAATATATTTAGTGAGCTATCTTAATTATTTCTTTAAAAAATGGGAAATACTCTTTTCCATACAGCACTCACAATGTATATCATTTTTTTTTGAAATGTTTTGTAGAATCACCAAAATTAGACCAGTTCTCTCAATCATGAAGAAACTGACACCCAGAGAGGTTTAGTCTTTGCCCATGTCCTCAACCTCGTCAGGCAGAAGAGGAGGCTGGGACCTAAGCTCCTGTCATCCGAGGTCCAAGTCTCCTGCTGGCCCTGGCTGCCTTGACCTTCCACCCCATTTCCAATCTCCGCTGTGGTACTTCAGTGGGGAGGTCCAGGTGCACAAAGCCCTGTTTGTTTGGCTGTGCATGCCCACCAGCAGTTGCTCTTACTACAGAGTGGTTATTCTTATTTGTCAAGAAACCCAGAACAACTGTTTTTATTCTTCACAGTAGATGCTTATGCACATGACCTTTTGAGAACATATTTCTGGATCCTGTAGAGGCACTACAGCTCATGCAGATTAGCTAAATTAAATCTTTACTTCTTTCAGCTGAACTTGCCTCTCTGTTTCTTTAAGAATTTCACTTTGTAGAGTTACTATGTTTCTCATGCTGTTAAATGTTGATTAGTAATCCTGTATAATTTAATGTATTATTTTCAGATGACAGAAGAGCCCCTTGGCAGAGAGTGATATTAAAGTCTGATGTTAGTTAAACCTTTCCCTCCTTGTCACGATTGGTGCTGGGTATCTAATGCACATAGGCAGGATGGGATGGAGTGGAGTCTGACAGTCCTCCTGCAAGCAGCCATGTAGCGTGTGTGATGTGCATGTCCTGGGGGAAGCAGCATCCATTTGTACTCTTGTATGTAGTCTGTAAACGCAGATGTTTATGAATCTAGGGAGCGTGTGCATACACATCGCAAGTGCAGAGTTGTGTTGAGCACTATTTATCATGGCCATGATTGAAAGTTTAATCACTCGTTAAGTTAATTTTTGTTTGTTTAGTAAGAGCCAGGCGCAATGCTAGGTACTGAGGATTATGACAACCCCTGTCCTCATGGGACTTGTATTTTAATGGTTTCAAGGGAAAGCAAAATTTGTTTTTGAGAGACCTTGGCAAAGTAGATGACCTTGAAATCTACCAAAGGATTAGATATTTAGAATGCTTGTTTTATAGTCTCCAGACAATAGAATCATATCAAACCTCTTATTGTAGACATGGACATTTATTTTAAGGACTCAAATTAAACTAGAGTAGATAATGAACAGATATAGTTGTTTGCTGATTATTCATGATTGATATAGTGAATAATCCATTGAATTGTTGGTAACAAATGAAATCATGAGAATTTTAACCCTGAGACTCTCTAAATGAGGCAAGCCATAACTATTGAGTTAAAGGTGATTCCACTTTGCCCTCTAAACGTTTGATTGACTTCAAAGCTTATAGAGAAGGCACCACTGGGACCTTTGGGGAAATCGCTGTATAAGAAGGTTCAAAGTTTCATGAAAGTTATATTTGAAATTTAGTGTGATTTGATTTTCCTTGATGGTAATTTGTGTGTGCTGTATTACCACAGTGTTTTCTTTTGTATGCTTAATTTTACGAAGTGGAGAAGATTCAACAACCATGAGTGAAATGATGGTGGTTCTTTACACAGAGGTACTTTCCAGAACATGTGTGATGGAGCCAGCTCAGGCAGCAGCATCCTGGTTGTTCAGGAGGCTCTTTGGATGCTCAGTTTTAAAAGCAGACTATTTATCAAGTCTGGCCACCAAGTGGTGAGGTCTCATAGCCAGACCCACATGGAAGCTCTGCTCATCTTGGGATGCTGGCAGTGACCAGGGTGAAGTCACAGCCAAGTGGCAAGGCTTTAGCAAACCTAAGGTTCTGTCTCTGGGTAGAAAGAGCAAGGCAGGGGAGGACAGCTGTGTAGTGCACTGTTCAGCAGCCTCTGACACCTAAGGCAGGGGCACATCGTGGGAACCAGCAAGTGCATCAGCTGACCAACACTTAACCTGCTGACTTTTCCTTTTGGTCCTCACATCTCTGTCTTCAAAAGCTCAGGCTTCAGATAATTTGCTCTTCTCTTTTTAAGCCAACTTCTATATAGGGTCACTCACAGCTTTAACGGTTGCCTCGATGTCGAGGCATCAGCAGTCCAGTTCTTCTGGACTTGGTCACTTGGTGGCCTAACTTTTCTTCAGTCCAGTTGAGACCAGTCTCATCTGTTTGCATGCCCTTTGTAGAGCTGGCTCGTGCCCATGCGGAGCTGGCTTCTGTCCTCCTGCTTGCTTTGGCCTTGTTATGGCCTGTCATCTCCTCTGGCTGGCCCCTCTGCTGTTTCACTCTCCCTCCAGCCTGGGTGGCTCTCCCAGTTGCAGGCAGACCATCTCCCTCCTTGGTCTGTCTTGCACTGAGGACATGTGAGCTGTTGATGCTCCCAAGGTGGAGCGCTTACTGGATACACAGCGCTGTGATCCATGACTACAGCCCTGTCCCACTCTTCAGGGAACCCCTCACTTAAATTTGCAGTGGGACATTTATGGGGAAACTTAGCTACGTAGAACTTGGTGTATGTTAACTGCAGGAGGTGTCATGAGCAGCGCAGAACTCAGAGTAGACAGACAGTAAGTGCTTTAGGAATCTACAGCAGAAGGGCCACTGTGCACTTAAGGATCTAGATTGTGGCTAGATCTGGAAGAGAGTCGGGGACAGAGCATTAGTAGGAGTAGGAGAGTAAAGGGCCTGAAGTACCAGGCACAGCAGGTTAGGTCTGACCCACTTGGAGGTGCCACTGGAGACTTTTCTGCAGTGATATGTTATAGTACCAGTGATATGGTGGAAGGCCTCCTGCTTACTGAGAGCTGAGTGGGTAGAGGGCCTGAAGCCTGTACTGTAGGGTTATGAGGGCCTGTGTTAGGTGTCAAGGATGAGGGAGGAGTAACAGGGATTCCATCCAGGACTCAGTAACTGTAGTTTGGAGGCAGGCGAAGAAGACTAGGATGAGCCCAGGTGTGCTCTTGGCATGACTGGAAGGTGAATCCAGTTCTTGTTCAAAACCCCAGATGGCGGGAGGGGCGGCAGTGTGTGGGGAAGATGTGCTTCCTTTCAGATATCCTGAATAAATAGAAATGTTCAGGGACAGGGTGGATCTGTCCTATCTGTGCTGAATTCCCAGTGCCCAGGACAGCACTTAGTAGGTGCTTAATAAACGCATGGACCAAATGCATGAGGTTGAGGGGAACTCAGAACTGGTCTTCCTGATGTCTGGCAGAGGTCCTTCATTGACACCATGTAAAAGAATGAGTTCCCTGAGGGATAGAATTTAATGGGAAAGGTTGCCAAGGCCTGAGTGCTGCCTTGGGTGTGCTGCAGTTAGGGCTCAGTGGAGGCAGAGAGATCAGCAAAGAAGGCTGGAAGGGAATGAGCAGTGGGAGGGAAGCCACATGGCATAAGGTCAGCCAAGGTCAAAAGGCTCCCTTGAGGTGGTGGTTTCTATTCACTAGGGAAGCCGTGCGTTCTGGCTCAGGGAGTCTTAGTGTCCTCACCGTGGAGAAGGTGGATGAATGAGCAGGCCAGAAAGGGTGAGGTAAGGGCTTATCGGGCAGCAGCATGACTGGAAGGCTACACCTTGTTCAGGTTTCCAGTTGTTTCCCCCTTCCAGTGTTTAGATCTCTGCAGATCTGAACACTCTTGCTAGGATCCCATCTAGTCTTTCTCCTGCAGTGCCTCATTTCTCACTTCTCTTTAGGGACACTGCTTCGTGGCCTGCAGTGGACTGTCCACCCCCTCCATGTGCACCCACCAGCCCCACATTTCAACCTCAGCACTACCACCACCAGGGAGGCAGGGTCCTCATCCTGCCTGGCTTGGGCCCATCCCCCCAAACACCCTGTCTGAGCCCAAACCCAGACGGTAATGCTGACCGAAGACCCATCCCCTGCCCTCCTTTGCCCTGTGGCTCTCCTGAGCACCTTGTTATTCGATCCCTGAATTCTCATCCTCGTAGAGCACCTCATGAGGTCATGTAGGCGTGGAGTAGCTGCTTAGTCCTCAAGGTTAGTTTCACAGGTGGGGTTGTGTTGTCCTCTCACCTCCAGGCCTAGAGTGGAGTGTTCCAGTGAATGGAAAGTGTGCTAATTCAGTCAAAGCTATTTCTTCACTGCCCTTCATAAAACTCTCATCTAAAACTTAATGGATGAGAGAATCGAGGGAATCTTGTCAGATTGTTTCTTGAGGAAACCTCTAGAATATGTCTTAAAGGGAAACATCACTGCAATCTCGATGAGACTGCAGGACGGTAAATACCTTAACCTTAAGTGGCAGAACTGGTTTAACAAGATTTTTCTAACTCTTTGTGGTACGGGGTTTTCATTTTTCCTCTTTTAAAGTTGTTTAGATAAAGCTGTGAGGGGAGTATAAAGTTTTGCTTTTTTAAGTTGGTAATGAGTTGGAGGTAGATGCTTTTGAAGTCTGTAAATAATTTTTAAAAACCCTTGCCTAGTGCCATGCACATATCAGTTTTATAAATATTTACGTAGCTGGACTCACCTGTCTGCTTTGGAAGGCCTGAGAGACCCAGGTGTGGGTGTCACTCAGAGCAGGGTGGAAGCCCGTGTTCTTTCCGGCATTTTCTTCTCGGAAACTTGCTGCACATCATCAATGTAGGTGTTATCTGAGCCCCTTTGATTTGTTTTAGTATCTGATCATAGTCTCCAAGTTTGGGGAGATTGTGGAGTTAATCCTCCTGCATCTGATTTGCTGGCACTGTTAGGGAATACTGGGCTCATCAGCAGGATATAGGCCCCAGCTCCACTTAATTTGGTCCAATAGTGAGGATTAAGAGGGGATGTTCTCAGTTACATGAGGGCTTTCAAAAGTAAAAGCCTGTTTTTTGTTTTTAATACTCATCAAAGTGGCAAGATTTTAAGTCTGAATATGTCAAAGGTTTGCAGTGTGAACTCTGTGTCCTGTTGGTGGATGTGCAAGCCAGAACGACCACTTCAGTGAGCAGTTGTTGACGGTGCCTGCAGGAGGATGACGCAGGCTCCCTCCTAGATGAGATCAGTATGATCTTAGAGATGTTTTGGGACATATGTACAGGAACATTCACTGCACTATACTCTACAGGAGTAAACAACTGGGAAGAATGTGAAGGTCCATGGGGGAGCATGGCCATCTGGGGGAGTTCTAGGAGAAGGCAGGTCACATGCCCTACGTGTGGCTGGACTTCACAGACACAGCATAGAGCAGAAAAGGCCAGCTAAAGGGTGTGTGCAGTGTAATCCTATTCAGATGGCGTTAAATATGCACAACCATACCTTATGTTGTTAATGGCACCATAAAGAGCTAGTAATTATAGAAAGATTTTTTTTGGAAAAGAAAACTGCCAAATTCTGGAAAGTGATTATTGGGGGGGGAGGGTGTAGAAAATGAGACTGAAGAGAGTATAATGGGACTCCAACTATAATATTTTATTCCTTTAAAAATAATAAATATGGCAGGATGTTAAAACTTGATGAAGCTCGATGGTAGGTTCATAGGATTTTAGGAATTTTTGTATGCTTGAAATGTATCATTATATAAAAAAAATCTATCTAGGCATATATATGAATAGACTTTAGTAATCTATTGCACCTATAGCCTAACTTTTTCCAGACTGGGGTGTTTTACGTGGGATCTTGTATATCTTTCTTTTTTCTGCTTATTTATAGAATATTAAAATCATGGTGGCTTTAATTTCATTTATTGGAGAACTTTTATGTTCTCTTTTCTTACTTTAAATATTAGAAAGTAGATGAAATTCTCCAGGTTCCTCTACATTTTTAAGAAAACAATTTTAAGTTGTATTTTCTCCTTTGGCTTATGCCTTTTGATAGAAAAATAGGTCCTTGCCTATTTCTGTTCAGTAACCGAATTTTCTGCAGTAAAATGAGGACAGGAGAACTGCTGAAGTGAAAAGACCTGTGATGACTGCATTTCCTTATGTAGTCCTTAGAATATTCAGGATGCCTTGGCAAAGGTTAAACTATAAATTATATTTAATATTATCCAGGCCATGGGTCTGGAATGGTTTCATATTGTCCCTGAAACAAGAGATGCTTCCAGAATGAGATTCTGGCTTAATTGAATTAGGATTATTGCAGTCAGGATGGGAGTGGAATGGTACATTCCTGTCATGCCAGTTGTGGGGGATATTATTAAAGCAGGCCGTTGATGGAATAATATCCTGTACTTAACTTGGTGTCTCTCTCTGAGGAAATAAGAGCTTAATATGCCCATTCAATTAATCCTGACAACATCCTTAAAGGTGAATAGAAGGCAGGTAGTATTATCTCCATTTTACTAAAAAGCAGCTAAAACAAGCCGAGTCTGAGCTTCCCTGAGTACTACTAGTCAGGAGCACATTAACTCAACCTGAAGCTGAGAGGAACAAGACTCACGAAGGAGGAAGGAAGTATTTATGATGTGTCGCCTTGTGCTGGGCTTTATTGGGAACTCTTAGGATTGTGATCTCTTTTGATCCTGAGAACAGTTCTGCAAGGTGGTTGGTGTTGTTATCCTGGGGTCTCACAGAGATGCCCAGTCATTGGCCCAAGTCCCCAAGCTGGTCAGTGACAGGCTTGGCTTTGACCCACCAGACCCATAAGTTTATGCCTTCTCACCAGGCCATGCATCCAGCCTGGTGGTGTGGAAAGAAACTATTGGGATCTATGGTTGTAGAAGACAAAGGTTCAGTGTATTTGAAGCAAAATTGACAAATTCAGTTGTGGACACCCATTGAAAACAATTTTATCTAAATGAAATAATTTGGGATCATTGAGTAGAGAGTTCCAGGGCATTTGAACTCTTGACACCTGCAGGGGTGCCCACCTCAGAGCTTCAAAAACAGATGAGCCTTTCATGGCATCTGTTGAGAGATTTTTATTCCACCAGGGGCTAGATAACTTTAATTTCTAACAATCCTGTTTGATGACAGGGAAAGGTCTCCAAGAGGAAGTAAGGCTAATGGGGGCCTATTGTCATCTTTGTGTCCTGGTGTAATGCTCAGGGCCTTACAGACAACTTGCTTTACAGGCAACAAAAAGGGAGGGTTAGGAAGATGAATTTGTTCAGAGCTACTTTCTAGTAAATGTCAGAGCTAGGATCCAAACCCAGACCTCTTTGATTACAAAGCTCACCCTCTTTCAGATACAGTAAACTGTGTGCCTTGCCTTTGGTGAGCTGATGTTTTTTGTTGTTTTAAAAAAAACATTGCTAAATCACTCATAAGAAATAAGGATGAGGACTTAGATTTGAGCTGTTTTGAATTAGGCAGTGATTTCTCTTATTATAAGCAGAGCTCTTTATTAACCAAAAACACTTGGCTGTTAGGCATGGTCTTTAATTGCTGTTAGAATGTATTTTTGTTACACTGCCCTATAATAAGCCAAAGAACTGTTGGTGCCAAACATAGAAGGGAGGATGAAACCCCCTCTCCAGCTCCCCATTTGAGCTCTTGGTGTTTTGTTTGCTATTTTGGTTCTGGTTTCCCACTACTACCTCACATGGAAAGAACACCTGATCTGGAGGCTGGTCAGGACCTGTGAGGGGTGGGGGTGAGGGTGGGGGAACCCTCCCCATTATGCTCAGGTGCGCCCATCTCTGCTTTAGTTGTGTGCTCTTCATTATCTGGCCTAGGAGGTTTGTTTCATTTTCTGTTGTTTAGGCCTTAACATTTTGCCTAATAGAAGAAAAACAGCTATTGATTTGGCTTTTTTTTTTCCTCCTAAAATAAAAGGAAATTACTTTATCTCTGATTTTTAAAAGTAAGAAATAGTAGTAAAATTAAGAAACTACAAACATATAATGTTTGTATAATGAAGGAAATAAAAATCACCACTAATCCTATTACTGTTAACATTTTGGTATATGTCCTTCAGGATCTACCCCCCCCCCCCCACCTCAGGTGGGGTGGGGTGGAGGGATAACACTTTGGATACTGTTTTGTAACAACCTTTCCCAGCCTAGAGTTTACTATGCTATTAAGAATATCTTTCATTGTTACTTTAAAAATAAATATGCTGTTTCTTAAAGTTACATGTTACATAGTATTCCACTGTATGATGTCCTGTATTTCATTAAATTGATCTTCTCTTTGTACACATATGCATGTTTTTTATGATTACTTTTAATGTCTGATTATGTCTTTAGATTAAATTTCTAAAAGTGTTGAGTGAAAAGTGTGTGTATATTTTTAATTCTTTGGGTACATATGACCCAAATTTTCCAGAAAAGATAGACCAATAGAGAGCAGCAGTTGTGCCAGATCCGTGTATTACTTATTTCTGAATAAGTAACATAATCTGATGGTTCACCCTACTCCTCCAAAAAAGGCATAAAGAGAAGTCTCCTATGGGTCTACCGTCCCTCCCCCAATTGCTGTTATGCTTCTTTGTGTATCCTTCCAGTTTATTTACACACAGAAAAAAATATAAATATATGTCATTTCCCCCACATATACACATAATCTAGCATGCTATGCATGCTCTTCTGTACCTTGCTTTAATTTTTTTCTAATCAGTACATGAAAGTTTACAATTCTCATTCATTCTCTCTCTCTCTCTCTCTCTCTCTCTCACACACACACACACACACACACACACACAGAGAGAGAGAGAGAGAGACAGAGCGAGAGCTACATGATATTTCATAGTGTGGATGGCCATGTTTGATGTACCCAGTTCCCCACTGATAGACACTTGGGATGCTTCCAGTTTTTGTTCTACAACAGTGCTACCTTGAAGAACATGGTACCTTTGTACGTACACCATTGGACACTGATGCACACGAATATTTGCAGGGTACATTCCTGCAAGGACAGTTGTGGGGTCCATGGACATGTGTGTTTGTGAATGTGATAGGTACAGCTAAATTACCCTCACTATCCATTTAGACTCCCCCAGCATTGATGGAGAGGGCCTGTTCTCCACAACCCTAACATGAGTCCACACTTAGTTCTAATTCTTTCATGATCACTCTAGTTGTGCAAAAAGTGTGTATGGAAGGAATGTGAATAACAAAGCAAAGCCAACCACCCTCTCTTGTAGGCTGTGTGTAAGTGCCCATTGAAACCAGGAGTCTGAAGACAGTATAAAATCAGTTACCATGGGACACCACCCCCTACATTTGGTATCTACTTCCCCCCCTCCTTTCCAACCTGAAATAACGCCACTTCCTTTCATGAAACAGTCAGTGGCTCTCAGTGTGTGTGACCAGAAAAGCAGTGAGTCCTTTTAGAGACTGACCTCACAACTAGCAAGCAACAAACTATAGCTTCACTAAGTGGTGTTTGAAGTAAACAAGGAAAAGCTGGAGGAACCTAAATGATTGCAGCTAAGACTGACAAAATGTAGGTGGGGTCGATGGAGAAAAGCCTAGACCTCCAGGTTGGCTGTAGCTTAGCCCCCAGGTGACCCAGCGGCCACAGCCAGCTTGGCAGTTGCCTGGAGAGTCAGTGATGGTGCTCTAGACGGGATTTGAATGGACTAGACAAGCCCACCTTCATGCAATTTTGTTCCAGATAGTGTGGTTCCGAAACCACAAAAACAAACTGCTACTTTTGAATACAGTGTGATTTTTGAAAATTCTATTAATAAAGATAAAAGGTGAACCAGTGGCTTAACAAGTTTTTTAAATAGAAGAAACGATTTTCTTCAAAATACTGTTAGGGTAAAAAGCTTGTTTACATTGTCATAGGAGCTCCTGCTGTATCTTTCCAGTCTTTGTAATTTTCTGTAGTGATAGAAGCCTACATGCTTAAAAGTATCTGGAATTGTTGCATTTCAGGGCTTTTAAAAACTCCGATAAGGGGCAAAGTGGGGCTGACTTGTGCTATTGAGCTGAGCCCAGGAGAGGAGTTTCTGGGTCTGCCTGTGGGGGTGGAGTGCTGGGAATGCAGGGCACCAGTGGTAGCTTTCGGTGACTTTGACTCCCTCCCTGTTCCTCCCCATGTCCCTTTCTGATAGCTTTAACATATAAATATTTATAAGATATCTGCCCTGTGCAGGAGGGGTCTCCTCTAAACACTTTGAAATTAGAGTAGATCCCTCCTTTCTCCGTTTTAGTTCTCATTTCTAGCCCTTTAACTTTTTGCTTCATTCTTCTAGATAAACACATTCTAACCATTGGTGTTTCAAAATTTATTTCTCAGGGGCTAAGTGTTAGCCCCTTCTTGGATGAGGCTGGTCTTAACTAGGGCTCTGATGGTCTTCAGCATTCATCTTGGGCTTGTTGCCTCCTGCTGTGGAGGCCCAGTCAGACAACGGTCTCCTCAGGCAGTGTGATCCTCACAGTGGGCTCACCTGGCCTCTTGAGGGGTGGAATGGTTTCTTCTGAGACCTGGTGTGGTTCACTTCTTCCATGACCTAGCCTTGCAGGAAATAAAAGTGAGCTCACTGGGTGCTTAGTGGACTGCCTGCAGAGTCCCTGGTGGAGTTCCGGATGTAGGCATTTATTCATCTATAGGATCAGCCACTGTGCAGAAGCACCATGGTGGCTCCATGGAAGGCATCTAGCTGGGTGAGCCGTGGTCATTAAGTGTAGGCCAGAGTGCTTCCTCCTTGGAGTATGTGTGTATGGGCATGTGTGCATGTGTTTACGTTTGCAGCACTGCAGGATCAGTCAGGAGTCAACTGGGGCTGGAAGGGAAAGGTGACTTTGCTGGGGGGAGGAGAGGTGGTATTTCTGGACTGCAGTGCACACCTTGTCCAGAATTGTACAAAAATGTATAAGAAAAGGCTTGCTTGCTTAAAAAAACAACAACTAAAGTCACATAAGACTCAAAGCACGAGAACATCCAGAATGCATTATATAATGTGCTCCTCTGAAAAAAACATTTTCAACACACTTAGGAAAAATATTTTTTTAAATGACTTTTATAAAAATATTCCTTGGAATGGGTCATAGGGTTTGGAGAACTCTTGCCTTCAGAAAGCTCCATTCCTGTGTGCTGATTGTTGCTTGAAGCTTGTTTTGGAATGTTCAGATGTCCCTATTCCTTTGAAATGGCCACATTGGGCATGACTACACAGCAAGTGTAGAGCAGGGTGTGCGTCCCCTGAAAGAATGGGCTTTGGGGGGCTATTCCTCCTTATCACACATTCCCCAGACCCCGCTCACTGGCCTCATAAAGAAACAGATGGTGAACCAGAAATAGCTCAGAAATCACATTGACTCCTGGCTATATAAAGGGAAAAGACTGGGACCATAAAATTTTGAAATCTCCCAGGAAAGGAAATAATTTCCTCAATGAAATATCGATGTAAGGGGAGCATTTAAAAAGATAAAAATTATGAACCCAGATTCAAGTTGAACCAAATATTGTACTTTAACCTTTTTGAGAATTGTTAATGTAAAAGCAAATAGGATGAAATATAGACTGTGAAAGCAAATTAAATCATTTTATGCTTCCTGTGTTTTTATGTCACATGATGCAAAAGAGCTAGTAGAGAGGAGTAAGTTTTGGAATGAGGACCATGAGGGTCATGTCAGATCGAGTACAGGCTGTGACCCTTTAGGAACAGGAGAGAAAAGAGCCAGGAAAGGGCCTGGAATTGGGAGCTCTCCAGAATGGAATTCTCTGTTAAGAGCATTTTGTTGAGCAGAAATTGTGTGTCCCATGTCCCATCAGAGGGAGCTGATGTTTAAGAAAGGTGTCTTTGTCTGATTGATTTGGGGGGAGCCCTCCAGCAGTTGATGTTTTATGTGGAGGTGGGGGAAGCTGGGGCTAGGTTACATGTATCTACCTGCAGGAATAAACAATTCTTTTGAAACATCACTAGGGGGGAAAAAAAGCAGCTTAAGATTTATCTGAAAAGGAAGTGGGAAGTTAAAGTTGCTAGAGATCTCATTACTGTCTGTCTCGCTAACCGTAATTAAAAAATGCCTGAATGATCTTAATAACACATGATTCAGCTGACAAGCACTAATTGCCCTGTATCAGGCCAAGAGAAGATGAATGTTGTCAAGAAAACCACAAGTCAGACAAGCTGATTCTCTCTTAGTCTGACACCGTGTTCCCTTGTACAGACCAGTTTTTACTGGAGCCCTTCCAGCATCAAAAGAAGCTCCTTACCTTCCCATTAATTTTCATCGCTGGCAGGCCCGAGTTGTTTGTGACGCACTGTTCTCATTACTCCTGCTCTCCTGCTTGAGATCTCGGGTCTGCAGACAAAATGTAAATATGTTTCTTGCTCTTATCTTCGGCCTTTTTTTAAGAAAAGAAATCCGTTCCCATTCAATACTAATGCCCCTGTGGGCTTGTCAGTGAATTACATGGCATTTGGGAATTGATTTTCTGACGCTGCCGATTTGTCAGGAATTTCTTCTGCCTTTTCAGTAATTTGACAGAACCTGTTGGGCCGCCAAATCATGTGATTGGGTATTCTGCCTGGAAAGAAAAGGGAACCAACAGCTCTGTGATGCTTGGGTACCCAGAAACCTCCTTAAAGGAGGTGATTTTGGGGAAGGAAGGGAAGAATGTTGGTATTGTCTTCATCCTACACTTCTGTAGGATGGCTGAGTCAGTTTGTCATGCTGAAGCAGTCTGAACATAATAATTGAAACTCAGTTCCATAAAAAGAGGTTTGAGCACCTCTAGGCCCTGGGCAGTGTGCTTGTGGGAGAAAGGATCGCAGTGATACTAAGGCCTTTGCTGGCCCTGATTGTCCACCACAAACTTTCGCACTCGTGTGCATCAGTCTCTGCTGGTGGGGGAGGCTCCCTACAATGGGGAGGGAGATGGACACAGCACCTGCCCTCCCCCGGGCAGGGTGGACCTCTGCAGGAAAAGGCAGTGGCAGAGGGTACTAAGTCCAGACCAGCATCTCCTGTGACAGCCCTGTCCCTGCCCTCCTGAAAGGCAGGCCTACTGGGAATGGAGAGAGAGCTTGGCTCTGAAACCTTGCAGAGCTCTGACTGTGGGGCTAAGAACGGGGTTCTCAACATCTTTGAGCTAGTGTCTTGTCTGAGAAAGGACCTCCTGGGGCCTAACGAATGCTCATTGTAATGCTGCTTAGCACAATGCTAAGGGACAGTCAATGTTAGTCTGTTGTTATTACCTCTAAGGGTTGGGGAATTAGAGGAGAGGGTTCAAGTTGTCTACTACATTGAGTTGCACTTTAGGAGCACAGTAAATTGCTGAAAAAGGAATATAAAGAGCTGATGAGGCTAGTAAATAAATAAGCATAACACAGTAAGTCAGTCCGTCCACTAACTTGGTAAAATGAGGGTGACTAGTCACTGAGTATTCCCTGCTGGAGGGGTGATGCCATCTGACAGAAGCACTGTGGAGCCACCCCCTGCACAGCTTTTGGTTTAGCTTAGTTAGTGAAAGTCTCGTTTCAGAGACCTATTTTCCTAAAATTAGAATAAAGTGAACATTTGTGGTGATGATCAAATACTAGCAACGGGCTTCGTTTTAGAAAAAAATATCATAAAGGAATTTGTGCATGGAAATAAAGCCAGAATGCCCTTTTTGGTCTCCCATTCAGAACCTGTGTTTGGTGGACTCGCTTGTTATCTTTTGACTTGGAAACTCAGGGCCTTGCACAGTGCCCCATACACATTGTGGCGGCCGTAAATGCACATGTTCCAGGAAGAACTAACAAAGAAATCTGCATGTGGGTCCCTGCTCTGAGATGGGGTCCTGATGGAAATCTTCCTTTCTTGATGACCTGGTGACCTCCAGATTTGCTGGAGGGCTAGATTCCCACACAGGCAGTGGACAGGTGAATCTCTGTTTCCCCCACCCTCCACTTGTCCTGGGATTGATTTGAAAATCAGGGATAAAGCCTATGCAGACTTCTAAGGCCCCACTGGTTCTGCATATTCTAAGTAGCAGCACCTCTGTGTGGTGGTATGTCACCTTTGTCATTTAATTTATGAATAGCCCTGAGTCACTGGAAACAGGGACTAGAGAATTCAGATCAGTGACTGATTCCAAACTTCAACAGTTTTAAAATTTTAGGCTGTAAAGGGGATGATTGTTCATTTAACCTTCAAATTTTGCTGATTTTTTATATGTAGGAGTGGTGTCTATCATCCTGATTTGAAAAAAAAATTATCATGTTATTTATTTGATGGGGTGAATCTGTCACACAGTCTGAATGCAGAATGTTGTCATCCTTTTGATCAAGGTCCTGCCAGTAATCTCAGTTTACAATAGAGCTATTGAAAATTATATTGGGATGAAACTAGCATAATATAGAAATTGTTGGCTTGCGTGAGATTTTTATAATATGTACATAGAGACAAAGTTGGCTTTAGTTCAGAAGGCTATTTCTATTTATTGTTGTGCTTTTATTAGCTAATGTGATAGAGCCCCCATGGCATGCCAGATGCTATTGAGAAGTACGGGAATGGAGTTCTTGGCCATGGGCCTCTCCATCTCTTGTCTTATCTGTAGAGTCCTCCAGATGGATTCCCTGAAATACTTGATTCCAGAGCTCCTTTCTCCTTTCCCATGATTCTATACTTGCTTTCTCCCCCAGAATTGCTGCAGTGCTAGTTTGTAGATGGGGTGGAAAGGCAGTGTGCCAGTGGGGGCCTCATTCTAAAGGCCCAGTGCTGTTTGGGCAGGCAGTTGTTTAAGCCCCCTGCTGGTAGGTGAGTGTTAAACTCCCCATCTCTACCCCGGGAAAGCAGGCTTTCTCCAAGAGAGCAGTATAGTAATAGGAGGGGCTTTGAGACAAAAATACATGTGATTGTCAATTTTATGGATTATAGTTAATTCTGTTTAATATTCTTTTTTTCCCCCCTTTTCTCAGAGTCCTGTGTATGATAGTACATTGATTGTAGTTAGCATAGAAGTGCTTAATACTTGATTTGGCACTTTAATGGATATTTACACAGTGACACCACAAATGTTGGATAAACAGGGGATTTGTTCTAATGGGATCTTCAGTGATTCAAAGCACCCTTCCCCCCAACCCCCACCTTGCCCATCCTTCTGGAATCCTGGCTCCACTTCTGCCTGGTGTTGATGGTGCTGTAGCAGCCAGAATGCTCTTCTCTGGAGCACTCCACTCATTTCCTCACTGGGTTTCAGGCTCTTTGAAGCACTCGCTTCCTCTCCTTTCTCTGTGTGCCCTCTGCAGTGCCTATTTCTGTGATTTGCATGTAGCGGAAATATTTGTTGAACTGAATTATTTTTACATGAGCCTTTTCATGTGGCCGGCGTTTCGAGGTCTGTTTCCTTTGGCTGGAGGCTGGGAGAGATCTGTTCACTGAGGGGTGTTGAGAGCTTCAGGTACAGGGGTGCCCTGCTCTGGTTTGGATGCCCCCTCTTCTTGCCCAGGGGATTTCCAGCCAGGAGAGGAGATGAGGTCAGTGCCCATGTCCCCCCACATGACCCCCCCACATGTTTAGGTGGAGATGAGTGTCTCCTTAATAGTGACAGTCATTAGGGAGGTCTGGAAGGCCTTGAATTGACACTGTTAGAGGGGCACGTTCCCCTGTAGGCCAGAGCCGGAGGAGGGACGAGAAAAGGAATCTGCCCAGGGAACCCCAGACCTCAGAGGCCCATTGTCCCCAAAGGCTCAGCTTAGTGCTATTGAGATTTCCTCTTTGCATCTTGTAAATTAGTCAAGAAACATTCATGTTTTTCAAATATACTTTATCTGGCTTTTTTTTCTGATGATGCCGTTGGCTTTAGAGAATAATGACAATAGCTCCCACTTAAGAAATATTTACTCTGTGCCAGAAACAGTTCTGAGCTCTTAACTTGGTCAGAGGAGAAAAGAGAGATGAGCTCCCCTCGCCTTGTGAGCAGGTGGCAGGTCTGGCTCCAGGGTCCCCACTCTCCTGGGGAAGACACTTTGGTAGTGACAAATGAAGAGTTTCCCAGTTCTCTCCTATCTCCTGGTAGACCCAAGTGTCCTTGCTGCTGTGAGCCCAGCTGTGCATATTTACCTTCCTAAATGTCAGTCCTGGCTTTGGGGAGCCTGCAGGGACTTGCTGGGAAAGGGGTGCTGGCTTTTCCCTTGACTCAGTGACATGGTACTTATGGGAGAGCTTACAGCCCACTGCAAGGACCCACATCTACAGCATGTGTTTGGGAAGTCCTGTTCATGTAAGTCTCCACACCAGTCTGGCTGAAGGTGGATTTTGTCCCTTAGTGTTTTGCAGTGCCATGGTGGTCTGGTGGGCCCTGGCCTTGAGGCCCTGCATAGCCACTCCCACCCCTCTTTCCTGCCACCTGTTCTGGGTCATGGTCACCTTTTTGCGATTTGGAGGCAGTTTGAGAGTTCACAGGTTTTCTGGCTCACCTGGGTTTAATGTTACTCCACAGTGACAAAAGGAGCCCCCAGGACTCAGCCACAGTGAGCCCCCACTCCGTCCTGAGCACACAGATCAGGGAAATTGGTTGTGCCCAAGAACATGTGTTCTTTCTAATGAGGTCAGTAATGAATGCTGTTGGGAGTCATCTCTGGGCTGGTGGGCACTGGAAGGGAAGCTTTGGCAGAGACTGTTGGCAGGAAGATTTCTAACAGGCACCCTGACCAGGGTGGTTAAGGTGCTGATATCATTTCCTCCCCTCTTTCTGATATGGGCAAAATCTTACCCAGTCATTTCACCATCCCCTCTCTTTCTGAATTGTGTACTCACAAAGAGGGTGAGGGCCACCTGGGGCACCAGTATCAGTGTTGAACCCAAGGCAACGAATACCCCCGGCCCTGATGGGGTCCCCCTGGGGAGGAGCCAGTGAGCAGGGCAGAATCCATACTTACTATATGGCACAACCCAGTAAAACAGTGTTCTCTGATTTGTTCTCAGTACCCAGGGATTGAAAAACCAAATCCTACACCCGTATCTGGTAATGAAAATGACCTTAATTTTGCCTGGAAGCTTACAATTCTTAGGCGTCTTTTGGTTTATGTGCAGCTCAGTGATCATGAGATCTTTTGTATGCTTCTCCAGGAGAACACACCCAACACCAAGAAACTCTGACATGTGAAGTTGAAATTAGGAACTACCAAGAGAAAGCCTATTGAGGGCCATAAGTTCAATAAACATTTTCAGGTGTTTTCCTTGTGCCTGGCATTGTGCTTTATCTCATTTAGTTCCATTGAATAATACATTCATTATTGTTTCTAGATGTATATATCTGCAAAGTCATTTACTTATAAATAAATCTGTTTAATATATTGGTTTGTTGTCCTCCCTGTGTCTACTGTCAGCTTGAATATCTGTTTACTGTGATCATTTCAAATCCTAAACTGCGTGCATGAATGAACAAATGAATGAATGAATTAGGCCCATTCTGTCCTTTCTTACCAGGATCTGGCACATAGGAGATGGTCATTAAAGTTTGCTGAATTTATTTAATCAGTCCTCACAAAACCCTACCAAGTTGATATCACTCTTAATTTGCAGATTAGAAAATTAATGCTCAGAGAGAAAAAATTTCCTCTGAAGATCGTTTGTGGAAGAAACATCCCCTTCCTCTAGGACTAGGTCCAGTGCCCTTTCCCCCACACCACAACTTTGTCTCCAGGTGCGCATCAGTTTCTTTTTTTTCCCCTCCTTTAGTGCTTTTTTTTTTTTTTTGCATTTATCTTCAGAGTGGGAGGAAGAGAGAGAGAGAGAGAGAAACATCGATGTGAGAGAGACACATCGACTGGCTGCCACCCACACAACCCCAACTGGCGCCGGGGACAAACTGCAACCGAGGTACGTGCCCTTAGCGGGAATTGAACCCCAGACTCCTCGGTCCACGGGCCAACGCTCTAACTGCTGAGTCAAACTGGCCAGGGCCCTCCTTTAGTTTTTTATGTACTTGAAGCTTTAAAGGATTCATAAAATAGACTTGAGAAGAATAAAGCAGTTTGTTTTTTTTTTTTTTTTTAAAAACATCCGGTGCATGTGATGTGTTCAGGAAATAATTTCTTAGAAGAAGGAGCTCTGCAACTGCAAATACAGTATATTTGCTGGTTGAATGGAGGGTACTGGAATTCTCCTTTAATCCAAATGATTGAAGATGCTCTGTTTTCTAGAAACTTAAGCTTAGCCAGGGTTGCAGAGTCTTTGGAGCAGAGACCCAGCTGCCCTGAAAGATGAGCCATTTCTGCTGGTGTGTGGTGGGGTGACCCCAAGGATCTGAGGCAAGGGGAACCAGTGGCAGGAACCCAATGGGAGAAGAGAGTGCAAGGAAAAGCATGGGGTCACAGATCAACAGGTATTAGTATGGGGGAGGGGCTCATGTGGGATAGCAGACAGGTCTGACATTGTTCAGAAGGGGTAATGGGGAGTCTTTCGGCTCAGAGCAGGAACCGTACCCTGGGGTAAGAGGGCACACTGGTCAGAGAAGGGCAGGGCATCATTTCCAGAAGTACCAGAATCCTAGGCAGTTTACAGGAGGGCTCCTCCCCATCCCCATCGTCTCCTTCTCCCCCTCCCCCTCGCCTTCCTGCCTTGGGTCAACACTGGCTAGACAGTCGACCCTGCTGTTTGTCCTGGGCAGAGTGCCCCTCAGAGCCCTGCACTAGATTTATTATTGGGATCAGAATGAAACATGAGTATTACGTTTTTAAGCTGCTGCTTTTGTGGGTCGGCATGGGGCAAAATGGTGGGTCTCTCTTATAAATATATAAAGGTTGGTTGGAAAAATAGAAGCTTTATTCTACTTTGTGTATTTTCATTTACTGCAAGAACACAAATCTACCTTTCCAATTTCTGAATTTATTTATTGGAACTATCATTTAATCATTATGTACTTAATGAACTGGACAGGTTAACCTTGAACCTTTTCATGACTGTGGTTATTACCATCTACCCCTTCTCACTTTACATGCTAACAAGATCTTATTTCTGAAGTGTGGTTTGACATTGTTTAAGCTGTTACTTGCTTCTTATTTTTGACTCTTTTGTCACTTAAGTAAGATGTCTTAATTCTTATTTAGTGTTAGATCATTTAGCAGAATTTTTTGGCTTGCTTTCTTGACGTATTAATATGTTTTTATATTGTGTTTTGAACACTTTTCTGTGGAGGTATCTTTTAGAATTACAGTAGATCCTGTAATTCTGTACTGAAAGATGCTTATTAGATATAGATACCAAAATCACTTTAACTGTTTTATTTAGAACTGCAATCCAGAGAAGTTGGCTGTTTGCAGTGAGCTCCAGTCTGGGACTGGATCCTTCGAAAATGCAGAGCAGAAGTGGACACACATTTACAGATCAGAGTGGACTTCTAACCTGCTTTAGGAGCTGTGGGGAATCCACAGATAAGTAGGACAGTTGCTGTCTTCTAGGAGCTGTGCTGTAGTAGGGTCAAGGAGGCCCACAGATAGCTGAAAACCACACAGAATTTGACACACGTTCCAGAGTGCAGGCGAGGGAGAAACAGATCTGACTGGGGTGGGAGAACAGGGAAGGATTCATGGTGATGGCGGTATTTGAATTCCAAATTTGGAGTTGTTGAGTTCAAATATTAATTTGGGGGTAGGAGTCCTTTACTCCCTCCTCCTCCCAAAATTAAAAGAAATTGTGACATTTTGATTTTAAACCAATTGATGTGGGTGTTGAATTTCTGTATGGAGAATGTCGGCTAATTTTTTTTTGTCATCTCCATTGCATAGTGTCAATAAATGTTAAATTGGATTACTTTTAAGGCTTTGTTGTTGCTGCTGTAAATTATCTGGGTTGCTCTATTTTGTTTCACATAGACCATAGACTGGAAGACCTTTGGGGGTAGGGGCGGTACTCATTTAATTTTTTGTTCCCGTAAACTGACCCATCAGAGGTGGGGACTCACTAAATGCTTGTTGAATGAGTCAGATCCCGGAGCATGTTTTTTGAGTTTGTCCCTATTCTGTACCTCTCCTTGACCTGAGCTGGCTGGTGACAAGCTGAGAACGGTTGAACTTCTTAAGAAAACGGCATGTAGAAGCAGTTCGCTGGTCACATTCTTTTAATCTTCGCTCTAGTATTGTTCCTTTTCCTCCCATTTGGTGAAGTGGTGTAATGCTTTAGCACATTTTAAATAAGATTACACAAGCTGCTGTTAGTTGGCATCAAGTGTCTTTTAATCTGGAGAGAAAATGTTACCTCCTTCCATTTGCAAAACAGAATGTTTCTGACACCATTTTTCAGAGTGTCTTCTGGTTGTTCAGTTTTTCAGAATTTACTGTGGGTCTCTAATTACCCTCCTTTAGTTGTCCAGGGCAGAAATTGCCACTTCAACAAGAAAATTTTGTAATGAGCCAGAGGAAATGGGCTTGTCATTACTATGTTATATGCAGCCTAAAAATCTATGTGGATTTTTATTTCATGAGGATGTGACGGTTTAATTGGAAAATGTTGTTAAAATATGTTTTCCCTTCCCACCAGTCTATTGTTAATGCTTATATATCCCAGCCAGAGTCAGTTAAAATTGGTGCCCTTTGCCAAAATACTTTTTTATTTTCATTTTTTGTGTGCAGAATTTTGTGATGCTAGATCTATTTTTGTTTAATTAGGCCCTGGAAGAAATTGAAGGAGAGCTGTATTTAAATTTTCAGACCATTAAAGCCCTGAAAACTATCCTAGATGAAAGGCACAAAAACTAACTTTAATATTTATTATATGAATAAAACCAATAGGGAGAATATTTCCAGAAATCCTTTCTCTTTTTCTGTCTTCAGACGACTGGCTAAGATTAATAGCAGGCCTGAAAGCAGGCATTTTTGCTACTTTTTCTTGTCCTGTTATTAGGAAATAACTCTAAGAGAGATTAGAAACTCTAAGTCTCCTTGTATGTTGGGGCCATGTTGTAAACTTTATAACTCACTAATACAATAAAATGTTTGTTGATCACATAATCATATTTTTCTTTCTGATAGAACAGTCCTAATTTCTACTTTTATTGGGATTCCTTTTAAAATTTTAATCTCGAAGACAAAACCATGAACAAAATACTTGACTCGTAAACGGAAAGTTTTTAAAACACCAGTTCTTGGGCTGCGGAATCAAGTGCCTGGTTTCCGGCCCAAGAGGAGTTTGGTAGGAAGCATGTTTTGGGCAGGGGATGTGGATGTCTTTCATCTTTTAAGCCACCATACCACTTTTGGGCTGTGGGTTAGCTGAAGACTCTTGTAGAAAAATGGACAGACCTAGTTGCATCAAACGAAGACGATGGGCAGAAAAAAGGGGAGATGCCGCCTAGCTCAAGCACTAGTATTTCTCCTGTACGTGTGATTTCCCAAATTGGATTGGCTGTTGTGATGGAGAAGATTGTCAGCACTATGTAAATGAGAAGTGAAAGTGCATCTCATGCAGATAATTTCTATGTAGATAATTTGCCATAAAAATTTATATTGCAGTCCTTAAAACCTTCGGAGATTTAGTCTGTCTAGGGAAAGGTGATTTATATGGTATTAAAACACTTTTTATGTTCCAGTCCTTTGGATTTAATGTTTATTGCCTATAAAAATGAAATCTTCTTGTGGATATTTAAAAGTTTTGGTACTATGTGAAATACATATTCAGATTTGAATCTGAAACGCTTTGGAGATGTAAATAAGTGGCAAATTCTTTGCTCTAAAGTTCGTGCTGCCACTGGGGCCCATGTTTCTGCTTTGCACATTTAGGAGGTTGCATAGGTACACGTCTTATCACCATGGTGATGTTGCCAGGTAGGAAAATGTCTTATGTGGGGATTGTGGGGTTTTTTGTTTTAATTTAAATTTGCTAACAAGTCTATAAGTATTATAATTCCTTAGAAAGTTATGCAACGTGTGACCAGAATTTCGTTCAAATCTGTGGAGCTGCATAAATTATGGCCCAGGTTTTAAAGAATGGAAATGCTCTGGCAACGCAGTATCAAGCGCAGAGCAGTTTGGGGACTCTTACAGGCCCTCAGATTCATAACCAATGGTGTGCTTTAATGCCAATCTTAAATAAAACTCCTATGGAGAAATCTAGTGGGGGCAGTGCTGCTGGGGAGGGGAGCCATTTAAACATTTTCAGGGCTTCTGAAGGATGTCTCTTGAGCTGATAGCCCTGAAGATGAGGACCTGGTTTGATTTTGAAGTAAAGCATAGTTACTGACGCCTTAGAGTGTGCTTTGCTAGGCTGTTCCATCCAGATGCCGTCTGGCTAGCCACCAGAGTGCAGGGATGGTGGCCTTGCTGAGCCTTATGACCCAAGCGCCCGTCCCAGGTTGAGCCCTGGTCAACTTTCCAGGTTTCTTAAACACTGGACATTTCAGAAATTATGTGGGAAGTGTTTTTCCTGGCAATTGCAGGAAAAGGTAGAGCTAATTATCAAGGCCACCCCATTATAGCCACAGTGGGAATTCTAACTGCAGGGTCATTGGAAAACTGGGACCAGTAGTTGGGGTGAGCCTACCTGGGGTAAGACACTGGATGTGGAGACTTCAGTTGGGCTGCCAGGTTTGGATACTGTTGGCAGTAACAGAACTTGAGGTTTTGAAATTGCTCTGATGGGGTGTTCTCACCTTTACAGTGGAGAACATTCATCCATGGGTTGGGGGGTGTCAGTAAGCTTTGCTGAGTGGCTGCCCCATAGAAGGTTTTAGTTCAGCCTCCAAGGGCAAGAGGAACCTGCATTCTTAAAGAATTCTAGGGAAGATGGACTGAGAGAGCCACTGAAAGTTTGGCCCCTCAAGGTGGAACTCAGGTGGCTTTCTGCAGTAATCTGCTAGTCAAAGCCTGCTCTCTGAGAGATGTCGTAGCAACTGAGCTTTCACGCAGAACTAGTCAAAAGGTGATGACCATTGCTTAACTATTATAATTGTGAATCTGGTGGCAGTATGTAAGGAGTGGATTATTGATAACTCAGGGGCCACATTTTTTCTTGTATCACAAGTAAAACAAAGGAAGATATATGCCTCAGAGTGGCAGACTACAGTCCACAGCCTCCTGCCTTTCAGCTTGCCTTACCACATACAAGTGGCCTTCGGGGCCAGGCAGCTGAGTTTGTGACAGGTGAAGTTGGAGAAGGGGATCAGTGAGGGAGCAGGTGTCAAGATAACCACCAGACATCTGGGAAGAGTCCTGACTAGAGGTGGTGTGTAATCAATATGCATTTGTTGAAAGGTAAACGTGTGCAGTGACATTCACCTCCCTGAGTAGGGAGGGCACAAAGCAACACCATAGTCAGTTCTATGTAAAAAAGGCCAATGGCCAGCCTGCTGGCATTGTTTCCAACAGCTCTGTGTGCTCCTCAAGAAGGATCGTGAGCTCACCGACGTTGGAACGCTTCTGTGTCAGCGTGAACTACACTGTCTGTGAGGAATTCGAACATGCAGACTTTCAGTGACAGTGTGTGAAGTGAGGCCAGTTACACAGCTACATCTAATATTTTTGGTATAAAGCAGTTGCTAAAATTAATTCCAGTCTGAAACTTGATGGATTTTTAGTCATGGAATTAACAGATTTCATATGAAAAAAAAAAAAAAAAAAGCTGGATTAAAAATAAATGTTTTGTCGGAAATTTGGAGCCTGTCCCAAACAAACTGAATATGAAGTTTTTGGTTTCAGAAGATTTGTCTGCCTTTTTGTATTCACAGGAGAAGTGCACGCTCATACCAGAAATGTATAGACCACTAGCCGTTACCCACCCCCAACAATCTCTTAAAAGAGCAGTCTGTATTGTCCTTTATGCCTCAGGCCAGCAGTCAGTCCACATGAAGAATAAGATGCACCCTGGCCTGGCTCCTGGGCCTCTGAGCTGACTTTGATGGTCAGTGGGTCATGCACCTGCTACTACATGTGAAGTACATAGTACACAGGAGGGTGACTTCTTTTCAGTCAGCACATACAATGCCTCCAGTCTTATTAGGTCTTCCTCTGTATTTATATCAGGTAAACGATTTACCTCTGCCCATCTCTGTCCTCTCAGTGACAGCACAGAGTTTTACATTGTTTGATATCAGACATTTGTGATTTAACATCCTTAGGTGGCTTAGCCACTCCTGCGTGTGTTGGGTTAACATAGCAAGAAAAGAACAAGGGCCTCTTTATTAGGAGTTTGGAGATCCTGCATTTAGTTAATTAGAAGATGTCTACAGTGGCAAGTGAGTTAGGCTCTCTTATTTTTGTTGGTTTAAGGATCACACGTGGGTCATTGTAATTGACTCTTTTATGCCTGGCTTCAGTGTTGAATAACACCCAAAATGTAGCATAACCAGCCCACTATCATCCCCAAATCTCAATAGTTTTAACTGTAGGAATCGAAAATTGAGCAACCGAATTTATTTTAGTGTGTGTGCATTTCAAGAGAAACTTAATGTTTCTGGATTCATTTAAGTAGCAATAGTAATGCAAAAAGCTGGATTTTATCAATAGTTTTTGTTTTTAAAAAAATCCTTACACAGGTGTCACTGTAGTGCCAGTGCTATGAAATAAATAGCTGTGAGATCCAGTAGCATACCCCGATCTGCCCCATCAGGTCGTTCTGGCAGCCGGTGGCTGGGTTAGGGATCCAGCAGGGTGAGGTCACCGCAGGAAGGGCAGATGTACTGGGAGGGGAAAGCCCGTTCCCCGCTTTCAACCACAAATGTCTTTTGATAACTAGTAAAATTGGCAAGCAGAATGATTGAAAACATGTGAGAGGTAACTGGATCTAAGTTTCAAGTAGTACATATTTGAAAAGTTTTCCCCAATGTGAAAGTTACTCTTTAAGAGCCTTAAACTAATAAAAACAAGGAAATTCCATGTTACGGCTGCCACTCGGCCTTTCCATTTTTATTCCAGCAGTCAGATTTGACAGGTCCGATGCTGATTGGCTCTGGGACCCCTGTGAGCATTTAAAGCAAGGGAGATGCAAGCAAAAGCTGGCAACAGCTGGGATGGAGAAAGTCTCCACCGCTTTTCAGTGCCAGGCTCATAATTTCATTTTAGTATATCCTATTTTCTCTTCTTGTGGCTGCTTCCTGTATTTATTCACTGAAGTGGATTCAGGATTCTTTTAGACAAGTCTTGTTTCTTTTCTTTCCTTTTTCCTGCTCTCATTGAAGATTTTACTGGATGGCTACCCTCTCGTCAGATGTTAAGGCTGGACCTCTCTTGCCCTTAGTGACCCTCTTTCTCATCCTGTGGCTTCTTTGCTGAAATGCTGAATTGCATGGCCTGCTCTTAGCCTCTCTGCCCTCTAATTCATTCTTTCTGCTGCTGCCAGAGTGATCCTTCTAAAGATCTGCAGTGATCATCAGTAGTCTGGAGAGTCAACAACACATTGACTCAACACAGAGTCAAATGCACCTTCAAAACTTTCCTTAGATCTGCGTCTGTCTCTCTTAATGACCCAACAAATAATAAGTTACTTTGGCCATGGAGACCGCACTGTCTTGCCTTTTTTCAAAGCAGACCTGGCACCAGCAACCTGAGGGAACTGCCCCTACCCTGGTGAGGAGGAAAGAGAGGGGACTACAGGAAAGGAGAGCTGGAGGATATGAAGACCAGCTTCACCTGCTCCACAGCTAAGACATAATCACAACCTTAGAAGAGGAAGAACCCCACGAGTTCTTTCTCCCTGTGCCCCTGGAGCCCACTGTCCCCATGTCAACCCCAAGCCTTTTGCACTTTTAAGAGTATTCTCAGGGAGTAGATTCAGGTGCAGAAAATAGGCTTCTAAATCTCATTTCATAAATATGTGATCTTGGTCAGGTTGCCTCTGAACCTGTCTCCTCACTGGTGGAACGGGCGCACTGACCATGTTAGCATTGTTGTGGCAGTTACACATGACAGAAGTTGTAAAGCAGGAGTCAGTAAATTAGCTGCAGCTGTTTTTATTATCTTTGCTCATTCTTTGCCTCTGGAACTCTCCCTCTTTTCCCCTTCTTCCCCCAACATGAAATTTCACCTATTCTTGAAGGCTATCTCTTTCTACCTTTCCTAGGAAGTTTTCCCTGACCCTCCCAACAGAAAATTATCTCTCCCTCTCAGCTAACTCCCAGTAGTCTCTGTACCTCTCCTCTAGCTTCCTGCCTTACAGCCACCCAGTTATTTGACCAAATTGTAAGCTCTTTGAGCACTAGTGCACTTTATTGTCCCTTTTATGCCCTGCCTGGCCCTGTCCCCTATAATGAACCCAGGAGGAGGATGCCTCTGACGAGTGGACAGTATGTTGATCAAGGGTCTGAGTGGTAGAGGGGCAGTTTCCTGGAGCATTTGGGCTTCGTCGCTGTCCCTTGGGAGTGAAGCCTTGGGTTTCCTTTGGCCGTAGTTTCACACAAGTGTCAAACTTTAACAGGCCATATCGTTTCTTCTCAGAGTCTTTGGGATGTAGATGTATTCTTCACGATCCCATTGGGCCTAACAATTCAGGTGTTCCTGGCGTAGAAGACAGTGCTGCTGTTTGTACATCACTCCCTGTCGCTTCCTGCTTGTGATGAAATGACATGGGCAGAGAAGTAGCTGGGGAGTGTAACCAAGGTCGTTTGGCCAGAGTTGCTTCCTGACGCTGCAGGGGCAGCATCCCGGGGTCCAGGCCTCTGGCTAGTATTGCTGAGGGGGTGTGGGTGGGTAAGAGGTGTCCCTTTTTAGATCACCATGGAGTCAAGACCCGGATGAATGGCGGCCGCCCATGCTGGGACAGAGCTTGGAGGGGGTTGGGAGCTGCATGGGCTGAGGGTGCTGGATGCAAATGAATATCAGAACCCTATTATATAGTTGATAGCACTTTGTTGTTGTTGTGCTTGTCATTGTGTTCTTATCCTTTAGTGTGAGTTTAGATAGTTAGCAATAGCTCTTCAGCTAGCTTTACAAAATATGAGTTAAAGAGCTCCTTCATCTGTTTTTTAGAAAGCTCCCTGGACAGAGTGAAGTGCAGCTGGCAGCAGGAGTTGCCATCCCAGTGCCCAGAGTGGGCAGACTGGCATCAGCACTTCTAGGGCAGCTCATGAAGCTACCCCTTTTCCTCCCTGGGTGTCCCTCACATCTAATATAGCTAGAGGTGAAACTCTTTTGAGGATTTAAATGGTCCCTTTAAAATCACACTTCTGCTCTTGGCACCAGGAGCCCTCTTATATCGTCACCTGTTGGCACCCAGCACCCAGGTTTCCTGGTAGCGGCCAGCAACACTGGTGCCAGGAGAGAGTGAAGGAATCACACGCAACATTCACATTCCCTGCCATACGAGTGTCATTCTGCCGGGCCATCTGGCTGGCAACAGTGCTCAGCCAATGGCAGGATGTTATAAACCATGCTCACTGAACACCCAAAATCTTGAAAATTAACTGCAAAAATAAAATCAAAACTGGCTCAGAGGTGGCATCTCTTGGCCTCACATAAGCTCAAATAAAGCTGTGCTTCGTTGTTGATAGATGGCTGTTACTGGTTTGGGTTTTCCCAGCAGCTACTTGTCTTTTTTTTTTTTTAAATCCTCACCTGAAGATCTTTTTCCATTAATCTTCAGGTAGAGTGGGAGGGAGAAAGGGAGAGAGAGAGAAACATCGACATGAGAGGGACACATTGACTGGTTACCTCCCACACGACCCCAACCAGGGCCGGGAGTGAACCGCAACCGAGGTTCAGGCCCTTGACTGGAATCGAACCCGTGACTCTTTGGTCCATGGGCTGACACTCTAACCGCTGAGCCAAACCAGCCAGGGCCATATTTTGACTTTTACTTATAAATTCCAGGCAAAAACATTTTGAGAGCTTTTTGGAGTTTTTATTTGCTAATTAAAATGTGAGAAGGAAATGCAGCTACAGGTAGCGTTCTAGTGCAAGCCACAGCTGTGATTTTAAAAAAACACACAAAACCTGACAGTTTCAAAATGAAGTTATTAGCACTTCACCTGTAACTGTGATAGCTTTTAACTTTCATGATCTGTCTCTTAAGTGCCCCCACCCTCCGAGTATACAGAAAGGGAGCTAAGTGAGGAAGTTGTAGGATACCTTATCCTTGCAGAAGATCAGAAGAACTACCATTTCTGTGGAACTCCCCCCCCCCCTCAATTTATAAGAATTTTTCTTATTCTTTATGTCATGCAGTTTTCCAAGAACCCTGTGAGCCAGGGTAGGTGGTATATTTTATAGATGAGAAAACCAAGGCTCAGGGTGTCTTGGTGACTTGTCCAAATTCCTGTAGCCAGAAATGAACTGGATCTTCCTGAACTTCTGCTGCTTGCTCTCTAGACTTCACTAATACCAGAAGAGACAGGGCTAGGTGAAAAATCACCTAATTGTGTCACAAGTCTTCTACTACTTGCAAAATAATTCAGTAAAATATACTTGGATCCTGAAAATGACATTCAGTCGATTGCCCACCAAGCCCGGAGTGTCTCTGTCCCAACACAGGCATGGATGGTGGGCCTGATTCACAGCTGCGGCTGTGCTGGCAGATGTTTGTGGCTGGGATAACCCAAACAGAGCGAGAGAGCTGCGGGGTGGCGGGTAGTTTTGCCGCCAAGCGTTTTCCCAGAGAAGTGGAAGGGAACCTTTGCCAGAGTGGCTGGTGCCCTAACAAATTGATTCCTGCCAAACAATAGAAATAAATATTTTCAACTGACAGAAATTTTGGCTCCAAAAGTATTCAAATTAAAGGCTTATTTCTGAAACAAATACTTAGGAGGAAAACATTTACCAGTGTAGATGAGATCAGAATTATTCCTTTTGGCAGTGGCATAATTATTTTTGTCATTAAAACACTTTTTTTTTTTTTTTGCAACACACACGCCTGCCCCCTGCTTCATTTTTAGCCTCCTGTTTCCTGGGGAAAGTCAAGTGCATTAAGCTGGAGTGCGGGAAACAGGTGTTGTAGTGGTTTACTGCAAAGAACCTCCCTTCCACAGTGCTAGTTGTCCAGATCTGGATTGGAATCTTGGCTATACCCCTTCGTGGTGTGATTTGGGCAGAGCCGGTCAGCTAGTCATCAGTTTCCTCAGTCTGTGAAATGGGCAGCAGTGTCTGCTTTGTAACAGTTAATAATGTCACCCTCAGAACCTGGAGAGCCACTGTAGACCAGTGCTGTCCAGTAGAACTTCCTGTGTTGATGGAATGGTTTATATCTGCTTCCATCAAATATAGTTGCCACTAGCCTTTAAAATGTGGCTACTGTAAAGGAGAAACTGAATTCTAATTTAATTTCAATTTACATGGCCATATGTGGCTGGTGGTGATAATGCAGTTCCCATTCATCCCCCTCATTTAATTAATTGGTCCCTGGTTTCAGTTAATAGGCTGACAGGTCAGCCCACTAAAGATCTCTCGAGTCTCTCTCTTTCCCCATTCCGAATGCAGCTGTGGGGTTTAGGTGCATCTGTTCTCTGTGGCTTCATGTCCTGTCCTGCAGCCAGAGCAGTGGAGCAGCTCCATTGAGCTAGGCAAGGGAATGAATGTTTTAGCCACAGACGACCCCCGCCCCCTGCCTCCTACATCATCCTTCATAGACATGTAAAAATTTTAACAAGTTCCTGTTTGGTTTTAAGATTTGTCTCATAATGTATACTAAGTATCAAGAAGAATGATAAACACTATGGAGTCAAGGGACCTCTTATTCCCTGGGCATTTGTTAGCAGATAAGTCACATACGTGCCCAACCTTGGTTTCCTCATTTGTGATTTGTGATTAGCAAAGTTCCTGTGGCCACTTTTCTCCCAAGTTCATCATGAGGCCCATGGGACTGTTAGTGCCAACAGGTCAGACCTCAGCAGCTCCTCCCTAGTTCCCAGTGTGGGTCCTGCAGGGGAAGGTGGAGGCTGTGGCCTGGGGGAACACAGTAGAAGCTGAAGACAAGGGACCCAGCCAGAGGGCCCCCACTTCAACCCAGGAACAAGACAGAAGAATACTATAGAGAGCCCAGGCAAATGAGATAGCCAGACAGCAAGGACCAATCCAGATGGCATAGTGGGGGCTCATGAGAGGAGGTAGGGTCTTTTGGGCTCCTGGGAGAAGTACAAGATCAGAGAGGGGTGAGGCACTCCTGCCATTTGGAGCCTGCATGTCTGAAAAGCTGTGGCTGGCAGGCAAATTTAGTTTTGTGATCCAGACAAAGAGAGCAGTAAAGAATGGTACTTAGGGAACAGACATTTCTGCAGCTCAAAACTGGTCAGATGTCAACAATTTCATATGATTCGATTAATATGTAAAGCAGAATTCTTTCATTGGGTTTGAAAGACATCCTTTCCTCTTCCTGCAAAAGCCCTAGGCTGTGTGCGCCTACTCTCAGTGACATGGGTCTCTATCCACCCATACTCCATTATGCATCACCGGGAAGTGTCTCTCACGTCTCCCTGTTTAAATGAGAGTCTGGCAAGTACTATGTGTAGTGCAATGCTTGTTGGATACATCTGGCATTTTTGTCTTTGCATAGTGGGTTTTCGACGGGGTGAAAAACAATCAAAACAGAATCTTGGTTCTTTTGAAATTTCTTAATACTGAGGAATTCACACACAAAAATGCTGTATGAAAACGTTGTGCTCATAGATTTTGTTAGGCCAATTTATTTATTTTTATTCAGTTTTTCTGTGCATGCCTTCACTTGATCCAAAATCAAAATTATATTATAAAATATACACTGAGAAACCTGCCCCCACCTCCATCTCTTCCTACCTGCACCACCCACAGTGATGCAGCCTTTAGATGGAAAGGCCACAGGTAGCAAGTGTATGTTGGAGTAAATTGTTTCACTTGAATTTCCTAGATTGGGAATTAATATCAAATCATCTTTCAGAATCGTGAAATACTGAGTACACACTAAGATGTATACCATTTTAAGAGTTAAAGGGGTATGAGAAAATAACCTTTATTCGAGGTGAGGTCAGTTTGAATAGCAAGAGGAAAATGAAACTAACATTATCACTCATGGTACCAGCAGTTGGTTTTATCTAATCCTCATAACAGCTCTGCAAGGCATGTTAGTGTCCCCATTGTAGGTTAGGCTGCTGGGCTGGCCACAGAGCTGACAGGTGGTGAGAGTCCATGTGTACACTGGTCTCCTTCTACACTGCCCTGTAGACTTCTCCCCCATTCCTAGTCCCAGACATTCTCTCCTTTCTCTGGGGTACTGGGGAATAGGACCCACCCTCAAACTATAAATACAGCCACTGTGCTCTGTGAGATCTGGCCAGGAGGTTGTGTGGCTGCGTTCTTGTCATTTGACGCTAATCGCCAAGATAGGAGAAGATGGCTGGTTGTGCTGTACAGATTTCAGCAAGGCTGAAACACAATGTTTCTGATTAAGCCCCTGGACAACTAGAAACTTGAACTATAGGCAGTCTCTTGCTTGTTCACACAGCCACGGTTTTGTTCCCTGAGTCAGAGAACTGCAGGGAGTGATTAACCCAGAGAGCTCACTTCTCGTCCACCCAGTTCAGCCAGCGTTTACTAAGCACCTACTATGTGTGTGGGGTTCTGTGCCAGGCACCCCAGGAACCTCACTTTCCCTGCTCTGGGAAAAGCACTCCTTCCCTGAGTACCCCCTATTGGGCTCTCCTGCTGGGGGCAAAGAAATAAAGCAGATGTGGCCCATGTAATGGGGGAGGAGCCTCTATGGCGAACCCCATATCTGCTTTGCTGCTCCCTATTTTCCTAAAAGTGCTGAACTTGGAATGGACTTTTCCTGTTCCTGTTTCCTCTTTCCCCATTCTTACAGTGGAGCTGTGATGAAAGTTACTTCTTAGGCTGCTTGGAGAGCTTGCTCCGGCTGCTGCAGCAGGAAGGAGCTCCTCTCAGTCACATACTTCTAATTCTTATAAAAGTAGTACCATTCTGCAACCCAGGATCCTTTGAGGGTGAGTGAGAGGAGGGTGTGGGTCTCCTCAAGGTTCCCCTTCCCTCTCCCTCAGCCATTCTTGCTTTCAAGAGCCAGCTCTACCAGCCTTTCCTCCTCTATCTCCTCAGCCCCCATGGCCTCCTGAACTGTTCGGACTGTTCTCTGCCATTCAGTGCTTGGGTTGGCCTTTTTTTTTTTTTTTTTTGGTAACCATCCCTCTTTCCTACTGGAAGCCTTGCCAGTCTTCAGAACTCTTAAATTTGTCTCCTCTCTCCTCATATTGGTCCCTCTGCCTGGAGTGTATCCTGCTAGCCTGCAGGCTCTTCAAGGTGCTATTATTTTCATGAAACTGTTTCTAATTTTCTCCCAAGGAGAAGTAATCTCTCTTCCTTTGAACCCTTTAGTGTTTTTTACTGGATTTCTATTATAGTATTTAGTTTATTTTGCCTTTTTTTTTTAAGCTTATTCTTTCATTTCTCAAATTTTGACTACCCACCTATGATATGCCCCAGCAGCACATCAGGTGCTGAGAATCCCATAGTGAGCAAAACACAGGCCTTGCCAGAGCTTACAGCCCATGGGACAGGTACATTAACCAGGCGCATGCACACGGTGTGAATTGCAAACTAGGCTCTCTAGCCAGAGGCACAGTTCAGGGAGGGGGCACACACCTCACAATCTCTTCTGGGCAGGGTTGAGGGGAACAAGAGGGTAGGAAAAGTGGTATTTGAGTAAAGATCTGACAGTTTCATGGAAGAAAGAAAGGAAAGGCTTTCAAGCAGAGGAAACAGCCTATACTGAGAGTCTGAGGGAAAGGAGTAGACCCAGCCCCCTGGGAACATGAGAGGAAGACCAGCATGGCAGTGTAGGGGCCTGGTGGGTCCTCGGAGGTCTCATCCCAAGCCCCCTGGGAAGCCACTGAAAGCTTTTGAGTAAGAATGACAAACTCAGATTTGGGCTATGGCATGGCATGTCCCCTTTCTTGCAGGGCGTATGTGTGTATTCAGTCACCTTTGCAGTTATGTGGTAATGAATGCCCGTGAGAGAATGAGGGGCGCCTTCATCTTGCATCAAACTGAACTTGAAGCTCCCTGTGC
This sequence comes from Tadarida brasiliensis, assembly GCA_030848825.1. Classification (NCBI taxonomy): domain Eukaryota; kingdom Metazoa; phylum Chordata; class Mammalia; order Chiroptera; family Molossidae; genus Tadarida; species Tadarida brasiliensis. The sequence continues at coordinate 104,900,989 of CM061258.1, read as the reverse complement.
ACACTGTCGTACCTCCTGCCTTCCTGCCTTAGTCAGTGCTGTTTTTCTCCATCCAGTGTGCTTTTCCCTCCTTGCCTTCTGTTGAGATTCTCCTGGGCTGCATTCAGGGAGTGTGGGAGCTCACAGTCCAGGGTGGGGTGGGGTGGGGTCTCTCTCTCTTCCATCTGTTCCATCTTTGCCACTTGCCCACTAGGGTCCCTGTTGGAGATCTGTCTAATTCTGTGGAAACTACGGCTTCCTGGGTGGAAATGCTCACTTGCTGGCCCACGTGACTGATACCACATGACAATACTGTAGCCATAATTCAGATTTTTGTATTACCTGGTGGTGAAACAGAGCCTGTAAGTGGGAAAGTGGTAAATAAGGATTAACTGTCTGAAAAAAACACTTGGGAAATACGAAGTCAGACTTGGTTCTCTACTTAAACTTATAAAGTAAGTGAAAACATGAACATTTACTTTGGGAATTCTGCAAGGTTCTCCTTTAAATAGAGATCATTGTTAGTCCACGCAACTATGAACAGAACAAAATGCACTTCCTGTAGTACCATGTAGGAGTACCTTTCTGGGAAAGAGGTGTTCATAGGTCCTTATCAATCCTTCAAAACCTACGCTGTCTCATTATAGGGAAAAATGAGGTTTAAAAAATATAAATGTGTACTTTTTTCCCCTAAAATCATCACCCCAGAATATTTTCCATTGATTTTTAGAGAAAGTGGGAGGGAAGGAGGGAGGGAGGGAAGGGGGGGAGGAGAGAGAGACAGAGACAGAGAAAGACAGAGAAAGAGAGAGAAAGAGAGAGGAGAAACAGCGATGTGAGACAGACACATCCTTTGGTTGCCCCCTGCACAACCCTGCAACCCTGACCAGTCTGTGGGCCAACGCTCTAGCTGCTAAGACAAACCGGCCAGGGCTAAATGTGTACTTTTTTTTAAAGAGTAGTAATTACATTTATATGCTCAAAATTCAAAATATACAAAGGGGTAGACGATAAAAGGACCTCCCTGCCCCCCCAGGGCCTGCACCTGTTCATTTTCCTCCCCAGGATTGGGGATGGCAGCAGCATCTTTTATTTGGGGAGCCTTTCAGAGAGATCCTGTGTGGAAGCACATTACATGTGTGTGTAGATCTTTGTATGTACAGTGTATGTCCTGGTCACTGTTTGGGGACATGTCTGGGGAGTGGCTTTTATATTTATAATTGAGCACAGTTATTTTCACATTGATACCAGCATGCCTCTCAGCAGCCCCTGTCACCACTTCCATGCCCAAGTCAGGCTGGGCTCTGCTCACTGATGGCACTTTCCTGTCTTGTGCCCCCATCCCATCCCCTCCCCACCCACACCCTGGGGGAACCTGGTTCTTCTGAGTACCATTCTGGGTCTCTGACAGCACCTACCCCATAGGTTGTGCCAGGTACTCAATGAGCCCAGATAAAAAGGAGGAGGAGCAGGATGGGGAGTGAGCCAGTCTCGCCCACAGGCCCCAGCTGAGATGGGCATCTTTCACAAAAACTTGAAGAGCTTTCTTGCTGGCAGTTTGTTCTCCCTTTTCTACCTTCTGCTTCTGTTTCGTTCCACCAGCCTGGTCCCTCTGTTTTTTTATTTAAAAAATATTTTTAAATTTATCTTTATTGTTGAAAGTATTACAGATGTTTCTCCTTTTATCCCTCATTGTTGTCTCTCTGTCTTGTCACTTTTCCTTCCCTGCCTAGTTTCTTCAGCTGGACTGTGGACACCTGGAAATCAGTTCAGGGTCAGCTCCCAATTCATCTGTGCATCCCTGGCGCCCCAGCCTAGTTGTGGATACTGGCGGCAGAATGAATTGAGGCCTTAGGTCAAGTGCATGGCTCTGATAGTCCAGAAAAAGTTACCTTGATGGAGCACTTGACGTGCACGATCTTAATTATTTCCTGAGAGGGAATATTATTTGACCAAAACTTATACAGGTTACAACAGAGATGGAGCCTGGATTCCATGCCAGGCTTCTCTGAGGCCACTGTCAGAGGGTTTTGAGAGGTTCTGTGTAGGGGACCGGGGAGGCTGGTAGGTGGGCTTGGGCCCTTCAGTCCTTTCTAGCCAGAGCAGCTTCCATTTGTGCAAATGATTCTGTGGCTGGAAACGAAATAGAAAATGTCATGAGGACTACCTGATGCAGAAACCTAGTTGGCCCTTTCCTTTTTGCACAAGTATTCTTCGTTTTCACTAGCAAAGCCATTTTAAATTCTTATATAGGATTTTCTGTTTGATCAGTGTAACAAATAGACCCTAAAGAAACACCAGATGAACTCTGATTTAAAGTTAGCAACAATAAAAAGATAGTACTTGCATTGCTGATGCAGTTGGCCCGGTGATGACTCTGTCAGCCCAGAGTACTCGGGGACAGGGGGCCTCCTCTATAGGCCTGGTCTAGGGCCTACGAAGAGAGGGCCTACGAAAAGTGGCACTGGAGATACCCCTCAGTTTAAAACAAGCAGCTGACATACACACTTTAAAGACAATCAATTCCAAACTGATCACTGACTATTAAAAGACTTGTTTTATTTGGGAAAGATTTTTCCCACAGTTTCTTTTTACTCTGCGTTTTTTTTGTGTTTTTTTTTATCCTCACCAGAGAACATTTTTGCATTTATCTTCAGATAGAGTGGGAGGGAGAGAGGGAGGAAGAGAGAGAGAGAGAGAAACATCGATGTGAGAGAGACACATCAACTGGCTGCCACCCACACGACCCCAACCAGGGCCGGGAACAAACTGCAACCAAGGTACATGCCCTTAGCGGGAACCGAACCCGGGACTCTCTGGTCTGCGGGCTGATGCTCTAACAGCTGAGCCAAACCGGCCAGGGCCCCACAGTTTCTTTTAAATAGGTAGTTTTGTGGTTGCTGTTTATTTTTCGTGTTTAGTAAATCCCTAATCCTTGGCTGAGAGGCTGGGGTTCAGGCAGAGAGAAACTAAAAATGTTAGAAGCTTTGTCCTTTAAGGATCTGTCAGAAATGGAGAAAAAGCATGCTAGAAGTTATAATCTATGAGGAAAACAGGGTTGCAGCCATCCACAGCTCTTTGGTAGTACCCTTGTTTCATAGAGTGAGGTATCCCTTTGTGCATCGAACCCTTGGTTCCACAGCCAGAGGTCTTTCCCAGGACCTCATCGCCTCCTGACATCAGTCATCCCTTAGTCACCTAGAAAGAAAAGCCCAGTTTCTCCAGGTGCCATCCTTGCAAAACTTTTTCCCAGTACTTTCTCCAGCTTTTTTGGCCTAGTTGGAAGTGCCTCTGTGTTCAGAGCCTGTTGATTTCCTTCCCTTCACCTCGGATCTGGGGCCATCGGGTGTTTCCAGCAGAGAAGAGCTCTAAATAGTTCTGAGGGGACACTCATCTCTGCCCTTCCCCAGGAGTCTGGCTTGGCTGAGTGGTGTTTTCTGCGACTGACCACCTCCTCCTTGTTCATAAACCCTGAGACTGGCCAGTGCACAGTGAGTTGGGCAAGAAACAGCTGTTGTTTTGACAAAGGATGTGCTTGCCTCACTTTTTGCATCACCAGAGTGAGTCAGGAGGTCATCATCGACCCTGGGCAGGTGGACCTGCAGACCATGAACACTCATATGTGGGGTGCATTATGTAAAATATACTTCTATAATTATTTGTGTGTATTTTTTCACATTAGCAGGATTTTAAAAATTAGTATATATTGAGTTTTTCCTGCTAGGTAGTCCGTGCACATGGCAAAATAACCAAAAGATATATACTGAAGAACAAGTCACCTCCTCTCTGGTGCCTCGTCAGAGCCAAGGACAGTTTCAAGCGTCTTCTGTACCTTTCTAGAGGTAGTTGAAGCTTATGCAAGCATATACATAGAGACTCTCTTAAACAGTGTTAGCATTGTTTTTTTACACTTTGCTTTTTTCTTGAAGATCATTCCATCAGATATAGTGCATGAGGGACCGTCAATTTTTTTTTTTAACCATTGCAGAATAATCCTTGAGTAGATACACCAGTATTCTATTGTTGGATATTTTGGTTGGTTTCAGGTTTTTATTTTATTTTTTTCTCTTTGCAAGTTTTTAATGCCTTTCAGATGTGGGGACTCTCCACGTGCCTTTTTACATGTGACCGGTGACTCAGGGGCTGAGGGTTCTGTATTTTAGGCCCCCACTGCCACCTCCCCTAAACACATTAAATTCCCTTGTTAATGTGTCGTTATATTTGACACGTTGAGTGTAGGCAGGCTGGGTAGATGATAAAACAGTATTTGGCTTATGTTTAATAGCTGTCTCCTCCCTTTGTGTTGTCCCCACAGCCAGAGAAAGCCTTGGAGTCCTTTAGAAGAATTTGGTGGTGTCTTTTCAAGGGACTCAGTCAAAGATTGTGAGGCTTAAATCTGACCAACCAGACTTGGGGAGGTGACAGCTGCCCCCCCCAAATCTGTGGACGTTCAGTCTCTCCTCCTTGCTGTGCCAATCTGTTTTAGTGGTGGCGGGTGGAAGTGCAGTATTAAATTTGGAGACCCCTGTTGGTTTCTCATGTGGACCTGCATATGTCTGCACGGGTGGGGGAGGGAGTGTGGCAGGCACCTGGAGGGTCTCTGACTGCCAACAGCAGTTCTCAGGCTCAGTGGCCCTGCAGCCCTGTGAGAAAGGAGGGTTTGACTTCCATCCAGCGACCTGTCCCAGGCTCAGACCTCCCCAGACTGGCTCTCTGATGGATCTGCCAGGGGAGCTCGCAGGGACCTTCAGGGACCAGAGGGTCTCACAGACCGTGTGAGCTCTTCAACATCTTCCAGAGTATCCCGCCTCCCACACCCACCCCAGCTGTGACCCCAGGCTCTTCCCTCTAGTGAGCCCCCAGCATCCAACACTGGGCCACAGAAGTCACCAAACACTGCTGATTTTGTGCCCCCTACCGCGTACCCCCCCTCTCCCCCCTGCCCCCAGCTCTGGAAGTGGAGTCCTTGTTGAAAAGCAGTCAGGGCTCTTTGTTTTTCTCTAAGTTTTCTGCATCCGTGTGTGATTCGAACGAAACATCAACTTTATTTGTCATATTTCAGTATTGGCTTTTTTCCCCCCTTCTTGAAGTCTCCCTTTATAACTTCTGCTGCTGCTGCTTAAATATAGATGTCTAAGTCCTCCTCCTTACCAGATTGTTTATATTTTTGAAAAGCCTTCTGCTTATCTGCGATTACTCTCTCTTCTCTATCTCCATCTCCACGTTACCACATTGCTTTCGGTTGCTCTTTTTTCCTGCCTTCACTTGACTGGGATGTGTTTCAAATGTGGTCTATCAAAATGTGCAGTGTTTCCCTCTTTTCTGCAGTAGCTTTGACATCTGTTCTTGAATTCTAGCCCACGTTATTCTTTTTGGACTTGTTTGCACAAGATTTGCTGTAATGCCAGAAACACTAAAGGGGAGAGTGTGGTGTAGTTTTCCCGCCCCCCCCAGTCCCCCACCCCCACCCCCGTTTAAACTGTCCACAGTTTCCAAGTCGACAGCACACTGGATGTTTGTTCCAGCACTCTGTCATCTCGTCTGGCAGTGGCCCACCCCATAGTGGTACGAGTGAAACATTCACCAGCACGGCTTACGGACTATTTAAGTATTTCCACCAAAAAGAAAAGTGGGTGTAACTTCATGAAGTGGGTGGAGGGTGGGTGGAGAAACTTTCACCTGCTTCCCGGGTGGCTCTGGATGGATTTGCATTTTGGCCTTTGATGGGGTCTTTGCTCTGTTGGGCCAGCGCCTGGGGGGAAGTCCAAACCATTGAGAAGTCACTTAGGGCAGCCACTTTAATCCTAAGCAGAATGTGCTAGTGTGTGTCTTTAAAATGGGCCTTTCGATGACTATGGGAATGTGTCCTTGAGCTCCTGCTGTCAGCCTGGAACACTATTCTGGGCCCATCATGCTGTAGGCTTGTTTGAAACGGATCCTTTTGGTGGCTGCTCCCAGAATTTCTGAGATTAAGACACAGGTTCTCTGATGCTTTTTCAGTTTGCCATGTGTAGCAGAGCCCAGAACCCTTAGCCTCTGACAGGTCCTCTTACAAGGAACCCACTCCTGGTTTAGAATCCCAGTGTAAGTAAAATAGTTTGAGAATAACCACTGTTTCCAGGTGCCTCATTTCTGAAAGTTTACAAGATACTGGAAATCATTATTCTTAGAATTGGCCTTGTAAAGGTCCCTCTTGAAAATAAGTAACAGGTTAATTTTAATGGTCCCAGACATGATGTCTAGCCTGTAGTAAGCCCCACAATAAGTATTTGTTGAATGAAAGCAAATGAAGTGTCATTACAAAAGATTCTGGGCCCGCACTGTTGAAGGACAGCCAAACAGAATGCCCTGATGAGAAGCACAGAGTGAATCAGAAGGACAGCACAGAGATGTGACAAGAAGAGACACTTGTTCAGAACAGAAGCGAGTGACTCCAGGGAGGGGCTTGCATTTGGGCATTGGCCTGACTCTGGTTTTAGCAAAAAAACACAAAAAATGTATGTGCATGTACTGTTATAGAAACAGCCTTTCGTGAGGTGGCGTCAATACATACATCAAAGCTGAGCAAGTTGGGTTTTCTTGAACCAGTGCTCGGGGCTGGATGGGAACCTCGTGATCGTGTCCGCAGCCCCCAGCACCTCCTCTGGCCACGAGTTGACAGTCCCTGGAACACTGGAGCTCTCTCCAGTGTTCCGGTCAAATGCAAATATGATCTCCTCTGGTACAAAATGCAATTACAATCTTGTCTTCCCTTTTTTTTTTTTTGTTTCTCTCAACAGAGGGAACTCGATGCCACCGCAACAGTATTGGCAAACCGGCAAGATGAAAGTGAGCAGTCTAGAAAGCGGCTCATCGAGCAGAGCCGAGAGTTCAAGAAGAACACTCCAGAGGTGAGGCAGTGTTTCGTCCAGGTCTCTTTGAAGGGGTCTTACTATCCTGGTCAGCAGACGTGTTGTAAGCATTTCAGTTCTGTCAGATAATCTGCTGCTTTCTTTCCGTTGCCCTCAGACTTCATGATTCCACGTGGGCTGGGGAATGCGGGCATTGATAAATTGCATAAGCAGATTAAACCACGAGCTAATTCCAGATGCAGATACTGCAGTCTGGGTCTGTGGGAATACGTGGCCAGGTCAGACCTTCAAGTCCATCCTGGCCTCTGGCCCCTTTGCTTCATGCCCACGCCACCTCGAGTCCATGGAGGATCACTGAGTATGAGGACATAGTGGGTGGAGGGGCAGGCGCAGTGTCTGAGGGCTGCACACATTTCAGGATGAAATATGCTGATACTTCTTGTAAATCAGACATTTAGACTGGTAAGGCCTTTTAAATGCCTGTTTCCTGAAATATACTTTAAAGGGCACTGGAAATGTGCTCTTTGTATGCTCCTATTTTTTTTTTTTTTTTTTTTTTTTTGTAATTTTGTGTTCGAAGGACAATATTGGGAGTAGTCGGGGCAGCATTTTCCTGGTCTGCTTTCCAGGTTCCTTTTCTCCTTGGTCCCTATCAAAGGCTTTGTAAGAAGTAAAAAGAGAGTTTTACAGACAGTTGCACAGATGTGGGAATTGCTTTCCAGGGAGCTTCTGCTCGTTTGGCCCAGCGATGGTTCTCGTGCTGTGGGCTCTCCCAGCCTCCTGCACCCCCCCACTCAGGGGTGAGTGGACTGCAGCTGCCCGCAGCTTTGGCTCTGGCTCCCAAACCTCCAGATTATTCCATGGAGGACAAAGCAACAGGCCTGGAAGAAAAGCTGCTTTCTGGGAGGGATGCCTCGAACTTTTACAATATATCTCATTTATAATATATAGAAATCCTGAGAAATGATGCATGAATTTAATTTCTACAAGTGGACTTGTTTTAAGGGCTCCAAAGGAGCTTCCTATTTAAGAGAGTGCTATTGTGAATCATTTGGGAAACAAATAGTTAACCCTCTATTTTCAGAATAAAAATGTTGAGAGAGAACATGATAGCTCAGGGGAAAGAAGGAGGGCTCTAGAGACAAGACCCACCTAAAGGTTTTAAGTTTGAGACCCACTGCTTACCCTCTCCACCCCACCCTGCCCTTAAGTGTGGATCTGCCATATTTTATCTGACCAAAAATGCAGACCAGAGTAATTTGTGCCTGGGGGTTGCCGCCCTCTGTGCAGTTTTGGGGTAGCCTCTATTCTCCACGTTCCACCTTGTCCTGAGTAAAGACAGGAGCAAAGAAAGGAACCAAGGACAGAATTTCCTTCTGTTGCTCTCTCCTCTCGGGTCGGTTCAGAGTAGGCCTTCCTAGAGGGGTTAGCAATGGGGTTTCCCAAGCTCTCGGCCTTGACTTTGTTTCCCCCAGCTGACCTCTCTCTGTCATGTCTATCTCTCGAACATTCTCAGCATTGTTCCAGTAAGCAGCTGTCATCTGCTGTCCTGTGTTCTTACTTTTCCTCCCTTGGTGACTATATGTCCAGGAGCATCCATAGAAAAATCTAAAAAAGAAGGTTAAGGCCACCCTTCTGAGGGGATAGACAACAGTAAATAAATTGAATCTGCCATATGACAAGTACTGTGAGGAGGATGAGCAGAGAACTGGATTCTTGGGTGTTCCTGAGGTCCCAGACTCCTGTTAGCTGCTAAGGGCCTGTTCCCAGCAAGGAGGGGCACTGCAGCCCCCCAACCCTAGGGCTGCATTGGTGATAAATGTTGACTGAACTGAGCTGGGCCCAGTCCCTCCATTGAGGTCTAAATAAGCCTCGTTTTGCAGCCACCGGGGACCAGTTCACACAGCTTGTGCTGAGTTCTATGCCAGTTACTTGAAGAAACCCAGCCTTAAACTGCATTATCTTCTAATCTCAATAAACAGAAGAGGCTTGGGAAGGAAGCAGCCTGGTTGGTAAATGCCATTTGGGGCACTTCTTTTCAGGGCACATTTTTAGACATTGTCTTCTGTGGAGAAAGGGACTGAGAAACTCCTGGAAGGGGATAAAAGTTACCATCCTCTTGTTTCTGGCCTCTGCCTGTTGGTTGAGGCTGGTACCCATTGGGGCTGCTTCCACTGCAATAGGGAGAGTCTTGCTGCAGCATGAATCTGCAGAAAGTGTGGAAGGGTGAGGCTGCTTGCAGGCTGCTGGCCCTGCTTCTCCCCTTGCTTTTTCCTATCCCAGGGCCACCCTGGAAATCTGTGTGGGAACCCTGAGGGGAGACCTGGTAGAAAAGACAGGCAGAGTCACTTATGCCACCAACCAGAATCTTCTCTTTGAAAATTTGAAACCATTTAAGGCCATAGTGGAGGTATGGGTGGGTAGCTGCAGCCGGGATCCTCCGGGGTGCACAGGGGGAGGGGCCTATGTGGGAGGTGGTCCGGTGGTAAATGTGAGGACTGTGGCGAGTACGGGGCCTGGGATCCAGAGGGGATATTGGATTGTCACATTGTTTGAGATTTCAGATCAGAGGAGCCCAAATTCTCTTCAACATCAGTCAGTTCTCCTGACTCTACTGCTGGACAAATTATTAAACAAGGGAGGAAAAAGATTACCACTTACTATAGAGGGAACATTCTAGAAAATGGACCTGTGAAAATGAAGGTTGCTTTGTTTCCAGGGATAAAAAAATTTGGTTTGCTGGCAGGAAAGTCATCTCTTCATGTGGACATAGACTAGGATCCTCACGCCACACATGGTTGACGAGTGAGCACCAGGCCATGTTCCAGGGGGGCCACCTGAGGCAGACCAGGGCCATTGGTGCTTCTGCTGGTGTTGTATCAAGTGTATCGATTCTCGGTGAAAAAGCTGGTGTCCCTCTTTGTTCTGGGAAAGAAGAAAATGTCCTCCCGTATCTGTTGAATATCTAGTAAGTCTAATGTGCAGATTAGGCACCAGGGTGAAGGCAGAGGTGAGTAAGGTTTTCTCTCAACAGAGAATTTGTGTTTTCCTAAACTGGCCCTGCCCAAGGGCAACTGGGAAACCTCAAGTCTGGAGGGACGGGCCACGGAGTCTGACAGGCTGGGTCATTCCCCCCTGGACAAGCCACAGGAGTACAGAGAGGCAGGCGCCGGCCTGGCCAGGCCTTGAGTATCTTTTATTTAGAATGATTTTTTTTTAGTTTCAGTTTTATGTCATTAGATTAATACCTTTATAGTCAGTTGATATGATTGCTTATGTCTTTTTAACCTCAAAATTGTAGTTAATTTGAAGGAGATTACAGTGACTCTGCAAATAAAGTTTTATGTATTTCTTTGATTCAAAAAAATGAGTCCCTTTCTAAGAAAAACATTTTTTTAGTTTTAATTTTATAACTAAACATTAATTTCCTACTGAATTAATAATTGCTAGTGAACATAAAAGACTGTGGGGGTATTTCTAGGTTGTGTCGCTTTTCATATTATTTTTGCAGGTGACTTATTGGCTCTTGCCATTGGGCAAATTACTTAACCTCCCAAAGTCTCAGTTTCATCATCTGTAAAAAGTGTAATGACAGGGCCCAGCTCACAGGATTAATAGGTGTGTGTATGGAGGGCTCCACGCAGGCCTGGCATCTGGCGTCCTGTACATGTTTGTTACTAATATTAACTTAGAATATGCACTACGGAATGCATGCAATGCAGCTGATTTCTGCTTCTCAAAGCTAGTTCAGGGAACTTTAAAAACACGCACACACACACACACACACACACACAACACGTAGTTTCAGCCCCAAAGTGCTTCAAAAGTTGGTTTGTAATAACAGTTTATCATTTTGCAAATACCTTTTGAACACCTTCCATGTGACAGACAGTTTGACCCTGGGGGTAAAATCCTTTCCCTTTTCTTAAAAAGTTTCTTGTCTTCCTACCATGCAAGTAGAACATCCTGACACAGGTGTCCAGTGCTAGGATGGAATAACTGGAATCTTCTGAATGCAGACTTTTCCCCAGAAACATTCGTATATCCACGGAAGGGAGGTTCCAAGCCACACACGCCTAGGTAACTCTCACCATAGGCACACAGGACTGCTCTTTAAGCCTTGCTTCTCAACCTCTGAAATATTGGTGAATGTTAAGGACCCACTTCCCTGAGAAATACACATATTCACATACAGTTTCTCTTGGACTCTGAAACTCATCTGGACCCCTGGCTTAGAGCATAGCTCTGGGGCACACATTGGCAGTCGTGGCATGCCACTCTGGGAGCATCCTGTGTGTCTCCTCCTTTGCCCTCCTCCTCGTTGTGCCCAGGGTAGGAGGGATGAAAAGAGGGGCAGGGGCTGCATGAGAGATCAGTGCCAAGGCCCTAACCTCTGGGCAGAAGCCACTGTGCTCTGGCCCCCAGACTGGACACTAGGGTGGAGGAACTGGGCCATCCCCAGTGTGATGAAGGCCCCATAGGCTGGCAGCAGGCACAGGCATCTCTGCATTGGATAAAACTTTTCTCCTACTCAAGGCTGGTGATGGGCAAGGCCAGGCAGGTGGCAGTGTGTGCATGGGAGGGGGAGGCAGTAGCTTTCTTGAGGCCTAGTGGTGTTAGAACTGTGTACAGTGTAGGCCAAAACCCTTGCCTTCTGCTTTTCTGTTGCTTTGATCAGAGATCTGAGGCACAGGCGGACCAGGATTACCTTTGATGCCCCAAATGGCATCTGTATTGATAAAGCTGACTGCAGAATGAATCAGTGGGGACATAGAAGCATGCAGGTGCCACTGCCCAGAAATACCCAGGGCACTCCTGGAAACTGAGTTATTTCCCATCGGGGACTATGAAAGGGACAACACTAAGGTTTCATGATTCTGCCCAGGAATTTTCTTTTTTCTTGCTTTTCCATTTGATTAATTTTTATGTTTGCCCCTCAAACCACAGTTTAGCTTGAGGTTTCCACAGCTACTGCTCAGATAAGCTGAGACTTGAATCCAGGCAGTCTAGGCCCAGAGTCAGTGCCCTTTTTTTCTATCTTCCTTAAATGGATTTTTTAGAGAGAGAGGAAGGGGGAGAGAGATAGAAACATCCATGTGAGAGAGAAACATTGATCACTGCCTCCTGCACACCCCCTACTGGGGATCGAGCCCACAACCGGGCCATGTGCCCTGACTGGGAATCAAACCGGGACCTCTCAGTCCATCGGACAATGCTCAATCCACTGAGCCACACTGGCCGGGCAACAGTAGATGCTCTTAAATGTCAGGCTGTGTTGCCTCCCCAACAGGCCCAGAAACTGGAGCAAAAGCAGATTCGACTCAGTGTAGTGCTGGCCCTAAGGTGAGGTCACAGGATCTTTGCAGGGGGACAGTTCCAGCTCACCAGCCCATGCTCTTTGAATGAGATGCTTGACTATCAGAAGAAAAGTCTTCAGTGTTGGACTTTCTTCCAGAAAGAGCACAGGGATGTTTTTTGTTTCGTTACAATTATTTTCAGTAAGGGCAGAACCATCCTTTAAGGGGGGACGAGAGGAAGAGAACCACAAACCCAAGATGCAGTGATTTTTTATTATAAAACCACCCTCAGGGTTCGTTTTTGTCTGTCACTGTTTTCAGCTCCTACCCTAGAATGTGTCTTAGGCGTCACTCTCTCTCTCTGACTTTGCAAGGTTCCTTTATGTTTCCTATTGAAGGGGCCACCTCTCTTCTGTGAGATTTAAAAGTGAGCTGCAATTCTGGAGCTCTTTTTTCCCTGATGTGTTTTTGCCTAAACATGTCTTGCTCTGGAGTGTTAATCCTCATGACACCTGCTCTACCATGCTTACATTCCAGATCTGTGTTTTCTACACCTGTCCTGCCCAAATGCATGTGGCTTCTTTCCATGTCACCATCTCCTGCTTCTACTGTCATCAGCAGAGCTCGGCCCCAGCCCTGACCGTTTTGGGCACAGCTCCCTGGGGTTAGCACTGGGACTGACCACCCCTTCCTCACTCGCTGTCCCCACCAGGGCAGGTGGCCCTGGGCCTGATGCTAGCCGCAGCGTCACAGCCCGCCTCCTGGATCGGCATGCCTGACTCTGACAGGGAATGTTCTTTTTACTGCTGACATAACTGCCTCTGCACTGGTATTCATTTCCTGAGTGCCAGAATCTTAATTTGCCCTTTCTGTCTCAGGCTAGAGTGTTTTTCTGAGTTTTACATTCTTGGGAAACTGTTGTAAAAACTCAGGAGTCACCTCGCGATATGACTTGGAAAGAAATCTTGTGTCATCATGGAAATGAACTCAATTTGTGGATTCCTTCTGGACTCCGGCAGGTGGGGGGTGCGGGTGAGTGTCTTCTTTAGGAAAGCCACAGTCATCTTTTTACTGATCAGGATGGACTGTTTCTGAGTAAGATATGAAATCATGTGCCCCAACACTGTCTCCTTCACACATAGGTCACCTACTCCTTTTTGCTGATGTGAGGAGGACAAAAGGATGGGCAGATGCTGCAAAGTTTCAACTCCTTTTTCACTCCCTGTGAAAAAGGCTGGGGAAGAAGGGAGAGTAATATATAGTTGTGGCCCAGGCCCAAACACATTTAGTCACTGCCTCTACAGCCTTTATATAGACACTGCAGGGAGTGACTCAGCCTGGAAAAAGAGAGTCACTTAAAAATAAAGTCGCAACTCAAATGGACACATCCTGCACAGGCCGCCTTGAGACAGTGTGGCTGGGGGCTCCATTAGAAGCCCTGCTGGGGTCCCTGGTGAGTCAGGTACATAAGGTGAGGATGATTATTCCAGCTGCATCATGGAACTGGAGTGACAGTTAAAGGAGCTCACATGTAACTCCCTATGCTTTCTAAACTCTAAAACAGCGTCCAGACATCTTAGCTACTACGTTTGTATATAGAGTAGCAACTGAACTCTCAACTCTTACCTTGTTTTAAACAAAATGACAGACTATGGAAGGCTGTATGGCTCTCCAGTTTACTACTCAGCTTTTGTTTTTGCTTCCATCCTCATAAGAATCTAAAATCAATGTACATGAAAGACTAAAAACACCAGCATAATGTTCCTTGTATCTCACTGGACACTCACATGGGTTAATTGAAACCCACAACACTGACTTGACAGATGGTGACTTTTAAAGAGGAGAGCAGACCAGACATGCCTCTAGAGACATGGAACCTTTAGGAAGGGTAGTGATGGGAGGGAGGCCTACAAGCTTAGAAGACCGGGGGTACAGGATAGACACCAGCTAGGAATATGAGCATCCCCCATCATTCAACAAATTGCTCATGGTGGTGGTCCATAGGCACAGCAACTCAGCCGAATCTATAGCTCTGGTACAATTCCTTTCTCCCACTTGTGAAGGGTAAGGATCTGCGGCAGGAGCTGTGCCTCCATTGTATTTTTATTTAGCCATGGACCTTGAATACCATGGATACTGTATGAGGACTACATTATGAAAGGTCCCATTGTATTTACAGCATGCATTTGGAAATCTTTTCTTAACAAAACAGAATTTTAAAAAATGTTAATTACATCACTTGTAAGATTCATTTCTCAAACAGGCAGATAATAAATAAAACTTTATTTGACACATAAATTTTAACTTAACGGTTAAAATTCTTAAAATTCTTTTGTATAGAATTAAATAAAAATAATTCAAGAAATAAGAAATGCCTTTCTTTAGCAATTATTCAAAAAGTTAAACATAGAGTTACCCTATGACCTAGCATGTCCACGCCTAGGTATATATCCAAAAGAACAAAAAGTAGAAGCAACCCAATTGTCCATCAGTGGATGAATTGATAAAATGTGGTCTGTCCATGCAATGGAATATTATTCAGCTATGAAAAGGAATGAAGCACTGATACATGCTACAACATGGATGAACCTTGAAAACATTATGGCAAGTGAAAGAAAACACACAAAAAGACCATATATTATGTAATTCCATCCATATGAAATGTGTAAAATCTGTAGAGACAGGAAGTGGACCAGTGGCTGGCAGGCACTGGGGTGAGAAACAGAGAATGACTACTGGTGCTTTGAGGGACGATGAAAATGTTCTGGAATTAGTAAGTGGTAATGGTTGCACAAATGCCTCTTTTTTGGGGGTAGGAAATCCCTGCACTGTTTTTTTATTCCGTTGTTCTCTTAGACTCTGAAGAAAATCCCCACATAAAAGTATCGTGTGAATTTTCATTTTGGCAGTAGCAACTTAGTGTTTAAAAGGCTACTCCAGTATTTGGCAAAATTATAAAGCCCAAATAATCAACTTGGATGTTAATCATTCTAGAATTACCCACCGTTAAGTTATAATAAGACTTTAACTAGAAAAAGTTTAAAAATTAAAAGTGAACTTTTAACTGTTACCAATTAAACTCTTTAAGCCAGTTTATCAACCCAAGAGGTTACTTTCTGGTTTCTTTTGGGTCCCTAGGAGAGAAAACCTGCCTCCAGTGTGATAGAGAATGAATATAACTCAAACCCTATTCAGACCCAAGTCAGTCAATGGCTGGTGGACATGTTATCCCCCCACATTCCAGAAAGACACTGCACCATGCTCAGGGCATCACAGAGGCCTGGAGAGCAGAGGGAGTCACTCAGGCTTGAGCAGACTGAGCCAAGCTCCTAGCTCCTACCTCCTAGCTCCAAGGCTCACTATCATTGGGACAGAAGCTTAACCTCAGTTCCATTATCTGCAAAACTGTATTCTGCCTACTTCAAAGGGTCATGGTGAGGAGTGGATGAGTTTCCTGGAAGGTAAATGTCTAGTCCCGGGCTGGGAGTGGAATGGATAGCTCTTGAATGGTGACATGGATGTTTGGGCTAAGTGACCTTGAGCGAGGTCACGAAGCATTCTGAGAGTTGGACCCTGTGTATATAAATAAGCAGAACCAATAATGAATGTCCAAGCTACTAGGCATGTGCAATGAATTCATATGCACAGAGCATATAGTAGATGCTCAATAAACACTTTTCTTCCTATGTTTTTTCCTCCCTTCCTTCCTTCTTCAAGTAGTTCTGCATCCTTTCCAGGGACCAGGGACAATTTGGGTGCTGAGATACAGCAAGCACTGAGAGAGAAGGTTCCACTTTTCATAGAGGGGCAGGCAGGCAGTGACCAAGTAAACAAATGACATGTAAGATAATTTCAGGTGGTGATAAGAACTAAAACAGGATATTGTGGCAGTGAGTGTGGATGGGTGGAGGTTCTTCAGGAAGTTTTTTGAATCAAAGAATGAAAAATGCCCCTTTGCACACCCTGCCCCCATTGATGAATTTAACAGGTTGTTTAGCAGTAGGATCCCCAACATGTCTTTCTGATAAAGGCCTGATTATCTTTGTTTGCTTTTATCACCCAATTACTTTTCAGGCATCAGATCCAGTCTCTCTACTTTCAAACACCAGAGACACTGTTTAATTTGGACATCAGAAAGTTTAGTTAAGGAACGTTTGAGTTGGAGGGAGACCTTATTGAAAAGTGAATTCTTAGGCAATCAGTGAAGAGTTAACCTCTCGGTTTCTGTGTTCCGTGACACAGGAATCAGTCAGAACTGTGCAAGGAGCCCTGACCTAGGGGCAGCAGAGTGGCCTCTGGAGCCCCCGGCCACACTTTTCTTTCTGTGAGCGCTGAAAGGCAGTCTGTTCAAACTCACTGAAATGTCGTCGGGACCGGCGTTCCCTTTCCTTCCTGAGCCCGTGTGTTGCTTCCTTCATGTGTCTAGCAACTTTTAAAGAGCTATTTTAAGTATAACAGACAAAGTATTTGAGAGTTTAATAACTGTCAAAAGGAAAAGACTGTAATGAGATTGGTGTGGTATGTATGTTTAGTCGAGGCCATGTTGAATTGTATAATCTCTCTGAGCCTCCATTTTCTCATCCAGGAAATGGGAGTGATGACAACTATTTTGCAGCTATTGTGAGTTAGATAAAATGTAGAATATCCAGAATAACTGTGGCGAGTACTAGAAGCTCAATAAATAGCACATTGTGTGTCTGTTATTAATACCTAATCTTTTGAAAGAAAAAATTGTGTTCATGAATGGATTTTAAAGCTACAAAAGAGTGGATTGGGGGAGGGGAGGAAAGAGATAAACCAAAGAACTTATGCATATAAGCATAACCAGTGGACATAGACAACAACGTTGGGGGGAGGGGGACAGGAGGAAGGTATCAATGGGGGGAAAGGGAGAAACATCTGTAACAAAAATAAATTAATTAAATAAAAATAAAATAAAATATAATAGTTTATTTTTTTTAATCTTAAAGCATAGAGTAGACCAATAGGTCTATAAACTATAAACCTAGTTTCTACTGCAGACTTGAAGAGAATCAGTAAAATAAAAACATGTTCCTTCCATGTGTCCAGATGGTCATTTTCTCTCCCTTTGTGTTAGCTTTACTGTTCGTAGAGTGGAAATATTTGCCACTGGACTCTCTTTGGAAGCTGTTCTTTGAGGAGCCAATAACTTATCTTTCTGGTCAGTAACCTCAATTGCAATGCATTTTGAATGGAGAATGTCATGCTATGTAGGATGTAGTAATAACTGGGTGTAGAAAGGAGCTCACAGCCTCTTCTCAATAAATATCCTTGAAAGGTATAATGGCTAAATGTGAAAGCTATAAAATTTGGTTGAAATTGTGGTGAACGGTTATTTATTAATATTTATTGAGTACTTGCTAAGAGCCAAGCATTATGCTAAGTACCTCACACACATTTCGCTGCCCCTTGCAGTCACCCTAGGAGGTGGGTGTCATTAGTGTCACATTACAGAGTGTTAGCCACCTGCCTACCAGGCAGACAGGCTCCTAAGAACCAGGCCATAACCACTGTACCAAACTGTCTCCTTTTAGCTTCCAGAAGTCAGTTTTTCTTCATTTAACTGTAAGCAGTTTCTCTTCTTTTAGTTTAAAAAATTGATTTTGAGCCCTGGTTAGTGTGGCTGAGTTGGTTAGGCGTCATCCTGTGCTGAAAGATTGCGGGTTCACTTCCCTGTCAGGGCACATGCCTGGGTTTCAGGACCAATCCGCAGTAGGAGGCATGCAGGAGGCAGCCGATTGATGTTACTCTCTCACATTGATGTTTCTCTCTCTCTCTCCCTCTCCCTTCCTCTCTTTCTAAAAATCAATAAACTATTCTTTAAACAAATAAGTGGTTTTCAGTATTGCTTTGAAGAGACATACATTTAAAGGATTTTGTGTGTTGGAGGCTGCATTTAGTGGGAGTATACCCAGGGAGGGGCAGTTAGGCAAAAATGTGACATTTGCTTGGGAACACTGGTTAACTTATGGGAATTATTATAAGCCAAAGCACACGAAAATCTCCCCTTCAAATTTGAGATTGTGTTAGTCAAAAAAGAGACAATGAGATGACAAGTCCCACTGATCATGAGATTTGTTGGCTTAGATATTTTGTTCTTTCTTTGGCCAGGGGCCTGTGGGTGGGGGTGGGTGGGGTTAATCATTGAACATTGATTATTGACTAATGTTAGTTCTTGGTTTTAACTCGCAAATGTGAGTTGCATATAAAGTAAGTTTACAAGAAGCATTATGTGCCTGCCATGCAGAGTATAATAATTTTGTTTGTGACCCAGTATTTTAACAGGAAGACGACATAAACCTTGTATAGTTGATAGAATTAAAGGAGTGTTGTAACATTGGGAATCAAGGCACTTGGATTTCTTCTTCTGGCTCTGCCACTATGGGATTTGAGATCAGAGCAAGCCAGGTCACCACTGTTGTTTGATTTGAGAAAGGAGGTGGTGATGCAATGATGTGTGGCTAAGAACCGAGGGCTCTCTTCGGTTTATCCTCTCCATGGGCCCAAGATGTAGGTGTTGCCCTTTCTTCTTAGAAGGCCTCACCTACTTTACCTCTTTCAGTTTTTCTATTCGGAATTCGTGGTGATCCCATTGTGTGTGGGACAGGGTGTACCAGGGCAATTCTGTGTTGAGGGCTGTGGTCACTGCAGGGATACAGCAGTAATAGCTAGCAGCAACAGCTGACACTTATTGAGCATTTACTGTGTGCCAGGCATTGTTCTACACACTTTAAATGTATTGGCTGGTTTAACACTCACTGGATGTCTATGAAATAAGTATAGTATTGATCTCCATTTTAAAGAGAAGGAAACTGAGGCCAGAGAGGAGGAGGGAGTCCCCTAGGATGTCACAGCCAATGAACAGTGGCCCTGGCTGGAGGTTTCAAATCCAGGCCAATCAGCTGCAGGTCTGTGCCAGAGTGGCTGTATGGGGAGTACTTACTGAGTTCTGGCAGCCACCGTCCAGGCTCACAGAGTCCGTTTCTGCCCAGAAGAGTCCAGCCACATGCAGAAACCCTCCCTGCCCATCTCCCCAGCAGTTAGGCTTCCCAGTGTATTACAGCGGAGAGAACAGTCTGGATTACTTCTCAAGGAGGCAACTTACATCCTGAGCAACTTCCAGCTGCAGGACCCCATATTGGTGTTTCCCTGCTTTACATTTGAAGGTCACCATTTTAGTTCAGAAGGCCAGTTGAGGCCCCAGTTTGAGCCCATATTTATTCATTTACTGATTCTATACTGAGGACACTTTCAAGAGGGCTGGCTGCAAAGAGGTCTGTGATCAAGTGTCCTGAGACTGGACAGTTGACAACAGTTCAGCTTTTCCCCCGAGTCTCCAGCCTTGGGTCCGGGGGCAACTTCAGCTCCTGACACCTCCCACACTGCCTTCCCTGTTGTGCCACCAGAACGTTGCATTTGTAAGGTATAGGATACCTTTCAGCCCTGAAAAAGATTTGCATCAGACAGACCCTGTTCTTGTCCTAGGGAGTGGCGGCTCAGGCAGAAAGACTCAGGAAGTTCTGCCACCTCTGCCTCCTCTGAGTCCCATTCAAGGGCCTCATGCAGGATTTTACCTGCGGTAGTTCTTTTATACATGAAGCCATGCAACCGGGTTAATGTTTTTGATATGAAATAATTTCTAGCATTCTGAAAAGAATAGAAAACAAAGCAAAGGTATCTGTGTCCTTCATGAAGAATTGGTAGATGTTAACATCTTGCCTATTTGCTTCCAATGCTGCTTTTTTCAAATAGAAATACAAGGTTACAGTGAAAATCCCACTTCCATGCCTCCCCCTCTTCCTCAGATATAAACCCCATTCTAAAACTGATGCTCATTTCCATGTCTTTTTTTGCACTCATTACAATGTTTACACATTCATAAATAATAGATATTGTTTTAGATATACATGTATTTTACTATTTATTCAAATGGTTTTATGCAAATGGTTTCTGGCTATGTATGTATATATCCTTTGACACCTTGTCTTTTTCACCCAGCGTTAACCTTTTAGAGATGTAGCTGAGTGTGTATGTGCATCGAGTTTATTCATTTAAGCAGTGACACACTATTCCACTGGTTACACGAACCACAGAAGATGTATCCATTGCCCTACTGAGATGGCAAGTGGGTTTTTGGTTGTTGACACTTAATTATTACACGTGTCCTGGGAGTGGGCTCAGGAGTTTCCTGGGGGGGACACCCAGAAGTGCATTCTTTGGTCATAGCTGCACCAGGTCGGTGCTGCCAGGTAGTTGCTCTCCAGGGTAGTGGCCTGCTGTTATCTCCCACTGGCCAGCTCCTAGTACCTGTTCTGGCTACACCCGTGTTGATTTTTGCTATATTTTCTTATTTCTAATGTGGTTGAGCATCCTTTTGTACAAAGATGGGTCTACACAGTTTCCTTTTTTGTGTCTTAACTGCTTGTATGCTTTGCCTGTTTTCCTACTGGGCTGTTTTGCTGTTTCCTTACCAACTTGTAGGAAATTTCAATATTCTGAATCTGGATACTTTGTGGGAGTGTACATTGCTGAAGTCTCCTCCCAGGCTGTGGCCTGTCTTTTCACTGTGTTTAGAGTGTCAATAGTCACATGGAAGATTTTAATTTTTAAAATTTTTTTTTTATCCTCACCCAAGGACATTTTTCCATTTTTTGTTCAGATAGAGTGAGAGAGAGAGAGAGAGAGAGAGAGAGAGAGAGAGAGAGAGAGAGAAAGAGAGAGAGAGAGAAACATCGACGTGAAAGGGACACATCGAGTGGCTGCCACCCGTACGACCCAACCAGGGCCGGGGACAAACTGCAACCGAGGTACGTGCCCTTAGCGGGAACCGAACCCAGGTCTCTCTGGACCGCAGGCCGACACTCTAACCGCTGAGCCAAATTGGCCAGGGCAAGATTTTAATTTTAATGCAGCTGAGTTTTTCCTCTTTTTGCTATAAAGTTTATATTTTTAATTTAATCTTATTTCCGAAATTGTCTCTATGCTGACATCATAAAGACAGTTTCTCATGTTTTCTTGCAATAGTTTTGTGGTTTTGCTTTTCACATTAGGCCTGTAATACTTTTTTGTGGGTGGTGAGGATCCCATTTATCTTTGTCCATTGAGAACCTTTCATCCCCAAACCACTTACCGTCCAGTCCACCTTCCCTCAGTGAGTTGCCTTCAGGACCTCTGTCAGGTACCATGCCCCCTTCTAGGCTCCTGGTCCATCCCCATTGTCTGCTTGTTTGCTCCTGCACCAACCCTACACTGTTTTGGTGATTATTACTATATAATTATCATAATTATTTCTGTATCATTACTAAGTCTTGATTTCCAATAGGGGAAAGCCCCAGAATTATCAGACTTATCTAGACTATTCTTTTATTTGTCTTTTAGAATCATTTATTTGGTTCCATTTAAAAAATTCTGTTGGGGTTTTTATTAGAATTTCATTGAATTTGTAGGTTAATATGGAGAGACTTTATAAAGTGTTTAGAGTTTTGATGGAGTTATTTTGGATCTTATTCTTGGATGAATTTCATTCCATGTATGACTCCAGGGATCCATGAAAATTGCACACTCTTAACATACTCTATCTAGTTCACTGTGTGGATACAAAATAGTCAAAATTGAAGGATTGATCATTGTAGTCTGGAGCCAGGCGTAAAAATAAACCCCACTGTGTTATCATAGGTGGCTGTGATTAAGATCAGGGGAAAGGTCGGCTGTGGGCCTCCTAACATTGACAGTTTCCTTCAGAAGATTAAGTGGTTCTTCATTTTTGGCCCAGGTCATCAGTAGCTTAAAGCCATTACTGTCTATTGGCTGTTTGGTTTGTCTGAAATATGGGGCTGGTCTCAGCCTATTTCCCTGGGGTCAGGTGTGTTCACATAATCAAAGTGCCAGGAACCCATATTGTGTGTGTGTGTGTGTGTGTGTGTGTGTGTACACACCAATTAGCCTTCTGGGGAAGAATGCACTGTGCCAGAATACAGAGGTGTTATTTTGTACCTTTGTATTTTAAAATGTGTTCTTTCTTAGTAGAGTGTTTTCAAGCTTATTTTTGAGATAGGCTTGTTCAGCCACATAGTTCCATGTGCTTTTGAAAATGACCATTTGTGAAGCTGTCTACCATTGTCAAAATGAAGAAGAAGAAAGATTCCTTTTCTGTTGATGTGTGTTCAGGGATTTTCTTCAGCCCAATGCAGTTCCCATGACCTATTCAGAGAAGGGTGATAGCTTCTGTTTCCTTTAATTAAAAGTGGACGACAAGAATATTTTTATTTATTTTGTTATACAGAAACAACCCTTGAAAAGTATTTCATAAATATTTTAATGATTACTTTGCCACGGTAAAGAAAAAATTTCTGATTCCAACGGTGATACCCCACCCACCCCATCCCACCCTAAATAAAATGACCCGCGAATAGGGGTGAAGGAATTAAAGTAAAAAATATGATCTGGGCATGTTGGGCTAATAAAGTGAAGAATAGAACTTGTGATTTAACTCTTTTTGCTGCTGTAAGATAAGGGAAATATTTATATTTCTTTCAAATCCATTTGTACTTGAAACTAGATTAAGTGTTTTAATCTGGTTTATTATTGATTATAACTGTGCGAAATGAGTTCCATGGAAACCCTTCTTAAGTAAATGAACTGATATGTTAGAACCAAAAGACTTGAGAGCAATTTTTATTTTAAAATTCTTTTTGCATTAGCACATCTGCAGTGTTGAAGAATATATGGAAAATTGAAATAGTGCTTCTATCCTGCCGTGTCTCCAGCACGTCAATAAATCACCTTTTTTTCCTTTTAAAATGTCTGGCCTTGTAATTTATGTTTGCATAACCCATTACTAAATTCATAGTAGGTGTTTTAGTTGGCAGGCATTAGTCCAGGGGTTCTGACGATCTTTAAAAAAAAAATAGAGCCTTTGTTAGTATTTATATTTTAGTGGACATTTTCCTTTAAGAAAATAATGAATTGGATTTTTAAATAGAATTTGGAGCTAGCTATTTACCTTTTTCTTAAACAAACAATAGTAAGTCCATATTCCTACATTATCAATTATCATAGATTTCTTAATAGACTTTATGGTTTTCCTTTTTAAAATTAAAATCAGAAGAAAATTATTCTGATAATAAGATCATAATAATTTCTATATGATTTTCAGCAGGTTTCATGTTGCATAGAAAATAAATATCTCTGTTTTAGTAATTTTTGATTTTGTAAATGCAGTTGACTATTTTAGTTATAAAGTGAAGATGAATATATTCATTTACTGACAACACTATTTGGTGCTTGAACAGAAATAGAAATGTTTAGGGTTAGTCCACATGTTTGTGGCTTACCTTTGAGACTTTCTAATTTTTAACCAGACATTTAAAAATAATCATCATGTCTTATAGCTCTAAATTAGGAAAACTTTTAGAGATTTACTTTGAAATGATGAAAAAAAGTTACTTCTGTTTTCTGTTGTAAAAATTTTAGGTGATTTTTTTATGGTAGTTAGAAAGCCAGAAGGGCCATTTATGGTTTTCTGAAGAGGTTCGCTTTATTTGATCATCCCTTTTCCCTTCTCTTTCTTCAGCCCTATCAGCTGGTTAATAATGTTTCAATATAAAATATGTATCCAAGCCCATTGAAATCACAGTAGCCAATCAGAAGAGGACTTGTTTCTCCCCTAGGGAGCTTTAATATATTTATCAGGAAGTCTGTAGCCTCCTCTGTCTCTTTGTGAACTAGAATGCATGTTATTGTTCAAAGGATACTGGTATGTTTAAAAATTCAGAATTCAACGTGTCCAAACTGTGACTCAAAGTCCAGTTGTGCTGTACAAGTTTGACGGTCTCTCTGACTTCCTCCTACTTAAGTTAGGGATTAAAAGAAATGATAGTTTTCTCTTATTTTAAAAACATAGCTAATTTGATATTTTTAAAGGGCCTATTTGCATTATAATATTTCATTATCAGATGTTTATTCTATTGTATTGCTCTGATAACCTTCTACATTTACAGAATAATTTCTGTTGAGTTCAAAAGGTGCCTCTTCTATTTCTACATTTATTTCTGGAAACTTTAGGGGCATTATTCTGTTTTCCTGGTGAGGGGCAAGGGGCAGGGTTTCGAAAATCTGTCTGACTTTTAAAAACTCAGCTCCCAGACCTAAGCCTCTCCCGACTCTTACAAGAACCATGGAAGTAGATTACAGAAGTGGTATCACAGCTTTCAGAAGCTGGGAACCACATTTTATGGCTTTTAGTGAAGTTTTCTTCCCTTGCTCCATCCTCCCTGGAATTGGTGGCTCCTTAGTCATGAGCCTTGTGGTTGTGTCCCAGAAAGCGTTTCCACTAGGGGAAGGTGCTGTGCCAGACGCTGGAAGAAAGGAAGAAGGAGGTGTTTATCGTCCCGAAGATGTCTTCCAACTTTTATTATGAACTCCCTTCCAAAGTAAACGTTCGGGTTTGTTTCAAGTCACTTCTGGCCAAAGTGCAGTTGGGTTTGCCGTGTCCTCTAGGAGTAGAGGCGAAAACAGCATCCCCCTGAGCGAGGGGGCAGGTCGGGATGTTCACTTAGTGAATGACAGTGTGGGACAGTTTGGACTTGAGAAGCCTGAAAGACTGAGGCCCATCTCAGTGAACTAGGCCCTCTGGGAGCCACTGAGGTACCCAGAGTATCCTAGGGCACTCGTAGCTCAGCAGGAGATTGGCAAGGAAATAAGGAATTAGTGTTTTGATGAAGAGTAGTAAGTGAGAAAATGGAGAAGGCAGTGCCCAGTGGATACCTAGAGCAAAGCGAAAGGGCTCTGGGGGAGATGCAGGAGCCCTGATCTGGCCAGGAGCCAGGGAGGGGCTTTTACCTGGAGTGAACAGTCCACGGGGTGGGGTGGGGCTGACGGGGTGGGGTGGGGCTGACATGGTGGTGAGGCCCAGGCCCCTATTGGAGTGGTTGAGAGCAAGGCTGAGAAACTTGGGCTTTAGTCTGCCTAAGGCCTTGCCAAGTGACCACAGGGCAAGCGCTTAGGGGTGATCTGGCCTGGTTTACACCTCGAATAGTTGGTGCTGCACGCTGTGGTGTGGAGCAGGTATGTTCTGGGACAAAAGTGGAGCCAGAATGGCTGGACTCTGCTAAAGGGGACTAGGTGAGAATAAGCAAGCGGTGGTTATGTCATAGTTATTCAGCAAACACCTGTTGTGTGCCTTCTCTGGGCCAGGTGCTATTCTAGACCCTGAGGACACCACAGTGAACAGAATAGCAAAACCCCCTGCCATCTCGGTGCTTACATTCGAGTGGAGGAGACAGACACAAGAAACCAAAAGATAAGAACAAGTTCCAGGGATGCAGGCCTGGCATTCTGATCGTGGAATTCAGGAAGTAGAGACATGAACTCTGACAATGCTTGGCTGAGGACAGGAGAGACAAGGTGGTAGCCAGAAAGGGACAAGGTTTAAGAGGGCATCCCCACCCCCCAGCCCTGGGGGATCTTCCCCCAACCCCAGCCCATGGTGACCACTGATCTGTTTTTTGTTCCCATAGCTTTGCATTTTTCAGAAGGCCATATGGATCATAAAGCTTTTGAATATGGCTAATTTTCTTCAGTGCAGTGCATTTATTTTTTTAAAATATTTTTTTCTTTATTGATTTTAGAGAGAGAGGAAGGGAGAATGAGCTGGGGGTTTGGCCCACAACCTGGGCATGTGCCCTGACTAGGAATCGAACTGGTGACCTCTTGGTGCATGGATTGACGCTCAGCCACTGAGCCACACCGGCCGAGCTTTACCACAATGCATTTAAAATTCACCATGCTGTTGTGTGTATCAGTAGTTCCTCCCTTTTTAGTGCCGAGTGGATTTCCCTTGTCTGGATGTACCCCATTGGAGAGGGATTTGTAAAACTAGCCAGGCTGCACTTGCCTCTCAGGATCCCCAGT
Source organism: Tadarida brasiliensis (assembly GCA_030848825.1). Taxonomy (NCBI): domain Eukaryota; kingdom Metazoa; phylum Chordata; class Mammalia; order Chiroptera; family Molossidae; genus Tadarida; species Tadarida brasiliensis. The sequence continues at coordinate 104,874,930 of CM061258.1, read as the reverse complement.
ATTCAGTCCCTGGGACTTAAAAGCTGCACACTGCCTGATTGGTTTAATAGGGAGGCTGGCAAGTGTGCTTTCCAGTCTTACCAAGAATGATTACGTGTAAAGCTCTGCCATTTCTCCTCTGTTTGCATTGCCTACTCACCCTTCTGAATGTGAGTGGTCTTCCTTGAAGGACGAGTTAGGTTAGCATTGGTAAAGATGACTGATTTCTGGTCCTGTGTCCCCAAAGAAGAAAGGATTTGAGAGTGGTTGGGAACAAGCTCACCCAAGACACACTTCAGATACACTTAGTGAAGACGACCCCCAATACCCCCCACCCCGCCCAGGCCAGGAAGGCAGCACCTGCTCTGAGCACACAGGTGTGGCCAGATGGAAGGTTGCAGTCCCCTTAGTGACTTGGAATAGCAGCCCTACAATGAACCAGGCGGCTCACTGCCTTTGTTCTTGGAATTGTAGATGCCTTTCTAGTATTTCCTTTTATTGTTATTTAATATCTCCATCCTTTAACTCTCCTGTGAATGTGCTTCCTCCTCCTTAGGTTTGAGCTCTAGGAAGATAGGAGCGATACCGAGGTACCTTGGATCCTCTTTAATTCTGGTTGGAGTTGTTGATTGGTCCATTGGTTGTATGCTGTGATGTAGGTGTACACTGAGCCAGAAAGATGCTGTCTGTCACAGCTGGGGCTGGGGTGGGCAGACTTAGCAATCAGTAGCCCACCCTTAGTTTTCAGGAGAAAACTAAGGCCCAGAGAGGGACACTGACTTATACAGTCACACGGGACACATGGGAAGGGTCTGCGTTCTCCGCATTCAACAGCCCTGCACATCTCATCTTCATGCTATAAATTTGAAAGTCAGAAGGAAAAGGGCAGTGTGCTGGGCTTCCTTGAGGCAGGTGGCTCTTTTAAAGCTGGGGCTTATTGCCAGTCTGACCTTGTTTCCATGGAAGCAGCCAGCAGGGCAGCTTGTTCCTGTCAACCTGAGGCCTGGGGGAGCCTCAGCCCTTGACAGGCTCCTCGCCAACTCTGTCGGCGGAGGGGGGACCTGGGAGCCCTGCTAGAGCCCTCTCCTGCTTACTGTTTGCTACAGGAGTTCAGTGTGAAGGGAAAGTCAGTGAACTGCTAGTCCCAGCCTACACTTCCCACAAAACCTGCATAGGGGTGGCCTTCGGCACTGCATTGGGGATCTCTTCTTTGAGGTCCCTGCTTAAAGGAGTACCCCTGTAGACTATATAGCTTTCCTCACTGTTCCTGGAGAACCTTAAAGATGGAAATGGAGGAAATATCTAGGATCTCTGTTTTGTACTGTAAGCTAACTCTTAAAAAAAAACACAAAAACTAAATATCTCAATGGAATCTATTCCTTTAAATTAATTTCAAGCTACTGGATTTTCTCTCTTGCTGAGATTGCAGTTTGGCAGTTTTGGTTTGATAACTCAGTGGTAAGAGTGGACTTGTCTCCTGTCTTGTCCAGTAGTTTTAATGTCTTGGCATTCTTGAACTTGGTCTGCTTCATTTCATGCTGGATCACAGTTCAGTAATGAAGCCTTTATTATATTAACTAGTCAACAGATACATTCTTTGTAGAATTCTGAGTTTTTAATTACTGCACGTAAGCCTTTGGACACATTGGTTCTGAGGAGCATTTTGCATTGCTAAATTCCAGAGTTAATTGCAAACCTTAAAAGACTGGAAAGCCCTGAGAACAACTTGTTAAATCACAGACCAGGGAAAGGTTCCCCCCCCCCCCCCCCCGTCCCTTCCCCCTCCTCCTGTTTTTTAGTCTTTGGGGTTGATGGTGGTGTAAGCACGGTTTTATCAGACATGCCAGCACACATTGTTTCCCAGGTCTGTTTCTGCACTAGTTAGGGTAGAAACGTATCCAACTACTGTTCTAGTAGGTGGAGGAAAATGCTTAAATCCTAGAAGCACGCTCATCTACCTTTTTAGGGTATTGCAGGTTTAGCTCGAGGGCTGGAGGACTTCCAAAAGAAGTATGACTAAGGGAGAAAAAGACTACTCCCAAAGCGAGCAGGGTGGAGTATCCCGGCCAGGAGAGGAAAATTCCCAGCAGGGAAACTGCATGTCTATAACACAGACATATTGGGTCATAGATTTGCTTTCACAGAATAAGTGAAACGGAACAAAAGTTTTTTGATTTCTCATTCCAAAAGGCCTAGTTTCTGCAGGTGTGTCTTTCAGTCTCAACTTGTATTCAGTATTATTTCAAAGGATTTTCACTTAAGACAGTGTCTACTCCAAACCAAATAGCTGGCTGAAAAAGGGAGACATTCTGTCTCCCAATCACTCTGCCAACCACTTGTCTTAGAGCAGCATCTTTCCCTAAAGATCCTGGCCACCTGGCTGTCCTTTCCCATGCTGCTGCTTCACCCATTAGCAGCCGATGACAATGCCCCCATGGCTCTCTGAGAGCCAACGTGTGTTGTGTGTTTTGTGTGACTTTGGAGCAACACAGACCTGGGTTCAAATCTTGCCTCCACTGGCTGCTGGTACATTGCTTAAGTTCTCTGTACCTCAGTTCAACTGGGATGGGAATCTGTCCTTTGAATGGCTGTGATTAAGTATTCGAGCCCACATCCATGCTTATCGTAGCTTAGCACCCTGCACACAGGTATCTGGTGAACGTTACTTTCCTTCCCAACGTGGTAGCTGCTTATATACTGAGTTGCAGAAAAATGAACAATTCATCTAACTCTGAGCAAGTATGTAGATGTTTTGCTACACATGTATGGCTGAACTCAGCCTGTCTGTGGACATCTTTTGGCTCAGTTTTAGTGTTTTCTTTCAAGTTGGCTCTTTTCAGTATTATGTGTAGACAGGATGCAGAGTGAGGAGCCAGGCTTAGAGATACTAGGAGTTAAAGGAGTAGTGGGACCAGAAAGTATAATTTTATTTTTTTAAGGCAATGATTAGGTTTGTGGGCACCTTTTTGGTTTCTGGATGTTCATATTATAATTTTGGTCACTGCCATATACACAGCATACTGTCTGCTACATAGGCATTCAATAAATATTGTTAAATAAATGAAGAAGTAACTTATGAAAATATTGTTGTTGCTCTTGCATTTGCACAGAGGTAGACCTAATTGCAACTCTCTGTTGATTATATCTTTATTGCACTTACTCTTCTGCTGTCCTGAAGTGATATATAAAATGTCTGCATATAGCATCACCTGTAGAACACACCTTTGCATTTTTAAAATGGAAAAAAAGCTTTGTTTTTTTCCTCATTATTAAAATAATATGGGCTAGTTGTAAAACATTTAATAAATAAAGAAATAAAAAGTCACTTGTGATTTGAAAAGTGTTAACCACTGTAAATAACATTTCTGATATCTCTGTATACTTAAATGTATATATAGGCACAGTTCTGTTCAATAATATTGAAAAGTGCCTTGCTATGTGTTAGGGACTTTGGGGTCATACCACTTGCATGCTCTTTTGTGAGCTTGTGTATCAGGGACATCTGTCCAGTCAATCTGTACTGGCCTGTACTTTTCATTGCTGTATAGTATGCCAGCATACTATGCAGTGTACTAAATGCCTCAGTGCATTAAGCCAATCCTTTCTTGATGGAAGTTCAGGTTGCTTGTTATTTTAAGTAAATCATGTCTAGTCAAACAACACAACGACTTGCACAGGTTCTTGCCAAACTGTCCATTAGTGCTGTGACTCAGGAAAGAAAACTTGTTTTTTCTCTAATTACTAGGCTCAGGTATCCCATGTGTGAGGGCAGGTAACTGACTTGTCAGAGACATGGAAGCGACCCCTGTCCCCACTGCCCAGCCCCTCCACTGTAGCTCTTTCCAGAAAGGGAGGCTGTGGCCAGAGTCATACGTGATAGAGTGGGATGAGGCCTGCAAAGCCTACTGGTCTGCAGCACCAACTTTTCATCTGCCCCAGCATGACGGAAACAAAACTAGGAGAATGTTGATAAGTTGATAGGATGACATTAACTGTAATTGATGTGCCCAGGCAGTCTCAATGGAATTAAATGCTAGGTGGTGTTGTCCCGGCTCACTCGCCAAAGGCCCCAGGAATATGGGTGCTCTGGGCAGATGGCTCCCGTGGAGCCTAGGAGAGTAGCTGGTCCTGGATCTTTCCACCAAGCTCCCACTAATAGGGTGGTGTTTCCATATCTCCTCTGCCTTGTTATTTGGCATGCTGTGTCTGTCTGTTGGTGATTCTGTTTTTGTTTTTAATAAAACTCTGTGCCTCTTGGTTGGTGCTTTAATCCTCAAGGGTCCCACTAGCCTCTAGCAGACACCTCAGCCTACCTAGAGAGCAGGTGGCCATATCCAGGTTGCACCTGGGAGAGCCAGAGTCCCACTTTGCCACGTTGGTGCAGACTGTGCCCACACTCTTACTTGCTAGGTGTGAGATAAGAAAGCTTCCTTTTTGCAGCAAGGTGCTGCGGTTTGGCCTGGGGCAGAGCATGTGGGTCAGGGTCAGCCCTGCTGCTTCTGATACCCAGAGTTAAGACCAAATGCTATGAGAGTGAGAAAATAAGGGAGCATTGCACTTTTCCCAAAGTGCTATGACTCCTGGGTCCACCACCACCTCCTGAGCCCACTTTGGGATTCCACAGTTGTCCAGAGATGAATGAGCCTCTGGGGCTAGTGCCAGGTGTGTACTGGGAGTGGGGTCTTCATGGGATATCCTAAGCACACAGGGCAGAGCCACAGAAGGCCTTGGACTGCAGCCCACTTCAACCCAGGCTGGGCCCCCGGTTCTGCGAGTTTAGCTTCAGGATATGTTTACTTTCAACACGTCCACTATCATTTAGATACAAAGCATAACATGGCTGAAACTGGTCAGTGGAATTTGGAGTTCATTGTCAGGAAAATAAAACAGTCGTTAATATTTAAATTGTGAGTAAATGACCTCTCTTTTGCACTTTGTAAATTATATGTAGGAGTTAATTTATTGCTATTTAAAATTGTACAAGGACTCATGGAAACCCTGTCTTTTTGGAGTGTCCCCTCTGTGCCAGGTGCTGTGCTCAGGGCTGGGATACAGGGAGTGGACTTGCTGGGGGCTACAGGTGCTGAGGGGAGTAGCTGGGTGGTGGCAGGAGCAGGGGTAGAATCCACGGGATTCTGAACTCTGGGCTTTGGGCCAGAGGGAGGAGCTGAAGGTGCTGGCCTGGGACAGGCTCAGGGAGGTCAGCATGTCAAGCACCCTGTTTCTGTGGTCCAGAACCTCCTGTGCATAAAAGACTGGCTCTGACTCTGAAAGTTGTGTCTGGGGTATTGCCCTTTTTCTTCCCCTTCACCTATGGGTCTGAGTGACAGGAGGAGTATTGGTTCTGCCACCCGAGACTGGCATTCTGGGAACACCAGAGGCAAAGGACTTGGTTTGGGAGTCAAGATGAAGCATTTGCTGATTTAAAGAATGAGTTCTAAGTGTTTCCCCGTGGGTCTGTGGCCAGGGGATGGGGCTTGGAGAAAGGCAAACTAGAGTTGTGGGTTTGGAAGGGGATGGCATGGGAGCCCCCAGATGAAGCTCGTGGCTGGGGACTAGGGAGGTGCTGGCATTCTCTAGTATGAAGTGTCGACTATATAGCAGCGCAAGAACCAGAGACCGCTGTGAAATGGCTAATGGAAGTGCTCTGAGGATTGAGTTTTCAAAAGGGCAGGGCTTGTAGTGGCACCGATGCTAGGCAGCGAATTTTGGATTTAGAGTTTGGAGAACCCCGGGGGAGTGGAGAGTGAGGCCAGACTTCAATGCAAAGAGGCAAGGGAGGGAAGGATCACTCATTTATTGAACACCAAAGCCAAGGGCTTGCTAGACCTATTGCGTGTGTTCCCCCGTGGCCATCTGAGGTAGGCCCTGATGTCTTAAATTTGGAGATGCAGAAAACCAAGAGAGTTTGCCCAGGGCTCTCAGCTGGAATCCAGACTTGGTTAGTCTGACCCCAATGTAGGTGCCCACCCCACTGGGGTGGGGCGGGGCAAGTGTTACCCAAGAAGCAGAGCCCTGGACCAGCCTCTCCACACTCTTGGTGGTGAAGATGCAGAGCAAAGGGAACCTTGAAAGCATTGGGATGTATTGTCTACATTTTCAGTTGGGGGAGGCAGTAATGGTACTTACTGGTGGGGGAAGGAAGATGGAAGCAGGTCTGAAGAGAAAGAAAGCACTGACCAGCCTATATTTTAAATACTCGGGTGATACATTTAAAACTTGACTACCTTCACTCCAAAATAATTTTACTATTCCAGAAATGACTTCAAGCTTGAATATTTCCCCTATAAATCTATAAGTTAGTGCTGTGCACAAACCCATTCGTTTCATAATGAAAGGAGCTGCTCAGTATGGGACATGCTGATACATCAGCTAGGCAATGACTTAGACATGGGGGTGGAAAGAATTCAATCTTAAATTTGAAAGTACACAATAAAATCTCTAAAATGAAAGAAAAAGCCTACAGTGAAATAATTGTCTCAGTCTGTGGCTAGAGCTTATTTGGGGGAGAATCATGATTTTGATTTCTGGGATTTTATTAAAGGAAACATTTCAAGCAGTAAATGAAGTATTTTTGGATGTAGATTAAGATGACTTACTTAGCTGTTACATCAACAACATGGAAAGTATGAAGACAGATTTTGGGTTAGCAAGGGCACCTCCAAAAAGCTTGGCTTCCGCAGATTTTTTACCCCTAGCAATAAAATGTATTTTCTTAGGGCTACTGCTTAAGAAATTAATTGGGAATAATGTCTTCTGCACCAGATCTTTAGCTAAAACAGTCATATTTTCCCTCATCTGCAGAGAGACCTGAGCTGAGTTTTATCTCTGCGTCTTTTTGCTAAGTGTTCCCGCTCTATTAACAGAGCTATAATTAACTCACAGGACGCCAGGCAGCCAGATTCGGCCAGGCGCCAAGAAATCAGCCCCAATTACTATATTCACATTGTCAGTAATGCCCACTTCACAGCTTCTGCTAATTTGAAATGGCAAGTTCCAACTTTCCATAGTAAAATTACCATTTTTGTACTATTCTATTACATGGTGATATTTGTCCATTATTTGGCTATGTAAACTTGGTATTATAATGACAATTAGTTGTTGAGCATTTTCTAAATGACTTGCAGTTATATCTCTTAAGTGGAAAACTTAATGTCTGCTCTGTTGGAGTAGGCAGCACATTCCCTCTATGCCCTAGGTACTTACTACTTTAGGAATCAGCTTCTCATAGGGGTTTTTATAATAAAGGTGAGCATTTAAAATGAGACATGGCCTCCGAATGTTGTCTGTTTTGGAGATTTTCAGTGTTAGAGTTGTCTAATCTCTGTTATAATAGAGATGTGTCTCTGCCCCTCTGTCTCCCTGAGATCCCTCAGGGCTAATGCTCTGGTTACTTTGCTGGGCCCACTGTACCAGTCCCTGCTGCACTATACCAGCCCAACCACTGGGGTCTGATCTGTGCCCTAGACAAAGGAGGGTGGGGTGCACAATGTATCTTCTCTGGCCATTGCTGACCTCCACCCTGCTGTGGTGTAGTGGTAGCGGGTGGTTGTCCTTCTGGTGCACAGGAAGGTTCCGTTTTCCAGAGAGGCTTGTCCCTGGGGAATCAGGCTTGCTGGCCTGATTGGGTTGTACATTTTGCTCTGTTTTCGGCAGAGAAACTTCAGGAAGCATGATCTAGGCCAGTGTGCCACTCGAAGTGTGTCAGAGTGCAGCCAAAGGACCAGTAAACTGGTCATTATTGGCCTGCAGTGTTCAGAAGTTCAGAGCAGGTATTTAGAAATATTTATTGCATCTTGACATTACAGTGACATCCAAGTGGCTTTTTAATTGTATTTTATAAAAATACCAGTCCATAGAAGATTGGAAATTTAGAAATCTATGGAGTGACCTTCCCTGCAGATTGTTTGAGATATGTGGATCATTATTTAACCCCTAATTTCTTTTAAAAATTTGTTTTTTCTTTATTGATTTTTAGAGAGGAAGGGAAACTGAGAGAGAGATAGAAACATCAATGAGAGAGAGCATCGATTGGCCGCCTCCTGCATGCTCCCCACTGGGGATTGGGCCCACAGCCTGGGCATGTGCCCTGACCGGGAATCAAACCAGCGACCTCTTTGTGCATGGGTCAATACTCAACCACTGAGCCACACCACCCAGGCCTGATTGGATTTCATAAGAATAATTTACTTTAGCCCTGGCTGGTTTGGCTCAGTGGTTAGAGTGTCGGCCCCCAGACCAGAGAGTCCCGGGTTCGGTTCCTGCTGAGAGCATGAGCCTCTGTTGTGGTTTGTCCCCGGCCCCGATTGGGGTCGTGTGGGTGGCGACCACTCAATGGGTCTCTCTCACATCGATGTTTCTCTGTCTTTCTTCCTCCCTCTCTCCTTCCTGCTCTATCTGAAGATAAATGCAAAAATGTCCTCAGGTGAGGATAAAAAAAAAAGAATAATTTACTTTGGATGAGGCAGAATATTATCTTTTTCTGCTGGGCAGTGGTTTGCAGGGCACAGTCGCTAAGGGAAAGGCTTCTAAAAGGAGAAGGCAGGAATCCTCAGAGGCAGGCAGGGCCCTTGGGGAGAGACCAATGTTCCTGAGTGGCTGGCAGCCCAAAGTGTGGGCCTCCCTAGGGGTGCTGGTGTCTCCCAAATGTGTCTCAGGACCTGACTCCCCTCTTGAGCCTCAGACCTTCCCTTTCACATGCTGGCTGAGCATTTCGACCCCACTTGCTTACCTGCCAACCCTGCCTGCATGCCTGGCTGCCTGCCATCCTGTAATCCCTTCCACAGTTCCCAGACCCCGAAGGGGAGGATAGGGAGCTGAAGCCCAGAGACAGAAGCCCAGATTCCTGTCTCTCCCTCAGACAAGTCAGTCACCAGTTCCTGATTTGAGCTCCTGACTGGCTCTTGGATCTGGCCCTCCTCTTTATGCCCATTGCCCTAGTATAGGGGTCAGCAAGCCACGCACAGCCCTCAGGCCACATCCTGTCCACCACCTGTGTTTGCATGCCCCACAGCTAAGTTTGGTGTTTACATTTTAAAATAGTTAAAAGAAAACAAGAAGATTTTGATATATGAAAATTATATGAGCCTGGCCTGTGTGGCTCAGTGGTTTAGCATCGACCCATTAACCAAGAGGTCACCCGTTCGATTCCCGGTCAGGACACATGCCCAGGTTGTGGGGGCATGCAGGAGGCGGCCAGTCGATGTTCTCTCTCATTGATGTTTCTGTCTCTCTCTCCCTCTCCCCTCCTTTCTTTCTCCAAAATCAATAAAGAAATAAAATTTAAAAAGAAAGAAAATTATATGAAACTCAAATTTCATTGTCTATAAATAAAGGTTATTTGTTTTAATAGTGATAAAATGTACCTTACAACGTTTACCGTGTTAACCATTTATTTTTTTTAATCCTCACCCGATGATATGTATTTTCGTTTTGTTTTTTAGTGAGAGAGAGAGAGAGAAACATTGATCGGTTGCTTCCTGTATGCACCCTAACCGGGGATCGAACCCACAACTTAGGTATGTGCCCTGACTGGGAATTGAACCCACAACCTTTTGATGTACTGGATGACGCTCCAACCAACAGAGCCACCCGGCCAGGGCTACCATGTTAACCACCTTTGAGTGTATAGTGTGGTCGCATTAAGAACATTCACATTGTTGTGCATCCCTCACCACCACCCCTCGTCCCACACGAAGCTCTGTAAATCAGGTTTTATTAGAGCACGGCCATGCTCGTGGTTACTTGTTCTGTGCCTGCTTTTGTGCTGCCAGGGCAGCTGAGTACCTGCAACAGAGACCAAGTGGCCTACAAGCCAAAAATATTTACTGTCTGGTCCTTTCCAGAAAAAGTTTGCTGACTGCTACCCTACGGCATATTCTTGTCAGGTCCTGTGTTGCTATAGCAACCATCTAACGGGTCTCCGTACTTCAGTCCCATTCCTTTCCAGTCTGTCTGCCCCGAGAGTGATTTTCCTAAAGCACAATCCCATCTATGAACTCATCGGTTAAAATCCTTTAGTGTCATCACAGACTAATGTTGTGTTCCTGGGAACACCGGCCCCAGAATAATAACACTAGCTGTCAAAGGCTCCAAAAAGTCCTACAGTAAAGAAAGTAATATTTTCTACGCACCCACGGATGTCCTACAGCAGGGTTGGCAAACTTTCATTGTAAAGGGCCAAATAGTAAAATACTCTCTCCCTTACAACTACTCACCTTTGCTATAAAGTAGCCCTAGATGACACATAAATGATGGTCATGTTCCAAAAATTTTTTATTTAGAAAAATAAAACAGGCCATGGGCAGATTGGGTGTGCTGGCCTCTGTTATGTGGAACAGTGCTTCTCAAAGTATGATCCCAGACCAGCAGCATCACCTCACCTGGGAACCTGTTAGACGTGCAGATTCTTGGGTCCACTTCACACCTACTGAATTGGAAGCTCTGGGGGTAGCCCAGCATGTGTTTTAACCAGCCCTACCTACTGGCTAAGGTGTGAGAACCTTGCCATAGAACCACAGAACACACTTCAGGGAATGTCAGCCTCAAGAATGAAGGCCCTTTAAGATCTGGTCTTTGACCAGTTTCTCTCCTTCCTTTAGCACATACTGTACTCAGGCTGAACTACCTGTAGTTTCCAGAGCATGCCATCCTTTTCCTAGCCCATGCGTTTGCACAGGTGTCCTTCAGTGCAGAGTGGCTCCCTTCTCCTGCCACCACCTGTCTCTTCCCTAACTTCTGCTGGTCATTTGACTCGTTTCAGGTGTTAACTGTGGTGGAAGTGTGTTTGGAGCTTCCCAACCCCGCCACTGCCCCCGCCCGCTGGGTTTCCCTCCTCTGCCCTCGGGTAGCTGCTGGTGTGTCTCTGAGCAGGGCACATCTCATGTGTGCAGCACTGCAGTCGTTGGCTTTCCTGTCTGCCTTTTCCACTTGGATGTGGGCCCCTCGGGGGGGCATCTTACTCATCTCTGTATTCTAGGCACACATGGGCCACCCCAAAATGCTTACTTAGTTCAGTGAATGAGTTAAGGAACACTGTACTTTGAGCATGACTCCTGGTTTCTGGTCAAGGTTCCTGGTCTTTGTGTGTAGGAGATGGGGAAGTCGAGTCAGCATCTAGGGTTCCTGGTTTTCTGTGGTTCTGGAGGTGGGAAGCTCCCCAGTTGTTTCCTCTTCTCCCTACTCTGACTCACTGATTGATCGGTGTTTGAAAATTGTGACTCATCTCGTTAGAGAAGGAAAGGGAAATTTTGTTCTCTTCATTATCCCTCCCTTTCAAATCAGTGATAAATAAAAGTGGCGGACATTCCACTTGGTGCAATAAGAAGTATTTAAATGCATTTCTGGTTTTCATAATTGGTAGCTTCATGTAGTAAGGTGCTTATTAGAAGAAAAAAACTTTCTTGTGTATTTGTTTTCAGCCTTCTTGTCTATGAAATCAGAAAGCAAATCTGTGTGGGAATTGGCCCTCTGCTCTTTTTAAAGTTATTTGTAGCAGTTCATGTTTTACCAGTGGAGAGTTAGGCAACTTCTCTTTTAGTAAGAAATGTGAGGTGTACCCTCTCCACCTTCAGAGTTTCAAAATGAGTACACGAGGGTGGTGAGTAATGATGTCTTAAGCTGGTTTATTAAATGTGAAAGAATAAGATGTTCTAGGTTGACATCACGTACCAAATATAGATAAAGCACAGATCAGCTGGACTCTAGGCCTGGGTCTCATGCTGGTGCCAAAACACAGATGTCTGTTTTGTCTGCTGACATTGACGATTGATGTGGGTGCACTGCTTTGCCTTTAAGAGTCTTCTCCTGGGAAATCTAAAAGAAGGTGTTAGTTCACTTATCACTATAATATTGGAATTAGAGCATGGCATTTCAAATTGGCCTCATATGTTCTTCACATTCAGCGTGTTCTAAATGTCTTAGGTTCTTGGTTCTGGAAACCTTACCAATAAAGTCAACCGCTTTTCAAATTGTAACTCTAAGTAAGGGCTTAATACATGTATGTTAGGCATGGTAATTATTTTATTATCACCATCCTTATTATTCACCAGAGATAATGCCCAGTGTCTTAGGTACCTTGATGTATCGTCTGATCAAAGTGCTCAACAGCCTTATGATGCAGGTGCCAGGCTATCTCCTTTGTAGAGAGAGGGCACCAAAGCTTAGAGGGACTTTCAGAATCATTCGCTTCCAGTCACACAGTTGTCTGCAGGTGAAGCCAGGATGCACACCTGGCTTGTTCGTACGGCATGCTCAATACCGAGCAGTAACCAGCTCCATAACCCTCACGTTTCCCTGGGGTGATGCCTGGCGTCTCACCAAGTAAGAACTGCAGCACAAATAAGTATTTTAACTGGGAAGCTGTTTAAATGCAGGTTCCAGGAAGGGAGATGACAACTTGGTGTCTGCTCTGTGCCTTCTCCCTGGTGGGTCCGCTTCTCCCACCCGTGCTGCTACCGTGAAACTGTGAGGGAAGAGGAACCTCTTACTTCTCAGTAATAATATTGGCAAGCCCTCACTGAGCATTTTACATTTATTCTCTTATTTAATCTTACAACTCCTCATGAGGTAGGCATAATATCATGCCTATTTTATAGATGAGGAAACTGAGAATCTTGCCTAAGCCACTCAGCTGGTGCCCAACAGAGCTGGGATTCTACCCGGGTCGGTCTGCTCCCATGGCCATTGTGCTTAACCCTCGAGTCACCCACCTCCACAGCCTGGTTTGTCCTAGGTTTGGCCCTCCCTGGGCCATTTCAGAAGTCTGAGACTGCATCCTTATTGCTGGCCCAGTTGCCAGGCCCCTCTTGCCACAGGACTATGAGCTAGGTTGGCCTGAGGGATAGGCCAAGGAGCCATTTCCACTAAGGGGAAGTAAAATAAGGGAACTTAGCAAGAATACAGGCCCAAGGCTTGGACCTGGGTATTTGTAGCTGCCTACTTGAAGCCAGTGTGTACAGAGGTAGGAATCACGACTTGTGTCCTCTCCCGTAAAGCAATCTAATACTTGCCAAGCCTTGTTTCTAAAGTTAAAAGGGAAAGAGAACAGCTTTGGAGGAGAGAAAGTCAGCACTACCGTCCATCCACATGGTACAGAAGGGGGTGACATACGCAGCCACATTCGACACGGGAATGGCAGTGCCTCAGCCACATCGTGCTCGCGATGGTGCCAGGCTTAGGTCATGTCCATTTCTGTGCTGGGAACGGCCTTTTGCAGACACTGGTTATATTTATCACCAGCTAACTTATCAGCATACGACACCAGATACACAAAATTGTAATCTGACTCATGAAAGAATAGATCATGACTCGATGGTAAAGTAAATCAGTTTTAGAAGATCAAGTGATCATCAAATGGAATCAGCTTTTCCCTCAGAAAATGTTGTGCAATGAATGTTCTAATAGGAATGTTAGTTCTTAGACCTTCCTGAAAATAGCTACCTTAAGAATGTTTATAATCCATTGACCCAACAATTCCATTCTTAAGAATCCATCTCAGGAAAAAAATTAGAAATGTGGTCAAAGCTTTAAGGGCAAGAATGTTTGTTACAGTGTTATTTATGAAACTTTAAAAAAAAGGAACAACCTAATGTCCAATATAGGGGAATAGTTAAATTATGTTAGTTCATTCATTAAAAGTGATATATAACTGATACTGTTTTCCAAGAATATTTAATAACATCAAAAATGATCATGATATAACCTACAGTAAGAATTAAAGATTCTGTATCAGCCTAGTTTTAGGAAAGAAAAGGATATAAAAATATAAATGTAACATGAATACATGCACATATCCAATACATACAGATACTATTATGTATACACAAGGGCTGGTGCATGTAAGTACATAGAAAAAAAGACTGGAAGAAAATAATTCTAGGTCTTGCCTTAGCCGGGATCATTTCTCGATGGTGTGAGATAGTTTGATTTTTTTTAAAAATTGTTTTGCTATGCTTTCCCATAAAATTTTCTATAGTGAACTTTACTCTTTAATTTGAAAACAATAACTAAGAAAATGTTCAACTTTGCAAAAGAGAAAACACAAAGGCTTTCAAAGGCTCTGGTATTTATTAATCTATTCACCAGACATTTTGAAGTGGGAAACGGGTGAATTGTGACAAACAGGAATCCTAGCCTATCCTTGACATGCTGTGGTCCCCAGGCAAGTAATTCAGCCTCTCTAAATCTCAGCGTCTCCATCTGTAAAACCGGGGGAGTCTTAGCATCCTCAATTAAATGAGAGAAGGGATGTGAGCCCCTGGCTGGGGCCTGTGTCTGGAACATCTGCTATTATTACTCCTACTATTGTTGTTGTGATTAATAAAGTCCCAGCCGTGTGCCAGACTCCTTGCGAAGTGTGAGGAGTGTTACCGTGGGTAAAAATAGTCCTCCTCCAGGAGCCTCCGACTTGGAGGTGGGAATGGGCACTGAAGTCTGGTAGGTGCTCTGTAAGTTAGGACGTGTGTGCCAAACCCTGGGGGGTGGGGGACAGGGAGGGTGGAAATGGGGGTGTTGTGTGAACTGGGCTGGAGTGAGAGGTGGGGGCTTGCAAGAGAGCCAACTGAGGGCCCTTCTCAGGCCAAGTAAGGTTCAAGAGCATTAAGGAGACTGAAGAATTCAGAGAACTTGGTTCAGTGAGAGGAGTGACCCAAGGGGTATCTAGTGTGTGGCATTGATATTTTTTAAATGGGACCTCATTCCAAGAGAAGGTTGTCTTTACATCATAAAATGAAATAACCTTTATTTTAAGGAAAAACAGACTCTTTTCAGAGCATTCATCTCACCTGAGCATTCAACTCACGGCCTAGGAGTGTTTGATGATACTCCCCCCCGCCCCATCCTGTCTAAGAAGAATCTTATTCTGGTCTCCCGAGCACCTTGTTTTTCCAGCCATTCATTATTTGGCAAGACCAGAGGGCACGGAGGCTGGGAGTTCTGCCTCCTCAGGGGCCATCAGGAGGTTCTTTCTGCTTTTTAGAGCAGTGTGAAGAAACCATGGAAGCCCAAGTAAGATCTCTAATTATTTCTGTTGAAACTGATTATATTGAGGGTGGAGTGCATTGCCTTTAATTTCTTTGTGTGCATGTATTATTTTTTCCCTCACAAGAAGTATATTCTTTTCTTTCCTGTTTGTTCCTGCTTGATTTGGGGAGGCTGCTGTTTTCATTGCCTAATTAATGGGAAAACGTTCTGTTGAGGATTTCATCGTGTACGTGTTCTCCGTTTGAACATGGCACAACCTGTGGACCCTTTAAAACATAGTTACATGCTTGACTCTTTATAGGGCAATAACTAGATTAATTTTGCAGTGCTTTTCAGAATACCATTGTTCTTTTTAAGAGAATAGGTTTTCTGTTTTAATAAGACTTGAATGCCATCAAGACGCCTTAAATTGGCACAGTTACTTTATAATAGCATGGTCCTTTAAAATGAATTTTAGAGAACGTTTTATGGATGCCTGGTTGTTTAAGACTGCCTCAGCTAGATGCTTCTTCTGCCCTAGACCAGTTAGTAATTGGGTTTTATCCCAATGTTCTTTTCAGTTGCATCATTCATTATCTTTTTAGCTTATCGTGAGGTTCCTTGTGTTTGTCTTGTCCCATTCCAGGTTTCACTAATGAGATTCATTTTGTAAAGGGGAATTGAAAATTAATTGGATGATTAATTGCAAGATTCTTGTTCTTACCAAGGAAAGCTATAGAAGTTCTGGTTTCAGAAAAAAAAATCTCAATGAACCCTTAATATGTGCTTTTTTATTTGTTATTTTTTATTTATTTTTAATCCTCACCTGAGGATATTTTTCCATTGCTCTTTAGATAGAGTGGAAGGGAGAGAGAGAGAGAGAGAGAGAGAGAAGCATCGATGTGAGAGAGACATTGATTGGTTGCCTCCAGGACGACCCCCACCAGGACTGGGGATCAAACCTACAACCCAGTTACATGCCCGTGACTGGGAATCGAACCTGCGACCCTTTGGTCCACAGGCCAACGCTCTAACCGCTGAGCCAAACTGGCCAAGGCTTATTTGTTATTTTTAAGAGCTTGTTCTTGTAAAAAGAATGAGATGGAAGATTTTTTTTTCTGTGCATTTGCCACCACTTTAATTCTGTTGCAAGGCAGACGAAAGTGTATGGAGTCAGAGAATTCCTCCGCTCATCCCAGTGTCCATTAAAGGTCTCTTCTTTGCCAGTCTCTGTGCCCTATGATGGAAGGGTGAGCTCAGTCAAGGCCTTTTCTCTTAATGGGGTCTGAGCCTTGGGAATGGCTAGCTGTAGGTAGGTGGGGGTGAGGTAGGAGCAGGAGTGGGAGCAGTGAGCTTTCTGTCTAGGTATACTCTGGGTGGTGCTGTTAAGTGAGAACCCAAAAGGGATTAGTCTGGAGTACTGTGAAGAATGTGATTGGTGTTCAGAGAGTTTGAAACACTAGTGGGATTCTAGATACAGATAAATAGAGATCTATAGTGATATTGAGATACTAGTGAGATCTCTCTAAGATACCTCCAAGCAGAGCTGCCCAGTAAATAGGCTGGCCCTCAGGAGAGTGGCGTAGATGTGGGAACCATTGACCTGGAGACAGGTCCCATCTCTTGTGACCTGTGTCACTTCCCACAGTGTGGTCATAGGAAAATCATTTAACCTCTAATCCTTGGTTTTCTGTCTTTAAACTAGACATAGAAAGAACCTCTATACAAGGTTGCTGTGAGGATTGAATGAGCTTAATGCCCATAAAAATGCTTTGTAAACTCTAAGCTAGCAATAAATATTAGTTATTATTGTTATTATCGTTCTTATGTTAAAATATAATTTGCGAACCATTTCGGAAGCATTGCACACTGTAGCCCCGCATGGAGATTTGTAGTGCATGTTATTATCTATTTGTTCAGTTGTTTGTTCATTCAGTCACAATATTGATTAGTATAAGAACTAAAGCAGTATATTTCAAAAGCAACAGGAGCAGTCATTTATGTTTGCAGACAGAGTTTGCAGTGTCTGGGCAGGCTTAAGCAAAACAAGCAGATTTAGGAAGTATATATAGAGTATTATTACAATTATAAAAGAAACACAGAAAAAACACTAGACGGAACCATGCCAAAATAGTGAGTGAGTACAGGCATACTTCATTTTACTGTGCTTCACTGTGTTGCTCTTCACAGATGTTGCACTTTTTGCAAATCGAAGGCAAGACCTCCACCAGCAAAAAGATTACGACTCGCTTAATTGCGGTGTTCTGGAACCAAACCCACACTATCTCTGGGGTATGCCTTTACCTTAGGAGGTGGGACTTGGAGTAATTGTTCTTCTTTATTATACTTTTCTGTGCTTCAAGCATACATTACCATGGCATATATTCTGTAATCAGAAAAATAAATTAATTAACAATAACAGCAGATCCCTGTTCAAAAAAACCCCACACAGGTGGGAATTAGATATCTGAAGAACTGAAAGGAACAGTGTATTGATTTTATATTTTTAATGTTCTCCTGTGTTTATCTTGCTTTAAATACCATTTTTCATCTGGCAGTGAAAACACGAATCTGACTACGCAGAAACTGTAGGAACAAAACCAAGGCCCCTAAGCAGAGTCTTGAGTTACTCTGCCCTTTTGGGATCTCCTATTTAAATTTTTTTGATAATGAAATTTGATCTTGATTTCAGCTAAAGCTATTGTGTATTAATCTAACATTTCTATTTAGTGAATGTTTTCAGCAGCCTGTAGAGACCAGAGATAATGAATTGTTATTTATCTTCTATTTTGCCCGTGAGTGCCATGGAATTCAGTTTGCAGGCATAAATAAATGGATATGTTTATGTGTGTCCCTGTCATGCATGAGAAGATGGTAGAAGTGTGCTGAATATTCTTTTCTGGGAGAAGTAGATTTCTCCAGTGCTTTCATAATTCTTGACTCCTTTTATTATGAGGATACTGTATTGATCAATCTCAGATTTCTAATTTGGCCCAAGGCACTTACAATTAAGGTGTAGCTGTAATTTTTGCCTCTTTTCTGCATTTGGGGTCTCCTAGTTCACCCCCTGCCTTTGCTGTTGCCACCAACATCTTCTGGTTCTGCCTGTTGATACCTGCTCTGTGCCACCTGCCACCTTGTCTAAAACCTCACAGGAGAATTTCATGTAGCCCTCACTCCTGCCACTGCTTTTCATGCCAGAAAACATGCTCTCCTCACTGTATTTGGATAGCCAATCTTCCTTGTAACTGACATTTTGCTGCTAATTGGGAGGAGGTACTGTGGTTTATTCATCTTTTCATTACATACCATGACGGGACTCACATTCTGGGTGCTGGTGTGGTAATGGTGAACAAGCAGACACAGATCTTGTCCCCCTCTCCCCTTCCCTTGGTCCCAGTATTTCATCCCTGGATTCAGGGATCGGCCTTCATTCTTTCCCCTCACCTCTTCTCACCCTTCAGAAGTTATTGTTGCAGTTCACGGGATGGAAAGTAGAAGCGGGAGGGCATTACGTGAAAGACAGGAAAAGCAAGAGTCAGGATGGAGCAGCACACCTGAGTCTAGTCCCCATCAGTCACTAATGTGCCAGGGTCCTCATCTGAAATGGCATAATAACCATGGTAAGGCTACCAGTTATTTATTACTGATTAGCAGAGGCCACTATTTTAACAGGCCCTTTGCCTCAGCAACCCCATGACATAGGTTGTCTATTTTTGTCCCTATTTCACATACAGATAACCTGAAGCTCAGAAACATACCACGAAACGATAGAGCAAGAATTTAGATCCAGGTTTAATGACCAAGGACCAAAGCCCGCACTCTTTTCATTACACTAAACAGATTGGCTTGAATGATCATTCCCCAAAGCAGGTTGCAAAGAGCGCAGGTTGCAGAGGGCATTCCTGGGGGGAAAGGCCTGGAGACCTGTTGACTGTGTGTTGGCTGTTATTATTGCTGGTGTTGGCACAGGGCTTAGAATGGTGCGAAACACATCCAGGTTCAAAGAAGTCAAAAAGAGAGAAAGCTGGCTCTGTTTTATCTTTTTGCCCTTATACTCTTTTGATCACAAAAGTACTCACCTGATCCTGAAAACAGTGGCTTTGTGGGACAGTTCAAGTGATTTTGTTGGCTTTGCACAGATTCAGAATCCGGTATTCAACCTCAGCACTTTCAAACCATCTCCAGTCAGTGGAATGTCGTGTCAGAGTTGGAAGGGGCCGCATCAGGCCACCAGCCCAACCTGTCTCGTTCCAGGACTCATGTGGAGGACAGTTTTATTTGAACCATAGCAGAGGGGGAGATCTCTTTCCTATAAGCCTAGAAATGAAATAAGAGGGCTTGTGAAGCAGACTTCTAATCTAATCACCACCAAATCTCAAATCACAGAAGAAGGGGGCCTTTGCCTTCCCAACGTGTGTGCGCGCGCGCGCGCTTTAAGGGTGATGGTAGATTTCAGCGGCACCCTCACCACCTTTTGTTCTGTGCAAGCCTAACTCAGAGAATACCTGACAACGATCAACCTATTTCCAGACAAATAGAAAAGCCATTCCCGTTTGCCACTGCACATCCTCAGAAATGGCAGATCTGTGCCTGAGGGATTGGACCCTCCTCAAACAGCAGCATGTGGTTAGGATTGCTTTCCTGACTCAGCTTTGTGGATCTCACCAAAAAATATCCCAAGAAGCAGAGCTGCGACATCTACCAAACCTCCACAGTAGCCTGAAATAATCAACTCATGTTCCGAGTTCATGAAAATGGGCATCAGTGTTGTGTCCACAGTGATTACACAGTGGGCCCTGATGAGCTATCAATTATAAATGGAATCCACAAAGAATGCAACTTGAATGCATGACAATTGTGACCTAAAATAGATCTGTTGGGACAGAATAAATATTAGATATTGAATCATGTTGGAAGCTGTCTTAGCGTTTTGAAGTATCAGTGGTCTCAAATCTCTAGGGAGAGAATACCTCTGTATTCCTTAAGCAGTGAATATACAAGGTAATTATCCTAGCTTTTAACGTGTTTTCAAAATTGGGATAATCCTTTTCAAAAGTGTCATTGTGCGGCTGTGAACAAGGACCTGTCTGTGAGGAAGAGTTTGTGGCACCTGGTTTTATTGGGATATTCTGAGCTTTGGTGAGGGCACCAACCCAGCACTCCTGGTGCCGCTCCGTCGTGGCACAAGGAGCCAGCTCACCTGGGTTTGCACTGGCTCCAGCACTTTTGCTGCACTGTGATTTGGGCCTCAGTGTCCTCAGACGCTGTGCCTTAGTGTCCTCAACTGAAAATAATGGGGTGACTAGGATGTTGTCATGTGCTTTTAATGAGTCAGTGTAAGTAAAGTGCTTAGAATAGAGTGTGCCATAGAATAAGGCAGGTAAGCATTGGTTACTAATATGGTGGAGGCTTGATGTAACTTAGCATAGCTCCCAGGTAGCCAGAGGAAGCTGTGAGGATGTGCAGGAAAGATGTACCACTTGCCATTGAGATTTAGGGAGAAGCCAGGAGCCCAGGAAGCACCTCTCTGTGCAGCCTGTCTGTCATGGACACTGATGGTTGTCCATGCCAGATACCAGGTCCAGAATTGGTTACTTTTCTTGAGGCACCCACAGTGCTGGGTAGGGGACAGGCCTGAAAACAGACATGTGTTTTTAAAAAAATATAGTATAGTATAGTACAAATATATGCCATTACATGTAATGAGTGGTAGAATGGTATCAAAACTCCAAAATGAGAGGGTAATTCAGCTGGAAGATCTAAGAAGATAATATTTGAGTTACATCCTTCAGGGTGAGCTGCCCTCGTGGGTGGTGCTCTAGTTAGGGGGTGTCAGTGGAGGCATTATCTGAAGGCACTGACCAGGAAGCACATTTTCTCTCCTTGACTTAGAGCTGACAAGTCCCTCAGGAGTGG
Source organism: Tadarida brasiliensis (assembly GCA_030848825.1). Classification (NCBI taxonomy): domain Eukaryota; kingdom Metazoa; phylum Chordata; class Mammalia; order Chiroptera; family Molossidae; genus Tadarida; species Tadarida brasiliensis. The sequence continues at coordinate 104,854,071 of CM061258.1, read as the reverse complement.
ATTCAGGCCACCCAGGCTCAGGCAAGAGCCTCACTCACAGCCCGTTGACTGAGTGCCATTGTCAGCAGCCTGTCTCTCCCGCCTCCTCCAGGCTGGTTTTCCCTCCTTGCAGGTGGATCTCTGAGGGAAATCAGCCAGGCCAGAAGGCTGCATGGGGGCCCAAGGACCTTGGTGGCTGGGGGCCTAGAGCTAGGACCACTGGGGACCAGATCACTTCCCCACCAGTGCCCACCACCCTGGCCAGCACTGGAAGACCCACCATGCCTTCCGTCTGCTGGCACCTGCTCCCAGTGGACCAGCTGAGTGTGGTCAACTCAGTTCCCATTATGCCTCAGAGGCTATGCCCAGTTCACCTCAGCTGGACTTTTCAAGTGCCTCTGAAATTTCTCAGCCACCCATTCTTAGATTATGGCCTAGGGCGAATGTCTTTAATGGCTAATCTCATTCAGTTTTCATAGTTTTATTCTTAGAGGGTAAGCTTACCTTCTGTGGTTTGGGGCTATCTTACCCTTGTTCCCTTTGTGTCATTGGCTAGTAGCATTTAAAGTGGGGGACATTCTATAGAAAGGGAAATAGTCTTCAGAGTGGTCCTGTATTGCTGGATTACTGGGTGTGGGGAATACATAAAGTAATGTATGTTACATTACATGTATGCTACATTATAAAAAGTATTTATGGAGCAGAAATGGGAGAAGAGAGCGAGTGAGAAGGCAAGCAGGGGTGAGTACATGTTCAGTTTTGTCAAGGGGAGGGAAGGTTGCTTTGTGGGATGATTGTGCAAATGAATGAGGGCTCCTGTCTTGGTGGCACATGCTGTCAGGCAGTTTGTGTTCTCAGAAGAAACTGGAGTGAGAAAGAGAAGTAATGAAAAGGGAAGGCCACCTGTGCTTGGGTTTCTGGATGCTTTTCCCCTGAGAGCTATCCTAACAGTCGTCATGATTATCCTGTGTCTGCAGACCTGCCTTCTCTTGCACCATTTGTCCCGAGCATCCACAGTGACCAGAGACTGTATGTGCTAAGTGATAAGGGCCTCGGTGTCAGGACCTGGTTTCTCTTTCATGCATGGTGGTGGCATGATTTGCTTTGTGCTCTGGAAAGTCCCCTCTGGTTGCAGTGCAGACATTGGTAGTGGACATGAGGAGCAGTGAAGGACTTGCCTGATGTCACACAGCTGGTAACTGACAGGGCCTGGCTGGCAACTCCCCATGCCCATGCCATTTCTCTGGGGCCCCCTGTGGCTGCCATGTGCCCTGGCTCCTGTGTTCTGAAGTCCCCTCTGAGAAACTTGAGAAGGTGGCTTTTTGTAGCTTCCCAGGTTCCTTATGCTTTCTGAGGGCTCGTTACCCACCAGTCACTGTTTTAATCTGTAATCCTACAGGGCTCCCCTCTGAACAGTTCACAGCCCGCTGTCAGAGTGATCCCCTGGGTCGAGCAGATCTGCCAGGGTAATGTCAGAGCTGGGGCTGGATGGGTGAGTTGAGGACTTTTTTTACAGAAGGACAAGGACACGGACCATTTCTTGAGCATTTACTTTGTGCCAGGACATCCCCACCTATCCGAGAGGGACTTGATAAGTCCATCCCAGCATCAACACTCAGCCCCATACTTGGGTCCCATTTGCCTTCGGAAAGGGACTATTTGGAATCTTTTTCCATTTAACACATTTTCAACTTAGCTAAGTATCTTTTTGAGAGACTAATAAAGCTTTAACAGCTTCTGAAACACCATACTAGACCTGATAGTAGCTGACAATTTGGATTCTGTCTCCAGTGGGAAAGATTCAAAACTGCAGGTTTTAGAAGCTTTTAAAAGCTTCTTGTAGGTGTAATGTTCATTGAACACAAATTCTTTTGCAAATAACGATCTGCAACTGCTTTAAAGAAATAAACTCCACTTGCTTGGCTGGGACATGTATCTGTCAATGGTAAAACCACAAACACACATTCTGTTAACTGAATTGTTTAATTAAACCACATTCTTAAAATGATCTGCACCATATGAAGGGATAATATGTGTACCACACTTTCTGAAAAGATATGTAAAGGGTCCCCAGAAACAAATAATCAGAATTTATCCTAGACAAGTCATTTCCTCTCTCCGGACCTATTTTCTCTTCTATAAAATGAGTTAATAGGCCTATGATGCCCACCAAATCCTTGGGCTAATGCAGTTTGAAGAGTCTCTGTTACTTGAAGTAATTATAATGCCTTGGGGCTTTATTCATTTTTTTCCCATCTATCTTCACATAAAAATTAAATGGTAGAAGATTCCCATATCAAATGGACATTTAAATATGAGACTCAAGAGACCAACACTATGGCCCAAGTGGACCTCCTCTTCAACTCATTCATGCTCGCCATTGCTTTTAAAGGGGCTCAGAACCCTGGACATGTGGGTGGAAAGGGCACAGGGAAAGTCTAGGCTCCACAGCCCTTTCCAGGATGTTCCTGCTGCCCAAATGGGAGGCAGAGGAGAGCTGGGGGAGGGAGGCTATGAGCTGAGGAGGAGCAGACCTCAGGCTGACCCCAGCTCGACATCTCATCAGCTGTGTAGCCTTGGGCCTCGCTGAGCCCCCTTTTCTCACTGGTCAAGAGGGCTGGCCAGGTCACCTAATGGGCTAATGCTGAGAATTCACAGAGACAGAGCCTAGGTGTTATAGTGAACAGCCAACAGCTGGGGCTGTCATCACCCTGTGGACGTTCGACTACCTAGATTGAGTCAAATAGGTACCCAGGTTTCCCTGAGCCTTAAAGAGAGAAAGCTTATGTTTAGATTAGGAAGGTCAAACTCTGTTACCCACAAAAGTGACCAAATCACGTTCTTTGAAATTTCACCTCCTTTTTTTTTTTTTTTTTTTTACAAAACTTGGATCCTCACATTAAAGAAAACTCTGATGTCAAGTTAGTCATGAATTTTCAGCTTTTCCAACATGTGGGCGTATAGATTCATACGCTGTCAGTGGTTTAGAGGAACTTAAGATGTACCAGTTATTTCAAAGTTGTAAAGCAGAGACTAAAATAGTTTGAAGTTGAATTTTAAGCCTCTTTTGGCCGGATCAAAGAAACCCAAACTTCTAAAAATACCAAATTAGCTTTTTAAGCATAGTTTCTATCTTTAGTTGAAAAATGTGTGCAGTGTGTGCTCCTGGAGCCTACTTAAATGTAGCCATTGAAATTAGCATTTATCTTGAAAAATGAGGCCTTTGGCCTGCACTAATAAAGTCACTTTCTGTGCCCTTGACCTCCTGTTTCCCTGTGTCAGGATTCCTCAGTACAGACCAGGGCCTCCTCCCTTTTCCTTTCTTAGTTCATCCCCGTCTTCTCACTGGAGTTAGTTGTGGTACAAGTCATATGTTGAGATCCAAGGTAAAGAAATATGGGATAAAGCTTTCAGTTTGCCTATCATAAATTAAAATGTATATTTTGACATAGGTCAGAATCTGAAATATTTGTATATCAGTTTCAAGTGTGTTACATGATACACTTTGCAGCAGATTGGCCTTTCTAATTGCTGTGCTTGTTAAAATTCAAATTGGTCTTCACTTTTCTAGCAAACACTGACTGAAGTCGCAAAAAACGGCCCAGAATCCTGTTGAGGGATAGGGGGCCAGGCGTCCTGAGGTGGAAAATGTGGGACAAACCATTCACAGAGAAGTAGACTTAACTTCCAGTACTTCCATTGTCGATACTTTAGATACAGAACTTCCTGCCTTAGCTAGCTGGTCATGGGGGAGCATGGGGGAGGCAGCTGTCCTCTTGCTGTCATTGATGGAAACACTATTTCAGATACAGGCTTCATGTGTGCAGACCCCACGCAGGTCGGGTACAAGAGTGTCAGCAGTGGGCCACACTCCCCGGATTGCAGAGCCTAATCTCCAGGAGTGGGCAGGGTCTCTCCAGACCTTTACATTCCTGGTTAGGACTGACACTTGGGGTGTGGAGGTATCCAGGATTGTCTGGGGACTTTGTGTGGGATCTCTGCCAGTTTTTCCTTGTTAAGAGGAGAGGGGACAAGGGAAGCAATGCAGTGGAAAGAAAGGGAAATTATTTTTCTTAAGCACCTACTTTGTGCAAGGCATCAAGCTAAACACATTCACACAAATCAGCCAATGAAATCCTCACAACAACCCTAAAAATATACTTTACCCATTTTGCATCTAAGGAGATTGAGGCTCAGAGTGGTCCCTGGCTGCCAGTAAGTGGTGGAGCTAATATTGGGTCCAGGCTTACCAGACCATGTAACCATGCTCTTGCCACTGTGCCATCCCTGCCCTGTTAGCTAGTTGTGTTCTACTTCCAAAAACATTTCATATGGCTTGCAAAGGCGTAACAAGCAAGGCAATGAGACTGAGAGCTAGAAAGGAAGAAGAAATAAAGGAGAAAACAAGGGTAATTAGACCCAGAGTTGGGTGACTATCCAAGTTATATTCCCCACATCCTGTACATTTCACAGTGATGAGACACAGACTTGACTGTGAGCTTCCCAGCACCCAGTGCAAAGAAGGCAACCAGATGAGTTATGTCACACACACACACACACACACAGCTAAAAACAAAGCATTTGTTTAGGAAAAGCACGAGTCTTCTGGTGTTGGTAAAAATCCCCAGGATCCTCTCACAAAGACGATTTTTGTGTTTGGTTTTATTGCTTACAAGTTTCTGGCAACCTAGTGCCACTGGCAGTATCTTCCAGGTTAATGGAGGTAGCATCACATTTATCTGAAAGAAGAAAAGAAAATTGCAGGCCCAATGTTTGGAGCGTATACTTATTTCTAATGGTAGAACTCTGCCTACATTTATGAAGTGTGGATAACACATTTTTATGTCAGATACAGGGTAAATGTGGTATGTAAAATACAGATTATTAGAAGCAGAGCACACAACTCCACCCACTAAATCTGCTTGGTTCCCTCTCGGAATACGTGCTGTTTTGGGACAAGGAGGTCTATATAGGGATTTTCTTGGTTACAAGTAACAGCCTCTAATGCTGGCTCGGTTAAGGGGAATCTGTTGGAGGGAGGGGTAGTCTCATGTAGCCCATGCTACAAACAGCCTGGAAGAGAGCCCAGAGCTCAGCTGCTCTCCCTGACTCTTCCTTGACTTGCTGTGACAGCAGCCTGTTCTGCTGCATTCATGCTGCCCTCAGCATGTCCTGTGTATTCATGTGCTTGGGTGCAGCCATGGAGAGGCAGAGAGGTTCCTTACTCCTCACAACTCTTAGTTCCATTTCCAAAACTTCAGGGAAGGATCCTGGCCCAGTGCAGGTTTGATGTCTCCTTACACGAGGGTGCTGTGGCCAGTGGAAAGGTCAAGTGCTGATGTGGTAGGAGGGGGGTGGGGCAGGTCCCAGAGAAGAAAACCTCAGTGACCCAGGACCCTTCCTAGGTGCTGTCTGTAGAGGCGCTGGTGTCAGGAGGGGCCCAGGAGCCTGTTGTGCGGTGACCAGCAGACACCATCCCTTCTCTACATTCAGAGATTCTGCCTGATGCCTTCATGAAGTCATGACTTCCTGTCACCACTGACCCGGACAGGGTTCTAATCAGTGACCTTAAGGTGAAAAGCTCCAGATCTTATTACTGACCAGTCCAGCCAGACACCACCTTCCTTTATTTGATTCTAAAAATGAGACTTGGGTTTTAGAGGATTGCTTTTCAGACAGCTGAAAATCACTGTGTGCACATTCTGGTATGTTTCAGGAGAGAAGAATCAGGTTGCTTCATTTTGTCCTTGGCCAGGCATTCAAATCTGTCAGAGTGCCTTCGGGTTTCAGCAAAACCAGGCCTGCTCCTCAGCAGAGGCTGGGTGCCTGTGGTTTCCTTGTAGTCTGAACTCACCTCCCAGCCCTTCCCTGCTCATCAACACACATGGTCCCTGGATGATCTGGACCCACTCTCCATGGCCTCAGCAGGACTCACCTCACACTCATGTCACAGACCCTAGAAGGCACAGATTTTCCATGAGACCCCTCCCCATCAAGCCAATGCCAGGATGCAGTCTGCTGTTGGGAGAACTGGGTACTGGAAGGAATAAGTTCTTTTTCGCTTTAACCATTTCAATGAAGTTTGATATGCCCACAAAAAGATGCACACTTCATTAAGTGTACAATCAGTTTTCCCAGCTGAACTCATCCATGTCACCAACACCCAGATGAAGAACATTACCAGCACTCCCAGGAGCTCTCCTCTCAGGATCCCCTAAATCGGAAAAAGTTTTAAAGAAAATGGGAAAGGAAAACAACATTTACTAATTAGTTTTTATGGGACAGGCTTTTTGCAAATCCTCATTTTATTTATTATTATTATTTTTTTAATCCTCACCCAAGGACACTCCTCCATTTTTTGTTCAGACAGAGTAGGAGGAAGAGAGAGGAAGAGAGAGAGAGAGAGAAACATCGATGTGAAAGGGACACATCAAGTGGCTGCCTCCCGCGCGACCCAACCAGGGTCCGGGGACAAACTGCAACCGAGGTACATGCCCTTGGCGGGAACCGAACCCGGGTCTCTCTGGACCGCAGGCCGACGCTCTAACCGCTGAGCCAAACCGGCCAGGGCGCAAATCCTCATTTTAAAGATTAGGAATCAGATCAGACCCAAAAAGGTTGGATGACTTGACCAAAGCCAGGGCCACAAAACCAGGTCTCCACTCAGTGCTCTTTCACCTAAGCCACGCCATTGGGTTTCATTTTTTTACTGTCTTACAGATTTTTAGGAAATGAAATACTATATTAATATTTTCAAAACTTCTTATGAAATTTGAAGTGTTGTATAATGATTGAAACTAGGAAATGAGAGCTTTTAATCCTAGCTTACAGGAAATTCTAACTAGTAGGAAATCTAATTCAGGCAGTCCTGGGAAACATCACACGCTCTGAGATGAAAGTCAGCTAAATTGGGATCTAATTCTGTAATCTAAATATAGATGTAGATATATTACAGGTTGGCCTTTTCAGCTTGGGAGAGGATCATTCACTCTAAAAAGTGCCTTTTGTGTCATAGAGAGGAACGGCTAACTGGCTGTGGTGACAGCTCAGGAAGTCAAGGGAGGAATTGTCCTTTTTATTCCTTAGTCTTTATTTGCTTAAATTTTACAGTAAGAATGTATTTGTATATTACAGGTGTAATAAACAAGTTGAAAAGACAAGAGGGAAGACATCTCAGCGAGTGTTTTCTGTGTGGGTGGGGGAGGTTTGCAAGTGGTGCTTACCTTTCCTGGTCCTTTTTGCCTCAGTGATAGTGACCATGGAGGATGGAGTAGTCAGCTGCTGTCCTCCATCCCGTGGGACAGAGACTTCCTCGAGTTGACTAGCACCTTGGCCTTTTTGTGGCAATTGCTTTTTTATTTTTATTCATTCATTCATTTATAATCCTTAACCCGAGGATATTTTTCCATTTATCTTCAGATAGAGTGGGAGGGAGAGAGAGAGAGAAAAACATTGATGTGAGAGACACATTGATTGGTTGTCACCCTCATGACCCCAACTGGGGCTGGGGACGAACCGCAACCAAGGTACATGCCCTTGACATGCCCGGGACTCCCTGGTCCGCAGGCCAGTGCTCTAACCACTGAGCAAAACTGGCCAGGGCAATTGCTTTTTTATTTAAAAAATTGTTTTATTACCAAATTTATACAGTAGTCTCCCCCTCATCTGTGGGGGATACGTTTAAAGACCCCCACTAGTAGATGCCTGAAACCACGGATAGTACCGAACCCTGTCTATACTACACTTTTCTTACACATACATACCTCTGATAAAGTTTAATTTATAAATTAGGCACAATAAGATTAACAATAATAACTAATAATAAAATAGAACAATTATGATGATATACTCTTATTAATCTCTCAAAATACCTTGTCCTGTACATCCAGCGTGGATAGGCTGGGCAAAGGGATGATTCAGGTCCCAGGCAGGATGGCATAGGACAACACAAGATTTCATACTGCTCAGAATGGTGCACAGTTTAAAGCTTATGGCTTGTTTATTTCTGGAATTTTCCATTTAATATTTTTGGACTGCAGTTGACTGTGGGTAACTAAAACCATGGATAAAGGAGAACTACTGTATGCTCATAAAAATTAAACCACTTCAGACATGCATAACATAAAAAAAATTTAGAGTTCCTCCTCTCTCCCACATTTCAGAGGTCACCACTATAAATTACATAGCATATAATTAATTTTTATTATTGTTTTTTTCCCCTATTAGGATGTAAGGACAGGACTGCGCCTATTCTGTGCACTGATGTATCTCAAGCACCGAGAACAGTATTGTAGGTGGTGCATAATGTCTGTGGAATGAGTGAGTGCTGCAGCAGACATCTCTGTACATGGGCCCTTGCCCATGGGTGCGGGCATTACTGTAAAATGGATTCTTGCGTATGAAATTGCTGGGCCAAAGGGTATGTACATGTTTTCCTTTTGCTGGTTCTGCCAATGTGGCATCAGAAACAGTGGCCTCAGTTGTCAGTCCTCACCAAGTGACAGGAAGGGCCGGGGACTGTCCTTTTTCTCACAACCTCACCAGCTCTTGACAAGTCAGTTGTATCTCCCACTGGTAGAAAATAGATTGCTTTGGTTCACATTTCCTCAATTGACAGTAAGGTTGGCTGTCCTTTCACATGTTTATTATCCAGTAGTATCTCTTGTGTAAATTTTCTTTTTACATCTTTTGTCCATTTTTCTCGTGGGTTGCTTGCCTTGTCTTACTGGTTCTTACTGGTTTTTAGAGTGTGTGGTTATTAATACTTTCTCTCATATATTATAAATATTTTCCCCAAATCTATCATTTGTCTTGTAAATATGTACATGCTTTTCTATATCCTCTTATAGTAATTGAGGCATTCTGGTTTTTCACTTGACTTTTTAAGTCTGACAGAAGTTGTGTGTATATAGTGTGAGGTATAGGGATCTAACATTCCCCCCAAGTAGATAGCTAATTTTCTCAGTGCAGTAGTCCTTTAAATACTCTGAATAAAAGAGAAAACATTTGTCTTTGAGAGCTGGGGATTGTGAACCAAAAACATGCATAGCAATTTTTATTTAAAAATCCAGACTAGGAACAGGAGTTTGAAATGAATTTCCCCTAAAAGCCAAAACTTGTAGAAGGGGTATCCTGAGGGCTTTCCAGCTCTCCCGGATTGAACGATTCTGCCATTAGCCTTTCCTCTCCTCTCCGTTGCTTTTTTTGAGCAGCCAGGAAGGCTCTGATGCCTCGTGTGAATGTAGCAGCTCTCTGGAGTTTAGGATGGTGGCATAATCACACATATTGAAATCTCTAAATTTGCATTGGTTGGTCTACTGTGTCTTTGTACAATTGTCCTGCTATCTCACAGTTCAGGGGAAACAAAAGTAAATATAACTCATATTACAGAGAATTATTTAAATTAGATTTTATTCCATTTAGATGGTACTGAAACAAGAATTTGAGTATTCTATTTTCTCCTTTTCACTTCCCTTAATGAACGCAGCTCAGATCACACAGCTATTTACCTTGGACCCCGGTGCCTTCCTGCCTGACCCAGGCCCTATGGGCACCGCCGCTCCAGCCCAGTCATTTCTTGAACTCGCCTCAGTCTATGCCCCAGGGTTCCTGCCTCCTGGCATGCCCAGGAGTCCCCAGCACTCACATCGCGGTCTAAGGTTGTTATCTTGTGCCCATCACACATTGTCTGGTGTGTTGTTTCTCCTTTTCTGCCTTTCTGTCCCTGCTAGAATGTTCGTCCCAGGAGAGCAGGAACCTTATTGGTCATTTCATGGCTGTACCTCCAGTCCCTGGCACAGAGCCTGGGACTTAATAGGTGCTCAGTAAATATCTGTTGACTGGCTGGCCAGATATTCTTGTGGGTGGAATAATGACCAGTGATCACAAGTTGCAGCAGGGCTGCCTGCCCTTTCCCATAAAGCCGGGAGTGTCCATTTAATCCTTGAGGAACTTAACTCCCGGACAAGCTGTACAGATGTAAGCTCTCAAAAGAACATTTTTACTACTCAGAAAATGTTCCAGGAGGTGACTAGAGAGACACTGACGTGCCCCAGCCTGTGGGAAATGGGTTCTGGGCTGGGAAAGCAGGCTCCCTGTGGAGCAGGATAGTGTAAGGGCCCCTGGGGCAGAAGAGGGGCTTTGATGGGGAGGCCCCTGGGGCTCTCACCCTGGAGCAGGTCATCACACACAGAGGCAGAGGCAGCTTTGAATTCGGTAATGCTCACAAGTTAGAATTTTGCGGCAAAAGCCCAAGTTAATGAAATAGCATAGAAAATTGACGTTATTAGATTTTGAATTATAATTAGATAAACCATGTAAGTACTTATTGGTATACTGTTATAAATCAAACATTAGGGGAAAAGGATCACTTCCAGGATTTTACTTATGTAACAGTAATTCAGAAACAGTCCCAAGTAAGAGACCTTGGTATTAACTCCCAGTAGTCCCTAATGTAATATGCCTGTGACTTTAGAAAGATAGCCCCTCTTACTGGGCTCAGGTATCTTACGTCTTCATTCACTTGTTCATTCAGGACCTGTGTTGTGAGCACTGTGGATGCCAGGCCCAGTGGTGGGTGCTGGAGTGCAGTAAGCAGGGCCTCCCTGGGGAGCTGTTGAATGGAGGGGCTTCTGTCCAACACTAAGTTAATGAAGCAGGGGCCAGCAGGGTCTCTCTGGGCTGGGAGGTTGTGACGAATACTGTGATAAAAAAAGAGGGCTGCCCAGGGCAGTGATGTAAGAACAAGATCTTACAAAGTAAGAACCATATTAACAGATCTGACCAGGTCTCCACCTGACACCTGAGCAGAAAATGACAATGCAAAGGAAGTTGTAGATTGGTTCCTAGGCAGTCCTTGACACTTTCGCTCATCCCCTCTTCTAGATTAAGGAGCAGTTGCTGTGATGTTGACAGCCTCCTCCTGCTCTTAGTCAGCTCTTTACTGTTTATGTTCCCCAGCCAGCCAGTCCTCAGAGTAACCCTGTGGTCCTCTCCCCAAGACGAGCGCATATGACCTTTCTCTTCTGTCTGAATCCAGCCTTTGCGTCCAATTTAACGCTAGAGAGTCTTTTCTTAAAAGGTCTACCCACCAAGTTATGTGCTGTATCTTTTGAGATTTTGAAAATACATGAAAAATTGATGTGTGAACATCAGGCTTGTCTAAGGGAGCAGTACAAACATCCCTCACTTGCCACAGTGCTGAGCAGGGATAGGTCTGTGACATGAAGCACCCCCTCTCCTTCTTTTATTGAATCCTGACCCAGCACTACCCGCCTTCCCCACACCCATCCCCTCTACTTGGCTGTATTTCCTCCACAGTACTTACTGTCTTCTGACACATGATCTGTTTGTGTGTCACCTGTCATTCCCTACTAGGGTATAAGGTCCATGAATGCTACCCTTGATTCATTTCCATGTCCACTGTAGTGGCTGGCATATGGTAGGCATTGACATAATCGCTTAATGAATGAGAACTATCAGTTCAGAGCACTGAAAGTTAGTCTGGCTTGGGCTTCATGAGCCACGAATTAGTGGCTGAGGGAGGGTGGTGATCCATTCCCAGGAGGGACTCTCAGTCACTTTCTTTGACAGATATGTTTATTAAAATTATATATAAAAAGTTCTGAGTGGTTATTGAAATTGTGAATGCAAATGTCAAGGACTCAACTTTTAAGTATTGACTCGAATGAAACCAGGGAGGTTTCACTTGGTCACACACACTCAGGAGGGAAAGTCAACTATTGTTTTCTGTATTCAAGGATGACTTCAAATAATAAAGTGGCAAAGGAAAACAAAAACCCCAAACGCTGTGAGGTTGTGCAAGCATATCTTTGCAGGTATCTTCTGGCCTGTCCATTGCTGGGTTTTCTCTTTCAGCATTTCAGGCTAAAAGGTATGACTCAACTATGGCCAATGAGACACCAATAAAAAGTAAGTTTACCCTTAGAGGAGCTTTTTCTTCTTCCATAGTTGGAAAGAGACCGCGTCCACAGTAAGCAGAGTCTGGGTTGACTCTGGCCACCTCCTTTTTCTCACTGAGGTATTGTGGCCTGGAAGGGGTTGGGGAGTCCGGAAGCCTGAGCTGTGGTGGCTGCATGCCCTTGGCCTGCTTTGCACTTACGGGTGCAGGAGCCTGTGCCCAGTAGCTGTCGGCCTTTTCCTTCTCCTCCATCGTTACCTCACCCCAGCACCAGCACCACAGTCCCCAAAACTGCTCCCCTCTCCTAGACAGCCTTGGAATTAGTGTCAGAACAAAGGAGGAAAAGCCCCATGGCCTCCTGAGTTTCCTCATCTGCAAAACAGGAATGTTGTTAATCCCCTTCCTGGGCGGTGACAGAGAATCCTCAGATACGTGTGTCTGAGCATGTAGTGGAGGTCAGTGTGCTGTGCCCAGGTAAAACACTTGTCAATTAGTCGATTCATTCACTCCACCAATAGTTATTGACAGCCCACCTGACAGGAAGGAATAGGAATAGTACACAATCACTAAAAACTAAAATCATGAATACTGTTTAGAAACATGGAAACGGTTATGTTAGTGATAATAAGCCGAGGGCCACTGTGTTGGCAGGAGGTCTAGGACTGTGAGCTCTACTAAAGATTCTGGATGGATTATGAGTGTTTTGAATATCAATTATTTCTTTAATGCTGTTATATGTATTCTCCTTAAAATAACTAGCCTTAGTGTGGCAACCTGTATCTTAGAAATTAAACCTCAAAAAAGAGAAAAAACATTATACATAAAACCCAGCCCAGGTGTAATCTTCTCCCCCTGGAGCCCTCCCTGACACTCCATTCACAGTTATCCCCCCTCTCTCTGTGGGGTGTGTGAGGGGTTAAGTCCTTTCCTCTGTGCCCCTGATACCCGAGTCTGATGCTGCTGCCTGCTCTCAGTAGTTACTTATGTGATCGCAGCCAGCAAGTAAAGGGTTGGAGATGGACGCTGTGTCTTATTTATCTTTATTTCCTTGTTGGTTAGCACGTAGGTGTACCTCCTAGGGAAAGGATGGGAGGGCAGGGTGACTCACCTTTCTAAACCTGTTTTCTAATCTGTAAAGCGTACCGACCCTGCAGGATTGCTGCAAAATGATGCATATAAAAATCGCAGTACAGCTCCTAATACACAAAGGGAGCTCAATAATATTCTCTTCCATCTTTTGTGGCTTTCATTTTCGAATACTCGGATTGTTCTCTTTAAAAAAAATTGCTTGTAACTAGAGTCTGCCCTTCACTATATCGGGCTATTTTTACTTAACTGTTTTGTGAGTGTCCCATGGGACTGGGTTTTGAAGGCCATGCACTCTCTGAGCTGCACTTTCAAAATGCCACCCCGCCTGTCACAGGCCCAGCGGCAAGAGGTGGCCTCAGCCTGGGAAAACTAGATGTCAGTGAAAAATGCTGGAGGTGGTTGGCGTTCGCAAAAGCTGCTCATAAAACCAGTGCATTTGCAGTACAAAATGAGCACTGTTAAAAATAAAATGTACAAGAAGAAATATATTTGAATATGAGGGCACTGCAAACAGTTTCGCAAGGTATTAAGATCACATTAATCTTAATTTTATTATATATTAAAGTTTCTAACTTTTCAAATAATGCAGTTTTCGTTGTTTTAAAATGTCTGAGAATTATAGAGCTATTTGGTTGTGGCTGTCAGGCAAGGACTCCTGCCATTTATTGGGGCCCTGGTTTTATTTAATAGCCAGATGAATGGAACAGTTAATAAAAGAAATATTGCTTTATTCCCTGACATTTATGTCCTTGGTTTCCAATAAAGAATTGAAATTATGAATAGTTGATGGTTTAAATTGATGTTTTATGTTGAACGCTAGCTATAATTTGCCCTCTGAGGATTGTAATACCGAGAAACAGATGGTTTTTCACAGTAACAAATTGCTATGTGTATACAGTCTATAGTCTTGGCTTTCAGATACTTTCACCTTCAGTTCTGAGCTGCCCTGCTGCTGGCAGCCCAGGCGAGCTGCAGCGTCTCTTGAAGGGGCTTCCTGTGCTGGGGGAGACATGGCCAGGCCCCCAGGGTTCAAGCTGAGGTTCAGATTAGAATATTGGAAAGTGCTGTGCACCAGACACAGCTAGTACCTGCAGTTCAGGCCCAGCGTTGAGAATGGGGGTCGGGGGTGGGGCAAGAGGAGTGCTCTGTTTTTGGAAGCTACTCATCTAAGGTTATGGTGGTGGCTCTGAGACAGTGCCTGCAGCATTGTTGCACGTGACAGTCAGATATAGTGCACATTGCAGAGTTCACAGTCCTCCTAGAACAGGCAGAGAAATGCAGTGGAGATGAGTTGTTGCATTTTGTGGACATCCTGCAGTAGAGAGAGCTTGGGCTTTGGAGCCAGATGGCCCGAGTTCCTGGCTTGATAGCCTCTGGCCAGCCAGGCAACCTGGGGGAGGTTTCCTGAGGTCCCATCTCAGTTTCTTCATCTATAAATGACAGTAGAAACCCCCTCCTTGCTATGGGGATTGAATGAGATGATCCCGTAAAACACTTAGCACAGTGTAGGGGACAAAGTACAGTGCCCAATAAATGGTGGTGATGGTGCTGAGCTAGAGAAACAAAAATCACAAAGCAGATTGTTGTGGCATGATTCTTAGGGTTACAAAAGCTTTCTTGTTCTTCAGGACAAGTTCCACAGGGGTTCTTTAAACAGCTATGCATTATGGCTGCAGAAATGTACTTTCCAGAACCTTTAAAAAGAACATAGCTTCCATGGAGTGAGGCACCTGAAACAGTAACACTCCAAAGTGCGTCTGCTGTGTTGGCCTCTGAGGCGCCCTCCTGGGAGGAGGACCTGGTCTGTCAAGGGCCTGATGGCTGCTGAGGCGAACACATCTCCAACAGAAGCTTGGAGCTTGTTAGACTGTTGATATGTGAACCAGAGCCCCTGGAACACTTATAGTTAGAAAATGGTGCCTGGTTTTATGTGTAACTTTGCACAAGTGATAATAACACTTGGTAATTGGAATTAGTAATGATGCATTTGGGGTTAGATCTTAATATTTTTGTAAAATTTCATCAGTAGAGATTGGTGTTTCTATCTTCTCCAAGAAGAATGTTGAATATTAGTGTTTTCCCTTGTTTAGGTTGCAATCCATGAGCTTGTTTTCAAGGCATTTATTTATTACTTAGAATATAAAACTCTTTTCCACAAGGAAAGAAAATATTATCCAAGTGTTTGAGCTCTTAGTTGACAAATAAAAATCCTATTTATCTCATGACTCACTTGAGAGAGAGCTAACAGCATTTCCTGAACACCTATTATGTGCTGCACTTTATCTGTTTACTTAATCCCTGAGGTGAATGACAGGCAGGGCCCTTCCTGAGGCCTCATCACTGTGCTGGCGAGTGACGGAGCCTGGATCAGAGCCTGTGTCTGCTACCAGAGCCCCTGCTCACGCTCTGCCTCCTCTGCCTCAGTAAAGGATCCCAGGGATGAGCTGTGGAGGCCACCCCTGCAGGCCCCATCGCTCGCCTGAAGCATGCCTCCAGCTTGGGTTCCGGCTTGAGAACAGAACTGAGCTAATGGTCATTATTCTCCAAATTCCTGTGAACTGGTGGTGGTTTGGAGACAAGAAGTGCTGGGTTGGTGTGAGGAGACCAGGACCCAACTCTGGACCCTACTACTCTAGAGCCTTTCTGGACATCTTCCCCATGTGTAACATGAGGTTATTGATCTAGAATGCTCTTTCTTCAGCGCTCCGCTGATCCTCTCTGGGCCCCTGCTTCAGATCCTTCAGCATCTCCCTGCAGCCTAAAGGAAGAGTACAGCCCTTCCCCGGAGCCCGCATGGACATGGCCCTAGCCTGACTCCGGCCTTGCTGACCTTGGAAGAATCCCAAGTTTGCTCCTCTGTGCTCATCCTGTGCCCCAGTCCATCCTATCCCCGCCCTGCCCCCACTTTGCTTTGCTCGAAGTTCCGCTCAAACTCTTTCTAAACTCCTTCCCGGCTGGGCCAGGTGCTTCTGACGAGTACCTGGGCATTTCAGTCCTCTGTTTACCTTCAGGTTAACTCCACCTCACCCTAATACAGCGCATAGCACATAGCAGACATCGGGCATGTAGAATGGGTGCGTGTACACATGTACTCATGGGAGCCATCGTGGTGGGCCGAGACGTGCTGCTTTCATCCTCATCCTGAGATTCTAAAACGGCAGGGAGGGGTGTGCATATGGCCCGCTGTCTGGTTATGGAGTTATGGCTCAGATACTCGGCGAGCAGAGTCATTTATTGGCAATAGTTGCTAATAGATTTCCATATCTTCAGACGGAAGAAATGATAAATGTAGGGCCACTGCTTGTTTTGTAATCTGTTATAGAGTCATGTTCCAAAGTTTGGAAAATTTTTTTTTGCTTAAAAAGGAATGTGTTTCATGAGTTGAGTGTTAAGGGCCTTTGTCTTTGTTTCTCTGTGTGGCAGTGGAGACCCTCACGAGAAGCAAGAGCAGGGGTGGTGTCTCTTGGTCACTTTAGTGTCCAGGCACAGGGGGTGATAGGATGCCCCTCAGAGGCTGTTCTGACAGGAAAGGGCAAATTAATAGAGTCAGTCTGGCTCTATATTATTTCTTACATTGAATAAAAACAAATACACTGTATTTTATACTGGAAATAAATCTAAATTAACTATTGATGAGAAAAACCAAGGTCAGAAAAGGCGAAGGTCTTGGTGGCAGAAGCTGTTCCCTGTGAGTCAGCCCTAGTGTCTACCGAGTGTCCCTGCTTATTCCTCACAGCTTGTGTCATCCCTGTTTGGGGGCTGGGGCAGGAGGTGAGAAATGCAGGCTGAACCCTGAAGTTCTCTGTGAGCTGCGAAGAAAGTGTCACCCCCCTGGCTGTGAAAGCTCGAAGCGCTATTTGTGGTGTCCACACCATGGTGTGGCTTACCCTTTTGAAAACTCTTTTTCATCAGCTGCTGTCCTCTCAGATGAGTCAGCACCAGCTTTTCCTACCCTTCACCCCCTGCCTCTGCTCTCTCCCCGAAGTCTCATGTCTCTCTACTGCTGGTTTTCTTTCATTCCCAAGCCCGTAGCCCTGCTCAGGCTTCCAGTCTCTTGTACAGCCTACCCTGAAGGCTTCTGACGACCTCACCATGTCTGGGACATGGCCTGGCCAACCCCATTCGTCACCATCGTCCTTAGGGCCTCCTGGCTTCCCAGGGCGTTTGGAATCAGGCCTCCACACCCTACACACACTCCAGTGCTCTTTGTGATGGGTTCCATGTGCTGGTACAGACAGGACAGCCTTTACCTAAACGCTTCAGACAGTCTGTTCCCAGGATGTTGGGATCCCCTCTGGTAGCGAGGGCTTTCATGTTCTGGGGTCTGTGTGCTTGCTCATCCTCCTCTTTTTGCCTGTTAATATCCTGCTCATCTTCCAAGGCCCAGGTCAGAGGCCTGCCCCTCTGTGAACCTTCCCAGGCCCTCTTCCCTCCCACAGCCCTCCTTCACTCCGTCCTGTCTCCCTGAGTGGTGCAGGCTCCACTCCACTAAACTGTGGAAGCAGAGACCCGGTTGGTGTCTGATCCCACATGTTGTCCCCCATGGAACCTCACTAGAACTTTGTGAGCTCTGAGCAGTGGGAGCAGTGGCAGTGAGCAGGAGTGGCTGGCTTTACAGTTAGACCCAGTGCTCTGCTCTCTACAGCTATTGCTTCATTTAACCTCATAGCACCCCAGTGGGCTAGGTAATTGTATCTGGATTTCACAGATGGGGAAACACAGGCTCAGGAGCATTAAGAAAGTTTCCAGGCTCTCACAGGAGGTCACAGAGCTGTCAAGGGGCAGAGCCCAAACTCAAACCCAGACCTGAGCTCTTCACCCACTGCTGGCCATGCTTGGCGTTAATTTTAGCAAAAGGTCCTGGAGTTTGAGTTTGAAGGCACTTTGGAGGTGATACGGCTCAGTTTGATGGAAGCGAAGCTTGTACGGTTCTTGCACTGAGTTGGGACAGGGCATGCATGTCCTGATCCCAGCACAGTTTCCTCCAGTGGGTCCACATTCTCAGTCCCTGCCCCATCCTCTGTCATCCCCTCTACACAGTTTCCAGGTACATGGAGATCAGGAGGGCAGAAACATGAGTAGAGGGATGCAGGGATGTGACACCCCCACCCCCATAGAAGACACTTGTAATGTCTCTCTGCACACTTTCTGGGACTATAATTTGTATCTAGATTCTTATGCTCTGAGGAGTAACTTTAAATGAAATGGTGGCCTTACTGCAGTCGAGACAAGACTTGGTGGGGGAGGCTGAGAGGTGAAAGGCAGCCATTCTCATTAAGGATTGCTACAGCCTCAGCTCTGCCAGGAAGAGCAGGTACAAATATTAATTATTTAAGTTTCATTAAGCATACATTCCCGCTGATCTACCCCAAGCACATATTGGTATGTCCCCTCTGACAGTTGAGGAACCCTAAGGCTTCATTGGGCCCAGGGCCATATAGTGAGTTAGAAGAAAAGGCTGTTTGGCCCCATGGCTCTGGTTCTTCTTCCCTTTTGTAGATGTGCTGGGTACATCTGTAGGAGATAATTGTTTGAGTAAAAGGCTTTGTGTTAGAATAGCACCTGCATACAAATAAGAGTCAATGAGGTAACTGGAGAAAATGAACTTAAAATAAGACCAGATAAGTCAAGTAGCTGATAAGCGTGCACGTAAGAACCAGGGTTTTCCTGTGTGTGGTTGGGGAGGACCACTTGGCTTTATTTCTTCTGTCGTTACTCCCAGCTCTTAGCCTTGCACCAGTAATGCTGCCGAAGTTCATGGTTGAAAGTGCTGGGAGAGGGTGGCTGGTTATGGTACTAGGATAAAGGCCACAGGAGGATTTCGAAATTCCCTTTTCTTTTCAGCATGTATTTGTTCATCATTACTGAGCCTAGTCGACACTTTTTAGACCTCCCACTGTTGTGAAGTTGTACATGAAGAAACAGGTGGCTTGTCAGGCCATCCAGGTACTATTGACGCAGCCCCCCTCAACCCCTACCCCTCGGTTCAGAAGGGAAGCACCTCCCTGGGAGGCTCATGAGATCCAACACTTCTAGTTTCACTTCATTAGAAACACAGTACAAAAGAGAAAGGCTGTCGAAACATAGCGATGTTCGAAACAAACGGGTTCCCAACCGCCCCCGTACGCAGAATGGTTTAAGTGCCCCAGAATGCCAGCTAAAGTGTGTCCAAGAGAGGCCACGTACCTGGGCCATGTGGCCGAGGTCACGGCTGAGACCACAGCTGTGCTCTGTGTCCCAGGTAAGTGCCCTGAGGATCACAGGTTCAGGGCAGAAAGGAGCCTAGGAGGCCAGCTCCTCTAGTCCAGAGATTTCATGCTAATAAGTTCCTTAAAGCTCAAGGAGAAGTGGGGAGGGGGCTGGCTTAACACTAAGATATGAGTGAGCAGAAGTCTGGCCGCCGTGGCTGTTTGGAAGATAATGCATCAAACTGTTAACAAAGGTTAGATCTGGGGTGGGGGCTGCCAGAGTTTTTATCTTTTCTGATATTATTTGAGGAGTTTTTGTTTGTGGCAATTATATACCATTAGAAAATAATCTAGTTCGTTTCAATTGAGCATAATGCTATATAGTATTATATATTATTATTTTTATATATGTATCAAATTTCTCCAGTCGTCAGACCTGAGGAACCTCTGCACTTCCCCCTCCCCCTACTCCAAGGGCCTGGGCTCACCATGACAATCACGTCCAGTTCAGGGTTTCGTCTGTCTGGGCTTCAGCTTTTCCCTTTTGAGAAAAAGGCCTTGGCCCCAAGTCCTTAACCTTTTCCAACGTTCTCTGACTTCTGTGCGTGGCCACTGGTCATAAGGAGGCTGTTATGATCTGGAGAATACAATTGGTTGGTCCAGTGCTAAGACAAGGTCACAGGTCAGAGTCAGCCATGTGCTGTCGGGAGGTGGGGGCTGAGAGTTGCAGCTGCTCTGATGGGGTTCTTGAGAGTGTTCAGGATCTTCTGTGGGCGGTTCCCAGGGGAGCAGTCTTCCATTTCATAGTATGTCAGAGAACCGCTGATGCAAGAAAGAAGCAAATTACCACCGAGGCTGTGTTGTTTGTTTATTAATTGATATATTCATCTCTTCTGCGCACCCATGGCAGATTAGAAAGAGTAGCTCCACTTCCTAGCTGTGTGGCCTACATAGGTGTCTGAACCTCTCAGAGCAGTTTGGACAGGGCTGGTCTTCCTGGCTGTCATTCTTGCCACACTGCCCACTGTTTCCCCATTGCCTTCCATCTGGCCTGGGCTGCTGTGTCTCTGAGTTCAGAGGGCTCTCTTAGACCTTGTCTTAATCACCCTTTCATCCAACTGTATTCCTCCCTTGGCTTCTGGGACCACTTCAGACCCTCCCTGGCTCCCTGGCTCCCCTCTCTCCATCACCATGGTGTTCTTGGGTCACTGCACTGGCCTTTATACCTCCATTCCCTGATTGGGAAGCCAGGCTGTTCTCCGAGTTCCATTTACTCTCTATCCTTTCAGCTCCCAACCCAACCAGCTCTGCTGCCCCTGTGCATCCTGTACAGCATGTTCAAAGCAAAGCCAATCTAGTGATCTCCAGTTGCTCAGGCTTTCCCTGGAGGCGGCCCCATTGTCCACCAAGCAGCTCCAGCCTATAGTCTAGGAGAGACCACCTGACAATTCCCTCCCTTTCTCTCACCTCCCTTATCAACACATTACCAAGACTTATTAATTTTATCTCCTAAGGACCTTGGGTTCATTCATTTTCTCTCCATCATACCTTAGAAGTTGCCATTCTTTCTCTCCCAGGTCTCTGCTGCTATTACCTTGGCGATCTGTGTAGGACATCTTGGCCAGCCTTGCATACCTTTTTGCTTGTGTTAATTCTTACTGAGGATATTTTTCCCATTGATTTTTAGAGAGGGGAGGGGCATGACTGTGAGAAAGACACATCGATTAGTTGCTTCCTGCATGCTCCCCTACCAGGTCCAGGATCGAACCTGCAACCCAGGTACAAATGCCCTTGACTGGGAATTGAACCCACGACCCTTCGGTGCATGGGCCGACTCTAACCACTGACCCACCAGGGCCAGCCTTGCATACCTTTAATTGGCTTTCTCTGCCAAGATCCTTGCATTTGGATCTGGGCTAAAGACTTCAGCTTTCTCTGATGCTGCCTTCAAGAACCTACTTGTTACCCACCTTCCAAAAGTACTACAAAAAGTCTTGGTTTGTTTTTGGAGGACATTTGAGACTCAGAGAGTTGTCTCATTTGTCCAGAAGAGAAACTGTAGAAATGCCTGTGGACCATTACTGGGAATTATTGGGGGTTGGAGTCTCTAGGCACACCTTCCCCAGCTCCTATCACTTTCCCTGGATTGCTTGGGACCCCTCCTCATATTCTCCTGAGAAAGCCCCTTAAAGCTACCCTGGCTTACTTATTCCTGCCACATGGACTTTAGAAAGCTTTCTTTATAGAAACCATAGAACCCATGCACAGTGACAGCGCATATTGCTTACCTCATCAGGTTCTTCCTGTTCTTTCTGTCATTCTTTAAAAAAAATTAATGAGTCTGGATCCCTTCTTGTAAGACACCATCTGAACCTGCTTGGCTTAAATTATGGTCTCATGCCTTTTAATTAAATGACCTTAATCAAATATCTCAGAGGGAAGGGTCATTTATGATAAACATTGTCAGAACTTCAGGTAACAGTTTACTTGGCAAATAATTTTTATCACAGAATAGAAAAACACGTGTAGAAATAATCCTGCAGACGACTATAAAATGTCTCTAGACAGTAGTCATCAGAGATTAGATTTACTTGCACAAAACTCTTGTTGATATTTAAAAATCACATTGGTCTGGCCCTGGTCCCATAGGCAAGATGACACCCTGGTGAACACAGAGCGATTTGTGTTTATGGGGACTTAGCAGATTGGTGGGTAGTTTGCAGTAAGCTTGGCAGTGCTTGTTCGTATTTATCCAAGAGTTGCAGGGCCATCTGCCTATTTTACATTTGGTGGAGATGTCTGACCTTTTGATGGAGGAGAACTCCCAGGGAGGCTGTACACGTGAGGATGGCTGGAAGGTGACTGTGGGTACTTCCTAAGCCACTGTCCTCTGTTCTAGGTCAGCCGTGGGCAAGGGGGCAGGAGGGAAGGCTGCTCAGACTCAGGCTGCATGCTCTGGAATCCCCCCTCCAGGCCTTTGGAGTGGACAGCAGCCCGTGCCTCCAGGCATCCAGGCCCAGCTGCTCAGACATATTGTAGCAAGTCATTTTTTTCTGGCTTATCTCTGCCCAGCCTGCTCTCACCAAGCCTGGAGGGGCCTGTGCAGTTCTGGAGGAGGTAGCAGTACCAAGGTGAACATAGGAGCTATGTGGTTTTCCAGGGAGAAAGGGAAATGGTGATTCCCCAAATGTAAGGTTTTAATTATGATTCCCTCCCTCCCTGCTATCCTTTTTTTCCTTCTTTCTTTCTGTGCCTGTCAGTATGGCCCCCTGCTGTCTTCTTTTTCTTCTCTACTATGGCCCTATCCTTACCTTGCCATCTGGTATCCACCATGAAATCATGTACTGCCTTCAGTGTTCCTGTCCAAAGCAGCCTCCTGTAGGAACTTGTTTAACATGTTTACCCAGATTTGGGCTGCCCCCAGGGATCTCTCCTCAGCACAGCTTGTGCACTTCAGTCCTGCTCTGGGCACTGTCTTATTTTCTCCCCATTTTACAGACTGCCACCTAGCCCAGGAATGGAGGAGGCTAGCCAAGCACAGCTCAGAACCCATGCTCTGGGGCAAGGCTTCCTGATAGTCCTCAGGCTCCTCCCTTCGTGGGACGAGGATCTCAGGGAGGGTTCACTG
Organism: Tadarida brasiliensis; assembly: GCA_030848825.1. Classification (NCBI taxonomy): domain Eukaryota; kingdom Metazoa; phylum Chordata; class Mammalia; order Chiroptera; family Molossidae; genus Tadarida; species Tadarida brasiliensis. The sequence continues at coordinate 104,831,267 of CM061258.1, read as the reverse complement.
TGGGTCGGTGTCCAGTCATAAGGACCCCAGGCTCCTATCCCCAACTCTGCCCAATGCCCTGATTACACCTTCTGGCCTGGCTTCTATCCCCTAATCTCAGGGATTCCCATGCCACAGGAGAACAGGCTGCCCACGTATCAGTCACTTGGCTCAGTGTCTTAAACCTGTAGCAGGACTCCAACTTGGGCCTATGTGCCCTCCTATCCCAACCCTAGGACCTAGCACAGAGCCAAGTACTGTGCCATCATGGGCTTCAGCAAAGACCACCCTCTGCTTCGCCACATTTCCTGTACATTGGTGCCCATTGCAGAGCTGAACCTGGGCTACAGAGGTGAGGTGGCCAGGCCCTGCCCTTGGGGGTGAGAGTGACCAACCCAGCACAGGACATAATCAAGGTTCACCCCAAATTGCCTGAAAGGCATCGTCATCCTAACCTACCACAAGCGCCACCAGTCGTGAGAGAAGCAGTTTGTCCACATCCCACCTAGGCCTGTAGGGTTTCAGAAAGGACAGGAAGGGAGGGGATTGGCGTCCCCAACTTCAGTCTTTCTGAAGGTGAACCCATCACTGGTGAAAGATTGGTCTTTTGGAACGAAGGGAGAGGCCTAGGCATCTGATCCCCAAGCATGCCCTGGTAGGGTGGAGGGCACACTTCCCAGTAGGCTCTGCAGCGTGTGTGGGTAGGGAGCCACTTCCTTGTCTAAATATCAGCGTCCAGCTTTCTTCCTCCCTTTCTTAAGCAGAGTTGTTATGTCAAGGGCACATTAGATAAAGCCTTCTGACCTCTCAGGTTTATGGTGGGGCTTTGAAGTGTGTTTCTTCTTGGCCTTCGGGCCACACCTCTGTGGGGGTGCCTCTCGAAGCATTTCCTTCCTCTGAAGCCTGACCCGCCCAAGGAGAGCCCCCCAGCTTCCTCCAGGTTTTGTGGACAGGCAGGAAAGACCCTTTGGCCTTCACCATGCCACCAGTCCTGCATCTGAGAGCATCTGCTGTCTGTGCCAGCTAGAGGCAGGATGGCCTGTCAGGATTGGGAAGGTCAGTTCCTAGGGCCTCCATCTATTACCTGAGTGTGCTTTCATGAGAAGCAGCTCTTACCTCCTCTCTCTTAGGATTCTCATCTCTGGCCTCATCACAGCCGTACCTACGCATGACCCTTTTAACTTCATTTATGATGAGCATTAGAAGATTACTTTGAAATCTCAATTCTCTAGCAGACACGGCAACTTAGGAGCTGCCTTTCCTTTGATTTATGTCGGCTACATGCAGACAGCAGGATTGCCACCACTCCCAGAGAGCACCCTGCAATTAGAGGGTTTGAGTGTGGTTTCTGCTCCGCTGAGGCCGGTGACAGATTGCCTGAGAAGACCCCCTGACAGAGTGTGGTGTGTTCATCTGCAGCAGGGCCACTTGTGGCCCGATTGCTTCCAAGATTAAACTTTCCCGAGGGGTCTGTACTGCCCTGTGAGTGGTCTGGCTGCCTGGTTTAAGATTACTGACAAATATATTAAATTGGATCTCGTTTAAAATATATATAGGTTTTGAAGTATTTAGGTTTGGTAAGAAAATGAAATCCTTTATCCCAATCCAGGGCCTGTTGGTTTTGTCAGTGTTGTGTGTGCATGTTTTAGAGTCTCTATTTTGAGCTGTTTGGAAAAGCAGCTGCCCTGACTTGAGACACACGTGTCTTAAGCTTGTTTCCCGATGTTAGCACTAAAATAGAAATCGGAATCTGCAGCATCTCTCGCAGGCAACTTGTCAATGAAACCACTTCCAAATGTTTTTCCAAGCCTGCTGGTTTGACCCAGCTTCCTTCTCATCCGCCTTATGTGGGAGATAACATTTTTAGCTCTAAAGATTTTTAAACAATTTCAAACCTGGAGAGCAACATGTATTCTGTATACATTGAAATTGGAAAACGTTCTTGTACAGTCAGTCACCCTCATCCTGTGTTAGACGCCTCCAGAAATAACCAGGTGTGGGCACGTGAAGGCCGCAGCAGAGCGGGCAGCCTTGCTTTGGACGCACCTGATTTTCTCCTTCAGACGTTTATCTGCACTTTAGCAAACTGTGTATTTGGCTAGGTATGTGCAGTTTCCCAATGCTGATGGGATGGCTGAGTGTTCATCAGTATTTAGGGGAAGTTATTTTTAAACATTATTTACTTTTGATCCATGTCCTGCAGCCTTCACTTGGAGAATGCACAGGGTAGCTCGGGGTCGTCTAAAAATGACGGAGCTGCTCACCCACCGGCCTCGTGCTGGAGGGCCCTGCAAGCGTTCATCCTAGGTGCTCCCAAGAGCTCCAGTGACCGCTCCCTCTTAAACAAAATTACGTTTAATTTTTTGTTGTTGTTGTTGTTTTGTCTTTTAACTGAAAAGCTCTTATTTATTTTGCTGTGAGTAGGGGGAAGGGTGGGGAGTGGAAATGCTTTCTTTACCTTTAAGTTCTTTAATAAACATTTATAATAAACGCATCCTATTTGCCAGGCCCTGTGCTAGGAACAGAAACATCAGTAAGGCATGGCCCCACCCACAGGGGACTCTCAGGGTTTCTCAGACCTGTAAACAGGTTTTCTTAGGTGTGGGGATACCGGAGCCAGCACTCAGTTCTCCCTGGGGTTGGGGAGGTGTGTGGGCTTCATGCAGGTGGTGATCCAGAGCAGCCCAGGTGTGTTATAAGGCCTGCCCTCCTCTAAACTCTGTATATGTCTTGGACATGCTCCTGTTTTGTCTTTTTCTTGCTATATTGCCATTATTCCATGTTTATCCTCCTGGAGGATCTCCAGCTTGAGAGACATGAACAGTCTTCCTGGCCATGCAGGCACAGGGCATACAGCAGGCACAGTCACTGGGCTAAAGCAAAAGTCACTCCTTCCCTCCAGAGAGAATGATCACAGGTGATCACCTGAAGTCACAGCCCTTGCCCCTGCTCAGAAGTGCCTACTTATTAATTGTTTTTACTGAATGTACTGAAGTTTGAGACATCAGTATTTGTTTTTCAGTTATGTCAATGGGAAAATGTGATTAATTTACAAAAATTTAACTAAAAAGATAGTCAGAGAACTGTTGTATAAAATGAGGTAAAGTGGTATGTGGTTACAACTTCTGCATATCACCTTGAGTTCTGGACCCGGTTGGGGGTAGAGATTTGGTTTGGTCTCTTCCTTCTTGTGCCAACAGCTGTGAGATTTGGATTGTCTCTTTTGCTCCATGGCACATTCCACCTCATGTTTTCTTGCAGGTTTTACCCCATTGGGGTTCTTAGGTCTCGTCTGGCTCTTTCTAGCATGAGCATAATTCCAGGTGGTGGCCTCCCCAGCTATCCTGACCAAAGATGCTTTGCTGTTGGGCCACAGCTTTGCTGTGGGAGCTCAGCTCCCCTCTTGCTTGAGGCTGGCAAAAGGTCTGCTTGGGTGTTTTGGATGAGGCTCCCAATTGTCAAAGAACCACAGTGTGTTTGCAGGCCTCTAGGGAAATGGGCGTGTTCTGCATCTGAGAACAGCTCTGGGCCATTCCAGCCTTCTCCACCTGTAGCAACTTATTAAAATGCTTGCCCCCTGGGGAGAGTTCTTTCACTCCTGGGAAGGGAGCTCTTAGCTGCTGCCACCTGTTGAGAGACTCTGTAGAGAGGGTCCTTTGATTCTTTAAGGGAGGGTCCCTGCCCACCCCATCCCACCAGGCCCACCAACTAGGACAGAGTCCTCCAGACAAAAAAAGCTGGCAAGTATCTCCCTGCTGTTCCAGGCAGGCTCCAGTTCCTAGTGACTGGGGGGAAACTATCATAATAAATGAGGTTATTTCTCAGCTGCCTGGAAAGTAACCTGAGAGGGGTGGACCACCAGCCTTGTATCCAAATAACAACAACCCGATTGCCTTACTGAAAGGTGCTTGGGGTTGGAGAGAAGGGGCTTTTGTACAGTGGACAGAGCTGGACCCTTCCTGGGATCAGAGGCCTGGGTTCCATGCCAACATCAGGTTACCCAGGATTTTTGAGCCTCAGATTCCTCATTCTCAGAGTGGCATACTTGTCTGCCTCATAGGCCATTAAATGAGAGGGATTCATAAGGTATTAAGGTCATGACCGTGTCACTTAAGTTAAACTTAATTTGGGACCCCAGTTTTAGAATGACCTCAGATGTGAAATATTACCCTTGTCCCTGAATTACTCCATGCTTTGTGTTATAAGATGTTTAGATAGTGTGGGTTTCCTAAAAAGTACGGCTTAATCCCCTGTCACTCTTTACATACATCTGGATGCAGAGCCAGAAAGATTTTCCAAATGACAGAGTGCGGACTACAGATTGGGTGAGCTATCTCCAGCAGCCAGCAGCTTCTTCCCCAAGCAGATGGGTTTATCGAGATACGCACAGGGAGGTTAGCCTGACCTGGTGATGAAATTGGATCATGGGAGCACAAGTTAGACTGCTCAGGTCATTTGTTTGGCAGCTGAGCAAGTCCCCCCATGGCTTCAATATTCCTGTGGACTAGAAGAGACTGTCAGGCTTCACACTTAAAGAAAAGAAAAGAAATTTTGGTGATAAATCAACTCATAAATAACCACAAATGACAAACGTTCATCCCTAAAATGTTCTAAACTTTTTAAAAAAATGGATTAATATCCCACATCTCATTTGATGTTCATAGCAACCTTTTAGCTTGAGTCATTCCCAGGTGGGGAAACAGACTGGCAGATGCTGCCTGCCCGGGTACACAGGTGAAGAGTGATGAGGCTCTGATCTCCTGGCTCCTTCCACTTAGCCTAATTTCCCACATGTGATGCAGTGCCCCACCTTCTCACTGGTACACGCACCCATGACAGGAGAGTAGTGAGGAGAGTCAAAGAGGAGAACGAGGGATTAGATCAGGGTGGCCCCAAACTTTCTCTTAAAGGACCAGATACTTAATACTTTAGGCCTGGCCTGTCAAGAGGCAAAATCAGTTATTAGGTAGGTACTTAACTAACCATTTTAAATGTAACCATTTAAAAATGTAAAAACCATTTCTAGCTCACAGGTCATAAAAACACCGGCAGCCACTAGATTGGTTGGGGTGGCTGTAGTTTGTGATCCCGAGGTAGATGGTCTGCTGCTTGTCATGGGTGGAATTCTGCAGGTTGTGTTCCCCTCACGCCCCTCCTTTGCCTCCTGCAGAACTCCCTGGGAGTCCTGCAGTTTCCATATTTCACGGAGAACTTGGCCTCTGATAGAGTCAGAAAGGACCCGTGGAAAACTCCTGTGGATGCATCAAAAAATTTCCTTCTGGTGCTTCTTATTGTTCTCTCCTAGTGAGCCTGGCTGCTCTGCCCAGTGCTGGGCCCCAGGGCCAGAGGCCTATACTTCTAGGAAGAGAAGTTCTTTTGACCATTTCCAGGTGCCTGCCTGTGCCATCCTTTCCGGTTCTTTGTTCTCTTCTAAGTTTAGTGCTGCCCTGAACTATGGAGCCACCTGTCATTTAAGGCCCGTGTCTGGACTGTTGGCCTCTTTCCTTTTGAGGGCAGTTTTCCTGCCATGTGGTTTCCAAAGCTCTGCCCCACCAATTCTGGGTCTGTCTCCTCCCTACTCCATCTACTGTGGACGCCCAGCCCACCTTCTGACTGAGGCTGAGGGAGCTCGAGGGGACAGTCAGGAGCACAGCCTACGGGAAGCACTAGGTCATTTTGCCTCCTGGAAAGATCATGCCCCTTCTGGAACCTGCTCCTGGAGGTGCAGGTGGTGCGGCTTCTATTGGGCCCTTTCCCTGAAGAAAGAGCAGCACAGAGGTCCCCAGAGAGAAAAACAGTGCGGAACAGGTGGTTATGTAGGTGAGTTTAGCCAGTCAGTTTTTGGAGATAATGGAAGATTAGCTTGGAAAGAGAAGGCCACGGGAGTTTATACATAGTTTGTGGTTATTAGTCTCGGACTTCGGAAAGCAGTAAGTGCAAGGTTTCCAGGCGGAACTGCAGCCTCTGAGCAAGAAAGACCCCTATGTTTTGTTCTAGTCTTCTTCCTTTTGACCTGGGAATGAAGAGTAAAAGAGCGTCAGGGGTTAACTGGCTTGTGGGTCGATCTTCGTTGGTTTGGACCTGCTTTGGAGGCTCTAGTTGGTAACCTGGTTTTTAACGACCAGGCCAGTTGTCTGCTTACTGTTTTGGGTTGGATTTGTTTGTTTGTATTTTGTCTAGCTACTGTTTAAACAGAGAAGCCTCATTAGAAAGCTCTTGACTGCTAAACACACTACACTGTTCCTTTAAAAGAGAACCCTGGAGTGCCAGTACTATCAGAATCCAGGTAGAATGAATTTTTTTTTTTTCTTTTTCAGGGAAAAGAAGGTTTTCAGTGAATGAGTTTGGCTGTTCATCTTCAGAAACTGATTTAATCTAAAATGAGATGACTTTGGCAGGAGTGAAAACCGCTTGATAAATTAGATTTAGCATCATTGCAGCTACTATGGCAAGAAACCACATGTGTTGGGGGCACACGAGCAATGAGAAGTGGCCCCTGCCCTACCAATGTAGACTAGGCTGTAGTGGAAAGCCTTTGCTTTCCCAGATTTTCCATACGGGAATGTATTTCTCATTGATTTCGTTGTTGTCATCATCATCCTCAGCGCAGTGGCTCGCTTTACCTCTGACTGACCTTCTCAGGGGCAGAGATTCTACTCACCAGCCATAGTTGTTCTCAGTCTGAAACCTTTTAAGTCACGTTGGTGTTAGCCTCTGGCTTTCAACCTCTGCTCTCTCTGAGGTTATGCTACTCACCAAGGCCTTTGGTGTTTTCATGGGTCTTATCCTTTTGTCCCTTTTAGTAACCTGTAACTTTTCTATCCTGTGTCTGCTTTCCCTCTCCTGGTATGTGGATGTCCCTCAAGGGCTCTGCCCACAGGCCCTCCTCCCTGCCTACCTGTGGTTCCAACCCCCTGGTCCCAGGGTCTCATTTCTCCACATCACGATTTCCTTTTGAAAAGTTTTGCTAGTTCCTAGGATTTTCAGAAGCAGATTTCTCATGGTCATCACCATTTCAGGCCTGTTCCCACCCTCTGCTCCTCATACCTGGCTGAAGGGCCACTGGCCCTGTCACGCTGGCTTGAACCTTCACACTGACTTCATCTCCACCATCCCTTCTGTCTTCACATCCCCTCCCTTGGCACATCCTGTTCCTCTCCATTGCCATTGCCCCAGTTCTGGTTTTATAACCTTTGCCTAGAATTTATTTCCCAATCAGTGTCCTCATCCCAGTCAGTGTCCCCTCCAGCTCATCCTATCAACTGCTCTTCGGTGAATCTTCCTAAAGCAAGCCCTGATCTGCTCCTGCGTTCCTTTGCCCCGGGTGGCAGCTCTCCTTACCTCTTAGGCAATGTCTGTCCTTCGAGTGGCCCAGATGGCCCTTGGCAGCCTGGCTCAGCTGGCTTTGTCTCACTTCTTTCTTCCCTTTGGTTATGCCATTGCCTTTTTCTAGAAAGCAACCCCCCTCACATGCCCCCCTCCTCCTCACATCCTTCCTTGATCCAGCAAAAAAGGCCTTCTCTCACTTGAGCATACATCGTATTTTACCTGCGCCTTTCTTTCATCCCACCTTGTGTCGTTATTTGCACGAACATCTTTCTTCTCCGGTGCAAGGTTTGAAGTGAATCAGCAAACCCCCACTCTGCAGTTAGAGTGACTCTCAGTCCCCATATGCCAGGATCACCTGAATGCCGATTCTCACTCTGTCCTGCTCTGCTGTGAACATGCATGTCTGGGTCAAGGCCCCATTCCTTACCTTGAGTAGCATAAGACATGTGTAGCAACGTAACAATATCAAATTGCACATTTAAGGTGAACCAAAAAAATGTTTTCAAGAAGAGAGGCTGAGGTACAGTTATGTGAATTCATGACTTTGCATGATTTCAAGGCAGGCCCTTTATCAGAATTTTTCTATTTTTTTCTGGTGAACACAGGTCTATGTGTAGCATATCAGAAATAGATTGGGTTTGCCCTGCCATTGAGCAATGGTTAGAGCATTGGCCCGAGGACCAAAGGGTCTCGGTTTCAATCCCCAGTCAAGGGCATCTTTGTTGCAGGTTCTATGCCCGGCCCTGGTCAGGGCAAAGGCAACCAGTTGATGTCTCTCTCTCTCCCTCCTCCTTCCCCATGCTCTCTAAAAATCAATGGAAAAAATATCCTTGGGTGAGAATTAACAAAAAATTAATTTAATTAATAAGAAATATACTATGTTCTTGAACACTCACCGCAGTTCAGCCAGAAGTGAGGTCAGGGCTCCAGAGAGCCAGGGAAAGGAAGCAGGCACAGGGAATCCTTGGCCGCCTGTGCTCCAGCAGGTCCGCTTGAGTAACCTGACTGTTGCATACGAAGACTTGGCCCACCACCTGTGGCAGTTGCCGGAAAAATATAGCTTAGGAGACAGCATGGTGTAGTAGCTTTGGCTCCAGCAGGTCCCTGAGTTTGCATTATAGCCAGATAGTCTCAGGTGAAACACTGCCTCGCCCAGTCCCAGATTTCCTATTTACACAGTGAGGATACACACCTGAATAGCGTAGAATAGGACCTGCCATGATGCTGGCCACATGAATGATGCCCTTAGAATTCCTCTCGGGATGGGGCCAGGCATCACCCATCCCTCTAAAGTACCTGCTGCAGGAAGGCTGTGTGGAGGCAGCAGAGCAGCGCAGTTCTGAGAAAGCCGAGGAAATGGCTCAGTCCAGGGAGCCGAGCCCCTTTCCAAAAGTGAAACAATTGAAGTGTTGGGGCCCAGACCAGGTCTCGAACCCCAGCCTTTTGTCCTTTGCCCTTCATCCTCCACCCCTTCCCTCTTACCACAGGATCTTTCTGCTTCTCCACACTGGGGGTGGGGTTAGTTTGGCCTTGGCCAGCCTTCTTGAACTTCTTTATCTCTAATGTGTATTTCTGTAAATTTAAACTTTCTCAGTTGGGTAAAAGCTTTAAAATTACTAAATTCCTTTTGTATTACATAATGTTCTTGCCATTTAAAAGATTAGCAAGCATAATTTCAGTGAACCTTTGTGAATGGTGTGCCTCACTTAGCCTAATCTCTCTTTGGTACATGTTAGAACATAGAAAGAACATCTCTAGCACACACGGGCAGCTTGAAGATGAAAGGTCACTCTAACTCGGCCTCTCAGAGCAGAGGATTCCTTCAGAAGGAAAAATGCGATGAGTGGCCTCCCTTGCTGTCAGTGCCAGATTCCCTGATAGAAAAGTGCCAGATGCCCGCAGGATGGCATAGGAAGTCATACCCATCATCTGGGAAATGAGGGGCAAGGCACCGAGTTTAGGGTAACAGTAGAGGAAATCAGTGACGTTAATGGACCTTCCCTGGCTACAAACCAACAGGCAGAGCTCGCCTTTGGAAACTTATGTTTGGGAAAAACCCTGTCTGTCAAGATATCATGGCTGCTTTTGACAGCCTGAGGGACAGAGTAGGGAAGAGCTCGAGAGAGCAGGGGTTATTGAGAGAGCGCCACTGGCTGGAAGTCAGCAGCATGGAGCGGACACCAAGTAAATGCCAAGTCCTTGACTAAGTGCCCAGGAAGAAATAACAGCCCTGCCATCAATCAGGTTAGGTACCTGAATGCCTACCTATAACAGAGGAGCTCTTTGCAGACCACATAGGTGAAATACATAGAGGTTTAGGGGCTCTGAGTGGTCTATGTATAGATGGGTATAATGTCATGATCATTGTCGTCACTGTCACAATAACAGTTACATTAAGGACCAATTTACTGGATGCCTACCATGTGCCCGACATTGTTCTTATAAGGCTAGTAACATTATTCCTAACTAACAGCAGAGAAAACTGAGGTTCAGAAGGTGAAAGTTTAAGAAAATAGCCTAATTCACACAGAGTTGGGATTTCAACCCAGGTCAATTTGAATTTTTGGTAAGGATGACTTTGCAGATGTGTTTACATAAGAAAGGGAGATTCACAGTGACTGAACTGTACACAGCATTTCTTGAATCAAATCTGTATTCAGGTAACATGTGTGTATCAGATATCAGTTATAAGGTCACACACAGGAAGCTTGTAGTCTGGAATGGGGGGAAAGGAGACGAGTAGAGATGGAGATGTTTCGTGTGTGTGTGTGTGTGTGTGTGTGTGTGTGTGTGTACACATTTATATGATAAAAAGTATCCCTAAGAGTCTCAGCTGAAGTACTGAACGAGTTCAGAGGGAGTCATGTGTGTGCACACCAGTGACTTGCTGCCTATTCTAAACGATGCCAGTCAGAGGCTTTCCATTTACACTGCCTGACCCAAGGCATGTATTTAATTTTACTTTATTGAACCTTATTTCTACAACCTCTCAAAAGGATATTTTGTTTGGAAAAAGTCCTTTTGTATATATTGTTTTATAGTATATGCATGCTGCCATTTATTTTTATAGCATTCCTACCAAGTAGTGGGAATCAGATAAGAGCCTTATGTTACAAAGAATCATAAGAGGGCAATGTGTCAAAGCACTGCCAAGCCCAGGGCTTGACATGCAGGGAGCATTAGGAAAAGAGGGTGTACTCTGATTCTGTGATTCTCTGCCTGGCAGAAGCCCCTCATTCCCCTAAACTCTTTCCCCAAGACCACCAAGAAATGCCTTTCTGGAAAGGTTTGCCATTCTCCTAAGCTGGTGAGGTATTTGGGAGATGGCCTCTTCTACCTGTTTGCCAACTCCCTCTGTGTAAGTTGTGAACACCTGGTGGAATTGGTACCCAACCAGGGCAAGAGACTTAAGTTTGCTCCCTCATTTGTGGGGGAAGTTTTTTATTATTTTACCTAGATCCTTTAATTTAAAATACACACTTTGTTGCAGATAATTTTGGACTACAGAAAGGACTTTTCTAAAGAGTATTCCAAAATAATTTCATAAAATGAAGTTTTAAGCATAAGTTGCCATATTGTTGATATTGCATTATTTGTTTTTATAAACGGGGCTTCCAGTGGTCTTCCGAGTATATGAACATTCCCAGCAGACAGCCTTTGGTTTACATATAGCCTCAAAGAGCCAGCCACCTGATGGAGGCAATTACATGTCGTAGGCTACTGTACACATCTGCAGGTGAACCCTTTCAGCCTTGGGTTGGACAGCTGAATGTTTGAACCCCAGGCTCTACAGCCAGTTCCCTTCACTTATGTTTTGTGGGCCTTTAGCATCTCTTAAAGGTTATATCTGCAGACTTTACACTTCCCACAAGGGAAATATGAAAGTAAAAAGAGAAGATAGAGTGATAACTGTACTTTACCCTGCAGCCTCTCTGGCTAGACTCCCTGAAGGTATTGTATTGTCTGGGGTCATGAAGAGGTCAGCTCCTGGCTGCCTTCAGCAGCATGCAGACCTCTCTGCCTGGGAGGACCACCTAGCCCATGCTGTTCCTCTGGGCAGCTGCAGTACCCTCACTCTTCCTTCCCACAGCCTTCCGGGCACCCATTCTGCATTTCTTCTCTATGCCCACCTCCATTTTTTTTTTCACTCAAAACCCCACTAAACCCACCTATCACCCCAGCCCCAACCAAAGCCATCTCTCTCTGAAACAAAGCACTCTGTCCCCCTCCCCATGTGTCCTGCTTTTACTCTGTGTTCTTGGGAGTGGGGCAGACCTGGAGCCATTCATCTTCGCATCTTTATAAACCTGTCTTTCAGTACATGCTGAGTGAGTGGATGGAGGGAGGGAGGGAGGGAGGGAGGAAGGAAGGAAGGAAGGAAGGAAGGAAGGAAGGAAGGAAGGAAGGAAGGAAGGAAGGAAGGATTTGAAGCCCAAAAATATTTTTGGTATTTATCTCTTTAAAGAATATATTTTAAAAAAATCAGCACCAACCACTATTTTTTAGCTGATTACTGTATGTGTGATAAGAAACATGATTCCTTGGGCAAGAACACTTACTCAGGTTAAATTCTTGTGGAAATCCTTATACCCTGTGCTGCTCAGCTAAGATATAGGAAGAACGTAAATAACTAGGTACTTTTACCTACCTCAGATATTTACCAATGTAAAACATACTGTCCTCGTACAGAAAGAAAACCAAAATAAGACACCCCGGCCTGGGGTTATGAACATCAACACTGTTGTTCCGTGTACTCTCTCTCTCTCTCTTTTTTTATTTTTTATTTTTTTCAATTGATTTTTTTAGAGAGAGAGGAAGGGGAGAGAGATACATTGATCAGCTGCCTCCTGCATGTCCCCGACTGGGGATCGAGCCTGCAACCTGGGCATGTGCCCTGACCAGGAATCAACTGGGACCTCTCAGTCCACGGGACGACGCTCAATCCACTGAGCCACACCAGCCGGGCAGGGTGTATTCTCTTATGTGGCTGAGTCATATAGATTAAGAGAAATTTTTAAGAAAGGCAATAAGGTAAGAAAAACACTACAGCTCAAGTTGAGATGATTGGAGATAAATAGATCTATATTTGCCATATATGGTAAGAAAAGAAAAGTCTGTGCAAATGCCTCGACATTTATGGACTTCTCTATGATTCATCTAGCAGGCCCAGCAGCTCCAGCCAAGAGATATAGAATTTGTTAAACTGTATCTCTTTCCTGAATTGTTTCACTACAGAGAAGCCATACTGTGTATTCAAAAGAAAATTCCAGGACTGTGCAAAAGTTAGTATTTGGTAAAAGGCCTGAGAAAGATTGCTAGAGGAATTCCAAAAGTATTTTAAAACCATTTGTTTACCAAAAACACAGAATAATTCTCTCAGCGTATTTTCTACAGACCCAAGCTCACATACCCAGTGTATTTTCTATGGCTAGTTACTCTCCCTCCCACACCAGAAATCGAGGGGCCCTGTGCTTTTTTCACTGAGTTGCTCATATACATATTCTTGTCACTTTAATCTCTTATGGAGTTACATGTAATTCGTTGTAATTCCAAGTTCCATTTCCAGGGACAGGATTAAAAATGAACACCCAGCCCTCTGCTTCCCTAAGTCCAGTGGTTTCCACTCTATGACTGTCTCTTGCCATCCAGGGTCCTGGAACTCCACGGGCAGCAGGCCAAGAAGAGACTGACATCTGTGGACTTCATAGTGGGTTGCTATTATAAGTGCCTTTAGAAGTTTCATTTATGGCATCCCAAAGGGACACTCAGTACGCCCTTCACTCCCACCACAAAGCCACCCTTCCCCACCTAGGATTTCCCATGAAATGTGCTAATTTTGAATTGGCACACATGCTTTGAACTGCGAAGTTGGGTATACACATCAATACCAAGAAGACTTCTTTGTAGACATACTCCCTGAGCTATGCAGACTAACAAGAGTGAGGAATCAGTGAGTGAAGAATCTTTTGGACCTTGAGGCTACAGCATAACTAGCATAATGAGTGACTCACCTTTTCTCCCCATCCTGTGGGGCATCATGAACCTCATCCCTGACCTCTAGGGGATGGGGACCTGCTAGATGAGACAGGATAAAGCTAAGGAGGCAGTTCCTGGTGCCCTCAGATGGAATTCATTTGGTGCAGTGGGTTGGGTCCCCTTCCCAGCAGTGTGCTAGTCTGCTGTCTGGGATGCTAAAGTGGATGAGGACCAGGAAGCCTTTCTTTGCCCTGGAAGTTTTTGTTTCTCCTTAATTGCTACGTTGAGGTAATCCACTGGGAAGCCTCTGAGAGTCTTTAAACATAAAATCTGATACCAAAGGTTTAAATTCCCTAGTTGCCCATTGAGTCACATTTTTAGACTTGGTTTCCAAATGTATGATATAAATAATTCCATTAAGAAATTATGGTCTACCTTTCATATTCCTGTGGTTCTATAATATTTTCCAAAAGAGAAAATATGTGTAAAAATTGTAAGGTCCCTGTTTGGATGCTACGTCTGCAGGTTCTTCTGGTTGCTCAGGGGTCACCAGCTGCCTTGTTCTACTGGTAAAGATAGGACCCCTCCTCTGTTCCCATTTGTGCATTTGGGTGAGTGTCTGAGAAAGCACTTACAGCATGCTCTGAGTCTACAAGTAGATTTTCCCATCGTTTATTATTAATTATTCCTCTGAGCATCTCTGCCAAGCAAGTAAATATTAATAAACAATATGTGCTGGTTATTTAACTAAGACAAAGGTATATCTTTTCCACACTGCTTAACTTTAAGTAAGCTAATTGTACACAAATGATGAATAAACTTGAGGTAAGGCCTTCATGTGGGAAAACAAAGAAAACTGAGGCCAGGACTGGGAAGGAACATGTTGGAGATCTGGTTTTAATCTTCTCTATCTCCTTGGCAAAATCTGTCCTTGTTTTGTGATTTGCCTGCTGAGTCCATCATCTCCTGTGGGATTTGTATGGGGGCTGTCCCTGCCCCTTTGGTACTGGTTGGAGATGATATTTTAAGTCTCCCTAACATTGTCTAAGATCTGTGACTTTGTCCTCTGGTTATACAAAGCATGAATGTTTGTTATAGAGATTTGCATATGGCATAAAGAAGATCTAGACATAAATGTTAGCATGTTGCCTTAGATCTTTAATTTCTTTCATAAATATTACATATTTAAAAACAGGAAAGATTGTGCTGTACATACTGTTTGGTTGCATGGTTTCCCCCCAAACTTAGTATTTTGTATAAATGAAGAAAGTATAAAACAAAGGGTTGTCCAGTAGGTTTCCTGCTAACATTTATTGTACTTATAAAATAATTTTTCTTTGGAGAAATAAATATAGTTTATGCATTAGCAGGTACAGTATTTATTTTCTTTCTGGGCTGTACAAAGACTGAAATGAAATAATGCGTAGCTGCTTAGCTGGCCAGGGGGGCATCACCATATCTGGAGATTCTGTCATTGAAAAGCTGCTGGAGGGTCACCCAGTTGCTCTGTAAACCTTAAAAAGGCATCTTACTTTTTAAAACTATCAGTTGATCCTCATCCTCAGTTTTCAAAAGAATGTTTTTGATGGTAAAAGGATACCACTTACTTAAAGACAAAGAAATGGGGGGAGAAAAAGCCGTAATTCCATTCATCTACCAGTTAATACTGATATAGTTCATGCCATTCTTGTCCAAACATTCATTTACTCATTTTTACAATGTGGGGTCATACTGTAAACCTGTTCTGTAGTTTGTGCCTTCTTTTTCCCTCTTTCTCCCTTTTAAACCTACACTTACACTGACCCCAGATGTGAGGTCAGGTGCCTCTTGCTCAGAGGAGCTCTACCTCCTGCCTGGGCCAGGTCTCCCTCATAAATGCTCTCCCAGCACCATATGCTTTCTCTTCCCAGCTGTAACCACATGGGGTGTTCTGTGAGTGGTGACTTGACTAATGTCTCACAGTCTACCTGGAGTCCAGCCTTGGTTCATTGTTCACACTAGGATGTAAGGCCCCTGAGGGCAGGGGATTGAGGCTAGCTCATTCACTGCATGTAATGACAAATTACATGTATACTATGTCATTCCTCTCTTTGACAAACTCAAAACCTTATTGATGTGTAGAAACAAATCCCAGCAGTATTTTTAAAGTTTCAGGAAATAAAACCAAAGGTTTAGATATAAGCATTTATTCAGAAAGTGACCTGGAAGAGTGTTTTGAAATCAGACCTAAAGGCACTTCAGATGTATTTAGAAAATTAGTCAGAGGAACCTGGGTTGCCTCCTCCCCTGACCTACCACTGAACCCACCAAGAGTCCTACAGGAAGTCTTTGTGCCACCAGGCAGGAGTGATGCCAGCCTGAGCTGTGAGAGCCTATTCTTCCAAGCCCTCTGGCCCACAGACTGCCCGAGGCTCGGGAGGGCTCCCCTGTCCAGAGGCAGCTGCTGGTGGTCCCAGCTGCTTCATGGGATACTGGCATGTCATCAGTGGACCAACCAACAACCTTGACATCCTGACAACAATTGGATGCCATTCTCTGCTCCGAGACCAGAAACCTTTAGAGCTGCCATTTCTCTAACATTTTGGTCTCTTAAAAATGAGGACTCCAGAAAGCTTTTGTGTCTGTCAATACTGACAGTTAGAAAGACTTTTTAAAGCACAAGAATACAAAAAAGACTTTTTAAAGCACAAGAATACACGGGCATGTGATGACATCATCACACATCACATGGCATCTGGAAAATTTTATTGTACATCTGTGAGACAATGAGAGTGGAAAAGACAAATAAGCAAAGCCAGTCTTGACCTCGTGGACCCCTGGAAGGATCTGAGAGCCAGGAGTCCCCAGACCTTACTCTGAGGACCTCTGGCTTAGTGATGTTTGGGCTCTCCCATACTGCTAAGCCACTGCCACATGCTACTAGATCTTCCTTCACACCGGTGCCTTTGTGTCCTGGGCACCATCCTTAGCCTTCACCACCTTAGGTCCAAGTTCTGGCATTACCAATCTGATAAACCTGCCACTTTTCATCATCAAACGATTCTTTCTAAAGAACACTACCATTCACTCTTGCCCAGGAACTCAGGGGTCCTACCCTCTGCATTCCAGTGCCCCGAGGCTGGCCCCCACCACTCACCACCAAGAACCTTCTACTCGGGCCCTGCACACACTCCCCTTTGCTCCCACCTCCCTCCAGCTCCACAAACCCAGGCCTTCCCATTACGCAGTTTTATTAGACACAGTGCTAAAGGCACATCCATCAGTATTAGAGACTTTCTGCCAAGAAACAGAACATGTTTTAAATGGAGCAAAGAAATTTAAATGGGAAGAAATTATAGCATGACTGAGTTTATCCCTTTCAAGATAATCTTATTTAATAACCAAAAAACTCACAAAGATGTGCATTTTATCCGGCTACAAAGGCAGCGTGGCAGGTTATATATTGTGGTAATTGTATGTTTGGGGTTTCATTCCTTCTTTAAACTAGGCTTCTATTATTTCAGAAAATCAACCATTGTAGAAAAGGACTATTCATTTATTTCATTGCTGGGTGGCCCATACACTGTAAAAATAGGTCAAGAACAGTAATCTAAATTGACTGCTGATAAATAATTAAAGTTAATGGAATTTCCTCAAATCTGTGAACTAAAATCTTTTGAGAAATTGCCAGGATATACTGTCTGCTGTTGTATAGAAAGATATATTTTATTTAATACTTAAGTTTAAATTTTCTCTTTTTTATCACAAAAGCTGGAAGGAGTATGTGTTTGTTCATAAAAGTAACCCAAAGTGTGGTGATCCCTTGACAGCTGCGTGCTTTACCTTCAGATGAGATGGGAAGCAAAGGTTTCAGTTCCTGGAGCAAAGAGAAGCTTCACTTATCACTCAACTGTATTTTTAAGTTGAGTTCTTCACTCTGTGAATCATATAATACATCTGTCTTGTTTAAAAAAAACCTTCATTCCTGATCTGTGCTCTTATGTACATGATAAGGGAGAATTCTGTCTAGCTCTCTTAAGTGACATCCAGGGAAATAAGAACCAAGAACAATCTTTCTTTTATAGATAATTATGATGATCTCTTTGGTGCCACCAGGACCTTATAAAAATCCACTTGACAAATAGGCATAGACTTAATTTAGAAGAGATGGCTTATCAACAAGAAAGCAAATGAGACTAGCCTTAGATATGGCACACTGTGTGGGTTTTTCTTTATTAATGAGGATAATTCAACCATCATCAGGATATTTTAGAATTCTAAAGACACTAGAAAAATCAGTAGCTAGATGCCTTTGAACAATTTGTCTTCAGTATTTTGGCTTTAAATTGCAGAAAAGAGGTCATTTTCTCATTTCAGCTTGATTAAATATCTTGATTGAAAAAAATCACTAATTTGCTGTTACTTTTTATAGAAAAGTTGTAGTTTTTTAATTGCAGTACTAATGTATTTATTATGTTTTAATACATTTATAAAATGGTGACTCTGTTTCTGAAATGAAACCTTGTTTGCATTTTTCTTTAAGAAAATATATAGAAATTTCTTTATTTAAAAGAAAATTATTCCATTCAGATTGACCCCATCTAGCATCAGTATAATCTGAGTATTCGTATCTTTAAAGATATGTAGAATCCTTTGTTCGGGGCAGCTCAGATAGCAGGGTAGAGGTAGTGGATCCTTTCAGTGGCTCTTATTAGAATCCCATTCCTTTCTTTTCTACAACTTCATTCCAACGTGACAGGACTTTCTGGTGGCTCCTTGCACAGTGTGAATCTTGAGAGTAGAATCTTGGCATCAGCGACACTGACGAGGACTTAGAACAACTAACAGACATCGTGTCTAGAGTGAGAGTAGGACGTGAGACTTGGAGTAGCCTGAGGAGCAGGGACCCAGGCAGGAGGGCTTTGCCTAGGATGTCACAGGAATGGGTAGAGCGACGTTTGGTCCAGAGAGGACACAGGTGGAGAGGAAGGTGCATGGAGAGATGATCAGGGTTCTCAAATGCTTAAGAAGGACCTAAGGGAGAGCTGAACTCCACTCACCTCACCAGCCATCGTAGAGGACAGGCCTGGGCCCGGAGAGGGACAGTTCAGCGACTCTTGTTCCCATGGGCATACCCGGGTCACTGCTTCTTTAATCTCCCACTCAAGAAAAGCCAGTGAGAGTGGAATCACTTCCAATCTGCTCTCCCCCACCCCACCCCCTTTTTAAAGCAAATTGTTCACCAATAAAACAAATAACTATTTGTGCCCGCCTCAGGATAGCTTTCCTCCAAATATCAGCATTTGGTGGTAGTGCTTGATAGCACAGTGTTTGAAAACTCCTGATCCAAGATGAGCCACTTTCTGTGTCAGGGCTCGGGAGGGCGAGCTGTGTGGCCAGGACACCACCGTGAGGTCTTCTGCCCTGTGCAGGCAGTCGGGCCAGATGACCCTTAGATTTCCAGGTTAACTTGATGAAGGTGACAGTTGAGTAGTTGGTAGGCTGTGATTTAGGAGAGATAGTCCCTCACCCCAGTCTCATCATTCTTTCTTTGCCTTGTTCTGTATGATCCATCAGTTGAAGGTTTTGTGTGTCTCAGTGAAATATAGAGTTTTAAAAACATTTTATATTTCAGACACATGATAGGGTGAGGAGTACAGTGAACCCATGTCCCATCATCCATCTGTAACAATCATCAACCCATCAACAAACACACTTACTTCATTCTTATTCTTACCCATTACCCCTCTGCATTAAGTTATTTTGAAGCAAAAATCATATTTAATCCATAAATATTTTAGTACATATCTCTAAAAAACAAGGACCCTTTTAAAAATCCAAGCTGCCACTATAGCTTAAAAATAAAAACAACCTTGGCCCTATGTTTTAACTTTAGTTAATTTTGTGGTGTGCCATACACTTTTACACATATTATCATCTTCAGTATCAGAGTCTTAAAATCAATGATATCACAACTTAATAAGCAGCATTTTTTAAATGTAGCATAACATAATGGTTTTCTTTTAATATATACCTAAAACATTTTCAAGTTAGAATTTTCTTGCTTTGAGACCTGAGTAATGAGAGGGAAACCAGGGGTTAGTAAGTTCATTTGGAGATAATCTTTTTAGCCCTGGGTAGGTGTGAAACACAGAACCTCCTCATGCATAAACATTTTCTAAGGTTCTCAATGCAAGCCAGTCTTTTGTTTTTGCCTGGCCCCTATCAAGGGTTAAACCCCGTCCCCACCCTTTCACCACCTAGACACAGTGAAGAAAATGTGAACTAAGATGAGGGGTGAGGGGAGAGCTGAGAGTACATGGGCTGAGGCAATTCTAAAACAGAAGCTAAGGGGTGAGGTCACTGTGCCAGTCCCACAGGGCTGGGTCCCTAACGGTTCCTGCGCCCTGTGAGAGTCAGCAAGGGGAGCCTTTCAGAGGTGGCCTAGTCCAGCCCCTCCACTGCCCCAACCCTGCCTCCAGAGCCTTCGAAAAAGCCATGTTGTCCCCAAAGAAGACAGGACCCCACTCCTGGGCTCTCAGCACAGAGGGTGAAGCACCACCAAGAGCCTCAGTCAGACAGCTGTGAGTCTTAACTGCAGGCGTCATCCCACAGAAGTGCATGTGAGCTACTGTGAGCAAAAGTGAAATTGTAAAATTCAGTAAAACATCCTGAAAAATCTGGATTAAAAACTATACCAAAAATAGAGATCATTTTATGACTTCAAAGATGCACTTGTTATTCTTAGCCTCCTTTTGTTTGCGTATAATGCCTGGGCTGTTCCCCTGCATCTGCATCTGCATCTGCATGTCCTTCCGAACCTCAACAGCCGTGTCCTGGATGCCACTCTTTTCTGGGCACCACCACACCTCGGTGGCCACCAGCTCTGAATCCATGGTACGAGATTCTGTGATGCCTGGCATTGCATGAGAGTATGGAGTGGGAGAGACGTCATGGGGTATTAGGAGTACCAGACACCAAAGTGGGAACAGGACCTTCCAGTGACCACCCAAGTGCCCAAAATGGGCCGAAAGCCAAAGATTCATACTGTGCGAGTCCAGGGGCCATACTGTATATTTGGGAACATCTCCTGCTTGTACCTCACAGATGCAGCTGAGCACTGCATGGCAATTTTTTTGTTTTCCTTTTTTAAAAAAATTTATTGATTTGAGAGAGAGAAATATCAATTTGTTCTTCCACTTATTTATGCATTCATTGGTTGATTCTTGTATGTATCCTGACCGGGGATCAAACCTACAACCTTGACATATCGGGATGACGCTCTAACCAACTGAGGTACCTGGCCAGGGCAAACTGTTTTGCTTTTACACCAGAATGATTTTCTCCCGCAATCATCATCACATAGAAAATTCCTCAGTAGTATTTTTCTGTTTAGTTTTCTGATCTAAAAAGTGAGTTGTGAATCAGTGGGTTGGAGAATAATGAAAATCATTTCACACAGAGGCATCTCTCTATAAACATTGCTTATTATTTGCATTGTACTCCAGGGGGAGGAGGTTGAAATGCACTATTCTGGCTTTCCCGACAGACTTCCGATGTTAATAATTTCAAAGACATCACTTCTGCATGTTAAGATATTTGCTGCTTTTTGCTCAATAAATGGTACAGGATGGAAGCAAATTTAAAATAGTGTTGAAAAACCTTTCACTGAATTAAGTGTGTAACCAAGTTATTAAGTTTTGTAATTTTGTGTTATATCCTACTTATAGTTCACGCCAATACGGTTTTGACTGGCCTGGACCCTACTTTCTCCAGTTTGAGATTGCACATGATGACCGCAGGTGGCAGCACCTACAGCTGGGTGCTGTCTAAACAGCAAAGGGCGCTCTACTCTAAAGGGCAGTGAATCGAGTCATGTCCTCTCTCACTGCCGATGGACTGGCCCAGGGCTCAGAGAAGTGAGCTTCCTTGGTTCTGTCTCCTTAGTTTATTACTAAACCATGTAATACTTGCAGGTAGAAGAATAAGATGAGGAATTTCTCCAACTGCCAAAAATAAAATTAGAGTGGCTAATTTTTTAGCTGGTGACTTGAAGTACATACATATCAGTGTGTGTGTGTGTGTGTGTGTGTGTGTGTGTGTGTGTGTGTGTGTAAGAATATTTAGTGCTTTTTTTCTCTTTAGCTGTCTTCACATATATGTGCATGTGTGAGTACAGAGACACACATCCATCTTTAAAAGGTTATTTTAGCCCTGACCAGTTTGGCTCAGCGGTTAGAGCAGTGGCCTGCGGTCCAGAGACTCCCGGGTTTGGTTCCCACTAAGGGCATGTACTTCGGTTGCAGTTTGTCCCCGGCCTTGGTTGGGGTCGTGTGGGTGGCAACCAGTTGATGTGTCCCTTTCACGTCGATGTTTCTCTCTTTCTCTTCTTCCCTCTCTTCCTTCTGCTCTGTCTGAAGATAAATGCAAAAAAAAAAAAAAAGTCCTCGTGTGAGGATAAAATAAATAAATAAAAATAAAAGGTTATTTTAGCAGGACTGTCATGAAACATGAAAATGCCCAAAGAAATGACTTGTAAAATGTTTAGTGGGTTGGTTATAACAGGGACAGCAGAGGTGAGTTTATTTACAATCATTATGAGAGGTGTGGCTCTTCTGCCTTCCTAGATGTTGTAATCGAAAGTACTTTTGTCATCTATACTTGTCAAAGCTGGTGTTCTCGGGAGGCTGGCCCTGTGCCAGTTGGCAGGATGAGCCTAGTAAGATAAGAGGCACTGTTTTGTGGGCTGAACTCCAGGGCAACTGGGTCTTGTACCTGCACCCAGGCATCTCCCACTCATGCTTTCCCTCTTCTGTTCTCCACACTGGTCTCAAATGCCTCGCCTCAGCCCCGCCACCTTTCACATTCCATGACCCGTCCACCTTTGCCATTTCCCTTTTAGTTTGGGCTTATGGTAAGCGTTTTGCGTGATACGTGTGCTGTCCTCCCCTACCCCCAACACACACCCCAGTTGCTGGCCAGGTGGCCCCTATATGTCATCCCTGCTCCCACACCTAACCAAAGTAATTGGTTTCTTTACAAAATCTCGTGACCTTGGACAGATATCCTTCCCTTACTGACCCTCGGGTGTCCTTATATGTAAAATGTAGGTATCAATTCATTATGTTGGCTGTTGTGAAAAGCACATGAATTTAGTATACCTGAAACCCTGCTGCAGCACTCAGCGCATGGCAGACACTCGCTAAATGATAACTGCAGTAGTCCCCCCTCATCCACGGTTTTGTTCACTGAGGTTTCCGTTACCCACAGTCAACCTCGGTCCAAAAATGTTACATGGAAAACTCCAGAAATAAACAATTCATAAGTTCTAAATTGTTCACTTTTCTGAGTAGCATGATGAAATCTCGTGCCATCCTGCTCTGTACTGCCTGGGACATGAATCATCCCTTTGTCCAGCATCTCGTCTCCACACTGTGTACACTACTTGCCCATTAGTCACTTATTTAGTAGCCTTCTCAGTTATCAGATCAAGTGTCTTGGTATCACAGCGCTGGTTTTCAAGTAACCCTTATTTTACTTAAAAATGGCCCCAAAGCATGATAGTGATGCTGGCCATTCAGATGTGCCAAAGAGAAGCTATAAGGTGCTTCCTTTCAAGTGAAAAGTTATGTATGTATAGGGAAAAACAGTATGTATTAGGATTCAGAACTATCGTAGTTTCAGACATCCACTGGGAGTCTTGGAACGTATCTGCCACGGATAAGGGGGACTGCTGACTGCTGTATTCTTAACTTTGGCCTGAAACCCTCTTCCGCATGGCACTCCGCAACCCTCTCTACCTTCCCTCTCCTTACACTTACTGTAGCCTCTTCCTCAGAACCTCACCACCCTCAGCCCCTAACAGCTTGGTTTCCAACCCTGACGCTACTCAGGGTGTTCTCAGTGCTACTGAACTCCCTGTTGCTAAATCCAGTTTTCTCAGGCCTCTGTGGCAGCATCAACTATGAACACCTTTTCCCTCTTGAAACTGCCTCCTCTTAACCTTCTGTTCTCCCGGCTGTTCTCCTACTTCTCTTGATTCTTGTCCTTTCCTCTCTCCCTCAGACCATCTGAGAGGGGACTTCCAGGTGAGCCCTGACTTGAGAAGCCATCTCTTAGTCCACAGCTGCAAATATGGTGACTGTCACCAAGCACAGCTGCGTGTGTGGGGGAAGGTAACACATGTCCAGTCCAAAGACAGATGTGCTGAAGTATAAAATACACACCAGATTTCAAAGACCTAATAACCAGAAAAAGAATGTAAACTATCTCGTTAGTAATTTTTCTCTTGATTTTATGGGGAATGATGATATTATGGATATATTGGGTTAAATGAAATTTTAATTTCATTTGTTTTGTTTTTTGCTTTTTTAATATAGCTTTAGAAATTTTTAAGTTATATAGGTGGTTGGCACTTCATGTTTGCTGGACAGCGCTGGCTTGGAATAGGAACCAGCCTTGAGGCAAGGCCCTCTCTC
The DNA here is from genome assembly GCA_030848825.1 of Tadarida brasiliensis. Classification (NCBI taxonomy): domain Eukaryota; kingdom Metazoa; phylum Chordata; class Mammalia; order Chiroptera; family Molossidae; genus Tadarida; species Tadarida brasiliensis. Next base: position 104,807,526 of record CM061258.1, on the reverse strand, counting down.
ACTTGCCCAGTTACTGACACACTTTGAGAGATTGTTTGTTCTTTCATGTATTTACTCATGCACCCATTCCCAGTCTTTTTGAGTCTCCCCTGTGTACCAGGCCCATTTCAGGTACGGAGGAGACAGAGATTAACGCTCTTATAAATGCGTCCCAAGGCCACATTTACTCTCTCAGCAGCAATTCCCTGTGGTACTTAAGTCAGTCTTTCTGCTGACTAGTCCACGGGCTGCAGGGAAGCCTTGTGCCCCAACCAGGGCCCACACCTGTAGCCCTCTGTGCTGTACAATACAGAGTGTGGGCCACTGTGAGATAGGACTGGCCCCTCCAGAACAAGGAACATCAGACCTGGCATGAGACGTAACCAGCTTCCATTGTCCAACTTTCTGGAGTTTTGAGGCCTCTTGTGCCTAGGTTTCCTCAGCAAAATATTGTCCGACCCTGTGTTGGATGCTGGAGATGAGTTGGGGGAACTAACACCCATTCCATGCCCTTAAGCAGCCCTCAATCTGGAGGGAAGAGGATGCTCTCCCGACTATGACCACAGCTGCCTTTATAGACTCAGTGAAAAGAAATAGGAAGGAGAGCCCGTGACATTGGGCCTGGTTGCTTCCAGTTCTGTGGTATCCATTGCAGGTGTGGTAGAAGCCGTAGGGGTCCCCCCCTCAAGAGCCATCAGTTGCTACCAGCTGTCAGATACAACAAGGCAGGCCTACAGCCGCCCCCAAGGCTCCCACACTACCTGTGGATGCAGTAGGGCTTGGCCATAGCTCCCTGAAAAGTGAAGGGCTGTCCCCAAAGCCTAGGCCTGGAGAAGGGGCTATGGTTCCCACTGAAAGTTGGAAGGCAAGCGTCACATTTAGATTATTGTCCTTGAACTATTCGCATCTTCTTTTTAAAAATTAGATTAATATGGGTTTGTGGCCTTTTAGAGGAAGATTCACTGCATGTCTGTGCAAGCCGGGCTTGCATGCCACAGACACCGTATGGGCACCAGCTTCAGGGAAGTGTACTAGCTCTTCTTTACCAACTGGGATCCGCACCCTAGGAGCCTACTGGTTAGGGAGAACACTGGAGAATACAACCACACCTCCTTAATGGATTGTCTTCATCAAAGTCAGCCGTTCTGGAAAACAAACTCCATCTATCATCTTGTGTTTGCAGTTTGGTCAAGCAGCTCAGTGCGACCATCCTGCCTGTTTTATCCTTCCCTAGGAAAGTGAGATGGAGGGAACGGTAACCAACCCACCAAAGAGTCCCAAGGGCTCTTGCTGCCTTCACCTTCCCCTCTGCAGAGTTCAGGCCATGTCACCCCCCAACCCCTAGCACACATTGAAGTTGCTTATGTTTAGACTTTCCTCCTCATTAGCTGTAGTTGCCAAGTTTCTGACATAGAAGCATGGTTTATTCCTTGCGATTAAAACATAGGCTTTACCACTGACCCTGCCTGGGATCAAACGGCGATATCTCTTCCATGATCCTTCTCCCTTTTATCCGCTTTTCCCTCACTTTCCCTTTCAGTGTACATTGTATCCTCTGTCTTTCTGAAAAGTACAGTTCACTAAATGAAATAATGTGTTTGTTTCCTATTGCTGCTGTAACCAATTGGCATGGACTTGGTGGCTCAAAACAACAAAAATTTATCATCTGACCATGCTGGAGGTCAGAGTCCAAAATGGGTTTTACTGGGCTGAGATGAGGTGTTGGCAGAGTTGTGTACCTTTTAGAAGCACCAGGGGAGAATCGTTTCCTTGCCTTTTCCAGCTTCTCGGGGCCTCCCGTGTGCCTTGGCTTCTGCCTCTACATCATTTTCACCCCTGCTTCCATCTCATATCCTCTCTTACCCTCACCTTCCTGCCTCCCTCTTATAAGGACCTAGACCTGCTTAGATAATCCAGGTTAATCTTCCCAACTCTGTCCCTAACTAGATCACATCTGCAACGGCCCTTTTACCATGTAACCTAATACAGTCACAGATTCCAGGGATCAGGATGTGGACATTGGGGGCCATTATTGTGCCTACCACAGAGAGCCTTATTTGTTTAAGAAGAGGCTGGTAAAGAGTTTGATCATCTTGGGGGTGGGGGTGGGGAGGAGGGTGTCAATGGGGAAAAAGGAGAAACATCTGTAACAAAAATAATAAAAAAAGAGTTTGATCATCTTTTTGTCATTGAATTAGGTATAAAAATATAGAAAATGATTCAAAGGAGGAATAAAAGTATTGACTTCTCCAAGGATATAATGGGGGCTTGGGATAAAATTCCCAATGACTGTATCAAACATGGATTCAAAACAGGTGTATATCCCATTAACAGTGCTCAAAAGTAACAACTGAGGTACAGGACAGTATCCCAAACCCATTTCAGATACAAATAAGTCAGACCTGCATTGTGTAATCCCCTATTTTGTTATAAATAAATTATTTCAAACTGTCATCAACAAAAACTTTAGTGCATGGCACATTCGAAATGAGGTGTGCATAGCCAGGATTTAGTAGAAATAAATCTAGTGGTATTCTTAAGTAAGTTCACGGAACCTATGGGGCGGGCGCTAGTTGGCATTATGTTGTATGACTCAGAACAGAACAGGAGAGGAACCAGGATTGCTTTATATAATGATAACCGTCACTGAATTCAAAGCTGTTTTTAGGAGATCTTAACGAATGTTCCCCTTCTCTTTCCTTCTCAAATGGCTGTTTCCTGACCCGTCCCTCTTGCTCCAGGATTTGCGCAAGCAGGTAGCGCCATTGCTGAAAAGCTTCCAAGGGGAGGTAAGCGTTTATATTATTTTATACCCTGAGCACCCTTCATAATTCATCGCGCTTTCTTTTTACTCTCATTAAATAAATGCCATTAACAGAAGGTGCTTACCCAGATGGAACCCTCCCAGCTGCACCGACCCAGTGTCGTGCAGATTTTGTGCTTCTTGATGTGATGTTTCCACCAGGTGGACTGAGCTCATTTAGACCATAGCCTGTAACAGCTCATGAACTTCCTCAAGCTCACTGGTTCCCCAAGCTGGGCTGGGGCGGCTGCTGCCATGAGGCCTCCTGTGTGGAAGGGATAGAGTGGGGCAATCTGGTGCTTTCACGTGCAACTGTTGGGGGAAGAGGAAGTTCATTTGATCGAGGCTTGAAAAAAACAACAACAGGCAGAAGTCATGAGGAGTATGTATAAGCAGGGTCAGTATAAGCAGGACTGGGCAAGATGATGGGCGGGCTGCCAGTCAACTGAGACATGCACCTTGGCCACCATAGAGTAATCCACGAAGAGGACGGTTGAGGTGGGTGACACTCCAGCTCCTTCTTAGCCCTTTGTATAGAGACTCAGTGGATTTCAGGAAGCCAGAAATGTTGTTATTGGTGTGGAGTTATTCACTCGGCCCTTATCTTCTCCTGTTGGAATGATGATAATAATACTGAGGAAAGGAAGCAAGACTTTTTTAAAGCCCTCTAAAGAACCCATATTGGTAGGACCATAGGAATTCACGGAGAGGAGGGGAAGGGGAGGATTCAGGGAAGTGAGATGGCAAGTTCAGGAGTGACGTGAGGCTGTGGGGTGCCTCCTAGGACACCTGGCTGAGGAGACTGGACTCCTGGGCCCAGAGCTCCACAGTAAGAGGTGGTGACTACCATTTGGCAAATTGTTCAGCATGCGGGTGACAGCAGAGGGTGAGGGAACAAATGAGGTTAGCCAGGAAGACTGCAGTGGGAGGCAAGGGAGGAGATTCTAGGACAGTGAGGGACTCGTGTAGGAAGACGAAGCAGCAGTGGTGCTGGTGATCACTGAAGATTTTAGAACAGTGCCATGGTGCTGTTCTCTCTGCTTAGAATTCCCTGCCTCAGGAAGCCCCCCTGGACTGAGCTCTGTAAGGCATGGAGGATGTCAGTCTCCCAGGTCTGGGAAGGACATGAACTGCCTTTTCTTCAGAAGTACATCTCCAAACCCTCATTCTGAGTAAAACTGTTACCTTACACCTACCCACATTTGATCTGATCTCTTTCTTCTACCTGTTCAGCAGCTTTGGTGAGGCCCACTGGCTTAGTGTTTCTCTACCTGAAATAGCTCAGTGTACTGTTTTTGTTGTTTGCTTGTTTTTATTTCTTTTTGAAAAATTTCTAGTCTATATAAAATTACAAAGATTAATGTAATGAACACCTGTACAACCTTTACCCAGACTTACCACTTGTTAACATTTTGCCACGTTTGCTTCCCACCCTGTTGTTAAACATTAGAAAGTAAGTTGCAGATAGCTCGGCACTGTACCCTTAAACATACCTATGTATCTCCTAAAATTAAGGATATTCCCCAACATTTCCATTATAACCCTGAGTATCACACCTGGGAAAATTAACACTAATATCTAATATTTGGTCCAAAAATAAAATTTCCCCAGTTATCCCCAAATTGTGTCATATTTTTTTTTTATTCCATAGCTATTTATCCCTCCTTCTCCTCCACTGCCACCCACCCCAACCTCCTGCAATCACCCCACTGTTGTCCATGTTCATGAATTCTTTCTTTTTTCTTCCCCTTCTCTTTATATATATATATATACACATATATACACACACACGTATACATATACATATATATATCTTTTAATATAGAATGTTATCTCCACCCCCTCTTACCTTTGTTATTATTTTTATTACATTGAATTTAATGTGTGTGTGATTATTACTATCTTTTTTAAGAATCTCAGTTATCTTATAGATTATCTCACATTCTGGATAGGGTAGTGGGTTTAGATCTAGATATATTACATTTGAAATGCCTGAGAAACATCTAGGCTTCCTATTTGCCCATTTTTCTAAAAGGGTAAAAGGTTATTTATAAAGTAAATGTTTTTATAGTACCATTAATTAATATTTACCAAACCTTTGCTAATTACTACATTTATATTAAACAATTTGTGCTTACTAGTATACTGATCTTACTAGAAGGGACTAAATCCTACTTGCTTCTGAAGAAGGGGCTTTGTGCAGAGGGCCACTGCAGATGGGGACCGCACGTGCAGGGGTAGTGTTCTGCTGAGTGAGGCCAGAAGCAGCATGTCCTGGTACTTTGCTGGGGTGGGATTTGTTCAGCTTGTTTTTCTAAAATGTCACCTTCTCTAATCAGAGATTTGTTCTTGTACCCTTCACTAGTATTTGCTGAATGCAATTTTATTTATCGGATATATTTTTTTAGTCACCCCAAGGTGCTTGAGTTCCCCTTGGAAAAATGTATGATATTAGTGAAAACAAGTTCTTTACCTCAGAATTCGTATAGATTACTTCCCTATTTTTCCCAAAAGGAAAAAAAAAAAACACAAAATAAAGTTTTCAGACAGCAAGAAATTCACACAGGACTTGAGCGTTCCTACAAGAACATGTATTTGTAGTGTGTTATAATGTAGGAAACATTAACCTCGCAGGGGCACCAGTTAGGCCCCTCGGTGTTTTCTTGTGGTTCCCAGGGTAAATCCGGACACCTTCCTTCCTGTGGTTTATGAGACGTGCATGATTTAGTAACCACTTACCTTTCTAGATTTTTCTTACTACTTACCACCTATCACTGGACACACAGCCATTCTGAATCTCTACCAGGCCCTTATGCATTGGCCTCCAAGCCTTTAACAGGCTGACTCTTCCTGAGGCACTCCTTCCTCCTTTCACTTCACCTGGCTCACTTCTGCTTGATGTCACTTCCTGAAGAAAGGCCTTCCCTGAGCCCCAGTGATAGGCCAGGTCCCCTGTACCATGTGCTCCCATTGCACCCCACACTATTTGTGACGCATTTGTCATTGTGCCGAGAGCTGCCTGTGACTTTGTCTCTGTCCCCAGGAGTTTGTAAATGTGTGTGCAGGCAACCTCTGTGTCCTGTCTTGTTGACCATTTGTATTCCCAGCACCTGATACAGCAACTGGAACTAAAGTATTTGGGCTCTCAACAATAGTTATTGAATAAATGCTTGAACAGTGAGGTTCCTCTGGAGGAGGTTTTTTTTAAAATTTGTCTTTATCTATCTCTCAGTTTGTGTGTTTTATAAGCCCAGCCAACTGATTAGTGAGGGTAAGGGGAGTAACCTAAATGGTCAATTCAATTTAAGGCATACTTTAGTTAAATAATTTAGACACTCCCTTCTGTGAAATGACACTGACACACTCTAGAAAAATGCTAAGTCTTTCAGATGGTCTCCCTCTCTCCTTGTTTCTCTCCCTGAGAAGGGTCATGGTTGAGAAGGTTGAGGAGGTCAGGAGTTGGCTTAGGGCCCCACTCCTCTTGGTAGGGGATATGGTTGCTTAAACCAAGTGTCCTCAGGGAGGAAAATCCTCTTAAATAACTTAAGCACTTATATTAGAGGGGAAATAAAAGACTGAAAATTCATGAGCTTAGCATACAGCTTAAATAGTCATGAAAGTACAACAGAATAAGCTCAAAGAAAATAGGAAGAAGGAGCTAATCAAAATAATTAATAAAAATATATAAGAATAAAAATGAACGAGAAAGAAAAAGACCCAAGAAAGAAACAGCCCAAAAGTTGGTTCTTTGAAAAGACTACTACAGTAGACAAACTACCTTCCTAATTAAGAGGGCGGAGGAGGGAGGAGACGCTTCAGAATGATAATAGAGATAACTTTGTAGCTACAGCAGAGATTAAAAAGATAGCAGGAATATTATAATCAATTTTATGCCAATAATTGTTAAACTCTAGAAAAGATGGACAGATTTCTAGAATACTATAACATATCAAAGCTGATCAAAGAAGAAGTAGAAAACCTGAATAGCCTTGCAACTATTACAGAAATATTTCCACAAGGTCTAGACATTTTTATGAGAGAGTTCTATCAATCATTCATGAAATAGATAGTTCTAATCTTTTGCAAACTCATTCAGAAAATAGAAAAAGAGAGAACAACACTTTCTAACTCCTTTTACGAGGCTAGCAACCTTGATGTCAAAACTAGATAAGGACAGTATAAGAAAGGAATATTGAAGCAGTCTAATTTATGAGTAGATATGCAGACGTCCTTTAAATGGTATTAGTAAATTGAATCCATCAAGCTCTGTGTATCCCAAGAATACTATTTGGTTTAATATTAGAAAAATATATTAGTGCAAATTAATATCATTAGCAGATTAAAGAGGAAAATATCTCAATCGTTATAGGAAAATAATTTGATAAAATTCAACATTCATTCATGATAAAAAAAAAAAAGAACAGAAACTACCAGCAAACTAGGAATAGAGGGGAACTTCTTTAACCTGGGTAAAGGTATTTATCAAATACCTGCATCAATCATACTCAGTGATGTTGAAAACATTCCCTTTAAATCAGGAAGGAGACACCAGTGTGAGACAGGAATGTGTCTACTAATGCTACTTTTATTTAACATTGTACTAGAAGTCTTAGTTAGCATGGAAGACAAGGAAAAGAAATAAAGTATACATATTGTAACAGAAGAAATAGAACTCATTTTTCAAGTAAGCTTAATTATTTAACAGGGTTGCTAGATACAAAATCAATATACAAAAGTAAATACATGCTTCTATATCAACAACAAACTGAGGGAGGATACTGCTGGAGATAGCAACAAAAAATAAAGTATACCTAGACATAAATATAACAATGCATAGAAACTTTCTGGAGAAAAGAATAACATTTATATTGAAGGATATTATAGATTTAAATGGAGAGAGGTAAGGTATTCAATGATAGAAATTCCCACAGGTGACAGTTGCAGGCCTGGGCTCTCTGGCACCACGGGCATGTTCTTTAATGTTGGTGCACTCTGGTGGTGCTTGGGGAGCATGGAGGGCCCCTTCTGCCCCTCCATCATCTCAGTCAACTTCCCCAGTCTTGGATGAGGACCATTGATGTTCATTTTGTGTAAAGTGCTTGGCAAACACAGCTTCAGGCTCCCCACCCCTTCTAACCAGCCCCTTCTATATCAGATCTGGCTTTCCACACCTTGTCCTGCATACATATCCATAACTGTGTGCACCTTTTACCACGACCTGATCTGCACCCCTTGGAGGAGTGGGGCCTAGGTTAACTGCAGACTGTGACTTCATCCCATTATCACCTGCTGATGTGACTCATGTGAGGGGCCAAGTAATTTTTTGCAGCTTCCCTTTGTACTGAAGATCCACTGTAGGTAGGTATAACATACCAACAGAACCGCAATCAGGCCGTGTGAAGTCCCACATTGCCTCTGATGCTGGGTTTTACTCTCTGATGTTTGTTCATTTTTTCATTCAGTAAAACCTTGAGAGCCAACTATGTGTAGCTCTGGACCAAATGGAAGCTAAGGATGTAGCCATGGATATAGTCAACAAGGCCTCTGCTATCTTGAAGCCTGTGTTCTAGTGAAGAGAGAGCGATGATAAACATAAGGAGTGGTGTCGGATGGTGACAAGTGCTGTGAGGGAAATAGATGGGAAGGTGGAAATAAATGTGAGGAGCAGGGCCGCATCTGTAGAGAGTTGTCCTGAAGGCCTCTTCCAGGAGGTGACATTTGAGGTAAGACCCGAGTGATGAGAAGAACCAGCCATACACAGAGCTGGGGAGAGAGTCAGGCAGAGCAGGGCAAGTGCCAAGGTTCTGAGGAGGGACAGTGCTCAGGATGACCAGAAGCCAGAAAGAAGACAAAATGGCTGGGGCTGAAGAAGAGAGGGAGGAAGGCAGGCGGGCGTCTGGTGGGCCATAGTGTTAAGTTGCTTTGAAAAGCTCTAGTCCAAAGGAGAGGTCTGAGTGCAGTGGAAAGCAAAGGCACTGTGCACACTTGACAGATTTTAATCAAATAATAGATGAAATGTATTAAACTGGGTAAATATTCCATGAATTAGTTGAAAGTGACTAAGAGTTTCAAGGATGTCCTGTGGCCCATATCTGTTGCACTGTAATATATTTAAGTGTTCAGATCTAAAGGCCATGTCTAAATAAAGCCAGGGTGTCCGAGTGCTTTACTTCAAAGAACATTTCACACGGCGTTAGAAGACCTGGGAGCCTGCCCAGGCACTGTCACTCACCCTTCTGTGACCTCAGGCAGCTCCCGGGCCTCTTTCTGCCTGACTTTGCTCATCTATACAATGAGTGGGTGAGGGAGATAGTCGGCAGGGAGCCTCATAACTCTGAAGTCCAGTATGAGCCAGTGGACTAATACTTGGGTTGACTATCATCAGCAGACAGAAGGGGACTTTTCCAGCAATTAGAGCTGTTCAAAAATGGAATGAGCTGCCATCTAAGGTAATGAGTTTCCTGTTACTGGCGGTCTTCAAACAAGGGCCAGAGGACCACTGGTCAGAGATGTGGTCAGCTCTTACCTATTCTTTTTCAAGGCCCAACCCAAATGCTGTACCCTCTAGGTCATCCCCAAATGCCCACCAGAAACAAACTCTCCCCCTCTAGCCTCTGATAGGGCTCCATTTGTATCTCTCTTGATTTTGAGCCTGAAGATACTCTGCCTTACATTTTAGTTATGGAACACAGTTTAACTTGCTCTAAGCCTTACGCTTCTGAAATCGGGAGGGTAGGAACTGTGTGTGTGTGCATGTGCACATGCACATGCCTGTACTTAGCAAGTACTGCATTGTCATGGGCAGGATGCTATTAGAGAAGATTGGACCAAATTGATGGTTCCTAAAGCTGGTACTCAGAAGGACCAACTGGCTGCATGAGAATCAACCATGTTTCTAGAAATTCAGCTCCCTGTGCTCCCCTCGCCACCCCCAAGGTTCAGATTCATCAGGCCTGGGGTGGGACCTAAGAATCTAATTTTACAAAGTCCACCCTGATTCTCATTCATAGCTAATTGTAGGAACCACTGGGCTAGGCTCCCTCCAGGGGCAGTTCTTCTAGGTCAAATTCTGTGATTCAGTGCCTACTCCAGCACCTTAGGTGGTAGGTAAGGAGCCCTGTGATTTAGTTTACAATGTATTTCCAGGTGTCATATCCTTGGCTTTTTCCCACCAGGCTGGTCTGTTTACTGTACCCTGAACATTCTGTGTGGTTTCCTGCCTCTGACCTTTTCCTAAAGTCACGGCCTCTGTTATTATAACCTTTTACTCTTCCTCACCTGTAAAAATCATTTCCATCCTTTAAGATCTAACTGAAAGTGTGCCTCTCTCGTTCCTTTTCCTTACCATCTCAGCCTGTTTTTAATTTTCTTTCAAGGGTCTGCATTATCTCTTAGACTGTATATCACCTTCTCCCTTCTGAGCTGTTTAATAAGGTGTTCTCAGCTGAATTTCTCTCTCCCTCTCACCTTCTCCTTCATCAGTAAGTACTCATTGAATGCTGTGTGGGAGGCTGTGCACTTGGTTCCTAGTGACCCACAAGAAACATAAGGCTGGTTCCCCTCCCAGGGGCATCAGAAGTATCTGCAAGTGTGGGACCCCGTGTCCCTCAGAGATGAGTACAGAGTGGACCAGGCCCTGAGGACACTGACAGGCTCTGGCTGGAGAACAGAGGAGACTTCATGAGGACCCCAACATAACCTGTTGTCCAGACCTCTTTTCTGATGGGGACTTCCTTCTCACCCAACACAGCCATCTTCAGACTCTCAGCCCTTTTCACATGTGATAGTTGAGGTGGTGGTGGTGGTGGCGGCAGTTTTTGTGGTGATGGTGTGTTTTAATTATCTTACAGTAAAATCTGAAGGCCTGGCGATACGGTGTCTATCTGTAGGCTTTCTCCATGATGGCTCAATTAGGGGAGCCAGTAGGACTGTGGTTCAATATTCAGGCCAGCTTCCTAATTGAAAACACATTTTCTTTTCCAAAGCTGCAGCTGGTTTGGTTCTGCTCATGCAGAAAAGGATATAACCTTGCATAACATAGGAAATGAACGGTTGAGAGAGAAGCCAAATTCAATTTCAGTCAGATATGTTGAGGCTAAGCCCATGATCTATGGAAGCAGGGGAGCGAGCCGCGTGCATGTGGAAAGGGGCGCACTCAGCAGTCTATTAATCACGGCCGCCCGCCCGGCGCTGCCGCCACCGCCGGTGCCACCGCGCCAGCGCCGCTCCTCCGACGGGCTGGAGAGCAGCCAAGCACTCCAGAAGTTAACCTCTTAAAGACCCAGAGCTGCTTTCTGTTGAATAAATGTAATTTTGTGGTCAGAAATAAATGCTTGTGATGTAGCAGGAGCTTTGAAAACAACAGAGAGCCAAAGCTATTACAAATTGCTCCGTGTTGTGGAAGTCAACAGCATACATCAAAATTCCGAGTGTACGGCAAATTGATTTCGGCCCAGAGCTCTGCAGCTATTCAATAAAAGTCCTATTAAGCCATTGTATGTAATGAACAATCCAGAGCAAATCTAATATTTTCAGTGGATAATGATTTTTAGCATCCTCTCAGTAACCGTCGCTAGAGTTCTTGGATGTTTACAGCGCGTACCCACGTGTGCTGGGCCCTCCTCAGCTTTCCTTTACCTCTCTGCTGGAGGACCCGCGTCAGGCACCCCTGTCAGGCACCCCTGAACACGGACTCTCTCGGGGTTCAGCAGCAGACCTTGCTCCTGAAGAAGGGCACAGAGGATTCTGGTGTCCCAGTGTCTGGCACATAGTCAGTGCCTGGGAAGTGTTTGTTGAAATGAAATGAATGGAGTTGAAATGGATAAAAGGGAGCTCATAGAGATCCAAAATAAATTAGTGAAATGAAATTTTGACACAGTTGACTGGAGGCTCTAGAGAGTAAGAGATCAAAAGTAAGGAATTCAAGGTCCCATATGACAAAGAGACCGGTGCCAGTGCCCAGAAGGAGCCCCAGGGCTTGCCCATTGCTCCTTGACAGTCAGGAAACAGGTTCTGTGTCAGGAAACCCATGCTGATGGAGCCACCAAAGCGATCTTGTGGCCAGCTGATTGGGAGTCACCTCAGCAGGGGCCACCATGCCCTCCTCAGCTGCTCCACTGCTATTCACCGCCGCCCTATGATGATCCTGGTCACACTGAACTATGCCCCACTCACTTCATGTCAGTCTGCCCTTCTAGACCACACGCTTCTGGAGGACGAGGTTTACTCATTCGTTCTCTCATTCAGTATTTACTGAACATCTACTGCATGCCAGGCTAGACCTGAACTAGACCCTGGCATGTGGTAGTAATTAATGTGGACACAGCTTTCATGTTACTTAGCAGAGGCTGCTTTCATGGAGTTTAACAGGAGAGCAGGATCTATATTCCCATGTGGCACATAGCAGGCCTTTGGCAAAGGATGGATGGGTGGATGGAAGGATGGATGGATTGGATGGGCAGGTGGGGGGATGGATAGATAGTTAGCAACCCCAGTATATAAATCAAAAGCATTCTCTGTCAATACAAAAGGCTCTGTTCTGTCTGCTTACACTCCCAGCCCCATTCAGGGAATCATGTGATACCAGGAGACAGTTGTGATATGAAGGTAAGAGCACTGGGAAGTGTTTAGACCTAGACTTGGTAGGCCCAGGTTTGAGGCCTTACTTACCTCAGGTCAGTGGCCTTGACCTTCACCTAGTCAGCTGACCTCTCAGTGCCTCTGTTTCCTTATATGATAAATATGATGGTTTGGGGGGAATAGATTTGAATGAGGATTAGAAGTAGTATTTGTAAGAATAGACTGACTATAATAATTTCTTTTTTTTCCTGGACTAAAATTATTCCACTTGTAATGTTCAGTCATATAGTATTTACTTGAATACTGTGGAATTTAAATTACTAGGGTATTTTATTTTCTGCAGATCTCTTTTCCCTTAGAAAAACTCAATCTGGATGTTAATTAGGTTTTACTAATGTTCCATCAATTTAATGCAGTAATTCCTTAAATGAAACTGACACCAAGGACCAGATGGTCAAAAGGAGGATTGTGAGCGTGTATGTGAGCGACTCTGGGGAGCGAGCATAGGGGCACTGATGATAGTGGAGAACCCAGAGGAGTTTTGTTGCTTGCATGTGGACAGTCCACATTCCACCTCTCCCCAGTCTGTTTCAGACTGCACCCCTGCTTTCTTTGCTAATATTATTCGCACAGTGTTTTACATCTAAAAATCACCGTGTCTATGATTTTATGCGGCCTTCCCCGCCACCCTGTGCTGGAGACATTATCACCAACCAGAGTGACTGGGTGGGAGGGTATTCATGAGTTTGAAGAGCAGAGTGGGTGCCTGAAGGTGAGGTCTGTGGCCCCCCAGTTCCAGGCTCTTGGCTCCCTTGAGCCTCATTATGTCCAGCCAGATAGCACCCTCTTGTCACTACATACTCACCACCCCCAGCAAGTGTTCCCAGGCTGAAGGAGCCCACTGGCCAGGTAACTTTCAGTGACACACTGGTTAGCCACCTTCACAGACAACCCTTGAGATTGGAAGTGGAGTTAGTAGGGTTATGGGTTGGAACCCAGGTGTTTGGGCTTGTTGAATACTTATTCCACCCACCTCCATGGAAGGGGACACGACCGGTGTTAATTTAAAAATAAAAATACAGCTCTGACCTGTGTGACTTAATTGGTTGGAGCATTGTTTCATACACCAAGAAGGTTGCAGGTTCAATTCCTAGTCAGGGCAAATGCCCAGGTTGAGGGTTCAATCCCCAGTGGGGCGCGTGTAGGAAGCAACTGATGGATGTTTATCCCTAGCGTTGATGTGTGTGTGTGTCTGTCTCTCTCTTTCAAATCAATGGAAACATGTGCTCAGGTGAGGATTAAAAAATAATAAAAATAAAAAATAAAATACAAACTATAAAAAATAAAATAAAAATTCAGACTCAGTGCTGTTTCATCTGTGCCCCTCTAAGTACAACTTCCAGAGCCTTCTAAGTTGCCAGCCAGGATGAAGCAACCTGGCCTGGTAGGCCAGCAGCCTCCCAGCTCCCTTCTTCACCTAGGACTGGAACAGACTTTGCCCCCTTGTTTTGCCACTGCTTGGGGCTACTCCTTGTCTTCATCCCCGTCCTCTCTCCCAGGCCATCAGTGAGGACCCAAAGTGGCTGGGGTTAAGTCCAAGCCCTGAAGTAGGAAATGGAGACTGAGCTGGAGAGCAGGTTCCTCTGAAGCATGGCAACTGAGTGCAGCCCTTTGGGGAGATGAAGGAGAACGTCTCATCACTTCAGCTGTGTACCAGAAGCTTCACATATGTTATCTCGTTTAGTCTGCACAACAGCTCAGCCCTAGAGCTTTTATGATCACTTCTGTAGAAAGGATAAAATGGGCCCAGAGAAATCAAGTAACTTGCCTGATGCCACAGAGCTCATCAGCCTTAGAGCTGAGACTTGAACTCCAATGTCTGACTAAAGCCCCAAAGCTTGAAAAGTGTCTTGAAATTGCTTCAGAAGTAGGAAGAGATCCGGAGATCTGTGAGATTACACTTTCTTTTCCAGCATAACAAGAAGAGAGAAACCTACCAGATTATAGTAGAAGCATGAAAAGGAAAGAGACTGGTTTCTAGGGCTGTTTGGGGAAAGAACCTGGGGATCTACCTGGGACATAACTGTGCTCCTCAGTGAGTGCCTTCAGCTCCTGGTTCAGAGCCCACTCTGTCCCCACAGCTCCTCAACTCCCAAGCCCCATTCATCCTAAAGCCTGAGACCATTGGTGTTTGGGGACTTGGGGAGAGCAAGTCTGACCCAGAGACACATGGCCTGGCATCCTCCCCAGCAAACTGAGCATGTGTTCTCGTGAAAAGCAGCAGGTCAGTGTCACAGCCCTGGAGCACAGTAGCATCCTGTGGTGGGCACGTGTGCAGGGTATGCAGGGCACGCCTGGGAACACTTCCTAACATCCATGTTGGGCCAGCACTTATAGGGGTGTGGAAGCAGACTCCGGGACATGGGGCACGTACACTGCTTCTTCCTCCTTTACTCTCTCTTGGCTTCTCTCCAGTGTTCCCGCCTGCCCCTCTAGTGGCTCCTTCCTGGGGAGGCAGTTTAAAGTAACAGAGAAAACCAAACAGACAAATCACAGGTTTTGAAACCAGACAGATCTAGATTTGAATCTTGACATCATCATTTACCAGTGTGACCTTGAATGAGTCATTTTAGCTTCTTTGTGCCTCATCCTTGTAATAAAAAACTGCCTTGCAGAGTACAGACATTATATGTATAAATTTAAAGATCATGCTATAGAGCAATGCTGTATATACAGTAGTTCTAGTTCGGCCTCTTAAATACTGGTGCTCCCCCAGGAATCAACCCCAGCCTTCTGGAGCTCTCGCTGTGCACCACTCCATCCATGTTTCCTGAGTGACTTCATCGGGACCACTTAGAGGCTGATAGTTCCAAACCTTTGTCTCAGGCCTGGGTCTCTTCCAACTTTAGGCTCCCCTGGAGCTCCCACTTTGGGCCTCTTAGAAACTTAAAACTGTCACCTACCCCCAGTCACATTCACCTCTGCATTCCCCATCTCAAGGCAGGTGACCAGCCCCCAGTCACCCTGGCCAGAACTCTGGGAGGACCCCTGTCTGCCTTCAAATCCTGTGAATTCTGCTTTCCTCACCTCGCTCGGATTGGCTCCCTCCTTTCCGACACACACATTTCCCATCTCTTTCCTTCACTGTCACTACCACGCTTTCACCATCTCTCAACCTCCTGTGGAGTTGCCTTCCCATCCAGAGTGATCGTTTCAGTCACTGCTTGCTGACATTCTGTGGGACTCCCAATACCTTTCAGTGTAAAGCTGCCGCCCCCTGGCTTAGCCATCCAGCTTCTGCCTGCTCTTCAACCTCCTGTCTCCCGTTTAGCTCTGTGCCAGGCGCAGCAGATCCTGCACTTTTTGGAACACGCCATTCTGTTTTCTCCTGTTTTTGTCTTTGCTCGGACTCCCCTTCCCCTGAAGCCTCGCCCCCTCCCACCACGAAGGAAGCTGATCTCCTGTCATCTTTAAAACTCCCTTAAGTGTGCACAACACAACATACAGAACAGTATCTGTAATAGTCGACCATTTGTGTATTTTTTTAAAGGAAGGCAGTGTTTGTACACAGATGCTTATAATGCATAACATATTTCTGGAAAGATACACAAGAGAATTTTTACCTGTAGGCCAGGCAGCTGGGTGACAGGTGGATGTGGATAGGAAGGAGACCTACTTTTCCCTGTATACTTATACCTTTTGGGGTCTGGTGTTTTTATTTTCTTTTTACAATTAAATAGTTTTTAATATATTCACAAAGTCGCATAACCATCACCACTATATAATTCCAGAACATTTTTATCACCTCAAAAAAGAAAACCCATACCCATTAGCAGCCACTGCCCATTCACCCTAGCCCCAGGCAACCACTAGTGTACTTACTTTCCAAAATCTCTATAGAATTGACCATTCTCAACATTTCATATAAATGAAATCATATAATATATAGTATTTTGTGATTTCTTTCACTTAGCATATTGTTTTCAAGATTTATTGATGTTGTAGCATGTATCAGTACTTCATTCCTTTTTATGGCTGAAAAATAATCCATTGTATAGATCCACATTTATTTCTCCATTATCAGGTGATGGCCATTTGGGTTTTTGCCACCTTTGCCTATTATGAATAATGCTGCTGTGAATATTCATACACGATTTTATGCATAGATATGTTTTCATTTTATGTGCTTATTGGCCATTTGTATGTCATCTTTGGGGAAATATGTATTTAGATTCTCTGCCCATTTTTAATTTAGTTATTTGTCTTTTTATTGTTGAGCTGCAAGAGATCTTTATGTATTCTGGATACTAATCCCTTATCAGATAATTGATTTGCAGAAATGTTCTTCCATTCTGTGGGTTGTCGTTTTCATTTTCTTGATGGTGTCCTTTGCAGCACAAAAGTTTTAAATTTGATAAAATCCAATTTATCTATTTTTCTTCTGTTGTTTGTGCTTTCGGTGTCATGTCTGAGGTCATGAAGATTCACACCTGTGTTTCCTTTTAAGAATTTTACAGTTTTAACTCTTACATTTTGGTCTTTGATTCATTTTGAGTTAATGTACAATGTGAGGTAGGGTTCTAACCTAATGTGGATAATCAGTTGTTCCAGCATTGCCTGTTGAAAGACTGTTCTTTCCCCCATTGATTTGTGCTTTTACCCTTATCAGAAATCAATTAACTGTAATGTGAGGGTTTCTTTCTGGATTCTCTATTCCATTGATCTGTATGTCTATCCTTATGTCAGTGCCACAGTTTGGTGAATGTAGCTTTGTACTAAGTTTTGAAATTGTTAAGTGTGAGTCCTCAATTTTGTTTTTCTTTTTGAAGTTTGTTTTGGCTATTTTGAATCTCTTGCATTTTCATATGAATCTTGGGATGAGCTTTACTAATTTCTGCAATGAAGCCAGCTGGGATTTGATAGCAGCCAGCTGGGATTTTGATAGGTATTACACTGAATCAGTAGATCGATTTGGGACTTTTGCCATCTTAACAATATTAAGTCTTCCAATCCATGAATATTTCTTAATTTCACTTTCAGATGGTTTATGGCTGGTGTGTAGAGAGACAATTGATATGTGTGTATTAATCTTGTGCAACCTTGCTACATGCTGTATATGTTTCTATACCTTTAAAATTTTCTATTTACATATATTATCTGTTCACAGAAATAGTGTTTTAAAAATCTTAGGTAGGCATTCATCATCTGTGGTTTACCTGTGGGGGGGGGGGAGCACCATCCCTCCTGAGGCCTACTGGGAGTAGAATTGGGAGGCTCTGACCCCAGAGCATAGGATAGCACACCACTGGGCACATTTAGCCATTCCTTAAATGTTTTATTGACCAAGTGAAGGAATGAACACACTAGTAAGTGAGACAGGCAGGCAGCATGTCCCACCTCTAAAGCACTCTGCTGTTTGCAGAGATTTTCCAGCTGTGATCTGCCTACCTGTTGATTCTGGTTTTGCACTCTGGGGAGGGAGAAGATAGCTAATCCTTCTTCCCCACAAGAACCCTCTAGGTATATGTTGGCAACCAGAATGTCAGATGTACATGAAAGGGCTTTGTAACCTGTAAAGGAAGGTAGGAATGCTTTCTGCTGTTTTTATTGTCTTTTCTGTTATTGTCATGTGTCCTCTGACACAGGTCTTTTCTCCATGACCTCACATCCTTATCTCCCCCCTCAGTCTTCATGTCACTGTCTTCTTCTGGATTTCTAACCAGTTTTATTTTCTTAGAAACTTTGAGGGTGGAGGGTAGTTAAGGAATACCTCTGTCAGTGTATATAAGATGTAATTTTGTGTCATTACCCAGCTCTACAATGCATTGCCTTTTTTTTTTAGTGATTTGAGAGAGAGAGAGAGAGAGAGAGAGAGAGAAACATCGATTTGTTGTTCCACTTATTTATACATTCATTGGTTGATTCTTTTATGTGCCCTGACTGAGGATTGAACCCGCAACTTTGGTGTATCAGGACGATGCACTAACCAACTGAGCTGCCCGGCCAAGGCCTACACTGCATTGCCTTTGTAACCAAACTGCCCTGTGGGATGGGTCCTCCCTGCTTTGAGCAGTATAAGGATTTTCAGTAAATCCTGTTCAGTTATCTGTGGTGGGGAGTATCATGGAAATGATTCTTCCTCACTAAACTCCATTTGGTTGTCACAAATCACAAAGGAACATAACCTTAAGAAACAAAGCCGGTGGTGGTGGTGGGCTCCCATGCCCGTTTGCAGTCCCTCTTTTCCACATTGCTCCAGAGGTGACCAGCATTCTGGGAAGGGCTCCCTCCACACCAGGTCTTCTCTGGTCTCCCCATAGAACTCTCACAATGGCAGGATGAGTACTTGCCAAACGTTAAGTAAACATGTACTTAGAGGAGAATTACTGGGCTCTGCTACTGTGACCTTCCTTCAGAAAATATGCCTATTCCTTATACATGGCTGTGTTCAGTTAAAATTAGAACTCTGAAGCTGTGGCCGAATCCACGTCTGTTTTGGACAGGACCTCGGTCATTCTCTGTTGACTTCTAGTATTCCACGTGGCTCTTCAAATCATGTTTTGCTCGCAGCAAGACATAGAGTGAGACAAAACTCTTCTCTCATATCCTTGCAGCTCTTGCTGATCATTATTGGCCTCTAGTCCAGCAGAGAACATCGATTTGAAAATTCTGTTAATGGGGCGTGTTTATTTCTAAATCATTAGCTTGTAAATTCCCAGGGTATAGGCTAGTGGATTGTTTCTGATCGCACCATTACCACTGCGGTATCTTAAATATTGTTTAAGAGTCTATGTCCCCCAACACTTTAATCATTTTGGCTTTCTGCTTGATTTGATGGCAGAGGGGGGCAATTTATGGTGTAGTCAAAACAGAATGCTGGATTTGGATTTTTCGAGAAAGGTTACTGATGTTTACTTAGTTTCTGTATACTCTGTTCCATACCGGATACTTGATATGGGAGGTTCTCACATTTTATTTTCACAACACCTTAGCAAGGAGAGAATTATTCACCAAACTGATGAAGAGACCAAGGCATAAAGAGTTTAAGTTACCCACCTTTGAGTCATTCAGCAAGCAGGGCCAGATTCAAACCCAAGTCTGTGTTCCTTCATAGCACACATTCTTTCCACCGACCACACAGCCTTGGGCTCCAAGCCCAGCCTTGGTGCACTGTGCTGGGGTATCATCATATTCTTGGCGGGGGGTCATATCCTTGCTTAGGGGCCTGGTTCTGAGTGACTTGGTTGGTTTTGCATCTGAGAAGTGGTGCTGCCAATATGGCGGCTCCTTCACCTTTCACAGCAACCAAGACTTATTCTCCCCACTTTGCAGACAAAGAAACTGAAGCACAGAGGGGTTAATTCAGTGGCTGAGGTACTATTCCTACGTTTGTTCTGGAGCTGGGACTCAAGCCTGCTTTTCCGACATTGTACCCATACCCAGGCTGTCGGCACTGTGTGGCACTGCCCTGCCTGTGCCTGGCAAGGCTCGGGCAACACCCTAAGATGAGCCTTTTCCATTTCAAAATACACAGCAGTGGGCAAGCATCAAGACCAGTCTTTCTGTTTCATACCTTTTTGGTGATCCCAGGGCCCCTGTAAAAGCCCATGCCATTGTCTGTGTCTGTGCCTCACAGCTGGGGTGACAAGGCACCCTGTGTGTGGCCTGTGGGGGTAGACCAGCTGGGCAGCACTGGGACACCTGCCGCAGCCCACTTGTTGTACCCCAGTGTGCAAATGAGAGCATCCTTTCACTGGGAATTGAGTGTGCAACAGTTTTGGCGCACAGGCTGAGGCCACCCTCCGGAGTCACCAGTGTACGAACAGTGTTCAGTAAGAAAAGTAGCTGCAAGGCTATACCCTGCCCACCAAGGGCTAGGTCCAGTTGTAGGCACTTTGTACACACTCCTTTTTAATACAGTAATCCCCCCCTTATCCACGGTTTCACTTTCCATGGTTTCATTTACCACAGTCCAAAAATATTAAATGAAAAAGTCCAGAAATAAGCAATTCATAAGTTTTAAATTTTGCACCATGCTGAGTAGCATGAGCACCATCCTGCTCTATCCTGCCCTGGACTTGGATCATCCCTTTGTCCAGCGTCTGCATGCTGTAGACTCTACGCCCATGAGTCACTCGATAGCTGTC
This sequence comes from Tadarida brasiliensis, assembly GCA_030848825.1. Taxonomy (NCBI): domain Eukaryota; kingdom Metazoa; phylum Chordata; class Mammalia; order Chiroptera; family Molossidae; genus Tadarida; species Tadarida brasiliensis. Next base: position 104,787,018 of record CM061258.1, on the reverse strand, counting down.
TCGGTTATCAGATCAACTGTCGCAGTATCTCAGTGCTTGTGTTCAAGTAACCCTTATTTTACTTAATAGAACACAGTCACATAACTTTTATTACAGTATATTGTTATAATTATTCTATTTTATTGTTAGTTATTGTTGGTAATATCTTACTTGCCTAACATAAATTAAACTTATCATAGGTATTTATGTATAAAAATACATGGTATATATGGGGTTCGGTAGTATCCACCGTTTCAGACATCCACTGGGGGTCTTTGACCATGTCTTTCGAGAATGGGGGAGGGGGGATGCTGTACTTACCAAAAGCCATGAAGCCCATGAAGAGGTCTTATTTTTCTCCACTTTAGAGATGACATCACCTGGCTAGTTCCTCTCCAACCCTGAAGCCCCTCCCTTCTCTTTCCCTTCCCGACGCTGCCTCACCAGGGTTCTCTTGTTCTGACAAGAGCAGTTTGCTCTTCCCTAAACTAGATCAGAGCTTGGCTGTCACGACGTACCACTTTTTAGACTAGACTAAACTCTGGTAGGTAGTAAAAGCTTTTCGTAAAGCTTTTAATTATAGGAAACTGCCTTCTCTACTCTGATCTTCCAAAGTAATCAATGCTGCAGAATTCAACAGTGAGTTTCAAGGAATCCCTTGGTCTGTGCAGCCTTCTCTGCCTGGAATCCACCCTTGTTCATTCACAGACACTTTCCAGGCAGCCTCCTGTGCTAGTTAAGACCTGGGTGCTGGGGATAGAGAGGAAGGTGCCACTGCCCCAGCCTGGGACAGACCACAGGGAGGTGGAGAGGGAGCTCACAGACATTAGTCACCATCACACAGTGTGAGAAGTGGGCAGAGAGAGATTTACAAAGAGCTCAGGTGGCATAAGGACCAAGTGACCAGCAGTGCCTGGGGAAGTCTGGAGGACACCACAAAGGAGGCATCACCTAGACTGGCTCCTGAAAAGAGAACTGGATTCTTTGTGCCTGGGGTGAAGGGCAGAGGACCCAGGGTGTAAAACCCTGGAGGCATGAAGAGCATGGCGTGTTGAGGGAATCAGGCTTGGAGTAGAAAAGTATGATCAGTTGGTAACTTAAGCAAGGGCCATGTTGGGGAGGGTTTTGGAACCCCAACCTAAGGATGTGGATTATAGTCTGGGAGTGAGGGGAAGTCGTTAGGGCACGGTGGCCATATGGTCCCACTGTGCACATGTAGGACAGTGACCCAGGGCCACTGTGAAGAACGCATCATGCTCTGTGGTGAGGAGAGGCCACATACAGTTAGGGATATCCACTGGGTACTGGTCTGCAGTGTCCAAAATGGAAGCATGGAGGAGCTTCAGTTAAGGCTGAAGCATCAAAAGAGGGAAAGAGATTTGAATTCTGAAATTTGATTTCTAAGGCCAAATGAGCAGGATTTCATGGATGATTGTGGTCAAGGCTAGAGGAGAAGGAGGATTTACACATTTGTAAATATTACACTATTTTGTTCTTTTTTCAATTCTAAGCAAAGCGTCTTTTCCAGTTAAAATTCAGGCTTGTACCTGTTCTCCCCACATTTCCTTCCTCTGCAGAAAACTGAAGACTGCTGTTGAAAATTCTAATAACAACCCCCACAGCCTCAGACCCATTCATGACTCTGAGTTATAGGTGGGTGAGAGATTTTCTGCAAGAAATATCATTTTAAGACATATGTATAGCTCTGAAAAGTTGTAGCAACCCACTGTAAATGCTGTTTAGGAGACTTTCTTAACATGGTGATTGATAAAAAATTCTTTTTAAAATGGTGATTTCTTTTGTACAACAGCTAATGCTTTGACTGAATTCTCCTCTAACTGACCCTCTGAAATTTTGATGCTTAATTTAGACATATTTGCATGATGTTTCTTTTTCTAAATACATCATGGGTCAATAATTATCACCAACACTGCAAACTAGCTCGTGAATAGCTCTACCCTCCTGTCACATCTCCTGTCTCATGTGATTCTCCCAGGGTTCCTACAAGGCAGGCATTCTAATCATTCTCCTTTCCTAGACACAGAAAATAAAATTCAGGGAGGCAGAGGGTACATAGCTGGCTCAGTGTTCCATGATGGAGCCATGCCTTAAATCCAGTCTTCTGATTTTCAACCCTGTGCCCTTTCTACTTTGTCATGCCATCTCCTCCCTGCCCTGCCCCTGGCAAAAATAACCAAGCTGCTAAACGAACAAACACCCTTTGGCCCTCATGACGTTGGTTGTTTATACTTTGTGCTCTCTTCTTAGAGATGTGACCATCTCTCAGGATTTGAAATAGACTCCTTTACTAGATCATGCTGCAGTAACAAGCATCCCCTATCTCAGTGGCCTATGGCAATGAAAGACTATCCCTCATTCATATTATATGTTGGCTGTGGGTTGACTGCAACGGCTCTGGCACCACGTGTTGTCTTCATTCCAGATCCCAGTGGAAGCAGCAGCTCCTGTCAGGTCATGCTGTTCTCATAGCAGAGAGAGAAAGTGCAGTAGGTGAACCACACAATTTCTCTTAAATCTTAAGCTCAGACATGGCATGGTCACTTGTCCTCCATTGGCCGAAGCAGTTTGTTCAGTGGGACGGGCAAGCACCCACGTGGAAGGTGCTGTTACACCACAAGGCACATGGCAGTGGGCAGAGGTATGCAATGCCTCCGGCAGGGAGGGTGGACAGTGACTGGGAGCAGTCATTCAACATATCACATGACTCCCCAGACTCCACCGCGCAACTTTGCTGACACCGAAATGGTTGGGCACTTTCTCACCCCTTCCAAATCTCAGGGGTCTTGGGGTTGATTTTCATGAACTTGGTCTCCAAACATGGCCTCTGAGTTTTCATACCACTCTAAGCAAATATTGATTGTTTGAGATTTAGAACCTTTATATAGACCTTTATTTTTTAATTTAATTTTTATTACACCAAAACCAAACTCAGGATTATAATGTGATGTTGCCGGAAGGGTAATTGTTGGATCCAGGAAGCTTACAGCCGGTCCTGTGCGTCTCGCTAGAGTGAGCACATAGCTCACCGCACAGCACCTCGGGTGTGCAGTGTGCTGGCTCCAGCCAAGTGGCTGTCATATCAGCACATGAAACAACTGTTTACTGAACAAAGAACTCTTTACATATTAAGCATTTTCACAAAGATTTAAAACTGGATTCCTTAACCATTTGCTCACTTGTTGACCAATTGAGATAAATTTTTATTCACACATAAAAAGGTATTGAACACCTACTATGTTCTAGTCTTTGGGAAGTGAGGCTGTTGAGGCGAAAATGTAGTTTGGGCTTTCAAGGAATTTAGGATCTCCTAAGGGAGCATTATCTGCAGTTCTGAAGCAATCCCATGTGGTGATGGGAGTGGCTGCAGCAGAGAGATGGATCAGCTGAGCCTCAAGGATCAGGGGAACATTCCTAGGAGGCGCCTTCCAGGCTGCGGGGAAATTGCTCACGTATTCAGAGAACTGGGAGTAACCCGGGTGTGGCTGTAGTGTGAGGTGTGGCAGGAGGGGAGGCTGATCCCTGGAGCAGAACAGGTTTTACCCAGGGCCAGGGCCCGAGCATAGTCGAAGCTTCTCCAGATCTGTCCCAGTCCTGCCACCTGTCCTTGCCATTCCTCAGAATGGCTTAGGCGGTGCCGGGGGAATCTCTACCTCAAGCTGTCTTTGCACATTAAGTAGCCAGAATGTCTAACTTCAGTTCCTACTTTTTTAACCATCTGTGCCTTAGGACCTCACCCCAAACCTCTTCTCATTCACAAACCTCTTCAAAGCCCTCGTGTGAGGGGCTGTCACAGTGAGCCCTGGCTCGCCATCGCAAAGGCAGGAGCACATGGGCCCAAGCACCTGCAGCAGGGAGGCATGAGGGTGGAGGGCATAAAGATGAGGATGATGCTCCATTTCCACCTAACTGACAGAATGATAAGGGGACAGACAGGGCTCCGCTTCCCAGGCTGTAGCTGTGGACACTCAAAGGAAAGCTCTTGCACATGACAAAGTCACTGTCACGGAGCCCTTCCCTGCCCAAGCATTGAGTTCATCTAACCACCAAGCCCTCGGAGGTGGGCACGGCCAACCTGCCTGGCTCCAGAGTCTACTCAGAACCCTGCCAGCTGGAGGGAACCTGGCACACACATTCTGGGGCCAGCAGGGCTCACACTGGGCCTCAGAGCATGGATAGGTCTTCAGCAGATAGAGATACAAGTGAAGGGCATTCAAGTAAGCGAACACACAGAAGTAAGACTTCCCAGGCGGCAGCAAGGGAAAGTCCACCACAGAGAAGAAGGAGCTGGCAGAGGATAGACCAAAACCCCAACTCCAAGGCCTGGTCCTAGACATGGGGAGGAGTCAAAAGAGTGAACAAGCATAGAAAGTATCAAAATCTCCAGAATCAACAAATTCTTCTGGGTTTGAAAATCTTATAAGGGGATTGGAGAGGCCTCATCAAAAGGAACCTCAGCCACATGGAGTACTCATTGGCCTCTCAAGAAACCTCACAGTTGCCCTCGCTGGTGTTGTTCAGTGGTTAGAGCATTGGCATGCACACCGAAGGGTTATAGGTTCAATTCCCGGTCAAGGGCATGTGCCTGGGTTGTGGGTTCAATCCCTGGCCCTGGTTAGGGTGCATCTGGGAGGCAACCAATCGTTGTGTCTCTCTCACATCGATGTCTCTCTCTGTCTCTCTCTCTCTCTGTCTCCCTGTCTCCCCCTCTCCCTCTCTCCCTCCCTACCCTTCCCCCCGACTGCCTCTAAAAATCAATGGAAAACATATCCTCAGGTAAGGATTAACAAAAAAAAAAAAAAGAAAGAAACCTCATGGTCCTGTTACCTGATGAATTAATTCAACTTATTGGCCCAACCTTGTACTCTCAGGACTGAGTTTGAATTCTCTTGCATTTGTGGAAAAGGGAACAGGAAGAGAACTCAGAGTCATGGTCCCTGTATTGAATTGCTAGGGCTGCTGTAACAAGGTACCACAAAGTGAGCGACTTAAACAACAGACATTTATGTCTCAGTTCTGGAGACCAAAAGGCCAAGATCAAGGTGTTGGTATGATTGGTTCACTCTGAGAACTGTGTGTGTGTGTGGGGTGGGGGTCTGTTCCAAGCCTCTCCCCTGGTTTCCATCTTAGGTGATCCTTGGCTTGTGGACACATCACCCCAATCTCTGCCTTCATGTTCACGTAGAGCAGTGGTTCTCAACCTTCCTAATGCTGCGACCCTTTAACACAGTTCCTCATGTTGTATGTGGGCGTATCTGCATGTGGGCGGACCCGCCTGGAGACGGATAGAAGAGCAGTGCCTCGGTTCCTAAGACCATCGGAAATATGTGTTTTCCGATGGTCTTAGGCGACCCCTGTGAAAGGGTTGTTCGATCCCCAAAGGGGTCGCGACCCACAGGTTAAGAACCGCTGACATAGAGATTTCCCTATGTGGGTGACTGTCTCTTTGTTTATATTTCCCCTTTTTATAAGGACACAATCATATTGGACTAGGGCCCACCCTAATGACCTCATCTTAACTTGATCACCTGCAAAGACCCTTTTTCCAAATAAGGTTATATTCATAGGTATTGGGCGGAGGCACAGTTCAACCCATAACAGTCCCCAGATGTGCTGTGTAGATTACAAACCCCCACCTTTATGTCCTGTCAGCAACACAGACAGGAGTCTGAAGATGGCGTTTCAGGATCTTTCCAGATCCCATCGTTTGTCCACCACAGAGGCAGCCACCCTTTGTACACTCAGTCAGGATCCCTGAGAAGTAACGGTCTCTGTGTTGAGAGATACGCAGGGTAGCCAGGGCATCTGCCCTGTTTGGGGCAGATTCCCTGCTCCCCATGGGCGTGCACGCTCAGGTGAGAGAAAGACCTGCACACAGGGTGTGTTCCAGACATCTAGAGAGGCAGCTCCAAGTTCATTATTACTCAAAACATCACAAGGGTGGGCAAAAGTAAGTTTACAGTTGTTCGTATGGAAAAAGACATGAAGATTATGATTATTATGATAGCTCACAACCATAAACCTACTTTTGCCTGCCCCATATGTGTATATGGTGGTTAACTACAGTTGAAATAGTACAATTAAGACATTTTTCAAAATTTGTAATGGATATTGTAAAAGATTTATGGAATATCAGTGAAAGAAAGCACAATATGAAATTTTACTTATAGTTTGATTTCACACACACATTTTTAACAGCTTTATTGAGATATAATTCACCCATTTGAGGTCTGCAGTTCATTGACTTTTACTATATTTATGAAGTTGTGCAACAATCAGAATCAATTATAAAACATTTCACCATCCTAAAAAGAAACCCTACACCCCTTAGCCATCATCCTTCAAACCCCCATCCTCCCTGTCCCCAGCCCGAGACAACCACTAATCTACCTTCTGTCTCTGTATTTTCCTGTATGCCTACATTTCATCCAACTGTATATTTTCCTTTTCTTTAAAAATTTTTTTTTCTTTATTGATTTTAGAGGAGAGGAAGGGAGAGGGAGAGAAAGACAGAAACATCGATGAGAGAGAACATCAATTGGCCGCCTCCTGCATGCCCCCCACTGGGGATTGGGCCCACAACCTGGGCATGTGTCCTGACGGGAATCGAAGCAATGACCTCTTGGTGCATGGGTCGACACTGAACCGCTGAGCCACACTGCCTGGGCAACTGTATATTTTCTTAATTAGAAAAGAACAGTTGAAGGGAACTACAGATCAGACAGAGGATGACTTTCACCAGTGAATAGCAGAATTGCACTTTTAATTTTCTTCCCTTTATTTTTGGTATTTTTTCTAATTATACAATGAACATGAATTGCTAATCAGAGGGAAAACATATTTTATTTTTAAAATAAAGAGAACTATCTTGTCATATTTAAATAGTCTTTATGGATTATTCTGAAAACTTCTCCAACACCTAAGTCACAACCTTATTTTATAGGGGGAAATGTGTCTGAGTTCCAAACAACTGACTTCAAACAGCAGCTTTGGAGCACAGTCGTTAGAAGTGGAAATGTTTGCCTTGCACTAGTTTACTCTGCACTGTATTTCCTAAGACCCAGCTCCGCCAGCCATGTGTCCCACTCCTCAGGGTCTTCCCCTCCTTAATCAGGTGACCTCTCTCAGCCTTCAACAAATTGTTGCTTGTCTCAGGCGAGAGGCCCTGTAATTAAACCACATCCTTTTGCCTCTTTAATAACATTGGCGACGAAGAGTATAATTCTGTGAGGGGACGGAAGGAATATATAATTTAGTGTCCTTTTCCTGAGCCAGTATGAACTTTGTGCGTGTAGCATCTTGCATGCTTCAGGTGTAAAAAGTGATCTGCTGTCTCAGCAAGTGCGTTATGGGAGCAGAATGCATACTGAGTCTATCTAATAGTCAGAGGCTCTTTGGATCTGTGTCTAGCATACTCGGGATTTCCATAAGTCACTTTTCTTTGATGAATAGACTTTACAATGGAGGGAAAGTAGCTTAGCTGGGTTAGTTCATGAGGCAAATTGGTCCTGGCCACCATCACAAAAACTCGTCTGTTGCCTTGGCTAGAAACCTGGGCTTCATCCTTGACTCACCTGCTTCCTCTGTGCCTCCCATCAATTCAGTTGGACCCTAATCTCTCTGATTGGCCTCCTCTCCTCAATCCCCACCCCAACTGCCCTGCACATTACTCTGGGCAAAGGCAGCAGCCTCTGAATGGTTGCCTCCTTCCTGCCACCTCCTGTCCTTCCACTGACATGACCGGACGATGAAGTTCATCCTCCACGTGTACTGATGGCCCTTCGTGATCTGACCCCTCACCTGTCCAGTCTCACCACCCACCAATCCTCCCCATGTGTCCATGCAGATCCCTTTATTCCCTGGTATTTACAGCCTCATCCATGGGTTCTTAATCTGGATTCCATGGACAGAATACTAGCAAATATGTGAGTGTCCTAAAATAGAATGTATAACTATGTGTTGGGTATGTGGAGGTGCGGGGGTTATATTTCTAGGAGGAGGATCCTTGGCTTTCATAAAATTCTTAAAGATGATCTATGAAGCCCCAGATTTAAGAACTGTGTTCAGGGTATTTGAATGTGTTCTTCCCCTTCCGTGTAGTATCTCACCTTTCCACCCTGGTGAGCAGCTCCTGAGGACCACTCAGATGCCACCTACTTTCCTGCTTGATGTCCCTTTCTCTGCAGCCCCATGGCTCTGCTTACCTAGCACTTTCCCTGCTGGGATTTCATTACTTGTTTACATATCTGCTGTCCCTTTCTGCCCCACCTCCAGCACAGTGCCCAGCACACAGTCAGCTCTTAGTAAATACTGGCAGAAGAAGAGACCAGGAAGGGCGTTGGGCCATTTTCTTTTTGGACAGCCCACACTCCATTGGGTGATGGGACAGTGTTGCAAATGGCTTTATCTCAAAGTGCTACCCCTGACTTTCTCACCCTCAGGAACTGGGCCCACGTGGATTGTCTCCCTTTTGTATGTTTACAGACATTTCCTCTAAGACGTTGAAGGCACAGCGGTCCAGCATTTACGTGGAGAAATCAGACTTCCATTTGCTATGGGAACTTACTAGATGTGTAATGATTTTTAAATTACCTCTTGATAAATTTTGAGCTCTGTATTTTTCTTTTCTTTCTTCCATTCCCTTTCAGATTGATGCACTGAGTAAAAGAAGCAAAGAAGCTGAAGCAGCCTTCTTGAATGTCTACAAAAGATTGATTGATGTTCCAGGTAAGCCCATGCACTGATAATCCACTAGTGGGCATTGTGTCTGGAGAATTGGTGAGTTTCAGACTTATTCTTCTCAGCTTTCCTTAGAGAAATAAGCCATCAATGGCAACTTCCCCATGAAACCAAGGAGTTATGGGAATGTGGATTCCCCAAAACCCAGACTTTGGGTAGGTATGAAAATTAGATGCACTTTTGTTAAAGTCATCGCATAACCTCCAATGAATGCTTTTGCAAATGTGGGACCTCAAATCAGTGGGACTACCTTTAGCTTTGGTATAAAATGCTGCACATTTCATAAAGGAAAAAAATAGAACCTGTGTGCGTGCTGTGCAGATGTCGTGGATGTTCGTGCTTCTGGGCTGACTGATTCCATCTAGGAATGGCCCTAATAGGGTACCTAGAATACCTCACTCCCCTCCCAGTCATCCAGGGAACCAGTAACCAAGTCTTTCACTTAAGGTTTTTAGCCAAGGGCACATGGTAGCCCAGTTGGCTATGACCAAGTGTGTGAATTACTGACATTACTAGAACCACTTTAACAAAACAAAGCAGCAACAGGTCTCCTTTATATCTGAACTTGCACTCTAATTCAGGTCCACTGTGTGCTTTGTTGTACCCTTTGGGAGCTGGTCACCCCAAGCAAGGAGAAGCAGAAAACACTTTGGACAGGAAGTAGGGAGATTCAGATTCTCTTGCCATGTTGTGAGATCTTCGTCACATTCCTTTTCCTTTCTGGACCTCAGTTTGCTCATCTTTGAAATAGAACAGTGTAGGGGAACCAGCCTAGTAGAGGAGAATGGTTTTCTTTGTTCTAAACTTTTACTGTCGTGGGAGCTTATCCAGCACCATGTTCTAAATTCTGGCCTTTTGACTTTCTGCAAGAGTTTGTAATCAGCTAGGGATTCCCTGAAGACTCTGACCGAGGCTCATGAGAAGGTTTCTTCACAGCAAATGGATCATTGGATGGCCAGGGTACGGTCTTTCTTGGGTACTGGCACCTTGGTGGTCCCACTGGTGTGATTCTGTGCAAATGCAAGTTGTGTATTGGTGACTTAGATGAAAGGGATCTGGCTCATTTCATCTTTGCCAAAGACCCGGGGAGCCTTTAGCTGCTGTTTTCTAAATAACCTACACTCTCCCTTTTAAAAGTCCAGTTTTTCCCTGGGTTTTCCCTTAGTGAAGTTTCTCAGCTAAGCAGCCACTTTAACAAATTGTTGGGTTTCTTTTTCTGCCATTATTTTCCATCCTAATTTCCCACAGAAAAAGACGAGACCATTTTTTTCATCAACACTTTTCTTTGCCTGAGCAGACATTACTCATGTTTGTATATAATTTTTATAGAATTTTTTTCATCATAATATGGGCACATATTTACATTCTGCTTTTTTCACTTAACTTTATACCATCAGCATTTTCCCCCATACTGGTGATATTTTTTGTAATTATCATTTTTGGCTGGAGAATTAAAGTTTGAAGTTTCCATCTAAGATGGTGGGAACAAATAATGTTCGATGTTTTCTATGATAATAAAAGCCCATCTGCATGCCACATAGATCACTTTTACCCACATCTCAGGTATTTCTTTCTTACAAATGCTGTGGTCTGACAGTTCTAACAAGTTCCTTGAGAAGTTCCAGTGGAGCTTGGAGCACTCTACCTGTGTTTTGAAGTCTTGCTGCTCAGATGAAGTAATCCTGCGGCTGAGCTTTACAGGAAGGGCCTGGTCAATAGCGTTGCATTTACTGACAGTCACACAGTTGTGGGGAGTCAGGTGCCTTAACTGTCTGTGTGCTTCAGGCTTCAGGCCCGCCAAGTCCAGAAAGATCAGTGAGGTGGGTTAAGTCTCCTTTCTAGTTTCAAGAAACATCAACTCACACTGTTGCAGAAAACTACAGGAAGCTCTTGGGTATAATGGGACTGGTATTTCAGCTATGTGCCATGTGGCCCCGTTTCAGGAGCCCAGGAAGAGCCAACCAGCCTCCCTAGGAAGAGTCAGAGCCAGAGTCCCATGCCTCAGAGATTGGCACAAACTCCTGGCTGAACCAGTCCCCTTCCAGAAATTTTATTTATTTGTGAGTTTTCTTATTTCTTACCTGCTGGTCCCACTAGAATGAAAGCTCCTTGAGGACAGCTTGGATTTATCGCCATACCCAGCACCTGGGGCAGGGCCTGGCTTACCACAGGGGTGACATGTTGAACGACCCAGAGCCACCCCTGAGTCCTCCAGTGCCAAAGTCACGAAAGGTCACAGTAGTAGTTCTGAAAGCTTTGCCTCTGTCCAGTTCTCACTTTTGAGTGTCAGCTTGCTTATCCAGCAGCCTCCTGGACATATGCCCTGGGATGGCTGATGGGGACCAGGAAGCCACCCAGTGTGTCCAGAGGAAACCATCTTCCTGAGTTCCTTCTCTTAGGGAGCAGGACCATCTTCTACCCAGCTACTCACGCCGAACACTGAGTTACCAAGTCCTGGCCACTCTACCTTCAGAACGTTCCCGATCCTATCCACTTCTCTCCATCCCAACTTCTGCCCTCCACTCCGCAGTTCAGGCCTCCCCACTCATGACTACAGTATTGCGATGCCAGGCTTGTGCTTGCAGGGCTGCCTCCTTCTTACCATTCTCCACACTGCCAGCAGGCCAGGCCCCTCTCAGCTCATCTCATCTCACCCCTGCAGATGAATTTAAGACACTGCTTCCTGACCTCCCAGGTTCGGCTTAGGTGTGCCCTTCCCCCACACATGCCCCGCTCCCAGCAGTCTGTGTTTCCCTCTGTTATAACTACTTGGGACTCAGCTGTTTTTCTTTCTGGCTAGGCAGTGTCTGGAGCAACGTGATCTTGTCCCTAATTATTTCCCTGGTGTCCACCCCAGTGCCTGCCATGTAGCAGAAACTCTATAAATACTTGTAAAATGAATTAATGGATCAACTTATTTCTTCAAATGCTTTCTGGGGTTTTTTGGTCCCAGGCTTTAATTGTTCACATGGAATCATACTCCGGAAGTTAAGACACTATCCATTGAGGGAGAGCACGCTAAAGCATTCTAACAACCTAAATGGCAAGAGAACAGGATGTATCTTTCATTAATAGCTTTCTGAACTCTCCTTTTGCTTGGTGTCACTCTGTAAAGATTTCCCTGCCTGCACAGACATTTAAATGACACTTAGCATTCTGGGTTCATCAGACCAGCATATATGCTTCAGATACCTTGGCTTTGGGGCTGGCACTGACATCCAGAATCGGTGGTTTAGCAGCTGTCCTGCTGTCATCCCAAGCTTTACACACCCAGCACCAGGCATGGGATCTCCCTCCACCCCAGCCCATTCCCCTCCTGCCCTTCTCTCCTTCAGTGGTATGACTCAGCTGTTCAAGGGAAAAGGAGCATTGAAGTCATCCTAGCTCTTCCCTCTTCTTCATCGTCCACATCCAGTATCCCAGGCAAAGTTATTTTTCCTTCCGAAAGCTCCTTCTTATTAAAGACACATTCATCCCGGACGATTCAAATATGTTCTTATTTGCTACCAGATTGCTCTTCATTCCCTAATTAATTTTAGAGTATTTTAAAATGCTTTTTATTATAAATATTTTGCTACTTTAGCCAAAACGCACTCTTCTTCCACACTGCTGTGACCCTCATTCCGTGGGATTTCTCAGTCAGCACCTTAGATGTCGCCCCCTCGCTGTGTCTCAGGAACCAAGCTGAGCTGCAGCAACAGAGCAGTGAGCAAAGCAGCCAGATAACTTCCTGTTCTCGTGGACTTTAGAGTCTGGTGGGAATGTGGGCATTAAAAAGTAATTACACAGGTAATTATTGAATTGTAGGTGTGGTAAGTGCTTAGAAGGCAGAGCTCATTGGGCATAGGAGTGTAGAATGGGTAGGATTGGGCAGGCTCAGAGGCAGATGCCCTGGGGCAGTGAGCTTGGTGAGCAAGAAGAGGAGAGGGCAATGAGGAGAGTGACCAGGTACTATATCGTCCAAACTAAGACACTGTCAGATTCAAGACGCTGTTAATAGTTCCACTTGAGTAAAGGGCATATGCCAGTGTGGTCACCCGGCTGCAAAGGCAGGTAGGGGGCTGATAGATTATGTGAAGGATTCTGGACTTTAACAGACAAACCATTAATGAGTTTTAAGCAGGGCAATAACATGATTAGGTATGTATAATAAAAAAGTCATCTTGACTCTGCAATTTGGATAACAGATTTGGAAAGGGGTCCCAGGAGATGTGGGAAGGGAGAGATGAGGTCGCTAGGTTTCAGGTGGCAAGAGTGAAGTTAGAGAGAAATGTAGGAGGTAGAATGGGTGGTTGAAAGGTAACTCAGTTAACACAGCGTTACTTCCTTCATCTCTAGGTAACAATACTTGTTTATATGGCTTTCAAAATTTAAAAGGAAGACCAACAAAAAGTTTGGAGAATTCGCCTCCTGTTTCTAATTCTGTTATCATCTCTAATTGTTGTTTTAATTGAAAATGTTCTTTGCCTCCATTGTCAACATCATAGCAGTAGGAGAGTAGTATCAGATTTATAAATAAATTACAATTTTATGTCGTTAATCTAGGTGGCTTCATCTGTCATTTTTATCACAGATTTTTTATATCATAATGTATATGGTCAACAGGGATAGCTTAAACTTGCAAATATTTAAATTTGTTATTTTAATACACTTCTGATTGAGATTTATATTTATTAATTTGCTAATAATTAGCCATGAAGAAAAGCATTGTAGCCACCTGCCAACAACGTGACTTAGTAAGGTCATGGGGGCGAGGCCCCCAGATGGGGAGTTCCTCTAATTAGGAGGCCAGTGTCCCGCACTGGAATCTGAATTTGTGGGTAAGAGCAGAGTTCAGTGACTATCTGTCAACAACAGTGATGCCGAGTGTTCAAGAAAAGGTTCAAGGTGTGTTGTTTAGTCATTTTCACACAGTCCGTTGTGTGCCAGGCCCTGGACCGTGCACCTAAGATACAAATGCAGTTGAGATTTGGCCCCTGCCCTCCCTCAGGTGGCTTCTATTTGGGTGGTGGGAGACTGCACTGTACTTTTGAGAAAATATTCCATAATTAAACAAGTAAAATAGGCAGCCTTCATCCCTTACTGTAATGAAGCAAGAAATAAATATCTCTGTTCTTAAAATGTGACCCTCTCAAATAGCTGGAAATATTCTGGAATGACCTCCTTAAAGGTTCTTGCATAGCTGGAATTTTACTGGGCTCTAAGCAAAGTTATGATGGCATGCATAATCTGCCAGAAATCAACCTTGCGTGGGTGACTTCCTCTGGCTTCTTGATACTTTTCAGATTTTTTACAATGAACATGCATTTATTTCAACAATCAGGGAAAGGAGCTTAAATCAGCAAAATACTCAACTTGCAATCTTAGTTTCTGAATAGCCCTTATTAATGGATTACAGATAACTTAAGCAGTGGTCATTTGAGTATTTGTTCAATACACTTAATAATTTCTGTAAAAGATAACTGACTTTTTTGTCCCAGAAACATCTCAGTAATGGTTTTGTTGTTGTTGTTTTTTAAGTTCCTAGAAAGGAGAAAAAGAGACAAAGTTGGTGGAGCTACCACCTGTATGTTGGTGTTGCAGCACTCTGCTTTGGTTGCAGAGTTCATGGAAGAAACTCTTCGCAAGTCCTTGCTTCTATCTGTGCTCCCCTTTATAAAGAGAATCATCTTTCACTCCTTGCTAAGATGTGGTTTACGTCCTACAGACACAAACCCTTCAAACACAAAGGCAGTGCCTGGAAGAGTTTATTTTAAGGTTTAAATCTTAGGAAGCACATTACCAGTGGTATAAAATATTCATTGACTCATGAAACACTGCTAAAACTCATTGTTTCATAGCTGACTCACTTGATGTCCGTAGAGTGACTTGCGATTGTCAGTAGAAGGTGTTAGTTTTCAGATGTCTTAAAAGAGAACTGGCTTAAGAAAGCCCATTTTTGTAGGACACTCCATTTTCAGAACCCACTGCCAAATTCCCCTGCTCTGAGGTGCTTCTGGGTCGCACTTCAGTTTGGATTTAGGGAAACCTTCTCTCCTGGTGAATATCCCCATCAGCTTAGCATTTGAGAATCCAGAAATGAAGTGGAATGTCACTTTTTTTTTTTTATCCTCACCTGAGGACATTTTTTGCATTTATCTTCAGATAGAGCTGGAGGGAGAGAGGGAGGAAGAGAGAGAGAGAAACATCCATGTGAGAGAGACACATCGACTGGTTGCCACCCACACGACCCCAACTGGGGCCAGGGACGAACCGCAACTGAGGTACGTGCCCTTAGCAGGAACCGAACCCAGGACTCTCTGGCCCGCTGGCTGACGCTCTAACCGCTGAGTCAAACCGGCCAGGGCAGAACGTCATTTTTTGATCATTGGTTTTTAATGTTCCTCCATAAGAGTAAAATAGTAATCTCGGCCTTTGTACTCCTCACCCTGGTTTCAAGTGAGGACACACTATTGGTTACGATTAGAAAATGTTGTTTTCATTCTTCTTTCTTCTTCCCCATCTGTCCCCCATTCAAGGATCCCATAGTAAAACTCCTAGGAAAAAGTGTCAAAATCTTCGGATTTGGTCCTGGCCAGTGTGGCTCAGTTGGTTGGGCATTCATTGTCCCTTACACCGAAAGGTTGCCAGTTTGATTCACGATCAGGGCACGTGCCTGGGTTGCTGGCTTAATCCCCGGTAGGGGGCTCGTGCAGGAGGCAGCCCATCAGTGTTTCGCTCTTACATCAATGTTTCTCTTTCCCTCTCCCTTCTTCTCTCTCAAAAATCCAATAAAAAATCTTTTCTTTTTTTTTTTTATCTTAGGATTTGGTTGGAAATACCTCTTGTTTCTTATACCAAGGTTTTATTTATTTATTTTTAAATATGTTTCTATTGATTTTTTTTTTAAGAGAGAAAGGAAGGGAGAGAGAGATAAAAACATCGATGTGCTGCCTCCTGCATGCCTCCTACTAGGGATCGAGCCCACAACCTGGGCATGTGCCCTGACTGGGAGTCAAACATGGGACAATGCTCAATCCACTGAGCCATACCAGCCGGGTTCATACCAAGGTTTTAATTGACGGGCCCCTTGGTGGCATTTTTTTGAAGGCTGTAGAAGTGTGGCTATTCCATCTGGATCCTGAAAGGCTATTTCAGTCCGTGTGTTCCAGGTCTCCTGGTGTTGGCAGAGGAGTCAATGCCCAGGCCCCTCCAAAGAGAACTCTATAACCTCAGGTGCCCAGATGGCAGGATTCCCTTTACACATACTCAGCCTTTATGAAACATTTTCATTCTAAGAATCAACCACCAGCACCAGAACAGGATCGAGGACTGAGCTGCTCCGAAGCAGCCTCAGGGACTAGAGGATGGGCATTATGCTCTACCCAACACTGGAACACAGACAAGGACTCAACTTTTCTCACCCTCCTTGGCCAGGTTAAAACAAAACAAATTTGGGGACTGACCAGCCTCTCAGTTTTGCACACCATATGTCTGCAGGCTGAGGAAGTAGCTATAAACATTCTAAAGAGAGGCAGATGTGACAAAATGGGTGTCTGAATCACTTGTCGCTGCTTTTGTACACTGCCCCAGCTCAGGGCTCTCTCTCCCTCTGTCCCTGGACACTGGGCTGTAGTGTGAGAACTCGCTAGCCAAGACAGGGAATCCTTGGTTCGCTCACGTGGGGCAGTGTGTTGCCTCTATCCCCCCTCACCGTAACTGGGGTGGTCCTGGCACACTTGCTATCTAGACAGCTTTTCATCAGTTGCTCATCAGCATGCTAATTGCTGTATGACTAATTATGCCCTGAATTCCAGTTGATTTTCTTAATGAGACAGCTGGGTTAATTATGTAATCGTATGATTACATTAGCCTAGAGTGCCCTGGCAAAAAGTAGCGTCTGCCGCACTGTGATGTCATCGCAGGGATGGCACTCACAAGGGGCACATTCACCCTCTGGCTGGTGGCAGGGGACAGCCCCATTGCCTGCAGAGCCCTCTGCACAAACATAAGCTCAGATTTTGTGAGGTTGGTCTTCTCAGTCCTCACAATGTACAGAAAAGCAGCTCACCACTGGCCTGGCCTTCTCCAACCTGCCATGCTCCTCACCCCTCCCCAGCACACCTCAGACCCACCTCATCAGAAGCCCTGCTTTTCAGCCTGTGGCTCTCCATGAAGTCAGCAGTGTCCTCTTCCTTCTTCAGGACTTCCCTGCACCAAGACGGTGGTGCTTATCAGTGTGTGATAGTGATTCAGGGAATCCAGAACAAAATGTACCCAAGTCCCTGGAGGACCACAGTAAGTTTAGGTAGAGTCTAGGCAGCATAGACTGCCCCCAATCTTATACCCCCTGTCCCTCATACATGTACTATTTCAGACCTCTCCTCTCTGACTTCCACACACCTCATATTTTACTGAGAACATACATGTGGTCACCCGAGGATGACATCTTCCAGCCACTGGCTAGCTCTCTAGTCCTCATCATAGCAAAAGTCTAAGAGCTGATCATGCCTGCTGAACCCATCTCCCACCTGGTTACACTCCTTCTCAGACTTTTATGGTTACCTCTCTTCCTCTGCAGGATTCAGCTTTTTTCTTTTCTCCACTTGCATTCTCCCCCTAGCTGACTTCTGGTGTCTGTTAGGCTCTCAAACTCCAAATGACTGCAAGAGACCAGGTGATTCCCCCCAAGCCCTCCTGAGAAGGTAAACATCATCACCATTCATGCAGTGGCTCAGGCCACAAGTGTAGGAGTCGGCCTGAGTTCATTCCTTCCCTCACCTTATAGCCGGTCTATCACTAAGTCCTGTTGACCCAGCCTCCAGAATAGATCCCATATTCGACCACTCATCACATCAGCCACCACCACCCTCATCGACGCCACCATTACATGTCGCCTCACCGGCTCACCATCTTCACTCCACCTCCTCCCGTCCATCCTTTGCGCAGTAGCCAAATGGCTCTAAATCAGCGGTCTGCAAACTACTTTTATTCATATGCCCCCAACAGTAAAAAAATTTGCATTTGTAACCCTAATATATTCTTTCTTTCTCTCTCTCTCTCCTTCCTTCCTTCCTTTCTTCCTGTCTTTCTATCTGATACACATGTAATTATAGTAGTGTATTAAATACATTGTAAATCATAATAAAAATAGAATTAAGGAGTGTGATGAAGAATAAAAAGGACTTACACTTTATATTTTACTGGAAGTACAAAAAACTCTCATTAAAATATATTTAAAAATCAACTTCATTGAGGCATAATTTACATACAGTAAAATGCACCCATTTTAAGTGTACAATTTGGTACTGTGGTCACCTCACAATCAAGATATAGAATATTTCTATCACCTCAATAGTTCCTTTTTGATCCTAAATACCAGCAACTACTGATCTTTCTGTCACTGTAGATGAGATTTCACATAAATACAGTCATTGAGTCTGTGCTCTTTTGTGTCTGGTTTCCTTCCCTCAGCACAGTTTGTTGGGGATTCATCTTGTTGCTGATGTCATGGTCCTTTTTTTTGAAGGATGGTATTCCACTGTGTGGGTATATAACAAGTTGCTTACCCACCCACCTGTTGATGGGCATTTGGATGGTTTCCTTTGTAGCTCTTTTGAATAAACCTGCTATAATTATTCATGGACCATTGTTATGTGGACATAGATTTTCATTTTTCTCAGATCAATACCCAGGACTAGAATTGCTGGGGCATGGGGTCGGTGCATTTTCAGCTTGATAAGAAAACTGCCCAACTGTGTTTTCAAGTAGTTGTGTCATTTGTCCTCCCACAAACACTTGAGAGTCTGGTTGCTCCACATCCTCTCAATTATTTGGTATTGTCCGTCTTTTCAATTTTAGACATTCTAGTGAGTGTAGAACCTATTTTGTCATGATCTTAATTTGCATTTTCCTGATGAGTTATGATGCTGAATATTTTTTCATGTGCTTTTTAGTCATTCATAGATCTTCATTTATCAAGTGTCTGTTTAAATCTTTTGCCCGTTTTTTAATGGGTTGTCGTGCAAATATTTTCTCCCAGCTTGTTGTCATTTGAAGAGCATTTTTTTTATTTTAATAAAGTCTAGTTTATTGGTTTTTTCTTTTCTTTTTTTATAGTTCTTGTTTTTTATGTTCTAAGAAATTATTGCCTAGCCCCAAAAGGTCATACATTTTTTTTCATGTGTTTTTTCGTGAAGTTGTATAGTGTTATCTTTTACCTTTAGGCTAATGCTGCATTTTGAGTTAATTTTGATGTATGGTATAAGGTAATGGTCAAGTTTCATTGAAAAATTAATGGATGGTATGTGTGTGAGGTTTTTTTCTGGACCCTCTGTTTCATTGATCTGTATATCTATCCTTATGTTAATATCATACTATCTTGATTACTGTAGCTTTATAATCAGTCTTGAAATCAGATAGTCCAAATCCTTTATCTTCAGTCTTATTTCTCAAAATTGTTTTGGCTAATTGAATTTATATATACATTTTAGATCTAGCTTGTCAATCTAATTGTACTATTAATTCGAGAGAACAGAGTTTGGGAATGAGTCTTTATTATTGTGAACTTTTCATTTTCTTCTTTCAGTTCTGTCAGATTTTAATTAATATTTTTTGAAGCTTTATTTTTGGAGTATATATACCTTTAGGAATGTTACATCTTCTCAGTGATTTGATTCTTGTAGGTTTATACAATGATCTTCTTTATCCCTGGTAATATTTCTTAAACTAAAGTTTCCTTTGTCTCATTTTTTTTAATTTATTGATTTTTTTTTTGAGAGAGAAAGAAAGAGAAAAACATTGATTTGCTGTTCTACTTATTCATTGATTACTTCTTTTATTATTATTTATTTATTTATGTATTTATTTATTTATTTATAATCCTCACCCGAGGATATTTTTCCATTTATTTTCAGATAGAGTGTGAGGGAGAAAGAGAGAAATATTGATGTGATAGAGACACATTGATTGATTGCCTCTTGCCAGACCCCGACCAGGGCTAGGGACCAAACTGCAACCAAGTTACATGCCCTTGACCAGAATTGAACCTGCAACTCTTCAGCCTGCAGGCCAACACTCTAACCGCTGAGCCAAACTGGCCAGAGCCATTGATACTTCTTGTATGTGCTCTGACCGGAGACTGAACCCACAACCTTGGTGCATCGGGATGACGCTTTAACCAACTGAGCTACCGAGTCAGGGCTTCCTTTGTCTCATTTTAATATAGGCACTCCAGCTTTCTTTTGTATAGTATTTTCATGTTGTATCTATTTCTGTCCTTTTACTATTAATATAAATTTGTTGTTATGTTTAAGTTGTATTTCATATAAACATCTATGTCTTGTTTTTTTAATCTAGTCTGACAGACTGCCTTTTACATGGAATGTTAGACTGTAATTATGGATATAGATGGGTTTAAGTCTACCATCTTCTGTTTGTTTTCTATGTGTATTTCCTGTTTTTGTTGTTTTTTTTCTTGCTTTATTTTTATTATCTTATTTTATCTTCCCAATTGTCTTACCAGCTATAACTCTTTGTTTCTTAGCAGTTACTTAAAGCTTTACATTAAGCATCTTTAATTTGTCACACTGTACCTTCAAATAATAATATACTACTTGACATACAATGTAAGAATGTTATAATACACTTTCGTTTTCTCCCTTCTATCCCCTGTGTATTGTTATTCATTTTACTTCTACATGTTTTAACATTACATTGTACTATTTTTGCTTTTATTTATTTATTTATTTATTTATTTTTAAAATAACAACAGCAAACCCTTTATTTTTTTATTTATTTTTTTTATTCTCACCCGAGGACATTTTTCCATCTTTTGTTCAGATAGAGTGGGAGGGAGAGAGAGGAAGAAAGAGAGAGAAACAATGACGTGAAAGAGACACATCGAGTGGCCGCCTCCCGCACAACCAACCAGGGCTGGGGACAAATTGCAACCGAGGTACATGCCCCTAGCGGGAACCGAACCCAGGTCTCTCTGGACCGCAGGCCAACGCTCTAACCGCTGAGCCAAACCGGCCAGGGCTATTTTTGCTTTTAAATAGTCGATTATCTTTTCATGAAATTTAAAATGAGAAAAAATAGTATTTTACTTTTACCCATATATTTACCATTTGGGTGTTAATTCCTTTGCATAAATCTAGGTTTCCATCTGGCATCATTTTATGTAAGTCTATAGCATTTCCTTTAAAATTTCTTGTAGGGTAGGTACACTGGCAATGAATTCTGCCTCTACCCTGCCCTCATATTGAAAAGGTATTTTTGTTGGGTATAAGATTATATGTTGGTAGTTTTTATTTTGGTTTGTTTCTCTCTGATAGGAGGTCTCCAGTTAATCTTACCTTTTTCCCCTATATATAATGATTCTTCTTTTCTCTGGCTTTTAAGATTTTCTTTTTATTCTTATTTTCAACTGTTTGATTTTGCTTATTGGTGTTCTTGTGCTTATCCTATTTGGATTTTGTTTGAGTTCCTTGGATTTTTAGATTTATATCTTTTACCAAATTTGGAAAATTCACCACTGTTTCTCCAAATACATCCCTAGCTCCTTTCTGGGACATGTATGTTAGATTGCTTGATGTTGTTTCACAGGTTGCTAAGGTTTTAGTAACTCTTTTTTTCAGTGTCTTATCTATGCCTCCGTTCATACAGTTTCTATGACTGTCTCTTTGAATTCACTGATTTTTCTTTTGTAGTTTCTAATCTACTGTTAAGCCAGTCTAGGGAAATTTTTTTCATTTTAGATACTGTGTTTTAAGCTCTAGAATTCCGTTTGATTCTTCTTTATATCTTCTTTCCTTATTGTGTTTGTGTTTTTCTTTAAATCCTTGAGCATACTATAATAGCTGTTTTTGTGTTTGTCAAGTACTCCCATTATCTCTTGTCATTTATGGCTTTGATTTTATTAACTGGTCCCACCACGCCCCCATTATCCTACTTTGTGTGTAGTAATTTTTTATTGAATGTTGGACATTGTAATCGTTAACTGGGTTTTGTTGTCTTAGGAGTGTTGAAGTTTGTTTTGTCAAGCAATTAAATTACTTGCAGATCAGCTTGATCGTTCTGAGGCTTGTTTTTAAGCTTTTAGGGGGTGCGTCTGGAGTAACCTTTGCTTTAGGATTAATTTAGACCTCCATTCTGGTGTGGCCCTTCTAGTGTTTCTACTAAATGTCCTGTCTATTCAACAAATCTCTCCACTGTGGCTGGTTGTAACTCAAAAGTCTCCCAACTCTCTGTGAACTCTGGGCTTGTTCACTTAGGCCTTCCTTGAAGTTCTTTGCCCAGCCTTGGGGAGTTTCACCTTATGAGTATGCGTGTACCTTGCCTTTTAACAGCAGGCTCTTGATTATTCTTCTGCAGATTTCTCTAGCTCTTTCTCTGCATATCTTTCTCTTTTCCAGTGCTCTGCCCTACAAATTCCAGATACCACAGCCTCCCTTCTTCTGATCTCTGTCTTCTCAACTCAAAAAGACTCATGCTGTGCTTCCCTGTGCTTCAGTCTAGAAAGTACTTCCTGGCAGAAAGTCAGGGTGGTCATAGGACTCACCTCATTTGTTTCACAGTTCTGCTCTGCCAGTTGTCCAATAACTATAAATGGTTGTTTCATATAGTTTGCCTAGTATTCTCTTTGTTTATGGCCAGAGGGCAAGTCCAATACTGGCTAATTCATCATGACCAGAAGCAGAAGTCTCCAAGTTTTTGTTATTTTTATTCTTGGTTTTAATGGCTGTCATAAATGGCTAGAAAAGATAACTCATAAAGATACATAGATCCAAACAAAAGCAGTGCATTTGGGCTATCTTTACAAAAAGATGATTTATACTTTTGAAACCTGTATACCAGTTATAAGATGGCATTTGTTGAAATTCAGCTAGTAAATTTTGATTTTTCCTGATACTTGATTTTTCTTGCTAACTAGTCAGAAGATACTGCATTTTTTTTTATCCTCACCCGAGGACATTTTTGCATTTATCTTCAGATAGAATGGGAGGGAGAGAGGGAGGAAGAGAGAGAGAGAGAAACATCGATGTGAGAGAGACACATTGACTGGTTGCCACCCACACGACCCCAACCGAGACGGGACAAACTGCAACCGAGGTACGTGCCCTTAGCGGGAACCGAACCCGAGTCTCTCTGGTCCGCAGGCCGACACTCTAACCACTGAGCCAAACCGGCCAGGGTGAAGGTACTGTATTTTTTATGTTAGTAACATGATTTGAAACTCCTTTGGGCAAATATTTCATCAGGTTTGAGTTGTTTGTTAATAGGTATCATTTATTGAGTGTTAATCATGCCTGGAAGTTTTCTAAGTGTATGCACGTATCATCTCAGTGATTAAGTATTAAGTAACTTGTCTAAGGTTGCACAGCCAGTTAAATGGCACAGCTGGGATTTGAACACATGCAGTCTGTCCCACACTCTAAACCATTATGCTGTACTCTCTCTCACATGATAAGAGTCATTGAGACATTTTTATAGAGGATGTTGTCTTTGCCCATAAGTTTATATAATGATAGGAACATTTCCAAGTCTCCCCTTTTAGAATGCTGTCACTATAGATGAGTTTCTTTGAAGAAGTAATATTTTTCCCACTAAGTATTAAAACATCACATTGACTTCAAAGACATAGGTTGGTTTTTTTTAATGTTTGCCAGACAACATATGACTGATAGCCATCTGCTGCCACAGAACAGGGCAGCTAATTTCGAACACTTTTTTAAAAGAAAACTGTATAACTCATCTTTAAGCTTAAAACTCTTAAATACTTTGCTACTAGAAAACCAATAAACCTTTTAGTGGTTCAAGGAACTGCAGTTTTTTTTTTCTCATGCCCCAGATGTTCACCTTTGCAAGAGTCCTATTCTCTGATGGTTTTTCCCATCAAGAGTAGCATGAATTCAAACTCGGTCCTCAGGCTCTCTACAGCACTGTATTTCTGTGAGACTGATGTGCTACCTACTGCACTAACAGGGCTCCTCAGACAATGTATTTTCAGCTCTAGAATTCTATTTTATTCTTCTTTATATGTTCTGTTTCTCTCCTTAATTGTGCATATAATTTTGTTTAAATCCTTGAACACAGGTCTCCCTCCCTGATCACTGTGCTTTGCCTCTCTCCCTTTCCTTTGTTGCAGCCTTACCGGCTTCTCTCTCTGCCTTGAATATGCCACGTTCACACCCACCTCTGGACCTTTGCAGTGCTGTTTCCTCTGCCAAGGGTCTTCTCAGTCTCTCCTTTTCACCATCCAGATACCCATCCCAGTGTCAGCCTCCTCCAAGAGACCCTCCCGTCAGTCTGTGTCCAGTACCCATTCCCCATTCTCCACGCCCGGTTTTCTCTCTTCTTCATGCTTGGCAGTACTTAAACGTATTCTGTTTTATTTGGTTCTGCTTTTTGTCTATCTCCCTCACTTCAGGATGTCACGTCTTTGAGAGCAAGGTTTTGTCTTGTTCACCATCGTGTCCCCCCAGCATCTAGAACAGTCCTGATGTCATAGAATGTGTACTTGGGCGCCAGCAGGAGACTGAACTGTGCCTGGCACTTCCCTGTTCCTTTTCCCCCTGGATGCTGCATCTTCTACATGGACTGACTGCCCCACAGTCTCCATGGGTCTAAACTCTTGTCTCCTCTTTTTTTAAAAATCTACTTTTCCCGGTTTCTCTGTCTGGGAGTGGGCCACCACTCATCTGTTCTGTGTGGCCCATTTTGTTTTACCTTTGTTATTTGTGAGCATGGTTTATCTCTACTGTGAAACTGGGCCCAGCCGACAAACTGGGCTGAATGTCCATCCCAGTGCCTCACTTGAGCCTTACCCAGAGCAGAGAGATGCTTAGGAAATACTTATTAAATTAGAACTTGAAGAGACAGGATAATTTAGTTGGCTGCTAGTTCAGGAAGCAGAAATCTTCCTTAGAATTTTGCATACCTGTTTGCCTAGCTGACTTTTCTCCTCCTCCTTTCCGTTGGGTGAGGAGCCAGCACCAGATATATTGCAGATCCCCCTCCCCCAACCCTGACTGTGATGGCTGGCTGGAATTAATGAGATAATGTTACATGTACTTAGGAGAAGGTGCTGAATGAATACAGGTGACTGTGTTGTTGTTCGTTGTAATTATGTTCTTTGGGTCCTGTGTTGCATAATGAGCTCTATAGTGCCTCAAAGAGTGTTTTAGGAATTAGCTATTAGATGATTATAAAACACATTGTAAGTTTGTCACAATGGGTGGATGGAACTGGCAATAAAGCATGTTGAATTGGAGGAGGCAGGGAAGACAGGTTGAGGATTTGGTGTGTTCCTGTTCCACGTATGGGTGTGTTCTCTTGCCTCCCCCAGACAATTCTCTAATTGAGCTGCTGAGACCGGAGGCTTGTGACATTCAGAATAAGGCCTAACAATACTTGTGTGGGGTTTAAATGGCATTGGAAATCATTAACGAGACAAAAAAGCTATGATTTCCCCTAGATTAACATGCAGGTTGGGGTTTGGCATGCCGAAAGTCGTTGTTTTGGTCTCTAGCCCAAACACGCTAGAGTCATTATATTGTCATGTGGTAATTAGCTGTTCCTTTAATGCAAGTAATAAAAATTAAGCCTAAGAGGTACTTTAGCAATGCCTTTTACATAATCCAAAACAATATTCAAATGCTGTAGGCGTTTAGTCATTCAACTGTACTGTAGTAAAGTTTGAAGTTTAATGCATAGAGATGTTTGAACATTCAGTTCATTCTTTATTCTGTGACCAGTTTTGCTACTTAGGCATTAACCTTTAATAGTATTAAATTAAATGTACATGCCATAGTGAATAATTATGAGATTGCCAGGATTTTCATTTACAATATAGTGCTTTGAAAATTTGTCTAAAGGTCTAGTTACCATTCACTTGATAATGTGCATGTTGTTTTTATATGTCACTGTATTTCTTGCTGAATCAAACAAGGAAATCTATTTTTTATTTGAAGCAGACACAGTGGGTCCTGGACTTTTTTTAAAAGGAATGGACTGGAAAAGTTGTCGACAGTAATTTTAGGGATGGAGCAAAGTATACTAGCTTAGCTCTTTAAAGATATAATGTGTACTGACAATTGTGCCGGAAAGCCTACGTGAATGAACACTAATAGAATTTTATACAGGTACAACGGTTCTCCTTCTCCTCAGTCCTTCCCTGACCTCTGTGTCAAGTTCAAATTGTAGTTCTATATGAAGGGAGCCGTGTGGGCATACTGTTTATTTCCTTCAGGCCATTTGCCCAGGACGAGGTTATGGAGGGAGGGATGGGGGTGGGGGGATGGGAATGTACATTGGAAAATACTGAAATTAAAAAAAAAAACAAAAAAACTGCACCTGGAATGTTTTGAGTAATTCATTCTTTAGTGTTGTTACTAGTCCTGCTTACAAAGAACTATCTCCCCTAAATAGCTTTTGAAATCGAATTTAGTATAAATATTTTAATGCTGATTAAAATAATAATGAAAAGCCACAAATGAGAAAGTGATGTAGTCATAAACTGTATATACACAGAATAAATGCCCGGCAGCCAGGGGTTTCACGGGATGGACAGCGTTGGTGTTAAACCCCACGCGTAGGTCTGCCGTTGTGCTGGACACATCCCAGTGCCCGCCTTTTGTAAACTCTGTAAAGACGTTGGCATCTCAGAGAGTTCCTGGCTCCTAGTAGACGCGTCGACTGAAACATGTGGATCTAGCCCTCATTTCCAGGAACCAGGGGTGGTCTGAAAAATTAATGACTCTGGTATTTGAAAATTAAGTGAGCTCTTGAATATACACCCATGTTGATCCGCTGTGCTTGGTGTTTAGCATTCCTCAACTGGAGACTAAATCCTTGCAGCCATTTCACAAGTGATGCTGGCGTCCATACCAGAAATATCTTCAATAATCTTTTCTAAGCCCAGCAGACTTGGGTATTCTGTTCTGACGGAGCCCAGGAGTTCTGGAGGAAGTGCTCCCCTGGTGCCCAGCAGGTGGATTATGAGTGCCTTTTAGGCAGCAGAATAAAAAATAAAGATCGAATGGATGCCAGAGAATGTTTAATGTCTCTCCATTTTGTGCTAAAGGCCAATAGCCAGTACCATAAATTCTGTGTCTGCAGTCTCTTAATTTTAGATTAAAATCTAGTTTTTTGTAAGTAAATCTGATGACGGATAGTACATTGAATTGGCCGCAAGACTTCACGTAACTGGCCCAGATGCCATCTCCTGCTGTTTATACTATAATTAGAGTGTGGTAGCCCCCTAGTTCCCTGGCCCAATGGCCTAGGATGGGTCACAGAGGGTTGGCTCACCAGCTCACCTGACTCTCTTGTTAGTGTCCTTGGTTAGTAAAGAAGGGTTGTGATGGAAAGTGAGCATGTCCAAAGTAGGGTGTCCTCTTATCAAGGCCGTATTTATTTCCTCCACTCTATCAGGGGATCTTCCTTGTTGGAACATCAGTCACTTGGAGTTAACAGACTTAGATTCGAGTTCTCTCTGCCCACTAACTAGCCCGGCTTCCCTGAGCTTTAGTTTCTACTTCTGTGAAAGGAACTAAAATACATCTTACATCTCTTTCCCAGCATTCTTGTGAGGCTGAAATGAGAAAATGTCTGTAAAATTGTTTTGTGACAGTGACTCTCTCAAAGTACCAGGTGTTATTTCAGCTTCATAAGACTAATTGTAAACTTGTGGCTTATGACACCTCCCCAGCACGCCTCCCTTCACTGGTGCTCAGAGATTCAGGGTCGCACTGTGCCAGAGCATTGGGCATATCCCAGTGAGTCCATGACCATTTCACCCCATTTTCATGCTTTGGGGCCCTAGGGTGGGTCTGTATACATATCCTTTGTAGCCAACAGAGAAGTGCCCTCATTTTAGCCATGGGGCTCCCAGGGACTCTGAAGGAGGTGGCAAGGCCACAGATGCCCCAACTCCAGGCAAGTGTGGCAGCCACAGGGCTGGAGGCCTGCCTGAGCCTCCGTGTGACTATGAAGGTGGCTTGTCTGCATCCAGAGTGGGCTGACGTGTGCTTTCCTCTCGTGCAGATCCCGCGCCGGCCCTGGATCTCGGGCAGCAGCTCCAGCTCAAAGTGCAGCGCCTGCACGACATTGAAGCAGAGAACCAGAAACTTAGGGAAACACTCGAAGAATACAACAAGGAATTTGCTGAAGTGAAAAATCAAGGTTGGTAGAAGATGCATTCTTTGCTTGGCTTTTGTTTTTTTTAATTACCTTCCCCATACTGTTGGGACTAGCTGTAATTGTAATATACGTCATAAAGTCAGGGTGGGGTACGAACCAGAATCGTTAAAGAGAGATAATAATAATGCTTAGCTATTTAGGAGTAAAAGTTTTCCTCTGCACAGTAACTACATATGATTTTATTGCCCTGTGACGGGACTGATCGGGATTCTTTCATAATTCTTCCTGTATCATCATGTGATAGGATCTGCCTTTTAAAAGAATGATGTGTTGCCTGTGGGCGACACCTGTCAGAGAGCCAGCTTATGATCAAAGGGTCACATACAGTAAGTCATTTAATGATTGCTGCCGATACATTAAGGCTTTAGCCGCATCCTACAGGTCTGCATGCTTAAGCACTACTGTTTCCTTGTCAGCATCACCTATTCATTACGAATTTAATGAAAGAAAATGACCTCTTGGTGTGGTTGCCCAGCCCTCAACAAGACAGAGAGGGCAAAGGTGGCCTGGCTGTTCCTGTCAGGGAAGAACAAAGAAATTGCTCCTGCACCTAAAATCCAGATGTGTTCAGATTCCAGGAGCCTTATGACTTGTTGTCTTGAAGAAAAATCACAGCCCTATCTGACAGCAGCTGCAGGTTTTTCAGGCAGCTCTGAGGAGAAATGCAGCCTATTGGTTTTTGTTTGGGGTTTGGGTGAAGAAGGAGCTAGAACAGAAAGGCAAACCTCTTCAGTGCCCTCCTCCGAGTGGCCTTCTGTTTGATATTCTCCAAAAGCTGGATAAAGAATTAACTGATGAAGATTTTTAAAAGTGTTTTTCGGCTTTGAGCCCATTGAAGACAGGCTTGCGAGGAGGGATTGTCCACGGAAAGGATCCAGGAAGAGACTATGATGAGAAGCTAGAAGGTACAAGCCTGGGCGGTGCAGACAGCAGTCCTGTGGGTTCTCTTCCTCAGGAGACTGGAGGTGGGCGACAGCTGAGGCCCCACACACACACCTCCATGGGACTTAGGGACAGCTTTATCCTGCTGGAAAGTGAGGTGTTAGACTTACTAGGCTGGGATCTGGGTAAGTGAAGGTGCTGCCTTTCCCCCCAGCAGGAGTTGTTTCTTTTCAGAACCACCCAAATGCTCAGGTGAAAGATAACCTGTAAATACCCATGCCTGGGTTTCTCTGCAGCCCTACGCAAAAGAAGTGAGCTATTTTTTCTTCCACCCAGCAACCTCTAACATCTTACTCTGATCCACTCTTGGTGTTGTCTTTATTTTGATTTTGTTTTGTTGGAGGATGGTGCAGGGGCCGGTGTCCTTCCCACCATCTTGCTTCATCAGTGCCTCCATGGCCAGTTGCCCAGCAAGGACCATAGCTGAGTGTGAGATGTTCTGCTGCCCAAAGGCCCCATCGTATGGGTGTTTATAAATGAAATAGTATATTATATAATCAAAGACTTGAGAACAAAGGCACTGGGAGTATACAGGCTTGATTTGAGTCCCTTCATTGCCACTACTTAGCTGTGTGACCTTGAACAAGGGATCTCACTTTGTTATAAGCTTCATTTTCTTGGGTGGGGAAATTCTCATACTAACCGCATAGGACTGTTGTAGGTAAATGAGATGCTGGTGAGACATTTAGCACTGTTCCTAACACTCCGTGAAGATCAGCTGCTCTTATTGAGTACTGTTGTTGTTTTTTCTAGAAATTACCCCACTTTTCTTTCTTCGTTGGTATCTTAACAGATTTCCCCAACCTCCAGAAAAATGTCAAGTTCCTCTCTTTTCTTCCCAATATAAAAATGATTTTAATTTGGAAGGATTGGGGTGCATGTCACTTGTTTTAATCATCACAGCCATATTGTAGATTGATAAAAAGTTAGAGCAGGAAAGGAATTTATTATGTGCTATAATTCTTCCTCGCATTTAAAGAGGAGTAAGTTGGGGCCCCGAGTACAGCCAGTTAGAACGGAACACGTCAGTGCCCTTTCTGGCACTCTGTTTTTTCTCTTCACCTGCTCACATGTAGGGGATCTTGCTGGGACACACCCAGGGGAGTGTCCTGGACCCAGGCCTGCGTACAGGAGGAGGACCAGAGTCAGAGGCTCCAGGACAAGTCATCCCCTAGCTTAGGCTCAGCCAGTCAGTGAGCAGCCCACCTGGGGTTGGGGGGTGGCAAAGAGACCTCATCAGACAGAGTGGGAGCCCCCAGCTAGTGCCCCTGGAAGGGGCATAGATGTTGAGAAACCCCACTGGAATGAGCACTGGGGTCCAGGGGCTGAACAGATATTTCCAACCAATTGTTAGAGGCAGAAATGCTATATGTTTGCATCGTTGCATAGACCATTGACTTGCAGAACGTGTAGGCATTTTCAGAGGTGACTTGTCTTGATGTTCATTTGGAAGTGTTCCACTTGTGCCCAACTTTGTTTGACCCTGTCGGTGTGGCTTGACAGTAATGTGTACCACTAATCATTATGGTCACAGAGCATTTCTTTCAGGCCCAAAATAACCAGTCCAAAAGGCAGAAAGCTCCCCATTCTTCTTTCAAATGCCCTGACAGGGTCATGCGTTTTAATTCCCTCTGTCTTCTTTAAGGAGAACCTTCTGGGTTCCACTTAATAAAAAGGGCCAATTTCTTCTTTTAACAGAGGAGTCTTTAGCTTTTATCCACTAAGCCACATAAATACTAAATGCCCAGTTGATGTGCTTCTACCTTGCCCACCATGTTTGTGCCATTCAGGCAGTAAAGGTGGTCATGAGTTACAACGTGAAGGAACAAGGGCCACCAATCCAAGCTGTAACTTGGGCAAAGAGCTGACAGGTGGCATTGTCCCATGAGCCTTGAGCCCCATTGTCACAAGTCCTATCAGGGCCTCACTCTGTCAGCCCAGCCTCTGCTCCTTCATTCATTTGTGCCTCAGCCATTTCCAGAGCACCCACCTGTGTCCAGGTGCTGGGGCCACAAAGAGTGCCAGCTTTGCCTTCTAAGAAATGGATTCACGTACAGCAGGTGTAGTTCCCCAAGAGCTCCACTCTCCTTAGAGTTGGGACCACAGTGCTCTGCTAGGGACTGTCCAGCATGCAGGATGGCGTGCGGGTATCTGTGGGGGGGGAGCATGTGGAGTGGTCCTGCCCTAGAGACACCACGGGTCTGAGATAGGACCCTGCCCCATTCATTACATCTGCTTTGGCGTTCCCATTTCGGGTAACTGAAATGATAGCTGTAAACATGCCATCCCTTGTGGTGTGGCCTGAGCTTACCAGGGACATCCTGCCCTCCCAAGGGGCCCTGTGTCCTGAACCTGGCACGGCAAGCTCCTTCTTTGCACAGCACCACTCCCCACACCCTTGACCCTCACCCTCCCTCAGGTGCAGCTCCCCCAGGCCCTGTTTATCTGCTCTGCACACAGCAGCCATAGTCAGCAGACTCTGGCCTGGGCAGAGGGTGCTCTCTGTACCCAAGCTGCAGGGTAGGTTCCTTCCAGCCAAAGAAATGCATGTTCTTTCCACTTAGCACACGCCATGTTTCATCACCGTGACAGCAAAGGTGTGCCCACGCTAGGGAGGCCTGTAGAGGTATGTGACTTTGACTAAGACATCGTCTTCCAAGATGTGCACACAATTATGAACTGTTTTCTTTGTAAGAAAGTACTTAAACCCACACTAAAACTTTATTAATTTCCCTCAGTAGAGGACTAATTTAAGACTCATCAATAAGATGTTATATTTTACCATTGATTCCCCCCTCCTGTTTTTAAGTTGTATTAGAGAAACCATAGCTCTTCTTCCCAGCAAAATCCATTGATCCTCCTCAACCTAAACGTTTAAAGTTCAATTTAACATTTAGGGAGTAAAAGGTCTCTGAAGGGACTCGTAACCATTGATTTTGTGTCAGAGTTGAAGAGCTAAAGTTTAAAACACACCAATCCTACTTGGTTACGAAGGCCTGTATATATAGCCACGCGGAACTATGCTTCTCTGACTGTAGTTTTTTTCTTTCTTTCTGCAGAGGTTACAATAAAAGCACTTAAAGAGAAAATCCGAGAATATGAACAGACTCTGAAGAACCAAGCCGAGACTATAGCTCTCGAAAAGGAACAAAAGTTACAAAATGATTTTGCAGAAAAGGAGAGGTGAGCACGTGTTGGGGTTTACATGTACTGACATATGTATCACCTCTAAACTTCACCTGACAAAGCAGTTTTTAAAATGTACCTGTGAAATAATGCCCAGGTTGTAAACCAAAATCCCAGGGGCTGTAGGCAAAATTTTATTTGAAAAGTAAAGATGTTTCTTGTTCTCTAATGGGTGAGACTACCTTAAGTGAAGTGCACCGGTCTTTCCCCGCCCGGGGACAGTGTCAGTCAGTAGACAGCGTGTGTCTGTCCGGACCATGCGGGTCCAGAGGTTGAGCATGAAGTGTGTGTGGTTGGCACATGGCAATCGTACATCTTTTCATTGCCTCACAGTGCTTCATATATCAAGGAGCTGATGTCAGTAAAATATGTGAATGAGCCCTCCAACTGCTGTGAGTTTTAGATCTCGGATGGCCTACTTTACCCAAAACGTTTCCACACATAGAGAGCTGGTTTTTCACTATGGTGATGATGTAATGAAAGTTAGATTTCTTATAAAAACTGTAATATGACATAAGTTGGGTTTTTAGAACTCTGGTGGAATACAGATTTTATGTTTTAAACCTATTATGAAGAAGTGTTTGTATCCATTAACAAGAGGCACTAAAGGTGTGCTCTCAAGTAGGAGGTCGGGCCTGCTGTGTGTCCGGGGAACTTTGCGTGCAGCTGCTTGTATTCCCATAAGGCGGGCTCCGTGAGGATCTCAGGCATCACTGAGACCTCTCTGGAGTACTGTTAAGCCGGCTTCATTTAGGAAAGAAGAAGAAAGCCCACTCCACTCACCTAGTGCCTACTCGGCACCTGCCAGGCCTTCTTGGAACATATTTCCGAGTCCAGAACAGACCTGCAGAATGGACCTGTCATTTTACAGATGGAGAAACTGGGCCTCAGATTAGCCACTCTCCCACCTAGTCAGCCTGAGGTGGGACCAGGGCCTGATCCACCACTGCAGCCCTGGCCTCCCTGTGCTCTGACATGGCTTCACTGAAGTCCTCACTTCAGGACCAAGGCCAAGCCCGACTCTCCACAGGGACGCAGCACCCACACTCCTGGGATAGCGGGGCTGGGCACAGCCTCCAGAAAAGAAGTCAGGGCTCTCAAAGATGAGTGGCATCCTAGAAAAGCACTTTATACCCAAAGAGATTGCTCACCGTGTTATTGATAATGGGTAGAGTGGGAATGTAAGCAATTGAAATGCTTGCCAATGAGAAATAGGTTAGTAAAAGATGGGCCATCCCTAACTAGAACATTACGCAGCCATTAAAATAATAGTTATGTAGAATTTGCAATAACACCAGAAATATATAATATAAAGTGAAAAATGCATGATAGCCCTGGCCCCTGTGGGTCAGTGATTAGAGTATTGGCCCAGGCCCTATTGGTGAGCATGTATGGGAGGCAACCAATCAGTATGTCTCTCTCACATCAGTGTCTCTCTCTCTCTCCTTCCCTCCCTCTCTACCTCTCTCCCTCCCTTCCTTCCACTCTCTAAAAAAAAAGGAAAAATATCCTCAGGTGAGGATTAACAAAAAAGAAAAATGCATGCAAGATAAAATATTATCACAGTGTGATTCCATCTGCATAGAGCAAACTCATACATCACAAAAGTGTATACGGCAATTTAATATTTTTAGGTTGACTTTTCAAATTAGGTAAAAGGATTTATTCTATTAAAATTATGAGTAAGTGACTGACCACTGGGGGTGGAGGACAAAGCTAGTTCTTTACCTCATTCTTTACATGAAAAACTTGAACTAGAACTAGGATTTAAATATTAATGCTTAAATCATGTACATAGTGAAAGAAAACTTGGGCAAATATTTTGTTTTTAATAATTTTGGAGTGGGGAGGTCTCTGTAAGCATAAAAGGGAAATTATCTAAATATAACTACCTAGGCCCTGGCCGGTTTGGCTCAGAGGTTAGAGCGTCGGCCTGCGGTCCAGAGAGACCCGGGTTCGGTTCCCGCTAAGGGCATGTACCTCGGTTGCAGTTTGTCCCCGGCCCTGGTTGGTCGTGCGGGTGGCAGCCACTCGATGTATCCCTTTCACGTCGATGTTTCTCTCTCTCTCTCTTCCTCTCTCTCCCTCCCACTCTATCTGAACAAAAAATGAAAAAATGTCCTTGGGTGAGGATAAAAAAAAAAAAATAAATAAATAAATAAATAAATAAATAAATAAATAAATAAATAAATAAATCTACCTAAAATTTAAAATAAATACCAATAGACAGCATTTTTAAAGCATTAAGAGACTGGGAAGTATTAGCACCACATAAGAAAAAGGGCTAATTTGACCAGCTGGTGTGGCTCAGTGGATTGAGCATCATCCCATGGACTATGAGGTCCCGGTTCGATTCCCAGTCAGGGCACATGCCCGGGTTGCTGGCCAAATCCCCAGTGGGGTGGCCATGCAAGAGGCAGCCAATCAATGTATCTCTCTCACATCGATGTTTCTATCTCTCTCTCCCTTCCTCTCTCTCTAAAAAAATCAATAAAAACATATTAAGAAAAAGGGCTAATTTTCTTTATATACAAAGAACTCTTGAACCATATATTACATGTGAGTTTATATTACAATTTAGTGTATTATATATGAGTGTATATTACACTACAGAGTATTACCTGTGCATTTACATTACACTATAGTATATTACATGAGTGTATATTACTCTATACTATAATGCATATTACATTCTATTTCTGTACATGTAGAAAAATTTTAGAATACTATGAAAGAGCTCTATCTGAGGAAGAAATAGAACCAAGGAAGGGAAAGGACATTTTACCTTCCATGCTCTTATAATATTTGTGTTGTTTTTGTTTTCTTAACTTAGGTTATATGTAATTGAAGTATGTGAAAATGTGAGCAACCCATTTCCATAGGTGATGGAAAACTTGGGCGATTTTTTTTAAACTGTTATTTCTACTTTTCTGTATTCCAAGGTTTATTATTATGAGAGCATGTGTTATATTCATATGATATAAAAATAATAAAGTTATTTCTGGAGAATTTTCTGCAGATTAGGAGGAAGGAATTCTATTTATTGACCAGGGAATTCATTTGGAGATCATGGGAAATGTAAATATGTGGAATGTAGTTTAAAACATTCAGAATTTCCCATTAGGTATTGCAGTTGCATTCGCATGCCATTATAACAGAAACGGAACAGCTGTCATGTCTGTTTAGTACATCCTTTATTCCAACAAATTCCTTCATTGTGTCAGCAAAATGTGAGTGTATCATTCTTCTTGGGCTGACTTCAGAAAACAGTGAGTGCATGATGATGATTTTTTTTTTAATATCTGGCATTTCAGAAACAGATTACATTTAGGATAGCCTTCTACATCAGTTACCACCCATCAAGTCCCATAGGATGCATGCTTCACTTTGTAACGTAGGTACAAAGTTGGGTTGTACAAGGTCAGGAAGCGGGCTCCACAGTGCTCCTGGCCTGGCGAGTGATACCTGATCACGTGCCTGTCGCTGGCTGTGTGTGTTATGGTGAAGATAGCTGATTGTCATAGCTTCAGAACACACAAGATGTTTATGTTGGTAAACAAGATGACCGATCTGGCTTTCTTCTCTTCCTTTTCAGAAAGCTGCAAGAGACACAGATGTCTACCACCTCAAAGCTGGAGGAAGCAGAACATAAAGTTCAGACTCTGCAAACAGGTGTGATATTCTTCATCCTTGTCAAGTTGATGCAGGGAAGACTGAAATGGGGGAAGTTCGGTCAATCTCCAGTTCCCCTAGACCCCCTCTGATACCTGTTACCCTGCCTGGTGAGCCTGGAGGAGGAGGGAAAGGAGCCCACACTCCAGAATGCCTCATAGAGCCCCCAGCTTCTCTACCTTGACTTCTATTAGTCACCCACACTGAGTTGTTAATGTTGAGGTGGGAGGATCTGAATTACATTTTCATCCCTTCCACAAGCCATTCTTTCTTTCTGCTCTTTTTCCAACAAACTCATCTAAATCACCAAACTGTCAAAGACTGACATTTCATTTGGAACAATATTAGGAAAAGAAAAAAAAAACGTATTTCTACCCTTAGTGAAATTAAGGAGAACGGTAATAACAGACCTTTAAATTTTAAAAGATAGCAAGAAAGATTGTGCTAAATTTTTTATTACTTTTTTCTTTTTGTTCTGAAAGACAAACAGCACTATATAGTTCATTTAAATATGGAAAATAATCACAGCACACTTAACAGACAAATGAATAATACTCAAAATCTATAAAGAAATCAAAATCTCCTACAAATCAATACAAATAGATAAACAGTCCAGTAGCACAGTGGGGTAAGGATGTGAACAGGCATTTTGCAGAACAAGTGCACATAGATGATACACACATGAAAAAATGTTAACAATTTTTAATAGTCTGGGAGATGCTAATTAAATCGGTAAAAAAATTATTTTGCTTATCAGATTGTCAAACAAATTTTTAATCAATAATCTTCGGTGTTGGTGAGAGTATAGGAAAATAGTCACACTCATAGTATTAATGGGAATGTAATTTGTCCCTTGGGAGGCCAGCTGGTGGTATTGATCTGCAGTTGGAATGTTGAAGCTCCTTACCCCAGCCTTTCCACTTCTCGGCGCACCAAAGTGCCTGGCTTACGGCGGCAGGCTCCGTACTGGAGCTCATTGTTACTGATGTCGCCTGTGTCCTGAGAGTGGCATGCCAATCTGCTAAGGGAAAGGGCAAGTCTCAGAGAATATTTGTATTATCGTATTTATGGGGGATGAAAAATATGTAGATACATGTGCAATTATGTATTTTTAAATAACAAAATATATTTAAAGGGGGAAATCTAAACACTAAACTATAAACAGTGGTTATTTCTGAGGAAGTGAGTAGGATGAGATGAGGTGGAAGTGAAAGGGGATTTTCCATTCCATTCTGTATACTTTTGTAATTTTTGACTCTTTTGAAATGAGAATATATTACTTGTATACTGTTCCTTTTTAAATTTAATTTAAATAATTAGTGTCTTATATAATGGTTTTATGTCCTCTGCCTTTCAGCCCTGGAAAAAACTCGAACAGAATTATTTGACCTGAAAACCAAATATGATGAAGAAATTACTGCCAAGTAAGTCTCTGCCTGGCTTCCTCCATCTGCATGCATTTGGTCAGGTCTCACCTGATGTTGCCAATCCATGAAGGATTTCCCCTGCTCCCTTCTGTCTGTTGGTTTTGCAAAGTAGTACGAGGTATAGAAGGTGCTTGGCCTCTGAACTGCTGTAAGGAATACACTGTCATTCCCATGAGTTGCTTGTATCAGTTTAATACCCAAGCTCTGGTGCTCTCAGAACAGTCCTTCCACCTGAAACTTTTTTTCTTGATTTTTGTGAAGCCTGATTAACATTGTGCCTTTTTCTAAAAAATTTCAAAAATGAGTCAGCTTATAGAAGATGGGATACATGGGACGTTTTGTAGAACTTGCTTGGTCTGTACAAATCACATCACCTGTTACCTGTGCCAGAGTCCTTCATTCCCACACAGGTTTATTAGTTCAGGTCACACCTTAAAACACTGGGTGTCCCTATGCAGACACATGCATATAGTGAGTGTGCGTATTTGGGCAGGTATATCACACAAGGCTCTGTAAGAAGGAAATCAGTGTCCTGCCATAGGAAATCACTTCTTGGCAGCCCACCCTCCATGCGGAACACCAGAAAAGAAGAAATAATTTTGA
Organism: Tadarida brasiliensis; assembly: GCA_030848825.1. Classification (NCBI taxonomy): domain Eukaryota; kingdom Metazoa; phylum Chordata; class Mammalia; order Chiroptera; family Molossidae; genus Tadarida; species Tadarida brasiliensis. Next base: position 104,749,270 of record CM061258.1, on the reverse strand, counting down.
CGTAAATCAAGCAATGTGAAGAAACCACAGCGATTGTTATTTGCCATGGTATCCTCTACTAAAGTCCAGACAGGCAACGCCAGGCTAGAGTTTGACCACCTTGTCCTATTCTGGGAGCCTCTTCCTATCTCCCCCAGAATCCTGTGTGCCCCTGGCTGCGTCTCTCACGTGGCCTAGTCTAGGAAGAAAGTTCTGCTGTGCTTACTTATAGGCCTCGGGGGGGGGGGGGGGGGGGGGCGGGTGCTAGATAGTGCCACCCTCCTCCCAGGATCACAATGTAAAACAGTCACTCCTGTGGATCTCAGTCATAAACCATTTTGAAAAACACTGCTTTGAGAGTGTTACAAAAGATCAACTTCCAGAAGGCCGTGTCTCCTGTGTGCTTCCCCACACACACTGGAAAGGTGCTGTCAGCCATGGACATGCACCTACTTGGGGAAAAGAAACTGCTTGATGACAGAGTGTCTACTGAAGCTGTTCAGAATTGACAGCAAAGAATGTCATTTGTCACATGGTGGCTAAATACTGTCCCTGGTTTAGATTTATCCTTTTTTTTTTTTTCCCTTATTGGGCTTCTAAAAACCCACACGGAAAACTTGTGTCCATCTGATTGTTTTGGGGACTGAGGAAGCAACAGAGAACAGCCATCCAGTAAGAACTTAAATTTTCCTCTACTCTCAGGTTTTCATCTTTTCTAAGTAGGGAACTTGGTGACTGGGGAAGTGACTGGGAGACAGAACTAGAGATGAAGGGACGTCTTAGACCCTGTCCCCATCCTCTTCTGGCCTCGCTATTGGCCAAGCTAATGCTGGGGGTTGATCCACTTCTCTCAACCAGAACCAGAAACTTGAATCAAAAAGTATGGAGATCTCTTGTTCAAAATGAAAATGCTTTGCTTTGAGACTGGCTGTTGTCATAAACTGCTGACAGGGGCATGGGCGCTCCTGGGGTGTGTCCCCTCCTGCGATCATAGCAGGAAATTTTCTCGTCTTCTCCAGGGAGGCAGGGTGTGGTATGCATGTGTGCACGTGGAGAGAACAAGCCTGACAGGTACATGATGTACCTGACTCAAAGATAACAGGTCCACTAATTAATCCAGCAGGCACTCCTGGAGGCCCCCTTTGTGCCTAGACCTGTGCTGGGCTCTGGAAAGCCTGGAATAAAAGGGTCAGGGGAGAGAAAAACCATTGCAATCTAGTGTGATCACTGCTGTAATAGAGGGTACCTGTAATATGATGGGTACCTGTGCCACTCAGGGTCTCTGCAGAACACCAACAGCACACTCCAACTAGGGTAATCAGAGAGAATTCAACATTTGGACTGCTTGCTGTGGCATGGGCCAGGAGGAGGGGGACTGCAGAGGGAATACAGCATCCCTAGCGAGCACTGGCCAGAGTCTACCATGCCCAGGTTTGAAAGGACTACCTTGGGAGGAGCTGGTGGCCTTTGGGAAGATTGAGACATCTGGGGCAGCAGCAGCAATCCCCTAGCCTTACCCTCCTCCCTTTCCCTGCCAGGACTCCTCATGGCAAACTTAGAAGCCAGAGGGCAGCCCCCAGGAGATGGGGGAAAGGGAGCTGGAAAGCGGAATGGCTGGTGTCCAGCACAGGACCCCACCCAGCTGGAGTGAAAGGAAAGAACTGTCAAGGAAGCCTTGCTGAAGGGAGTGATGTGTGATTTGAGGTTGAAAGATGAGTCTAGTTGAGGGGTTCCTGGAGGCCAAAGGAGGCAGTTCCTGGAGGCAGTTTGTGGAAACACAGGCTGGCAAGGCTGCTCTTCTGGAGGACCAGCCAGAAGTCCCCAGTGGCTTCTCTGGATCAAGGTGGGCACGGTGGATGTTGAGGGGCTGGACTCAGGCTCAGACAGGCATCGGGCATTTCCCAAATCAGAGATGGATGGCTACTAACAAAAGGCAGCCTGGGGCCAAACACTTACTGTAAATGGTTCCCAGAGTAAGTAATCCGCAAAAAATGTAGAGAATGGACTGAGATAATAATTGCTACTTTCTTTTAACTTCGGAGGCAATTGCTTCAGTCTTGGAGATCCCACATGAAGCTTCCCCCTCCGCATTCCTCTCCCCTCTTTTCTGGGAAAGGTTTGTCACTACCATCTGCTTCAGCCCCAACCTACGTATATTGTATTAGACTAGACAGCTTTTCGTTAATACATATGAATATGAGCCCTCCAGGGGAAAATCTTTTCACAAATAGTCTTAAAACATTTCAAACAATTTATTTTCTCTCTTCAAAAGGAGAGAGTCTTATATATTTGTTGACAGAAAACGTAGAAAGGGGGTTGGGGAGGCTTAGGGGAACATGGGCTTTGGAAAGCACTGACCTGGGAGTGGTTCCTGGAGGTCCACTACTCACTCTCCCTGTGTGACCTTGGATAAGCTCATTGACCTCTACATTTTACTTTTCTCACCTGTACAATGGGTGTACTAGTAGTCAAGGCATGGGGTGGATGTGAAGAGTGATGAGAAAGTGTTTGTACAGCACCTAGCACACAGTGACAGCACTGTCAACAGCAGAAGCTATTCCTTGCAATCTCACAGTAGGACTTGGGGTGCTTTTCTGAAATTAGCAGGCCTTAGAGAAGATTGGCCTTCCTGGCATCATTTTCCCCTTGAGATTTAAAGAGCACATGTTGCCTCTGCCTCTCTGTTGCTGGAAGATGTCACTGGGGTGACCATCCCTCACCCCCATTTTGTAAAGAAGCCTGCAGGTCGAAGGCACCAAGGCTGTTCCAAGACCCCTGTTTATTGTGTACAGACATCACCCTGCGTCAGCTGGGACAGCACGGGCTAACTGTGACGGCGACGGCAGCAGTAAAGTTTTCCATGTGTAGGCTTGAAGCAAAATGTAATTAGCCTTTATGTGCAGAACAAGGACCCATTGATGAATACAGCTGGTCTTTGTTTGGTCCTGTCATTGAGAGTGGGAGGTAAAAGTGTTCTTCTTCATGTTTATTAATGCAAGATTCCTTAGACAAATGGCAAGCACAGTTTAATATTTGTTGGAACATAGCGGCGTTTGCCAAAACAGTTGTTGTGTAATGGGATTGCAGGTTTTCAGATTATAACCATTTCTGGGTTAAATAAATGAATTATTTCTCTGCCCTTTTTTTTTTTTTTTTTTTTAAGTTAAAAAAGTACCTCCTTCTCAGATGGTCACCCTGTGTACAGATCTTCCCACTTCTCTTAGCAAATGGAGACTTAGCACCTAATGACTTTAATTTGGAGATTCTAGCAAAGCAGAGTGGTGTGGATTGGTTCCCAGGGTGGACTTGGAGGTGGGCAGGCTGCTTTCGGCAGGCAGCAGTGGCCCTGGAGAGAGGCCTGGCCCATCACCCAGGCCCTCGTCTCTGGGCCGTCTTTTGCAGCTGTTGGCTGGTGCTCAGGTTTAGGTTGCTGCTGCACACTGCAGGAGGAATGCGGTGCTCCCAGGCAAGATACCAGCATTCTGAGCAAAAGTGCAGGAGTTCCCATTTTAGCTCAAGTCCACAGCCACCGTCTTGCTCTGTCCCCCAGAATCCTGACTGCAAAAAAAAAAGCTTCAGTTGTAACACACATAGTCAGTTTATTACATTCCTCTTAACTTGTGGGCTGAGGCTCTGAGCCTCTGATGAAAGAAAATATTGAATTGCCCTGAAATACTACATTTTTTATAGCTAATGTTAGTCTTAGGAGAATTTGCACCTCCCAAACTTTTCCTGCCAGTAAAATTCATATTTCATAAGGTTACTCATGTTGTATTCCTTGCCTATATGCTTTTTAAAAAGAGTTACATTGTATATACATGTACTTACATGCTACATACAAAAGAGACATTTATGGGGAACTTCACTTGGGTTAATTTTATAGTGTTTTCTTTATTTCAAGTATATAACCAATATTTTATCACAATATGCGATACGTTCTGAGAAAGCAGAAAACTTTCCCATGCGAGCTTGCCTTACGGCTTTTCTGAAATTGTTTTGAGGAACCTGTGCCCTGCATTGAGGAGATAGGGAATTTTGTGCCCATCAGTGGGGCATGGAGGACCTGAAATGCAATTTGAAAAGGTGACAAAACTGACAGCTCACGACAGGACTCCCAGGTGGGAAATGCTGCCAGTGTGTCATAGAGTGGGGACGGGGTAGGTACCTTTTGTGCATACAAATCAGTCTGGACTCTCATGTTGGTTTCTTACATGCTGTCTTGTTTACTCTTTCCAACAATCACCGAGAAAGCTTTTATTGCGCTACTGCATGGATGAGGAAACAGTCCTGGACACACAGTCAGGTCCCAAATCTGGTCCTTTGACTCGAAATGCAGCGCTGGCACACTACCACGGTGGCCTGTGACGGCCTTTGGCGGTGCTGCCTCCTGAAGAGAGCAGTGTTGCCTGTGTGACAGGTTCCCTGAAGGGCTTCAGGTCTCTGAACCTCTCCCACAAGCCCACTGGGTTTACCTTAGCAGACTGATTTCTCTTTTATTTATCTTTTTACAGCCCCACATGCAAGACTGAGGCAACTGGGCCCGATAGTGCCCAGGTGATGAAACCGGAGACTCACACACTATTTCGATAATCTTATTAGACCAATTTTGCTTCCCCCAGTTGAATTTGAAAAGACCAATTTCACTGTCCTGAAGTGGAGTCTCTCTGCTGTACCTTTAAGAATGTAAAATTTTCTATTTCCTGTCCTTCTGATTAGTCATCAGTTTCCAGTATGGGTTGCTGTAATTATCCTAGCTAGATTAATTTTCCTAAAAATAGTGAAGCAGCTACTCTTATGGTTTCCAAGGCATAGGCTTGAATAAAGAACCTACTGTCCCTTAAACCTTAGAAAGAACTGAAGCAGATTGGAGGGAACACTGATGACTTTTTCTTCTATCTCTTATCTCCAAACGACTGTGTGCATTTTGTAAAAATCTTGGGAATTTTCCCTGTACAAGTATTATGCTTCACACCTAACGTCTGATGCCTGGATGAGCCCTAGAGGGCTTTCCTTGACTTTTGCACTGATGGCAGCTGTTTTGTTTTCTCTAAGCAATGCAGCCCTGATCTGCAGTTGCCTCCAGCCCAGGAAGAAGGGGGTGGCTTTATATTTTCAAATCCAGGTAGAAATTCCTCTGAGTTCCATGGAGTCTTCACCTGTTCCGTGCACTCCACACAGGTCTAGAAATTACATGGGATCAATGAGAATCGGCAACCTTTACTCCTCCTCCCTTCAACTAATCTTAATAAAGGCCCACGTTGAAATGGTGCTAGAACTATGGAGTAAAGGGGGCGGGCTAGTTACAGATGTGATATGCACACAGACACAGGCCCTGTGCACAAAACCACATGTGTATATATGTTCATGTAGCTGTCCTATATGTGTGGGCATAGATAAACATGTTTATGAATATAGAAATAACAGTCATATTCATCCAACATCCTTGAAGAGAGTATTGGAGAGAAAAGCATTATTCATAGGTTGTCACCTGGGTTTGGCACGGTTTTATTAAAATTTTGCTTTTTTTAGAGATCCTCAAGGCTTTTCTGATTCACTATAAAGGCAAATCGTGGGGAACTCACAGTTTGAAGCTAAAGGAAATGGATAAGGGGGCTGATGGCAGAAAAAATCAGTTTGTAGATCATAGTGCATCTGGTGATCTGTAAAATGGGCATTAAAATGTGTGCCTTCCTGCTTCCTAGACTGGGGATCTAGTAAGAGAATAGATGTGATCCTGAAAACTGCATAGTGTTGACAAATCCTGGCCGAACTTCCTCAGAGAAGAATCTTTGTCTTACTCTCTGTGTGCCACATGCACATGGGCATGGTTGCTGGTATATCATCTACTTCTGTTGACTTAATAAATCATTGTGAGCCTTCGTTGTGAAGACAGATGCATCAGGGGTACAGCAGAGGAGAATGTCCAGCGGGGTTGTGTGCTCTCTAGAAGAGCAAACTAAGGAAGCTGTTGTCTTCTAAGAAGAAAACAGGAGCCTTCTGAACCTTTAAAGTGTGTTAAGAAGGAGGAATTATGATGGAGGCTCAGCCTGGAATGTTCATGCCACCTTCTGCCCCCAGTGAGATTCCTTCAAAAGCCATGCGTTTCTGACTTACCAGGGGGATCTGGCTGCTTCTGAGGGCTGTGACCACACAGACCATTGTGATGCAGCACATCTCCTTTGCTTCTAAAGTGGCAAAGGAGAACATGATTGGACGCACGCTGACCAGTCGGGCCCTTTTGAAGGGAGACAGGAAAGCTGTGAGAAACTATCTTTGCCATGCAGTACCCTCAAATCAATGAAGACGAATTGCTTTTATATGACATTTATTATTTTTAAGTTAAAATGTCATGTTTAGTATACAAAATTTAGAAAATTCTAAAGTAGTTTAACAAACAGGTCATCACTTACTATCTCATAACACAGAGACAACCGATGTTAACATATTTCCTTCCACTGTATTTTTCTATACAGTGCATTTTTTTTTTTTTTACAAGTAGCATCCAACTGATAGGCAATTTTTGTTTCTATTTTTTTATTGACATGTAAATATTTCTTTCATGTCATGAGCTATTCTTCAGACACTGAGCACAATGTTCCATCAAATAGGCGCACCATAAGATGGTTACCCATGGATTTTCTTGTTGTTTGGGACCTGATTTATTGTTACCCTGCTGTCCTTGCCTTACAAGGTTTAAACTAGGAGGCTTCACACTTGCTCTGTCTCTTTGTGTGTCTATATTCTGCTAGTGGCTGTGGCATCTTTAGGGGCTTCCCTGATGACATCATCAAACTCTCCTGTCTGATAATAAGTGCCTGACACAGGATCTACACACACACCTTCAATCAGTGGGGCCTCCATTGGTGCTGTTGTCTGCAAGGCACCTGGCATCCTACCTGGCCCATTTAAAAAATTTTGGTCCACTTCCCCCAATGTAAGGTCTTTTTCAACCCTAAAGAATCCCATCGTTTTCCATGCTGAATTTGTGAAACTCAGTTTGTCTGCATCACAGCACACTGCAGCTATTAAAGTGTGTCTCATCCTCTTCCTAGGGACTCTTGAGTATACAAATCCTAACTAGTTACCATTTGGGTGCTGCTAGCACTGAGGGCAAATAGTTCAGAGTACCAACAATTGTGGAGCTGTTAATGCCTTAATAAATGGATCAACACTGGAGGTTAATAACCACAGAGTAACTGTCTTCTGAAATCTAAATGCCACGTGTGTGCAAGACCCATTTTCTAAAGCAAGACAAGTTGTTCAGTGTGTGGTCCCCTCCAACCGCACATCAGGGTGACTTGTAGAGTTCAGGAGAGATCTGGCTCCATCTGGCTGGGAGAATTTGGGGCTCTCTGGGCTGGTGTAAAACAAATTAAGAGAGGTGCCAAACATCTGGGCACCAGCAAGGATGGCTAGGGCTCTTATTCTGAGATTTCATAAAAAACTTTTTGAACCAGCCTTAAGAATGAAAAGTTTGCTGTAGGAAAAGAAAGCAAGAGAGAGCTAGCTAATTGAACTCATTGATTTCCTTCACGGCTTGTTTGCCCTTTCATTTTCTTCCTGAGGTGCTGTTTGTTGAGGAATGTCTCCAATTGCCAGAAAGACAGTGGGGTGTCTCACATTTCCCCTCCAGCTCTCCTTCCAGCCAGAGCCAAGTTCTGAGGCAAGCCTGCAATATGAATTTTTAATGCAGAACTTTATAGCATCACTCTTGCAGCCCGGCTGCATTGCTCTCCTGAGTTTTCAGATTTAATGCTCTGATGAACAGAGCAAAGACTCCAGGCATTCAACATCAGTGAGAATTAACCCCCAAATGACTACACGTGTGCCCTCTAATTTCCCTAAAGGAGTTGGGAGAAAAAAATTTAAATTATGTACTGTTTGGAATGTAATCAAAATAGCCTAGAGCACAAAAGCAGAGCATGTTCTTGATATTTTATTGGAGAGCAAATATTTTTACCTTTTCATTTATCTTTTTCTTGACTATTTTCATATTGATGCATTTCTGTGATCTTTCTCCCTTTAAAAAAGCTGTACAATTTGTAGGAATATAAAGATTACTAGATACTCTCCCATTTTCCATGGAAAGCCCACTCAGTCTTGCAATTGCTCATAATTAGAAATCTAGAATTTGTCATTGATAATGGAAAATGGACCAGTTGTGTTAAGTTGTTAATTCTGTGTGTAGACATATGGTTGACTGGTGTGTTTTTCCCCCCTCAAGTAGCTTTCTGTATTTTTTTTTAATTAAGTAGGAAAAGTTTAGAAAAAGATGTATATAAAAATTGTTTGCTTGAGTTTAAGTTAGAGAAGGATGGAGTCTTCAATAAGTGGTGCCAGAATAATTAGCTACCCCATGCAGAATAAAGTCTAGATGTTTTAAATACTTAAATGTAAAAATCAAAACCATAAAAACACTGGGAGAAGTTTTAGATGGACACTTACATAGTGTGGGGGTAGGAATTTTCTTTCTAAGCAAGATGCTCAGGTACAAATCACAAAGGGAAATTCATAGCTTTCTGGTATTGATGGGTGGATGGATGGAAAAACTGGCAAAAATATTTGCATTGTATATAACAGAGAAAAGAGTATGTGTGTGTGTATACATATATACATATATATATACATATATATATATTATATATATTATATATATATATATATCTAGAGAGAGAGAGAGAGAGAGCGCCCTTACAAAGCAATAAGAAAAAAATTAATACTCCAATAGAGAAAGCTCTATATTTTCAACTCCTTAGTAGACAGTTCTACCATCAGCATCTGAAACCCAAGTGGACTCATTATTCTTCTCTTCCTTCCTTCTTCCCTACAGACAGCTTTCCTTCAGTTTTTCCTTCCCCCAGGCAAACATGGTCCTCCTTTATTCCAGAGACAGAGGGTCTTTCTGACTCTTGTTACCCCTCCTGTCTAATCCATATTATTCCACCTCCTTGCGACATTCTGCATCTCTCACTTCTTTGTCTCCACTGCCACCACCATCACTTGGCTCTTCTTTTCATCTGTTAGTCTAGAATGCTTCAGTATCTTTCCAACAGATTTCCCTGCTGCCGGTTTCTCTGTGGACTAATCCATCCTCCAAGTATGCTAAAAGTATCTTTCTAAAATATAAATCTGATTCTGTCAAAATCTATTCTCCTTAAAAATCTTTCCATGACTTTTTCACTTCCATTGAAAAATGAAGGCATAGTGCACACGGCACTTCATGATGCAGCTCTGCCTTCATGTCCTCATTTCGTACAAAATCTAACTACCTCCATGGAATTGTGGGCTTTTCCCAAGCTCCCTATCCCCTTACATCCCAGTTCATAGTTAACAGCCTTTTTTCACCAGCTCTTCCCTGCCCCATTCCTACACTCACACTCGCACAAGCCATTGCCTGCATGTGAGGGGCTCAGGCTCTCCCATTCCATGTAGAGAATTCAGGTCGGGGGGAGGGTCATGAATTTGAATCTGGAAAGCATGCCTCTTTATTTTCTAAAGTCTGGCTGTGATGTAGTATTTTCTTCTATTGCAAAAGAAGTCAGTAAACCAGAATAAGAACAAACCTGTGATTCTGCTGCAAGTGGAAATCATAGATATTTTCACATCACATTATTAAATTGTTGCAAATACTCAATTACTGTGTATATTTATTTCTACTTCAAAATGTCAGTATAGTTCTTAGACCCATCACTAGATTCATTACTTAGTACATCATTAAAGAACGTGTGTTCCTATATCACAAATTTGAGATTATTAATATCACACCCACACTTCAGAATAATTGTTTCCCTTATGTGTTTAAAACATTCTTCTAGGAAGAGGTCCATATTCTTCACCAGACTAACGGAAGGAAAATTTAAGCATCCACATTAGGTCGGCAGCATCTTGCCAGCCGAGACTGGACCCTCCTAACTTTTTGCCCTAGCACTTCGCACAGTACGCACCACATTACATAGGCTTTCAATAATAGTTTACTTGTGTGGTTTTCATCAAATCCACCTCTTCCGGATATGAAACAGTTGGAGCTGGGCAGGGACAGGTGTTGTCCAGATCCATACATGCACTGAAGCAGTCGGTCACTGCCGATTGTACAGCGGACACTTGCTTGTCCCTTTGGGTCTGCACCTCCCACACTAGACACCTGCATGAAGCAATGTGGGGAGTTAGGTTTCAGCCAGGCAAAGCCCATTATGTTGAGCAGTATATGCCATTAGCTAACATGGGGCATGAATCTAAGTAAGCCAAAGTAAAAGAACCAACATCAGAAAATGTATGTCTGATGTTGATAATGAATGGAAGGCATAACTGCACTTTCATTCGAAGCTAAGGGACATTTCTCCTTTTATAAAGATGGAGGTAGTGCCACCTATGCCCGGGGTTAATTTGAATATCCATTCATTCAGTAAGCATCAACTGAGTGCCTGCAGTGTGTTTGGCACTGTTACGGGCACTGGTGGTGCCTCAGTGCCTCCCACTCAGTCTTGCACTTGCTCATCTCAGTCTCTAGGAGGTTCACTCACCACCAAAACTTTAAATTCCTCTCTGTGCTGATGACTCCCACAGTTGTGTTTCGGCCCAGGCCTCTCCTCTAACCACCAGCTGTCCTGAAGACCTCTCAAGCTTCACCCGGACAAAACTCAACTTCTGATCTGTCCCATCAAACCTGGCAAAACAGCAGCCAAAGTGAACCCCTCACATTGTAAGCTGCTTCACTCCTCACGGAAACCCAGAGTGGCTTCCGCTTCTCTAGGAGTCAAAGGCAGAGTCCATACAGCGGCCCCCAGTTCACCGTGGAGTCGGCCTCCTCCTCCCAGCTGTCTCTGTCCTCTTTTCCCACTTAACTTTTTTCCTTATGACACACCCTATGTTTCCTGATTCGCTGGTCTCTCTCTGCTCACCGGAATCTAAGTTCCGTGAGTCTTCTCTCATTCACCACTGTATCCTCAGTGCCTAGAATAGGAGAAATAGGAAATGTTCCTTGAATGAATGAAAACAAAGTCCCTGCCCTCCTGGAGGCAGTCTCTAAGCAAACAAGCAGGTTGCCATATCATAAAAGTTCAGGTAGTGTCAGATGCTGCCAAGAAAATTAAAGCAAGTGAAAGGAGGGAGGAATGAGGGAAAGAGAGTTGCTGGCTTTGATGGGTGGTCAGGGAAAGCTACTTGGTTGAAAATTAAATGTAAAAGCCTATAGCAGGGTCTCTGTTCTGTATGGTTATTAAATCAAACCTACGTGTGGTTACTCTGCTGTTTGTCTTATAATATGAGCATTTACTTATATATTATTTTAAATGAGAGGGAACCTTGTACTAGCCCCTATATGAGAAGGTTCATGCTGAAATGTAGAATTCCCTTAATTTGTTTTGATCAGAAAATACAGGGTAGTTCCATATGTCTTCCAAGAGGGCCAGGATATATGGTGCATGGGGGAAGCTAAGTACATCTGTAACTTCGGACACTTTAAAATGATCACTTCTTCCAGACTGGTGTGGCTCAGTGGATTGAGCGTGGTCCCATGGTCTAAGAGGTCACGGTTCAATTACCGGTCAGGGCACATGCCTAGGTTGCTGGCTCGATTCCCAGTGGGGGCCGTGCAGGAGGCAGCCAATCGATGTTTCTCTCTCACATCGATGTTTCTATCTCTCCCTTCCTCTTTCTCTAAAAAATCAATAAAAAATATTTATAAATAAATAAATAAAATGATCAGTTCTCCTAGCTCCAGTCCCAACTCCAGAAGCAGTGTAATTGGGTAAATTGCCCCTCATCACACAGGTTGGTGACTCCTAAACTTGAGTGGGATTCCTCAGAGCATTGGTTAAAAATGAGATCCCTGGGTCTCACCCCTTAGTATCTGACTCAGTGCATCTGGGTTGGGACCCAGGACTCTGCAGCCCTCCATAAGCGTGGGATCTGGTGATCACACTTTGGAAAACTCCTGTCTAGTTTTTCTGTTTGAGTATTGATTCTTGGTTTAAGAAGAGAGTTACCCAAATAAGGAGAAAAGGACAGCACTGTGATGGCTCTCCTGGAGCCCCTTCTCTCTGACCCAACTATCAGGCATGGGTATTTGATCATCCCACCTGCTACACCAGACTGGGAGTTTCTCAGGGACTCATCTCTGGGTTCCAAGGGTCCACACACATAGCAAAATGTCATTCAGTGTTTGAATAATCCATGAGTTAATGTGCCAGGAGGTGTGGACATCCTCCATGTCATCTGTTGTCCTGCCCCTTACTGAAAGGTCTAAAGAGCAAGATTCTTGGTATATTAGCATACCGTAAGGGCCAACAAAGGTGAGGGTGCAGGTGGAAAGTGAGCACTCAGGGTGTGAGTGAGGGCTGCAGAGACACCACCACTGCACCTGCCCCACTGACTCTGCTCTGTGAGCCACTGCTGTGCTCTGGTGAGCGTGAAAGTATATTTCCTACAAGCAGTGAATTTGGCCCTTTTGTGCTATCTCTGCCACTCCTGTGGACTTCTCCCAGGGAATTCCCAATGCCAAGTGTAAAAGTATCAAATGAAGAGTTTTCTAATTTATAATTCTCAGGACATGTAGCCAGGTTGTTCATTCAAGCCTGGAGGAATTGACTTGGCCTGTGAGAGTCCCAGTGACCGAGTGTCTCCAAAGTTGTGTGAGGAGCCGGCCAGGGCAGGGCTGGGTGAACACTACTGAAGTCTCTCTGCTCCCGGTCTTCTAGAATTCATCTTAGCTTGATTACTGAGTTAGTCCGTCTTCCTTTATTGCTCTTTAATGAATGAATGCAAAAGCTCTTTATGTACTGGTATGGAAAGATCTTCAACATACGTAATTAAGTGAAAAAAAGCAAGGTTCAGAATCATGTATGGCTGTGTCTGCTTGTAAAGACAAAAAATGTCTGGAAGGAGATCTGAGCGCAGGAGAGAGAGGTGCTCTTTCACTGTAACTGTTTCTGTATTTATTTAGTCCTTCTGTGGCCTTTACATTGATGAGTCTGATGTAGTCTTGGTAGCCATCAGGACCTACCTCTTTGCAGGAAGTTTCCCGAAGAATCACTGATTTCATATAGTTTCTTTCTCTCTCTCTCTCTCTCTCTCTCTCTCTCTCTCTCTCTCTCTCAATCATCCAGGATTTTTTTTTTTAAATCATTTTTGAGCCATCTTCGTGAATGTGTGTATCTTAAAGCAATTTGTATTTCTGTGCTGACTTTTTAGTTAAACATACCTCCAAACCCCGTAGAAAGCAGGTAGTGTTCAGAGGCCAAATCTGGGGCCTTAACTTGATTCTACTTTCCATTGAACAGCAGATCTCCGGGCAAGTCAGTTAACCTCTCCTGGCCTGGATTTGTATTCTGTAATTGTGTCTGCCTCCACATGAGTTCCTAGGAGTTAATAGGCATGAAGTGCTCAGTGATACCTGTGCCAGGGTTCAGGCAAGGTTAGCCACCATCCTCATCATTAATATCTCTGATACCTTCTAGTCTGGCTCCTGTTTGAAAGCTAGCAGCTGTATCTTATACAACCAGTTTACTGTTGTTGGGATTTTGTTTGTTTGTTCGTTTGCTTGTTTTAAAAAGAAAAAATGTGAGCTCAGTGGTTAGAGCGTCAGCCTGGGTACCCAAGGGTTGCAGGTGCAATCTCTGGCCCTGGTTGGAGCAAGTGCAGGAGGCAACCAATCGATGTGTCTCTCTTACATCGATGTCTCTCCCTCTCCTTCCCTCCCTTTCACTCTCTCTAAAAATCAATGGAAAAAATATCCTCAGGTAAGGATTAACAAAAAAATAAATAAATGAAAATTAAAAAGGAAAAAGAAAAATGCTTTGGTATTTTGGTCACCTGATTTTTTTTTATGTATCTTGTCATTTACCAAGTTTTATAAGTCAGCTTGAGAGATAAATTTATATTTATTTATCTTTAATGCAACTGCAAACAAGAAATGTTATCATTAGCTTTCTTTGCCACTAGCATTTTGTAATTCAGTTTTCTATAGCTGGGATTTATACCATGTTATTTTAATTCCCACATGTTTAATATTTATATCCCTTTTGTAGATGAGATAGATATTATATTTCATTTTCTATATATTTATTGCTGGTACATGGGAGTTTATTGCTTTCATGTCTTTACCAAAAATATGGGGCTTTGCTGAATTCATGGGTCATCTCTGCTCATTTGCTCATGTGAAATGCTTAGATTTGATGAGCATGAGAGCATATTTCCTACAAGTAGTGAATTTTGCCCTTTTGTGGCAGCCAGAACATCGATCCTCTTCTTTCACTCCCATTTTTTTAAAAGAGCATTTCTTTCATTTCTCTGTGAAAAATAATGATGGTTCTAAGTGTCTGTACTGTTCATGTTAACCAAGCACTCTCGTCATTCCCCCCATTTAAATTCAGCTGCAGCCTGGTTTTCTGATTCCATGTGATTGGAACATCTTAAAAGGTCCTGTTCTCCGAGTGGTGTCGCATGTTTTCTAGTAGGATTATATGTCTGTATGTTGCATTTCTTTCCGTTTTTATATTACATATTTTATAAATTTTCTTGCCTTGGGATTTAAGACAAATTCAAGCTTGCTGTGCTTTATTATTTACTATGCCTTTTAGTAGGAGTTATTTTCCATAATGTTGTTTTGCTACATATTATATTGTCTGGTGTGGCTTAAAACTTTACCTTAGCCTTTTAAAAATCGAATCAATCTTTGCCTTTGAAGTGTATTTCTACTCCATTTTGTTAGATTTGGGGTTTTCTTCTATTATACATTATACTTTTATAAATGAATTTGGCCTGGTTACATTTACTGATATAACTCCTCTTATATTTTTCTTCGTTGTTGATTTTTTTTTTTTCTAACTCACACTGTCTCTGTCATAAGCTTTCTGATCTATTTAAGGAAGATGGACCGAAAAACTTAATTGACTCTGACCATGCTGATTCTCCAGTCCAGCCCTGCCCTGTCTCCTCTCATGACTGAAACTCACTGTCAGATGCAGAACCATTGAGCCCTTCTGACACCTTTAAAGAAACCATCTATTTATTTTAAATTTTCTCACTGTACTGTACTGTTGTTACATTATATGTCAAGTATAGCAGCAAGTTATACTTCCTTACATTTTTTTTTTAATCCTAACATGAGAATGTGCTTATTTATTTGAGAGAGAGGGAAAGAGAGAAAGAAAAAGAGAAACATCGATGTGAGAGAGAACATCAATTGATTGCCTTCCATACGTGCCCTGACTGGGAATTGAACCTGCAACCTTTTGATGTACAGACAATGCTCCAATTTACTGAGCCACACTGGCCAGGCCTTCCTTACTTTTTTTTTTAGAATTTGTGTAAGAGTTTATTTGAGACAAAACTGAAGACAGTTGTGGAACAAGATCTCAATTGCTCTCTTCCCTACATTATTAATCTTGCCACTTCCCTCCCTCAGCAATGAGACCCAGTCCTTTATAGAATACACTGAACCTACAAATTCCCGTTGGTGAATTCTTTAAAGTTATTTGGATTTTCCAACAATTTTCTTCTGCCTTCACAAAGCAACTACTATTGTTTAGTAGGATTATTGACTAGTGGTGTGTTCTTTATTCCCTAGCATATGGTAAATATTTTTTACAAACTTGAGGTATGCCGTGTGGATCCCAAGAGGTGACACACATAGACTGAGACGTTCTTGTCATCACATTGTTTAACTTTTACTAAATGGAGAAATTTATCACCTGGGTATCTGGAGTCCTTCTCTAAGGGTTAAAGCTAGGGAGCACTCTCCCCTGTCATTTGAAAAGTGACTGAATCCAATTTCCTGTCCAGAATTGCAACATTATATATCAATAATCAAAAGCATGGCTGAGCTCTAAGGCAGTTATCTGCTATATGTGTCTTCCTGGTGGAGGGGCCTCAAGATGATATCAGCTGACATTTTCTAGCCAAGGATATATGAAAGAGGGTTTGGCTTGTTCAGTAAGTGAATTGAATTCTCCCAAAATGAATTCTGTAATAAAACTCACACCTACCTCCAAAAAGTATTCTAGGTGGCTTAATGCAAGACACAGAATCAGTAGGGTTCCGAGAGGTGGATCCTGGGAGTTCAAGGGTAGAGCTTCATAAGGAAGACACTTTTAAGACTTAGGTTTGAATAAAAAGTTAACGATTTAATAACCTGATGAGAATAACACATTGCATACATAGGATTTTTAAAGAGAGCTATGTTAGTGTGATACCCTGGTGTACTTACTGTTTGCTTGGCTACGAGGGAAAACTTTATGTTGCAATTAATCTTTCTATTTTTTTCCCTATGTCTGAGTATTGTGGACTTCCTTTGTGGTATTTTAGTGATTAGACAGGATGGAGGGTGTTCTTAAAGATTCATGGCCAAGTCGGATGATGTCAGAATGAAGGGAAGGGACGGTCTTCATGGGGCCAGCAAGTCTAGCCCCGTCTGAATTGTTTGTCTAACACTTCACAAGTAGAATAAGAACCACTGAATTATTCATTTTCAAGTTGCCCTAAAAAAGGCACTTACGCTGCCGAAATGCAGACTTTCGGTGCCAGTGAGAGGAAGAGGAAGGATGCTGTCTTTCCTCTGAATGTGCCGCTGCCCTCACTGCCTTTTCTCCAGTTTCACTTCCCAGCCTGCAGGATGAAGGAAACCGCCAGCTCATTTAAGTGCAGGGCCATGGGGGGTGGGAGGGGATTATGGACAAACACAGTGAGGGCCTCTGAAGCCACAGGTGAGCTGAGCATTTAATTTGCTGGAGACAGCCCAGTGGAGAGGAAGGAGCCTTAGGTTTATGGGGAGCTGTGTAGTCAGAAGGCCTCTTGGTGTGGGTGTGTTGGGAAAACAGCCTGAGCCTCCAGACAAGGCCCCAGGGCCCAGGAAGTCACCTTGGGCTTAGAGGTAAGGAGGAGAAGGGAGCTGAGAGTAGTAATAACTGGTATGCAATCAGAGATCTTTTTTTATTCTTAGTGTTAGCTTCTCTGTCACCAAACCTTTTCTTAACAGTTCCTACCAAGTAGTACTTAGGGGAGAAAGGGGGTAATTAGAATCCCTTACATTTGGGAGGGAGAAGCATGGTTCTTACCCTAGACCACCTGATCGTGGTAGCCTTGAGCTCCTTTTGTCACTACTCCACCCTGGGCCTCGGTTTCCCCACCTGTGATGCCAGAGCAGTTTCTCTGGGAACATCAGAGGTGCATCCTCTGCACGCTGCAGGAGAAGGTGAGAGACACAGCTGTGATGCCAGGAATCGAATTCTCTTGCACAGTCAGCCGCTTGGTCGGCACCTGTTGCCTGTAGGCAGGGTGTTTACAGGGTAAAGCAAACAGGGGAAGGGAAACAAAGTCTGAAAGCTTCAGTGCTCTAACCTGTAGAAAGATGTGCTGACAAATTTCACACTAAATACATGAAAGAAACTTTTAAAATATATATAGATATAGTTATATAGATGTATAATTTATAGATGGTATAACAGCAGTCCTCCCAAAATATTTTTTAAAAATGTAAAGCAGCAGCCGCCTCAGTCCTGCTGGTATTGTTCTCAGCCCAAGATTCCTGGAACAGTCTGTGCGAGCTCCCTGGGGACAGAGGCACTTGGTGAAAAGGTGGGTAGGCCTCAGTTTCCTCCATTGCCCACTTGGAAGCAGCCCCAGAGAGCCCCTTTCCTGATGGGATGAAGGCTGGGACTTGAGTGTCCCCTCCAGAATTCATTCTCCTCCCATACTCTTCTCAGCAAACAATCTTTTTCTGTTATCAAAGAAAAATACCCATATGTGATTTTTTAATCACATCTTTCTTACAGAGAGGTGCTTTTCATGTATACTTTTTTCCTACCCTTTGATGAGTGGGTAAATTGACATTCTGACAGGTTCACTGTCTTGACTAAAGTTTGTCTCAAGTACTGAGTCTCAGGCAGAGCTGGACTTCAGCACGGGACGCCCCGCTCTAATCTGTATTCCTTCCCAGGGGCCTCACTGCAGCCTCCTCCCAGGTACTAGCCTGCTCATCACCTCCTTTCTGTGCAAATGGAGTATAGCAGTCAACATCAGTACCGACTTGATAGTTGACAAATGGTGATGGAGAGATGCAAAACTACTGTGATGGCCTTTGCTTTTTTATCATCTTATACTCTTTTTGCTTGCTTTTTATTTTGTTAAATTTCCAACATACGACAGAGGTCAGGACCCCAGATGCCTCATGTGCAGTTCCTGCCATTTCACTCACAGCTGATCTGGTCTCACCTGTTCCCCCACCCCCCCAAACCCCGTTTTATCTGGAAGGTACTTTCAGATTCCTTTCATTTTACCTCTAAATGTTTTAGCCTATAGATCTTTACAATAAGGACTCTTCCTTTTTAATATAGCCACAATACTATTATCACATCAAAAACTAATTTCTTAATATCACCTATACTTAAATTTCTAACTACTCCTAAACATCATAAATGGTTTTGTTTTTTAAATTTGTTTGAATCAGCAGCCCTGGCCAGGTGGTTCAGTTGGTTGGAGCATCGTTCCATACAACAAAAGATGGCGGGTTTGATTCCTAGTCAAGGCACATATCTAGGTTATGGGTTTGATCCCTGGTCGAGGTGTGTACAGGAGGCAACCAGTTGATGTTTCTCTCTCACGTTGATGTTATCTCTCTCTCTCTCTTCCTCCCTTTCTCTCTCTCTAAAAAATCAATAAAAAACATATCCTTAGGTGAGGATTAATATAAATTTGTTTGAATTAAGATCCAAATAAGATTCACACATTGCAAGTGGTTGGTATGCCTTTAAGTCTCGTTCATTTTATAGATTCCTTTCCACTTCTTTGTCTTCTCCTTGTGATTTATTTGTGTACGAAACTGATTCATTTGTCCTGAAGAGTTTCCCACAGTCTTGGTTTTGCCAACAGCATCCCAGATGTAGCTGAGCGTGTTCCTCTGTCCTCTGTAATTCCTGTAAATTTGTAGTTGAATTAGAGGCTTGATCAGATTCAAACTGGAAATTTTTGGCAAAGGCCATTTCACGGGTGGTTACAATTATCTTCTAATGGCCTCATGTATTGAACATTAGCTATGACCAGAAGAGAAAGGTCTTGATTTTCACATGTAGCGATAATAATGAATTATGTGCATGGGTCTTTGTGGTTTACGAAGTACTGTTCTACTCCATCAGTGCTCTTAATTTATTCTCATGCCAATTTCTTTGAGAAAAGCTGTTTTATTCATGGCTGTTGAGCTCTAAGGTCTGCTCCAAGTAAAATGACTAAAGGTAGTGGAGAAGAATTCGGGTCCCGTTTGTTCTGCAAACCACACTCTTGTGGTTATCTAGACCACGATTTCCTTAATTTCACCTCCAGTCACTCCATCCTACTTGTTACCCTGTGGCACTTGATTTAAGGAAAGAATAGTATTTTCACATCCAACCTGCTGCTTGTTGCTTTTAAAGCAACAGTGTTAGAACTGTAGAGAAATGGCAAAAAGCATCTGAAGGTCAATCCAGACACTTAACCCAAAAGGCTTTGGGTGGTCTCAGTAGAAAAATGAATTACGCAATCTCTGGCTACAGCTGTCCCATGTCCCCGCCCAGAGAATATTGCAGCCTGCGTGACGGTCACAGGCTTAGACTGAGGGTCATACTCTGGTGAGTGACTGGCCGGCTGGAGCTGCCCTGTTGGTTTGGCACAGGGGGAAAGTTACCCCGTGTGGGCTGGAGAAAACCACTTGGTTGTCAGCTAGACTCCGATTAAACTAAAGGAGGATATTATTTACTTCGTTTCATATAAACAAGTCAGTTAAATAGCTGGGCAAAAAGAGACATTTTCTTCCCTTTTGAGATTGAAAAGATGAGGCTTAACTAAAATTGATTTTAATTGTTACTGTTTTTCCATTTAAATTGGTCATAAAAATGAACAAATTGTGGTTAATTTCTGAGCAGGCAGAGGTGACATTCTGGCCATTTAACTATCTCTCAACAAGGTTTCATTCCCAACAAGAATAAAAACCATAATTTCCAGAAGGTTATCCCTAGGGCTTGACGTCAAGCTCTCCCACTGTCTCCGACCAGGCTCTCATGTGATCAGGGAGGGGTGGATCCACTCTGGAGTGACACGTTAAGTGGGGAGCTCGGAAGGATGCCAGGCAGCTTCGTCTCTGCCCCCCACTCCTACCAACGCAGAGGTGGCTTAACCTGGGTGGGAAATGAAAGAGATAGGACTAGTCATACAGATGAGGGTTGTCAAGAAAACCTTTTCCCAAATTGCTCCTCTCCTCCCCGCTAACCCTCCCAATTAATAGTTTGCTGACACCCAATTTGTGTCCAGCTCTGTATTGGACACGAGGATGCCAGGTGAGCCAGGCCAACTGGCCCTGCCCTCCTAGAGTTCACAGTCAGTGGACAAACGGATGCCTGCCTAACTGTTGGTCTTTACATAGTTTTTATTTATTTTTTATATAATCCTCACCCAAGGATATTTTTCCATTGATTTTTACGTAGAGTGGAAAGGAGGGAGGGAGGGAAGGAGAGAGAGAGAGAGAGAGAGAGAGAGAGAGGGAGAGAAACATCGATATGAGAGAGATAAATCAATTGGTTGCTTCCTGCACAACCCCAACTGGGGCTAGGGATTGAACCTGCAACCCAGGTATATGCCCTTGACTGGAACTTGAACCTGCAACCCTTCAGTTCGTGTGTCAATGCTCTAACTGTTGAGCCAACTGGCCAGGGCTACATACTTTTTTTCCTAAGGAGGTTGTTGCCTTCTTTTTCAAAGGCTGTTAAAAGTGGTAAGAAAAGTGAATTGTTTCCCTTCTGCAAAAACAGCTTAGAGACTCTTTCCTTAAAAATTATATTTACAGTTTGGCAAAATACCCCTCCCCACTTTTTGCTCTTTAAAAAGCAGCCAGTGAATTGTCGCTTGTCCAGAGCAGAGTGGACTTCGGGTAGCACAGATGTTAGTTTGCATATTTGATTAACCAGTATTTAGTGGGCACCTGCCGTGTTCTCTGGGATTATAGCAGTAAATCAACAAGTAGTCAATATATGAACAAGACTTTGAGACAGGAATAATAAGTGCAATAAAAAATAAAATGAGTGGATGATGGGGATCGAGGCTGCTGGAAAACCCTTTCAGAGGATGGCCACGAGAGCTGAGACCTGGATGGTGACAGCAGCTGCCGTGGAGACCTCAGCAGAGGCAGCCCTGGGGACAAGCATGGTGGTTTCAGGGAACAGAGTAGAACTCCAGACTGTGAAGAGTGTTGATTGAGCTACAGAAGGAAATTTACACGGGATGCATGTTACTACTAGACTGTAAAAAACACATCTGCAAGGAACAAAATAAACCTCAGTACAATGGCTCTGATGAGGAAGCAGTTCTGCATTTAGTCTTCTTTGTTTGGAAGGCTAGATTGTTTGACACATGGGAAATAAAGCTGGGAAAGGAGGTGTTTATGGGAGGCCATTCTATAATCGGCTGTTGACCCTCTGCTTCCTGCAGAATCTGGGCCCATAGTGAGGATAAGAGGATCCTGACCCAAAAGACACTTTGGGACTGACTGCGAGGGAGGAGTCAAAAGAAGCTCCTGGAATCCACCAACCCATCTAAGGCAGACTGGATTTGAACACTAACCCCTTTGGGAATGCATCTGAGGGAAGGATTAGTCCAGGCAGAAGAGGCCACAGACCTTGAGGGAGAAGTGTCAGAGATGCAGTCGGGGGCTGACAGGCAGCCTGGGAGCTCTCCGCGCGGGTCGACACCCGCCTGCCAGGTGTTGGTGTTTAGCCTATACAGGTGGGATACAGGTTTAGGTTTTTTTAAGAGTAATATTGTCACCCTGGCGGGTTTGGCTCAGCGGTTAGAGCGTCGGCCTGCGGTCCAGAGAGACCCGGGTTCGATTCCCGCTAAGGGCACGTACCTCGGTTGCGGTTTGTCCCCGGCCCTGGTTGGTCGTGCGGGAGGCAGCCACTCAATGTGTCCCTTTCACGTCGATGTTTCTCTCTCTCTCTTCCTCTCTCTCCCTTCCACTCTGTCTGAACAAAAAATGGAAAAATGTCCTCGGGTGAGGATAAAAAAAAAAAAGAGTAATATTGTCAAATCTGTGATAGCTCACTTTGTCTACAAAGGGGAGGAAATGCTTTAAAAGTATTTTGTATGACTTCACCTGACAAAGATAAGACAAAATAAAGGTCAATCCCATATATAAATATTAATGAAAAAAATACTAAATAAAATATTAGCAAATAGAATTCCAGAGGACATTAAATGTATAACTCACTACAACCAAACGGGCACAAATAACTGTCAGTATAATTTACCATTTTAGTGGGTCAGAGGAGAAAAACCATTTAATTAGCTCCATAAATGCTTAAAAGGTACTTAATGAGATCAATAGCCATCTTTTATTAAAGAGTCTTAATAAAATAGGAGCAGTTGGATATTTCATTAACAAAATAAGAACATATATATTTAAAGTCCAAAATCAGGAACATGCTTAACAGTGAAACTTTCGATGCGTCGCCATTGAAGTCACACACCTGGCTGGGACCCCCTCTGTCACTCTTGCTGTGATGTAGTTCTGGAAGCACTGGTCAGTGCCATCATCCAAGAGAAAGAAGTAGCAGGCATAAAAGGGGCAGGAAGAGACCAGCTTGTCATATGTGTAGATGCGGGCACGGGGTACCATGAAAGCCCGAGAGAGCAACCTCAGAGCTGTTACAGAATTTAAAGGGACCCACCATGGTATGATTTCTTTGTCTAGAAGGTTGCTCCTCTCTCAGCCCCACTATTCTCTGCCCAACAAACTTGTCTTCATCCTCCAGGATGCAGATCACATCCTCTTCTCCGTGAGACTCTACCTCCTTGTGTTTGCAAAGCCCTTTGTTTCTCATTCTGGGCTGTCACTGTACTGAAATTACTTGGATCTCTTCACCTCCCTGTGCCCACCACTGAGAAGGCAGTAATAGGGTCCCTGACACCTTCGTATATTCAGTGCAGGGTATGGCCAGTGTGCTAAGCGCTGTCATCTCCACCCGGAACATTTGTTTCCCCATCAGCTGTGGCACATAGTAGTTGCTCAGTAGGCACTGAGCAGAGACTGTCCTACCACTCCCTTCCCAGTCTGTGCCCCACACCCATCAGGGTAGGCCAGTGCCTATGCAAGAGGAAGGCACAGTGCCACCTCCTCCGGGTACAGTCCTGCCTGGCTCTCACATGCGACTGCAGACCCACCTTTCCTTGCTGTGAGATCAGGCTTCTGCACTGTGCCCAGTTCCTCATCTGTGTGCCCATGTGGGGACAAAGAGAGATATCTTTCTTGAGGACCCCCACCCCCATTAAGGAGATTCCAGACCCATAGTCAAGAAACCTTCCTCAGTGCCTGACCCTCTGGCCACCTCCTTTTCCTATCTGCTCTTTGTGATGCTCGTCTTGTGAACCCTGATTTGTGTCTCCTCTACCTCCTTATGCTAAGAGAGCCTGGCCTGGTGTGTAAGTCTTCAGGAAATCAGTCACCTTCCTGACAGCTGAGGCCATCAAAAGCAGCATCCAGGAGGAGGCAGATTTGACTTTATTACACGTACTAGAGCTTTTATTTTTTTTAATTTCTAAAATTTTCTAAAGCAGGGAGGATTAATCTTTAGACATTTCTTTTGTTGCTCAAGAACTGTACAATCTAGTATTGAGACTATTGGCTTTTGAGTTGGGTCCAAGAAGACACACTGATCTTTGAAGGCCGCCAAGGACACTTCTTTAACTGCTTGTAGATGTGCTTTGTCTCAACAGCTCCTGATGACAGGATGAGTGTTTGGGTATTGAAATATGCACCAACCTTGCCCTGGTGCCATCCCTTAGCACTCAGGGGGCTAGTGTGAGAGTAAATACGGAGTTCCTAGTGTGGACATAATTTCCCTTCCATCGACCTTGACCATGTCTTTTCAAGTTCCTCATAAAAATTGCGTGCTAGCACAGAGAATACCCTGAAATGATCTGTAGGGAACTGATTGAATGAACCAAATATTCTGGGCCAAGCTGAAATTATCCGCTGTTTGAAGTCGGAGTGGAGCATAATGCCGTGCAGGTTAATAGATCAGTGAAAGCTGTTTTGTCAGCTCGTAAAAATGTGAGAGAACTAAATTTTTATAGTAAATAGTTTCGCTGAGCAAACAATATGTGCAGTTATTATGGACTTTGGAAAATAAATGATTTTAAACTAATGTCAGGCTTCAGATCCTGATGTGGTATTTGAGCCTTCAAAATGAAAAGAATGGAAAACCTTAGGAATATTGTTGACCTGCTATGAAAGTACATGGCGTTTAACTCATTACTGCACCTTTCAGATAACATTTGTAGCCCTAGTATTAACCCCTGGACATTTTCATATTCCTTCCTGAGGGCATTTTGCCCGAGAGGATTCATTTTGTTGGGAGGGCAGGGCAGCAGTTTGGAGGGGAGTGGGCTGCGCAGACCCAGTGGCGGCCGTGTGCTAAGATGAGACCGGTGCAGACGATCAAAGACCCTGCCGCCTCGGTCCTGGTCTGTAAGTGCCAGTGGCTGCCCTTCACATCTCAGAACCCCCATCACACTGAAATAGCTTGCTAGATGTAGTTTTGATCATTTTAAAAGCATGCCTGTTGAAAAAATGAATCACAAGCCTACAGGCTTTTAAAATAATAATTTGAACTTTCCTTGCCCACTGCTCCCTGGTTCCTTCCATTGTCTCCTTCTGTGGTTTCTGGTCCGTTCTGTGAATGGGAACTGCAGCCCTCTGGGCCCTGCTGTCATCAGGATACCTGGTGTTGAATAGCCCTGCTTTTTAACAGCAGAGCTCAGTGTTGTCATTATCATTTGAAAGCTTTGGAAATATGAGAGTTGCTCTCATAATGAAAGGTAAGTGCAGTAGTTGTTATCACATTCAATATTTTGGTCAGTTTAGCAGTTGCTTAGTAACTAAAGTTAAACCAACCACAAGATGGAAAAACTTGAAATTCGTTTCCAGGGATTGCCTCAGACTGCCGAGAAGGCACCTTTCTGTTTAATTGTGACTAATTCTTTATAAGTGACTTGAACCCTTTTGGAAACGGTGCGTTGTTTTCTGAATATTAGGCATACTAATGAACATCCAAGACCATTCACTGTCTGAGAAGGCTGTCAAGCCCACCTACGTCCCCTAAATCTGACAGAATTTGAATACCACTTCCCAGCCCCCATGGGTCCCAGCCTTGCTGCCAGCCTCTAGGTGAAGCCAGGCCCCTGGGAACCCATCCCTTCTCTAGCCTTGGCTTGTGTCTGACCCTGTACTGGCCCCTTGGCCAATGACAGAGCCAGACAAGGATTGAGGAGTGGATGAAAACAGGCGAGGGTGGGCCAGCGACCTCCAGGGAACCACACCTCTACCCCTTATCTCCAGACTCCCAGGATCGGGGAGTCCCAGAGTATTAAAGGTGAAGCTCTGGCCAGACGATCTTCCTGGTAGAGGGGAGTTATCGGCGATTCCTGTGGGGCCTGGGGGTCATCCCCCCTTCCCTCCCCTTTCTTCTTCACTTCATCCTGTGAGACACACAGCAGGGCCTGCCTCTCTGTCCTTCCCCCCATATATATCGCCAGAAAGAGTAGCTGGCACCCCCAAGGAAAAGCAGACCCCAGAAGAGAACATCCCTCTGGAAGATAGACCCCCAAACCCAACAATGTATATGATCTGACACAAAACAGATGGGCCACACATGCAAAATCAGCATGAGAAATAGACTCAAGAAAAGAAGGGAAGATAATAGCAACGTAAAGCAAAAACAAGGAATAATTTTTAAAAATGAATGAAGTAGAAATAACAGGTATGGAAAAACAGAATAACTAAACTAAGGAACAAGAGAATAAAGGTAAATTACAGGATGAATACAGCTACAGTTGGGTCAGATTGAAGCATCATCCTGAAAGCAGCAAGAAAGGATCAAGAAAGGTTGAATGATGTGGAAGACAGTAGTAGATGTGCCAACAGTATCCAAATAATAGAGTTCCAAGCAGAGCAGAAGAAATATTTGAATGACAGATAAATTAGCCAGAATTAAAGAAAGATGAAAGAGCTCCTCTAGGATCCAACAGGAGTGATTAGGAAAAACCCTCACCAAGGCCCACGCTTACTCAGCCAGGCTATTCCCCAGCCAGCTGCCAGGTCGTGCAGCCAGCTCCCCTGATCTGCTCAAGAGAGAAGTGAGGCACCACCTATAAATCTTTGTTCAGGAATTCAGCAGCTAAGCATTCCCATCCTTCTCTTGTGAATACACAGCACTGGCAAGATTGCAGGAGCCACGTCTGTGTATGTGCCCATCCCCTAACCCCTGCCCAGGGCCAGGGCACTCGTAGGTGTCAGAAACGTTCATGGAATGAGCATGAGTGGACAAATGAATGATGCCAGTGTCTGAGGAAGTTTGCCGTGTATATCTGGACTTTGTAAATACATATGAATAACTGTTTGGTTAAAGTTCAAAACTGTGTTTAAAAGTTATGATTTGCCTTAAGAAAAGTTTGTTCACTTTTTATTTCATCTTGTACCCAATAGAGTTTGCACTTCATCAGCAGGTTGTCAAGATAGCAGCTTTCTGTGCTGACTGTCAAGTATTCTTTTCCGTCCTGTTTCAGACCCTTAACACCTTTAACGATTTTTTTATCCTTTGTCGTCATTAGACTGTCTTTTCTTTGGTGCAGCAGTTTTTCTGAGATCTTGGAGGTTTCTGTTTCAGATGATGCGGTGAGATGTTTCGTAATTTAAGCTGCCCCCCAGCCCACTCCCTTGTACCCAGTATTTCACTGCAGAGGCCCAGTTGGGTTGTTTGTCTTCCAGAGACACTGCCTTCTTCACGAAATCATCCTAAAAATAGCTTCATTTAACTAGGCCATTTTATGAATTGTTTCAGACTTTTCTCAGACCAGTCTGAAAGCAGTATACTATTTCAGACAGATACAATGCACCTTGAACCTGATCACAAGGCATCTGTTACCCCATTTGGACTGCTGGGAGTTGATGAGATTGCCTCAAATCGCAGTGTGTGGCTAAAGGCTGGGAAAGCCTTGGGTGCAGCAAACAGCAAAACCGACCAGCCAGGGCCTGAATGTCATTTGTCTTGGTATTAAGGGTGGGTGCTTAGGACCAGAGAAGCAGGTTTCAGGGACAGAAGTCGGCCCTGTCTGGGTATCCCAGGCTGTCCCAGGGAGTAGACTGGCCCCTTGCTGGCAGGACAGGCTGTGTTCAGGACTCTGGCCTCCAGACTGATGCCAAGCCCTGTGCAGGCACCAGAGATGAGGGCAAAGGGGACACACAGACGGGAAGGGGGAGGGGAGGGGACTGGGCTGTGCTGCTGCCTGAGATGGAACCACTGGGAGGATTTGAGAAGGGCTTGGGGAGGGGTCGGAAGTAGGAGATGAGGTTCCAGACTGGAAGGTGATCTGAGCAGATAGCACAGGTCAAGGTTATTTAGGGACCCACCTTATTGGTGGGAGTTGTTGGAGCACATGGACATGGGGTTGGGTGATGGGCTGAAGCAGGAGGTGACAAGAGACTCCTCCTATAGAAGGGCCAGGTGCACAGCACTGAGGGGTGGGACTGAGTCCTGTAGGCGACAGAGAGAGCTCAGGTCCACATGGAATGTAGACTCAGGAGGCCCCAGCAGGAGTAGGCCCTGAACCCCACTGTGGATCTGTGGCTGTATTCCATTTCTTCTGCCATGGGTGTGCTAAACCTTCCTTGGTTGCAGCCAGTCTTGGCCTTGGCTTCCTGATAGTCATCAAGACCTATCTTACAGAAATCTGGGGCAGTGACTTGCCTGGGTGTCCAGTTCTAACCTCCCATAGCCTTTCAAAATTGACCATGTCCTTCCCAACAGGATTCTCAGCATTATTCTCTCTCTCATGATGTTATATGTTGGAACATATTATTGCCTTCACATTACTCAAGGAAGTACTTTCAAAACAGAAGAAAAGCCCGGCCAGTGTGGCTCAGTGATTTGAGCATCGTCCCATGGACTGAGAGGTGCCAATTTGACTTCCAGTCAGGGCACATGTCTGGGTTTTGGGCTCGATCCCCAGTAGGGGGCATGCAGGAGGCAGCCGGTTGATATTTTTCTCTCACATTGATGTTTTTATCTCTCCTTTCCTCTATCTTTAAAAAGAAAATAAATAAAAATATTTTTAAAAGAAAAAGAAAAGCACCTGAGAACTCCCTGTGTGTTTGCAGGCCAGATGATGATGGTACTCAGGTGGTTTATAGAGCAGACAGCAGAGTCCCCCGACCTGCACTCCCATCCTCCCCTCCACCTTCTCGTGGTTCTCTCGGTCCTAGCAAACTTCTCATTCTTCAAAACCCAGTTCACATGTGACCTCCTCTGGAGCCTTTTCAGATTCTCTCTCCCAAGGAGAATTCATCTCTCCCTCTTGTTTTTCCAGAGTACTCTGTTCAGGGTTCTAGTCAATCTCTTGGCAGACCACTGTATTTTATCTTTTTATGGTTCTCTCTCCCTGACAAGATCGGGAGCATCTCAAGGGCAGGTCAACCCTTCCCTCAGTGCAAGCCCACCTCCTCCCAATGAGCAGCGGTGCCCCCTCACAGGTCTGCATGGCTCCTCTCCCCCGACACTGGGGACTGTGCCTAGAATGTGTACCTATGGGTCATTCTGCCGAGGTCAGAATTGTGGGCACCCCTGAGCTCGTCTTGCTGCTGACTAACGCGCTCTCTTCCTCTCACCCCCTAGGGCCGACGAAATTGAAATGATCATGACGGACCTTGAAAGAGCAAACCAGGTAGGATGTCTGATAGCTTCAGGCATAAAATCGCAGTAGCATAGCCATTTGTTGTCTTGGAAGATGCTTCTAAGTTAGAAAACCAGTTTTCTTGTATTTTTTACACACAGCTATCAAGGTTGACACTTTTCATGCTGTCACGAGAAATACATGAAAAGTTACAGGCAGAGTCTTTGATGTGGCCCTAGCATCCCAGACATCCCCGGTGAATGTCCACTGCAAAGTGGCTCCCTCTTGTTCTTTTTCTTAACTCATCTCAAATGCTCGCCTCTATTCGTGTGGCAGCCATTATGCTGGAGGGTTTATACCAATGAGTTATGCTAGAGAGAAGTCTTTATCTCTCCCTTCTATTGGGTTGAAGCCACTTGTCTGGAGAGGGCCTCCAGCTGACAGCCCCCTCTTGGCTGATACTTAGTTGGCACAGGTACCTTGCGGGAAGTACCCAACAGTGTCTGGCGCACACTAGGCACACGGTGTTGGGTGGCTCTACTCTGCCGCCTGGAGAACTTGGCTGCTCTGTAGACCCCTTCCTTCCCCCAAGGACTCCGTAGGACAGTAAAATGTTTTGCTTCAGCAAAAGTGCTGCTGCTTTGGAAAGAAAGAGGTCTCCCCGTTTATTTTCTCTTTTTGTGGGGAGAAGCAGCCAAAACCATGAAGTTTCTCAGCCCCAGAAGGCCACAGGCTATGGCCTCCCCCCACTCAGTTTTACACCTGGGCAGCCACAAGCACAGGAGAGCTTAGCAGTGTGCCTCAGTGGCCCAAGCAGTCATAGCCCCCTACAGGACGAAAGTCCTTCCTGGATCTGTGGTCTCTGCTTCCCGCCTTCTGAACGTTCCACAGGGCACCCACCCCTTGGCTGGCATTGCTTACCCAGACCCTGGCAGATGCTCAGGGAAGAGTGTCTTTATCTATTCTTTGACCAATAAAATCATCCTGAAATCTGATTGAAATGGGAAAGTCAGTTTAGGCAGAAGAATGATCGCAGGGGATATGGGATTTCTTTTTTCTTTAAGGAAACCTTTGTGGGTTCTGTGTTGCATCAGACTCACCACTGAGGATCCTGGGCCTATCGAAGGCTCTCAGTAGAGATACATGGAATGAAGCACCTGAGGTAGCATCGTTAATTCTTAGTTATTCTGGTAAGAGTAGAAAGAGCTGCCAATTCTTGAGTGACTTATTTTGTGCCTGGTTCTGTTCTAAGCACCTCACATGAACAGAGTCACTTAAACCTCAGCACAGCCCACCGAGGTCAGTTCTGTTATGATGCCCACTTTATAGATGAGGAAACCGACGTCAGTGGCTAGTTGTTGCAGCCTGTGCTCTTTGCCAGCACACTGGGGAACAGGCCACAGATCAAGGGCCTCGTTTGCCTTTCTTTCAAATTGTCTTGTTTCCTAAGTGTTCCCATCCGCATAGCGCCTTGCTGTAAAAGCGCTGCTCTGCTTCACCTCACAAAGATGCTTACGTATGTATTTCCCTTTACTTAACTAAACTAATTTACTTTGGGTC
The DNA here is from genome assembly GCA_030848825.1 of Tadarida brasiliensis. Taxonomy (NCBI): domain Eukaryota; kingdom Metazoa; phylum Chordata; class Mammalia; order Chiroptera; family Molossidae; genus Tadarida; species Tadarida brasiliensis. Next base: position 104,719,048 of record CM061258.1, on the reverse strand, counting down.
CCTTCGTTTTCACGCAGTTAGCACTACTCAGCTCTGCAGAACCTTAACTCAAAAGTAGTTACTGGAAGGGTTAACCTTCTCTGTCACAGGGTTGCCATTTGCATTTCTGAAATTTCCACTCATCCAGTCTCCCCCAGGCCAGTCATGGGGGTGCCTCCTCTTTTGATGGCACTTTGGGGTAAGCTCTGCTTTGTTCAGCAGATAACCTTATTCTGCAAATGTCAGAGGCAGTCTCTGAGGCAGTCCCCAGGGACTAAGAAGTTTGACCGAGTTGATGCAACTCTCAAAGGGCTGGGGCCACTTGGGTAGATCTCAATCCTGGGAGACACCAGGCAGGACCATAGAGAAAGGTGCCACCTCCAAATTGACACTTGGTTCAGGTCCCACTTGGTACTTCCTGTCTATAGCCTTGAACAAGTCTCTTAGCTACTTACAGTTCTTTCTTTCCTTTTTTTTTTTTTTTTTTTTTGTTAATCCTCACCCGAGGATATTTTTCTGTTGATTTGTAGATAGAGTGGAAGGAAGGGGGGAGAGAGAGAAACATCAATGTGAGAAAGACACATCGATTGGTTGCCTTTCACACAACCCCAACCGGGGCCAGGGATCGAACCTGTGACCCTTCAGTCCATGGGCCAGTGCTCTAACCGCTGAGCCAAACCAGCCAGGGCTTACATTTCTTTTTTTTAAAAAGAAAAGAAAAATGATGAACTTTGAGGACATTATGCTAAGAGAAATAAGTCAGTCATAAAAAGACAAACACTGTATGATCTCACTTCCATGAGGTTCCTAGAATAGTCTCATTCATAGACAGAGTAGGGTGGTGGGTGTCAGGGGCTGGGGGAGGAGGGTGGGGAGTTGTTTAATGGGTACAGAGTTTCAATTTGGGAAGATGAAAAGGTAGTGGAGGTTGGTTGCCCAATAGTGTAAACATGCTTAAAATACTGAACTATATGCTTAAAAGTGGTTAAGATGGTCAATTTTATGTTATATGTATTTCACCATAATTAAAACTTTAAGGAAATTTTTTTTTTTTTTTTATCCTCACCCGAGGACATTTTTTCATTTTTTGTTCAGATAGAGTGGGAGGGAGAGAGAGAGAGAAACATCGACGTGAAAGTGACATATCGAGTGGCTGCCACCCGCACGACCAACCAGGGCCAGGGAGAAACTGCAACCGAAGTACATGCCCTTAGCGGGAACCGAACCCGGGTCTCTCTGGACCACAGGCCGACGCTCTAACCACTGAGCCAAACCGGCCAGGGCAACTTTAAGGAAATTTTAAGCGAGAGAAAGGGAGGGAGGGAATGGTAACTAGTACTTCCGTTGCAAGATAGTTGAGGATTAAAGGTAAAATGCCTGGGTAAGAAGTAGGTGCTTACATAAATGTTTGTTCTGTAGTTGCTAAAGAAGCACAGATTTGGTGGGAGAATTATAAAAGTCCTGTCCTAGGGAAGTGCCAGCATGGTGGGGGCGGGGAGAGGCATGGGAGAGTTCTAACCACCACTCAGGGTGAGTTCATAGCCTGGTGTGGCTACCAAAAGAAATTATTGCAACTTCAGGCTACATTAATAGAAATCGTTTCTAGAATGAAGGAGGTGGCAATTCTACACTGTCTGCAACAGTTAGTCCATTTCCAGGGAATAAGAATTTATCCTGGAAACCACACTGTAAGGAAAGCAGGTACCTGGAGTTCATTCAGAGTCCCCTCCGTGGCCAGGACAGGGAAGGGGACCCTAACACCGAAGATACCAGGAGGTTTGAGAATATTCCTGATCTTTGGGAAGCAGGGAAAGAAGACATAGGGATTTGACACCAAGCACCAGAAGAATAATTTCAGGAATGTGGGATGTTAAAAGATTACAGAAGGGAAGGCGTAGGGTGGGGACATGGTCAATCCTGTCCTTGTAGCTCCTCAGGGCTGGCCAGGAGAAGGGGTGTGGGTGTTTCATGGCTGAGTTTGGAGGCTAGGGGAAGGGAAGCTCGCTCTCAGTCTGGCTCTCCAGAGGTGCCTAGAGCTGCCACCAAAGGGAGTGAGCTCCCTGTCACCAGAGCTGTGCAGGCAGATGCTGGCGAACCCTCGCTGAGAATAGGAGACGAGGCATCAGACACAGAGTGAATGGAAAGTGGGATTGAACTAGGTAGCTCAGTGAGTCGACAAGGACAGCTCACAAGGAGAAAAGCTCCCCGAGTGGACATGAGGACACATCCCAGGCAGGTGAGAAGGGACATAGTGGGCTCTGAGTGTTTTAGGCCATTCTATAGAGCTAGAACCAGGAGGTTCAGAGAGGCAGAGTGGACCCATAGGAAGCGATCCAGCCAGGTATGTGGAGGACCTCCTTCTGAGAACAGTGGAGAATCATGGGTGGAAGTAAGGTATCAGATGAGTTCTAGAAGGATCACTCTGGCTAAACATTGGAGAGCATATGGGAGTAGAAAGAGCAAAAGCCAGGAGAGCAGTAAGCAGCTGTTGTGATGGATCAGGGCAAAGAAGACGCGGGCCTGAAATGAGGTGGTCCCAGGGGAGCGGAGGCGGAGGTGGGCTGGGCAGGAGGAGGCTACAGAGAGCCGCACACCAGCGGGCACAGCCAGACGTCTGGTTCAGCCGCGTTTCCCATCCCCATCAGGGGAAATCCCCAGGAGGAGCAATTTACTAGTTCATTGGCATATAACATTATTTTTGCACAAGGTTTATAGTCACAATGTTCTACTGAGACCTGAAGCTCTATTTTATTGCTGAAGCACTTGTGTTTCTGTTGTGAAGTGGAGAGTGGTCCGCCACCAACTCACTTAGGTCCAGTTCTCATTCACACCTGTTTGTTAAACTTCAAAGCGCCTACATTAATACTGGCTTCGTTGGTGACAGTAAAGGTTCAGAACTTTTGAGGCTTCATAGGAAACAAGAAACCACAACTGTGCACTCTCCGACCACATGAAACCCTGTCTGTGGGCCTAGGGACTCGGCCGGCTTCCCTGGCTGCGCCTTCACCCGCCCTTCTTTCAGGGCAGCTCTGATTTGAGTTGCCAGGGCACAGAGCCACAGCAGGGGCAGGAGGAAGTTTTCTGTGACTGGTCCTCCTCCTGCCAGCTGGCCTGATTCTTAGGGAGGGCACTACCCTAACAGAAGACCCTTAAGTTGAGGTTAAGTTGGAAACCACAGTTTCACTTCACTGAGAAGACCAAGTCAAGTTTGAGAGAAATGGAAAGAACAAACAGAACTCAGAACAAGGTTTCTGTGCTCTGATGGGGAAGACTGTTTGAGTTTGAATCCCAGATCTCCCGTTTCCCACCCATGTGGCCTTGAGCAAATCCTCAGTCTCTCGGCACCTGTTTCCCCATCTATGGACTGAGGTAATAGTTCACACTTCTGAGAAAGCCCCATTCAGACAGCAGATATTTTTGAGCACCTGCTGCGAGCAGGCCCTGCAGGAGGTGCTGGTTTCCTCAGGGCTGTTTGCCAGTAGGTGAGCCGTGTCTGTGCCCCTTGGATCTTCTGGGAACCTTGGTTTCTCCATGTAATAAATTAGGCTCCCAGTCTAGGTCAGGTGGGCCAGTGGGGCCTGGAGAAAGCCCCTGGGTCCACCCCTTGTGCAGGGGGACATAGGGAAATAGGCTGTTCTGGCTTTCCTGAAATCATGACTCAGGCTGTGACAAGCAGGTTTACTTGAGTGGCCTTGGTGTAGTTCCACCATTCATCCTGGTTGACCTGAGAAAGAATCCAAACCGATATGCACCAAATCCCAGAAACACAGGCAGCCGGTCTAAACGGGGACTTTGGTCGCCAGTGCAGGGCCAGTTTGGGACACATGGCAATCAATTTCTTAGTAGAGCTTTCTGACCTCTCTCCTATAGAATCACTGAAGTGGGGTCACCTCGGGGCTCTAGCTCCTTCTTTACTTGCCCTGTGCTTCCAGCATTTACTCTAACTTCTCAGAAAAATGAAGAAAGTAAGCAACAGCCAGCAGGAGAAATCTCCCAGGAAAGCAGCTCGGGCTTGGCAAGGCACTATTCTCATCATGCGGTGGCCACTAAATCACACCCAGGGCTGTCGCCAGCTGCCTGTGGGAGCCCTGGCTTTGGTCCCCAGGCTCTGCCTCTGGAGGGACAGGGAAGGAGGGAGGGGCCTCCCCAGTGGAAACTGAATGGAATGTCTGTCTCTCATGAATGTCTATCTCATGTCTGAGGTTCCAGATCAGAAAATGGCACCAAAGTTTTCTACCTCCTGTCATTGATTCCAGTTCTAGAAACAACCAGACTTTATCTGGTTGGTCTGTGGACATCAGGAAGAAGGGAGACCCTGGAAACAAGTGACACCATGGTGATGACCCAGCAAGTACCCCTTTCTGCCTCAGCTGCCAAAGATAGGACTAAATTTACAACTACAGAATCTCCCTCTTTTAGCTACTCTCAGTCCTGTTTTTATTTTTTATTGTTCAGCTTTGTCTTTGTTTAGCTGCACAAACCACCTCAACTCATTTTGTTTTGTGTTGTTTTTTTATGTACTCAGGGTATAAAGCCTAAATAAATGATATAAGTCCTAAACGATCTAAAAGTTACATTGGAATAACTAAGTCAAGTCAAATAGGATAAAACGCTGTGACCACCACAGATAGGTCACAGAGCTACTCTGTACATGAACTTGGAAACTAAATAAAGTACAGAAGCTCTGGAGAAAGTATGCAAACCAGAGCTGAAATCATTAACAGCTCCGCCTGCATGAGATCCTGGTTGGGAACCCCTGCCCAGGCTGCCCCCGTCCTGGCGCTTCCCGAGCACCGCGGCCAGTGTTTCCAGGCGGGGCGGGCGGTGATGCTGCTGCTTGGCTGCTACCAGAACACCTTCTCCACCAGGCTAAGAAATATTTTTCCTAGTCAATGAGACTAGAACTATGTCAAAATGCACCTTATTCCTGGCAGAGTGATGGAGACATTGTACCCAAGAGTTTAGCTAACTAGAGAGCGAAGAGTAAACTTTTCAGTAATATGACATGTTTATCAGAAAAAAACTTGGAGTGGCACATTTGGATATAACCTGGGGAAAATCTTTTTCACTGAAGAGACTGTCCTACAGTTAGCATGAACCAGAAATCACCCCAGCCATCTTCGCCATACCGGGCACATCGCCACCTTTCCTAACGGGTGCTTCTAGGTTGCTTTTGGAGCGGGGGTGGGGGGGGTGGGAGGCAGCTGCCTGAGCACAGACAGGCCTGGCCAGGCACCGTGTGAAGTAGATTGAGCGCAATTCCAAGAGCTCCTGGAGAAAGAGGGCTGGCGGCCACACTCAGCACTCTGGGCAGAAGTGTGCTCTTAGAAATATCCTAATTTGTCTGTATGCAGAGCAGATAGGTGTGCACTGCCGTCACATGACTGCTTACAGCTGCCAACCCATTCTTGTACAACTCGAGTGATCAGCAAGTACCGGGGCAGGCTAACTTCTTGTTTCTCTTTTTCAGTCTTTCTTAGCAATTAGTAGACACATAACATCACACCACAAAATGAGAAAACACATGAAACGGCCCTGCTCAGCCAGGCTTTTCTATTAGCAGAATATAAGTCTGATAGAAAGAATAAGCACGATACTTCTCAACCTGCATGTCCAGTGTCAAATAGCTACTGTTTCTCACCCATCTTAGAGTTTCGTCTCAATTGTAATTGTAAAATCAGGACAAGCCCATTAATAAAACACTTCTGAATGAGTTCTGTGCATAGCGCACTTCAGATGTTGATCCTTGCGAGGTCTCTTAGGGGTAGGCAGGTTTCCATTTTGGAGGTAGGAAGGTGGGAGCTTAGTGAGCTTAGGTAACTAGCCCTGCTCCCTCTGTCCCCAAATGCCCAGTCCCTGCCCACTGCACCCACGGTACCCTCTCGGGTGGCAGCCACTAGGGTGACATATTCTTGCCATCCAGTGGGAAATCCTGATTGGCTCTCCAGTGGCATTTGTTTCCTTAGCTGGGAATTACATGCAAATGATAGATGCATTGACTCATTTCTCTTTGGGCCTCCTTCCTGTAGTCAGCTCCGTTCCTCCCCACCCCACAGTGGGCCTGCACTACCCCACTGCCTCTGGCCCCCAATCGGCCTGCCGGCTGGAATGCCAGCATCAGCATTCGAAGACTTTGTCGAGTGAAGGGTTAAATATGTTGACATAAGCCTGGCCCTGACGAAAGGAGTGGCATTTACACCCTGTACATTTATGGAAATACTTGCTGAAGGAAAACAACCACAACATTGTGCATGTTTTTAGGAAGAGAATGGCCAGAGTGTCTTTAATTCACTGTTTACCCGTGAGAATTACTCCCAGGAGTAATCCTGCAATAAAATCTTCTTGGTCTATGAGAATAGAAAGAAATTGAATCAAAAGACTCTATTTCCACTTGTATTTATTCAGTCTGGGAAATTCAGTGGGCCGGAGCATTACTATCAGCAGGGGATTCCTTGCTCCTAGCGTTAAATTACTGTCATAATCGCTCAATTATTTCTTCCTTGTACTGTTTAAAATAAAAATCCATCACATTCTATGTTTTTTTTCTAGCATTTATTAGGTTGAGTGTTTAGGAAAATCAATTATAGTCAGTCAGGCATGAATTGATGAATGTTCTTGTAATAATTGTCAGTTGTTAAACTGAATGTACTTTCTCTTCTCACCCTTTTCATTTCCTTCAGAGGGCAGAGGTGGCTCAGAGAGAGGCAGAGACCTTAAGGGAGCAGCTCTCATCAGCCAACCACTCTCTCCAGCTGGCCTCGCAGATCCAGAAGGCGCCGGACGTGGTGGGTAGCCAGGCCCTGTGGGGACTCTGTCTGCCTGGCATCTGTACCTCTGTGTTACAACTGCTTTCTTCCTTTGCTTCTTAACGTCCCTTTTTGGACTATTTTAAGTAGTACTGCTGTCTTGGTGGGGAATGCTTTTAACAGTTTAGGGGTGGAACTTGTTAGAGTCAAAGAGGAATTTTGCTGATTATGCATCGATGCTCTGTGGTCAGCGTGAGGTCCGCCCAGCATGGAGGTGGAGACAGATCCCATCACCAAAGGGAGCGTCTTCCCTGGTAGGCCTATGGGGTGGTGGCTGGCACATGGGTGGTGACCTGAAACTGGAGCTTTGCCAAAATTACACAGGAAAATTGGAGGTTTGGTCTTCTCCTGAATGTGTCCTTCCAGAATGAGAAAAATATTGTAATGAGCTGGGAAAGCCAAAGAGGTAATAAGGTGACACCCTGCTCTGAGTTTGTAATTGCCAGAGTCTTGCCTGAAGTGTAGGCATTTAGGAGTGAGGCACACATCCCAGTGTTTTTGCCTCTTGATTTTTCTAATGTTGATGAAAATTACTCCTAGCTAGAACTTTCCCAGCTTGTTCGAGGTAGCTCAGAACTATCTGATTCCAGACTCTTTCCTTTAGTCCTGTGCAGTTATATGGAGCAGCGTGTAATTAAGGCCTGACTATTGGAACCACCCCTGGGCTCAGACCCCACCTCCGCAATTATCAGCTCTGTGACTTTGGGCAAGTCATTTAACCTCCCTGAGTCTCAGTTTCATCGCCCATAAAATGGGTTTTTACAAGGGTTTCAGAAATCTAAGCAAAGTGCTCAGAGCAAGACCTGACACATAAGTCCTCAGGAAACCTTAGCAATTGCTCTTATGTGGTTGGCATCATTATCTCTGAATCAAGAGCCTTGGTTTTGAAGCTTAGTTCCATCATTTTTTTTACACATCCAAGGAGTTAAACTTCCTAGGCCTCAGTTTTCCTGTGCGTAGAGTGAGGAGTAAGTAATCCTGAGGTCCCTTCAGCTCTGATGGCCTGTGCTGGGTGAACTGCACTCATAGGTGTCCTTTTACTTAACAAAGAGTGCTAGAGCCTTTGCTGTGTGCCAGGACCCATAGTGGACACCAGGAGAGCAAGGCAACGAGCACAGTCGAATCCGGGAGACTTGCTGTTGCAATAAGTCCATGTGTCGGTTTAGCAGCCATTATTCACCTACTCCATAAAGTAGAGTGTTGTTATTTCTTTGTGTAGATGAGGAAATGGAAGCTCTGTGAATGTAAACCCCTTGCTCCAGAGCGCTTGCCCCAGTGGCCAAGCCAGGACTCAACGGGGGGGCCTCTGCCACCTTAAACTAGGACTTTTAAATTATCCCTCAGGAGTGAATCTAAAGCAAAGTTTTAGTGTCAGGACCCCCTTCTAAGAATGGGTTTTTGTTTTCTTCTTTACATTAACATTAAATAAAACATGATTTACATATCTTGGGATATAAAGAAAATTTCTCCAGTTTAGGAACCATTGCGTTCTTCATACTTCATGGCCTCTGGTTTTAATTTTACCTGAAATGGCCCCTTGGCTTGGCCATCGTCCCCTCCTCCAAGTTCACCTGGCCTGGACCCAGCGTCACGGTGAGGAAGCCCTCGAGGTCAGAGGCAGTGTGGCTTCTCCTGGCTTTTGTGATGCATCCTGGTCCTCTAGAGAAAGCTGTCCATCCTAATGTGTCCACACAGGGCTCCTGAGCTAAATGGTTTGATTGAAAGGCTTTCTGGCACCATCCTGGACTGTCGCAACCAAAGCATTTCAGAAAGAAATGAATGTTTTTGCAGGTAGAGTAAGTTGTGGATCCTAGGGGTGCTTAAACACTTCATCATCGGCTAAGTGCAGTGTTTACATGGCACAGGTTCAGTCTTCCAGGAGCAGCCCTGCCAGGGCTCCCTCGGGTGTGCATTCCCACAGTCAGTCAGCTCCAGCCAGCCAGGGAGCAAGCACAGGAAACTGGGCCAGCAGGAAAATGTCTGTTGGGCTTGGCTGGCAGGACTCGGCAGAGAAACAGTAGACTCTATAGATCTCGCAAAGGCCCAAACTGATCTGTTGGGTGTCTTACTGGAATCGCCGGTTTCGGAAGGTGAGCTGCCACTCAGAGAGTGCCTGCCCTGCATGAGGGGCCGTGCTGGGGCTGTGTGGTTGCTTCATTTCTGCCTCTTGACATCATGGTCATTAGAGGCAGGTTTTAATAGCCTCATTTTACAGGGAAGGAAACTGAGAGGCTCAGAGGAGTGAATAATTTGCTGAAGGTCACACAGCTAGGAAATGATCAAGCTGGAATGTGTCCTACTGCAAAGTCCACTCTTTTTCCCACATCCAGCTACCCCGCCTTCGTGTGCATTAAATGGAATAGGGTACATGCAGGTCCTTTGTCAGGTATTCCCAGATAAATATTAGTTCAGGGCTCTGCTGTACCACACCAGGCCACCTTCTTGAACCTAAGCAGACCATATTAGAAAACACACCTGTCTGTCTCAGGTGAATCTATCAGGTGCACACACTGCTTAGATCCAGCCTCCTTCAGCCGCTTGGTGTTGGCAGGAACAGAGGTGGCAGTGAGAGAGAGAAGTAAAGCCAAGGCTCCCGGTCCCCCAGCTTCCCCCGCTGGAGCAGATAAAACTGAGATCAGCCTTGACTTCCAGTGTCTGTCTCACAGGCTGGGGTCCTGGGCGCACTATCATTTCACAATTAGGTTTTCCTCACATTGAGTAGTGCTCCTGCATATCTCATTCATATTTAATATGAAAATGGCTGCAGGATAAAAGAGATGATTATCTAGCTTATTTCAGCCTCGATGGTCTAATCTCAGTAGGAGGACTCACTAGACAGTTACACAACTTGTGATATTTCACACGAGCAGGTTGGGAGAGAGGGGAGACGAATGGGTTCAAAGGGACAAAATTTTAAAGGACTACTATCTCAGTAACTTCTTTTTTTCCTGTGTATTTTTCCCTTTGGAAACACACCCCACCACTATTATCATATCATCATCTTAAGCCCTTCCTTTTTTTTTTTTTTTTTAACAATGTTTTTAGACTCTACAAAGCGTTCTCACTTATCCTCTGCTGCCTCCTGAGCCCCCATCCCCAAGACCCAGCCCCCATGAGGAATGTAGGTACCCTTACAGGCCTTGGAAGCCTGGAGTCATGGGACTGTGCCTGCTGGGACAGACTCTCAGGACCTCATTCTGGTGCCCACAGGGGCCTCTTGTCACACTTGAAAAAAAGTCAATCACTTCCTGTAGAGGCTACAGTCCGAACCAGGGTCCTGACCCCGAACCCCATCAAAATCACCAGGGAGTCCCAGGTCCTACTCCAGACCCCCTGAACCATGGTTTCCATGGTGGGGCCCAGGACCTGTATGTTTTATAAAGCCCCCAAGTGATTCAGGTGCAGCTGAGTGGAGGCCTGGATGGACACAAGGGAACCCGTGGTCTGGCCCTCTTTTGAGTCCGTGGATGCTTCGCCTCTCAGTAGTTATCTCAACAGCATCTGAGCTGCCTGATACCGACCTCCCTGCAGCCTTAAAGGCCACCCTTCCTCTCAGCACCTGTTCACCTGTCACAAAACTTCCTTTCTTGCTATGCCCTCAGACTGAGAGGCCCCAACTGTATCACCCAGGCGCAGGCCTCTCCCCATACCTGCAGCCTGTTGATCATTTTCTGGGCCCTGGTTCATTTCTTTCTCAGTTTCCCATGTGTCTTCACAGTGAGACAACAAGGATGTCCTCGTGTGTGAGAGGGGGGTGAGCCACATTTGGGCTTAGAGTAGGGTGATCTTTACTATCTGATTTCCAAAGCCTTACTGCTTTGGGGTATATTACCTCATTTAGTTTATGCAAGACACGAATGGTTTTTGCTGTTATAAATGAAGAATCTGTGGCCCAGGTTCCTAAGTTAGTTGATGTGCCAAGGTCACACGGTCAGCTTGTGGCCAGGCCACACTGTGCCTCAGGAGCTGAGCCCTCTGGGACTGCCTACCTCAGGTTCCCATCCTGGGCCCAGGGTCAGCACCCAGAGCTGCTGATTTTAAATATACAGGGTGGAGCAAAAGGAGGTTTACTGTTGTTCATATAGAAAATAATACAATAAATAATAATACAAGATTAAACTCTGTGTTTTGTGTATCACAACTATAAGCCTACTTTTGCCATATCCTGTATTATTTGAACCACTTGTCTCTGATACAGTAACTTGCCTGTTTAAAACCCCCAATCACCTTTTGGCTTGTTTTACAGACTCTTCCCCTAAGAGCACTTGAAACAGTTTTTGTGGCTGGCATCCCTCAGGTTGGAAAATTGATAAATAAATTAGATTAGATAGCATGGCTTATTCTACACCCACCCTGAGACCGACCTCCCTGAATGTCACTGCCATCATGTCCCCTTGCTGCTCCCAGGCCTGCCACCACAAGTCCAGGCACCTCTGGCCACCCTCTGATCCTTCACCAGTATGCCCACTCCTTTGATGAGCTGGCCCCTCAGCATCAGTCCCTCCTTGTGCCCTGCTTCCCACCCTTTGGGAACCTCTGTGCCTACCTGTGGTGTCCCGCCCTGAAATGGAGCCCCCCCTCTTCCTTCACAGCTAGTGCTGTGCCCTTCTCTCCCTCCTGAGGGTTCACCTCCTCATGCGTCTCTCACTGTTCTCTTAGGTGCTGACCCCCTGTCACTGCTGGAGGACTTGTCTTAGTTCCCTGACCTTGATCCACCCAGTGTTATCTAGGGTGGTGCTTCCCAAACTCTGTGGTAAAGGAGAGTTTTGTTTTTCTTTTTAAATTTCCAATCTGTCACAGACTGGTGGTTTTATAAAAGACAATAAAAATGTCACAGCAATGTCCAGTGGCTATAAACATTTCTAAACACTTTCAATTTCTGTACTTGCCTCACTGTGTACCAGCAACGGTTTGTGGACTGGCACCAGTCCATGGAGCCCACTCTGAACTGAACTGGCCTGGACAGCATGTGCCTTTAGGTGAGCTGGTGAGAAGGTGCTCACAGGGGCCCCGGGGCCATGTCCAGATCTTCGAGAAGTCAGGAGAAATGAACATCTTATTTTACTATATTATACAAATCAAAGAAACAGAAAGGAAGTCACTTCTTTGTACATAAAACTTTACATTTTTTAAATGGCAAAGGCCTTAGTTACCTAGAAGGGAGATGTGAAAAGTTATTTCCCTGGGTGACTGGCTGTCCCCATATGTGAAAACACTGTGACAAGCACATTGTGCCCTGCCAACTGGGGCTGCAGCTGCCGTTTTCCACCCTAGTATATGCCAGATCAAGACGTGAAGTGAGCCCTGACCGAGTAGCTCCGGTTGGTTAGAGTGTTGGCCTACATATCAGAGGGTGGGTCATGGGTTCAGTTGCCACTCAAGGGCATGTACCTGAGTTGCAGGTTTGATCCCCAGCCTCGGTTAGGGTGCGTGCGGAAGGCAACCAATTGATGTGTCTCTCTCACATTGATGTTTCTCTCTCCTCCTCCTCCCCCCTCTCTTCCATTCTCTCTAAAAATCAATGGAAAAAATATCCTCGGGGGAGGATTAACAAAAAATAATAAAAACCCCAACTGCCTCTCTCCGACCCTATGACCCCTTCTTGCTTCAGCTTTTCTCTGGCACTTATCACCACCCAACACACTTTATGCTCCTAATAAATGCGTCTAGTGCATCTCACCCTCCCACCCATCCCACTGACTAGAAGCCCTGTGAAGAAAGACTTCCACCCTTTTGTCCACAGTTGTATGCCTCATACTCATAAATGCTTGTTGAATGGACAAATCCCGATATCAGCTCACTATGCATATGGAAAGGTGGTGTGGGGAAAGCAGTCAGCAGGTCCTGTCCAAGCAGAGGCAGGAAGTAATGTCTTACCGTGAGTTCACCGTCCACGTCCTCCCATCTGCCTGTTTTTGCCGCATTTGCCAGCACAGCTAACCCCGAGCACCTGTCTGAAGCTGGTGCAGTTTTGTCATTTCCTTTCTCCTTCCCAGGAGCAGGCCATAGAGGTGCTGACCCGATCCAGCCTCGAAGTTGAGTTGGCCGCCAAAGAGCGGGAGATCGCCCAGCTGGTAGAGGACGTGCAGAGACTCCAGGCCAGCCTCACCAAGCTGCGGGAGAACTCGGCCAGCCAGATCTCCCAGCTCGAGCAGCAGCTGAGTGCCAAGAACAGCACGCTCAAAGTAAGGGCGCCGTGGGGCCGGCAGGCAGGGGAGGGCTAGACACGCACACCCTTTGCCTTCCTCCGCACATGGCCCTGGAGGGACCTCAGGGTTGGCCTGCATGGTGATTCTGGCTCCCCACCAACACCCTGAGAGCTCTTCAACGGGTTACTTCTGCCCCCCAGCGTCTGGGACGTCCGATGGGTGTACTGACCATGGCAGGAGGCTTTGTCTCAGAAGCCCTGCCTTGGCCACTGCACAAGGTATTCTCATTTTTGTGGTCTGCAAAGATAATGGTTAAAATTTGATCTCCGTTAAAAGCAAAAATGACTGTTTAGGTATTCCTCAGTCTGAGCTCCAACCATCAACAAAAGTTTTTCCCTCCAGCAAGAACAGTATAACAAGGCTCCCATGGGCACCTCAGTCAGAAGCATGGGTCTATAAGCTCCATCAGAGTTCTGTTTTTGCAAGGCATCACATCCGGAACTGCCAACAAATATGGCAACCTTGAACCTCTGTGAAGTAGCGAGAAGCAGAGTCCAGAGCCCAAGGCAGGGAGACGGACTTAACCCCTATGCCAGCTCCAGCCTGGGCAGCGCCTCCAACACTTGTTAGAAGCCCCCCTCCTCAGTGCCCACCCACAGCTTCACCACCTGAGAGCTGGGTCTGACAGTGCTGGACCTGGAGATTCTGAGTGCTTCTTGGGTGGGTTAGTGCAGTTGTCAAGGTTGCAGGCCGTCTGTGTAGACATTCCATTAGTCCGGCTCCACTTGCCTTCCTTGGCTTTTGGAGGAAGCTGCCAGCAGGAGGACCCAGCTCACTGAAATTTGGGCTCTCCCGGTGCCCAAATGAAATGAAAGCAAGAAATGCCCCGAGCCCTCTGGGCCATGCTCTCAAGCTGCAGGATCATATTTTTGTTCCTCAGGCCTGTGACGTGCCACAGCAGCCCAAAATATGGTGTTACTTCAACACAGGGAGCTCACACAGTTAGTCTCTTTCCTCCCAGATGGAGTCACAGCAGCCCAGACAAAAGCTAGATCCTGTTGGGGTTTCTTATAACTTTGTGTCCCAATTTCAGAACCTGGAACTATTTTCATTATATTAAATATATATATGTACTTTACTGAAAGTATTTCCAAACTGTCAAAGTTACTAGTATAATTTGAAGATAGTCCTGGGACCCTAATTCATAGCATGTCAGAGCCGGAAGAGCCTCCTCAGAGTATCTTATTTGACCATGAAGAGATAGAACCAGCAATGGCTCAGTGCTCCTGCGCCCAGGACAGGCGTTCCCCCGCTCTGCCGTCCCTCCTGAGCCATGCTCACTTGTGCCTTCTTCTGCCCCAAGTCAGCATCCATTTCTGGAATTTGTGAATGAACGAGTGGCTAATAAGGTGGATCAAGATTAATTATAAGTCTGTCTGGTGTGGCTCAGTGGATTGAGCATCGTCCCATGGACTGAGAGGTCCCAGTTCAATTCTCAGTGTGAGGCATGCAGGTGGCAGCCGATTGTTGTGTCTCTCTCACATTGATGTCTCTATCTCTCTCCCTTCCTTGCTCTCTCTTAAAAAAGTAATAAAAACATTATTTTAAAAAAAAGATTAGTTATGAAAATATCAGGACAACTTTTTCTTATGTAGAGTAATTCTAGAATGTAGTTAAGGTCCATTTTGATTATTTTTCCATTGAAATGTTTCTTCTCAACACATGACCATGTTTCTGACCCAGAGCTAAGTTCCCAGCAAGTCTGTCCTCATGGCAGTTCACTATCCTGACCTCGCTGGCACCGGCAGAACCCAGAGTTCTCCTTCTCTAGTTTCTTCTTTGCCTCTTTGGGGTGGGTTTCATCCACTGCCCGAGAAACTGCCAGGTGCTTGGGCCCCTCAGGAAAGATGATCCTGCAATCGGGAAGATGTTTGAGAGCTGGTTACATTTGCCATCAACCATGGCATTTATTTCTTCAATGTGTCTTTTTCTCTCATCAGCCTGCTCAGTGAGTACCAGTACTCATTTTTTATTTCTAGATTAAATCTAATTTTCTCATGTTATAACCATTTCTGACCCTAGCACTGGCATTATTATTAGATAATTTGCCTTTCTCTCCTTTGTTACCATTAAAGGGCTTGACTCAAATACATTCTGCATTGGACTATATAAGAGGGAGGCTGTAGACCTTACATTTTTTATTATAGAGCAATTTCTTCTAAATCAGTTAAGGTTTTAATGTTTGCCTTCACAAAAAATGAAACGCAGTTTTCACAAATTAATGTTCTTTATCCGTGTCTTGGGGGAATTCTTTAATACTGTGCAGTTAATGAAACAATTCGGCAATACTTCTTCCAAAATTATTGCTCCCTTATCTTCATCTGATCTAATAATCAAAACATATCCTCTAGTAACAAGACTTCTCTGATTTTAATTATCTTAACCCCTTGTCGCCAGGAGTGAAGATCTACCCAATATCGAACCTGCACACAAAAGGCATTAGCCTTCCCCAAAGGAGTAAGGTTAATTGAATGAGATACCTTCCCAAGGCTTTTTTTACCCCTAATGTGCATAATTTATAGTCTCAAATCTAAACTAAGCATCGATACAATTATTAGGAAAATATTTTATGAATGAGACCTGTCAAACTGACACAGCAGTGGTGGCCACACAGAAGCAGCAGCGAGCCATCCCTGAACTTCCGGGGGACCCTCCTCTCCTCCTCCTCCCTCTCCCACCCCTTTCTTCCCCTTCCCCCCAGCCCTTTCCTTCTTGGACCATGTTGTCCAGCTTTGGGGACTCTGGGACACACTGTGTGGTGCTCAAATTAGGGTCGGTTTGAGGATGCTGCAGCTTCCCGCTATCTCAGCATCTTGGAGTTGTGGGTGCTTTGCCATGAACATTAACAATGGTCTTTGAGATAAATGCTAATGACAGTCACAGATGGGATGTGGGAGGTTGGTCTCACAAGGGCAGATGGCATAATGGGCAGTATCTTGAGATTATTGAGAATCTTGAGTTTATGGGGGTTTCTCCACCAGCACACTCTGGTGGTGCACTCTGTAATGGAATAGATCTGGTCGCCTTCTCTAGCACCTTGAAGTTCTCCATCTCTTTGCGATTGATATTTCTTCCCTTTACTTAGACAATTGACTTGTAATTTTTTTGGCTAAATTGACAGTTGAATGTTTATCAGTCTTTATATCCCCGTGTTCCGCTTTGTCAGGCTACGTTCACCATGAACACATCACTCTCCATGTACAGCGGTGCACCTTCTAACGTTTACGTAGACATGGAAACAGACTCGGAGTTGGGAGATGTTTCCTCCTGCCTAACCAGACAAGTGCTCAAGCACAGTGCCGCTTGTAAAGGATAATTCTGTATTCGTAATTAATGAAATAACCCAGCTGCTATTACAAGGCTGCTATTTTTTATAACTCTCTATTCTGTGGTCTTCTGTTCAGACACTTTAAAACAGAGGCAGTATAATTAGGCAGTCACCTGTATTATGCTCACTATAGCACAGAAAACAGTGCTACCAAACGCTTCAATTTAAAATGATATTTATAAGAAAAGATAGCTAAAAGAACGCCAATCTCCCATAGGGAGAAATTACATCTGTGGGCAGATGTATTAGAATTACCTGCAGGACTGCCTCCAAACTGCGCATGCCTCCCCAACCCTCTGCATCCCTCACCACACCTCCTGAAGAGCTGATGGGTCCCCTTGAGCCACTGTAGAGCATGCTGTGTCCCCCAAGGGGTTGAGACAGGAAGAAAAGACTGATAACTGCTTTTCTGGACGCTGCCTCTTCAGTTACATAAGTTTCCTCACCAGGCAGTGTTTACTCTGCACAGAGGCTGCCCTCAGTGATGTTTCAACAAGCATCTTATCGACATCTCAGTGTGTGAAGCTCTAACACCCGCATTACGTTTGACATTCGCTAGGCAAACAGGCATGACAATGATCGTTGCCTTGAGGAGGAGGTCACTGAGGTTAGAAGAGGCCAGGCCCTGCAGAGTCTAACCTGGGGCTCTAGGGGAGACCCATGCATATGCCTCCACTGCACCCCACTACCACAGGGGAGACTTAGCCTGGATGACACAAGCTAGTTCTCACATCAACATCCTGAAAGCAGAGAAGGCTTGGGCGGAGCCTCCCAAAGCCTTGTCCTGGTTGGGTCTTGAAGGCTCTGTGAGCAGATTGGAGGAAAGGACAGAGTGAGCCTTCTGCAGGGAGGAGGAAGGGTGAAGATGGCCTCACTCGGGGAACAGTAGCAAGGTCCCAGGGGAAGCAGTCTTGACAAAACCAAGTGGCCTTGTGCTACAGGCTTCGAGGGCTATGGTGGGATTGCGGTGGGAGCTGGAGGTCACAAGTGGGTTCCTGTAAAATAACTGGAGATGCTTTAGGGGGCTAAGTATTTGTGGGCATCTATCATGAATCCTCATAGAAAGACACCCATGCCTCTAGTCACTTGGTAAGTAAATCCAGATGCTTAACTTACACAGTCCCCAGCTTGCAGCTCCCTTAGCTGACCGTGACTCACAGTGGGCAGGTGGCCTGTATTGGGCCGGGACCCTCTTGATCTGACACCATACTGTGGGAAGGAGTTGGCTCCCATCTGCCCTGTGCCTAGGTCATACCTAGATCACAGCTCTCGGAAATTGGAGGTGACCTGTGACAGAGTTGCCATACAGAGGCTCCTCTTCTCTCCAGAGCCACACTTCTCCAGCCTGCAGCAAGCCCTGCAACATAACTGTCACTCTCCCCACCAACGCCCTGTCTGGTCTGCGGTCTCCTCTTTTTGTCTCAGTTCTCAACATCCATGTATGCACAGTGCCCACCCAGCCATCCCTGGGCTCCTCCCCTCTGCCCAGCATCAGTAGATCCTATATTTACATACATGCTACCTCTCACCGAGGAATCGTGGGGACTGGAGGGAGTCCCCGTTCAGGTGAAAAGGAGGTACATGCTGCCTAGTCCTGGACCCCAGAAAACTGTATCAGCCCTAGGGTCTGTGCCTCAGACCCCTGCCCTGGGCCAGGGAACCCAGTCACACTTGCTCAGCTCCAACTAGTGGCCCCTCAGCCCAGAGCTGTAGGTGAGTACCAGGGGTAACACACCAACACCTGAGCTGTCAGTCTTCAAACAGCACTGCTAAGAGCCTGGCTGGTCATCCTGGAGGAGAAAGGTGGAGCCATCTGCAAACAGCAACACAGTCACCTGTCTAGCCCAGTCTGTTTTATTGCCAAGAGGTATTGCTGCCTTGACCCCTCACTGTGCGACAGGGAAGACAAGGCCTTTCCCAAGGGTCTTCCGTGCCAGAGGTCCCTTATGTTGGTAGCCCCAGGGCACGGAAAGCCCTGTGTTATAACTTGACTAAGACAGATATCTTTTATAAATGCAATACCTAATTTGCTATACACCAAAATACTTTGCTTTTTTTTTTTTAATCCTCACCCGAGGATATTTTTCCATTGAATTTTTTTAGATAGAGTGGGAGGGAGGGGGAGAGAGAGAGAGAGAGAAACATCGATGTGAAAGAGACACATCAATTGGCTGCCTCCCGCACGTCTTTGACTAGAGCCGGAGATCAAACCTGCAAACCCAAGTATGTGCTCTTGACTGGAACTGTGACCCTTCGGTCCACAGGCTGACACTCTAAAACCACTGAGGCAAACCTGCCAGGGCTGGTCTTGGGTTCTTAATTAGCTGCCCCCAAGTAGGTGGCAGAAATTTAGTTCTCAGTGAATACTTATATCCAACGAAATTGCAGGCTCCAGTCCTAAAGCCTTCTGATCTGGGCTGACCTCAGGTCTGCAAAAAACACCTCCAACTGTGCTCTCAGAAAGATGGACTGGGACTTGGTAACGGTCCTGCATCCAAGGCCCCACAGTGCCCATATCTGCACCACATCCTTGCCTTGTGTCCCTTAGCTCAATCCTTTAAGGTCATTGCTGCTATCCCATTTTACAGACGACAAGTTTGTTAACATGTCCAAAGTCACCCAGCTTGTAAGAGACAGAGTTGACTCCAGGTTCACTGCCGTGCCAGGTTCTGAGGTGTTCCGTATTTTCCTCTCTCGCTGCCTTTCTTCCTGCCTTTCTCCTGATCTCTGAACGTGACCAAGTTTTATTTGTGTTTCGTATCCAGCATCAGTGAATTCCTCAGTCTGAAAGGTGTTTCTGTATCCCAGCAGCACTGGGTAATCTTTTGTTTGGGAGGGCTGGCACATTAGTGCTTCCTGCTATTCCACTACAGGGAGAAGAATGAAATAATCAGTTTTTCATGAGCACCTTCTGAGAATCTTTTGTCGGAAAATGAGTGCATGCTACCCCGTTTGATTATGGCTGAGAAACCATTATAAACAGAACGTTGGCAAGAGGTCTTAAAAAGGAACTAGGGCAGCGCAATTTCACGCAATGGAAAATACACAAAACTGCCAGCAAATGCAATAGAAAAAGTGGAATAAATGAATTTTGTTTACAGAACACCTGAATTCTTGAAGCAGGGAGCAGGGTGGGATTCAGGTAAATGTCCAAGCTGATCGCCAGATGAGCTGCTCCTCCTTCAATTCTAAAATGTTCTCAGTTGGCTTTAAACTGTGATCATAGTTGTGGTGAAGCAGAAGGCAACTGGAAGCCCTGGAGATAGGAAGGTGCTTTGATTCTGGCACCGAAATTTGTTCACCCGGCCTTGGAAACTCGCTAACTCGTTAGAAACCTCTCCCCAAGCTGGGTCTTTGTGTTTTATATTAAGCTGCCTTATTTCCCCCACAGAGCTCCCTTTGGGGGAGAAAAAAGCAAACTAGTCCAAAACGCCTTTGTAGAGGGAAGCACCTCTGCTGATCACCCTGTGTCAAAGGCCCTTCCAGGCAAGAAAGCCCTGCCGAGCTCTGTGCACAAATAGCACATCAGTGCCCCGTGAGCACATGACTTGAATGGAGCATATTAGAGCATCATGCTGCCTGGGAAATGTGCTGTTACTCCCCTGGGCCCCCTGGCCAGAGCCCCTCATGGCTCTGAAGGGCCTCAGGGGGTCCATGTGTCCTGCTGTGGCCCTGGCACGCTTAGAGGGCTTTCCCCACAGGACTCAGAACTGTCAGGGAAACCACTGGCCACCCAGCTGAACAGACCTCCGTTCCTAAGATCCCCTACAAATGCTTTTTCTTGCTGCCTATCTGATGACAACCTCAGTAGCAAAGGGGCTGTATCTTTTGTTTGAGGGCCCCACCAAAGGTATTGACAACTGGCTGTATGCATCAGCTAGCCAAACATATTTTGTGAAAAGCCACATGCTGTTTTCAAAACACCAGGAAAGGTTCTCTTCATTCTGTTTGCCATTTCATGGTATTCATACAAAATGGCCTTTTCCTTATTTTCCAAATTTTATGTCACAGCCTTATATTGCCGTGTGTGTGTGTGTGTGTGTGTGTGTGTGTGTGTGTGTGTGTGTATGAATGCCTGTGTCCACTGACATAACGTGCTCACACCAGACCACAGAGTGAAGGACAAAAGACAACGCCACATGTTATCAGCTTTCATTTGTACTTGCTTGTGTTCCTTCTCAGGGACCACTGGCTGTTTTACAGGGAATGTAGTCAGTGAAATCTGCTTAGTCCGTTTGGGCTGCCATAACTGGGGGACTTATAAACAATTAACATTTATTTCTCACAGTTTCGGAGGCTGGGAAGTCCAAGATCAAGGCACTGGCAAATTTGGTGTCTGGTGAGAGCTTCCTCCCTGACTGCCTTCTCTCTGTGTCTTTGCAGGGCGAAATAGAGTAGGCGAGGGAGCTCTCTGGGGCCTCATTTATGAGGCCACTAATCCCATTCACGAGGTCTCCACCCTAATGACTTAATCACCTGCCAAAGACCCAATCTCCAGATACCATCGCAGTGGGAGTTAGGATCTCAACACATGCATTGCTGGGAAGGGGGAGGGAGAGGAAGGACACAAACATTCAGTTTATAGCAGAGCCCATCGACCTGTTTCAGACATGGCGACTAATAAAATTCCTCTCTGTTTTCAGCAACTGGAAGAAAAACTCAAAGGACAGGCTGACTATGAAGAGGTGAAGAAAGAGCTAAAGTAAGTGTGGAGATGCCTGCTCAGCCACTCACAGGCCAGAGCTCACTGGGGACATCTACTAAAAAACACCATGGCAGCGAGGGGGCAGCCGCAGGCCCTGGATCTTGGCTTCAGCAGACGCTGCACTACAGGCCGTGTCCTGGGCTGCCCAACGCTGTGGGTGTTTGCATCTAAGCCCGTGCCTGAATTCTTTGGACTTTTTATAAAACTGTGCGTTTAAAGTATGGCAGTATGCACAGAATCAGAGGAGACATTACTATTTTAGAAATTATAAAATATGAGCTTGTTTTTTAGTTATAAATTCCCCAAGCAGAGCCGAGCAAAGCAGAGAAACATTTTCCCGTTGAAAGAATACACCTGGCCTCACTAGACTGCAGACATTCTTCTCCCAACCGCCAAATCCCCATCCAAGAGGCAGCATCTGAAAGCGTGTTGTCCTGATGCTTACATTCTCAAGCTTAGACATTCCCTCCTCAGGTGCCACCACCCACCCTGGCCCTCCTGCCTCACACTCTTTCCCCAGAGCCTACCCTTCGCCCTCCTTCAGCTCCCAGGCTCTGGTCTCTAACCTGTCCCTAAGTTCTAGCACCCTCCAAGCTCACAACCCTCTCCCCTAGCCTGCCTCCATTCCCAGGAACCAAGACTCCTTGACTAGCTTACAAACATCCCTGGTTTGTTCCCTCCCGTCTATCCAGCTGCCCAGCTGGCCCTCACCTTCCCCAGAGCATCCTTCCCACCTTCCTGCCAGCCCTTTTGTTGCATCACAGCCCCCACCACAACATCAGTATCCGAAAGCCATCCCACTTGGTGGCTTTTCTGATAAAATGTGTTCTAGGCCTCCCACTTCCTATTGATTTAAGTGCTTTTTCGGACACACGCTCACATTTCCTTCCCATCTCTGTCCCGGGGTCCCCATACCTCCAGTGTTCTGTAAAACAGCCTGCTCCTTCAAGGCTCATCTCAATCTCTAACTCCTCAAAGACACACCCTGTCTCCGGCCTGATGAGGTCTCTCCTGCCAACGGCCTCCACAGGTTTTCTCTTTCCCATGCTCTCTGAATTTTGTCTTCCCTGAAATAGCCCATAATGTTGGTGAGGACGGGGAGCAGAGTGGTTCTGATTCTCCAGTGTGAGGTGCATAGTAGGTCGTCAGTAAAGACATGTTGACTAAATGAAGAGATATGGTGTTTTCAGCTTAAACTTAGAGACTCCATCTTCTCTCTTTTTTTTTTTTATCCTCACCCCAGGACATTTTTTTTGCATTTATCTTTAGATAGAGTGGGAGGGAGAGAGGGAGGAAGAGAGAGAGAGAAACATCGACATGAGAGAGACACATCTACTGGTTGCCACCCACATGACCCCAACCAGGGCCGGGGACAAACTGCAACCGAGGTACGTGCCCTTAGTGGGAACTGAACCCGGGGCTCTGTTCCGCAGGCCAACACTCTAACCGCTGAGCCAAACCGGCCAGGGCAAGACTCTATCTTGTCTTACATGACCCTGAAGAAGCTCTCAGATGAGAACGTAGTTGTGAACAACATGATGGCCACTAGAAAGGACAAGTTCCAGCCTTCAGTCTGCTGTGAGGGGGCCGAGTTCTTTTAGTGTTTCCCATAGCACGCTATGAAATAAAACTGCCTGGTTTACCTGCATTAGCTCCTCTTCATTCTGTTTTGTTGGTTTACATGACAGGGGCCCCTGCGGAAGTATAACCGAGGAGAAACTAAGAGCAGTCAGCTGCTTACTGAACCTCGTGGTGGCTGTGGCAGAATGTGATCTCCTGGGGCATGGGCAGATTTACACACTGTGCTCTCCTGGTGACACTTCTGTGGAGCTTTAAGAGGGCAGAGGCTAAAGTCATGGCTTAGAAAGCTGGGAGAACTCAGGCGGCCCATGCCTGGGATGTGCAGCCCCTCTCACTCCCGCCTTCCCTCCGTGTGTGAGGAGGACTCACTTGCCCTTTCCTCCTTGATGGACTCACAGAAGGAAAGTAATGTCCATGCTAAAGGAACACTGGAAACAGCAGTTCTGGGCACCTGAACTCACTCAGCTCTTGGACTTGTTGAAACAGGCCAGAGACTGATGTGATTTCAGTGATAAAGAGAACAAAGGAGAAATAAACCTGCTCTCCCACACCTTTGCGGTGGTGCTCCTTCCCCAGCCCAGGGCTGCAGAGAAGGTCTGTGCCAGCTTTTGAGCCATCTAGCTGTGGGGCCATGTTTTTTACCCATTTCCCCATCCCCAGGTGCCAGCTACCAAGGAAACATGTGGGGCGACGGCCCTGGGGTGCTGAGATTTCTGTCTCTCTGGCTTCCTTGTAACGAACTCTTTCATTCCCACTTGCTTTACAAATACATTCCACTTGCATCAATGTTATGCCTGTGTTCAACTTTAAAATTATACTCTGAACAGACCTGGTGTGATTCCATATGGAATGATTTACATGACGGGCAAGAAACTTTTGCTGGCCAACTGCTAGTTGAATAGTTATTCTAGAGACATTATCAGATTATAATGCTGCCAGGGAAGTTGTTAAAGTTGTCAGATCCTCCGTTCCTGGAGAGCAGGAAATTGTGATGTTGATGCTCATTAGTATGGCCGTTGCCAAAGGTATGGGTAGGAAATAACCACCCTGTCTTGCTCTTCGCAGTATTCTGAAGTCCATGGAGTTTACACCATCTGAGGGAGCTGGGACACAGGTACATGGTCTCACTTTGCTTTTAGTGTGTGTGAGCATGTCCAAAGTCACTGTTTGTCCCTAGGCTAGCTTCACCATCTCAGTATTTCTGAGACCTCTGCCTGCAGCTGACCAGTCATTCCTCAAGAACATTTAACCAAGTTAAAGCAAATCAGCTTTATTTAAAAGGAAAAGTTAGTGTTTTCCAAACTGGTAACTCAGTTTAAGTGAAACTGATTTAAGTTGGTACTAAGAACCTGAATAAAAACAATTTCAGGTTATGTTAAAGACCAGCCCAAAAAGGCAAGGTGACAATGGCATGTGGTAACCTGGTAGCCAATTAAAATTTAAGTCATCTAATGGAATCCTGCTGCTGATGCCCAGAAATTAGCTGACTCCGCAGCTGGCACCTTTACAGCATGTCTGACAGGTGTGTGGCTCTGTGGCCAGTCATGTTGCCAGATGAGGTTTAGACTGAACTTTGGGAAAGAATAGAGAATAGTTGTCTAGAAGAAGAAAAATTACTTCAACTGAAATGAATTATTTTGGAAAGGAACTTGAGTGTTTTCCATACATGTATCAGTCACCTTCGGGGGAAGTCAGATTTCTATAACGTGTCAGAGTCAGAGAGTTGGGTGGAGAGCCGTGGAGGCAGGGGTTGCGGGGTCTGGTGGCCTGGGGAGTGAGAGGGTGGCCCGCCCGCAGTGAGCCCACTCTGCCCTTTCTAGGACGCATCCAAGCCCCTGGAGGTGCTGCTGCTGGAGAAGAACCGCTCGCTGCAGTCCGAGAACGCCGCACTGCGCATCTCCAACAGCGACCTGAGCGGTAGGTTCACAGGGTCTCACGTGCCATGCTCGGTCCCTTCCAGGGGTCAAGGAAGAGGAAGGTGAACCGTGAGTCTGGGCCGATGCATGACGGGAACATAACCCGTTGATGAGAACCTTGACTAATAAATGTTTGGTCTCCTCGTCCTCCTCACTGCTCCTCTCCTTCCCTCCCCCGCCTGCTTAAGATGGTCAAGGTGAGACGTGTGGCCGCAGAGCGTCTGCGGAGGTCAGTTAGAGCCGGTGTTGTAGGAGATCTCAGGAGGGACATTCGGAGGATGTTGGCTTTCTGATCTTTTCCTAGTTGTGCGGCCTCTCTCTCGTGGTGTTTCCGGGGGCTGCTGACAAGGTTGGCCCTGCCCTTCCAGGCTCAGTGGAGCTTTTCTTCCTTTGTCAGGTTTTCCTTGGGAACGCATCCCCCATCCTTAGCCTTTCTTTGCTCATCCCAAAATGGTGGCGTCACTGACTGCTTCTGGTTTTGGCAGCTGGTAAACCGTTTAAAAGTGTCTTGGGCTCCGATGATATTTCATTCTTAAAATGTGCGTGCCTTCGATCGAGTGAACTCGGTGCAGTGTATTCGCCTCAGAGCAAGTGGTGTGAGAGAATCCGTTGGTCCCAAAATGTCAGTGTTTGCTGCTCCTCAGGTGGGGCCCTCCTGGTAATAGCTCAAATGCCAGAGGCCCAATCAGAGGCCCGCGACTTGTCAACTCTTTACTGTGTGTGGTACCGGCTCCTTGTCACTTTAGGAGTTTGAATCTATGTCAAGGGGACTCTCCAGGCTGCAACGTACAAGAAAGGTGCAAACATGAAATGCATGTTGCTTGTTTCCGGGGGGCCTCGTTTGGCTGATTTAAAAATTCAATTGAAAAACAAACCAACACTCCTCATTGGCCCTTGTAAAATCTGCACTTTTTTTCCCTTTTGTGGGGCAAACTGCATTTTGGTCTTGGTTTTTTTTCCCTTTTGAATCCCCCATAATGCATTATGTTTGCCCTTCCTTGTAGGGTCAGCCAGGAGAAAAGGGAAAGACCAGCCTGAGAGTCGGCGTCCTGGACCTTTGCCGGCGCCCCCTCCTCAGTTGCCCCGCAACACGGGGGAGCAGGCTTCCAATACTAATGGTACACACCAGTTCTCACCAGCGGGGTTAACTCAAGACTTTTTCAGCTCATCCCTGGCAAGCCCCAGCCTACCCCTGGCTTCTACGGGAAAATTTGCACTAAACTCTCTCCTCCAACGACAGCTAATGCAGTCCTTCTACTCCAAGGCCATGCAGGAAGCAGGAAGCACAAGCATGATTTTTTCAACAGGTCCATACAGCACAAACTCCATATCTTCCCAAAGTCCATTACAACAAAGCCCAGATGTAAATGGCATGGCCCCGTCTCCCAGCCAGTCAGAAAGTGCTGGGAGCGTCTCCGAGGGCGAGGAGATAGACACTGCAGAAATCGCCCGGCAGGTGAAAGAGCAGTTGATCAAGCACAATATCGGACAGCGCATTTTCGGACATTATGTCTTGGGACTGTCTCAAGGGTCTGTGAGCGAGATTCTGGCCCGGCCCAAGCCATGGAATAAACTGACTGTTCGCGGCAAGGAGCCTTTTCACAAGATGAAGCAGTTCCTCTCAGATGAGCAGAACATCTTGGCTCTTCGTAGCATCCAAGGCAGACAAAGAGGTGAGAGACTTTCGAGGGTTGGCGCCAGCGTGTAAGCCTGTCACAGTGGTGTGTGCATGTCTGTGTGTGATGAAACATTTGTGCATCACATCAGGTAAAACTCTCTTCAGTTCTACCGTTTCCAGAGTTCAAGGGTCAACTGGCATGAGCGAAAGCTGTTAGATTTGGGAGATCTGACCCCTGAAACCCGTTCAGCACCTCGCCGTAGTAAACTCAGTATTTCAGTACTCTGTGTTGAATCGGGGGAATTACATTACATGCAGCATCCCTACATGTTTAGTGTCCAGTGGTCCCATTGGCCTTGGGTGCTGGCCTCACGTGAGGAGGAGTCCTTGGGCACCGTGCAGCCCTAGAGCAACAGCAGCAGCCGGGCTCAGTCCTCACACAGAGCTGGTTCCATGGGGAGGGTGTATCAACCACGTGTCCTCTTCCCACCGCACAGAAAGGAGTGTGTCCTGTGGTCAGCTCTCTCCCAGTGTTTATGTTCTGTTAGTGATTTATTATAAGCAAAACACGCCTGCCTTGAGTTAAATACATGAAAGTTTCATTAAAACACCCTTCCTACCCCACCCTCCAT
Source organism: Tadarida brasiliensis (assembly GCA_030848825.1). Taxonomy (NCBI): domain Eukaryota; kingdom Metazoa; phylum Chordata; class Mammalia; order Chiroptera; family Molossidae; genus Tadarida; species Tadarida brasiliensis. The sequence continues at coordinate 104,692,274 of CM061258.1, read as the reverse complement.
AAAAAGATACAAAGTCAGTCTGGTCCCTAATTGAAAGAATTCCTTCTCTCTCTAACAACAGGGGATCATTCTGCTAAATCAAGAGTGATAGAAAAAGGTAATCTTAGATGCATTTGAAAAACCTTGAAATTTAGGCTCAAAACAAACAGAAGGGAGACATTCAAACAGTATCAATTTGCACAAAGCACATCAATGGCGATGTTAACTGAAATGGACTGTCTTTGGATGATTAATGTGAGCTTTGTCCCGGGGGCTGGTGGGCGATTTGCTTGGCGGCAGTGCTCCTTCTGTTTGCCCCTGGTGGCATTGGTGCCGCAGGCCTGAGGTCCGTCTGATCTCCTTTTGCAGCAGAGCCGTGGCCTCTGAGACCAGTCAGCCAGGGAAGGGCCTCTCAGAAGTTTCTAGTAGCTCCCGAGTTGCACAGGAAGCCCTGAGCCCTCTCAGTAGTGACAGGTGGCTCAGATTTCATGTCACGCAGCCCATATCGTCAACACCACCATCCCCCTGATTGTTTTGTTCTTACCACACTTGTTTTTCAACAGAGAATCCAGGCCAGAGCCTGAACAGACTATTTCAGGAAGTACCGAAACGAAGAAATGGGTCTGAAGGTATGTTGCAGGCAGGTGTTTTTCTTTGCAGTTAGTAACCTAGGAAGCAGCATGTCCTTAGCTGTATATTTGGGTTAAAACTGTGCAGTGTGATTCTGGCCTGGAACCTGATGGAAAAACAGAGCTAGTAAGTATAAAACAAAGCACGGGTTCAAGTACACAAGGCCCCTTCCTCCTGAGCTGCTTGCACTCTACTGAGTGCAGAAGAGGTGAGAAGCGGGCTCCACCACTAAGAATTAGTCCCCAAATAAGAATCCCAACCCTCTTTAGATTCAAATTATGCCTTTCCCATTTTCTCAGAAGCAGGTGAAAGAATAACAGTTGTTGCTCTGAGAAAAGTCAGGTGACTAAGTGAAATGAGATACTGCTGCTTCCTTGTACTTTCTTTTAACTCTGAAATATGTTAAAGGTGCTACGGAGTGGACATATTCCAGTCACAATCAGTTTTCCTGTGGGCCCTGGCAAGCCGGCCCCACTGCACTCCTTGGAGTTGCATCTTTAATGGGGCTTGGTCCCGGTGGCATGCTGGGTTTTAAATGGTTTGGTGTGGTGTGGTTTATATTTAGTAAGGTAGTGAAAAATTAAAACGTGGACAGTTTCCAGAAAGAACTGGGGCCAGCCCCCGGGCCATAGTAGCTTCAGTGCATCTGTACTTGTGGCTACTCTGCAAAGCATCACCATGTGACCAAAAGACTGAATTCTTGTCCTTGAGGGATTTCTGTAGGTTGCTCTCCTCATTCATACTTTTATTTTAATAGACAGTATGTGATCATAGATCCAAAAATTTAAGTTAAGCCTTCAGCCTCTTCACCTTGTACATCCAAATGATTGATAGCTAATCAGCCTCAACCCTTTACCCTTCTTTTCCATTTTTCCTTTTGGGATACCAGCCTCAAATACACATGCAGAACCTTGAACATAGCCCCATGCCAAAGCAGTTGTTGGAGTTGCTTTTAAATGACTCACGAAAACCATTGCCTTTTAATCCTTCATCTTTTTTTATACCAGATTAAATGATTTTCTCTCCCTGGTCCCAGTCCGTGGGTGTCCAACTTGGGTAAATGTGAGAGCTTGTCCCACTGGCCAAATAACACTTAACGCCAGGTAGATTCAGCAGGAAACCCTCCCTGCACGGGGTCACGGTACCGCTGTGAAATTGTACACACAGCAGGTACAGGTAAATGGGAGGCCACACCTGCCTCCTTACCATCACCGGCCTCAACTCCTGTGAGATCTATTTATCAGAATGACATCTTTGTGCAGCACTGGTTTTTGTTCCAGGTGTGGGTTTGATGTCATTGGTGTGGCTTCTCCTTGCAGGTAACATCACTACTCGGATCCGAGCCTCAGAGACCGGGTCTGATGAAGCAATCAAGTCCATCCTGGAACAAGCCAAAAGGGAGCTGCAAGTGCAAAAAACTGGTACGGATTCCACTTCTTTGTCTACTGTTTTCCAAACTTAATTAGAATAGTGTCATGGGCATTCTGGTCAGCGGTAGTTAACTTTTCATTTAAAAAAATAGAATGTGTGTTTTCAAGCGTTTAGGCAAGTGCAGAGTGGCAGGTCTGTGTAACATGTATTTTGCTGGCTTCGGGCAGCTGTGGCAGCTGAGGATGGGCCACCACAGCACCCCAAGGATGCTGTGAGGGTCATGTGGGGTCTCCCTTGGTCATTGGGTCCTGTCCCCAGGCTGCCCACTCCTTCATTGCTTGTTCAGTGAGTGAGCTTAACGCTCTCTTCTGGGAAGCAGGCCTGGGCTGGGCATTTTTACCTTCTTTAAACTAGGTCTTCAAACTAGTTCCTCACAACAACCCTGGAAAATAGATTTTATTGTCCTATTATTCCTGATTAGTATGCTGAAAGTTAGAATAATTTGCCCAAACTCATTAACTGGTAGACCCTGGATGGAAACCCTGATCTCTCAACTCTTGTCTCAGCACTTTCCCCTGTGTTTCCACCTGCCTCCTTCCAGAGATCCCAGAGCGGTAGGAAACGACTCCTTGTGGGATCGGCCTGACAATGGACGGAGCTTTCAATTTGGTGTGGTTCTTACCCTCAAGGCCAGAGTTGAGGTTTACGCCAGTGCTCCTCTGGGTGGCTGAACAAACAGAAAGCTTGGCAGGGCACCCCTGGCAGCATAGGAGATAACCCCGAATTGAGAGTGGAAAAGCCACCCTGGCCAGTTTGGTTCGGCGGTTAGAGCATCAGCCGGCGGACCAGAGAGTCCTGGGTTCGGTTCCCGCTAAGGGCATATACCTTGGTTGCAGTTTGTCCCTGGCCCCAGTTGGGGTCGTGCAGGTGGCAACCACTCGATGTGTCTCTCTCGCATCGATGTTTCTCTCTCTTCCTTCCTCTCTCCCTCCCTCCTGCTCTATCTGAGGATAAATGCAAAAATGTCCTCAGGTGAGGATAAAAAAAAAAAAGGCCCACCTCGAGATGTACCACCTTCCCTCCTGAGCGCAGTTTCTCCTTCTGCAGAAGTGGTGGTACTGCCTGTACCCCGAGGATGCTGTGAGGGTCATGTGAGTTGGAGAAGGGAGGGCCTTCTGTTAACCGGTAGGGTCCAATCCTCAAGAGGCATTAAAGATTGTAACTGTTGTTTGAGGCATTTTGCAGCTTCATTTAAAGGAGAAGAGCCAGCTTGTATGATTTCCTCCCCCAGATATGAAGGCACATTACAGAGTTTGCACAGCCAGGGAGAGTGTTCAGCCCAGCACCTCTCAACCAGTGTCTCCCTCCACAGTTATCTGGGAGCTGGTTGAAAATGCAGATGCTGGTCCAGCCCCACACTTGATTTTCAATCAGACACTTCAGGGCTGGGACCTATGGCATGTGCAGCTTAACGAACCCAGCAGGTGTTTCTGGTGCACAGCCCTAGTTAAGAATCTGTGATCTAGTCTGTTACCCATCCCAAGTTCACAGGTGGAAATCCTGAGGCCCAGCAATGCCTTGTGACTCCCCCTGGGTCCCTGCCCATTGCCCCTCATTGTGGGGCTCAGAGTTGCTGGCCACACGACAGTCCCCCACCCAGAAGAGAATCTGGGCTAACCCAAACACGATCACTTACACCAGGAGACTCTGATCTCGCATGACCATTGCTAACAGAAATTACATTCTAAAGTTTGACAAGACCACTAGGATTTTGGAATACAGCACACAAGAATATTGTTTTTAAATCATCAGGGAAAGAAAGTCCAGGATGTACCCTACTCATTTACATACACCCTCCCTCTTATCACACTCTGTGATAATAAATCCTTTCGGTTGGTAATAGAGGCATGTGGGCAGGGGGAGGGGGTGCACAGAGCAGTAATGTTAGTCCTTTTATCACTGCTCAGCCAAGATGCATGAGTGTCTCACTGATAGAGCAATGTTGGGCAAATATAGCTGTGCGGTTCTCCCAAATAACCCGCATTTTGTGGTAGGTCAAGTTAGGAAGAAGTGCACTGAAGGAAGCATATTTCCCACCAAAAGTGGTGGTTTAGCCACCATCTAACCTCTGTGTTTGCTTCGTGCAGCAGAGCCCGCCCAGCCTTCTTCCACATCCGGCAGTGGGAACTCCGACGACGCCATCCGCTCCATCCTGCAGCAAGCCCGCCGAGAAATGGAAGCCCAGCAAGCTGCCCTCGACCCCGCCTTAAAACAAACGCCACTGTCACAGACTGACATTGCCATCCTGACCCCCAAGTTAATATCCTCCTCTTCCATGTCCTCAGTGTCCAGCTACTCTCCTCTAGCCATCTCCTTGAAGAAGCCCCCCTCCGCCCCCGATTCCAGCACCTCTGCTCTGCCCAACCCCCCGGCCCTCAAAAAGGAGTCCCAGGACACGTCTGGACTGGACCTCCAGGGAGCGACCGACTCTGCACAGGGCGTCCTACGACACGTGAAGAACGAGCTGGGCCGAAGCAGCGGGTGGAAGGACCACTGGTGGAGCACTGTGCAGCCGGAGAGAAAGAGCAACGCTCCTGCCGAGGAGACTAAGGTCGAAGAAGCCAGCAGCGGAAAAGAAAAAGGCAGCAACAGCCAGGCACGGGCTGAACGCAGCCAGCTCCAGGGACCCTCCTCCTCTGAGTACTGGAAAGAGTGGCCCAATGCGGAGTCACCTTACTCCCAGAGCTCTGAGCTGAGCCTAACCGGGGCCAGCCGCAGTGAGACACCCCAGAACAGCCCTCTGCCCTCCTCCCCGATTGTGCCCCTGTCCAAGCCCGCCAAGCCCTCTGTCCCTCCACTGACCCCTGAGCAGTATGAGATCTACATGTACCAGGAGGTGGACACCATCGAGCTCACCCGGCAGGTGAAAGAGAAGCTAGCCAAGAACGGAATTTGTCAAAGAATCTTCGGAGAGAAGGTAAGGGATTCAATTTGGGGGCTTGTGTTTTCCCATCTCTTTTCATTGCTTAGAACTAAGTGTCTAGAGGACATTGCCATCACCCATTGAATTAACCAAAGAGCATAATGGGTTGTCCACTCCCAAACTTCTGGATGGCTGGCTGGTGAATGTTCTATTTGCTGCATCCCCGGTGGGGACCAGGTTCTGGGCTAGACCCTCTCACCTACTGGACTCCTTTAGACTACTCAGTCACACTGTGAGGGGGATGGTGAAGTTACCATTTGAGAGCTAAGGAAACCAAGGCTCAGGGAAGTTAACTAACTACATGCCCCAAGCTGGCAGGTGACTGAATTCCAGTCCTGACTCTGCTGTCAAGTGCTGCCCAGAGACACCTCTGCAGACTGTTTTGACCATAAAAAGATCTGATTACACAGAGAGACAACCAACGTGTAGAGAACACAGAGGCTATGTCAAGCATAATTGTACCTTTCTCATACTTCAGAAGGTGCTGAGGCATTGTCCAGCCAGAGGACAGTGACTTGCCCAGGAATGCACAGCTAGAGGTGGCACAGGCAGGGCTTCCAGGGCCCTGAAAGCCATTGTTTCCACACTGTCCTTTCCTGACTCACAGTGGTTTGTGGGTGAGCTCCCAGACCCTTTCTGTTCTTGGCACTTCCTGGTAACCAGATTCTGGAAAATGGGGACTTAATCAGGCCTGTAAAATATAAGATAAATATAATACCTCAGTATCACTGTAGGTTAAATAATGAATGCTGAGCATAATGAGAAGCGCTCCGTTCTCCTAAAAGGCAGCCTCCCTGGGGGGCGTGTGGCTGGGTTAGCAGTGGCCTCCAAGGGGCCCAACTACCCACGCCTCCCCCCACACTGTCCTGCCTTCAGTTCAGTGTTTGCAGTGTACAGTGCTATGAATTCTTGCAATATCTAATTGTGATCTCTTTGTCCTGATTTTGCAAAAGGTGATGGGGGGAATAGAAATGAGGATGGGAATTTAAAGTCCCTTGAAATTTCTAGTTCAGTGTTGTAAAAATATCATTTGAGAACATTTAAATAGACATTTGTGCTCATGCCTTAAATTTAGCAGACTTAATAGTGTTGAACTTGTTTGGCCCATGAGTGCAGTTTATTCTGGAACTTGAGAAATTTTCAAAAGACTGATCGGATGCAGCCCCTAAATATCCCTGGGCTGCATCTGTGTCCTGTGGGGGGTGTTTGTGCCCATACATATGTATGGCCATATGTGAGCATAAGAAAACTTGGGAATGTATGTGCAACTTGTCGATCGTCTACAGTGAGTTTTACTCTCAGACTGGCTCCCCCGTTGCCAGCAGCTCACCTCTGGGCCCCCACCGTACAGCAGGATATGATCAAAGACGGAATCTTTCTAAATGCCAACTTGGCCCAGCACCAGCAAAGGAGACTAGCTTCCAATATTCCGCCAGCATCCACAGCTTCTGTCTCTAAAGGGGTCCTTGGCTCCAGCACCTCAGCCTTTCCTGGCGCCACCAGGCAAAGAGCAAGATGGTTTCAATGTTTCCTCTTGAGTTGTCAAGACAACGACCCTGCAGCCTTGGCAGGATTGAGACCCCACCCCTCCCTTTCCCAGCCTGCCTCTCCCTGGGAGCTGAAAGCTGTGACTATAACTATGGCTCCTCACGCCAGGGCGTCAGCCCACCAGTGACCTTGAAAAGCTTATTCCCCCACCCCAGGCTGTCCCCATCCTCTAGGCAGTAGTTCTCTGCTCCACCCAGAAGCAGTCCCTGCATGTCCTCTGTCTCTCTGTCTCACTTCCCGTGCATATCACTAAAATATTTTGCAGCCTTACGCTCAGCCCTGGGCGCTGATGCAGTGTCTTTGTCTGCCACTCCAGGTGCTGGGCCTGTCCCAGGGCAGTGTCAGTGACATGCTGTCCCGGCCAAAGCCGTGGAGCAAGCTGACCCAGAAAGGCCGAGAACCCTTCATCCGGATGCAGCTCTGGCTAAACGGCGAGCTGGGCCAGGGCGTCCTGCCGGTCCAAGGACAGCAGCAGGGGCCAGGTGAGGGCAGCCCTGGGCTGCTGCAGGGAGGGAGAAGGAGCATCTCTGCAGGGAGGCGGCCAACCACATGGCACTGGAGGCAGAGAATTGCCCCCCTTCCTCTACCACCTGTTGCCATGGGACTAACTTTAATTTTTAGGAGAGAGAAGATTGTGCCTAGCTAATTTTATAAGCAGCAGAAAATGAGTTACCAATTAAGAAAATGCTATTTATACATAAATATAGGTAAAAGTCAAGTAGCTAAATCAGTGAATCAGGAAAGAAAATCAGCCAAAGGCACAGAGGTGAAAAATATCATGGGCAACAGCTTCTCCCTGTTCCCCAACCAGGGTCCTACCTTTTACCAGCAGCACTTTGCCTGCCTGTGTGGACCCTGCATTCTGATCTCTCCCGTAGGAGTGGGGAACCCTCCCTAAGGCCTTAGGGACCTTATACTGTCCCCCCTCTGCTGTGCTCAGTGCATTAGGAAGCTTAACACCCCTGGGCTTTTCTGCCATTTAATTGCATTTCTTTTTCTTGTTTAGTCCTCCATTCTGTGACGTCACTACAGGATCCTCTGCAGCAGGGCTGTGTAAGCTCAGGTAACTAGCTGGTTCCTGTTGTTTTGTATGAAATATTTCCCTGCCATGTATGTTTTCCTGTCCTCTGTCTGGAGCGGGGAGACTCAGTCCTCTTTCTGGATCAGGGAGCTGAAAACACTGTATGCTGTTGGCAAACTGCTTTCCTCATAGTTGTAGTTTCTGATGAGGAGCGAGAGGGTCGGCAGCTGAGTACAGAGCGCCTACAGTGTTTTCTTGCTCCTCACTGCATTCCTTCATCAGTCTGTCGGCTTCTAGGTGTGAAGCCTTGTGTTCGGGGCTGGGGGGCTGCGGTTCAAGTCAGGGACAGATTCTGTGCTCGGAGCTTCCATTAACAGGAAGGCACAAGGGATGGGCATGTATCGCTCTCCCAGTGGGGTCATGGTAGGGGGCAGTCGAGTTCCTCTAGAGATACTGGGCCGCCTTCAGGCAAGAGGGAAATGAAGGCAGGTGGAGTCTTAGTTCAGTATGTGACTGGATGGAAAGCCAGGGACACAGCAGAGTGAGCCTTAGGCAAGGGATGCAGCCGGGGAGCAGGTGATAAGGGGCCTGCAATGCGGGCAGAGATGGCATCTGAGAGCTACGAGGTCCTTGAGGTGGTACTTCTGCTGTGGGGCCCCCTAACTGCAGCACTTGGATGCAGCCAGCCAGCTGGCCCACGTGCCCATGCTCTTAGACCCCCTTCCGTGTCCTTCCTGGGCTCCCGCATGGGTAGGGCTTTTTTCACCCAGCTTTCAGGAACAGCCAGCATCATGAGCTGTTCCTCTTTTTTCCTTTCTTTATTTTTCTAAACATCTTGATTAGTCTCCATATCCTATTGATTCACTGAAAACACAAACAAAGCTAAGTGCGGAGCTTGAAGCCCGCCAGCCTGCTGGAAGTTTTACGAGGGAAAACATGTGTAGTGAGGGAACAGCTGGGCAGCAGCGGCCGCTACCGCTGCTTGATGCCAAACCCACGCACAGATGCAGCCAGAGCGTGTCAGTTGCAGTGAAGTTCCCGGTTGGGTGTTTTGTGATTGTTGTTTCAGGTGTCCCATTCTGATTTTGACCAAAATGGAGGTTGGAAGGCTGTATCTTGTCCAAGCCGTAGGTCCATCTGAAGAAGCATCAGGTGGACCTCCTTCTCCCTTCGTTTCTGGGCTGGCCAATTTAATTAGCAAGTACCGGAGAACTTAGGCTGTACTGGCTCATATTCAAAATTCATCAGGGAAATAATGGATATAGTTATTTGTGCTCGAGTTTTGCGGATGTCTGCATGGGAAATCAGCCTTGCCTCTTGCTCTAACAGAGAGTTGGCCTCCTCTTAAACTCTCGAGAGCTTTCGCTGCCCCATCAGAGTCGGGACTGAACTTGGCAGAATGTGACTAACTTTTCTTAGATTGAAACCCCTTGTACCTAAATAAAACAGGAACTCTCCTGGAGTTCCAAGTCGGTTATGTTCAGTGCCAAAACCTTCTCTGTGTCCAAACAAATGGAAGATTGGCTTTTTGCTTTTTATTGCATAGCAGGTGATCGCTACCACGCCGGCACATTCATACGACAGTCACATTTCCAACCTAAGAAAAACACAGGGCTCCTAAGAGGAATATAAATGATGTTTGTAAGATATCAAACTACTTTATAAAATAAAGTGATATAAAACTCTTAGGGAGTCTGCAAATTAGAAGAGGGAGGAACAGGGAGGCAGTGAGCCTCTGGATAAAAGTGAGCACTATAGAACTTTCCAGTGGTTTCTATAAGGAAGTGGCAGACAGGCCTCTCCCCAGTTATCTCAGCAAGATGGGACGGATTGCAGGTCACTTACCCAGCACACCCATTGTCAGTCAGCAGTAGGGAAGCCATCAAATACAAACAATAACTGTGGTGACTGGAGAAATATGGAAAAATATTTCTTATAGTCTAGGAAAATACAGACTTTTAAATATCATCATGGTAGCTAAACAAAAGTACTTTTCTGGATCAAGAAAGTCTAGAAAGTGCTTCAAAATTGGAAGAGAGATTATCGTACAGTGACAAGATTGTGGCTGGTAGTTTTCTTTGTTTGAAATTTCTTTGCTATCAGTGTTATCCTTTAAGAGTGTTTCTAAAAATTAAAGTAGCTGTGCTTTTCAGTATGTGGAATTTAGATTCAAATAACAGAATTATAATGATGGCAAATCATTGGTATGAAGGACTATAGCAGACCCAGAATCCTCCTTGACAGCTTAAAAAAGCAGTGTCTCTGAGGAAGCATTTCAGCACTGCTACCCAAAAGCAGGGGAATAAAGCCTCTGGTCCTAGATTTCCCCAGGATTCTGAGTCCCTGTTCTCACCATGGCTACCTCGGAATCCTTCCAAGAGGCCCCCAGACCCAGAAGGATGCTCTGTCCTTGGTGGTGGCTCCCAGAGGCCTCTACCCTGAGGCAGCTCAGCTGCAGGAAGGTAATTCCAACCCTGGGTTGGTTTGTACCTGAATATTGGTGAGAATCCAGGCTGCCAAACTAGCCTGGAAGTCAGTTTAGCCTCCCAGGTGTAGGACTTTGGAAGACTTGCCTTCTGTTCATAGCCCTTCGGTAAGAGCTATGGTTTCGTTGCCGAGATGGTGTGGACCTAATGCAGGGCTCTGTGCTTCGTTACCATGGTGATAAGGTGCCCCAGGAGTGGAATGGCCTCACTCATCTAAACAGCAAACTGCTGACACAGGAATCTGTTTTCCTCACTAAAGAATTCCTGTCTGTCTCTTTCTGCCCAACTCTGTTGCACCTCAGTGACTCCATTTTCCTTAGTGATTTGTATGTCAAACTTGCTGGTCAGTTTTATGATAAGGAGAGAGAAACAAACTGAAGTTTCGGTTGCATCATTTTTTTCCTCTTGGTGGTTATAACCATTTCTGAATGTTCCTTTGATGATCTGAGCATTGGGGTGATGGCCTTGGGCATTAAGGAAAGTTGATGCCATTTTCATCTAGTGACCTGTGCTTTTTCTCAAAAGCTGTTGGGGCCTTAAAGAGTAAGGAGCACAAGAGGGTTCTGTGCCAACCATATGAGTAACTTTTAAAAACAAGTTTTTAAAGGACAGAGCTTTAGATCTGTTACCTGTTCATATATTTCCTGGTAGTCTACTTTTCTATAAACATTTTTGTGTTGTCTTCTTTCAAATTCCCAATGTCCAGTGTTGTGGGAAGGGCCGTGGTGGTTATTTACAGGGTCTCTCTGATCTAATATGGCAAACCTATTTGAAGGTAGAATTGCAGCTAGTCTTCTAGGGATTGGTTCTCTAAATCTCCCTTTTGCTTGTCTTCCATCCCAGGTATCATCCATCAGCTTCCCAAGCACTGCTTAGCAATAGCAATGCCCAGGGGAAGTGAAGGAAGCATTTATATAGAAGAGGGAGGGGCCTAGCAAGGCTGTGTTCTCTTGAGTGTGGCCTGCAGTTATTGCTTACCAGTTAGCAGTGTTTTTAAAGGAAAGAAAGCCTTGAGCTATAATGAGAGGGTGTGTGTGTGCGTGTGTGTGTGTGTGTGTATGTGTGTAGATGGGTACATGGATAGATAGATAGGATCTAGTAAACCACTGGATTTTTTTCTTTTTTTATTCCTTAAAGCTCATTTCATATTCACAGTTCCTTGGTGTGATTAATCGTTATGCCCCTAGGGAAAAAGAAGACAAGAGACAACTCAAAGGGAGGGTAGAGGAGGAACAGATTTTTCCTGGCTGCCACCTTAGTCATTACATACAGAAATCTGATAGAGAAGAGTGGCCCAGTGCACTCAGCTTTGTAACTTTTTAATATGGGAGTGTTTCAGTACTGTAGCTAACAAGCATCTACCCAGCTTCAGATGGATTATTGCAAGCTGTACAAGCAAAAGGATGGCCCATTCTCCTTAGATTAATCACAAAATATCCGGCTTTTTCCCAGCGTGTCAGTCAGGAACCGCGGGTTCCAAGTCTTCTTCGCCCGTGGAGAATTCTGTGGCTCCATATTGTTATTGTCAATCAGCAGAATATCACTTGCCTCTTGAGAAGACAGCTGCTGCTGTCTGTCTCTAACGTGGGTGGTCCCATGTGTGCCCCCTCCCTGACATGACCACGGGGCTGTGTGCTGTACACAGCCTTCCACAGCTAGGAGATTTGGTGGCCACTACCCCTTGTTAGGGACAGGCCAGTGTTCTTTTAATATGGACCATGTCTTGCTTTGTGCCCAGGAGATGACCAGGAAAATATGCCCAGGATTTTAGTGCCTTGAACTCAGCAGAAGGCTTTGATGCAGCTTCCTTGAATAAGCAATCAGTTCCTCGGTTTTAATGACTGAATCAGGTGGGGCATTTGGATGCACTAATAAGAAAGGGGGGGCTAGCCCCCCCACCCCCGAAAATTCCATGGCACTGTCCAAAGCAGGCAGAACCCCATTCCGTGCCTTAGACTAGATTTGATTTGATTTTTTTCTCTTCTAGCAAAATAAATCAGTGAAAGTAACTGGTAGTCCTCTCCAAAACGAATTATTCTAACCCTTGCTTATTTTGAATAACAGAAAAGGTTTCAATATAACTGACTTATACATAGCCATAGACAACAAAATAAAAACAGAACAGAATTCAGGAAAGTGTGTGTGAACTAGAAAGTGCCCCTCCCTAAACAGGTGGCCGCTGCTCATCTGTGGTCAGGGGTTCAGCCTTCTGCACCCACTGAATATGGTGGCCAGGAGAACTAAGTGCCCCATTCATTTCTTTCTTTCTTGGTTGTAACCTGCATTGGGACTTTTTTTTTTTTTTTTTTTAATCAAGAGTGCCATAATAAGGGGATTTTCTACTCTGAAGTCAGAAAGGACAGGTTTCTGGATTCAGACACAACCTACCTTACTGTTGTCTGTTATCTGGAATGCGTAGCTGCAGGTGTACGGGTAGGCCCCTACGCGCTAAGGGAGCCCTTCCGAGGGGGGTGGGCCATGAAGGGTGAAGGAGTCAGGGAGGGGAACATTCTGGGTGGAGAGCTCTGCAGATGCAAAGGTTTATGAACAAGGGAACTTTTGAAAAAGGTAAAAACATTATAAGCCCCTAATTCAGAGGCCTTTTATTTTTCTTTTAAAGTGACAATAGGAAAGAGGGTTGTGGATGAATTTTGTCTTTTCTTTATGAAGAATACTGTTGCTGTTGCTGTCTTAAGGCTTGTATAATGAGAAGAATAGTCTACACGGTGGGATAGAAGGGAGGGCCCTTGCTCTTTCAAGGTAAACTCTGACCTGCCCCTGTGGTGGCATTGGCTTACTCCAAAGCATTCCATTCCCCTGTGGGCAGCTCCTTCTTGAGAGGTGAGCTTTGGCCAGTGATTGGTGACAGCCCCTCAGGGTTCTCACCAGTCCCATTCTGAAGAGAAGAAAGGACAGAAGCTGGAGACTGAAGAGTGTGTTTGGAGTTTAGAGGTGAAACCTCTTGCCTAAGAGCTTAGCAGGTAGACCACCAGTAGCGAGATTTGCGTCCAGGGAAAGAGCTTCCTCTGCTTGATCGTGGTGGGGGCAGGCAAGGGTCTCAGGACTCCACAAGCAGCAGCATGACTGCCTGGCACACTGAGATGGTGCCAACAGCTGCTGAATATGCCCTAGGCAAGCTGGACAGTTCCAGGAGAAATCGCCTAGGGCCTGTGGGGCTCAGAAAACCTTCGTAGAGAAATAAAGATGTCACACGGGGAAAGACACATATTAGTCAGTGGGCTATGATGGCCCAAAGCCCAAAGGGGTGGGTTCTTCAGCCCCATGTGGAGAAAGACCTTGTTCAAATGGAGGGGGGGATGAGGAGGCTGTGAGTCAGGAAGAGTGTGTGCCCAGAGCCAGCCAGGGAGGCCACGGACCCCGAAGCAGGGGTTAGCTCATCACCCCCGGGTCTAGAAGGGTCCTTTCTCACCTTGGGTGCAGTGTGGTATCTTGCTCTGCCACCAGTGAAGCATCTCCCCCTTGCCTGCCAAGATGGTCTAGGAAACTGTGCTTTGCATATTTATTTCTAACCAATGTCTTTTAAACAATTTGGCTAAGCTAAGGTAAAAAGGGATTTAGTTGTGCTACAGCTAACCCTTCAAGAGAGACGAGAGGCAGGCTGTGTGGCCGGGCGGCCCCCACCCAGCCTGCAAGCTGCAGGAGAGGAGGATGCGCTCCTCACAGTTCCTTTGAAAGGGGATTGGTCAGGATGACCTCCCTATATTCCCTGTGTACGGATACTGCTTTGTCAGCTCTCCCAGCCATCCCCAGCATTTTTGGATTCATGGTCGGGACTGGTCATGTGATCCTGAAACAGCCGCCCTGCAGTATTAACACAGGAGGGCAGAGGGAGTGTGAAGGCCTTTTCACGCCTGTAACACGGGTGGGATAAGCCGAGCCCACCCCCCTCCCAGCCCGTCCTCCCCTAGAGCACACTGCACCTACAGACCCCACACAGGCATCTCTGGGCAGCCAGCTCCTGAGCAAGACGGCTACTCGATGTTTCATCTCATCATCACAGCCACTGCAAGATTTAGAAGGCCTTATACCTTTTTAAAAAATAAGTCACCCTCCCTCATCCCTCAGCCCCAGTCACCCTCACCAGAAGCGATCCTGTTCCCCATTTCCTGCAGACAGCCCATGCATGTAGACATTTTTCCATGCAGAAGGGTGCCTGCAGAGCTCAGGCTCTGCTTTTCTCACCTAGCAGTACATAGCCGAGATTCTGCTAGGCCAGCACGTGGGGAAGTTCTTCCTCTTCTTACAGCTGTAGGGAATTCCCATATCTGGACATATACCATATTTTATGTAACCAATTACTAGTGAGAGGTATTTAGATGTAAAGTGTCTTGCAGGAGCCAGCACACATGAGCAGCAGCATGACACGGCGGGCTCAGAGCAAACTGCCGAGGGCTCATCCTGCCTCTGCCACTGATGACTGTGTGGCCTTAGGCAAGTGACTTGACCTCTTTGGGTCTCAGCTGCTTCTGTAAAATAGGAAAAAGTACCCATGTTGGAGACTGTTGGGAGGTTTAAATGAGTTTGTGTATAGAAGCCTCCAGGAGAGCAGCTGCCACTGCAACCACTACCATGATGAGTTGTTTCGTGTGTGCACAGAGAGCTGTGGAATATATCTGCACACATGAAATGTCAGGCCTCTAACTTTGAAACAAAAAAGAAGTCCAGCCATTCATTCCTTGGGTGGAGGTTGTCAAGTACAAACATTGCTGGGTGGCGGCCAGCACCCAGGGTCCGCTGAAGGAGGACTGATGTGCAGCTATTTGATTCTTGGCTTTTCTGAAGTGCCTTTTATCTTTGGACATTGTTCCTCCATCTGCCATTCCTTAAAGTTGGCCCAAAATCTTGAGCTCTAAAAGTAAGACTGCACACCCTGGCCGGTTTTGCTCAGTGGTTATAGCATCAGCCCACAGACCAAAGAGTCTCGGCTTCATTTACTGGTCAAGGGCACATACCTGGGTTGCAGGTTCAATCCCCGGCCCCAGACGGGGTCATGCAGGAGGCAACCAATCCATATGTTTCTCTCTCTCTCTCTCTCTCTCTCTCTCTTTTTTTCTCTCCCCCTCCCTCCCTCCCTTCCACTCTATCTAAAAATCAATGGAAAAATATCCTTGGGTGAGGATTAACCAAAAAAATTAATTAATTTAAAAAAAATAAGGATGTGAGGGTGATCTAGCTGCGACATCTGTCACCCCATTGATCGCCAGGGTTGATTGGGCTGATCTGGCTGGCTAGACAAGTGTCCCCCTCCTCCCTCACCGATCCATGTGCGTCCCTCCTGAAGCAGCGCGCTCAGTCAAAGAGGACGACCTTCCCCCCAGAGGAGAGAACCAGTCTTCAGTCAAAGGTATACAAGTAGCTGTGCTCCCCTGCTAGAACCTCCAAACAAGCTCTCTAGGTCCATCTGTAGGAGGATGTAGGGTAGTCAAGCTTCCAAGACTCCAGACACATCCAAACGAGGCGCTGCACGTGGCAGTCTGCCTTTCTTAAATAAGTAAATAAGCATCAATGGAAAAATACCCTCAGGTGAGGATTAACAAAAACGAAGAGTAAGATCACAGGCCATCACTCAGGCCATTTGGGCAGAACCAGGCCTTCTTGTCTGGATGCAGGAAGACTCAGCATGGGTGAGTGGCAGCACCTTCTCGATCAAGTTCTCTCCGTTGCTTTGCCTGGACCTTCCGTGCTGTCATGCCCTCACTGCCCTTTTGGAGGAGGTCCCAGCAGGCCCTGATCACAGGCCTCTAGACACGTCTCCTTTCTCTACCTTGTAGACTTTCTTTGGAAAACTGAATTTACAGTACATTGGGCATTTAGTACAAGAGGGAAAAATAGGTCATAGGAGCAAATGAGGACTTCAGTTTTCAATGGTTTGGTTCTAGGGAAGGATGAAGAAGCTTAAATGCCTAGTCCGGCTGGTGTGGCTCAGTGGATTGAGAGTCATCCCATGGACTGAGAGGTCCCAGTTCGATTCCCAGTCAGGGCACATGCCTGGATTGCAGGCTCCAGCCCCAGTAGGGGGCATGCAGGAGGCAGCCAATCGATGTTTCTCTCTCACATCAGTGTTTCTATCTCTCCCTTCCTCTCTAAAAAATCAATAAAAACATATTAAAGCCCTGGCCATTTTGGCTTAGCAGTTAGAGTGTCGGCCCACAGACCAAAGAGTCACAGGTTCGATTCCGGTCAAGGGCACGTACCTCAGTTGCGGTTTGGTCCCCGGCCCTGGTTGGGATCGTGTGGGAAGCAACCAATCAATGTGTCTCGCTCACATCGATGTTTCTTTCTCTCTATCTCTCCCTCCCTCCCACTCTGTCTGAAAACAAATGGAGAAATATCCTCAGGTGAGGATTTTCAAAAAATAAGAAGTTTAAATACCTTAAAGTCCTAAAAGGTGGTTGGAATAAAATGAGGAAACTGGCATATTTGCATCATTTCTGTGCCCCACAAGTGCTAATACCTTTAATCCTTACTCAGTGAGTGGACATGATTTCCCCCGTCTTCTGTATTGAGAAAACCAAGGCTCAGGGACGAGAGGCAGTTGCCCCCAATCAAGGAGGAGGTGGAAGAAACACATGTGAGCCTGTGACCAGCAGCCTCGCTGCCACGAAGATGCCACAGGCAGGTCGTCACTCAGCCCTGCAGACTTGATCCCCTCACAATGGGTGACAGGTTGGTCCTTGGAACTACACTCAGAGAGAAGTCAAGGCTATGTTGCAAAACAAGAAACAAAATTGGGTTTAAATTATAAATGGACAAATATCAAAAGTCAAATCTATGACAAAACCAACAATGAATAGAAAATCAGATACCTCGGTTACCCTGGATGCATCCTGGTATTTCTTCTGGGGAGCCTAGGCAGAGGGAAGAGAACCCAGCGACAAGCCAGTGGCAGAGTCAGACTATCAAGTTTTCCAACAGAAAGGTTTAATTCATGTAGCCTGTGAGCAGGTCCATGCTGCTTTGAAACCCCTTCCCATCTAAATCCAAGGAAAACACACAGTGCCCTGAGGTCCTTCCTCTGCTAAAGGATGGCCCTGCCCTTTAGCTGTCATGTCCTCTCCCTGCCTGTGGCAATAAGCCAACCCAAGATCCCAGCCTCAACCCCATACAGACTGACCCTTGGACCATACTCCGATTCCCCACGAGGAGTGATGGGGACCCCGCATAGATGGGAGCAATCAGGAGGCTCCCTCGCCAACTTCATCTTGATTTTGTTTCATTCTTCCCTTTGGAACTGGATTCCTAAATATAGCCGGAGTCTGAATTGGCAGATGTTGTGTTTGTCCTTTACCAGAGGGCCAAAATTAGTCTGTCATTTGGCACCTAAATAAAGCAGCCAAACTGCCTTTGTACCAACTTCACAACAAGGAGAGACTGAAGTTGTAGTGTTTCATTCGATACGGGAACTTTCTCAGAAGCCGGAGCAGTACCTCCAAAACCAAAGGGCTGAGGAGAGAGGACACTCGGAGTCCAGAGGGACACGTCTTCCTCTAGCTAGACTCTCACTTTTGTTCCACGTGATTTAAATACCTCACAAAAGTGGGAGAGAGGATCAATACTCTGCAGAAATAGCACTCAGAGAACAGCAGTGGTTCCTCTGATTTGGGGAGGAAATGAACACTGTCCAGAGTGCCTGGAGCTGGGTTAGCGGAGGGGCTCCCCCGGGGCAGCAGAAAGATGTTATAATCAATTACCACATCATAACACTGATGTATGATAATTACTGAGTGTTTCTCCCGAGATAGTGCAGCATTTGGCTGGGATGCAGTTCTTTCATGGTCCACTGCCTGATTAATATGCAAATAATAGGCTGATTGCATGATGAATGCAGAAAATGAGTTCGCTGATAACGTGAGCACTGAAGCGGGAAGATGATAAATTACTTTTACTGACTGTCCTACATTAAGTACCCTTTCTCAACAATTTCATCACAAATTAAGTAAAGCAGTATGGAGAGATTGGGAGGATGTGTAAAATAATGTACCTTAATAGCTTTTCTAATACCATCGCAGATGACAGAACGTCACTTGGTTCTGCTCTGCACAACCTGGGCCCATGTGGGGCCAGATCAGTTCACTCACCTGCCTATTGTTGGGAAGCAGCCCACCACAACAGTGTGTTCAATGGCTGTAGTCAGCCATGGATTCTCTAAGGAACATTCCATCACAGCCCAGGCATCATCACCCGCACGCCAGGCTGCCTGGCAGTGTTACTGAGAGGGGACAGGCTGCTCTCGGGGCTGGCGCTGGAGCCTCTGCACAGATGGACACTTCGAAGCCTGCTGTCCGCTGTGTGTTTGAGAGTTTCTGAATGGCAGGCCTGGAAGGCTCAGGAAGAAAACTACTTCTTAGCTCCTCTGACTCTTAGAAACCTGGGAAAATTAATTCTGCTACTAGAATGGCGGTATGCGCTGCCTGCCAGGGAATGTAACTATTGGTGAAGGATGGGCAGGTTTGCCTAAAGCCAGAAAAGAACCCTGAAGAAAAAGAGGGGACACATGTACATGGACCCGCGCATGCGCACACACACTCACACAGTGATTAATCTTTGATTACAGCAAAGCAATTTAACTAGAGGGTTTGTTTTTTCCCATCTCAGTAATATATATTTAGACTGTTTGTATGACATACATTTTCTCTTAGTGCACAGGGACGCATTGATAAGTGTTCATACACACAGCTGGTTCGGTAATAAGGTTATTGAAGGTAATTTGAAAGTATTATTTCTAAATCAGCATGGATCTGCAGAAGAGCTGGGAACAGGGTGAGCACTGTGCTCCTGAGGCAGGGCCACCTCTGTCACCCTGTCACTTCTGCGACCTAGCCAGACTGAGCTCACTGCAAAAGGTGAATTAATTTTGAACTTTCCTAAACTCTCCTTTTGACATGCCTGTTTCCATAAGAGCCTATAAAAGATACATAAGAAAAATAATGAAGCCTGAGGGGGAGCACATTTACACCCTGAATCCCCTGCAGTGCCCCACCCCACGGGTTAGCTTTCACTCAGCTCAGGCCCAGGGCATGGCCACAGGACCATATCACCAGCAGCTTCCCCTAGGTGCATCTCAAGTCAGCACAGATTTGCTAAGATCAGTTTTCCCCAGTGCACTTACCCAGTTTGGGGAGAAAACAAGAAAGTGAAAAATAATCTTTAAGAGTGAGGGAAGCACCAGTGGCACAAGATGGTTTGTGATGGGGGTTGCCGAGTATCTGTAGATCTCTGAGTGACTTCGCAGCAACAGTCAGCAGCAAGTGTCTCCTGCACGCCTGCACACCAGGCCAAGGTGACCAGACAAGGACAGATGGTCCTGGGTCCTCCCTTGGTGTTCCCACCTCCATCACCAGACCTTCTGCCAGACCCATGTTATTCATCACCCCTTCCAATGAAATAAACCCAAATCTGAGCTAGCCTTTCTCCCCAGAATGGCTCTCCCTCTGGTATTCCCTGTCTCAGTGTCAGCTCCCCTGTCCCCATGGTCCCCTAAGCCAGAAGCTTGGCAGCCCACCTTGATTTTTTCTCCCTCTTACACCACTCCCCTCCCAAATACACACACACTGTTTATTTCCTAAACACCTGTCAGATTTTTCTTTTTTCAATTGCCACAGCCCCCAACCCTGGCTCAAGCCACAGGTCATTTTTTTTTATCTACAGCACTGTGGACAAAACCGGGTTTCCAGATCACATGTCCAGTTAGGGCACTCTCCCGTACTGCAGCCCCTCCCCACCTTCTTTTTTTTTTTTTTTTTTTTTTTTTTTTTTTTTTTTTTTTTTTTTTTGGTACGTGCCCCTAGCGGGAACCAAACCTGGGACTCTCTGGTCCGCAGGCCAACACTCCAACCGCTGAGCCAAACCGGCCAGGGCACGTCCCACCTTCTTAGTGTGTGACCAGCCCCCCACTCTTCTTCCCCCCACCTCAGGCCTTGGCACAGCTCCATGCCCAGCCCCAGCCTCATTCTTTGGTGTCACAGTGCTGTGAGTACCCACTACCCCCTATGCATCCCTGTCCTAGCCCTCGTCGCGAGGTCTTTGTGACAGTAACTGGCTTAATGATATCTGCCTGGCTCACCAGTGTGCCCTGACACCTAGCACTTAGAGGGTTTCCTTTTTGAATGAAAGGCACAGGCCCTGTCTTCAGGTGGCTTAGAAGTCTAGTTTGGGGAGATAAGCTATAAATATGTATAAATAAATAGAAACCTTGCTTTTATTAAACAGGTGTTCTTTGTTAAGAAAGCATTTCGGCTTCTATGTCAGTATAAGAGTTCTTTGTGTGTGTTATGTGCCATTGAGCCAGCTCCGACTCCTGGCGACCCTGTGGATGAGTGATGGGCACAGTGTCCTGTCCTCAACAGCCCTGCTCAGCTCCTATAAACTTATGCCATGGCATCTTTTATGGAATCAATCCATCTCATATTTGGTCTTCCTCTTTTTCTGCTATCTTCCATTTTTTCCAGCATTATTGTCTTTTCCAAAGAAGAGTTCCTTAGGCAGACTTTTTTAAATGTGTTGTTCACACACACACACACACACACCAACACCTACTGTGTGCCAGGGGCTTTTGTCTCATCTTGGCAGGGGGCTGGGGTGGGTGGGGGAGAGAGATCATCGTTCTTCCATTAGAGCTTATAGAAAAAACTAGAAGCAGTGTCTGCCCTTCCTGGGACAGCGAGGGTTCCACCTAGCCCCTCTGGCTCCTCCCCAGGTCTTCCCTCCAGCCCCACCCCTAACTTTTCTCAGGTTACTCTTTTTTGCTATTAAAAAAAAAAATGATTTGGTAGGTTTGCTAAGATTTTTGGTGATTTACAGCAATTCCCAGGCTAGCTGAAGGCCAAGAGTATTGCCAACCCTGGGCAGCAAGAAGGGGTGGTACCAGCCTGGGTGTAGGGAGGGGGGTGTGCTGATGTTTGATGCCATTTGGAAACAGACCTTTCCGTGAGGTTGAGGAGATCCCCCAACCCCCCTGGATCCCCTCCCTTCTCTCCCCGAGGGCATCAGGTGCAGGCCCTGAGAATGGAGGCTGTTTTGTAGTATGGCACTATGGGTGCTTGTGGTAAACCTTACTGTGTGTTAGATTACTTCCATTTCTCTCCCCTCTGGTTGGAGGGGTGTAGAAAGTTCCTACATGTCTGTGACCTCTATTAAAGTATCCAGGTTTTGGGGAAGGGGTTCAAATTCCTGCTAATCAGTCAAAATGTCACTCATACTCAAAAGCAAAAACCTCCTTTTTTTTTATATTGGCTGTGTCTAACAAAGATATGTGACTGTAGGAGTAGGGTGGTGGTCCTCACGGGACCACATCTGCTGTGAGCCTCAGAGGCGGGCTTCGGGCCCTAGGAGCCCATCAGTGCTGCCACTGCCACCAAGGAGTGGTTCAGTGTTCAGAGATGTTGGAACTCGTCAGTGAGAGGGTCTCACAACCCTGGGTGGCACGGGCCTGGCCACCTTGTGACTAAAGTAGGTGGCTGTTCACCTTTGAAGCAGAGAACCTCATTATTTCTAGAGACTGTTTGGCCAGAAGCCCTCAGGTGGGTCTCTTCAGAGAAGAACATGGGAGCATACAATCAAGTCCCTGCGTCCCAGACAGGGTTAATGTCTCCATCACAATCTCTTCATCGAAACGGCTGGGAAGCGTTCCAGTCTGGTGGTCACTCTGGTGTGGCTTTTGAAGCTGTCAGCACTGTCAGCTGGAAAGGCCCTCAAGCTGGGCAGGGTCCTTCCAGGCCACCAGGGCTCCTATTGGACAGAGGACACCAGCACCGGCCACCCCACAACCTTCCGCACGTCCTGGCACCATCGTGCCACTTGCAGCTGCCAAGCCTCCTGTCCTTTCTGGCTCCATCTTTCTCTCTCTGCCTCTCCCTGCACTTGTCTTTGATTTCCTCTTGTCTTTGATTTCCTCCCTCATTCACATTTACATGTGCCAGGCCGGGACCATGCTGCTCCCCAGCTCTGTTTGCCAGCCCCCCCACCGCCCCCAGTCTTCCTCCTTTCTCCCATCTTTCCATACTTGTCTGTCTGTATCGGCACTTGGAATTTCCTGGTTTGGCACGGACTCAAAGCCTAAACTATGGACATAATGAAAAGTGGTGCATCAGACCAGCCGCCAGTTAAATAATGTTTGGGTTCTTGTCAGAATGTCACAGAGTACCCTGTCATTTTGTTTCAACAACTTGTCCTTCTGAAGGCACAGTTCGCCTTATGGCACGCCAGCAGTAAAAATGTCACTTACAATAATTACTTTTTGGTGAAAATGCTTGCTGACTTCCTACCTTCAAGCTGTTTTTTACACAGTGGGGAGATAATAAGAAATGACTTTATCCTGACTGCTCAAATGAACACTAAATGGAATTTGGGTTATTATTACTGCAGATAGAGGGCTGGGTATGGAAATTTAAACAGTGGATCGGATAAACTGCAGAGAGATTTGCCTCTGAAAATTATGGTGGGTGTGCATTTTCAGTTGGCTTCTATTGAAAACTTAAGGCAGCTGTTGTTTGCCTGCTGTTTTTAGAATATAATATTTTTCATAATCCTTTTATAGTTCCTGAATGGCTTGTGTATTTTCAGAGGGCTTTGAGTCACTGTCTCTGCTTTCTGTATCTTACTAACCAAGCGACTCTTAGGCAAGTGTCGAAGCCTTGCAAAAAACGAATCTACAAAGATCACTTTTTAAATGTAACACCTTACTATTGCTATCAAAATTGGATAGATAGACAATTAGCTGGGCTTTTCAAATATGCAAATTACCCATCTTCAATTGTTTCAATCCTGCAGGCTGCAGACTCTTTGAAAGCAAGGTTTGTGTCTCTTCACTGCCTAACAGAAAGCATGACCCAGTAGGTGCTTTGAAAATGTTTGAGAGAGTGAGTGAGGGAATGAAGAGAAGGCAGACAGGCTGTCATGATATTGCAGTGATCGGCAGACAGAGGCTGGATAGAAACATGGAGGTTTTCCACTCCTGATCCAGTCGATCCTTATTCTATCCATTGGACGTGGACCAAGTCCCGTTGCCTCTCTGAACCTCAGTTTCCTCACCTGGAGTGCAGGGTTTCTATTTCTGCCACATTCATACATGGCACTAAATGTGTTTTGCTTCCCTTCCCTCATCCCAGTAGTGGGTTGGCTTTTTGTGCCTCACCATTCTGTTTTTGAGGCTTATGCACATTGATATGTGGAGTGTAGAGAAACAATGTCGAGTTGTTCCGCCACTAATGGCCACACAGGTGTGGCACCACCCAACTGTACAGGTGGTCTGCTTAGGATACGGAACATCTGACTAGTTCCTGACTCTGTGACTCTGGGCACAATAGCTTATGTCTTTCAAAAGAGGGAAAGGGGCCCTGGCCAGTTTGGCTCAGCGGTTAAAGCGTCAGCCCAAGGACCAAAGAGTCATGGGTTCAATTCCAGTCAAGGGCACGTACCTTGGTTGCAGTTCATCCCCGGCCCTGGTCGGGGTCATGCTGGAGGCAACCAATTGGTGTCTCTCTCATATCAGTGTTTCTCTCTCTCTCCCTCCCTCCTTTTCTATCACAAGATGAATAGAAAAATGTCCTCAGGTGATGATTTTAAAAAAAGAGGGAAATGGATATGCCCTACCTCACATAGTGAGGTTGTCTTGAGTATTGAATTCGTTCATTCCTCTGAGCCTTAGCACAGTGCCTGGCACATAGTGAGGTCACAAGAAATATTAGCCTAAGTAGTAGCTGCTGTTACAAGTGATGTCTTCCTTCTTACCCCAAGACACTCCTGCTGCAGTGCAGCCTCTCCCAGAATGGCACCCCCCATACCCGTTGCCCAGCCCCAATGTGGAAAGCACCCATTTTCTCCCCCTTCCTCAGCCCTCTCCCCACGTTCACTCAACCCGCAAGTAGAAGCTACCCCCTAAATCTCTCCTGAACCTGTATACTTCTCCCCACGCCACTCCCTGCCCTCTTCCAGGCCACCATCCACTGTCCCTGGACAACCCTACAGCCTCCTCAGGACCACCTGTCCCCAACCTTGCTATTGGCAGGTTCATTCTCTCTACTGAAGTGACAGTGAGCTTATTTGCTCTCTTACTTTTTGATGTTAGGTCTATAATATTTGAAACATAAAATTCCAGAATAATGTAATGAATGCCCATGTACCCGTCACCCAACTTTAACCTTATCTTTTGATCATAATTCAATTCTGTATTTTAAAAAAAAAAAGAAAAAAACATTAAAGGTAGAGCTGAAGCTCCCTCTCAGAGTTCATCCCTCCTAGAAGTCAACTACGGTCCATCCTGAATTTGCTCTTCATTGTCCCCGTGCCTGACTACACCCTCGCTATGTTCCAGACACCACCACATGTAGTACGGGCAGACTTCCAGCCTGATGCAAACTGTATACTCCGTTTTGTTCCACACCTTGCTCTGTGGGCTCACCACTGTGCTTTGGATGCACATGGCTCCAGTCCTGACGTTCTCACTATTTATAGCACACAGTATACTGTATGAACATGCCACAATCTAGAGACCTAGTCTCCTGGTGATAGACACTATTTCCAGTTTTTTGCTCTTTCAGACAAAGCCTCAGTACACATTCCTAGTGCCCACTTTTTGTCCCCAGAACAGAGTCGTTGCCAGGGTGAAGGACCTTTCCTTGGCTCTCCAATGCAGGAGGCCAGTTCAAAGCCCTGCACAGACCAGCCCCTGGGTGTCTCTCTTTGCCTTATGTTTGATTTTGTTTTTTGTTTTGTTTTGTTTTGGCTTATAAACGACATTTATTTCTCACAGTTCTGCAGACTGGAAAGGCCAAGACCAAGATTCCAGTAGATTCTGTGTCTGATGAGAGTCAGCTTCCTGGTTCATAGATGGCCCTCTCTTCCCTGTGTTCTCACATGGTGGGAGCTGCCTCATGTTCTTACTGCACTAAATGTCATGCCTCAGGCCCACCAGATGTCTGGAATACACGACCTCCCTTTTTTTTTTCTTTTTTTTTGCCACTCTAACTCTTCCTGACTTACCTGGCTAATTCCTGTTTATGCCTTAAGTCCACCTGAAATCTACTAGGAGGTCTCTCTGACCCTTAGTCCACATCAGTGTCCCCCAACCCCCCTACTGGGTGCTTCCCCCATCAGTCTCCTATCAGGACATTCATGTACTGTAGGTACTTCTTTAAAAAATGTTTTTCTTTATTGATATGAGAGAGAGAGGAAGGGAGAGGAAGAGAGGGATGGAAACATCAATGAGAGAGAGCATCGATTGGTTGCCTCCTACATGCCTCCCACTGGGGATCAGGCCCACAACGTGGACGTGTGCCCTGACCGGGAAGCGAACCAGCAACCTCTTAGTGCATGGGTCAACGCTCAACCACTGAGCCACACCGGCCAGGCTGTAGGTACTTCTGTATAATGACCATTTTCCCTATGGGTGTGAGCTTCAACAGGGCAGGGCCACTTCTGCCCATTCACTGCCATATTCCCAAAGGCCTGACTCAACAGACTTAGGGAATGAGTGAAAGAATGAATGAGTGAAAGAATGAATGGAATGACACATCTTCATTTATTCTTTCCACCAGCACAGTTTTCCTAAGTAAGTTTATATTGAAGTATAATTTACAAGAATTTTGGCAATCAAGTTATAGAATAATTCCATCTTCCCCCGAGAATTCCCTCATTCCCCTTTGTAGTCAGCTCTTGCCCCTTACCCCTAGCAATCACTGATGTTTTCTGTCCCTACAGTTTTACCTTTTCCAGAATGTCATCTAAATGGTATTATGCACACCCTGGCCGGTTTGGCTCAGCAGGTAGAGCGTCGGCCCACAGACCAAAGAGTCATGGCTTCGATTCCAGTCAAGGGCACGTACCTCAGTTGCAATTCAGTCCCTGGCCTTAATTGGGGTCGTGTGGGAGGCAACCAATCAATATGTCTTTCTCACGTCAATGCCTTTCTCTCTCTCTCTCTCTCTCTCTCTCTCTCTCTCTCTCTCCTTCTCTCTTCCTCCCACTCTATCTGAAGATGAATGGAAAAAATATACTCAGGTTAGGATTAAAAATAAAATAAAAAATAAATGGTATCATACACGATTTAGCCTTTGAGTCTATCACCAGCATCTCATTCTTGTACGAGACACTGTGGAACAAATAGCAGTAAATCATGTGGAGATTGTGTTGAATATTAGGGACCTCTATGTAAACAAATTACATTTAATGACTGCTCTTTTTCTTAACATCAAATTTAGATTGTGTTTCTTAGCAGCAACTATGTGGCAGGTTTGTTCCTCACTACAGCCCTGTCTGCATTTTTCAGACAAAGAAACCAGGATGTGGTTCCAACAAGTGAAGAATCATATTCAAGTTAACATAGCTGGCCCAGAAAGGTAGCTTTTACCCCCAAGCTCAGTGCCTTAATAACAAGCCCAGGACTCTTCTTTTTTTTTCTTAATTATTTTTAAGCAAAAAAAAAAGTATTGTTTTAATCAGAGGTTTCCATTTGCTAATTTTTAGGGGGGTAAGTAATATTTCTTCTTTTCTGTTGAGTTATGTTTCTTGTCCTGTGACAATGGTGAGTCCGACAGGCAAGCACCTGTCCTCCCCACACTGAGGGGCCCAGCTGCCTTGCCAGGGGCTGTGGAGTTTGTTGATGGGTTTGGTTTTGTGATGCCAGTCCTGCCGCTGGAGCTGTGTGCTTACTGGAAATAGCTTTCTAAAGAATGCCTCTTTCTTTCCAACATGATGTTCTGGGCACGTGGATTCCTTGGTATCTCCAGTGGATCCATTTGCTGTTTAAGCTGTCTGTGCCTGTCCAAAGACATGGCCCAGATTCTGCTTTCTGTGACCTGAGACTGGCATCTTTGGGCACATGTGTCTGTCAGTAATTGTCCCCCAGAAAGTGCGCTCAGCTTCAAGTCGTCTGTTACATATCAGACACAGACTCAGAGTGGAGGTGCAGATAGAAGCTGACCCGGTACATTTCAAGGCCCACGTGGGGTTTTGATCTTGGGGGGTTGCCTTTGTCCATAGCCATGATCTGGAGCACTGAGGGACAGTGGTCACATGTCGTGAGTGCCTCCGTTCTCTTTAGGGTTCTTTGTGGCAAAAATGCATGTGAGCGGCTTGCTGAGGATGCCTGGAAGAAGGGAATGCACTGCCGCTTGAGTTATTCCGGGAGCTCTGCTTCAGCCAGCACCCAGAACTAAATGGGGAGAGCACTAGGGCAGCAGCACCATGCTGTTTGTTAACCAGGCAGCCATGATTTTGACCTTGCAGTGGGTTAAAGGACACAAACCTGAGAAGAAATCTGTTTATCATGTGGGGAATTCATGCCATCCTTGACAGTATACAGTGAGCAAGATGGATGATCTGCCAAATTGGTCCCTCGCATGGGTGAATCAGGGCAAATTTACAGTACAATTCCTTTGCTGCTTCAGATACAAAAATAACATTTGCTGGGTTTTATATCCAGTTGTCTGATGACCTGGAGGTGAGCAGAGAGAAGAAATCTGATTTGTAGGATTCGTATTGCCTTAAAGATTTATATGGACCATTTCTGTCGTTATGTCTGCCTCTTTTACATCTTTCACAAACCAGTGTTGTTGTTTTTTAACCTGATTTTCCAGGTTGAGGGCGCAGGTTTATGTGCTGGTAGAACTCTGTACCAGTCTAGGACAATAAGCGGATTTGTTGTTTGAATTGCAGTTGTTTTATTTGGAATTTTATCTTTCTAAGTATTTATACAAAATATCCCTGGTATTTGGGATACATTTTTCATTCTTTTGAGTGCAGAATAGGTTGCTATCCTGGATATAATATGTGCAGAAAAAGGACACTCCAGTTATATCGTCAACTGTAATTCATTTATTACTTGGTGTTACATTTTGTTTAGTGAGGTAGCGAGCATTTGGAGGCCCACCTCTATGTGCTTATGTTCACTGAGTGGCCTGACCTTGTGAGGTATCATTTCTCTGCGGCCATAGCGCCCATGTGACAGTGCGTGGCCTGCCCCCCCCCCACGTGGCACTGTGGGGTCTCACCCTGTGCCATGCTTGGTGGGGCTGGGGGAAGAGAACGTGCTAAGACGTGGAGCCAAAGGCAGATTTCTACCTTGTGAGTAAGACTGTGAGCAGAGAGACACAGTCTTTCTCTATTTTTGAAAATTAGGAAATGGCCAAAGCCTTTATTCCAGACATCCGAAAATAGATGTTGGCTGTTACAGGTGATCTTAGTAGAGAGGCCAGATGGGACCACCCACCAACTGAGCACGGGGTGGCATTCCCCACTGGGCACACGCAACAAGACAAGGCCCTTCTGAAGAAAGGAGTGCATAGAGACCTGACTGCCCACACTGGCCCCATCTCTTCTGGTGTTGGTGGCAGCATGGCACAGAGAGAGCTTGGTTTTCAGAAGCACCTCCTGTGGTTTGACAGAGAGCAGAGCAGGTGCTCCTCTTCTGTCGGTTCCCTCCAGACTGGGTGCTGTGGAGACTTCTGGGGTCATAGTGAGAGCCTGCCTGGGGTCCTGAGAGACAGCCCTGGGCTGCCAGGTGCCAGCATGGGGCTTTAGGTCTCCTTGTCAAGGGTCATCACTGTGGTGACCACACATCATGGGCAGCCCTCATTTAAAATAATATGTCCAGCCCAGCCAGTGTGGCTCAGTGGCTCGAGCGTCATCCCATAGACTGAGAGATCCCAGTTCAATTCCCCAGTAGGGGGCGTGCTATTATTTATTTATTTTTTTTTAATACCAAAAATGAGTGGTTACTCTCAGTCAAAAAACTATAGAACAATTCACATAGATCCATAGACTGCCATGCTGTATGCCTCTTATACAGGGCGTTGACTTACTATCCTAGGTAAGGGAAGTAAATGTACATGGTGAAAGATGGCTATTTTCAGCCTCAGTATTCTGTGTGCTTTAATTACAGAAAGCACGCCAAAGACCTCTGCCAGCTGCAGCCCTGCACCCGAATCACCAATGAGCTCTAGTGAATCCGTGAAGAGTTTGACCGAACTGGTCCAGCAGCCCTGTCCCCCCATTGAAACGAGTAAGGATGGCAAACCACCAGAACCCAGCGACCCACCTGCTTCAGACTCCCAGCCCAGCACCCCACTGCCTCTCTCTGGACACTCAGCCCTCAGCATTCAAGAGCTGGTAGCCATGTCTCCGGAGCTGGACACCTATGGTATAACCAAGAGGGTCAAGGAAGTGCTGACTGACAACAACCTTGGTGAGTTCCCTCCCAAGCTACTAAGCCAAGCGGGTGCAGGTCACTTCCTGTTGGATTTCTTAGGAAGAACGGGTGGAGGAGCCTCCGGCTGAGCCAGCCAAAGGTTTTAAACGTTCACAAAACGTCCCACAGTTGTGAACACTACGGGGCTCATAAGGTTGTTAGCGTTCTACAGGTCAATCCCAGCTGCGTCCACTCTGAGACCTCTTAAAAGATATGCATTAGGGGTTGGAGCCTACTCAGACTGTCCACTCCAACCACCCTGATTGGAGCATGCCCAGTAGGGCTCCAAATCCTTGTGGGCACCAGAGCTGGGCAGGATCAGCATCAGCGTAGCAGCATCTGGATGGCGCAGTGGAAGAGTCTGACAGACGGGGTTCAAATCCTAACTCTCCTACTTACTGTCTGTGATGCTGAGCAAGCTGCTCTCTCAGCCTCCTCAGTAAAACTAATAACAATGCCATGGGGTTGTGAGTAGCAGCCAATGCTAGCACTCTGGCTGGCAGCTAATGGTCTATTATTGTCATCCCTGCTGCCTCATGAAGCCAGCTCCATTCCCCAGGCCTCCCACTGGGTTTCAAACTCAGGCCATTTGCCCCAAAAGTGTCACAGCTTCTGGTGCTCTGCCTGAGGGGGCTCTCACTGAGGGCTGTGTGGCACCACTGATCAGTGGCTGCAGCAGTAAGAACATTAGGATGGCCCTGGCCAGGTGGAGCATTGCCCATGCACCAAAAGGTTGCAGATTCGATTCCCTGTCAGGGCACATACCTAGGTTGTGCTCACAGAGGACAACTGATTGATGTTTGTTTCTCTCTCTTTCTCTTTCTCTCTCTCTCTCTCCCCTCCTCTCTCTCCCTGTCTCCCCCTCCCCCCTCCCTTCTTTTCTCTCTCAAAATCAATAAAAACATATCCTTGCGTGAGAATTTTAAAAAATAATATTAGAGTATTTAGTCATTTCAAACCACTGTGCTCCTGCAGGATTATATTGACCAAGTGGGGTTCTCCTGGTTTAGACATCCAGAGAATGGAAACAGCCACTCCCCAAATATTTATGACCTTCTTATTGCCTGGGTGTGAAAGTCATTAAAAGAGCATTGTTCTCTGTGGTGTGTGTTAAGATGACCCCAAAGAGTTATTGAAATTTGCCCAGTACCTTCAGGAGGGGCCTTGTGTACCTGTTTTCCCCAGGGGATGGGAAAAGAAAGGAGTAGCAATGAAGTGAGTTCCAGAAAAGTCTGCATAGTGACCTCACAGCCTGGAGGTAGGCCAGCTTCTGCTTGAGGCCTTCTAGCTAACTGCTTGAGTAAAACAGAACAAGAGAAAAGTAATATCCACTGAGAACATTTTTTTAAATATATTTTTATTGATTTTTTTTTAGAGAGAGAGAGAAGAACATCGATGTGAGAGAGAAACATCAATTGGCTGCCTCCTGCACGCCCTACACTGGGGATCGAGCCCGCAGCCCGGGCATATACCCTGACCTGGAATCAAACCAGGACCTCTCAGTCCATGGGACAATGCTCAATCCACTGACCTATACCAGCCGAGCCACTGAGAACATTTTTAATTAATTCAGAAAAATTAAAATCTAGCTGTTGATTTTTAAAAATGGCTAAGTCCCATATGTTCTTCAATTACTAAAAAGGGCAGGGATTCCTAGACTTGTGTCATCCCCTATCTTACAGCCTTATGACAAGTCCGAGGGAACAGGCCAGATCTATTATTGCTGCCCACTCCCTTATAGGAAGTATCATTTTATATAAATGTTGAAAATCAGCTGAAGAAAACTCTCATTTTCAAACACTGATAAGTTGCAAGATCACAGCTATGAGAGGTTAAACTTTAAAATCTCATCCGTGGCCTTCCCATTCATGTCCTCATCAGTGACGGAGGTGTAGCTGATGATGTTCACGTGCAGCCAAGCAGAACCCCACTGGTTTGTGGAACTTTGTTTTCAAATGCTGCGGAGCACGAATCAGTGCTCTGAGGGGTTAAACTCTTCACTCCAGACAGATAACTTATGCCTCTGAGCAGGAACTTCCAGGGGCTCCATAGCAGCATCACCCTTGACTTAGAGATGAGAAGCAGGCTTCATGGTTGCTCTCACTGGTCTTAGATTCTCCAGGAAAGGCGCTGCTCCCCTATTGGAGTCTCTTAGTGGATTAATGAACATAGAGGGGGCCAAATTACAGCTGAATTAGGCAGCAAAGATGACCCTTAATTGAGACTCAACTAAGGCAGTCTCTTAACCTTTGGCCTGGGATCTTAGAGTATTCATGTGTCAATCTCTTGAAATTATATGCAGAATGTGTATGTGCACATTTCATCAGGCAAGGGTCTGTAGCTTTCTTCAGGTTCTCAAATAGGTCTGTGACCCAAAAACAATTGAGAGTCACTGCTATGAAACCTCTAGAAGTAATACAAATAATTTTCCAAGAATAATCACTTGATTTCTCCTCACACAACTAGGTGGATCAAGCAGATAGTAACTAGCTGCAAGCCTCTTAGAGTGAAATGAGATGTTTGCCAGATTAGAATTAGTAAAATTTATTTTAAACAACCACAACAAAAAATGGGTAAAGACTTGGGACATTTGTAGGCTAAACTAAGAGTTTGAAAGGCAGAGAAACCAACCCTGGCCAGTTTGGCTCAGCGGTTGGAGTGTCGGGTCAAGGGCACGCACCTCGGTTGCGGTTCGTCCCCGGCCCGTCCCCGGCACTGGTCAGGTCATGCAGGAGGCAACTAATCGATGTGTCTCTCTCACATCAATGTTTCTCTCTCTGTGTCCCCCTCCCTCCCACTCTATATGATAATAAATAGAAAAATATCCTCAGGTGAGGAACAAAAAAAAGAAAAGCAGAGAAACCACAAGTTTGCAAAATCAATAAATGTATCTAAGGCAGCACTCCACCATTTTCTCACAACTACCCCATGAGTACAGGTGACAGTGTTTTCCTGTCACAGATAGAGGACGTGAGGCATGGAGGGAATAGCCAGTCATCCATGGTCACCTCTGCCCCACGTATCGTGTTCCCTGCGCTTTACGGTACTAAACACTGGCTCTCTGATCCCAGTCTCCATTTCTACCTATTAAGTCCTGTTCATTTAAGTTGTCCCATCAGGTCATTCAGGTTGTGCCTGATTCTCATTTGTACCTTTAAAAGTGGTGGCCCCTCTTAACCTGCAGCTGAATGGCTCTCAAGAGAAGAGGAATTTTCTTTTTAAGCCTCTGATGAGCATGCCACTGTGCTCTCCAGAGCGCTATGCCCTCTGAGGAGCCCGGGGAGCAGGCCACCCAGCACGGCCCCAGGGAAAAGGCATCAAGAAAAGGCACTTTAAGCTCCAGTCGGTAGAGGCAGCTTGAACTACGGGAACAGACTTTAGAATTGGAAACAGCCTGCTTTTCAGAATCTGAGGAGCCCTTTCTCCTTCTCTTTCCTGCTATGACCTTGGGTCAAGTGGCCTGTTTTCTCAGCAAGACCTGATAACCTTATGAATCGTGAAAGGAGCGGGTGCAGACCGCCCTGAGGTCTGAGGTCTGAGGTTTCAGGTTATACAGGAGAGATCTCCCTGTGTGCTCCTTGACCTCCTGAGCTTGGATTTGGAATCAACCACCTCTGATAAATGTGGCAGGTGTTATTATTCAGGCTTCAGTTCATCCAAAGCTTGAAGGCTTTCTGAGAGAAATGTTGTGTATAAGCAAAATGCAAGAGTAAAGCTGACTGTCTGCAATGGAGTTGGTCACAAGTCTGGTTGAAGAAATGCTTCTATAAAGTGCTTGCTCCAAGCCAGGACCTAGCTGACCAACTCTGGGCCTTTAAACCCCATGTCTGATTTTAACCTTGACACATACGTATCCTTCCATATCCCTGAGTCTCAGTGATGACATCTCTCTTGGTTCTGTTTTCTCTGTAGGTCAGCGCTTATTTGGGGAGACCATCTTAGGGCTCACCCAAGGCTCCGTCTCTGACCTCCTTGCTCGCCCGAAGCCCTGGCACAAGCTCAGTCTGAAGGGACGGGAGCCCTTTGTCCGAATGCAGCTATGGCTGAATGATCCCAACAACGTGGAGAAGCTGATGGACATGAAACGGATGGAAAAGAAAGGTAAGTGCCCTGGCCAGTTGCTGTCTCGTTTCTAAATGCACAGTTTCTTTTCAAGCCTTCATGCAGAGCTGATGAGGAGCACTGATCCATAACCAAGGGGCTATAAGACAGGGCAAAGGATTTTTTGACAGTCATCCACCAAGGATGGGAAGATTTATGTCTTTTTCTACCTAGCAGCCTGAACTCAAGGACATTTTAGCATTGGGGTGCACTTTGACAAGTCCTGGTAGCCACCCTGATGGTCAGTGCACCCTTTTGCTTCTTTCAGGAGAGTAAGGCCACCGAGAAATGAGTACCACAGCAGCACATAGTGGTGGCTCGTGTGCATTGTCTTTTGTCTTGTTGGGTGAGTGGGATCTTACATTTATCGCACATGTACCATGTGCCAGGGGCTTCCATATATCTTCTTGGAGAGATCATTAATAAATGCCTTTGTAGATAAGGACACTCAGATTCAGAGAAGTTAGGTGCCTCGATAAGGTCGCCCAGTCTGGAAAATGGCAGAGCAAATCACTGCTGGCATGGCACTCTTGCTGTGACTTTATAGTCTCAGGGACGGTAGAGGACAAGGCCACCTAGACGGCTAAGTGCAGCACTTTTCTCAGTGCACCGAACTCTCTGGAATGTTGATCAGCATTCTACTTGTACCCTGAAGCCTACAACATGGGAGAAATCCTAAAGGATTTTCTTGGTGGTGGAAAGTAATGCCTATTCCATCTCATGGCTTGCACTCCTACACGCTGCTTCTCGTTAGTGAGTCCTCCCCTCATAAAGGACAGTCCTGGTCACTGACCTGCAGTACTGTGAGCTCACTCGGTGGCTGAATTCAAATCCCTTAGATGTGGAGATCTAGTACTAGTTGCTGATCTGGCCATAAGAAGCTGTGACTGCCCTCCTTAAATCAGCTTTTGCAGAGGAGCTCAGCCAGAGAATGGGCATGACAACTACCCATGTGGCTTTACCTGGCCCCACCCCCAGCTCATCTAAGCCCAGGCTTGTATCCTCTGAATTCACAAGGAGAGGCTGCTGTTTACTGCCAGCCAGTCATCACTGTTCTCACCCAACCCGGGAAAGGACTGGAGATCCAAAAAGGAGCTAGAGTCTCTGATGCCTCCCCTCAGGGCTCTTGGGTCTGGCTCTGTATTTCAATAGATACATCCAGTTCCTGAGCACCCACATGCCAGGCATTTAATCCACACAGACTTCACTTAGTCCACACAGCTCCATCCCATACAGATGTCATTATCTGGGAAAGATGAGTTTCTGGCATTATGAAACTTACCTGATTTCAAGAGCTAGCATAAGTAGGGAGCAGGAATCCAAACTCGGGGCTGTCAGATTCAAAGCTGGTGCTCTCAGCTGTGTTCTGTGCCTTGAGCTGCGTGCCTGCCACACTGGGACCATGTGTCCAGGCAGCGGCCTTCCACCCCACCTGGGGCCCTCCACTGGGCTCCTGCCTGCCCTCAGGTGTGTAGACCAAAGAGGCCACAGCCTCTCAGACAGCTCCAGGCAGTGCTGCAAGCTCCAGAGGCCTGGTACCACATCACCCCCCAAGTTTTTTTACTTTTTAAAAAGTATGGGAAATTTCAAATATAAAAACAGAATGGTATCATGAACCCAATATATCCATCACCAAGTTTGAGCAGTTATCAGTGCTCACCCAAGCAATTTTAAGGTTTTCTGTGCTCTGTCAAAGGCAGTGCCCTCCCTCCCTGAGCTTCCTGAGTACAGGGAGCCCCCTCATCCAGTGGCAGGTCTGACGTCCGGGCAGCCCTCCCAAAAGCCACCTCCTGCGCAGCCTCCTGTTGCTGCAGACACCAGCAGAAGGCGAACCTTGGTTCTAACACTCCCTGGTGTATTTCTCCTCCTGAGCCAGTGGAATAGGACCTCAGCCCCCTGAAATAGATCTTGGGGGGGTGGTGTTCACTCCCTCTTCTACACAGGCTCTGGGTGCCATCTTGTGTTACAAGAGTTAATTGTTTCAGTGGGGCCCAGGCCCCTCCTCACATCCCAAGGTCCCTAAGTGACTGTGACCCCACTGTCTTCTCTCCCTAGTAGAGATGCTCACTAGAGGAACCTTCACCAGCCCCAGCAGGAGACCAAAGCACCTGACCCATCAGACACAACAGGTGGCCTGGAGCACAGTACTTCCTGTGATCTCCGTGGACCACTAGTCATCCGCCCAACAGGATGGGGCTGGCGGGACAGACCAGGCTCATTTCTTTCTGGCCTCTTAACTCTATCATATTAATTGGGGGGTGGGGAGGATTGGCCTTCTCAATTATTTCCTAATTCTAATTATAAAATGTCAAGTTAAGTAACTCCCTAGCCTAAGTGTCTGCATCTGCAAAGTGAGGATGGTAATGTTAACCTTTTCAGGTTGTGAGGATCAGAAAGAATGTACCCAGTAAATAACCAGTCCACATAAATGCTCAGTAAATGATAGTTATTAAAATAATTTGTATTCCTTTAAAGTTGATGAAAATAAGTTGTGCTACCAGTCTAGCCTAGATTAAAAATTTTGCACCAGGTAATCTAGACTAGGATTCACATATACACCATGCTTCCTTCTCTTCCATAAAGCTTTCGCTTCTCCCTTTAGCTCAAATCTTTTATTGCTTCCCCTTCCTTCCCTTCTTCCTTCCTTCCTTCCTTCCTTCCTTCCTTCCTTCCTTCCTTCCTTCCTTCCTTCCTTCCCTCCCTCCCTCCCTCCTTCCTTCCTTCTCAACCTTGCTCTACCTCAGTCTGACTTCTGTTTCTTGTTCCTTCATGAGATGGCCTTTGACCCATCCTGTGCACACACAGTCACAAGCACTTGGACGGACACACACATGCAGCCTCTGCTAGCTCATGGGTGAGGCTTCTCTACCTGAGGCTACAGATGCACCCTGACAGTCCATAGTCTACTCCTGTGATATTTGAGACCCAAATGTCGGTGCTGCTGAAGTGTGTCTCCCTGGCTTTCTGCGGCTCCCACAGACACAGCCTCAGACCCTGCTCCCATGCTGGGACCAGATGGGGCTACCATTGGGCAGGGCAGCCAGTGCTACCCAGAACAGACTTGGGTCAGACTTCAGTTCTGTCACTTCCTACCTGTGTGACCTCAGGCAAATCATTCAACCTCTCTAAGCTTCAGTTTCTTCATCTGTACAAAGGGATAATAATAGTCTCTCCCACTGTGCAAATGAGGATTAATGATACCTTAGCTGCTGCTGCTCACACTGCCACTCTTAATACTACATGCCATTTGAATTAAATAAGGTTATTTCTCATCTTCCATCAGTTTTAAGAAGTTTTAAAGAGTTTTCAGACTTTATTTCAAACTAGTTCACTAGAAAGATCACTATGGAGGATTCATTTGCTCAAGAAGCCTAGTGATTAGTGACGCATATCAGGAGCAAATGAAACCCTGATAACACTGATAGAACAGAGAGAACTTAAAATCCAGGAATCA
Organism: Tadarida brasiliensis; assembly: GCA_030848825.1. NCBI lineage: Eukaryota > Metazoa > Chordata > Mammalia > Chiroptera > Molossidae > Tadarida > Tadarida brasiliensis. The sequence goes on along the minus strand of CM061258.1, from coordinate 104,655,497 downwards.
CCTCCCGTTTATTTCGCAGTCCACTCAGCACATCCCCAAGCAACAGTCACACACTGAGTCCCTGAGCCTTGTTGCAGCCGGCCCACTCCCTGCTCCTCCTACCCTTATTCCACAGTAAAAACACACATTACCTGCACATGTACTCCCCTCATCTCTAGCTTCTGTGCTCTCCTACTTCCCCTTCCAGGGCAGGCCACATGTTTCCCCCAACTCTGAGCCTATGCCAGCCACTTCTCCACTCCCGGATTGGCCTCTGCCTCCTTGAAGCCCGTCCCAGCAGGCTTTACTTTAAGTCCCCTCCTCATCTCCATCGTCTGCCAGTCTCCTGCTCATTCGTTACACTTTCTCAAGACCATGGCCCCTGGATCAGTCTTCCTCCATGCTCACATCCTGCCTCATCGGGGAGATTTTATGACCCATCTAACCCATATATCACCTGAGCCTCAAGTTCTTTGACCTCCTCAACCTTTGGTGGTTCCTCAAATCTTGTTAGCACCCACAACTACTCTGCCTCTTAAAGCCTAAATTCAGGTACCCTACTCACTGACCACATTCTGCCATCCTTCCGTCATGTTTCTCTGTTCATTCCACCTGACCCAATGGCCCCCAGATATCCCCTTCCCTACTTTCCCCATCAGTCGGCCCCCTGCTGCTTTAGCTCCTTCCCCAGACATCCCAGACTCGATGCTCCATCACTTCATTATTCTCTGGCTATGATACTCTGTCTCTCACACCATTCCTCGTCCCTCTGCAAATCCCAGCCTTGGGTTAATACCCTGCCAGTTTTTCCCCCCATCCTTCTTGGCATCTGGGACCAGCTAGAGAATAACCCAGACCTTCATAGATTGGTGCCACCTCAGATTTGTATCTTCAGCTTCAGTGAGGTCCTTTGTGCTTCTCTCCACCATCCCCTACCACCACTTCCCACGATCTCACCACTCTCCAGACTCCTTTCCCATCACTTCAGATCACCTTTTCTTCTGTCTTTGTACTTCATAAAGAAAACAAAGGCCATCAACTTCCCCCACTCAGTCCCTATAAATTGGTCTGTGTCTCTCCCTCGTGCACCTCCAGTGATCATCTCCTCTCTCACCCATATCACCGATTTGCTTTGTCATCTCTCTCCCCTCAGCTTAGAAGCTTTTTCAACTTTCATTTTTAAAAACCCACCCTCAATCCTAGATTACCCTTCTAGAAGCCATCCTGTCTCTGTCTTTTCTTTTACAGTTAAAATAGTAATTTATTCTCACTACCTTCACCTCCCATTCACTATTAGACCTACCGCAGTCTGGCTTCTGCTCCCACAACTCCACTCTGTCTGTTCACTGAGGTCTCCAGTTATCTCCTAACCACTAAACCCAAAGGACACCTGGGGTCCTTGTCACACTTTCCTTTCTGCAGCACTGATGCTGCCACCACCACTCTTCACTCATCCCTCTTCTAAACCATCATCTCCTGGTTTTCCTCCCATCTCTCTGTTTCCTTCATGGCTGCTTCTTCCTGGGAGTATCTTCTGCATGTGGGTGTGTTCCACACTTTCGTCCTCAGCCCATCTCTGTCTCATCAATGCCGTTGACTTCAACTACAATTTCTATTTTAGTGGTTCCAAATCCTCTCTCTAGCCCAGACCCTTCTTCTAATCTTAATTCCTATCTGTCCAACTGCTTACAGAACATCTCAATGGCCCTGGCTGGTTTGGCTCAGTGGTTAGAGCGTCGGCCCACGTACCAGAGTCCCAGGTTCGGTTCCCGCTAAGAGCATGTACCTCGGTTGCAGTTTGTCCCCGGCCCCAGTTGGGGTCATGTGGGTGGCAACCAGTTGATGTGTCTTTCTCACATCAATGTTTCTCTCTCTCTCTTCCTCTCTCTCTCCCTCCCACTCTATCTGAAGATAAATGCAAAAATGGCCTCGGGTGAGGATAAAAATAATAATAAAAGAACATCTCAATATGATGACCCAGAGGGCACTCAAACTTTTACATTTCTAAGAAAAACCATCATATTCTCCTTTTAATGTGTTTCTTTCATGGTACCCAACCCAAAGACCACCACTCACCTTGTCTCCCATGCCTGAGACCAGAGAGCCATCCTCAGCTCCCCTCTCCCTAGTCTCTCATTGAATGAGCCACAAGTTCTGTCAGTTCTACCCTTAACATCTCCACAATCCACCTGCTTTTCTCCCAACCCCAACACTACTGCCTTATTTCAAGTCTTTATCATTCTTTCCCTCCAGTCCTTCTCCTTCCAAACTGTAGCCAGAATAGCCTTTCAGAAACATATAGCTGATCATATCATTCCCTTGATGAAAATCCTTTTGTTTTTTCCCATTGCCTTCAAGATAAAGTCCAAACTTTTGGCCTGCCCTCACTCTGCCCATCTCCAAATGTCCAACAGCTCCTCTTCCACCCCTGCCCCTTTGCGTGCACACACACACTGCACACGTTAGCCTTGCCATCATGTGGCTTTGTGTCTTTGCACATGCTGTTACCACTTTCTGGAGCAGCCTTCTCCCATCTTCTACATCACCTATTTTTTCTGATTAGTTCCTCCTTGTCCTTTAAGATTCAGTTTACATATCATCTCCTGGGAATTCTTCCCTGACCCCTGCCCAGGCTGACCTGAGTAATTTCCCTTGGTGCCCCCCCTACTGGGGTCATCTATCTATATCCTTCTCTATGCCCCCATTAAACTGTTAGTCATGCAGGGACCTCCCATTATAAGAGAGCAGGTCCTTGGTGAGCGTGTGTTGGGTTTCAGAATGGTTCTAGTCCAAGTATTTTGAGATGTTCTTGGAAGGGCAAAACAGCCTAATGCCACAGCCTACACAAAAGTATCTCAGTGCAGTGGTATACCATGTACTGTGGGGGTCAGGGGCTTGGGCAGATCTCACAGCGGAGCCTGCCCCTCAGTCTGACTTCTCTCCCTTCCTCAGCTTACATGAAGCGGCGACACAGCTCAGTCAGCGACAGTCAGCCCTGCGAGCCCCCCTCCGTTGGCATTGACTATAGCCAAGGCGCGAGCCCCCAGCCCCAGCACCAGCTGAAGAAACCCCGTGTGGTGCTGGCTCCTGAAGAGAAAGAAGCTCTGAAACGAGCATATCAGCAAAAGCCATACCCGTCACCAAAAACCATCGAAGAACTCGCCACCCAGCTCAACTTGAAAATCAGCACTGTCATCAACTGGTTCCACAATTACAGGTACGATCCTGCTCTCAGCCCAGTAAATCACGGCTCCCAGAGGACACCCTTTCAGCCCATGGGCAGAGGTTGATCTGTACTGCAGAGAGTGGCCATTAATAGTATACGGGAATGATGTTCAGTGTGCCCCCCGGCATACTGGGGACTGAGAACTTAGTTCTCAGTGGTTTAGTCAGTTAGGTGGTTTTTTATGTTGTTTTATTGGTGGTCTTTTTTTTTTCTTAATCCTCACCCGAGGATATTTTTCTATTTAGCTTCAGATAGAGTAGGAGGGAGGGAGAGAGAGAGGAACATCGACGTGAGAGGGACACATCAACTGCTTGCCTCCCACACAACCCCGACCAGGGCCAGGGAAGAACCACAACCGAGGTCTGTGCCCTTGATCTGAATCAAACCCGCAACTCTTTGTTCCACGGGCCGATGCTCTAACCACTGAGCAAAACCGGCCAGGGCTTATTGGTATTCTTAACTCCAAAGATGTAGGGTCATATAGTTAGAGATAATCCACGACTATAACAAGAGAAAAAAATTTCCTCTAATTTATATCATTTAATAAGGGAGAGTGTAGGTATTCAAAGTTCCATAGTAGTGAACATTTCTTAAATGATTTTTGGATGCTTTCTTGGGGTCTTTTACAGTATTATTTTTCCAGATTAGTTTGATTAGTTTTGTAATTAAATAAAGTCAGTTGTGTAAAACCCTTTCTTTTGGGAAAGTTCATGGGTTAATGAAGATTAATTGAGCATCTACTAGACCTCCAGACACTGAGCTAAGTATTTTAACCAACACTGTATCACTCATTCTTCACAACAGGGAATGAATAACCTACCTGAGCAGGGAAGGGGCTGAGTAGTCTCCTTGTAAAGCAAAGTAAACTGAGGTGCATGTTTAGACTAGACAATGGAAAGTCACTGAAAGATAATGACCATAGCTGTAACCAAGACTCCCTACTGCTGGAAACTAAGAATTTCCAGTGGCCTGATGGAAATTCCTGCTTGTTTCATTTCTTATAAGGGGCCATCTCGATTGCAAGTATTTATCAGAACATCATTTTCTCTGGGGCTCAATAAAACTAGGTAGGTACTCCTGTTATACCAAGATGATGAGTACACTTGTAGAGCTAGTGTGGATAGGGCCCTCAGGTTACTGGCCTGAAACAGGTGGCAGGCAACAGATCATAGACAGTCAAGGGCTAGAGGGAGGAGTTGTGTCTCTAACTGGGCCCTGCCTCATCTGATAGGTTCTGCTGGAGTAAGGGGCCCAATAAACCTCCCAGGTTCTGAACAAACTGGAAAATTTTTTTTAATATTAGATAGAAGCCAAAATAGCACCTTTATTGCTAATAAAGGCTAAGTTAACAGATGTAGCTTAGTGTAAGAGCCGAACAGACCTGCTACCTGGCCCCAGGCAGGCCTCCCCATGTTTGGGCTGACTCCCATGAGGACAAAGAAAGTACATGAACTGAGTACAAGCAGCTTAGTCATCCTTATTTACCAATCAGATAAAAACAGAGGCAAAGTGAGGCCAGCAGTTATAATAATGGAGTTCCCACTATATGGAAGGAAACTTTGAAAGTAGGAAATAAGTGATGGAAGAGAACAATTAGAAATGTAGGCAAAGCCCAGCCGGTGTGGCTCAATGGTTGAGTGTCGACCCATGCACCAAGAGGTTGCTGTTTCAATTCCCGATCAGGACACATGCCCAGGTTGTGGGGCCTTATCCCCAGTGGGGGGCATGCAGGAGGCAGCCAGTAGATGTTCTCTCATCGTTGATGTTTCTGTCTCTCTCTCCCTCTCCCTTCCTCTCTCTCTCTCTCATATCAATAAAGAAAAAAGAAATTAAAAAAAAGTGAAACCCTTCCCAGCTTCCCTTGCATCTTGGACATTGGTGTTTCACCTGGGGGAAAAAAAAAAAGAAAACGTGGGCAGGGTTCACCAGAGCCTCTCCTTGCCAGGTTAAGTTATGTCACCTGATTTTCACATTCTAGACACAAAGGTGCATTTGAATATGTACATTCAAGTCTTTAAGTTAGGTCCATTTTAATGCAAGTATTATAACTCTGGACAGCAGTGTATGAAGCTGAAGATTACTGAATATCTGGGTAAAGGTTCTACTAATTGCACAAAACATCTCCAAACCATTGCCCCTGGGGCCACCTTTTTCCTGATTCCCCTTCATGCTTAGGTTGAATGTCAGTGACTGCCTCCTGGCCAGGCTACACTCTCTCCAGGTTTCTCAGCTGCTGTCACTCATCTTTCTGGCCTCCTGACCACCATGGTAATGCCCATCACAGGGTGGTCATCAAAGGGTCACTGTAGAGAAAGAAGCAAATTCAATTATATACCCTTGACAAAAATAGAGAAGGCGAAGAGAGGAAGAATAGCAATAAGGCCTCAGAACTTAGTAAATGAGCTCAGGTCTGGATCTAGAGTAAATGCTTCATAAATGTTTTCTTTCAAAAATAACTCCAAGACAAAACAGGCTGGGCTATGGGAGCAAAGGGCAGATATTAGTTTCAGCTGCAGAGATCTGGAAACATATCCTGGGATGTATGAGATGTGCAAGGTCTTAAAAGAAGAACAAGAATATTATAAACCACAAAATAGGTCTGATAAGAAGTGAGCACCATCAGTCTGTTGAAATCTTGCTTCCAGGTATATCTTCTTTTTGGCTCAAATCTTTTATTTAAAAAAAAAAAAAAAAGCACCAGGCCATTCAGAATTAGAATAAAGCCCAAAGAACTGAAGTTATTTGCCTAAGGTCACCCAGGAGGTAAAGTGCCAAGCAGAAATTCAGTCAGAGCAAGTGCTGTTTCCCTGGCTTTAGCTCTTCCATTAAATGCTTAGTACAGGCCAACTTACTGTGCCACAAAATAGGTCTGATAAGAAGTGAGCACCATCATTCTGTTGTGATCTAGCTTCCAGGTGTATCTTCTTTTGGGCTCAAATAAAAGAGGATTTGGCTCAAATCCTTTGTGGCCAACTTACCCACAGGGCTTCATACAAGGGCTGGCACACAGTAGTACTCAGCACACATCACTGAATGTGTTTAATTCCTAAACGAGAAGACAGTTTCTTTCATTCTTTCTGCAGGACTTAAACAGCAGACATTGGTTTTATTTCCTTCTGCCCCACTGGAACCCTCAAGGAATAATGCTTCAATCAGTTTTTGCCACCTTCAAAAAAATAAAATTTTACTTCCTCTTACCCTTTCAGAACCCTAAGGAAATTAGAAGTATCTTAGAGTGACCATTTTCCTAGGAATGTACCCAGGAATGCCAGAACAACCTACCACAGAACTCCTGGTCTCCTGGAAGACCAGGTCCACCCAGTGGAAACTTTAGAGCCCTAAACATTTCATGGTGGCCTGTGAACCTTGCATGACTTGTCTGAAAACCAGATCTCCTGGGACCCGGTCTTTCTAGACCAAAAGACAATATTCCCCATAGACATAGAGACAGTTCTAGGCTAAGAAGGATGATGGTCTCGTATCTGTGGAGCATAATACAGGGTGGAGAAAAAGTAGGTTTACAGTTGTTTATGAAAAATACTACAATAATTAATAAATAGTACATGAATAAACTCTGTGTTTCATGTACTCACAACTGTAAATCTACTTTTGCCCAACCCTGTATGTGCCAGACACTGAGCGAAGAGCTTTATAGGTGTATTACCTCATTAGATCCTTCCATCTGCAGTCGAGTGCAGTGCTGCCAGCCCATTTTACAGAGAAGGTTTTACACACTGAGCTGGTGAGGGTGGCAGCCTGGATCCCATGCCCCAGGCATGAAAGTGTTCCCCCCCCCCCCCCCCAGCCCATCTACCTCAGTCTTAGCACTTGTTATTCTGTCATTCAAAAGGCAGCTGCATGGTAAGAATAGGTCTTTTTTTTTTTGTTTGTCTACTTTGTGTCTGTATTATATACATTAATATTTTATTTAATCTCCACATCAAGCTCAAAAAGGTTAAGGAAATTTTCCAAGTTGCACAGGTAGCAAGTGACAAAGCCAGATTTCAAACCCAGGTTTGCCTAGTTCTAAAAAGCCTGTGCCCTGTTCTGGGCCAGTGTGCCCCTGAGACTCAGAGTTAGTACTTGGTGGGCCTATGACCTGGCTAGGGCTAAACCCTAGCCTCCCACCTCCCCAACCAGGGTGAGATGGGATTGGGTGTTTATCCCAACTGGCGTTTTTGGTTGCCAAGGGCCTTTAAAGCCAGTAAAGAGCAGGTAGCACCAGGGAAGGAGGAAAGTCTTCTCTTACCCCTTGGGAACTTCTAGGGGGCCTCAGGACCTCACCCTGCAACTCAGGCTCAGAAATCATCTTCAGGACAAAAGTGAGAGCTCACCCTGTGCAGGGAACAAATAATGCTGTGGCAGATAGCCACCACCAGCGCTGATATACTGGACTAAATTACAGCCAGATTCTCCCTGGCTCCAACATTCCCCACATCAAACACAATACCTGACATAGTGAGGTCTCAAAAACCATTACCTTTATTGAGTTATATTTACTACAAAAAATATTTTCCTACATTCCTAACTCATGGGCTTTCTGCAGGACACTGGACTTGGTGCTAATTTACCTGAAGATGCTTTTCCACTAACAGTTGGCTTTCTCAACTCTGGCATAAACACCTAGAGAGACCTCTGATTGAGCTTAATACTGTCAGCATGATGGGAGGAGAAACTTTGGCACAAAAAGACTTAATAAGAGCCCTTTCATGATGTCTCCAAGGGTTCCAACACAGGGAAGGCCAGATTGTCCGGCCAGTCTGGCTCAGTGGATTGAGGGTCGTCCCATGGACTGAGAGGTCCCAGTTCAATTCCCAGTCAGGGCACATGCCCGGGTTTCAGGCTCGATCCCCAGTGGGGGTCGTGCAGGAGGCAGCTGATCCATGTCTCTCTTGCATCCTTCGATGTTTCTCTCTCTCTCTTACCCCTTCTCTCTAAAAAATCAATAAAAACATATTTTTAAAAAATAATAACAGGGAAGGCCAGGGCCCCAGTTATTTCCTTCATACACAACCAAGTACTGGAGTACATTTTCCACTGTCAGCTGCACTCAGCTTGATTAAAACATGCTTGATGTGTTGGAGCACATGTTTGGTCTCCTTTGTGCTTGATCAAAAGTGACCCTTCCCTAGTCTTCTCCTTTTAGAGGAGGAAATTAGTTGAAACATAATTTGATGGAATCCCACTTCAGCCTTGACCAGAGCCCCTGACCTGTGGCTCACAGCTGGACGCTTAAGATTTCACTTTGGGCACTAATAATTGGTTCCCTCTCATGAAGCCCTGATGAGGAAGCAGTGGTTACTTTTCATCCTGCATTTCCATTTATTCAGTTAGCATTTACTCCTGTAGACCAGCAAGCACCATGCTGCTAGGCCTGGGGGTGTGCAGAGTAAATAGGACCTGGCCATTCACAGCCTAGTTAGAGGTGGGGTGGGATGGAGATGGAAATGCCATTAGGTAAGTAACACTAGCGCTCCATCCTAGTGGAGAAGGACTGTCATCTCAACCAAGGGACAGCTTATGCAAAGGCACAGCGTTTGGGAAACATGAAGCGGGGCTTTGCTCAGGCCCCTGACTATGGTGGGGCAGTGACTGGAATGCACCGCAGAGGAGCTCTGGCCGGTCCGTGGGGCAGGGGCCTTGGGGCCGCAGGCTGGGGTGGGAGCGTGAGAATCGGCGCCCAGGACAGAAGGGGCGGGGCCTGTGCCGCCGCGCACCCGCCGCCTCACCGTGCTCTCCCTGCTTGTGTCTCCTAGGTCTCGGATCCGCAGAGAACTGTTCATTGAGGAGATTCAGGCCGGGAGCCAGAGCCAGGCCGGGGCCAGCGACTCCCCGTCCGCCCGAAGCTGCCGGCCAGCGCCCAGCTCCGAGGGCGACAGCTGTGACGGCGTGGAGGCCGCCGAGGGCCCGGGCGCCGCGGATGCTGAGGAGTCGGGCGGCCCCGCGGCCGCCACCAAGTCTCAGGGAGGGCCTGCCGAGGCGGTCGCGGCCCGGGAGGAGCGAGGAGAGGAGGCGCCGCGGCCGCCGGAGAAGGCGGAGCCGCCGCCCTCGGGGACCCCGGACGACGCCGACGAGGGCCGCCCCCGGGCACCGGCGCCGCCCGAAGGCCCCGCGGACGGCCCGAGGCCCGTGCCAAACCCCGCCGCCGCGCCCGCAGCCGGGGAGGACGCCGCTACCTCAGCCGCCCCGCCGGGGTTGGGCCCCTGCCGGGCCCGGGCCGGCGCCGACAGGAGTTCCGCTTTGCCAAGCACCAGCGCGCCGGCGGCCGCCCGCAGGCCCAGCTCGCTGCAGAGCCTCTTCGGCCTCCCCGAGGCGGCGGGCGCCAGGGACTCGCGAGACAACCCCTTGAGGAAGAAGAAGGCCGCGAACTTGAACAGCATAATCCACCGCCTGGAGAAGGCCGCCAGCCGCGAGGAGCCCATCGAATGGGAGTTCTGAGGGGCGCCGCCCGCCCAGCGCGCCGGGCCGAGCCGGGCCGGGCCCTGCCGAGCCGGGCCGAGTCGGGCCGGGCCGAGCCGGGCCGGGCCGCGCAGAGGGGCGGGCGTCGACTCCACGGCCTGGACCGTGTTGCGCACTTACTGCCCTGCGGGCCACAGGGCAAAATCGCCATAGGCCAAGGTGCATATAGAAAACAAAGGAGCATTAAGCCCAATCTTTGTCGTGTTTTCAAGGAAGAAAACGGAAATGTGTAGTCGAGCTTTTTTGTACCCTGAAGTGTTTTTTTTATTGCCCTAAGTGATTTCCACAGGTTCTGGAATAACTCTTACAGCTTTGCCTTGCGCCCTCCTCTTTTCGTGTGGGCTTTAAAAAAAATCAAACCCACATATTAAAAGGGGGCTTTTTATCTGCCATCTAATGGCTTCAGAGCGATAATACACTATTATCTTCTTAAACCAGGAAAAGGGGGGGAGGGGAATTTTTCAGAAAAAGTAAAAAAGAAAGTTTTTGTAGCTGTTCAGTTGCCACTAAGAGATTGCACAGTCAAACCGACTCTAAACACACTAGTTTGGATTCCTAAATATTTTCAAGTAAAGAATCTTCTCGTTTGAAACTGAATTAAAATAAAACACATTTACTCCACATATTTTTTAACAAAAAGAAAAGTCACATCAGGAAAATAACTGATTTTGTGGTAGCTGATGTAGTGTTTTCTTGTACGTGAATAGAATCCTGACATGTAGTGCACATTGATCCATAGCTTTAACTGACTCTGGGCTTTTGCTGACCAGGGTCTGTTTAATACACTCCATTCTAGGCCAAATCAGGACAAAAAGAAAAGATCCGAATCTAGGTATTTTATAATCTGCTTTTTAACCTCTAACCGCAGAGCACGCTGATCAGACCTCATATCTCGGAGGTTTAGGAGACAAGTTAGAACTGTAGCATGTACCCGTTCATTTTGTTTAATTTATGGTGTCTACGTCTGTGTTAGTGCGTCTGCACATGTGTGAGCATTTAAAGAAGGAGGAAAGAGTAGGCCACTAAGGTCACAGCAAACAGTTCTGGGGCCCAACGGGGCCCACCCCTCGTAGACAGCAGCCTTTCCTTGGCACAGAAGGCACCACACCTCACACCACTCTCCCAGGCGCCTGATGGACTGAGCCCCACCAGGGGACGCCGCTCCCTGGGCCTGGGCAGGGCTCTTGCGCACTCTCTCTTTCTCTTTCTTCCCACCACAAGCACTGATGACTGTTGAAGTTGTGGGAAGCTTCCTTCCCTGCAGAAGAGAGAACGTGGCAGTCTGGGCTCTGCTCCCACCCCTGTAGAGATGGCCCAAACTGACACCAAAACGTTGATACTCTTCACTTCCAGACCAGACCATTGACCCTTCATTCATTTTGCCTCTTGGAACGTTCTTTTATGCAGTCTTTTACTTAGTCTTTTAGGGCAGTCTAAGTACAAATCAAAAGTCTAACTTGTCTCTGATTCCTCCTGTTGTCTATGTGTATATGCGTGAGAATAGAGGTGGATGAGAGTGTGTGTGTGTGCGTGTGTGCAATTTTATACGTCTGTGTATTTTCTTAAGTACCTGTGCACACATAGAGTGCATTACTGCCACCTTTTTTCAATAAGCTGTTTTATCAGTTATGGCTTCTACAAGTTTGCTAATTTAGACTCCTTTATTGCCATATCTTTAAACTAACAATAGATGATTTCGGTATATATATATATTTTTTTTTTGCTTATTTATAGGTGCTGTATTTTATTATCTGATTGTTAGGAAGGGATGAAAGGGGCAAATATTCTTTAGAGGGATAGACTGCCGGCAGTATTGGGTATAATTTACAAGATGTAGTTGTCATACTGTATATTACTGATTGAAAACTTTTTGACCGTATTGTGTATCATTGAAACCTTTGTCTTAGGTCAACATCTTTGGATGACATTTTAATGGTGCATTCATTATTTCTTAAGTTTAATTAATATTATCTTTTTTGATTTGGGGGTGGGAGGGAGTTATAATTTTAGAGGTATGCTCCCGCTATTACACCTCAGTGTGCTTGTATTAATTAACTTGTAGGACTTTGACTGTAAGATGTGAAACCACATTTCTTGCATGATGTTTTAGAAATTATATATTTCATTTACAGTCTTTTAACCTGCAGCTGCAGCACTTAGTTCAAGTTTTCACAAATTTAAGAGTCACTACACTAAAGACAATGCCTTTTCATGAATAAGAAGTTTTTAGAAGGCTCTAGGAGGCTGTGAGGCAGGCCGTTTGTCTTTTGATGGTTGCATCATATCTGAACTTGAAATCTGGTTCAGCAAGAAGAGAATTCAAAATGGAGGAGCTTAAGGGGAAACAGATTAACATCTGACTCAATTCAGGTGCATTAAGAAGAGCGAGTTTGCATTAGTGACCCTTAGGACAGTGAGTAGCAGAGCCCCTGACAGTACTGTGGTGTCCTCTCCACAAAAACCTTGAGGGAATTTTGTGATCGTGTGTGATGAATCACTAAATATCTGATTTTCATCAGAATCAGAAGCAGGGAGTTAACAGGAAATATTAGGGTAGTGTTTTAATTTTAAAGGCATGACTGTTATTTATGGAGGTATTAAATCTGAAGAAATTGAAAAATTATAAATTTGTTCATCCTAGTGGCCAAATAGTAACAGTTGAAAACAGCCACTTTGGCTCTTCCAAGCAATTTAGTCATTTTTGTTGTTGTGTTTTTTGTTTGTTTTTTTAACTAGGTTATTGTTGATTTCCATTCTGTCTTTTTTTGCCAGACTTACATCTGGGTGCTCGATACAATCAGTTGGTTAAATTTTGCTTGCGGTTCTGTATTTGTATTTTTTCTCTATTTATTTTTTTTATTGCGATCCCAACCCTTTGCTCTTTTGTGTTTAAGCTATCACTGTCTGTAATACTTCTAAGAGCTGCCACTAAATAACAGAAACCTGTCAGCAGGGAGAAGCATCCCCCTCCTCATTGCGCCCCTCAGATTGAGTCTAAGGGTTGATCTTTCATCTTGATAAGCAATATTCAAGTGCCTTGAACAGCATCCTCTCCATGGGGTTTACCTTCAGCTGGCTGGCGTTCCAAGCAGTAGCTCCCACAAGCAACCGACCTCCTCCTCTTTACGCTCCATCAGTTTAAAAAGCTGATTTGTACCTCTCCCCTGGGGAAAACGGTTCCATATAAAACACTAACACTTAATTACAAGCTCCATTATACCATTTTAAATGGCTTCTTTTTGTTAATTGGAGGCAGTGTTCATAACTTAAGGTTTTTGCCATTACTTAGCTGGCTAAGTGGAGGCTCAGCATAAAATCAGTGTTCACAGTCAGCCTCTTGACCCTTGGTTCCTGCCCGTGGTCTCCTGCGGTGTCTGAGGTGGAAGGTGTGTGGGTTCTGGCCTAGACCCGTGCCTGCTTGAATCCACTGCCTGGCTCCCAAGTGACCTCCTCCCTTGAACTTCCAGATCAGTCAGGATGTCTGTGATTTCTGTCCACCAGACCCCTCTTTAGAAAGGATTACCATAGCCATTAGCTCTATTCAATTATTGTCAGAGCCAGCCTGCCTGAGGAACATCACAACACAGTGGTGGCTTATGGTCAGCAGATTGCCCTGGGATACAGGCTTGGGAGAAGTCTCCAGGAAATGCCAGTATCTTGACTTGCAAGACTACTCTAAAACCCTGGCCATTGTGTCTGGGAAAGGGACTGAGGCAAAAGGATAACTGTTAATGGCCTCCCTGTACTTCCAGAGTACAACTGCATCCCTGCCCAGTCTCCTTCCTGTGGGCATCTTTGTTTTCTCCCCATTTAAAAACCATCCTGTCTGATGTGGATATTCAGGTCTGCTGGTTGGTGGTCCAGATCCAGAGTGCTATGGAGCTTTGGGCTAAGTGTTCCTCTGTGCTCTCTCTGACATGAGAGACCCTCCCCACCCTAGATCCAGCTGGCCAGCTCCAGGAGGAAGGAAATACCCCATCTGCCTCCTTGGCCAGGGCACATCAGTCATGCAGCTCATGAGCAAACCAAGCAGAAGGCAGGTTGTACTTTGATCCAAGAGAGTGCGCCAGTGTCGGCTGACTCTCCTAAGATCATGCAACAGTCAGGCCCTGAGAGACGAGTTAAGAGTCACCAGACAGCTCAGGCCTTGGGGAGGTGCCTTCCCAGCTAATGTTGGACTGGGTTTCTCTGTTCCTGAACTCATGTCCTTTCATACAGGGGTAATCAATGAACTCTACTGACATTCTATGCAATGTTTTTCATTCCTCTGATTTTAGAAAAACCTCACTGAAAACAGCAGAGGAGACGGGATGGGGGTGGGGAGTTGTATACGCACATCCTGGGATTAGCACAAAGTGAAACAGTGATAGTGACTTGCAAGATCTGGAGCTGAGGGAGCCTTTACCTTAAATGCACTATGACAGGCACCTCTCAACAGGCCTATAAAATTAAGAGTCTGCTTGTAGCCATCCCAAGCCCCTGCTTTAAGCCAGCTGTGCGGGGGAGATGTAACAAGGCGAGGTTCTGGCATATGTGGTGGACTGTTAGCTGTGTCCCTTCAGGCTGGAGGTTTGGCTCCCTCCTTGGATGCCCTCCCTCATTGTCACAGTCCTCATCGGTCCCTGTCTACCTCACTAACCCATGCTCCCATTTGACATCACTCCTCACCCCACACTCCTCGGAACTGTTCAGCAAGTGGACTAGGTGGGGAGAAAAGCTAGAAGGGTGGCATCCATGATCTTGACCTGGTGGGCAGGCATCTTCTCTCTCTTGTGAGTACAACGTGGACAGACAGCTGTGCTCTGCGAGGCACATGGATTTCTCTGTTGACTTCCACCTGTTCTTGAAAATCTGTCAGCTGTTTCCTTGGCAGGCAGCAGCGGTCTTAGGCCTCAAAGGGCCTTGTCTTTGGTCTGCCTTTGCTTTCTGCCCATTCCTGTTCAGCTGTTAAGATCCATCACAGTCATTTTCCTTGCCCTGGGCTGCTCCTAAATGGCCACATGAGGACACTTCCCCAGGGTTCCTACCTGGCATTGGGGAACTCTGCCTTTATTGTCTCAGGCACTGGGAGATTAGGACTTTTCAGCTCCACTATGACACTCCTTTGGAAGTATCTCAAAGACAGGAGAGGATATGGCATTCTCCAGCCCGCTCGCCCAGTCTTCAGTCACATGGCTCTTTCTTCCCAAGAATATACCAATTTCCATGGATCCATCCACCCCAGTGGCCAAAGTGTTCTCCTAATGGAAAGAATTTGGAAGTAGGAGCCTGAAATTTGTGCCATCATCGTGTACTTGGGCATTTACCAGGAAAGGCTCACGTGTAGAACTGCCCCCAGTGCTTCTGCAGTTTCATTTGGGCCTTGATGGCTGGTGAGCCTTCATGACCCATGAGGCAGAGCTCCTGCCCTGAGTGGCAGGGTGGTAGCCTGAGACTCCAAGGTGATGTAGTTGGCCAGCTCGCTTGCTTGCTAAGAGAATGGTCCAATTTGACAATACCATTTCCATTCCTATCAGCTTCTGCCTTTTGGTAGGTGAAATCCACCAGGAAAAAGGGGGGAAAACAAGTTCCCAATTAAGCTCCCAAAATACCCAGCCTGTGAAGAATACTGGAAGCTGAAGCCAGAGCCCTCTGGGTGAGTCAAGACAGCAGAGAACGGGTGTAGGGAGCAGCCAGCTGAGCGAAGTGGTCCCCACCCCAGAGTCTTCCTGCCCCAACAGCCCCAGCAGCCTGTGAGTCTCAACACCTGGTCAGAGAAGAAGAGGGAAATGCAATTCCCCCCTCTGCAGTCTCACTTGCAGAAACTGCCCCCAGCCACGCAGGCAGGCTACTGCCTTTCCACTCCCTCCTCCCCTCCAAAGATATTGTGTCCGTGCTGACAGTGGCATCATCTCCATTTTCGTTTTTGGATGAAGTGACATTTAGCTTTAACAAGACATTTCCAAAGCGCCTAGTCTCCAAAATGCTAACTTTAAAAGTTGGGCATTGTAGGCAAAGAATCCTAAAAATGGCTAGTGAGAGAAAGACATTAGGCTATTCATAAATGTGCACTTCCCCATCCCTGTTATTAAACTTGCAAAATACCTTTGAGTTGCTTTTCATGATCATTTTCGTTTACCCAGTACTGTTAAGCAGTGTAGACTGTATTACTGTAATTTCTGTAGTGTTTAGACTTTGATTTCTACCACAAAATATGCTATTTGCTATGTATCAAGCTTTCTGTGATCAGAAAGGAAAGGTGCCTTATATCCCAATGTCATGGATACATCCCTATGGAAAATAATGAGAAGCACAGTGTGTACGGAAGCATTGGGACTTCCATTGGTGAAACCAGACTCCCGTCAGCAAGACACATAGAAGTGGCACGGGGCTGCTTTTGTTTTATAGTCCTTTTTTCTCCTTTTTCATTTTCCCTTTGTCTTCCTTTTTTTTTTCTTTTCTTTTTTTTTTTTTTCTTTTTTTTTGTAGTTTGCTTTAAACAGAAAGCACTTAAGTAAATGACTATGTGTAAAAGCTCTGTGCAATAGAAATTATTTTTCTTCATTTTTGTATTGCACACCAAATGAACTCAAAGTAAGCTTTAGACCAGGACGATTCAGGTTGTGGATGAGTAAGTTCACTGTAGTTCCGTTTATTCATGAACTGAAGGGAAAACAGGCTTCCCCGGCCCCATCCCCTGTCCCCAACCTGCCTCTTGCTGACCACCAGAGCTAGGCCTGCAGGGCGCTTGGCCAGAACCTCTGGCTGGGTGGCAGGGTGGGGGTGTTGTGACTCAGCAGCTGAGAATCTCCCTTCTAGCACTTAACCTTTTCTTGTGAGATGGATTGACTGCTACTGACCTGCCAGCGTGCGTGAGGATAATTATAAAAGGATGTTTCCTTGAAAAAAAAAAATTATTTCTATCCTCTTCTATTTATTATTAGGTTAATCATTTAAGTACTTATCAGGAGTATATTGTTGTTTTGTGTTGTTGTTGTTATAAATGCTTTTTGCTATCACTCCAGTGGTTACTGTCTTCTGCCTCCTGCCTTCCCCACCCCCACCCCCCACTCCCCCAAAGGAACCGAAGGGTCTGGGGATTTGACTGGGAGCAGAGGGGGCTTCTCCAGCAGAATTAGAAGTCTGTCTCCAGAGTAGCCACTCAAAAACTGGTGATCTCCACGTGTCTTTTTAAATGAGGGTTGATGAACAAAAATCTACCAGTGTGAGGAAATGCCGAGTTGATGAACACTCGTGTGAGGAGCTGCAAAGGAGACTTAGAAAAACAAAGATGAGTTCCCCAAAGCCTCCTAGAGCCTCTGTAAGACTTCTGGGTTCATGAAGTTTCAGCGAGCCCAGGAAAGAGAGGGTGCGGTGGCCTGGCCAAGGCTATGACATCGAGAGCGTGATTTCTTGCAAGGCTCACATGGGTTGACATGTTTTAGTTGGCTTTTGTTGTTGTTGTTGTTTTTCTTACATACAAATTTGGTCAAAACCGTCTTTTGAAGCAACAGTGTTTCTTAGTTTGGCTGTGGCTTGAGGACCCACACCAAGGAGGTCATGGGGGAGCCCCTCTCCCCCTTAATGTGGTTAAGTGTGTAGGGAGGTTAGATGTGGGCAGAGTTTTCTGCAGCTGGAAGCACAGCCAACAAGACACCCAGTTGCTTGCAGTGGGGTGTGAGGGCGAAGTGGGGCTGGCCTGGGGCCTGTGGGCTCACCCTTATGGGCTCAAGAGAAGGAAGCTCCCCCAGGCAAAGCAGTGGCTCTGCCTACCCCAGCTGGAGCCCAACAGTTGTCTCTGCTCCCAAAGGGCCCACCAACTCACTTTCCATGTCAAGACTTTCCCCTTCTCTGAAATCATTGGAGGTCCTCATTTTTTTTCTCATCTCTTTGAAAAAGTGCCCTCCAATGAAATAACTGCCCTCATCCCCCACCCAAGGGTTTTAATTTCTCTCTAATTAGTCTATGCATGTCTCTCTCGAGCCGTTTTCTGCCTCTTGAGAAAACGGGCATCTCATGTCCCACCACCTGAGACCCCTCAGAAAATGCTGTGCATTTTGGAGATGTGAGGATTCGTTCAAAATTCTTAAAGCAGTTGAGAATAGCTTGTTATAAAGTAAAAATGGGAAAAGAAAAGGTGGCTTTCCCACGTCCCTTTCCACTGATAAGACCTAGCTCTTTGCGATTGTGCAATAACTACTTGCCTGTGAGCGGGTAGCACGCTCCTGTCCAGACTACTAACAGCACAAGCCAAGCGCGCTCACGGAGTGGCGGACTTCTTCCGGAGAATTCTTAATAAGCTCAGCTCCCCCCAGTGTATCGTGGTGTCTTACATTTTAGCAGTATTTTATATTTTCTGTAACGCACTAAGTCTTAGATGTTTTTAGAGCTCGTTTGTTAATACTCACAATCACAGACTTTTTTTTTTTTAATCCTCACAGAGACCCAATTGACCAAAAAAAAAAAAAAAAGCGTCTTTTTTTTTTTTTTTTTTTTTTTGTACAAATAGCTTTGAGAAGCCTCTGCTGTGTTGCTGTGACCCATCTCTGGTAACATTTTATTTCTTGCTATTTGTTTTCAACATTAAGAGTCAAAAGTTGATCCGGCTGGCATGGGGGTGGGGGAGGCACCCGTCGGCCCTCGGCGTTGTCCCTTCTGTCTTTGGTTAGCCATACGATGTTTGTTCTCAGCACTGTACAACGGTCCCTATATGATATGGAGAAGCAATATCACTGTATGAAACTCACACCATGTATTATTATTATTCACTAGCACCCTAGGTGTGATAATTGAAGTAAATATCTTTTATACAAACACAAGAATGTGTGGGTTGTTTTTATTTAAAGTGCTCTGGCCTGAGAAGCAGCAAACACTGTCATTCTGGGTCGAAAGGCACCTCAAGAATTGCCATTCCGAGGTAGCCGTTCCTCCACTTTCCCGTGCTTCCAGTGGTGTGTGGAGTCCTGGCAGGTGTCAGCAGAAACCTGGGCCTGGGTAGGATGCGTGGGAATCTGGGCACCAGCAGGCCCCCCCGTCTGGTTTTCCATCCAGACACACGGTACCTGCTCCTTAAGGGCCTTTGTCCCAGCTCGCTGTTGTTACCCTTACTGTTCAGGTGACCTCTGAAGCACTGACCTTCCTGGCATCCACTTCATTGTCTGTGAAATGGTGGCCAACAGTGCTAGGTACAGCACTGGGCTGATGGTAGTTTGGGTGCCCAGGGCCAAGGCCAGGTGCCTCAGCCTGCTCTGTGGGGGTCTCTCGCTTTGTCCCTGACTCCTGATGTGAAGAAGGACCAGCGAGGGCACCTGTTAATGCAGGCAAGTGAGTTCCCACTCAGGAAAAAGGGAGCGGTGTTGTGTGGGTTTCTGGAATGATCTGGCTCCTGAGAGGAGTCTGTCTCCAGCCAGCGCTCGGGGCTGGAAGTGGGAGAGCTCTGAGAGTCGGCTGCTAGATGGGCCACATGCTTGTGACAGGTGTTTCTCATTGTGAGACCAGTGTTGGAAAAGAATCGCCATCCTTACTGATGTATGACTGATTGGAGGGTGCTAGTTCGTCGTGCGTTAATTTGTAGTTTTCCGAATGTGAGGCTCCAACATGTGACACAGAAACATGAGTTAAACTGGACTCGACCTCCCCCCAGTGGGAGACCCCAGAGCCTGGGACAGTCTCCCATCAGTGCCAGGTGCTCCTGGCAGCCCCAAGTCTCATCTGGTCACTCAAGGACAAGGGTATGTCTAAAGCTGCCCCCAGATGTCTGCCTTCCCCTGCCCAAGATGGGAGAAATTAGCATAAAACCACTAGAGCTCTATCAGTTTGACAAAGTCAAGTCTAACTCAGCTAATATTCTGCTACTTTTCTATTTGCTAGTTTAGGTATGCCCCTACTTTTTAAAGATCCACTAGCTAAATTAAAATGTGAAATGTAAATTTTTTTAAAACCCACTTAGCACAAAGTCCTTTTACCCAGAAAATCTCCCCAAGTGCTTTTAAAGTGAGATTTAATTAAGCAACGCGGCAGCTGCACATGGGTTTGCAGGCCTGACTGTGTAAACTGCCGGTTTCAGAGGCGGCACAGGAAACAAGCTTTCAGTTGTGACTGCAAGTGGGCGATGCCCCCACCCGGGCAGAGTGCTCAGCCTCCCGGTGTGTGGCCTTTCTCCTTGCCCTATAGTTAAGTGGGTCTGAACGAAATGATGTGCCTTACTTGATGCCCTGAGGAAACACAATTGTAGATGTACAGAGTATGGCGACGAGATGATATTATTGGAGTGAGTGAGTGAATCGTCTGCCATGATCCTGTCTGCTGTGTTTAAAAGGGCCTCCAGCCCTGGCCAGGTGGCTCAGTTGGTTGGAGCGTCGTCCTGTGCACCAGGGGGTTGCAGGTTTGATCCCCAGTTGGGTCGCTTATGTTAGGCACCCAGTCGATCTCTCTCTCTCGCTCTCTCTCTCTCTCTCTCTCTCTCTCTCTCTCTCTCTCCCTCCCTTTAAATATGTCCTCGGGTGAGGATTTAAAAGAGGGAGGCCTCCAAGTGGCTGTCTTGGTGCATGGTTGCTTATTCCTCCACTGCTCTTGCATGGCGGCTCTGAGGGGCACGCTGCTTGCTGGTCTCTGCTTCAGCGTATCATTGGTTCCCTTAGGGTGGTGGGGTATCGGTAGCCGATCTGAGAACCCGGATTGTGATGTTGGGGTGGGGCAGGGACTGGTCTTCGGGCTCTTGAGGTGAGCTGTGTTAATGGAAGGGGGAGATACAGCCCATGCCCAGTTTGGGCAGACATTCAAAAGTTCCTGCTTCTTCTAAGAAGCTTGGACTCTCAGAATGTCAATAGAAAGCCACCCCCCACTCCACCCCCAAAATGGCTTGTGGCTAGGTAAAGCAGAGCTGCTCTGTTCGGGGTGGGGTAGAGGGTGCTCCAGGGAGTTAGGTTGGAGGACCCCATTCACTTTACAGGGAGGCATCAGGGCTGTTCTTGTGGTCAAGGGGCATTGCATTGGAGCTGGAGTCCCAGAGCTGCTCTTACCAGCTGGTGACCTTGGGCAAGTCTTGATGCTTGGGAAATCTTTTCTGGAAGAAGGGATGAATTTAACTTCTTTGAACTTCTGTTTCCATCTCTGGAAAGGGAATATAATAATGACAAACTCACAGGGTTGCTGAGAGGACTGAGTGATATCTGTAAACTGTTCAGCGCGGCACCTAAGCCCATGGCGGGCACCAGCACATCCTCGCTGTGGCTGTCGAGGAGGGTGATAATTTCATCAAATGTGGTTGCTGGAGCAGCTGCCTCCATTCAGAGTTGTCTCCACCTTGTGCCAGAGCAGGCAGGGCCCCTCCATAGGGCCAGGCCCTCCCTCAGGCCAGGCAGCAGAGTCCTCCACACTCAGCAGCTCTCTCTTCAGCCCCTGCTGAAAACGCAAGTCATGCTCCTTAGGTGGCTGAGGCTGCCACCCTGGACTCAGTCACAGACAGGAAGGAAGGGCCCTCCCTCTCCTCACTCTTGTGAGGGGGCTGCACCCTCCACAGAGGCGGTTTCCTCAGAGACCTATCTAATTTAAGCACCTGTCAAAGCTGATTCCCATCCTGTTGCAACCAAACTCAGAAGCCTCCTATGTTTGAGGCCTTCGTTCTCAACTGGGGGTGACTGTGTCCCCAGGACATTTGGCGATGTCTGGAGACATTTTGGGCTGTCACAAGTGGGCGGGGGCCACCGGCATCTACAGCAGCGATTTTCACCTGGTGTGCCACAAGAATTTTGAAAACATGCCATATCTGTCTGTTTATTCAGGAGCACTGACTTCTTGTCCCTTAGATTGTCAAATTAAAAAATTACAACAGCCAACACAACAATAGCCATCCTGTGTGAATGAATCAAAATTACACGTATTTTTTTTGTCAGATCGGCAAAAAATATATATTTTTGGTGTGCCACACGACTTTAGTAATTAGTGTATGTATGCTATGAGATGAAAAAGGTTGAAAATCGCTGATCTGGAGGGTGGCCAGGGATAAATATCCTGTGATGCATAGAACAGTCCCCCCACCCCACAAAGAATGACCTGGCCCCAGATGTCAATGGTGCTGAGGTCTAGGTCTGCTTCACTGAGCTGTTCAGCATATAGTCACCGAGAACTGCTCTGTGCCAGGGATGCACTCCAGGCTAGGTGTCCGGCAGCCTCAAGTCACTCACAGCCCAGAAGGGAGACAGACCAGGTGCAGAACCACAGCCTAGGCTGGTCCTGTAATTGGTACTGAGGGGCATCTGAGCAACAACTTGGGAAAGGGTAGAACTTCACAGGAAGAGGCATTCGCGACAGGCAGGCGAGGACAGCACACCGAACAGATGGCACACGCACAGAGGCAACAGTGTCAGAGGGACAGCAAGGGCTGTGCTGGGGAAGGGCACACCCATGGGAGGGGGTGACCAGGTTGTTGATAAGAACAAAGCCAGTCTGGAGGGTAGCAGCTCTAGGTGAGGCTTGTGTTTTCCATCTGACATCTAGAGGACTCAGGTATAGCTGAGAGCATCTGCAGCCATGCTTGGGTGCTGGGTCCCAGCTAGGGAGGAAGTGCCCACAACCCCTCCACCAAGTATGCACTCATTGGCAAGGTGCAGGGTTGCCCCGGGGCTTCGCGCTGAGAAATGTCCAGTCCCAACACCAGGGCCTGGCCTGCAGGGGTCCGGGAGAGGCCTAGGAGATATCAGTTGGTGGGACCAGCAGAGGCTGGCTGGCCTTGCCAGGCTCTTGCTGACGGGCCCAGCCAGCTGTGCCTCCCTGCTGGGTGGGACCCACTTGGCCACTCGGCCAGTCAGTTGATACACATTAAGGGCCGACCATGTGCTACTGCTCTGGGCCCAGGGCTGTTGCAGAGAACAAACATGGAGCTCACCTTCTAGTGGGGGGCAAATGGTAGACATAATAAATGAGTGAATTGCATAGTAGCTTTGGTGGTGGTAAATGTCATGGGAGAAAAGCAATATAAGGGGGACTAGAGGAGCAAGTGGAGGGGTTAAAGTATAAATCAGGTGGTCAGGCTAGGCCTCACCAAGAAGGTAACAAGTGACCAGACTCTTGACAGAGGGGAGGAGTGAACCATGCAGATGCCCAAGTAAGAACATTTCAGGCAGAAGGGACAGCAAGTGCAAAGGTCCTGTGATGCATATGTGCAGGGAGCCAATATAGCTGAAGCAAAGTAACCATAGGGCAGAGTGGGAGACCACCAGGCTGGAGAAACAATGGGGAGGCAGAGCTGGTGGGGCCATTGCAGGGCTTTGGCTGTTCCTCTCAGGGATTTGGGGGCCATTTGGAGGGTTTGAACAGAGGTTGGTCTGATCCTACTGTTTAAAAGGTTCACTGGCTGCTGCGTTGAGACTCGATTGTGTGGGTGAGGGTGGAAAAGGGAGACCAGTGAGGGGGCTGTTGCCATAGTCTAGATGAGAGGTCATGACTCAGACCAAGTGATGGCAGTGGCAAAAAGTAATTGGGTTCTGGATATATTTTGAAGGTAGAGCCAAAAACAGGACTTGGGACAGGTTAGATGTAAAGACTGAGAGAGAAGGTAGATCCCCCAAGAGATTGATCTGAGCCACTGAAAGATGGCCTTACCTCTGCTTCCCGTGACCCTGAGAACACTGTCTCCTGGGGCTGTACAACACAGGGTCCTGCTGGGGTGAAGCAGATTGGGAGGGTCAGGCTTCGATTTGTACCCATTAGGTCTGAGTTGTACATCTAGGTAGAGAATGAGCCCCAGCAAAGGGCTGTACTGGAGATATTCATTGGAGAGTCATCAGCTTATCGATGGCACTCAAGGTGGCCAGAGTGAATGAGAGGAAAGAAAAAGGCTTGCAGGGACCGTGCCCCAGGTGCAGCAGTGTTCTCAGCTTAGCAAAGAGGAGAACCAGCAAAGGAAACTGAGAAGGAGCAGCCAGCAGGACAGGAAGCCCCCGGAGGGTACAGTGACCTGGAAACCAGGCGCTGATAGGTCAGTAAGACGAGGGCTGAGCACATAGCAATGTGTGATCTTGCAAGGACAGTTGACGTAGTGGGCATCTAAGTCTGACAGGAAAGGTTTAGAGAAGTGAACCTTTAGAATAGACATCTTCAGGGTGTTTGCTGGAGGGGGCAGTGGAGTCCGGAGAGAGAGAGTGTGTCAGATGGGAGTAACCTGCTGTGTGCTTGTGGAAAAGAGAAGCAAGAGCTGATGCTGCAGGAGAGGGAGGACACTTGCTGAGGGACCCCTTGCACAGGAGTGAGGGGCTGGCACCTGCAGGCAGAGGGTGTGCTCAGCACTCATCTCTGGCCACCTGTGGGGACAGACAGATGCAGAGGTGGGGAAGGGGTGGATGTGTGAGCAGCTCAGCTCCAGAGTGCCTACCTGGCTTGCATGTGACTGAATAACACAGAGTCCCCTGCCCTCAAGAAACCTATAGACACAACACCCAGGCCTTGCCATCCGACTCCAGTTATGATAAGGTTCTACATATAATCAGGCTTCAGTCAGAAATCGTGCCTTGACCTTAAGTCATAGTCCAGCCTCCTTCATTCTTGATCTTGACCTTGCTTTGATGTTTCTCCCTTTTGTGAAATGCACCCTTTAGGAAGCCTTCTCAGATTCTCCGAGGACGTGGTTCCAGGAACTTTCACGAGAGTAGGAGGCTGTCTTGGGCCCACCTCACAGGGACCTCTGCCACCTTGCAGAAGCAAGGAGTTCTCTCTCCAACCCCTTGCACCCACCCTGTGCTCATCCATCTGTCACCCCTCCCTCTCCTAGATGCAGTCTCTCCCCCTCCACAGGCTTCTCCCCTGGCTGCAGATACTCCATTCTGCGTGCTCATACTCCTGAGCACACCCTTCACACCAGGTTCTGCCCATCGTGCTGCCCCATCTGGCATCTGTCTCCAGTGGTCCCAGGTCCCTCCTCCACACCCCTGCTGCTCCCCGCTCTACCACTGCCATAGCCAAACTCTCACCAGCAGATTCTCCAGCTCTCACCTCACTCAGCCTTTCCTGAGACACCGGTGACCCCTCCTTACCTGTTGATGGTCCCTATTCAACTTGGTGCCATAATACACTTTCTCTTGATTTCCATCCTGCGTCCTCCTGCCTCCTCTTTTCCGGGTCTTTCCCAGGACACCTGTGAAAATGTTGGCATTCCAGAAGGTTCTGGCCATTCTCACTGCAGTACTCTCTGGGCTTCCATGTCTGCTGCTGGGCGGGGCTCAGCCAGCCCTGGGCCCTGAGCTCTCACCGGCCTGCATCTCCAGCTTCAGGCCCATAGGTCCAGCTCCCCACACACAGGTCCCCTTAGTGTTTCACTAGCATGTCATACTCACTGGAGCCAAACCACACTGCTTCTCACCGCTTCCCTGTGTCAGGGGCCAGTTCCAGGCACGGGAGGCGTGCCCCTCCTTCAGGGATGCTCACATGGTCAGTCCCCTGGCCTTCTCATCCCTCCAGTGTGGAATGACAGGGCACAGCTGGGATCCAGAGGGGCTCCCAGACAATGTCCAGGTCCTTCCACTGCAGCCTCAAGTCCCCCGCCCCTGTCCAGGGCCTTCGTTCCATCTTAGCCCATCACCTGCACTACCTGGCCTTGCTCAGCTTCTTCCCTGGGGCTCATGGACAGTCATCCTTCATGCGTGCTGTGAGTGCATGCCAGCCAGCCCACAGTTTCACCCAGAGCCACCTCCTCAGGGATGGCCACCCCAACACTCAGCCTTACACCCCCAGAGATCAACTTAGCGGCTAACCCAATGTCTGGGAGTGTTTGCAGCAGCAGCAGGCTCTCCGGGCCAGCTTAACAAAGTGCCCTGGCACCAGCTGGCTGGGCTGCCTGTGATGGAGGGTTTGCTGTCGGCCCTCACACACTCGGTGTCACATGTGTGCTCGGGCCGGGACCTGTGTGCCAACCCCTTAACAGCAGGCAGACACAAGTACACCGGAAAACCAGCCTGGGGACTCCACATCCCCCCCCCGTGCCCACAGATGGCTTCAGGAGCTGCAAGTCACTCCTATCCCAGGGTCCTGGCTGAGACCATGCTATGGTGGCCACAGGCTAGTGACAGACAAGATATGCAATCCAAGGAGTCACCCACTGGCATTGTACCCAGCCCACATGCCATGTTTCCCCTCCGCACCATGCTGCGTGCACTCTGCCAGGGACAAGGGCTCGCCCTGCTGGGCAGCAGTCCATCGCTCCATAGGTTCCCCCACCTCTGCCCTGTCCCTTCTGTCCCTGGGGCCCTCATCCCTGAAAGTGGGCTGCTATTCACCTGAGCCTTCTCTGGGCTCCACACCTTCCACTTGTACTGGGGTCTGTCTACCCACCCCCACGGGGTCAGTCCCAATACCATTTTTCAATTTGCTCCTGTTTGTGGCTGTCTTTATGGATACCCAGTGACCAGAACTGTCCCCTCTTAAAATTCCACTCTCACATCTCACCCCAACTTCTGTCCACCTCACCTCCTAAGCATGCGTGGTGCAGCGGCTAGTGGGTAATGGCACCTGGGGTTTCTCTGGGCCTCTCGCCCATGGGGTCTGCTTAAAGCTCTTGTAGGCCAGACCCCAACCCTGCTACCCACAGGCCTCCCTCCTTGACTTGGCCCTGGCCTCGGGTCCAGCCTCTTCCCCCAACCCCACCTTGGGCCCCTTCACTTCTGCCAACACCACTTACCTGCCAGGTACAAAGAGGGGCTCAATGATGTCTGAGGGAAGAAAGCTATTCAGGATCTGAACCAGTAGGGCCTTCCCCTGGTGTGGGGAAGGGCTTAGACCTAGCCGGGGTGGACACCCTGGGATTTGGCCTTAGGTTGGCAAGTTCATCTGTAAATGAGAATCATCTGTTCTGACTGACTGGACTGTGGTGAGGTGTGTAAGGGGCTTGGTGTACAGTGGGCCCCTAGGAGATGAAGCAGGTAGGGGTGAAGCCGGCTGCCCCTGCCCGTGCCCTAGGCTGGGTTAGCCAGCTGGTCAACAGGTGCACAGTAAGGGGTGAGTCCACCAGGAAGGCGCAGGGGTCCTGCTGGCACTGCACAGCCTGGGGCCTTTGGGCATTTCTGAGGCCACAGTGCCCCCTGGTGGCCATGAAGTCCTCCCCAAAGGACAGTGCTGTGTGCCGCAGGACTTGAGCTTCCCTTCCCTCTCTGGGGCCCTGAGAAAGGTTTGTTGTCGCCATTTTACAAATGAGGACCAGACCAGGCAATTCAGGTGCCCAGAGTCACACAGCCAATCAGAAGTAGGACCAGGACTCAAATTTGGGTCTGCCTGGCTTCCAAGCCACTACAGGCTGTCCTCCTTGCCAGTGGCTGCTAAAGGTTCCCACGGGGCCTGGGCTGGGAGAATGCCCCAATTTCTCCCACCTTCCAAAAGGGCAGGAACAACATGGATTTTCTTTGTGGTAAAGATACTGAGCACTTGGATGGAGGAGAGGGGGACAGGGCAGTGGTCAGGGGACTCCTGGGGATCCACCCCATCCCCACCACTCTGCTGGAGCCTGTTGGGTGAGGGGCCACTGGTATCAGCTCCAGGGGTGGGACCCTACCCCCCACTGTACCTCGCGTACCTTTCTCCACCACTGCTACCCCCAAAGCCTCCTCTGGTCGCTGACTGGGGGCAGCAGCCCTGGAAGAAAGTTGGGGCCCCTTGTGTTCAACCTCCTTGCCCTGCTTGACAGAGGCAAAGTGAGGCCTGGAGAAGGAAGGGGGCTGGCCCAGCTGGTCATGGCAGAGCCTAGGTGGACCTGTTTCTCCTAAATCCTTGACGTGGGCTCCTTCCCCTACCCAGGGAATTTCATGAGCATAGAGAGGTCTTGGGGCCAGGAGTGCCCCTGACCCTGCTGGCTGCTCCCCTGATGGTCCTTCAGGCAATGGAAGGTGGGGAGGGAGCAGCCAGCACCTCACGGCTACTCCTGGGGAGTCCTGCTTACTGACTGGTGGGTGGGGAGGCAGAGGGGACGGGCACCATGGGTCCCACCAGCCTCCCTCTGATGGTCACGTCTTCCTTTGGCTACAGGGCGCTGTGCAGAGCTGCAGGTCCACGTCACTGAGGCCATGGCCACCGTGACTGAGCAGAGGGAGCTGATCACCCGCCTGGAGCAGGATCTCAGCACCATCCAGTCCATCCAGCGGCCAGATGCTGAGGTGAGCCCACCGTCTACTCCCTCCCCCCTCACCACCTACTCGGGGCTCTTTCTCTGGGTTTTGCCTGCTTACTTCACCTGAAGGCCCATTTCGGAGTACCAGGCCACAGAGCAGAGTCAGGCCTCCTCAGACTGGCACAAAGCACCCTGTGCGGGCACTGGCTTGGACCTCTGCCCTGGGACCTCTGAGCATGAGGGGCTGAGGCCTAAAAGGCCCTTGGAGGTCATCACATCACCCCCTCATTTTATAAATGAAGAAATGGGGCTCGGGGGGGAAGCTGGGCTAACCCAGGGCACACAGCAGGCTGGCTGGCAGGGCTGGGGTTGCCTAGCCTGTGCCAGCCATCAGGGCTGAGTGGCCAGTGAGAGCCCCACCACTGTGCTCCGGCCTCAGGGGTAAACTCAGGGGCCCTGCCTTCTCTCTGGTGGCCCATGAGAGGCAGCCTCTCCAGGCCTCCTGTGGCCACTGCTGTGCCTGCCCCTGCCGCCCAACCACCCCAACTACTCCTTGCCCCCCATTTGCTTGGCACCTTGAAAGGGTGTGTTCAATGCCACATATGAAGGTGCCTCCCCCGCTTCCTCTCACCTGCAGGGTGCAGCTGAGCATGGCCTGGAGAAGATCCCAGAGCCCATCAAGGAGGCCACTGCCCTGTTCTATGGTGAGGAAGGGCCAAACTGACCCACCAAGGCAGCCATGGGCCATTTGGGAGTGGGCAAGGGAGAAGAGGTGATGCAGCCAGAGCCCTGGTTCCAAAGAGCATGGCCCCTCCCCCAAGGAAAGTCAGGGCCCCCCACCAAGCCATGCAGCAGCAACATTAAGGAGGGGTGAGCTCCCCACTTGCCCTTTTAGGCCTTAGCCTGACATGCCCCCTTAAGGCGACCCCCCTTGGCCCTTCCAGCGGCCTGTAGGGCTGGTGGGTGATGTTCAGCTCCCCAAGGAGGCCTTGGCATGGAAATGCAGCCAGAGAGCTCCCAGCACTGGAGGGGAGTAGGCCTCCTCCAGTGTTGAAGCTAGAACCTGGGGAGGGGGATACTCGTGGCTTCCAGTGTCCTCAGTGTTCCTTTGCTTCCCCTGGAGCTGAGGGGCCCAGTCTGACAGGTGCAAGGGTCTTTAATCCAAATACAGAGTAACAGGGTGGGGGCTTTGGGGCCTGGCCTTCAGACAGTGTAGGCAGGGTCTCCCCTCCCAGGGCCCCTATTCTCATGTCATCCCCCTCCCTGTTCCCCAGGTCACCCTTCCCTGACCTCTTAGCACCTTGTGCTCAGACACCCTGTGCCTTCCACCCCATGGCACTTGGCCAGAGCTCCCTTGGGGCTGGGACCACCCAACCTGAGGGCCTACTGCTAGGCTCTGACTCCTGCCACCCCAAGCCACTCTCCCCTACCTCCTAGGACCGTCAGCACCAGCCAGTGGCACCCTCCCTGAGGGCCAGGTGGACTCTCTGCTCTCCATCATCTCCAGCCAGAGGGAACGCTTCCGGGCCCGGAACCAGGAGCTGGAGGCTGTGAGTCACATGCTTCCCTCCCCTACACTCCTTGGACCTGAGGACAGTGGGAGACACTCAGGCTTGGGGGAGAAAGATGTGTCACAGACCATAAGTTGCAGTGGGATTAGATTTGTTCTGTACATTCAGGGAGGGCTTTCTGGAGGAGGTCGTGCCATGCTGGGCTTTGAAAGAGAAATCAGACACCCAAGGCAGAGGAGACTACATGAGCAGAGATGGGGACAAGCCAGAAGGGAGTGCAGGTCATTCCAGGGTTGCAGTAGGAAGACAGAGTTGCCAGGCAAGTGTCCTATAGCCAGGTTGGGGCACCAGCAAAGGATTTAAGCAGGGGAGCAACACTGCTAGGATGGAGGGTAAGAAGGATCACCTGGGCAGCCAATTCAGGACAGAAGCTGGCCCAGGAAGATGACTGGGGAGTGGTCACCATCATCCAGGAAGAAACGTGTAAACCAAGTGGGGGACTTGGAGAAGTAGGGGCAGGTTGGAGAGAGGAGGGTCTTTGAGATGGATAAAGATGCACAGTCTAGGGATGTCAAGGCTCCGTGAGGTCCGAGAGAGCTGGCTGGCTGCTAAGCGCCTGGCTGGTGGCCTTCCTGGAGGGGCACCACGAGGAAGGGGCAGTCAACAAAGGTGACTGGTCCAGATGCATGGCCTTTAATGTGAGGTGCCTCCATGTAGGTATTGTTGATACGTGGATGGCTGTGTTCCTAGAAGAGAAGGGAAAGGGACAGCAGAGAGTCAGGGACAGAGTCAAAGAAGCAGGAGCACACTGTCTCTTTTAAAGCCTCCAGGGTAGCCCTGGCCGGTTTGGCTCAGCGGTTAGAGCGTCGGCCTGCAGTCCAGAGAGACCCGGGTTCGGTTCCCGCTAAGGGCATGTACTTCGGTTGCAGTTTGTCCCCGGCCCTGGTTGGTCGTGCGGGTGGCAGCCACTGGATGTGTCCCTTTCACGTTGATATTTCTCTCTTTCTCTCTCTTCCTCTCTCTCCCTCCCACTCTATCTGAACAACAACAACAAAAAAAGTTAAAGCCTCCAGGGTGTCCCCACAGAAGGAGTAGACACTGGATCCAGAGTGCAGAGGGCCCAGTGACAGACCAGGGGAGCACCCAGAGGTGGCACCATCCTGGCCTTGGGGACTCTGCAGATCCCCCCATCCCATAGAGCCAAGTCCTCCCTGATCGCTCTCCCAGGAGGAACAGGAGCCAAGAAGGTTTCCATCCTTCTCAAAGAGCCACTGCTTTGCTGATGGTGGAATTTCTAGACCTTTCCACTCCAAACTCACAGTTCCCGCCATGGAGTTTCCAGGCTCAGACCAGGGAAGGCAGATATTCACTGAGAGCCCATTGCGGGCCAGGCCCAGTGCTGGTCCAGTGACAAAGGTGGGCCAGATCCAATGGGACCCTCTGATCCAGGCTCATGAGGCTTCAAATGAGGGAAGGTCAGAGATGCTCCCCTCACAGCTGCCTGCACGGGCAGTGGACTGGGGACACTCACATGCCATCGGGGACTGGAGACAGCCACACAGTGCAATGCTGTGCAGCCCTTAAAAGAAGGCCTTCACAATAAATTAAGTGGGAGAGAAAATGTAAGTGTTAAATATCTCTTTTGCTTTAAAAATCTAGGCATTTTATCATGTCCTTTTTAAAATTTGTGGCAAAACACACATAACATAAAATTTACCATCTTACCCTTTTTTTTTTTTTTTTTTAATCCTCACCTGAGGACATTTTTCCATTTTTGTTCAGATAGAGCGGGAGGGAGGGAGAGAGAGGAAGAGAGAGAGAGAGAGAAACATCGACGTGAAAGGAACACATTGAGTGGCTGCCTCCCGAACGACCAACCAGGGCCGGGGACAAACTGCAGCCGAGGTACATGCCCCTAGCGGGAACCGAACCTGAGTCTCTCTGTACTGCAGGCCGACGCTCTAACCGCTGAGCCAAACCGGCCAGGGCCATCTTACCCATTTTTAAGTGTACAGTTCAGTGACATTAAATATATTCACCACCATCCACCTCTGGAACTCCCTTCACCTTCCTAGACTGAAACTCTACACCCACTGAACACTGACTCCCCGTTCTCCTCTCCCCAGCCCCATTCCACTTCTGTCTCTGTGAATGACCACTCTAAGTACCTCATAGGAGTGGACTCATCCAGTATTTGTTCTTTGTGACTGGCTTATTTCACTTAGCATAATGTCCTCAAGCTTCCTCCATGTTGTAGCGTGTGTCAGAATTTCCTTCCTTTTTATGGCTGAATCATATTCCACTGTATGGATAGACCGCATTTGCTTCTCTGTTCATCTGTTCATGAACACTTACTCATCTTTTGTCTACTGTGAACAATGCTGCTAGGAACATGGGTATCTCTTCAAGTCTTTGCTTTCAGTTATTTGGGGTGTGTCCCCAGAAGTGGAATTGCTAGATCATTTGGTAATTCTGTTTAATTTGGGGGAATCATACTACCATGTCCTTTTTAGTCCTGTTTGAATTTTTTTTTTATCCTCACCCGAGGACATTTTTACATTTATCTTCAGATAGAGTGGGAGGGACAGAGGGAGAAAGAGAGAGAAACATCGATGTGAGAGAGACACATCGAGTCCACCCACACGACCCCAACCGAGGCCGGGGACAAACTGCAACTAAGGTACGTGCCCTTAGCAGGAACTGAACCCAGGACTCTCCGGTCCGCAGGCCAATGCTCTAACCACTGAGCCAAACCGGCCAGGGCAAGTCCTGTTTGAATTTTTAACAATGTGAATAAAACGACTACTTAAGCCCAGCGGTGTGGCTCAGTGGTTGAGCATCGTCCCATGCACCAAGAGGTCACTGGTTTGATTCTTTCAGGGCACGTGCCCAGGTTGTGGGCTTGATCCCCAGTAGGGAGAGTACAGGAGGCAGCTGATCGATGTTTCTCTCTCATTGATGTTTCTATCTGTCTCCCTCTCTAAAATCAAGAAAAACATATTTTTGTTAAAAAACACCTATTTAAGCATTTGAATAAATTGAAAAATGAGATCCCATTTTACCTTGCCCCTAGCTTGACAAACATTAAAATCACACAGTGTATGATTTCATTTACATGAAATGTCTAGAAAAGGCAAATCCATTGAGACAGAAAGTAGATCAGTGGTTGCCAGGGGACAAGGGAAGAGGGAATGGTGAGTGACTGCTGACAGGTTGGGGTTTCTTATTGGGGTGATAAGATGTTCTGGAATTAGTGGAGATGGAATTGTGAAGATACTAAAAACAAAATTGAACTGTAAACTTAAAAATGGTGATGTTTATGTTATATGAATTATACCTCAATAATAATTTTTAAAGGCAAATAATTCTATAAACAAATAAAA
The DNA here is from genome assembly GCA_030848825.1 of Tadarida brasiliensis. Taxonomy (NCBI): domain Eukaryota; kingdom Metazoa; phylum Chordata; class Mammalia; order Chiroptera; family Molossidae; genus Tadarida; species Tadarida brasiliensis. The sequence goes on along the minus strand of CM061258.1, from coordinate 104,622,872 downwards.
CATGATGAAACCTGACCCAAGAACTGTGACTTCTGTATGAGGTGAGGTCACAGGAGGACAAGGGAGACTTCCCAGATCAGGCAGCTGTGAGCAGGGTCTTAGCAGGTCAGAGAAAAGGCTCCAGGTAGCGGAGCAGTACCTGTGCCAGCAGAGAGGCCTCTCCCATCACCCCTTCTACCGCTGGCCCTGCCTGCCTGCCCACCCACCCACCCGCCTGCCCACAGGAGAGCCACTTGGCCCAGCACACCATCCAAGCCCTGCAGAGCGAGCTGGACAGCCTGCGTGCCGACAACATCAAGCTCTTCGAGAAAATCAAGTTCCTGCAGAGCTACCCTGGCCGAGTAAGTGCCCTCCCTAGTGTCAGCCCTAGGTGTACCAGGCCGGGAGAGAGGTGGTCCGGCCACTCTGAGGCAGGGGGGGCCAGGGCAGTGACCTGCTGGGCAGCACCAGGCCATCTGGCCCCCTCTGCCTGCCAGCTGTCCTCCCTAAGCTGGGAGAGCCCCCACAGTGGGGCGCTGGTGGAGGCTCATTCATCAGAACCAACCAGGAGGTGGTGAGGCACATCAAGAGGCAGGGGACACAAACTTACATTGGTGTAAAAACCATACCAGAATTTGGTCCAACATCCAAAAAAGCCAATCAAGAGAACAGAGCAGAAACCTACTCACTTGGTTCTGGGCCCAGGAGGACTGCCACTGGCTTCTCAGCCCCCAGGCCTTACAGGGAACCACTCATGCAAGGAAACCCTCAGTAACTGTGGAGAAACAGAACTCAAGGTAGAAGTGTGTGGGGGTGGGGAGGGCAAGCAGCGACACTTCTGGCTGGGGCCTCAGCCGCTGGCCCCCATTCCATCCTTTGGAGCCGTTCTCAGGCCACCAGAGGGCGCCCAGACTCTGTGCAAATGAATAACACACACCAGGTGGCTGGCTGGGGTTTCCTCGTCTTTCAGGTGCCTACCTGCTCCCCACAGCCACCCCACACACTCCCAGCAACTCCCCTCCAAACTCTTCTCCTTGCATGAGGCCCAGCCTGTCTGTCTTATACATTGCAGCCCTCATTTGCCGTTAGTTCCCCCTCCCTGCCCTGAGGTGCTGAGGCCCTGACCTCATGGGAGACCACTGACCCTGGGCAGTGCCTCTGGACACGGGGCACCAGCCACATTCACACCGTCACTGTGGGCCCCCTTCCCCACCTTCACTGTGCTGCTGAGGTTCCCTCGTGATCCTGCCAGCCTGCCATCTCAGCCCAGGCCTTCCTTTTGGGCCCTCATGACTGAGTCTGTCCTTTCTCCCCACACAGAGTGGTGGCAGCGATGACACAGAGCTACGGTACTCATCCCAGTATGAGGAGCGCCTGGACCCCTTCTCCTCCTTCAGCAAGCGGGTGTGTGAGCCTGGCCTGCGGGCCAAGCAGGGCCAGGAAGTCTGGTGACCCCACCCACTCACCTGGCCTCAGCCTTCCCTTACTCCCCACTCCAGCAGCCTCGGTCCATTCACTGAGGCCCAGCCTCACAGTGCACTCCACACACAGACCACCAGGGCAGCCTGCGTGCCCACTTTCGTACCATGAAGGCCCAGGGTTCACCCGGGGTGGGCCCAGAGTACCAGGAACACCTGCCTGATGGCTGTGTGAGAGTGAATGGATTAACCCAGGTGTATACTCGGGGTTGGGGGGTAACAGGCAGACAGGCAAAGAGCTCCCTGTGTCAGGTCACCTGCAGTAGTCCCCCCCACCCCATTGGTGTAACTCCCCTCCCCCTCCTCCCAGGCCATAGAAGCCCTGCCAATAGACTTTCCCATAGGCAGAATGGGCCACCACAGAGAGCAGGAGGCAGCTGTCCCTGGGAGGAACTTGGGATGTCACACAGAATAGGACTGGGCACCAGGGAGGCAGGCCCCTGGCAGCCCCCTGGTATTCTGCACAAACAGCTGGTCAGAGTCCCTTTCTGTAGTGAGCCCGGGCCTGTGGGGTCCTCTGGGGTCCTCTCATTATCCCTCCCACTTCAGGAGCGGCAGCGGAAGTACCTGAGCCTAAGCCCCTGGGACAAGGCTACACTCAGCATGGTGAGTCCCCTCCTCTGTGCCCACCTGGGACAGGCCTGAGCTCTGTCTCTGGGCCTCCAGAGACATCAACCCTGAAGGGCTACCTCATCACCTGCCATCCAGCCCAGTCTGGAAGAGCCCCAGCGACCTCAATGACCCCTCACAGGCCCTACCAAGAGTGGCCGTGTGACCCAGAACAGGGTCCCTCTCCCTCTAAGACAGCTCCTCTCATAGCAGATTCAGGAATCCTGCTGCAAGGGGTGCCATTCCGGAGAATTCCTGGGGCCCAAATTCCTGGCCTATACAGTGGCATGGGAGCCAGCTGCCTGCCCTCCCCTCCCCGTGCTGCCCTGCAGGAGTGGGTGAAGCCTGTCCCATCCCCACTCCACACCTTGCTTGTTCCTCAGGGACGACTGGTTCTCTCCAACAAGATGGCACGCACTATTGGCTTCTTCTACACACTGTTCCTGCATTGCTTGGTCTTCCTGGTGAGTGTCTAGGCAGGTGATCAGGGATGCATTCACCATGCTCCCCTGACCCCCTCAGGGGCAGAAGGGACCCTGGTACTGTGACCTGGCACCTAGGCCATCCCCAACCCTCACCGTCTACTCTTGGCCACTTCTCTTCCCTTCAAGGACCTCAGCCCATCTGGGGATGACAAGCCCACTCATTGGGCCCTCTGGCTGGGGCAGCAGTCCTGCCCCTATGTGGAAGAGGCCTGGCTGGCTCCATCCAGGGCCCAGTCTTTGAGGGGCTTGGTAGAGAGAAGGGCTGCTAGGGGAGTCTGAGGAAGGCAGGAGAGGGGGTCTTTCTAAGTCTACTAAGGGACAGGCAGGTGGGCTGCTCAAAGAAGGGACATCCTGTTAATGGCACAACACTTGCAGAGGCTGTGATGCCTGCACGTCCACTGAGTTGGGGGAGAGGAGAGTATAGGTCGTGCCTATGGAGGGCTCCAGCCTCAGAGACCCCCCAGCCCCAACGAGGCCACAGTCAAGATGTCCCCTATGTCACTAGCCTGAGCAACTCTGACCCCAGGGCCCAGCAGGTCCTGGCCCTGCCAGTGGTACACTCAAAAATATTAGGGATGGCACTTCCGTGCCCAGGCCTGTCTAACCACCCTTGAAACTGGTGCGCACAGAAGCATCTCTAAGGCCCACCAGCCCGGGGTCTGGGCCAGGGGAACTGCCCCAGGGGCTGTAGGTAGACTGCAGCAGTGGCTGTGAGGCAGGAGAGGCAGTTCATGATGTCTCCGCCTGGCAGGTTCTCTACAAGCTGGCATGGAGTGAGAGCGTGGAGAGGGACTGTGCCACCTTCTGCGCCAAGAAGTGAGGACACCCCCTGAGCCCCACCATGGTCCCACACTGAGCTCTTCCTCTGTTCCCTGTCCCCATTCCTTCACCATTGCCCCAACTCTGGTCCACCCCACAGCCCCCCACTATGCCCTCTGCTCTCAGCCCCCATCCCATCACGTGGTGCATGACCCTGGAGATTTCTATGCCTCCCACCTCCCCCACCCCACCCCACCCACACACTTCTCTCCTTTTTACACTCAGCCACAGCAAAGTTTTCTGTGCCCCACAGATTTGCCGATCACCTGCACAAGTTCCACGAGAATGACAACGGGGCAGCGGCCGGTGATTTGTGGCAGTGACATCTCAGGGCCTCCCCCCTCACAACAGTGATGACTGCATTCCCCACCCCTGCTTATTTAGCTGCTTCTAATGACAGGCTTCCCTAGAGAATCCCCATGGAAACGGCCCTTGCCCTCCGCCCAACAGTGCCAGAGGTCCTAGGCCCCCTTAAAAGAATGTCTGTCACTTCAGGCCTCCTAGGTCCAGAAAGTCCCAAGGCCCAGCCTGGCTGAGCCAAAGAGGTCCCTCAGCCCCATCTCAGGCCGGTGATCTGGCCTGGGCCCTGTCCACAGTGTGACCACTAGCCCTAGTGGCAGAGACATCGTGATACTGAGTTCCCACTGTTTCTGGCCGTGGTTAATCCAGTTGGGATCCCCTAGGCCTCTCTGTGCCAGGCTCTGGGATCCCCCAGGGCTGCCCTAGGGTCCACCACCACCTCCCAAGGTATAGAGGACCCTCCTTTGCAGGCCAGCAGTCTTTGAGTCTATCCCCCCTAAAGCCTACCTTTGTCACACCCTATCCTACCCCCAAACCCACCATGATTTTTGCTTTATTCTTTAGCAAGGTATTCTGGCTTCTAGGTGAGGAGTCTCCAGTGAGCACACCCACATGCCATGGGCTCTTCAGACCCAAAGACTGGTCTGAAGGGCCCAGGTGCTTCTCGGCCAAGCAGAACATCCTGGCATGGCCACCTTGGGGCCACTGACAGATCTTCCTAAGTTAAATTTGCGCTTGCGTGTTCAGCTTTGCACATTTTGAATAAACATATGGTTGCATCCACACTGGTGCCTGTGCCCTGTGACTGGGAATATGAGAGGCTGGTGGGTTCCTGCAGCAACACACTGGGAGCTGAGGTTATACCTTTCAGCTGCTCTGCTGATGCGGGGCACAGCCCCTGATACACAGGTCTCTCCCCCTTTTTCCATCCAGAAATTCCATGATTGGGTCCAGAGCTTTGCTGAAACCCAAACCCACAGTGTCTGAGTCCTCTTGAGCAGACCAGCAACCCAATCAAAAAGAGAAATCCATTCCTTTAAAAAAAATTGGACTGTGGTTGAATGTGCGACATGTGTTGGATATATGACATCAGCTTCTGGGGAATCTCTGCTTCCTTCTCTGTGCCCAGGAGCCATGCTCTTGTGTCTCTCCATGTCCTTTTCCCTTGGGGTCCTGTTTGCCCAGCACTATGGAGCCCATGCCCACCAACCCCCCTGAGTGCCAGCCTTGAAAACGGACACCTCTGAGCCAAGGTTTTGGGCTGCCTGGCCCCCAGCCCAGTCCCCTCATGTGGGTCTCCACCCACCCAGACAAGGAACTTCCTCTTAGTCTGTGGTGGTTGGCATTCCCTCACTGGCCAAGTGGCCTGAAACCCTGGCTCCATACCCAGCTCCCACCCTGCAGCCCACCTGGGCAGGTGCTATCTCTGTCTCAGTCCTGAACACTCTAGAGCTTGTATACCCAGGGGCCCCCATTTGGGGTCCCAACCCAAAACCCCTCATCATCTGCCCCATCACAACTTCCTCCAAGGCTACAGAGCCTCCTGCCCTCAGGGACCTCAGATAGACCTATCCTCCCTGACCCTCATTCCTGTCCCCATGACAAAGATCTCTTGACCAATCAGCTTCCCCCCCACCCCCACCCCAGCCACTTCCACATTCCCACTACTAGTTCCTCCTTGTACGTCAGAGTCACTAAGCAGCTGGCTCCTCCTCACTTCCTTCTCCCTGAGGATCAGAGTTGTTGTCCTACCCACGGTTTCATACCCCAGGATCCTCTCTGGCCAATGACAGCCCATCAGTGGATCTCAGCCCACTACTCGGAACCAGGTTAGTCCACTGGAGGCCAGGCTCTCCCATCTCCCAGGAGGGTGGGGTCCACAGCCCCATCACCCAGTATGGAGCCTCCCTGGCTTCTCTCCCACTCTACAGGCAGTCATCCTCCCACCCTTCGCATTCCCACACCCCTCCCAGCCTCATTCATAGGTCTGGTTCCCAGAGCCAGGCTCCAGGCCAGTGTGCAGCTCCAATCAATGGCTGGTCCACATCTAAGCTTTCATTAAATGTTTGCTGGCCATATCCTGCCGAGAGAGCAGCTGGTATGTGTGTGGAAGGGAAGGGCTAGGTTCCAGGGCCTCAGACAAGGCCTGCCTTGCTTCAGAGCCCATGTGGAGGGCAGCCCAGGGCTGGTGGGCAGGAGGTCCAGTTAAGGCTCCTGGCCAGTCTCCACCTTCACCAACCCACTGTTCCTCTCTATGCCCCATGCTTTCCATCTACAAGACAGATAAAAACCCTTCCTTGCCTGTCCTGCTTCCTGTGAAATTAGATGTGAAATGGCTTTGGGAAAGGTTAAGGACCCTCTACAAGCCTCAGAGATCACTAAGGGTGGGAGAGAGCAACAGATGGAGGCACTCCCTGGCAGACCACAGAACTGCCAGAGGTAGGGCTGCAGAGGGTTTAGTGAGGACAGGGAAACGCTGGTCTAACTGCCTGTGGAGGCGGAGGGCCTGGGGCTGGGGGCAGGAGGGAGAAGAGGAAAGAAGCTCGGGTACCCCCACCTCTCCCCAGGAACAAGCAATAGGTCTAATCACTGAGCAGTTCTTCCTCACTTCTGTTTACACGGATTGATGCCTTCCCTCTCTTCTCAGACCCCTTCCGGGCCTGCTGGATTCCCTCCACCCCTCTTCGGAGGTCTCCTGGAGGCCCCCAAGGGTCAGCCCACAAGTGCAACAAAGGCTAGCAGGAGTCTTTGTTTTCTTAGCCAGGCTGGTCTCTGCCCTAACCTATGCGGTGGTTCTGGGGCTGTGGAGCGGAGCAGGAGTGAGGAAGCAAGGGCCCTAGACCCCTATCAGCCTCGTATGACCTCTGAACAACGGAGTGGAGCGAAGAGTGGGGACCTGCTCAGGTCTTCCCTGCCCTGTAGCTTCGTGCGATTTCCGGCACCCGGAGGGCTGGAGGGAGGGGGCGTGGTGCTCACCCTCGGGATTTACGAGAAGCAGACGACGTCGACTTCCCCGGTTGTGACATCTGGGCCTCCTCGAGGCTCCCATTGTCCCGGAGGCGGAGGGTCTGGTGCAGTGGCGACCCCCGCCGGGCGACCGTCACCAAAGGGTGTCCACGCCCCCATACGCCCCACCACGCAGGCCACCCACCCAGCCCCCAACCACCGCGCTCTGGGAGCCACCACCCTGGGCTCCGGGGGACGCTCCCACGCCGGGGGGATTCCGACGCCTGGCCCGGGGCCGGCTCCGTGAGACAAGGCGGTCGCGGACTCACGCCCCAAACGGGATGGCTGCAGGCTCTTTCTTAACCCCTCTGGGCCCCAGGGCTCCGCCACCCCACCACAGCCGCGGGTACAGCTCCCGCTTTGCAGGGGGCCGGGGGGCGCGGTGGGGGCGGGGCCTGCGAGGCGGGCGGGAGGCGGGACTCGCGCCGGGGGCGGGGCCGGGGAGGCGCGCGCCGCGCGGGCGGGGGGCACAAGGAGGGGAGCGGGCAGGGCGCGCGCGGCGCGGAGGTGGGCTCCAAGAGCGCGGGGCTTGGCTGTCGGGAGATCCGAGCCGGGGCCGCGCTGGGCCCGCGAAGAGCGCGCGAGCCTTCGAGGTTGTGGATGAGGAAGGGAGGAGCTGCAGCCAACGCGGTCTCTCGCCCGGAGGGAGCATAAACCCGCCGCAGGCCATGAGCCGCCGGGCCCCAGGAGCCCGACCGCGGTCCGGGCAGCGCTCCGCCGGCGCCCCGGCCCGCCCGGCCGCAGCTGCGCGCCTGTAGGTACGGCCTGTTTGTCCTCAGTTCCCTCGTCCCTTCGTCCATCACCCTGGACCCCATCGGCCCCTGAGGGCATGCGTGTGTGTGTGCGCACCGCTGCCCCGAGGAGCGCGGCCGCACGCGTCCCGGGTCCGCGCGTGTCGTCTTTGTGTGCGCGGGTGGGAGGGAGTGCGACGGAGATGCGCCCCCTGCGGGGATCGGCTCCCTGACCCCCATCCCAGGCCGAGCGGGGGTAACAGGAGGGGCCGAGCCGCCTCCAGAGCAGCTGTGCCCCCCGCCCCCTCCTGGGGCCCAGGGCCAGCGGTGGGGCGAACGCAGCGGGCCCCCTAGAGGAGGAGTCCCTGGCTAGGGTGGAGGGGCGCCCGGTCTTTTCCCTAGACTGTGGGGACCGGGAGGGCCAACCTGGAATGAGGGTGAGGGCCACCGGAGGGACCCAATCCAGACCACAGTCGCCGGGGCCGGCACGCCCTCCATTCGGCCCAGGCCTTCTTTCTCCTGGTCACCATTCTCGACCCGCCCACCCCGGGAGCTCTCCTGCAGCCCTGGATAGTGGGGAGGACCAAGGAAGGTGCCCGAGAGGCCGGCGCCTTTAAGAAGGGGCGGGTTCGTGCCCTCCATTCAGGCCTTTCGGCCTTGGCCATTGATGAACCTGAGGGCAGCGCGGGGCCCCCAGAACCGCGCCAGCCCATCGGGCCAAGACAGGCAGAGGCAGGGACCCGTCCGGGCTCCCAGGAACCCACGGAATGAGATCTTCAGGGGGAGAAGTCTGCAGTGACTGGGCCCCTCGGGAGCTGCGCAGGGGGTACCAGGCAGCCTTAGGAGTGCCGGTGAACATGTTGAACCAAAATCTGTGTTCACACTGAGCTGGTACAGGGGAGAGCCTCTGGGTCTGGAGTCAAACCTGGGTTGAACCCTACCTCTGCCCTTTGAGCCTCCATTATCTGCTCTGTAAAATGGGGATGGTGCAGCCTACATCCTAGCTGGGTGATCAGCAAGAGTTGTCCCCTCCAACACAGGTCACTGAGTATGAGGTGAGTGAGCGAGCATCTCTGGGAGGGCAGGAGGAGCAGAGGGTGGTTATCTCAAGAGGTTTTGGCTGCCTCTGTCGGGGTATGATCTGAACACCCCTACTCTGCCACCCATTTTGAACAAATCTCTTCCTTCCCAGCCATGCTGCTCCATCCAGGTTGGGGACTAACCTAGAACCTTTCAGCTCTAGGAACTTTGAGAAAGGTCTGGCAGTAGAGGCAGTGCTGTTAGGCTGGTGTGGGTCAGAGCATTTGGGGGGTCTCAGAGGCAATTTCCCAGAAGCTGCTTTCTTCTACTCTCACCCTCCAGGGAGCATGAATGATGGTGGGCAAGAGTTCTGATTCGAGTTAGTTGAATGGTTCTAAGTAATGGAGGGTTAATGCATTTCTTCTTACCCTTATTGTGGAAAATCTGTCTAAAGTTTCTAAACCCCTCTCCCTACTTAGTGGGTCTCCTAGGGAGAACCCCTCGCACTCACACTCAAGGGTGGGCTTCCCTAGGGAGTGTTCGAGATAAGATCCCCCAGTTAGGTGGAGCCTCGGCCCCCCCCAAGACTGAGCATTTGGTTTCTAGCTGACTCCTGCCAGGTTAAGGGCCTCATGCTGTTTCTCATTTGATCTGCACAACAACCCTGTGGGTTTTGTGCTATTATTATCCCCATTTTACAGAGAAGGAAAGAGATTCAAAGAGGTGAAATGACTTGCCCAGAGTCAGTCAGCCAAAAAACCAGGCCCCCAAACCACTTCTCTCTAACAAGAGCCTGTTCTTATCTCTTGCACTGCCTACCTATCCTAGATTGCAGGGAATTGGGGGTTTGGGTGCCTTAGGCCTCTTGGCTGCTGTCCCCATAGGGTTGTGGTTCGTCATGGAGCCTGTCTCATTTCTGTGCCTTACTGTCCATATTAGACTTGGAAGGGTGGTGGCAGCTTTGGAGTCTGGGGAAGTTTCTCTTACCCCCCTCACCTGGTTGGGTCAGTCTTTGTGGCAGCGCTCTGTCCCAGGAGAGAGCAGATGTGACTTCTCAACATCTGGAGGAGGTCACAGCCCACACCTGTTTGGGCAGAGTGAGATAGGGCACCAGTATGTGGGAGTACAGTATCTTTCGGCTCCTCTAGGTGAAGCAGGGTTTGGGTTCTATTCTCCAGATACTTCCAACCCTCTTTGTATAGGGCCCACCTGGGTCGTATGGTGGGTATAACACTCATCTGGGGGCTCATGGTCTGTTGACAATAAGCCACCAGACCTATTGTGGAGGGGGAGGGGGGCCAAGTGGAGGCAGGGGCAGGATAAAGGGGGCGTTCATTCCCAAGGCCTTATGGCCTCGGGACCTGCCAACCATTGGGGCAGAAGAGTGGAGCAGGTGGGTCAATGCCGGGCTGAGTGTTAAGACTCTGAGCTGAGGACAAACGAATATCAGCCAGGCAGGGAGTTCAATTGCTCAGAGAAAGGCCCAGTGAACCTTTATAAGCATCCACAATACCCAGAGTTCTGGGATATTCAGTACTGAGCGGGAGGCATGGTATGGGTGTCATGAAAAAGCCAGAAGGCAGACTGGTGGGCCGAGTGGTAGGGGTTGAGGGTAGCGTCCTGCAGGTTTGAGGGGCTGAGTCGGGCCAGGGAGGTCTGGGAGGGGTATGAATCAAGGCCAAGGGGAGATCCACGACACAGAGAGAGGGAAAGACTGCAAGGCTCGGGCCGAGGCTAGAGAGGTGATGCCTCTGCTCTGCAACCCCAGGAGGGCAAGGCTAGTGCAGCTAGAGCCATGCCAGCCTGTTCTCCAGCTACAGAGCCTCTCCAGGAACTGTCCAGCACCAGGTGCTCCTGAAGGAGGATGGGATTTCCTCCTAAGCCCCCAGGTCCTGCTGTAATTTATTGTCCTAGGCCCTACTCTCTGCTTATCTTACATCTAATTCCTACAGGGCCCAGCTCTGGATTTCCCTGCCCTCCAGCCTGTCAGAGAGCCCTCTCCTCTGAAGGTGGACATCCCTATGCCTAAGTCAGGGCCTACGTAACCCATTGGGCCCTCAGAGGGAGAGTTCTACAGGGCCCTATTTAGAGTAGCATCTGCTACAAAAAGGAGCAGATCTGACCTTGGCTCCACATTCCCTCTTATCTGTCTGTGGCCCCGGACCTACCAGCGTGGCTCCTGACACGTAGTGGGAGCCGAGTATAAATCCAGTGAATGATGGGCCAGTCACCTCCCTGCCAGAACCCTCTCTTCCTGTCAGGGAAGATGTGAGAGGAAGAGGGTTTTAAATAAGGGCATAGCTCAATTAAAACTGGGTTCTAGAAAGGTGGCCTTGGCTATACTACGGAGCCTGGATGTGTCCGGGGTTGGGGGGGGACAGTGGAAGCAGGGAGGAAGCTTCTGCCCAGAGCAGTGGGAGGAAAAGAGGAAATGAATGCAAGACATTTAGGAACTAGAAGCCGAAGAACTTTATTTTTAAGCAAATTACTTATTTAATCCTCATGACAGCCCTTTGATAACAGTCATTGCTGGAATCACCCTCTGTTTTAACAGATAAGGAAACTGAGGCTCCAGGAGGCTGAGTCACTTACCCACAGTGACACAACTAGGAAGCAGAGGAGCTAGAATTCAAACCCAAGAGGTCTGGCTCCAGATTTCAGGCTTTTAACCAGTCCACTGTCCCAGTGTATCAAATGACCAGATGTGGAGGTAGGGAGACACAAGGCAGTGGGGCCCCTGTGATGGGAACATCTGTTGGATGCAGCTGTGGGGCCCTCTAGGATTGGAAGTTTTCAGGTCTGAGCCAGCAGGGCCTGTCATGGTTCGGGGTGTCAGTGAAAGCTAGAAGGCTCAGCAGAGGTCTTCCACTATCCCGCAGTAACGAAGGCTGGGGGTTGTGTGAAAGGTGTGAGGGTACAGTGGGGACAGAGCTGCCTCCCAAACGTGTTCTTCATGCTCCTCAGCAGGGGCTTTGGACCATGAAGCAATCTGTGTGGAGAGCAGGATGGTCCCACTTTACGGCTATGGAAACTGATGCTCAGAAAAGCCAGGACCACCTGCATGCCCCCCTCCCACTCACCCATACAGAGGCAAAGTCCCAAGGGCTCTTAATCTGCACCTGTCCTAGTCACTAGTCAGAGTGTCCTCCTCCCACACGCAGTCTGCAGCAATGTCCCAGCAGGTTCAAGAGTGTTAAGACCAGAATCATGCCTGCTTCTGCCTTCTGGCAGGGTCATGAGGGAGCACAGATGTTCTGGGTAGGGAGGGTTGGGGAATTCCAGCCACACCTCACTCTCACAGGAAGCCTTGGTTTAGAACCTGCCCAAGGGGACACTTCTGGGGGGGTGGGGTAAGGTGGGGAGTAAACTTGAGAACCAACACCCAAGTGGCCAACAGTGAAAGAGAGAATGTGCCTGCCTTGTGTACTCTGTGTCTCCACTGGCAGGGGAGAAAGATTCAGGCAGCCAGCAGGCAGAAAGCACTCCTAGCTGATGGAACAACCTGCCCAAAGGCTGTCAGTGTCCTGCATGGGGAGAGGTGCATAGAGGGAGCTGGAGGGGACTGTCCCACAGAGGCCAGGAGGTCAGCTGGAAGAACAGTAGGATGGAGGATGGAAGGAGCCTTGTAAAGTGCAGGGCTGGATTGGCCAGTCCAGGCCAGTGGTCCTGAAGCCCAGAGGAGAGGACATCAGTGAACATAGGCCAGCTTCCCAGGACAAGGAACTGCCAAGTGAGGCTTGTCTCCTCGTCTTGTACTGGGGGCCCATCATGAATGCTTTATGAGGGGGTGGGCACTTCAGCCAGAACAGAGCACGTTAGTTCTGACCCTCACCACCCCTGCCTGCACTTGGTTGTGGGGGTACCTTTCTGAGCGTGGAGCTGCGTGGGGTGCAGGAGAAGGGGTTGGGGGAGGTCTTGGTGGTGGAGGATGCTGCCCAGGGCCTGCCTAGGTGCAGCCCACAGAGGCAGCCTTTCAGGGTGCTGCTAGTTTGCACTGATGGGCCTCCTTCCCTTCCCTGGGTGTCAGTTGCCTCGTGTGGTAGAGAGGCCGGCTCCAGCTAGAGCTCCCCAGAAACGCTGCTGCTGAAGGGGCGGGGGCTGTGGGTGTGGGCCAGGCGGCCCCGCCCCCCAGGCAACCACCCTCTGTGTGGTGGATTGATTGGTCCTCTGCGCATTAGCGGGGGCAGCTAAGACGCCTCATCAATATTTTAAGGAATGACCCGGCCTTGGGATCCGGAACTGCGTGCTGCGGGGGTTGACAACTGGTCTTCTTTTTCTTTTCCAATTGTCAGCGCTATTTTTACCACCGGAAGGCCAGCCGCCCCCTCTCCCAGGCCTCTACTTGTGTTGAGTCGGGGTGGGGGAGGGTCTCTGTCTGGGTTCCTGTCTGAAAGGTTAGGAGAGTCCATGGCTTGGAAAGGTGACAGAGACTCTATTAGGATCCCCCTACCCCCACCCCGCCTCCCCGAAGCCCCATCCCATCCTGCTCCAGCCCCGCTGAGATTGGGGGGGGGACATATTTCCAGGAGGAGAAGCCAGAAAACCCAGCTGAGCCTGAAAAACAAAACAAAAAAACCCTGGGTGATGATTGAGGGAGGGTGGTTTGCCCACCCAAGGGCCCTGGGGAGCCAGCACCTGATGCCCAGACCCCACGGGCTCCCTTTGTCTTCAGCCCCAATCCTCGAAGAAGCCTGTGAAGGTGAGAGGCGGCCCCCCTGCCTGCTCCTGGTCCAAGTGGAGTGACAGAAGAGCCCCAGTCAAAAATGTCCAAGGGCCATCACAGTCAGGAGCCCCTAGAGGCTACTGCTCCAGCACCCTGTTTTATTGATGAAAAGCCGGGGCCTGGTGAGACCCAAAGGCTGGGACAAGACAGAGCCCAGATCTCCCTTTGTCCCATCCTCACTGTCCTGCCCTGACTCACAGGTCTTTTCTGGCTCCATGGGGCCACAGGAGGATGTGCTCACTCAGAGAACAGTGGGGTCAGGCCTTGAGCCGGGGTCAACCAAGGTTCCTGCACTGTCCCACCCCCGTTCTGGCCCACAGCCTTGCCCTTGCCCTTCTGGGTCTGAGCCCGCTTTCATGTGACCTGCAGCGTCCCCTTTGCAGAGAGGCATGTCTGGGCCTCAGTCTCCCCATCTGTAATTAAGTATGGGGCTCCCTGCTGACCCTGCTGCTTATGACTTTTATCTTTGGCTGCTCAAACCCTGTCACTTCTGTGTAGCTGTGGCTGGACCCAGGGGACACTGGGGGCTGCTGTGCTGGGCATCAGGCCTATAGACTGCTGGCCGGCCAGCAAGGGTGGGTGGGGAAGGTCAAGACAGGACCATCCTCCCAGTGCCTCCCAAGCCAGTCCTTGCCTAGGACATGGCCACATCCACCATATCCTTTGCAGATTTCTCTCTGAGTGCCACCCCTAACTTCAGTGAAGGCAAGCTGGGGCCCCCCTATGGGAGCCTCTCCCCAGGGCCTCTCTCTCTACTCTGCCCCTTCTTGCCAAGAATATTGTCAGCCAGGAAGAGCAGGGAGGAACAGAGGATTAATGTCAGAGGACGGGGAACTGAACTGTCTTCCTCCCTGTCCCCACCTGCCCCATGTGGGAGCAAAATTATGTCAAACAAGGGCATCAACACTTGATGCTGGATCCAGTGCTAGTCCTTCCCAGGTTGCCATGTCACCCAGTCTGATCCTCCTGGTGGTCTCAGTGGTACAGGGTATGGGGAGGTGGCCACTTTGGGGAACACTGCCCTGCTGGGTGAAATGGATGGGCTTGGAGCATGGGGACAGGCCCTCGTAGGCTCAGCTGCAGGGCTTCCTCCCCACTTCCACCCCCTAAAATGCCCCCCTCCACAGGGCAGGTTGAGGCCTCAGTTCTCCTCTGGAGGCCTTGGTGGTGGTAACAGGTGCAATTCTGCCTCTGCTTCCATTACTGACATGACTCAGGCCTGCCTTCTGCCCCTAAAGAGTGCCTATACCAGGTCAGGGGGAGAGACAAGGAAACATGTGGAGCACCCTGCAATTTGTACCTTGCTAGAGGGACATATAGGAGGGGACTGTGGGAGCTCAGAGGAGGTCATGCCACCTGGCAGGGGAAGCAGGGGGAGGTCAGGGAAGCCTTCCTGGAGGAAGTAGCCCTGGATTAATTATGGAAGGATGAGTAGGATTTAGCCAGATGAAGAAAGGAGAAAGAGCAGGGCGTTAAAAGGGCTTAGCATGAGCCAAGCTCATGGGTGCCTCAGCCCCCATTCTCCTCAACCCCTCCTCCCATGTCCTGATAAATCCGCCTCCAAGGTATTGCTCAGGCCTACAGGGAAGGTGCTGTTCTTCCTCTTCGAGGCATGAAACCCAAGGTAGGCCTCACCTCCTCCAGGAAATCTTCCTAGCTCCCTATTGCCCTCTCTCCCAATACCAGGGCAGGAGACCTGCTGGTTTGGAAAACTGTCCTCTGTGCTAAGTGGCCTGTTTTCTCCCTGGGGCTGTCCTGTGGTTATTGACTGCAGATCGATGGCCGAGGTTGCCGCAAGGTGAGAGGGAATTCCCACAGTGTCCTATGGCCCAGAGGCCCTGCACATGATCTCACAGAAGTGGGGCAGCTATTTTTACCTGGCTTTAATTACAGAGTTTGGATCCTAGAGGAGAGATGAGATGGTACTCCCAAGAGCTGCGAGGGCCATGCCAGGAAATGTGGGATCCTGAGAGGGCAGCTGAGGACGTGACCCTCTGCCTCAGTTCCCCTAACACTGGGCTGGTCCCCTCAGATGGGCTCGCCATGGCAGGGCAGGACCACATCGCCCCTTTTATTCCCCATTGGTAAATTCACACTAGCCTTGGGAGAGGGTTGCATAAACACTGGGCTGTTCCTGTGCCCCAGGGGTGATGACCACATTGGGAAACAAGGAGGCAAAGCCCCCAAATACCAAGTAGTTTGGGAATCCAAAGTGATGAGAGCTGGGGGTGGGGGCTGGGAATAAGTAGGGAGCTGGGGTGAAGAGACAGCTGGGATTCCTGGATTGGGGCCTCTTCAAGAGGCCGGATTTGGATGGGCACTCTGGAGGGAACAGGACTCCGGGAGGTGGGAACACAAATACAGCATACAGGCCACTGTGATGGAAAGAAGTCTGAGGAGGCAGTGCCTTCAATGCCAGTATGAAAAATTAGTCATACTTGATCCACACTAGGAGGTGACCCCCAAGTCCTAGAGTCAGGGTGAGAATCCCAGGCCTGTCATTAACAAGCTGTGTGACCCCAGGCCCCATGTGAGAGCTTAGGTGGTGACAGCTGTGACATGCCCAGTATGCCAAACACATTCATTTGTTCATTTATTCATTGCTTACAGGGTTCTTGCCATGTGCCAAGCACTGGGGACACAGCCCCTTATAAGAAGTAAAATACCTGCCTTGTGGAGCTGGCATTCTCAGGGGGAAGGGTACAGTGGGGGCACGGGGAGGGGAGAAAACAACCAAGCAAGTGGGTAAGTGGTATGGCAGATGGGGGTAGACGCTATGGAGAAAAGTCAGCAGGCAAAGGGCAGGAGAAGCCAGCGGCTGGGTGGAGTGGGAGCATTTCTTATTCTCAGTAGAGTGGTGGTCAGGGAAGACTATCAGACAAGATAGTAGTGGAGCAGAAACCTGAAGGAGGTGAGAGAGTGTGAAGGAAAGAGCATTCCAGGGAAGTGCGAAGGTCCTGAGGTGGAAATATGACTGGCATGCTTTCGCAATGACAAGGAGGCAGGTGCGGCCAGAGCCGATTAGGCAAGAAGAGTGGCAGGAGGTAAGCTCAGAGAGGTAAACGGAGGCAGATCACGTGAGGCCTTTGGGGCCAAGGGTAGGACTTTGGCTTTTACTCTGAGTGTAATGGGAGCCATTGCAGGATTTTGAGCAGAGGGGGGACCTGATCGGTCTTATGTTTTAGAAATGCTGATTCAGTTCCTGGGTGGAGAACAGACCATAGGGTGAGGTCAGCTTCTGGAGAACCAGTGAAGAGACTACTAAGGTTATGTGGGTCCCTGGACGGCAGTGAGTGGAGGAGACGTTGGGTTCCTGGCATATTTCGAAAGTAGAGCCCAGAGGATTGCATGACTTCATGTCCACCGGGCCTTGGGGGCCCTCAGAAGAGGTTACTTAGGGAAGTGAGGTCACTGGAGGCTCATGGGGACCTCACTTCAAGGCACCTCGCATCCCAGCCTCCATTTGCTGCCCCCAGAATTACCTTGGGGTTCTCTGAGGCTGCTCTTTGAAGAGACGGTGAATGGGGGCTCCCCTCCTGCAGACACTGCCTCCTGCCTCCCTGGTGGTGCTCTTCACACACGTGCTACTCAGAAAGGCTGCATTCTGTAGAACTGCCCCTCCACCCTGAACACACAGAATCACACAACCCCAGGGAGCTCTGGGAGAGCAGGGCCAGAGAGGGGACAGGTGGGCGCGCTGGTCGGAGGTCACAAAGTCACCGCAAGCTCTTCTCACCCGCAGCTGCAGAGGGCTGCAATGGGACGGAAGCCATGAATGGTGCCGCCTCCGGCCCCGCCACCGCCGCCGCCCCGGTCCCGGACTGGCGGCAGTTCTGCGAGCTGCATGCGCAGGCGGCCGCCGTGGACTTCGCGCACAAGTTCTGCCGCTTCCTGCGGGACAACCCAGCCTACGACACACCGGACGCCGGGGCCTCCTTCTCCCGCCACTTCGCGGCCAACTTCCTGGACGTCTTCAGCGAGGAGGTACGCCGCGTGCTGGTGGCCGGGGTGGCCGAGCACCCCGACGCCATGGAGCCCGAGCCGGCGGTGCTCAAGGCGGCGTCGTGCGGCCACTCGCGGAGCTCCGAGGACGTGTCAGCGCACGCGGTAGCCAAGGCCCGCGTCCGCAAGGGCTTCTCACTGCGCAACATGAGCCTGTGCGTGGTGGATGGCATGCGCGACATGTGGCACCGGCGTGCCTCTCCCGAGCCCGATGCCACCCCACGAGCCACCGAGCCCCCGGCCGAGCCACGCGACAAGTGGACAAGGCGCTTGCGGCTGTCGCGGACGCTGGCATCCAAGGTGGAGCTGGTGGACATCCAACGCGAGGGCGCACTGCGCTTCATGGTGGCGGACGATGCGGCCACGGGCCCAGGTGGCACTGCCCAGTGGCAGAAGTGTCGCCTGCTCCTGCGCAGGGCCGTGGCTGGCGAGCGCTTCCGCCTGGAGTTCTTCGTGCCACCCAAGGTGAGCGCCAACCCCCACCTGAAGGATGGTGGAGTGCGGTGGGCACAACCAATGGTGCCAATGGCTGGCTTTGGCATTGCTTGGTCTGGTTGGCAGGGTGGTGTACTGTCAGGATCCTGGGATGTGGACCCGTTCTGCCTCTCCCACAAGTCACCCCTCAAGGCCTCTCTGCACCTGTGAGGTGTCAGAAAGGCTCTCTGGCTACAGGATAGGTCTGGGGTACTCTTCTTTGTGGTGCTGGAAAACTTTATCTCCCTACCCTACTCTCTTCCTTGTCTGGGACCCCTGGGTGTCTGGAGCCTCCCAGGGAGGAGGCCTTCAGGAAGGGCAGGGAGTGACAGTGACACACTCTGAGAGGGTTCCTGGGAGGTCTGCATCTATTCTGGTGGAAATCTGTGAATTCCGTTTGGCTGCCAGGCTGCAGCTTAGCTCCTGCCCAGGTGGCCATTTTTTGGCCTGGGTTTCAAAAGCTAAGCTCTAGCCCTGGCTAGTTTGCTCAGCAGTTAGAGTATCGGCCTTCAGACCAAAGAGTCGCGGGTTCAATTCCAGTCAAGGGCACTTACCTCGGTTGCGGTTGTCCCCGGCCCTGGTCCGGGTTGTGCGGGAGGCAACCAATCAATGTGTCTCTCTCACATCAATGTTTCTCTCTGTCTCTCTCTGTCTCTCTTTCTCCCTCCCTCCCTCCCACTCTATCTGAAGATAAATGGAAAAATATCCTTGGGTGAGGATTAAAAAAAAAAAAAAGCTAAGCTCTAGCTGTCACCAGCATTGCTGCTCACCTGAGTGCACTGTCCTCTCCCCGCTCTTGGAGACTCGCCAAAAGAGCCCTGGGCGCAGCTTTGGGTCTCCTCCAGGGAAGCAAACCTGTGGGGTTTGGAAAGTGGGAATAACTGTAACAATAGTGCCCGTTTCCTGAGAGCCCACTGTGTGCCCAGTCTCGTGAGAGTCTCAAACTCCTTTTACTCCAGTAAGGTTGGGCCTCATAGTCTCAAGGTCACAGAAAAGAAAATGAATACTTGGAGGGGTAGGGGTGGCCTGCCCGAAGTCACACAGCTTGTGGGTGGCAGAGCTGGGCTAATTATACCCACCACCCTGGTGGTCCCGGAATGAAACGAACATGGAGGTGGGAGCTTGTGCACTGGGAAGTTCAGACAGGAGGGAGGTTGTGCTGGTGCAGCAGCCGACGGCACCCCCAAGAACCACCCAGGGCTGCCACCTACCTCTGGGCCCACTCTATCCTTAGTGCCTTTAGTCAACTGAGTCTCTCACCTCTATCCCCATCTCCCAGTGTGTCAGAACTGTGGGTTCCACTAGAGGGGCAGGGTATGAACTACCCAGGGCTGGGTGCCCATGAGCCACATGAGAAGTGATATCCTCACTGTCTGAAGAGCTTTCTCTCCAAGTCCTGGGACACACCCAGACTTCCCAAGGGCTGTTTGCTTAGTTCCTGGAGAGAAATCATAGACCACGAAGCCCAACTCCACCCTTTGTCAGACAAGGAGACTGAGGCCCACTAAGGGGTGGCAATTGAGGTGGGGCTTGCCCAGGGTCACCTAAGGGGCAGAGGCAGAGGCCTGAGTGGCAGTCACAGGTGCCCCGCTGTAAATAGCAGCGGCTGCTGCCTTCTGGGGCAGAGGGTGCAGCAGCTGGCGCCTTCTTGGTTATCCCTCTGAGCCCACCATTCACCACTGGCAGAGGGCATGGCTCCTAAGGGGTCACGTCCCCAACCTCTGAGGAAGGCAGGTTGTTTCCTACCCTACCCCCCATTCTGGCCTCCAACCCTTCATTTTGGGACGATAGATCACACCATGGTAAGGGCTCAAGTCTGGTTTCCCAAATGCATGCCCCAGGGAGACCCTGCTGCTATGCCCCACTGATGTGTCCTGGAGGCCTAGCTGCATCCCTGGAGCGGACAGAAGCTCAGGTTCCACAGGCTTGGGGGCTATTTTCTGGGATCCTCCAACTATCCTCTCACACAGCCCCATGAGTCAGGTCTCTGGCCTCCTGTCCCCTCACAGCACTGTGCCAGGCCAGCCCTGGGGACCCAGGGAACAATGAGGCCAGCCCCTGCCATTGTGGGAGCCAGCAGGTGACCGGTGTTTGCAGGACTGGATGGTAAACCTCAATGGGATGAGCACTGGGTGCTCCAGGGGCCCCAAGGAGGTGAAACTCGGGCTGCATAAGTGTTCACCAGGCAGCAGGGCCCCAGGATAGGCATTTCTGCAGGCACAGGCTGAGTAAGTGAAGGTCTGGAGTCATGAAACAGCCTGATGGCTCTGTCCAGGGAACAGTGAGGTGTGGCCTGAGCAGGGTGGAAGGCAGCTGGGCCAGGACAGACAGGCCTCAAATGCCAGGCGGAGGAATCAGCACCTCCAGCCAGTGGGAGCCCAGCCGGAGTCACCAGTCCAGGCCTTCACTGCTCACCTCTGTCTGTCCCACCCACTCCAGGACAGTGGCCCCTTACCCAGTGGCTGGTGCAGTGGCCTGCCATGGTCAGCCCAGCCCCTCTATCACTACTCCAAGCCCTGCCCTGCACTCTCTGGATGGTAGCCAGCGCTGCCAGGAATTCCCATTTGCCTGCCCACCCAATGCGTAGCCCTTCCCCTTCCTCCTGAGAAAGTCCCTGTCCTGGAGCCCAAGCCCTGCCAGGAATCTCAGTCTCAAGCCAGCCTCAGGGGGCCTTCAGGTCGTGGCCAGGAGCTTTGGGGCAAAGCCAGGAGGGCCAGGCCCAGAGTAGCCCTCCGTGGGAGTCCTGCCAGCTCACTTTGGTTGAACCCCACACTGGTCCCTTTTCCCCCACCGGAAGACACGGCCCTGCTCACTTCCAGGAACCCTGTCTGAGTCAGGGGCTCCAGAGCCGTGCTCTGGGAAGTCTAGTTTGAAGGAGGAGACCAGCACTTTGTTAAAAAATGAACCAGGATAAAATAGAAAATATTGCCCTGGCCAGTTTGGCTCAGCGGTTAGAGCGTCAGCCTGCGGTCCAGAGAGACCTGGGTTCGGTTCCCGCTAAGGGCATGTACCTCGGTTGCAGTTTGTCCCCAGCCCTGGTTGGTCGTGCGGGAGGCAGCCACTCAATGTGTCCCTTTCACGTCGATGTTTCTCTCTCTCTCTCTCTCTCACTCTCCCCCTCCCTCCCACTCTAACTGAACAAAAAATGGAAAAAAGTCCTCGGGTGAGGATTTAAAAAAAAAAAAAGAAAAAATATTGCGCTCCATTACACACAGTCAGGGTAAATAATGTCTGCTGAAACGTTTATTTCAGACATATTTTTACCTGTGTGTGTGCTAGGTCGCAATGTCAAATGTATTTCTTACTATGGGTCAAGGTCAAAAATGTGAAAACCATAGACCTGATGGGTGCAGTGGGCGGAAGGGCAGCCCAGGTGCAGTTCACCCTGCAGGGCTCAAAAGGGGGAGACTCAGATGTCAGTCCCAGCCCTGTCCCTGGCTTGCTGTGTGACTATATGGGGAGGTCCCTTTGTTTCCCAGAGACTCCCTCAACTTACCTGTCTGTGAAATGGGGACTGGAACACCTCTGTGCCAGGGCTGCGATAGCACTCTAAGCTGAGGGCTGCTCTGACTTCTAGGAGGCGGGGAGCGTAGAGAGGGTTTCGGGAGGCCCAGTGGTGATTCTCACTACCCCTTCCTCTGGCCTCCCAGGCCTCCAGGCCCAAGGTCAGCATCCCTCTCTCAGCCATTATCGAAGTCCGCACCACCATGCCCCTGG
Source organism: Tadarida brasiliensis (assembly GCA_030848825.1). Lineage (NCBI taxonomy): Eukaryota > Metazoa > Chordata > Mammalia > Chiroptera > Molossidae > Tadarida > Tadarida brasiliensis. The sequence goes on along the minus strand of CM061258.1, from coordinate 104,601,529 downwards.
AGATGCCGGAGAAGGACAACACATTTGTGCTCAAGGTGAGTCTCCCCACTGGCCCCACAGATCCTCTGGCTGCCCCCAGGCCACCCTCCTCGTGGGCAGCACAGCTTGAGGCCACTGCAGGGGGAGGGATCCCTGGTTGGGGTGGGGGATCTTCGGACCCTACACAGATGCCAAACACCTAGCTGGGACTTGAATCCAGGCCTGGGCTCTAGAGCTGAGTGCCCTGGGTGTCACCCACCATCTGGGGCCCCCTCTTCTTGTTTCCTCCTGGGCCTAGGTGAAGCTCCTCTGAGTTTCACTTCCTCCCTCCCCCTCCCCCACTGGAGCCAGCACATACCCACCCCACGGGCAGGCAAACTGGTAGCCAGACTGTAGCGGTTATACAAATGCCCCTGTCGCAGAGCACTGGAGTGTGGGAACCTACCCAGTCCCACAGAGAGCACTAAGGGTGGGCAGGGAGGCACCTGGCGGCAGCTTGTCCTTCTCCCAGGACCCACTGCGGTAGCCTGCTCAGCTTGCTGGGGACACAGCTCCAGGCTGCCAGGGCTGTGCCATGTGCTTCCTCAGAGGATTAGAGGATGTTTGTGAGGCCAAGTCCCCAAGGAGACCTGGTTCCACCCACCTGAAGCAGCCCCCCCACCTCCTCCAGGCTCCTGATTGGGCTTATGCTTTTGTTCTCCTCTGTTTGTTCAGTCACGAACTCCCTTATTCACTTAGCAAACATTTGCCAGGCCCATACCCTGAGTCAGCCCAGGCTGGGGGCTGAGGACACAGCCCCTCCCTGCCTGGCATTCTCATCTGCTGGGTGAGACGGGTCCAGAGCCTGTCGCCTGACGGCTGAGTGGCCACTATGCTCAGGAGCCCTGAGCCTGAGCAGCTCACCTGCCAGCCCACCCTGGTTCTGTTTCCCCATCTATTCAGAGAGGGGTTGAAGGTGGTCTCCGAGAACCCTCCCAGCTCTGAGATGCTGGGAGTCCAACCACTGCACTGTAAGTGAGGCACACACCAGAAGGCTGGAGCACGCAGCCTCGGCCTCCCAGGGACCTGGGTTCACGTCCCAGCACTGCCACAGAGTGCTCGTGGGGCTTTAAGCAGTTACCTGCCCTCTCTGAACCTCAATCTGTACAGTGGGGAAAGCATATTGCCTCCCTCCCAGACCCGCTGGGACGAGTTCCCCAGATAACGTATGTGCAGGGTGGCGCTCTGGGCCTGGCCCACAGCGAGAGCTCCCCCTCCTCTCTTCCCCCTGCGGAGGCTGCTTACCCAGGGGTATGGCCTCGCAGGCAGAGTTACAGGCATTGAGGCAGGTGAGCCCCTCAACGCAGTGTGCTGAGCCAGCTGGCCCCTTGGCTGACTTGAGGGTTGTGTAGTCCCTTCACCCCATCTCCAGGGTGCCAACCCACCCTTCCCCAGGCAGCATGGCCTCCTCTGAGGCTGCGTCTCCAGCGCCTGAGGACCCGAGGTCAGCAGCGCTGAGCATCATCTCCGGTCACCCCCCGTGGTGGACCCAGAGGAAGGGGCTGCTGAGAGTGTGGGGGAGGCTCTTCCCCAGGACCTTGGCCGGGGTTTGGGGTGGTACTTGATGGTGACCCCACTGTCTTCCCTGCTGCTCCCACCAGTGAGCCGCCGTGGGGAAGGGGTAGGATGAGCCGTCTGTCCTGGGGTCTAGAGCCTCCTGCTGCGGGTGGGGAGGTCAGGGTGCTGACTACTATCTGGACTCCTGGCACCCCTTCCCCAGGTGGAGAATGGAGCCGAGTACATCCTGGAGACCATCGACTCACTGCAGAAGCACTCCTGGGTGGCTGACATCCAAGGCTGCGTGGACCCGGGGTGAGTGCCCACGTGGCCCTGGATAGGTGGACAGCGGAGGGGTAGCTCTCTGGTGCTGAGCTCCAGAAATGGGCTTTTCTCGGGGCAGTGCTATCCAGGTTGCTGCTGGCCATTCATCCTTGCCCCCACCTCCACCCCAACCCCCAACAGGCTTTTTGAGGCCTGCGCTTTAGGGCCAGGGCCTGGGGATCTAGAAGGAAGTCGGGTCAAGTCTTGTTCTCACCCCAGGGGAGCCTGAGACCACTAGGAGAAGGGCAGTGATGGGGGAGGTGACCCAAAGGTACAGGGGTGGGGGATAGAGGGGAGGTCCCTAATGCAGCCCGGGGCTCAGAGGAAGCGTGCTGGCAGAGGTGCTCATCATCTCTGCGGCTTAAAGAACGAGTGGACCTGAGCCAGGCAGAGGAGGCTGGGGCACAGGAGGGCAGAGAACAGCCCTGCAAAAAGTGTGGAGATGTGTGTGTGAGCCTGGGACTTGCAGGGAACATCAAGGCCTTCAGGTAGTTAGAATTAGAGCTGGTGAGGAGGGACTTTGATGAGAGCCCGGGAAGCTATTAAGTGAGGGGCAGTGGGGAGCCATGGCTGGTAGTAAGCAGAGGGCGGCTTCGGTCAGCTGTGTGTAGGAAGAGCAGCAGGGAGACTGGCTGCACTATCCAGGGCAGATCCCGAGGCCAGGAGCAGGAGGGGCAGGCAGACCAGCCGCAGAGCATTTGGCAATAGCTCTTCTGGCTAATGGGGTGAGCCAAGCCCCAGGGGGAGGGGCTGCTGCTTTCTAATTAACAGCTTCATTTAAGGAAGCACAATTAAAGTCCTGAGTACCGCCCAGCCCCCCAACCCCCCACGATCCCCAAAGTGGTTATAATCCATCCCCTGCCACCCTTTCAACCATCTGCTCTGCAGACTCTTTCCCCAGACCCTCTGAAGGTGAGCCTTGCAGTATGTCAGAGCTGGCAAGATCCCAGACACCTCGGGTCACAGATGGGCAGACAAAGGCCCAAGGCAGGGAAGGGAGCTGCCCAGGTCCTGCCCACTGCCATTCCCTGCCACCATTTGTGGAACACCATGGGGTCCCAGGAGGAGGCTAGCCCTTTGTGGGTTAGTGGGCAGGGGTCATGTGACCTCAAGAAGGACTGCACCCACCTGGAGACCTCTCTTATATGGCCCAGTCACACATGGTGGCCACAGAGCAAGCTGAGGGTGTGACAGAGGGACATGGAGGCACAGGGACCCCGGGTGAGCCACTGCCCAGTTCATTGAGCAGTCCATGGTTCAAATCCCAGGCAGAACCTGCTTATGCTTTCTTGCCTTCACAGGGACAGCGAGGAAGACACAGAGCTCTCCTGTGCGCGGGGAGGCTGCCTGGCCAGCCGCGTGGCCTCCTGCAGCTGTGAGCTCCTCACGGAGGGTAGGTGGGGGCAGAGCTGGCTGGAGTAGTGGAGGGCAGGGTGGAGGGGGGTCACTCCCAGATGGCCAGACAGACAGACGTGCTTCTTACCCGCCACTTCTCCAACAGTGGACCTGCCCCGGCCCCCAGAGACGACAGCAGCTGTGGTGACAGCCCCACACAGCCGAGCTCGAGATGTCATCAGCGAGTCCCTGGTCCATGTCCCACTGGAGACCTTCCTGGAGACCCTGGAACCCCCAGGCGGCAGCGGTGGTGACAGCAATAACACAGGTGCAGTGGGCCTGCTCCCGGCCCCTCCTTCCTACGCCCCCAGCCGAAGCCACAGGCTCCCTCTGAAGCCCTTCCTGAGCCTCAGAGGCTGTGACATTTCATCCCACCTGGTCCTCTGCACAGCAGCTCAGAATTGTAGCTTTGGTGAGCCAGTGGGGAACATGACTCTCCCACAGGCCCTGGGTCCCACAGAAAATGCTCACAGAAGTGGTGCAAAGGCTCAGAACCAGGGCTGAGGGACAAGGAGATGTGATGTGTTCCCACGTGTGTTGCTGACCTAGAGACTACCCCAGGTCGTCCTTCTCCTCTCTGTGCCTCAGTTGACCTCATATGCTTAACTAGTGGGTGGGGTCAGCTCCTGGCCTCGTTCTAGAAGTATCCAACAGCGTTTTACATGTAAAAACCCAATGAGATGTTGCATCTCCTCTCTCACGTATTTGCCCCCCACACACCCCTCACTCTGTCACCCTCTACAGGGGAGGAGGGAGCAGAGCCGGAGCCCGAGGCGGCCCCTGAGCTGGAGCTCTCCGACTACCCCTGGTTCCACGGGACACTGTCGAGGGTCAAGGCAGCTCAGCTGGTGCTGGCAGGCGGGCCCCGGAGCCATGGCCTCTTCGTGATCCGCCAGAGTGAGACTCGGCCTGGGGAGTATGTGCTGACTTTCAACTTCCAAGGCAAGGCCAAGGCAAGTGTGCAGGGGGACCATGGGGCACAGCAGCCAGCCCTGGGTGAGGGGGCCAAGGTGGCCCTGGTCCTGAGGCTGCACGCACGCCCCAGGAGCCGGTTCTGTGGGTGTCGGTGTGGCATGACTTTCCATGGGCCAGGCCTACCCCTGGCCATGCTCTTTGAACCACCCGGATCCCTCCCACACCTCTCTGAAGTGCTACAAGTCTGCCCCAGCGGTGGCTTCTCCATTGTCCAGATGGGGAGGTCCCCTCATGGTGGCTGAGCACTCAGGAGATCCAGGCCCTTCGGAGGACTTACCTTTGACCCTGTGCATTAGGGATCATGTAGCACTGGGGCTGCTGAGGGTCTGTGCCAAGAGCCAACTCAGTGCGGGGCTGGGGTCAACCAAGGCCCTCCTGCCCCACCCACCCCCAGACAGCCCCGCTTTCTGCCTCCTCAAAACAGTTCACCACCCCTTCCTGGGCCCCAGGCCAAGAGACATGGAAGGGAACCACACACAGGTGGCCCTAGAGGACCAAACAGGAGAGGAGGAGCTGGGCCCAGCAGGAGGCCTATGCTAGGGCCAGAGGGCCGAGGAGGCTCCTGACCCTACCAGCCGGAGTGGGAGGAGACGTGGCCTGAGCTGTGCAATGGAGGGAGAATACACAAGGTGAAGTGGGAAGGGTGATCCAGAGGGCACAGCAAGGTGTGACTGCGCCCAGAGAGCGGACTCTTGAGGAAGGGCATTGTGTGCCAATGTGATGACCTAAGGTGCAAAGGAAAATATGTCTGAGAAGTGAAATGACTTGGGAGGTTACTGTGTGACCAGAATGGGCAGGTGGGCAGGAACCTCAACCCCCTCCCCAATCCTGACTTTCTGATAAGGAAACAGACCCAGCCCCGGGTCCTCCCAGGACATAGTTCCATCAGTCCCTGCTGGAGGAGGGGGCACCCCAGCACTCCTGCTGCAGGCCTACGCTGGTGGTCAGTGTCCCAACCCCCAGCTGGCCCGGGGCAAGCCCTCCCCTGGCTCCACTTCCACACCCACCCCATTCCACTGGAGCGAGCCCGGGCCCGTGTCCATGGCAGTGTTGTCACTTTGTGGAGGAGGCAGCACCTCCCCAGGGACACCTCCTTGGAAAGCAGCCGCCCTTACCAGTTCCTCTGACAACCAGGCACTTAATGCCATCCCTGGCAGCCCCGAGTTTACTTCTTGGCCAGCACTGCCCCAGGCAGCCTCCCTGAAGGGCCTGGATCCGACTCATGCCCAAGCCAGAGGCTAGAATGGTGCCCAGCCAACCCGAGAACATGGGCTCAGAAGGGGGGAGGAAAAGAGCTGGACGCTCCTCTCCTTCCCGGGGAAAGACCCAGCATTGAACTCACGCCAGCTCCTGCCCTGTCGGAGCAGGGTGACTATCCAGGGTGAGATAAGTTAGTGGTGGGGTACAGCAGGACCTCCAGCCTCCTGCTTGCACTCCCCCTGGGAAGGAGGACCTCTGCCCTCTGAGGCAGCTCTTCACCTACAGATAAACGTCAGGTTTTCCAAAGACTGAGACGCACCCACCTTGCTTCGGGCTCTGCTCTGGGCCTCTGCCCCCAAAGGCCCTGCCCAGATTTGAGGCAGTTCCTCTCGGGCTGAGGCCCTGCCCTGGATGTCATTAATGCTTCCCAGGTTTGCTCACACTGTTCTGGCAACTTCTGGCCCTGCTGATTGGCAGAGTTCACTTATGGAACCACCCCCTAATACCCTACCCACTGGGCATCTGTCCTTTATGTAGGTGGCTAGGCCAGCACCCCCTCCTGGGCTGGAGGCCATGTGCATACCCTGAAACCTTCCTTTCTCCTCCCCTCTTGCCATACCACCCCAGCACCCCCAACTCTTCCTCCTGTGGGATGCGAATTGAACAAGATAAGGCTGGAGCCAGAGCCCTGCGGCTCACCGCTAGAGACCACAGGCCTGTGGCTGCTCTCCTGGAGCGCTGTCCCAGGTGGGCCCTGGAGGCACCAGCCTGGCCCCCATGCTCCAGGGCCTCCCACTGCAGCACAGCTGAGAAGCACCTGCAGTCACTTCCTGCCAGCCGGCCTCAGGGTGGTTTCCAGCCCTCTAGGCTTTGGCCCGTGGGGACAGCAGGGTGGGAGAATCACACAAACATGAGTCTGTGCCATGTAACTTTGGGTGAGTCACTCCTTCCCTGTGCCTCAGTTTCCCCCATCTCTAATATGGGCGCTGTAATCTCTACCTTCTAGGGCTTTTGGACACTAGAGATGGGGAATGTGAGGAGTATGATGTGGGTGCTACCAACACAGGGACAAATGTCTGCTCCCTTCAGTTCCAGCCTGGCTCTGCCCACCCATTCCCAACCCCCACCACAGGAGTGACTCCCCCCACCCACCCAGAGACGGGGCTCATATGGTAGGAGCCAGCTCTGACACAGCCTCACGTGGCCTCTCTGAGACTTTGTCCTCCCAATGACACCAAAAGGCACTTTCCAGTCCAGGACCCCACCACTGACAACTTGTGCTGATCTGTGCCCACAGCACCTGCGTCTGTCCCTGAATGGCCATGGGCAGTGCCACGTACAGCACCTGTGGTTCCAGTCGGTGCTTGACATGCTGCGCCACTTCCACACCCACCCTATTCCACTGGAGTCCGGGGGCTCCGCAGACATCACCCTGCGCAGCTACGTGCGGGCCCAAGGACCCCCACCTGGTAAGACGCCCCACCTGGCAGGTGTAAAGGCTCAAGAAGACAGACAGGTGGGCAGTGGGAGGAAGGAGTCACTTTCAGGCCGCATCCCAGCATAGCCAGCTCTAGTGGGATGAGGGCCAGGACTTGGGCAGCTGTAAGTAATCAGGGTTGGAGGGAGAGTGGCAGGGGGGAGGGGTGCTCAGTGGCAGCACCGGGGCATTCCGTAGACACAGATGGACTCTGTGTGATCCCAGGCCAGCCCTTTCCTCTGGGTCTCTGGTCCCAGTCTGACACTCCGGGACTGAGAAGGTGGGGACTAGAACTCAGGCCGGGCACTGACGCGCTGGGTCCTGTTGCAGACCCCGGGCCCTCGCCCAGCGCCGTGCCTGCGCCCCCCGCCTGCTGGAGCGAGCCGGCCGGCCAGCACTACTTCTCCAGCCTCGCCGCCGCCTGTCCGCCCGCCTCGCCCTCGGAGGCCGGCGGCGCCTCGTCGTCTTCCGCCTCGTCGTCCTCGGCTGCGTCCCTGCCCGCCGCCCCGCGCGCCGCCGAGGGCCTGCTGAGCGCTCGCAGCCGCAGCAACAGCGCCGAGCGGCTGCTGGAGGCGGCGAGCGGGGCCGACGAGCCCCCGGAGGCCGCTCCCGGCGAGGGATCCCGAGGCCGCCCGCGGGCGGTGGAGAACCAGTACTCCTTCTACTAGCCTGGCGCGCACGGCGCCTGGGCCCTGGGGCCACCCGGCCCCGCCGTGCGCCCGCCACGCGTCCATCAGTCCAGCGCACCCTCTCGGCCCCAGTCCAGCGCTGGGTGAGAAAAGCGAAGCTCTTCAATGAAGACATAAATGTTATTAAAGAGCCTGTTTTAGGGACTGCACCCGGCTCTCCTGTCGTCCTTTCTGCTGCCCTGGCCATGAGCATGGCTCCTTCTAGGACTGCAGGGGAGAAGGGGATACCACACATGGGACCCCCTGTCGAACCCACCGTGGCCTGGCCCCTGCCCAGCCCCCATCCAGCTCTGTCTTAGGGGATCCAGCTCCCCATTGGCAAGGAGACAACAGGCAATACCTGAATGAGGCACAGAGATAACGCTCTGGGCCAAAGAGCAGGGCTCAGGGCGACTGCCCCGAGGTAGAGATTGGGGAGGGGGTTTTATTATTTTTTTCTTTATTGATTTTAGAGAGAGGAAGGGAGAGAGAGAGAGAGAGAGAGAGAGAGAGAAATAGAAACATCGATGAGAGAGAACATCGATTGGCCGCCTCCTGCATACCCCCACTGGGGATCGGGCCCACAACCTGGGCATGTGCCCTGACCGGGAATCGAACCAGCGACCTCTTGGTGCATGGGTCGATGCTCAGATGCTCAACCACTGAGCCACACCCACACCGGCTGGACTGGGGAGGGGGTTTTAGAGTGGAGCTGTGAGAGAGGGATTGGTGGAGGAGTGACCTGAGCAGAGGCACTCAGGCAAGAATAAAGGGTAGCAGAGGGTAGGGGAAGGAGGGAGGGGGGTCCTAGGGTGGGGAGGTACAGGGTGAAGGATGGGGAGGAGGGACAAGTCTAGGGCCTTGAATGCCAGGATGAGGAGATGGACCCTGGCTAGGAGACAATCAGAGTGTCCTCCGGCAGGTCAGTGGGGTGGTAGGGCAGGATTTCAGCACATTAGCCCATTGGGGGATAGAGCAGTGGGAGAGGCAGGTTTCCCATCTTTGACCTAGATTCAAACTTTGAAGTGGCCTAGAGAGCCCTCCCACCCCACCTTTACCCCTACCACTAACCACTGCTTCCCTGCAGGTGGAGGCTCAGGTGTGGCTCTGGTGTCCCCAGGCCCTGGAGACACAGCCTACTCAAGGTCCCAGCTCTCCAACCAGCAGGTAGTGCTCCCTCTGAGGAGGATCTCATTCCTGCTGAGCCAAAGTGCACCTCCCCTTCCCCTAATTCAAACTCTGCCTCCCCACCTGGGGCCACAGAGCCATGGTTCCCCTGGCCAGGAATGAGTGTCCTTGCAGGGCTTGCATCTGTGTGTGCATTTCAGACCCCCAGAGAGCTGATCCTCCCAGGACTGCAACTGGGCACCCACGTGTCCTTCTCCCATGTGAGGGCACTAGCAGCCTTGGTGGGCTCCCAGGGCTTTGCTGCTTCAGTTACTCCGACCTGACTCACAAAATGACCGGAGAGGAGGGTACAAGGCCAGTGCTCCAGAGAGCAGGCTGTACCTCGGCTTCCGGCATTTCCATCCGTGTGGCTGGAGCCCCTCTGCCCTGCTGCCCCTGTGCCCTGGTGATTCGGGGTCTATGCCAGGCCAAATGCAAGCCCCTATCCCACCCCGATAGGAGTAGAGGGGGGTCTGGAGTGAGGCTCAGTCTGTGCAGAGGCTGGGCAGCCGGTGAAAGTTCTGTTTGGCTGCCTCTGCCTCTCAGCCAGCTGCAGTCCCTAAACAGATGACTGAGCTGCAGACATCACCCCCAAACAAACTGAAGGCTTCATCCTTTCTCCCTCAGTGGATTTGCCCCCTTGGAAGGATTCAGGGTGGCTTCAGGGGTGGGGTTAATACTTGACACAGAGTGTGTCATCATTCAGACCCTACCGTCCCTCTCTCCTGACAGTCGGCCACTATGTAGGTCACTTTATCTGTTGAGTGCCCAAAGCAGGAATCTAGGCATGGAAGTAGGTGAGGCACTGACAGATGTCACTTTGCTGAACTGGGAGTCCAGAGTATGAGAACCTTGGAGAGGATCTGCCCCAACCCTAAGGGCGGCAGTCAGGCACTATTCCTAAGGTGTTCCCAGGTTAAAATGAATTTGGGGGAGAATAGAAAAGGGGATGACAGTCACCACCCAAGCTCTCCCAAGGGTGTTGCACTAAGACTCAGCAGCAGGTGGTCAAGTGAAAAGTGTGCTCTCTCCAGTGTGGTCCCATAATGAAACCCTCTGGCCTGTCACTCAAAGTGGTGCTTCCAGAAAACCAGACTCAGTAGGCATTTCAGGTGCCTGCTGTGTGCCAGGCCAGGTCTGTGGGGTAGCTGGGCAGGCAGCCAGGCAGGTGCATCACAGTGTGATGGGCAGCCACAGAGGGCGGGGGGCTGCAGATACAAGGGGCAGGGAGTGGGACATGAGACCAGCAAGGCTGAAAGGGCCTTGAGTGTCAGACCAGAACGGAAGGGCTTTAGCGAGTCAGAGCCAGTTTGAAATGGGAGCTGAAATGGGGTCAATTTTGTGTTTTAGACAGATAACCTTGGGTCCAGGGTTAGTGGGGGTGGGGAGGGAGGATGGGTTGGAAAGGAGAAAAATGAGGCCAGGGATCCAGGGAGGCTGCGGCATGTTTGGGGGTGGGGCAATGAGCTGGGCTGGGGCAGAAGAGGAGAACAGTGATGGAGGAAGGATCACCCATAGGCTGATGGAAGGTGGAGTGGGGAAAGATGGGGGATCCCTGACTTGAGGCTTGGAGAACAGTATGACCCCTGCTGGACCCTCTTGGATAGCTCCACCTGAGAAGGGCTGTGGAGAACACGGAATTCAATCCCGCACCTAGGAGAGAAGGAATAGATATCTTGCTGTCTCCAGCAAGGTACTCCCAAGGACTGTCAGTCTCTCTCTAGCCTGGGACCACACCATCCAACACTTTGCTGTCAGATCTCCCAGCTCTTTCGTCAGTAAGAGATGGGGTTAGGTGTCCACTAACCGAGCCACGGAAGGCTGATTTTGGCTACCCAAAGTCTCCAAGATGAAGATCAGAGCCATGGAGAGGTAAGCCACTGCTTGACACTCTCTGCTGGGAGGGGCCCTCGACCTAGAGGTCCACAGCCAGGCCAGGTCTGGGCCCATGAGCTTGACCAAGAGCGGCCGGGTCTCAGAGTAAACTGAGGGTGCGAGTCTCCCTGGGAGGGCGCCCGGGCCTGACCACATGAATGGGTTTCCCATCCTCAGCCCACCAGCCAGACCAAGAAATGGGAAAATGCTCTGCGTCCTGTTTCCAGACATGAAGCTGAACTTGCTCCAAGAAGGGCATTGCCATGGGCATGGAGGCGTGTGTGCTGGGGAGGGCAGCGTGTCCACACCCGAGTCTGCCCCACCGAAATGCAAAGCCGGGTATTTTAGAGGCCTGAAGGTGAACATTCCTTCCGAAAGGGAATCAATGTGCCAGCAACGATGCACATAAATAATTTCAAATAAACGATTTAAATAGACAGTTTCCTCTGGCAGGTGCTCCCAACTCAAGCAAGTCTGCGACCCTTTGGAGTAGAAGTAAAATTCCTGGGACCTGGAGGGGTTCTTACACGCTTGGCATTAAGAGACAGTAAAGCAGTGCACTCGTGCAGATTTTGAGTAATAAATCTCAATCATTTCAAAATCCTTTCAAAATGGGGGGAGAGGCTGCATCTGGCTGAGACTGTCGTGCTGTGGGTAGAAAGTGGCTGCAGTGCCCTCCCCGAGAAAGGGGTTCTTAATCTCTTTTGTGCCGCAGACCTCTTGGCAGTCTGGTGAAGCTTAGGGACACTCCCACACTCAGAATAATGTTTTAAAACTCATGACGTAAAATACATAAACTTGCAAAGGAAACCACTGAAAGTCAGTCAAAATATTAAATATAATAAACAGTAATTAAATAGATTTTCAAACTTGTGATGTAATATATATGCTTCTTTATTAACACTTTAAATAGCGAGCTCTAGCAGCAGCTCTAAAAGCTAGCATACGTACTTTCAAAGGATGATGAGTGCAGATAACACTTCAAAGTTTCTGCAATAACCAAGATGTGATGTGAAAATATCCCTGATTTCTACTCATGGCAAAGTGACAGGTGCTTCTAATACTGCTGTGGTTTCTCCTGAAGCGAAAGAAATACAATTTTTTTAAATCCTCACCTGAGGGTATTTTTCTATTTATCTTCAGATAGAGTGGGAGGGAGGGAAAGAGAGAGAAACATTGATGTGAGAGAGACACATCAACTGGCTGCCCCCCACGCGACCCCGATCAGGGCCGGGGACAAACCATAACTGAGGTCCGTACCCTTGACTGGAATCGAGCCCATGACTCATTGGTCGGCGGGCCGATGCTCTAACCGCTGAGTCAAACCAGCCAGGGCAGAAATACAATTTTTAGAGGTTAATTAAAATTAAGGTAGAATTGTATTCCCATTCAAGTTCATGGACTTAGTGAATGGTTTATCCATGAAATCTCAGGACCCCAGGTTAACAACCCGGCTCTAAAGAGTGAAGACAAATTACATGTATTGGAACAAGAATGTTCAGAAATGGCAGAGACAAGGGTGTAATAAGGAATTGGATCCCCCCATCCAAAAGCCTTCAGCTGGTCCCCACCCTGACAGTCAGCTTACAGCATAAATTAACCTCCTGATCTACTTTAACATAATCAAGAATATTGATCGTGTTAAACTGTACAAATTCCCAGGTCTTAGCAGTGAGAGGAGGGTTGTGTGGTTCTGGAAAATTCTCTATTACTGACCTTATTCTCCCTGTTTTGTACCAGATGGAGAGAACTAATTAAAAGAAAGAAAAAAAAGAAAGGTTTTATGCCATGTAGATTTATGCATTATAACTTTCAACTTGGAGCTTTGTCAGTTGGAAAGAAGTTTTATAACTTAATAGAGATTGAAGTTTGGTACTTGGGAGCTTTAAAGAACACTATGAAATTCACAGAGACTGAAAGCAGATTACAGGTTACCAGGGGCTCTGGGGAGGGAAAGTAGGGAGTTATTGCTTAATGGGTACAGAATTTCTATGTGGGGTGATAAAAAGATTTTGGAAATAGATATGGTGATGGTTGCATAAAATTGTGACTGTAATTAATGCCACTGAATTATACACTTAAAAAATGGCTAAAATGGCAAATTTTGTTATTTTTGTTTTACATACACACACCAAACAAATTACCATCTACACAGAACAGATTGGCAAAAATGAAAGTCATTCAATACTCTGTGCGGCCAAAATTGAATCAATGAGAACTTCCGGTGGAGTGGAAGAGGTACAAATTGATATGGCCAATTTGAAAAGCTTGGCGTTATGTAATAATGTTGAAGAAATGCATCCCTTTTACCCAGAAGTTTCATACCTATATTAAAGAATGATATAAACGTATTTCAAAAAATTTACACCATGTTCTTAATCACTATTCTCTGTGTTATTACTGTATTAATTTGAGCACCTAATTAGGTACCTTAGACCTTTCAATTTTCTGGTGTCCCTTAGGGGAAGACTAGAATTTCTTTTTCTTTCCAAATAAGAAACCTATGGACTTATATGCTGTAAATCTTATTCCAGAGTATTTAAGCTAAAAACAGAATTCATAACACACACACACTGTGTGAATTCAACCCAAATATTAGATCATATTAGTTCTTCTAAAGTGTAAAATAAAATGGTAGATAGATGAAAGGACAAAGTTAAGGGTCTAGACTTCTGCACCAATCAAGATGGGATAACATGGACCAAATATACCCTCCACTCTGAAATAATGGCACAGAAAACACTGGACATGGTGCGATGAAGAATAGTGATGTCTGAGAGGCAGGACACAAGTGAAGTGAGCCCTGCAGTTGTCCCAGCTGACTGCCTGGACCAAGTTTCCAGGCTGTGATGCAGGAATGGGAAACCCAGGAAGAGCCCAGCAGTCTCTCCAAGTTGAGTAGAGTTTGCAGGGCAAGTAACAGACAGAGAAGAGCTGCACAGTGAGCGAACTCCGGAGACCTGCAGAGGACCCTCCCTGACAATTCAGCTGAGAATTTTTGTTTTGTTTTGTTTTTTATCCTCACCCGAGGACATTTTTGCATTTATCTTCAGATAGAGCGGGAGGGAGAGAGGGAGGAAGAGAGAGAGAGAGAAACATCGATGTGAGAGAGACACATCGCGTGGTCGCCTCCCACACGACCCCAACCGGGGCCGGGGACAAACTGCAACCGAGGTACATGCCCTTAGCGGGAACCGAACCCGGGACTCTCAGGTCCACGGGCCGACACTCTAACTGCTGAGCCAAACCGGCCAGGGCCAGCTGAGAATTTTGAATGCACGTGTGGCAGGTGCATGTGAAGAAACTGCCAGAGGCCAGGGAGAGAACCATCTGAAAGGATGGGAGCAGTGCCCAGGCTTCCAGTAGCCAAAGTGGGAAACCTGAAATTCAGAAATACCATTTAGTGTATGAAGACAGGTCTTGCCTCTGTAGTGAGGAGAATTAGACAGAACAGCTCTGATTCCACGTGACCAAGTTTAAAAGCAACACCTGAAAGAAACAAAATTCTTCAAGTAACCTACATGTGTCCCAGACCAAAACTCAAGGATATTTAGAAGAATACAAAAATATCCAGCATCCAACAAGGTAAAACTCACAAGGTCTGGCATCCAATTAAAAATTAGCACACACCCTGGCCAGTTTGGCTCAGCCGTTGGAGCGTCGGCCCGCAGACCAGAGAGTCCTGGGTTCGGTTCCCGCTAAGGGCTCGTACCTCGGTTGCAGTTTGTCCCCCGCCCCCGTTGGGGTCGTGTGGGTGGCGACCACTCGATGTGTCTCTCTCACATCGATGTTTCTCTCTCTCTCTTCCACCCTCTCTCTCTCTCGCTCTATCTGAAGATGAATGCAAAATTGTCCTCTGGTGAGGATTAAAAAAAAAAAAAATTAGCACGCATGTGAAGAAAAAGGAAAATATAACCCATAACGAGGAGAAAAACCAGTCAAGCAAACTGACCCAGAAATGACACTAGTGATAGAATTAGTCAACAAGGACATTAAAACAGTTGTTACAACCATACTCCATCTGTTAAAGAAGCTAGAGGAAGGATGGGACTTGTTAAGTAGAAATGTAGAAGACATAGCAAAGTACCCAAATCAAGTTTCTGGAGATGGAAACTACAATGACTAAAAAGAAAAAATACCAAGATCAGATTAATGTCAGATTGGGCAATGCAGAAGAAAAGATTAGTGAACTTGGAGGCATGACAATAGAAACTATGCAGAGTGAATCACAGGGAAAAAAAAAAAAAAAGCAATAAAAATGACCAAGCACAAAAGGATGAATAGTGTATGATTCCCTTTATATGCAATATCTAGAATAGGCAAATCCATAGAGACAGGAAGTAGATTAGAGGTTACCAGGGGAGGAGAGAACAGAAGTTATTGCTTAATGATTGCAGAGTTTCTGTTTGGAGTGATAAAAAATTTTTTTGAAATGAATAATGGCGACAGTTGTACAACATTGTGAATGTAATTAATGCCACTGAATTGTACATTTAAAAATGGTTAAAATGGCCCAGCCAGTGTGGCTCACTGGTTGAGCATCAACCCATGCACCAAGAGGTCGCTGGTTCGATTCCTGGTCAGGGCACATGCCCAGGTTGTGGGCCAGATCCCCAGTGGGGGGCATGCAGGAGGAGGCCAATCGATATTCTCTCTCATTGATGTTTCTATCTCTCTCTCCCTCTCCCTTCCTCTCTCTCTAAAATCAACAAAGAAAAAGAAAAAAAATTTTTAATGATAATTATGTAAATATAAATATTTTTGTCGTATTATTCAAAGCTGTCTAAAAGATCACCAACTATTTAAAGCAAACATAGTAACACATTATGGAGTTTATAACAGATGTAGAAATAAAATGTATGACACTAGAACATTGGCTGAGAGGTGAGAAACAGAAGTATACTGTTGTAAAGTTTTTAGAATATATGTGATGTGATATATCACTTCAAGGCTGGCTGTGATGAGTTATAGCCCAAAACAACCATTAAAATAACAAAACATATCTAATAAGCCAGGAACAGAGATTGAATAGAATAATGGAAAATACTCAATAATCCAAAAGAAGGAGAAAACAAATTAAAAGACTCTTATATCAGCACAAGAAAGGGCTTAGTAAGTTATAATCAAGTAAAAATATCTACATAAATGTATTATCTTTTTAATTTTAAAATACACTTTTAAAAAATATATTTTTATTGATTTGAGAGAGAGAAGAGAAACATCGATGTGAGAGAAGCATTCATTGGCTGCCTCTTGCACACACCCCGACCAGGGATCAAACTCACAGCCTGGGCATGTGCCTTGACTGGGAATCGAACCAGCAACCTTTCGATGCATAGGATGACGCTCAACCAGCTGAGCCACACCATCCAGGGCTACCGTTTTTGTTTTTAAATAAAATGTAATTTTTTGTTGTTCTGTCATCCTGCAGTACCCCAGTGCTAATATGAAACCATAAAAATCTGCATTTCTATGGCCCAGATTTTGGTCTCAATTACAGTGTTTCAATATCCAGGGCCAATGCTCCTTGGAAAGAGAGCTGATTCCATGTTTGAGGCAGAAAACCTCAAACTGGGCCTAAAACATCTTGCTGCCAGAAAGTAAGAATGCTTTCAAGGCTAACTGGGGATATGTTGCCACAAAGAACAAAGAGCCAGCTTGAAGGGACAGCCACTGGCCAAAGAGTGGCAATTGCGGATCAAAAACAAAAATAAAGTTCTGGTCAATGAAGTAAGTTGAGTTTGTACAAGACCATGAGTCTATGATACTCAAAAGGGACAAATATTTTAGGATGTGACTAACATGATGTTAAAAATTTCCACTGAGACTCAAAATTGTGATAGATATGAAATCCCGGAGGCAGCTCATCAACTACAGGATTTACGAAGGAAATGGTCATGGGATGATTCTGTGTCCCCTGGGTCCGCTGCAAGGGTTGGGAGAAAAGAAAGGGGGAATGGGAGCTGACACTGTGCTGAGCTCCTCCCAAGGAGGCAGTGTGGAGGTGGTGCTCTCCACGTGTTCCCTGTAGCTGAGGAAGAGTGGACTATTCTCTTGTGTCTGAAAAGACTGGAGCGATCTGTGGGCTCAGGATGGAGGAGGCTGCTCTCCTGGAGTTCATCTGGCAAGACAGACAGGAGTATTTCCTGTGCATCACACCACAGGACGTGTCTCAGAGAGACCCGGTGTTGCATCCTCTGAAGAACACAAGAAGGTGCCCACAAGAGGAGTCACCTCTAGACTTTGGCCAGGCTCAAAAAATGCCACGACATCCAGCCACATAGGAACCATCTCCTTGCCTTACGTCTCCTACCTCCTACCTTTTTTACCTTACAGGTCAGAACAGCAGCGAGTAAGTGGGGCAGGGTGTCAGCAAGGAGATGGGGCAGAATCCACCCACAATCTCCTTTCTGGACCTAAGGTTCTCTCTCTGCCACCAGCCTGAGCTGGGGAAAGAAGAGAAGTCTTTTTTTCTTTTTCTTTATTGATTTTAGAGAGAGAGGAAGGGAGAGGCAGAGAGAGAGAGAAATATCAATGAGAGAGAACATTGATTGGCCGCCTCCTGCATGCCCCCACTGGGGATCGGGCCCACAACCTGGGCATGTGCCCTGACCTGGAATCGAACCGGTGACCTCTTGGTGCATGGGTCGACGCTCAACCACTGAGCCACACCGGCGCGCAAGGAGAGAAGTCTTAACACTTGGAAGGGAAATGGCTCCTCCATAGTGCCCTGATGACCATGCATGCCCTGTGGCCCTCCCAGGACATGAGAACACAGGAAGATTGTGAGGAGCTGCCTCCTTCTCTTCCAAGAAGGTTGGCCTGAGCCAGGTTTTCATCGCCCCGTCCTGGGTTCTAACGCGGTCTGAGGTTTTCTGCCTCACCCATCTCAGGTACAGCCGCAGGCAACTGATCTCCTGGGCCAGAGCGTGGAATTGGCTCCCCGGCAGCAGGGTGCCCCACCCCTCCTGTTCCGTTGTCACAGTTTGGGTGTCACCCTGTTGAACAGGGGACACAGGGAGTTGACACCTTGGCTGATCTTGCTTTTGCTGTCTATGTAAATGAGAAACTGTCTGAATCTAAAAAGGTCTTATTGTTTCTTTACCAGCCAACCTGTCAGCAGCGCTTGATACCCTTCAGTGAGTTTGAAGTTGAATCATAACTTAGTCTAAATTGGGACTGTGTTTTGTGACTTACAATGACAAGAGGACCCTTTAGGGGCAAGCAGGAAAATGGCACCTCCTTAAGTTTTCATCTCGTGGCAGGGGTCGAGTACCCACCAGATACGTTTTTATCGTTCAACTCTGTTGTCAGCTCTGCTCGAGTTCCTCCTTGGGAAACGAAAATGATGTCAAATGTTTCAGAAAGTTTATGTTCCCAGACAAAGCGCAGTGGTTTGGTTTTGTTCTATTGTGTACAGTAATTTTGATTCAGAATTGTGTTTAGGCTGATGTTAGATTCTCCTCCAGAACTCCATCAGCCACCCTCACTGCCCACCTGAGAGGAACCTTCTCTCTAGAGGCAGGAGTCTTGGGAGGGCACAGCGGAAGTTTGATTTACATTGATTGGAAAGTGCTTCCTTTGTGAACTGAGAGTTAAAAGGCTCTTCAGCAAGTACCTCGGGTTACCAGTTTAAGTCTTTAATCCATCTCCTTGGAAAGCCATGAAAAAGAAAAATACCACAGAGCAATTCCTAAAAGTGGACGAAAAGTGAAACAAATACCTTAGCTATGTGGCAAGCCAGTGGCATAATTAAACAGTGATTTGCTAGCACATTCCCAGAGGACACTATCCTAAGGATACAAGCGCTACAAAGAACTCTTAAGCAGCACTGGGTAATCATATTGTTAGTAATAATACTGATATTACTATTTTGAATTTATGTTACATATAGTGTAGAGAACAAATAAGTGTGTTAATGTCATTAGGAACCAAGATAAGGGAAAAGAGACACAAATATTAAATCAAAGAAGTTATGTTAAAACTTTATTATTTAAATTTAAATGGAAAATATCAGTATGCCCATAATTTTTTTTCACTTTCTAAACTACTTATTTTCCAGCTCCGCCCACTGAGAAGTTTCAGAAACTATAACAACAGCTCTGTGGCAATGGCATCCTCCTGCCCGCCTATGGTCTCTAAATACCATTTCCCACTGAAAGGAACGAGGGCCCTCTGGAGATGGCTCATTCCAGGTTTGCAGCAGGAAATGTAGAAGATGAGCCTAGAAAAATCTTGTCATGTCAGAAAGCAAAGATGGAATCAAAGACTCCTAGAATCTTTGCGAAAGAACATAGGAGCCAGCTCGCAGGGGCTTCTACTGACCAAAACTGCAACAGCCTGAGCCTCAAAAAAAAAAAGAAGAAGAAGAAGAAGAAGAGCTGCAGTGAATTAAACCACCTCAAATGTAACCCCAGTCTAATCATGAGAGAACCATCAGACACTAATCACAATAAAGGGACATTCTGCCCTGGCCGGTTTGGCTCAGCGGTTAGAGCGTCAGCCTGCGGACCAGAGAGTCCCGCGTTCGGTTCCGCTAAGGGCACGTGCCTCGGTTGCAGTTTGTCCCCGGCCCCGGTTGGGGTCATGTGGGTGGCAACCAATCAATGTGTCTCTCTCACATTGATGTTTCTCTCTCTCTCTCTCTTCCCCCTTCTCTCCCTCCCACTCTATCTGAAGATAAATGCAAAAATGTTCTCGGGTGAGGATAAAAATTTAAAAAAATTAAAATATAAAGGGACATTCTACAAAATGTCTGACCAGGACTCCTTAAAACTGTCAAGATCATCAAAAACAAGGAAAGTCTGAGAAACTGTCACAGCCAAGAGGAGCCTAAGGAGACATGACAGTGAAATGTAATGTGGTGTCCTGGATGGGCTCCTGAAACAGAAAAAGGACATCAGGTAAAAGCTAAAATCTGAATGAAGTATGGACTTTAGTTAATAATAATGTGGCAATATTGATTTATTCATTATGCCATGCCAATATGCCATGCCAATGTAAGATAATAATAAGGGATGCACCCCTATGTTAATAGCCAAGATTTGGGAGCACCCCAAATGCCCATCAGTAGATGAGTGGATTAAAAAAAGCTGTGGTACATTTACACAATGGAATACTACTTGGCCATAAAAAAGAAGGAAATCTTACATTTTTCAACAGCATGGATGGACCTGGAAAGCATTATGCTAAGTGAAATAAGCCAGTCCGAGAAAGACAAATACCATATGATTTTTACTTACATGTGGAATCTAATGAACAAAATAAACAAACAAACAAAATAGAAACAGGCTCATAGATATAGAAAACAGACTCACAGCTGGTAGGAGGAGGGTTGGGAGGCTGGGTGAAACAGGTGAAGGGATTAAGCAAAAATATAAAAAACTCATAGATACAGACAACAGTATGGTGATTACCAGAGGGAAAGGGGGGGTAAATGGTGATGGAAGGAGACTTGACTTCAGGTGGTAAACACACAATACAATATACAGATGATGTATTATAGAATTGTACACTTGAAACCTTTACAATTTTATTAAGCAATGCACCCCAATAAATTCAATTTTTTAAAAAATAGGGGAAACTGAATGCATTGTGTATGGCAACTGTATTATCTTTGTAATTTTTTGTAAATTTAAAACAGTTCTGAAAACTCAAGTTTATTAAAAAAACAGAAAATGGCCCAGCCAGTGTGGCTCAGTGGTTGAGCGTTGACCCATGCACCAAGATGTCGCTGGTTCAATTCCCGGTCAGGGCACATGCCCAGGTTGTGGGCCCGATCCCCAGTGGGGGGCATGCAGGAGGCGGTCAGTCGATGTTCTCTCTCATCAATGTTTCTATCTCTCTCTCCATCTCCCTTCCTCTCTCTCTCTCTCTAATATCAATAAAGAAAAAAAATTTTTTTAACAAAAACAGAAAATGTACTTAAATAATTAGTTAATAATGACACTAAAGAGAAAGGATTCACTGGTCACCTTAGCAGGTTATAGAGTACCAACTTGTTATTTGAAAATGTGTAAATAAAGGGAAAGAATATGTATTTATGCTGCCTTTTCTATTCAAACTCTCTTTCAGAGTGTTTTAGTTTGGGTTCCAAAAGCCAGTCCTTTAATAAAAGCTTGAATAGCAGGTAGTTTATTTGGGAGGTAATCCCAGAAACATAAGTGAATAGGTGGGAAAAGTGAGACAGAAGGGAAAAAGCCAGTGAGTGCAGAGACCAGATTATTGTCAAGAGCAACTGGGACTTAACCCTTCTAGACACCCTGGAGCGTTGTGGGGAGCAGCAATTTTCACCCCGTGTGCGCGAGAATTTTAACACGCAACACCTGACTATTTAGTTAGGGGCACTGACCTCTATTTCCTTATATTGTCAAATAAAAAATGACAACAGCCAACATAACAATTGCTGTCTTGTGTGAATGAATCAAAATTATACCTACTTTTTTGTCAGATCAGCAAAAAACATCTTTTTTGGTGTGCCGCAGAATTTTAGTTATTAGTTTATATGTCCCATGAGATTAAAAAGGTTGAAAATTGCGCTCTATAACACACCTGTATTAATAACTTATTGATATAGCCACCCCAGCTTTCTTAGAGTTGATATTTGTTGGGTATATCTTTTTGTATCTTTATATTTTCAATCTCTCTGTCATTGTACCTAAAATATGTCACTTGTAAAAAGCATGTAATTGGTTTGTTGTTGGGTGTTTTATTTTTTATCCTTTTTCATTGTTTTATAGTATTTATTTTTTTAATTTTTATTTATTGATTCGAGAGAGAGAGAGATCAATTTGTTGTTCCACTTATTTATGCATTCATTGGTTGATTCTTGTATATGACCCGATGCAGGATGACACTCTAACCAACTAAGTAACTCACCAGGGCTATAGTATTAATTTTTTAATACATTTTTCTATTTTTTCAATTACAGTTGAAATACAGTATTATATTAGTTTCAGGTGTACAACTAATCACTATTAGATATTTATATAGCTTACAAAGTGATCATCCAATTAAGTCTAGTACCCATCTGACACCATATGCAGTTATTACAATATTATTGACTGCATTCCCTATTGTTGTTGGTTTTTTATTTTTTTTTAAATTTTTTAAAGACAACACTTTATTTTTTTTAATTATTATTATTTTTTTTTATCCTCATCCGAGGACATTTTTTCATTTTTTGTTCAGATAGAGTGGGAGGGAGAGAGAGGAAGAGAAACATCGATGTGAAAGGGACACATCGAGTGGCTGCCACCCGCACGACCAACCAGGGCCGGGGACAAACTGCAACCGAAGTACATGCCCTTAGCGGGAACCGAACCCGGGTCTCTCTGGACCGCAGGCCGACGCTCTAACCGCTGAGCCAAACCGGCCAGGGCTGTTGTTGGTTTTTTAAAATTCAGTCGATCTTTGTCTCTTGGAGATTAAGAGTGTTTAGGACACTAAATGTAATGTGATTGTCTATCATCTTGTTACCTGTTTTCCATTTGTTCCATCTGTTTTTTGTTTTTCCTTTCCTTTAATCTTTTGGATGAACCAAATATTATTTTTATTATCCTACTTTATCTCCTCGGTAGCATTTTGGTTATACATTTTTTTCCTTTCTCCTGGTTAATCTGTAGATTATAATATGCCTTTTCCTTATTACACTTTACCTTAAATTAGTATTTAACCACTTGAGGAAGGATGTCAGAACTTTGCAATAAATAATTCCATTTACATCTTTTCCTCCTGACCCTTTGTGTTATCATATAGTTTACTTCTACATATGTTAGAAACGTCAGTATACACTGTTATTATTATTGCCTTAAACAGTTGATAGTCTTTTAAATATTGTTATTGTGGTGAAATATACAAAACTTAAGATTCACTGCATTAACCATTTTAAGTGTACAATCCAGTGGTATTAAGTACACTGATATTGTTGTGCAACCATCACCACCATCAGTTTCCAAAACTTTTTTATCTTACCAAACTGAAACTCCATACCCATTGAACACTAACTTCCCATTCTCCATTCCCCCTGCTCCCTAGTCCTGACAACCACCATTCTACCTTCTGTCTCTGAATTTGACTATTCTAGGTAGCTTCCATAAGTGGATTCATGCAATATTTGTCTTTTGTGTCTGCCTTATTTTATTAGCATACTGTCTTTAAGATTCGTCCATGTTGTAGCATGTTGTAAAGCTTCCTTTTTAAAGCTGAATAATATTTCACTGTATATATATACCACATTTGTTTATCCATTTTATCTGTCAATGGACATCTGGGTCGTTTCCACCTTTTGACTATTGTGAGTAATAGCTGCTGCTATGAACATTGGTGTTCAAGTGTCTGTCCAAGTCCCTGCTTTCGATGCTTTTAGGTATATACCCAAAGTTGAATTACTGGATCATACAGTAACTCTGTTTAATTTTTTTTTTAGAAAATGTCATGCTGTTTTCTACATCTTTTTTAAAAAATATGTTTTTATTGATTTTAAAGAGAGAGGAAGGGGGGGAGAGAGAGAGAGGCACATCAATGTGAGAGAGAAACATCGATTGGTTGCCTCCCCCGTGCACCCCAACTGGGGATTTAACCTGCAACCTGGGTATGTGCCCTGACCGGGAACTGAAACAGGGACCTTTCAGTGCACAGGATGATGCTCAGCTAACTGAGCCACACCAGCCAGAGCTCTACAACTTTTTAATTGCTTCCACTTATTTATCCATTCCAGGTTTCTTCCTTCCTTCCTGACGATCCAAGCTAAGATTTGGGATTATTTTTCTTTGGCCTGAGGGTCTCATAGTATGGATCTGCTGGAGATAAAGTCTCTCAGCTTTCGTTTGTCTAATAATTTTGGCCTTAATTTTTGAAGAATTTTTCACTGGGGATAGATTGCTAGGTTAACAGAGTTTTCTCCTTTCATCACTTTAAATGTGTCATTCTATTTCTTCTGACTTCTATGATTACTTTTAAGATGTAAGCCACGCCGGGCTGGTGTGGCTCACTGGTTGAGGGTCAACCCATGCACCAAGAGGTCGCCGGTTTGATTCCTGGTCAGGTCACATGCCCAGGTTGTGGGCTCGGTCCCCAGTGGGGGTCATGTAGGAGGCAGCGAGTCAGTGTTCTCTCTCATCGATGTTTCTATCTCTCTCTCCCTCTCCCTTCCTCTCTCTCTGAAATCAATAGAGAAAAAAAAGAAGAAGTAAGCCACTATTTTATTGTTCCCCTGAATTTAATATGTCTTTTTTTCTCTGGCTGTTTTAGGACTTTTTCTTTATATTTTTGGTTTTCAGAAGTTTGACTCTGATGTGCCTAGGTATGGTTTTCTTTGTATTTATCCTGCTTAGGGTTTGCTGAGCTTCTTGAATATGTGGATTCATATATTTCATCGATGTTAGAAAAATTTCAGCCATTATCTCTTCAAATATTACTTTGGTGCTTTCTCTCTGTCCGTTCCTGTTGGGTCTGCTTTTCAGCATAGACTTTCCTCCAGCTACAGGAGATGAGAGTCTTTTTAGGAGCTGCCCTGTAGGCACTCTTTTGGTGCTGAATTTCATTGGCTGCCCTGAGCCTGTTATTCTCTTTCTTCAAGTTTTCTAGGGCAGTTAAGAAAAGCCAGCCAACTCTACAATTTATATAATTGCCATTACCCCCATATCTTTCAGGATTTAAGGCTATAACATAAGTTAGATTTTTGTTAACTGAGATGCTGTATCCAGGCAATTCAAAAATACCTAGCACTTATGGGCAACCTTCAGCTTATGTGGTGAACTCAAAAGTTGGCCAAAGAGTTGTGGATTGTGGCATCACTAGCATCTTCTATACAGGATAACCAAATTAGTAACGAGGAAAGTTCTTTAGAGGAAAATACTAGCTGATAAATGTACAAGGAGTGATAAAATTAGAAAGTCAACAATTTGTAGCACTCAATGAAATTAATGGATTCAGGAACAACATTCTAGGCTGCAAAAACCATTAGGTAAGGTTTTTGGAGCTTTATAATGGATGGATTAGACCACCAACTTCTAATCCCTTCAACCCTAACATGTCTAAAAGCAGGACAACTAGTTACAATGGGGAGCCTCAGGTGAGAAAATGGAAAGAACACAGCACCTCTTTTGAAACAAAGAAAAACAAATTAAACCTGAATTTAACCAAGTCTATAGATCTAACTATAAGTTTACACAAAAATAAATAATAATAAGAGGATAAATGAACATTTCAAAGGACACTAAAAATTACATTTGGCCAAATCCTATAGAGAAATTCTATAGGAAAATAAAATACTCTGCTTCTTCAATAAATAATTGTCATGGGGGGAAAAAGAAAGAGGACGGGAACTGATATAGATAAGACATAGGAACTAAATGTAATAATCTAAATGTAAAATAATTTTTGAGATAATTGGGAAAATTACAACATTGACTGGGTATTTGGATGATACTAAGGAATTATTGTTGATTTTTTAGGTGGTATTATGTATTTTTTTAAACATCTCATTTGTTAAGAATACATCCAGATGAAACAACATGATGTCTGGAATTTACTTTACAGTACTCCAGCATGGCAAGGGCAGGAGGGCAGAATGAAAAAATGTTGATAATTGTTGAAGTTAGGTGATGGGTACATGAAATTACTTTGTAGTCTCTTTTCTTAAGGCTATTTTTATACCCATAATTTAAAAAAATTTTAAAGCAGAAATTTGATGGTAAAGGCAAGGAGAATACCTGGAGAAGAATGTAGAGTCTGGGAAGATGGTGCATGCCTATATGTTGAAGGAGAGAGTGAGAATACCAGAAAAAGAAGGAACTGCTGGTGGAGCCAGAACTGGAGGGTCCTGGGAAATAGAATACAGAGCTCAAGTGGCAGGCTTGGCCATGGCAAGGGTGACAATTATATACCAGCTTCTGTTTGTTGAATTCTAGCTTTATTCTGTTCACACATTTGATCTTGATTGGCCCTTACAATCATTCCATGAGATAAGTATAATTATCCCCATTTTAATTTATTTTTTTCTTTATTGATTTTAGAGAGAGAAGAAGGGAGAGGGAGAGAGATAGAAACATCGATGAGAGAGAACATCAATTGGCCACCTCCTGCATGTCCCCCACTGGGGATTTGGCCTGCAACCTGGGCATGTGCCCTGACCGGGAATCAAACCAATGACCTCTTGGTTCATGGGTCATCACTCAACCACTGAGCCACACTGGCCAGGCTAATTATCCCCATTTTAGAGATTAAAAATTAAGGGCCAGAAAGATTGATGACTCACTCAGGGTCAAATAACCTGTCAACAGCAGATCCAGGATTTAAACCAAAGTTGCTGTACTTCCAAAGCTTGTGGTCTTTATAGCTGTGAGACAGGATGGAAGAGAGGTGATGAAGTGTCAACCACTGGAGGGGAAAGAGGGGCAGAATTAGCAGCCTTCATGACTTATGGCCTCTTTTCCTTGTGAAGTTGGATGGGAGGCTCTTAAGGACAAAGATGTAGGACCTGCTGAACACACTGGGGCTACCAGGGAGCTGAAGAGGAGTGAGTCACATTTCTGGTCCAAGATTATCTGGGCCAACCAGTGAGACAGAAGTATCCCAACAAGGAAATTCAACCAAGAGAATTATCAGGTTCCTCACGTGGCCCCCTCCCACTCTGCAGCAGCTTCAAAAAACATAGATGCAGTTACAGAGAATGTGAGTTGACCCAAGCTGCATATGAGTCAGCAAAGGGGGGAAGCTTCCAAATAAAGCTTGTGCAAACTCAGCTGCTACTCAGAGCCCCAATAAGGGGAAGCGATGTCTAAGCTTGCCTCCATCTCATCACGCTCTGATAGCATCTGAACTTCTGTTCTCTGCACAGGTCTGCCCTGCCCCTGGGTGGAGGCCTCCATGAAGGGAAATGAGGCCAAAGGAATAGCCAGAGAAGCATGGCAGGATTTTGTGGGAGCCCCGGGCGTTAGAGAAAGGAGAGGTGAAGCAAGCTGCAGGGAAGAAGTAGAGCCCAACGCATCAAGAACTTTAAGCCAAGGAGTTGGTTTGCCTAGTGGTATTATAGCATAAAAATTAACAACACATAGGCTTTGGAGTCAGACTCTGTGTTATTATCCCAGCCCCATCTTGTACTAAAATATGACCCTGGACAAGTTATGTAAGCTCTTTGAGTCTGGTTTCTTTATCTGAAAAATTGAGATTAAAAAATAGTATCTACTACTAAGATTTTCAGTCCTGGTAATGATACATTACCTCCAACCAACCTACTCAGTAAGGACGTTAGAAAAGATGCCCAAAATATTTTTTAAAATCTGCTTGAAGCATTGGAATGTTAAGGAGGTAGAGAAGAATTATGAGGCTGAGGTCTGAGAGGCATCAGAAATCCAGAGGTGAGCCCAGCATTTCAGGCCACATTTCCTAAAGTTGTCTGCCAACTTGGAAGCGAAGGATGAATGTCTGAGAGCCCGAGGAGCTTTCTGACAGCCGTGTCGGTCTAGGGAACAATTATTTGAATATAGGATCCGCCAAGATAGGGGTTGTTATTAAAGTCTCTGTGCTTTGAAGTGAAAACCACAAAGGGCTGCATCTTCAGAGTCATAGTGAACCAGAAATAAACTAGCTCTCACATGGACTAAAGTCCAACTTCTAATCATCTTAATTCCTGAAATTGAATTATAATAATCATGGACTGCTAGAACTCTCAAGCACTAGCAATGTGTATCCTGGCAGAAGTAAATTTAAATCCTCTTTGGAAGTAGTCAACATAATCCTAAATACCCATTTAAAAATAACCAGGCGTACTAGGAAATAAGATATCAGGGAGGAAATCCAGAAGAAACAACAGATAATAGAAACAGATGTGTGGGGCTTTCAGATATTGGAATTATCAGCAATTTTTAAAAATATCTGTTTATTGATTTCAGAGAGAGGAAGGGAGAGGGAGAGATAAAAACATCGATGAGAGAGAAACATCAATGGGCTGCCTCCTGCACACTCCTTACTGGAAATCAAGCCCACACCCAGGCATATGCCTGGACTGGAATTGAACCAGGGAACTCCTGGTTCATGGTATAACGCTCAACCAACTGAGCCACAACGACTGGGCAATCAGCAAATTTTAATATGTAAGATTAAATAAAAAACTTCAGCAGAGCCCTGGCCGGTTTGGCTCAGCGGTTAGAGCATCAGCCTGCGGACCAGAGAGACCCAGGTTCAGATCCCGCTAAGGGCCTGTACCTCGGTTGCAGTTTGTCCCCGCCCTGGTTGGGGTGGCAACCAGTCAATGTGTCTCTCTCACATCGATGTTTCTGTCTCTTTCTTCCTCCCTCTCTCCCTCCTGCTCTATCTGAAGATAAATGCAAAAATGTCCTCGGGTGAGGATAAAAAAAAAATAGTATCTCTCTCAAAATTCTTGTGAGATCAAGCATATTGAAAGTGCCCAGTACTCTGACTATCATTGAACTGGAGCATTTTGAGTGTGACCTGCTCATGTGTGTAGAACTCAGCAGAGGATTTGGGGGTGGTACACATATTCATGGGAGGTCACCCTAGGAAGGGGTGGGCAATGTCAGGGGCTGAGAGGTCATGGGCCAGGCTGGACAGGGCAGTGCATCTCTCCTACTGAGTCTTTCAACCAGCAGCCCATGGAGTCCCCCAAACATGGGGGTCCAAGGTCAGAGATAGGGAGGTACTGTAGTGAGTCTGACTGGGCGATCTGGAGAATGGGGTCATGCCAGCTGTAGCTCTAAGCACCTTCTACCATTGTTCAGTGAGGCCTGGTTCAGAAAGAGCCCTGGCCTGTGAGTGCTAATCAGCCTTGGCCAGAGCAGCCAGGACTCTGTCCTGTGGGTGTGTGGGGCCCAAAAGCAGAAATGTGGGGGCTTCATCCACTTTAGCCTCTAAGCTTCAGAAAGCCTCTCACTGCCACCCCACCCTTTGGCCCCACACTGGTCAGGGAGTGAGCTGCCTCAGGGAGACACAATGGGTTAAAGGATGGCAGTGCTCCCCAAAGCCACCTAGACAATGTGGGGTTGGCTCCCCTGCAACCTGGCAAGGCAACTTTTGTTTATTATGTCAAGTGTATTGAGGTATAATTTTTTTTTTGCTTTATTGATTTTTAGAGAGAGAGGAAGGGAGAGGGAGAGAGAGATAGAAACATCAATGAAGAGAACATCAATTGGCTATCTCCTGCATGCCCCCTACTGGGGATTTGGCCCACAACCCGGGCACGTGCCCTGACTGGGAATCGAACCGATGACCTGTTGGTGCATGGGTCAATGCTCAACTGCTGAGCCACACTGGCTGAGAAGGGGTATAATTTTTATACAATTAAATTCACCCTTTTTAAGCATATAGTTCAATGAGTTTGACAAATGTATACGTTCATATAACTAAAACCACACTCCAGATGTACATGTCTGTCACCCAAAATGTCCCTTGGCCCTTTACAATCAATCCCGTCTCCTACCCTTGGGCCTTGGCAACTGCCAGTCTGTGTTCTGTCCCTATCATTTTATCTTTCCCAGAATGTCAAGTAATGGAATCATTCAGGTTGTAGCCTTTTGAATTTGGCTTCATTCACTAACCATAATGCTTTTGAGAATCATCTGTGTGGTTGCAAGTATCAATAATTCCTTCCTTTCTATTGCTGAGCAGTATATCGCTGTATGGATATATCACAATTAGGTGGACATTTGGGTTGTTTCCAGTTTGGGCAATTATGAATCAAGCTGCTCTATGCATTCACATACAGGTCTTTCAGGGTAAATTCCTCTAGGGTAAATACCCAGGAGTGAGAGTGCAGGGTTGTATGGTACATGTATGTTTATCTTAATAGGAAACTCAAAAACTCTTTCTGAAATGGGTATATTTCATCTTTTTGTTTTTATTCCCATTGGTGGAATTGTTCTTGTCATCAACAGCAGGACCACTGTGGAAAGACTACTAACTCAGTGAGAAATTCAAATTATTGAATAGTTGTAAAAAATGTTGCTGTTTCAGTTCAAGTACCAACCACAACTCTAGGAATTGAAGTAGGAGTGACCACCCCTCCTGGGTGACCCACTGTCCTGGTTTACCCAAGACTCTCCTGGTTTTAGCACTGCAAGTATTACATCCTGTGACACCCCTCAGTCCTAGGACTAAACTGGGACAGGTGGTCACTCTACTATTGAGTGTCAGGCACTGTGTCGGGCACTGTACATCCATCACATCATTTTATCCACAGGCCAGTGTCAAGGGTAGGTTTGCTTGTCCCATCTTGAGTATAAACAGCCTTTGCGAGGTTAAGTTGATTTCCCAGCCCACATTTCAGAATAGGTGGAGCAAAATATTGGCAATAGGACCACCAGACTCCAAAACACTGGTGTCTTCCAGACCTCATTCCCTAGGTGCTGAGATTTGGGCCTCCAGGATACAGGCCAGCAAGTGGGCCTGGGTGGAGCTTTGCTGCCCTCTTGTGGCAGACATGGTAGCACTCTGGGTCTGAGCCTACTCTTGTGTGGCAGAGGCTGGGAAGGCACCCTTTACTTCCAAGGAGAGGACCTCAAATCTGGCCTCAGCCCTAGAAGGATGCCACATGGATGGCCCTCACCAGTGTCTGCTGGAGGACTTGGTCCAGCTGTGAGTCACGTGATCACTTAGGGCCTCACAGACCCAGGGCCAGACTGCTGGGTTTGAGCCTGTGTGATCCTGAGCCAGCCACTCATCCCTCTGGGCCTCAGTTCCTTATCTATAAATCAGAATGACAAACATGTCAACACACTTAGACTAGGCTTAGACTGAGGTTGTCATTACCAGCTCCTTCACACCCACATGCCTTAACTCTCCCTCACCTTTGTGTACTCATTCACTTCATTCACTCACTTCACTTCCATCCAGTAGTTACTTACCAAGTACCAACTCTATGCCAGATCCTGAGCTGGGGATGCCAGGGAGATGGTTGCCCTTCTGGCTCTGTAATTTTCCGATAATCTGTCTCGTGTCTTCCTTTCTTCCTTCACCCTGGTGTATCCATTTATTTATTGAGTGTTCTTTTTTTTCAATTACAATTGACAGTCAATATTATTTTATAGAGTGTTCATTTTTTTCTCATATTTTCACTCATTCAACTTCCTTATTCATTCATTCATCCAGCCATCACTTGATCATCTCATTTACATGTTCATTCATTCTTTAATTGTTCAGGCAGTTGTGACTCCCTCCTTTCCTCTCTCCTCATTCCCCTGTTCCGCAAGCATTCTGGAAGCACCACTCTACTCCAGGCCAGGATTAGATGCTGGGATTCTGGCTCAGCTCTCCCCCCAGACTTGTGGGTAGACAGATGGTGAGGACGCACTGTGGTACCTACCACCTGCCAGCTACTGGGACCCAGAGCAAGGGAAGCACCAAGAAAGAATCAACTGTCTGCCTGGAAGAGGGGACTGGTGGCAGTCATAGGTTTCATGGAGGAAGTAGCATTTAAGCCAAGCTAAGAAGGGTGTGTGGGAGTTCTCCAGGGAGGAAATGATACTCCAAGTAAAGTCTTTTTTTTTTTTTTTTTTTTTTGTGGTGTGTTTGGGGAAAAGTGACGTGCGTGTAGGGTCAAGTGTCCCTGACCACACCCAGACCAAGCCTTTCCTAGGTTCCAGTTATAGACCGGGGCCACTCAAGAACTTCCCCTAATTCATCACTCTTGGCCCCTGGAAAAGTACCCACTATCAGATAGCCAAGAATGTTAGTGTTAATACAGCACCCTATCACAGGAGTCATCTGTCTAACCCCTGGACACTCAGTGGGTGAGCTAGCTTGGGCTGAGCAGGCAGCAACAGCAGTAGTATCTGAGGTACCTGGCCCCCAAGGACCCATGGTCGTCCAGCAAATGTTTGAGTGCCTTATTGTGAGCCAGGCCTTGCCCCAGACACTGGGAATACAGCAGTGAACAAGACAGATCTTCTACTCTGCAGCAGCAGGCAACAAATGATAAACGAGAAAACCAACTATTGTGAAGACCACCGAGAACATACCTGTAGCTGAACAAGTTGGGTTTATTACCTCTTTCTAGGAGGAAGACTGTACTTACTTCAGCAAGAGGGTGTTAAACAGAACTTACAGAATTTAGGCTTAGGTGGAGGGTTCAAGTATGTGGGCTTCTACTCTGGATTAGATGCTCTCACGAAGCAGAGACAATTCTATGATTGGTTATCTTAAATATTTAAAGTGGGAGGAATGAATTGAGAACCCAATGCTGTAAAGCAGCAGCAGTTACTCATATTAACCAGAATGGTGAAAATGTTTAGTCATTTTCTGGTTTCAAAGATATTCATGTTTTTCCATCAAACATGATTACAGAGCATTCTTGTTTGTGTTTTGCTCCATCACGGTCACAGAAAGGCCTAGTATGATGTTGGTGTTCTCGGAAATTGTTATGTCCAACAGGAGAGCACCAAGGCCTAGCTATGAGTGCCAGGCCAGCTCCCAGATGTGAGGTGCAGCTTTTCTCTTTCTCGTAAGAAAGTCTCATTCACTCAACTGAGGTATATTTGCTAGGTGCCAGGTGCAGAGTAATTCCAGGTGGGCAAAAGAGATAGGTCCAGGTCCTTAGGAAGCTGTTTGATCTGTCTTAAATAAACAGATTGTCAGAAATGGATAGGGGGAGTGAACTAGACCTAATTAAGGGTCAAGACAAAGGCCCAGGGCCGGAGGGGAGGCTGAGAGCCATTAGCAAGCAGGACTGCCAGCGGAGCCAGGACGCGCACGCGACAGGAGAGGTCGGCTGGGGTAGAACCCTACCGCACACAGCGTTCCGCTGCCGGGATTTGCCCAGAAACAGGAAATGAAATCAAGCAGCTCTGATCAAAACAACTCACTCGGCCTCGGGTTCATGAATATTCAGCAGGCTGCTTTCAGTTTGCGACTCCGTCCCAGCCCCGCCCGGCTGGGAGACTGCGCGTGCGTCGCTGGCGCGCGTGTCTGTCGTCATACGTCCGCGCCGCCGCTCGCTAGGAAAGTAGGGGGCGATCATGGCGAGTTCAGCCGCCGCCTCGGTGCGACCACCGAGGCCCAAGAAAGAGCCGCAAGCGCTCGTCATCCCTAAGAATGCGGCGGAGGAACAGAAGCTCAAGCTGGAGCGGCTCATGAAGAACCCGGTGAGTCGAGGCGCGGGCTCGTCGGCCCTCCGAGTCCCACTCCCTTCCGTTCCGGCGCCTCTGAACTCAGGAGTTCAGTACCCGAACCGCAGCGCCAGTCCTTAGTAAGGAGTGGGCTGCCCCTGAGCTAGCGAGCTTCTTTCTGCCCGTAGGTTTCAGCCCAGCCAGGATGGGGGCGCTGTGGAGCGGCTTTTCGTGCTCCAAGACCTTTTCCAGTTTAACTTTTTGTGAACCGAAGCGTTAGACTGGAAAGATAGGTGGGTTAACGCAAGGGTTATTTTCTTCTAAACAGTACCTCGTTCGAGGTGTCAGGGCAAGTCGCTCCCCCTATCCAGGCCTCAGTCCCCTCGGTCATAAAACGATTGGATGAGAAGGTCTCATATCTTTTACTAGAAAGGGTTGACCCTTCACATGTAGTGTAGGGTTCAAGTTGGAGGCTCCAGGCATACATGGTGACTTCAACGTTTCTGAGTTTTTCTCTGGAAAGTTAAGAATAGCCATGACAAGAATGTGGGCTGGTTATGATAGACCCCAAAGTATACAGGACGTAGTAAAGTTAAGACAGGGAAGAAGATAAAATCAGCTTTGAGTCCAAGGAGCAAAGCAGCCTTCATTAGTCTAGCAAAAAGCCTTTGGTGATTAGAGATGTGACTTTGTCAGCAGATTTATATTTATAAATGCTTTCCTGTTTAAATATTTCAGGACAAAGCAGTTCCAATTCCAGAAAAAATGAGTGAATGGGCACCTCGACCTCCCCCAGAATTTGTCCGAGATGTAATGGGTAATGTCTTTTGGGAAGGCTGTGTGTATGTAAATATAATTTTTGAAATGTAGATATAAAAACTCTGCAGTTAGCATATGTTAATTAGATCTCTAATAGGGAAAAAATGTTCACTTACTCAGTATTTTGCTCTCACAACAAAGTGGTTTGGCATTAGAGAATTTTCTTATGCATTGTTTTTAGTAATGCCTTGAATTGGTTATTTCTCAGTGGAAATCGTTTTATTATTTTGTTGGATTGTAAATTAACATATACTAATTGTAAAGAAAAATAAATAATAGAGGTATTTTAAAAGTTTGAACCACCTGTAATTTCATCGTTCCACTTGTAACATTCTGATATATAGCTCTCCAAACTTACTTTTAGACAAAACCACTGCTGCTTAAGAAAAAATACTTTTAGAAAAATATGGTTGTTCTACACATACTATTTAGTAACCAACCTTTTTCACTAAATATATTATGGACATCTTTTCAGCTTAGTAGAAATTTAGCATGTCAAATGTGAAATCATCTGTTGGGGAGGGAAAGGTCATGGGCATTCCTCTAGGTTTCTGGTCACTGAACTGCATTCTGTTTTCTCCTGTCAATACTGCATTGGACTGGAACTTTTAGTGACTTCACATTCACTGTTCATGCAACAAATATTGAATGATGCCTACACTATGTACTAGGCACTGTGCTAGATTCTGTGGTATAGTGGGGAATAGGACAGGCCGTCCCTTCCATTACTTGAGATTCTTCCTTTGGTCACTTTTAATTAAAGGTAACCTATGTTGATAACTGGAGCTCATCAAGAACTCTGAACTGTCCTGGCTATAGGTTCAAGCGCTGGGGCTGGCAGTGGAGAGTTCCATGTGTATAGGCATCTGCGCCGGAGAGAGTATCAGCGACAGGACTACATGGATGCCATGGCTGAGAAGGTCAGTGAACAAGGAGGCTGACTGAGCCCTCGGGTTTGGGCAATGTGCACTTAATAACTTTTAGAAAAGAAATATTTGCAGCAGAGTAGATACACCTGGTTTCTGTAAGGACTACTTTTTAAAGATGGCATCAGAAACAGACATCAAGTAGAGTTCAGGTTATTCCTAGGTCAGACTCAACACAGCAAAATAATCACATTAGGAGATGAATGAGGAGCAGGAGACTTCCTTGTGTATAGAAGGGCACAGCAGAGTCCCCTCTCCCCTCAAGGCCATTTGCCATGAAATGGAATAGAAAGCAGGATCTCCCATACCACTTGAGTTATTATTTCTTTATTGTTCTCTCTCTCTTTGGCTGAATGCCTATAATTCCAGGTAGCTGTGTCTTTTGTGTGAATAATAGTGTGCTTATGTGTGTCTGCTTCTTTTAGTTTTCTAGCTTGGAGGCTGGCATTTCTTCATGACATATGTCAAATAATGGTTAACAACTGAGAATTGCTCTAGAAATTGTACTATAAGAACTATATTAAGCTTTCTGTTACTTGACTGGAAGAGCCACAGATCTCTTTCCTCTTCTGGACATATCACTTGTTTTATTTTTCTAATTAAATTTTAGAATTATTTTATCCAAACGAAAAATCTTGCTTTTTTTTTTTTTTTAATCCTCACTGGAGGACATTTTTGCATTTTATCTTCAGATAGAGTAGGAAGGAGAGAGGGAGGAAGAGAGAGAAACATCTATGTGAGAGAAACACATCGAGCGGTTGCCACCCACATGACCCCAACCGGGGCGAGGACAAACTGCAGCCGAGGTATGTGCCCTTAGCGGGAACCAAACCCCAGACTCTCTGGTCCCTGGGCCAACATTCTAACTGCTGAGCCAAACCGGCCAGGGCTCTTGCTGGGTTTTTTTTACTAGAATGGAGTTGAATCTGTAACTTAACTTGAATGAGAATGGATGTTATAGGGTTTAGTCATCCCTTCAAGAAACTTTGTTTCTTCGTTTGTTTAAATCTTTTTTATCTCTCAGTGATTATTTGTTGAGGTTTTGCATATGTCTCACCACATTTGGTTGCAGTGATGCTAGGTGGTCCTCTATTTTATTATTTGATATTAATGAGATACAGAGAAAAAAATACTGACTTTTGTATAGTAATACTATATTTGCCCACCTTACTATTAATAAAAAGCAAATATATGGCTGTTTCTTCATGATTTTTCAAATCTGATTTCTTCTCTTAACATTGTGCATGAGAGAGTGCCCTTTGTTCTTAATCTTAGAACATGCACTGGAAAAGTCCTTTTCCTCAGTCTTGCCATAATGGCCGTTATTTCATGGAATACATTTATACATTTAGTGAGATTTATACATTTATACATATACATAATAAAAATTATATTTGTCTGCTTTTTATGAAAGAGAAAACTACTTTATCCAGTAATTTGATTTAAAAAGATTCTTTGTAGAATTTACTTCTATACAAGAGAATAAAATACTTTTAAAAGTTAAACAACATTCATAAAAATAGAATACTACTTAGCAATAAAAAGGAACAAATTACTGATATATGCAACAACATGGATGATTCTTAAAACACGCCAAGTGAAATAAGTCTTGGACAAAAGAGACCGTGCTAGATGATTCCATTTACATGGAAACTAATTTATGTGGGGAAAAAACCTAATCTATGTTGGGGGGTGGGGAATCAGAACACTAGTTGTCTCTGGGAGATGGATGAGGGGTTGACTGGGAAGATGTATAAAGGAACTTTCTGGGGTGATCAAATGGTACACTCAAGATTTAGGCATTTTGTTGTGTGGACCTATTACCTTAAATGGAAAAAAACAGAAAAACCATAAGCAAATATTAAACTTTAATTAATGATATGTATGTTAGAAGTGAAATGGCCTTGATGACTGCAACTTACTTTGAATTGCATCAAAAAAATAAGATGGATTAATGGATAGATAGAGGTATAGATAAGTAGGTAGATATGTGATAAATGTCAATTGTAGAATCTAGGTGGTGGGTATATGCACTGTATAATTCTTTCAACTTTTCTGTGTTTGAAAATTTTCAGTATAAAACACTAGGGAAAATACTAAACCAAAGGGACAGACAAGATACAGAAGAAAATGTATAAAATTTATTGGAATGGCAAAAAGTTAAGTTTAAAAAAATGTCTTTGTGATTTTGGGATTATTGTCGTCGTGTTTTTTAGTTCGTATTTGCTTGTCCTGCAGCCTTTCTTAGTCACCAGATGTTGGTGATTCCTCCCCAGCTACTACCATCCCCTGGTTTGTAACATTCACATATATGTATATACAGGTGTTGGGGGTGGTGGGAATGGCACCAGGTGTTAGACCAGTGGTGTCATACCAGACCTGGGTTCAGCAGTCTCGGTACTTGAGTTCTAGCTAGGAAAGAATTCAGAGCCAAGACTCAAACTGTAAGAGAACATTGATTTGGAAAATCACAGAGGTGGAAGAAGTAATTCATAGAAGAAATGGGCTTAGGAAACAAATTATAGAGATAAAGGAAGGGCCCTTGGAGCTTAGAAGTAAGGACTGGAAAGGTGATGTGCCTGGGGGGATGGGGAGGGGAGTGGGAAGGGAAAGGCAGGGGTACCCTGGGTTCTTAGTCCTAAGCATTTTAAGGGTGGAGATTTTAGCATAGGTCCCAGGGGAAGATCTCAGTAGACTATTCAGCAGCTTTCCAGGTGTGTCCTTTTAGGGACCAGGTCTCCACTGATGGATTGGTCGGCACCAGGGCAGGGCATCCTTATCCAGTGCAGCTGGTCCTGAGGTCAGCTGTGGGATCACTTGTCTGGTTTTGCTACTTTTCTGGGCCTGGAGCTGAAATACAATTGAGGCCTAGATGTTATCTCTAGGGAAGAAAGGTCAGAGGGTCCAAACCGCATGACCAGCCATATGCTGGGGGAGGAAAGGTCACCCTGGGGACAAGGTCCCACCCTACAATTGTCCTTTGCTGGGCACCCAGGACTTTCCATCTTGCTCTACTTCTGTCTGTCTAACTGCCTACCTAATGGTTTCCTGTCACTGTCTGTAAAGAAAAAATACACTCCTATGTGTCTCTTCTACTCTCAGTGTTCTACTGTAAACTGACACTTCTGATCTCCAAATATGTGGGAGTTTTCTCACACCAAGCAATTCTGTGACACCAGCCTGTGTGTCATACAATTTTAACTCAATTCTGCCACTGTCTCTCTGGAGATAGGGGCAGATAACTCAGGTTAAGGGCTCAGTCCCACAAGGCAGCCCCCCTCTCCCCTTCAAAAGCTAATCAGAAGTCCAGCTTCTCATCTGTACTAGATTTTAGATGTATTATAAAAGGATATAACTCAGGAACAGCCAGATGTGAAACCGGACAATGAATGGGTCTGGGCTGCCTGTCATTAGTTGCGCTAATTAAGCAGAGACAAGGTTGAATCGTATGTGAGCTTTTATTCCAGTGTTGCCTTGCAGTATGGGAGAGCAGCAGGTGTCCTGTAAAACTCTGCTCTGAACTCCCTCAGATTGCTTATATTGGGTAGCTACTTTGGGAAGGGCAGGTAGGCAGAAAGGAATAACAGTGGATTTTAAAAAAAAAAACAGTTACAGCCCAGCCGGTGTGGCTCAGTGGTTGAGCGTCAACCCATGCACCAAGAAGTCACCAGTTCGATTCCCAGTCAGGGCACATGTCCAGGTTGTGGGCCTCATCCCTAGTTGGGGGCGTGCAGGAGGCGGCCAGTTGATGTTCTCTCTCATCGATGTTTCTATTTCTCTCTCCCTCTCCCTTCCTCTCTCTAAAATCAGTAAAGAAAAAACAAACAAACAAACAAAAAAACAGTTACAGATTAAGTAGGCAAAAGGAATAACAATGGGTAAAACAGATTGCAGACATGGGGAAGTAGTATGGGCTGTGGCCAGGAAGGGTTGTCTCCAGTGCACCCCCTCCAGGACTCCGAGTTTGTTAGTCTTTCCATGTTGACCAGTTTTTCTTTGTTCTCAGATAGGGAGAATGGACAGCATTCCTGAGGTAAACTCCCAGGGTGTACAACTCCCAGCCAGGTCAGAATGCGCTTTCTTTTATCAGAACAAAGCAATCATGATTAATAGAGCAAGGATGCTTAACATTTCTTATAACTATGGCTAATACCCCACCATGATTAGTTCTCTATATTCTATTTTTTCCCACCCCTTTCAGATGGAAGAAGGGGTGAGGAGCTTCCCTGTCCTCTCCCAGCACCTCCACATATTCACCAACCTGGAAGCTATTTAAACTCCATCCTTTTGGCCCTGACCGGTTCGGCTCAGTGGTTAGAGCGTTGGCCCTCGGACTGAAGAGTCATGGGTTCGATTCCCTGTCAAGGGCATGTACCTGGGTTGCAGGTTCATCTTGGGCTGCACAGGAGGCAGCCAATTGGTGTTTCTCTCTCTCCTTCCCTCCTTCCCTTCCACTCTATCTAAAAATCAGTGGAAAGGTATCCTCGAGTGAAGATTAACAGTGACAGCAAAATAAATAAATAAGTAAACTCCATACTTTCAGATTTTTGGAGACTTCATTATGTAGGCACCATTGATTAAATCGTTGACATTAACTGATTGATCCCACCTCCAGCTCCTCTTTCCTCCCAGGAGGTCAGGAGGTGGGGCTGAAAGTTCCCCTGGCAACCAGCCCTCTTTGGTAGGGGCTTTCCAAAAGTCACTCATTAACATAAACTCTTGTGGTGAAAGGGGCTTGTTATGAATAACAAAAGACATCCTTTCACCTTTATCTCTGGAGCTCTTTCAAGAATTGGCAATAAGACTAAATATAATAAAAGATGTCCCTATGGCTCTTATGGGAAATTCATGAGAGTTTTAAGAGCTATATATCAGGAACAGTGGATGAAGATCAGATATATATTTCTTATTTAAGTCACAATATCATACTAAGTACCTGGCTAAACAGGAGCCAGTAGTGTTCCCTCTCATAGTTTCTCTTACATTTTGTTGTTGTGCCTGAGTGGTATTGTTATCAGAGGACTTCCTCGAGGGTGGAGAGGCGGGGTGTCCCTGCAGGGTTGGGGCTTTTCACGTGTCAGGTGACCTCCAGGTTCTTGATTGCTCCAGGAAAAATTTCAGGACACAAGTCCAGGGTGAAAGTGAGAGTAAATTTATTAAAGCTTGGGACTGGGAGGCAGAGGAAGGGCCCCTAGAGACAGGATCAAAGGGTAAGCCCAGGAAGAGCTGCTGCTGCCCATTGCTCCCCTGGGCGCAGGCCTCATCAGGACCCTCAGAGCATAGGATAGAAGAAGCAAAGTACACGCTTGAGGAAAGAGGGACACGAGTGTCCTCAAGGAAGAGTGTCCTCCTTTGTCCTGAGGGTTTTATCTGTTTTCTATAGGTGGGAATTATAGAGGAGGTGGGGGGGGAGGGAGATCGCTACAGAATATTCATTAGGTTTCCAGTGTGCCATTTAATATGCTGATGTATTAAAATGAGTGTATAATGGGGTCTGGGTTCATTTTCTGGTTAGTTTTACCTTTATCTTGGATTAGTCTGGCTCTGATTGGTTTTTGTTATCTGGCTCCCTCACTATGGTGATTTAAACCATCTGTTCTTACGAATCTTCATTTAGGGAGGGGAGGGTCTTGTGAAAGTGGCCCTGAAGACCTAGATGTGTTTATAGCACCCCCACTGGTGTGACTTCTAGAGCTCTCATATCCAGCTCACAGCAGGTCTAAATAAATGATGTGGGTTTTTTTTCCAGCAAAAATTGGATGTAGAGTTTCAGAAGAGACTGGAAAGGAATAAAATTGCTGCTGAAGAGCAGACTGCAAAGCGTCGAAAAAAGCGGTAAGGGCTTTGTGGCATCCCATAACTAATGAGACTTAAGAGCAGAAAATGGGAAGTATGTGGTTGGTGAAAGAGTCCTTGCAGTCAAAAGTTTACCTGTATAACCTGTCAA
Source organism: Tadarida brasiliensis (assembly GCA_030848825.1). Taxonomy (NCBI): domain Eukaryota; kingdom Metazoa; phylum Chordata; class Mammalia; order Chiroptera; family Molossidae; genus Tadarida; species Tadarida brasiliensis. Next base: position 104,561,180 of record CM061258.1, on the reverse strand, counting down.
TGTAAGAAACATTCAGACCTATAGAGAATTTTTGTGAGTTTAATTGAGCCAAACTGCCGACAATTGTCAGGAAGCAAAATCTCAGTGGATTAAGATAATGCCCCAGAGAATGGCAGTTTTGCACCTTATTTTATACATTACAATTAAAAGAGAAGAGGCAAGTGAGTTACATGAAATTCATTGGTGATTGATTAGGGAGGTGGGAGAAAACAAAGTGGGAAAACCTCTGGGATTGGATGAAAAGTAAAATGATGGACACAAACATCTTTTACAAGATAGTTAACAGTCAACAACCCAATAACAGTAGGGGATTTATGGCCTCTGCCCTGAGGGGTCTGGAAATGGGGAGTTACCCTAACATTCCAATGTAATGTTAGCATAGATGCAAAAAGACAATAGATAGCCTCAGTTAAGGTGAAGGTTGACCTTTGTCAGGGAAGATTCCAACCTAGAACATGACTACCTGCTATAAACTGCTTTTAGTTAAAAAGTTTTAATTTCAGACCATCCTTTGTGGTTACTCTATGTCTTTGAGTTTGCAAGGTTGCCATTGCAGGCCTTCCCTGCACTTGTCAGGTTAGCATATGGCCCCTTTTCATCCACAAACCTATAGAGGTCTTGGGTGCTAGACGCCGCCATGGAGCAATCCAGTAGAGCAATCCAGTAGAGCAGTGGTCCCCAACCTTCCTAATGCCGCGACCCTTTAATACAGTTCCTCATGTTGTATGTTGAATTTATTTGAGCCAAACTGATGACAACTGCTGGGAAGCAAGATCTTAAATACTCCCCAGAATGGAAGTTTGCAGCTGCTTTTATACATTTGAAACTGAGGGAAGGAAGTTATGTGAAGGTGGGAGAAAGTAAGGCAGAGACTGGATTATAGGATAATTAACCAGATTATATGCTCTTTTGAACATGGTTACTTCTGAAAAGAGACATTTCAAAGTTCTGTTAACCTAGATGCACTGAAACAATGGCTTGTTTGAGACAAAGATAAACCTTTTACTAAAGTTATATTCTTGGGGTGGGTGTGGCTACCCACCAAGACCTGGTCATGTGCCCTGACTTTGAATGGAACCAGCTACCTCTTGGTACATGGGGCGACTGTTCAACCACTGAGCCACACCACCGGGCCTGAACAAGATTTTTAAAATAGTCCCTAAATATCTTGGGATGAAGAAGCATTTCCAGTGTTTTTGAGATTGCTTTAATCACCTCAAGACTCCAGAAAAAGCTTGATAATGTTGATGATGATGGAGTAGCAGAATCATAATAAGAAAGTTTGTTTTTTTTTTTAATCTTCACCTGAGGCTATTTCCCCAATGATTTTTAGATAGAATGGAAGGGAGGGAGGGACAGAGAGAGAGAGAAACATAGATGTGAGAGTGAGACATAGATTGGTTGCCTCCCCCACAACCCAACCAGGGACTGGGATTGAACCTGTAACCTGGGTACGTGCCCTTGACCGGGAATCATACCTGAGACTCTTCAGTCTTTGGGCCAATGCTGTCACTGCTGAGCCAAACTGGCCAGGGCAAGAAAGTATTTCTTTATTTCATTACTGTAGTGTTTGTGTGATTATAATGTCTTTAAAGATCCTATAAGTAGATGTTTTCTAAAATACATAATGAGACTTATATTACTTTTGTAGCCAGAAGTTAAAAGAGAAGAAATTATTGGCAAAGAAGATGAAGCTTGAACAGAAGAAACAAAAAGAAGGTAAGTAGTACCCACTTTTCTTGGTTGTGACCTTCCTTGGTGTTAATCTGTCAAGAATGAGATTTAGAGTTAGGAACTGGTTGGCTGGCCAGTGAGGAAATCAGGGATTATTTCTATTAGTTAGGGCTCATTTAAATTGCACATGTCAGAAAGCCAAACTGGGTTAAGCACAAAAGAAAGGTACTAGCTCACGTTAAGTCCAGTACAGACCTTCATTCAGGCATGACTAGTAAAAGAGCTTCGAATTGTTATTGGCATTTCCTGTCTCCTGTCCCCTGGCCTCCTGTCCTCAGGTAGGCTTATGTCCTCCCTGTGGTTGTGAGGTTCCTGGGAACTACACCCTGCTTTATTCTTGTCCGGTAGGAAAGACTAAGGAGATATCCCTAGCAAAGATGTTTTTGTGTTCTGATTGAGACACTTGGCAAGTCAGTTAAGAATACTTTTGGCTTCCTGGCTAGGTGGCTCAATTGATTGGAGTGTTGTCCCATACACCTAAAAATGGTTTTGGGTTTGATCCCCAGTCAGGGCACATACAAGAGGCAACTGATTGATGTTTCTCTCTCACATCATTGTTTCTCTCTCTCCCTACCTTCCTCACTCTCTAAGAAATCAATAAAAACATCCTCAGGTGAGGATTAAAAAAGAAGAAGAAGAATGCTTTTGGCTACAAGAAACAAGAAACCTCAACTAGCAGTAGTTAAAGAATAATTCTTTTTTTTTTTTAATTGATTTTAGAGAGAGAGAGAGAGCTAGGAAACATCAGTGAGAAACATCTGTTGCCTGTCTTCTACATGCCCTTCCTGCTGGGGATTGAGCATGCAACCTGGGCATGTGCCCTGACCGGGAATCGAACCATTGACCTCTTGGTGCATGGGACAACACTCAGCCAACTGAGCCACACTGGCTGGGCAGAATTCATTTTTCTTACATAACAGGAAACCGGTTGTAGGTGGCAGCCTGGTATGGTTCAGCAGTTCAATTGTGTCAGGCCCAGCATCCCTACAGTTCTCTTGGCCTTTATCCTGTGGGCATGATATGGCTGCTGCAGCTCCTGGCATCACACCTATGTTCAAAGCAGGAAGAAGAGGGAAGAGAAGTGCTACCTTTCTGGTCTGGTTTTGTTTGTTTATTTGTTTTTACTGAAGAGCAAAACATCCCCCAGAAATGCCCAGCAGTTACCACCTTATATCTATCTCATTGATCATTGACTAGGTCACTTTGTTATCTCTTGCTGCCATCAGGCTAGACAAATAGAAAAAAGAATTGTCATGACTATCTTTAACCTATCATGATCCATTGCTGGGAGCTGGGTACATAGCAACCCTAGACAGAATTGAGATTTTGTTAACAAGGAGGAATAGGGGGTGAGTAATGTGTCAGCATCCCACAGTGCTGCCGGTCTTGTCTACCTCTGAACCCACCACAAGGCCAGAAGTGCCATCCAATCCCCTGAGAGCCCCTGGGCTGAGAATCAGGGACAGGGACCCCAGATAGGAAGAACCAAGGATGCTAAGAGACCAAAAAAAATGGTGACTCCATAACATTACTGAATCTGTGGCAATTCCTTGATTGACTAGGCATGTTTCCTGATTGGACAGTTGTGATTTTTGGTTTTAAGATAAAGTCAGACTTTCGCTCACACAGTGCAATATGATTGGCCCCTTCAAGGACTAGTTGAGTTGTGAATGTACTGAGACACACTATATAGTATAATTTTTTTTACTGTTTCCTATCATTTCCTAGAAGGAATTATTTTATAGTGCCTGGGGAAAAGGCTGTTTTACACTGAGTCAAGTTGAAGAAAGACAATTCTTGCAAGTGTAAGTTTCCAGGCAGCTGCCAGACAGGTCAAATAAGAACAGACTTCTGTGTGTGGAACTTCTGAGGTGCTCCCAATGCAGTTGACCTCCTCCAGTGTTTGGTAGGCTGGTAGTTTTCATAGCTACTATGATTATGAGGCTGTTGGTTTGGGGGGCTACTTCGGTTCTAGGGAGAGGGTAGGGAATAGGGCAAGTTAAAACACCACAAAGCTTGCTGTTCTGACCAGAATCCAGCCATTTTTCTCAAACAATCCAAGGAACATTTCCAGAGTTCTGAAAAAGTTTATTTTGATGATTATTGTCAGTGTTCTTGATGCTTTTATTAAGAAGCAGATTTTTAGAAAAGATCTTTACTCTGCCATTCTCAAAGTGTTTCCAGCCCTTTAAATTTTAATATACCTATATTTACAATATGTTTCCTGTACACATCAAATTTTGGGTCATGTTTTCTGATCCATTCTGACAATCTCTATCTTTTTATTGATATATTTGGATTTTAGGACAACCATTTTATTTGTTTTGTTGTTGTTCCCTCTTTTTTATATCTCTGTTTTCTCTTTCTTTTTTTTTTTTTAATTGATTTTCGAGAGAGAGGAAGGGAGATGGAGAGAGAGAAACATCGATGAGAGAGAAACACCAGTCAGCTGCCTCCTGCATGCCCTCTAATTGGGGATTGAGCCTGAAACCTGGACATGTGCCCTGACCGGAAATCGAACCAGGATCTCTCAGTCTGTGAGACAATACTCAATCCACTGAGCCACACCAGCCGGGCTGTTTTTGTGTTTTTAACTACAGTTGACCCTTCAATGTGGAGGTTAGGGGCACCAGCACCACCACATACAGTCAAAAATTTGAATATGTATAACTTAAGTCAGCCCTCCACATATACAGATTCCCATCTATGGATGGAAAATACTATTTCTAATCTGCAGTTGGTTGAATCTGCAGATGTAAAAACATAGGGATACTTATTGGGAAAAAATCCACTTATAAGTGGACCCTGTTGTATGTCCCTTTTTGTAGTTTTGTTGTTTCTTTTTAAATATTTATGTTGGTTTTTAGGGAGAGAGAAGGAGAAGGAGAAACATTGACATGAGAACGGAACATCAGCTGCCTCCTGCATGCCCCCTACTGGGGATTGATTCTGCAACCTGGTCATGTGCCCTGGCTGAGAATCGAACCAGTAACCTTTTTGGTGCACAGGACAATGCCCAACCAACTGAGCCGCATCGGCCAGGGCTCTTCTTGTAGCTTTTTAATTGTTCCTCTAGAGCAGCGATTTTCATCTCGTGTGCTGTGGTATACTAATTTGCTGCAAGAATTTTTAAAACATGCAGTACCTGACTATTTAGTCAGGGGCACGGACCTCTTTTGGTGTGCTGCAGAATTTTAATAATTAGTTTATGTGTGCCATGAAATGAAAAAGGTTGAAAATCACTGCTTTAGAGATAACTATATATGTACTACTTTCACAGTCTACTCAGAATCAGTATTTTACCACTTGATTTGGAATGTAGAAACTTTTCACGACAAACCTTTCTTTACCCGTTATGTTGTAGTTGCCTTATATAGTACATGTGCATACATTGAAAACCCCATCAGATAATGTTACTTTTGTTTTCAATCATCAAATGTATTTTTAAGATCTCAAGAGAATAGTTAACAATAGTAACCAGATAGTTTCTGTTGTTTTCCCTTTGTTCCTAATGTTCTAGGCTTGCCTCTGGTATCATTCCCTTATGTCTGAAGAACTTCCTTTATTCATTCAATTAGAACAGATCTGTTGGCTATGAATTTTCTTGGCGTTTCTTCATAATGATATATCTATATGCTATATCTATATTTCTATATCTATATGCTATATCTATATTTCACCTTTCTTCCTAAAGAACATTCTCACTAGATACAGAATTCTGGGTTGGCAGTATTTTCTTTCAGCACTTTAGAAATGTTCCACTTCCATGGTTTCTGATGAAAAATCTGCAGTCATTCAAATTGTTCTATCATTATTTTTCTCGCCACTTTGGAGATTTCTGTTTAGATCAGCAGTTTGATTATGATGTGTCTGCACATGGATATCCTTGGGTTTGTCCTGTTTGGAGTTCACTGAGCTACTAGAATCTATAGGCATGTGTCTTGTCAAATTTGGGAAATATTTTTTTTTTTTTTTGTCTCTTGTTCATATTGGATAATTTCCTGTTGCTCCAACTTCAAGCTGTCTTTCCTGTGTCATCTCCATTTTGTTATTGATCCTATCCAGTGAACATTTTTTTTTTACTTTTATTTTTTTAACTCTTTATTATTGAACGTATTACATATGTTCCCCCCTTTTTTTCCCCATTGACCTCCTCCTCCCCAATCGCGCCCCCCTCCTGCCTTCCCCACACTATTGTCGGTGTCCATTGGTTATGCATATATGCATAGAAGTTCTTTGGTTTATCGCCCTCCCTGCCCTCTTCCCTTTGAGGTTCGTCAGTCTAATAACCAATTTGTACTTCTTAATTCCTTCATCTTTTTCACCCCTCCCCCCAGTCCCCTCCCATCTGGCAAGCAACAGAAAGTACTCTGTATCTATGAGTCTCTTTCTGTTCTGCTTGCTCATTTTGTTTGTAGATTCAATTGTTGATAGATATGTATTTATTGCCATTTTATTGTTCATATTTTTGTTCTTCTCCTTCAAGAAGACCCTTCAACATTTCATATGATACTGGTTTGGTGGTGATGAACTCCTTTAGCTTTTTCTTGTCTGGGAAACTCTTGATAGCTTTGCAGGATAGGGTAATCTTGGTTGTAGATTGTTACTTTTCATCACCTTGAATATCTCTTGCCACTCCTTTCTGGCCTGCAAAGTTTATTTTGAGAAATCAGCTGACAGTCTTATGGGAGCTCCTTTGTAGGTAAGAACTGCTTTTCTCTTGCTGCTTTTAAGATTCTCTGTTTGTCTTTAACCTTTGGCATTTTGATGATGATGTGTCTTGGTGTGGACCGCTTTGGGTTCATCTTGTTTGGGACTCTGTGCTTCCTGGACTTGTATGTCTGTTTCCTTCACCAAGTTAGGAAAGTTTTCTGTCATCATTGCTTCAAATGGGTTTTAAATTTCTTGTTCTCTCTCTTCTCCTTCTGGCACACCTATGATACAAATGTTGGCATGCTTGAAGTTGTCCCAGAAGCTCCTTACACTATCCTCATTTTTTTGGATTCTTTTTTCTTTTTGTTGTTCTGATTGGGTGTTTTTTGCTTCCTTATATTCCAAATCGATGATTTGCTTCTTGGCTTTTTTTTACTCTGCTATTGATTCCCTGTAAATTATTCTTTATTTCAGTTAGTGACTCCTTCATTTCTGACTGGTCCTTTTTGATGTTGATGTTCTCACTAAGCTCCTTGGAGGTCTCCTTAAGTTCCTTGAAGGTCTCACTAAGTTCCTTGAATGTCTCACCAAGTTCCTTGAGCAACCTTATAACCTGTGTTTTGAACTCTGCATCTGATTGATTGCTTATCTCCATTTTGTTTAATTCTTTTCCTGGAGTTTTGTTCTTTTCTTTCATTTGAGACATGTTTCTTTGTCTCCTCATTTTGGCTGCTTCCCTGTGTTTGTTTCTATGTATTAGGTAGAGTTACTATGTCTCCTAGGCTTTGTAGGGTGGCCTATTGTAGTAGGTGTCCTGTAGGGTCTAGTGGCACAGCCTCCCTGATCACCCCAGCTCGGCCCTCGAGGTGCACCCCTAGTGTGGACTGTACACCCTTCTGTTGTAATTGAGTCTTGATTGCTGTTGGCATGTCAATGGGAGGGACTTACTCGGGCTGATCAGCTGCAAGGACTGGCTGTGCCCACTGACCACTGGCACCTGACTACCTTGGAGGATCAGCTGTGTAGGGGCCCACCACACAGAGCAAGACTTACTTCATCAGGGCTCTGGTACCCACTGAGTCCATTCATTGAGTGTGTCACTTGTGTAGGTGGTTGGGTGGTGGTGTTTCGATGTGGTCTGAAGCTGTCCACTGGGTGTGCTGGCTCTGGGGCAAGGTCAGCCATTGCCTGTGTTCTATCCAGGGCCACTCGACATAAGCTACAAAATGATCTGCAGATGTCTGCTTCTTGTGGTGGGCTTGGAGGTGCCCAGGAAAAGCCAAGTTGTGAACCAAGGCTAGTTGCTTCTAGTGTCAGGCCTGGGGCCCCTTAACGAGAGATATAGGGCTCGCTGAGACCAGATGCTACTTGTTTGAGAGATTTTAGGAAACTCTGAAGCAGGATCCAAGACAGGCCAATCCTATGGTAAAGCCTTTGGAAACAGCTTGAGTGGGCCCCAAAGCTGGGTGGGGCAGAGCCTCAGGGAACCACCAGGGTGGGGCAAACAGTGTGAGCCAGGTTGCTGGAGTCCCAGATATGGCGGCTGTCTGCCACCCCAGGGAAGAGCTCACCAAAGGAACATCAGCTTCCACCAGCAAGTCTGTCCAGGAGAAAGCCGCCCCTCCAGCCCTCGTCCTGAGGCCAAACAGCTCAGTTCTTCCCTGTATGTCTCCGGCACCCCTCAAGCTGCCTCCTCTCCGAGCTTTAGAGGGAGCAAGTCCGAGTAAGTCCGTGTGCGGGCCCTTTAAGAGGAGCTGCCTGGGGCTCCAGCAGCCACACCCTCCCTCAGCCTCAGTTCCCACTGGTTTTTCCAGCCAGAAGTTATGGGGACTTCTCTTCCTGGCACTGGAACCCTGAGCTGGGCACCTGGTGTGGGACGGGGACCCCTCACTCCTCACTCCTCAGGGAGGACTTTCCCAGCCAAGGTGTCCCTCCTGATTCTTACCTACCACACGTGGTTGTGGGACCAGCCCGTCTGTGCCTCCACCCATCCTACCAGTCTAGATGTGGCTGCTTCTTTAATTTCATAGTTGTAGGACTTCCATTCAGCTCGATTTCAGGCGGTTCTGAATGATGGTTGTGTTGTAGTTTAGTTGTAATTTTGATGTGGTTGTGGGAGGAGGCTAGACCGCGTTTACCTACGCCGTGATCTTGACCAGAAGTCTCCCAGTGAACATTTTTTCTCAGTTACTGTGTTTTTCAGAAAAGTTCTAAAATTTCCATTCAGTTGTTTATACCTTCTATTTCTTTTCTTTTGTATCTTCCCATTTGTTTCAAGAGTGTTCACTCCTACTCCCTGAAATGTTTTAAAAATAGCTCCTTTAAAGTATTTGGTAATTACTGCCTGGCTGGTGTGGCTCAGTAGATTGAGCATTGTCCCATAGACTGAGAGGTCCTATTTCGATTCCCGGTCAGGGCACATGCCTGTGTTGCGGGCTCGATCCCCAGTGAGGGGCGTGCAGGAGGCAGCCAGTCGATATTGCTCACGTCAATGTTTCTATCTCTCTTTCTCCCTTCCTCTCTCTCTAAAAAAATTAATTAAAAAAATATATATATATATTTTGCATTTATCTTCAGATAGAGCGGGAGGGAGAGAGGAGGGAAGAGAGGGAAAGAGAAACATCCATGTAAGATAGACACATCGATTGGTTGCCACCCACACGACCCCAACCAGGGCCGGGGAAAAACTGCAACGGAGGTACGTGCCCTTAGCGGGAACCGAACCCAGGACTCTCTGGTCCTCAGGTTGATGCTCTAACCGCTGAGCCACACCGGCCAGGGCTAAAAAAATATTTTAAAAAATAAATAAAGTATTTGGTAATTCCAACATCTGGGTCATCTCATCCTTGGTGTTTGTTAATTGTCTTTCCCCATGCAAGTTGAGGTTTTCCTGATTTTTCATGTACCAGGTAATTTTCTATTGTATCCTGGACACTTCTAATATTACATCATGAGGCTCTGATCTTTTTGATGATATTTGTTTTAGCAGGCAGTCAACCTGCTTATGTTTGGAACACAGGTTCTGACCAGCCTTATGTGGGTTGTGGTTCCAATGTCAGTTCAGTTTTCAGAGCTTTTGCTGTGCTCTCCAGGTGTGTCCTGCATGTGCCACCCAGTGTCCAGTCAGGGTTTAGTTCTTTGAGTTTGGTTCTCAGTGTTTGGTATAATAATTAGGGTCAGATTCATGCATGCACTGTCAGGGTGAGCCCAGGGGTTCATAAACAACTCTGTGGTGTCTCTTCTAATCTCCTCCCTCTCCCTGATCTCCCCTATAGTTTCTGGTCTCCTGGGGCTCCCATTTTCAGACCTCCAGTCAGAAAGTTGGGGCTTTAGTTACTCTGCCACATATTCCTACAACGGCACCTGCATCCAGAGAAGGAAAGGCAACAGGGGCTTGCCCAACCATCTCAGGACCGCACTCCTTTGGTAAAGGTTCCCCTCCGAGGTTTTTGTGCCTACAAGCTTGTATTGCTGTGGCAGTCGCTGTTGCGACTGACCCTGGTGGGATTGCCTGGGAGGCTAGAATGTGAGAGAATGGAGAAAAGAAACACAATTTCCCTCACTGAGCATTAGGAATCCCTTTTATTACTCTTTTTTTTCTTTATTGATTTTAGAGAGAGAGGAAGGGAGAGGGAGAGAGATAGAAACATTGATGAGAGAGAACATCGATTGGCTGCCTCCTGCATGCCCTCCACTGGGGATTTGGCCCACAACCTGGGCATGTGCCCTGACTGGGAATCGAACCAGCAACCTCTTGGTACATGGGTTGATGCTCAACCACTGAGCCACACCGGCCGGGCCCCTTTATTACTTATCAAACCAGAACTAGAGGATTTCTCTTGGAGCTCTGTCTGTCTGCCTAGTCTCTACTTTTGGATACAGTCATCCCTCGCCACTTCACACTTTGACTTTCACGGCCGCGATAGAGTGAAGCCTCGAAAGTTGAAGCGGGAAGTAGCGAGAGATGACTGTATATAAATAAAGAATCCTACTTCGCGGAAATTCATTTATCGTGGTAGAGTATGGAACTGATTAACTGCGATAAACGAAGGCTGACTGTTTTGGATCACCCTGAGTCCTGGCTGGGGGATAGATAGTAAAGGGGACAAAAAGATAAAGAAACAAAGACAGAAAACTCATTACTGTTCCTGTGGCACTTTGTAGTCTCATCTTTTTCTTGAATCCACTTACTTTTTGGAATCCATGCTTTCTGTCCAGGTTCTGTAGTTGTTTTCAGTGGAGAGACAGGGTTGAATGTACTTTTTCTGCCTTACCTGGAACCTTCTATTTGGTTTTTTGGTTTTTGGTTTTTTCCTGTTCGATAAGTGAATTTTATTTTTTATTTTTGAAGGTTGTGGTCTATGTCTTTGTTTTCACTTAAAAAAATTTTTTTAATCCAAATACAGGACTTTATATCTTTTGCTTTTTTTTTTTAATCCTTACCTGAGGATATTTTTACATTTTATCTTCAGACAGAGTGGGAGGAAGGAAGGGAGGAAGAGACACACGTCGATTGGTTGCCACCTGCACGACCTTAAGCAGGGCTGGGGACGAACTGCAACCAAGGTTCGTGCCCTTGGCCACAATCGAACCCGGGACTCTTTGGTCCACAGGCCGACGCTCCAGCCACTGAGCCAAACTGGCCAGGGTTTGCTCTTTTGCATTTTAACTTGATTATTGGCTCTCTTGATTCAGTTTTCCAAAATCCTTTTGAATTCTGAAATTCAGCATGTTAACATGTCTTTCTGATGTCATGGACAGGTTTGGTAAACATACGTCCTTTGCATTGGTAAAAATGTTGAGCCAGAGTGGGCCAAGGCCAGAGCCCTCTGGCATTTCCTAGAGAGCTCCATCTAGGCTGGTACAGAGCTGTTCACTAAAATTTTGGGTCGAGTTGTTCTCCATCTGAGATTCAACCAGACTCACTCTTGTTTCGTCTTACCCACAGAGGTGTCATAAGAAACTAAGGTAATTTGAGGTCATTTAATAAGTACAGTGGATGTAAGTTCTAGGCTCAGTTCTTACCCTGGCTCACCCTGACCTCAAGCATCTGGCTGCTTCTGTTTAAGCAGATTTTTATTTATTTTTTCTTTAGCTTGTAAAATGATAAACTCTTTATAGGTCTAAAATTCTGCAGTTTGGTAGCTTTTCCAAATGCCTTGCTGTAGTTCTTATATACCATATTGGAGGTGGGCAGGGTTCCCTCACCAGTAGATCTAAGAACCCTTTCAGAACAAGAAACTGAGGTTATTTTGCTCTGAGTTAGTACTTAATCAGCCTGTATTGGATCTTTGGAATCACATATTAACTTTTTAGTAATTGGTTCTAGAGTTGAAAGAGACAAGTGGCGCAGCATGACAGAACTGAGTATTTATTATTATTTTTAAATATGTTTTTATTGATTTTTTAGAGCAAGAGGAAGGGAGCGAGAGAGATGGAAACATTCATGTGAGAGAGAAACATCAATTGGCTGCCTCCTGCATGCCCCCCACTGGGGATCGAGCTCGCAACCCCGGCATGTGCCCTGACCAGGAACCTAACCGGGACCTCTCAGTCCATGGGATGATGCTCAATCCACTGAGCCATACTGGCCAAGCAGAACTGAGTTTTTTTTTAAATCCTCTCCTTGCCCCTTTTAGACATTAATTTGCCCAAGGTTATAAAGAATATTTGAAATCATACAACAGGTTTTAGTACTTTCAGGTGCATTTTATCCAGAGCCTTCAACTTGGTTAAAGTGACTGTGTGCCCTCTCACTGGGTTCTCAACTTTAGTTCTATCAAAAAGATAGATGGCCCTGGCCGGTTTGGCTCAGCGGTTGGAGCGTCGGCCTGCGGACCAGAGAGTCCCGGGTTCGGTTCCCACCAGGGGCATGTACGACAAAAAAAAAAGATAGATGTTTGTGCCCATGTCACATCATGGAGTCACATCATAGTAGCATACTGTTATTTTCAAACTGAGCATTATTATGATCCTTTACTCACTGGATCATGAAATCAGTTCAGAGGTTGCAGCTATTATTTTTTTTCAAACATGAATAAAATAGACAAGAAGATATCAGAGTGCATTACACTCGGAATAAATATTTTGTGAAACTTACTTTCAGTTTCTATGTGGGCTGTGGGCTATGGGCTTCAGTCAAACAAATTTGAAAATCATTGTTAGAGTGCATGGGCCCTGCCTGTTCTTATACTTAATTGTGAAGTTAGTACCGGTACATATTTTAAAATGATTAGTAATCATACATGGTTATATATGCTTCTTACCAAAAGAGCAAGATAGAGAATGCTATAGGGATAACTGTCATAAAAATGGTTTGTGTGCCTTTTACCTTGCCTTCTCAGTTTCCTTTTGTGAAAGAGAAAATAGATTTTGTAGCTATCTGTTTGAAATAAATAGAAACTTAATGTTGTGATACTCCATTGTGCCATAAGGTGGCTTCTGCATACTGCTGGGTTCTTGATGGACTTGGAGGTAAATCACTCAAGCTTTTCAGCTCTTCTAAAAAACAGTAAGGGGCAGCTGGCTAGGAATTCCATTCTGTTGTTGGGGAGGAAGTGTCCCCGCTTGTCCATGCTGGTCCAGTAATTTAGGAAGACACCATGCAGTGTGGGACTCGTATCTGAATGACACCATGGGATTGTATTAAGCTAATTTGGATTATTTTGATGCCTTGAACTCCCAACACGGTGTATTCTAACACCAGTGTTACTTAACCTAACATATGCCTGCCTGCAAAAGAAACCCAGGGCGACCTTAAGGTGATTTGTTACAAGGTACCTTGAGAGCAGTATCTCAGCACTATTGAATTGACATTTTGGGCCAAATAATTCTTTGCTGTGAGGGGCTATATTCTGTTCATTATGGGATGTTTAACAGCATCCTAGCCTCTATCCATTAGATAAAAGTAGCACCCATCCTCCTCTCAGTCATTGACACACACAAGTATCTTCAGACATTACCAAATGATCTTTCGTGGGGAAGAGGGACAAAATTACCTCCAATTAAAACTCATTTCAGCTAGTATCTGGAGTTCAGAAAGCACTCATACGTTTTAGATAGAACTGTTTCAATGTCAAAATTCTGTATATGTTGGAAAACTTAATATCCTTTGTATCTTTTGAGAAGAAAGGTAATAATGATCATTTAGAATTTTTGGAAAGTGAAGAAAATAATAAAAAATAAAAATTATCCATAATCCTTGCTAAAAATAATCACTTTAATATGTTAATGATATTTCTTTTTATTTCCATTTTTAAATATAGAGTATATAAACCTATTTGTGTAAATGATGTATTTATGGTTGTCCTAATTTTATCATATAACATTTTATCACAAATATTTTCCCATGTCCTTGTAATTCCATAGTACAAGAAGTCTAGTCATTCATCTGATTTATTTTTTTATTTTTATTTTTTTTATTAATTTATTTTTGTTACAGATGTTTCTCCTTTTTTCCCCATTGACACCCTCCTCCCCATCCCCCCACCCCAGCTTTGTTGTCCATGTCCATCAGTTATGCATACATGCGCATAAGTTCTGTGGTTTATCTCTTCCCTCCCCCCCACCCCCTCTTCTGAGGGGTGTCAGTCTATACCCTACTTCTACATTTCTGGGTCTACCCTGTTCCTCAGACTGTTATGTTCATTATATTCCACAAATAAGTGAGATCATGTGATATTTGTCTTTCTCTGCTTGGCTTGTTTCGCTTAGGTCCCTCCATGTCATCTCAAAGGATAAGAGAGCTTTCTTTTTTACAGCTGCATAGTACTCCATTGTGTATATGTACCACAGCTTTTTTATCCATTCATCCACTGATGGACACTTGGGCTGTTTCCAGATCTTAGCTATTGTAAATAGTGCTGCTATGAACATGGGGGTACATGTATTCTTTCTGGTTGGTGTTTCAGGCTTCTTAGGGTTCATTCATCTGATTTAAAAAAAAAAGTTAATATCAGTTTCAGTTACAGTTAGTGGCATTTTACTTAGTATTCCTATAATCTGAATAAAATCTCAGGTTCTTAGATTATAAAACATGTAAACAGTAGTATAAGAGCAATGGGAAAAGCTCAGATACCATTCTAATAGATTACCTTTCTATCCATTTTCTTTTAATCTCTTCATATGCATACGTCATTTTTATGTAGTTAATAACATATATATGAACAGTTTTCCAATTTGTTTACTTTTATTTAATTTTATTTAACATTATAAGTATTTCCAGTCCTTTATAATTTTTTCAATGACTGATAATATCCAGCAGTGGACATGCCATGATATACCTAACCTTTTCCCTTTTGTTACACATTAGATAGATTACATTTTTTGTCTCCTTTAGAAGATACTTGAGTGAATATTATGTACTTTTCTCCCTTCCTCCTTACTGGGTGTTTTCCTTAAGATAGATTTCCAGCAGTGGGAATGACTAGATCAGAGTATAAAAAGATTTCATGGCTCTTGAAGTATATTTACAGTTTCTTTCCAAAGAAATAGTACCAGTTTTTACTGCTATCAAAAATATGCAATGGTGTGCATTGTTATTGTTTGTTTTGTTTTGTTTGTTTTTGTTAATCCTTACCCGAGGATATTTTTCCTTTTTTTTTTTAAGAGTGGGAGGGAGGAAGGGAGAGAGAGATACATCGATTGGTTGCCTCCCACAGGACCCTGACCCAACTAGGGCCGGAGATCGAACCTGCAATCCAGATACATGCCTTTGACCAGGAATCAAACTCAAGACCCTCAGTCCTCTGGCTGATGTTCTAACTGCTGAGCCAGACTGGCCAGGGCAATGGTGTACTTTTACCATATCCTTGCTGGCACTGGCTTTTAAAAAGTATTCCTCCACATGGATAAGAATGTGATTTCAGAGGAGTTAACTATCTCTCTGAGGATTTAATAAAAACCTTACAAAAATATAGATCTGGATCTGAGAGGACCACAGTAGCCTCTACTCTCTTCCCACCCTGCCACCCACCTATGTACGGCTTCTGAAGCTCTTTTTAAAACATATATAGGCTTTGGCTGGTTTGGCTCAGCAGTTAGAGCATCAGCCTGTGGACCAAAGAGTCGTTCAAGGGGCACGTACTTCGGCTGCGGTTTGGTCCCCAGGCCTGGTCCGGGTCGTGTGGGAGGCAACCAGTCAATGTTTCTCTCACATATCGATGTTTCTCTCTCTCTCTCCCTCCCTCCCTCCCTCTCACTCTGACTAAAGATAAATGGGAAAATATCCTCGGGTGAGGATTTAAAATAAATAAATAAGTAAAACATAGATTGGATTATCATTTGCTCTTCTGCTTATGTAATAACAATAGCTAACATTTGTTGAGCTTGTATTATGTACTTTCCCCCAGTTCTACATGTTTTGCAGGTATTAAGTAACATCCCTCATTGATGTTAGTGGTGATAGGCAGTGGTGTTATCATATTACAATTGAGGGACCTTAGACACAAAACGGTGATGATACCTGTAGAGCTAGAGAGGGGGCGAGTGACGGGATTGGGATTTGATCCCAGGTAATGTGTCACCACTGACTTACACTCAAGGTGATCCTGCTTGAAACCTAGTCAGTAGCCCTTGCATTTCTGCTGCTCCCTGTCCAGTCCTTTCTGGTCTCCTTTTTCCACCAGTTTGGTCTGGCCACTCCCTGCCATAAATCTTCTGCTCTTGCCAAGCTTACAGCTCTGCTCTTCTGTTTTGCTGCACATGTCCAGGCCTCTGTTCTTTTCATGCTACCTGACTCCCCATTTGCCTGGTAACATTTACTTGTCCTATAACTTCCTCTTGCAATGTTTTCTCTCTTTGTAAAGCCTTTCCTGTCCTTCCTCCCCACCCCAACCAATCTGATCTAGCCTTTCCTTCAACCTTGCTCCCAGCAGGTTTTGTTATAGAATCTGCTAAGTCACATAACATTCTTATCTTTTCAGCTGTAATCTCAGTTCCATGAGGGTATGACATTGTTTTAGATTTATAGAAAAATTATGAAGATAGTATAGTACAAAGAATTCCTATATACCCAGTTTTCCGTATTGTTAATATCTTATGTTAATATGGTTCGTTTGTCACAATAATGAACCAATATTGATACATGTGTTAGCTAAAGTCCATACTTTATTCAGATTTCCTTAGTGTTTCCTAATACCTTTTTCTTGTTTCAGAATCCTATCCAGGAGGATATCACATTGCATTTAATCATCATGTCTCCTTAGGCTCCTGTTAGCTGTGACAGTTTCTTAGATTTTGCTTGTTTTTGATGACCTTGAGAGTTTTGAGGGTCAGGTGTTCTGTAGAATGTCCCTCAGTTGGGATTTGTCAGATGTTTTTCTCATAATTAGATAATTATGATAATAAATTAGATACTTATTTTTGGGAGGGAGACCACAGAGATAAAGTACCACTGTTATCACAGCAAGGCTGTATATGTCAAGATGATTTGTCACTGTTGATGTTGACCTTGATCACCTCACAAAGACAGTGCTCATCCAGATTCTCTACTGAAATTTTTCTGCACAGATTTGTTTCTTGTCCCATTTATTTATTTATATCAGTATGGACTCGTGGTTATTTATACTTTAGGTTTAATCTAGTACTAGTTTATTTATTTTGTTGCTTAAATTATTCCAGCTTGGCCATTGGAAGCACTTTCACTTGGCTCCTGTGTCCCTTTTACATTCTACCATCACTGTGGGGTTTTGAGTTGTGTGTGTGTGTCTTTGGGGGTGGGGGTGTTTGGTGTTTTTTCATTGTTGTTTTTTTAGCACTTCCTTACCCTGGAACTACAAGATATTCCAGACTTATCTTGTATGTTTTCTGCTCCAGATCTAGAAATAGCCATTTCTCCAAGAAGTCTTGTTTTTTTTTCATTGGAGAATGATATTAGAAACCATGATCTGGGGACTAGGTGTGCTTTTTACTACTGGTTGTTATTTTTAGGCTCTCTTAACTGATAGAGCAAGGAAATATATATGTGTGTACTAAACAGTGTGTATACGTATATTTATAGATATTCCTATATCTGTGTTAAGTTAAACATGAGTTCATACTAATGTCTCCAACTCTAATCCATTGCTACATGAATTCTAACCTTTTCAGCTTATTTACCTGTAACCTCCCACTCGATAACAGTAACTTAGCTCCCACCATCCATTTATTTAATTGTTCAGTTCCATTATGCATATATAGTGGTTTCAGAATTGTTAACCTGTTATCTGTGGGAAACAACTTTATCAACTAGAATTCAGTGCTATGTATAGTTCTTTTTGCCTTTAGTCTTACAGACTCCGCTATTTCCAAAATTATTTAGCATATTTTCTCCACCCCCTTCACAGAGGTTTCATCTATTTGTAATACAATTGGATTCATATATTACATTTTGCATTTCATCCTGGGATCCTTGACATCCTAAAATTTGCATACGTTAAGGTTTATTCTTTGTGCTGTAAAGTTCTTTGAATTTTGACAAATGCATAGTATCATATCATGCATCCACCATTACAATATTATGTAGAATAGTTTTACAGACTTAAAAAAAAAAATAACCTGGCTGGTGTGGCTCAGTGGATTGAGTGTCGCCTCATGGACTGAGAGGTCCCAGTTCAATTCCCAGTCAGGGCACATGGCAGGGTTGTGGCTCAATCCCCAGTGGGGAGATGTGCAGGAGGCAGCCAATCAGTGTATCTCTCTCTCCCTTCCTCTCTCTCTAAAAAATTAATAAAAGCATACTCGGGAAGAAATCCCCTGCACTTCACTATTCAACCTCCTCCCCACCCCCAATCCCTGGCAACTACTTATCTGTTGACCATTCCTGTAGGTTGCCTTTTCCTACTGTGTCATTGGGTTGGAATCATGCAAGATGCAGCCTTTTTAGGCTGGCTTCTTTCATTTAGCAGAATGCATTTAAAATCCATCCATGTCTGTGTGGCTTTTAATAGCTCATTCTTTTTTATTGTTGAATAGTATTTCATTGTTTTAGATATACCACAGTTTTTTTTTATCCATTCACCAGTTGAAGGACATCTTGGTTGTATCCAGTTTCTAGAGATTCTAAATAAAGCTACTACAAACATTTATGTGATGGTTTTGTGTGGATATAAGTTTTCAGATCTGTTGAATATATACCTTTGAAGATGACTGCTTGATCGTGTGATAAGAGTATGTTTAGCTTTGTAAGAAACTCAAACTGTCTTCCAAAGCACTGTACCATTTTGCACTTCCATCAACAATGAATAAGAATTCCTGTTGCTCCACATCCTTGCCAGCAACTGGCATTGTTAATTTTTTAAATTTTAGCCATATTAATATCTGTGTTGTGGTGTCTCATTATACTTTGTTTTTTGTTTTTTTATTTTTATCCTCACCCAAGGACATTTTTCCATTTTTTGTTCAGATAGAGTGGGAAGGAGAGAGAAAGAGAGAAACATCGACGTGAAAGGGACACATCGAGTGGCTGCCTCCTGCACAACCAACCAGGGCCAGGGACAAACTGCAACCGAGATACGTGCCCTTAGCGGGAACCGAACCTGGGTCTCTCTGGACCGCAGGCCAACGCTCTAACCACTGAGCCAAACCGGCCAGGGCTCATTATACTTTGTGACGACATATTTTAACTTCTTATGTCCTCAACATTAAACATAGTAGTAATAAGCACTTTATTTATTTATACTGAAAGAATGAGTGGGTGAGATAATTTTGTTAAATTACCAAATGACTTGAATGAGCACAAGGTTTCTCCTCTTTGAGAGTGATACTTCTAGGCCCTGACAACATCTTTCCCACACACAGGAATAAATTGTGTTTACTGTTGAGGTACTACATTTTCAGGGGCTTTTCAGTCACAATGAATCCTTTGAGCCCTCTTCTGTTAATCAGCATCTCAGGCATCCAAAACACCCCATTTCACAAACATGCAGGTTGATCAGTATTTTACTGTTTTTTTAGTTTATTGATTTTTTTTTTTAAGAGCGAGACATAGAAACATTGATTTGTTGTTTCACTTACTTACGCATTCATTGGTTGATTCTTGTATGTGCCCAAACCGGGGATCAAGCCTGCAACCTTGGCATATCGGGATGACGCTCTAACCAACTGAACTACCTCTGGTCCTGCTATGTTCAGACCTGTGCAGGTGTGGTTGGTGGTTCTTAGAGAGACTTGAGGCAGACAGAATATGCTGCGTTACGGAATAAAACAAAAATAATCAGCAGTTTCAGCCTTAGAGCCCAAGTTCTAGAGCAGAGCTCTCCAGCTAGCATATGGGGCAGTGGGCTGCAAGTGGTGAGATCCTGATCCCCTCGGCCTCCAGGGTAGAGACTGAGTGCTCAAAGCCTTGGACCAGTTGCCCCATGTACCATACAAATATCATCCTTTTCCATGTGTGCCATGACATTAGAGCTTGGGAGTACTGCCCTATAAGTCCAAGGAGTTCAGAGTTAGATTTTTTATCCCTCTCTATAGTTTTTTCTTCAATCTCTCCATATTTTGTGTATGTGTATGATAAAATACATACAATATAAAGTTTGCCATCTTAACCATTTTAAGTGCACAGTTCATTGGTATTGAATACATTCAAATCATTATGCTACCATTTCCAACATCAACCCTCATAACTCTTTTCATCTTGTAAAATGGAAACTGTACCTGTTAAATAATAACTCCTGTTCCCCCTCCCCCAGTCTCCTAGTCCCAGCAACCACATTTTACTTTTTGTCTCTATGATTTTAACTTCAAGATACCTCATATAAGAGGAATCATAGAATATTTGTCTTTCTATGACTGGCCTGTTTCACTTAGCATATAATGTCATCCATGTTGTGGCATATGTTAGAATTTCTTTCCTTTTTAAGGATGATTAATATTCCATTGTATGGCTAGACCACATTGTGCTTATCCATTCGGTATGCTCACCTCACTCCTGTCTCCACCTTGTTTTTCTTTTGCCTGATGCATTTCTGCAGACAAGGTGGTTAGAAGCCTAGAGAGTCAAATAGTCCAGGTCTGAAACCTGGATCCTTGTTTTACTGATTCTGAGATCTTCATAGCAAATTACTTAACTTCTCTAAGCTCTTTCCTCATCTGTAAAATGAATATATGGTAGCGGTACTTAGAGTTAAACAAGACAGTAAAGAATTTGCATAGTGCCTGGCACATTAGATGTTCAACAAATATTAGCTATTAAAACATGCTTGCCATTTATACTTTTGAAACTTTTTTTTTTTTTTTGGCATGAGGTTGAGGAGGAGGAATATCCTAAATTTATTAAATTAAATCTTAGAGATGATTTCAACCGATTACCATGAGTGTTTTTAAGTGTCTCATCCAAGGATGTGAAGGTGATTTTTAGACTATACTGTGCCTGGGCACCCCAAGGCCTCCTGCCTTGAAGCTCTTTGTCTGGCCCTGTGATGGCAGCAGAAGCAAATCTCTGGGTGCCTGTGGGCTCTGGGGGTGCTGGAGTTCCTGTACATCTGCAGGGAGGGGGTCCATTGATGGGCCTAGGTGAGCCCACTGTGCCTGCAAGTGGCCGCCTGGGCTGGACTGTGAGCTGGAGGACTGGTGCTGCCTCTGAGGGCTCTGGCTCTGCCTTGTTCCAGTTCTCACCCACTCCTCTGCTCCCAAACAGAGGGAGGAGGAGGAGGAGGAGTTGGGAACACATTGTCTTGGTGCTCTGCTTTTGGCCAGCTCAGTGGCACTATGGATGCTGGCATTTATGCCAGAAAACACTGGAATTCAGAGCTGCACGTAGAGTGTCAAGAGGGTTTCTAGGTCTGTGGGAAGAGCTGGGAAACTGGCATATTTGTGTGGGTAGAGTCCTCTGCTGCACATATTTTGAAAATCCTTTTGCAGATTGCGGTGGGAGAGCTTCAAACATCAGCAGCAGTATTGTCTGCATTAAATGTTGAAGGGCTGGTTGGGGGTGTTGCCCTGCCAAAGTGGTGGTGGGGACCATATAAAAGTGAGGCTCAGCCCGGTTGGTGTGGCTCAGTGGCTTGAGCCTCGTCCCATGGACTGAGTTCCCATTTGGATTCCCTGTCAGGGCACATGCCCAGGTTGTGGGCTCGATCCCCAGTAGGGGGCGTGCAGGAGACAGCCATTCGATGTTTCTATCTCTCTCCCTTCCTCTCTGTCTCAAAAAATCAAAAACATATATATATATATTTTAAAGTGAGTCTTGATTTTTGGGGCATCAGGCTCTTGTGTGTGCTGGTGGATCTTTTTAATAAGGATGAGATCAACCCGCCATCAGTGGTAGATCAGTTCTGGGACGGACCCTTTATACTGCACAGTGGCGTTGAGGACTAACGGATGTGAGGACCTCCTTTGGCTCCTCACTTGTCTGTCCAGGAACAACAAGTTCCTATCGTTTCCACAGCACGTCTCCTTTTTCTAAAGTGCCCGTGATTGCCTGCGTAAAACTGGACATCTCTAATCCAAATATCATGTGATTACAGGATCCAGTCATTCCCAAGAGCAGCCGTCCAGTAGCTCTGAGGAGACATCTGGAACAGAGGAGGAGAAAGAGGAAGAGCCCAGCTTCATCATGGGGCGATGACAGTGTTGGTCACTGGCTTTCTGGAGCACAGGGCCTCGGAAAATCCTCTACATGACCCAAGGAGAAAGGAGAATGTATGAACTCAGTTTCTCTCCCAAGGCCTTGCTGGATAGAAGCAAATGGGAAGCCATTCTGACTGCTCATGGCCCTGCCAATAGGCAGGACTTGGAGCCCATGGAACAGAGAGGACTGTCTCATGGACACTCAAGGGCACTGCCAAGCAGAGCTCATTAATGTTCTTGCTAAAGGGGGGAAATGTATAACCTGCCCCTGCTGTCTGTCCTCACATATTTGAACAGTGGTGAGTAAAGAACAGAAAAACTAGGTTTTGTGTGGACCTGTGAAATGGTGAAGCTGTAGGGAAGGCTGTAAAAATGAGGTGATAGAGATGAGGCCTGTTACACGAGCCTGTTCCCAGACTCATTGAGGGAAGCCGCCTCCGTTATGGAGTTGATTCGTGCTGCAGGGCAGCTGACCTCCATTTCCTTCAGCTGAGGGTGCAGACTGCACCTCGGAACACATGCTCCTGCCCAGCAGCTCCCAGGACATAAGTGGGTTTTGGAAAACCTCGGGTATACGCAGAGGGAGATGTGGGACGTAACCAGGGAAGATAATTGGAGACTAGGTAGAGAAGCAGGGGGAAAATCCAGACTGGGCTGAGCCAGAGTAGAGGACATGGAGAATCCTTGGCAAACTGGAAGGGGGGATCCGTGGCCAAAAGCTGCGCTTTCAGGGGGTTCTAAACAGAAAATATGAGGTTGCCTTTCAAGCAACAGGAAAGACAGAGATGGTTTCTAATTAGAGCCTTTGCTCACTTTTTGGATTATTTATCTCCAACTCCAAGTTTCTAAGAATATTTTGTGGCTTTTATGGAATTTGATAGAATTAAGGATCATGGTTTTGAGTGAATGTTTTACTTTTCTTTCACTTTTGTAGTATTGATTTCCCTGGCCCACCCTGAGCCAGGTGGTATTTGTGGTAACTTGTGCCCTTTCAGCAGTTCAAGGCACAGGATTTTTTTTTTTTTTACAGTCCCTGTTTTATTGCAATACATCGAAGTCTGGTTACTATTAAGTGATTCACAGGAATTTTTTTTTCCCAGGAAGCTGAAATGGAAAGTCAACCCTAATAAATTAACACACACACCCTGACTGTACATTTTGAATCCCATGTTTCTCTTTGGTCAGGGACTGGCTGGTTATTTTTTGTGTTTTGTTTTTTGTTCTCCTGTCTTTGATCTATTGGTTTCCTTATCTCCCACCAGAATGTGTGTCACAACTCTCGCTCTGAGACCAGCCTGGATCTCGTAGGTGTTGTCTTTCACTGGAGACTGTGGAGGGTGCCAGAGCTCAGAGCTGGAAGACCTGGGTTCGAGCGCTGATCCTGCCTCTGATGAGACAGGGAACTCTGGGCGAGTCACTTCCTGCCTCTGTCTTGTGCACCTGGCCAAGAGCTCAGTGATATGTGTGTTGGACAGGTGGGCAGAAGACTACACAATAGGATACAGGCGGGTGTTTATGTTTTACACCTTTACTAGGTTTCAGAAGATGATGATTAGGTAGGAAACATCCTGTAGCAGTTTCTGCCAGTTTTTAAGGGGCCATTTATGCCTTAGGTTGAATGACTCTCAGACTTTCTTCTTCAGTGTATTGTTTATTTGGGAAAGGGGAACAATTAGATGTCATCAGTGAGAAGAGAGTGGGTAATACTGAGAGGACACCCTCCCCCCCAAGAAAAAAGCCACGACTGGGGAGAATCATTAAGTAATGCCCTTATTGATTAGCTTGTGGGTGGGGAGAAATTAAACAACAAAGGTATACATAACTTGCTTGTCTCAGGAAACTTCATGTATAAGAATTTTGATTTATCCGACGTTAGGCCTTCGTTCACTCAACTCACCAAACGTGTATTGAGCACTCAGTGGCAGCCCTGTGCCAGGCCTCGTTATTTGTATTAGAATACTGTTTGTCCTTCACTTAGAAGTCCCATATAAATTTACCAAACAAGATTTATAAGCACAGAGGTCTGGAAACAACCAGGTCACCCAGCAAATAAGTGGTAGAGCTGGCCTTTGAGCCTACATAGTGAGACTGCAGAATCCATCTGTGCTGCTCAGGGGAAGAAGCTGTGCGTAGCCCAGACATGGTGGGGAGGGGTTCCCAGGGCTGCTGCTTTGGTGCCAGGGCTGTAGGTTACAAGCCCCTCCTTTAATAAGCCCCTGGTGCATTTGTGTGTGTGTGTGCATACTACAGTATAATATGTCATAGTTTTAAATATAGGTCATTTTTCACAAGTTGTGTTTGTGAATGCACTAAAATTTATCTGTAATACCAAAATTAATACTTGTGCGTTTGCAGTCATTTTCAGGCATGCACAGAGCAGCAAAAATTTGAGTTACCTAACGCATACATTCCCAACTGAAGTTAACAAGACAGTTTCTGCCTTCTTGTTTCAGCTCAAACTTACCTATTTAATGGCAGGTTTTTTGCTTATTGGTGGTGGTTTCTGTTTCAAATGGCCCCCAGATGTAGTGCTGAAGTGCCGAGTGCTGAAGTGCCGTCTAGTGTTCTTAAGGACAAGAAGGCTGTGATGAGCCTTAGGTAACCTTCATTCAGGCGCTGTTGGCCATGAGTTTTCAATGTTAATGAATGAATAATACATATTTATTAACAAAGGTGTTTTCAAACAAAAACACACATAAAACAAGGTTATGTGTTAATCAGCTGATGGGACCAGAGGCTCACAGGAACCCAACCCTCTATTTCCTGAACAACAATGGTTTGCTATTCGCTACTTCAGTATTTGCCGTGACTTTATAGAATGTAATTTCAGTGAATAATGAGAATCAATTGTATGTGTTTGGAGAGTGAATCAACATTCATGAAGCCATCCTAGAATTACAGGATGTTTTTCCTAAAGCAAGGAATTGTACTTTATGGCTGTATTCCTGGTGCTAACAGTACTTTACTTCACCTGGAGAATCAGGCAGTTGGACTGATAAGTCCCACTTTGAATGTAGGACCACAGATGTCACATAGGAACCCAGCATTTCTCACCTATCCGTAGATCTTCCCTAGTACAATCACTGTCCCAATTTCTAAAACGTACTTTTACAGGTCTTCTCTCCTGGTACAGTGCAGTGCCCCGTCCCCACTCTCCTGGATTGCTGGCCTCTCCCATCAGCAAGGCTCTCGGGGTCTCCTGTGGTGAAACAACGAAACAGAAGCCTTTGTCTTCATGTCCTCCGACCTACTACCACCCATTTCTCTCCGCAGCCACATACCCCAAGAGTTCTCTGTTCACTTCCACCTCTTCTCCCTCATCCCTCCCTCTTTCTCTCTCTCTCTTTCTTTCAGGGAGAGGGGGAGAGAGACAGAAACATCAATGAGAGTGAACGGTTGGCTGCCTCTTGCATGCCCCTCACTGGGGATTTGGCCCACAATCTGGGCATGTGGCTTTGACTGGGAATCGAACCGGCAACCTCTTGGTGCGTGGGTTGATGCTCAACCACTGAGCCGCACTGGCTGGGCCCTCATCTCTCTTTAAATTTTCATCCCCATCACTCCACTGAAATCCTAGTCTTGCCAACTCCAGCCCCTTGGTGACCATCTGTACAATTTTCCAAACTCCTCTTCGCATTCTTGGCAGTACTGCCTTTCCCTTGCTTCTCCGCTCACACTCTAGATGTTGGGGTGACTCAGAGGCCTGTCTACTGTTGTCTGTCACAACTCAGGCTCCCAGAGATCTTGTCTAGCCTGTGGCTTTAAATACCATCCTCACTGATGCCTTCTGGGTTTGTGGCTTCAACTTCCCTTTGGAGTCTCAGACTTGTGTCCACCTGCTAATCTTCCTTTGGATGTCTGATGGGCACCTTGCTCTTATTATAAGAAAAAAAAGTTTTTCACCCGCTAAGCGCATTCCTCCTCCATTCCTACCTTGGTAAATTGTACCACCATCCACACGGTTACTCAAGCCCCTAACCTAGGAGTAAGGGTCATCCTTGGTTTCTGTTTTTCTCATCCCTTCCCCACACCCATCCATCAGCAGGTCCTGGATCTGGTCACTCATTGCATCGTGTTCACTCTAGTCCATACCACCAGCATCTCTAGCTTGGAAGGATGCCATGGCCTCTTTCTACTTACGCTCACCACCCCAAAAAGTCTCTTCACACAGCAGCCAGAGTGATCTTTTATTTATTTTAATAATTTTTCTTTATTAATTTTAGGGAAAGAAATCAGCTTTTAAATTTCTGTTTTTAAAAGCAGAAATCAGCCCAGCCGGTGTGGCTCAGTGGTTGAGCGTCGACCCATGCACCAAGAGGTCGCCGGTTCAATTCCTGGTCAGGGCACATGCCCAGGTTGTGGGCCTGATCCCTAGTGGGGGGCATGCAGGAGGCGACCAGTCGATGTTCTCTCTCATCGGTGTTTCTGTCTCTCCCTCTCCCTTCCTCTCTCTAAAATCAATAAAGAAAAAAATAAAAATTTTAAAATAAATAAAGCAGAAATCAGATCTTGTCACCCCTCAGTGGTAAGTCCCTAATTGCTTCCCTCACACTTGAAATAGCTGCATGGCTGTGCTCTCCAGCCCTGTCTCCTCTCTCATGCCCTGTTACCCTCACTCTTGCTTCCAGCAGCCCCTCATCGAAGCTGTTCCTGCCTCAGGAACTCTGTACTTGTTTTGCCTCTTTTTCTTATGTCAGGCCTCAGCTTTCTACCCACCCACCACCACTGTTCTATTTCATTTTCTTCTGTAGCACCCATCACTTGTTTACTTATCTGCACCCCCCACGCACACACCCCTGGACTCATCTCTGAGCTCCATGAGAGCAAGGACCTGCTTGTCCTGCTCTTTGCTGTACCAAGCACAGTGCTTGGGACATAATAGATGCTCAGTAAATGTCAGATGATGGAACATATCCCAGTGACTGAAAGCAAATGGGTAAGTTGTTCACACCTGCAAAGCTGCTTCTATGGCAGGAAGAACCTAAGAGTAGATAGATATATGCAGTTAGTTATGTTCACGAGACTGCTAAAGTGATGCCCACAGTGCCAGCCGAGTAGCCTGCCTAAAAACTCCAGACTCCCTGCCCATGCCCCTAGAGACTCCGACTCATCACAATTCAGGCCCCAAATGGGCATTTTAAAAGGGTACCCCAGGAAAATGCACTACAGATCTCCCTGCCCCATACCTTGAAAAAACTGGTTTGCAGCATATTAAGTACTATTACTATTATAAATTCACTTCTTCGCTTCCAACATTTATGTTTTGGAAAAAATAAAAATTATTAAGTTGATTTAGGGGAGTGATATTCCATTGTTGACTTTTAAAAATACGAATATAAATCCAGTTTCCAGGCTGCATGGAAAGAGAGCTGCGTGGATATGTTTCCTTTGGAATTATCACTGGAAAAAGTCATGTTTTCTCCTCCCCTTTGTATGTTGATTTAATATCTCAATAAAGAAAACACCCTTAGAAATTAACCTAGGGCAGGTCCTGTGAGGCAATATTCAGTTTTCTTACTCCCAAGAAAGTAGCACATGTTTATTGAACACCAACTAAGTGCTAAATCTAAAGGGTTCCTAAGTGCCCTTTGCTAGGCGGGGAATGATGGTGAGCAAGATGTAGCCCTTGACTTCAAGGAGTTCCAGATCTGATCAGAGACAAAAAGACCAATGCAGGTTAGCACAGGGTGCTGTGTGTGTGTGTGTGTGTGACACAGGCCTCCAGCACGCAGGCTGCTAAGGAAGCAAGCTGAGGAAGAAGTAGATGCTCTGCCATGGCCTCTAAATCACGTTAAGGGGGCCAAGTGGATCCAAGACCATAGGGGAACTGAAGGGCTGGGAGGTGGAGTGGGGAGAGACAAGGGATTTTTCACTTGGCAGTGTGGAGAATAGATTGGAAGGGGACAGGCAGGAAGTTCTTATAATACTGCAGACTGGGGGTGATGATGGCCTGAATTAATAGAGGCCACTGGGGACAGGGCGAAATGGAAATTCCAGAGGCATTTAAGCAGGAGAATTCACAGCACTTGATGGGGAGGGGAGGAATCAGGAATGACACCAGGTCTAGAGTGTCACCCAGCTGGTTGGGTGGTGAAACAGCCCCAGAGACAGGTGATCCAGGAGGTAGAGCAGGTATGTGAGGGAAAGGAGGAATCCGGCTGTGGGCCTGGTGAAGTTTGGGGCACCCCCTGCCAGGCTGGAAAAAGATCAGGGCTGGAGGTGATGATTTAGGAGTCATCAGGCTCCTGAAACAAGGGGAGTGGGTGAGACCAGTCAGGAAGAAGTATAGAGAGGTGGACCCAGACAGTCCTGAGAAACACCCACACCTAGGGGACAGACAACAGCAGAGGAGCAGCCTGCATAGGGGGAAAAAGGTGGGATCACTGGAGCAAAAAAGGAGTGTTTCCAGGTAGAGGGAGGGGTACGCAATGACAGAAAAGGCAATGGCTGAAATACCTTCGGGATGTAGCAACATGTCAGTGGACCGAAGGAGGCTGAGGAGGAAATGAAGGAAGTGATGACAGCTCTCTTACGAAGTTTGGCATGAAGTAGGGGAAGATGGTGGCAGGTAGGGGTCCAGCCGAAGAGGAAAGGAGGCTGAGAGGGAGAAAGGTGGGTCTCAGCAGGGTCAAGGAAGAGGCAGTGGGGTTGAGAACTAAGAGATAAAGGATGAGAAAGTGGGATATTTGAATTTAAGATTTCACAGAGGGTGATGACAAGGGGTAGGGCATAGGCGTGAATGGCTGAGGGGACAACTGATGTGTCAGGGGACTTGGATACATTGTTCACACCAGCGTGGCCATGGTGGATGATAAGATCTGGGGTGGAGAGGAAGGCAGGAATTACAGACTTCACTGAATGAGGGGTATCTGTTGATGAGGAAGATGCAGATGACTGACCTCAGGGATATGCCTCAAAGGATTGGTCTTTTTCTTTTTAAAAAAATATGTTTTTATTGATTTTAGAGAGGAAGGGAGAGAGATAGAAACATCAATGAGAGAGAAACATTGATTGGCTGCCTCCTGCATGCCCCTCACTGGGGATTGAGCCCACAACCGGGGCATGTGTCCTGACTGGGAATTGAACCAGCAACCTCTTGGTGCATGGCATAGCGCCCAACCAACTGAGCCACATTGGCCAGGCAGGATTGGTCTTTTTCAAATGTGGGGTAGCTTAGGCCTTGGGGGAGAAAGCAACTTGTCAAAGTCAACCAATTAGGAAAATAGCCCAAACTGTAGCCTAGACATATACTGGGTAGCTGGTACTTGTGGACCTTTACCTGAGCCTCCTAACTCCTCCGTGTAACTCCCACTCAAATACCTGGGTACCTGAGGGGGCCCTGCAATCATTAGTATTGTGATCTATCTCCTTTCAACATGGTGTCCTCATCTTCCTCAACCTTCTGGGGGCGGGGAAAACCTGTGTTTGGTAGGAAACTAGCTCTGAAAAGCACTGGTGATTATGACACATTTTGCTTCTGTCCAGGCATGCTGAATAAATGTGCTTGGGGTGGAGGCATGGCTGACTAGCATAGAAAACTGTAAAGGATGTGCACTCAGGCTTCAAGGCTGAGAACTCAACAAGCAGATGACCTCATTGCTGAAAGTTCTCATCTATGACACAACTTCTGTAGTTTAGTGGTTTTCTTCCTGTTTTGCAGGTCATTTTATCAAGAGCTTTGAGTTATGAAAGCCAGTGTGGTTGTTTTTTGAGTATTTTGCCCCCTGAAATTCAAATGATCCCTTTCCTATAGCCATGGAGGTGGGGCAGTAATCAGAGCCCAGGATTTTCCTATAACCTTTGTTAGGTCAGTAGGGGGAACTGGCTTAGTCTGTTTTGAAAGTATCCTCCTGGATCAAAAGGTATAATTTTTGGATAAGTGTGTCACAGTTCAGTGCTGTGTGACAGATGGAAAAATCCTATGTAGGGCATGCAGGAAGGACTCTGAGGGGCCGTCTGGCACGGCATGGCACGGCACCGCAGTCGGCTATGAACCCATCTCACCTCGTAGTGAATCATTCACGTGTACTTCCTGAAAAGATCATTCCTGTTTGAGTATCTCGGTTGGAGAGTTCTCCATTGCGGGTGAGAGGTTCCCGGCAGCAGCGATGGAAGGGGCCAGGGCACCGCAGAGACGTTTTCACCCCAGGTGCCTTGCAGTCTGAGAAGCTCCGCGCGCGGTCACCAGGTGTAGAATCCCGAGCGTGCGGCACCCGGCTTAGGTCCCGGGGGGTTCATAGGGCCTGGGAGAGGGGGCTGCGCTTTGGGTGACCACCTGACAGCTCTAGCTCGCGAACTGCGTATGCCACCATCCACCCAGGCAAACGCGCGTGGCTGCCTGGGCCCTTCCCAGTCTGCCCTTCACTCGTTTTCTCCACGTCCCCCACCTCACTCCCACCTGCCCTGTAGTCAGATAACGGGATCCCTGTTCCCTCTCTTTGCAGGGTGCGTCCTTTAGGCCTCTCCCCACCCTTCCATAAGGCCAGTGATCTGTCCTGGGCATCCTCCCGGACTCACCCTGGAAACCCTGTGGTCCCATTCTGCGCTCAGACCCACACACCTCGGGTCGGGCAGGGCCCGCCCTGCCCTGGACTTCCTGGCCAGCCCTAGGGTGAGACCGCGCAGCCTTATCGCCCTGTCACGGGGGCTCCAGGCGGCCTCGCGGCTGGCCGCGGGCGGGAGAGCGAGGGATGCCCGGGCTTCCGGCTCGCCCGGCTGCACCAATCCCTGTCCACTGCTACCCGAGGCGTCCCAGGGCATAGGCGAGATGCGCTCCCTTTGAAGGTTTTCGCGCCTGGGCAGGAACAGGGTCCACCCCGCAGGGCTCCCTCCGACCCCCAAGGAGGGGCCATGAGCCCCGCCCCTCCGGGCCCACCGGGTCACGTGGCCTGCCGCGCCCCCGAGGTCGGGTCACATGACGGTAGCGCGCCGTTGCCCTGGCAGCGGCTGCGGCGGGCCGGCGGGGGCGGGACAGCGGGCGGAGGCGGAGCCGAGGGGGACCCCACCGGACCTGCGGAAGGAGGGAGGGGGCCGCGCTCTGAGCCCTGGCCGGGCCACGGGGCCAGAGGGCCAAGCCTGAGCCGCCGCCCGCAGCGAGCCGGAGCCGAACCCGAGCCGAACCGGAGTCGGGCCGGACGGGCAGAGCAGCTCGGTGAGTGCGCGTCGCTGGGGGTCTGGAGGAGGCAGCTGGGTCCCCGCCCGTCTGCGAGACCGAAATTGTACCGGGAGACTCGGCAGGGGAGGGAACGGGCTTTCTCCTGGGCAGGCTCGGAATGGGACAGCTGTGGGGTGGAGGGTGGCGACCAGGTGACTCCAACCCCGCAGGATCCCTGGGCGGGTTGCGGCGCCCAGAGGACCGGGAAGTCGGGGGCGCGGGCGGAGTCCGGGTCTTGCAGCCTCTGGGGCTTCCCTGGGGGAAGGACAGAGATGCAGATGGACGCCTCTGGGAGACCCGCGCGGGTGTGACAGAGAGGATGAGAAACAGACGTTTCTGCGGGGCACTCGCCATTGCTCAAGCCCCAGATGCTTAAAGGAAGTTAAAACAGACAAACCCCACACCCACCCCCTGGTTGTATTTCAAACAGGCCTTCCAAGGAGGGTCGCTAATGTAGAGAGAAAGTCCCCGTTAGTATACCAGACCTCCTTTCCGTATGTGGAAACAAAAACCCTTCAAGGTTCCACCAGGACAGCATCCTTTGGAGCCTCTGCTACCTGACTGCAATGTCGGGCTCCATCTTGCCCCTCCCTGCCCCCCGCCCGAGTTGAGCGTGAGGACCAGACTCTGCCCCTCCTCGGGCAGGGGATGTGTGGCATAAGGGAGGACAGTGGGGCTGGCAGGGATAGTATGAATTTGAATCAGGTCTGGGATGCTCCCTTTGCAGGAAGTGGTTTCTCTATCTTCAGTACCCAGGCTCCAAGCAGACAGACAGCCCTTCCTTTCCTCCCCTGCCACTCTGGGGATGTTTACAGGACTGCTGGGACTGCCCTGGCCACTTCCAGGAGGCCACTGTCAGACTGCACTGCCCCAAAAGCTCTCCATCTCCACCCTGGAACTTGAGCCCAGCCCCTGCTCGGGATGGCCCCAGGGCTTCCCTTTTCTTTACCTCATACATACCTTTGTGTTTTTGGAGGCCACCACCAGGCCCTTCTGCCATTTCATTGGGCACACAGACCAGGCTGACCCCATATTAACTTCTTCCATGACCCACACCATGTACTGCCAGAGGAAGCCCAGCAGTCATACTGCATAGACAGCCCTGGGCTCCAGTACCCCCTGCGCCCTTCCCCCATTTCCTTGACACCCCCCCCCCCCCCAGCCAGACTTCCTGCCATGTTACCCTGCCTCTCAGAACCCTCCCACATGGGCAGCATCTTGTCTTTGAGGGAGAGTCCCTCTTTGCCAATATTGCCTTCATTACTTCTATCCTTATCCTCTATCCTTACTCTCTAGAAGGGACCTTCTCCCTGCCCAAAGCTAAGGGAGTCAGCACCTCCTCTGCCTCACACCTCCTCCACTAAAGCATTTAGCTCATCTGATGAGAATCACCCCCTTATCTTACTTCCCCACTGGACACAGAAACTCACAGAATCTTCACCTTTTTCATCTTTGATGCCTAAATACCAAATGCTGTCTTACTTTAGGGCCCAGTAAGCATCTCTGTGATGCAGGATGTTGGATGGAGAGATGGATACTCTGAGGGGACAAAGGTTGTGCCTTTCACCCCTCCGCATGCAGTACACTGTCTTTATCTTACCTGTAGGCCCACTTCTGTTACATATGGAAAATTTAAAGAAAAAGTGCATTTCCAAATGATGCCATTCTAAATTATTTGGAGCTAACCAAGGGATTGGTTAATGAGCAACATTCCTCTGAATTCTCCCCCAGGGAAGGGACCTTCCAGTTATTAAAGTATTTGAAAGTAGTGCTGCTGGCTGCAGATGTGGGCAAGGGGGCAGTGACCAAGGCTGCCAAGTAGGCATTCCTAGAAATAACCTAGTAACTGACATCCCTAGCAGAAATAGAAGAGCACAGAACTGTTCCCCTGGGCCCTATTGGCCAGTAAAAGCTGTGCCTCCATAGCCATGCAGTGAACAGAGAGGAAGGAACCCCAAAACAGAGCTCTTCCAACTTCCAGGACCTTCCCATAGAACCTTTTTAGAGGTTGGCATGGGTGGATCAGGTTTGGGTCATTTCCTCAGCTGCTGACCCTGGTAAACACCCCCGGCCCCACCCATCCATCCCCAGCCATGCTCCCTGGGATCCAGAAACCCTGATCTGTTTGTAATAGCTTTAAGTAGGCTTTTCATGGGGCCTATTGGGGCCTAAATGTACAAGTTAATATCCGATGCTAACTGAGCTGTAAGGTGCCTGTGTCCTTGAAGCTTGCCCTGCAGATTAATTAGAGCTGATCCCGGCGTGCTGCCAAACAGGCCAGCCCCTTGGGCCACATGAGACCACCAATCCCTATTTGGATTAGTGGAGATTTGGGTTTAAATTCACGATCTCAACAGATCAGTCCTTCTGATCTTCATTCCACGTATTGACACACTAGGTGTTTACCTTGGATAACTCCAGGGGTCTCCAGTCTCCATTTCTTCGTAAAACATTCTCATGTCAGTTGGTGGATTTAATTTTTCATTTTGTTAAATGTTTCCATTACAGCCTGGTTGTGGCTGTACTTTAGATATATAAAGCAAGTATTTTTTGGTGAGTCGTGCTGATTACATTTTGAGTTGGAACCTCAGGTTCAGGCATTTGGTGTATGTGCTTGTCTGAGGAGCCAGTGGGGTGAAGCTACCATCTGTGGGATTATGACTCAGTGCCTCTAAGTGAATCCCACCAGGCGGAGCGATAGGCAGCCCTGAAGAGCCGCAGTTGCCCTCCAATAGCCAGTCCCCCCAGCGACCACACGGGCGCCCCACTGCACGTGGAGGTGGGTCCCTATGGAGAGTCCCTCCTCCAGGGAAATAGGGCGTGGCGGGAAAGGTGGCCACCGTCTCCCCCATCACACCACACACATTGCACGTTCGTGGGCAACCTGGTGCTAAACCATTCATATATGACCAGAGCAGTTCCCTCACTGCAGTCTATTAAAAGTTAGCACTCCACACGAGGGTTTATAAAGAAAAAAAATAAAATTTAAGTTGGATTTGAAAAACTAGCAGCTGCCTGGAAAGGTGTATTTCACAGTTGACACCTGGACATTGAACCCTGGCCAGTTTGGCTCAGCAGTAGAGCATCAGCCTGCGGACCAATGAGTCGCGGGTTTGATTCCGGCCAAGGGCACGTACCTTGGTTGCAGTTTGTCCCTGGCCGGGGTTGTGCGGGAGGCAACCAGTCAATATGTCCCTCTCACGTTGATGTTTCTCTCTCTCTCCCACTCTATCTGAAGATAAATAGAAAAATATCCTCAGGTGAGGATTAAAAAAAAAAGAGAGAAAAGCAGTTCTGAGTCTACAGGTCCTTTATCTTGTTTAAGAGCCCTGTAGGGTGGGGATGTCCTGATTTGAAGATGAGCGAGGTAGCAAGGTCAGGTATCATGTTCAGCATCACACAGTTGGGTCAAACCCAGACTTGGCAATTTGAGGTCCTAGGATCTTTCTAAATGCTACAGCTCCCTACTCCCTTAAGATAGGTGCAAATTGGAAGATTGTCTTAGGTGTTCTTGGGTGAATTCCATTCACCCAAGAGCCACACTCAGCTGAAACCTTTCTGAGCTGGGGCTGGGAGGCCAGATTACAGCTTTGCGGAGGAACATTGGACACTGGTGGTTCTTGGAAATGCACTCCTGACTCTCCTCTCCTATAAATGGTCCACATGTTCCAGTGTGGGGACTGCATCAG
Source organism: Tadarida brasiliensis (assembly GCA_030848825.1). Lineage (NCBI taxonomy): Eukaryota > Metazoa > Chordata > Mammalia > Chiroptera > Molossidae > Tadarida > Tadarida brasiliensis. Next base: position 104,526,404 of record CM061258.1, on the reverse strand, counting down.
AGACCAGGGCCCTGCACTCACACACCCCTGGTCCTCCTGACTCTAGTGTAGGGTGTATACAGTGGGCCCCAGAGAAGATTAACTGGGTTGGATTCTGGCTTTTCCAGGCCTGAGGAACCCTTTGAGATGTCTGAGTGTGTCTCTCTTTTGCCCTCAGCCTGGCTCCCATCATGAGTGCTGAGCTCAATGTGCCTGTGGACCCGTCCACCCCCGCCTGCTCGGAGCCTGGCCACAAGGGCATGGATTACCGGGACTGGGTCCGCCGCAGCTACCTGGAACTGGTCACCTCCAATCACCACTCCGTGCAGGCCCTCTCCTGGAGGAAGCTGTACCTGAGCAGGGCCAAACTGAAAGCCTCCAGCCGCACGTCCGCCCTCCTCTCGGGCTTTGCCATGGTGAGTGCAAACACTTGGTGGGAACGTAGCCTGCAAAATTGGCTTTGGCTAATTGATATCCTGTGATGCTTCAGGGAGCTAAGCACTTCCTCTGGGCCCTACTGGCAGTCAGGATAGACCATTAGGAAGTTTCCCTATCCCATCTCCTCCAAAGTGGCTATGACTGCTCTGTCAACCAGAGGGGTTGCTGGGGGATGCAGGAGAGCTCCCGAGCCTCAGAGCCCACAGCGAGAGCCACTCTCACCTTCACAGGAAGTGTTTGCCTGGCAAGGAAGTTAGGGTGGCAGTTAAAATAGCTTCAGGGTACAGGGTTTCCTGGAGAAAAATACCCACATCTGCCCATCTCAGGCACCACCCAAGAGTTTGGAAATCTCAAGGATTTGAGCAGGAACTGTGGATTGATTTGGGTTTTCTCAGCGTAGCCCAACCTGGGTGCAGATGCTCCCAAATGTGGCCTCTGCGGTGCCTAAGCAGAGCCTCTGGCCTCACTTCCAGCTGCCCACCTGTGGCTTTCCTTTCGAGTCATCCCCCAGGACAAGAGTCCATCTCCAGCAAAACTGAGGGCACTGTTGACTCCAAAGCCCTCAACCTACATCCTGTTTGGGAATTGTTCTAGAGATGCAGATGTTAGAATTCCTGAGGCTGCGGCCACCTTTCTCTCTGTTGTATGCTCAGAGGTCCCATTGGGCCAGAAGCAGGCTTTTTTAATGCAAAAACAGTTGTTTTTCTATAGTCCAGAACCTCAGTTGACAAATTGGTAGTGCAGAAAATAAAAAGTTGTCACCCAGCCGGTGTGGCTCAGTGGATTGAGCGTCATCCCATGGACTGAGAGGTCCCAGTTCGATTCCCAGTCAGGGCACATGTCCAGGTTGCTGGCTCAATCCCCAGTAGGGGGCGTGCAGGAGGCAGCCAATCGATGTTTCTCATATTGATGTTTCTATCTCTCTCTCCCTTCCTCTCTAAAAAAATCAATTAAAACATATTTGGAAAAAAAAAAACTCCTAAGAGTAAAAAAAGAAAATAAAAAGCTGTCAGAATAAGCCACTGTGGCTGTTCCTTGGTCATTGGTAGGGCCACCCTTGTAAAAACGAGACCCTACACAGTCAGGGCATGACTTCATACAGGGTGGGGCAGAGATCACCAAACTGAGGGGCAATAAATTTGGGTTTAGATCTAGTTAAAGCAAAGGCTTATTTAGGTCTTGCATTTTGTTTTTTTAAACATAATTACAAAAGTGTACAGTCACATGGTACACAACTTTGGCTCATAGTGATTTTCTTTCTTTTTTTTTTTTTTTGGTATGTGCCCCTAGCGGGAACTGAACCCGGGACCCTCTGGTCCGTAGGCCGATGCTCCAACCGCTGAGCCAAACCGGCCAGATCGTGATTTTCTTCCTGTGGTTTCTTTCTATCACATTAAAAAGACAGAGTTTTCTCAAGCTTAATTTTAAGGAATGTGTGTGAGAAGTATAAACGTCACTATTAAAATTAGAGCTTGTTTTCTACACCACAGAATTACATAGTATTGCATTACATTTTGCTGGCCTGCGCTTATTTATTTTAATCCTCACCCAAGGATATTTTTCAATTGATTTTTAGATAGAGTGGGAGGGAGGGAGAGAGAGAGAGAGAGAAACATCGATGAGAGAGAGACATTGATTGGCTGCCTCCTGCATGACCCCAGCCGGGGCCAGGGATCGAACTGGCAACCGAAGTACGTGCCCTTGACCGGGAATCAAACCCGTGACTCTTCATTCCTCGGGCTGATGCTCTAACTGCCAAGCCAAACCAACCAGGGCTATACTGATTTTTTTAACTCTGCAAAACAAACTTTGGGAAGTATTGAATGACATAATGCAGTGAGAGTTTCCTTTCTGTGTAGGGCCTGGATCTTGGAAATTGCTTCCTGTGTGCAGCTGTGTTTTTAGACCCTGGCCTTCCAAACATTTGGATTTCCAAACTTAGGGCAGCTTCCCTGTTTTCCAGCCAACAAAATGCTTGTCCAAGTTGAAGGCTTTAAAACCACTCATTCAAAATTTGAAAACTAGCCCTTGAATAAAGTTATCAGAGTGAATTCTGGAGGAGTAGTTTGAGATGTACTGACAGCCTTCACAGGTATACAGTGGTCTTATTATTTTTAAAAGTTTTTTCTTTATTGATTTTAGAGAGAGAGGAAGGGAGAGGGAGAGAGAGAGAGAAACATCGATTGGCCGCCTCCTGCATGCCCCCCACTGGGAATTTGGACCACAACCTGGGCATGTGCCTGACCGGGAATCGAACCGGCGACCTCCTGGTGCATGGGTCAACACTCAACCACTGAGCCACACCGGCCGGGCTGCAGTGGTCTTAGAATGAGAGTAGTGACCACTGGGTGACGAGGATCCCAGATGTGGACCCCAGAGTGCTCTCTGTCCTTAGCTTGGCAATGGCGGTCATACTTCCCAGTAGTAATTCATTTCTTCAGCATTTATGGAGTGTCTCCTGTGTACCAGCAAGTGCTTCATTAAGCAGCCTGGGAATACATTTTAGAAGCCACACAGTGCCCTTGCCTTCTCTTCTAGAAGGTCCTTCTCAGGAAGGCTGCCCCAGCCTACCATGCACCAGAGATTCCGCCACAGCAGCGAAACAGCATGGAGCCAAGTCGAGGGTGGGGAAAGCAGGCATCGCTTGATTAGATTAATAGACCACCAGTAAATCAGGTTAACTGTTTAGACTGGAGCAGCTTGGGAGAAAGAAGTGAGCAATACAGATCACCAGATAGCGTTTTGGCCATGGAAACCATAGCCAAATAAGGGCAGGGCCATGGGAAATGAAAATAGACAGTTTGCTAGGTGGCGTTCTCTCTTTATCCTATGTATTCTCTTTTAGAATTGCAAAATTGTTCCTTTGTCCAACAATAAGCAGTTATGCCCAACCTTCAGCTTATTTCTTCATGTTTATTCTTCTAACAGAGAACCAGTGATCTGAGACCCCCTCTTAAAATCTTTACATAAGCAAAATGAAAAATGGCCTTTTGGCTTTTTCTCCTCTTGAGACAGAATAAAACTGCTTCCTTTGTAGGCCTTTTAATCATCTTTGTTTCTTATCTCTGTGCCCTCTGTGGTTTACAACATCCTTTTGTTGGGCCAGAGCCTACCCAGACCACAGGGGCACTGAGAAAAGACCACTCCCTCAACTCCTGTCATTGGCTACTATCTTTTTTTTTTTCTTTATTGATTTTATCTGTTTTTTTTTTTTTTTAAATAGAGTGGAAGAGAGGGAGAGGGGGGTGGAGAGAGAGAGAAACATCAATGTGAGAGAGAACATCGATTGGCTGCCTCCTGCACGCCCCCCACTGGGGATTTGGCCCACAACTTGGGCACGTGCCCTGACCAGGAATCGGTCCGGCGATCTCTTGGTGCATGGGTCGGCACTCAACCACTGAGCCATACTGGCTGGGCTGGCTACTATCTTTTTGGAACAATATTCACTACTGAATTTCTGTTCAGGTATGGTCCACTAGGACTGCTGGATCTTCTTTTTAACTATCAAATGTTCCATCTCCACTGAGGGGATGAGGTGCTCACTCTAAGAAGTGGTAGTTGCTAGAACTTGTGAAATCTTTAACTTTTAAAAAAATTTATTGATTGATTTTGAGAAACATCAATTTGTTGTTCTATTCATTTATGCATTCATTGGTTGATTCTTATATGTGCCCTGACCTGTGATCGAACCCACAACCTTGGCATATCAGGACAACCCTCTAATCAACTGAGCTACCCGGCCAGGGCTTTCTTGTTAATTTTTAAAAACAGGGCTGACTCACATCTAGGAGACAAACAGTGGATGGAAAATCCTTCCTCTGGCTTCTCTCCTTCTGCCTCCCTGCCCCCTTCCAGGTCTGGTTTCTTACCTTCGGTGCCTGGGAGAAGGCCCTTGGTGAGCTTGAGTCCTTGCTGGGCCTGGACTAAACCCTCCACTGGGGAGGTCCACAGTGCAGAGTGCTGGGGTGATGGGGTGGTAGGGTGTGGGTCTCGGGGGGGGCTATTCTGAACGGACCGGGTCTGACCTGGCAGGGGCAGGAGCGTGTTGCTCAGTCTGTAGTTTGAAAGCCCTTTAGGGCCTGGAGTGAGCATATGCTGTCTAAATGGCTATAGGCATTCACTACTACAGAGGTAAGCTGGGGCTTCTTCTGGTTCCCTCTTTTTTCCTTTTTGTTTAAAAAATCATCTTTATTTTATCAGTTATTTCATGTGCAGAGTTTAAAAATTAAGTACAGTTGACACTTGAAAACATGGGTTTGAACTACATGAGTCCATTTACACTCCCGTGCTGCTCAAGGGTCAACTGTACTGCTGAAAGGCTTACAACCACCCCAGCACTCATTCCCCACTCCCCAGGGCAGCCTCTCACAGCTTTCTCAGTCTCCACGTTTCCAAATGACATTTGGAGACTGCTGTTTCTTGATTTATCCATTTTAGAAGTTACCTGTTGGGATCCCGTGACTATGGTTGATGATTGAGCTCACTCTTCCCAGCCCAGTCTCCCTCCCATCGCTTCCCCTCCTGGCCATGGTCCTCATGTCCATCACCATTCCTGGCCTTCAGATATATGTGCAGGTTTCTCTCTGGCTTTTGGTGTCAGCTGAGAAATGCACCCTGTGGTGTGTGTGAGGCTGTCTGGGTTTGCAGTTCTGAGTCTGGGCACCATTAGGAGCCACTGTTTTTACTTTTCTTTTACCTTTTGAAAGGTCAGTTGTTATTTATTTTTTTATTTAAAAAAATATGTATTTTTTATTGATTTTATATATAGAGAGAAACATCGATGTGAGAAATATCGGTCGGCTGCCTCCTACACACCCCCTCATGGGGGATCGAGCCCACAACCCAGGCTTGTGCCCTGACCGGGAATCAAACCCAGACCTCTCAGTCCAGGAAACGACGCTCAATCCACTGAGCCACACCGGACAGGCGGTTTTTTTTTTTTTTTTTTTTGCAGCTAAGCCACACTGCATCCTGGTTCTGATATCAGCAGCAAAGCCACATGTTTCCAGGGAAGTGTGGCCTCTGCCCTGGCTCGTAGCTTGGCACCTTAGATACACCCTACATTCTGTGTCTGGAAGGGCACCCGGAGGGTGACCCTGCCTCACCCTGTACTCAGTGAGATATTCTTTAGCTAATCAGAGAAAAGGAAAGTTCAAAATAGTTGAGCAGTGAGGAGGGTGTCCTGTGCTCTGCAAGGGCCTGGAAGGTGGTTGCCCAGCCCAGCAGCACCCGCTCTGCCTTGCAGGTGGCCATGGTGGAGGTGCAGCTGGAGACACAGTACCAGTACCCCCCGCCCCTGCTCATCGCCTTCAGTGCCTGCACAACGGTGCTGGTGGCGGTGCACCTCTTTGCCCTCCTCATCAGCACGTGCATCCTGCCCAACGTGGAGGCCGTGAGCAACATCCACAACCTCAACTCCATCAGCGAGTCGCCGCATGAGCGCATGCACCCCTACATCGAGCTGGCCTGGGGCTTCTCCACCGTGCTGGGCATCCTGCTCTTCCTGGCTGAGGTCGTGCTGCTCTGCTGGATCAAGTTCCTGCCTGTGGACGCACGCCACCAGCCCGGTCCTGCACCCGGCCCCGGTGGCCACACGGGCTGGCAGGCCGCCCTCGTGTCCACCATCATCATGGTGCCCGTGGGTCTTATCTTTGTGGTCTTCACCATCCACTTCTACCGCTCGCTGGTGCGCCACAAAACCGAGCGGCACAACCGTGAGATTGAGGAGCTACACAAGCTCAAGGTGCAGCTGGACGGGCACGAGCGCAGCCTGCAGGTCGTGTAAGGGTGCTCCCCCAGGGGCTGGGAGCCAACAGAAACGGCCTGCTTTTGAGGGAATTTCAAAAATGTAAATTGCCACAAGGCTGCCTAGACACTGCCAGATAGTTCAAGACCAAAGTTTTACTCCTGTCTTAATGCTGTAAAACCTGGATCATTTTCCCTAAGAAAATGGAAATCCTTCAATGGGAGACTCCATTGCTAAGAGCTGAGGGCAAAGAAGAGCTGAGTCCTTGGCCCTGGGAAATCCTGAGACAGGAGGCCAGCCTTCAGCACTGTGGTCATCCCAGCGATGTGGAACTAGCGGCCAGCAGAGTGGGAGCCTGATGGAGGCCCAGAGAGTCAGGGTAGGGCTGTGAGTTCAGAGGCTTGCTCCATGATAGCTCAGGTGGGCTGCATGGCAGCTTGGTGGCACATCTGATAGTACCAGCCTGCTGTTAGGTGGGGACTGTGGTGATGAGGTGGGCACAGGAGTACAGGTGGGCCTGGTGCTTCCCTCCCCTGCTCTGGAGGGAGCTGGATGGCCTGGCTTGTGGGGCAGACAGGAGTCCGGGGCACACGTCAGTCAGCAGGTGTGGTGAGTACTCCAGGAAGTGGCAGACTTGGCAGGGACTGAGGGAGACTTCCAAGGCTGGAGGCCTGGCAGGGTCGGGGAGGCATGTCTGGGAGCAGCCCACTTGAGGAGGCTGTTAACTAAGGGACACTCCAAAGCACACTGGGCTCAAATTCTTTCTTCCCAGCCAGCCTAGAGCCCTGGCCACATTGAGCCAGCAAGGCCACCAGGTTGGGAAGGGCCCATAGTCTAGAGGCTTCTCGGCCACAGAAGGCCGGGGGCCCTTGCTCATGTGGCAGAGCCTGTCCATCTCCCTGCTGCCAATGGTGCCAGGCAGTGGAAGGGGCAGCTTGGGGGACTTCCTATCTAGACAAGACCATTGGCCTGGTCTGTGGGTGGTGGCACCTGGGGCCAGCTCTGGCCAAATGTGGGTCTTGCTCATGACATGGAACAACTGCAGAGAAGGCATGACCCCGCATACCGCGCCCTCCTGGACCCCCAGGCCCCTCAGCTGCGCCAGGGCCCAGCTCCTACATTTACTGCCATGCACGGCACGGGCTCTGGTGTTTTCACCAAGGGCATCTGGTTGTCCTGCTCGTGTTCTGGGGCCGCTCACATACAGGCCACAGCTCAGCTTACATGTGAGCATGCTGTACCCCAAGCTACTTTTAAAAACCACATTTACCACATTGGCCGGCAGCCACCTGAAGGGGGCCATTTTGTTTGTTTTCACAAATCCTCATTGGACTTCATGCTCTGATGGCATATCTATCAACAGCTTAATCTCTCTGTGGGGTCTGGGTTGCCTGTGTCAAAAAACCCTGGCTGGCCTGGCTGTTTCTGGGAATATGACCTACTGGTGAGAACATAAACCTTAACCTGTAACTCTGAAATGCTCACTGGTGACACTTGCGGGGAGTCTGGACATGGTGTCCCGCCAGGCCAGAGAAGCGCCCTGGCATCTTCTAAAGGGTGTGTCCCTTGCACCTTCTGCAGACATCTGTCGTGACTTGCGTGCTCTCTAGTGCATGTTTTCCTTTCCCACAGCCTTGTTGAAAAGGCTTATCTGGTTTAATGTGTTTGCTTTGCACAAGAATGTCAGCATCAGCGCAAGGCAGCCACTTTGTGTCCTGCAGTGACAAAACAAGCTGGCTCTTCCCCACAGCTGGGAGCAGGTAGCAAGCTCTTACTCTGTCCTGAGCCTTTGGAGAGGGGCCGTACTGGAACCCCTGCCCCAAGTGTGCCAGACCCATGGACTGCCACGCTCCCCACACTGGAAAGGACACCCCCCTCCCAGTGCCAGTGGGGGCCTGTTGTTATGCCTGATCCATGGGCAGAGCTTTTGGCTTGGCCACAACAGGGTGAGATGTGAGGTGCCCAATGACAGTGCCACATGAAGAGGAAAGGTGCCACATACCACGTTTAAACACTGGGAGGAACGTTCTTGTAATTTCTTGCTCTGTCATCCAGAGTGCTTTCCAAGCTCCAGACTTTCTAGAGACAGGAGGCAAAGAATTTCTGTGGGAAGAGATGACAGCAAGTCTGGGGACTAGTGATGGTGGAGGTGGGGGACTGACAACCTCAGGGTAGCCCTGGAGCTTGTCAGAAGGTGGAGGGTAAGCTGCTAGTTGGAGCTGCAGGAACAACTCAGCAGGACAGTTTAGGGGAGGGGCTGGCAAATTACAGGCTAGAAATTTGGATTCCAGAGGTTTAACGTGACTGTGGAGTGTTCCAGTATAGGGGCCTCTCCGTGGTGAGACGCCATGGGCCACCCAAGGGCCAGCGTGGGCTTGCCCTATTTCCCTCCAAGCAGAGCCTTCCTGGTGCTCATAAAACAACCTGCAAATACTTGAGGCCTGTTCCAAAGTGGAACACAGTCTCCATTTAGTACCTGACCAGAAGTTTCAAAACTCGTGGTTCTATTTTAGAAACTGTGAGGGCAGAACGTATTTTAGTGTCTTCTAGGAATGTCTGTGGAGGATAAAACCGCAGAAGCCTGAGTAGGTGGAGGTTCATCTGCAGTCCTTACCTGTCTTGTGCTGATTAGTTCATTATGCATGACACTGTGTTGATTACATATGGTGTGCAGAACCACTGTCCTGTGTATGGATTTTTAAAAGTTGCCTTGGATTGAACTGAATAAACAAACTATGCATTGCTCTTTTTGTTCTTGGTGGAATGCCATGGGTAGCCCCTGGTCCTTCCCTGGTGTCTGGATCCTCAAGCCCCTCCTATTTGCTGGTCACTAGCCAGTGTCCTAATAGGCTTCCCAGGTGAGGGACTTCTCTGGAATAGACAAGACAGGGCACTCAGACCCAGACATACCACGAGGCTCCAGCCAAGTGAGGCCCCTTTGTCTGCAGTTTCTCTTCCCAAGCAGGGTTCTCACTTTCCAGAAATATAGTAAGGGGTAGCCCCAACTATAGCTGAGTGCCAACAGAGCCATCTGGACAGGGTCAGCTTGAAGTTCTCCAGGAGAGGCGCCACTGAAGCTCTGGTCCCACCGGGCTTTTTTCAACCCTGGGAACCTGTGGCTCTGGGCTCTGGCCAGGTGTCCAGCTGGGCAGCAGCAATGCAGAGCCCTCCCTCGGCCTGGTGGCATTCATGGGGAAGCTCTCAGATTTTTGGTTTTGTAACAGTCACCTAAGGTAGAGGTCTCCTTCTAGGAAAGAATTTCTGTCCATTACTAATTTTCTGGCACTTCAAGCCAGAGGCTCCTAGGAATTAGGTGTGCAAAGCAGCTGGCTCCACTATATGGACAAGTTCTGCCAATACAGGGGGCCAGACTGCCTCTGCAGGCCAGAGGGAGGACTCCTCAGGCCCTGGGGCACCAAAGGCTTGGGCTCAGGACAGAGCTCCAGGCCAGCAAACTGGCTCTGTGAGCCTAGGAAGCCTGTGGCCAGGCCCACTTACCGTCCTGCTGACCTGCTGAGAGGACTCATTCCTGATTCAGATGCTTCCAGAAGGTTGAGGGGTGGGGTCCAGAGCCCTGGGCAGGGCCCCGCAGGGTGAGATGTGACAGGACTGAGCCCAGACTCTGCTCTAGACCCATTTAAAACATGCTGAATCCTTTCCAGCCCCTACTGTCCCCACAGGGTGTTGGGGACACAGTACAGGCAGTTTCTGCACAAGTCTCAGCAGAAATAACCCAGAGGGTCCTCTCTGGACTGAGCTCAGTCCAACCTGGGCCTCATTACCCCACCCCCCACCCCAACCCCCGGTGAACAAATAACCGGCCCCATTTCTTCAACATCTTTCCAAAGCAGGGCAGGCTGAGGAATGTCAGTAGACTCTCCCCAACTTATTCTGGAAGAGGATGCTGCAGGAACCACCCTTGGACTGGATGCTTCCATATTCGTATGTTCCCATAGGCTCCTGCCTTCTCCTAGTCTGAGACCGAAAGAGCATTAGCACAAACGCCTGGTGCTTAAGGAAAGCAGGAACAGCTACCTAAAGTATGGGGTTGAGCAGACGTTGTACCCCAGGCTCTGGCTGCTGGGATCAGCCCTTCAGAAATATACAGGACAGCCGCTACAGTGGTGCCCAGGAGCAGCTCTGGAGGAAGCACCCCAGCCTGGCCAGACCCCAGCCCTACCCCAGTTGGGTGGCTTAGGTGAGATAGTGGACAGTTCGAGTGACTATGGGGCCTGACCGTCTTCATATAGCAGCTTCAAGGACACTCAGATCGCCAGCTTCACCATGTGTGGAGCACTTCCTAAAACATGCTCTGCAGGACCGTAGGAAGAGCCAAACATCAAACATCTGCCAAGCACTAGGACATTCCAGGAGAAACAGGCTTCTCCGCTGAGTGACTCCCCAGCCTTAACAGGCCTCCCTGACATCTTGGGGTGCAGCATTTCCCAAACATCCATTCCCACCTTAACTGGCAGAGCACCTTGCAAGCTCCACTGGCGGGGGGGAGGGGGGGGGATGCTCTAAGGCCCAGCCTCTCAGGGCAGAGGCTCCCCACATGGAGCAGACCACCATGCTTGCATGCCTGCTTGGCTGCTCAGATGCAGCGAGATTGGCTGGAACCCAGCCAGGCTCGTACCTAAATGCTCAGTGCTAGGAATCCAAAGTGGGGTCTATGAGGGCTGGCGTGGAGGTTATAAGACCTGTCCTCCACCCTCCTACTCTGAGTGAGCTGCCCCAGGAAGCAGCAGTTGAGGCATCTGGGAGCCCAATGGCCCCCACCCAGCAGCCACTAGCAGCCCAAGCAGCCTCTCCACTGGGTCTGCACAGGGTCCTCCAGTCCAAGCCAGTGGCTCAGCAGCTATGATGACCCTTCACAGGCAGTGCAGTGGCCAGTGTCTCCCCCAACCTTCCAGCTCTTAGAAAGTTCGAGTGACTATGAAAGCCAGTGCCAACCACAAAGCTTTCCAGGCTGTGGTGGGGCACTGGCCCCTCAAGTCTGGCTTCCTGCATGTGGTGGGTGAGCCAGGTGTATTTCGTCATACAAACAGCAGGCAAGAGGGCTGGCCATGCAGGCCCAGGGAACACTGCCATCTCCCTCCACCTCCACGGCCTGCACACCTGGCCACAGGTACATGGGGACAGCTACCCATCCAGGTGAGTACCACACAGCACCAGCACCTGACAGCGAACCACCTCGTGCTATCCTAGGAGCTGAAAAGAATTTTCCCACTTTTTAACATCATTACATGGGGCAGGGGTGGGGTGGGCTATGTGTGTACCAAACTCTCAGGAGATTTCCCAGTCCTCATTGCATCTGGCTGGGTCAAGCATGACCCAGGCAGACTCTGATTCACCAGCTCTGAAATCTGAAATAGTAATAACCTCAAATCTTCTACCAATTCCATCCTCCGATCCAATATGCTACCCAAATGGAGGGACCACAGGGTGGGGCACCGGGAAATCTCACTGAGAGAGATGGATAAAGGAGAAAATGGTTTTAAGTGATGCCAACATTTTTAAAACTCAAATTATGCCACTTCCCTCAGTTGTGACAAATTAACCCAAACAAGTGGCCACAGTGCAGCTCAAAGGGGAATGACCTGAGGCACGTCCCATCAAAACCAGTTCCCACAGGGCTCGCACTGCCATGGCGTCAGGGTGTCAGCAGTCTTCTCTGAAAACCTAATGAGCTGGGAAGGAAGACCCTTATGCTGGGCTCCCCGCTTCAATCCTGGCAAAGGGTCAACTCTGGAACTGGCACCCCAGCCAGGCCCAGTACCAGCTCCTGTCCCCAGGGAGGTGGCTCACATGGGTTTCCCCTGAAAGGAGAGAGAGATTTGCAGGAGCTCCTGCCCGAGTTCTTGCTGCCTCCCACCAGGACAGAATTCGGCCGACAGCTCCCTGAAGGTGGCACACACACGGCGGGCCTCGATGTGTCTGCGGTGGATGGCATGCTTCCATTGGTGCCGTGCAGCTCCGGTGAGCACAAGCAGTGAACGGCGGGGTAAAGGGACAGCCACCTCCACCTCCTGGCACAGGACGGACCTGCTGGGGGCCATCACACCTTCCACCAAGGCTTCCGGGAAGCCAGATGGGGCCAGGCAGAGCAGTAGGCTGCCGGGTGCCTCCCGGGACATGGACAGCACGGTGGGGGACAGAAGGTTGAGGCTCACCAGCCGCTCCCCCCATAGCCAGGTATCATCCAGGTGAGGGTCGATGGCCGAGCCCCGCTCTGGGCAGTAGTCCAGATTACACTGTTCCACAGGCTGGAAGTCCTCCAGGATGGGGTAGAGGCCCATTCTCCGCACTACCTCCCGGCTAAAGCTGGGGAGGCCTTGGAAGCCAGAGGTCTTGAGCTTTTGTTTCCGAAAGTTGACTTTGGGACCATAGTCCTGAAGGATGAGGACGAAAAGGAAGTGGAGAAGTGTCTGAGTTTACAGAAATGTTATCACAATCACACACTAGGTGTAAAGAATTCAATCACAGCCCTGCCAGTGTGGCTCAGTGGTTGAGTGTCAACCCATGCACCAAGAGGTTGCCCGTTCGATTCCCGATCAGGGCACAGGCCCAGGTTGTGGGCCAAATCCCCAGTAGGGGGGGCATGCAGGAGGCAGCCAATTGATGTTCTCTCTCATCGATGTTTCTCTCTCTCCCTCTCCCTTCCTCTCTCTCTAAAAATTAATTTAAAAAAATTTTTTTAAAATAATTCAATCACAATGACCAAGAAAAGCAAAAATTTCCAAACTTCACGGGTCTGACATTCCAGCAGGAAGAGGCCAACACCACAGAGATATAAATAAGCAGTGAACATCAGAAAGCTATAAATGCGAAGGGAAAAAATAATGCAGAGAAGGGGGATACAAGGTGCTGGGGGATGTCTTAGCCCAGGTACCCCAGAGCGCAAAACTAGAGAGAAAAGGCCCATAGAGTATCCAGGATGTGATGCCGAGAAGTTGGGATCTGGGAAGAATGAGCAGCGAGGGAGGAAAGGCCAATCATGGCAGCATCATCAAGGTGGGAGTACTAGGCACAACTGGGGCTCAGACCTCAAGGGAGAACAGTTATCACGTGACCCTGCAGGTCTACCTACTATACACCTAAGAGAAACGAAAAGTCCACACAGAAACTAACACACGAATGTTTACAGCAACACTATTCACAACAGCCAAAAAGTGGAAACAACCCAAGTGTTTACCAGCGATGGACAAACAAATGGTGGCATATCCATACAACGGAATATAATTCAGTCATGAAAAAGCAGTAAAGCACTGATACACGCTGCAAAGTGATGAACCCTGAAAAGTTAAGCTAAGTGAAAGACACCAGACATAAAAGGGCACGTATTGTATAATTCCATTTACACAAAATGTCCAGAATAAAAAAAAAAAATGCCCAGAATAGCCAAATATACAGATGCAGAAAAAGTAGATTAGTGGTTGCCAGGGGATGGGGGAACAGAGAGAGACTGCTAATGAGTATGGGTTTCTTTTGGGTAATAAAAATGTTCCAAAACTAAGATAGTAGTAATGGCTGCACTACACTGTAACTATACTAAAAACCAATCCACTGAATTGTACATTTTAAATGGGTGAATTTCATGGTATGTGGCTTCTACCCAAAAAGCAAAAACAAAACCAAAAAATAGGAGCAGTCTAGAATACGCCTGATTTTTGGCCTGAGGTATGAAAGAGGAAGCATTTATTTGCTGACTCCTGCCCTCTCTGGTCCCCTCTAGTGGAGAGTGGCTCCATCTGGTGGAACTTCTCCTTCCAGGTTTGGTATGTGCCTGGGTGAGTGGCTCCCGAAGGGATGCTAGGCTGCCCCAGGCAGAAAGTGCAGCGGCTGGGGGCGAGGAGCTGGAGCCTTTAAGGCACACAGGATGCTGGAGTGCTGGACACCAGACAGCAGCAGTGAAAACAAAGGCAGGGACATTGTAAGGACTTTGTATTTATTTAAGTTGAGACAGGAGGCCCGGTGAGTTTGTAACAGAGCAGTGACAGGATCTGATGAGGCCTCACTGGAGTCACTTTCCCCTCTATTGAAAACCGACTGAAAAGGGGCCAGGGCTGCCCCAGGAAGCCCCTGAAGGAATCCCGGGGAGGGAACTGGGGGCTGGGATGCATGTGGTGGCAGTGGCAGTGGCGGAGAGGGTGTTCTCAGATTCAGATAGGTTTTAAAGGAAGAAAGAATTGACAAGCATTAACAATGAGACAGAGAAACCTGGACAGAGCCACATTTCCAGCCTGCAAAGGTGGAAGATGGAATTCGCCGTGATGAGGACACTACAGGAGTGCAGGTATGGGCAAACAGCCAAAGCTCAGTTTAGGGTCTGACAAACAGAAACCTGGGCTGGAGATATGAACATGGGAGTCCGAAACATGCAATAGTGTATAGGGCCGTGACTCACTAAGATCAGCGAGGGGGTGTCTGGAGCAGGAAAGAAGAGGCTGAAGGACTAAGCCTGAGAACCCGCCGCTGGGTTCAGGGCATGGAGGTCAGTGAGGGAAGCAGTTTTTGAGTGAGTTAAGTGGGAATGGGAGGAGAGGAATTGAAAACAGTGAGAATAAACTCTTGAGGAATTCTGCTGCAGAGACGAGAGAGCTGGAGCTTACTGGGAGCTGACAGAAAAGATCCAGTTGAGGCAAAATTCATCTTGGGGAGAAAGGGGAGCAATGCTGGACAAGGTCTTCTGAGTGGAAGGAACCAGAACACAGCTGGAGGGGGGCTTGGAGAAGCCCTGGGCACAGGTGAGAAGAGAACCGTATCCACTCATGGCAGGCAGGTGTGCAGATACGTCTTCGTTTGCTCAGAGAGACAAGGTCATCAGCAGAGTGAGGAGGGAAAAGAGGTTTGGAAGAACAGCAGCAAAGCGATGACCTGGGGAGGGAGGAATGACTGCAGGAGCAGGAAGGGCCCGGAGCCGGGGAGACCTGACAGCAGGCTGCACATGGGTGCGAGGGAGGGGGAAGCTGGACTTGACCAGGGCTGTGGTTGAGCGGAAAGAGTATGATGAAGCGAACGACAAGGAAGTGACCATAATAACTGGCTGTGGTACAGGGTAAGGAAAGATGATGGGAGGAGAGAAAGTGAAAAGGTGGCCGATGGATGGCTCACAGGTTCTGGTGGGGGCAAGGACTAGTGGAGATAAGTAACGGAAGGAGTGACCTAGACAGAGAGGAGTGGGACTGAGGGAAGAGGAGGCTGTTATCCTGGATAAAGGGGAGGTCTGGGACCTAGTGGCCTGAAAATATGTGAAACTGGCAGGGAGAGAACTTCAGACAGGAAGGCATCTGGCACCCTTTAAGGAACCCTCCTTGACAATCATGAACACTAGGTCAGCTGAGCGAGAGCAGGAAGAGCTGAGGGGCCATCTGCCTTTGAGTCCTGGCTCACCGGCATCCTGCTGGGAAAGCGAGCAGGCCAAGCAGGCTGGGCATACCCCAAGTATGGCTTCAGAGGAGGGCAGTGAGTGTGAGGTGAGCAAAGGGGCCCAGCAAAGTGACTGTCCTCTGACAGGCCTGACCCTCCCCTGTAGTTCTGGGCCATCCTACCTGCTTCCTCCGTCCAGATTGTGAGAGCTTCCAAGGCTCACGGTCCATCAGCTGCACCATCTCAGCTTCTTCCTCCCGGGTCACAAAGTCCTCTATCAATGTCACGCCAGGGAAGGGGAAGGCCCAGCCTTCAAAGTCAGAATCCTCGGCCCCCACAGCCCAGCCAGTGTCTGAGTAGTAAATGAAACGATGTGTTTTCTGTAAAAGAAAGACAGGGGTCCTGGAGCCACTGGAGCCTGCCCTCCAGAGGCCCTCTGGGGAGCAGCGCCTGCTCAATGGTTCATCCTCCCAACGCCACTTTGGAAGGCAGCTAGAGTCTAGAGGGAAGCCAAACCCCTGCTTGGGGATACCTCCTGGGAAAGGTCCTCTCATTCCTCGTCCATAAAAGGGAAGAGCATCTGCATAACTATTTTTTGTTCTCCATGTTATAGATGAAGTGACCAAGGCTCAACAAAGTAAGGAACAAGCTGGAGGCTGTACAGCTGGGGAACAGCCTGCAAGTCCACAGTTTCGGTGTTGCTGTAGGGTATCTTATGCCCTCAGCCTTGTGAGAACTAAAGAAGATGTAAGAGTATGCAGCCCAGGCCAGAAGTTTGAGAAATATGCTACCCCCAAATCTGAAGCCCTGGGGCTGTCCAGGGGGTGAGCAGCCCAGAGGGGAGACGCCCTCTCCAGTCCAGGTGGGATGTCTCTGGGCTCTGCCCTCTTTTGTGCAGCGAGAGGCACTGCCTGAATTTTTCTTCAAAAAAGAACAGAACTTGCCAGTCATCCAGGGGAGAGCTGGGCTCACAATCTCCTGCTGTAGTGCCTCCAGGATCTGCCTCAGGTTTTGAGAGGCCATCTTCGTTCTGGGCAGCTCCTAGCCAGTGACCTAGCATGGACCAGGCCATTTCTGCCCAACATGGGATTCCTCTAATGGGCAGTCTTTGCACTGGAGCACCCGAATGGGTTGACCATGACTTTGTCAGATCTACATGGTAGTCTGAGGTTCTTCCTAACCAATTAATTCTGCTTCCTCCCCCTTTATGTTCCATAGGCACTGCTACCACTCCATTTCTGAACCACCATGTCCTCTGTCTCTAGCACCTCACATGGGACATGTTAAAAGTGGGAGTTATCCCAGTATCTTGATCATCCCCCAGCCATCAGGTTGGGTAGGTGCTATCCCCAGAGTGTCCTGTGTCTCCACACCCACAGCCAGGGACACAGTTCAGACCTTTGGTACTTTTTAAAAAAAGTTTTTGTGGTAAAATATATATAACATAAAACTTACCATCTTTAATAATTTTTTCAGTGTACAGTTTAGTGTGTTAAGTACATTCACTCTGTTGTGCAACCCATCTCCACAACCTTTTCACCTTGCAAAATGGAAATCGCATCCCCATTAAACAACTCCCCTTTTTCCTTCCCCCAGCCCCTGGCAACCACTGTTCTACTTCGTGTCTATGAGTTTGATTACTCTAGGTAGTGTAAGGGAATCACATAGCATTTGTCTTTTCGTGACTGGCTTATTTCACTTAGCATAATGTTTTCAAGGTTCATCCATGTTGCCGCATATATCAGAATGTCCTTCCTTTTTAAGGCTGAATAATATCCTATTGTATGTACTGCTTTTTGTTTATCCATTTATCCATCAATGGACACTTAGGTTGCTTCCATCATTGGTGTGCAAATACTTCTTCGACACCCTGCTTTCAATTCTTTTGGGTATTCCCCCAGAATTGTTGGATCATATGGTAATTCTACTTCTAATTTTCTGAGCAACCTTCATACTGTTTTCCACAGGATCTTCCATACTTTTACCAGGAACATTGTGACAGTTTTTTCACTGGCTTTCCAGCCTTCATACCTTCCTATCTGCTCCCAGGATTGTGCTAAAATTCACATGTAATTTCCTTTAAAACCCTTCAGGAGCTCTCCATGGCCCCCAGGACCTGTCCAGCCTACCCCGTGGCCACACACAGGGCCCTCCGCGGTCTGGCCCCACCGACCTCACTCCCTCGCCTGAAGTATCACTCACCTTCCAAGCACACGCCTCTACCCCAGGCCTATACTCAAGCAGTTTCGCCAGCTGGAACGCCCCTCCAACCAACTAAAATACTTCCAGGCCCAGTTCAAAAGCTGAGTTGTTTTTCGTTAATTAATTGGAATTTCCTCCTTGCTTATTTCCATCCAAGATCTTCTGGGCACTTTTGCCCTGGTTTTCGGCACCCTCTACTCTTTCCATATCGTCTCCCCACGGGCCATGAAACTCCCAGGCCCAGACGGGAGGGGTGGGGGTGGAAGGGGGAGTTGTTACGTGGAGGTTTGCTGCCAGACTCCCCCAGGTCCCAGAGGTGAAGGGTGGTCGGGCTGCCCCACGTCCCAATCCCTTCCCCACCCCAAGCTCGCTCCTCAAAGCCCACATCTCCTCACCGCACCACCCCCCAAACGTCCCACCGGGAGGGCCCCTAACATAGTTTGATCCGGGCCTCAGTCTGGGCCTCAGTTTCCCCATATAAAGAATAAAGTTGTGGGCGCACCTCCTCTCCCAACCCTTACCTGTGGAGAGTGCTGCCAGGGTGGGTCACCTCCCCGCTGCCGCTCGCAGATCAGACAGGTCCGAATGCCCTTACAGCCGCATTCCCGAAGGCCCTCGGGGGCCGCCACCACCGCAGCCGCCATCGCAGCGTCCAGGCGGCTAGCGCGCAGGCGCGGGATAGCGGGGCCGCGGGGGCCGCTGGGACTTGTAGTTCGCTCGCGGAACACGAGGCCCGCGGGGCCGCTTCCTTCCGGTCATCGCCGGCGAGGGACTCGGGCGGCGCCACCTTCTGGGCTCCGCCAGCCGCAGGCGCCAGCAGCCGATTCCGGGAGTCGTGGGCTCCGCCGAACGCTGGTGCCGCGGATACAGCCAGCGTGGGCCGCACCTCCTCGCTATGGGCCCCCTCTCAGCGCGGCTGCTGATGGAGCGGGGGCGACCCAAGAGTGACCGGCTGGGGAGAATCCGGAGCCTGGAGTAAGAGGCGGGCCGGGGGTGACTGGGGGGTTCGGCAGCGAGGCCGGGACCCTTGCCTGGCCCCGTTATCTCCCTGTCGGTTGGAGGTAGTCTCTAATCACTTGGGCCAAACGCTGTCCTCTCGTCAGGAGATGGGCTTGATGGGCCCCGAGCGGCCTCACCCCTGAAGAGGGCCCGGGCTGCTAAGAACAGTCGTGCAGAAAAAGAATTGAGCAACCTGCTGAGATAATTACAGAGGGCCTGGAGAGCACAAAGGAGTGCCCTCCAGAGACTAAGGGAAAGCATCCTGGAGGGGGCCAGCTGCCCCCTTTTAAAGTAGTTACAAGACTTTAAAAAGTAGGGTCTGGGGGAGAGGCCGTGCATGCGCAAGAAATGCCAGGTGAAAAAGCCGTCCGAGGCACCCTGGGCTGCCATAGGTGTGGGGCTGGAGGCCTGCCTGCCCTCTGAGTACTCCTTGTCTGCTCCCCACCCCAGCCTGTCAGGACTGAAGCTGCTCTCAGAGCACTTAGATCCCAAGCTCCTGAGCCGTCTGACGCAGCTGCAGGAGCTGGACCTCTCCAACAACCAGCTGGAGATGCTGCCTGCCAACCTGGGCCTGTCCCACCTGCGCATCCTCCGCTGTGCCAACAACCAGCTGGGGGACGTCACTGCCTTGTGCCAGTTCCCCCAGCTCGAGGAGCTCAGCCTAGAGGGCAACCCCTTCCTGACAGTAAGTGGGTTCGCCCAGAGGCTCCAGCACTCTGTCGGGCTTGGGCTCAGCAGCCCCTGAGCCATTCTTCCCTCATTCCCTAGGTCAGCGACAACCTGAAAGTCTCCTTTCTCCTGCCCAAGCTGCGCAAGGTCAATGGCAAAGATGCTTCCTCCACTTCCTCTCAAGTGGAGAACCTGAACCGGGAGCTGACCAGCAGAGTAAGGGGGCTGAGAGGTGTTTCTGGGGCTTGGGAACAGTTGGGAGCCTAGAAGAGTGAGTGACAGGCTTGGACATTTGGAGGACACTGAGGGAGGTTACAGGGGCTCTCTTCCCTGACACCCAGTGGCCCTTAGCCCCTAGCCTGACATGTTGCCCTGAGCCTGGTTGCAGTGCTTGGCCTTTTGTCCTTGGGTGGTATCCTCCCCTAGGTGTGCAGGGCCTAGCAGGAGAGGCTTAGACACTTTCACAGTAGCTTTACCCGGGATAGACCAACCTTCTCCCTTCTGGAGCTGTGTGTGTTGCTTAGATTTGTGCAACATGCAGCTAAGAAGGCTTTGGTTTAGGGAGGCTTCCAGGAGGCAATGAGGTTGAGATACCTGTGGCCACGAGATTGGGGGCAGAGAGGCCATGGAGGGTCCAGAGGTGGACTGGGCCTGGATCTGATCCCTCTTGTACCAGGTCACAGCTCATTGGGAGAAGTTCATGGCCTCACTGAGCCCTGAGGAGGAGGCTGAGAAAGCCCAGGCGGACTTCGTGAGGTCTGCTGTCAGGGATGTCCGCTATGGGCCCGAGTCCCTCAGCGAGTTCACCCAGTGGCGGGTATGTTCTCACCCCACTGTACTGAGAGACTGTTCTCCCAGCTCCTTGCTGGCTCCCATGCCCTGTGCTGCCCTGGAGGTCTCTGGCCATGAGGAGCTGTGGGGAGTGGGGTGGGTCAGGAAGGGTACCACTATTGGCTGGAAAGGCCCTTTCCCAACTCAGGAAGCACAAGCTCCCTCTGATTGGGTGTCTGAGGAAGGGCTGAGAAGCCCCAGGACTGTGCCCAGCTTCTTGATGGCCTGGCCCCACCCAGGTGCGGATGATCTCTGAGGAGCTGGTGGCCTCTGGTGGGACCCAGGTGCATGAGGCAGACATCCCAGAGAAGTCCCCAAAAGCCACAGCTGTCCAGGAGCCCAGGGTGAGTGTGGTTCTGTGGGGCTCCCAGGGCTCTGGGGGCCTGCCTTGGGCCTCCCTACCTAGGGAGGCTGCAGAGAAGCAGGGTGTCCTAGAAATGAGCTCAGGAAACAGCTTCTGATGCCCAAGTTAATTCCCTCTGTCCCTGGGCTAGTGCTTATCTCCTCTACCCATGAGAGGGTGTGGTCCAGCCTGTGATACGGAGGAAAGAAGCCCTGGGTAGATGGGCCCATGGTCAACAGGCTCTCAGCCATCTCTTCCCCCACACAGGCCAGGCCAGTGGCAAAACGGCCAGATGATGTCCCACTCAACCTCTCTCCCAACAAGCGGGTGTGCACCTCCCCATTGGCCCAGGTGGAGGGCCGCAGCATGGGCTCTGATGGCAGCCAGGTGAGCTATAGCAAGGTGGCAGGGAGTGTGTGGCTGGGAGCAAGGATTAGGGCAGCTATAACCCCCTTCTGCCCCCACAGCCTGCCCTGAAGCTGGAGCCCCTATACTTCCTGCAGTGCCACAGCAAGAACAACAGCCCTCAGGACCTGAAAACCCAGCTCTGGGCCTGCGCCTTCGAGCCGGCTTGGGAGGAGGGTACATCCTTGGTGGGCAGGCAGGGCAAGGATCATAGGGAACAAGCAGAGCAAGCTTTCTAGATGGGTGCCTGGGAATGCCACCTGGAGTGGGGCTGCCTGGGCGATGGGGGAATCCGGAGGGACAGAGAACTTAAAAAATGTCAAGGCGAGGAGGAGGGAACTGCAGGGGGAAACTACAGAAAATGTCTTTACTAGGCTGACCCCTCAAAACAGGGCATACAGAGGCCACATCCCAGTCTGTGGCCACATGTGGCGGAGAGGCTGTGTGTGTGATAGACTGCCAGACGGGCATCGTACTGCACAAGTACAAGGCACCTGGCGAGGTGAGTGCCAGGGCCTTGCTCCTACAGGGCATTGGGCAGAGCCCTGGGGGAGGAGTGCCACCTACTCACCAAGTGACCTTTTTCTTTGATACTGGGCCTCAGTTTCACAGATTTGATCTTGAGTGCATGTGTATACATGTAGCTCTGCCCCTTGGTGACTGCTCCCCCCTCCCCCCCCCTTTCAGGAGTTCTTCTCAGTGGCCTGGACAGCCTTGATGGTGGTCACACAGGCAGGCAACAAGAAGCGCTGGAGCGTGCTGGCAGCTGCAGGTCTTCGGGGCCAGGTCCGGCTGCTGCACGTGCGTGCTGGCTTCTGCTGTGGGATCATCCGGGCCCACAAGAAGGCCATCGCCACCCTCTGCTTCAGCCCCACCCATGAGACCCACCTCTTTAGTAAGACCCTCTCTCCACACCCCCAGGGCTCCCCCAGTATCCCCTGTCCTACATCCTGATGCCTCATTGCTCCCTCCCTGGGATGGTAGGGGACTCCTGTGGCTGGCAGTCTCTCTTGCGGCTGCCAAAGTTGGCTCCGGCCATGACAGAAGCAATGTGGCTTTGTGGACAACTGACTGTGCTTCAGATCCTGGCTTTTCCCCCAACCTGCTCTGTGGCCGTGGAGGTTTCTGACAACCTGGGCCACTCGATGACCTGGGGTGATACTCCTGGCCCTTCAGTTGCGGTGAGCCCAGTGAGGGTGATGTGTGAGCAAAGGCCTACAAAAGATGGCTGCCTGGTGTGGCAAGCGTTAGGTTAGAGTAAGATAGAATTTGTAGGCTATGGCCCTCCCTCCCTGCTTCAGAGAGGCAGGCCTTGGAACCACGGTCTCAGCCTCAGATGCAGCCTGCAGGAGGAAGAGGGCCTCCTTAGAGCCACCTCTCCCCTTCCTGTCCCCTCCTCAGCGGCTTCCTATGACAAACGGATCATCCTCTGGGACATCGGGGTTCCCAAAGAAGATTACACATTCCAGGCCAGGTGATGATTTGCGCAGGGCTAGTAGGAGGGCTGGCTGCTACGGTGGGCAGACACCTGGGTCCGTGGCCTCATGCTCTCCCTCTCACCTGCTGGCAGCCAGCTGCTCACACTCGATACCACCTCCACCCCCCTGCGCCTCTGCCCCGTTGCCTCCTGCCCAGATGCCTACCTGCTGGCTGGCTGTGAGGGTGGCTGCTGTTGCTGGGACGTGCGGCTGGACCAGCCTCAAAAGAGAAGGTGAGGCGGATGAGGATGCCTTGAAAGCCAAGCCTCAGAGCTGGGGCAGCTGCCAGTCCAGATGTCTGACCCCAGGCACACCTGCCAGAGGTGGTACCCAAACCACACATGGGCAGCCACAGAGGCTGTTTTCAGGGTCCTCTTTAGAGCTGGCCTGTCCCCACCTTCTGCTAGTCTCTTGAGTAAAGGTCCCTGTGACATTCCTTCCCTAGTGTTTGGCTATGGGACATGGACTGGGTCAGTTCCCTCTCTGGGCTGTGATCACCTCACCTTCAGCCTGGGCCTGTGTACTGCCCCTTATCAGCAATGTGACCTTCCTGTCCTAGCATAATTTCCTCATCAGTAAAGTTGGGTCCATAACTTGCATTCCAGGGCTAGTGGAGGACAAGAGGGATTGTGTCTGGGTAGGGACAGGACCATAGAAGGCACAGGTTGAGGCTTGTGGCTCATTTGTGCCACCCGAAAGGCAGAAGACAGTGCTCAGCATGGAGTCCTAGCCATCTTGGAGCCCACAAGCAGGGGAGACACATTAAACAAAAGTGGCCAATTAAAATCCCACAAAGTGTGATGTCAGCTGTGAAGGAAAGAGAATCATGTGCTTTGAGAGGGGAATAGGAAGGCCAAGGGGACTCTGAAGAGGTGACCAGTGGCAAATGGATAAGTTCTCAAACTCATGCTCCACATGAGCCCTGTGAGTCAGGTGGGTAGACGGCGGGAAGGTGTGTACACAGGAAGAACAGCATGTGCAAAGGGTCAGTAGTAGGGAGAGCTGGTTGACCAGGGAAGTCTGCCACAGCTTGGAAAACCAGAGGAAGTCGTACAAGATGAGGTGGCAGGGTTGCTCAGGCCAGGGCACACTAGCTTTGTTGGCCATGGTGAGACTGAATTTTACCTTAAGTGTAATGAATAGCCTGGGAAGAATTTTAGGGTTGGGTGACAGGAGTGAATTAGCTACCAGGTGGAGAGAAGTAGTGGAAGCCTTCGCAGGCTTTGGCAGTTGTCCAGCCAAGTGTTGGTGGTGGCCCTGTGTCACACCTGGGAGTCAAGCCTCGGGCCTGCCTCCTTCTTTCCCTGCCCACTCACATCTGCCTGGTCCCCAAGTCCCGTGGCATTTCTTTCCCACATCTTAGATGTGTCTGCTTCTCCTCAGTTAGTGCTTGGCTGCCTTTCTTGCTTCCAGGTGTCCTCTCCAGGACCCTGGGCAGCTGCTGGGTGACCTTTCCAAGCAGTGTGACCTACACACACTCTCAGCTTAGAAATATTCAGCAGCCACTCCCCACTGTCCTCAGGGTCACAGCAAATCCCTCTTGTCTCCCTTCTCAGGCCCCCAGTGCTCATCTGGAAATGCCTTCCTCCCGCTCATCTCTGTCCCAGAGGTGCTGCCTCTCTCTAGAACCCTCCCTGGCCACACCACCCCCACCTCCCCATCTTGGAAGAACCAGCCCCTCATGCTTCTGAGTTCCCACCACCTGTGACTCGGTGTACTGAGGTGCTGGCTCCCACGGCCAGGGTGCAGAACAGATATTCTTGGTTGCATTTTCTGACCTCCACACAGGGCAGGGCCCAGAGTAGGGGCCCAATGAATGATTCTTACTGAATGAAAGAAACTATATATGCAAGGAATAGTTGACCAGCATCTTCTGTGGCCCCACAGGGTGTGTGAAGTGGAGTTTGTCTTCTCTGAGGGCTCCGAGGCACGTGGCCAGAGAGTGGATGGGCTGGCGTTTGTAAATGAGGATGTCGTGGGTGAGTAAGCTCCACTTGGGTCAGTCTGGCCTCTTGGGACCCAGATAGGCCCTGATCAGGCCTTCATGGGTTGCTTCTCCCTGGGTTGGGGTTTAGGTCTGAAAGCTTCTGAGGGGTCCCAACTGTGGAACAAATGCCTGGAGAAGGCCCCCAGGCACAGTTCTCCATTCTTCCTCACAGCCTCCAAGGGGAATGACCTGGGCACCATCTGCCTGTGGAGCTGGAGCCAGACGTGGGTGAGCCGGGGCAGCCAGTCCACAGTGGCAGTGGTGGTCCTGGCTCGGCTGCAGTGGTCACCCACTGAACTGGCCTACTTCTCACTCAGCACCTGTCCTGGTGAGCCCACCCACATACCCCATACCACCTTCCACCCCCTGGAGCTCTGCCTCACCTGATTCCAATCTCTGTGTCCTGGCAGATGAGGGCATTGTGCTCTGTGGGGATGAGGAGGGCAATGTGTGGATCTACGATGTCAGGCATATCCTGGCACAGCAGCCTCCACTGCCGGCAACCCCGCAGGCCCCCACGCAGGTATGCACAGCTCGCTCCTCCCCGCTGCTGGGGACTGGTCAGGGAGGGGCCTGGTACCTAGGAAGGAGCCCAGCCCCACCCCTCTCTTCCTACCAGATCCTTAAGTGGCCCCAGCCCCGGGCCCTCAGCCAGACGGTGACCAAGACCATGGTGAACACAGTGGTGGCCAACTCCACCTTTACCTACCTCACCGCCCTGACAGACTCCAACATTGTAGCCATCTGGAAGAGACACTAGCCTCCAGCAGGAGCTCCTGCCTTTGTTGCAAAGTACCAGGGATACAACTTAACTTATTCAATTTTTGGGCTAATGATGGGGATCTTTCTATGAATGAATATTTTTATTAAAGTCTCTGCTATGTAACAGAGAAGACTGGGAAAGCTGTTTGTGGGCCCCGTTGCTACTTTGAGTAAGACAGGCTGACCTGGCAGCTGGGGCTCCTACAGTAGAGACTCAGGGAAGTACATGAGTTTGAGCAGTTCCCTTCTGCTCAAGATGGCCTTCCCTACAGCCCCCAGGTTCCCAGTTGGTTCAGAATGCATTTATTCCTGCCACCCTCAGACAGAAATCTGAATCTCTGGGCCAATCCACTCTGCCATGTGGCCCCAGAGAGAGTTCATCTACTTCCACTGAGCCCAACAATCCATTTGCTGTGAGGTCACCTCTGCTTCAGCCCACATCTGGGTCTTTTCCTGCCATACTTTATTAGGAAGATGAAACAGAATCAATGTAGTACAGGACACATTGGTGTCGGGGGTGAGGGGCTCTCTGGGATATTTCCAAGGAGGTCCATGGCTGGGAGAAGCTGCTCTCTTCCACTTGGTGCCTGGAGAAGGGCCCAATGCAGGGTAGGAACTGGAACAAGAATGCTTCCAGCCCACTATTCAATTCCTTCTTGCTTATCTTTGATGGCCACCTGAGGGAAAGGAAAGGCAGCACACTTAGCTGGAATGGCCGGGTGAGGGTGATGGAACTCAGCCCTAGCATCCCTGACCGAGGTCAGCCACGAAACTGCTTCCACGGCTCCAGAATGCAGCCACGAACTGAAGAGAAGCAGTAAACCAGGCCCTGAACAGCTCCAGGGAACTGGGCAGCCAGCAACCCTAGGGACTCTTGGAGCCCACCCCACCTACCCCATCACTTCTCTGCAGCACACACCTCGCTGCCTAGGATGGGAGTCAGGTGGAGCAGAGGTGCTTCCTGGTGAGTATATGCTGAAATCTGAATGACTGGATCTTTCCCACTCTAAATTGTCTAGACTTTGAGGCTCCCTGCCTGAACAGGTGTGACCCCACCCTAGGATGAGCTGCCCTCTAGATAGACAAATACCCTGGACACAGCCAGGCCGTATAAGCCAGAGAGCAGCCAGCACCAGAAACCAGACTTGGAGAAACAGCACTAAGGGGCAGTAGGCCCCTTGCTGCCATAGGGACCACAGAGTGCACAAGGAGACCCTGGAGCACTAGGTAAGGTTCCCACCCATGGATGCAGACAGCAGGCCCCAGGCCTCAACTCCATAACCTCATCCACACTTCCTGGAGGCTATGGTAGAAGTCCCTGCTCTGTCATCACCTCTTTCCCTTCCCCCCAAATAAATGAGAGGTAATAACCCAGGAGTCGTCCTAGGTGTGGGCATGAGAACCCACATCTCGGGCATACAGGATGTCATCCAGACCAACCCAACCCACCCCAGCCCTGCACAGCTGGCTCCTCACCCGGAATCGCTCTTCCAGCAGGGAGAGTTCGCTAATGAGGTCTGTGATGGCATTGGTGAAGGCCTCCTGGGGGCTGTAGTCTGGTGTGGTTTGCACACGGATGATGATCTTGTGCTCCAAGGGGTGGGGGACTTTGTAGCCAGCAAACAGCACCTGTGGGTCCTTCAACAGCTGTCTGAGATATAGGGGTGAGCAGTGTGAGGAGGCTGAGCCTAGTGCCCTGGAGCTCTGGCACCTTGTACCTTACCAGGCTTTCTAGCCAAGGGGTCTTCCCACTGGGTTGAGGCCCATAAGCAAATGCAGCTGGCAGCTGATGCCAGGTGGTTCCCTGCCCTTGATTTTTAGTTTTTTTTTTTCCACCCCCAAAAATCTTCAAGTGCCCTGGCCAGTTTGGCTCAGCGGTTAGAGCATCAGCCCGTGGACCAGAGAGTCCCGGGTTCAGTTCCCACTAAGGGCACGTACCTCAGCTGTAGTTTGTCCCCGGCCCTGGTTGGGGTTGTGTGGGTGGCAACCAGTCGATCTGTCTCTATCACATCAATGTTTCTCTCTCTCTCTTCCCCCACTCTCTCCCTCCCGCTCTATCTGAAGATAAATGCAAAAATGTCCTTGGGTGAGGATAGAAAAAAAAAAAAAAAATTAAAAACACCTTCAAGTAAAACAGATACTTGGGATAAGATATACCTTACGGGGACTCCTCCCACACTCACCCCTATATCCATGAAGATTAAGAACCTTAGCTGGTAACCTGGCCAGTGTGGCTCAATGGTTTGAGCGGGTTGCGGGCTTGATCCCCAGTAGGGGGCGTGTAGGAGGCAGCTGATCGATGTTTCTCTCTGACATCAATGTTTCTCTCTCTCCCCCTTCCTCTCTAAAATATCAATAAAATATTTTTAAAAAAGAACCTTGGCTGGTAAACAGGGTTCCCAATAATCTCTTCCCTTAGGGGAAGTCAGGGACCCTGCAGTGCTCCAAAAGAGACCTCGCTAGGCAGTAAAAATCCAGCCAAAGTTTAGTAAACCAGCACACAAAAGCCCAATTCCCAGCTCAAAAAGCACCTGGCACAGCAAATCAAGGCGCAGGGGGAGAAGGCCCAGGCTCTGAGCAGTTAGGGAAATGGATGTCCTTTAGGCAAGACATTGGCAGCTGCTGTCTACCCACTAGGGTCCTGTTCTCGGAGGTGGTGAAGTGAAGCCAGTGTTGTGTGCTGGGCCATGGGGGTTTTCTCCAGAGCAGCTCAGTCAAATGTGAGCACCTACAGGGAGGGCCCTTGCTCAGGTGAGGACACGACTCACACAGCGGTGAAGCAGCAGGGCCCCAGAAGAGCCGGTGCACCACTGGCTTGGTGCAGGGTGGGGGTCATCCAAAACAAAAGATGGGCAACGCCACCCTCTACTTACACCAGAAGACCAGACAGGCTTCAGCCCAGTCTCAAACACACAAGCCTGGGGAAGGCCTGCTGCAATGATGGTACTTTTCAGCAGTGACAAGTCCCTGGGTCAGAGCATCAATTACATTGCTAACCACCTACCTGGCCAGGACTTCACTGGTGTAAACAAACACCCACTAACCAAAATCAGGTGCCCACCAGGGGAACGGGATAATCATTTGAGCCCCTCTTTTACTTCTTTCCCTTATTTTACTCAGTTACAATCTCTGGCACATCTCAGAATGCCAGGTGTCACTGAGGTCATTGTCACAAATGGGCAGGGTGGGTGAGAACTAACCTTAGCACAAAACCACAAGTAGGCCTACTTTTCTGTGGCTTCCTGCATATTCACTTACTTCAGTCACATAAATGAGCCAGTGCAGGAATGTGGCTGGGTGAACAGGTATCGGTCAGTGTCATTTTGAAGAAAAGGCACTGGAATGAGTGAACTGCCAGAGCAAGCAACCAGAAGGACTTTGTGGAGCTCAGAGAGACTTAGGAAAACCTTCTGGCCCGGCCAGTGTGGCTCAGAGACTGAGCATCGACCCATGCACCAAGAGGTCACTGGTTCGATTCCCAGTCAGGGGACATGCCCAGGCTGTGGGCCCAATCCCCAATGGGGAGCATGCAGGAGGCGGCCAACTGATGTTCTCTCTCATCGATCTTTCTATCTCTCTCCCTCTCCCTTCCTCTCTCTTCTGGAACTTGCACTTTGCCTCAAAGAGCCCCATTAAACATAGCCCCTGAGGGGGTGGGGCAGAACATAGCCCCTGAGAGCCTTTGACTTGGAACTTACGATTTAATAATGTTTCCTAGTGTATGATCTTCTTTGTTGATGGTGAACAAACAGGCATTGGGTACCTTGGTGTCCTTGTTAATGGTGATCCTAGGAAGAGGCAGAGGTAAGAGATTGGGGGGGGGGGGTTTTCCCCTCCTCCCTGAGTCTAAACCCTATCCTTTAAGGCAGACTCAAGTCCCACCTCCTCCTGGAAGCCTTTCTCAATCTCTTCATCCCATAAAGACCTCTCTGACTCAGCAGCAGTGTGTCTACACCCTGACACAAGTTACTCCCTGATTCTGTGGGACCCTCGCCTACCTTGGATTGCTTTCTCCTAAAGCAGTTTCTCAGCCTTGGCACACTGACACTTAGGCTGGATAATTCTTTTTGGTACAGGGCTAGCTGTACATTTTAGGATATTGACAGTATTCCTGGCCTCTGTCCACCAGATGTCAGTAGCACCCCCTTTACCCCCTTTATGACAGCCAAAAAATGTTTGCAGACATTGCCAAATTTCTCCTGGGGGGGGGGGGGGGGCGGGATCGTCCGCAGATGAGAACCACTGCTCTCAAGGGAGATTGAAGTGGCTGGCAAGGACTAGACCATAGAGCCCTGCATACCAGGCTAAGAGAAGTTTGAAAAGCCAATGTGTAAGAGGGTCTTCTAGCCCTGGCCAGTTTGGCTCAGCGGTTAGTGTAGGCCCACGAACCGGAGAGTCATGGGTTTGATTCCCAGTCAAGGCCATATACCTGGGTTGCAGGTTCGATCCCTAGCCCTGGTTGGGGTCATGTGGGAGGCAACCAATCAATGTATCTCCCTCACATCGATCTTTCTCTCTCTCTCCATCCCTTCCACTCTATCTAAAAATCAATGGGAAAACATCCTCCGGTGAAGATTAACAAAAAATAAAGAGGGTCTTCTAGGTGCTGAGACCTGGCCTAAACACTTTACATAAATTACCTCACTTTCCCCCTAGGTTTACTTACTGTGATTTAATACAATGATAGCCCACTTTCCAGATGAGGAAAGTATGCCTCAGGCAGATTAAGTCACTTGCCCAAAGACACAGAGTCCTTAAGTGGGGGATGCAGGAGCCAAGCCCAGGCTGTCTGCCCACTAGACTACATTTTCCCCCTTCACCCTGCAAGCAATGAGGAGTCACTGAAGGTTTTACACAGGCGGCTGGAGGTCAGATATGAGTCTAAGAACCATCACTCTGGTTGCAGCAAGGAGGATGACGGTGGCGGGCCAGGAGACGGCTGAGAAGCTGCTCGAGCCCAGCGTAAAAGAACTTTGGAGCCAGACGTTCTGGGTTCCAAAACAGCCCCACCACCTCCCGTGTGCCCGGCGAATCACTCAACCTGTCCTCACCTGCCAACGGGAGACTCGCCACCGCCTCGCCGCACTACCTCAAATTTGACAGATACAGGCGCGAAACGCTTTGCGAGCTGACGCTCAAGCAAAAGCTGCCTCCCACGTCCGCACCAGCCCACCCACGCACCCTCCGGCACAGGAGGGCAGAAGCCCCGGGATCTGCGGGGACCACAGACGGTTGAGGGCCCGCGACCTTCGGCCGCCCCTCCCCCGCCCCGGCCGGCTCCACTTACTTCTTCTCGCCTTCGAACAACAAGAACGACTCGAAGGCAGGAGGGGCGTTCATCCTAGCGCCGCAGCCCCCTCCAAACTCTCAGCTGCCCCCACTTCCGCCTCCAGAACACTTCAACGCAACCTCTTCCGGGTTAGCGGCTGCGCCTGAGTTTGCCGACGGTGCCAAGCCCGCGTGGAGACTGGCTCACTGCCCCCTATCGGACTGGAGGATGTTGCGCGGACGCTAGAACCCAAGGGAGGGACCGAGGGAGGTTGGTGGCTGTGCGCATGCGCAAATCCAGAGTCCCTTCGTGGGTTCGGTTTGTCGCATGTTCGGGGAGCTGGGAGCTACTCTGCGTACTGGGATATCCTCGTCCAGGCTAAGCGGCAACCCTGAGCTCGGCCTCTCTCTGCTCCCCACAGCCTTTGGCCCGTCTTTAGAAATGTGTCCTTGGAGTGCACAGCAAGAGGCCTCTGAATGAATGGAGCTAGGGGGGTATGGGAAGGTGTGACTGGCGGGGGCAGAAGCAGCCTCGTGGGTTCATAAGCGTCCGTCCCTTGAACCAGACCGCTGTGTATGGGTAATCCCCTTGCCAAGGCTGCCTGGGCAGATTGCTACAAGATCCCTTTCTGTGTTGTAACTGATTTGCCAAGAGAGCTTGTGGCCTAGTGAGCTTCTTGTTAGGGGGCCTGTTGGGTGAGGGCTAGGGCAGGAGGCAGGTATGTATACAGGTGTGAGAGAGGCTCTAGGAGGGATAAGCGCATCCGTCCCTGTTTTGATTGGTTAATATTCTGCAGACTACAGCTTAGTTATAAAGGCCCTACCTGAGCTGTTTGAAGCAACAGGACTGGAGTCTCAGATTAGCTATCAGAGCCCTAACAGCTTCCCAGCTGTTTCTCTAGGTCTGGGCAGCAGCCAAGGAGTCCCAAAGGAAATCTGAGCTTCCACTATCATTTTCTGGAGAGGGCCATTTCCTACTTGAGTCTCAAGCCCTGGGGTGAGGAATTGTCATTCACTGGAGGCCCATACCAACCTTGACTCTCCAGGACAAACTGGTGGGCACCTCTTTAACTGCTGAGTAATAGAAAGCAATGAAGGTAAAGATGCCCTGAGGTTGTAACCCCAACTCTTCTGAGTCATCCTGGAAAAGTTTGGGCCAAGGATACGACCTTTGCCAGGACTGCAGGGGCCTGGATGTGCTGAGACTGGCTACCCCTTAACTGGGCTAAGGTGGGAAGAGGATTTTTACAAAGCAGGGGCTTCACCCTCCTTGCCACTGTGGAAATCTGTCCTCTCTTGGGGAGTTCTGGTCACACTTGCCCTTTGATTCCCAAACCAACACGAGACCCTGGGGCTCCAGAAGCTGTCAGCCCCCTAAAAAGTCTTCAGAGGCTCAGTTTCGGTGTGCCCCAAGAGGAGTGCCTGGCATAATTGTGAAAGTGGCTGCTAGAGCAAGGGGTGTTAAGAAACATCCAACCCCAGAAATATGTGAAGGGAGCATGTTCTGTTATTGTCACCCTGAAGCATTGCTGAGCAGGCCTTACCTAGGATTATTTAATTATCTAGGGCAGAGAGCCTCCAACGGTGAGGGTTAGCAGACCAAATCAAGGCTGCCACCTGTTTTTGAAAATAAAATTTTACTGGAATAAGCTAAGCCACTCATTGTCTGTGGCTACTTTTGTGCTCTGAAAGTAATTGTGACCAAAACTTGCATGCCTGGGCCTTTTCAGAAAGTTGGCCAATCCCTTATCTCAGGGAATGGACCTGGGTTTGACTTTCATATTTATTATTCCATTAGAACCCAGACACTGAAGTTACGTATGAACTTGTATGTTTCTATCCGTAGAGAATATCACAATTCTTATTCTAGCATTCTTTTCTCAGAATGCTTACAAATACCTAGCTTCTCAAAATGCTCTATGAGCCAGCTTTGCCAAACACTCATTTCCTCCTTGATGTGTAATAAATCTTTGATACATGTTCATTCTATATTTGTGAGTCATTTTTTAAATATATTTGAAAATTATACTTTGACAGGAATTTCCAAAAGGAAGTTGGTGGGAATTTGCCCAGATTTCCTAATAGACAGGCCAGAGGATGAGAGATGCAGGTACTGTGAGCTGGATCTACTCAGGGCTTCCCACGATGCTTGCCCTGTGCTGACTGCCACCTCCCCTGGGCTGCAGTCCTCAGCACATCTGGGGGACCTGCCCCAGGCCCTGGGTAAATAACAGGCCTGGCGATCCTGAGGGGATGTGGTGTTGGTGTAGAATACCTCGGCAGGAAAGTGTGACCTCTGGCACTTTCCTGTGCCGTGGGCAGACGGGTCTCTTCGGTTCCTCTCCTTTTTCCCAGGTGGCTTCTAAAAATGTGGTATCTGGGGCCGCAGGCAGCTTTGCCCAGAGCCTGAGAGGAGACCCTAGGTGTGGAGGTACATGAACAGTGGGGACAGTGCCAGTCACTTATTTTAACTCCCCTGTGATGGCCATGTCCACACCAGGACCCACTAAATGAGAGGGTGGTGTATGTTGCCAGTGGGTGGCTGTATGTGTACATTTAAAATCCAGAATTCTATTTGTTGCAGCCCCAGTAAGTTCACACCTCTCCCCTTCTTCCCAGCACTAGGGCTCAGGAGAGCCTGGGGTCTATACTTCCTGACCATGAGGTCCTTGAAACCCAAGAAGATCCAACAGGCATGAGGACAGCTGGTGAGCCAGACTCTAAGGAAGCAGCCAGAGTGCCGTGTGTTCCTGATGGGGTAGGGGCAGAGCGAGCTCAGCCACCCCTGGTCCCAAGCCTTGGGCCAGGAAGGGAGAGGGGTCGCCTAGCCCTGCAAAGAGGCTCCTGAGGTCTATAGGATGGTAGCATCGCAATCAAGAGACGAACATCCAAGGGGTCAGGTTGGTAGGCTTTTTGTGGGGGGATACTGCCCTCCCATCGAGGCTGTGGCCAGGCGAAAAGGTCAACATGGCCCCAAAAGCCATAGGGTAGAGGGAAGGGGGCAGCCCCTGTTCCTTCATCCCCCCTTTGCTTCCTCTGCCAGCCCTCAAAGAACCCAGTATGCAGCCTGCCCAGATGGCCCTGTCCCAGGACCTTGCTGGTCAGCTGGGTCAGGGGTCCTACCTGTGACTGAGGCCCTTGGGGACTGTCCTAAGTCTTGGATTCACAGGCAAGGCTCTGAGCTTGGCTGGATGAGCGGTTTAAAGAATGTGCTGGAAGCCTCTGCTCCTTCCCCATCCTGTTAATTATGTTGGAGGCTACTGTGTACCTAGAGATGGACTGCAATGAGGGCAGGGAGGTGATGACCAAAGGGAGCCTTGCTTTGATGAAAGGGGTTGTCACAAGGAACGCTGCCAGGGCCAGGCCGTGTGAGTCCAGGTTCTGAACCTGCCCCTGCCGCCAAGTCTTCAGGACACTGGGAGCCCATCTGGGGGCTGCAAGGAGAGGACAGCTGGCGAGCCAGGCCAGGCTGCAGCCTGTGGGGGATGGAGGAGTGGGACCCAAGGGCATGGTGGGGACAGTAGCTGGAAGGAGGAGCCCCCCTGACAGAGGGGGAAACAATTAAGAGGGGATGGGGATGCAGAAGCTCTGCCGGCAGCCAGTTCTTGGCCACCCCTACCAGCAGCCATTTGGGTCCCCAGGCCCACTCCTTCCCCTGACCCCCATCATGAGACCCTGGAGCTGCAGTCACAACAGATTTATTGTCGGTGACAGAGCACTGTGATGCTCTCCCAGGGTCACAGCCAGTGGCTGTGAGGAGAGCAGGTAGAGTGGTGGCCGAGAGCAAAGTGGGTGCTGAGGTCAAGGCCTGGTCTCCTGGGCTCTGCCCCTTCTACCTCTCTGGGTAAGGAAGTGTCAATCCACTTGGGTGTGGACCGTCCTCGGGGTAGTTTCCGGATGGGTCTGCCCTGGGCAGGAGTGGAAGGTCCCTGGAGAGTCTGGCCAGTGGCGGTAATGGCTTCCGGGGACTGCAGGGAGCAGCCAGGCCTCTCAGGGGAGCAGGAGCCCCCAGATTCCCCAAGAGACTTCATATGGGCTATGATGGGCCAAAGCCTTGTCAGCTCTGGACTTTTGGATCCCCTGGTCCCTGGCTACCCAACTCACCCAGCCCAAGAGAGACCCAGGCCCTGCACCCCAATGAGAGGGACCGAGGTGAAGGGCCAAGAGTGCACCAGGGGTATCCAAGTACCCGGCAGGGGGCTCGGTGAGGGAGTGTGGGGCCAGCCTCACGTCTGCAGCTCCAAGAGGCAGTTCGTCTCTGAGGACGGGGAGCTGGCTGGGCTGCAACTGTGTGCCTCCCGGAGGTCCTGCAGCACCTGCAGCAGCTGGGCCAGTGGGTCCTCTGGGGCTGAAGGCAGGTGCACGGTGAGGGTGGAGCAGGCTGGGCCTCACCCCCCAGTGCCTCTCCTGAAGGTCAGAAGGCCCCTAGAACTGGGCCTCAGGAGCCCCACCCTCAGCATCCCTAAAGGGGGCTCAGACCACCAAGAGAGTCCAGATTGGAGGGACCTACCTTCCCCAGGGCCCGTGAGCACGGAGCCCGCCTCTGTGCCGGCACTCAGCTCCCGGTGCTTCTCCCTGTGGGAGAGGACAGAGTGAGGGCACTTGTTGCCTTTGCTGGGAAGGCTGCAAAGTGGGGGCCTCCTGAGCTGTAGGAGCTTCTGACTCTTTCAATCTATGGGGAAGAAACATGGGCCCAGGTCTTGGCCCTTATTACCTCCTGGTTTCCCTCTTCCAGCCTCCTTCTCTGGTTCGCCCCACCCTCCCAACTGTGCCTCAGCAGAAGGCACTGTGGAGACCAAGCTCGAACCATGTCACTCTTGTTTGGAGGGCCCTTGGGAAAAGAGCCATTCGAGGCCTGAAAACCCTCTAGTGTTAGCTGGCCATGGAATGAGTTCACTGGCATGGAGACAGTGACATTTTTTAAAAACATTTTTACTTTATTGATTTTAGAGCGAGAGAAAGGGAGAGGGGGAGAGAGAGAGAGATAGAAACATCAATGAGCGAGAACATTGATTGGCCGCCTCCTGCACACCCCCTACTGGG
This sequence comes from Tadarida brasiliensis, assembly GCA_030848825.1. Taxonomy (NCBI): domain Eukaryota; kingdom Metazoa; phylum Chordata; class Mammalia; order Chiroptera; family Molossidae; genus Tadarida; species Tadarida brasiliensis. The sequence goes on along the minus strand of CM061258.1, from coordinate 104,490,885 downwards.
GATCGGGCCTGCAACCTGGGCATGTGCCCTGAGCAGGAATTGAACTGGGACCTCTCAGTCCATGGGACGATGCTCAATTCACTGAGCCACACCGGCTGGGAGAGACATGGACATTTTAAGCCCGGTTCCAAACCGGGTTCACCAAAGGTCCCCAGTCCTCTCAGATCTATCCTGGAGGGAGGGTGAGCGGCTGCATGGACACCATACTTGGAAGTTCCTTATTTAGGAATTCTTCTAGCTCAGCCCTTTTGACGGTCTCCCTGATCTATTTCGGGAGAGATGTTTCCCCCTGCCAAAGTCTAACAGGCTCCTCCTCCTCCTCCTCCTTAGACACCTTGGCCCTATAGGGTTACCTTGTCTGCTTTCTTGCTTCTCTCAGTGCAGTCACCCTGGCCTTTTTCCATGTCACTCCCACTGCCCAGAATGTCCTTCCCTGCTTCACTCTCTGCGAGATCCTGTCGAGCCTCATAGACCAACTCACATGTCATTCCCTCACTCCTCTGCACATGTTCTTATTCAAACTTACTGAGGGGCCAGAGTGTGAAAGCACTGTTCTCAGTCCTGGGATTCAGCAGGGAATACCACAGGCCTGCCCTCAGGAAGCTCAGTGTAATTGAGACAGGCAAGAAATGAGTAAACAACACATACTGATGAGTTCCATAATGTTCTAGAGCACCAGTGGTCAGGGAAGGCCTCTCTGACAGGTGGCATTTGAGCAGAGGCCTGAGTCAGTGAGGGAACAAGCCATGTGAACACCTGGAGGAGAACTTTCAGGCAAAGGACACAACAAGTGCCAAGGCCCTGTGGTGGAGAGGCCCAGAGACATCAAGATGGCAAGGACAGCTTCAGCAAGCTTAGCACAGAGGACCTGGTGGTAGATGAGGTTGAGGAGCAGGTCAGCCAGGGCACCTGGGCACTGTAGCCAGGACAAAGACTTTGGATTTTAAGGATGCAGAAAGCCAGCAGGGGTTTTAAGCAGGGGAGCGATGAGATCTGTTTCATGTTTGGGAAGATCACTCTGGGGGCCGTGTGGAGAACAGATCCTAGTGAGGCAGGAGCAGAGGCAGAACGGCTAGTTAGGAGGCTCCTGTGTCATCCCTACAATGGAAGGTGTGACACACTCAGACAGGAGAGTCAGTGTAGACGTGAGAAGGGGTCAGATCTGGACTTATTCTGAAAGTAAAGCCAAGGGGCTGGACTCGCTGAAGGGCTAGCTGTGGGGCTGGGGGAGCTGAGGGAAAATGAGGAAAGTGGGCTCAATATAATCACAGGTCTTTATAAGAGGGTGGCAAGAAGGTCAAAGGAGGAAGGTGGCGATGTAGTGAGGCAAGCAGAGACTAGTGATGCCCTTTGACGATGGAGGAAGGGGCCACGAGCCCCTTTGGGTTTTAGTCCATTGAGATGATTTCGGACTTCCGATCTCTAGAACTGTAAGAGATTAAATCTGATTGTTTTAAGCCACCAAGTGTGTGGTAACTTGTTACAGCTGCAGGTGGCTGGGTCAGTGGGTCAGAGGTCCTGGTGGGCGAAAGGTCTGCCTGCACTGGACACCAGAGGAAGTGAGCTGGAATGAGAGGAGGGGTGGCCGAGTTGTCCCAGAGGTGGCGAGGCTCTGACAGCAGGGTGTGGTGGTTGGAACCATGGGTACTGGTCCCATGGTGGGACCCACCTGAACCCAAGGTGGCTTGGTTTCAAATCTTAGCACCACTGCTTCCTGGCTTAAATGGAGGTAATAAAAGTACCTACTTGGTTCAGTGGTTGTGAATATTAAATGTGTTTATACATAAAGTGAAATTCAAGTGGAACCTAGAAAATTAGGATGATGATGAGGAGGAGGGTTGGGAGGATTTAAGGTACAAGAGTGAGGGTCCAGGGGGGTGAAAGAGTAAGTCTCTGGAAGTGTGGAGCTCGGGAACAGAGTGGACAGGAAGGTGGCTCCGTCCGAAGTCACGAGCAAGGGGCCAGAGTAGGGGTGGAGAGAAAGCCAGTGACAAGGTCAGAAAGGAGGCGGCTGCAGTGTGACCTGGAGCCCACTGGTGACTGCAGTTCACAGGGAAGTGAGCGGTTCTAGTCTGACAGCATGGGCTTTGAAGGATTTTGAAGAGATAAACCCTGGAAGAGTAGATTAGGAACAAGGGACAGCCCCCACCCCTCCAGGCCCAGGTGTCCTGCGGGGATAAACCTGCGCAGGGAAGCAGTGCTCTTAGGAAGCTTTGCATCTCTTTCAAATGTGCCCATGCTGGGCCCCACCCCCAGAGATTCTGAGTTAGTGGGGTAGGGCCTGGGCATCCTGTTTTAAAAGTTGTTTTTGAAAAGCATCCTGTTTTTTCTACACTGGAGCCAGAGCTGAGAACCACTGAATTAATGGAGATGGCCGAGGAACTCAGGGAGTTGGCTGAGGACAATCCCTGTGCTCTGAGGGCACCAGGCTGGGCAGATGGGAAATCTGGGTCAGCCTGGGGCCCTTGTGGCCTTCATCCTCACGTGAGATGGCCTCATGTTGCAGAGACCCAGGTGCCCCTCCCCAGGTGTGGCTGCCAAAGGCCAAAAGGCGCTGGGCCTGATTAGAAGGGAGGCGGCCAGCCACCATGGAGCAGTCCTAAGCCTGTCCCAGCTCTGATCCCTCCTGGCACACTTCCCAGGCCGCACGAGCTCTCCCACGAGGGGCTCACTGCCCCTGCACGGGCCTCCTCACCGCAGTGCAGCCTCCATGCCCCGCAGGTGCCGGTAGATGAGTTGGGCCTCCAGGTCATGGTCGAGAGGGTCATTCCATTCCTGTAGGGTCACACGTGACCGGGTCTTATCACAGCCCAGATCTGGGGGCAGAGAGAAGGTAGAGTTTGGGGCAGGCACTGTGAGAGCTCACACCCAACTTCCTGGTGGTTAAGATGAGAAAATCTAGGCCTAGAGAGGGAAAGGGACGGACTCAGAGGGCCCCAGTGTGGGAGCACAGCCTGCAAAGGCTGCCCCAGGGCCTGCCGATGGCTCCCTACACCGGGGCAGCAGCTCCTCTCTCAGGTTCACTCCTGAGCCATGGGGTACATGACTGCAGAGCGTGGGAACTGCACAGGATACAACTTAGGGAGCTGGACCACTTTCTAGAAGTGCCTGCCTGGAAGGAAGCAGAGAGCATCCTGGAATGTAGTATCATGATGAGGGAACCAACATAGGGTTTGTGCCGTGGAATGAGCTGGCCCTACCACTTGCTGGCTTTACCACCTTGTTAGAGGCATCTGCCCCCGCTAAGCCTTGGTTTTCTCCTCCATAAAATGGGACTACCAGGCTCTGCCTCACAGAGCCCTGGGAAGCCCCACTTCGCTGACGATGAGGGTTATCGCTGCCATGGGCGTAGTCGGAGGCTTCGGGCAAAGCCAGCAGCCAGCGACACCCTTGCAAAGAGCCGCCAGTTTTCACCCACTGTTCAACTTCAAATCTAGGACTGGGCTAGAGCAGGGGGGTCAGGTTCCAATGGCCTCTACCCACACTTAAATAAGGCTATTTAAATTTAATTAAAATTATTTAAAATGTAAAAATACTCAAGTGTCTTGGCTGCACTGGCCACATTTCAAGTACTCAATAGCCACTTGTGCTCGTGGCTACGGTACAGACACACACCATTCCGTCATCACCGACGGTTCTAGCAGAGGCTCCTCTGTGCCAGCCTTCTAGTGCCCGCGGCCCAGGGTGCCCCCACCAGCTCTGGTACCAGGCTGTCTGCTGTGGACAGAGGTACCCAGCAGGGCCCAGGCCTTCACTCCCACCTGTCTTGTCCTTCTGGTGGCAGCAGCTCCACTTGTCCCCACGGAAGACACCAGGGTGGTAGGAGCCCAGCAGGCCAGTGTTGTTGATGCTCACCTTCCGCAGTGCAGACAGCCACTGGTTCAGCTCGTTCACACACTGCAGGGACCAGAAGGTGGGGGGAATGGGGAATGGCAAAGGGGCCACCCCCTCCAGGAAGCCCTCCCTCCCTAAAGCTCCTGTGCCACTGAGGACATGTTCCCACTAGCACACTAAGCAGCTTTGAGTGAATTAGGAAAGACTGCCCTTTCTCCCAGTGGACGCAGCCCACGCCCAGGCACCTGGCTTGATGAGCAGAGCGTGGGCCTGCCACTGGCCCCCATGGCCATACCCTTGGGTAGTCCATAACCTGCCAACCGTATGCGGTGGCCCTGTACTTTTTCCCTGTGGCTCTGCACTCTGACCCAACAGGGAGCCTGTAGAGGGCAGGACCCCATGGGAGAGGTCTGTGACCTCCTACCACCTGCCCAGGACAGTCACTCCCAGGGACAAACCAGGCCCCTTCCAGCCTTCCTACTTGTGTTCTTTCTCCATGTTCTTCCTCCACATGCTCACCTTGTCCCTGCTCAAATGCCACCTATCAGAGGCCCTCCTGACCACCCTTTATAAAGCAGCACCCTTCCCTGCTGCACCCCATTTGTCCCCTCCCCATCTCTTAGTCTCCTTTGGTTCCCCTCAAGGCACTGTATGCCATTTGACATTGTAAATATTTACTATTTATCAGTCCATCTTCCTCCCTGGAACGTAAGGCCCATTAGGACAGGGGCTCTGTTTTGTCTGCTGCCTTACTCCCATCACCTAGAACAGTGCCTGGAACCTAGCAGGTGCTCAATAAGTATTTTAAAAATGAATGACTGGATGACTTAATACATGAACAGGAAAGAAAATACATGTACAGAGAAGGGGATGTGAAAACATGCACCCAGAGCCACACACATGTATACGTAAACATGACTGTTATGTGTTGATACACACACACACACACACAGAAACACACAGGCACCAACCAACACAAATACTTGGAAATACAGTTTCCCACAAATGCGTTCCACGTGAAGCGCAGACCTACATGGGGTGCCTCAGCATGCCCACGGAGAGACGCACACACACTGCATTCACATCAGATCGCACAGACCTTGCTGGGCCCGATGTGGCCCACAAGGGGGTGACTCACTCACTCCTCGTTCCAGCCCACCGAGGGGACGCCCACAGCACCCCTCCCGCGGTGCCCCCACCACACAGCCGTACCTTGCACTGCAGATAGGCAGTCTGGGGCCTGCCTGTGTCGTCCGTGTAAATGACCTGCATGACGTGCGAGCTGCCAAAGCTCTTCTCCTCCACCTTTTCTGCTGCCCGGATGTTGGCTAACTTGATCAAGGCACTTTTCTGGGAAGGGGAAGGGCAGGGAAGGGAGGCTCAGGGTCCCAGTGGAGGCCACTCCAGTTCCTATATTTGGGCCTCAGTTTCCCCTTTTGCAGCACCAGGGATTGGCGTGGGGGACCCAGAGTGCCTATCGCTCCAGGAGCCTGCTCTGTGAGTGACTTCAGCCAGGACAGAACACAGACAGATGGTGTCCAAGTGCCCAGCCTCTCAGGGACTCCCAGCAGTCCTGGGAGGTCTGAATTTTGGAAAAGTCTCTGGACACCCAGCATTCCCTGGGGCTGGAAGGTAATGCCTACCATGGACCAGGCCATATGCCTTTGCAGTTATTAATTTCCCAGCTCACCTTTACTTTCCCAAGCTCTAAAAGTCATATTCCACCTCCTAACCTCTGCCCCCCTGCCACCATCATAGAATCTGATGATACAAATGGGACAGAGAAAAGCTCTGGATGTAAAGTACCCACGTCTCTGAAAGAACTCCAATCTGCTCAAGCTGAGTCTATGCTACCAGCCCCCAGACCCTGCTCTCCTTGCCTCTTGAATACTCTCCCATCAGAACTCACCAGGGTCCCTCATCATCCAAATGACCAGTCCCCATGGCCCTCGGGATAATGCCCACACTCCCAAGCCTGGCATCTAAACCCACCACCTCCACTGGCCTCAGTGACAAACAGAGGGGGCAGTGCCATCTCTTGGAGGATTGGGGAAACATGGAGGGGAGCCCTGGGGACACGTCTGAGCCATCTCAGGGTGGGGCCACCGAAAGGACAGAAGGGATAGCCCAGAGGATGTGCTGCCCATGAGGAGACAGAAAGGAGGTAGCTGGGGGTGGCACTGCACAGGGGGATATACAGGATATGCCCACAGAAAGGCAAGCTCAATGCCAAGGAACAGAAAGGGGCCCAGAGCAGGGTGAGGGACCGCCCTGACAGGTAGCCAGGCTTTGCTGAGACTGCAGAAAATGCTGAGAGGACCCCAGGGTTGGGCAGTTTCCCAGAACAAACGAAGCTGGAAAATGGGAGGTCTAAGATGAGGGGCACCCCAGGAAGCTACCTCACCCCCTCAGTACCTCCCAGTTGCTCAGGGCTGGGTTGAGCACCCCTGGCCAACCATCCCCAGAGCCTGGCTGACTGAGGGTTGGGTTGGCTGAGCTAGGGATCAACAGGTCCATCCAGAAAATGTGCACTAAGCCCTTCTTGGGAGAAGAGCGCTCAAAGGAGGCCAGCCTCGGGGACATAGTGTCTTTAGGAATACCACTGGTCTAGGTCCTGCTCTGTGCCAGGTCCTGGCTCTGGACCCTGAGAAGACCATCTCATCTAATCCTCAACAACCTGTTAAGTAGGGACCACTATCTCCAATTTACAGGCCAAGACATCAAGGCCCAGAGAGGATGAGACACTTCCCCTAGGTATACAGAGCTGGAACCCAGGACTCCTCTTAGCCCCTCTCTGCTTCCCTGCTCTCCCAGAAGCACCCCTCAGCCCCCTACCTCACTCATGCACCTGACCAAGAAGCCAGAGTTGGACACCACAGCAGCTGCCTGCCCCCATGCCCCTTTCACAGAGGAGCTTCTTCTTCATGGGTCTTAAGCAACTTTGTAGCTGACATCAGAAGGCTAGTCCTGCCTGGCTTTCTTCTCTGGCCCTGATGGACCCTGGGATGGGCTCTGAGGAAGGGACAGGTGCCTGTAGGGTGTTACAAACCCTCAGAGCCCCACTTGCCCGCCTCCTTCCTTATCTACCTTGGAGCTAGGTGTCTTGGCGAAGCTGAGGGCCTCAGTGGTGAGGGAGAAGTAGAGTTTCTTGAACGAGGAGGATGTGAGGGGGCCCTTTCCCTTGGTCCTGTGGATGAAGAGTGGCCCCTCCTTCACTGGCTGCGTCTGCAAGCTTAGCGCCCTCTGCAGGTCCAGTTCTGCCAGGCGGGGAGGTAGGGCAAAAAGTAAGTTCAGTGAGGAGTGTGGGGTCCAGGGCGGAGCAAACATCAACAACAGGCAGAGTCTCCAGAAGCACAGGTAGGGGGCAGAGCCATGGGACAGGGTGGAGCAAACGTGATAAGGAACTGTGGGCCCAGTCAGAGTCACAGAGGTACATGGGGCCATAGGACTGGAGACAGGTCAAAGGGAAACAGAAGACTGTAGGCCGGGCCTCACAAGAAGCACTCACCCTCCTTCTCTTCTATGTCCACCAACTTCCTGATGAAGTCCTTCAGCTGGGCCACGCCCTGGCGCACAGTGGGCTGCAGCGGCTCCATCCAAGCCTCCTTGGCCCTGGAAACTGGCGTGTCCATGTTGCCCACATTTTGGACTGCCTGGAGATGACAGCAGGAAGGGCCAAGCTCTGCTGGGTCAGGGGCCCAACCACTGAACCGCCCCCCACCCCCACCCCCAGGTCTGTGCTACACCCACAGTAGCAATGGAGACACAGGCAGCATAGGCTCTGCTGACAGGCCCACTCCATCCCCACCAGGGATCAAGGGTAAACAGATCACTGAGTTTGAGGCATTTTAGGACCTGATAGTTGATACAACCGAGATCCAACCTATTGCCCTTCCTTTGCAGGTCTTACATCAGACTCTGCCCCATGGGTATGCTGGGCAGATAGGCACAGCCTGAGAGTAAGTAGATCTGGGGTTGAAAGTCCCAGGATTCACCACCAACAGGCTGTGCAGCCTCAGGCAACCTCCTTCCCCTCGAAGACCTGTTCCCTTATCCATGAGATTGGGTGACCGTGGGAAAGCTTTGTAAACTGTGAAGTACAGTGCCACGTGAGAGTATCAGTGGCCTAGTCACAAAGACTTCCTGGAGCCAGCTGGGAACACAATGCACCCAGCTGGGCATCCCTGCCTGCAGCCACACCTTGGCCAGCAGGAGCAGAGTGCGGCTGGTGCGGGCATCTGCGTGTCGCTCCCGCAGGTGGAAGAGCTTGGGCGCCATGATGGCAGGAGAGACGAAGCGCAGGCACAGAAAGCTGGTGACAGCGATGAATGGCACGTTCTGGAGGGGTGCGGAAGAGCCGTGGGCTGTACTCCCCCAGGCCTGAGCTCCTGACAGCCCCTTCCCCTTTGGCGCTGTCCCTGTATCTCCCCATGACCCTGTCCCTCTGCCTATCCTCGGCTACTAACTCCACCACCACCCCTGCCACCCCTCTCCACTGGGCCTTCAGACCCCACTGCTCCCCTTTCCCTACCGCTTTCTTCTCTCACCCAGCCCTGCCTGCAGGGGGCGCACCTCGTGCTGGGCGCTGGGGAAGCGCTCTCGCACGCGCTGGAAGAGCTGGCGGAAGGTAGCGCGGACCACGGCTGGGCATGCGCGAACGGAGCGACACAGTGCACTCAGCAGCGCCCCCAGGTGGGCGCGCAGCGTCTGTGCGCTCTGCTCCAGCACCTCGGCCTCGGTCTGCGGGCGGTGTAGCCCAGAGCACCTGCGTGGGCCGAGGCGGACAGTCAGAGAGGGTCGCTGTGTCCCCACACATGACTCAGGCAGGGGCTCCCAGAGACACAGGCGCAAAAACGCATCAGTCGAGATAGGGACACAGAGACAGCACACGGGTGAGCAAGTAGATGAACCGTAGATCCAGGCAAAAAGAGTCATAAACATATACTTGCAGACATAGCTGCCCCCCACCCCCACCCCAATGCCTCGTTCCCCCAAGGATCTCCCCTGATCTCACCCTACATCCTTGACCTCCACTTTACTGGGGTCCAGCTCCACGTACTTCTTCTCCTCAAATACCTTGTTGATGATAGGGCCCAGGACGCTGTGCAGATACCGCATCCCTGCCACCTGGGGGCCAACGCGAGCAGCATTGGTCCTGTCTCCCAACCATCTCCCCACAGCTGGCCTCCCAGCCACCCTGTGCACCATCTGCCTGCTGTATCCACTCAGGACTGTCCAGGCACACAAAGAATGCAGCTCAAAATGCTGCTACAGGAAGGAGGGAGGAAGCGAGGGAGGGAGAGAGGGAGGGAGGGAAGGAAGGAAGGAAGGAAGGAAGGAAGGAAGGAAGGAAGGAAGGAAGGAAGGAAGGAAGGAAGGAAGTTCTTAGCCTTCAAGGGCCATGGGCATGGAAACAGAAGACTTGAATCTAAATTCTGTCGCTTAGCCTCTCTGAACCTTAGTCTCCTCATCTATAAAACAAACAAAAAAGGTACCATGCAACCTCACCTTCAGAAAAGACTCCATGGACTTTGAGGCCAGAGAGTTGCTCCGGAACAGGGTGTTGGCCTCACCTGTAATCAGAGGTTCCAGTGGGTAGGGGGCTGGGAGAGGAACAAGACTTTGGGGAAGAGGACAGCGGACCCTAGGGTTCTAAGGTGGCCCTTCTGAAAGGAGCCTCCTTGCCCCATCTCAACCCATTGCTCCACCTCTGCCTTTTGTTTTTTCCCTTGCCTCTTAACCTGAGCCTTTTCCTCTTAATCTGATTCATCAACTTCCTACAGGAGGACCTCCTGGATTTCTCCCATCCCAGTATCTCTAGAGCCCTTGGCTCCCTGCTCCATTCTCCACAACACCCTCAGACAGGCCACTGCCTCCCAGGCCTCACTGGTGCGACTCAGCTCCAGCTGGAAGAGCAGGTCCAGAAAGTCTCTGGCCAGTCCCTGCCCCAGGAAGAGCTTGAGCAGGTTGGTAGCCACTTCCTGGCGGCACTCAGTGCTGGTCATCTCCTCGATGAGTGGGATCAGCTGTCCTGGGCCCTGCAGGAGGCAGCAAGGAGAGGCAGGGCTGCAGGACACACAAGGGAACCCAAACTCTTCACTGAGGACCTAAGAGGGCCCCGGGGAGGGTGGGGGAGCTTTCCCAAGAGATGACAAGGGTGCCTAGACACTAGCTAGTTCCTTACCATCCTGAGAACTGTGTTTTGCTCTTCAGAGTGGGTTTAGATGGACAGGAAGGACAGGCCTACCATCCCTGGACCTCCCTCCTTCCCTGGGGGCCCTCCTCACCTGGGTGCCCAGCTTCACTTCACGGCACAGCAGCTGCACCAGGGGCTGGTAGCAGCCAGAGGGCAGCACCGTCTCGTCCCGCAGCCGCACCTCTAGCTGCAAGGAGCCCAGGTTGCCCCTGGAATGGGCAGCATGTGACCGCTTCACCAGGGAACCCTGGGCTGTGCCCCCTCCCCACTGCCTCTATCTTCCCTGCTTGGGGCCAGCTTCACTGTCTCCGCTGACACCCTCCGCCTTTGTTCCCTGCACTGCCCCACCTCCCATTCTTTGCCTAAGCTGTTTTCTGTTTGGAAAGCCCTTCCTGCCTCTATACTCATGGAAACTCCATCTGTCCTCAAGGCCTGGCTCCCTGCCACCTCTAGACTCCTGTGGACTCTGAGCTTGATCCATGTGGACGTGTTAGGCTCTCCAGCCTCAAGTCTGTAAACTTCCAAAGAACAGTTCCTTCATGTATACACTTCTCACTGGAAGCAAATCCCCAACCCTAATAACCTGCCAAGGGAACTGAGGCTCCAGCAGGTTAAGCAACTTGCCACATTAGATCTAACTTCCAAGCTCCCATGCTCTGACCCCTCCTAGTGAGGGCACCAACCAAAACTTAACAGTCTCCAAGGCCCGCTGTCCACAGCACAGCACAGTTCACAGTGACGCTCGGCACACGGCCTCATATGCAGAAAAGTGCCTTGCAGCGGATACAGACGTTGGCCCTGCCCCCACTCTGCTAGGATGGGGATGGGGGTCTGGGTTCCTTCCTCAGAGACAGAGCTGAACCATCCAAGGTGGGGGGCACTGCTGAGCCTCCATTTCTAGGTTAAGGGGTGGGCAAGAAGGCCAGAGGGCTTCCTAAGTAGGGCTGCCAGATTTAGCAAAATAAAAATACAAGACACCCAGTTAAATTTGAAAATTTAGTATAAGTTTGTCTCAAATATTTCACGGACATACTTATACTAAAAAATTATTCAGTCTATCTGGAGTTGACTTTTAACTGGACATCCTGTATTTTATCTGGCAGCCTTATTTCCAGAGAATTTGGGGGCAAGTCAGAGCTATAGTTCAGGGACATTGACTCAGAGCTCTGGGGACTTGAACTCTAGTCCGAGGTCTGCAGAGAAACTCTTAAAGGGAAAGGATCTGAAGGCTTGTTCCAGAAACATCCAAAAGGCAGAAAGCAGGAGATCTGTCCTGCCTCAGAGCTCAGAAGACTGAACTGAGTCCAGGACTGTGGGAAGAGAGAGGAGACAGGATCCAACCTGGATGGATCCTGGCCTGGTGGGGAAGAGCTGAAAGAAACCTGGGCTGCATCACCCACCCTGACCAGCGCCCCCTGCTGGAGCCAACTCTCAGCCTCCCCCGGGCCCAGAACACGCCACCCCAGTCACTAGGTTCCAAGCACTCACTCTTCCCTCCGATGCTTGGACTGGTCAGGCTGCAGCTGGAACCAGCCCTCCTCCTGCTGGGCTGCCCACAGTCTCTGAACATTGACTACCACCTGGGGGCAGAGGAAGGGTAGGGGGCCACACTGGAGCCACTCAAGTCTCTTCCTTGCCAACTACTGTACCTTTGGAGGGTCCCTGAGCACCAGTGGCAGTTGGGGATGGGGTAGTTGCTGGTTCTGGGGAGTCCCAGGTCTCCTGAGTGCCCCTCTCTGGGGAAGCTGGAAGGATGGGACGGCTGGGAGGTCGGTGCTGAAGGCGGCAGGTGCAGCCTGGAGGGGCAGGGTGCTCACTTTGCCCAGGAAGTCATTACGGCTGACAAGGTCCCAGTCCCAGGCCTCCACGCACAGTGCCTCGGTGGTCCCCTCCTCCAGCTCAAACTCAAATGTCTCATTCCAGCGTGGGTAGCATGATTTCTTCACGATCTGCCCAGAAAGCAGGGGGCTGACTCCATGGGCTCCCCAGGCCCAGCCAGGGGCAGCCACCCCAAATAGCTCCCTTGGGTTCCCTGTGGGGGCACCGAAGCAGCCTCCTCTCCTGGGTCCAGGCAGAGGCCCTGCAATAGCAGAGGTAAAAACTTCCTGTCCAAGTCCACACCCACTTCTCAAGTGGGGAAACTGAGGCCTGGAGTAAGGCACTTGTCCATGGCCATGCCACAAAAAAGTACTAGACTGCATGAGAACCCAGGTCTTCAGCCCTACCCCACAGGGCCGAGCCCACCCCCTGGCTGTTTCCTAGCGGTGAGGGAAGCACTGGAGGCAGCTGTTGGCTTTGCTGCTTGTCTGGGTCCAGCCTGGCCAGGAGTGAAATGGCTGAGACCACAGGGGTTGGTGCCAACAGGGCTGGGACCCACTATGTATCCTCAGAGAGGTCACCCTGCTTTTCTGAGCCTCCTCTGTAAGAGGGCAGTCCTAGCCTGATCTCCCAGGTGATGGTGAGGTGGTCCCTGCCCCCTCCCCAGCCCACAGGCCTCCTCACCGAGGTCTCCTGTGTCCGGCCATTGTAGCGCACACGGACAAAGGGGTCAGATGCACCATTCCGGTCCTTGGGGGCTAGGTCTCTGGTGGGGGGAACAAAACATCTACTGTCACTTAAGCTGCCCCAGCTGTGGGGTCACCACACCAGGCTGCAAAGGCCTGAGTTCATCCTGCCCTTGGTGAGCTGGGTGACTGCGGACAGCACCCCTCCCTTTTCTGGACCCTAATTCCCACAACGATCACCACATGGGCCCCCACATCAGGCCCAGGACCCCCCAGGGTGGGGGCCACAGCTCCTTCTGACTAGGCCACTGCACCTACTGGGGCGGAGGGTGCAGCTGTGAAGCAGCCAGGCCGTGGGCCCCCACCTCTTTCCAGGGAGCCCTGAGCCGGAGCTACCTCTCTGAGCCTTGGTTTCCTCACCAGTAAAATGAAGAAGACAAACCCCATAACTGAGGGAACGAGCTTTTAGAAGGCTTGCCCCGACATATGCCCCTACTTCAGGGATCTTGGTGGGCAGCCCGATCCATCACCCTCTCTCCACAGATGGTCCCTTTCAAGCCCAAATCTGGCTGCAGCACCCCAGCATAGGAGCTTTGTGGAAGAACAAAGCCCGCCCCTCTTCCATTCGCTATAAATATTATTTCCTGCTCTTTTTCATATTTTAAGTTTGAAGCCTCTTGGGCCTGCCTTTCTTTCTTCCTCGGAATCATCTAATAGCAGCCCAGAGGGTGGTCTTGAAAATCTGCCCAGGAAGATGAGGAGAAAATGTTCTTTCTGCCTCTACAGCAAACGCAGCTTCTTGTGTCAGAATTCCAGCAGGGGTCTGAGCTGAGGACCATGGGGGACGAGTCTAAAGAGGGACCTGGACAGACCACTCCCCCATTCAGGGACTTGCTAAGAGGAGGCCGGGCTGGTCCAGCCGCAGTGTCCCCAGCAGTGTGGGCAGTGTGAGTGTGTGTGCGTGTGTGTGTGCGTGTGCACTTGTGCCGCAGAGCCTGGTGCCCGTGAAGCTGAGGAAGGAAGTGGGGAGGCAAGGAAGGGATGATGGCTGTGAGAGTGACTGAGCCTGAGGGGCGTGACTGTGACCAATTCCAACCATTTTCGGTCTGGCTGAGCCTCTTCCACATTCCAGCCCCAGGACAGAAAATAAAGCCAGCGAGGCCACAGTTCTCATTTTCAGGAGAGAGAGATCTTCCTCCCAGAGAGGCCAACCACTCCACAGTGGGGACATACTCCCATAGGCAGGGGCTGCCCTCCCACCCCAAGGCAGGAAAGGACCTGGGAGGTGGGTTGGAGCCAGAAAGGAAGGTGCTTCTCGGGGAGTGTGTGTGCCCCACACTCAGGCCTGCAGCTAAAAATACTCGGGGCGGGGGAGGGTCCCCGTCACAGGTAACTCAGGCCCACTTTCCCACTCAAGTCACTGTTCCCCCTGAAGAGAACCCCACCCTTCCCACTGGAGATCTGCAGTAACCTCTGTCACACACACCCCAACCACCACACCAAGGGCCCTCCCACCCCCACACATCAGGCCAAGTTCCTACTGATGCTAAACCCAGGGGAAGCCCAGTCTTGGCACTGGGGCTGTATGATCATAGTTCAGGGTCCCCCCCTCGCTCACCACCCCCACTGCTCTATGATGCCTGAAATTCCGCCATTAGAAGATCACCCCCTCCCCTAAGAGTCATACCCTCCTGAGTGGGGCCACCCAGGAAACATCTTCAAATCAGGGAAACCTCTCAATCAGCCCGAGAGCAGGCTTTAATGGGAGGAGGCACGGGGACAGGAGGTGGATGGGGGAGAGGAGGCCCAGCATCCACAGTGGGTTTCTAGTTTCGTGGGGCCCACTGCCCTGCTCCCCAGCCCCCCACATCTCACCTGGCCTCCAGCACGGAGCAGCGCAGCCGGCTGGCCCGGGTTCCCGGCACCACCTCCAGCCGCAGGTGGATCTCGCCCTGCACCTCCTCATCAGGGTCGACCTCGGTCAGGTGGGCCCACCCACTAAAACCTGTGAGGCTTCCATTGAGCCAGCGGCCTGGCTCTTTCCTTCCCACGCCCTTCACCCTCAGCCCTGCTAGGCACCACGTGGCCCCCCCTCAATCCCCTTGGAATCCTCTCAAGTTCCTGTGAGGCAGGGGCTGTTGTCCCCAGTGACAGATGGGGAAACTGAGGCTCAGACTTGTGATCCCTGTATCTCCACTATTGTGCCATGCTGCATTTGGTGGCCCTGACCCTAACTCATCGTGGCACTGCCCTCTGTCCTCAGTTTCCCCATCTTAAAACAGGGGGAGAGGCCCTGGCTGGTTTGGCTCAGTGGTTAAAGCATCAGCCCACAGACTGAAGAGTCACGGGTTCGATTTCAGTCAAGGACATGTACCTTGGTTTCGACTCAATCCCCGGCCCTGGTTGGGGTTGTGCGGGAGGCAACCAGTCAATGTCTCTCTCTCTCTCTTTCTCTCTCTCTCCTTCCCTCCCTCTCTACCACTCTCTGATGATAAATAGAAAAATATCCTCGGGTGAGGATAAAAAATAAATAAATAAAATAAAATAAAACAGGAAGAGAGTGGCTCTTGCCTAGGGATGCTGGAAGGAGGGCCTAAACCCAGAAAGGGAAGCGACCAAAGAACGGCATCTTTGGGGCCACTGAGCCCCAAGGGGCTGGCTGGGGCCTGGGGCAGGAGAGGCCTCTGGCCTGGCAGGGGGCCAAGAGGCTCCATGAGTCAGCATTCCCCCCACCCCCGCATGCCTGCCGGGGCCTCACAGATAGGAGCAGGTGTGTGCCTGGGAGGCCCCTGAGAGTCACAGGGGCTCCGGCTGGCAGAGCCTGAAGCATCTAAGAGCTTCTGGTCTGAACCCTCACGGGCAGGTGGGGACTCAGCTCAGAGAAGGCAACACCTGCCCCAGGTCACACAGCAAGGCTGGGGCAGGGCTCACCCCTCAAAGCAATGTCAGCATCCCAGGAACCATCCAAGGGGCTCTCCAGCCTAGGCCAGCTCCAAACCAAGCCCTCAGACTTAGGACAGAGTGGCACTGGGGCCCAGGCTGAGAGGACCCCAGGGGGTACAGAGCAGCCAGCTGCATTGGGAGGAGGGGGATCTACATCTTAGCAGTGGAGAGTTAGAAGGCCCCTTCCTCTGCCTGCAGAGGCCTCAGATCCCACCCCTAGCAGCCCTTTTGCTCTGGAGGATGCGGTCCCAACCCAGAGAATGGGGCCCAGGGCACAGAGGTGGGTGCACAGAAACTTCTGGGGAGA
Organism: Tadarida brasiliensis; assembly: GCA_030848825.1. NCBI lineage: Eukaryota > Metazoa > Chordata > Mammalia > Chiroptera > Molossidae > Tadarida > Tadarida brasiliensis. Next base: position 104,475,101 of record CM061258.1, on the reverse strand, counting down.
GTAGAAATGGTTTTCCCTGAGCATGGGGCCTGAAGGAGCCTAGAGGGAGGGTCTCGGAGTAGGGGGAAGGCTGGGGACTGGGAAGACCTGTGAGGGGAGAGAGGAGGAAGGCCAGAGGAGAGGAAGCAGGAGTGGGCTATGGGCTCCCACCTGGGGACCTTACCCTTAGGGTGAGCAGCCAGGGTGTCCCTGGTAAGGCAGACCTTCCCGATAACGTCATCCCGGCTGGAGGATGGAGAGGGAGCCAGAGCTGGGCAGTGCTCTGCAGGGAGCCCAGAATCCCCCTCCCACCCAGTTTAGGGCCCCTGTGGGGAACAGGACGGTTGACACTCCAATCACTTACAGGAGCCTCTCTGAGCAGGACCCAGGACCTTTCTGCACATGGACCAACCCGTGTGCCCACACACATGCCAAGCTCATGCTCTCTGGGTGCCCATTTCCTACCTCACTTCTCCACACTCACACAGCACACCTATGCCTGTATTCCCACACATGCACACATGACATGGTGCAAGCACACTGAGTTCACACAACACACACACACTCAGACCCTGCACCCTGCCAGACCCTCCCGCGCTGCCCCTCCATCCAGGCTATAAAGAGGATGCAGAGTGACCAGCAGACCCTGTGGTGCAATGAGCCAGGGAGGGGCAGATGGTGGGGTCCGGGCCCAGATGAAGAGTGAAGCCACGCACCTGAGTGCATCCTCGTCCATGATATAGAAGGCTACCGCGTGGAAGGTGGGCGGCAGGTGCACCTGATACTCCTCACCCCAGAAGGGGCACAGGGTTTTCCACACGGTGGCTGTCCTATAGGAGAGGACCCTCAGCACCTGCCCAGGCCACCTGCAGGCCCCAGGCTGAGGCAAGGTGGGGCTGTGTAACTTGAACCCACCTTCTCCACATCCCCTTCCACCCCCGGGAACAACTGCTCTGCTGTTAGATGACTTTCCATGTCCCAGACCCCCTGTCCATCACCAATCACTCCCTCCTGATCGTCTTCTCTGCCCTGGGCAGGGCACAGGGCTGCATCTATCAGGTCATTTTACATTTGGGGGAAATTGAGACCCAAGCTCGCAGCAGCTCAGGTCACACTGCAGGACTCCCCAACTCCTGATGTGGAACAGACTGGCTGAGGGTGGAGGCAAGGGGATGGCCAAGCTGACCCTGGAGCCAGACAGTCATCCTGGGGGACCTGGGAGCCCAGGTCCAGGGCCTGGCCCTGAGACCTCTCATCTGGGCAGGGCCTCACCCAGCTCTGGCCAAACCCCCCCGGATCAGAGCCTTGAACTCATGGGACTCAGCAGGGCTGTGGGTGGGGGGAAGCTGAAGCCTCCAAGGAACCAGATTAAGGCTCAAGGGATCATCTTCACCCAAACACTTCTCAGAGGTCATTTGAACTCTGGGACCTCATTTTCCCTGTCCATCATTGAGACTATCCGAGCCATCATGTCCCTCTCTTCACTTGGTGTCCGTGGTTAGGAAAGAATCTGGAAAAAAATGGGCCCTGCTTGCAGGTGGGAAGAACTGAGTCAGGCAGCCTTGGCCAGCCAGCAACGGGCACTCAGCGGGGCAGAACAGCAGAGCAGCTCTGGCCAGGAACTCTGAGGCAGAGGCCTGTATGAGGGAGGAGACAGGACAGCAAGGACCCTGCCTAGAATCATGAAGCCCATGGAGAAAGGGAGGCCCAGGGGAACTGGGCGTTCTGGGTGCAGACTGGGGACCCTCAGCCTGGAGAGAAGCAGTTTTTCTGGGAGATAACCACTGTTTTTTTCTGGGGAATAACCACTGTGGAGCTCTCCAGGGGAGAGGGGGCCCCAAGTCAGAGCAAGGACCAGGGAGGAAAGAAGGAACTCAGGCTTTGGGGTGAGCCAGACTTGGGTTCCAGTCTGGCTTTGCCACTTACTAAATATGTGATTTTAGGCAAGTTACTCAGTCTTTCAGAGCCTCAATTTTCCTTATCCATAAATGGGGTTTAATGATACCATATGTAGCTCATTGTATTAAATGGGCTAAACTCATTTAGTACAGGGTGCAGAGACTGCACTCCGTAAGTGACAGCTCTTGTTACTCATCATCGTCATCATCATCATCATCGTGTTACTCTTGGGGGCTGTGAAGACTACAGAACAGTCAGTGAGAGGCCTGAGCCAAGTGCCTGGCCCATAGAAGACAATCCCTGGATGGTGTTAAGGTCAGTAATCAGCAAGGTAAATTACAAGCTGGTCTTTCACACTTCCTAGTAGGTGTGTCAGGGTGTGGTGGGGGCCCAGGGACTTAGAAGTCCATCTCCACACAAATTTTACACCCCTCTGAGGTGTGTGTGTTGAAATGGGCTGGGGATGGGGTGATACCTGATGATGGGCTCATTGTCCACCTTCACGATGCAGTAGGGGTCACTGCTGCCGTTGCTGCAAGACAGACAGGCGAGTGGAGGGGCTGGCAGGTGATGCTGCAGGTGAGGTCAAGGGTGGGGCCTCCCAGGCAGCTCCCCTCCCTCTGCCAGGGGCCCTTAGTGACCCCAGGAAAAGGACAGTCAAGGCTGAGGCACCAGGTCCTGGGCTGGGGCCCAAAGGCTGTTCAGGCTGAAACGTGTGCCCTGGCCCTCAGTCTGGGAGGCGGTGGTTAGGGAAGGCAGGAACCTGCACCAAGGCTCTGGGCCTCACCCCTGTCCCACCTCAGGGAGGACAAAAGCAACAGTCACAAGTTCCAACAGCCCCAGGCCAGCTCCCTGACACCCCTACCCTCCACACCACAGGCAGCCCCTTAGTCTCACCTCTGAGCCTTTGCTCTTGCTGTTCCTCCTGCCTGGACTGCCCTCCCAGCCTCCCAGCCTCAGCACCTCCTCCAACAGCCCTCTCTGTCCCAGAAGCAGGCAGTAAGGTCTCCCCTGAGGCCCTGCAGCCTGTCCCCTTCTCAGTATGTTTCCCTCCATCCCAGGAGAGCTAGTGATGACCCATCAGTTGCCTCCTCCACCTGACTGAGTGACCTGAGGGTAGGGACTACTTCTGTGTCCCCAGGGCCTAGGACAAGGCTTGGCACAAGACAGGGTCCTATGAGTGTTTGCTGAATGAATGGATGAATGAATGAACAAATACAACTGTCTGCCCTCAAGCTCCCAGCCATCTTAGAACAAAGGACCAGGAAGGCAAACCTGGGACTGCCCAGTCCCACCAGTCTAGTTGGTGGGGGATTCGTGGGGTTGAGGACAGCCCCAGCCAGGCCCAAGGCTGGTACTGGGAAAGAAGGAGGGTGAGGTCTATCTCCAGAAATGCCCTTCAGACCTGGCATCTATAAAATGGAAGTGTAGCCCTGGCCAGTGTGGCTCAGATGGTTGGAATGCCATCCTGTGCACCAAAGGGTTGCAGGTTTGATTCCCGGTCAGGGTGCATATGGGAGGCAACCAATCAACGTCTCTCTCTCTCTCTCTCTCTCTCTCTCTCTCTCTCTCTCTCTCTCTCTCTCCCCCTCCCTCCCTCTCCCTTCTCTCTCTCTCTCTCTCTCTCTCTCTCTCTCTCTCTCTCAAATCAATAAAAACATATCCCCAAGTGAGGATTAAAAAATAAAAATTAAAAAAAGAAAAGAAAAGGAAGTGTATTTTTGTGAGGTTGGGGAATTCCAAGCCCTGCTTCCCTTCTCAAAAGAGGCTCTTCTTTTGAGGAAACCACGCCACACAAACTTCTCCAAAGGCTCTCAGACGCCAACAGAAAATGTCTGCCAAGACTCAGCTTCTCGCTGTAAAGTGGGACTCGTCAGACCAGCTCCAGGGTAGCTGCCCTGGGTCCCCGACACAGGTGAGGGCCAGGCCATGGGAGGTGTTAGTCAATGTTAGCCCTGCCCTAGACTCCTTGCTCCTCTACCCGAAACCCCCTCCCCCATCATTCAAGAGCTCCCTCCTCCAGAGAGCCCCTTGGGAAGACCCCAACTTGTATCCCACCACCCAAAGGCAAGAGGACCCCAGGCCTTAAGTAATAGGTCCCTGTGTACCCCAGATGCTGACTGGGCAGCAGGGCCTAGGAGCTGCCTAAGTGTTTGAACAAGAAGCTCGGAGGAACCAGGGATAGGTCAGTGTGGGCTGAGACCTCTGTGGGCTGCACTCCACCTCAGGTTCCTCTCTGCTCTGCTTCTGCCTCCTGCCCTAGGGGGCCCTGGGGTTTCCTGGGGCCAGGGAACCTCGTGTACCCCTGCAAGCCCAGCACTACCCACTGCTCAGCTCTCACTCAATGGGTGAATTGTGAACACACAGTGAGGTTTGGGGCTCATGTTGCAGGCAGGGCCACGGAGGTGGGCAAAGGCCCAGAGGCAGGAACAGACCCTGTGTGCAGGGGCAGCAATGTGATAGGTGGCTGGATCAAGGGGTCTGAGGCTAGATTTAAGGACTTGGACCCAATCATAGTACCTGGCCAGCTGTTGGGACCTGTGCTCTGCCCAGTGTCCTTTGCCCAATGAAGCCCCTAGGCTAATCCCCTCTCCTACTTCTCCTTCCCCAAGCCACTTGCCGGCTCAAGCCCAGCCTGGCTACTTGCAGGGCCTCTATATTTAGGGCCTTGGCAGTTTCCAGGTTGTGGAAGAGGAAGGATCAGGGCAAACCCTTAAATAGCCCCGGGCCTGTCCCCAGGGTCACTGGGCGTGGGAGCCAGTGGGTCACCGGTCACCATGAGACTCGGCTTCTATCTGTCTGACCCAGGCACTCAAGGATGGGAGCATGACAGAAACAGGCAGGTTCTTAGAGCTGCTGGTGACCGGGGAATACAGCTGTGTTCTGTGCCCTTAAGGGAACTAAAAACCCATGAGCAGAAGTGGCAGGGAGGCAGGTGGCAGCTGTGTTCCAAGAGCTTCCCTTCTCAGAACTGTCTCAGTCAAGATGGGCCACTATGACAGGTGGTGAGCTCCCTGCCCTCAGAAGTGTGTAAGCCATGGATGGAAGGGATGCTGCTCAGGAGACAGGCTGGAAGCTGATGAGGCACAATGAGGTAGGCTCACCACCACCCCTGCCTCCAGCATTCAGTGAGGGCTTCCTGTGATCTCCAAACCCCTGACATCCTGGAGTCAGATGCTTTGCATGGCATTTGTGAGGCTATCCCCACTGAGCCCCACAGAAAGCTTGCAACCTCTGTCCTGCTAGGATTCCTGGCCTGTCAGCAGCAGGGTGGGTTTGAATCCTGGCTTCTCTACCTACCTATTAGCCTCGGCAAATGACTTCCACACCCTGAACCTGTTTCCCATCTTCAAACTGAGGGTATCTACCTTATAGGGCTGATGAGAAGATTAAATGAGAAGGTCCTCAACACCTCTTACTGTCCCCCACTGTGGACCAGGTGTCCCTCAAGGTACCCGGAATGTCAGGTCTAATAAGTCATTGTTCCTATCCTCACAGTCACAGGGCATAGGAAGGAGCAACTGCTACCAGGGGCTCTGTCCTAACTCCAGCTGACCCAAAGTGCTGAAGGGTGCAGAACAGGGACAGTGAACCCTGCACGAGGTCACCAGTAAAAGCCCTGAAGAGAAATTTGAGAGGTGTCCTGAAGGATGAATAGGAGTTTTCTGGAGGGCTCTGAAGGGGAGTGCTTGAAAGCAGAAAGCCCCAAATACATGCAGAAGCAGGGCTGTGAAGGGCAGTACCCAAAAGTGAGGGGCTGGGGAAAGGGGTCATGGCTGGATTTAAAAGACAGTTGACAGGTTAGAACTGTGTACACCAGCCTTTATAGAAAAGTCTGAGGAAAGGAGGCGAGGGGAAGTGAGTAGGGCAGAAAGGGGTGGCAGGGCAAGGAAAAAGATTTTGAAGTCAGAACCAACAGGATTTGGTGACCCCACCCCTGGGAATGAAGGCACCTTGCTCAGAGTCCCTCAGCTGAGCGGAGGCAGGGCTGTGCAGGAAACCAGGCACCTTGGCTCCCAGGTAGGCACAGACCACAGCGTCACCTCCCCAGGCTGGTGAGAGCCTGGAGCCAGGCACGAGGGCAAGCGCTTCAGGGATGGGGAGGGAGGCAACAGACAGAGGGGCTGCTCCTCCCAGCGGCTCCTCCCAGCAGCCACCAGCCAGAAGAGGCCAAGCTGACCTAGTTACCGGTGCCAGCGTGGGGGGTGCTTAGAGCCGGGGCCTGGAGGCTGAGACCCTTCTCAGAGCTCATCTGCCTTTCCACCCCAGAAAACCCAATCCCAGCTCCCAATCCACCTCCCCCCACAAACAGAAACCCACCTTAAGATGGTCCCCCACCACCCTCCCTCACCCATTGCCATGGCAACTGCTGAGCCCAGCCTCATCAGGCCCAGGGGGCCTTGAACTAGAACTGCTCCTGGTGCTGAGTGTGCTGGGAAACTCTCAGGGGCCACTGTCCATGTAAAAGAGACACCCTGGCCCCTCCTTCCTCTACTGCCTCCCCCACCCCCCCAGTCACCTCTCTGCATCCAGGAGCCGGATGAAGAGCCTGGGTGTGGGGAGGCTCCAGCCCAGTAGACTTTGGACCCTTTGCTGTCCCTGGGCTCCCTTTCCTCCACCCCTTCCTCCAGGCAACCAGAGCCCCTGGAGCTGTGTGCTTTCCACAGCTCATATCTGAGAGATTTCTGCCTCCTGAGGCTTAGGGGACAGGGAGCAGCCGAAGACTGCATCCAAGGGAGCCAGGGATCAAATGGGAAAGCCTAGCTCTGGGACCTACTGAGAAAGGTAGGGCAAGGGGTTCCTAAAATCTCCTCCAGTCTGGCCAGGGACCAGGGAAAGCCTCAGATGCCAGTGCTGGTTAGGAGCCCTAGACTCAAGACCTTGCTCTGCACTTGGAGCCAGTATTTCCTGTCTCTGAGCCTCGGTTTCCTCATCTGTCAAATATGATGAGAACTGCCTTGCTGAGTGCTTATGAGGATTAAAGGTGGTGGCTCACATAAAGCATAGGACAGAAGCAACAGCGCCTCCCCAGCCACTCAGTCTTGCACTGGTCCTGGCTTCCAGCCCAATCCATCAAACTCTTCAAGCCAGTACCTCCCACCCCAAGGGCACGGCAGGAAGCCCCCAGGACAGCCCCTGAGTCCCAGGCGTGTTTCAGGGGCACACTCCCAGGTACTACATGTTCAGAAACTACCAAGGGAAACTCATTTCTAGGGGGGCACCTCCACCCCTGAGCCACACCCCTGGCAGTTGACCGAGACCTGGGTAGCCGACCGAAATGTCTCCCCTGCAGTGTCGCCCCCACGCCCAGCTCCTGTCCTATCAAAGCCCCTTCCCCTCTTGAGCCGCCATTCGCACGCTCCTGATTCACTAAGGCCCCTTACAGATCCCCGCCCCCTCCCCAGTCCACTGCCCTTCCCTGTCACCCCCTGTCCAGTGCTCGCAGCAAATCTCACTGTCCCCATTTCCCCGCCAGTCTCCCACTACGGACACACTCGCCACACCCTCGCCTCTACTTGTGGGCGGGCCGTGTGGACCCCGGAAAGGTCAGGCGTAAGGAGCAGCGCCCCTCCCGGAAAGTTGAGATTCCCACCCCGGCCGCACTCACATGTCCTTGGCGGGCAGGTTCTTCCCCTCCACGATGCGGATGGACAGCGAGCTGCGCTTGGCCATCGTGGGTCCGCTGCACTGGGTCCTAGACGCCAGGGTCCGGGGCAGCGCGCAGCCGGCGGACCCGCTGGCAGGCGGGGGACTGGGCGGCCGGGGGGCGGGCCGCGCCGGCCCGGGAGGTAAACGCGGGGGCGGAGGAATTGCTTCCACTTCATTCACCCCCGCCCCCGCCCCACGTGCGGGGGGACACTGCACCCACGCGGGCCAATCGGAGGCTGGGGCTGCCTCGGGCTGCGGCACTTATTGGCCGCCTGGGGAGGGGGAGGGAGGGGCCTGCACCGAGGCACTGACGCCCGGCGGGCGCGGTGGGGCGAAGGGGTGCCCCTCCAGGCTAGTGGAGACGATCTGAGCCCGGTGGCCTGCGCCACGAATACGTATGGGATGCGGGCGTGGCCCAAGTGACAGTACCCAGGCGCGCGGAGGGTGTGGGCCCGGGTGTGTGTTCGGAGGCGTGGGCTTGTGTGGGGACACGCGGGACAGTGGCGTGCGAGTAGGACCGCCCTGGCCACCCGAGGCGGGCACGTGGGAGGACCTGCATAAGTGTCAGTTGAATGAACGATTGGACGAATTTAGCAAACAATATTCGTGTTTATGTTAGAGCCTCCTGGACCCAGAGGGAGGCTGCGAGAGCACGCGAAGCCCGGAGATTTGGGGACCAAGCACTTCGTGCATTCGAGCCTGAAAGACCTGGATTATTTTTGAGAACCTTCTTTTTCAGTTATCACCTCATTTACACCGCCTACATCTCCACAGTGAGAACCTGGAAGAGGCACTTAGGTACAGAGGGAAAATGACTTGCTGGAGGTCACTCAGCTGACCCCAGACTTGGCCTCCCCAGTACTCCAGTACCACGGCCTTTCCACTGGGGCATGATCTTTCTCCTAGACTGTGTCCAGAGCTGAGTTTCTAGAATTGTCTGTCTTCGATGTTCCCTCCCACACCTAGAGGTCACAGTCCTAGGGCTGGCACAGGGGTAACTGGTGCTGGGCAGCTGGCTTCCCTGGAAGGCATTGCCCCAAGCATGACTGCACACTTGGGTCCCAGACCCAGCTCCACCACTCCCTTGCTGAGTGATATGGGAAGGCTTCCTGAACTTCACTGAGCTGGTTCCATCTCATCACCTGCAAAGAGGGAGCACTGACACCTGTTAAAGATACCCAGGGGACACTGAGGTGGAGGCTAAGGGCCAGCTAGCACAAGTCCTATTTTCTGTTACATTCTGTTTTCTTTTCCTATTTTGTTATTTATACACTACATGTACACTTTACCAAATTCAAAAGATATTGAAGGTTTACGATGGAAAATGAAAAGTCAAGACTTTTCTCTCCCAGCCGTACAAATTCCCTTCCCTGAGGCATTCACTATTCCTGGTTCCTGTGCCTCCTGAAGACAGACTGACTACAATGCCTCAGTAGACATATATATTTTTTCTCTTATACATAAATAGTAGCTTACTGGTTGCACTTACGGTTTCACTTATTTTATCTTGGACAGCCGTGCATGTCTATATGTAAAAAGTACCCTCATGCTCTTTGCCACTTGCCCTGTTTTCCATCATGTGGATGTACATTATCTTTCTTTTTTATTTTTTAAGATATTTTATTGAATTTTAGAGAGAGAGGAAGGGAGGGAGAGAGAAACATCGATGTGAAAGTGAAACATTAGGCCCTGGCCGGTTTGGCTCAGCGGTTGGAGCTCAGCCTGCGGACCAGAGAGTCCCAGGTTCGGTTCCCGCTAGGGGCACATACCAAAAAAAAAAAAAAAGAAAGTGAAACATTGATACGCTGCCTCCTGCACTCCCCCTACCAGGGATCAAGCCAAAACCCGGGTATGTGCCCTGACCAGAAATCAAACCAGCAACCTTTCAGTCACAGGACTATACCCAACCAACTGAGCCACAAGCCAGGGCTGCACCATCATCTCTTAATGGGCCCCCTGTTAGTGGATGGGCAGGTTATTGCCATCATTTGCTTTCACCAAACAATTAGCACGGCTCACACATCATTTTGCATGTGAGCTAGGGCAGCCAAGGATAAATTCCAGGAAATGGAATCACTGGGCCAGAAGACATGTGTGGGGGACTTCTGTAGAATTTGCCAAATTTCCTACTGCAGTGATTGTTCCAAAGTACACAGCCACTGACATACAGGAGTGTGTCAGCACCCCTCTGCCCCCATGTCCTCACCAATCTGTGATCATCATCTAAGCAATGGGAAAAAAATGGTTTCTCAGGGTACTTAGGGCTATTTGTTTAGGTGGTTTATCAGAGCCATTGTCAGTCTTTCTTGGTTACTAAGATTTGCCCCCTCTGCCTAGTTGTCCTTCAGGCACGTTCCCCTCTCACCCCATCTTTGGGTTTGGGCCAGGCTACATGGGAACTGAGAAGTTTCTATAGTTTCTATAAATTGAGGGCTCACACCCCCAATGTGGGCTACTAATGAGGCCTGGTTGGTGGGTGGTGGGCAGGGAGGGCCTCTGCGAAAGTCTAGAGGGTTCAGGGGTTGCTGCAGGCTAATCCCTTCACCCAGCCTGGAGACACACCCCAAGGCCAAGCCAGGGAAGTCTGGCTTCTTTTGTCTGCTTCAGGGCGCAGTCCTTACTCACCTCCAGTGCTGGAGAGCTTACCTCCTCCAAAAGCAACTCTGTCTATATTCAAACTATTCCAGCTGTGAGCAAGGCCTGGACCCCCACCCACCCCACTGAGCTACCAGAGTGGCCCTTGGGGCCTAAACCAAAGAACCATAGCTGTTCTCCCCAAAGCCTTCAGCCTACTCAGCTCCAAGCTCCGTGTCCCTTTCCCCTGCCATGCCATGAGTTCTAGACCCCACACTGACCTGGTCATTGTCTCCTAGAGAGTATCCACTTTGTTACGGTCCCTTCTGGAGTGTAGTAGCTTCCAGAGCGAGGTTGGGGGCTGGGCCTCCCTACTGTGCTCTGTGCTGTACAGAGCAGACATGAACAGATCAAACCCTCTCCTCCTCTGGGCACTAGAACTTTAATGATGCCACCCACAATGCCCTTAGCTTTGTTGGGCCACACTTTCCTGGTTTCTGGTTCTAAAAATCTAATTTAAGCAGAAAGAGGTTCATTAGAAGGCTGTCAAGTGTGTCTCAGATTCTTAGGGAGGGCCAAAGAAGTAGGCCAAAAGGCCACACCCAGCCAGAAACAGTGCCCCAAATCACATGCCAGAAGCAGCTTGGTGCCAGCCCTGGTCACAGACCCCTCATCTCACACCAACACTGGACACCAGGTGCTGCCTCTACAGCTGCTGGACTACTGCATCCCCCTCATCACCTCGAGGCTGGGACATTGTCAGCTGGTGGGAGGGTCTACCTCAGAAGACCCGGTGGGAGAAGAGAGGAGACCTGGGCAGAAGAAAGGGGTTCAGGTGCTGGGTATTCCAGAGAGACAGTATTCACTGCATGTTTTGAATTTTTCCATGTTTCACCTCAGAGGACATTCGTTTAGCACCCACTAGATGCCACCTGGACTCCAGGCACCCACATAGTTTTCTCATGTGGTTCTCATGACAACCTGTGAGGTAGGTGCTGAGATTCCCGTGACGTGCCCAGCATCCGGCACCAAACTCCACTTTAGGAGGAAGGGAGGAGGCTCCCTGGGGGCTGCCAGTGGCTCTCAGGCTGCTGCCCCACTCACCCCTGCTGACACGTGAGGTCCTTACCTCTGCATTGCCCTTCTCTGGCCCTGTGGCCTGGAAGCACAGTCTCTAAACACAGGGACTCCTGGGGCAGAACATATCAACACAGAGGATTCAGCCAGGGAGGTAAGTCAAGTTTCCAGCACTTTCCCAGAAACCAGCCTCTGGGGAGTGGGTGAGTCAGAAGGCAGGTCTGGGAGGGGAGCTCAGCCCTGGTTCCACCATTGGCCTAGACCCTCCATTTGTTGGGTAGGGTGGGGGGTGGGGCTACAGAGGGGATCCCTTTGCTGAGCAGACCACTGCCCTCCTTTTCTATCTCCTCATTCATTCATTCATTCATTCATTCATTCATTCAGTCATCTGCTTATGTATTCTGCATTCATTGAGTACCTGCTGTGCGCCAGGCCCTGTGCTGAGCACTGGGGATCCAGAGAAAAACTCGCCATGGTTCCTGCCCTCAAGGGGTTCACAGTTAAAGGGAAGAGATGAAGGTAACAGGGTGTTTAAGTGCTAGAGCAGAGAAATGAGTGAGGAATACAGAGGAGAGAGAGCCAGTGACGTTTGGGCTGGATCTGGAAGGATGCAGCTGTGCACCATGTGGTCGAGGTGGGAGCAGCCTGAGTGAAGGTGTGCAGGTGTGACGAAGGCTGGGTGTTCTGGAAGCATCCAAGAGGGAAGTGTTGAAAAAGACTGTAAAAACACATAGGAACCAGCCAGTGAAAGACCTTGATTGCCGGTCAGGAGCTTGGATGTTTTCCTGCGCCGAGCTTGGACAGAGGAGTGACATGGATGGCCTGCGGTGCTGGAAATGCGGTGGATTGGCATTTTGAAGTGTTAGCATATGGGTCTCATTCCCACCCGGAACTTCCTGTGCGCCTCACCCATGTGGCCAATTGAATGGAATGTCTCTTCTCATACGATATTTTTAGGGACCCACAAATATGTTTTCATTTCTTTTAGAATCAGAAGGAAAACTTAATATAATGGTAATGAATATATAACAATGAATTTATTTTGGATTGTATTCATTTTTATATCACAGTAGTCATAAAACATAAATTTATTATTTTGATTCACACCAATCTAAAGGGCCTGGGGCTCTTGAAAATCGTAACGCTCCCTGGCACAGGACAGGAACATCTCTTGAGTTTCAACGCCTGCCTTTGAACTTCACAGCAGATTAGTAATGCTGAAAGAAAATCATGTTTGAGTTGCAGAGTCTGGGTCTTTGAGTATCGGAGGAGCTTGGGAAGGACCAGTTACCTACCACTCCAGCCTCCACCAGGGGCAGGGAAAGAACCTTAGACAAGGGGGAGTCCCCTGGGTGTTACCCCAGGAAGGGGGCCAGATGCCAAATTGCATGAGATGAGCAATGAAGGTTCAATCAAGATTACATTAAATGATGGAAAAATAAAGTTTTACTCCGGGAGCTCCTGAGCTTGTGCATTGCATGCCTTGCCCATCAGCCAGGGCTCCATTCCACACCCCAATAAACATTTAAAAATATACCCAGTGCTGGGGGGAAGGGGGGGAAATAGCTGAAGGTGGTCAAAAGTTACAAACTTCCAGCTCCAAGGTAAGTAAGTCCTGGGGATGTAATGTACAGCGTGGTGACTATAGTTAACAATACCATATTGTACATTTGAAAGTTGCTAAGAGAGTAGATCTTAAAAGTTCTCATCACACGAAAAAGAAAGGTGACTATATGAGGTCATGGACATTAAAGTTGTGGTGGTAATCATTTCACAATATATATACATATATCAAATTATGTTGTACACCTGAAACTAATACAATGTTTTGTGTTAATTATATCTCAATAAAACTGGAAATAAATAAAAATGCACTCATATCGGTTCCTCAAAAGATTAAAAATAGAATTATCAATCCCACTTCTGAGTATATATGCAAAAGAGGGTCTCAAAGAGATATTTGCACATTCAGGTTCACCGAAGCATTTTTCACAGTTGCCAAGAGGTAGAATGGATAAAGAAAATGTAAAATATATATACAGTGGAATACTGCTCAGCTTTAAAAAAGAAGGAAATCTGCCCGGCTGGTGTAGCTCAGTAGTTGAGTGTCGACCCATGCACCAAGAGGTTGCGGGTTCGATTCCCGGTCAGGGCACATGCCCAGGTTGTGGGCTTGATCCCCAGTGGGGGGCATGCAGGAGGCGGCCAATCGATGTTCTCTCTCATCGATGTTTCTATCTCTCTCTCTTCCTCCCTTCCTCTCTCTCTAAAATCAATAAAAAATAAAATAGTAAATAATAATAATAGTAATTTTTCATTATTGATTTTAGAGAGAGAGGATGGGAGGAAGAGAGAGAGAGAGAAACATCGATGAGAGAGAACATCAACTGGCTGCCTCGTGCAGGCCCACATCCTGGGCATGTGCCCTGACTGGGAATTGAACCCGAGACCTCTTGGTGCATGGGTCGACACTCAATCACTGAGCCACACTAGCCAGGCAATAAAAATGTATTTTTAAAAAAATGGTTAAAATGGTAAATTTTATACTTTTTTACCCCCCAAAATGCAAATATAGCCCAACTTTATATGTAACTTTTGGCTGTAAAACTATTTGAAGAGATTTTTATAACTTAGCTTTTGAAGCTGGTTGGGTATGAGTAACTGGTTTGATTTACTGCTGGCCTTGATTTCTCTATAAACATCATACATTCTTGGGAACTTGGGGATTCTTACCAAGTGAGAAAATGTGATCCACAAATTGTTTTCATGCACAGTGACATGCTTTTCAAATATTTTTATTTCTTAATTGATTTTAGAGAGAGGAAGGGGGGGAGAGAGAGAGAGAGAAACATTGATGTGTGAGAGAAACATTGGTTGCCTTCTGTACTCACCCTGACCAGGGATCAAACCCGCAACCTTTGGGTGTGCAGGACAACGCTCCGACCAACTGAGCCACACCGGCCAGGGCCACAGTGACACGCTTAAAAATACTAAATTTAACAATGGATGAAGCTGACATGGTGTTACATTTAGAAGATATTTAAGTAAACATTTACTATTTTTAAACATTTTGTGGTTTTAATATTTTGGAGCCAAGGCCTCCCTGTCCCCCCACCCTTCTCAGGGATTTTAATGAGTTGGAAGCCCCATGCCCATGGGAGCTCCTGGGGAAAACTGTCCCTGCCCGGAGGAAAGGCCTTCTCATGCCATCCTTCCATCCTCCCCTGTCAGACAGTGGCTGCCAGTGCCGGTCCTGCCAATGCCAAGCCTCAAAGGCAGCCCCCACACAAAGGTCGGTGGGGCCCAGCTATGGACCTGCAAATGCTGGGCACAGGAGTCTGTGCTGCACTCATCCCCACAGGGAGCCCTGGCAGGCTCCAGGCTGGGTGACAGCAGTGTGCCAAGAAGTCTGGACTCGCCAATTGTGAGAAGACTAGAGGGGGCAGGCTGACAGGCATTCACAGGCCAATCTTTACACCCCTTCCTGCCCCATTTAGACGGATAGGATAAATACAACTTTAAAACCGAGGCCCACAGTGAAGAGTGTGAGCCTTTAAGCCAGACCACTAAGTTTAAATTCTGGCTCTATTACAATAGAACCTGCTGTGTGGCTGCAGGCAAGTAACTCAGTCTCTCTGGGCCTCATTTGCTTAATCTGTAAAGTGGGGCACTGGTGGCTGCAACCCATGAGTAGCTGTGGACAGAGCATGCTGATGTCACCAGACCTCAGGAGGCACATTCACAAGCAGAGCCTCCTCTGGCTCCAAAGGGAGAAGGATGTGTGTGTGACAGACAGGGGACTGGGCCTGGGGCCAATGCAGCTGCAGCTGGAACATAAACCTGTCGTGGCTTCTGGCGCCACAGCCTCCCTGCTCCAGCTCCAAACAAAACCCTGGCTGGGGTGACAGGAACCAGGAACCTTGGGGTGAAAGTTGGAGCCAAAAGGGGGGGTGCGGGAGGTGGAGGCAGCTCCTGGTCCTCAGCCTGACTCCTGCTCAGACAGCTCCTGTACGCCCTTCACATGCAACAGCCCCTCCGGGCAGTGCTCCCTCAGCTGCCTCCCCTTTCCACTTCCACAGTTCCCGGTGCTCTGTGGGTACCCAGGACCCCGGCCTCTGGGTGCTCCCTAGCCCTCAGCTCACTGGGGTCCCCTGCCCTAGCTGCCTCTAGCAGGACCCACATGGTCTCTCCTGAGTCTCTGCTGCTGTTTTGCCTGAGCTCTTCTGTGCGACTGTCCCTCCCTCCCCTGCTGGACCTCACACAGTCTCTCTTCACCCATGTCTCTCTGGCCTGTGCCTGAGTGAGGGGCAGGTGGGCGGGTGAGCGTGCAGCGGGACCAGGCAGCCCAGGGCGACAGGCAGCTAGCTCCCCACGATCCTCGCTCCTCGCGGGGAGGGGCCTCTATCTCTTCACTGCTGTGGCCACGGTAGCATCCAGTAGTGCTCCATAGATGCTTGCTGAATAAACACGGACTCTTTTCTCCCAGTGAAATACACCAATCCTAAGTGAACAGCTTGTTGAATTTTTACACTTGACTACACCTGAGTAACCATCACCCAGATCAAGATCTAGAACCTTTCCAGCCCCCCTCAGGCTTCCTCGTGCCCCAGTCCAGTCACTGCCACCCTCAGGGATGGACTCTCTCCGGAACTGATCACCCTGGGTTAGTCTTGCCTGCTTTTGATCTCCGTATGGAGGAAATCACACAGTATACAGAGAGATTAGGGGTTCAGTTCCAGGCAGCTGCAAAAAAAGCAAATATCACTATAAAGTGAGTCACATTAATTTTTTGGTTTCCTAGTGCCTCAGAAAGTTATGTTTACACTATACTGTAGTCTAGTAAGTGTGCAATGGCACTCTATCTAAAAAGCCAATGTACATACCTTCATTTAAAAATAATTTATTGCCCTGGCCGGTTTGGCTCAGTGGTTAGAGTGTCGGCCTGCGGACCAGAGAGGTCCCGGGTTCAGTTCCCGCTAAGGCATGTACCTCGGTTGCAGTTTGTCCCCAGCCCTGGTCGGGGTCGTGTGGGTGGCAGCCACTTGATGTGTCTCTCTCACGTCGATGTTTCTCTCTCTCTCTTCTGCCCTCTCTCCCTCCCGCTCTATCTGAAGATAAATGCAGAAATGTTCTCAGCTGAGGATAAAAATAATAATAATTTATTGCATGTCCTGGCCAATTTTGCTCAGCAGTTAGCACACTGGCCCGAGGACTGAAGGGTCAAGGGTTCGATTCTGGTCAAGGGCACATACCTGAGTTGCAGATTCGATCCCTGGTCCTGGTAGGGGTTGTTCAGGAGGCAACCAACCGATGTGTCTTTCTCACATCAATGTTTCTCTCTCTCCCTCCCTCTTCCACTCTATCTAAAAATTAATGGAAAAATATCCTCAGATGAGGATTAACAAAATAATAATAATAATTTATTGCTAACCATCATCTGAGCCTATTGCAAAAATCGTGCTGATAGTCTTGCCTGACGCAGGGTTGACACAGACCTTCAAGTTGTTAAAAAACGCAGTATCCGTGAGGCGCAATAGAGCAAGTGATGCCTGTATGTTCCTCTGTGCCCGGCTTCTCATAACAATGACCAGGACAGTCTCCACGCTGCTGCATGTATCAATGGTCCATTCTTCTTCACTGCTGAATGTGCTCCACGGTGTACGTGAGTTCGCTCCAGAGTTTGCTTATCCCTTCCCCCGTGGATAGACATCTGTCTGTGTCCAGTTTGGGGCGGTTAAGGATGAGGCTGCTGACGTTCTTGCATATGTCTTCTGTAGACAGGAGCACTCATTTCTCTCAGGGGAACTTATAAGCAGAACTGCTGGGTCTTTGGGTGGACATAAGAACACCGAATCCTAAGCAGGTCAGTTCTTATCACCGTCCCTGGGACTTCACACCTGTCCCTCATCCCACCAGTGGACCCACAGTCTCTCCCGCACTTCCCTCCAGGAGCTCAGGAGCGCGGACTCCAGATTCCTCAGCCTTGTTTGGCAGAGCAGGACAGCTGTCCTGACCTCACTCCCGCCACCTCTGCGGGCCCAGGCCCCTGGGTGGTCAACAAGGAGAGGCCCTCTTCCCTAGGACACAGGACTTCTCCCCAGAGCCTGAGCTCCCCTCTCTGTCCGAGACACCTTGGCCTCATAGGACAGGGACAGCTTGAAGCCCGGGAAGACAACAGGCTTCTGGGGACTCACAGAAAGGTGGGGTGGGAGAGAATAGCCCACAGACAAATGTCCCCACCTTGGCGACTGAGCCTGGAGATGTAGGCTCAAGATCCAGTCTCTCTGAGCATAGGGACAGCTTTTAGCATGGGCCTGGTGTCCCTTCAGGGTCCAGGTGGGGTTCAGAACCTGTTCTTCCCTTTACCCTGGCTGGCTGAGCCTCACACTCAAAGCGGGCCAAGGGGACAACCAAGGCACATCGGCCACACCCTCCCCCAAACAGCCCAGGCTGGAGCAGCTCCTGCCCTGTCAAGGCAGCGAAGGCCTCCATTTAAGTCTGTGACTGTCTCAGAAACGTATCTGGGGCTGCTGGCTGCTCGGAGAGGCCACGCTGTGGTCTGGGGCAGTGGGCAGTCAGGCTCCATGACCATAGGAGCTGATGCCCACCGCGCCCTTGGCCCTCAGCCCAGACCCAGGTTCCTCTCTTCCCAGAAGTTCATCCCCCTGAATGGAGTTACGTGCTTTGCCCTCATTAACCTTCTGAACCTTCCAGAAAGGAGTGGAAACACCCTACCTCATCCTCCCACAGCGGAAGCTGGGGGTGGAAATGGGGGAAGGTAAGGGGACCACCCAGAGCTGCTGCCCAGATGAGGGGCAGGGGTGGGAAAACTGGGCACCCCTGCCTCCCCACCAGTGGCCCTGCAGCCCCTCCCACCCAGCCCTGCCCCTCCAGCCGAGCTCTGAGACCCCTCTTTGACCCCTCTGCTGGATCCCCATACTGAGTTTTCTGCCCTGGTGGCATTTATCACGCCTCTGTTTTTCCATCTGTAAAATGAGGCTAATCATGGGATTGCCCCAAGGATGTGGGGGTTCACATATGTGAATTGTTCAGGCCAGTGCCTGGTGTCCAGTAAATGCTGTGCAGGGGTCAGTCCCTCCTCTGAGTCACATCCTTCTGTGTGTGGCCTTCTCTGGGTTGGGTTGGAGTGACCCGGGGTGGCTGACAAGGGGGGGGTATCTGAGTCTCCCGTCTCTATTTCTGCGGCTCTCCACCTGTCCCTCTCAGTTCCTTCACCCCACCAGGAGTGGATGGAGAACCAGCTTTGTGGGCAGATAGGAGATATTTTTGGGGTCCTTGAGATTCACAGGGTACAGATAACTTGCAATGGCAAGTGGCCACAAGAAGAAGGTAACATATGAGCTGGGCGTGAAAGACCAAGAGGATTTGGGCTCCAGGAAAGGGATGGAAGGTGGGGATAGCAGCAGAAGGGCAAAAGGAACGCATGCGAACCCTTGGGCCATCACCCCAGTGACAAGGTCTGACTCTGGGCAGCCCAAACCTCCCAGCAAGCAGGAATTCCAGCCTTTGCAACACCATGTCCCCAGCATCCTGCAAGTCCCCAGGGGGACCCCAGGAATAGCTAGCATCTTGGCCTGAAATATCCTTCCAGGGAGGTGCCTCCCAACAGGGTGGCTCTCTCAGGGCATGTCCCTTGCATCTTTGTGCCCTGAGGTAGAAACATCCCCCAGGGAGCTGATGGGGTCAGACCCAGAAGCAGCCCACCCCCCAGACTCCAAGACCAGCTGATTCCTTCCTCTCCGGGGCCTCATAGCCCCTCCTGCCCTCCTGGCTTCCAGCACCACCAGAACCTCAGACCCTCTGCGTGAGCCTGCATTCCTAGGAGAGCCCCAGGTCCCATGCCAAAGAAGGGGTGCAAGTATAATTTGTGGGGGGCAGGGCTACCTAACTTTCTACAACAGTCCACTTGAGTCACCTAGCTCCTGCTGCAGGGGACACCTGGGTGTTTGCAGAATTGGCCAGGGCATGGGGACAGCACAGCAGGACTAGAGGCTGCAAAAGGCATTGGGGGCAGGGCCAGCAGGAGAGGGAACAAGGGGTGACCTCCTCTGTATCTACCAGTTTGGGGTGATGGGCTGTGAACGGTCCTGTCCCTGACATACATTCTCTTTCTTTCTTCTTTCTGCTCTATTTTTGCCCCTTTTCCCTACTGAGCCCAAACCTGCAACCAGCTTTCTGATTTAATCTTGTGTTTATTGGGAAACAGCTGTGCCCATCTCTGGGCCAGCGCAGCCGGCTTCCCCCCAGGAAGTGAGTTCCCATGGCTTGTCCACATTAAAAGTAGAGACAAGAGTCCTGCCAGTATGGCTCAGTGGTTGAGCATCGACCCATGCACCAAGAGGTTCGATTCACCGGTTCGATTCCCGGTCAGGACACATGCCCGGGTTGTGGGCCCGATCCCCGATGCAGGGCATGCAGGAGGCGGCCAATCGATGTTGTCTTTCATTGATGTTTCTATCTCTCTCTCCCTCTCACTTCCTTTCTCTCTAAAATCAATAAAGGAAAAAAAGTTTTTTTCAAAAAAAAAAAAAAATAGAGACAAGAGATGGTGAGAAACAGGCAAAGAAATATAAGAGAAGGGGACAGAGAGACAGACAGCCAGGAAGACAGAGAGGGGGCAGAAAGAGGCAGTGAGGAATGCAGCAGGTCCCCTCCCCCCATCCATTTGTTCATTTATCAGGCTATCAGGTGACATGACCCACTGGACATCACTTCATGACTCAAGACCATTGTCACTGAGTCTGTTTTCCCAGGCTTGTGACCCTGAGAGCCGGAGTGCTGAGTGGGTTGGTGCAGCCACACCCTGTGGTTAGTGTCACCCTACCAGCTCATGCTCCAGGCCCCAGAAGAGCCCAGAGAAGCAAAGCCAGGCATGGCTGGGGTCCCCATGGGAATTCAGGCAGGAGAGAATACCACCCCTACCATACTGGCTCTCCCCCAGGCCCTGAGGTTGGCCTCTGGGCTCAGCATGGGGCAGGCTCCAAGAAAGTGGCTTAAATCTTTGTGGCCATGCTCTGTCTCTCACAGGTCCCCAGGGAGAGAAGTTGATGGGGGTCTTCTCCAGCCTTTGGCCTGGGGGCTGGGGGACCACAGAACCAGGAGGTGCAGGGCTGGGGGCCGCTCTAGGTTTGGCTGTGGGGGAGGCATGGTGGCCTGAGGGGTCTCTGGGATATCCAGCTAGAGGCAACCAGGATCCCAGTCCTCTGTCACTCTGGGATCAGCTCCTGCAGAATCCCCTCGCTGGCCTCAGGCAGCCGTCTGTCCCGGGGCAGGACTGTGTGATCATCTGTCTACCCCTCTCCAGTCTGGGGATCACAAGGGGAAGGGTCTGATTCCACAGGATCAAACAAAGACAGCCTGTGTCCTCTGTGATATTGTGATACAATAAAAAACACTGTCGGCCTCCCTTATTCACAGATTCAGTTACCTGCAGTCAATTGGGGTCCAAAATTATGAAATGGAAAATTCCAGAAATAAACAATTCATACGTTTTCAATTGTGCATCGTTGTGAGCAGCATTATTAAGTCCCGCTCCATCCAGTTCGGGATGTGAATCCTCCCTCTGTCCTGCGTGTTCACACTGCCTCCGCTCCTCACTCCTCAGTCCCTGAGCAGCCATCTCACTGATCCGATCGACTGTTCTGTTTTATTATTAATCATTGTGCCTAATTATAAATTAAACTTCATCATAAGTAAGTATGTATGGGGAAAAACAGTGTATATAGGGTTCGATACCATCTGAGTTTTCAGGCATCCAGCAGAGTCCTGGAGCACATCCCCTGTGGATTAGGGGACTACTGATCTAGTTGGTCTTTGTCCTTGGTTCCTGGCACAGAGCTACTAAAACCCTTGGAATCTTGCCCGGCCAGTGTGGTCAGTGGTTGAGCGTCGACCCATGCATCAAGAGGTCACCAGTTCGATTCCCAGTCAGGGCACATGCCCAGGTTGTGGGCCCGATCCCCAGTGAGGGGCATGCAGGAGGCAGCCAATTGATGTTCTCTCTCATGGATGTTTCTATCTCTCTCTCCCTCTCCCTTCCTTTCTCTCTAAAATCAATAAAGAAAAAAAACAACAACAAAAAACCTTGTAATTTTGAGTGGTAGGGGTGAAAGGAGCATCTTTTGTTGTTCATGATGAACCCTTTTCAACCTGCCTGAGTTTACACTTGATGAGGTGAGCCCCGAGATAGCTTCAGGATGCAGGCTGGTCCCCAGAGGCACCAACCATGGGATGAGAGAGTTAGAACTTTCAGTCCCACCCGCTACCCCAATAATGTCCAGGTAGGGGAGAGGGGTTGGAGGATGAATTCGATCACCAATGGCCAATGATTTAATCAATCATGGCTGGTAATGGAACCTCCATAAAACCCCAGACAATGGGGTTCAGAGAGCTTCTAGGTTGGTGACTAGAGGTGCAGGAGGGTGGCACACTCAGAGAGGGCACGGAAGCTCTGCTCACCCCTCACACCCAGCCCGGGCATCTCTGTGTTACTGTTCCTGAGCCGTATCCTTTGTTATGAACCGGTAATCCTCAGTAAACTGTCTTCCTGAGTTCTGCAAGCTGTTCCAGCAAGTTATCAAAACTGCGGGGGTGGTCATGGGAATCCCCGGTGCACAACCAAGTTGGATGGAAATGTGAGTACCCCGGGCACGTGCTACTGGCAACTGGGGTCCGAAGGGGGCAGTCTTGTGGGACTGAGCCCTTTAACTGTAGGGTCTGCACTAACTCTAGCTAGTCAGTGTCAGAATTGAGTTCAACTGTAGGACACTCAGTTGGTGACCGGAGTGTTCGAGAATAGGTTGGTGTGAAAAACCCACACATTTGGTGTCAGAAGTGCTGTGAGTATAAAACAGTTATAGGACCCTCTAAGTTCATTCCTGCTCTGGGCCCAGGAGGCTGACAGAGGCAGGGGTATTTACTCACCAGCTCCCTCTAGTGGCTGCGTTTCTCTACCTACAGCCCCAGCTTCCGCCAGGTGGACCCTGCCCATGGCTCCCACTCACTGGCTTGGAAACACCACTTCCTCCCATCACGTCAGCCCTTCAGGTACAGGAGTGCTTATGGCTCCATCAGAGCCTTAGGTCACCTTCTCCTGTTGGTTCCCCTAACGCTGCCCACACCTTGGTAAACTCTCTCAATTGCCCTGCTAGAGTCATGCCATCTGTTTCCTGCCAGGGCCCGACCCACACAAGGTGTAGGTTTATGGAGCTCAAGGCCTTAAGGTCACCTAGTTCAACCTTCGCTTTTTACATAGAGGGACACTGAGGCCCAGAGAGGGTAAGTGATCTGTCCAGGGTCACCCAGCCCCAGGGGCAGGGCTCATGGTGCCTCTGAAAAGGCTGTGGAAAGACCAAGACAAATTGGAAGTCTGTTTGCTTCCTTCCTTCCCTCCCTGCCCCTCCCTGCCTGGCTCCCCCAGGGTCATGTGAGCATTTCCTGCACAGCAGGAGCAGGATGTCTGTGACACTAATAAACCAATTAGGGCCACGTACCTCCCGGAGACAGGCACCTGGAGAGCCAGCCAGCACCCTCCTTCCCTGGTCCCCTGCCCCAGTGGGTGAGGCCCTCCACCTAGCATGGGGTGCCTCCTGACTTCTCCCGATCCCCACGCCACCCTCTAGCTGCCCCCAACCTGCCCACCCAGCAGTCCCCAGTTGCTTCCAGGTCTTTGCATATGTGTTGCTCTCGCCTAGGCACTCTTCCCGTGTCCACCTGGCACAGTGCTGCCCCTTCTCCAGGGCCACACCTGCTTAGGAAGCTTCCTCCGAGCCTCAGTGCCTGAGTTCTGTCCATCCTTGTGCATGGTAATAACCCTCTTCTCCCCCACAATGGTGGGCAACTTGAGGGCAGAACCTTGCTCCAGTCACCTCCAGCCCTTCTCAGGGCAGGGAGTGGAGCTGATGATGAAAACGCTGGGTGCCTGGATTAGGTTCAGGGCTGCAGTTTGCTCTGGGCTGAGCCCAGTCTTCTCTGAGTTTCGCATACACTTCCCGCCCCCTAGGCCCAGAGTAAGCACAGGGGCCAGTGAGGCTTAGAAGCTGCACCTCTTGTGCAGGAATTGGAGAAAGGGGAGGTGAATGGCTCAGTCCTCCAGCCAGGAGGCGAGGCCAGCTGGAGAGAGGAGCCACAAGGAGGATACTGGGGGTGAGGGGCAGCAGGGGCAGCCCATTCACTTCCTTGGTTTGGACTCATTTCAGTCCAGTGGGCAGTGTGATCATCCTCATTTTACAGACAGGGACACTGAGGTCTGAAGAGAGGCTTGCCCTGCCCTAGATGACTTAGCTGGTCTAGGATCCTGGGCCTCAGCCCCGGTACTATATCTTCCTAAGAGCCCCCACCCCACCCCCCGCAAGGATCTGGGGGCAGCGGATGGGGAGACTGCCAGGTATACAATGACACAGATGTACAGGGCAGTGTTGGGGACATTTATTTCTGAGCTCCAGAAGCTGCAGGACATGCTACTAGCCCAGGCTCTGCGGCCTGGACCAGGGAGCTTGAGGGGCAGATGGGAATCCCCTGGAGCCACTCAGGAGCCCCCCGTAGCTGGAGGGCTGAACATGTAGTGGGGGTTATATCTTCTCATGCACACCAACTCCCCTGGTCCCGAAATGGGGGTGCTCCCACAGGTGTCGTAGCTTAGGTGGGGGACAGGGAGGAGAGATGGAGGGGGAATGAACATAGGGCCTGATTCCCCTGACCATGCCTAGACTCCAGCTTGCAGCTCTAGGCATAGGAGCCCTGGAGCAACTGAGGCTCCACTGGCCAGGCTGGATTAACCAGAGACCAGACTATTCCTCTGAACTTCACAAAGCCAGATCTCCCCTCCCTGGCCTGTGTCATCACCCAGCCCCCATGTTCTCTCTTCCACTTCCCGCACCCCAGGATGTCTCCTCTAATCAAAACCCACCACTCGCTCCCTCTGGCCTTCAAGATACAGCCATTTCCTCAGCTAGGAATCAGTGCCAGGCCTTGCCTGGTTGCCAACAACCCTCCTGCCCCAGCACCTCCCCCTTCCCCTTTCCTCTAGGTGGCCTTGTGGACACCCCCTCTCCACCAGGCCTGGCCATCTGAGCTCTGAATGAAAGGCTTGAGGCAAAGCTTAGCACTTTGCGTAAAATCAATTCACCTCCACCTGGGTGACTCCCAACTCCAGAGTCTGCCACCAGCCCCCGCTACAATTCCAGTTGTTGCCACCAGGGGGCGGTGGTGCACATTCAGAAATTGTGGACCCTTTGGGCAGGTAGCAGGGAGAGAGACAAGGGACGTGGAAGTTAAGAGGTTCTGGAACCTTGGGGATTCCTTGCTCAATAATTGTTAGCCATGTCTGGCCTTCAGGGAAAGCCACTCCAGAATGGCTAGCAAAGGGGAGCTGGGCGGGGAGCCTGGGCTGGGGGCTTCTGCAGAATTGAGGGAAGGAGAAGGGGATAAACGCGGTGCAGGTCAGAGACCTCACTCCTCCCAGGAGCCTGGGACAGCTCGGCCCTGTCCACTTACCAGGTGTAGATGAGCAGGGCCAGGAGGGCGGTGAGGAGAACAGCCAGCAGGACTGACAGGGTGGCAATGATGACCACTGTTCCTGCACTCTGGAGCCCGGGGGCAGCCTGGAGTGCCTCCGCTGAGGGCATGAGGGGACCCCACAGGCAGGCAGGGCAGCCCGTGTAGGGAGGAAAGAGACATGATCTGCCAGGAGAAAGGGACCTGGAACAGCCTCCAGATCAACCACCCCACACCCAGGCTGGGGAAGGGGTACCTGCAGTCAGCAAAATGGTCATGGTGGCTCTGACTGACAGGGGCTGGCCCACACCCCGTCCTCAGGATCTCCCTAGGTGTGACCTGCTCATCTGGCCCCATACCTTGCTGCAGACGGGTATCATTGGACCACTCTGTCTCAGCCACAGGTCCCCTGTCACTCATCACCAGGAACTTCACTCTGAACAGAAGACCCAACACTGAGGGTGAGGGTCCCTGGGTCCTGAACGCTTGGGCCCTGGTGCCTATCAGTCTGCCCCCTTGATTCTCAGGGCCAGGCGGATGGGGGGGGGCAGGGACTGGGGCTTAAAGCATAGCCTTGGAGCCCACCTGGAGAGGCTCCAATGCCAGCTATGACATTTCCCAGCTGTGTGGCCTTCTGTGTACCCCTCACCCTCTCTGGGCCTCAGTGTTCTCACTTGGGAAATGTATATGGAGTGGACTAAATCCCCCAGCACTGAACATCAGTGAATTAAGCCCTGAGTGAGCAGAGATGGGTCAAGGGGCCAGTCCCTCCCAGGGGTACACCCTGCCTGGATGGGGAGACTCTACTAGTGGGATCCAAATGCCCATAGGGGCAGGGGCTCAAGTCAGGGACCCTCTGCTCAAGAAGGACAGGAGAATTCACCCAGGCCTCCTATTTGTGGAACCAGAGCTGGGAACCCAGGCACCAGCTGGAGCTGCCCTGGTCTCAGGTTTGGGCACAGGCAGGAGCACACCCACCACAGGGGACCTGGCAGAGCTGCTCACCGGTAGGGACCCGGGCCCGGCAGGGGGTGGTTGCAGCCCCTTGTGATTGGGAAGCAGTGGGTGTCATTGCCGACACGGAGGACCTGGAGCTGGTTGCCAGGCTGGCTACCTGGATAGAGTGCCCGGTTGGCCATCATAGTGAGGTAGTAGCCCCTCTGGGGGAAGTCAGCAGGGACTGGGATGTCCTCCAACCTCTGTGGGACAGTGAAGTTCTTGGAGGCTAAGGGTGGCATTCGGGTCAGATGGTGGTTAATGGTGGCTCTGAAGATAGGGGCTGGCCCACCCCCGGTCCTCAGGAGCCCCTCAGGCCCCCAGGCCTAGTGTGTGACCTGCTCATCTGGCCCCAAATGGCATGGGGGCCACATGGGCAGGGCTCCAGCACATCCCACCGGGCCGGACAGCAGCCCCCTCCTGGCCACATCCCTGGCAGCACCTCCTCCACCCTTTCCACCCCTGCTGCTCCTCGCGCCCGTGCCCATTTCACAGAGGGGAAGCTGAGGCCTGCCCAGTGGTACCCACCGTTGCTCTGGGCCACCACCAGCCAGATGCGGTCAAAGTCGGAGATGTTGAGGTGACTGAACTGGCCCCGCGGCTGCTCCAGCGTGAAGGTGGACTGGGTGAGCGTCCCCGCCAGAGCAGCACGTGAGAGCTGGGGCACGTAGTTGATGCGCTCTGGGGCCGGTGGGGGTCAGAGAGAAGAGGCTCAGCCAGAAAACCAAGCCCCCACAACCCAGGCCAAGGGGAGAGAGCATAGCCCTGGGCGCCCAGACTGAGGGGGAAGACATGGTCCTGGGAGCCCAGACTGAGGGAGAGGCACGGCCCTGCCTTGGGGGCCCTAGTCTAAGGCAGGCGTTTGGGCTCTTCCTGGGAACTTTGTTCAGACATTAATCAGGAGGGCTCCCTGGCAACTCTGTGCCCATGGGCAGGGGTGGGTGGCCTGAGTCCAGCCCTGGCCCCTGCCTTGGAAGCCTACTGGGGTGGGCACTGTGGGAAGCCTGGGGACACCTATCTGGCCCTGCCCTACCTGGGGTCTCCATGTGATGGGCAGAGTCCAGGAAAGGGGGACAGGTAGAGCCCCTCTTTCCAGCAGCAGGCACAGTTCTTCTGGGGAAGGGGTCTTAGGCCTTGTTGGGGTGAGATTCAGATTTGGGGGAGCCTGAATCCTCTGGTGCCTCAGTTTACTAGGCCTCAGTTTACCCACCTCTCAAGTCCCTCCAACTCCACCCACACGGTCCAGATCGGTTTGCTTGATGAGAGAAATTTATGGCTCTGGAGGGGTGGGGAGGTGACAGAGGAAGTTCCCCTCCAAGACCTCAGGCCGGGATGTGGGCCACCAAGAAGGGGGCTGTGTCTAGGCTCAGAGCCTAGGGCACCCTCTCCTCCTCACCCAGTGTTCTGCCACCACCCACCCCGCCCTAAGGCACCTTTCCCTTTTGGAACTTGACCCCCTCTTAGCCCCTCACAGACTGAGAAAGGGCAGGGACAACTGGAAAGGACAAGAAGCCTGGGCCCCCATGCCCATGTCGTCCTGCTGCTGGGGAAACTCAGAACCTCTAAGTTCCCCCGGGCCCCTTGAGAGCAGGGCTCCTCCTCTCTACAGCCCCAAACACCAGAGAGCGTCAGAAAACGGAGGTGAACTTTTATGCAAGTCTCCAGAACCCTCTCTCCACTTTTGGTTCAATTCAGTTCAATTGAATTCAATTCCATTTAATTCCACTTAACTCCCAAGGTTCAGTGCTAGAACCCTCCTTTCTCTGAGCTCCCAGTCCTGTCTCTGAGGCTCAGTGCACATTGCATACAGCAAGTACTTAATGTTTGCTTAATGAGGGGAAAGGCGTGGAACAGCAGAGGGGGAGACTGCATGTCTAGGTCCCTCTAATTTAGGAGCCCACAGTGAACAGTGCGGCAGCCTCCCTCAGAGAGCTTCCTTTGGGGTTGTCTTTGCAAACTTCTTTTCACCTTTGCTCAGGGACAGAAGGCGGGCAAGGATGGGAGGAGGGGAACAATTTGGTGAGAACTGGGGTGGGAGCTCAGGGTGCACGGAAATGAAAACCCCAGCGAGAGAGGAGGCATTACTCACTCCCCTGTCCTGGGGGGGGGGGTGCGGGATAGGTGTCTATCTTGTGCCCACCCCAGTGCCCAGCCCTCTTCAATGGGCTGTCTCTCCTGACCCACCCAGGACCCAGTCCCCGGACTTGAGGCTTGGGAGCCAGCTGGGAGGTGAGGTCTGTCCTCCTGAAGCCTGAGGCACAGTGGGCACCCCTGCCCCACCCCACTCTCACTCACCCAGGCCTGTCCCCCGCTGCAGGCAGATCAGCACCAGCAATGGCAGCATCAGCAGCCCAGACTGTCGCCCACTGAGCCCCATGGCCAGGCCAAGCGTCCAACTGCTTGTCAGAGGGTCTGTCTGCAGTGTCCAGAGCCCAGAGCTCCTTGTCTGGGCTGGGCTGGGGGAGGGTGCCTCTGACACCTCCCACTGCCCCTCCCAGGTGCCCCCTCCTCCCAAACAACTGGTTGGACAGGTTTGGGGGCAGAATCTGCTGGCCCCAAGGATTTGGCATTGCCAGGGAGGGGTCTAAAGAGAACAATCAGTTGCTGCCACCAAGACAAGCCTGAACACCCTCACCCCCACTCTGGGAGGGCCAGGGAGTGGCCCCGGAGTTAGGAGGCAGCCCTGTGACAGTCCTGCCGCACCCTCTGGAATCTTGTCTTCCAAACAGCCCCCAACCTGGCAACTAGAGCTTTCCACAGCTCTCCTGTGCAGACGGGGGTTAACCTCATTTTCTAGGTGAAGCATAGAGAGGGGAAGGGGGCTTGTGCAAGGTCACCCACCCAGCCAGGGCTGAGCCGGATTAGAGGATCACACCCAAAGGCAAGATTGGAGGGGACACCCCGACATCACCTTCCCTTCTCTCTTCATCCAAGTGACCTGCCCTCTCTCCTTCCTCCACCTGTGTCCACTGCCAGGGCGGGACAACCCTCCTCAACACAGAAGATTCCCGATGGGGCCCTGGGCAGGTGGGCAGAGCGTGAACTGACCCCATCTCATCTGGGTTGGAGCAGCCACCTGCATGGGTTCCCTGCCTCAAGCACCAACCCCCGTCAGACCGGTGTCTGCACCAGGCCAGAGATACCCTCCCCAAACTTCACCTCCTTTTAGGAGTACTTAAAAAAAAATTTAAAAATCATTATAAATATTTTCTAGTTATTATAATGCATTTATACTCTCTTTAATTGCCAGCCCACATACACTATTTTTCTTTGCAAAAATACTTAAACTGTGCCAAGTAAAAAAAATTAAATAAACTGTGCCAAGTGTTTATTACTGTGAACTTCAGAAAAGGAAAATATTCTGGCCAACACTACGTGATCACCTAGTAGAGTTTTTGTGACCAACTCTTTACTCCGACATGCTAGCAGATGGTGTCAGACTTTTCTAGACAAAATAACTCTATTTCTTCAGTGGTTGATTCAGCCCCAAAGGAACTGGGGGCCAAAACCAGAGCAAAGGCTCAGGGAAGGCAGCTGAGGCGGGGAGTCCCGAGTGTGCAGGGGGTGGGCCTCAGCTGCCACCTCTTACGGCGCTCCTGTTGCTTCCCACCTCTCGCCTCTGCGCCTTGCTTAGGTCGGCTCTTCCAGGGGGCCCTCACTACTTCCCAGTACCCAGCGGACTTTTGTCCTACCTACCCCAGGGGTTGGCACTATTAGAAATGTGTCCTGGCTGGCCTTGGCACCTCCCCTACATGCTCCCCCAGCACCTGGCCTGCACCTCCCGTTTCTAATCATTGTAACAGGGATTTGCTCCATCAAGCGCACCCTATGTGCACCTGTGCCCTCCTCCTGCTGAATGCTCCCTGAAGGCAGAAACTGGCCCTTACTGGGGGGGGGGGGCGGCTCCCAGTGTCTTGCACAGGGCCCTCCACAGAGCAGCCATTTCAGCCCAATCACAGTGACACCGCTGCGTTTCAGATGCAGGTCATCCTGCAATCAGCACTTAGAGGACTCGGAGGTCGGACAGGAAGAATTTTAAGCAATATGTGGGCCTTGGAGAGAGAGCATGACCAGGGCTGTTCTGCCCAGACACAGAAGAGAGGGGGACATGATTGAGTCCGACTGGAGCCCAGTCGGCAAGTCCCAGTCAGGCCCAGCCATGGATAGGCTCTCTTTACCTCCCCAGCTTTTTACTATAGAAATGGGTACATCTGCCTGGTGTGGCTCAGTGGTTGAGCGTTGACCCATGCACCAAGAGGTCACTGGTTCGATTCCTGGTCAGGGCACATGCCCAGGATGTGGGCCAAATCCTCAGTGGGGGGCATGGAGGAGGCAGCCAATCAATGTTCTCTCTCATCGATGTTTCTATCTCTCTCTCCCTCTCCATTTCTCTCTCTCTAAAAATCAATAAAGAAAAAAAAATATATTCTCCTCGGTTTTCTTAAAAAAAAAAAGAATGCTTGCCCTGCCCACCTCTGGGGACCTGGGGAGATGATGAGTGGATGAGCAAGAACATGTTTCAAAGGCATGAAGCAAGCCCTTCCCACTTTATGTCTGCTTTTCCAAAGGGAGAGAAATGTAAATATATATATTAATATATATTATATAAAATATGTAATACATAAAACCCCATTATATAAGCATATATATTATATATACATACATGTGTGTGTATATAGATGTGTTAGCAGCGAAACAGCACCAGATGTTACATTGGTCCTTGAGTTTCGGCTAAGAAAGAATTCAGAGCCAACACTCAAATACAAGCAAAAGTTTATTTAGAAAGTCACAGAGGTAGAAGAAGTGAGCCGTGGAAGAAGTGAGTGCTGGGCTGTGTGGGCTTGGGAAGCAAGTTACAGAGGCAAAAGAAGGGCTCCTGGGGGGAGGAGAGGGGGAAAGGTGAGGCTGTGTGTGTGTGTGTGTGTGAGAGAGAGAGAGAGAGAGAGAGAGAGAGAGAGCTCGGGAGCACTCTTGAGCCCAGCTGAGTCCTTTTTTTCCTATCTGGAGGCCTCAGGGGAGGATCTTAATAGACGATTCATCATCTTTCCAGGTGTGTCTCCTCAGGGTCATGATCTCCACTGATTGGTTGGTGCGTGCCTGGGCAGGGGGTCGGTTGTCATCACAGTTGGTCCTGAGGTCAGCCATGGCATTGCTTAGTCTGGTTTTGCTGCTTTTCTGGGCCTGGACCTGAAACAGAACTGAGGCCTAGATGTTATCTCTAGTTTGACCAAAATTCTGTCTCTGTGGTCAACAGACCCGAGGCTCTGCTTCCATGATCATTCCATGGGGCTCAGAACCTCATTGTCCTGAGGGCTTAATGTTTAAGGGAGTGGTCTTTCAAGGGAGTCATATGAGGCTATTCTCTGGCCCTTGTTCCTCTAATGCAATGGTTCTCAACCTTCCTAATGCCGCGACCCTTTAATACAATTCCTCATGTTGTATGTGGGCGTATCTGCATGTGGGCGGACCCACCTGGAGATGGATAGAGGAGCGGTGTCTCGGTTCCTAAGACCATCAGAAATATGTGTTTTCCGATGGTCTTAGGCGACCCCTGTGAAAGGGTCGTTCGACCCCCAAAGGGGTTGTGACCCACAGGTTGAGAACTGCTGCATAAGGGGTTCTACCTCGTGACTAGTGACACACCTGAGGAGGAAAGGTCAGGGTAGGATCTGAACCGCATGACCAGTGATATGCTAGGGGAGAAAAGGTCACCCTGGGGCTTTTCGCCCTGGTGAACTTCCACACCTGGCCTGTGGTTCCTTCTCTGCGCAGGCCTGTCTAACTGCCTACTACAGATGTATAGAAAGTAACATATATATAGTAAATCTGTATGTCTGGGAGGGAGGGACTCCAGAGCAAATATAGCAAAATGTTAACAATTGTTGGATCTGGGTGGAAGCTATATATATAGGCATTCATTGTACTATATACTTAAAAAAAATTTTTTTTTTGTTTTCTTTATTGATTTTAGAGAGAGAAGAAGGGAGAGGGAGAGAGAGATAGAAGCATCAATGAGACTGAACATTGATTGGCCGCCTCCTGCATGCCCCCCACTGGGGATTGGGCCCACAACCTGGGCATGTGCCCTGACTGGAAATCGAACTGGTGACCTCCTGGTGTACAGGTCAACGGTCAACCACTACTTGGCCGGGCAGGGCAAGCATTCTTATTAATCTCATTATGCAGATGAGAAAACCGGGCCCCAACAGAGAAGGGACCTTCCTGTGCTGGGCAGCAACACAGGTGGAAACCAATACGTCTTCTGAGATTCAGGCAGGACTCTCTTTTCTATTTTTATCTGTGTTTGACTTAGGCCCTGAGGGAGCAGGTGATTAAGCTTCCTTCTCAAATTGTGACATGCTTCATTGCTGCTCTGCAAAAGCCCTGCTTTTATTTTGTTACTCCTTCGTCATGCCCATCTCTCACCCACTCTTACCCCTCCCTCAGTCTGATGTGTTCACCTGTATCACCTGTGGCGGCTGTGATACATAGTATGGTCTTGGTCTGTGTACCAGGCACAGAGCTCCTAAAGGGGCATCTTTTGTTCCCTGAAATAGCTCCAGAGTAATGCAGGTCAAGGGGGTGCTTTTTGGTTTTCATAACAAGCTCTTTCAACCACACCTGAGTTTATGTTAAAGTGATTTTTGGAAAGCCCCTGGAGAACCACAGGATGGGGGCTGGTTGCCAAGGGAGCCAGCCACGTGATTAGAGGGTTGAAACTTTCAGCCTCTCACCCCTACCTCCAGGGAGGGGAGTGGGGCTGGAGGCTGAATTAATCACCAAGGGTCAATGTTTTAATGAATCCTCCATAAAAACCCCAAATACTGAAAAAAACTAAAATACTGAAAAATCACTCCTTCCCCTGTTGATTTGAAATACCATTTTTACCATACGCCACAGTCGTGGGCAATCCTCCGTGACCCCTCTCCCATACGTATCAGGGATGTTCATACCCACAGCCTTCTCTGGGTACCAGCTGGCTCAGTTTGTCCCCTCAGGTGTTGGTGTGAGGGCTTCTTCCCAGACCTACAGGGCTCCAGGAGCCCCCCTGGTCTTGCACTGAGCCTGGGGCTGCTGCAGGTGACAACAGGGAGCCAGGCAGCAGACAAGCACTCAGCCAGGCTGGAGGATGCTCCCTCCCCAAGTCCCGTCCCCAGACAGGGGCCTGGCTCCCACTCAGGGATAACTGAACATCGCCAGAGTAAGCCACCCCCAGCAGTGCCACTATGTGACAGAAACGAGAACAGCAATGAGGGGACCAGGGCAGACCCAAGGCCGGAGACCTCACTTACACCCACTGCCATTTTCCTGGTCTGGGTCAGTGCTGGGGCTCAGGCACAAGCTCAGAGGGGAGAGAAGCCATGTAAAGTGACTGTGACTGTGACTGTCCTGAAGGAGTGGACACCAGAAACCAGAGTTGCTGATTTAGAAAACAAACTCAAGGATCATGAAGACAGTCGTGCCTGGTGTGTGTGTGTGTGTGTGTGTGTGTGTGTGTGTGTGTGTGTTCACGTTAGTTTTCAGACTGATTCAGGAGTCAGTACCAGACCATTCTGGTCATTGTATGATCCTCCACAGTCGTGAGTCACCAGCTAGCTCTATCATTATTTGGTGAATGCCTATTTTTCCCATGTACCTCCCTGAGGGCAGGGATCAGGTCTGCTTAGTTCTCCACTATATTCCCAGCACTGAACTCAGGGTTGGCACAATAGTTGTGCTCAGTAATTCTTTTGCCTGCTGATATGGACCCCTTCCTGCTCTGTGTATCTGGCCAAGCGGCCCATGCGTGCCATCTTGTTCTACAGCATCAGGCTGATGACCAGAATGTCATGACTTCTGGGCAGAGGCTGTCTTCCCTGTTGTGTCCTCTCTTCCTGGTCCAGATGTCCCCAACCCTAGTGAGTTCCAGTGTGCAGGGAGTGTGCCCGGGATGCCCAGAGGGGCCAAGGTGGTGGGAAGGAGGGACATGCCAAGCCCTGGGGAATATAGTTTATTCCTAAGGACCTACCTTGCTATGTACCTTTAGAGTGACTCATGGGACAGGGTGGGGCTCCCTCTCACCCCCTCACATAGAACAGCCAGCAGAAGGTTCCCAAAAGCCCACCCAGCCCTGTGTCACCAAAGAAGGCCCCAGCTCTTTGACAACCATCACACCCTGTCCTTAGGAGATGCTCAGAGAGACACAGCAAAGCTCTTCCTCACCCTTCCCGGCAGAGAGAGGCCCCAGTTCTGTGGCCTCGGACTTTGGGCAGAGAGGGGAACTGAGGTGACCCAGTCCCTTCCGCCTCCACCAGCTTAGCCTTGGGGCCACTCACTGGACCCCGACAGAGACCCATTTGTGCTAATATCAAGGGGGAAAGACCTCACAGTTCAACCCTGTCCTGGACCTGAATCTCTCTACTGCCCGGTACTCTGGCCCCTTTCCAGTCTGTTTGTACATCCCTCATGACAGGCAGCTCACCACCTCCCCAGTCTAGTTAAAGCCTCATACACATGGAATCATAAACCAGAAACTCTTTTAATAGATGAATGCCTCTTTTCAGTGAAATCTCACAATTTCAGGCCATGAGGCAAGCAACCCTGGCTCGTCCACTGAGCCTGGGGCCGGGTCCTTCCTGCTCTGGGGCTGCATCTCCCCACCTGGATACTAGGCAGCTGGAGGTCAGAACACAGACCTTGTCAGCTGTTACACTTAGTGCAACTGTTTAGTGAGGGTCTGCTATGTACCAGGACCACTCTGGGCATGGGCTACGGGCAGAAGCTCTAGAGAAGTGGGGGTTGGGAAAAGTGCAGGCATTTGATCCAGTCATTCCTCTAGCAGGTCATCATAGAGCCCCTGTTCTGTGCCAGGCTCTGGAGTACTTCAGGGAAAATAAACCAAGTCTGACATCCTGGTTGGGAGGGACAGACAGTAAATAAACAAATACAGACATGACAAAATACCTGGCAGTGACACAGGCTTCAAGGAAACAAAAGCTGGGAAGCGGGGGCTATTTTAGGCAGGAAGGTCATGGAACCCTGACAAGGTGACATATAAACATAACCTGAAAACCAGAGAGTGCTCTGCTGGCAGAGGGATCATCAGGTGCAAAGGCCCCAGGGTCCGTTGTCTATTGCTGTGTAACAAATGCCCCCAAAGCTCTGTGGATTAAAACAGCAGCCATTTAACCAGCTAACAATTCTGTAGGAGTGCTGGGCTCAGCTGGGTGGTTCTTCTGCTCTGTATGGCATCAGCTGGAGTGGCTCATGTGGCTACAGCTTCACTCGCATGTCTTGAAGGGCTGGAACAACTGAGGGCTGACTGGACCTTTCCTCTTGTCCTCTCCCCTCTCCTTTCTCTTCCCTCTCCCTCACCTCTCTCCCCCTTCCTCTTTTTCTCTCCATGAGGTTGCTCATTACGCAGTGGTCCAGCCTAAACTTCTTTACATGGCAGCAAGAACCCCAAGAGGGTAAAAACAGGAATTGGCAGGCCTCTCAAGGGCTAGCTAACAATTCCCTAGGAGTTCTGTAGTGTAGCCACATTTTATGACCAGAGCAAACCAAAGGCCATTCCAGGTTCAAGGGGATGCCACTTGGAGGGAAGTGCAGCAGCCACACAGGGATGGCGGAAATGCCAGTGTCGTCCTTGGAACAATCCGGCATGGGCCCCAGCAG
The DNA here is from genome assembly GCA_030848825.1 of Tadarida brasiliensis. Classification (NCBI taxonomy): domain Eukaryota; kingdom Metazoa; phylum Chordata; class Mammalia; order Chiroptera; family Molossidae; genus Tadarida; species Tadarida brasiliensis. The sequence goes on along the minus strand of CM061258.1, from coordinate 104,439,758 downwards.
GCAGAGTCTCAGTGGTGGTAAGTTTGCTGGGGTCAGTGTGGCTGGAGAATTAATTAGGGAGCTAGAAAAGGGGTAGGAGAATGGTCAGCAAGGTCAAGGGGCCATGCAAGGTGCTGTCAGGGCTTTGGCTTTGAACCTGAGAGAGAAAAGAGCCAGTGCGGGGTCAGAGCGGAGAAGGAAGTGGCCAGGCTCTCTCAGGCTGCTGTGGAGAGAACAGAGTGAGGCTGGGGGCAGGGTATCATCTCCTGGGGCTGCTGTAACAGGGGACCACAAACAGAATGGCTTAGAAAAAAGACGTTTTTTTCTCTCACAATCCTGAAGGCCAGAAGTCCAAAGTCAGGGTGTCACAGGGCAGCTCCTGAGGGCTACAGGGAAGAGTCCTCCTTTTCCTCTTCTTTTATCCGCTGGTCGAGGCCATCCTTGGGGCTCCCTGGCATCTCCCTAATCTCTGGCTCTGTCTTCACAGGCTGTTCTCCTCTCTGTGTGTCTGTCTCTGAGGTCAAATTTCCCTCTTCCTATAGGGACTCGTCACAATGGGTTTAGGGCCCACCCTGATCTCAGTGTGATCTCATCCTAACTGCAAAGACCCTATTTCCAAATAAGGTCACATGTAAAGGTTCCAGATAGACATGAATTTGGGGGGACACTATTCAACCCAATACAGGAGGCCAGGACTTTAGGGTGCCCAGTGAAGAGGCTACTATATTCATCCAGGGGAGAGACAATCGTGGTGGCAGCAAGGAGCCTCTCTAAATTCATTTTCCATCCCAAGCTGTGCAGGAAGCTTCCCTGAGAAGGGCTTCATGCCTCAGTTTCCCTGAAGCTCAGAGCCCTCTGTACTGTAGTCCAGGTGGCTGGGGTCACCCAGTGCTGGATGCTGCCCATTGTGGTCCTGTCTAGGGGCAGACAGTGGGACCCAGTCCTTCCAGGCACCCCAAGTACCCCTGTGCTCACCCTAGGAGAAGCTCGGGGTGTATGGGAGACCCTGTCCCCCAAGGCCCGGCTCAGGCCACCTCCCTACTCGGATCATCTCTCTTGGCTGCTCACTCCATCCGTCACCGAAGGCCTTCCTAAAACCCAGTCTGCCCCACCTCACTTGGACATCCTCTGCATTGCTCAGCTCCTCCGGGTGATATTCGAGGCCTTCCATGCCTTGCCCTGGCCATGTCTCCCCTCTTTTGATGCCCCCAGCTCCACACCTCCCTCATCCCAGCCACTTGAACCCTTCAACAAACCTCCTATAGGAAGTCTCCCTTGTGCCCCCCTCCCGCCAGATGTCTCCCCTGGGCTCCCCCGAACCCTAACCTTAACCCTAACCCTAAACCTGTCTTGTTGCCCCCATCACAGCTCCCCTCCCCCTGAACTGCACTTTCTGTGCCGTGTTATCTACACCCCCAGCTGTGCCCAGCAGAGGACCCTATGTGGAAGAGGTACCCACAGATGTCTGACTGAGCCCAATCTCAGCTCCCTACCTTTCCTGCCCACCCTCCCACCCTCAGACCCCCTCCCCCTCCCACTTGCCCTGGGAACTCCCACTGCCCTGGTCCCATGGAGTTGGGGCTCAGACAAGGACAGGGCTCCATGCACAGGGCTGAGAAGGCAAAGCTGAGCCTGAAGTTTTCATGAATTACTCCTGGGGGCTTTGGGCCCCCTCCACTGGGGAGCAGAGGGAGGGGAGGGAGAGGCCAGGATGATTAATGGGACATTCTTCTCTGTCCCTTGGAGGGAGAAGTCAAGGGGAAGAATGGTTGTCAAGGGCAACACATTCTTTCCTGTGGATAACTCTAGCCTGCGTCACCTACAGGGAGTGGGGTTTCGGGGAGCTGGGACTGGAATGCCTGAGCTGAAGACCTTTGAGATCTTCTCTCATTTTACAGAGAGACTGAGGCCAGGGAAGTGGGCAGGGCTGCCTGGCAGAGCTCACAGCAGATGAGGCATAAAGGAGGAAGGAACCCTGGGCTCCTGTCTCAATCCTGGGGCCCTCTTCAGAAGTCAGGGACATCCAGGCTGAGACCAGTGTGTGGGACAGAAGGGGTGGGCGAGGACATGGCTGCAGTGGCTTACAGCTTCTCTGGCTACAGGGGACAGAGAAGGCAGCCCAGAAAGCTGGGCCAAGGGTCCAGTGTGAGCAGGGTCAGGGCCAGGGCCAGAGAGAGGCAGGCTCCAGCCTGCACTCTTCCAGGTCCATTCTGAAGGCCGTAACCTGCCCAGGCCCTTACCTCTGAGCCTCTGTACCTGCTGTTCCTGCTGCCTGCAAAGCCCCTGCCCCCTGCTTGCCTGTGGGCTCTCACTGACCCCTGCCCTGTGCACTCCACCCCGTTAACACTCATGCCTGTGACTCCGCGATGGCGGGTGGTTGCTCCGATTGGGCTGCCAGAGCAAAATGCCACCGACTGAAAGGCTTAAACAACAGAAATTCATTTCTCATGTTCTGGAGGCTAGAAGTCCAAGATCAAGGTGTCTCAGGGTCGATTTCTCCTGAGGCCTCTCTCTTGTGCTTGTGTTCAGCTGTCCCCTTGCCACCTCCTCACATGGCCTCTGTGCATGACCCCTGGTGTCTCTGTGTCCTAGTCCCTTCTTATGACAGACTGGGTCATTGGTTAGGGCCCTCCCTAAGGGTCTAAATTTACTTAATTACCTCTTTAGAGGCCCTATGTCAAATGCAGTCACATTCTAAGAGAAGATAACGGCTTCAACATATGAATTTTGAGGGACAGTGGGTGTGCCTCCCTGGTGAGTGGGACACTTTCTGAGACAGGGACTGGATCTGAGCCTCTGCGTGGCCTGTGGGATCTCTGGGCCAGGTCTCTAGGCCTGTTGTCCTGCCCAGTAGTGGATACCCAGCAACTGCCCTCTCCCTCTGACTCCACCCCATTCCTTACCCTCTCCCACCTCTAGTGGGCAGGCTGCTGAGAGAGCGTGAGGTGTGGCTGTGTCCCTCTGCTCCTGTTTCAGCCGATCCCTCCACCATGGGCCCAGCAGGGATAGAGGGGGGCTCCAGGAGCCCAAGGAGGCAGTGGCTGGGCTTCCAGCCACTCTGCCCAGCTTCCTCCTATGGACAGTGACTCTGCAGATAATCCTGTGTCCCCGTGCTGGGGAGGGGCTGGGAAACTCTGAGATGGCAGCAACCAATGGTCAAAGTGACAGCTTTTCTTCTTCTGAAATAACAAAAAAAATCTCAAAGGAAAATATAAAAACTCATTAATTGAGCATCTACATGTCAGACCTTCCAACCCCCTCCTCTTGTGGCCACTCACAGAAGCCCTGGGTGCCAACAATTACTGCCCCCACTGTGCAGATGTGAACACTGAGGCTTGAGGGTGGGGTGTGACACACCCAAGGGCTGAACTCGAGAGAAGCCCTCCCTCTCTCCCACACTGGCCCTGGTGGGTGGGGACTTCCTCGAAGGCAGACATCACGAACCCCAGCAAGGCTCTGAAGAATGCCCAGCATGTAATGAAATAAAACTATACTTTATTATAGTTGAACTTGTGGACTAGCATAAGCTATCCATGCTGCTAGGCAGGGGAGATGGTTGCCATTCTTTCTGATTGCCCAGCTCCTGCCACTCCCTCCTGTCTGGGACATTGCTTTCCTGCCACACAAGTCTCCAGAGCCAGCACTAGCCATATGATATCTTTGTGAGAATCACAAAAAGGCACCCCTTCTCCGGGTAGACTTGGCCTCTTATCCACACCTGGGCACCCTCGTGCACAGCCCATCTCTCACCGCAGCAGCCAGAGTGGGTGACTTTCCAGCCTCCTATGCAGCAGGGTGCCCACCAGTCAAGCACCCACACCAGACAAGGAAGCAGTTCATTCTGGCCAGGGCAGTGCCCACCATGCCCAGCTTCCAGAGGTGACAGAGCCAGAAACTCCCACAGCGGGGCCAGGAAATGCAGTAGGAAGTCTCTGAGAGTTGTGAGCAATGGTATGACACCGTCAGGTTTATAATCTGGTCCCTCAGGATGCTGGGAGGAGGATGGAGGTTGGGAGCAGGAACAGTGGTGTGGGGAGACCAGCAAGGGGCAGCTATTGACATCCCAGCAAGAGACCAGTCTGCCTGGTTTCCACCCGCTGTCATTCTGATTCCTTTGATTTTAGGTCTGATGAGTCATCTGCGAGTCATCACCCCCACAATCATTGCTGTTTTTTCCTTTTTAACAATGAACTTGTTTTTAACCACTGAGCCATTATGTTACGGGCCAATGGATTTGGAGACGCTTCCCCAAATACAGCCCTGGGGAAAACTTCTAAATGCCATTTAATAAACGATTCTCCACAATATGCTGTCACTGTGTGCTCTCCTCGGGACTGTCATAAGCTGGCCCAGGAAGGGCTGGGTTCAGCTGATGACCCCCTGGAGCATGACTCTGGGGCAGAGTTGCCCGGGTCTCAGCATGACAGTGCTCTTGCTGAGTCACGACCTATCCTGCTGCCCCTCATTGTTTGGATTCTGTGACACCCTGGCGTGCTTGCCAGCAGGACCCTGGAGCAGAACACTCACAGTCATGTGGGCCCACAGGGCGGCCTCTGCTGACCAGGGCAGGCTTCCATCTTTGTAAAATATTCAGTTTGCTGATGTGCTTGTGGGCTCCCCTAGCTGCTAAGATGATGTCCCAGGATCCCCTTCTCTGGGATCTGCTGAAGCAAGCTGGGGTGATGAAACCACCCTCAGAACAGAAAGGGCCTCCACTTTGCATTCATACTCATCCTCACATCCTCCTTCTGCCTCACCTCCCACATCTAAGAAGTCCCCAGTTCCTCTCACCCACCCTGAAGGTTTCTAGAATTCACCTCTTTCTCTCCAATCCCCCTTGTCTACCCTGGTTCAGGGCTTGTTTCATCTGCCTAGAACAGGCCAGACTCTTTCATTGGCCTCCCAGCCCCCAGTTCCTGCTGACCCCACCCCGGGCACCATCTATGCCACCATAGGGCAAGATGGTCTCCTCCTTCCCTCCTTTTCTCTCTACTTGACTAACTTCCATTTGCTTCTCAAGACTCAGCTCAGAAATCACCACTAGGAAGCCCCCGTGACTCTCAGGTGGGGTCAGATGCCTCCTCTGGGCTCTCCAGCCTCTTCTGTCTTCACCCATGTGTTGCAATGTCTGTTGAGAGCCTGTCTCTATGCTCAAGCCCTGGGCAGCCAGATGGGGTGAGAGCAGCTCCTCAGAGGGCTGGGTGGGGAACTGTTCAGAAACGAAGGGTAGCCCTGGCCGGTTTGGCTCAGCGATTAGAGCGTCGGCCTACGGTCCAGAGAGACCCAGGTTCGATTCCTGCTAAGGGCACGTACCTCGGTTGCAGTTTGTCCTTGGCCCTGGTTGGGGTCGTGTGGGAGGCAGCCACTCCATGTGTCCCTTTCATGTTGATGTTTCTCTCTCTCTCTCTTCCTCTCTCTCCCCTCCCACTCTATCTGAACAAAAAATGGAAAAATGTCCTTGGGTGAGGATAAAAAAAAAAAAGAAGAAAGAAACGAGGGGTAGCAGAGCGTGTCATGGGGCTGTGCCTGGGATCGGCACAGAGTCTGGCACTAAGGACAAGCCGAAAGAGGGCCCTGAGACATGGAAGAGCCTGGAGCAATTCCTGCTCCTGGCTATTCCTCCTGCCCTGTGGGGTTCGTTCATGTTTTCATTCAGCAAACACCAGCAGACCCCTCTTTCTCCCCACCATACCCTCCTTGGCAGGCCCCACCTAGGCATCCTGGGCCTCGAGGGCCTCTTCATCTGGTGTTGGAACCAGGTCTGAACAGGACAGTGAGTCAGACTCTACTAGGGGTAGCTGGTGAGGGTGAGGTGGGGGCGCTTTTAACCCTCCTCCTATTCCAAGAAGTCAAGAGGGACCTGGGCTCCAAAGTAGTAGAATTTCAAAGGTGGCTGCCCAAGGGGGCTGGCTCCCATGAACAGATGTTACCTAGGACACCAGGGCCTGAGCTCCTGGCTGCATTTGACTCTGCTTCGGTCTGTACCTGGAGGGCATAGTGTGGCTGGTGGGGTGCAGGCAGGATAGAGGGAAGACCACCAGGAGCCAGGAGTGCACGGGTTTTAAAAGCAAAGGCTCCCCTGAAGTGTTTGGGAGGGAGCACTACTAAATCCACATAAACTGCTAGCAGCCGGCTTTCTGGCCCTGCAGTACATGGGTGGGCTTTCCTGGGGCCGTCAGGAGATGGGGGCACCCCTAATGTACAGTTAGGGCTAGCAATCAAGCGGACAGACTCAGGGCAGCCCTGGGGCTGGTGGCGGGGGCTGGGGGTGGGGGGCTGTACAGAACAAGGCCAGGCTGGACCCCCACGTGTAAATGTTCCTCTTCTGAAACCAGCACAGACACCACTCAGATGGAAAAGCCAGACAGCATTTATTCACCTCTGAAGAAAGGGTACCCCCGCCCGCGGGCCACTGCAGGGCACTGCAGCCAGGCTAGACTGGCCAGGGGACACAGGGTGGGGTGGCATGGCAGTGGACAGAGCACATTGGGCAGGTCACTGAGCCCCAGTTTCTCCATTTAGAAAATGGTGGGGGCTGTGTGGATTGGGAGGCATGCAGTGGGCCCTCAAGCGGGAGCTTGACTGCTCATCCCTCCGGCTTGGTTGCGGTGGGGCCCGGAGCCCTGACTTCCAGAGAACCTGCTGACTGCTGGCAGGAGCCCGCCACCCACAGCGCCCGGCTGGTCTGTGAATAGGAGTGCGCATGCGGGACTGTGCGGCAACTGCTGCAGTACACCGGCGCCCTCCTGTGGCCATGGCGGGTACCACCAGCCTTGTGAGTAAACGGATGCTAGGTGAATGAAGACTGTCCTCCAGTGAGGGGTGGTTGTGGACCCAAAGAGCCCATTGGGTGATTGTCTGAGGGAGTGTGAGTCCGAGGGTATCGGACAATCTGAGGGCATGACAGCCTCCCAACAGTAACAGGTCACATCTGGACATGAGAGCTCCCCAAGATTTGCCCGAGGCCCTAACACTGTGCATGGCATGCAGCAAGCACTCAACAAATGTTTGCGGAGTGAGAGTGAGTAGGTAAGTGCATGAGCGCTCTGTGTGTGCAAGGGGGTTGGAAGTGGTGACCCAAATCAGTTCATCTACACTCTGACCTTTGGCCTGTGCCCAGACACAGTGAAGACTTCACTGTAGCCCCAGGCACTGGCAGGTGGGACAGAGAGACAGAGGAGGCTCAGGCCTCACAGGCTCAATGATGGGCCCAGTTCAGCTCCCTGCACAGGGCAGAGCAAGGCCTCCGGTAGGCCTCCTTCCTCCTGGGGCCTGGAAGTTTCCAGTCAGGGTGACCCTCTCCACATTACCTCCAGCCTCACTCGCAGGAGGATGGGCAGAACAGAGGTAGGGATGGAGGTGGGGGGCTGGATGCCCAGCCTGACAGTAGCCTTTGCCCAAACTCCCCTGCATGCAACTTCAGTTGCCTGGTGGGGGGTTGGTGATGGGCTGCTAGTGGCAGGGGGGAAGTGTGATGGGGGAGGGGCATGTGGGTACAAGGGCTGAGAAGGAGCACTCTACCCATATCCCTCCCCACCGCACCCCACCCCACCGCCCCAGCCCCAGGCACAGGCCAGGCTAGGGACTAAGGCTGGGGAGGGGGTCCAGGCCAGGCTCGCAGCCCACTGGCAGGGTGGCCGCTTCACTGGGCGGGATGTGGTGGGTCATGTAGCGCTTGCCCATGAAGGAGCCAATTCGAAGCTGCTCAGGGGCCTCCTCAGGCCACCATAGGCTGGAGCTGGACAGGGAGAGGAGGAGCTGTATCACTGCTGAGTGAAGCTGGCTGCCATGTCAGGGCCTCCTTCCCACCCCCACACCCCTCCTCCTGCACTCCTTCTCCTCCCTTCTGAAACAAGCTGGAGGCCTGCCTCCTCCAGGTGGCCACACTGATTACCCTAATGTCCGTTCACTAAAATGATAGGGGGGCTCACTGTAAAGAAAACAAGGCCCAGAATGACAAGGGCCAAAGCAAAGGACACACTAATGGACAGGGGCAAAGTGAGGTGGCCTCTATTCTGAACCTGTGGTCAGAGGAGCTGCTGGACCACCTCTCTGACCTCACAGGGGAGAGATACTCAGGGTGGAAATTCTCCGCACAGCCCTTCCAGGGACACTTCCCAGCTCAAAACCACAGGGTTAGGGAGGCCTTCTACTCTCAGGGTTCAGGGAGAGGGAAGGGGTTCCAGGTGGGGAAGGGGCCCTGGGAGTGTCACCACTCACAAGCGCACAGTGGAGGCTGCCAGGAAAGCCAGGAGCAGGAGGCCGGCCAGAGAAGAGAGGATGGAGGTGATGACGATCATGTCACCACTTCGTCGCCCTGGCCATGTGTCAATGGAGCCTGGAGACTTCCCTGCACACACAGTGGCTGCTCAGAGGCTGCCCCTGAATCCCAGGGCAGTCACCCTCCACCCATGCTCATACTCAGGGCCAGGCTGTCTCTTGTCCATAGACAGCCTCCTGAGCCCACCTATCTGTCCATCTCAGATGGGCATCTGTGCTCTGTAGTCTGGACCACCCATTGCTCCAGCCTCTACTCTGGTCTCACCTTCTAGGCTGTTCCCACCAATGTGCTCATGGCTGGCACACCCATGGCAGGCAGAGCGGCGACAGACCTTGGGACTATGTGGCTGCCCTGCTCCCTTGGAGCCTGGCCTACAAGGCCTCAGACAAGCCCCATCCCCATCCCTGGCTTCTACAGCCCATCTCCCAGACGTCCCCCACACCGGACATTCTGGTCTTCACATAGGCAGTTTCCTCGGCCTGGTGACTCACGCTGGCTTCTTGGGGCCCTGCTGAGGGAAGCCTCCCAGCACCTGTGGCCTGCCTAGCTTTGACTCTTCTCCACCCAGCAGTGCTGGGCCCCGGGCTGGCTCCCCCATAGAGGGGAAGGCTGTTTCTGCCCATGACTGAGTTGGGCCTGGGCACCCAGGAGTTGGCAAACATTTGGGGATGGACAGAGCCAGTGCTTCTGCCACATGCCCCACCCCCTTGCACCAGTTTCTGTGTGGAGGGTCAGTTGGATTTGGACACTGCCACCAGGTCCCCAGTCCCATGGCAGTGGGGGGGGGGGGCAGCTGAGCATGACCATTTTGCAGAGGGTGGTAAGTCTACAAGGGACAGACTGGAGCCAGAACGCCCCCTCCCCAGCGCTACCTTGGTGCAGAGCGATGGGGTCGGACCATCTGGTCTCGGCCTGAGGTGAGCCCCTGGCGTCCATCAGGAGGAACTTCACCCTGGGGAGAGGAGGAGGGATGAGGCTCAGAGCCTTAACTGCCTTGGGCAGGGCTCCCACTGCAGCCAGACTCCAGCAGCTCTTCTGGGCCAGGCTGTGAGCCTTGGCTCAACGGGGTGTATGGGCTGGGGGCTACAGGGCTCCCAGAGGAGAACTGCTGGCCCTGTGGAGACTTTGAAGCCATGGAAAGCCTCCCCCCCCCTCCCCCCCCGTAGGGGAAAGCACACCAGGTAAAGGCCTAAGAAGGGGTGTATTCAGGGCACACTCAGAGTCCAGGATCACAGGGAAGGGGCAGGCTGGCACAGAGGGCCCCAAGGGCCGTGCAGAAGAGTTCAGGTTGTACCTTGGGGGGGGGGTCTGGGGAGCTCTGGAAGGTTTCTGGGCATCAAGAGACTCAGGCAGGCTGGCACTGAGGAAAGCTGGCTCTGGTGGCTGCTAGGGATGGAGGCCAAGCTAGGGAGTGGGCCTGGGGTGGGGGTGGGGTGGGGTGGGGAGGTGGACCTGGCAAGGCTGGGTGAGAGGGCAGAGGGAGGCAGTGGAAGGAGGTGCTGGCCCAGCCCATAGCACACCACCTTCCCTGCACCCCTGCTGGTTCTCCCAGCTGGACTTGGCCTCCCTGAGGACACATGGCCTCATCCTGTGGCCCAGGCATCCCTGGTCTGGACACCTGCTTTCCGACCCCGGCTCTAACCTGACCTCTACAAGCCACTTGGAGCTTTTGTGCCTCTATTACTTTGCCTGTAAAAGTGGGTGGTGGTCTTCTCTCGTTTCCCCACCTCACACCCACTGACTGGATCTGAACTCAGCCCTGGGCTTAGTTTCCCAAAGATCTACCTGTGGGAGGAATAGTGGGCCCGTGACTGCAGCCCTGCAGATCCATCCCACCTCCACCAGCTCTGTGGTGCCACCTTTCTCCTGGGCCCTCTGGAAAGGTCGAATTCTACCAGCTCCCCAGCTGTAATGAGTGCTGTTCTCCCCCACCCTCACCCCAGAGGAAGAAACCAAGGCTTCTGGATGGGAAGGGCCTGCTTAGGCCTGCAGCCAGGATGGGGCCTAGGGAAAGGCTAGGGAGGGCCACCTGGTCCCTGAAACCCCTCCTCTTCCAGCACAGCCCCCATCCCAGGCTCTAGGCTGTGACCCACCTGTAAGGTCCAGGACCAGGGAGGGGAGCGTTGCAGGAAGATAGCTGGTGGAGGCCAGCCAGGCAGTCAGGGTCATTGCCCACCCGCAGCACGGGAATGCGGCTGCCACCCACGGGATCCTCACAGGGCAGCTGGTCCAGGGACAGGGGCAGTGTCATGTAGTGACCATCAGTCAGCAGCTGTGGGAAAGCTGGGATCTCAGCCAGTGTCTTCGGGTTCTGGAAGTCCCTGGAGGCTGAGGGAGGAAGGGACAGACAGATAGGGCTGGTGGGCAGGTGAAGCCAGGCCTTCCTTGCCACAATCCCTGGCCCTGAATGTCTCAGCACCCAGAGGGCCTCTATGACAGACACAAGGCAGGGTTTGTCACCCCCTCAGAGCCTTCTCCCCATAAAGCCCAACTCCCAATCCATGCCCAGTTGTCAAAGGTCACAGTGAGGGGCTCCCCAGACCCTGCAGCTCTTCTCAGCCGCACCCCTCACCCCAGACCCCACACCTGCACTGTGACACACCGTTGCTAAAGGCCACCACCAGCCAGACAGTATTGGCAGCACTGGCATGACCGTCCAGCACACAGCGCGGCTGCTCCAAGGAGAACGTGGTGGCCGTCACCTTCCCTTCCAGGTCCCAGGCTGTTATCTGCGGCGTGTAGGGGATCAGCTCTGTGGCCATGGAGATAGGTGTGAGGGTCCTGGGGCCCCTGGAGCTGCCTCTCCCAATTAGAGGATATGGGCTTCCAGGGTCCAATCACTCCGGCAAGCGCCCCAGCCCCTTGGGTCTGGCCAGGTGCATCCAATCCCTGGATCCCCACTCACCCAGGCTCATGCAGGGCTGGGGCCAGACCAGCGCCACCAAGAGGAACAGCAGCCATGGGTGAGGCGGCCTCTGGGGGAGCCCCATGACAGCCACCTTCTCCCACATCTACAGCCTGGGGCTGGTCTGGCTACCTCCTGCTGCACCCCTCCCCCAACACCTGGGCCTGGAGGAGCTGGTTAGTCAGGCTGCCAGGCTGGCCAAGGGCTGGAAAGACCTGAAAATGTGAATGCACCCCAACCCCTCCCCTCAGCCCAGCCCCCCACGGGGAGGGGCCTGGGCAGGGCACTAGTGTGGGGCAGGCCAGGCCTGAGGGAGAGGCCACTGGAGCCCAGAGTCCATGTCTGAATTTAGGCCCCACCCAACCTGCCAGCCTCCCAGCCTCCCAACCCTGGGGAGGAGGGCCAGTCTCTGGAACCTTGGGCTCAGGGCCACATGCCTGAGATTCCTGCGCTCCAGGTGCCAGGAGATACCCTCTGGCCTTCCATCCCCACCCAGGAGCAAGCCTGGGCCATCCCCACCCAGAAGCAAGCCTGGGGCAGCTCCAACTTGTTCAGCTCCAGCCTCATCATAACACCCTACAACCTGTCCAGCTCCAGCCCCATTAAAGCCCACCTGGCCCTGCTGCCACCTTATGCCCTGCCCTGCCTCCTCGAGGCCACATCCTCTCTGGTTCTTCAGTTCCCTTGTCCAAAGGAAGAACTTAGAGCTCTGGACAGCTGAAAACTCCCCACTTACATTACTCCCTTTGCTTCTCACTATATATATGGGTGGGGCAAAAGTAGATTTACAGTTGTTCGTCAATAATTAATAAATCATAATACAAGAAAAACTTTCATGTGCTCACAACTGTAAACCTACTCTTGCTCCACCATATATATATAATATATATAAGTATATATATAAAATATATATATTTTAAACTAAGATATAATTCACATATTATAAAATTCAACATTTTAAAGTGTTAACTGGTTTTTAGTATATTCATCAGGTTGTACAATCAACACTAATTCCAGAAACTTTTCATCTCCCCAAGAGGAAACAGTACCCATGAAAACAGTCACTCCCCATTCCCTCCTCCCCTAGGAACCACTCATCTCCTTTCCGCCCCTGTGGATCTGCCTATTCACATAAATGGAATTACACCGTACGTGGCCCTCATGTCTGGCTTCTTGCACTTGACATCATGTTTTCAAGGTTATTCCACATTGCAGTATGTCAATACTTCATTTTTATGGCTGAATATTATTCCATTGTATGGACAGACCACATTTTGTTTAGCCATTCGTCAGCTGATGGATGGTTGGGTTTTTCCCACTTTTTGGAAGTTATGAATAATGCTGCTAGGAACAGTCATGAACACGTTTTGGTGTGGACATGTTTTCAGTTCTTGGACATGAACCTAGGAGTGGAACTGCTTAGTCATATGGTAACCACTTTTTGAGGAACTGTCCAACTGTTCTCCAAAGCAGCTGCATTGTACAGCCCTACCAGCAGCAGACAAGGGCTCCAATTTCTCCACATCCTCATCAATATTTGCTATTTTCTTTTCTTTTTTTTTTATAATAACCGTTCTCATGGGTATGCAGTGGTTATCACTTTGTGGTTTTGATTTGCATTTCCCTGATGACATTAAACATTTTTCATGTGCCTGGCAGCCATCTTTTTATTGTTGAGTTGTTGGGTTCCTAATATAGTCTGGATACTAGACCCTTATGAGATAGATAACTCGCAAACACTTTCTCCCATTCTGATTCTCATTATACTTTAATGGTGGAGTCAGCAGCACTCAGGCGCCCATCTGACTCCCATGCCCTGTGAGCCAGTGGAGCAGGCCTCACCGTGGAACCAAACAGGCTGGGGGTCCAGCCAGGCCTCCCACCCTTCCCAGGACCAGTTCCCCATGAGGCGCAGCAGGCAGTGCTCAGGGCCCACAAAATTTTTAGGAGCCCAGGAGAAGTCTTAATTTCTTTTATTTTTATTTTTTATCCTTACCCGAGGACACTTTTGCATTCATCTTCAGATAGAGCAGGAGGGAGAGAGGGAAGAAGAGAGAGAAACATCGACAGGAGCGAGACACATCGAGTGGTCGCCACCCACACAACCCCAACAGGGGCCGGGGACAAACTGCAACTGAGGTACGTGCCCTTAGCGGAAACCGAACCCAGGACTCCCTGGTCCACGGGCCGAAGCTCTAACCGCTGAGCTAAACTGGCCAGGGCAGTCTTAATTTCTTTTAAAATCAGAAGGAAAAAAATAAACTTCTAGATGGAGGAAAATGCTCTAACATATATTCATCTTTATACCAACACATCATGAAGCAGAATTTAACTTCTCTTTTTTTTAATCCTCACCCGTGGACATGTTTTTATTGATTTAGAGAGAGAGGAAGAGAGAAACATCGATGTGAGAAACATCAATTGGTTGCCTCCCATACATGCCCCGACTGGGGATCGAACCCGAAACCTAGATATGTGCCCTGACCAGGAACTGAACCCACAACCTTTTGGTGTATGGGATAATGCTCCAACCAATTGAGCCACCTGGCCAGGGCTAACTTTTTTTCTTATGGAGGAAGGGGCTTGAAAAGACAAAAGTGCCAAGAGACATATGAAAAAATGCTCAATGTCACTAATCATCAGAGAGATGCAAATGAAAACGACTATGAGGTATCACCTCACACCTGTCAGAATGGCTGCCATCAACAAATCATCAAACAACAAGTCCTGGCAAGGGTGAGGAGAAAAGGGGACTCTAGTACACTGCTGGGAATGCAGACTGGTACAGCCACTATGGAAAACAATAGGGTGTTTCCTCAAACAATTAAAAATGTAACTGCTAGGACCCAGTGATCCCACTTCTAGGAATATATCCTAAGAAGCCTGAAACACCAATCAGGAAGAGTATATGCACCCCTGTGTTCATAGCAGCACTATTTACAATTGCTAAGATCTGGAAATAGCCCAAGTGTCCACCAATAGATGAGTGGATAAAAAAAGTTGTGGTATATATACACAATGGAATACTATGCAGCTGTAAGGAAGAAAGATATCTTACCCTTTGAGATGACATGGAAGTAGGGAACAGACTGACAAACCTCAGAGGGAGAGGGGGTAGGAGGACAGGAAGAGATAAACCAAAGAACTGATATGCATATATACATAACCAATGGATACAGAAAACAATACTGTGAGGGGTGGGGGGAACGGGAGTGGGGAGGAGGGTGTCAATGGGGGAAAAAGGAAAAATGTCTGTAACAAACATAAATCAAAATTTAAAAAAAAAAAAAAGACAAAAGTACCCCAGTCCTACTCAAAATGAGGCCCTGTGTGTCCCTCCAGTCTCAGGCCACAAGCACTACCCTCCCTCACCCCCAATCCCGGTAGACAGCAAGTCTGGGAGTATTTGATCCTCCTTCTGAGAGGGTCCAAAAGAATTAGAACTTTGAGAATGGTATCAGACCAATCCTGACCCAGATCCCTGCTCTGGCTCTACCACTAGCCGGGACCTGGGAAAGTAATGGATGGTGGGCTCCGAGTTGCTCAACTCCATAGTGCAAGAACTGGAGTGGGGGATGGGGAAGCAGCACAGGTCAGTGCCATGGGCTCTCTGGCCCTCACTGCAGCCTCATTTTCTTCATTTAGGAAATAGAAGTTGAATGGGCAGCCCGTAAGCTTCCCTCCTGCTCTGATACAGCAGGACAAGTATGTGCTGGCCTTCATACATCACACACACACACACAGCCTCTCCACTGACAAACACACCAGGGATCTGCTGACTTTGGCTATTGGGCATTTATTGCAAACAGAACATCTGAGGTATGAGAAGCTGACCCAGACCCATGCTTGTCCCTGGCTGGGGGTGGGGCAGTCTCTCCTCACCCCATGCCAGGACCCCAGCACTGAGGTAGCTGCATCTTAAGCCCCCACAAGTACAACTCCCCAGGTTTGCCCAATTCCCATGCAGATCCAGGCCTGGAGGGGAACAGGAAGGAGGAAAGGCAAACAGGAGAAGCCCCAGCTTTGGTGGAAAATGTCCATAACCCCAACAAACACCTCAGGCCTCTGAGGAAACGAACATTCCTGTCTGTCCATCCCAGGGGCAGACCAGCCGGCAGTGGGGATGGAGTGGCCGGCTGCAGGCTGGTGGGTCACTGTTGCTCCAGGCAGTCCTCAGTCACTCCCTGGGCGGCCAGCTCAGCCAGCACATTCTGCAGGTAGTTGGGGTCAGGGTAGCCGTGGCCCGTCACATTGCGGTCCATCTCTGTCTTGTGGTGGATCTCGTTCCACACTACCGTGTCAGTCTCGCCTGTGGTGCTAGACGTTCCCACTGTGAAGATAAGTCGCCTCTTCCAGGCCACCTTCAGCAGCTCTAGGACCTGCCCCAGGGAGGAGGAACAGAAGGAAGAGGAGGTGAGGGAAGAAGGAAGGGTGAACAAGCTCTGGCCTGTTTTCACAAGATTTTTCATCCTGGGGCAGGGTGGCCAGCTGACAGGGTATGAACATCCACTACCCTCCCCTAATTTGCCCCAGTGATAAGGATAAAGTCAGCAGCACCAACCATCCCCCAATGTCAGATGTGGGTTGTGGAGTGCCACGTGCTAGGCCATTAGTCCATTCAACATGTACCATTAACCACCAGCAGGGCCCCTGGGAGCTGGGCTCTTTCTCTTCTCCATTCCATTCCACTGTGGCCTAAGTGATACCATCCATAGTCTCGTGGCTTGAAACCCCATCTGTGGGGGTCCCCACCCTCTAGCTCTAGCCTTGACCCCCCTGGAATGCCAAATGCTGATCTGACAGTCCAACAGGACCTCACACTGGGCACCTCAGACAGTACTACCATCTACTCAGCCCCTAATCATGCAGATTATTCCCTACTTCCAAGTACATCTTGGATGAGCTCTTTTCTGTTCCTCCTCATTGAATCCACGCCTCCCTGCTCTCTCCCATTCCTACTGCTCTCCACACTCGGCCACCTGGAGTCTGTCCTCTCATAGCACCAGAGGGAGCTTTCTCAAACCTAAAATCTGCAGCTTTTAGTCCTCTGCTGACATGCCCTCACCTCATGGCATCACCTCATGCAGTGCTTAGACTAAAGGCCCACCACTCCTGTGGCTGGCCTGGAGGGCACTGACCCACCTTCACCCACCTGGTCCTCCTTCAGGCTCTTCACATCTTCCAAGCCTGTTCCCATCTCAAAGCTGTCACACTAGCTGTTCTGTCTGCCTAGAATGCTCTTCCACAAGCAAGGAAAGTCCCACCTCAGATCTCAATGCAGAAATACAACCTGGCCCACAAGGCTGCTAGAAGACAGTCCATCCTCCCACCTCGAGCCCTAGTAAAGTACCATCTCTCCCCGGCACCTTGAGAATGCCTAAGCCCCAGCGGGGTTCCTGGGAAGGAGTGGCCTTGCACTGGAACCAGCAGTTGGGCACAGGCCTGCCAGCAGGGGGCCCCTACCCAAGGGTGGCAGTGGGGCCTTTACCTTGCGGCCCTGGGCATTGTCCGGAAGGTAGCACTGGCGGGGAAACCCTCTGGCAGTGAATGGCTTCCCGGGGTTGGGGTGCTCAGGGCCCTGTAGGAGGAAGACAGACAAGGGAGTCGCAGTGTTCCAAGAGGGGCTCACCAGCTACAGAGCTGCACAGAACATGGAGGTCCAGCCTCGCCCTTTTGCCCTCCTGGTTGGGGCTATTCCTGAACTCAAGTGGCCAAATAAATGGCCGTCTCTCAAATCCTGCCCCTAAAAGACCCAACGTGAACAGGGCTGCCCTCCCTGAACGCGTGCCACTCCACCTGGTATCAGACACTCCTGCTAACTTTCTCTATTTCTCTAATAAGAGCAGAACCCTCAGAGGCCAGGATGGAGGCTCCTACTTCCTTCAGCGATCCTCCAGGAACTGGGCTCCCTGGACTGGATGGCACGTCTGCCAGCCTTCAGGACACTCTCGCTCCAGCACATAGGCTCCTCCATTCTTCGCTCTAGAAGTGGCTGGAGCAGGGCCCTGAGACAGTGGCAGTGGTCTGGACAGGAGTAGGGGCTGGAACAGTGGACAGCCCCACTTCTGCCCTTTGCCACAGTAACCTGCCACATATAGCTCCAAGTTTCCCTCCGGCCCTATGGCTCCAACCCTGTCTAGAATGTTTTAAAATTTCACTCTGAGCCAAGGAGAAGTAGAAGGAAATCAGGGAAGAGCACATGATCAAACAAAACAGAGGGATGGCCCATCTGTGGCAGATGGGCCCTACTGGGCTCCTGGTCCCCACTGCTCTGTATCTTCCCAAACTGCCTCAGGCTCTGAGATCAACCCTGGCCCAAGGAAAGAGGCCTAAGTGTCCAATGCTCCTGTCTGGGTCTCCACTGGGATCCTGGGACCTTCTGCTAGGATCCTTGTCTTGTTCCTAACATCCAGACCCAGCCCTGTCACTCCCAACTCAGCCTGATCTGGCCACTGAGCTGGCCTCTCCATCAGTCTTCACTGCTAGCACCTCCCAGCCCCATCCTGTGCCCCCAAGAGGGTTCCTGCCCCTCAACACAAGTGTTCTTCCTGCTTATACACTTGGCCTTCTTCCCAGTACAAATCCAACTAAGATGTCTCTGCCTCCAGGAAGCCTTCCTTATCTAGGAAAGGGCTGAGGACTATCTCTTTGCTTCCACAGCCCTAATAGCTTGCTGTAACACCCAGCACTGGCACCTCCTGGTTCTTGGAGGCCTAAGCTTGGCAACCTGGACATCTTCACAGTGACCAGGGGGCAGACTGCTGGGAGAGGGGCTGATTCCAGAAAGACCCAAGAAGGCTCCTCTTGTGCCAGGGCCCTCTTACCTGAATGCCATGAGGAATGTTGTAAACTATGAGTATTGTCCCGCAGTCCTCATGGCCAGGGAGGGACACCTGGAAGCTGAACACCTCCATCTTCCCCCGAGGCTGGGTCCCAGTTTTCTCTCCATAGATGGTTTTGCAGGAAGGACACTGTAAACTTCCATCCTGAGACAAGGCAGAATGCCACACACTGAGCTGGCGGCCCTGAGACAGCACCTAGGGACAGCCACCCGCCATCTAGATGGGAAGGAGGCCTGCAGGAGGACAGGTCGGCTGCTGTTACACATCGGGTTCTGGGCAGATGGCCCAACTCTCAGGCAGCCTCCTCACACAGAAACTTAATTTCAACAGCTTCCTTAGAAAGATAAGTTTTGTACCAGAAACTCGTTATATAATTTCCATTAAAGGGGGAAAGTGGAGACTGGCATCAGGTAGAAAAGTCAGGTTTATGAGCAAAAGTCCCCACAGTCTAATCACATTTCAAATCAAACAGGAAACCTTGTGACTGATCAATTGTTGGTGCTGTACCCTAGCTGGCACAGGATACACAGGGACACTGCAGAGAAAGGCCAAACCAAGCCTGAAGGTCTGCCACAGGACTCAAGTTTTCTCCATCCTCCCAACCTCTGTCAGGTCTGGCTAAACTCCACTGAAGGAAGCACAGCCAGGTCTGCCATCCCCAGCCCCCAGCCCCCCAGCCCCATCTTGCTGCAGGGGAGGGGCTGCCTCCGAGCACATCCCAGGTACTTCCCAAGGCAGCTACAGTCACCTGCTCAGATGACTGGGACAGGTCGCCCCCAGCCCCCGCCCTGGGTCAGCATGTAGGCACCTTGTTCCCATTGCAGTACATGGCCAGCAGGCAGAGCAGGTGGAAGGCATGGCTACATTTGGTGAGGCGGCCCACAGCCACTGGCCCGATGGTCTTGCTGTTGGTCACATCACTGTACCCAGACACCATGGACAGTTTCTCCATACAGATGATGCAGTCCTGGAGGGGGACCAAACACAGGGAACATTCACCAAAAGAGATACTGCACTCAGAGGTGAGACTTGTAGGAAAAGGCCTTCATCTGCTGAAATGCCAGAGTTACAGTCAAAGTCAATTCAACAGTCATTTGTTCCAGAGGCTGGGAACAAAGATGAGTCATTGAGATCTGTGCCCTCAGGGGTTACCATGCCAGGCAGCACTGAGCCCAGGGGCCAATGCAGTAACAGAAGCTGAGGACAACACAGCAGCAGGAATAGCCAGAAAGAAGAAAAAACAGGAGAGGCCCTCCGAGCTGGGTTTACAAGGGAAAAGGGAACTTGTCAGATGGACAAACACGGGAAAGGATGTTCTGGGCAGAGGGAAGAGAATGATCTGAAGCATGAACCAGCATCCAGTGTGGGAGGGGCAGTAGCACCTGCAGGGGACAGGGTGAAGAGGGTGTAGATGAGACGAGACAGGGCAGGACCAGATCCTGGAAGCTTTTGATCATGCTCAGGAGTTGGGGCTTCGTCTTCTACATCAGGGCCCCACTGAGGGGTTTTTAGCAGGGGGTACTGCCATGATCACAGCTGTGTGTCAGGTGTATAGAAGGCAGTTTGGAGAGGAGAAGGCTGGGGGCAAAGCAGCCTAGTTGTATCTGATGAGCACAAGGGCAAAGAGAAAGACAGACTGAGTGCTGTGGTGGGTGCAGAGAGGGCTGGAGGGAGGCAGGAGACACAAGGATACGTTTCAGGCTTCTGTCTAAACCTTTACCAACCAGATGTTTCTCATGTACTCAACTTGCAGGAGAAAAAGGCCAGTGAAGAGTCCTCAGTTCTGTACTGGAAGGACTGACATTTAGCCCACCTCCTCCAGATTCTCCAGACTCTCCATTCACATCAGAGAAAAGTAGCACTTGTAGCCCCTAAAATATGGCTTAGCAGAGAGAGGTTCACGTCCTACTGAAGCTTCTACAGGGGTCTGGCAGGCCCTGTTAATTACAGGAACCCTGACCTGCTCTCCCAACAGCTAGAGGGGCAGGGCTGCTATCTGGACAAGGCCACCTGACTTCTACACCAGCATCAGCCCTTGGGGAATGGGACAGGCTCTCCCATCCCGTGTCTCCAGGACTCCTGACCCCCAGGATGGCACGGGGCTACACAGAGGCCTGTGCAAGAGAGGAGCTCTGCTCAGGATCACACTTGTCTGTGACAAAGCTAAGATTGAAATTTAAGTTTTAAAACCTACAGCCGCCTCATCTTGGTAAGATCTGTCTCCTACAGGAGGCTGGGAGATTAAACCCAAGTGCTCAGAGCATGGTGCCGGCATCCAGAGGTGCCCTTCTAGCAGAGACCGGTTGGTGTCCTTCTCGTCTGGAATTGCCTCTTGTTTCCAAACAAAACTAAAAGCAGCATGGCTCCTGTGACACCTACCTCATCCAGGGCTGTTTTCAGTTCTTCAGTATAGTTTCTTATCACCTGCTCTGGCTCTGGCTCTGGCTTTGGAGTCCCTCCTAGAAGAGAGGAGAACATCAGCGTTGTCCCAAGAAGTATGAATTGGAGACACTGAAACCAGAGAGAAAGGAGGACAAGGGAGAAGTCCAAGCTGCCAGGAGGGATGTTAAGAGGGGCTAAGACAAGAACGTTAGCATGCAAGAGAGGAGAGACCTGGAGCCAGGCACAGAACACTCTGCTTGGCTGGGCCCTATGCAGGCCCACGCACAGGGGGCCCAGCCCCAGGAGACCTGGAGGCAGAGGAAGAGGAGAAGAGACAGCAGCTGGTCACAGCCCTCAGGCCCCTGTGCACACTGGGTCAGGAAACCAGGCCCAGGCTCCTTGGAGGACACGAGGAAGAGTCAATTAACAGTCTCTAAAATAAACTGCTCTGGAGCACATGCTGGCAGTGTTATTTCACTCTACTTTCATTATTCTTACAAGAAAGTCTCAGTAAGAAAAGTTTTATGAGTGGTGTGTAGCGGGTGCCTACCATGTGTGGGCGTCTGTGTGCATGCTGACTGTAGACAACGGCCACACTGACACTGTCACAATAAGCTGCGAAGTCTTCTCGAGCCTGTCCCTGGATTGTGGTGTCTTAGTGACACACCTACTCGGTTCCTAAGGTGAGTGACTCTGGGAAGCAGCCAAGATGTGCAGCAGGAAGAGTGCCCTTGGCCGCTGCTTCTCTCAAAACCTCCCACTCCTCTGTGCACATGTGCAAGAAGCTGGGAGGGGAGCCCTGCACCTACATAAACTCTGACCCTGCACCAACTGGCCTCACCCGAGGACAAGACACTCCCCCAGCTAGCAAGAGGGAATCTGTATAGCTAGGGGGTTTGTCCAGACAGAGGCAGAATCAGAGAAAGGATGGTAATAAAGCCTGTGCAAGAGCAGAAAGGAGGGGCCAGGGAGACCAGGGCAACCTGGGAACACAACCCTGCAGGGCTCCTCCTCATCCTGCCTCAAGGTCGCTGGGAAGCTCCTAGCCTCCAAGACCAAAGGGCTCTGGCTTGAACCCAGGCTCATGGCCATCAGCCTGTGGCTGCAAAGACTTACAAGGCTGAGGCTTCAAAAGCTGAGCTCCCTCTAGACCAGAGGCCAGGTGATATTATGAGGGGAGCAGAGAGGCTGAGACCAGCAACGTCTGGCTCTTGTGCTGGGACTAAATCATGTTACCTCTGAGTCTCAGTTACCTCATTTAAAAAGTAGAAACCTAATACGACCAAAGCTGACAGCTATAAAGGCATTAGCTGTTATTACAGAAAGGTAGCTACAGGTAAAAGAATACCACACTCTACACCCCCACGCACACTCATACCAACAAACACCCACCACCACCACCACACACACACACACACACTTCTAGGACCTGACTCTGGTCACTGGTAAGAAAGAAAGGCATTCGATGTTATTACAGAAAGGCAGCTACAGGTAAAAGAATACCACACTCTACACCCCCACACACACCCATAACAACAAACACCCACCATCCCATACACACACACACGCACACACAAACTTCTAGGACCTGACTCTGGTCACTGTGGTAAGAAAATCAGGCCAAAGCACAATGACCACCACCACTGGGTGGTGTCCTGGTTATCAGGGACTCTATTCAGATTTTGGGGAGGAGCCTCTTAGAAAAGCCTGGTGGTTAAAGGCCAGTCTCCAGATGAGCTGAGGACCCCATGCACCAGGACTAGCCACTGGCCCTCTTCTGGTGAGGCCCAGCTCCGCATCCCATTCCCCCACCACCCACCCTGGCCCAGGCAGCCTTTCACAACTGAAGGTAGTTTTCCATGAGCCATATTTCTCTAAGGGGGCCAGCCAGGTAACTTCCAACTCCATGAAAAGGCCATCTGAGCTGAGGAAGGACAGAAGGTCTGCCAATGGGCAGTCAGAGAAAAGCAACTGATGCTGAGAACTTGTGTTCTTTCAAGGCAAACTTGAGTGCCTCAGGAAGCTGCTGACCTGCCCCTGCCCACAGACCTGTCTCCACCTCCAAGGCAGAGTAAGAACTGGAACGGAGTCAGGATCTTTGTGTCTGCCCAGACTGCTGGGGGTGAGGGTGGGGGTAGGGTGGGGCTGGGTAGGTAAGGCCTTGCTCCCTCCCTGGGCCTTTCATCTACCCCGTGGGTGGAGGTTAGACTGGCAGTGGATGTGATCAGAGCAGCCACTCTTACTACATGCCAGGTGCTTCATGTGTATACTTTCTAGTCCTTTACAACCAATCTGCTAATAGGAGGTACCAGCTCATGAATGGAGGAGACACTTGCGTGAGATCACAAAGCTAATGAGTGCTGGAGCCAAGACAAAAACCCCGGACTGGCTGAGCCAGGGCTGGGCTCCCTGCTCACCACATTGTCCCAAAGGTCACTGGGCTCTCAGCAGTCCGTATTTTTCTGGCTCCATGATGGAGCCTGAGCCACAATCAGCTTTAGAAATGACAGGTTTAGAACTTCTTACCCACAGGTCCTTCCACAAAAGTCTTGTTAAAACTCATAGAACCTTCTGTGGTTCTGAACCTTCTTCCCCCCAGTGGGGTGATGAGCAGGATAGTGGTCATCGGGGGACCCCTGTGAAGCAGACCCACCCAGGGGGCCAGACAGGGCTGGGGGCCTTTCGTGAGACACACACTGGCTCCAGTGGAAGGGACGGGTTGTCCTTCATCCTAAACCAGGCCTCACACCACACGTGTGTTTACAAAGTCACAGAGTCCTCAAAAACAGGCCACTCGAACTCCAACTGTGCCAGGAAGACAGGAACTGAACTCTGGGACTGCAGGGAAAGTAGATTCCCAAGGGGCCACCTCTGCTGCCGAGGGCAGGGAGAAGGGCGTGGAGCCCATGCCCCAGCAGCTGAAGGAAGCGGAGAAGGGCTGTGGAGTCAGAGAAGAGCAACTGATGCGGGAGAGTCAGAGGCAGCAAGACTCGGAGGCAGCTGAGCAGAGGCCAGAGAGTATTTGTGAGCAGAAACTACCTTTCATGGACATTTTCCTCAATCTCTTAACTGAGCTGTGACTTTTAGAGGCCAGACAGGAGGCGGGAGGGCTGGCGGGCTGGGGTGCGCGGCTAAGACACACAGGGAGTCCGATGGCTGACATCAGAACACTCGTCATGCCTACACGGGGTGCGAGATCAGACATGCAGGGGGGAGAAACGTTAGGAGGAGTCAATTGGCACGTGATGTCCACAAACCCCAGCCGAGTCCAGGTGGCACTGTGAATGGCCATCAGGACCCTCCAGTCTCCCTGAAGAACCTGGTGGCTCAAGGCTGCCAGGGCCTACCCGGGCTGGCAGGGCGAAGCTCCAGGCAAGCAACCAGTGAGATGCCTGGCTCGTTGGAGTCCTGGCTCCAAGTTCCACAGGTGTCTATATAAGCAGCTGATTGGCTTGTACCCAGAGCATGCAGGAAGGTGAGGCCATTTGCTTCAGGAGGACACAGGGCAAAATGCCACACCAGGAAGCCTCCTAAGCAGTTCCAGGTGGCATCTCTCCATGTCAGGCACAGGGCGAAAGAACAGAAGGGCAACATGGAAGGGTGCAGCCAAGCTATGGAAACATGGACGGGCTCTCAAGCTCACAATCCTCCCCATGTTCCCCCTGCACATCCCACTTGGCTCCCAGTTACTGCCTCCAGTGGGGTGCTGTCTGCTTTCCACACCCCATCTGGACAGTCCCGGTAGCTTTAGTGCCATCACTGGAGTGGGCGAGCAGGAATGCGGACCCATGCGCCTGCGCCCCATGGCCTGTGTGGCTGCTCCTCTGGGGCAGCAGTCCCAGGCCATGGCTTCCTCCTCTGGCACCCTCAGCCAAGGTTTCCACAGCCCCTCCGCCCTGGGTGGGCATGCCTACAGCAGGAGAGAACTGCAACAGGCTGCCCTGCACTTCCTAAAGCCTGTAGGGAAGGCCTCACTCCTCAGCCTGGCACTCCACGTCCTAACTGACCCTCACCCCACACTGCTCCCTTTGCACTCCCTGAGGACCCAACACTTCCTGGAACATAGCATGTCCTCCTATTGGAGCTCCTATTTCTGTCACCCTCTCAGCCTGCCCTGTTGTCCACAGCACCACCTCCCTAACCCCTCCTGTCCTCAGTCTGGCTCAAAAGCAACTCCTCCTGAAGGGAGCCCTGGGCTTCTCCTTGGGCACCTCTCTGAGTGTGGCATTCCAGACATTCAGAATCTGGCTAGGGAGCTGGACTCAGCCTAGAGTAGGAAGTGGAGATCCTGGTCCTACTGGGCCCCATCCCCCACCCAAGCCAGGTAGACAGAGCTACCCACTCCAGAGGCAATCTAGACAGGTGAGGTGACACTGGGCCTTGGGACCCATCAGGCCAGCCACTGTGGCGTCTACCAGAAGAACAAAGGCTCTCAATATGGCAAACATGCCAGTCAGGGATAGAAGCAGGTGCCAGCCAGCAGCCTGGGTAGCACAGCCAAGACAGGGTATATTGCGGTGGCCGCTCAGCAGGAGACTTCAAAGTACACATCAGAAGACAAAGTTGGATTCGGTGCACCTGCTCATCAGATAATGCAATGCGACCAGTGTCTCAAGGTTCGTTCATGGGCTCAAATGTGGATTCCCTTGGGAACTAAATGTCAGGCAGACTGAATGACAAGCAGACATAGGGGAGCAAAAAGATGGGAGAGAACAAGAACAATTTCTCAGGAGAACCTTAGGCCTGTGTGTTGAACATAACCTCTTCCCCCAACAGCAACTAGTTTCTTCACTTCCACCAGACCTCTCCTCAAGCATCACCTTAGCAGGCAGTTCTTCCCTGATCACCCTACCTACAAGGGCCACGTCCCCCTCCAACTTTGTCTTCTTTACTCTGCTTTGCATTCTTACCACCTGAGGGGACTCATTTATCTGTTTTAGGGACTGTCCTTCCCTACACTGGGCACCAAGGACAGGGCCAGGTCACAGGAGGTGCACAGTATCTGTCTGCTGGGGAATGAAAACACCCCTGGGGCCACCATCACCAGCCCCCAAGAGGCCAGCATGAACAACGCTCCTGCCGTTCTCAAGGCAGGACCCATTCCCCTGAATTCAAGTCATAGACACAGGTCTCCACTTAGAAGCTTGCAGAGGTCTGCCTTCTTGTGAAAATCACCCCATACCAAACACTGAACTGAAGCAGTGTCCAGTGGACAGGATGGTCAGGGGACACCAAGACCGGACCATCACATCTTCCCCAACAGCAAGGGCTCAGGACAGCCACCCAAAGTCCTAACATTCCCAAATAACTGTAACAGCTCAGACAGCGACAGCTTTTCCTCCGCTTGCCTGATCCATCAGAGCCCCCAGAGGTTGTAGAACTCGACACAGGCAGATGTGTGAACATCCCCTTTCTGATATCAAAGGTTGGCCTTCTGTCCAGTAACCAGGGCTCAGGTCCTCCTCCCGCTCTGGCCTTGCCAAGCAGGGTTCAAGCCCAGCACCACTCCTCCCTGGCTGACTGGTCTTGGGCAGGTTGCAGCAGTATAAAATGCAGATACTCATCCTCCCTCACAGGGTGGGAACCTAGCCCTAGTATCACCCCCCTCCCCGCAAAGAGAGGTCTGGGCTATGCTGCAGCCAGTGAAGCTGTCACCTGAGGCACTCCTGGCCTGACCTGGAGGTGGCTACTGTGTGGACATTCTCCGTCAGTGCAGAAGGGTACACAGTCCAACAGCATGGCCACTTGTTTGTAAATCTACCTGCAAAACCTTGTGTCCAAATGCTCACCTCACTGCAGCCATGCCCAAATCCATAAACATAGCCTAGGCTAAGAGAACACTCTCCAGACCCTGCTTCTTTTGAGGCTGGCCTGGGATCTCTTATTCCCTGGTGCCCTAGACAATGGTCCCAAAAGGTATAAGCCAGAGGCTTGCATTCAGGGTAGGTGGCATCTGGCCATGGGCTCCAGTCTACTCTTTTCTAGCTGCGGCCAAGTTCCTGAACGTTTGGGGTCTGTTTCCCCAGTAAGTAAAATGAAGGTTAAAATACCCGCTTACCTCCAGGATTGCTCTGAGAGCCAAGGCAATGGAGGACAGTAAAAACAGTTCTAGGTACTTTTGCTATAGCATTTTTGCTGCAAGAATTTTGCCATAAACATTTTGCTGCATAACTAACTGGCCATAAGGCAATTTTATTGTAAAAAAGACAAAATCACGACAAATGAGGGACATTAAAAAGGAGTAACAAAATTAAAAATATAGCCTGGCCGGTGTGGTCAGTGGTTGAGCGTTAACCCATGCACCAAGAGGTCACCGGTTCAATTCCTAGTCAGGGCACATACCCAGGTTGTGGGCCCCAGGTTGTGGGCCCAATCCCCAGTGGGGGGCATGCAGGAGGCAGCCAATCGATGTTCTCTCTCATTGATGTTTCTATTTCTCCCTCCCTCTCCCTTCCTCTCTCTCTAAAATCAATAAAGAAAAAAATTTTTTAATTAAAAATATATATTGTGAAATATAAAATATTTGAATACCTTTAAAATGTATGCCAATTCATGGCAATATAGAAAAATACCTGATTTTATTTTGTGGCCTGTACCTAAGCACCTGTCTTTGTTCAACTCTTTCTCTCTTCCCAATGTAGTGTGTTTCAAAATAAGAAACCAACAATCACTTGGGGCAAATCATCATCATCTGGAAGAAATACTATTTTAACCACCACTGTTATTTAAGTATTTTTTCCACCACTTTGTCAATGGAGAAATAAACCAACCAAACAAAAAGGAAACCAAATCAACCCAAAACAAACAAAAAAACTGTTAACCAGTTATTTTACTTTTTTTTATGGCAAAACTGTCTTATGGCCAAAACACTGGACCCAATAGAGGACAATATGGGACCTAGTCTGGAGAGGGTCCTTAGCCTCAAGAGCAGAAGAAAGGGAGCAAGAGCTCCTCAATACCCAGACCACTTCTAGAGGTTATTACAACAGGTATGTTAAAGCCTTAGTGACTATGGAGCAGAATGGAATGTGTCATGTGTGGGCCATGCCTGTTCACCCACAACCTTCCTCCAACAAGACCACCACCACACACGTGCACTCATGCACATGCACGCGCACACCCACACACACCCACACACAGATCTGACTCATCTATGGTGTCGCATCTGATGCCACAAGAAGCCCTAAAGTGGGCAGGAGCTTTCTAGTCACCACCTTTGCTCACTGTTCTCTCTGCCCCAGCAGAGGGTTAAAGGCTGAGCAGCTGAATCTGGTACCAGAGGCCCTGCAGAGCAGAGTCTCCCCTTCTGGGGCTTTCCCAGCCCCAATCTTCCATCTTCTATCACCTTCCTGACTGGTCCTTCCATTTCCTTCAAGGGCTCTTCTCTTCCCAATGTCCCAACCATGATCTCTGTAAGCTCACACACTCCCTTGGTGGGGGGGGCAGAGGACACCCTATTGCACCCCAGACTGTTTGTCTGAGGTGCACATCCAAACTCCTACTGCGTCCAGGCCAGTTCCCCCTGTCTATACACAGCCATTGCCCCCCCCCCCACCTCTCCCAATGTTCTCACCAGACTCAGGAGTAGCACAGAATAACAGTTAAGAGGCTAGATTCTGAGGACAGAATGCTTGAGGCTGCATCCCAGCTCTCCAAGGACAGGCTGACTGATTTGGGGATGTTTTGGAATTCTCTGAGTTTCAGTTTCCTCAAGCGTAAAATGGGCATAAAGTTTCCACCTCACAGTTGTGATTGGGATGAAGTGAATCAACTCACATACAAAGCTCCTAGTTAATCCTCACTAATGATTTATTACAACACTGCCATCAGCAGCTGTACACCAGGCCTCATTCTAGCCCTTCTCTCTCACAACCAGACCCATCACCAAGTCAGAAGCTCTTACCTCCATCCCACTGCCATGGCACTAGTCAGGTCTTGGCTGGCTTACCTGAGACATGAAGTCAAGCTCCACAAGGGTCTCCCTGCTTCCAGGACTATTTCCTCCAATCCCCCGTGTTACCACAGCAACTCACCTAACACATGCACTCAGCTTACCTTATTCCCCTGCTTTGACCTTTAAATGATGGAGGTTCACCAAACTGAGTCTACCTTTCTATAACACTTTATACTTCTCACAAGTTAAAAAATAACTTTCAGCCCGGCTGGTGTGGCTCAGTGGTTGAGCACCGACCCATGCACCAAGAGGTCGCCGGTTCGATTCCTGGTCAGGGCACATGCCCAGGTTGTATGCCCAATTCCCAGTGGGGGGCATGCAGGAGGTGGCCAATTGATGTTCTCTCTCATCAATGCTTCTGTCTCTCTCCCCCTCTCCTTTCCTCTTTCTAAAATCAATAAAGAAAAAAATTTTTTTAATTAAAAAATAAAAAATAATTATTTTCAGTGCCTTCCTAACACCTGTAAAAAGAACTTAAAAAAACAGTTCCAAGATGTATGGTTAACAAAAGATCTAGCTAGATACAAAAGCCACTTATTAATAATGTCACTCTAGTCAAAACAGTTCTGAACTTTCCCAGAGGGCCCCTTTAGGGAAATGCCTAATGCATTTCAGGGCAGAAAAGTGACTCCTGAAGTATAATTCAAGGTGATGTGAAAATTTAAAGATGGTGCCCTAGCTGGGTAGCTCAGATGATTAGAGCAGCATCCTGATATGCCAAGGTTGCAGGTTCAATCCCCAGTCAGGGAACATATAAGAATCAACCAATGAAGGCATAAATGAGTGGAGCAACAAATTATGTTTCTCTCCCCGCCCTCTAAAAAATCAATAAATTGAAAAATAAATTTAAAGATAAGGAAAGGTCCACGCCAGGGCACCCAATCCTTAAGAGAGAAAGGAGGGGTACCCCAGGCTCACTCACCAGGGGTACACCATCAGTGACAAGAGGCACTGCCCCCCCCAAAGGAGCCTCTCTGGGTTTACAAGAGAACACAGAGGATAATAAGACCCTCACCCCACAATCTCCTCCCACCGCCTCCAAGTCTTGTCAGACACAGTCTGTTCCAGACCCCAGAGCCCAAGAGCAGCGTGCCTACCTGCAAGGGCTTGCTGGACCCTGCTGGACTTTGGCATCTGCACGGGCACAGTGGCGGGGATGCTCCCAGGGCTGCTCACAGGACCGCTGGGGATGGAGGCACTTGGGGAGAAGAGAGAGCAAAGCTTAGTGTGTGGAGCTGACTTAGCAGAAACAAGAGCTGGAGAAACACCGGATTAGGGATACACTGGTGCTGCCGAGGCCCCTTAACAGTTTCTTTCCACAGCTGCTGCTTCTGTGTGAGTGAGGGCTTCTGCTTTTTTCTTTTTTTAAATTAAAGATCCTGATGATGAAATTCTGAAAAGAGGAGCAAAGAAATCTGAATTTCACAGCTCTCAGATTCAAACTAACCTATAGAATCTGAATAGTTTAATATGTTAAGCCCAGAGCCCAATCACCATCACTTTGTCTGCAAAAATCAAGTGACAAGAATCAAACTCCAGGCTAGGTGTTGGACAGGAAGGAATGACAGGAAAGGACTGCTGGGGTATGAGGTCTCATCTTTTTACAAAAAAGCTTTAATTGTCAAAAACATGTTTTCCTGGGAAATCCAGAGACTCTAAAGACAAAACATTTTGAGCTTGCTAGCTTCACCAAGATGAGAGCTCTATGGTAGCTGTAGAAGGAAAATCTGGCAGAAGCCACTCTAACAAGTGATCAAGACCAGTATCACCAGTAATATGACCAATGAGTATCAGGAGCCCCAGGAAACAAGGCTTCAAGAAGGACATATCACCATTTTTTCAGTTCCTGCCAAGATTGCATAAACTCAGTTCAAATCATGAGAAAACATCTGACAAACCAAAATTAAGGGACATTCGACAAAGTAATTATGAAAGTGTCAGGGTTATGGAAGATGAAGAAAGACCTGGCCACGGATGGTAGGAGGGGAACTGACAACTGGTTGCAAAGAATGAGATACAGAATGAGAACAGTGGTTGAAAAGTGGTTTTGTGCCCTGGCCGGTTTGGCTCAGCGGTTAGAGCGTCGGCCTGCGGTCCAGAGAGACCCGGGTTCAGTTCCCGCTAAGGGCATGTACCTCGGTTGCAGTTTGTCCCCGGCCCTGGTTGGTCGTGCAGCCACTTGATGTGTCCCTTTCATGTCGATGTTTCTCTCTCTCTCTCTCTTCCTCTCTCTCCCTCCCACTCTATCTGAACAAAAAATGAAAAAATGTCCTCGGGTGAGGATAAAAAAAGAAAAGTGGTTTTGTCATTAGTGCTGCATCAATGGTAATTCTCTGGTTATGAAAACTGCACTATGGTTATGAAAGACATTAACATGAAAAGTCAAGTAAGGGAGATATGGAAACTGTACTATTTTTGTAACTTTTCTGTAAATCTAAAATTATTCAAAATAAAAGGATTAAAAAAAGGAGGGTCTTGCTTCTCACAGTGACTATGTTCAAGTCACTCATTTGGCTTTAGGCCATTATATTTTTATTTTTAAATTTTTTCTTTATTGATTTGAGAGAGAGAGAGGGAGAGAGATAGAAACATCAATGAGAGAGAACATCAACTGGCCACTTTCTGCATGCCCCCCACTGGGGATTTGTGCCCTGACCGGGAATTGAATCGGCGATCTCTTGGTGCATGGATTGATGCTCAACCACTGAGCTACACCAGCCAGGCTAGGCCATTACATTTTTAAATGATAACAAACCCATGCCATTATGGTTTCGGGGAGACCCACACTGGAGAACAATTGGTGTAGGTGGCCCAAGATGCCAGCCAACACCCCTCTCCCCCAATTCTTGTGTCCTCCCAGCCATCCTTGCCCATGATAAAAATGATTAAATAGGAAGAGTTATGAAACCCTTCCACATAGTCCCTACACTGGAGCTTCCCAAGGACAGGGCCTTTGTCTCTTTCTTACTGGGCCCAGCCAGGAGCCAGGTACTGGGAAGGTGCTGAGGAAATGA
This sequence comes from Tadarida brasiliensis, assembly GCA_030848825.1. Taxonomy (NCBI): domain Eukaryota; kingdom Metazoa; phylum Chordata; class Mammalia; order Chiroptera; family Molossidae; genus Tadarida; species Tadarida brasiliensis. The sequence continues at coordinate 104,408,401 of CM061258.1, read as the reverse complement.
TGGACAGCTCCAGCCTACTGTGCTACCCCTACAGCTGCCAGAAAACCAACAGCTTGCCTGGTTACAGCAAATGCTTCCAGAAGCTGCCCCAGATCCTTCCCTACCACTAGTCACAGGTCACAGATCCCACTGGTGGAAACTACAGGGAGCTGGCTGGTTCTAATCCAAACTAGAAAAACCTCACACAATAGCTGGTGCTGAAGCCACTGGGACCTCACACAGGGTCTATAGCACAGCAGGTGTTCTGGTACGTCTGAGTGAAGAAAGAGGTTGTTTTGTTTTCATTTCTGGATTGTTCTCCCAATCAGAATATCCTGTGTGGCCATGCTACTCAAATACCAACTTCTTGCCCTACTCATCTACTCTCATCCCCAAGAGAACAATGGAACTGGATCTGGAGTGTTCTGACAATGTAATGGAAGGGCTGGCTGGCTGTTCAGGACACCTAAGCTAAGGTTTTGGCCCACTAAGCTCTGTTTAATTTGTAATAAGCTCCAACCTCACTTCCTACCCCACTTTTTGAGCCTCTTCCCCTGCCTCCTCCCCCCCCCCCCCCCGCCTTTTTGAAAAGGTACATAATCTCTGATGGTCTTTGCAATTCTCAGGTTCTGTAAGTGAAGGAATTCGAGAAGATATAGCCCTTCCAGGCATCCTTCATCTCCCAAACCAACTCTCCAGGGAGTACTAAGCTTGAGCCCTTAGCTAGGAAGCCTGGAAGCTGGGAAATTGGGAAGTTGGGAAGCCGAAGCCGAAGCTTGGCTCTACAAGTGCACACAATTAGTGGGCTTCTCAGTGGACTCAGTACCACTGGCCCAGGTGGGCTCCAGGAAGTGGGGGTCTTTCTTCACCAGAGAGAGGCACATATCTGAGGAAGAAGGCCTAATTTTAGGTTCTACCCCCAAGAACTGGATATGCAGTGAGGCTTCCAGTGGGCAGCTCACTCTGGAACTGGGACCAGGAACTAGGAACCATGACTAAATTCTACTTGCTTAGGGATCTCCCAACGTGGCCACTTCCCCTATGAATTATCCCAGCTCCTCCTATTTCCCTGCTCTGATCAGAGGGAGTGGAACAGAAAAAGAATGCAGTGGTTCCCAAGATGGAAACTCAGGAGTGGACAGAACCTTGGAGGTCACCAATCGGGTCCACCTCAGACTAGCACAGAACGGTTCTGTTGTGGGGCATCATTTGCTCCATGAAGTGCCCTTCTCTGAGAATTCCCTGTCACTGCCTCAGAGCCCTCTCCCTGCTTCCTCTCTTCCTGGGTTTACCTCCTAGGCTCTACCTGGCCTTCCTGTTTGAGACCATCTCCTAGAGCTTCCAAATGGAGCTGAGAACATGACACTTGAGGACAAACAGAATTTGACAGTCCCAGGGAAGGAGCAGTGCTAAGAGGCTGAAGAGGAAATGCAAGGCCTTCCTCCAGATCCCCAAAAGCCAGGTAGCCAGCACCAACTGGGGGACCTCTGACAGCATGTATTGTACAAGGAGCATCAGCTGTAGAGTCTGGACACCCCACTTCCAGTGTCTGCTCCCACTTACAGCTGTGTGCTCTTATGCATGTCAAGTCCCCTTTCTGAGCTTCAATTTCTCTATCTGTAAGATGAGAATAATTCCAAAAGGGCCCCAGGGCAGTTTCAAGGCTTGATCTGCACCCCAATACAAATGTCCACTGTTTCCCAGGTCTTAGAGGAACAAAGGGGGTACAGGAAAGCTGAAGGGCTGCTGGGCACCTTTCTGCAGGACCCTCATTAAACCCTGAAACCAACAGCAATATTAGAGCAAAAGGAAACTTCAGAAACTGGCCAGCCCAACTCCTTAATTTTAAGAGGGGAAAGAGAGACCTGGAAAGGGAACAGAGCTGGCCCAGAGAACTGCAGTGAGTCAGGAGGATGGTCCCACCTGGAACCCAGGACTTCAAATCACGCAAGCCTAAAGAGCCTGGCCGACAGCAGTAGAGAGTGGGGTGCCTTTAGAGGAAGCGAGAACAGAGCAAATGAAAGCAAACTGGAAAAGCCATTTTCTAGGGCTGTTTAGTACAGAGACAAAGCGTGCCGAGGCTTAGCCACACCAGAGCTACAACAGACTGCTGGCCATAATCACCACCCCAAGCCATTAAAATGCACAAGCCAGCACGCCCTCTTATTAAAGAAGACAAGAGTGTGCATAGCACATTTTGGAAAGTTTTCCATCCAACATCATTAAAACACAAGTTTGGTGCTTAAAGGGATTATCTTCAGCTTTGGTGCTTAAAATAAATTCATTTAAATCCAGCAGCTCAGTGACAAATGATGCCCCTTATCAATGTATTACTGTCTACTCAGAAAGCCTCTCAGGGCACAAGGAAATCAGTCAGCCAAGATTTTACCAGACTGAGCAAGAAGCAATTTGAAACCACATGGGTTCCACAAATTTTGATTTTACTCACTTACATGTTCTTTCCAATGGCTACCAGTAAACACAGCCAGTTCTCAGGCTTCCCCAGCCCATGGCACTGATTGCCCTGCTGCCTTCTCCTTTCCTCCATACACATGGTAACTTTCACCTAACGCTGCTCACATTCATTTGGCTTTGAGAACTGTACCACAGCCCCTAGGGAGACCAAGTCGCCCAGGGTTTTCAATCCTCCCAACCCCGCTGGATTAAGAGGTCAGCTATTTATTAAGCCCCCTCTGGCTCTACAACACCCATCAGTGAAGGGTTAACTGAAGAGGGCCCCACTACAAATTAGATACAGGAAAACCTAGTTTTTCAAAGCAGGGATAGGCCCATGCAAGTAAACAACACCCCTCCCAGTTCCCAAAAAGCTGTAGGAGATAAAGATGAACATCCACCTTAGGAAGCAGGTCCCTTTGAGGCTGTTTCAACTAACAGAGCCAGCTGGCCTGGTTCCCTCCTGGCTTACAACGCAGGACAAGCAACAACACGCATGGCCCAGTAATAAAGGTAAGACCGTCTGGCCCAGCCACTTTCCCTTCAGTAACTTGCCTGGCCTGTACCTGTTGGGTCCACATCAACAGTCTCTTGGGCCTCTGGCTGGGGAGGGGAAAGCAATGAAAGCTCCATAATAGGAGAGAGCAACTAAGCCTATTAAGTTGCCTGGGTCAACCCCAGAATCCCACCTCTAGAACCACCTAGAAATTTGCCTTCAAATAATTTGTAAGAACACCAAGAAGTCCCAGGAGGCTAGGCAAAGCCGACCTAGTGGAAGCTCTAGCCCTATTGATAATCATTCTGGGCTGGCAGATATAGCACACTTTTCTCTAAAAGACACTGACCCACATATTGGAGGGGGCCTCAAAAGGGCACTGGGTGGAACTGAGCTAGCACAGAGTCCTTCTTGCTTATGTTTATGTGAAAGTCCAAAGAAAGGCCCAAGTGAAACCTCCCTGTACTCCCAATTCCCCCCAAAAACTCGGATCCACACACTCCAACTCTCAGAAGGAGAAAAGACCCAGGAAGATGCCCTGACCCAACCAAGACCCATTCCTCTCCTGTCTGTCGGACTCCTTCACACTCATCCCTCTGGACACCTTCTGCCTTCCTCTCCTTCTGCCTTTAAGAGAGCTTCAAGAACTCCATGTGTCTCACATGGCCCACTCTGGGGCCTGGGTTTAATTCCAGATCTACCTTTGCTAGCTGTGCTGCCAACCTCGTCAGTCTCAATGTGCTCACCTGTAAGCTGAGACACCACCCACCACATGGCTGTTATGAGGATTAATGAAATCACTCACACAGCCTGCTCAATGGGGCTGGCTAGAAAGTGTGCTCAGTGAATAGCAGTTGTCACTGTGTCTTCTAGAAGCTGGCAGGGTCCTCTGAAACCTAGCTTGAAAAAATGCTAGAGGCCCAAGAAGCTGCCAAGGTCTCAGCCACACTAGAAAGCTTCAGCCCTCATGGTCAAGTGGGCAGGGATGGGGCTGGGTGAGTGAGGCAGCACCAAGATGCTGACTGGCTGACAGCGGTACAAATCAGTAAGATGCTGACTCCCTGGGAAACAGGGCAGCCACAGGCCCACATGTCCAGTCACTACCTGTCCAGGTCGTCCTCCCTCAGAATCAGCCCCCATTCCAACTACCACTCTGAATTCTCAAAATGTTCTCCAAACCCAGCACTCTCAATAATGATCAATGACAAGGCCCTCATCAGTGACAGGTGTCTGAGCACCCCAGGAGCACAGCCCAACTGGCCACTCCAGGAGATTTTCTCACTTTAAAGTGCCAACTGGTCTGAATGGGGCCTATTTCATCTTTCTCAAGGTGCAGAGAGCTCTGATAGACACTGTGCTGGAATGTGTCAGCATAGGAACTGTCCTATGTCACCTGTTACCACCTCCAACTTCATCCCCAACATTCTGCTCTCTCCTCAACCAATGTTTAAGCACCAAAGCTGAGCTCACAACTTTCCCCTGGCCAAGACTGTGGACTTAGGGAGAGAGGACTGAACCTTCTATGTCTGTGTCCTCAGTGTCTGGCACATAGGAGTCAGTGAAATGTTCTCAGGCACCTGGTACCAGCTACAGGGCACACAGGCACAGCCCAAAGGTGGTTAGCTGCTCTACACAGAAAGCTCAAGTCTCCTGCGTGAATGGAGGGGTTATTGGTTTTAACCAGTGTGGCAACTACCAACACTCAAGTCCCAGAGGTCAAGGCTCCACGGGATGAAGGCTGTGGACAGCTGTGGCACCACATGGCACATGCAAAGGAGATGATATAGCAGAAACACAAAGCAAGCAGGTGCCAAGTCTGCAGGTATTTGGGCAAGTCTTCCCAACTAAGTAAAAGCAAAACCCAAGCCGGCTGACAAAGTACACCGGTGAACAAAATGACCTTCAATTACACAAGATACCTGGCTCCACTGGCAGTGGATGATCCTGGGGGCTGGTGCTGTGGTCCCAGGTGGGAGAGGCTGGAGCAGTAAAGGGGCTGATTCCCCAAGGAGGGTGGTACCCCACCCCAGGGGTTGGTGGTGTTCAGCCTGGGTGCAGACCTAGCTCCAGAGAGTGAGGGCTTATTGTATGGGGCAAAGGCCTGATGGGCTCCAAAGACAACAGCAGTCCTTTGGGGGGGCTGAGGTATAGGGTACGCAGGGAGGCTGGTCATGGAATGGCGGTAGCGACCTGACACAGGGCCAGTGCTGCCACCGTTGAGGCACTGATGGCAAGAGCAGGCGACTCCCATGTGGCCCGGTGGAGCAATGATGGTGGTCACTGGGTAAGGGGGCCCTGCTTGGCGCCGCACACTACGGCAGAAGCTCGAAGTCTTGTTGGTCTGTGTGTGGGTGGCATAGTTGATGATGTAGTTGTACCCCAGAGGCGCCAAGTCCACAAGCTGGTTGCCCCTGGCCACCTGCTGCTCCAGAAAGTCACAAATGCTGGCTTCATAGGCAGTCCAGGAGCCATCATCGCTCAGCCACTCCCAGACAATGCCTCGGCCGGGGGCTGAAAGCTGGGGGAACAGGTGCCTCCGCACAGCCCGCATGGTGCCTGTTTTATAAGGAATATTACATATAAATGGTTAATCTGCTAGCACCCCCAAAACAAAAGGAGTTTAAAAATGATTTTTTCCACAACCAAAATAAACCAATATGATCATGATATATATATATAGGGTCATAGTGTCATCTGACCTAATGGCTGGCATTGATTGTTCTTTCCAAATTTTGGGTGAAGGATAGAGAGCTCTCTTTGGGTAATGAACCTGTGGCCCAAAGGGATCAAGCAGCAGCAGGGAATCCATGCTCCTGGGTAGGAGTGGGGGATGCTAGAAGCTTAGGTCAAAGAATTACGGTAGCTGAGACTCAACGAGGCTTTAAATATATTTCTAATGATAATACCTACACAGCCTCACTTAAAAAAAACTAAAAACAAGAAAGTATAAAGAAAATGAAATCATCCATAATCCAACCACCAAGAGGAAAGACATGATTATATTGCAATGCATTTCTTCCCATCTAGTCACATACACTCTGGTAGTTGACAATCATACTAAAAAATGTTTCCTGCTATTTTCATGTATTATGCCGTAAGTATCTCATACGTCTCTAAAACTTTGTAAAACTCATTATTAATTGTTACATAATTCTCTTACATGGATGTACCATTCCCTTTGACTTCTCAAGTAGCAAATATTGGGTAACACCCTGTGCTTAACTTAGTTTATATACTTAATAAGTATTAAGGAGAAAAAGAAAAAAATAAATTTAGGCCATGCTTCCAATAGCACTTGCCAAAAGATGATCACTGCAATTACCTTCCACCTGGTCTCTTGACTGCAGCAGCCCTTGCCTCCATCCACAGCAGCCAGAGGGATGCTCTTTACCCCAAATCAGATTAGGTCACTCCTCTGCCCAAATCCTTCCATGGCTCCCTCTTTCAGAATAAAAGCAGTCCCTTTGAGTGACTGAAAAGCACTGCAGAACTTGCCCCTCCCTCGTGCCCTTCCTTCAGGTTTGTCTCCATCCCTTGCCAGTGCCACCGAAGCTCAAACTTCAAATTGACCTTTCCCAACACTATACTTCCACTCCTTGATCAACGCTTATTGCTTACTAACAGAAAACACAATTTATACATTATCTTGTGTGCTATCTTTCCCAGTTTCCTGCAAACATCATGAAGGCAAGGACTTTGATCTACACCCAACTGATTGGAAGCCTTAGTCCTCACTCACCTGAGGATGCTGCTACAGGGATCAGAGTAGGGTTTCTCAGTCTTGAAATAAGTGACACTCTGGGCCAATAATTGTTTGTCCTGGGGCCAGTCCTGTGCACTGTAGGATGCTTACCAGCATCCCTGGCTTCTTCTACCCACTAGATGCCAGTAGCACCCTGCCCCACAGTCATGACAATCAAAAATGTCTCCAGACATCATCAAATGTCCTGGGGGACAAAATCACTCCAGCTGAGAACTACTGGGTTAGAGACACAGGGCAAACTCTGGGAGGAAGCTGGTGGAGCCATTCTGATCAAAACAAAACATGAGCGCACAAGAGAGTGAAGTAACCTGCCCAGGTCACATAACTATGGTGCACTGGAGCCAGAACTCATCACCAGGCCCCCTTAACAAGCATGGCACACCACCTCCATGCTGGCTGCCAGCAGTGAGAGCCTCAAATCTCTGCAGGTGGAAGCAGGCATTTTTGGTTTGGGAAACAAGGAGGAAAGGGGCTAGGAGGGCCTCTGCACTGTGCTCCCAAGGTACCCTCTACTACTAAGAGGTATAACAGGGACTCAAATAATGTTATTTCATTAAAATGTTGATGAGGTACCACAGGAACTTAACTCTTATTTATATCAATTAGCCTGTGGTAAAACTGGTTTCATTATATGTCATTTCACCTAAAGTCACAGAATGTATCAACAACATTAAGACTTACTATACATCGCACATTGTGTGGTACCTGCTATCACTCACAGTACCCGCCTCCCAACTGTGTGCATATCAGGGGCAGGACTAAGCTCTTAGAGTTGATTCTGTAACTCCAACACCTAGCATGGCGCCTGGCCCAAAGCAACTGCTCGGACACATACTAGAGAAAGAACACATCTTACCAGTGTCCTGGCGGAACTGGGTCCAGCTGGGGAGGTCGATAATGTAAGGAGCCAGTGAAGGGTCAGCTTGACCTAACGGGATGCTGTGGGCCAGGCTCCCCAGCCCGAAGCGCTGACCCTTCTGCTGGACAAACTGCTGCTCGATGTAGCTGCAGACAGTGGCACTATAGGGGTGCCAGGTGCCCAGCTCATCCTGCCACTCCCACACGGCCACTGCCACAGGACTGGTATACACCTGAGCCAAGGAAGAGCTTGGGGCCATGGCCATCTTCCCCAGGATCCCTCTGCTTTCCCAAAAGGCTTCAGACCACTCTGGGTTGACGTCTCCAGTTCATTGCCCAATGTTTCCAGGAGACCTGCAAACAGGACAAACAAGCAGTTACCTATGCACACAGTGGCCCTGCCAGAGCCTCAGTACAGGGGAAAAAGTCATGCTTTTCCACTGTCGCAAATTTTTTTTAATCAATAATTTTTCTTTATTGATTTTAGAGCAAGACAAAGGAAGAGGGAGAGATAGAGACATTGATGAGACAGAACATTGACTGGCCGCCTCCTGCAGGCCCCCCACTGGAGATTGGGCCCACAACCTGGGCATGTGCCCCGACTGGGAATCGAACCAACAACCTCTTGGTGCATGGGTTGACACTCAACTACTTAGCCACACCAGCCGGACCACTGTCACTATTTTTCCCTACTACCTTAAGGAATCTTGAATGAAGTACCTGATCCTGTCTTTTTGCTCAGGCAGCCAGGAAGAATTCAATCTAGCAGCTCACCTACCTCTGCAAATGTTCAGGAAGATATAGTGAAGTGAATTTTAGGTGTTGATCATCAGCCCAGCTTCTGTCTTTTTACCAATAATTTCCCTCTGACCCACTACTAAATATATACTTTTATACTGCATGTATTTTCAAGAGTTATCCCAAATCCCTTGTGGACTGAGGCCATGATGACCTTTATATCGGTGTGAGGACTCTATGGTTTCCAAAGCAGGTTTTTCTTTCCACACTACAGATGGGGAAAAAATTGTGTCTCAAAAAGGACCAGGGCTCAAGGACTCCTAGAGGCTCAATGGCAGAGCTGGGACTCACAGCTCCGGTCATAACTCCACCTGAGTCTCCAGGCTGCCCCAGGAGGCATCATTAACCATGAAGGATGCCCTTGATAAACATTAAAATATCCTGACTGCTGAAGCCTGGCCTCTCTGTACTCCACTGTCTGTGCCTGGGCCTCAATGACCAGTGGGTCAGGTTCAGGGAGTTTACACCCATTTTCCAAAACATTCTTCTCCCAGTCACTCCAGCCCATCTTCTTCCCTTGTACAGTCTATTCATCCTTCAGGCCCAGTCTGTCACTCAGGGAGCCTTTCCCTAGCCACCCAGTACATGAACTTCTTCACAGCACCACCCAAAACTCTATGCTCATACACATGTATAGATCTGATGATGTTCTGTGTCTTTCTACCCACCCTACTAACAGCAATCCAGCAAGTCTGCCCTGTCCACAGCCATATCACCAGCCCCAGCATAGGCCTTGTCACATAGTGTTATACACGTTAGTTCAAACACAGCTGAAGAGAAGGGGACAATGATCCTATGCACCTGCAGCTGTTTGAAGGAGAAAAGAAGTCTGTGAATGCACTATATTGTGGCAGTCCCCCAGAGCACCAGTTCCCAGAGTGTGAGAGGAACAAGACCAACATTTGGTGGCAAACACCACATGTACTCATCTCATTTAAGCCTAACAGACCAACAAGGTGCTTTTTCTTCCAATTTAAGGACAGAATACCAAAGTTCAAAGAGGTCAAGGTCTTACTGAAGGTCACACATATACTGCTATGTGTCAGCACAGAGAGCAAACCCAGATCAATCTGGCTCTGGCACCCATTTTCTTAGAGAAGAAAGATCAGCCTGAACTCTACCTTGGGCTCCACTGGCCCCACTTAGAAACAGGGAAGGAGGAAGGGAGAGGCGAACTTGCATCTCAAGTCTGTTATAGCATGCTCATGTAGGCCTGGTGCCAACAAGGTTCCCAGTCATACCATCTACTCTGATTCTCATACAAACTGCTTAAATACAGACATTGAAGTTTATCCCTATTTTGTAGATGAGGAAACTGAGGCTCAAGTAGTTGCAGTGACTTGCTTACATGGCTAGTAATAAGGCTGGGACCCTGGGCTTTAGCTGCTGTCTCTAAGACTGCACTACATCATCAAGGTTTCAATAACAAGGCCAAGACCACCGCCCCACAAGGAAGACAGATCTGGAGCAGAGTGAAAACAGGCATGGGCTCTGGCATCAACACGCTGCTTACTCTGCTCTACTCACTGTATCATCCTGATGAAGGTACCTAAACTCTCCAAACTTGCTTTTTCTTTCATTTGGAAATGAAGATACCAACATCTATTCTAAGTGTTTTTCACGGGGATTAAAGCACAGATGTATATAGAGCACCCAGCAAAGCATTAGACACACAGCCGCTATCAGCAAATGTTGACCGACCTCCCTCCCTTTCCCTGCTCATCTCAACCCCAACACCTCCCCATCCCTCAAGTCTGGGTGAGGAGTGGCAGCCTATGGCAGCTCTGAGCCACACAGCGGGAAAATGCAGGCGATGAGTCAGACCTACAATAACTGAGCACACCTGTGGGTGCCAAGGCTGCCACTGAGCTGCCAACTGCTCCAATAACAGCACACATCCCGCCCTGGAGGATTGGCCTTGGGATGCCCTTGGGATAGCTGGCTGGCTTATTAGCTCAGTGTCTGCAATTAGAAGTCTCTGGAACCAAATCTGGTACAAATCATAGGACCAGTTTCAGAGCCAATTAATTACTCCTGAGTCCGACTTTCCTCCTGACAACTCCTGGCAGACATCATTCCTCTCTCAGATAGCAGAAGCCGCCTATATATCAGCACATGTAGTATGTCCACAGATTTCCAGATGAACCAACTTGTAGAACTTTGCCAAACAGACTGAGAAATACAGTTGAGAACTTCAACTAAAGCTTTTTATAAAAGTGTTCAGTCGCCACAGACCATGGGTCCACCATGGTCCAGGCCCTGTCTAGGTACTGGAGACCCAGAGATGAAGCAGTCATGGCACATAGCCCCTCTGTGCCCGGCTGCTGTCCCCACTCATATCAAGGCCTCCACCTTATGTCCAGCCATATTAAATTCTAGCAAGTGCCAGAACATTCAGAGCTACTTCCCACCTCCCAGCCATCAATGTGTCTTCTTTCTACCTAAGCCCCCAAGCAACCTTGTCCACCTTTCCAGACAGAGCCACAGCACCCTACTCCTGAGTTCTCTGACCTCCACCTTCATGAGTGTCTTCACCACACATTCCACTTATCCTTGGTTTCAGTGTCTATCTCCCCACTAGAACAGGACCTCTCTGAGGGCAGAGCTAGGGCTGACCCAAAGCAGGAGCTGTTAGCTCTTCAATGTCCAATATCTCAGAGGGTCTTAACACCAAAGGACAAAAGAAAGAAGAATCTTCTGCTTCAGGGGCCAGGCGTGTGAGGCACTGACAAGAAATGCCCACTTGAACACAGCAATTACGTGCATATAGCAGCCCTGTCAACACACCCATTCTCTACAACCTCAGCCACTGGGGAGCTACAGTTCCCAAACCTAATTTGTTGCAGCTCCTAATGACAGGGCTATTTAGTGTTCTTATCTATGAAAATTATTATCATTATAATTGTCCATGGAAAAAAGCCTCAATCTGGAAGCAACCTAAACACCTTAAAATAATAGAATTCCTAAATAAATTACGGTACATCCTAATGATGGACTACAAATCTTGAAGAATGTTTACAAAAGGCTTACAGACCAAAGACAACACTCAGGACAAATAAAAAATACAGCTTATGTAAGTGCACACACTATGCTCTCAGGTAGGTGGGCGTACCATTTATTGAGCACCTACTATGTGGCACACATTCTGCTTGGTGCTTTTGTCATCCAGTTCTCTCAACCCTCAACCACCCCATTTTACACAAATTATTCCCATTTTACACAAAAGGGAACTGAGGCCAAAAGAAATTAAGGATTTATCCAAGGCCAGTTGGACAGTTTGTGGCCATAAAGTCCATGTTCTTTCTACTTTATATAAAATAACTTTTTCTTTTGGAACTCCAGGAATATATCCTAAGAAGCCTGAAACACCAATCAGAAAAAATATATGTACCCCTATGTTCCTAGCAGCACTATTTACAATTGCTAAGATCTGGAAACAGCCCAAGTGTCCATCAGTAGACGAATGGATAAAAAAGCTGTGGTACATATACACAATGGAACACAATGCAGCTGTAAGAAAGAAAGATCTCTTATCCTTTGAGGTGACATGGAGGGACCTGGAGAGTATTACACTAAGCAAAATAAGCCAATCAGAGAAAGACAAATACCACATGATCTCACTTATTTGTGGAATATAATGAACAAAAAAAGCTGATGAGCAAAACAGACCCAGAGACATAGAAAGGAATATGGTTCAGACTTACAAACCTCAGGGGGAAGAGGGATGAGATAAACCAAAGAACTTACATGCATGTATGCGTAACCAATGGACATAGACAACAATGCTGGGGGGGGCAGGGATAGGGAGGAGGGTGTCTGCGGTGGGGTGAGGGGGAGGAGAAACATCTGTAATAAAAATAAATTAATTGATAAAAAAAATTTTTTTACAATTGCTAAAAAATTTTTTTCCCTTTATTGATTTTAGAGAAAAAGGAAGTAAGAAGGAGAGAGAGATAGAAACATCAATGAGAGAGAACATCGATGGGCCACCTCCTGCATGGCCCCCACTGGGAATCAGGCCCACAGCTTGGGCATATGTCCTGACTGGGAATCAAACCGGCGACCTCTTGGTGCATGGGTTGACCTTCAACCACTGAGCCACACTGGTCAAACTATATAAAATATTTTTAAAAGGCCGGAAGGAACAACTCTGAAATGTTAATAGGAATGATGGAATTATAGGATATTTTTTACCTGTTTCTACACTTGCAAATGTCCTACGATGGCCATATTACTTTTTATAATCAAACCAAAAAATTTTTTTTAAATATCAACAACTTTGACCACAAAAAAAATCCTTCTGCTTTCCCTTGTATTCTCTCATAGAATTTAGCTGCAAATCCCTGTCCACAACACTGTAACCAATGAATGTACAAATAAATGGAACAACAAATCAATGTCTCTCCTTCTCTCTAAAATCAATCAATAAAAGAATTTTTTTAAACACAGATTTCCAGCTTCTTGAAAACCAGAAAAGTTGGCAACATTTGCAGGCCTGACCTAGATTCATTATTCATCCAGAAACAACTAGCTAGTACACACTCTCCAGGTTACCACAGTTACCGTGACTCCCCATGGCAGAAGCTGGCCAACTTTTCCTGTAAAGGGTCAGAAACTACTTATTTTATGCTTTGCAGAACAAAGGGTGTCTGTTGCAGCCATGCAACTCTGGTACCGTAATGCGCAAACAGAACAGACAATGTGTAAACTAACTGAAGCAGTTGTGTCCCAACAAAACTTTTTTTTCCCTTTTATTGAACTTATTGGAGTGACACTGGTTAACAAAATTATACAGGTTTCAAGGTGTACAATTCCAATAAAATTTCATTAACAAAAACAGGCTGTGGGCTGGATTTGGCCCCTGGGCCATGGTGTGTCAACACCTGCCCTACTGCCTCCCCAATATCTATCACTGTGTTCCACTATCCTATACATGAGAAATGCTTCTCTAAACCTATTTTTCTACTAAAAAGTAGGAGAGTGCCTATGTTTCTGGCTAGCCACTCCAACGACATGCCCTGCCCTCTGCAGACATGTTGGTCTTTGCCCAACATCTGACAATGAAATACAGCATCCAATAGCACAGCAGGCAGTGTGTTGTCAACACCACCCCTAGGAACCCCAACTGCTTCCCAGAGTCATACCAGGCGTTAACCCCTTTCCCTGCCTCAGGAAATCAGGCCCTGTCCTCCCTCTCTATACCTCCCCTGGACCCTCTTATTTGTTCCCAAGGCTTCAATAAATGCCATGCATGCAGATTACCCAAATCTTTCTTCAGATGAGCCCTCTGCTCCAGCCATCGGGAACTAGAGGGAGGACCCAGAAGAGGCCAGGCTGTTTCATGTCCCTCAACCCCACTGAGAGAGTGTCCACCCCACCTGTCCACCTACTCCTCTCTTAATTCCCAGCTTGAGACTCTGTATACTGTGAAATCATTCCTACATCCGTTCCTGCCCCACAGGGAGAATTGACCACTTCCAACAATCAAAATCCATGTAACATCCGAGTGCAATTATCTACCTGTCCCCTCCACTAGGGCATAGGTGCCTTCAAGGCAAGGAAAATATATCTTAAACAAGACACAGAACACTGACTATAAATGAAAAAATACAATTCACTATGTTAAAATTAAGAATGGTCGTTCAACAAAATCTGCCTTAAAGAAAGTAGAAAGACAAGTTATAAGCTGGAAGAAAGTATTTGCAATATGCATAAACAATTAAAGTCAATATATAAAGAACTCCTAAAAAAATCAATAATAATAATAATAATAAAGCACCAAAAGCCCCACAGAAAAATTGGCAAGAGACATGAACAAATATTTCACGAGAAACACATATGCCAATAAACGTATAAAGAGATGCCTGCGCACAGGGACATAGAAATCAAGGTCCCAAAGATCCCATTTTATACCCATTCAATTGGCAAAAAAAGAAAAGTCTGCCTATATCGAGTGTTAACAAAAATGTGGAGCAATCAGAAGTCGTGTACACTGCTCCTGGTGGAATGTAACTGGTACAACCACTTCAGAAAACAGTCTGGCAATATCAACAAAAGTTGAACATTTATTTACGTTATGACTCAGCAAAATAGTACCCATAAATCTGTACTCAAGAAAACCTTTTGCACATGTTCAACAGGAGTTGTGTATGGAAATGTTCAGAGCAGCACGCTTGCAACAGCTAAAACCTGGAAACAACTAAGTGCCCATCAATGGAAGATCAGATGCATAAACTGGTATGTTCACACCATAGCATATTAGTAGTAAAAACAAATGAACCACATGACATGCAATAATATGGATGAATCTTAGCAAAATTATGTATTTTTTTTTTTACTTCCCTTAGAAATATATAGGTACAATAAGACTATATTAAAATGAAACCGAGGAGATAATGGTTATCTCAGGATGAAAATGTGAAGAAAGATTGCATGATTAGATGTATACTTTTATTTCAAGCCCCAAGCTTTTGTTTTGAGTGCCTGGAATACAGAAGCTCACTACAGTCGTGAAAAACAACTTAGTAAATAAATATAAGCAAGCCTGAGGTAAACATTAAAACACAGACACAAAAGAGACCATTTAATTTATCTTTGTACTCCATGTGCCAAACACAGCCCTGGCATACAATTTCTGTAGTCCTGTATAGAACGGATCAGGGACTTTTCTCCCTAGCCCATAGTCTCCTTCCTATTGGCACCTTAGGTACCTTCAACATGTCTGAAGCCAAACTCACCTTCCTTCTTCCTAATTCTGCTTTTCCTCCTGGATTCCCTGGCTCTACTCTGACCCAGGCAGTTAGAAGAAAAACCTGGGAGTCTTGCTCCTCCTCAACCTTCTCCCCCACTGCCCTGCAGTTGCCGTGGCTTGCTCTCTCCTCCCTCCTCAACTCCTCAGCACCCACTGCCAGTATCTGGTTGGGACCTTTATGCCTCTCACCTTTATAAGTATTCTCTCCCACTGGCTTCCCCAACTCTTGTCTCTCCTTCTAGTCCACCTCAGAGACAGGTGCAAGATTGAGCTTCCTGGAGTATAGTTCTGATCCTGTTTCTTCCACACCTCCACAGGATTTCTGGAATAAGTTCAAGTTCCTTGGGTTGACATTGAAGCTCTTCATAATCTGGCCCCTCCCTATCAACAGTATTTGTCAGAGCACTTCCCTTCAATACCCTCTTTCATTTATACCTATCTCTCTCAAACCCCTCCCAAAGAGTTTAGTGTTGATCTACTACCATATATACATCCCATTTCCCCACCTCTATGCCTCAGCTCAATGCAGAATCGCATTCACTTGGCTACTCACCCTCACCTGACCCATACTATCAAGGCCCCATTTAAATAGCATCTCCATGATGCCTTGGTGTACCCAACTGAAAGAAAACGCCCTTTTATCAACTTCCACAGCATTCTGTCTGTCCTTTAGAGTTCTCTGTGTCCATCAAGAAGTTGAGAGCGCCTTGGCCGGTTTGGCTCAGCGGTTAGAGCGTCGGCCCGCGGATCAGAGAGTCCCGGGTTCGGTTCCGCTAAGGGCACATACCTCGGTTGCAGTTTGACCCAACCCTGGTTGGGGTCGTGTGGGTGGCGACCACTAGATGTGTCTCTCTCACATCGATGTTTCTCTCTCTTCCTCCCTCTCTCCCTCCCACTCTATCTGAAGATAAATGCAAAAATGTCCTTGGGTGAGGATAAAAAAAAAAAAAGATGCTGAGAGCATGACCAGCTGGTGTGGCTCAGTGGTTTAGCATCAATCCATGCACTAAGAGGTCATTGATTCGATTCTGTCAGGGCACATGCCCAGGCTGTGGGACTGATCCCCAGTGGGGGGCATATAGGTGGCCAATCGATGTTCTCTCTCATCAATGTCCCTATCTCTCTCCCTCTCCTCTCTCTGAAATCAATAAAGAAAAATTATTCTTTTAAAAAAAGAAGCTGAGCGCAAAATCTCATGTTCACCTCCCCCTTACCAGAAGCTGGCATGGTGTAAGGAAATAGTCACAAAGACAATAATCCAACCAAATCCAATCCACACTTTCCAGCCAGCGTATAAATTTTAAATTCCTCCCCCCACGGAATTCTCCTGCTAAAATCCTTCTGCTCCCCAGAGCCCTGGAATGGCCCACAAAAGCCTTCACACTCAGCCCTCTGTCCACCTTTCCAGTGTCCTCCACCCTTCACCCATCCCTTGTTGCTCCAGCCACTGAGCTACTTACAGTGGCCCAGCATGCTATGTAGCTTCATGACTTTGCATATGCCAACTACTCTGCCAGGCTACTGCCTCTACTTTCTAAGTCCTATTCCTTCACAACTCACCTTGGCTATGATCTTCCAAAAGCTTTCCTGACTTTCTCACTTTCCCTCCTACCCCTTCCTGGAGTGGTGGTGGCTCTGTCCTGTGAGTCTCTCCTCTTCAAGGCATATCACACTTAGAACACCTTGTCACAGTCTATGGTTTGTCTGTCTTTTCTAACAAACAACCAAGTCCCAGAAGACAGAGCTCTTGTTGCTCCTCACTGTACCCCCAGCACTGAGCATAGGGCCTGACACAAAGGAGGCACCCAGAAAAAGTTCATGCAACAAAAGAAATAAAAATTTCCAGTTCAAATGCAGAAATCATGCCTTACATCCTTCATCACATAAAGCATGTCTTAAAGTACAAACCATGCCCAGCTGGTGTGGCTCAGTGGTTGAGCGTCGACCCAAGAGGTTTCTGGTTCGATTCCCAGTCGGAGCACATGCCCAGGTTGTGGGCCCAATCCCCAGTAGGGGGCATGCCAGAGGCGGCCAATCGATGTTCTCTCTCATCAATGTTTCTATCTCTCTCTCCCTCTCCCTTCCTTTCTCTAAATATCAATAAAGAAAAAAAAAATTTTAAGTACAGACCATGTAGAAAGCACCCTTGGAGACTGGTTAAACAGGAGAAGTAATTGGCAAGAAGCCACTCAAATTTATTTGAGAGAGTTGGCAATCAACAATCTATTCCCAGGGCTCACTTTCATCCTGGAGACCTCAAATTCCACACTCCCCAGTCCCCACCTTCTCTACTGAAAACCAGATTAAGAAGGCAGCAATATAAAGTCCCCATGGCTCTCACCTTTTCTCTCTGGAGAGCTGGCACAAACTGTCCCTTCTTGATGGAGACACCAGATCCTTAGGAGGAATGACTTGTTCGAGTTCCCATCTTGATACAAAACGCAAACAACAAAAAAACAGGCAAATCTGAAAGGCTTGCTGACTCAGCGACACAAATTTCAAGGCATCTTTGCCAACAATGAAGATGATGATCAGGTTTTAAATTGAGAAACAGCAGTTAGTGAAAACGAATGCACAGATGTTGGGTCCGCGTGCTGTGACTGGAGACTGGAAACCACCAGATTTATTTTCCAACACCCTAGGCAGAGCAGACAGTACAATAGTCTTCCTCAGCCCACTCAAATAATCAAGGAAATGGTCAAAAACAACAAAAACAAAACCTGAGCTCTTTCACAGAAAAGCCCAAAAGCACTTAATAAGCCAGTCTGCAGTGTAGGCATCCAGGGAATCAACACACCAGAGAGGGTAAAAGTTTGGCCAAAGTCACACAGCAATTAACAAGAGGCCTAGTTATAGTTACTCCGATGGTTTACGTTAAAGCCTAATTTTGGCTACCAGAACTTCTAGAACTCTAGAGGAGCTGGGATGGCATGAAGAAATATTTTGAGTGTCTTGAGGGTGCAAGCGTCTGCGCACACGCTATTTCCACTGCTACTGGCACTTAGGAAAGTGGAACCAGCAGCTGGCTGAGAAAGGTGGGACGAAAGGGTAGCTCCAGAAAGTCTTCTAAGTCCTCCTCAGCATACATTACGAACCCCACAAAATTAACCCAGGGTCCCTGGAAACAGGAGCTTCCTGCAAGGCGGACTCCACTTAGGACAGGGAAGCAGAGTTAAGAGGCAAAGTCCTCTAAATTACAGCCTCCGCTCTAGTGAGTCGTTCACTTGGAGGCAGACCCCGGCAGAACCCACACCCTAACCGGTAGTCGGGTGGCAATATCACCACCGCCTCCTCCAGGTCCTGTGGGAAGGGTTTCACTCCGACGGAGCGACCCAAACTCCCAGGGTCTGCGCCCCTCCACCTGCTAGCAGCCCTTTGGCTTTCACCCCGGCGTTTACCCTCCCACCCACCACCGTGTCTAAGCTCCCAGCGCCTCCCAATTCCCCCAACTCTAACCTCCGGGACCTGCAGTCTAAAGACCAGTCCTCCCAATCCCCCTGCGGACCTCGTCCCGGGACTCTTCTCCGGCCCGGCCCAGCCCTCCTTCACTTCCACGCCCGCCCCCTTCCGGTCCCAGCACAGTTTAGTCTCCCCCTGGGGACCCCAGCCCTGGCGACCAGCAAGTGGCCTGACCGCCTTCTCTCACCAAGGCTGAGGAGCGCGAGGGTGCAAGATGAGGGCACCGCCGTCCACGGGCAGCAGCTCTGACTCGGCCTCAGCACAACTCCGGCTACCGCTTCGACTCTGAGGAGACAGCCAGAGTGAAACTCCGCGTCGCAGCTTCCTTGCGCTCCGGTGCGCATGTCCAGGACGCGGGGCATTCTGGGAAATGTAGTTCAGTCGGGGCGGGGCCCGGACGGACCTGTTCAGGTGTATCTGTTCTTCCTCCTTAGCCTGTTCCCTCATGACTTACTCCTTCACTACTTTACTGATTTTTATTATTTTTTTTATTAATTTATTTTTGTTACAGATATTTCTTCTTTTTCCCCCATTGACACCCTCCTCCCGATCCCGCCCCCACTTTACTGATTATTTTACATAGTTTTTTGTTTTGTTTTGTTTTGTTTTAAACAGTTTTTACCGGTACGTACATGGTTCCAGGCCCTGTGTTGGGTACTGGGGATTAACAGGTCATTTGGAAACTTGGTTTCTCTCCTGGAAGAACTTCGTATCTAGTTGTGGACATAGACACTTAAACACGATTACAATATAGTGGAATAAACATTATGATAAAGGAGTGGGAGCATAGAAGGGTGCACCTAATTTTGGGGTTGGGCCAGAAAGACATCACAGAGGGATGACGCCTGAGTTGGATTTTCAAGTCCACATAGGGGTTTGCCGGATGGAGTGCACGGAAGCCCATGAAAAGGAAGAGAGCTGTGAAAGTGCATGACGCACTCAGGAAGCAGTAAAATGTTCTTTGTGGCCAGGGCAGAGGATACATGAAGGGGCTGAGAACAGAGAAAATGAATTAGGGTGTGACAGGATATAAGTATGAGGAGAAGGCTGGATAAGATTATGATGGACTTTAAATGCCATGCAAGGAATTTAGGCAACTGGAGCCAACGGAAAGATTTAAGCAGGGGAATGACAGAGTCAGCATTGCACTTTAGAAGGATACCGTGTGGTGGGTGGAGGGTAGATTGAAGGGAAAGATAAAGTAGTGGGGAGACCAGTTTGGAGACTGTTGCTGTAGTCCAGGTTGAAGGTGATGAGGCTTAAATAAGGCTGGAGACTAATCTTTTGGGATCACAGACCTGTTTTCCAAAGCTAAAGAACCATTCCCAGAAAAATGCTCAGATGTCAGTTTTCACACATGTCCACACAAACATCACACACACATTTCGCATACAGTTTCAGGGGTACAGGTCGTCTGAATCTTGGACTTAAGTTAAGTATTTTTACATAATCTAATGTTACTCATACTTTATCAGGGATTTGAGAAAGATTCAGACTTCTGGGCATGGAAGAAGAGACATCCCCCATCATTCAGTTTTAAAAATTTCATTTTATAGAAGAAGCTGAGGCCCAGAAAGGAGGAGTAACTCACCCAAAATTAGTGAAGGAGGAGGAGTGCCTTTAGTAGGTCAAGTCTCTGGTACCCTAAGCCAGGACTCTACTACCTGGGGCTGACTTAGAAGACAAAGACCTTGAGTCTGGGGGACACCAAAGTCAGTTTCTCCCAATTACTTCCACAGTCAGATATCCATCGAGAAATGAAAGGTAGCATTCTCCCTGTATTTATTCTAGATGACTGCAGTGGGTACAGCTTAGGATGAGAACATTTCCCTTCCCCTCTCAGTCTCAGTTTTCTCAGCTATAACCATCTACATTTCTTTTTTTTTTCTTTTTCATTGATTTTTTTAGAGAGAGAGGAAGGGAGAGATAGAAACATCGATGTGAGAGAGATACATCGATTGGCTGCCTCCTGCACACCCCTACTGGGGATCGAGCCCACAACCCAGGCATGTGCCCTGACCAGTAATCCAACTGGGACCTCTCAGTGCATGGGACAGTGCTCAATCCACTGAGCTACACCAGCCAGGCAATCTACAATATTTCTAAAGCACCTAGTGTGTGCCAAGCACTTAACATGCATCACCTCCCTGAATCTTCTTAATGAGATAGGTGCTATTGTTATGTACATTTTAAAGATGAGGACTTTTGCCCTGGCCGGTTTGGCTCAGTGGTTAGAGCGTCTGCCTGTGGACCAGAGAGGCCCGGGTTTGGTTCCTGCTAAGGGCATGTACCTTGGTTGCAGTTTGTCCCCAGCCCCGGTTGGGGTCGTGTGGGTGGCAACCAGTCGATGTGTCTGTCTCACACCAATGTTTCTCTCTCTCTTCCCCCCTCTCTCCCTCCTGCTCTATCTGAAGATAAATGCAAAAATGTCCTCGGGCGAGGATAAAAAAAATAATAAAAATAAAGATGAGGACTTTTGAGGCACAGAGCTTAAACAATGTGTCTAAGGTCACACAGTTGACAACTGGCAGAGCTTGTCTTTATTATTATCTTTTCTTTTTTTATTGTTTAGAGAGAGAAGAAGGGAAAGAGAGAGAGAGAGAAACATCAATGAGAGAGAACATCGATTGGCCGCCTCCTGCAAGCCCCCTACTGGGGATTTGGCCCACAACCTGGGCGTGTGCCCTGACCGGGAATCAAACTGGCGACCTCTTGGTGCATGGGTCGACACTCAGCCACTGAGCCACACCAGCCAGGCGCAGAGCTCGTCTTTAAATTGAACTAGTGTCTAGCTCCAGATTTGAGCACCCTCATATGACTGGCCCCACTGGGGGAGGGACATAGATGACATAGTCTAAATTAGCAGTTCTCAACCTGTGGGTTGCGACCCCTTTGGGTGTCGAACGACCCTTTCACAGGGGTCGCCTAAGACATAACAGTAGCAAAATTACAGTTATGAAGTAGCAACGAAAATAATTTTATGGTTGGGGGTCACCACAACATGAGGAACTGTATTAAAGGGTCGCGGCATTAGGAAGGTTGAGAACCACTGGTCTAAAGTATTTGTAAAGTCTTTTAACATTCAAAAGATACTTTCTTAAATGCTTCCTTTTCCCTTAGTGAAACGGTGAAGTGATAAAAAACCCTATTGCATACATACCTAGAGATCCAAGAGAATAATGGTGGGAGCGTAGACTGGAAAGGATCTGGAAGCAGGGCTCTGGAGAGAGGAGGAGGTAGAGGAGGTGAAAGAGGTGAAGCTTGGGGGGAGGCTTGCTGGACCTCCCAAGGCTGGGGATAAAGTGGGATCCAGGAGAGAGGCTAGGGTAGAGAAGCTCCACAGAGGCAGGGAGGACACTGCTGGGAAGACTGGGTTGCATGAAGGAGAGAATCATAGAAAAGGGGGCAGTCAACAAATTGAATGTGAGTAGGGGGAGAGGAAAAGAACCACAAGGTGTGAGGCTCTGGAAAGATATGGGGTAGAGATAGGGATTTTGGAGTCACTAGCAATGACATCAAGATTACCTGGAAAGACCACAGATGATGAGAAAAAGTGAGTCCAGGGCTGAGGAATACTGGCCTTTAAAGAACAGATGAGAGATAGAAGTGTCTGAGGAGGAGGCTGGACTGGGACACTGGGTGAGCATGATGGCAGAGAACCCATGAAGGCACTGTTCAGTGAGATATTCCTGAGAGGCCCAACAGGCTGGTCTCCTGGAAGGGCAGCCTATCTCTGGGATAGGGGTCCTGTCTCCCACTTCTGGGGTCTTGCATCTTTCAGTCTGCCAGCTGACTTCAAGAAAGGTTTCCAACTTCTGACTTACTAT
The DNA here is from genome assembly GCA_030848825.1 of Tadarida brasiliensis. Lineage (NCBI taxonomy): Eukaryota > Metazoa > Chordata > Mammalia > Chiroptera > Molossidae > Tadarida > Tadarida brasiliensis. The sequence goes on along the minus strand of CM061258.1, from coordinate 104,386,016 downwards.
GGACACCACTGGTGACCACAAAGTGTTTCCATTGACAGGTAGGAGCTGGAGCAGATATACCTGTGGTCAGGAAGGTCAGGAATGCAGGTCTTTCAAGAACAATCTTTGTGTTCCACACATTGTGGTGTAGGGGTGAAGGGAGCAGCAGCGAATAAACCCACTTGTGTGTAATGATGCCACTTACATAAGGTTACCCATGACTGTGTGTGCCTGGAAGAACACTAGCCAACACGGTAACATCCAAGGGGCAGGATAGCTGGTGACTTTTACTCTCTTTGTACTTTTCCTCTATCAATTGAGTGTGTCCCAATGAATAGTTTCCATTTTTATAACCTGAAAAGAAAGACTACATTTGGAAAAAAAGAACAAGTTCTTATCATGAAAAGAAGCTAAATAGGGCAGCAGCAAGAGGGAGTATGGGGAGCATGGACTTTTAATTTTTAGGCAGGGGAGAGTGAGTGTGCCGTGTCCTGAGGCTGCAGCAGGATGTCTCTCAGGAAACTGGAAATGAAGGAAACAAGATTGGCCACCTGCAAACTGAACTTTAAACCAATATATATAGTGAAGGATCAGAAACACCGGCCCAGAAAAAGGGGGCTGGCTGGTTAAATAACCCTGGAATGCTAGGTAGAAAGACTGAGGAAGACTCAGAGATCTGTCATTAAGTAAAAAAGATAAGGTGCTCCAGCCAAGGCGTGGCTCACTTGGTTGGGCATCACCCTGTGGCACTGAAAGATTGCCAATTCAATTCCCAGTCAGAGAACATGCCCAGGTGGCATGCAGGAGGCAGCCAATTGATGTTTCGCTCTCAAGTTGATGTTTCACTCTCATGTTAATGTTTCACTCTCATGTTGATGTTTCTCTTTCTCTCTCCCTCTCTCTAAAAATAAAATTTTTTTTTAAAGTAAGAAAGGTGCAAAAAGGAACTTTCAGAGCAGAGGGCAAAGTAGAATGTGCATCTCCCTGTTTGTGTGTGGGGGAGTCTGGGGGTAATGTTGTTTTGTTGTTGTTAATCCTCACCCGAGAATATTTTTTCCATTGACTTGCAGAGACAGTGGAAGGGAGGGAAGGAGAGAGGGGGAGAGACAGAGAGAGAAACATCGATATGAGAGAGACACATCGATTGGTTGCCTCCCGCATGTGCCCCAACCAGGGCCCAGGATCAAACCTGCAACCCAGGTACATGTCCTTGACTGGGACTCAAACCTGAGACCCTTCAGTGCATGGGCCAACACTCTAACCATCGAGCCACACTGGCCAGTGCAATTGTTTTTTTTTTGTTTTTGTCTTTTTAGATTCTCACCCAAGGATACTTTTCCATTTATTCAGATAGATCGGGAGGGAGAGAGAGAAACATCAATGTGAGAGAGATACATTGACCGGTTGCCTCCTGCACAACCCTCACCAGGGTTGGGGACTGAACCACAACCGAGGTACATGCCTTTGACCAGAATAGAACCTACTACTCTTTGGTCCGAGGGCCAATTCTCTAACCGCTGAGCCAAACTGGCTTGTTTTGTTGTTTTTAACACACAAACAGGCCTGTAGTCATAGAAAGTTTCTGGGAGGTAACCTAAGATGCTCCAAGAAGGTAGGGGATGAGCTGAGGATTTTTATTTACTATGTACTCATGCTATTTTTTTCTATTAGAAAAATGTGAGTCTGGCCGGTGTGGCTCAGTGGTTGAGCATTGACCCATGCACCAAGAGGTCGCCGGTTCCATTCTAGTCAGGACACAGGCCCAGGTTGTGGGCCTGATCCCTAGTGGGGGGCATGCAGGAGGTGGCCAATCAATGTTCTCTCTTATCGATGTTTCTATCTCTCCCTTCCTCTCTCTCTAAAATCAATAGAGGAAAAAAAAGAAAAATGTGAAAATGCACACACACAGTGGGCTAGGTTTGCCATGTATAAAGGCATGAAGCCTTGGGGTAAGTGAGAGCTGAAACCTTTCTGGCAGGAGCTCTTTGTCCTAAATCATCTGCCCAGAGAGGCAGCTATTTATTTTTTATATCGCAAATGCTGGAGCTTGTGTAGCCCTCAGGCCTTCCCAAGCAACTGAGAATGAATGACTCGGCCTAAAAAGTAATGTGGCTGTTAGCCATGGAATAGGGAGTGGTGGCGGCTAGAGAAACTTAGATTTTTTTTTTTTTAAGTCTTTAAACTTTACTCCAGGTGTCAGGGTTTATTGCTTTCAAAGGCTCCAGTCCTGGAACCAGCCCCCAGCTCTCCCAAGAAAAGATTAAAGTAAACCCAGGAAAAAGCCAGGCGCTCAACCCAGTGCCACTGTTAATGGGCTTGAGCACTTTCTGATGCTTTGCTTGGGAAAGCAGAATTTCCTTGCTCAGTCAGTGCCTCAGCTAATTGGCCTCCATCTGACACTCTGGAGGGAGTGTCTGATTAGAAGCCACAGCTGCTTTGCTCATTATTTCTATTTAATAGCACCTGGCATCTCTGGGCGATGATGCCCGCTCAGGACCCAGGTCCTACACAGCCAACAAAAGTGCATTGCTTTGCAGCCCCTAGGAGTGAAGCTGTCTCCCCTAAAACTATCATCTTATGTAATTCCTGGCCCTGTGAAAGATGTTTTAAACTGACTCACCCTTGCTAGTTCCCTTGCTGCAAATTTGAAATGGTGTGCACTCAGTGAATTCACCTGAGAAGTTTGTTTTTACACTGAATAATCACATTGGACCTGTACCCCCACCTCCAGATAGTGTTCTTATAAATTAATACTCTGGTACCCTGGTTTGGGATCTAGAGTTGTTCAAGATAAGGGATCAATTACACTGTGTGGACAAGCCAGAATTCTTAGCCTAAAGGCTGAGGGCGAGAGGCCCCTTGAGGGAGACAGTTTTATCTTTCTGGCAGTATCAACATTCCCCATGAAAACTTTCATTAGCCCTTAGGAGCAGTTTATAATCCATCACTAAAAATACCTGCTAAATATAACACCTGTGAGGAAAAACTGTGAAAGACTGAAATAGGCGAAAAGATTTCCGAGTGTTCTCCAGCTCCCTTTTTGGTGATCTGATTCCTAAAAGTCTGTGCCTTTCCTAGTCTTTGTCTACCGTATTTTACAATTCTGTCCATTGTAGAAAACCGATAGCAATGCAAATAGTTGCAAATGATGTTGTCTTTAGAGATGCAATTGATTTGTGCCCAGGGAAGAAACGATTTATGCATCTATCAGCACATTTATTTCTGCATTCCTGATTACCTTTATATAAACCTGTTATTTGCATTTTCCTTTGAACCATTTTTTTTACATCTTAGTTTCCCTCAAGGAATGAGTTAAAAAGATCCTTTGACACATTTTCATTTTGTATTTGTAAGATTGTGATTTTATTTTTTTCCCCTATTGTCCTTTAACATACCTCATCTCCTTTTTCCTGACTGCAAAGGCAAAGTTTTAAACCCATATAGAAAGTGTTGATTCACTAGAGTGCCACAGCCTATAACCGGAAGCTACCCCAAACACCAGGGAGACAGCTGTAAGCAACGAAGTCAAGACAGCTGTGAGCCCTCTGCCATCTCCCTCCCTTTCCCACTCAAGTTCCACCTTGAGGGGGAGGCAGGAAGCTCTGACATTATTGCTGGAGGCTGCCTCTTGGCCTGCCCAGGGCCAGCTTTTTGCTGAGCTGAGGCCCATCTGGAACTGGCTGCGGCTAATTTTCAGGGTCAATTTCTAGTTATGCTTCCTCTCCACACTAGACACAGCCACTTCCTCTTTCAGCTGAGGACAGCAGAAGTTGAATGAGAGTTGAGCTCCCAGGGTGCCCCAGGGCGTTGCAACATCTGGGAACATGAGGGCAAGTAAGGAATGGGTGTTCTGGCAGGGATGGTCCCCAGGGTGTCCTGGGAGTAGCCTTTGCTTATAGAACAGCTTGAATTGAACACGTGCTGGACACCAAAGTATCACATGAATCCTCACAACAACTCTGAAGTAGAGAACTTTGGCATCTGAAACAGGATATTGCTAAGCAGGAGTAAACAGGCTCAGTCAGGGGCAGAGCTGGGTGGTTGTAAGACAAGCCATTTGGCCCTAAGAGTCTTGCTGCATGAACCAGGATCCCACCATGTGCTCTACTCATCTAGCTTCCAGACATTCCCATCCTACAGCTGAAGTGACCTGCCAAGCCCGCAGTGGCAGGGAGACAGGCAGGCTTTCTCTCAGCCTCCAGGCCATAGTCTCTGCTGTTCCAGTTGATTTTCCTAACAGGGATGGTCCATCCATGGCACTCAGAATCCTTTAGTGTCTGTTTCCCCAGCTTTACTCCCTTTCTACTTCCCTATCCTTACTGGACATTGAGACCCTCCATTCCCCCAGGGCACACGTTCTCCCTGTTCTCTCCTCCCTCCACACCCACCTCCCCCATTTGGCTTATCTAGGACCTGCTAGGTCTTTGAGGATTTTCTCCAGGATCATTGACTCCAGGAAGCGCACCTCTCCTACACCTAGTCTTTCACTCCCTCACACAGCACACCATGACCTACTTGGGGGGGGGGGGGTTCCTTCTTGATGCAAATCCCCTGACCCAGTGCTCTTCAACACACCTGAATCACCAGGGGATTTTGTTAAGATGTAGATTTTTAGGTTTGGGATGGGGCCTAAAACTCTACCCTTCCCACAAGTCCCCAGATGATGCCAAAAGTGTTTGCAGACCACGCTTGGAAGGGCAAGGACTTAGGTCAAGGGCCTTCCTGTACTTCTCAGATCCAGAATCACAAGACCCTACTCTAAATGTACTTTAGACATCTGCTTCTATGCCCACATCAGCACATTTGAGCCCCTTGCCTCAGCCAGACCCAAGGCCACAGAAACAGAGCCATAAGATGTGGCATTTATTGGCTCCAATCAATTTATGCTTAACCATCCTGCTCGGCAGGTACCAGCCTGTTTTGCCTCCAAGGATCTCAGGACTCATAGCAGGTAACTAGCAAAGCTGGGATTCTGCAGTGAAGGTGACCTTCACCCAGTGATAAGGAGAATGAATCAGGTCTGGGGTGAGGTTGGAGCCAGCTAAGGGCCAGCCCAGTCTGAGGGGCTTCACAGCACTCAGCAGAGGAAGCATAACTCCTTGGCCTGGAAAGGGGCCACAAGCTCCCTGGACACCATTCCTTTACTGGACATCCCAGGGGCTGAAGCCAGGGCCTTGGAGAGGAAGGCAACCTATGTGGGGAGAGTGACATGAATGTGTGAGAGGCAAAGATGCAGTTCCCCTCAGCAACAGGGCACACAAAGCAGGTCCCAGCCCTCCTGAGGCACCCAGGGCACACACACCCTCAGATGTGTTTCTCTACAGCAGCTAAAGGCCAAGGTGACCAGTGTCCAGACCACTGCTCTAGACCCAGTTGCCTCTGGCCTTCAGGCCTCTGGCATGTGGACATGTGGCTTCCTGCTTGCTGCCCCTGGGAAAAGAGGTAGAAGTCCTTTAGTCCTTTCCTCCCCTACCCTACCTCAAATCAGATCCACAGAATCCAAAGACTCTCAAGACCCTTTGCTAGTCTAGAAGTAGAGCTGGCAGGGCCCACCCCACTTTTGCCCTGGCCTCTTTGGAGACATGACATTATAGTTGTCCCTGGGAAGATAAGCCTTGCCCCCAGGAAGGACATGTGGCCCAAAGCCAGGGAAATGTAGGCTTGCCTTCACAAACCAGCCTGGCCTCTCCACTGGATAGACAGGCAGACACTACAGAGGCCAACAGTACTTAGGTTGTGTTACTTGAACCCATGGCCCTGTTTTATAGTCTGTCCCCTCCCCTACACAACCACTTCCAATTCACCCCCATCTGTAGTCACTGTACTACACCCCAAAGGTTACTTTCTTCTTTTATTAGGAAGCAGACACAGGTCACATCACAGGGTGGAAAGCAACCTGACGCCACTTGGCAAGACCCAGGACAACGGTGGCCAGAGTTAAGGATACCACCATTACCAGGCCTAACCCCAGCATCACAGAGGTGAGAGAAGAGGTCGACCCCTCCACACCATGGTCACCAGCCTTTCCCAGGAAGATCAGTGGCCCCACTGTGACATCTGCCTCTTCTGTCACTGAAAGATAAGACATCCAAGGGTCAACTTAGTCCCTCACCAGGAATCAGGTTAGGGGTTTTGCTCTCTCAGTGGGCTGAGCTAGGTTTTGTTTTAAGTGAGAAAACTCAAAGCTGCACCCTCTAGGGGTAAGCATCCTTAATGGGGGATAAGGGAGAAGAATGTCACCCTGAAGTGACAGCAGGTACCCTAGACTGAGGGGAGGGTAACAGCCTCATGGCCAACCTAAGACCTACCGTGCCTGCGGCTGCGGGAAGCAGACTCGGGCCACTGTCCCACCAGTCTCTTGGAACGACCCGGAATGCCACAGCTACCCTTGTTACAGCAGTGACAGATATCAGCAGCACCTTCTACCGGGGACCAGCTGAGGGAAAGACAAAAGGATAGACAACTGTGTTGCCTGCAGGAAGTAGTTTGCTAATCACATTCATGTTGGGGAACAGACACGAGGGTGGCCAATGAGGTTTTCTACCTAGTCATGCCTTACCTTATCTCCGCACTGAAAGCGTCAGTAACATTTTAAAGGGTAAAGGTAAAAGTTTGCAAAAGGCAGAAACTGTGGAAATTGTGTTGCTTGCATGACCTTTGCTCAGCCTTCTGCTGAGTACAGATAAGGATTATCTGGATTATCCGCAAGGCAATGGATAACCCAGCAGATGCAGGACGAGTACCAGACCAGTCCAACTGCAAAGTGGACAATGGGCCATGCAGAGTAGTCAGCAGGAACTGCCGGAAGCTAAAAGTAGAGTATATAACCAACACCCCAACCCTGATTCGAGGCTGAACCCTTTTCGGCTCAGCCCACCTGCACCCAGGTACATGCAATAAAGCCATTTTGCTCTACATTGGCCTTGTGTTGTAGATGTGATCTCCCACTGGCTCAGACCTTTTACTCACCTGTTGGAGGATTTGCTGAAGGAGCAGGCTTTGTTTAGTTGGTCTGGGACTTGGTAAGCCGAAGTGACCTTCAGATGGCAGGTGATATATATCTGGAAGTAAAAGCAGCTGTTACTAGGTGGAGTTCTAAGCTGTGTCAGTGACTTTAAAAGTCAGTTCTTATATAACCCTTAACCATTGTGGGGAGGGGAGGAAGAGCCTCGTTTTAGAGATGGGACAACAGAAGGTCAGAGATTAACTTGTCTAAAACTTCAGAGCAAGTAGCAAATTAGATTCTAAATTGGAACCCATCATCTTTATTGCCCCAGTCTTTCCCGAACTTGTCCAGTTACTTAGTGTGCCCAACCCAACCCATTAAGTTGGAATCTCAGGGCCAGGGCCAGGAATCAAGCCTAAAGGGACCAATATCCCCCAGACCAGCTGGGGTAGGTGGAATTTTGACAAGCCAGGGCTCAAGTCAGCTCTGGTTCTCTTGGCAGAGTCATCCTCAGCCAAGGTTCTATTTTATATTTTAGATACATCAACAGTCCACTGTGAACCCTGCAAGGGCATGGAATTCCATCACCTTCTCTCTGAAGTCTTCTGCAGAGTCACAAACCTTGGCCACCACCTAATGGTCAAGTATACAGGCAGGGAAACTATTTCAGGAACTTGAACAAGACAGGATGCACACCTATCTGCCCCACCAGAGAAGGGTTCTGGGGGTTCTGGGTCCTTGAGAGTCTCTGTTCAAGGAAGGGAACTGCTTTATCCTCAGCTTTTAAAAAAAATTTTTTTTTCTTCTTTACTTATTTTTAGAGAAAGAGGAAGAGAAAGGGAGAGAGAGAGAAACATCAATGAGAGATAACATTGATTGGCTGCCTCCTGTACACTCCCCACTGGGGGTTTAGCCCACAACCTTGGCAGGTGCCCTGACTGGGAATCGGACCAGCGACCTCTTGGTGCATGGGTCGATGCTCAACCACTGAGCCACACTGGCCGGCCTATCCTCAGCTTCTTCTCAGTACATTTTTCTGATGCTAACTGGGGCCTAAGATCCTAGGGTAGCTCCCCATTAGCTCTTGAATAAATATTCCTTCTCCCTTGTGCCATGGCCATAGTCAGCCAGGCCATTCAGCCCACCTTTGAGGGAGAACCCTCCCAGAGCTCAGGCTACCTCCCATTGATCAGCATTGTCCTCTGGTCTCTTAGTTACCTCCCAATCCCTGGAGATGCAGATACCAGCTCAGGCCATCACTTGTATAAAACCTTACGCCCATCCTTCCCACTGGACCACCTCTTGAAGTCAACCTCAACTCCCTATCCCCAAAAGGATCCTCTAGCCTATGACCCACAAGGTCACCAATGAGGGGACCAGGACCCTTTCTCAGAGTCTGTTCTCCTTTATCCCCAGGTCCATTCAACCCAGGACCTGTCATCAGAAGCTTCTAGACATCTCACTAACAGCTTTAATTCCTGCCCCTCCTGCTATCTACCAGTCTGTATCAAACTACTTCTGTCTTCAGAACAGAACTGCTCAGCGAGGTGAGGGAATATCAATGTGTTCTTCTACAAATTCACACTGCTTGCCCCTAAAAGCTTCCTAGCCTTTGAGCCTCTGGTTCAGTGGTTTGCAAACCTGACTGCTTATTAGAGTCACTGGGAGCTTAAGTGGCTTCTGATGCATTTTCAAGTAAAACAAGATAGACTAGTGGATGGATGATGATATAGTAAAATATTAATGGTAGAATCTACATGGTAAGTACATAGGTGTTTGCTATAAAATTCTTCCAGCAAAATGTTTGAAGATTTTCATAAGATGTTGGAAAAGGTGATGCCAGGCCCCACCCCAATTAAGTGAAAATATATGGGATTATATGCAAGTATCATATAATCACTTTCTAGGTGATTAGTAGAAAGCCAGAGTTGAGAACCCCTGCTTGACTCACTTTCCCCTCCTGACCAGCTATTCCAAACTTTACACCCCCATTTCTATCTCGGGAAATTTGTTTAAGAGCTACTTGGATTTTTTTTTTTTTTTTAATCCTCACCCGAGGACACTTTTCCATTTTTTGTTCAGACAGAGTGGGAGGGAGAGAGAGGAAGAAGAGAGATAGAGAGAGAAACATCCATGTGAAAGGGACACATGCGCGACCCAGCCAGGGGCCGGGGACAAACTGCAACCGAGGTCCGTGCCCTTAACAGGAACCGAACCCGGGTCTCTCTGGACCGCAGGCCGACGCTCTAACCGCTGAGCCAAACCGGCCAGGGCACTACTTGGATTTTTATTTGTAAGATTCTACCAGCACTTTCTGACTAGAGGCCAGTCCTACCTGTGCTTCCTGCCCATCTGTCCATACCTCAGGCATCAGGAGCAGTCCACATCTCAGCTCCCACCCCCTTCATCCCTTTAGCATCAAGCAGGCTTTCTAGCTTAGTGATTCTGAAGGGGTGGCCCCCAGAGCAGCAGCAGCAGCAGCAGCAGCCACTGGAGACTTGTTAGGAATGCAGACTCTAGGCTCCAGTCCAGACCTACTGAACCAGACCCTGGAGGTAGGGCCCAGCAATCTAGTTCAACAAGCCCTCCAGGTGATGCTGATGCATTCAGGTTTCAAAAAGTCACTCTGTATGAAAACAAGTTCATACCCACTTCCCTTGCCCTTTAGAAAGCCTCTAGGAAGGTTGACACCTGCTTTTGTCAAGTCCTTTACTCAACCCACCATCATCTGGGTTCTGGCCCTGCTGACCTTGGCAAGGACAAGATCAGTGACCTGGTCACCAAATGCCATGGTTGTTGGTGCTCATCTTATTTGAACTGTCAGCTAAGTCTCCTCGGTTCCTATTTTCCTACTTTGTTCTATTTCTAGGACCCCTGATTCTGTCTCTATCATTCATGGGTTTTCTGCCTATCTAAGGGATTGTGTCACCCATGCCTTCTCCTTGAAGGTCTCTCTAGAGCTCATGGCTTTATCTACTTGGCAAGCTGTAGAGTTACTAGGATGGGGGCAGAGCTATCGAGTTATTACTTGAGGAGACAGCTAGTGAGCTAAAGTAGCAGAGTAAGCCTGATCAGCCTGACCCGTAAAGTTCAGGCTTATTTCAGGGTATTAAAAAGGCATTACCATGTTTCTGGAGTCATTAGCAAAGTGAAACACATCCACTGTGAACTGGAGAGTCTCTGGCCCTGGTCTGGGTGCTTTGAAAGCAGATGAAGATTCGGAGAGGCCATCCACGAGACAACTTTGAAGAGAATAGGTAAAGAATGAAATTAGACATGAAAGGTGATGTAGGTCATTATTGATATGAGGTTTCCCCAGAAAGGCAGCCCAGCCCTCACCCATGGAAGTCCACGATGGTGTGATAAGGGGAGGTGTTCCAATTTGGTGTCAGTGTGGCCACACAGTGGTCCACGAACAGTCGCAGTGGCACGTGGCTGCCTGTGTGAACTTCGGCCTGGAGGTGGGCTATATCTCCCAGCTGGAAGGTGGGGGACCTCTTCTTAGAGCTCCAGTTCTCTGAAGGGCACAGCCAGGGGTGAGACACTCTCTCTGGCAGAGCTCTCCCTGCCAGCTCCCCGTACCAGCCCTCCTTGCTTACCCTCCATCAGGTATAGGGAGAAAAACAGCTTCTCTTCCGAAAACACCGTAGTCCTGAAGGGCACCCAGGTGGGCAGGATGGCATGGCTGCTCACGTTGCCCTTTCTGGGAAGAGAACAAGAGCTACCCACACGTGTTGTGGGGCTCACCCCATCTGCTTCCACATTAGAGGGGGTCTCACTTCTACCTCATTGCAAAGTCTTTAGCTGTGACCCAGCCAGACAGCTAGTCAAGGCAGCTGAAGAGACACATGAAGTCTGAGCCTGTCCCTTAACCTCCTGTACTCAACACCTGTGAGTGGGCCCTCCCAGCCGCGAGGACACCTGAGCTACAGCATGAAGACAGACAGCTCAAGTTACTTTGGTTTCCAAAACCACATCTGCTCCTTGTTGAGATTCACCCTGGAGGCTCAGGTTTGGGATCTGAGGCAGCAATCTCTCTCTGTACCACTCAGGATTCTTGAGGCCAGTCCTAGTGAAGGAAGTCCTTCAGAGATAAGTGCAGTTAGACCTCTGATTCTTGAGAAGCCAGTGAGATACTCTGAGTCTGTACTGGGACAGAAGTTCCCTGGAAACAGTCATGTCTCCAGACTTCTGCCCTGCTGACCCCATGGGGTCTCGTGGGAAGAGGTTACTTCAAGAATCAGACCTCAGCCAACTGGAGCTAGGATAAAGTATGTAAGCCTTTGGCAAGCCACCCCACACTGTCTGCAGCCATCAGGCCAGGTGAGCCAACATTCTCAGGTCAGTCCCAAGCAGAGCGATTTTGAAATGAGAGATGGCCATGATCCCAGGAAGGCTTCAGTCTCTCTGGCCAATAGGAGGGCAGGCTCAGAGTCCTGCCCTAGGCACCTCCATCTCCCATACCCAACATTGTCAGGCACCCAGCTCCTCCAGCTTTCCTTAGCTCCCTCAAGTCAGCTGCCACGGGTCAGATCTTATCTCATCCCAGTCTCCCAGCTGGGCCTACAAACTCCCTTCTGTCTCTCCTACCAGCTACCAGACAACCTTCCGGGTTGAAAATCAGTTCTTACCCATTTTGGTTGGTGCTTGGGGAGGGGTGCCTGCTAAACTGTGAGCCTGAACACCTTCACTGCATCTCTCAGCCCTTAGAACCTATCTGTGTCCCTCTCTTTATTAGGCTGTAGCCCCTACTAGTGACACGCGGCACTCCCCTGGGGAGTGGTTCTGCCTAGACTGTCTCAGCCCCACCTGTCCCAAGGCCCGATCCAGGATCTTCTTCTGGGAACCCCTCCCTTGATCCCTCTCCAGGCACATGACTCATCTCTGTGCCCTCATGGTATTAGCACCAACCTTCTCCCAGAGGGGAGGACAGGGATTGAGGCCTACATACTCTGCACTCAGCCCAGCACAGGACCCTGCATCTGTTATAAGCCACAGTCACCCTCTCCTCACACCTCAATACCCAAGTTTACAGGCTCTGCTTAGTGCTCAGGCCTTGAGGGGCTTTCCCCACCCACACACATGTACGGGGTTAAACTGCAGGGAAAGAGCAGATTGAGTTGGTCAGAGCTTGAAACCTCTCCCTACACTATTGAAAAAGTGTTCTGAACTCCAAGGGGTCCTGTGCTGGGCAGCCCTGTGGCTTTCACCAAGAGGCAGCTGTGGCCCAGATGCATTTCAGAGGCTCAGTAGACTCAGCAGGCCCCCCGACTCCACCCAGGGCTGAGGGCAGTGACCACAGCCCAAGCACTTCCACCTTCTTGCAGCCACACTGCCAGATGCTGCTGGGGGGGCTGTCATGATTGCCAAAGGGCCTTGGCACCCGGGGCAGCCACAGCTCCTCCCACACCGACCTGGGGAAGCGGCACTCAATGGGCACCTCCACGCGGTTAGTCCTCAGGATGGACAGGTTTCCAACAGGGCGGGGGTTGTGGAGCAGGAAGGTGCTGTACACCAGGGCATCCTCTGTCACCTGAAGGAAAGGGGAGGGTCAACCCCACCAGCTTCACTTGTCAGAGGTGGGCTCAACCTATGCAAGGGAGCAGGGAGGGAAGCCCACAGGAGGTGGACAGAACACAGGCCCAGGACTCGAAGCCTGCTTTGCTGCTGACCCATGGGAGGGCCTGGTTAGGTACCACCCTCACACCTCAGTTTTTTTGTCCCTGCAGTGTGCACTGCACTCAGATCCCTGAGCCAGAGGTGTTGGGCCTGTGTTCCCCTGCTCAGGCTTCCCTCCTCCAATATACACCCAGTTTCCTTTTTCAAGGGAGGCCTGGGGCCAAGAAAGCCCCCAGGATGAAGCCAGAAAGTTCCAGGAACTTGAACTCATTGCCTGCCACAGCAGTTAATACTCATGATTCCCTCCCTCTTCTGCCTATTCTCGCACCATTTCACAGAAAGCCAAATCGGTTCAGTGGTTGCCTGAGGCAGGAAGAGCACAGGCAGGAGCTACTTGCACCTTCCAATCAGCTTCCCAGGAGATCACCTGGACCCAGTGGCTGCCTGGCCCACCCTAACCCCTCAATCTTCAGGGGAGGGTCCCAGTTTTCTATTAAAGAGTGCCCCAAATGGATCAGCTGCATAATTTGTGGGGCCCATTGCAAAATGAAAATGTTCAAAAGTTAAGAATTCCAGGACAACAGGGTATTAAACCAGCGTGGGCCTGTGGGACTGCACAGGTATCATTCCCAACAAGCCCTGGCCCCAGGTGATCCTTATCTGACAAGACTGGGAAACCAATCATGGGAAAGACTGCACTTGTCAGGCTAGTGGAGTCATCTGGGATCTTAAAGATACTGATGTCTGGCTCCCACTTCCATTCTGATTTAGTAAATGATGTGGGAACCGGGAGTTTTAAAAGCCCCAACTTAGTCTTAGCAGCTGAGTCTAATGCACAGGGTTTGGGAGTTACTAAACAAAAACAATTCCTTAAATAACTACTGCACCTCTCTGGCTTCCCTGCCCTCTCCACAGGGATACAAGGGGCCAGGAGGCCACAAGGCAAACCCTGGGAACCACACCTAAACCCAGAGCTCCAGGTGGAGGGCTCCAGGGGTGAGCTTGTCCCACCCCAGCCAAACTCCAAAGATTTAAGTCCAGACCTGGGTGGGCAGAAGTGGGGGCCCCCTGATGGAGGGCAGGACAGGTTCTCCATGAACTGAATGAAGTTGGTCCAGGGGACTGTGGACCAGCTAGGGATCTGTGCCCAGGCCAGTCCTGCCTCGCTAGAAGGCCCCTCCTGGTTGGGGTACAGCAGTTTCATTATAATGTTGATGAGATGCCCTATTTAAATCAATTAGCCTGTGGTAAAATTGGTTTCATTATAGGTCATTTTACTGAAAGTCACAGAAACTATTCATGACGTTAAATGAGGACTTACTGTATCTGTCTCCCCCACACCCCACCTCCACTTGAGGGAAGCAGTCTGGCCTGGACTACTCAGCTCTCCCCCTAAACATGCCTCCCACATTAAGCCTCCACTCCCCAGTCTGGCCCAAAATGCACCGCCCCTCTGGACTCCACCCACCTACCTAGTTTGGGCAACTAAAGGCAAGAACTTACCCCCAGCCTGTCCTCTTATCACCAACACCCAGCTTCAGGCCTCAGCTGCTCCTCCTCCCACCCCACAAGTGACAGGGAGCTGACCTCATCCCACCTTGCACTGGCTCTGAATCCACACTCCCCATGTCCTCCCACTGAAGCCAAGGCCACCAAGGGGGCCCAAGCCTCACCTGCAGGCTGTTGCCACACTCATGTAGCCCAACCTCAAACCTGACCACATCGTTGCTGTCCATAGAGACCAGAGGCTCACATTCCCCAGGGCCCAGGGTAAGATCTGCAGGCCTGATGAGCTTTCCGGTGCCAAAAAGATCTTTGCTGACAGTGACCACGAGCTGGGCCTCCAGACACTCCACCACAACGGGGGGGCTCCCACCCTGCCAGAGAGGCTGGGAGTAGCACAGCTCCATGCCTCCCCAGAGCAGAAAGCAGATGAAGAGCCCACAGCGAAGCGCCATGACGCCTACAAACACTCCTACTAGTAACTGGTGGGCAGCCACCACCTGCCATCTTATACCCTGGATGAAGGCCACTCACAGCTGGGCTCCCACCTGCCCCCCTTCCCCAGCCAATCCAGTCAGCTAGGCCCTTCTACTCAAATTGGCCCCCCATGCAGCAGCATGAGCATCACCTGGAGCTTATTAGAAATGCAGTCCACTGGGTCAGAATCGGTTTTTCACTGTCTCCCCAAGTGATTTGTAGTCGTATTAAAGTTTGAGAAGTGTGGGCTGGCAGCCTAGTCAGTCATAATTTCTCATCCCTTTCTACTCCAACCCCACATGTCCACCCTTTGGTGGCCCTGCTCTCATAGCCACCAAGGGCCACCAAGGGAGCTAAGAGCTGTCCCAGGTTGATGGGGGTGGCCAAAAGGTCTTGATTGAAGGATTCTTGATTGAAGAGTGGGGAGAATTTTTTTTCTAATTCTCAACCAAGGATATTTTTCCATTGATTTTTTAGACAGAGTGGAAGGTGGGGCGGGGGGGCGGGGGGGAGAGAGAAACATCAATGTGAAAGAGACACATCAATTGGTGCCTCCCACAGGACCCCAATCCTGGCCAGGAGCAAACCTGCAACCCAGGTACTTGCCCTTGACCGGGAATCAAACCTGCGACCCTTCTGTCCATGGGCTGACACTCGAACCACTGAGCCAAACTGGCCAGGGCAAAGGGTGGGGAGAATTTGATCAGAGAAGACAGGGAGCTCATTCCAAGTGAGAACAGGAGGAGGCTGGGGAATTTTATGGGCTGCTGCCCAACATTATGGAAGATAGGAGGGGAGGTCAGTTCAGGGAGAGGTAGCTGTGTGAATAGAGGTGTAGAAAGAGCACTGGATGAGGATGGGCTTGGGGGGGAAACCCAGGAACTTAGAGTTTCTGGAGCCTCAGATTGGGGGTAGGGGCAAGAGTGGCAGTGTAGAGGGCTGGGGAAGATCATGAAGGTGCTGGCTGAGAGGATGGATTTTACTCTGTGGCTGAGAAACACCACAGAAGGGTACTGAATCAGGTGAGTGATCTGGCTAGCTCTGCCTGGAAACTACAGGACTGGAGTCAAGGGTCAGGGGATGGAGAAGAACTGACAGGGTCAGCGTTTCCTATGACCTACTCTGCTAAACCTGGGTGAAACTTCTTCAGGAGGGAAGGAGAAATACAAAAATTAATGGCACTTAATTCCTAGGGGTAGAAGTGTGTTCTCACTTGCAAGTGCATGCTTGTAAAGTAATAGAACCATAAATTTAAGTTGCTAAAGCACCCCATCAGTTTTTTTGTTGTTGTTGTAGGTTTTTTTAAATTTTTATTTTATTTATTGATTTTCAGAGAGAGAGAGAGAGAGAGAGAGAGAGAGAGAGATTGGAAGAGAAAAAGAGAGAGAGAGAGAAGCATCAATTTGTTGTTTCATGCATTCATGCATTCATTGATTGATTCTTATATATGTCCTGATCAGGGATCGAACCTGCAACCTTGGTTTGGGAGGATGCTCTAACCAACTGAGCTACCCAGCCAGGGCCTCTTGTGCATTTTTTTAATACTCTAGTTTATTTGTGGGAAAATAAATAAATGGAGGGAAGAGATTACCCCTACAACTTCCTCTATCGATCAGCATGGGAGTGGAGGTGTGTAGAGACAGCCAACAGAGAAAAACAGGTAGGAACTCAGAGCTCAGGCTCCAAGCTCACCTGGGTGGTGTACAAGCTCTCCTCTCTGGGTTTTCTGCCCATGAGGCCAAGAAAGAAGGAGCCAGCTGTGACCTGAGGCCCCTAAGGGACAGCTAGCTGAGAGACTGCCTTAGGAGTGGAGGTCCACTGAGGAAGGGGCATCTCCATGCTTGTTACTCACAACTGTGTTTTCAGGTTGTGCTGGCAGTAGGGTGGGGTGGGCTGGTGATGAGAGATCAGGCTCTCCCTGAAGCCTCACATCAATCCCCTCTTGCTCTCAGAGCTAATCCCCCTTAGAAGACTTCAGAAAAAAAAGATATAAAGAAATTGGTGAGGGTAGGGTGAGGCATGTATTGGTGTGGGGAGTCTGGATGAGGATTGGGGTGTCTTTATGCACATGGAGTGGTGGTAAGCATATGGTGGGGTGCTTATGTTTTCCTTTTTTGAAAAGAGAACTAGAGACACCCCCATCAGGAAGCATGACCAACCCAACCCAACCCAGATTCTGGGTCTTTGAATTTTTGAGAAATGCTACCCTCTAGTGGCCAAAGTGCATAAAAGGCCTGGTCACCAGTCCAGAGCATAGCATTTTCCTTAAAATTCCTTATTGTCTAGATGTTGGTTTCTAAGTACTATTTTTTGTAAAAGTAGGACCCAGGGCTCCTTGGAAAACTTGCTGATTCCAGGCTAGGGCCGGGAAAACACAAGGAGACTCTGAAATATCTTGTTAAGCCAAAAACAAACAAACAAACACCAAATGCTCACAAAATGACAAGGAGGTGTGAAAAGAACACAGGAGCCAAATTGAATGGTGATGGTGGTGGTATGGGGGAATCCCACTGGCCAAATTGGGGACAACTATGTATCAAAATGAGCAGAACAATAAAAACTACATACTGAATAAAATAAGAATCCATGAGCATCCATGCTGCTGCTGATAAATACCTATATAAAAACACATAAGTGGGAAAACTTTTTCCATAAAAGGGAAACTTCCTTACAGTAGAATGCCAGGTAATAACCATTTGCAATCATCATAGTAATAATAGATTCAGGCAAGAACTATCAGTGCATGTTAAAAATTAGTTGATGGCATGATGGAGATATTAGTTAAATCTATGGTGGTGATAATTTTGCTATATATAAATGTATCAAATCAATGTGCTGGACACCTTAAACTTATACAATGTTATATGTCACTTATATCTTGATAAAGCTGGGGGCAAAGTTCTGGAGATGGATAGTGGTGATGGTTGCACAACAATGTAAATGTACTGAATGCCACTGAATGGTACACTTAAAAATGGTAAAAATGGCCCGGCCCGTGTGGCTCAGTGGTTGAACATCAACTCATGCACCAAGAGGTCCCAGTTTGACTCCCCGTCAGGGACATGCCCAGGTTGTGGGCCCGATCCCCAGTGGAGGTATGCAGGAGGCAGCCAGTCGATGTTCTCTCTCATCAATGTTTCTATCTCTCTCTCCCTCTCCCTTCCTCTCTCTCTAAAATCAATAAAGAAAAAAAAAATGGTTAAAATGGTGCCCAGCCGGTGTGGCTCAGTGGACTGAGCGTCATCCCATGGACTGAGAGGTCCCGATTCTGAGATGTGCTGCTTTGATACCCAGTCAGGGCCCATGCCTGGGTTGCGTGCTCAATCCCCAGTAAGGGGCATGCAAGAGGCAGCCGATTCATGTTTCTCTCTCACATCAATGTTTCTATCTCTCTCTCCCTTCCTCTCTCTCTAAAAAAAAAAAAAAAATCAATAAAACTTTTTTTTTTTTTAATTTTAGAAAATTACTGTTTAATGTGCACCGGTGCTGGCCTAGCAGAGTCACCTCCAAAGGCTGAGCCTCGAGCCCGGGTTCCAGCTGCCTTTTATACATGATAAGCTTCTGGGTATTTGGGGGCTTTCTAGTTCCGCTCAATAAAACATACTTTTTTTTTTTTTTTTGGTACGTGCCCCTAGCAGGAACTGAACCGGGACTGTCTGGTCCGCAGGCCGACGATCCAACCACTGAGCCAAACCGGCCAGGGCGATATAGCATACTTTTTAAAATAGTTAAAATGGGCCCTGGCCAGTTTGGCTCAGCAATTAGAGCATCGGCCTGCGGACCAGAGAGTCCGGGGTTTGCTTCCCACTAAGGGCACGTACCTCGGTTGCAGTTTGTCCCCGCCCCGGTTGGGGTCGTGTGGGTGGCAACCACTCGATGTGTCTCTCTCACATCGATATTTCTCTCTCTCTCTCTTCCTCCCTCTCTCCCTCCCGCTCTATCTGAAGATAAATGCAAAAATGTCCTCGGATGAGGATTAAAAAAAAAAAAAGTTAAAATGGTAAATTTTATGGTATGTATATATTACCACAATAAAAACAATAAAACTATTTGATGGAAGTTTGAATGCATTGTCTCAAAGTTTCTGACATCAAGTGCCTTCTGATGTGAGGGGATGATGCCCAGTGTTTAGAAAAAAAGCATGTTTGTATATGTACATAGGTATATGTGTATGTGTATATATGTGTACGTACATATATATAGACACATACATATACACACAAATGTAAAGAGATACAGAGAGAGAAAGAACATATGTAGCAAAATGTTCACATTTGCTGAATCTGGGTAAAGGGTAAACAGAATTTCAAAATAAAAAGTTAAAAATAAACCCTAAGTCAAGTGAAAGAGAAAACAATGTGATCCATTTTCAGAAGAAGGCTAGTAACCAGGTTTCAAAAGCAACTTCTGAAACAAAATATAAGAATACTAGGCATAAAACAAACAAGAGATCTGTAAGATCTTTGAAAAAAAATTTATGAAACTTTATTGAAAATCATCAAAGAATACCTAAATGCACAGAGAGATAATCCCTATTTATAGATGGGAAATACAATATCATAAAGTTATCAATTCTCCAAAAATTAACCTATAATTTCTATCAAAATTCCAACAGGTGTGTGTGTGTGTGTGTGTGTGTGTGTGTGTGTGTGTAAGTAGAACTTGAGAAACTGATTCTAAACTTTGTATGGAAAGGCTAAGGGCCAAGGAAGCTAAGACTTTTGAGATCTTGCTTCCTGGCGTATATAGTCAGTTTGGCTCAAATAAATTCTTATAAAATTTTTCTACAGGTTTGGACATTTCTTACATCGACATTTACTTGGCATAGTTGGCAAAATTCTGAAGAAGCACACCCAGGACCACTCTGCAGACCCAGACCCAGCGTGAGGTACAAGCAAAGGCCCATTGTGCCCCACCTACTCTCCATTTCATATGGGGTGGATGTGGCCAGCTCCAAGGACACAAATATTTTAAATCCCTGGCCAGTGTGGCTCAGTTGGTTGGGCATCGTCCTGTGTACCAAAAGGTTTTGGGTTTGATTCCTGGTCAGGGCACATACCTAGGATGCAGGTTCGATCCCTGGTCTGGGGAATTACGGGAGGCAACTGATCGATGTTTCTCTCTCACGTTGATGTTCCTCTCTCTCGCTCCCCTCCCTTTACCTCTCTCTAAAATCAATAAACATATCCTTGGGTGAGGATAAGAATTTTAAAAAGGTCATTTGACTGCCATCTGGAGATTTTATTGGAAAAGACATCAAATAAAAGACACTTTCCAACTTTATTGAAAGGAACCTTATCAGGCACCTAACTGCGAATAGATATCTACCCTGTCTGTGGACATGAAAAACTCCTCTAGGATGGGAAGCTGCTGAAACCAGAGGTAGACAGCTATCCCAAGACACTGACAAGGCCTGTAAAACCTATAGATTGATAGTGAATTCAGAATCCATTTTGTCTTTACGTGTCTGCTAATTATATTAGACATAATAATAGTTATATTTGTTCTTTGGTTTTTTCTATATAGTCTAATTGTTTATGATTACTGAGTATGTATAACATAACTGTTAAAAAAGAGTAAAACAACAATATGAGAGACATTGTAACAGATATTAAGACATATTATAGGCATGGTAATTAAAGCAGAGTGCTGTTAGGATAAAAAAAATAAAATAAAATAATGAAATAGACAACAGAGACCAAAGCAGCCACTTGTATACGTAGAAATAGGATACACGACTGAGGGAACAGATGGACAACTCAAGAAAAGCTGTAAAAATTATTATACATATGGGAAAAAACTGGATTTCTATTTCATACATAAAAATGAATTCTAGCCCAGGCGGTGTGACTCAGTGAATTGAGTGTCGTCCCATGGACTGAGAGGTCCCGATTTCCGGTCAGGGCACATGCCCAGGTTGTGGGATTGATCCCCAGTCGGGGGCGTGCAGGAGGCAGCCGACCAATGTATCTCTCTCACATTGACGTTTCTATCTCTCTCTCCCTTCCTCTCTGTCTAAAAAGTCAATAAAATCGTATTTTATTTTTTATTTATTTTTTCCTTTATGGATTTTAGAGAGAGAGGAAGGGAGAGAGAGAGAGATAGAAACATTGATGAGAGAGAACATCGATTGGCCGCCTCCTGCATGCCCCCATTGGGGATCGGGCCCATAACCTGGGCATGTGTCCTGACCAGGAATCGAACCGGCAACCTCTTGGTGCATGGGTCGATGCTCAACCACTGAGCCACACCAGCCGGACTAAAAACATATTTTTAAAAAATAAAAATGCATTCTAGATAAAGAGCTGACTGTGAATGAAAAAAACTTGAAAACTTTCAGAAGGAAATATAACTTCCTAGGGCAGAGTGAGGTGGAATGTATTTGCTAAATATGACCCCCACTCCCTCCATCAAAAAAACACAAGTCATAAAAGAAACATGACTTTTTAGGCCACTTTCATAAATTATGATAAAAATAGCTATAGTAATTACCATTTATCACTTACGATATGCTGGTACTAGGCTAAGTACCTTAATCCTTATACCCATCTAGGAAAGTGTCATTGGCCTCATTTTACAGATGTGGGAACAAGCACTCAGACAAATTGTACCCAAGGTCACATAGATATCAAGGACACAAACCAAGATTCAGCCCCAAGTCTATCGGGCTCCAGTTCCTGTCCCTTTGTCTCTAAACCTTTGTCTCTAACACCCAATGTGTGTGTTGGTGGAGATACACCCAGATAAATAACTCTGATACAAACAAATGTTAAGGTATATATGACCATCTTCCCAGCTAGTTCATATTAGATATTCAGCAGGTGCTTGAAAAATAGGACTTTCTGCCCTGGCCAGTTTGGCTCAGCAGTTAGAGCATCGGCCTGTAGACCAAAGGGTTGCAGGTTCAATTCCAGTCAGAGTCTTGAGGGAGGCAAACAATCTCTCTCTCTCTCTCTCTCTCTCTCTCTCTTTCCTTCCCTCCCTCCTACTCTCTCTAAAAATCAATGAAAAAATACTCTCGGGTGAGGATTTAAAAAAAAAAAAAGGACTTTTCTTTATGCCTGTCACCCTGGGAAGACAAAACAGCTGGGGTGTGATAGAGAATAAGAATAGCCACAAATTGTGGGGCAACTGGAATTTGCTAGACACACCTGTGCACACACCACTGATTCTATGCCATTAGTTAATTCTGTAGCTGGAGGGATCCTGATGGACTAAGATCTGGTATATATATATTTTTTTGTTACAGAAGTTTCTCCTTTTTCCCCCATTGACACCCTCCTCCTGATCCCACCCCACCACCCCCAGTATTATTATCTATGTCCATTGTTATGCGTACATGCATATAATTTCTGTGGTTTATCTCTTCCCTCCCCCCGTCCCCCTCTTTTGAGGTTTGTCAGTCTGTACCCTACTGCTATGTCTCTGGGTCTGTGTTGTTCATCAGCTTGTTTTGTTCATCATATTCCACAAATAAGTGAGATCATGTGATATTTGTTTTTCTCTGATTGGCTTGTTTCGCTTAGGATAATACTCTCCAGATCCCTCCATGTCGTCTCAAAGGATAAGAGATCTTTCTTTCTTACAGCTGCAGAGTATTCCATTGTGTATATGTACCACAGCTTTTTTTTTTTTTATCCTCACCCGAGGACATTTTTCCATTTTTTGTTCAGATAGAGTGGGAGGGAGAGAGAGGAAGAGAGAGAGAGAGAAACATCGACGTGAAAGGGACACATCGAGTGGCTGCCTCCCGCACGACCAACCAGGGCCGGGGACAAATTGCAACGGAGGTACGTGCCCTTAGCGGGAACCGAATCCGGGTCTCTCTGGACTGCAGGTCAACGCTCTAACCGCTGAGCCAAACCGGCCAGGGCTGCACCACAGCTTTTTTATCCACTCATCTATTGATGGACACTTGGGCTGTTTCTAGATCTTAGCAATTGTAAATAGTGCTGCTATGAACATAGGGGTACATATATTCTTTCTGATTGGTGTTTCAGGCTTCTTAGGATATATTCCTAGAAGTGGGATCACTGGGTCAAATGGCAGTTCAATTTTGAATTTTTTGAGGAAACACCATATTGTTTCCATAGTGGCTGCATCAGTCTGCATTCCCACCAGTAATGTACTAGAGTCCCCTTTTCTCCACACCCTCGCCAGCACTTGTTGTTTGATGATTTGTTGATGGCAGCCATTCTGACAGGTGTGATACCTCATCATTGTTTTAATTTGCATCTCTCTGATGATTAGTGACGTTGAGCATTTTCTCATATGTCTCTTGGCCATTTGTATGTCCTGTTTGGAGAGGTGTCTATTTAGGTCCTCTGCCCATTTTTTTTTTTTAATCCTCACCTGAGGACATTTTTGCATTTATCTTCAGATAGAGCAGGAGGGAGAGAGGGAGGAAGAGAGAGAGAGAAACATCAATGTGAGATACATCGATTGATTGCTACCCGCACCACCCCAACTGGGGCTGGGGACAAACTGCAACCGAAGTACATGCCCTTAGCGGGAATTGAACCCGGACTCTCTGGTCCGCAGGCCGACACTCTAACCGCTGAGCCAAAACGGCCAGGGCCCTCTTCCCATTTTTTAATTGAGTTCTTCGTCTTCCTTTTGTTGAGTTATATGAGTACTCTATATATTTTTGTAATTAACCCCTTATCTAATGTATCGTTGGCATATATATACATATTTTTAAATATGTTTTTTAATTGATTTTAGAGAGAGAAGCAGGGAGAGGGAGAGAGAAAGAAACATCAATCGGCTGCCTCCTGCACGCCCCCTACTGGGGATGGAGCCCACAGCCCAGGCTTGTACCCAAACTAGGAATCGAACCAGCGACCTTTCAGTGCACAGGGCGATGCCCGGCCACCTAAGCCATACCAGCCAGGGCAACATTTGGTATAGTTTTTTGTTCAGTGGCTGAGGTGAAAAGAAATTTAGGGGTATAAAAGAAAAGGGGCTCTGTGGTATGTGGTAAACTTTTCACTATTTCATTATTAAATGTCAAATGGTATATAAAATTTACAGCCCACTTGACCAACTTTGTGACTTTGAAATGTTTTTATTGATTTTTTTTTTTTTTTTTTTAGAGAGAGAGAAACATTGATGTGAGAGGAAAACACCAATCGGCTGCCTCCTGCAGCTCCCTCCACTGGGGATTAAGCCCACAACCCAGGCACATGCCCTGACCGGGAATTGAAGGAGGACCTCTCAGTCCATGGGGCGATGCTCAATCCACTGAGCCACACCAGCTGGGCAACTCTGTGGCTTTGATTACAGCTAAGGAAAATGGATATTTTTCAAAATTTTGTACAATGTTTTGGCTTGTTATTATAGTGTTCAAAAATTGCCTTAAAAAATAAAATAAAAATGAAATCCACTCCCTCCCAGTCCCAACCCTTGTTAACAGTTTGTGGTGAATCCTTCCAGACATGTTCTTCTAGGCATATACAATCATTTCAAAATACACTTGCTAAATGCAATGTGGTATCCTGGACCGGATCCTGGAACAGAAAAAAAAGACATTAGTGGGAAAACTGGTAGTATGCCAATAAAATCTGGAGTTTGGTTAATATTAATGTATCAATGTCAATTTATCAGTTTTGACAAATGTATCATGGTTATGTAAATTCTTGTTAACATTAGAGGAAACTAGGTGAAGAATACATAAGAATTCAGTGTACCATTTGGCAACTTTTCTGTAAACCTAAAATTATTCCAAAAGAAAAACTTTATTTTTAAAATAGGAATCATATTCTACAATATTATGCAAATTGCTTTTTCACATTACAAGATGTGGGGACATCTTTCATGCTGAAATCACTTCTTTTTTTTTTGATGGCTGAATAGAACATCATTATATGGATGCACCACAATTTATTCAAACAACATCCTCTTGCTAAACACTTCGATGGTTGCAATTTTTCCGCTGCTACAAACTAGAACTTCCTTGTATGTCTATCTTTCCATGTTTGCACAGATATTTCTGTAAGATCAGTTCTTAGAAGTGGATTTGTGGGTCAAAGTTATGTATATTGAAATTTTTTCATAGAGCCCAGCAGGTGTGGCTCAGTGGATTGAGCGTCCTCCCATGCACTAAGAGGTCACCGGTTGGATTCCAGGTCAGGGCACATGCCCAGGTTGTGGGCCCAATCCTCAGTGGGGGGCATGCAGGAGGTGGCCAACTGATGTTCTCTCTCATCGATATTTCTCTCTCTCTCTCTAAAAGTCAATAAAGAAAAAAAATCAATAAAAACATATTTTAAAAAATAACTCTCCTACTTTAAAAATAATAATAGCCCTGGCCGGTTTGGCTCAGTGGTTGGAGTGTCGGCCTGCGGACCAGAGAGTCCTGGGTTTGATTCCAGCTAGGGCACGTACCTCTGTTGAGGTTTGTCCTTGGCCCCAGTTGGGGTCGTGTGGGTGGCAACCAATTGATGTGTCTCTCTAGCATCGATGTTTCTCTCTCTCTCTCTCTTCCTTCCTGTCTCCCTCCTGCTCTATCTGAAGATTAAAAGGTCTGAGCCGGTGGGAGATCACATCCTCAACGTAAGGCCAGTGTAGAGAAAGGAGCATTTTATTACACCGGTGGGCTGTTACACGGGCGGGCTGGGGGGGTATAGCTTCCCCAAATCCTCAGCCCCAAGCTTCCTTTGTTCTTTGCTTATATAGGCACAAACTACAGAAAAAAAAAAACTACATTCAAAAAAACCCACATTCTCTTGGCACCGCGTAATTGGTGTCTGGGTTGGTAGGAGATGTCTCAGAGGTAAGGAGTCTGCTCAGGCAGAGGTCAGGGCCATCATTAATCTCTTTTTTCTTATGGTTCCTCTGAGTTTCTCAAGGCCTTCATTAACCCCTTATCTTTGGGTTTCTCAAGGCCCTTATGTTTACAAAAAAGAAACTGCCAGGGTGCGTACGTGCAGTAACTGAGGGTCAGAATGGAGTTTAGTTTTGTTAAAACATTATTAACCCTTTCAAAGATAAATGCAAAAATGTCCTTGGGTGAGGATTAAAATAATAATAATTAAAAAGATACATAATTTTTTCATAGATACTGCCACGGAACCTATTTTTGTTCCCGCCAACCTTATAGGGCCATGTCTGACTCCCCCGCCCCCTCGAACACACCTGGCCTTTACACTCGTTATCCCTGATGTCCATACAATACAAGCAAATGGGGGGAGTATTCTTCATATTATATGCCCTACCCAGCAGGTTATTGTGTGGGGTACATTCTCTGCCAGCTCTGGGTATGACCATGTTGTGCACGCTGAGATCTAGGTCAAAGGCACTTGTGTACCTTTCTCAGGGGTCAAGCTGCGCAGACTATGTTTCTTGAAGCAAAAGACTATTTGAACACTTTCCAAGAGGCTGTGTGTGTGCTTGACTGACAGGTGTTTAGACCATCTGCTCACCTGCTACAGTCAAGGGTGTGGGGCTGAAGTTTCAGGAGCATCACACTTTTTGAACAGAACTGTGAGCGTGGAGAGTGATGGGGACTGCTAATTTGGAGAAGGTGCTTAGGAAAGGACATTCTGAGGGAGTGACATTTGAATGAGGTGAGGGAGTGAGTTGTGCAAATATTTAGGGAAAGACAGATCCAGGCCAAGGGAATTGCAAGGGCAAATAACAAGCCTGCTCCTACCTCAGGCTTGCAGGAGCAGGCTTATATGTTCAAAGAATGGCAAGGAGGCCAGGATGGCTGAAGAAGAATGAATGAGAGAGGGAGTGATGGGAAGTAAGCTCAGAGAGATGGCCAGGGACCAATTCACGAAGGACCTTGTGGGCCTTTAGATCTCATTCTATTGTGAAGCCACTCAAAGATGAGAACAGAAAGGTAACAGGATGTGATTTACCTTTCAAAAGGACACCTGGGCCCTGGCCAGTATTTCTCAGTGGTTAGAGCATCGGCCCTGCTCACCAAAGGGTTGTGGGTTCGATCCCCAACCCCGCTCCGAAGTGTGTGGGAGGCAGCCAATCCATGTGTCTCTCTCATATCGATCTTTCTCTCTCTCTCCCCCCACTCCCTCCCTCCTTACCACTCTCTTTTAAAAAATCAGTGGAAAAAAATATCCTCGGGTGGGGATTAACAAAATGACACCTGGTCACTGCAGAGAATGTATTTCAAGGGCAAGCGTGAAGCAAGGAGACCAATCAGGCCACTGTAGAAGTCCAGGCGCAATATGGCAGTGGCAAGCATTAGAGCAGCGTTTCTCAACGTTTTAGGCCAGATCATTCTTCATTGTGGAGTCCTGTTCTGTGCATTGCAGGATGTTTAGCAGAATTTACCCAGCTGTGACCACAAATTATTTATCCTCCCAGCTGTGACAACGAAAAATGTTTCTAGAAGTTGTCAAATGTCCCCTAGGGGGCAGAATTACCCCAGTTGAGAAATACATTACTGAATTTAATGACACGGAGGAGGAAGAGGTATGTTATTTTTTTATTCTTTATTTTTTGGTACATGCCCCTAGCGGGAACCAAACCTGGGACTCTCTCAGGTCCGCAGGCCAACACTCCAACCGCTGAGCCAAACTGGCCAGGGCAAGAGGTATGTTTTGAAGGTAAGGCTGAAAAGATTTGCTAATGGATGTAAGAAAAAGAAGAATCAAGAATGACTTCAATTAATAAATAAAATGTGATATATACCTACAATGGAATATTATTCAGCTTTAAAAGGAAGGAAATTCTGACACGTGCGATAAACCTTGAGGACATTAGGCTAAGTGAAATAAGCCAGTCACAAAAGACAAATACTGTGTGATTCCACTTATATGAAGTACTTGGAGTGGTCAAATTCATAGAAACAGAAAGTAGAGTGCTTGTTGGAGGAGGAATGGGCATAGAGTTTTAGTTTTGCAAGATGAAAATGTTCTGGAGATTGGTTGTACAACAATGTGAATATATTTAACAAGACTGAACTGTACACTTAAAAATGATTAAGATGGGCCCTGGCCGGTTTGGCTCAGTGGTTAGAGCGTCGGCCCTCGGACCAGAGAGACCTGGGTTTGGTTCCCGCTAAGGGCACATACCTCGGTTGCAGTTTGTCCCCGGCCCCAGATGGGGTCGTATGGGTGGCAACCAGTCGATGTGTCTCTCTCACATGGATGTTTCTCTCTCTCTCTCTTCCCCCCTCTCTCCCTCCTGCTCTATCTGAAGATAAATGCAAAAATGTCCTTGGGTGAGAATAAAAAAAAATGACAAAGATGGGCCCTGGCTGGTGTGATTCAGCGGTTAGAGCGTCAGCCCACGGATCAATGGGTCGCGGGTTCGATTCCAGTCAAGGGGACGTACCTCGGTTGAGATTTGTCCCCAGCCCTGGTTGGGTTCGTGCGGGAGGAAGCCGCTCGATGTGTCCCTTTTATGTTGATGTTTCTCTCTCTCTCTCTCTCCCTCCCACTCCATCTGAACAAAAGTGGAAAAATGTCCTCGGGTGAGGATTAAAAAGAAAAATGATTAAGATGGTACATTTTATGTTGCATGTATTTTACCACAATTAAAAGTAAAATTAAATTTAAAAAAATAGCCCTGGCCGGTTTGGCTCAGCTGTTGGAGTGTCGGCCCGTGGACCAGAGAGTCCCAGGTTTGGTTCCTGCTAAGGGCATGTACCTCGGTTGCAGTTTGTCCCCGGCCCCGGTTGGGGTCATGTGGGTGGCAATCACTCAATGTGTCTCTCTCACGTCGATGTTTCTCTCTTTCTTCCTACCTCTCTCCCTCCTGCTCTTTCTGAAGATAAATGCAAGAATGTCCTCGGGTGAGGATAAAAAAATATATATATATTTTTAAATATTGTGTTAAAAAAAATAAATGCAGTTTCTGGCCAACAGAGTCTGCTTGATTCTCAGAATGTGGCAGCTGCTGCCAGAAGATTCCTCTGGGCATTGGTTGCCCAGCACAAGAACACTTCCCCTTGGGGTGTTTCTGCCTTGGCAGCCCTTAGGCCCTAGGCTGCTTCTGAAAGAAGGTGCTGGGCAAACATAACGGCATTCTGGTTCTGATCATACAAAACTCTCCTTCCAACACCAGTACTTCACCAAACATGCTCCCTATAGTTGTCTATGGAAAGATCAAAGAGTGAAACTTCAGTGACCCTAAGGAGAAATATTTGGCACATCTCTTCTAGCCTCTGGATTTCAATTTTGTAGACTCTGTGGAAATTGCATTTTGTGACAGCACAAATGCATTTCACAATGAGACTTTCATTTCACAACCAGGGGCTTCACTGAATTCCCACTTTGGCCATCTTGCCTAGACAGACACACCAAGAAAGGAGGGTGATTTGGCACTGTTGTCAGATTTAATGCAACACATTTCCTGAGAACAGGGAGAGCTGTTAGAAGTGCATTAGGGCCCCCTTCCACAGTTTAGGCGCTGTAAGCAGGACCTTCATGGCTGGCAAAATTCTTCACTGGCTAGCTGAGAAACTGCTTTCCCTGGCAGGGAACACTGCTTCCTCCTGAGAACTGCATCTGACTAAGCCATCATATTCCTTTTGACTGACAAGCCTTGCCATTCCTTTCGACTAGGAGACCAGGTGTACATCAAGGTCTTTAGAAGAAAACATGCACCATCACCTCAATGGAAAGGGCCTTATGAAGTACTGCTGACGACCTACACTGCCATCAGAATAACAGAAAACCCTCCTGGATCTATGTAAGCCATGCCAAAATAGACCCAAATCATGATCGCTCTCAAGACAACTAGTAGGCAGTCCCAACAAGCGATGTTAAAAAAAAGTTTTCCAGGGCAACTTCATGGACCCCAGAAGCAGACAGCACCACAAAGTAGACAGTTTTCCCAAGATCAAGAAATTTTGCTCCCACTTATCCTCACTCCCTCTTGACATCCTCCCTTATGTATATGCACTAAACACTCTTTTTAGTAATGATTTTCTACATTTATTCATCATAAAAAAATAAGTATATTAGGAGGTATTTTCAAAACTGACCTAAATGGAATCATCAAAGCATTTGAGTATCTCTGCTGTCCCAGGAAGCTGAAGAGTAGAAGAGGCATTCCAGAATGTGGAGGCCCAGTGAAATCCACTCACACACTGTACACCAATCCAGACAAGGTGCTTCCAAAGGATCTTTAAGAAGGTAAATCAGTGCATTGACCCCTGGGCGCCTGCAGTTTCTTATACCAGGAAAAACCACTTGTCCAAATCCATTTTTCACACCTTAAGGTGATGATTTAGAGAAGTGCGAAAATGTTTTGCTTTTATTTTTAATTATTAGTCTGTTTTGTTCTTATAAATCAGCTAGACTTTTTTTAATGTTTTATTTTGAAATAATTATAGATTCACAGGAAGTTACAAATAAATGTATAGGGAAATGCCATGTACCCTTCACCTGGTGTCCCCCGATGGTTGGTTACATCTTACATAATTATAGTATAATATCAAAACCAGCAATGTGATGTTTATACAATGTGTGTGTATAGTTATATAATGCTATCACATGTGTAGATTCCTGTAACCATCACAACAGTCAAGATAAAGAGCTTTTCTATCATCACAAAGATCTCTTTTGAGCTATCCCTTCACAGTTATACCCTCTCCTCCCCAATCCCTAAACCCTGGACATCACTAATCTGTTTTCCATCTCTATAATTTTGTCATTTTGAGGATGTTGTATAAATAGAATCAATAGTGTGTAACCTTTTGTGATTAGCTTTTTTCACGTAGCATGATGCCTTTGAGATTCATCCAAGTTGTTGCATATATCAATAGTTTGTTCCTTTTTTTTTTTATCCTCACCCGAGGACATTTTTGCATTTATTTTCGGATAGAGCAGGAAGGAGAGAGGGAGGAAGAGAGAGAGAAACATCGATATAAGAGAGACACACCAAGTGGTCACCACCCACACGACCCCAATCTGGGCCGGGGACAAACTGCAACCGAGGTACATGCCCTTAGCGGGAACCGAACCCAGGACTCTCTGTTCCATGGGCCAATGCTCTAACCACTGAGCAAAACTGGCCAGGGCTAGTTTGTTCCTTTTTATTGTTGAGAATTAGTCTGTGGATTGGCTGTACCATGGTTTGTTTAATCATTTACCCGTTGTAGAAATATTTAGATTGTTTTCGGTTTTTGACTATTACAAATAAAACTACTATGAACATTCTTATACAGGCTTTTGTGTGGACATACGTTTTCCTTTCTCTGGAATAAATGTCCAGGAGTATATTTGCTGGGTTGTATGATAAGTCTATGTTTAGTTTATAAAAAACTGCCTAACTGTTTCCCAGAGTGACTGAACCATATTTACATTCTCACAAGCAATGTATCTAGTTTCTCCACGTCCTTGTTAACATTTGGTATTGTCACCATTTTTATTTTAGCCATTCTGATAGGTGTATGGTGATCTCATTGTGGTCTTAAATTGCATTTCCCTAGTGGCTAGAATGCTGTTGAATATCTTTTCATGTGTTCATTTACCATCTGGATATACCTTTGGTGAAATGTCTCTTTATGGCTTACCCATTGTCTAGCTAGAGTGTTTGATTTTTTAATGTTGAATTTTGAGAGTTCTTTATATATTCTACATACGAATACATCAATTCAGGAACAAGACAGGGATGCCCACTTTCACCACGTTTATTTAACATAGTACTGGAAGTCTTAGCCACAGCAATTAGATATGAAGAAAAAATAAAAGGGATCCAAATTGGAAAGGGGGAAGTGAAACTGTCATTATTCAGATGACATGATATTGTACAAAGAAAACCATAAAGACTCCATCAAAAATCTACTAGATTTAATAAACGAATTTGGCAAGGTAGCAGGATACAAAATTAACATCAAGAAATCGGCGGCATTCTTATACACCAATAATGAACTCACAGAAAGAGAAACTAAAAAAAAAAATCCAATTTACCATTGTGGCAAAAATGGGAAGAATTAACATCATTAAAATGTCCATACTGCCCTGGCCAGTTTGGCTCAGCGGTTATAGCGTCGGCCTGTGGACCAGAGAGGCCTGGGTTCGGTTCCTGCTAAGGGCATGTACCTCGGTTGCAGTTTGTCCCCGGCCCCAGATGGGGTTGTGTGGGTGGCAACCACCCGATGTGTCTCTCTCACATCGATGTTTCTCTCTCTCTCTTCCTCCCTCTCTCCCTCCTGCTTTGTCTGGAGATAAATGCAAAAATGTCCTCGGGTAAGGATAAAAAAAAAATGTCCATACTACCCAAAGCAATCTATAGATTCAATGCAATCCCCATCAAAATACCAAAGACATATTTCACAGAACTAGAACAAATACTTCAAAAGTTCATATGGAACCAAAAAAGACCCCAAATAGCCATAGCAATCTTGAAAAAGAAGGACAAAGTAGGAGAGATCACAATATCGGTATCAGGTTATACTACAAAGCCACTGTAATCAAAACAGCCTGCTACTGTACAAAAACAGGCATATAGATCAATGGAACAGAACAGAGAACCCAGAAATTGACCCAAGACATTATGCTCAATTAATATTTGACAAAGGTGGCAAGAGCATAGAATGGAGCAAAGACAGCCTCTTCAATAAATGGTGTTGGGAAAATTGGACAGCTACATGCAAAAAAATGAAACTAGACCACCAATTTACACCATACACAAGAATAAACTCAAAATGGATAAAAGACTTAAATGTGACTCGTGAACCCATAAAAATCCTAGAAGAAAATGTAGGCAACAAAATTTCACACATCATACGCAGCAGAATTTTCACTGATACAACGCCTAAGGCAAGAGAAACAAAGGAAAGAATGAATACATGGGACTACATCAAACTCAAAAGCTTCTGCACAGCAAAAGAAACAACCATCAAAACGGAAAGAGAACCCACTGTATGGGAGACCATAATTGCCAATGATACATCAGATAAGGGGTTAATCTCCAAAATATATAGAGTGCTCATACAACTCAACAAAAGGAAGACAAAGAACCCAATTAAAAAATGGGCAGAGGACCTAAATAGACACCTCTCCAAAAAGGACATACAAATGGCCAAGAGACATATGAAAAAATGCTTAATGTCACTAATCATCAGAGAGGTGCAAATTAAAACAACTATGAGGTATCACCTCACACCTGCCAGAATGGCTGCCATCAACAAATCATCAAACAAGTGTTAGTGAGGGTGTGGAGAAAAGGGGACTCTAGTGCATTGCTGGTGGGAATGCAGACTGATGCAGCCACTATGGAAAGCAATATGGTGTTTCCTCAAAAAATTCAAAATTGAACTGCCATTTGACCCAGTGATTCCACTTCTAGGAATATATCCTAAGCCTGAAACACCAATCAGAAAGAATATATGTACCCCTATGTTCATAGCAGCACTATTTACAATAGCTAAGATCTGGAAACAGCCCAAGTGTCCATCAATAGATGAGTGGATAAAAAAGCTGTGGTACATATACACAATGGAATACTCTGCAGCTGTAAGAAAGAAAGATCTCTTATCCTTTGAGACGACATGGAGGGACCTGGAGAGCATTATGCTAAGGGAAATGAGCCAATCAGAGAAAGACAAATACTACATGATCTCACTTATTTATGGAATATAATGAACAAAATAAGCTGATGAACAAAATAGATCCAGAGACATAGAAAGGAGTACAGTTCAGACTGACAGACCTCAGAGGAGGGGGCCGGAGGCGGGGGGGGGGGGGGATGGATGAGATAAACCAAAGAACTTATATGCGTGTATGTGTAACCAATGGACATAGACAAAAATGCTGGGGGGGGGGTGCTGGGGAGGAGGGTGTCAAGGGGGGAAAAAGGAAAAACATCTGTAACAAAAATAAATTAATAAAAATTGAAGAAAAAAGATATCAATTCATATATGTGGCCTATATATATATATATATATATATATATATATATATATACCACATATATATAGTGGAATATTACTGAGCTATAAAAAGAAATGAAGTATTGATACATGTTACAACATGGATGAATCTGGAAAACTCTGCTAAGTGAAAGGAGTGGGACACAAAACACCACATGTTTATTGTAGGATTCTGTTTATCTGAAATGTCCAGAATAGGCAAATCCATAGAGACAGAAAATAAATTAGTGATTGCCAAAGGCTGGAGGGAATGGGAAGAGGGATTGGCTATTAATGGGTATAGGGTTTCTTTTGGGGGTGATGAAAATGTTCTGGAATTAGATAATGGTGATGGTTGTACAACTCTGTGAATATACTCAAAACCAAATAGTCATATACCTTGAGCTTGTTCCAGATCTCCTAAAAAGGGAGTATGGACAGAGAAGAAGGCCCAGGACTGAGCCTAGGGCACCCCTTCATTTGCCTGTCATTCTATGCAATGGGCAAGTAACTGGATATGGCCAACAAAACATGAGGTGATATTTGTTGGGGGTTTTATGGGAAAGTCTTCCTAGCTTAAAATTTTTTTTTTAGTTTTTTTTCTTTATTGATTTTAGAGAGAGAGGATGGGAGAGGGACAGAGAGATAGAAACATCGATGAGCGAGAACATCGATTGGCTGCCTCCCTCATGCCCGCCACTGGGGATTTGGCCCACAACCTGGGCATGTGCCCTGACTGGAAATTGAACTGGCGACCTCTTGGTGCATGGGTGGACATTCAACCACTAAGCCACACTGGCCAGGCGAAGTCTTCCTAGCTTTTTTTTTTTTTATTATTCCTCATCTGAGGGTATTTTTCTACTTATCAGATAGAGTGGGAGGGAGGGAGAGAGAGAGACAGAGAGTAACATCAACGTGATAGAGCCCCATCGACTGGTTGCCTCCTGCACTACCCGACCAGGGCCAGGGACAAACTGCAACCGAGGTATGTGCCCTTGACTGGAATCGAACCCACGACTTATTGGTCCTCAGGCCGACGCTCTAACCGCTGAGCCAAACCGGCCAGGGCCTTCCTAGCTTTTATTTATTTATTTATTTATTTTATTTTTATTTTTTTATCCTCACCTGAGGACATTTTTTCATTTTTTGTTCAGACAGAGTAGGAGGGAGAGAGAGGAAGAGAGAGAGAGAGAGAAACATCGACGTGAAAGGGCCACATCGAGTGGCTGCCACCCGCACAACCAACCAGGGCCAGGGACAAACTGCAACTGAGGTACATGCCCCTAGCGGGAACCGAACCTGGGTCTCTCTGGACCGCAGGCCGATGCTCTAACCGCTGAACCAAACCAGCCAGGGCCTAGCTTTTAAAAGAGGACACAAGCCACTCTATCTGAACAAAAAATGGAAAAATGTCCTCGGGTGAGGATAAAAATAAATAAATAAATAAATAAATAAATAAATAAATAAAGACACAAGATAGAGATATTTCCCATTTTCTGGCTCTGAACATTGTCCTATTCATGAGATACTCAGAACTGAGGCCACCATCTTAAGTCAGGAGGAAAGCCACCAAGAAGAGCAGCCAACTTGCTGATGTTGACAGAATAGACTGATAGGAAGGACCTGATGATGTCACTCCACTGAATTAACCAGTCCTGAAATGGGCTTACCTCTGGACTCTTTTTGAGCAACTCTGATTCGTGTTTTCTGTTACTTGTAGCCAAAAGCACTGTCACTGATAGGATATCAAATGCTGCTGAGATATCGAGTAATACAAGGACAATGCAGAAGCTGTAGTTGTTCCCTGATATCTGCTCTCTCTTCTTTGCAGTGATAGAATTCTTAGCTGGGCTGTGGCCATGAGCAGTCCTAGCCATGAGATACAAGCAGAAGGGTTGTAGTCATGCCCTCTAAGGAAGAAGCATTAGCATGCCCTCTGTTTCTTCTTTCTTTCCCTTTTCATTGTCTGTTATGAACTGATGTGTCCTTCTAAAATTTATGTTGAATCCCTAACCTCAAATGTGACCATGTATGGAAATAGGGTCTTTAGGGGTGATTAAGATTAAATGAGGTCATAAGAGTGGGGCTGTGATCCCATAGGATTAGTGCCCTTGTAAGAAGAAACACCAAAGAGTGCTCTCCCCTCCCATGTGAGGACACAGTGAGAGGGTGTTCAACTGCAAGCCAGGAAGAGGGTCCTCACCATGAGCCACACCCTGACAGAACTTTGATCTTGGACTTTACAGCCTCCAGAACTGTGAGAAAATAAATTTCTATTGTTTAAGCTATACAGTCTATAGTATTTTAATGGGGCAGCCCACTCTGACTGATACATTGGCTGAAATAAAAGCTTGATGGCAGAGGCTAGAGCAGCCCTCTTGGACTATAAGAAGGAAGCCCCGTGTTAAGAATGGCAGAGTGGCCCTGGCCAGTTTGGCTCAGTGGTTAGAGCGTCGGCCCTCGGACCAGAGAGTCCTGGGTTCGGTTTCCGCTAAGGGCACGTACCTTGGTTGCAGTTTGTCCCTGGCCCCGGCTGGGGTCGTGTGGATGGCGACCACTTGGTGTGTCTCTCTCACATCGATGTTTCTCTCTCTCTCTTCCTCCCTCTCTCCCTCCTGCTCTATCTGAAGATAAATGCAAAAATGTCCTCAGGTGAGGATAAAAAAAAAAAAAAAAAAGAATGACAGAATGCCCCGGCCGGTGGCTCAGTTGGTTGGAGCATCATTCTGTACACCTGACTTCGATTCCCAGTCAGGGCACATACCTAGGTTACAGGTTTGATCCCTAGTTGGGCACATACAGGAGGCGACCAATCGATGTTTCTCTCTCACATTGATATTTCTCTCTCTCTGTCTCTCCCTTCCTCTCTCTCTAAAATCAATAAACATATTTTTGGGTGAAGATTTTTAAAAAAGAATGACAGAGCAACAAGAGAGAAGGAATTTGGATCTTCAACAATCATGCGCTCTAGATCTCCAGTTCTAGACCTCTTACCAGGACTTGTGAGAGAGAAACATAAATTTGGATATCGTTCAAGCCTGTTATTTTCTGGTAGGTTATACTACTTTTTAGAAAATATTCATTCTCTCTCCTCTTCCCCTTTATGGGAGGAGTATATTTCCCCTGCCCCACTGATAGATCACAGGCTTGGCCATGTGACTTTCTGTGCACAATAAAACACGAGCAGATGGGATGTGTATCATGCTAAAGCAGAGGCTTTAGATGTGCTTCTGTGGTCTGGCTTGTCTCTGGGTTCCTGCTTCTTCTACAGGAAGAGCATGCCCTAGGTAACTGCTGTGCCTTTCCTGGGTCCTGGAATGAGAGACTAATAGAACAGACCTGTACCCAACCCACAGCCTGAAATAGAACCATCACAACCAACATGCAGAACCATGGGAGGAAAGTAACTGTTGCTTTAAGCCAGTGATTTTCAACCTTTTTCATCTCATGGCAAACATAAACTAATACTAAAATTCTGTGGCACACCAAAATATATATTTTTTGCCAATCTGACAAAAAAAAATAGATATAATTTTGATTAATTCACACCAAATGGCTATTGTAGTGTTGGCTGTTGTCATTTTTTAAATTTGACAATCTAAGGGGAAAAAAAGGTCAGAGCCCCTGACTAAATAGTCAGGAATTTCATGTTTTAAAAGTTCTTGTGGCACACTGGTTGA
Organism: Tadarida brasiliensis; assembly: GCA_030848825.1. NCBI lineage: Eukaryota > Metazoa > Chordata > Mammalia > Chiroptera > Molossidae > Tadarida > Tadarida brasiliensis. The sequence goes on along the minus strand of CM061258.1, from coordinate 104,348,983 downwards.
AAATTGCTGCTTTAAGCCATTGCAATTTAGGGGTTGCTTGTTTTGCATGTTATCACAGCAAAAATTGATGAATACAGGTTCTCTCTGTTACCATATCAGAGCTCATATTCTAACTAAAACAAGGAATAAAAATTGTCCCTTGAATCTCATGACATGAAGGTCACTGGACCTTAGGAAAAGTTGCCTCAGTGGAGTGGTGAGGAAAGAAGGCAGACTGGAGCAAGCTAAGCAGTGAGTGAGAAGCAAGGAAACGGAGATGCGTGTGCAGACAGCTCTTTAGAGAAGTTTGGCTGTGACAGGGAGGAAAGAGGTAGGCACCAGCTGGAGTGGGGGGGGGCGGGGCGTCCAGTGGCAGCCTTGTGGATGTGCTGCTCAGACCTGCCCTGGAGAAAGAACTTGGTGATGAGCTGTGAGGAATTCAGTCAGCTGACAGCCCCCAGTCTAGCACCTTCTGGATGTACTGCAGCATTTGAGTCAAGGCCACATTTTTCCCGGGCATCTCCCATCCAGTGACAGAGAATGGCAGGGATACCAGTGCCTGGCCATTTCTACCCTGAAGATCCAACCAACACAGGTTGAAAGGGTTTTCTGTTGTTTGTTTTTAAAGACAGAGAGCAGAGTATGCTTAGAAGTTCAAAGCGAAAATCCAGTTGGGAAAGAGCAGCTGACTAGGGAAGAGAAAAGACCCAAGTGGAGAGAGGGAGGTCCTTGAGAAGGCAGAAGGAGATGGGGTCTGGATTGAGGGAGAGTGGTTCCTCAGGCCAGGGGAGGAAGGAAAAGGCAGGAGGAAAGGAGGGTTGAGAGCAGGGTGATGGCAGACCTCCCATCAGAGAGGTTGTTTTTTTCCTAATGCCCGGCTGGTGTGGCTCAGTGGTTGAGCGTTGACCCATGCACTGAGAGGTCGCTGGTTGGATTCCCGGTCAGGGCACATGCCCAGGTTGTGGACCAAATCCCCAGTGGGGGGCATGCAGGAGGCGGCCAATCAATGTTCTCTCTCATTGATGTTTCCATCTCTCTCTCCCTCTCCCTTCCTCTCTCTTTAAAAACTCAATAAAGAAAAATTTTTTTAAAAGGCTGGGAGTTTAGGGGAGGCCTTACAGGAGGATCTCAATAGAATATTTATTTTAAAAAGAAAAGAAAAGAATTCCAGCACAGCACTTCACCGAAGCTACAAACTACATAATAAGCTACATGCCACTTCCTGTCACCTATAACTACAAAAGCCCAAAGGTACCAGAACTCAAGAGGAACCACAGTAAGGCAAAATCAGAAACCCTGCCTACGTGGGAAGCCCACCCTGTACACTCTGGCCCCTGTGACCATGTTTCCAAATCCCCAGGTGAGACGTAGTTCAGGTCATGGTCAAGGGGACTCCCAAGGCAACAGGACTAAGGGGTTGAATCAGGGCCATCACAGGAGATCAGGGATGCTTGGCTGCCCTGCAAGGGGGTGGAGACCTGTCCAAGCCTTTCTGAAACCTGAGTCCTGGAGTTAGGAGGAAGGGGGAGGAGGGGCTGCCTGGCCCTGAGAGTCCAATGCTCCCCCTCCCCCTATAGCTCCTCCTCTGCCTGGATGCCCCTTCTCTGGGGCTGCTCCAGACTGTGCAGGCCACCTTCTCTCCCTTTGCCTCCCTCTGGCCCTAAGGTCGGGTGGGGACAGGCTGGGGCTACCAGCCAGCTCCATGGACAGAGACTTTGCCTCTGCTTACCTTCCAGCTTTGGAAAGAAAAGAAGAAAGATCTGTGTTGATTTGCATTTGTGGGGTCCTACCCCCTTCTAAACTTCTGGGGGCAGAAAAAGTGATTTGACCTTGGATTGACTGTAGAAGAAGGGACAGAAAGAACCCAGAGCATTCCCCCAGGTATGAATCCTTCACTTTTGGTGGTGGTGGTGGTGGTGGTGGTGGTGGTGGTGGTGTGTGTGTGTGTGTGTGTGTGTGAGAGAGAGAGAGAGAGAGAGAGAGAGAGAGAGAGAGAAAGTTTTCCACTGGTCAGATGTAGAGTTGTCCTTGATGATCTCCCAGGCCCCTTCTGACTGCTTCATTCCATGATTCTGCATCCAGTCATTCAATAAACATTTCCTGTATACCCACCCTGGGCCAGGTACTACTATTGAATAAAATCTGGTCTCTGCCTTCAAGGGTTCAGTCTAGATGGGAAGACAGTAATAGTAAAATAGCTATCATACTTATGGTGGGTCAGGCACTGGGCTAAATGTTTTATAAACTTATCTAACCTAGCAACAACTGTAAGAGGTAAGTGTATTACTAACCCCATTTTACAGATGAGGACAGTAAGGCTTACTTAGCAAGGTGAGGTTATATAGTAGTTGGTGGAGCTGATGTGTTTCTAACCATTGCCTTATGGTTAGAAGGTACACTAATGAAGGGTGGGCAGGGAGGGAGAATGCTTTAAAGAGGGCAGGAAATGGTTAAGGCTCACTTTGACCAAATGTTCCCAGGGAGTGAGGCAGGAGCAGGCTCAGCGCCAAGTATGGAGCTGGAGGTAGGCAGGCTCCAAGAGGCCCACTAGGAGCTCTTGTGTCAGTTGGGACTTGAAGTCAATGGGGATTAGGATCAAGGATCCTTCTCCCTCACCCCTGGGCTGGGGTAGCAGGAGATATAATGGGGGACTTGAGAATTTCCGGCCAGGTTCCTTGGAAGCTGTGTCCCCATACTCACATGGTAGGGGCAGACCTGACCTGGGGGCCAGCATCCCAGCAGCCTAAGGGTTGGGTGGCCTGAGGCCCAGGAGGTGGGGGTAGGCCCAGATCACTATGGATCTCCTCAGCAAAGATTGGACTGTGGCTCCCCCTCCTCACAGTTCTCAACTCCCATCTCCCAGCTGTCTCTAGGCCAGGCAAAGGGAGGACAAAAGCTGATTATTCCACTGGGGGCTGTCCTGGGCCCCATGAATGGGGTATTGAAAACCCCGTGCCCACATCCAGATAGGTTTTCATCCTCTCCCCAACCAAACTCTTTGTATGCCAGGGCGAGGCACAGCCAGGGAGAGATGGTGGTGGGGGGGGGAGTCTTGGAAGGGGCACCCAAGTCCCTGTATTCTCAATATATCCCAAACAGAACCATCCCCTAAGCCAGCACCCCCCACCCCATTTTGTCTGTGAAAAAAGAGAGCATGGGGGTGCTTCTGGGACGCAGGTTACATGGTGTGAATGTTCACTGAATTATATATCTCAACCCAGAATTTAACAACAACAACAAAAAAATCCTCAAGGACTTCCCATCCCAAAAAGGCAGAGTTCTTGGAAAAATGGCATTTACTCTCCCAGCCCTTCACCATTTTTGCATATTTGTGAGTCATGGAAACTATATTTCCTTGATGTTTTTTCTTTAAATTGACTCATTTCTTATTTAAATTAACTTTAAAGAGAAACTTTATATTGTATATTGTTCCAATAAATGGAAAACCAGAATTCTTTGCCATAAACGGAAGGCATTGTAAAAAACAAACAAACAAACAAACAAAAAACCCAATGAAAATAAAACAATAAATATCCATCTATCTCCCCCTAAATTTATGTGGGTTTGCCACCAGTAGCAGCAACACCACCCTTTGGGATATGCTGCCCTGGAGGATAAACTCAGCCCTGGGCACAGCTGCGTGGCCTGTCTGGGTTTGGGCCCAGGCAACCCTCCAATCTCATTTCCCACCATTTCCCACCATTCGCTTTCACACACTCTCTGCTCCAGCCAGACCTAACTCCTCATTAGCTTGCACCTGTGCTCCCTTCCTTCTCATCTCCCAGCTGTTGCTCTTGCTGCCTCCACTCACAATGCCAAACCCGAGTGGAAATGTCACTTCCCCCTGAAGTTCTCTCTGGGCTCTTCCTGGAAGAAGTGATTTGGAATTTTTAATTCCAGATGTTCCTGCTGTGATTTCTCCATTGGCTCCACGATGGAACCATCAGAAAGACCATCGGCTGGCTGGACAAACACAGAAGCGGAGATCCGAATTGGTCCCCAACCAGATCAGAGTAGGGGGTGGAAGCCCGGAGATAGGAGTACAGCCCCTGCACCCATCCCCCCAGCCCTGTCCTTCCTCTTCCTCTTGCCACTGGGTGAGTGCTATTCCCCTAACCCCAAACCATTTCCCTTTCTGGTTCTCAGTTGTCCCAGCCATAAAATTACGGTGGGAGGTAGTTTATAAATTAGGTGGTTTCCAACATTCTTTCCATCTCTGACATTTGTCCAGGGTTGATAAGAGCTAAGGGTCTGAGTTGGGGAAGTGGAGGGCTCAGTGCTGGAGGTGAGGGATCAATGTACAGAGTATGGGCAGTTAAGGGACATTGGAAATAGGAAAGGAGGGAAAGGGAGCAGGCTTACAAATGGCTGTTGGAAAGGCAGCTGGTAGAATAAGTGGAATCAAATGACCGAGGGACTATCCTAACTTAAAAAAGAAGAAATCAAGTCTGTTTCTTCATCTGTAAAATGGGTACATGCATCAGAACATTGTTGTAAGGATTCTCTGGGGCGATGTATGTGAAAGTGTCTAGACACAGTAATAGCTTGTGCACAAGTGGGCTATTGTGGAGTTTTCAATTTCCCATGCTAGGCCAGTTTCTGTTTCCCCACCTCCCAGGCCACGTACTCAGATTTGTATGGTGAAGAAGAGTGTGGCTATTTCGGTTGGAGTACCAGTTCTACCCTTTGTTGTGTGGCCTTGGGCAAGTTGCCTAACCAGAATAAACCTGAAGTTTCCCCATCTGCAAAATCCTACCTACCCTATAAGTTGTCCTAGTGATTAAGTGAGCCAGGCCACATAAAGCAGTGAGCACAGTGCATGGCATGTATATACATGAGAGCTGAAGCAGAAGGACACATCTAGATAAAGCTTATGGAGAAATCATAACGAATCCCAAAACCAGTTTACACACTTGAGGCAGAGCTACTAAGGATCTGCTAAGTAACTGGCTCTGGGCAGAAGGCTCTGGGGGACACCAAGATGAGACAGGCATGGACATATCACCAGGCAGAAGGCCCAGAAAGGGGCATGTATATGGTGCCCAGGGATTCAGAGGGAATTAAGAGCACTTTTAGCTGAGGGCTCTAGAAAGGCTTTCTGGAGGAGGGGGCTCCAAGCTGGGTCTTGAAGGCTATGAAGGGTTAAAATTAGCAGGATTGGCCAGAACTGTTCAGGCAGAGGAGACTGCATGGTTAAAGTCCTGGAGACAACACTGATAGGATATTAAAAAGTAAAGTGAGGCTGGTCAAAAGATACTAGAAGGCTTTGTAGAGAAAGCTCAGGGGCTGTGACTCCTATAAGAAATGGGGAGTCTTTGAGAAATTTAGCAGTGGAGTGGGACAAACAGATCTGGGGTAGCCCATGGACCAATGCGAGAGGGGTAAAGCAAGGAGGCCAACTGGGACAGTTAGGAAAGAGAAGATGAGACTTCGGGAAAGCAGGAGTAGTAAAGAGGAGGGGAATGATGGTAAGGACTGTGGTGGGAGGGGAGGCTATGTTCCCAGGGCCAGGCAGCAAAGGGAGGGGGAAGAGGGGCCAATGCTCTCCTCACTCTGTTTCAGCCAGTGCCCTACAGCCCACCCCACTGCCCTTTCCAGGTAGGTGCCCCTGCTCCTCCCTCCCCCACCTCTGCCCTGACCCCAGGTACTCAGATGCTCAGACAGAAGACCTCCATTATTTTAGATGCCCCCAAAGGGATTGCACCAGTCTCCCCATTTTATAGAAAGGGAGAAATGGGACCTAGAAGGGACTGTTCCCAAGGCTCCCTTAATTTCATGGTAAGGTGGGCATCCTGTAGGTTGAACCCAGGGATACCCCTGGTGCTAGCTCAACCCTCTCCACAGAACTGAGGCTGGTGGGGGGTCCAAGCCGCTGCCGGGGGCGCCTGGAAGTCCTGCATGGTGGCTCCTGGGGCAGCGTTTGTGATGATGACTGGGACGTGGTGGACGCCAATGTGGTATGTCGTCAGCTGGGCTGCGGCTTGGCGTTGCCTGTGCCGAGGCCCCTTGCCTTTGGGCAGGGCCGAGGCCCCATCTTGCTGGACAACGTGGACTGTCGCGGGCAGGAAGCTGCTCTGAGTGAGTGTGGCAGCCGAGGCTGGGGAATCCACAACTGCTTTCACTACGAGGACGTGGCTGTCCTGTGTGATGGTGAGCAGAGGCCTGTGACCTAGGAGGGCAGACAGACTGTGTCAGACAGCAGGGCTGAGGTTAGATAAATGAAGGGACTTCCCAGGGGTAACACTGTTCTATGTAGAAGACCAAGCCAGTGGCTGCATTGCATGGTGTTGAGGAAGAGCCCCAGGCTGACTGTCAGGAGCCCTGGGCCCCAGGGGTGCTTCTGGTTCATTGTGTGACCTTAGTCAAAACCCAGCATTACTCTTTGCATGTAGGGCTTTTGCTGTTCCAGCAAAGTCCCCTTCTCTCTCTCTCTCTCTTTTTTTTTTTTATTGATTTGAGAGAGAGAAGAAGGGACAGGGAGAGAGAGATAGAAACATGGATGAGAGAGAAAATCGATTGGCCGCCTCCTGCATGCCCCACTGGGGATCAGGCCCACAACCTGGGCATGTGCCCTGACTGGGAATCGAACAGGCGACCTCTTGGTGCATGGGTCGACCACTGAGCCACACCAGCCGGGCTCCCCTTCTCATTTTTAAAATCAGATGATTGGGTCAACACTGGCCATAGGTCCACTTGGCATAGAGTTGCAGCAGAAATATCTGAGAGGCTTTGATCTTAAGAGCAGTGGTTTTAATTTTCTTTTCTTTTATTAATTTATTTTTGTTACAGATGTTTCTCCTTTTTCCCCCATTGACACCCTCCTCCCCATCCCGCCCCACCCCCTCCTCCCCGCCAGTGGTTTTAATTTTCAAGAAAATTAAAGGCTCAGATTGTGGCCCCATCCCAGAGTTTCTGATTCTGCAGGTCTGGGGTGGAGCCTGAAAATTTACTTTTCTAACTATTTCTCAAGTGATGTAATGTTGCTTTAAGAATTAAAAGAACTCTAGAGCTACTGCTTTCTGGACCCAGGGGGCCCTTTCGCCTCTCATACCCCTGGCTTTGATCCTTTGTGTGGCCAAAGGCCCTGAGGAACAGGTACCTTAGGGGTCCATGCCCTGCCACTCATACACCAGTGGGTGTAAAGATAGAGAACAGAAAAAAATCCATTTGTCCTCCTCCCTTCCTTTCCAGAGTTCTTGCCCACGCAGCCCCCAACGAAGAAAGTGTTAACCAGTAGGGCACCCCCTACAACTACCCGAAATGGGAAAGGTAAGTAAGGGCAATGTGGGAGACCACCTGAGTCTTAGGCAAGGGACCCAGAGAACAGTCTCCCATCTACCCTAGGCAGAGAGGGATTACTGATGGTTGAGTTTGGTCATTCCACTTCCCCACCCTCAGGCCGCTCACCTTCTGGATAGGGAAAGAGGATTCATTCCTGTGGAATGATTAAAAATAGTCAGCACAAGGCTGGAGAAAGTGAGCGGGGTGAGCGCTGGAGCTTAACCTAATTGGAGTCAGATATGCACAGAAATGCTGACAATGATGCGGAACAAGAAAATGAAAAGTAATCTAAAAGAGGAACAACAGATAAAAAGGCAAGGAAGTCCACGGGAGGAAGAGCATCCAATACATCAGAGATCAGGCAGGGCTTCCTGGAATAAGTTTTTGGTGCTGCACCTGGGAAGGTGAGACGGCTTTCAACTGCAGTCTTAAATGAGGAAGCAGCACAACCTAGAAGTTTAGGAGAGCATGGGCAAAGGCAGGGAGGGTTGCTTTTAGGCAGGAAGTGGCACAGTTAAAGCCAATCTCTGATCCCACAACCAACCCCAATCTGGACTGTAAGGAGACAGTGCCTTGGGGGTAAGTGAGTAGCTCCTCCGGGGTTTTAGGTCCTGGGGTGGGCCTAGGGCATTATAGAAGTGCTGGATTAGGAGGTGGTGGGAGGCAGAGCCCTGTGGAATTTGTTCCTTGCCCCCCTCCCCTGCCCCCACCGTCACCAGGTGAGGGCAGTGTGCGCCTGGTGGGGGGCGCAGGCCCATGTCAGGGCCGAGTGGAGATCCTGCATGGCGGCCTTTGGGGGACCGTGTGCGACGATGACTGGGGGCTGCCAGACGCCACCGTAGTCTGCCGCCAGCTGGGCTGCGGGGAGGCCCTGACCGCCACGACTAACGCCTTCTTCGGCTATGGCACCGGGCACATCCTGCTGGACAACGTGCACTGTGAAGGGAGCGAGCCCCGCCTGGCAGCCTGCCTGAGCCTGGGCTGGGGCGTGCACAACTGCGGCCACCACGAGGACGCCGGAGCGCTGTGCGCAGGTGCGGGCTCCAGGGGCGGAGCGCGGCCGGTGGGCGGGACCCGGTCGTGTCCAAATATAGGAGGAGCCTGAGTGGGGTTTGGGCTGCGAGGGTGTTGGTGGGTGCTTGTGTGTGTTTCCCGGAGTAATTCAGGAAGGCCCCGAAATTACTTTTAATATCTCAGTACTGCTTTAGAAGTGCCTCAGAAAGCCCCAGTACTCTTTGTGGAGAGCCCCACAGATGTGTAATACTACAGTATTGCTCTATCAATACTCTAGAATTATCTAGCAGTGCCCCAAGAATGCCTCCGGAATTTTCGAGCATATTTTAAGTACTCTTCATGGAACACTTCAAAGTAATAGAACTCTAGAATTCCTCCCAGAGATACGCCATTGTAGCCTAAGTATGTCCCCAGAACTACCTAGCACAGCCCTCCTGAATCCTAATGCTTTTATAATATTTCTCCCCATCCCCACCCCCTCTTCGTTTTGAGAGGTTTTCTGAGCAAACACAAATAATAAGGCCAATAATGGCCCTTCACAGATGGACTCCACTCTACAAGATATAAATGCTTACCCATGCCTCACAGCAAACCAGGGGCCATAATTTCCAATTTACAGATGGGAAAACTGAGGCCCAGTGAGGCAGAGTGATCACACAGTGAGCCCTGGCTAACTTTGCTGCATGGTTTCAGGCATGCCCCCTGCCCTTTCCAGTCCTATTTTATCTGTAGGTTGGGGATAATGAGTCTTGTTCTGTAAACCCCTCAGGACTGTGCATTGCCCTCCCGCTGTGGTCAAGACAGTCTCCCCATTTTGGACACATTGGGTTTCTGAGAACACTGGAAAAAAAATGAAAGTCCTGTATAAACTGTGATGTGTACACTTGTAGAACACAAGTGAATTACAATCATTGTCAAAGTGGGGCAGACCTCTTTGGACCCCAGCTGGGGCTAAGCATCCAGTTCTAGAAGTAAAATCTGTGGTCTTCAGAGAAACCCATCTATCTTCCTGACAGCCAAAGGCTGACCAGGAACCAGAACCTCAGCCTCTGACTCTGCTCCCTTCTCTCCTGCTCTAGTTCTAGGCCCCCCGACTCTCACAGCACTGCCACCCTCAGCCACGAGAGGGGACTGGGCCTGGCACACAGAGCCAGAGGGTAAGGAGCCCAGCCTGAGCCTGCTAGCCTCCAGGATATACTTGTAGGGGCAAGGTGGGTAGGGCTGGGAATTGAGAAGGCTGTTTGGATCCACAGGAAGGGGGCCCTGAACTAGAAGGCCAGAGCTTTTGGCCAGATGATAGAGAGTACGGAGGAGCAGATAAAGCAAGGATGAAATCCAGATCTCTGAAAAGTTCAGTAAGGTGGGAAGAGATATTAAGCGACTTCTTCAAAACTCTGAAGTAAAATTTAGGTTGGTGCCCAAGGTGGGAGTTGAAAGGCCTTGTGAGAGGGTTGAGATAAAGGATGAATGAAGGATAGAAGTACATTTTAAATTAGGGCTGAAACTATCATTGGTATTGAAATTAGGATAATGCCTGGAAATAGGATTCAGTTCATTCCAATCCAGTTTCCTGAGGACCCCACCACACCAATCAACATGGTGACTCTAGAGTTGAGGCTGAGTGTGGGGTGAAGGTGTGGTACAGTTGGAGGCCAAAAGGCCTCCTTGTCCCCTTCACATGCTCTATCTAGATGCCCTGTCTCCGCAGCTACAAAAGTTGGTGCCCTGCCTTCCAGGGAGACGGCTCTGTTCACCACAGCCTCCTGGGCCGCAGGGAAGAAAAGTAAGTGGCAGAGCAGGGATTCCGTGAGGGGTGGGAAATGATGGGGCTGGGGCCCTGGCTGAGAGCGGGTGGCTCCAGCCCAGCCTCTCTGGCCGCGGGCCTGTGCGCCCTGCAGGCGGGCGGCTGCGGCTGGTGGGCGGCCCGGGACCGTGCCGCGGCCGCGTGGAGGTTATGTACGCCGGGGGCTGGGGCACCGTGTGCGACGATGACTGGGATTTCGCGGATGCGCGCGTGGCCTGCCGCGAGGCAGGATGCGGGCCTGCGCTGGGAGCTACGGGCCTGGGCCACTTCGGCTACGGCCGCGGCCCGGTGCTGCTGGACAACGTGGGCTGCGCCGGAACGGAGGCCCGCCTGAGCGACTGCTTCCACCTGGGTTGGGGTCAGCACAACTGCGGGCACCACGAGGATGCAGGAGCGCTCTGCTCAGGTGAGGCCGCAGCGGGAGCGCGCACCGAGGCGAACTACTGCGCGTGCCAGGTAGCTCAGCCCAGGGCGGGCCTCGAACTGAAGTGCGGGCGAGATAAAGCTGAACTTGAGAAAGGGGCGGGGCCGCACGTAGGCACCCACTGCAGCGTAGGCGCGCGCAGGTGCGTACGGCGGCTTGGGCGGGGCAAGTCCATATCCGAGAAATGAGCGAGACCGCACGTAGGCACGCACTGCGGCACGGGTGAGGCGGAATCTGTTGAGAAGTGGGCGGGGCCGTGCGTGGGGGCTCTCTGCACCACTGCAACGTGGGCGGAGCCGGAGAGGACGCACACACCTCAGAGAGGCGGAGCCCGCCCAGGGACGCCATGGGCGGGGCAGAAAGGGAGCTCCCTCTGCAGTGAGAGTGTAGGGCGGGGTCTGGGGAGGGTGCGCGTTCTGCCGCAGTGAGGGGCGGGGCGCGCGGTGAGAGATCCGAGACTAGGGATAAATTCTGAAAGTCTGTAAAGGGCGAGGCCGGGGCGCTATTGCTCTGCTGAGTTAAGGACCCTCAAAGCCTAATAAACGGAAAGTTGATCAGCTTTCGGGAGCAAGCGTCTGACCTTTGGGTGGAATCAATAGTTAGGGGTTTGCAGTCTTACACATTTTAAAATGCTTCTCTTCTGTTCATTGCTTGGTTTGGGAATTGGTATCTTCGCCCTAGTTTTGTGCCCCAGGGCCTAGTAGCTTTGGCCACAAAGGAATCTGCTTTGGGCCTCAGGGTGAAAAAAGCACAATCACTTTTTGTGATCCAAGGGTTGGAAGAGCACTCTGTTGTCCCTAAATCAGGCATCCCCTTGCAAGGGTAGAAGGTTAGCAGTCCTCAAGGAACATGTTCCCCATGTGACAGCCACCTCTTTTTCTTTGTCCTTGATGAGCCAGGCCCAGAAGAGCTAGGACTGCAAGTCCAGCAGGATGGTTCTGAGACCACTCGAGTCCCCACTCCTCGGCCCAGGGACGGTAGGTTCCCACAACCCCTAAGAGGGAGGTAGAGGCATCAGGATAGTAAGGACCAGGATCGGGGGAGTTCACAGCCTGGGGTTAGGTAGTTCAGCAGATTTGCACCATGTCCTGGAACCTTTGTCCTTTTGTGCTAGTCTCAAGTATCATTAATAGAGGTATGGTGTCCAGAAAGATGGAGGTGGGTTTTAAGCTAGGAGAATCTAGAAATGGGGCCAAAATGAGGGGATAGGGCTCCTTTCCTGTGGAGGGAAATGAAAGAATTCACTCTTTAGCCCGGGGAGTCCAGGGGGTGAGGGTAGGCAATGATGACTTCAGGGGACACAATTACAGTCTCCAGAGAGTAGCCCTGTAGCTGAGGTACTGGGATCATGAACAGAGGACTAAGGAGAGAGCAGACATGGAACCCAGCATGCCCAGAGAACCCCACAAAGGCTTGTACATGTTCTTCCATCTGGAGACTGAGTTTTGACTGATGTCCATCCTATTTTAATCTCATTTGTCTGCCCTTGTCCAGTGGCTCTCAGGGCAGTGCTGTATCTCAGATCAACACCCTTTGCCTCCTCTACCCCTTCCCTGGCCTTGCTTGGGAGTGGCCTGGCATGGGCTAGCACCTTCCAGCTCCCGGCCTTGTCCCCTTACAGGGCACCTACGTCTGGCCAATGGAGCCCACCGATGCGAGGGGCGTGTTGAGCTCTTCCTAGGACAGCGGTGGGGCACTGTTTGTGATGATGCTTGGGACCTGAGGGCAGCCAGTGTCCTGTGCCACCAGCTGGGATGTGGCCAAGCTCTGGCAGCCCCTGGAGAGGCCCACTTTGGCCCAGGCCGAGGCCCTATCCTCCTGGACAATGTCAAGTGCCGTGGGGACGAGAGCGCCCTTCTGCTCTGCTCTCACATCCGCTGGGATGCCCACAACTGTGACCACAGCGAGGATGCCAGTGTTCTGTGCCGGCTGTTGTGACCCAGCCCACTCTGCAGACCACCTCTTCTGGGAACCTACTGTGGCCTGCTCCTCTTCCTCCAGGAAGCCTTCCTCCTGTGACAACTGCAGTTCACTCATCCCTTCCCTCCCCTTGCCTGGGAGAGAGCCTGCCCAGATGGTGTGGTCCTGCATGAGGCAGCCTGGCTCTATCCCATCAACTGTTGTGGGCCCAATTCAACGAAAGCTCCTACTTTCTGCTCAGCCAAATCAGAAAATTGGGGGAAAGGAATGACTTCTCTCTTTGGTAGGGATCCAGTTACAGCATCCCTGATCCTGTCTTCCTGGAACTCAGTCCAGGAGGTTCAGGGGCTCTCTGAAAATGGGGTCTCTCCCTTCCCCCCACCCATCTTGGGATCCCTAAGAAGAGGGACGGCAGGAGAGGCCTGCAGCTCTTATCCTAGCCTGCCTGAGGCTGTAGAAGAACCTGGGTCATTGCCCTGGCCTGCTCCATGAGGGCCCAGACTCAGATGGTGCTTGGCTGGATCAGGGGACTGGAGGGGCCAAAGCAGGGACAGTGGCCCCTCCTTGCAGCTGGAACCAGCATCTCTGATTTATGCTGCCCCCACCACAGAGCCTCCACTTTGCAATAGCAAAGAACTGTGGGGGCCTGTAGCCACCCATTCATAGGTGCCAAGTCAATAAAGCATTGTCCCTATGTCTTTTAACTGAGATCAGTGTTTGGGCACAAGTGCATTGTTTGTGGCAGCAGGAAATTCAGGTGAGGACTCTCTGGAGGCTTGGAGATGGAGGGCGGTTCAAGAGCATCATCAGAGAGCTCTCTGCAGGCCAATCACATCCTGGAAATGCTGACTCACAGTGTCAGGCCTGAAAGGCCCCTAGAGGGTCTCCTAGAGCATTCCTGCTTTGCTTTTACATATAGAGAAATCTAGGTCCTGCAAAAGGAAGGGGTCTGCTCAAGGTCACATAGCAATGTGGTAGAGTCACTAGAACAGAAAAAATTGAGAGGAGGCAGGAAGGCAGATAAGGGAGAGCAAAGCAGCATTGGGGTTTCCCCAGAGGCTGCTTTTGGGGCACCTCACCTGCAGTTCCAGGAGCAGAGAGAAGTGGTGGATCCTGCCAGAGCCTCTCTTAGCCCCGGGTCTTGTCAATAGCAGCTGTCTGGCATCAAGCCTTTGCCCTCCAGGTCTAGCCCGCAGGCTCTGGATTAGTTTCCTATAGCCTCTGTACCAAATGACAGTAAATTTAGTGGCTGAAAACAACACATAAGGATTATCTTACAGTTCTTGAAGTCACTAGTCTGAAATGGGCTAAATTCAAGGTGTCTGCAGGGTGGTGTTCCTTCTGGAGGCTCTAGGAGAGAATCCGTTTCCTTACCTTTTCCAGCTTCTAGAGGCTGCCTGCATTCCATGCCTGCTCATGTCCTCCTTCCAGCCAGCAATGACATCACTCTGACTGCTGCTTCTACCCTCTCAATCTCCTCTTCTGACTCCCTCTTCCATCCTCTAAAGCTTCTTGTGACTATGTTAGACCCACCTGGATAATCCAGGATAATCTTCCCATCTCAAGGTCCTTAATTTAATCATATCTGCATAATCCATTTAGCCATGTAAAGTAACATATTCAGGAGCTCCAGGGATTAGGATGTGAACATCTTTGAGGAGCCATTATTTTGCCTCCCACAGGCTCTAAACCTGGGTCCTGGCTCCCAGCCAAGGAAGAAGGCAGACACTAGCTCCAAACTCCATCAGCTCTTGGCAGTAATGGCTTTGTCTCCATTTGTTAGGGAGCTCTCTGAGACCCACTGTGTCATTGGAGAGATGAGGGCTGGAGGAATGAAAATGCTTAAGAATTCAGGGATTTGGACAGGGATGCTCTATCCACCCTACAGCCCCCAGATCTGAATGCAACATACTCAGATTCTGCTTAGCCTGTGGTCATAGCCACTCCAGGCATACCCAAATTTGAGTGTGCCTCTCTGTTGTCCTCAGAAATATCACAGCTTCCCACCCCTTAGGTCCCCTTTTCTATCTAAACAAAGTGTTTTCATTGATGATCTCTCATTTGACTCTCATAACAGCTTTGTGAGGGAATTATTATTGTCCCTTTTTACAGACAGGGAAAACTGAGGCTCAGAGAAGAGAAATGATTTGTCCAGGTTTGTACAGTGGACCCAGGACTACAACCTAAGATTCTTGATGCACATTAATACTGGTCACCAACATGTCCAGTTCTTCCCCTTTCTGGCACATGGTAGCTTTGTACTTCCCTGCCCTCTTGAAGTGAGGCATGGCCCTATAACATGCTTTGGCCAATGAAATGTGAGTGGAAGTGTCCCCCCAGGCAGAAGCCTTCAAGGACCCAATCACAATTGCCAAGCTCACTTTCTTCAAGGTGATCAGTGACATTCCAGGTGGTAGAGGCTCCATCAACCTGTGTCCCTGAGTGAGGGCCACCTGGAGTAAAGTCTTCATTGACTCAAGGTGGACATAGCGAGTGAATGAGAAATAAAACTTTGCTGTTGCAAACTACTGAAATTGGGGGTTGTTTATTAGAGCAGCCTAACTGGCCCATCCTGACTGAGACTTTCCTGTGGAGTTACCTGAAACCTTTTTTCCAGCCAGTTATTAAGGATGGTTCTGTTCACTGTTTTATTCAGCACATTTAGTGTTCTATGCACGAGGGCTGAGTGGGATTGGGAGCATACAGACAAATAATACAGGGTTTTTGCCATGGAGAAACTCCTAGAATACTCCAATGATGACTTGAGTATCCTGTAGTTCCCTGAAACTCAATCTGTCCCTCTGAGAATTTTGTCACCTACACCTACATGTGGGTTTTCCTGTTTAGTAAGTAGCACTACCAACCACTAGCTTAAGCTAGAAATCTGGGTATTATCCCCAACAACTTCCCCCCCAAACTTATCAATCACTAAATCCTATTGATTCTATCTCCCAACTCCTGCTGGAATCTGTGTTCTTCTCTCCATCCCCATATTTCTTACCATGGCCTTTTCACTGTTTTCCTGTCTCCCAACCCATTCCACATACCATAATGACCTGTCTAATGTTTACAAATCTGATGGTGCCACTCCCCTGCTCAAACCCCTTTTATGACTCCCCAGTACTCTTCCTCAACTCCTTTAACTCAGTTTATAAGGTCCTGCACAGTCTGGCTCTGCTTGTGTTTTCGGCATCATCCCTCACCACTTGCTGCCAGGATCTAGCTAAGTTGAACTACTTTCAATTTCTCTAATGTCTGGGCTCTCTTCCCACCAAGCCTCTGCACATGCTGTTCTCTCTGCCTGGAATAGGCGTCACCCTCTCTCCTCCTTCCCCTCAGTATCTTGGCTTTCATTTTCTCTAGAGGCCTTCACTGATACCACCCCCTCGTTATCTGGACTAAGAGCCCACACTGCACCCTGTACCTCCCCAAGTGACAGCACTCACCCCTCTATCTCAGCAGACTGGTAACTTGGCTGTACCCTCCAGTAGCCCAGGGGGCCTTGGAGGGCTGGGGCTGTGTCTGTTGTGCCCAACTTTGTACACAGGATTTCACACACAGTAGATGCTCAAATAATATTTGTTGAGTCAATGTAGGGCATGAGCAAATATTCCTGGAGCACCTGTATGCTAAGCCAAGTGCCATGCTGGGCTCTAGGACTGTAGAGCAAGAAGAGATGTAGACCAGGTTCTGGTTTGCACAGCACATAGATTACCTTCAAGGGAAGATTGATAAACCATCAAACAAATCAATAGCCAAGAGAATTTGACCTAATGATTAGTGCTATAAAAAGATAAAGCAGGGTGTTGTGGTAGGAATTGAGTGGTCAGGGAAAATCTCTGAGGAGGTGAGGTTTGAGCCAGGCCTAGTAGTGGGAGGGAGCTGGCCATGAACTTTTGGCCATTCCAGGTCCTTCAGTGGGGATTTAGGCTGATCTGCAAAAGGACAGATGAGAAGGGCATTGTGATTGGAGCAAAGAGGGTCATGCTGAGATGAGTCAGAAAAGCTGGGAAGGACCAGACCATTCAGGGCTTTCTAGGCCATGGGAGGAGTTTTATCTAAGGGCGATGAGACTCCCTTGGAAAATGAGTGATATAGGTGCCCCAGATGTCAGCCTCTTGAATATCTCCCACCTCTTTCAACTTGCTGAGAGCACCCTGCCTCTTAAGATTTAATTAAAAGGACTCAGCCACGCCTGACCGGTGTGGCTCAGTGGTTAAGCGTCGACCCATGCACCAAGAGGTTGCTGGTTCGATTCCAGGTCAGGGCACATGTCCAGGTTGTGGGCTAAATCCCCAGTGTGGGGCATGCAGGAGGCAGCCAATTGATGTTCTCTCTTATCGATGTTTCTATCTCTCTCTCCCTCTTCCTTCCTCTCTCTCTAAAATCAATAAAGAAAAAAATTTTTTTTGCCCTGGCCAGTTTGCCTCAGTGGTTAGAGCGTCGGCTCGCGGACCAGAGAGTCCCGGGTTTGGTTCCTGCTAAGGGCATGTACTTCGGTTGCAGTTTGTCCCCGGCCCTGGTTGGGGTTGTGTGGGTGGCAACCACTCGATGTGTCTCGCACATCGATGTTTCTCTTTCTCTCTTCCCCCCTCTCTCCTTCCCGCTCTATCTGAAGATAAATGAAAAAAAAATTTTTTTTTAATAAATAAAAATAACATAAAAGGAATCAGCTAAGTATCTCCTATTAAAGTAGAATTCCCAGGATCCCTACCAAAAATCTCAGGAATTCTTAAGGAGTTTAGATTCTCCTGACTTCTGAATCTGAGTTTTGCTGATTTTTGAATCTCTCTCCTGCTTTTGCCTCCTCTGTGACTCTCCTTTTTCCTGGTCACTGACTAAGCTTTCATTCCAAAAGTTCCACCAATTCCATGCTCTGAACGTAGCACACCTGACTGATGATTTGTAGCAAGGGCCCAACAAGCAACTGAAAATGTAAAATTAGATACCCTGTTTTTAAAAAGCCCTTGTATATTCATACACACACACACACACACACACACACAGATAATTTTCACTGATTTTTCTCTACTCTAGCCCTAATGGTCTATCCCAGTGCTGGGACCCTCCTTCTCTCCAACCACCTCCTTTCTTCTCTTCCCATGTTTGCAAGCCATCTGACTCCTACATTTTTGCTCACTGCTTAAAAAAAAAAAATAACAGCTTTATTGAGATATAATTCACATACTATAAAGTTCACTCTTTTTTTTTTTAATCCTCACCTGAGGATATTTTTCCATTTATCATCAGATAGAGTGGGAGGGAGAGAGAGAAACATCGATGTGAGAGAGACACATTGACTGGCTGCCTCCCGCACGACTTGACCAGGGCCGGGACAAACCACAACCAAGGTATGTGCCCTTGACCGGAATCGAACCCGCGACTCATTGGTCTACAGGCCCATGCTCTAACCTCTAAGCCAAACCGGCCGGGGCTAAAGTTCATTCTTTTAAAGTATACAAGTCAGTTGTTTTTTGTATATTCATAGGATTGTACAACCACCACCACAATCTTAATGCCAGAATATTTCATCACCCCCACCAAAAAAACCCCTCATATCCATTAGTAGTCATACCCCATTCCCACTCCCCCCAACCCCTGGCAACCACTAATCTACTTTCTGTCTATAGATTTCCCCATTGAAGACATTTCATAGACATATTAATAGAATTATGCAATGCGCAATGTTTCGTGTCTGACTCTTTTTACTTAGCATAATGTGTTCAAGGTTCACCTGGGTTGCAGCATGTATCAGTACTTCATTACTTTTAATGGTGAAATAATATTGCTTTGTATAGAGACTTACCAAATTGTGTTTATTCAGTCATCTGTTGATGGACACGGGCTGTTTCCACCTTTTGGCTACTGTGAATAATAGTGCTATGAATATTCCTGTACACGTATCCATTTGAGAACCTGTTTTCAATTCTCTCAGGTATACACTGCCTAGGAGTGGAATTGCTGGGTTATATGGTAATTCTGTTTAACATTTTGAGAAACTGCCAAACTGTTTACCACAGTGGTTGTACCTTTTTACAGTCCCACCTGCAAAGCACAAAGGCTCCAATTCTCCACATCCTTGCTAATTCTTATTATTTCCCCCTCCTCCATAAACAATTTTAGCCATTCTAGTGGCTAAAATTAAAGTGTCATCTACTGGTTTTGGTTTCCCTAATGACTAATTATGTTGAGCATTTTTTCTGGTGCTTATTGGGTATTCACATATCTTCTTTGGAGAAATGTCTATTTAAGTCCTATGCCCATTTTTCAATTGGGTTCTTTCTGATTTCTTTCTTTAAAAAAAATTTTTTTTTTTTTGGTACGTGCCCCTAGCGGGAACCAAACCCGGGACTCTCTGGTCCGCAGGCCAACGCTCCAACCGCTGAGCCAAACCGGCCAGGGCTCTTTAAAAAATTTTTTTTTTCTTTATTGATTTTTAGAGAGAGAGGAAGGGAGAGGGAGAGAGAGATAGAAACATCGATGAGGGAGAACATCGATTGGCTGCCTCCTGCATGCCCCCAACTGGGGATTGGGCCCACAACCTGGGCATGTGCCCTGACCTGGAATCCAACTGTGGCGACCTCTTGGTGCATGGGTGTAGCTCAACCACTGAGCCACACCGGCCAGGCTCTTTTTCTTTTCTTACGAAGAACTGTCCAGTTATCTTGTCTATTGCTTAGCCTCCAGGACTAGCTTTCCAAAATTGTCCTTTTTGTTTTGCTAGTGAAAGCTGGCCCTTCTGCAGCCACCTATGAAACTTAAGTTGTTTTGCTTCCTCTCCCCACTTGTGTACACTCGTTGCACTGTCACAACCGGAGATGGATTTTACACATGAGGATTGAAGGATTGGCCAGGATCACACAGCTAGCTAAGGACGGAGCAGGAGCGGGGTTCACACCCTGAAGAGACAAACTCTGAAAAGCCCCACACGTTTGGTACTAGTACTAGCCTCTCTCTTGACCACCTGGGAGGTGTTTGTCATTATCTCCACTATATGGAAGGGAAACCAAGGACAGAGAAGTGTCAGTTTTTCTGGATCACACAGAAAGCTCGAGGACCAGATCTAGGAACTCCCATCTCAGCCCACAAATCCTCCCTCCAGCCCCACCGGCTCAGTGGCTTGGACCAGAAGGGGATGGTGCGGCTTGGTCCTTCCCGCCCAGTTGGGACGCGCCTTCCTGCTGAGTCACGGCCGTGGCGCGAGGAGGTGCAGGGCGGGTAGAGGAGAGGAAGGCGAGTAGGATCCCATCCCGCGTGAAAATGAAGCCCCACCCCTGGCTCCGCGTCAGCCTCTCGATTGGAAAGGCTGGGACCGAAGGCAAAGGAGCCGCCCTCTCCTCCCCTGAACCAGTGTCTCCTGGGCGCGCCCCTGGGATCTGTTTGGAGAGTCCGGGGCTGGGCCACTGGAGGCGGGGCTGGCCGGACCCTGGGCTCGGATCCCTTGTGCGGCCTACTAGGGGAGGGGTACGAAGGGTCGGGAAGGGCCCCCAAGAGCCTGGGGCGAAGGGAACCTCTTCTAGTCTGAGCGGCCATCGCAGCTGAACAAGAGAATTTGGCCTCCCCAGTGGGGCCGGACTTGGATCGTTACTCTTGTTTTCAGAGAAGATTAACCTAGAGAGGTCTGTTAAAATTGTAAGGCTAGCCCTGGCGGGTTTGGCTCAGTGGTTAAAGCGACGGTCCACGGACTAATGAGTCGCGGGTTCTATTCCGGTCAAGGGCAGGTACCTCCATTGCGGTTTGTCCCGGACCCTGGTCGGGGTCCTGTGGGAGGCAACAAGTTGATGTGTCCCTCTCGCATGGATATTTCTCCCTCTCCCTTTCTCTCCTCCTCTCTCCCTCCCACTCTATCTGAAGATAAATGGGGAAAAAAAATATCCTCAGGTGAGGATTTAAAAAAAAAAAAATCACTCTAAGAATCCTGTGGAAAACAGATAGATACTAGTAGGAGAATAAGATGGAAGCAGAGAAACCAGTTTGGAGACTACTGCACTAATGCAGGGAGAGATAATGATGGTTGGGACTTGGTGGAAGTGGCAGTGACAGTAAACAGAGGATGAATTGTGGACCTGTCCATAGAAGGGGGGGGGGTCTAATTCTTCAGGTTGTTGACCTGTCCAAAGGGGGGGGGTCTAATTCTTCAGGAGACTTAGAGTGGCACTCCCTTCCTGGGGCCCCATTTATTTATTTGTTCATTTATTCTCTTATTGAATAAATATTTGAGCACCACTCTGGGCCAGAAATTATGCCCAGTCTCCCAGGGAAAGGGGCAACTTCCTGACTCAGTCAGGGTGTGGAAGGGAAGGGGTGATGTCTGCAGAGGGGTTGGTGCAGACTTCACTTTGACCCCATAACTGCATAGAACTATGTATTCCAAGTCACCAGGACCTCACCTCATTTCTGCTGCCAGCCAGCCAGATATTACTTCTACTTGGCAGATGAAGAGACTGATGCTTAGAGAAGGGACTGACTTGCCCTGAGCTAGAGGCAGACTTGGAACCTGGAGGTTTGGGCTCCCACTGGCTTCTCTTCCCATTGCAGTCTAGCTGCCCACATTTGGGTTGTGTCAGACTCAGAGAGCCCTTCCACCACTGTCAGGAGAAACTGCAGACAAAGGGGCGCCTGCTCTCTGCCTCTCGGTCCAGCCCCAACCTTGAGATTGCTATATTATTAGCAACAGCCCATGGCTGCGCAGAGCCATACAGCCTCCAGCTTGCCAGGCAACTTTGCATACGATATCTCATTTGCTCCACCTGGCCATACTGCAAAGTGAAAATTATCCCCACTTTACAACTGAAAAGACTGAGGCTTAAAGACACAACTGTTATGCATCTATTGAACTCCCTTGAAATGCAAAGACACACAACTAATATGTATCCATTGAACTCTGATGCCCTCCTACTGTACTGGGCTTGATAGGATGCAAAGATGAGTGGGATCTGGGCTCTGCTCCAAAGAGGAGACAATCTACAGGGATATAATGCATATACATTCCTAGCTCTTGTATAAGATCCCAATGAATGTATGGGGCTTAGAGGAATAAGTCACTCCTAGTAGAAGTTCTGGGAAGCCTTCTGGAAGAAGAACATTAAACTAAGCTGGAGTTGAAGACCACGGATTTGGATAGGCCAGGATAGGGTGATGGGTCCCCTCTATGTCCTTTTCCAGAATCCTGGGCTTGCCTTCTCATCACATTATTACTTGTCTCACCTACCAGATTTTATGTACTTTGTAGGCACTCCACATTTGAACAAATGAAAGTGCAAATGAGTGGTGGAGAGGCAGCATGAGGCCAGTGTGCAGGTGGCCTTAGTGATCAGGAGAGTCTCTTCCAGTCCATTTGTGGAAGGCTACCATCTGGGGCAGATCCCTTGAATGGTTAGGACAGAGGAATAAAACATGTCCTTTCTTCCTTGTTGTGACAGGGCTTGACACTCAGCATAAGGATTCAGTGCTGCAGTTTGGGTGTGAGGGGAGGTGGATAGGAATCCTTAATTGATGGGATCTTTATCAATTGTGCAGCCCTGGGAGCTGAGGTCACAACCTACTCTCATGACTCATCACCCTCAGCCCAATCTGCTTGGCCAGATTTTTGGAACTATTGCCAAGGGGTGCTGGGAACAGAAGGCATCTGTTACCTCCACGTTCTTGTTGGACCTCAAGACATCCTTATCGTCCCTGGCTATCCAGGTCTCTGTCTCTGTGGAGCAGGTGAAAATGTCAGGATCACTGAGGTTTGGGTTAAGGCCTTTGGTCCTGGTTGCAGTTTGCCTCCTTCTCCAGGCCCTGCCTCACCCTGGGGGATTCCAGCATCCATAAGATATAGCATCTCCCACCAGAGCCTCGGGGGAACTTCCTCAAACCTGGGCCTCAGCACTATCCCATGTCAACTCCGCAGAATTTTCTGTGGGTCTTGGGTAGCCTCCCAGAATGGTGACACCTCACTCTCCTGATCCTCTGCACTCCCACTTCCCTGCTCCCCTCTACTTGTGTTGTGTCCCCGAGGCCTCCAGCCCCTGACCCCCTCCTGGATTTTATTTTCCCCACCTCACCTTGTCCTTAGCCAATCTTGGCATTCACTCCTTTGATATACTGGGCTCCCTGTACCCTAGTCCCTGGGCCATAGGTGACCACTGCCTGATCTGACCTCGGCCTGCTTAGCTCCTGGCCCACACTACAGAGAAAACCACAGGGCCGAGCAGATGGGGGCCTTTGCGTGTGGCCTCCAGGCCCAGTTGGTCTTCAAATGGCCAGCCTTTCCCCAGCTCCCTCCCCTCCCTCCCTAGAGGCTCCCTCAAACCTTTGATGGACTCACAGCCTCCTCCCCTCCTCCTCCCATGACTCAGCAGATTACTTCAGCTTTTCCTTCTCAGAGAAAAAGGTTCCCAGGAACCTCCCTTCTTTCCACTCAGAAGTCCATCCCACCTGCCTTCAATCCCAGCAGACTCCTCTAGGGCTCCTAACTCTCCACCCCATCTCAATTCATCTACCTGTCCCTTCAACCTCCCCCATCCCTCCAGCCTCTCTTTCTCAAGACTCTTTCCCTTGAGCATTTAAACAACTCTCAGCCTCTTTCAGCCAAATGAAACCCTCCCTCTGCCCTGAGTCACCAGCATTGTCAGCTTCTCCCTCCTTCATCTGACCATTAAATTACCAATGAAAACAGTAATCTCCAAATCCTAATTTGTTGACTCTTTACCTTCTGCCATTCCGAACCTCCATAGTTGGGCTCCACCAAAACTGTACTTGGGCCAAGGTCAATAGAGATGCCCTAACTCTTTAAATGGCCTTCTTTTCTGTCCTTACATGAGTTTTCTGGAGGCATTAGGCACCATGGAACACTACGAGGACTGGATGGCCACATTCTTCTGTGAACCCTGAGTCACATGGACTGCTGGTTTTCCCAATGGTCCCTCTGGGTCTCCTCATGAGCTCATCTTCACTGGCCACTCCCACACTGCACCCCAGCTCATTTATATTCTTCTCAGGCCCATGGGTCTACTCCCACTGAGAACTCACAATTCTACATCCAGACCCAACCTGGACATCTCACTTGAGTATATCCTTTCACACTCATTTAAATTACTTCCCAGCCCTGGCTGGTTTTGCTCAGTGGTTAGAGCATTGACCTGTGGACCAAAGAGTCGCAGGTTCGATTCCAGTCAAGGGCACATACCTGGGTTGTGGTTCAGTCCCTGGCCCTGGTTGGGGTTGTGTGGGAGGCAACCAATCGATGTGTCTCTCTCACATCGATATTTCTCTCTCTCACTCCCTCCCTTCCACTCTATCTAAAAATCAGTGGAAAAATATCCTCGGGTGAGGATTAAAAAATAATAATAATAAATAAAAATTACTTCCTAAACTGAACCTGTCATCTTTCCTTAAACCTGCTCTATCTAAGTGAATGGGACCATCCCTGTCCACCCACTTGCCTTGGAGCCATGCTGATCATCTCTCTCCTCCCACAGCCACCGCTGCTGCTCTAACCCAACCCTCACCACCTCTCACAGGGCCTATTACAGGAACCCCCCAAATTTCTCTCTTCCTCTGGCATCCCATCCAATCCACCAGCTGCCCTAGCTGTCAAAGAGACTGTTCTAAAATGCAAATCTGACCCCATCTCTCACTTGCTTAAAATCACTCCTGACTAAAAAATCTTAAAGGCAGCATCTGGTCCATTCTGAGATTCCCAACCTTGGTGCCTCTCAAGGTCCATTTATTTATCCTCCCCTCTCCTACCTCTAGAACCCAGGAAATCCCTGTGATGTCATAGATATCCAGGAAACCCCTATGATAGCATTACAAAATGTCCTGATCTGCACAGGATAACTGGAGTTTCAGATCATTTCAAAAAAGACAAGAACATGTAAAGGTTTTAGTATTAACCTAAGTGGCTTGTTTTGAGCTGATGGTTCATTGGTTCCTCATTTTGCAAAGGAGGGGCAGAGATCCAGAGAAGAGAAGTAATTTGTTTAAGGTTATGCAGCAAGTCACTGTGTTCTGTTTGCTGTACCAGGCCCCTAAATCCAGGATGGACAGCCACCAGCCTTGGGCAGTACACCTGGAAACTGCTGTCCCTCCAACTCCAGGAGGGCTTTGAATCATCCCCCTAGAGACCACACTCCTTCCCACTTCCATGCATGAGCAGGTCACTCACCTCCTTCCTCTGTCCTTCCTCTCCTCAGCTTCATCTGCATCCTCCCACAGGAGAGGTTAGAAATAAATCCAGCTATGGGTAGGGAGTCATTACTGGCTCTGAAAAGGGGCCAACAACAACAAAAGAAATTCTCTCCACTGAGGTGGTGCTTCTGGATGGTGAGATGAGGAACAGGAGATACATGAGCCTCCTTTGTGACCCAGTCCTTCTGCTTCTCAGCTGTGTGATCTGGACAGGTTACTTAAAGTTTCTGTGCCTTGAATTCCTCATCTGAAGAGTGGCTTCCCTACTGTCTATGGGGGCATGGGGCAAACACATTTGCTCTTCTGTTTTTTTCTCACTTATTGGCTTTTCCTTGCTATCTGAGTGTTAGAACCAAGGTGAGGACTTAGAAGTAGGAGGAAGACAAAGCATTGATTGTAGGTCCCGAGTCAGCCTTGATATAGGCACCTGGCCCAGCCTAAAATGGGGATAGCTGTCCTGGGGATGGCCAAACCTCCATTCGTCATGAAGTGCTCTTAGACCTTGTATAAACCTCTGGGCACACATTTTTCAGGTGTGTGTGTGTGTGTGTGTGTGTGTGTAGGGGAGGTGTCAAGAATTCAGTAATGCATGTCCTGGCCATCCATCTCTTTGGCCATCTCTCCATTCCCACCAGGCATTATGGGTGAAGAAAAGCACATGCTCAAACCGACTCTCTGCTCCTGGGGAAACTGTCCAAAGTGGAGACAAAAGGGTTTCATATATTCTGGCCTCAAATGTAAAAGGTTGGTGGGAGAAGGGTTTTCCTTTTTCTCATAACACCAGAAGGCAAAATGAGGAGCAAGGGGCAGATGGATCTAGGAATGTGAAAGTTGTCCCATAGCTGGAGGGAGATCTCAGGAAATGGTCGTTGCCTGTGGTTGGAGTTGTGCTAGCAAGGGCTGCCATCCAGAGGATGGGGTGCTGCAAAAGGGATTCCTCTACTGGAAGAACAAGAGTCCTTCTGCCGTTCCTTCCAATGACCAACCCCAAACTCCAGGGAGACAGGGAGGAAATCTGGCTGGCTCTGAAACCTAGAAGGCAGTGCAGGCCCTATGCTCCTAAGTTGTCTGGAATCACTCAAGGCTTGGCATGAAGGGGTGCCTTTTGCCCCTACCTGTTCCCAGGCCCAGAGCAAGGAGTTGGTGCTGAATGTCTGTCTGTGCCTACCTCCCATCCACTGAAACAGCCTGGGCTCCTGTCTGCTGCTGTGTCAGCATCAGCATTCCTATTATATGACCAAGTGGGATTTATACTCTGGAAGCATTAGCACTGGGCTGACTCAGCAGAATGGCCAACACAAGAAAATGTTAGTTCCCTCACCTCTTCTAGGTAGCTCTCAGAAGGCCTCATGGACACTCCACTTCCTCTCCAGGCAACCCAGCCTGGCCTCCTTCAGAGTTGCCAGGGCCTTTTGAGGTTACCCTGGCAGACTACTGGTGGTGGAAGAATCCCCCAGAGAGCTTTGAAAACATACAGGTTGCTAGACCCCATTGCTGGAGATTCTGATTCTGATGTTGGACCTAGGACTCTGTATTCTAGACAAGCTTCCCCCAGGTATTAGGAGACTGTGATGCAAAGCCAGGCTGAGAACTACTGCTCAGCATCATCTCTGAATGGCTGGTCTTTTGGCCCTGCTTATCTGCTGGTCCCTGACCCGATTCCTATTCTACCCCCTCCAAACTCAGCTCATGCCATTACTGTACAGTTCCAGCTGATGGAGAAATTGCTGCTTTGAAATAAGCTGAAGCTGGTGGGCTCTCTACAGCTTGGAGGCCTCTAAAACCAAAAAGCATCTGCTTTACTCCATGTGATTGGCAGGCTGCCACCATCCTCATCACTGTGGGACTCTCATGAGTCATTTGCCCTCTGCTGGAGTTCCAAGTATCAAAACACTTGTTTCAGACCCCTCTATCAAGTCAAGGAATGCATTCATGTCACAGTCTGATTCAGAGGCAGGGTGGAGATGTGTCTTTAAGATTCAGTGGGGCACTTGAGGTCCAGATTGATGGAGCACTTGGTCCAACTTCACACAGCTGAGTTTGGGATGAAGATTCTCGTCCAGGCTCCTCTGCCCTCAAATGCTGGTCTCTTGAGAATGGGGACAGTTCATCTCTTTGAGATAGTACTCATTTTTTTATGGTGATGGACCCTTGGTGTGCTAAATTTTTTTTTTTTTTAATCCTCACCCGAGGACACTTTTGCATTTATCTTCAGATAGAACGGGAGGGAGAGAGGGAGGAACAGAGAGAGAGAAACATCGATGTGAGAGAGACACATCGAGTGGTTGCCACCCACACGACCCCAACCAGGGCTGGGGACAAACTGAAACCAAGGCACGTGCCCTTAGCGGAAACCGAACCCGGGACTCTCTGGTCCGCAGGCTGATGCTCTAACCGCTGAGCCAAACCGGCCAGGGCTGGTGTGCTAAATTTTGAAGTTGGCTCTTTATAGGGAAATATAAGACTTAAAATGTAAAGATGTAGTAGACTTTTTAATCTCTCCCTCTTTCCAGCCCACTCAGTTTTAGGGGATCTAAGAATCAGGCCCTAGATTTAGGGAAGCTGTTTGGTGAGGAGTGGTCATCCCCAGGTACTCAGAACAGGGAATTTCTGTGGGTCATCGGCCCTGTGTCAACAGGCTCTTTTTCGAAATTCATTGTCTGAATCCTCTCCAAGATCATCCTTTCTGGCTGTGGCCCTTTTTGCTCCTGGGATCATCTACAGTTCTGCCTTCCTGAATTTTTGCCACAACTTGGCCATGGCAAAACCTTTCAAGTCTTATTCAAGAGGTAAGACCATCACTAGGTCAATCCTTTTTTGAAGCAGAGAGTCTCTTTCATTGAACAAAACTTCCCTGAGCACCTGTTCCATGCCAGGCTTGGAGCTCAAAAGTGACTCCAGTGGATCTTTGTCTTTGAGGAATTGTTTGTAACACCCCAGGGGAAGACAAACTTATATACATACAAGTGCAATAAGGAAGTCTAGACCCCAGGCTGGAAGTATGGAGCATGGAGCTGGGGTTGGGGGGAACCAAGGGGAAGCAGTCAGTTTAACTCATAGTTGAAAGATGAGTCTGAAAGATGAGGAGCTAGGAGTTGAATGGGGGTGGGGGTAGATGGAGTTCTCAGCAGAAGAAACAGATTTTGAAAGGGCCCAGGGTTGGAAGATGGCACTGCATGCTTGTGAAATGCCAGTAAAGTGCCCTGTGTGAGATGCAGCCGGGGAGGTAGGTACAGATCCTCAGGAAAGGGATGAATTTCAGGCTAAGGAGCAGGGACTTTAGCCCATATGCAATGGGAAAGGCATGCATGGCGGAGCCAAGGCAAGGGAAGGAGATCGGATGTACATTTGGAGAGACCTTGCAGATCTTTCACTGGGGAGGCTGGGAAGATATTGAGGCAGGGCATTTTAAAGGCTGTTGTTACAGTCTGGCCAGTGTGGCTCAGTGGTTGCGCATTGACCCATGCACCAAGAGGTTGCCAGTTTGATTCCTGGTCAGGGCACATGCCCAAGTGGTGAGTCAAATCCCCAGTAGGGGGCATGCAGGAGACGGCCAATCGATGTTCTCTCTCACTGATGTTTCTATCTCTCTCTCCCTCTCCCTTCTTCTCGCTCTAAAAAAAAATCAATAAAGAAAAAAAATTGTTTAAAGATAAAAATAAAGGCTGTTGTTACAGGTTGGAAGAACTTAAGAAGCATCTACCCAATTCTTTTATCTTATTGCTGCACAATCTGAGGCCCCAAAAGTTAAAGTGACTTGCTCAAGGTCACCCAGCAAGATTAATAGCAAAGTCCAGGCTTCAACCTGTGGGTTCTGCCTCCCACCACAGGCATCCTCCACTGCCCTAGTATCCTCAGGAAGAGAGGCAGCCCACTGAGATTTCCCCATTGTCCTTTGCCTCTGAATCTGTTGTGTGCTCTGCCCCTACTGCAGACCAGCCTGCTAGGGCAGTGATAGGGAAGTGTTCCCAGAGGACAAGGTAGGGAGCATTGCTTGTCTGCTTCTGAAGCTGGGGCTGCTGCTGCCTCTACACCAACCAGGGAGCTTTCCAGCCACAGGAGGAAGCCAGGAGCCAGGGGATGGGGCTGTGGTGATTTATGATTGCACAGAAACAGCAGGACACTAATGTCTCTGGCTGGCCTGCTTGTCTGCCAACTTAGCCAGAGAGGATGCTTCTAAAGATCATGTCCTCCAGCACTGGAGATAGGGTGGATGGTTAGTCATACAGGGTGCCTGCCCAGTACCCTTGTGTCAGGCCGGTCACCAGAGGGTACGGCCCCTCCTTTCCTGAGCACATGCCAAGGGGTAGATCCTCACAGCCTGGCAGGAAAGGGTGTCCTATTATGGGGAGTCCAGAAGATCTGCCTGGGTTTGAATTCAGGCTCTATCAGTCACCTGTGGCTGGTCACATAGCATCTGTGTTTCAACTTTCTTGTCTAAAAAACAAAGATGATCTGAGCCTCTCAATCCTTGGGATTCAGCCGTCTCCCAGATTCTTAGGTACAGATCCCCTGTTTCTACAGCTAAAGAATGCCAATAGTTTTCCATTTCAGAAGAGGAACATGATGTATCTAGAACTATGATTCGTCACAGTTGGGTGGAGCACTTCTCATTTAGTTTAATTTCTCACTTCAATGGAGGGAAAATTGAGACCCAGATAGGGTCCAGGCCTTGCACATTGAGCTGGGGGCCAGGCAGAAGCCAGAATGCTAGTTCTCCAAATCCCTGCTTCAGGTTTCTTTCAGCAGTACCAGGCAGTGGAGGAGAAAGCCAGAATATTAAGCCATTTGCTCTGTATAATGTCATCACGCCTCTGAAGCAGTCCTCTAAAAAGCCAGGGGCTGCCGGGCTGCTGCAGCTTTAAGCCTAGAGTCTTAAAAAAATCAAAAGGGAAAGGGGGGCAGGGACAGCTCTCCCCTACACCATTGGAGGGGAGCCTCACTGTGGAGACTACAGATGTCATAACTGTTTGTCTTTGGAACATCCTTTCTTTACATCTGCTTGACTTTTCCCAAACAGATTTGGCCTGGATTTTTGTTTGTTTGAATGCACAGTGGACTGGTAGTGGAAGGAACTGAAGTGGGGAGGTCAGGGAAGCAGCTTGAAATGTGCCAGAAAGTTCCCAAGATTCAGCATTGACACATTTAATCCACATGTAGACAACCAGGGTTGGCTTAAAGGACTCATTCCCACGGACCAATACCCAGGCCAGAATAGTTCATGCCTGGCCTGGCAGGAAGAGAAAGGGAGAGGAATGACTTGGCTAACAGTCTTGTAAGAGACAGAAGGAAGTGGGAGGGTTTATTCACCAGCAGGATTTTATTTTGCTGGGTGGTGTAGTAAGGGGAGGGGCTGGATCCTCTGTTGGAGGAGAGGGAGAAGAGTCATTCTAGATTCTCTCCTCACTCAGTTCATATTTATTCCTTTCTTTAACATGTTCTGCATATTTACTGTTTACCAGGCACTGTGTTAAGCACTGAGGAGGCAATGATGAAGACGACCAAACACAGATTTCATTTTCTGCCCTTGTTAAAATCTCTCACAGGCTTTCTATGTATTTCAGAATAAAGATTTCACTCCTTTGCATGCCATTCAGGGCTCCTCATGTTTTGGCTCCTGACTCCATCCCCAGCCCCACTATCCATCACTTTAGGCAGCAAACACTCGATTCTTTGTGTATCAATATATATGTTAGGGAGGAACCTGCCTCTGAGTCTTGCTGCCTGTGCCCTCTGCCTGCTCTCAAATCCTGTGTGTCCTTTTAGAGCTGAGCTGGAAATGTTATCAACCTCCCCCCCCCAAAAAAAACAAAAACAAAAAAACCCAAAAACGTAGGCCCTGGCTGGTGTGGCTCAGTTAGTTGAGCGTCTTTCCGTGCACCAAAGGGTCGCTGGTTTGATTCTCAGTCAGTGCACATGCCCAGATTTCGGGTTCCACTCCCTGTTGGGGCGCTGAGCCCAAAGGCAATGGATTGATGTTCTTCTGTCGCATCAATGTGTTTCTTCTCTCTCTCCCTCTCCCTTCTCTCTCTGAAATCAATTTTCAAAAAATACTTAACACTTAACACATTCTAAATTCCTGAGGGCAGGGTTCCGTGTCCTCTTTCCCCAGCATCTAGCATAGGGCCTGGAATATTCCTTCAGAGAAACTCCTTCATTCTAGGTTCTCATACACACATGTAATATCCCTTACTTTACATTTTTACTCCTTATCATTTTCTAACATACTCTACATACAGGAGTGGGCAAATGTAGATTTACAGTTGTGAGTAAATGAAACAGTTTATTCTTGTATTATTATTTATTAGTTATTATTATTTATTTGTACAACTATAAACCTACTTTAGCTGACCCGTATTTATATCTTGCCTATTTTCTTGAGTAGGATTGTTTTGTTTTGTTATTGTTGTTCACTGCAGTGCCCCACTACTTAGAACAGTGCTGGAACATAGTAGGTGCTGAATAGATACTTGCTGAATAAATGAAGTAAATAAAATGTGCAGTCAAAACTAGGGGTATGTGAACTACATGGAATGTCAAAAAAAAGAAGCACATGCGCAAGAATTTGTCAGCTTGACCTCAGTGTGTATGTCCTAGGTGGAGAGGATTGGTTAACTCCAGATAGAACCCAGTGTTAAGCATATAGTGGGCTCTTGGTAACAGAATTGAATCTTTAACACTCCACCCTGGAGAGGAAGAAGGGGCTCCCCAGGGGTCAGTCAGCAGACAGCTGCATCCTTTCTGTAAATTAACCAGTATGCCTGGCCAATATTTGTCCTTCCATGTTTTCACTCTCATCAGGTCCACGAACCTCAAGGTGGGGTTGGGGAGCTGGAATCTTGTGGGGGAGGGTAACAGTTTAGCTTCCAATGTTTAGCTCCTTAATTCAGCCACCCCAGGGCGGGCATCACCTTGACAGTTTGGATCTACAGTAGATGAGCCCCCTCACCTGTGAACCGCCTTGGCCTGCTACTTTATCTCGGAGACAGGGTCCAGATTTGAGGCCTTGGCCCCCTCCCCAGGTAATTTCCTGGAGAATATGGGGCGGGGCCGTGAATCAGCACTCGTCCGGACTCATGCAGCCTTCGTTCCCGCCAGGGGTCCCCAGCGGCCGCTGAATTAGAACCCACCTCCTCCCTCCGCCCGCGCGCTGTGACCACTGGGAGCTGTAGTGTTGACCGCCCCTTTGTCCTTGATCTCTCCAACGTTATCCCCTCGCTGGTAGATGAACTACAACTCCCAGGAGCCCAGGTTCCGAGAGCCTGGCAGGGCGGAGGTCTGAGCGGGGAAGGATAGGGACGTCTGGAGAGGCTGGGACGCGGAACCGGAGTGAAGTGTAGAACCGAGATTGTTGAGGGGCAGCGAGGAAGGGAGGGACACCCAGAAAACGGCGGCAAGCAGAGTTGCGGAGGGAAAGCCCGAGAAGCGGAAGAGCCGGGGCGGGGCCTGGGCGGGTGCGCGGGTGGGCAGGCCCTGTGCGTCACGCGGCGTGGGCGGGGCCTCAAGGGGTTGTCCGTCCGCGGCACGCACAGCAGCCGCAGCCGCTTCACGACCGCTCCCGCGGTTGCAACTCGAGCCACAACCTTCGCGCCGCCGTCGTCGCCTCTGCTGCCCGCTTCGTGGGTCGGTCCCTCAGGCACACGGCTCCAGCCGCGCCGCAGCAACCTTCCGAGCCCTCAGGCCTCCCGGTTTTCTCGGCCGGCCCGACCCAGCCCGCGAAGATGGTGGATCGCGAGCAACTGGTGCAGAAAGCCCGGCTGGCCGAGCAGGCGGAGCGCTACGACGACATGGCCGCGGCCATGAAGAACGTGAGTTCCGCTTCCCCTCCCCCGCATCGCCCCAGCCCCTTCGCAGACGCGGGCCTTCGCGTGGACGATCTGGGTACTAGTCGCCTGTGGTGACTGCAGGGTTGGCCGCTCCTCCTCGCTCACTAAAAGGACTGGGGAGGGTCTCGATAGCGAATGGGGACCCGGGTGGTGACGCGGCCTTTCCCTCAGTGTGCCCCAGGGCCGGCGGCGCTGCCTCCTAGGCCCTCCCCGGGCTAGGGCTGGGGCGGGGTCTTGCAGGGCTGGTCTCTGAAACGGGGTCTCTGCCCTCCGCGTCTCCTGGGCTGCTGGGGGCTTGAGCGGGGGCCGTGCGCATCCTTTGTGCCCCACTTCCCCTCCTC
The DNA here is from genome assembly GCA_030848825.1 of Tadarida brasiliensis. NCBI lineage: Eukaryota > Metazoa > Chordata > Mammalia > Chiroptera > Molossidae > Tadarida > Tadarida brasiliensis. The sequence continues at coordinate 104,316,217 of CM061258.1, read as the reverse complement.
CCAGCTTTGGCGTGGGGGCGGGGGACCGCATGGATGCGGTTCCTCTTTCTCTCCCTGGTGTCTGGGCGGTGCCTTTGCCATTCACTCCGCTTGTCTCCTGGTTTCCTAACATCCCCCCACCCCCACCCAATATTTTCCGCTGCCTCTCCTGACAGATCCTGTAGAACCTTCCTGGGAGAAATGTAGGCTCCCCTGAAAACGTGGGCTCAGTGGTGCAAAATCGAAACCTTCCTCACGTTTTTCTTAACAAAAGGCTCCTCTTTCTCCCATTTCCCAAAGCAAAGCCCTCGTGCTTTTAGGAAGGGGGAACGTTTGTCTTGCTAGCGTTTTCATTGATTGTTCTCAACATGTCATCTCCATTTTTAATAATGTTTTGTATTGAAAAGGGTAGGTATTGTTTTCAAAATAAAGGTTGTGAATTTATCTGACTGGTTCAATTTGTGACATGCTGTTTGTTTTTTAAATACAGGCACACATCTTTGAAATTTCTGTTAAGTTGAAAAAATATTCTCTCTAATCTGTTATTGCAAACAAAGCGGTGGTGGGAGGCAGTATCAAGTCATTCCAGAAGATTCTGCATTTGTCATATTGCAGAGAGCCTAGACTGGGTGGAGGCTGGGAGGAGTTATTTTAAAGAGGAAAAATTATTTTTTAAAAATTTTGTTTTGTTAAGATACATCTGAGGCTTGGAAAACAACAAAAAAAGCTAGCGCATCCTCATGCTGATGAAAAGGCAATACTGATCTCCAGTTGTCTGCAGATTCCTGCCTGTATTGCACCATTTTGTCAATAACACCACATTTATCTAATAGGCTGTCAACGAGTTTGATGTTGGTGGGGGGAGGTATTGAGCATTATTAAATGAAACAATGAAACATTGAAAATTAATTCCATTAATGATTTAGGTCTCCCACTATCTTAGTATTTAACTTTCTTCTACCTTATGTAACAAAGGTTTTAAAATGTATCCCCAATGTGAATTGGATTTAGGAGTGTACCTTGCACATTAAATCATTTTACTGAAACAGTATAGGTATTACAGATTACTGAATAACTTCGCAAGTTCACAAAAGATGATAGTGCTGATGCCTTTATATTTAAGCCAGCTATATGAACAAAACATTTTATCTCATTAAGGAAGACAGTTGATTTTGAAATTGGTAGTACCACTGAATTAATATATTACCACACTTTTAATCTTAAAACATTTTAAAGCTCAAATGATATAAGTTGCAGTTTTAATAGTTGTCAATATTGGAAATATATGTAGTTTGTGTTATTTAGACTCTTCTAATTTTCCGTACTTCTAGTTTCACAGAAAATCGAGTGACCTCGAACCTATATATCCATAGCAACCCAGTGATGTCACACACAATGACACAGAGGCTGCAATGCACCTAAGGGCTGGTAGGGAGTATGCAAATGGCATTTGTCCAAGGTAATGCAGAAATTAGCAGATGTGCCAGGTGGAATTGAGCACTTCATCTTTCACCAGATAAGGATAAGTGCAAAAAAATAAGAATTTCATTTACTCTTACATATACAGGTCATTGACCTCTAGATATGCCTGTTCATTTTCCTATTTCTAGTTTTCTTACAAGCATGTGTAAGGTACATTTGTATTTTTAAACATTTAACCATTAAAATTGGGCAGTGATGGAATAAAGATAGAAATTTTAAACAAGAATACATTTCATGATCATAGTGCAGGAACCAGGCTGTATACCTGGGTTTATTGCATGTTACTAACTTGGCAGGTTTTAATAAAAACCTTTAAAAAATTACAACTTCCTACTGGGTCATTTTCAGTAAATGTTAGGAATATTCTGTTATAAAACACTAGATTGGGATTTGGAAAAATTCTCTTTTGCTATATTTATGCTTCTCCGTAATGGAGTTTGGAGGAAAGAACAGTTTGTAACATAAAGCAAGCCTTTTTTTCAAACCTGTTTACTGTGACTTTGAGGAAGTAGGTTTACCTTGAACACCATTTTCCTCATCTGTAAAATGGGTCAATACCTAGTTGCAAAAGTAGTGAGGATTAAATAAATGCAGTAGGTTCTCAAAATGGCAGCTGTTTACAAAACTTTGTTTTTTTCCTCTTATGAAAGTCATCTCGTGGAGAATTTGGAAAATACTGGAAGATAAAAAGAAAATATTCAGTCCTACATGTTAAAGGGACTACATTTATTAGCATTTAATGAAATTATTCTAGTAATAACACTGTTGGGATCTGTGCAGAGTGGTAGTTTTATGTGAGTAACCAGGCTAGACACAATATGCAATATTTTCAAAAGGAGGAAAGAGGGAAGTTTAGTCTTCTAAGACAAATGTGTAGTCTTGCATTTAAGGAGAGAGAGAACACCTAGATGTTTCCTACTGGTTAGACAATGCTGTCTTGTCCTTTAGATTATAATGGCCTCCTGAGAAGTTAATATTCTAAGTAGGCTACTGGTACTTGCCTGGGGTGAGGGCTGTAGAAAAAGGTTCTGGGCTGCTAATTTTGTTGGAGTCACTGGGCTATGCAATTTAACTCTGGGTGTGTGTGGGGTTGGGCATTGGTGTCAAGAGGCTATCTTAATTACATTAAAAAAAAAAAAAAAAAAGCCTTCCTAGTAGAATTGATATACTTTAAAATTCTTGTTATCTGAAATACTATTTTTCCTACTAGCTATTCCAGGAGACTAGATCAATAGCCATTATCCCTAATGGAGTAATGACACCTCTGTAGACTCCTCAGAGGTGGAGTTCTGCCAGCCATTATTCTAAGTCATGTGGTTTCAATTGTTCTCTTTGGGGTTGAAAGAACACAGATCAGTTTGCTTTTTATATGTTATCCTTCACAATAACTGAAATGAATGTTAACTGCTTTTTCTAATTATTAAAAAATTATATTGAGATAAGAGATGTTGCTAAATGTATGTCCTCATTAATCCTTTGGATTAACTGCTGACCCTGGGATGATTTCTTCCCTTAGTACTTGGAGGAAACCTTATTTATTTATTACACCAAACTCTAAATTATTAAATAGAGTGGAGAAAATGACCTTGGTTTTATTGAGGTAAAAGTCACATAACAAACCATTTTCTTTCTTTTTTTTTTTGGTACGTGCCCCTAGCGGGAACTGAAACCAGGACTCTCTGGTCCGCAGGCCGACGCTCCAACCGCTGAGCCAAACCGGCCAGGGCTTCTTTTTAAATTTATTATTTGTTTATTTTTTAGAGAGAGAGGAAGAGGGGCGGAGAGAGAGAAACATCAATTTGTTGTTCCACTTATTTATGCATTCATTAGTTGATTCTTGTATGTGCCCTGACTGGGGATCGAACCCACAACCTTGATGTTTTGGGATGACACTAACCAATTGAGCTATCTGGTCAGGGCACAAACCTTTTTCAAGTGTATAATTCAGTAGCATTTAGTATATTCACAATGTTGTATAACCATCATTTCTAGTTGGAAAAAAATGATAAATTTAAAAAATGATGGTCTGGCTATTGCTGGCTGGGTTTCAAAACATGACTGATTCAGGAATGTGTCAGTAATGAATTGCCCACAACAGCAAAGCCAGTGATAATCAATATCCCTTTGTCTTTGTTTTCTAACTTCTGAACCTTTTCAGCATAAATTTAAAAAGGGATTTACTTTTAGCTAGATCTGTATTTCCATTATAAAAGTTACAGAGCTCACCCAAATAAATAAGAACAATTTACCTGCGATCAGAGCAAACTATTAACTATTTAGAGATCACGGAAATTTTGCTGGTGTTCTTATGACTCATTTTCCACCCCAAGGCTGACTTTGTTATAGATGATCTCCCTGCTGTGTGGCAGCAGCTCCCTAATGAACACTATGCAGTACTGAGAGTGGTGAGCTATTCAAGCATGGGATTCTTAACTGATGGGATTCCCGTAAAAAAGATGTTAAATACAGTGTTTTGATGATTCTGAGGCTGCCAGAAGCTTCTTCTCACTCCCATATCACTAGCCCTAACACTTTTATCTGGCAGGGCATTTTTCTGTATTTCTACCAGATTTCACGGGCTGTGAAAGAAAAGCAAAGACCACTTTATACGTTTAATAGTCAAGTGGGGACGGGTCACATATAAACCACTATCTTTTATTTTCTAAGCTCTGTTTCTTAGTGCTTGTCGAGACATTTGAAGCTATAATTATGGGGGGCTGTATTTGTTGTCTTTCTAGGCTACCAGTAACAGCTGTCTTATGGCCTTTCCACTCATAATCATTTTTCTGTTGTCTTCCCCAAATTTCATTTTAGGTATCAGTTATCATTTTGGTTCATTATCAAACTATATCATCTTATTTTAAATTGGCACTTGTAGAGATCCTTGAAAATTTGATTTTACTAATTTATGAATTTGAATAGTTAAGAAAATAGTTACGTGAAAAGTGATCAACAAAAATGTCCAAAAGAGCCTGGCTGGTGTGGCTCAGGATTGAGCATTGTCCCATGGACTGAGAGGTCCTGGTTCGACTCCCAGTCAGGGCACGTGCTGGGGTTGCCCACTTGATCCCTTAGTAGGGGGTATGTAGGAGGCAGCCAATCCCATGTTTCTCTCTCACATTGATGTTTCTTTCCCTTCCTCTCTAAATCAATAAAAACATTTTTTAAAAAAAAGAATCTTAAATATTTAAAAAAAAAATTCCCAAAAGAAAGCTTTAATTTAAAGATAAATGGTTAAATAAAACTGGTCTGGTCTCATGATTTTGTAGAAACAATAAAAATTGTAAATCTTAAAGACTTTGCATGAGTTTTTATTCTATTTAAAAGAACTGCTGAAGTCTCCACCAAATTTGCATCAGCGTTTCACTTGTAAGGGTGCGTCCCACAGAATTAGATTTTCTTTACCTGAGTTGAATGGTGTTCATGTGCCTCAATGTGTTAGTTGGGTTGTGAATAGGTAAATAGAAATGTGAGTGTTCTTACATACATAGATTAAAATTTTTTTTAAATTACAGTTTACATTTAATATTATTTTGTATTAGTTGCAGGTGTACAACATAGCGGTTAGACAATCATACACTTTTACAAAGTGTTCCCCCGATATTTCCAGTACACACCTTTCACCATACATAGTTATTACAATATTATTGACTATATTTCCTATGCTGTACTTCACATCCCCGATTTATTGGTTTTTAAAATATTTTAAACTTATTGGTGTTATTTTCTTAACCTTTGATGCAATATCTTATTTTTTGGAGAGATCTAAAGCCAGACTTAGTATGTAGTGTCCTTTCTTAATAATTCTGTTACTAGAATAAGGGTGTCAGAGCTGGGGATATGACAGTGACAGCAATGGGCAGCTGAACATGTAATGACAGTAGTAGCTCAAGAGGAATCCCTCATCCACCCTCCCCCACAGCTGAGTGTGAAGAGCAGCTGCAGTGGTGTAGAGAAGTGAGAAAAGGCTAAGAGGCAACAGGAGGAAGGTTTTTAAAAATGCAGGTTTGTTTTGAAAGAAATCATTGAATTTCTTTAGCTTTCTGAAAGGTATTACGAATTTGACAATTGAGCCACCATATTTAAATAACCTCAGTTTAGGAAACAAAGTTGCCTGTGGTGCCAGTACTTGAAGAATGTAGAAATAAGCTTAAATTTTTTTTTTTTTTTACTGAATTATTTCACTACAGTACCATTCAATTCAATACAATGCTCCTTTTGTAGCAGTCTAACATGAAATAGTGAATGAGTGTGTCTCTGTAGCAGAGGCCCATCATGAATAGTAGCAATGCAAACAATCCTATACTCCCTACCAGTATACTTTTACATGAGGCCTGCCTGGTATGGATAGACTATGGTAGATGGTGGTTATTTTCAAATCATACTCTACTCTTCACTTATGAACTGCATCTGATCTTTTCTAACTACATTTGTGTAGTAGAAATAGAAACTTTAGACACTAGATTTTTTTTCTTCTAGGCTGAAAATGACCCAATCCAGAAAAGCAAGGAGAATTAACAGGATAGGAGAAGAGGAACAGTAGTAGTAAAGAGCATTCTGAGGCAAGCAAAGCTAATGGGAACAAGTGAGCAGGGAAGGACTATTCTAGAACATCTTGAATTTTGGGATACTGTGATTTTTCTAAGGGAGTCTGGCTTTTGGAAGGCTGTCATCAATGGGACTGACTACTGATGAAAATGTGTGGCTTTGCCCGGCTGGTGTGTCTCAGTGGATTAAGCATCGACACATGGACTGAGAGGTGCTGGTTTGATTACTGTTCAGGGCACATGCCCGGGTTTCAGGCTTGATCCCCAGTAGGCCCCAGTAGGGGATGTGCAGGAGGCAGCCACTCATTGTTTCTCACATCGATGTTTCTCTCCCTTCCTCTCACTCTAAAAAATTAATGAAAACATTTTTTTTAAAAAAAAGACAAGTCTCATAACCATAATTATTCCCCATGGACAGATATTGCCATCATGTCTTTTCCTACAGGTTTAGGTTTGCTTTTGTACCTTGCCTTTTTCCCTTGACATTATTTCAAGGATGTTTTCTTCTGTCATTAGTATTTTCAGTGGTTGAATAATCCTGGGATGTGTCATTATTTAATTATTTTTTGTTTAGCATTTAGGCTGTTTCACATTTTATAAATAAAACTGCCATGAATATCTTCATGGCTAAAGCTTCCAACACAGTTTATATATTAGGACAGAGACCCAAAAGTGGAATTGCTGAAAGAATAGCTCAGAATAATTTTTAAGGATCTTGAAACCGTCACTAGTACTAGGTATGATCTCTTAAAAGTTTTGAAAAATATAATTGTTTGAATAGGCTTTATGTACACATGATTCAGAATTCAAGGATACTGCCCTGGCCGGTTTGGATCAGCGCTTGGAGCATCAGCCTGGGGACCAATGAGTCGCGGGTTCAGTTCCGGCCAAGGGCACCTACCTCGGCTACTGTTCGTCCCCAGCCCTGGTTGGGGTCGTGCAGAAGGCAGCCACTTGATGTGTCCCTTTCACATCGATGTTTTCTCTCGCTCTCTCTCATCCTCTCCCTCCCACTCTATCTGAACAAAAATGGGAAAAAAAAAAGTCCTCGAGTGAGGATTAAAAAAAATAAATTCAAGGGTACCTTACTGCTGTCTATCAAGAAGAAAAATAAAATGAGTTTCAAGTGGGGGAAAGCTGGCTTATTTGTGGCAAGTCTCCCTTTTTCTGCTTTCTGGTGGTTGGAATGATTGCCTTAAAAAAAAAAGGCTAGTCCTGGCCAGTTTGGCTCTTTGGTTAGAGCGTCAGCCCATGCACCAAAGAATCTTGGGTTCGATTCTGGCCAAGGGGCATGTACCTCGGTTGTGGTTCATCCCTGGCCCTGGTCAAGGTCGTGTTGGGAGGCAGCCAATCGATGTGCCTATCGATGTTTCCCCTACCCCCCACTCTATGTGAAGATAAATGGAAAAATATCCTCAGGTGAGGATTAAAAAAATAATAATAATATAGAGCCCTGGCCAGTGTGACTCGGTTGGGAGTGTCCTCCTGTATACCAAAAGCTGTCGGGTTTGATTTCCCATTAGGGCACATGCCCAGGTTTTGAGTTTGATCCCAATCGGGGTGCATGCAGGAGGCAGCCAACTGATGTTTCTTTCTCACGTTGGTGTTTCTCTCTCTCTCTCTCTCTCTCTCTCTCTCTCTCTCTCTCTCTCTCTCTCCCCTCCCCCCTTCCTCTCTAAAAATCAATAAAAATTTTAAGAAAAATAACAAATATGGCCCTGGCTGGTTTGGCTCAGCAGTTAGAGCATCAGCCCGCAGACCAAAGAATCATGGGTTCGATTTTGGTCAAGGGCACATACCTCAGTTGCAGTTCGGTCCCTGGCCCTGGTGGGTGTCATGTAGGAGGCAATCAGTGGATATGTCTCTACCATTGATGTTTCTCTCTCTCTCTATCTCTCCCTCCCACTTTGTCTGGAAATAAATGGAAAAATATCCTTGGGTTAGGATTAAAAAAAAAAATTAAAAAAAGGAAAAAAAAACAAATATGGAAAGTTGTATTTTTTTATTATCCTCACCTGAGGACATTTTTTTTGTTTTTGCATCTATCTTCAGATAGAGTGGGGGAGAGAGAGACACATCGACTGGTTGCCACCCACACAACCCCAACCGGGGCCGGGGACAAACTGCAACCAAAGTACGTGCCCTTAGCGGGAACTAAACCCAGGACTTTTTGGTCCGTGGGTCTACACTCTAACCACTGAGCCAAACCAGCCAGGGCTGGAAAGTTTTAAATAATATACAAAATAAAGGTGAATGGTATAATATACCCTCATATAACCAACTTCATCATTTGTCAGCACATTGGTCAATCCTGTATATACATACTTTCCTACACTTCCAGCCCCCTTAGGATTTAACATCTTGGAACATGGCTTTTTATCAAACTAAAATTACCCCTTTTTGCCAAAATTCTTAAATTGCCGTCAAGACCTCTTTACATTCAAGTTTGGTAACCTTAAAAAGTGTAATTTCTTGTCTGGCCGGTGTGGCTCAGTGGTTGAGCGTTGACCCATGCACCAAGGGGTCGCCGGTTCGATTCCCAGTCAGGACACATGCCCAGGTTGTGGGCGCAATCCCCAGTGGGGGGCATGCAAGAGGTGGCCAGTCGATGTTCTCTCTCATCGATGTTTCTATCTCTCCCTCTCCCTTCCTCTCTCTCTAAAATCAATAAAGGAAAAAATGTTTTTTTAAAAAGTGTAGTTTCTTGTTTAAAACATTTTATCCAGATAGTAGATAATTTAATTTTTCCTTGATATATATATTTTTTTAAGAGGAGTGCTTCTCTTAAATTGACATCCAAGTGCTTTTTGCCTTCAGCTTTTACTCTCAGGAGGGGTTGGTTGAAAGGCTGGGTGGGTTAATAGTGGGGAGAGGAAAGATGATGGGTGTCTTGAGGTTAACAGAAGACTTCTGTAATTACATTACATTAGTATATTCTTGCCTCCCTTTTTTACTACCCCCCCCTTTTTTTGAAAAGACAGTAAAGGTAGATTCTGTCAGTTCTAGCTTTCATCACTAATCTACTAGAAGAGCTAAAACCCAATTGATTTGTTGAAGACAATTTCAGTCAGTAAACAAATTTTGCTTGTGTTTGGCTTTGTTGCTTGCCAAGCATCTTTTTAGAGAGAATAAAGCTCTCTTTTTTAACCCTCACCTGAGGATATGTTTATTGATTTTAGAGAGAGAGGAGGAGGGAGGGGAGAGAAACATGGATGTCATCAGCTGCCTCTCATATGTGCCCTGTCTGAGGATTTACCCACAACCGAGGTATGTGCCCTGAGCAGGACATATCCTTTTTGGTGTACGGGACAACTCTTCATCCATTGGCCGGGGCACTTGCCAAGCATTTAAAAAAAAATCATTTTGCCTTAACATTAGTGTACTACTGGGGGAATGTGCGTATATATAGATATGTATAGAAAGTATGCATACTAGTTGTCTGGTCCCAGACAGCTGGGGTTTGAATTCATGTTCAGAAGCATGGAAGTGACTAATGTAATTTTATCAGTAACTTAGGTTGGTATGCTGCTGTGTTATTATTACTATTTTTTTAACCATTTGAAAGTCCTGTAGGTAAAGACTTCAGATTTTTGGAACTATTAATAATATTTCTTTATCCTCATCCAAGGAGATATATATATATATATATATTTTTTTTTTTCTTCCTATTTATCTTCAGGTAGAGAGAGGGAGAAAAAGGGAGAGAGAGAAACATCGATGTGAAAGGGACACATTGACTGTTTGCCTCCTGCACGACCCTGACTAGGGCCTGGAACGAACCACAGCCTAGGTACATGCCCTTAGCTGGAATCGAACCTGGAACTCATTGGTCCATGGGCCGACGCTCTACCGCTGAGCCAAACCAGCCAGGGCTGATATTTCTTGTTTAGACTATGTTTAGCATATAGATTCTCAAAAACAATGAATTATAACTAGTTCTTATTTTGAGTATATGGCGTGCTTTAATTTCAATCTTGTTTTTTCTCTGTTCATAAGCTGGCATATATATATACATACACCCACATTTTTTTTTAAATTTTCTTTTTCTTTATTGATTTTAGAGAGAGGAAGAGAGAGATGGAAACATTTCTGAGAGAGAACATCGATTGGCTCCCCCCCTTCCCCCACCCCCTCTTCCCCGCCGGGGATTTGGCCCACAACCTGGGCATGTACCCTGACCAGGAATCAAACCTGCGACCTCTTGGTACATGGGTTGATGCCCAACCACTGAGCCACACTGGCTGGGCCATACATATTTTCAATAAATGATGACTAAAGATTAACTTTTAAACAAGTATTTATATCTTTTGTGAAAATTGAGTCACATTATTTATTACACCATTATTTACTGCTCTGTTGCAGCATAGCATTGTTCTGACCACAATGGAAAACTTAGGGTACTTTTTGGTATGGCTTTTTCTACATCTGTTCTATAAATTTCTGAACTGACTAAATCTTTTTGGGAAGGCAGAAGATGATAAGGTATACATTCTTAGATAAAATATTGCAATATAGTTTGACATTTACTGTCACTTGGGAAACATCTTTATATACTTTTCCCACTTAATTTCACAAAAGTGTTATAAAGTGATATTCCCATTTTACAGGTGGAAATGTAAAGTAATGTTTAAGTAATGTTTAAGTGGAAATGTTAGGTGGAAATGTTTAAGTAATTTGCCTAAGGCTTGAGCTAAAAGTATTTTGTTTTTTCTTTCTAAATCTAAGTCTCTTAAAAGGTTTTTTCAGGCCCTGGTCGATTTGGCTCAGTGGTTAGAGTATTGGCCCGCAGACCAAGGAGTCCTGGGTTCGATTATTGCCAAGGTCACGTGCCTCGGTTGTGGTTTGTCCCCGGCCCGGTTGGGGTCGTGTGAGTGGTGGCCAATCAATGTGTCTCTCTCACATTGATGTTTTTATCTCTCTCTCTCCCTTCCTCCCTCTCAAATCAATAAAGAAAAAATAATAATAAAAAGGTTTTTTAGTTTTCAGAAAGGAGTCAAAGGTAAGGTGTATAAATCGATATTAGTGATCTTTTAACTATTACCTCACTGATTTATTTTCATTAATTTTAGTAAATGTTCCATTGTTTGCAGAAACATTAAAAATTCTTTAAACTACTGTATATTTAATGATTTTTCATTTAGTTGTCCTTTAGAGGATTGTTATGTAGTCTAGGTTATGTAGACAGGACAGCCCTGGCTGCTGTTGCTCAGTGGTTAGAGTGTTGGCCTGCACACCAAAAGGGTCATGGGTTTGATTCCCCATCAAGTGCATGTACCTGGGTTGCAGGTTTGATTCCCAGCCCAGGTTGGGGTGAATGCAAGAGGCAGCCAATCGATGTGTCTCTCTCACATCAGTGTGCCCACCCCCTCTCTCTTCCCCTCTCTCCCTCTCCCTCCCTCCCTTCTTGCTTAAAAAAAAAAAGGAAAAAAAAATATCATCTGGTGAGGATTAACAACAATAAATAAATAAAATACAGAACAAATTTTCTTTAGAACAGTACTAAAGTATATAACTCGGTATGAGTATAATCTGGTTTCTTTTAGAGACCATTTGATCCCATGATTGTAGTATGTTTTAAATATCATTTAACAAAGGAGAATTTCAGTCTTTTATTTATTCTTTTATAAATTTCTTTTTCTTTTTTCTTTATTGATTTTAGAGAGAGGAAGGGAGAGGGAGAAAGAGATAGAAACATCGATGAGATGGAACATCAATTGTTCACCTCCTGCGTGCCCCCCACTGGGGATTGGGCCTACAACTTGGGCATGTGCCCTGACCAGGAATTGAACTGGTGACCTCTTGGTGCATGGGTTGATGCTCAACCACTGAGTGACACCGGCCGGGCAGAGCTTCAGTTTTTTAACATGAGGAATTAAGTACTATTGCTTTGCCATTGGAGTCTTATCGGTATTTCCAGGAGGTGAAAGAATGCCACTCAGAACTGAATGAAAAAATATACCTTATTTGAAAGAACTGGGAGGAAGCTGTGAGCTTTATTTATTTATTTTTTAATTGATTACTAGAGAGAGAGAAACATTGATGTGCCAGAGAAGCATTGATTGGCTGCGATGGCTGTGTCCCCCAACTGGGAATGAACCTGCTTCAATAGGAATTGAGTATGATTTGGTTTTCAGAAGTTAATTTACGCAAAATTTGATGCAGCAAAATAGTGTTAAAACAGGTATATTAAGTTTTTGTTTCTAGCAAACTACCCCAAATAGATATATATTCTCACAAATATTTTGGTTTGCTGAGTCGTTTTGGTCTAGGCCAGTTCTAGTGGGCTGGATTAACTACAATGGCTGTGGAAGGCTCCAGGCTTCTTGCCTCATGCTTGCTAGTGCTCCACTAGCCAAAGCAAGTCACATGACCAAGCTCAGATTATATGGGTGGAGAAATATATTCCATTTCTTTTTTTAATATATTTATATTGATTTTTTTAGAGAGAAAGGGAGGGGGAGATAGAAGCATCAATGAGAGAGACACATCGATCGGCCACCTCCTGCACATCACCCCACTGGGGATCGAGCCTGCAACCTGGGCATGTGCCCTGACTGGGAATCGAACCGATGACCTCTTGGTCCATGGGTTGAAGCTCAACCACTGAGCCACACTGGCTGGGCTATATTCCATTTCTTGATGGGAGGAACTACACAATGATTGAAAAGGAAGGAGATATATACAGATATGGGATGAATTATTAGGGCCATTTTTTGCAAATGATTTGGGCTGGATACATCATAGTAGATTCATGTCACCCAACAAACATTCAGAAGTGACTGTTAAGGTACCATGATGATTCAATGGTAAGTGAAATGTGCTGCCTGCCATTAAAGACTTTAGTTTTTTTGGGGGGTAGGGGCATGAGTATATAGTTAGAGTACAACGCATCAGAAATAAGCAGTATAAAAGGGGAAAGGTACAAGTTACTAATACATAGAGTAAACAGTAGTTAGATTTGCATGAAACGTTTTTAGAAGGCTTTAGGAAATAAGTGTAGTATTTGAATTAGGCCTTGAAGGATATGTAGAGAATGTTTCTTTATGGATTCTGGAGGTGAGTTTTTTAGGTGGTCAGAAAAGCATGAGAGCAGAGTACTATGCAGTGTGAGGAAGCACAAATATGACCTGGTTCTGGGTATTAATGGCTTGGAACAGAGTTTTTCTACCTTGGCACTATTGACATTTGGACCAGATTATTCTTTGCTCTTGCAGGGGGCTGTCCTGTGCATTGTAGGATGTTCATTAGCATCCCTGGCTTCTGCCTATTAGATAATATCTCAATAGAGCTATTTTTAAAAAAATACTTTTTTCTTTGTTGAATTTAGAGAGAGAGGAAGGGAGAGGGAGAGATAGAAACATCAATGAGAGAGAACATTGATTGGCCACTTCTGCATGCCTCCCACTGGGGATCGGGCCCACATACTCTGACCGGGAATTGAACCGGCGACCTCTTGGTGCATGGGTCGATGCTCAACCGGTCAGCCACACCGACTGGGCTCAGTAGAGCTATTTTTAAAAAAACTGCTGCACTATACTAAAGTTTAAATAGCACTTTCTCACATACCAGCCAGTTTAATTGCTCCCCCCCAAAAAACCCACAGATCTATGATAAAACTAGCAATTATAAATACTAGAATTTGTTTGCTGAATTCTGAAAGCTTAGCTGAAGTTTGAATTCCTGTATTCTGAATAGCAAGGCTGAATGGTAACTGACAAAGGAGCATATTTTGAGGAGGAGTCAGGGTGGTGAGAGGAATTGTATCCAGATCATACAAATAGTAAGTAGAGAAGACCCAGGGACATGAGGACTATCTTTACCTGTTTGAAGAATTGATTCTGGCCCCGAGGGATAAAATTCCTTTTTTTTATCCTCACCTGAGGACATTTTTCCATTTTTTGTTCAGATAGTGGGAGGGAGAGAGAGGAAGAGAGAGAGAGAGAGAAACATCGACGTGAAAGGGACACATCAAGTGGCTGCCTCCCTCACGACCCAACCAGGGGCCGGGGACAAACCGCAACCGAGGTACATGCCCTTAGCGGGAACCGAACCCGGGTCTCTCTGTACCGCAGGCCGATGCTCTAACCACTGAGCCAAACCGGCCAGGGCGGGATAAAATTCTTAAGGCTAGCGAGTGGCAATTGTAGGGAGATAAATTTAGCTTTAATATGAAGTACTTCTGAAGGTGGATTTAGGCTGAGTTCTCACAGAAGTTGTGCAGATAGGTGGGAAAACCTTCATTCAGCAGGGTCTGTAAGAGGGAAAAGACCACTGATTTGGTATGTGTATAGACTGTATTTTGGGAAGTAAGTTATCTTAGTATATCTCCCTCCTTGACTTTTTTCCCCATAGTGGTGGGAATGAATGCTTTGCAATGAAAAATATCCATGGTAAGAAATGTGAGGTTCTCCCTTGCCAGGTAGCTCAGTTGGTTGGAGCGTCGTTCCGATTCATCAAGGGTTCAGATTCAGTCTCTAGTCGGGGCACATGCAAGAAGCAACCAATGAATGTATAAATAAGTGAAACAACAAATCAATGTCTCTCTCTCTCTCCCTCTCTCCCCCCCCTCCCCCCTCCCTCCCTCCCTCCCTCCCTCTCTTCCCCCTCATCCCCTCCTCTTTCTCTCTAAAAAAAAAATAAAGAAATGCGGTTAGCACATTGACCCACGTACCTAAGGGTCTGGGGTTTGATTCCTGGTCAAGGGCACATACCTGGGTTGCAGCTTCGATCCCTGGCCCTGGTTGGGGCTCATGCATGAGGAACCATTCGATTTGTCTTTCTCACATGGGTTATTTTTCTCTCTTTCTCCCCTTCCCTCCTTCCCTTCTACTCTTTAAAAAGCAATGGAAAAAAATATAAAAATAAAGTAAAAAGAAAAAGAAATATAAGGTTCTTACCCCTTTCAAGTTTGTTTAATTGTTCCTGAGCAATAAACATTTCTTGTTTTGGTACTTGAAGGTATTGAGAAATATTAACTTACATCAGACTACATAGGAGTTTATTTGAAGTCAGAAGAGGAGGATTAAATACAAGAGCTAGAGGTCTGTGCTCTATGAGTTTTCTTTGTGTGAACCCACATATGAAGTGTGAATTACTTGGAATTCTGAACTCCTCAAACAAATGAGCTAATATTTAATTGTTGGTATGTGTGGAAAATGTTATGATACAGTAATTTTATTTTTATAGCTTTATTGAGATATAATTCACACACTATACAATTCACTCATTTCAAGTGTATAATTCTATGATTTTCAGTATGTTCAGAGTTTTGTAACCATCATTATTACCTAATTCCAGAACATTTTCATTACCCCAAAAAGAAAGCCTGTATCTGTTCCAGTCACTTCCCTTCTCTCCCTGCCCCCACCCCCCCACCCCCAAAGCCCCCAACTCTAAGCAATCACTAATCTATTATCTGTTTCTATAGATTTGCCTATTGAGGACATTCCTACAACTAGAATAAATGTGTAGTCTTTGGTGACTGGCTTCCTTCATTTAGCATAATGTTTTCAATGTCATCCATGTTGTAACATATATTAGTACTTCATTCCTTTGTGCCTGAATACTATACTGTATGGATAATGCTACATTGTTGCTACATTTTGTTTATCTAACTCCTCAGTAGACTTTTTTTTTCCTATCGTCACCCAAGGACATTTTTGCATTTATCTTCAGATAGAGCGGGAGGGAGAGAGGAAGGAAGAGGGAGAGAGGAACATCGACCTGAGAGAGACACATCAAGTGGTTGCCACCCACACGACCCCAACTGGGGCTGGGGACAGACTGCAACCGAGGTACGTGCCCTTAGCGGGAACCGAACCCGGAACTCTCCGATCCAGGGCCCGATGCTCTAACCGCTGAGCCAAACCGGCCAGGGCTGTGCTTTAGTTCTTAAAGCTGGAGAAATAGATATGTATGAATCCCATGCAGTATTCTATCTTTAAGGACAGGGGCTGTTCAGAAGAGTATTTTATTTTATTTATCTTTTCTTTATTGATGTTAGAGAGGAAGGGAGAGGGAGATAGAAACCTATGAGAGAGAACATCGATTGGCCACCTCCTGAATGCCCCCCACTGGGGATCGAGCCTATAACCTGAGCATGTGCCCTGACTGGAAATTGAACCAGTGACCTCTTGGTGCATGGGTTGACACTCAACCACTGAGCCATACTGGCTGGGCCAGAAGAGTATTTTATTTAAAAAAAATCCCCCCCCCCCCTTGCCTGGCCAGTGTGGCTCAGTGGACTGAGCATGATCCCTTGGACTAAGAGGTCCCGGTTCCTGGTCAGGGCACATGCCCAGGTTTCGGGCTTGATCCTCAGTAGGGGGCCTGCACAAGGCAGCCAATTGATGCATCTCTCCCACATCGATGTTTATATCTCTCCCTTCCTTTCTCTCTAAGAAATCAATAAAAACATTTAAAAAAATAAACTTTTTAATAAAACGACTGGCTTTGTTTCTTTAACTTGGTTTTCAAAATTGGCTTTAAACTTTAATTGTAGATATGATTAACAGGGCAAATTGTGGAGAAGGTTTATTTGAATAAGTATGACTAGTAACAAGACAAAGTTCAACCTTCTCAACCTTGACTGTTTTTCAGCCACTCTGTTTTCAAACCCTTCTAGAAATAAACTGGTAAAATGTATTTTATCAAATGCAGATGGGGCAAAAGTAGGTTTACAGTTGTTTGTATGGAAAATATAATAATTAATAATACAAGAATAAACTGTTTCATGACTCACAACTGTAAACCTACTTTTGCCTCACCTTTTTTTTATTTTTTATGACTATCTAGAATTCCACTATATGGATGTATCATAATCTAACTAGCCTCCCATCAAAGATTATTTAGGTGGGACTTTAGTTGTTACAAATAATGCAGTGAATCAGTTTCTAGAAATGGTTAATTGCGGAGTCAAAAGTTTTTGAGCATTTGTGTTTTTGATAGTCTTTTCTGAATGCCCTCTATAAATTTATAGTTTCTAACAGTGGATGAGAGGGCTGTACACCCACACTGTCACCTTCACAATGAGTCATCAAACTTCTAAGTTTTGCCAATCTGATCAGAGAAAAATGAACATAATGAAGTTGGATACTGTATGTATATTTTCCTTTTCTTTAACTGTCTGTTCCTTTTGACCATTTAAAAAATTACTGGTTAGTTTTAAATTCTTTTTAGGAGGTCTTTATGTAATAGAGAAATTAGCCCTTTTCCTGTGATGTGTTGCAATGTTCACATCATCAGAGACTGTATGGGCAAAAGAGAACAGAATTTGAAGGCAGTGGCCCGAGTTTGTGTCCTTGTGCTGCTGTGTGTTAATGGTATGATGTTGGGGGGAAATTTGTTTCATTTCTCTACATCATGTATAATGTCCCCTGTAGGGTAGTTGTGAAAAGAGCATAGGACTTGGTGGTGTCAGAAAAATACAGGTTCTTAGCCAGCTCTCCTCTCATATGAGCCCTTGAATGTGGCCCTAAGTATGCCATGGAAGTTTCATGACTCTTCTAGAGAGTCCCACTTCCTGGAATGCTTTTTCCTTCTGTAATTTTTATCCAGGGTGACTGCTGATTTTAAAAAACCCCACTAAAGTTGTTACTTTCTAATTAAATATTCTGTAAGCTTTCCAGGAAGAGTTTTGCTACCTTAAGAATACCGCTGACTGATATTCTAATGTGAATAAGCTTGTGTTGCCTCCTCAAGGAGTATTGTATCTTCAGCACAGTGAGGTGTAGTGTGTGACACATGCTGGATGTTCAGTGAATGCTTGATGAATTAATTACCTGAAGGAGTGGCTTTAAGTTTATTTTCCTTGCCATCAGACCTTATGGGACATGTTATATCAAGTTTTCTAGAATGAATATGTGTTAGAGGTCCCCACGACTATTCCCTTAGGTTTAATGATTTGCTAGGACTCAGCATAGCATCTCACTGGTGGCTGTGGTTTATTACATTGGAAAGATACAAAGCTAAATCAGCTCAGGGGAAAAGTGCTTGGGATGATCTGAGTAAACCAGGCACAAGTTTTCAAGGGTCTTCTCTCAGTAGAGTCACACAGGATATATGTGTGAAATGTTGTCTACCGAGGAAACTCTTTAGAGACTCAGTGCCCAAGCGTTTTATTGGGGCTGGTCACATAGGTATTTTATGCCCGGTACATAACAAAATTGGAGACTCCTAGAAGGAAAACAGGTGTTTAGCATAAACATTATTTGCACAGTTTAGAAACAGTGAGCCATTCTTATCTGGGAATGGCGGGAACCCTTCTAAAATCCAAGTTCTCAGGTGCCAGCCAAGGGTCAGTTTTGCAAACAGACCTTTCTAAAAATAGCAGTCTTGAGCCTATCTTATTAACTGTTTTCTGAACAGAAAAGTTTAAGGCATTTTACTCAGATATGAAAGACAACTTCAGATTATTTTTTTTAAATTTAGTTATTTAGTAGACAGGTCATCTCCAGACAACATGTTTAATTGTATTCAAACAGAACAGTGTCACATTTATTTACAATGGTTATTCCACCGCCTACACAGTGTATAGACACCATGTCCATTACATGTACACTGGTGCCTATCTTGTACCTTGTCATCTTATTTCTCCTGTTTTTAGTGTAGAGTGTTCATATATAGCAGTCACTGCATTTACCTTTTTCATGGCCTCTTGGCCCTTTCAGGTGATGGTGATAGTATTCCAAACTTAGGAGGACAAAAAAATGCATGAAGGGGCCAAATATACCTTAGTGTCTGATAGCTTATTGTTTTTTATTTAAAAAAATGTTTTTTCTTTTTTTTTATCCTCACCGGAGGACATTTTTGCATTTATCTTCAGATAGAGCAGGAGGGAGAGACGGAGGAAGAGAGAGAGAGAGACATCGATGTGAAAGAGACACATCAAGTGGCTGCCACCCACACGACCCCAACCGGGGCCGGGGCCAAACTGCAACTGAGGTACATGCCCTTAGCGGGAACCGAACCCGGGACTCTCCGGTCCGCGGGCCGATGCTCCAACCGCTGAGCCAAACCGGCCAGGGCAAAATTTTTTTTCTTCATTGATGTTAGAGAAATAGAAACATTGATGAGAGGGAACATCGATTGGCTGCCTGCTGCATGCCTCCCACTGGGGATTTGGCCCACAACCTAGGCATGTGCCCTGATCGGGAATCAAACTGGTGACCTCTGTGGGTTGACGCCCAACCACTGAGCCACACTGGCCTGGCTTGGTTTTGTTTTTAAATAGACTCTGAAAAGAGTTCTCATATACCCTCTGCCCTCCACCCCCACAGCTTCCCTGACTATCAGCATCCAAGTGGTACATTCGCAATCAGTGGACCTACCTGACATGTCATTATCACCCCAACATCCATAGTTTACATTGGGATTCACTCGGTGTTGTACATTCTGTGGATTTTGACAAGTTTATAACATGTATCATACAGAATAGTTTCACTTCCCTAAAAGTCCTTTTTTTCTGCCTATTCATCCCTCCTGTTTATTTTTTGGATGTTAACTTCAGATCTTTGTAGAGATTTTCAGCTTTCTTAAATGTGTTTTATGTTTACCACCATAACTGTTATTTTGTAGCATCTACACAAAATTCTGTAAGATAGAAATACATTTTAAATATACTAAGACTAAGAAGATAAAACATTTGAAGCTGCATTCCTTGCAATTTAAGGTGTTCTTGATAAGTTGAATTTAGTACTTTTAAGACCTAGGGTCAAAAAGTCATCTAAATACCTTTCCAAGAATCTAAGGGTTGCTAATCTTAGAAAAGATTTCTCTCTTAGATTCTGAGAGAACAGTTGACATAATATCTGATTCCTTAGTAGCTTGGATTTGGGGAGTTCTATTTCTTTAAAAAAAATTTTTTTTTTTCTTTATTGATTTTTAGAGAGAGAGGGAGAGAGAGATAGAAACATCGATGAGAGAACATCGACTGGCCACCTCCTGCATGCCCCTGACTGGGGATTGGGCCCACAGCCTGGGCATGTGCCCTGACAGGGAATCGAACCAGTGACCTCTTGGTGCATGGGTAAATGCTCAACCATTGAGACACACCGGCCAGGCAGGAGTTCTATTTCTTAAACTGTTGGTGAGAATAACAGATTTTTCTAGCCTTTTCTCATAGCTCTTTATCTACAACTCACTAAAATAAATTTGAACTTTAGCTAATATTGTAAGAGTTGAGAGAGACCTCCATTTTGGTTTTTGTTTTGTTTTGTTTTTTTATCTTCATTCGAGGACATTTTTGCATTTATCTTCAGATAGAGCAGGAGGGGAAGAAGGGGGAAGAGAGAGAGAGAAACATCGATGTGAGAGACACACATCGAATGGCTGCCACCCACACGACCCCAACCGGGGCCAGGGACAAACTGCATCCGAGGTACATGCCCCAGTGGGAACCGAACACGGGACTCTCTGGTCCGCAGGCCGACGCTCTAACCGCTGAACCAAACTGGCCAGGGCCTCCATTTTGTTTTTAAGCAGAACGTAACAGTGCTGGAACATACAAGCCTTCCACATTTTCCAACACCTGTGACAGTAAATTTTGGGGACCATATTTTGTACTGCTGCATTCTTTTTTTGTTGTTTTTTTTTTTAATGTTTTCATTGATTTTTTTTAGAGAGAGAGGAAGGGAGAGAAAGATAAGAAACATCAAATGGTGAAAGAGAAATGTCAGTCGGCTGCCTCTTGCACGACCCCTACTGGGGATTGAGCCTGCAACCCAGGCATGTGCCCTGACTGGGAATCAAACCAGGATCTCTCAGTCCATGGGTCACCGCTCAATCCACTGAGCCACACTGGCTGGGCAGTGCTGAATTCTTATAAACAATTCAGTGACTGTTTTGAAAAACATTACCTCCTTTCCCAAATGATGCATATCTCACATCTTCCCACATTGAATCTTGCTTGTTTAAACCTTTTTTGGACACTGGGAATTTTTTTGTCCTTTTAAAAAATTATCACTTGATCTTCAAAAGTAGTATGGTTGTGATCTCTATTTTAATGTAAAAGTCATAGGTTCATTCCCATACAAGTCATTTTGATCTCAAGGATTTTTGAATATTTTGATTCAAGGTTTTTAGAGAAACCTTACTTTCCTTTGAGCAGACTTTTTAAGAGTTAAAGGCTGTTCTCTCTAATTTTTCTGTGGCAGAGAACATCTGAGTATGTTCCAGATGTGGTCGAGTTACTGTATCTAAAGATGATACTGGCATTTCATAATCTCTATGTTCCAGTTTCCTGAGGCAACCAGACAAACTTTACATGTGCACAAATTACTACCTTAGGGTTCTGCGGCCAAACTTTATTTGCAGTATGAGAGCTAATGGTATATAGCATACTGCTGAGGTAATTTGAGCTTTAAATAGTTGCTGGATCTTGAAATAAGGACAGCATGATTTAGGGGAAAGGCCAGGACTCTATCTCAATGGCCTTAGGCACTCTGGCTCCTCCCTGCACTAGAGACAGCTAGCCTTCTGTATCTGTACATTCAGTGACTATAGGCTAGAGTCCTGTGATACGTTGGTCCAAGGCCTACAGAGGCCTTGGCTTGTTTGAAAGCCAGTCTGGGGAATTTTTCTAGCTATATGGTAACTGAAGTTTATGGAAAGAAAGTGAGGTAAGATAGATAAGGAAGTTTCAGCTTAGAGCACAGGATGAAATGGAGAAGATAAATTAGGAGATTATGTATGTAAGACATATAGAGGCTTCCTAGGTGAGAATTAAAATTAAGGAAAATTATTCAGGGTATTCTTAAAAGTATTTGCTCACATCTCTATAGCACTTGACTGTGTCAAGAGCACTTCATCTTTCATCTGATACACTCTTACACAATAACTTTATGAAAGAGGCAGAGGCCTCTGTTCTACAGATAAGCAAACTGAGGCCCAGGCAGATGAAATGTCTTGCTCCCAAGGTCACTTAGTAAATGGTGAGACTGGAAAACCCCAGTCTTCTGGGATGTTTGAATATACATCAGAAATTAACAGGAATGACAGTAGCCTGAGGGCTGAGAATAGTGTCTCCAAAGCCTAGACGATATAAAGAATTGGATATGAGATGATAAGCCTCCTTATTCAGAAGTGTGTTTCTACAAGGGGATGTGGTAGGGGGTCATGGAGCAGAAAGCACCTCTGTCCTGGTTTCCTTCTGCTCTGAAGTCCAGTATCCCAAACCCTAATCTCCCACTCTGGTGCACTTAGGTCATGTCTGGTAGAGGTACATGTTGTTCTCTAGCATTATAATGGAGAATCAGTAATACATAGTAAAAAGTTAACACAGAAAAACTACTGATCAGTTTAGGAAATATTAAGTGTTTATTACTTGTTGGATGTTGTGAGAATTAGTAAGCAAAGCATGATCCATTCATTCAAAGAATAAATTGCAGTAAACAAATGATTTGGTTTATATTCTGGTTTAATTATTTCTGAGAGATACTATTTAAATTACACAGCCAGTTTCACTAAGTATAACCCTCCCTACCCCACCCCACCCCTTTATTTTATTTTATTTATTTATTTTTTGGTTGATCCTCACCCAAGGATATTTTTTCATTGGTTTTTAGATAGAGTGGAAAGGAGGGAGGGAGGGGGAGAAAGGGGGAAGAGAGAGAAAGAAAGAAACATTGATGTGAGAGGGACACATCAATTGGTTGTCTCCCATATCCCCTGACGAGGGCTGGGGATCGAACCTGTGACCCTCAGTCCATGGGCTGATGCTCTAACCGCTGAGCCAAATGGGCCATGGCCCCAACCTCTCTTATAAAAGTGAATACAGCCCTGGCTGGTTTGGCTCAGTGGTGGAGTGTTGGCTCTTGGAACAGTGAGTCGCGGGTTTGATTTCCAGCCAAAGGCATGCACCTCGGTTGTGGTTCGTGCCTGGCCCTGGTCTGGGTCGTGCAGGAGGCAACCAGTCGATGTGTCTCTCTCACGTTGATGTTTCTCTCTCCCTCCCACTCTATCTGAAGATAAATAGAAAAATATCCTTGGGTGAGGATTAAATAAAAATAAAAGTAAATACATACTGAGTGTGATTCATACATAGACCACAAGTCTCTTGCCATCCCAGCAAACCCCCCCTCCCCCGCCCATAGTTTATTTTCCAGGCAGGAACACAGGGAAATATTCTGGGC
The DNA here is from genome assembly GCA_030848825.1 of Tadarida brasiliensis. Lineage (NCBI taxonomy): Eukaryota > Metazoa > Chordata > Mammalia > Chiroptera > Molossidae > Tadarida > Tadarida brasiliensis. Next base: position 104,293,080 of record CM061258.1, on the reverse strand, counting down.
AGGGCCAGAAGAACAAAGAGCAGAAGTATGAAGTATTTTGCCATTAACATGTTACAGCTGGAGCACAGGCACAGGAGAGAGGGTAAGGCAAGGGAACCACCTAATCTGCTATAAGATTTAGGAAATAGTGAATGGTCTGGGGTTCTTGATGTTGTGACTTAGCCATTGACTTAGTATACACCAGTTTAGATATTATAGTTAACTAGTCCAAATAAAAATGGACCGCAGAATAAATAAAAAGTAAGTTCTATCATAAAATTTTCTGTAAGTACCAATTTGTACTTCTTAATCCCTTCACCTTTTTTTACCCAGCCCCTTAATTCCTCTTCCATCTGGCAACCATGTAGTTATTCCCATTTTATTACTCATATTTTTTATCTTCTTTTAAAGAAGTCTTAAATATTTCTTGTAATACTGGTTTGGTGGTGATGAACTCCTTCAGCTTTTTCTTGTCTGGGAAGCTCTTTATCTCTACTTTGATTCTAAATGATAGCCTTGCTGGATAGAGGAATCTTGGTTGTAGGTCCTTGTTTGTCATCACTTTGAATATTTCTTGCCAGTCCCTTCTGGCCTGCAAAGTTTCTGTTGAGAAATCAGCTGACTGTCTTAGGGGAGCTCCCTTGTACGTAACTATCTGCTTTTCTCCTGCTACTTTTAAGATTTTCTCTTTGTCTTTAACATTTGGTATTTTAATTGTGTCTTGGTGTGGGCTTCTTTGGGTTCATTTTGTTTGGGACTGTACTTCCTGGACTTGTGTGTCTATTTCCTTCACCAGATTAGGGAAGATTTCCTGTCATTATTTCTGCAAATAGGTTTATAATTTCTTGCTCTCTCTCTTCTGGTACCCATATGATGTGAATTATATTATAACTCTTGGTATTGTCCCAGAAGCCCCTTAAACTATCCTCATATTTTAAAAAATTCTTTTTACTATTCTGATTAGGTGTTTTTGCTATCTTGTCTTCAAATCAGTGATCCGATCCTTTGCTTCATGTAATCTGTTGTTGATTTAATCTAATATATTCTTCACTTTGGTTATTGTATTCTTTATTTCTGACTGGTTCTTTTTAATGGCTTCTATCTCTGTGTAAGTTCTGACTGAGTTCATCCATTCTTCCCCTAAGTTCATTGAGCATCCTTATAACCAGTGTTATGAACTCTGTATCTGGTAGATTGCTTATCTCCGTTTTGTGTAGTTCTCTTTATGGAGTTTTGTTCTGTTCTTTCACTTGGAACATGTTTCTCTGTCTCCTCATTTTGGCTGCCTCCCTGTGTTTGTTTCTAAGTATTAGGGAGATCTGCTATGTCTCCTAGTCTTGGCATGGTGGCCTTATGCAGTTAGTGTCTTGTGGGACCCAGTGGCTCAGTCTCCCTGTTCACCTGAGCTGGGTGCTCCAGGGGTGTCCCTTGTGTGGATTGTGTGTGTCCTCCTGTTGTAGTTGTGTTGATTGCTGTTGGCAGGATCCCTCAGGCTGACTGCTGTGAGGACTGGCCGTGACTACAGCAGACTAGCTCTTGTATAGGGACTTGACCCCACAGAGTGGATTTCGCTTGGCGGGGCTAAGTTCACCCTTTGGGTGTGTCATTTGTGGAGCTATTTGGGTGGTGTTCTGGTGTGGTCTGAAGCCAACCAGGTGTGTTGTTTCTGGGGCCTCTTGGGAGGGGCTCTGGTGCAGGCCAAAGTCAGCAGCTGCCTGAGCCCGGCCTGGAGCCACTTGGCAGGAGCTACAGAATGATCTGTACTTGGTAGCTTGGAGGTACCTGGGAGAGACGATATGCTATAAACCGAGGCCAGCTGCCATTAGAGCTGGGAGCTGCTTGGCAAGAGGTACAGAGCACACTGAGACCAGCCACTGATTGTTTGGGGTTTGTGGACCTTAGAGAGATTTTAGGAAAGTCTATAGTGTGGGCCAGGGTCCCACTGGTGCATTGGTTGGGTGGGGCGGGGTCTTGGGTTATCATCAGGGTGAGACCAGTGAGTGGTATTAGCTAGTTTGATGGAGACTCAGATTTGGTGCCCTTCTGGGAGGGCTCAGCAAAGGAACAATGGTTACTTGCCAGTACTCTGTCCGGGCCAGAGCTGCTCCTGATCCTGTACCCTGAAGCTAGACCATTCAGTTCTTCCCCACATATCCCTGGTGCTTTTCAAGCTGCTGCCCCAGCACTGGAGCTCAGAGCAAGGGAGTGTGTTAGCGAGTAAGTCCATGCACAGGCCCTTTAAGAGGAACATCTGGGACTCCAGCAGCCCTTCATCTTACCCCGATTGAATCCCCACTGATTTTTACAGCCAGATATTGTGGGGCTGGGACCCCTCACCCCTCAGGGGGGATCTCTGCAGCCAAGATACCCCTCTAGATTTTTAAAAAATAGGTTTTTAATGATTTTTTTTAGAACGGAAGGGAGAGAGAGATAGAAACATCAGTGTGAGAGAGAAACATTGATTGATTGCCTCCTGCATGCCCCCCACTGGGAATCGAGCCAGCAACCCAGGCATGTGCTCTGACTAGGAATCAAACTGGGACTTCTCAGTCCATGGGATGATGCTCAGTCCACTGAGCCACACCAGCCGGGCTCCCTCTAGATTCTTAACCGCCACAATTTAGTTATAATTTTGATGTGGTCATGGGAGGAGGCGAGCACAGCGTTTTCTGTGTGCTGTTGCTTTAGTTTTCTCAAGGCAATTAGTCTTTGGGATGATGAAGACCCTTAGAAATGCCCATGTTGAAAGAGACATTCATTCCTATTGACCACCTCAGCTCAGAAGTACTTTGTTCACCTCTCCATTCTTTTGTATTGCTAGTTGTATTCAGTCAAACACTATAACAAATATGTGTTCCCCAAGTTGCTGCAGTCTCAGTGGTCAGACTCAGTCCCATGCCCTCAATTTTGACTACCTTTCTGAGGTTTGTAATTCATGTGATCTTAACACAAGAGCAGAAAAGCCTCCTTGTTTCTCAAAAGTCAGCTTGAAGTTGACTTTATATTCTCAACTAATACCCAAAATATTCTCCTCAAGAAGGGATGGGACTGAAGTTTAGCAGACAAGGAAAGATCAGGAGGAAGCTGTCATTCTGTAAGAGAACAGAATAGTATATAAGAGGTATATAAGCCATCTATACTAAAATCTCTAGGATTGGTGTGTATGTAATGTTACATGAAAGAACGGTTGACCTTTTGCAATTTAAATCAAAATTTGACATGTTATCTAATAGTTAGACGTGACAGTTTCTTCATGGAACAGCTACACGATAAGTATGTGTCCTTTTATGGGGGGAAGCAGGGGTTCAGGCACCATTGACCCAGCTGCATTTTTTTTTCCCTGTTGCTCCTTATACCTCCATCCCCCTTCCATAAATCCATACAGCCTAACTTCTTTATCTGTTAATCACCTTAATCAACTGATGGATCTGTTTGTGTTTTAGCGGTATAAGATTATGGTTAACCCAGCTGACATCATCTGTACCATTACAACTCTTTATTCTTTTCCTCCTAATAGGTGACAGAGCTGAATGAGCCACTGTCTAATGAAGAAAGAAACCTTCTTTCTGTGGCCTACAAGAATGTAGTTGGGGCACGCCGTTCTTCCTGGAGGGTCATTAGTAGCATTGAGCAGAAGACTTCTGCAGATGGTAATGAGAAGAAGATAGAGATGGTCCGTGCTTACCGTGAAAAAATAGAGAAGGAGTTGGAAGCAGTATGTCAGGATGTGCTGAGTCTGCTGGATAACTACCTGATCAAGAATTGCAGTGAGACCCAGTATGAGAGCAAGGTGTTTTACCTGAAGATGAAAGGGGACTATTATCGCTACCTGGCTGAAGTAGCCACTGGAGAGAAAAGGGCGACTGTTGTGGAATCATCTGAGAAGGCCTATAGCGAAGCCCATGAGATCAGCAAGGAGCATATGCAGCCTACTCACCCCATTAGATTAGGCCTGGCTCTTAACTACTCCGTTTTCTACTATGAGATCCAGAATGCCCCAGAGCAAGCTTGCCACTTGGCCAAGACCGCTTTCGACGATGCCATTGCTGAGCTCGACACTCTCAATGAGGACTCCTACAAGGACTCCACTCTCATCATGCAGCTCCTTCGCGACAACCTAACGCTCTGGACAAGCGATCAGCAAGACGACGATGGTGGAGAAGGCAACAATTAAGGCCCCCCAGGTGGACTGGCAGCGCACGCTGATGCTACTACTGCAGTCTTTATTTTTTTCCCATGAGTTTGGGGGTCGGGTGGGGGAGGGAAAGGGAGGGATGACCTTCCTAGGGAGAAACCCACGACCTGTCCTGTCTTTGATTGCCTCTTTGACATATTTGCCAAAATACCACTAGTGGAAAGTCAGGCTAGCTGTGCTGGTATTGAAATAGCGGCCTCACACCGGCATATGGACTGTTCTGTAGATTAATGCAAGTGGAGCTGTCTGTCTTTAATTTAACTTATTGCTAGATAATAGGATTTTAAGATGAAAAGAAAACTTCAGTGGAATGGCCCTCATTCAGTAAGTTCTGTGGTTCCAGTAAGGATTTTTATGTACATATGCTCTTGTCTTAAGTTTTGGGTACTTTCTATCTCATTTGTTTTAGCTGTGCATTTTTTTCAGGGTGTACTGTACCAGACATGAATAGTTTAAATCCCAAACTGACAGACTTAGAACATAAGGTATATTTATCCTTATGGTTTAGGCCTTGCTAGTTTTCTGAAGTCTCTGATTAGTAGACAGTATTAACACTAAATTGCAGTTTACAGTATTTCTACATTACAGCCATATGTAACATCAAGCCATTGACTGTGTATTTTTCTTTGCTAGTTATTTTGGCTTTACATCCTTATTCAGCCATATCCATGTTCTCTCTCTCCTAGGCCAAAGGCTTGCCTGAGGAATATCAAAGTTACTTTAGGTTTTGGTTAATAGGTGCTTGGCGGGTGGCTGTGGGATTTTCGTCTTTCTTTCCTCTTAAATCCACCACAAAAATTATTAATCACTTTAATAGAAATGTTAAACACCACAAAAATAGAGAAAATTCAGGTCTGTATGTCACTTATTGCATTGATACTTTCAGAGAACTGATTTGTAAGCTGCCACAGCTCCTTCCTCAGGGATTATGCTGCCGTTTCACTCTTCACTTGAGTCTTCCCCACTGTACCTTATGCTGACACCACTCAGTTGGGTTGAAAAGCTGTTGGGTTGTAGAAGCTGGGTGGTCATGTTGAGAAACTTCATAGTGCAGTGTGTGAAAATTCAGGTGCTAGAAGCTTACTGGTAGAAAAATCCAAAAGGAAGAGCTCTATTCATAAACATTGTCCAGTTCTGGGAGCCTTGTAAATGTGTCAGTTTTTTCCTCCCTGAAAACACTCTCTCCCCAATTAATTGTTACAGGAAAACAAACTAAAATCATTATCAGATAATAAATACTTAATTCCTATTTGACCAAAACTTTTTCTATATATTTTTTTCTCTTCAGCAAAAGCATAGAAATCAGAGATTCATTTCTTGTGCAGTCAGTGCACATTTTAGAATGGAAGGAAACCACATTGCTATTTTCACAAAGTTGTTTTCATTTAGCCTAGATCCTTCATTTTCATTTAGGATAAATTGTCTGAAAACATGATCTGTTTGTTGCATGTGTGTTCAGCCTTTTTTAGAAGATCAGTAACTGTGAACTCCCAAGATAGATAATGACACCAGACTTATTTTTTTTCTTAAATTATTTAGGCAAGGAGAGGTATCAGTAGTGATTGAGGAAAACTGACACTTGCTTTTGCTAATACCAAAATTGAGCTTACAATTATGAAATGAATATGTTTAAAGGGATCCAGGTGACAGTGAAGATAGAATGGTGATGATACTCTGTAATATTGCACAGTTTATCAGCATGACTTTCCTTAGAAGGTCCCCTTCCTATGCTAGAGTGGAAGTCCCAACTAACCGAACCCTATCAGAACTAATAGAAGAAAGCTTTACAGGGCCCTAAAGTCAATGCCATGGATGGGAAAAGATTTGGGGTGGGGGTTAGATTGGGCTTTCCTTAATTTATCTTCATGTCCAGTGAGCAGTGTTGTGTCCTTGTAGCATTTGGAAATGATTTACTGGAATTACAAAACCTATATATTTTTTTTAATTTCAGCTTTAGCTCTGGCTGCTTTTTAGAATAATGCAAGATAAAATCATACCTGAGGGCTAAAAATGAAGAGGGAATGGGAAACTTGATATTTAAGCAGCTTGAATGGTTTCTTTTCTTTTCTTTATTTTTAAAGAAATGCACTTGCCTATGATACTGTCTCTCCAGTGAAATGATTACTCCTCCATTACTCTATTGATACAATATTGTGCATGCTAGTGTTGTATTTCTATACAGTAGCTTGAAATTTATTAACTTATACTGTAGGTGTTATGTATTCCTATGACAAAAAAAAAATTAAGTCTTCAAATTTTTTAAAGTTTTTTTAATTTAATTTTTCCTTTTGGAGGTAAAAGTTTGCTCTACCAAATAGTGATTGTAACAAATTGATCTGTTTTGGATGTTGCTATAGTGACATGCAGTTATATATTTTGTTTTTAAGGGGGGGGGGCAAAAGAAACACCAGTGTTAGCTTAATCTTAATGTCTGGTGTTTGTCATGGTGAAATTATAACTATTACAGTGTAGAGAACAATGAATATGTTCTCTGAATGAGCCTTTGTGCTTTTTGTCATGTTATGCAGTGAACTATTTTTAAGGTCTAATCAGTGATTATTTTTCCAACTCCGTGTTTCTCTAAGGAATTATTTCACACACGGACCATTCTTAGCAGTTTTCCTCAGTGATGGAATATCATGAATGTGAGTCATTATGTAGCTGTCGTACATTGAGCAAATAAACTTACAGATCTGATGTCAGTGCTACATAGTTTTATTTAATGAGTTTAAATTTTCCTTTGCTTTTGAAGATTTGATTGGATGTAAGTGTTCTCTCTCCTTTCCTCACTCAAAGAATGGGGTTGGATTGGGGAAAAGGGGCAAGACAGTATATATTGGAAAGCACCTATATCTGGGAATAAGACTTGGGTTTACTGACCTTGAAAAATCATTGTACCTTTTGGGCCTTCATTGTTTCTCCTACAAAATGAGTGCCTTCAACTAGATCTTTGAAGGTGGCGTAAAATTTGTGAGAAGTGCAAAAACCTTAGTTTGAATCACAGCTCCTTTTGATCTTTGGGCAAATGACTAAACTGAACCTTGGGTTGTGTGGGGGGCTGTAAGTCTAAATAAAAACTGGATCATGTGCCTGGTTCAGTATCTCTCAATTAATTAGGTGCCTAGTATTGTTGCAGACCTCATTATTTGTTAGATGAGGTGGTTCTTTGTACTTACAAATATTTATAAGTATATTGTCTTGGGTTTTTTAGTCCTTCTGAGGTGGTCAGCAGCCATAGTTGGTGTGGGCTGAGCTCTTAACAGCCTGCTGTTGCTGATGGCAGCTGTCAGAATATGTCCACCACCTGAATTGAATCCCTGGGTGTGTGAGCTGTTATGCCTTGACCAGGTATGAGGAGGGCTTTGTGTACAGGAAGGAATGCCGGGTCAAAGGCTTTCCTCCTCCATCAACTTGGGTGTGTTCCAGCAAAGGAAGGGGAAGAGGGGTACTGGTTCACACCATGGAATAAGATGGCTTTTTAATTTTTTGGGAAATTGTAGTTCATATTTTAGGAATAACACTGTGTGTGACTAGGTTTTTGCCTATGTAATCAATGAATTCACCACTCAGAAACACCCTGAGAGTGCTGCTGCAACTACAGCTGTGGAAATAGAAGTGACAGATGTGCCTAAGGTCCCGAAACTTGCTGATAAGCCCACATCAGAGCTCCACCCAATCTTTGGCCCTCCTGAGCTCTGCCTACTAACACCAGGCTGTTTGTGCTCAGCTAGGAGATTCAGAAACTGAGCAGCAGCCAACATTCAGCCACACTGACTGAGCGCTTTTAATGTGGGAGTTACTGAGGGCAGAGAGATGATCAGACATCTTGCTAACAGGAAAGTACAGATATGGGTGAGATCAGAACAGTCAACTTATTATTGAAAATAACAGACTTGCCCGGCCAGTGTGGCTCAGTGGATTGAGCGCCATCCCATGGACTGAGAGGTTCCGGTTCGGGTCCCAGTTCGATTCCAGGTGAGGGCACATGCCCAGGTTGCGGGCTTGATCCCTAGTGAGGGGTGTGCAGGAGGCAAGCCGATCGATGTTTCTCTCACATCAATGTTTCTATCTCTCCCTTCCTCTCTCTAAAAAAATCAATGAAAACATTAAAAAAAATAAATAACAGACTCCCCAATGTTTGTCAGAAAGAAAGGGTAGCTCCTAGAAGTTGCTATTTTTTATTTGTTTTGTTTTTTTCTTTAATTTTTTTTCTTTATTGATTTTAGAGAGAGAGGAAGGGAGAGGGAGAGATAGAAACATCGATGAGAGAGAACATCAATTGGCTGCCTCTTGCACACCCCCCACTGAGGATCGAGCCCATAACCTGGGTATATGCCCTGACTGGGAATCAAACCAACCACCTCTTGGTGCATGGGTCGATGCTCAACCACTGAGCCACACCGGCCAGGCAAAGTTGCTATTCTTACACTCTTGTTCCTTCCATGTAACTTCCCATTACAAGTGCCTGGAATTTGCACAGAGGTTTTCCACAGATACTTAAATTTCTCTTGACATAAAATGCTGTCTGTTGTGTTTCTATCTAGTTTTAATGAGTTCCTTAATATAGTAGTTTTCAAACTTTTTCATCTCAGGACCCCTTTACACAACTCTTAAGTGCTTTTGTTTATGTGTAGTGTATCTAAAACTGGAAACTAAAAATACTCATTTACTTAAAATTAATTTAAAAAAACAATAAAAACCCATTACATATTAAGGTAAATGATTTCATGAAAAGTAATTGTTTTCCAAAACAAAAATAGGAATGGAAGCATTATTTCACAATTTTGCTGATCTCTTAGAGCTCAGCTGGACTCAGCTGTTTCTGCATTCAATCTGTTGTGCTATGTTGTTTTGAGTTGAACTATTGGGGAAAAAAATAAAATCCAGCATAAAAATAAAATAAGTAGTTGGAAAAGGATGGCCCTAGAGAGTTCAGATTAAGAAAGTTCTAATTCAGGAATTGCGTGATGCCCGGGGTTGGTCACCAAGGAGCGGTCCTGTTCCTCAATGCACTTTAGAATTTTAAAAATTACTGCTAGTGTGAAGCAATTAAATGTGATGAGAGAGGGGCAGGAGAGTAATTATAAAGGAATGAATAACCCACTCTGCTTGAGGCATCCACAAAGTACAGTTTCCATTCCTAGAACTTCACAGGTGGAGTGGAGGGGCCATCAAATGAGATTTAGTGGCAGGGGACCTAAAAGTGTAGCAGGCAAGTTGCTGTTCAGTGTGAGTGGTTTTCCTCCTCTCTATTTATGTGTCATTACCACATGCATTGGCCTCTGTGCTGGTCAGCTGAAACTGCATGTTGACTCACTGCTGATCTGAGTGGCTAAGAATGGCAGCTACCTCCTCTTGGGTGCACAGTTCTCAAAGCAAGCGTGGAGAAACTATCTGAAAACTAGCTGCGTAACACTGTTCTCTATTTCTAGGAGTTGACATTTAGTGGTCACCAGCCAAATCAGAACATTAAAATGTGGGATACCAGCTTGGATAAAGATAAATGAGGTTGAATTGGAATGGCCACAAACCCCACCGCTAACTGCAGATACCTGTGGTCAGTGAGGAACTTGGGGAGAGAGTGGCTGGGTCACACTGATGAATCCTCAGTACCAGGGTTTAGGATTGTTGGGGTCTCATCTTACACTTAATCCACATCTGGCAAGACAAGATGCTTTAGGATTTCCCAATTTAAGTAATATTCTGAAATGGCACTCAATTATCCATAGTATGGGAAAGGAAAGTCGATAGAAATTATTTTGGGGAGCATTTTTTTGTTTTTATTGGAATAGGTAGTACATGCGTGTTAAAAATACAAACGGGTGTAATCTAAAACAGGTTTTTGTATTGCCTTTGAGCTAAGAATGGTTTTTAAAAAATATTCACTGATTTTTTTAGAGAGAGAGAAGGGGGGGAGAGAGAAACATCAATGTGAGAGAAACATCGATCGGTGGCCGCCTCCTGCACACCCCCTACTGGGGATAGATCCTGCAACCCAGGCATGTGATCTGACTGAGAATCGACCTCTTGGTGCATGGGACTGTGGGCTGGGTTTTACATTTTAAAGGGTTGCAAAGAAAAAAGTGCAGCCCAGCTGGTGTGGCTGAGTGGATTGAGCACTGTCCCATGAACTGAGAGGTCCTGGTTCAATTCCAGGTCAGGGCCCATGCCTCGGTTGCAGTCTCGATCCCCAGCAGGGGGTATGCATGAGGCAGCCCATTGATGTTTCTCTCTCAGGTCGATGTTTCCATCTCTGTCTCCCTCTCTCTAAAAAAATCAATGAAACATATTTAAAAAGAAAAAAGTGCAAAGAGACATAGTGTTGCCCATGAAACTTAAAATATTTACTCTCTTTTTTAAAAAAAATAATTTTCCTTTATTGATTTTAGAGAGGAAGGGAGAGGGAGGGAGGGAGGGGGGGAGAGAGAGAGAGAGAGAGAGAGAGAGAGAGAGAGAGAGAGAGAGAGATTGATGAGAAAGAACATCGATTGGCCACCTCCTGCATGCCCCCCACTGGGGATCGGGCCCACAACCTGGGCATGTGCCCCGACTGGGAATCGAATCCACTACCTTTTGGGAGATGGAAGGATTTTTGCTCCTTTTGAGCACTAAGTGACTCTTGGATCATAAAAGGTTTTGCCTTGTGATTTTAAATATGGATAACTGAAATTTGATGGACCCAATAAGTACCTCTTGAATTAGATTTAAACCCAATTTAAAGGGTAGCTAGGTGATATTGGACCACTTTAACCCCCAACCTTTTATTTTGAAAATTTTCAAAGACAAAAGGTGAAAATGACAACCAAATACCTACTATTTGATGACAGTTAACATTCTGTCATATTTGTTTTGTATTTCTCTGTCTTGTGGAACCTTGAAAATGACATTTTTTGTAACCATCCCTACACACATACCAACTAGGATCTAATTAAAATTCATTAATTGGATTTCATTATTAGGTTTCTTGAACCTCTATTCCTTATGCCTCTTCTCAAGAGATGAGGCTACCCACATCCTGGGTTTGTCCAGTTGTTTCCTCCTGTATCGTTTAATTTGTTCCCATCACTGTTGGGGCACTTTTTATCTTGCATAAGGATTTTACTTTGTCCCTCCATTCAGCCTTACGTACGTGGTTCATGTGGAATGGAATAGGGTCTGACCAGGGCTCTTGCCCTGAATCCAGTGATCTTAAGCAGCTGCCAGCACCAGGGCTTGTTACCTGAGCCTATGAAGACTAAGCTGCAGTTCTGAACAACAGGCTAGAGGGAGTGCCTGCCACCCATCTTGTTTTCTGAGCCTTCTAGACTCTAGGGTGTTTTGCTGCGGCAAAACCCTCTCCTACCTCCCCTGGATGGAAAAAGTATTAGGTAGGTGCCCAATCATCACTTGCTTTGACTCAGCAAGCCATGTCACACATGCCCTCACTTGGCCTGGTGAATCCTGGTGGCTTGCAGCTGTTCTGGTGTCTGGGGGGGTGGGGTGTGTGAAAGTGCAGCCCACCAGTGTACTTGGGAGTTCTGAGGAACAGGCAGGCCTGTCAGAGAGGCTGCCTTCATTTTGAATCTACATCTGTAGAATGATTCTAGGATTGTTTTAACACCATCTTGGGGTAAACTGGTTCTTCCCACCATGATGGGCAAATCACTCTATACTTACTGGCTGTTCCATAGGGGCTAAGAAAAGTCAACACTTTATACCTCTTTTCACTTTCTCTTAGCTTGAAGCCAGAATTTAGGGATGGGGTTTTGATGGATGGTCAGTTCTTTAAAGCCTGATGGCAAGCTCATTTTGAATTCTATCAAAGCATATTGCCCTCCAAAAGTCCTTGCCTCCCAATGTATGGAGTTACATCATTATGCTTTATAGGTGTTTTTGCCTGCTCAGTTTTAAAAACATTCCTTTTGGGGAATGTTGTGGTCCTAGGTTAGAGAGGGTTGGATAGTGGGAAGACTAAAAATGAAAAATATTCTCTTGCTCTAAATTAGGTTATATTCGAAATAGAGGTAAGATAAATTTAGGAAGTACTGTAATGGCTGGGTATCCGGTATAAAGGATGAGCAGCTTGTGGCAAGCATTTTGGGTGAGTCCCTTTCCATGTAATCTCCCTAAATGCTGTCCAGATCTCCAGGATCAAACAGATACTACATCCCACTGCTGGGTGAAAGCAAAAGGAGTAATAATTGCTCCCAGTGGTATATTAGGATTTAAGTTTCTTTAGCCTAGTGGTGATAGAAGCCAAAATGAACCTGGGTAGCAAAACAATCTCCTTGGTCCATTTCTCAAGGTTTCAGCACCCAAATGTGTACCAGCAACGGCAGATCTGTCCGCCCCTGTCCCAATATTTGGGTTACCGAATGGTTTTCAGGGCCCTGGAATTGGGGGGGTGGGGGCGAGATTCACCATCAATCCTGGACCAAGTCTGGGCCCCAGCACCGCCCCCACCTAGGTAGGGGCCGCCTCCGGTGGTGCCGTCCTCTGCTGTCCCCCGCTGGGCACTGCCGGCTCTGCAGCTGGTCCTCTTGGACGGAGTTTCAGTTGGGTTCTGCTTCCTGTAAACCTTCACGCTACCCAGGTTTGGCCAAGGTCCCAGGACAGCAGCAGCGCTCTCCAGTCCAGGGCGCCGTCCTCGGGCCTCTGGTCACCTCCCACCCCCAGACACCTGGGCCCCAGGCAAAGGATTCTGCTGCCCGATGATGCACGGGCGAATTCGCCTGGATGAATTCGTGCAGAGCTCTACGCGCCTGCACATCGTGTGCTACTGCCCCGGACAGCCCTGTCACAAGACGGTAAAGCTCTGCTCTGAAGAACGAGGGGCTCTGATGACTGAGGGTCTCGAAGGTCCGGGACCGGCTAGACACCCGTCTGTGAGCGCAGACGCGGCCCGCCTTCCAATTGCGGGCTTTGGCGAGAGCCAATCACAGGCCAGTCTGTCCCACTCCTCCAATGATTGGCCTGTTGTTAGGCGTTGGGTTCCTGCGCCCGGATCTGCCTGCGCAACTGCCCCTTCTGATTCGTTCCCGACTCTGCCCTCCTCCCACCACGCGCGGGGCTTCATTCTTCCTCTTCCAACGATCTTTCCGCCTTCCGCCCACTACCCTCGCTGTACGCCTTTGTCACCCGGAGTAACCTAGACTGGGCTCTTCAGGGCATTGTAATGCCTTATACTATAAGACTGTACTGGCCAACTCCAGAAATGAAGCCTTGGCCCCACCTGCCAGGAGGATGAAGCAGTGCCAAAGCAAGCCCTGAGAATGCCCCCTGCGGGATGCCCTCAGACTGGGCATCAGAGTTCTACCTGCCCCTCCGCTCCCTATAGGGTTAGCGACGTCTGTTAGCGTTGTCCATCACCTTGGTTGGTGGAAGGAGCTGGTTTGAGAGGGCAGAGCCTCAGGCTACTGCTAGGCCCTAGACCCCGTGCCCACCTGTTTCCCCCTCTTAACGGAGCGACTTCTAATGTCCTGTGTAGGTTTGCTGTGCTTTTTACCTACATATCTCTCATTCTGGAACCAACCCCAGGAGGTCAGCATTATCCCATATTGTAGAGATCTGCACACAATAGTTGGAAGGGCTCAAAGGGAGTTGGTGACTTGGGTCTGTGGGGTTCTGTCACCTCACATGCTGGTCCCATGACAGAGCGCTGAATTAGAGGGAAAGTCTGCTGTCCTGAGGACAATGAGGCCAGCCCCTGCCTCTCGTAGGCATTCAAGGTCCTCTGGTACAGCCAGGCCCCAGCCTACCTCTCTAGCCTCATCTGCCTGTCCCCAGTGCCACAGCCCGGTCCTCCTCTGTGCATGTGCTGTTCTCCACCGAATGCCCTTGCTTTCCCCACAGTCCTGGATAGACGCTTATAACTTCGAATTAAATGGTGGCCACCAGGGCTCTCCCCCAGAATCAGCTGTCAGAAATGTTAGGGAGCGCAGACACCCCAATCTCTGCACTTCTCATCTCCCAATACAGAGCTGTATAATCAATCCTAAGGTCTGGGAGGGAAGGTGGGTTGCCCAAGGCACAATCCAACCTAGATTTAGGACTTGAAGATCATTTTCAGTGGCTACTGACTGTTTAGAAAGGTGAGATTTCTGTCACTCAGCAACTTCTGTCACTTTCCAAATGAAGGGCTATCAGTGGCAGAAAACTTAAGAGCTCAGGATTTGAATTCTCATTCCTCCATGTCCTAGTTATATGGCATAACCTCTCAAGTTCCTTAGCCTTTCAGAAGTGTCAGTTTCCATATTTGTAAAATGGGAATAATACAGTCTACCTCATAAAACCACCTAGCATTGACCAGGTCCTTAATGTGCTTAATGACCAGGCACTGTTTTAAAGACTTCACGTGTTTTAAGTCATAAAGTCAGCTTCATTTTGCAGAGAAAAAAACTAAGACCTAGTAACTTGCCCAAGATACCACAGCTAGTAAGTGGACCAATGGGGATTTGAACCAAGGCAATTTGACACCAGTGGCCAAAGCATAACCATAACCCTGTTCTGCCTCTCAGAGGTATAGAGTTGCTATGAGGATTTAATAAGCTAAGGAGTGATTGACAGCTAGCAGGTGCCCAATACATGCTAGTTGTGATTAGTAACAGAAACTGTGGTCAATACCTATGCAATAGGGTGGGGAAGGGGCTCTGGCTCCAGGCCTTAGCTGCCAGACCCTCAAAGGCAGAGGCAGGGGTGGCAGCCAGGAGAGTGAGCTGGGTCCTCCAGAAGGGAACTTTCAGGAGGCTTGAGAGCTTTCAGAGACTGAGGCCCAGAGCAGAGAAAAAAGGCATGGTAGGTACCAGGCTAGGGGTGGCGGGGGTGGGGGTGGTGTCAGTGTTTTCCAAGACCATGTCTTCTGTGCCCATTTCTGCTCTGGATCTGGCAGGACCCAGAACTTGGGCAGATTCCCAAATGTTCTGGGGTGAGTGGTGTCAGGTATCTGGATGTCTCTGTAGAGCACCAGGGGGCAGTCACTTACTAGCCTGTCTGGGCCTAGAGGGAGGGGAGGGGCAGGTAGAACTCTGATGCTCAGTCTGAGGGCATCCTGCAGGGGGCATTCTCAGGGCTTGCTTTGGCACTGCTTCATCCTCCTGGCAGGTGGGGCCAAGGCTTCATTTCTGGAGTTGGCCAGTACAGTCGGAGGCCTGAGCTGGCCAGGCCTACTACCTGCTTGGTGGGAATTTATTACTCCTCCTCCAGAACCACTCTGTTTCTCACCCAGAAGCCATTGCCTTGAGGCTCCAGAACCCCTGCTGAGGGATTGGCCAGTAGAGCCACTCACATGGGTTCAAGGTTTTCAGGCTGGTCAGGCCTAGGGAAGAGGGTTTTCAGGATCTTCAACAGGGCCATTGAGGGGATTGTGAAAGGATAGCTCTGCCATCATGACTCCGAGAGAGGTTGGGTGGGGATCAGACAGGGAGGGGGACTTGGTGGGAAGAGGGCACCGTGACCTCTCTGGTCATCCATTGATGACCAGTTCTCATTCTCCCTATCACATTGTTCTCCCCAATCTGAACACAGACTCTTGCAGCCATCCCTAACCAGACTTAGAGGACTCTCATGAACCCATCTTGTAGATGGGAAATGATGTGGGAAGAAAAGGGTTACCCAGACCTGCCCTGGGGTAAGAGCCAAGACTGAAGCCTTCCTCATGAAGGCCCTTGTTGGTCCTGCAGAGAGCTATCCTTACTTCCTTGGGCAACCCTGGGACTTTGGCCTTCCTACAGTTGTTAGGGGACCAATCAGTCAGTCGCCAATCTTCCTGATTCCCCCTTGATTCCTATTCTGCACCATACTCACAGGCAGTCAGGGCAGGAGGGGCTTCAAAGGCTACCCAGATCCTTCAGAATAGAAACTGAGCCCAGGGCAGGGCTGGACCCCAGGCCATGCCTCCTAAATACAGAGTTGCTCCTGATCCATCTATTCATTCTTTAGTCCAAGCCTTCTTGGAAGGTTCAGGTTCTGCCCTGTTAACCCTGGGAGTGGGTGTTACTTCTTTCCACTGAGGCAGTCCCTGAAGCACCAGTGCTGCATCTTGATCCAACCACCACCAGCTTAGGCTGGACAGGGTGGTATATTGGACTGGGAAGTGAGATAGGCTGGAAGGAAGGGTGGGAGGGGGCCATTATGCTGCAGAGACCCCTCCCATTGCTGGCAGTTTTCCCCAGGAGCTCCAGACATGACCTTTTCTCTCTGGGCTGGGAGGTGGGAGCCCTGGCCCTCAATCTGCCTCTCAGTGGTGAGGGAGATGGCTGGCTGGCCAGCGAGGCTCTTCCACCCTCCATGCTCCTACCTGAGGTCATCCAGCGATTCTGCTATTGATCCAGAGCTGACCCTTCTTAGCTAACCCTGGGATTCCTGGCATTTTTCATGCTGCCAGTTCTCCCAGAGTTGGTAGAACTATCAAATCAGAAGCCCATGAGAATATATATATGGAAGTCCAAAGTCACCTGGCCAGGTGGAGGAGGATCCAGAGCCTTTGACTAAGAGAATTGTGCCAGGAATGGAGTGAGTTCCTGCTTACTTGTGTGTCTCCCCAGGGCACCCTGTGCTTCTTAGGGTTGGCACACAGGGACACTGGTTGATTGACAGACAGTACACACTTTGCATGTAGAGGGTGCATGATGGGCCTCCTCCACATTGCCTAGGGCCACTTCCCTGGGAAAGCAGCATGAGGGCAGGGCTTAGCCAGTGCCCAGTTCTGGCTAAGACGAGCCCAGGCTTGCCCAGTTGTCCTCACCCATGCAGCTTCCTCCCTCCTTCCCTGATTTGATCCTGGGCTGGCAGCTCCTTGCTGCTGTGTACATCTGGGCCTGGGGCCAAGCCCTGAGCTCTAGGAGTGTCCCAAATTTCCAAGTCCCACTGTGTGCATATGGAGGTGGGGTTGGGATGCAGGGAGTCCAAGGTAAGGCCAGCAGATAGGACCCTGGCCAGCCTGATTCCTGCCCTGCCCTGGGCTCTGTCAGGATAGGATAGTGCTTGGTGACCTCTAGAAAACCAATGGGTCTGGGGTCTCTGTTAACCCAGTGGCCAGTTCCTGGCCAGGGGCTCCAGTCCTGCCTGACCCTCATCTCCTTTATTCCTTTGGTTGCCCCTCCTCCATCACAAAGGTTCTCTGGCCACACCCTTTGGACCCAGCACTGGGGTCCTCTAGGCAACTTTTGCCTCCCACCCCACCCTCTCCTCAGAGCAGTCTGCACCTAGGTTGACTCCATAGCAGAGAATATGATGGTATCTGGAAACAATTCACTTACCTGGCAGCCAAGGTCTGGGGTCTGCTCGACCTTACAGAGGCAATGAGGTCAGCAAGCCCCAGGTAAAGAGCCATGGCCTCAGCAGATCCCCTCCTTTCCCCCGCCTGCTCCCCATACCTCCACCTCCAATCCGTCCTCTACACTGCAGAGCCTGCTGCTGCTACATCCAGGTACCTGGTTCCTTTTCCCCCTCTCCCTGGCAGGACCCATGTCCACTATGTCTCAGCAGCACATTGCCCCCTGCCTCTTGCCTGGCTCCTTACCAACCACTCTCCTGTATGATCTGGAACCTATTTCTAAAGCAGGGATGCTTAAACCCTTTGCTGACTCTGTAGCCTACAAAGCATGGCCTCCAGTGCCCTCCAAGACAGGACCCCCACCACCTCCTTCATTTGCCACCGCCCCCTTCACTTGCTGCTTATCCTGCAGCCTTCCAGCCCCCTTGCCCGTGTTATTCTCCCTGGCCTATCACACAAGGGTCACTTCTGGAAATCCTTGTTCCCCACTCCACTAAGACTGTAGCATGTCCCAGCCTCTCTCTGATGCATGATACTCCTTGTCATTGAGCTGTTTCCTCCACTTGCCCCCTTGAGAGCAGGGACTTGGGCCTACTGGTTGAGTGCTGGGCCAGAGGAGGTGCCAACAGGGAGGGCAGATTTCACAACTGGAAGGGAGAGAAACCTGGGAATCAGCCTGGAACTGAAGGAGGCTTGTGTGCTCTACAGATCCCTGGGGGAGCCAGCACCAGCCAAGGTTGACAAGCAGCCACAGACACTTGAGGTCCTTGAGGGAGCCTTTGTCATCAGCCTGGAGCATGGAGCATCAGCCCTCAGACACCCTTCAGCTGGGCAGAAGGGCCCAGATGCTAGCATTAATCAAATCAAGGCCAATATCTGAGTCTGCATCCTTGAAGGACATCAGGGTCTTCTAGAGAAGGACCCGTTGAAAATTAGGGAAATGCCTGAAGAGGCTTGGAACTGCTCCTGTGTCACAGCAGGAGCTCAGGGACTCTCCAGGTCTCCCAAAGCCTAGTGCCAGCCCCTCCCAATGGAGACCCCCAGACCTGAGCCAGCCAGCCCTGTCCACTCTGCCCAGAGGTGCTGCCTCAGAGTCCACATCTTCCAAGCTAGGCTCTGGGCATAGGGCCAGCCCACCTCAGATTCTCCTCTGCCCCTCGTGTGGCCCAGGCAGGCTACAGGGCATCTACCTGTTTCCTCGTCTCCTACATTAGTTTCCCATAGAGACTGGGGCCTATTTCCTTTGCAGGGAATGGATTCCTTCCCTCCCACCTACCCCATGCCCCAGCTGTGTACCAGATTATGGCCTGAACCCTGGGGACCTCAAAGCTGCTGCCCTTGAACCCCTCTCCTATAGCACTGACAGCACCCCAGGTGCTGACCCCTGCCTGCCCCAGACCATGGCTCTGTACTCTGGGCCTGAGACTCCTAGAAACTTTCTCCAGGCCATTTTTCAGCCTAACTCCCTTGAACAGCTGGTCCCTGGGCTCAACTGCATCCCTGTCCTCCTCCTCCTGAGGTCCCACTGAGCCTCATTTGCAGCATTTTAAGCTGTGGAACCCCCAGCCCCCCAGCCTTCCTGTCTGATCTAACCTGCTCTCCCCTGCTTGTGGCCACACAGATGTCCTCCGCCCCTCCAGGACTAGCTGTGTGAACCAAGGCAAGTTTCTCCACTTCTTTGAGGCTCACTGTGCCCAGTTAAGCAGGACTAACCACACCTCTTCCCAGGGTTGAAGTGAGGATTATTACCTTGTCAAAGGCTTGGCATCAGCTTTCCCACACTTCAAGGGCACCAGCGGAGGAGCTGGCAGCTCTCTCTGACGAGGCAGGAGGATGCAGCCACACCTGTGCAGGCTAGGGCCATCCCATTGCCAACCACAAGGGAGCTGGAGATCAGAGCAAGGGTGAGAACTAGACAAGCTGACTCTGGGTTGTGGCCACGGAAGCATGTAGGTGTCCAGGAGACACCTGAGATGTGGGATGTGTGTGTCTGGAATGAGGGTGGCAGATTTAGGAGACTGGAGCTCAGAAAATAAGTGGAAGGTGGAAGGGTGGGTAGACTGGGCAGTGCCTCTGGCCTTCAGGCCCAGACTTGTGCTGCCAGCTGGGCCAGCACAATCCTTGGTCTATGTGTTTATTTTCCTGTTGGCTTCCCTCCAAGTCTGGTGAGGCCTCTGCTCCATATTATGGTATCCCAACAGGGAGCCTGCACCAGACAGAGGAAATTAGAAAGCTGGGCAGTGTCAGGGTAGGGTGTGTGTACACACACATGCCCAGGCCCTTCTCTATGGGGTGCTGCTCCTCTCGAGCACCCTATGAAAGTAAGGCTGTGGGCTTAGAAAATAATGTAGGAGTATCTTGCCATGTGGCATCTTGTCTGCGGAGATAGTGTGGGGTCTCTCAAGCTCTTGAGGACTTGAGACTGGGCTCCAAAACCCCCACCTGCTTTCGGAGGTGCCTCTGAACCCTCCTTGGGCCAGGTAAGAGGGTGTTGGGTTGGGCAAGGGCAGACAAAGGAGAAGGCCAAGGTAGGTGTAGCTGCTCCTGCCTGGCACAGTCAAGGCAGGTCCCCTGTGGAGCAACTAACTAACCTGTCAGGGTCTTTGCTTCTCTTCCACCAAAACCTAGGCCTCAATCTCTGGAGGACACCCTCAGGCCTGAGAGCCCAGGCCCCATCCTGTATGCATGGGCATGGGGGGAGGAGGAATGGGTCCTTTGACGAGGCCAAACTCCCCTCAGAAAGTCATCTCGAATCACCACACTCCCCATATCGTCTACATGATCCTGTCCCTCTCTAGGAGGATAATACAGTCATGATGAAGTTGGTACCGGACTCTGAGCTCCCAGGAAGATCCCCTCCCCTGGCCCTGCTATCCCCTTCCACCTGACCCAGCCTAGGTGTCCCTGAGTACCCAAGCCTGGGCCAGGAGCCTCTCCTGGTTTCCCTGGCTCCCACACCTGGCTTATTGGGGGTTTTAATTGCTGATTACAATCATTACCTCTCTCTTAATGGACATGTGCTGGAGAGTAGGCTGTGCACTGTGATGGACACCACTGAACCCACAGGGCCCAGCATGGGGCCTGGCACACAGCAGGCCCTCAGCAAAACTGAGGGATGTGTGAGCCAGCAAATAGCACCAACTCCTAGGCCTCCACACACACCAGGGTCTGAGGCAGTGACAGGCAGCTGCTTTGAACTTTATTTGAGAAAAATAACATAAACGTATCAAAAGAGCATACAGGCTGACGGGTGAGGATGGTCAGTGATTGCTATTGGGGGATTCGAAACAGGGCTAAGGCCTTTATTTGGCTCCAGGCTGCTCGGACTTTCCAGCTTCTGGGCCCCCAAGCTGGGCACGAGCCTCGAAGGTGACAGGGATGGTGATCTCTGCTGACTGGTTGGCTGGCTTGGGCATTGGGGCCTCCACGGTGAGCGTGCCCTCAGGGGACAGGGAAGAAGACACCAGGGTGGGGTCCACACCAGGGGGAAGCCTGAACATAACAGGGAGAAAGAACAAGAGTCACACACAGGTGAGTCACTGTATGCTCCTCCCGACCCCCACCATCTGGTGCTAGGACTCACGTGTATTTTCGAGTGAAGCACCGGGAAATGTAGCCATGTTCATCCTGTCTCTCTTCATGCTTGCCTAGGGAAGGGAAGGGGAAGGTCAGAGAGTCCCAGAGGAATCGCCTCTCAGGCCAGCCTACATCCAAACACGCCCCACCTGGTGGCCTGGACTCATGGCCGACTCAGCCTGGTGGAGGAATTTTGGGGCCTGGAACTGTCCCAGGCCCTCATAAGCTTTTGGAAAGTTCCGTTTGCCTGGCGCCCCCTCCACAGACCGGGATAGGGGCAGGGACAGAGACGGAGGACCTGGTCACTTGGGTGGAGGGCTGGGGTGGGGGTAAAATCTCCACAGGAAAAAGGCGTTTCTTCCCTTAAGAGAGAGTTTTTTTAGGGCCAAAAGTTCCCTTAGGAGCTATCCGCACCCCCCATGCTGGAGAAGGGGGCCCAGGCCGGGGGGCAGGGCCAGGAGGCTAGTTTTTCACTGCCTAGGCTCCCCGCCCCGCCAGCTTCATCTCCGCAGGCCCGGGTCAGGGGTGGGGTGGGGCAGGTGCTCACCGGTGATCTCCACCACACCTTCCTTGGTCTTGACCGTCAGCTCCTCGGGGGCGAAGTGGTTGACGTCCAGGGACACGCGCCAGCGGTCAGGGGTGTGCTGGATCTCCGAGATGCCACTGCTGAGTTGTCTGCTGAGCGCGCGGCTGTAGGCGGGCGCGGCCACCGCCGGGGTGCCCTCGACGGCGGCCGCGGTTAGCGGGCGCATGTAGCCCGGCCAGCCGCTGTGGCTGAAACACTGCGACCATTCCTCGGGCAGCCGCGGCATTCCGAAGGCCTGCTCGAAGAGGCGGCTGTGGCTCGGGTACCAGTCGCGGAAAGGGTCCCAGCTAGGGCTCCGCAGAAGCGAGAAGGGCACGCGGCGCTCGGTCATGCTGGCTCGGTTCTGCGCTTCTGGATGAGGCTCGGAGAAATGTCGGGAGCTGGAGCCAGCAGCGCTTTTAAAGGGCTTCAGCCGGGTATTTTTAGCAGGAGGCGCTTCAGGTCTCTATTAATGGCAATGACTAGTTGCGGACAGCCCCTCCCCCTGCATACCGGGGCGGGGGCGGGGCGAGGAAGGCTCTGCCTACATCTGGAACCTTCTATTGCTCAAAAAAACAAATGACTAGAGCGCTGTTGTTGATGCAGTGCCCACTGCCGGACACTCACAGGCCTGGGCGCCAAAGCACTGGGCTACGGCCTGTGGACAGTCCCGTTCTTTCGTCCAGGTGGACAAAGCTGAGAGAGGTTGAGTCACTTGTCCCAGGCCACACAACTAGGAAGTGACAGAACCAGGATTTGAACCACAGGGTATCTGATATATTGTGGGTTTTTGTTTGGTTGTTTGTTGTTTTTATTGCTTTTAGAGAGAGAGATTTGTTGTTCCACTTATTTCTTGTATGTGTCCTGACGGGGCATTGATTCTTGTATGTGTCCTGACGGGGGATTGAATCTGCAACCTTCACTTATAGGTATAACTCTAACCAACTGAGCTACCCGGCTGGAGCCTGTGATACAATGTTTTAAGAAGCAGTCTGGTGTGGTTTTTAGGAGTGTGGGCTATGGAGCCAGATTGCTTAAATTCACATCCTGGTTCTGCCACTAATTGGAAGAACTTGTGCAAGTTAGACTGTGTGTGCCTCAGTTTCCCCATCTGGAAAATGGAGATGATGATGATGATGATAATGCTTGCATCACTGGGTTGGTGTGAGGATTCAACGACTTCATGCAAGCACAGACTTTAGCCCAGGGCCTGGTACATGATAATTGTCAATTACTGTTATTATCTACCTGGAATTGAAGAGAGGGAGGAGGAAGGAGAGTGTTATCTATCCCTGTTGCAGAGGCAGTAGCATGTGTGGGTCTGGCCATTTTTCCCCTGCTCCCACCAGTGAGGATGGTGCAGATGAGAAACCCCAGGTCCAGTGCTGAGAGGGGGTCAGAAGGAAGGTTATTGTCAATCTCCACATTATATCTATGTTGTGGGCAAGGAAGCATCCCTGAAAGGAGTCATTCACACATGTTTGTGTCTTTCCATAATGCCAAGTTCGTTAGGGTGGCATGCATCGGGTGGGGTAGAAGTCCGGCAGGGCTCCAAGCGTGACCTGAGGTACAGACAAGCTCGAGGTGGTAGGAGCTCTGAGTTCTTAAAGCCCACAAGGGGTGGAGTTCTCATTCATATTGGTTTCCAGATGGAATCCTTTTCCACGTGTCCAGACTTCTGGTTTGGGGCCTTCCGGGCCCCTTCTAAGGGCGTTCCCGTTACACCCCATTACCTCAGTCTTGACACACCTCAGTCTTGGCGGACAGTGACTCCATATTGGATTGTCAAAGATGTTCAAAAAGCCCATTCTGGTTTTGCTCTATACAATCTATTTTTTCCTTGAGGGCAGGGAACCTGAAATGCAACAATCTTGAGTCTAGTCTGGGCTTTGCCATTGACTTACTGTGTGATTTTGGGCAAGGCCTTTTCTTTCTCTAGGCCTCAGTTTCCCTTTTTGAAAAGTATAATCACAAAGCCCCTTTTATTTTTTATTCCCACAGTACAAAGGGAGAGGGGGCTCCAGCTGGTACAGTTTGCTAAATCTTGCTTAGAGCCTGAGGCCTGCCCTTTGACCCCACCTCCTACCTGATCACCTATGGAATCCAGGCCCCAATATCCCACCTCTGAAAGAGAGTGGTGCCTCTAGGCCCCTGCCATAATCCTGACATTCCCTCTTTTCTGCCTTCATAGGCATGGCCCCAGTCCAGCCTTCCTTCCTGAGCCTCTGTCTTATTATCCCTCCTTTTTAGCTGAGGAGACGGAGGTTGAGAGTGACTGGCCTACTGTCTCCTGTTAGACACGAGCAGAGTAAGCCTCTTGCCTCTCGTGCTCAGGGTTCTTACTCCCAGGGCCTCCTACCTTGGAGTTTCCCTACCTCCTCTCTTTCTGAGACCCACCTTGCTTATTGCCCCTCTCCTGGGGCTGAGGCTGTACTCTGTCAGTTCTACAGGAAGCCTTGCTCTGCCCAGGACACCTGAGGGACTAGAAGCCAGACTCCAGGTCACTTACCTTGATGAGCAAGGGGGTAACAAGTCTCATGCCCTCTCTGAGCCTCAGAGAGATGAGAGAGAGCTTCTGGATGCCTTTCTTTTTTACCCCTCCTGTTCTTCATCAGGAAAGAGCTGGGGCTGGGCCGCACAAATCTGAGGTCACCTCTGGAAAGGCCTCTGAGCACCTGGGGCTCCATTGAGCCAAGGGTAGAAGGCACACAGGACCCTTGCCCTCTGCCCCATCGCCCTTGCTGGATCATGTCATGAGCCCAGTGGGTCTCAGTTGGGAACTATTGGCTGCCTCCCAAGGGTCTCAGCTTCAAGAAGCCCCAGGCTTTCATTCCTTGTCACGCCCAGCCCCATAAAGTCAGGATGAGGTCAAGAGCCAAGGGCTCTCATCTGCCCCTGCCTGCCCACCTTGGCCCAGACTGGATCCCAGGTGCCCCACCCTAGAGGCAGCTGTCAGGTATAGTCATGGATGCTTTCAAGTGTGTCCTGCTGGGCTCAGCCACGCTCTGGGTGAGGGCTGACTGTCTGGCTGCCAGCTCTTTGTAGACACAAGCTCCCTTCATAGTTCCCTTCATCTTGCCTGAAACTAGGCAGGGAGGATCCATCCCTGCTGTCCTCAGCCGGGGGAAGTTGTGCAACCTGAGGTGCAGCAACTCCAGCATTCTGCCCACGGCGGGTGGGGGAGGCAGAATGGAGAACTCACATTCATCTTCAATAGGCCAGTTCTTCAGGGACTTGGGTCACCCTGCCAGTCACAAGGGAGGGGACATGGGTGGGTCATGGCAAGAGGGGGTGGGGTGTGGGAAAAACTGGGTTTTGGGGTCAGAAAAGGCTGGGCTTGAATTTGGGTGCTGCTGTTCACTGGCCTGGTGACCTCTCTGAGCCCATATGTCCCCATCTACAAAACGTGGCTAATAATACACCCATCTTGCAGGATTGTGGTGAGTATCAAAAGCAATAATGTATGTGAAGTGCCTGGTGCTCACTAAGTGTTAATCATTATTAAGGAAAGAGGGCCTTTAATTTTGGATATTGAGACTTAGACTAATGAGAATTACCCAGTTTAATGTGTGTTATAGCGCGTCCAAGTATCTTATTAAAGTCCCATTATTGAGATGAGGAAACTGAGGGCCAGAACTGCCCAAGGTCACAAAGCTGGAAAGGGGTGTGAGGGACTGGAACTCAGGCCTCATGATCTTCTGTCCTACAGGGGAGAGACTTCCCAGGCAGTCCAGGGAGGGCTGTGGGCTTCTGGGCACAGGCTGCTGTGTTCAGCAAGGGTTGCCTGTCAGGACAGGGAGGGTTGGGCCAGACTCATGGGGTCCCTCCAGCCCTGACCAAGATGCCCTTCCTCCAGAAGGTTGTACCCTGAACCCAGGCATGGGGCTTGGCAAGAGGACCAAGGGCTGGATGTCAGCCCCCACTTGCCCAAATATTCTTTGACAATCATCTACTCTAGCATTCCAGTCACTGAGCTGCCAGGGGTAGTTTTTCTGTAATTAAGAGTACAACTAAGTCCACCCCCAGGGATTTCCTAGAAGCCATGGCAGGGGTGGGGGGATGTGGACACTGCAGGGTCTGTGATTACTTAATTGAAGGGGCCCCTCCCCTCATCCCTGACCCCAAAGTCTGGGATGCTTTGCAGCAGCCCCAAGACCAGCCTCCCAACCTGGCACTGTGTCTGAGGCCTTAGCCACAAAAGCCACACCCTTGGCCGGCCTTTACCAACTGTGGCTGAGCCAGCTCCTCCTTCCCTAACACAGCTTCAGAGAAAGTTCCAGAATCTTTAGGCAGCTGACAGAGCTAGCTCCCTGGAGAGTCCTGACAGCTGACAGATTTCACCTGTCAGTGAGCCTGCTGGGAACTGAAAATGAGGGCAGCAGTAATTAGAGCACATGGGGGTGGGGGGCACCAGATCATTCTGGAAGTGTCTGGACACTGAACCCCTAGGAGTCCATTTCCAAAATCCCATTTCCAGCCTGCACACTCATTAGGCCTCTGGCTTCTGGCTGGCCTTGGGATCACCTCAACCTCATCACCATTGAAGGGGTGCCAAGGAGGGGCCAGGTGGAAGGGGACCCATCCTCTGGCCCCTACTGCCTGCTGTCCAGAAGAAAGAATCTGTCTAGTTTGGAGTCTGGGGACCTGCATGTCTGACTCTGGGACCTTAGCCAGCAGCCGGCTCCCATGACTCATTTTCTTCATCTGTACAATGAGACCATTGGACTGGATGTTCTCTAAGACTCCTTCCAGCACCGTGAATCAACAGTTTCTCCTCCACATCCCCCCTCCCCCCAGGTCGCTTACACTGCCTGCCCTGCTGTGGAAGGACGGGGTGTGTATGTGGTGAGTGGAGGGAGGGGGTGAGGGAGGATGTGGAGATGTGGCATCCCCTGTGGTGGCCCTGAAGGTAGGAGTCCCTAGGGCTGGAGCACCCTCGTGTCTTAGGTGTCCTGAGAGACTTTCTCAGGCAGAGGGGGACCTGGAAAAGGAAAGGAAGATAACTGGTGATAGGGCCAATTTGTTCAATATGCCCTCAGCTGAGAGAGGCTGGTGAGAGGCCAGGGGGGCTTCCAAGAACATTTCAGAGAGACAAGGGATGGGGGCGGGGTGCCAGTTGGGACACCCAAACTGGGCATATGCACTTGTGACTTGCTACCCTGAGTCTGGGGCTGCAGGAAACCAATAGGAAAACAGGACACAGGAAAGCCCTGTCCAGTTGCCTGGCTGCTGTGTGTGTTGGGAGAGGAAAGATGGGGGTGGGGGGTGGTCCCTGCAGCCCCTATCTGTGGACAGAGAGACCAGGAGAGAACCTACTACATTCCAAAGGCTCACATCCTGGGAAGGTTCCCCCACCCCCATCCCATTTCCCCTTCCTTGTTACCAATGCAGAATTAGACTTTCCTGTTTTCCTGCCTGCCTTCCTGGCAGTACTTTTCTCTTTTCCCAAGGTACAGAGCAGAGGCTGACCCCTCAGTCCGTAGGAAGGACAGGGGCTTGGTACCCTGGTACCCTCCCGGTCTTTTCCCAGAGAATGGGCTTTCTCAAATAGCCAGTGAGGGTACTGAGAACAAGAGCTTCAGGTTTCCAGGCTGAGTTAGGCCAGCACTCTCGTCTTTGTACACGTCTGTTTTGTGTTCCTCTGCGGATACCAACTGGCAGTTTTTACTCTCTCTGTCGCCCTCTAGTGTCTGCTTGACACCACTACACCTTGCCTTTGGGCTCCTGGCCTCCCCCAGGGTTTCTGGAACTGCTCAATGGCATGGCTCTCTTGTTCACTCATTTACTTATTCAACAAACATTTCAAGGGTGCCTTTTTTGAGGGCGGCAGAGACCAATAAAGCATGGGCTGGGCTCCAAAAGCTCACAGATTTAAGGAGAGAGAGACTTGCCAACAAACAACTGGAACAAAAGCCTAAGACCCTGAAGTCAGGAACAGGCCCAGCACTGGAGGAACCCAGAGGCAGGAGTGGCCACCACAGCTGGGGACCAGAGGCTCTTCAGAGTAGGAGGCAGCTGAGCTGAGCCTCACCTGAACCTGTGGAGGGGAAGGGGCATTCTTGGGGGGCCCAGGGAGGAGGGTCAATTGAACTGGGGTGTACTAGAGTAAAGGGCAGTGGTGGGAGAGGAGGTTGGAGGGCTGGTAGGAGGAAAGGATTGCTGTTCCAGGTAGAGCCATTTAGAAGCCTTCCAAGCCCTACGAGGTGGTGAACTTGGTCACAGGATACAAGGTCCACAAGGCAGAAAGTTCTGCTTCATTAATTCAATACTATGTCCTCAGAGCCAGGAACTGTGTGGCACACAGTAGGTTTTAAATAAGTACATGTGGAATGAGTGAGTGAAAGGTTGGATTTGTATTTTATCTAGGTTTTTTTTTTTTCTTTATTGATTTTAGAGAGAGAGGGAGAGGGAGAGAGAGAAACATCGATGAGAGAGAACATCGATTGGCCACCTCCTATATGCCCCCCACTGGGGATCAGGCCCACATCCTGGGCATGTGCTCTGACCAGGAATCAAACCAGCAACCTCTTGGTGCATGGGTTGAAGCTCAACCACTGAGCCACATCAGCAGGGCTGGATTTGCATTTTAGATAGAGCAGGATGGATTGGAATGGGCAAGAGGTGGCATGGGAGGGATGCTAGTGAGAAGGCCCAGGATTGTTGGGACAGGGATGGAGGTGTGGCAGAAAGGGAATTGGTACCATCTGGGGACAGCCTGGCTGTGAGGTGCCAGGAGGAAGGCATCAGGCTGAGTAATGAGAAAATGGAATGGGGTAGTGGGGAAGGAGCAAGTATGGGCTCAGTGTGAGACAGGCTACAATTTCATGTCCACCTTTGTGTTTTATGCCCCCCTGCCCAGGAGGTAACATCTCCAGAGCAGGGCCAAATATGTGCTCCCTGTAGCTCCAAGAGCTTGCCTGAGGCCCAGTTTTGCTGAACTTGTATAAAGGGTTAAAGAGACAGGTGTTTCTTTGAACAGCTTCCTCAGATCAGAAACAGAGCCACTGGTCCCCTCAGGTGCCCCTTCTAGTCAGAAAGAAAAGAAACTGGAGAGGAAGTCATGTGCTGACACAGCCATAAGCTTCAGGAGCATGACACCCCCACACCCTCCACCCGCCCTGCTCTGGGGACCAGACCAGACCAAGGCTCACACAGATTGGAACTATGGACATGTGAGATGCTTCCTCAGCAGAGGGGGAGCAGGGGGCCCTAAAGGCTTAGTGGTGTCTGTGAGATCCACAATCGCATGCTGAACTGTGGGCATGTGCACATCTTCTGGGGAAAGGGTTCCCACCTTCATCAGGTTTCCAAAGAGCAGTTGATTAAACCAGGTTAAAATCTACTACTCTAAGAAAAGAAGGAAGAGGAGGAGGAGAAACAGGAAGGGGAGAAGGAAGAGGAGGCCGGGGTGTGGGGGGGGGTGGGTAGATTTTGTGTATTTGTTTAGATCTCTATAAAAGAAATACAATGTAGCTGTTAAAAGAAAAAAAATAACCCACTACTCTAAACTCTCCCTTTCCAGACTCCATCCTAAGGATCCTGGATTCAGCCACATGATGCTCCAAACTGTGTTCTAGCAGTTCTGGAACATTCCGCACATAGGGAAGGTCCTGTGTGTTGGCCCAGTGCCTCCTCCCTCTGCCCCACCCCTACCTACTGCTGAAGCTAGATGGAATGTGGGGGTTGGGAGTGATCTTCTTGGGTCCCTGTTTTCCTCCCCACTAAGCTGCAGGCTTTGCAGATTCATACATGGGGGCAGGGGGATGGATGTGCTGGGCTCAGGTCCTTGGTGCTGGTTCTTCTCTCTGGGTCCTCAGTAGTCTTGAGCCCCTCTCATTTCTCAGTGGGAAGGACCTTAGAACCCATGGCTTTGCACATTCTCCAGGTACTCAAATCCACAGAGGCCTGGTCTCACCACCTGCCCTTTGGGCACTGAGTGTTTTATTAGAGTCCCAAGTTTTATCCGCATCGCGGAAAAAAAAGGGAGTGGGAAATAGAGAGGGGGTAACCCGGACTAGACCCCAGACCCCTCCCCCCACTGGAGCCCAGGGCATCTGCCCTATTGGGCCAAGGAAGACTTCATTAGATCCCTGAGGGCCCCAGGAGGAGGGGGCTGGGAGCAGCAGAAGAGGGCTGGGGGCCACTGCTTCCTGTCGATGCCCCAGGCCAAGGCCCTCAGTCTAGATCCTACCCTTTCTCCCAAGGGCTATAGCACCCTTCTCTGGGAAGCCTTGGCTGGCCACCTCCTTACCAAACCCTGAGGAGGAAGTGCTCCCTTGGGCAGGCCCTGAAGCCCATGTTATCCTATGCCTGTGACCCAGACAAAGGGCACATAGGAATACCAGGGCCTGCTCAGTCATCAGGCTGTATTGCTTCTCCCCTCTGCTCACAGGCTCTTCTTCCATCCACCCATCCTCTCTTCCACCTGCTGACCTGAACCATTTTTCATCTCAGGTCAGATTCAGTGGTGGTCTGTATGTCACACCTCTTTTCATGCAGAAGGCCTAACTTGTGTGGCCTTGGCCCAGGGAATGAGGTGAGGGCTGAAGGGGACAGACTGGCCTAGAGAGGAGAGGTGGGACCAAGAGTGAGCTCCCTGGCTCGCCTTGGCACTCCTGGGCCTGGAGAGGGGTTTGGGAGAGCCTCCGGCCCTCAGCCAGGGTTCTCTTGCAGCCAGCTCAGAAGGAAGCAGCTCCCTAGCCTGGATGGTGGTACACCAAAGGTTAGGCCATTCTTCTTTCTGTCTAACTTATATCCTGCTTGCTGTCCCATCTCCTTGCCTGCCTAGTGATAGAGATGAGCCAAGGGCCCTTTGGAGTGGGTAGGGGAGGCTCCCAGGATTGGCACCTTCAAAGATGTCCCTGGGTCCACTGAGCTGAGGTCCCCAGCCTGGTGAGCTGTCATCAAGCAGGAAGTGGGGCAGGGTAATCCCTGTGTTCGAAAAGGCTCTTTGTTCCCTGGACATGGTGGATGGGCAGAAGGTGGGGGTAGGGACCCTCTAGAAGCAGCAGAACCCAGCTCCTCCGTGTCTGCAGGGCACCCACTCTCAAGGTCTTCCCTGGCCCTGGGACCTCTTTGTAGCAATAGGGTATAGGGCCCCCCCACCATGGGTCCTGGGTCCTGACCCCTCCACTCTCCCTGTGCCAGGGGCACCAAGCTGGGTCTGTATGGGCTCAGAAGCCCCCACTTTCTGAGCTGCTCCGGCTGTGGTAGCTGGGACTGGGGGTCCGGGAAGGACTGCGTGTGTGGCTTCGGGTCCCTCGACTGCGGCTGCTGTAGCTTCCGTGGCTGTGGCCAGGGCTGGGGCTCCTGCTGGGGCTCCTGCTTGAGTAGTCACTGCTCAGGCAGCTGGAGGAGGAGGATGAGGGGCTGGGCCGGTAGTAGGGGATGGGCCGCTTTCGGGCACTGCCAGGAGAGAAAAACTGATTACAGACCATCCAGGGCCCTGAGCTCTGCCCATCCTGGGCCCTCACTTGGGCCCTGAGCCCCTCCCCTGCAGTGGCCAGGGTTTTGCTGCCTCAGATTCACCCCTCCTCCTGCCCTAACAGGATTGAACAGTCAGTGGTCACTTGCCAATTTCATGTTGATCATTTTGTTTTTCCTCACTTGTCTGCAGGGAAAGGGGGTCGGAATCTCAGCTTGACCTGAGTAGGTACTCAATAAATATTGACTGAACCTAAGTTTTAAATATAGACAATTTACATCAACCAAGCTAAGCAGTGGCTTCTGTGCATGCAAAGGTTTGTGGATATGGCCCAGCTCTGCTCCTCTGTTCCCCACAGAATGAAGGATTTGGGTATTTTAGGTCACGTGAAGAGAACAAGGAAGAGATCCCTGGCCACTGCTGCCCATACCCACAACTTGGCCCAGGCCCACTGGCCCCCTCTCCTCACTCAGCTACCTCCCACCAGCCCTGGAGTTAGTTTGAAGCCAGGAGACTGTGACCCAGAGAAAAGAAAAGAGAGTGGTTAAGGGGGCAACAAAGCCCCATCGGACGAAGTTAATTCTGAGGAAGAAAACAGGTGTACGTTAGTGGGAGGAGGAGGAGGCAGCCTGGGATAGGGGCTGAGGTGGGTGCCAAGTAGCAGGTGTGGGGGTCTTCCATCTTAGGACCTCCTTCATATGTCTGGGGGGTGTCCCATGCCTGGTGGTCTGGCCTTTAGCTCTGGGGTGAAGGGAGGAGGCACAGTGATCATTAAGGCCTGGGAAGGGCCAGTTTGAGAATTAGATCATGTGAGAACTGAAAAGATGCTCAGGGAGGCCTGATTATTGTTTGGACATAAGAACAGAGACCCAGAGAGGCCCACCAATCTTCCAAGGCTGCCCAGTAAAGCTGTGGCAGAACTGGGCTCAGAATTTTGCTGGTGGCCTTCTACCCTGTGTCAGGGGTCTAGGACTTCTGGGTGATTTCTGCAAACACAGACCATTGGTTCACCTGGAGACCCAGGCCCTATACCCTCCAGTCCTGGCAGAGAAACTCTGATCATGGCACAGCCCCACTGGACTGTGTGGAGAAATGAGGAAGGATGGATTCCTCCCACAGCTGCCCCAGAGACCAGGCTGCTGATGCCCCCTCCTCCAAATTCCCCAGGGGGCTGGAAGGTGAGCAGTGAGGTTAGTGAGAAAAGGAGAGGCAGACAGACAGCTGAACAGAGCCAGATCAGCTCACATGGGCATCTCCCCTGCAGCCTGTGGAGAGGGGGTCCACTTGGCCCCCAGGCTGGCCACAGGCCACTCAGCAGGCTGGACCTTGAGACGAAGGAGAAAAGGAGACATCATTGCCAGGAGATGAATGGAGGGAGGGAGGGGCTCCAGAAGGGATGGCTGGAATCTTCCAGAACTTAATTTCAGATTTGCCGCTTTCCACCCAGACCCAAGTACAGACTCCCCCTCCCTTCCATGGGCCTTCAGGCCCCCACCAGGGACCATTCATTCTCTTCTTGAGGCCTTCCTCCCCTCAGTGAACCTCTACCTCTGTCTCTGAGTCCACCCGCGTCCCCAGCACCACCACTTCTAGCCTCTATCCTCCATGGGCCCTCTTCCCTTTACTGAACCCCCATCTTCTCTCTTCAGCCTCCTCCTCTCCCGGCACTAGATTCAGTCGGTCCCCCCAAGAGGTCCCGGTGGCCTTCAACCCCTAGGTCCCTGGCTGGTCCCCGGGCCCCTCCATACCTGGTAATGCGCCGTGGCTCCATGAAGCTGGGCGAGTCCCGGCGCCGCTTGCGGATGGGCGAATAGCTGCGGGAGCGGCGCCGGGCGCGGGCGGCATCAGCCTCGGCGTGCCTCGCGCGGCCCTCGCTGTCCTTGTCCCTGCGGGACCCGGCCCGAGGTGAGCGCCGCTGCCGCGCGAGGGCGCCCCGGGCCCACCCTCTCCCGGCCCCCGCACCTCTCCTTCCCTCGGCAACCCCACCCGCTTACCGGCCCGGTGGTTTCTTGGGCGACGGAGAGCGGGTGGGGCTGCGGACCCTCCTCTCCGCCGAGCGTGAGCGGGATTTGGAGGGCGAGCGGCTGGAGCTCCACGAGCGAGGGTGGGGGCCCGGGCTGCGCGACGAGCTCTTCCCCTCTGGGCCGCCGGGCCGGCCATGCGCGCCCGGGGACGGGGAGATGCTGGCCGGCCGGGCGCGCGGGGGCCGCTCCTTGGCCCTGGAGGAGGGGCACCGCGACAGGGGGTCAGCTAGGGAGAAAGTGGGCTTCGTGGAGGGGCAGAGTGCGGGCTTCTCAGCTAGGGAGAAAGGGCTCAGCGGAGAGGAAGGGGCTCCGTAGGGGCAGGGCTCTGCGCGCGAGGAGTTTATAGGGGAGGGGGTGGGCTCGTGAGCGGGAGGAGGCTGTGTGTGAGCTGGAGGGGGAAGGTTCCTGGAGGAGGAACGGCAGGGAGAGAAATCAGTGAGGAAAAGGGAGAGTGGTCAGTGAAGGGGGAGGTCCAAGTGCGGGAGGAGAAGGATCGTGGGGGTGGAATATTAGTGTGAGGAAGAGAGGGTTCCTTGGGGCGAAGGAGAGTGAGCAGTAAGGGAGGAGCTCAGTGAGTGCGGAGGGAGAGCGGTCAGCGAGGGCAGAGGAGTCGGTGGGGGTGGGAGTTGGGGGGCAGTGCGGGGAGGGGGAGCCTCCCTTCTCTGGGACCGTGCCCGCTCACCGTTTACTGTGCCCGCCGTGGCCTCGCTCGGAGCCAGGCTCGGGCCCGGGGCCGGGGCCCCCGCCGCCGCCCGAGTCGCTGCTGGACCGGGCCCTGCTGAGCGAGCGTGACGAGACCCGGGGCGGCGCGGGCCGGGCGCGCCGGCGGCCTCTACGGCGGGGCGCGGACGCCGGGGACCGCGAGCGCCGCCGCCGTCGCCGCCGCCGTCGCCGCCGCCGCCGCCGCCTGGCCTGCCCGCCCGCCGCGCGGTCTCCTCTGCCCTGCGACGACGGCGCCGAGCGCGGGCTGGTGCTCTCCTTCCCCCGCGCGGGCGACGTGGCTGCGCCGGCCTCCGCCTGGTCGCCGGCCCTGGGCGAGGGCGAGCTGGGCTTCTGACGGGGAGAGAGGCAGAGAGGGAACGGGGATGGGGGGTGGGGGGAGAGGGAGACCGAGACAAAGAGAGGGGACAGAGAGACAGAAGCAGAGACGGAGAAAAGAGGGGAGGTGGAGAACCCAGAGGAGAGAGAGGCAGAGTCAGAGGAGACAGGGTGAGGGGAGACAGGGACGAGTTAGAGAAGCAGAGAGACAAAACGGAGACGAGAAGTCAGAGAAAAAGAGAGAGAAAGAGGATAGACCAAGAGAAGGAGCGAGAGATCGAGGAAGAGAGAGCGGGTGGGTGGGGTGGGGGGAGAGAAGGAGAAGGGGCTTTCACCGGGCCCAGGCCGGGGGCTGCCAGTCCCGGAGCATCGCACACACGGTTCCCCGCGCCTGCCCTGCCTCTGCCTCTCCTGAGTGTCCACCTTCTGGCCTCAACAGTGCAGCTCATGCAAGGTTCTCAGCATGCAAAACACAAGAGGAACGGAGCGGTGGGGGGCGGGGGGCTGACAGGGAGGGGGCTCCAGGACGGGCAGGGAGGCTGGCATTGCTCCCCTCCATGGGACGGACGATCCCGGCCGAAAGAAGAGAGAGGGCGGGCACTGGGAGGCCCGACCAGGGCCAACCCAGCAGGCCGGGCCCCCCAGCGTGGGGGTGAGTGAGGGGATGGAGGGGGCACACGGCACACAGATGGGGGTGGGGGCGGGGCGGGACAACTGAACTCAAAACTAAACCGAAGAAAGGGAAGAAAAACAGAAATAAAAAACAAAATCCACAAATGTCATTAGATACCAAAATCAAAAACAATGTCTGAACTCCTGGGGAACTGACATTTTTCTGTTAACATTTTCTTTCTTTGTTTTCCGGCCCTGCAGAGACCTGTGGAGCTGTCAGTAGCACCCGACTGTCTTTCTGTTTCTCTCTTTTCTTTTCCTTTTTCTTTTCTTTTTTTTAAGTTCTGATTTTTTTTTAAGTCCCTCTTGGTTAACGTCCACTTACCAATAAAGTGGCACTTCCTCCTTTAGTAGGTAAGATGTGTAAGAGAAGGGAAAAGTGTGGTAGCGTAAGTTCATCATTAGATTCACAAAAATGCAAGAGAGATAGAGAGAGAGAGAGAGAGAGAAACTCAACCACCCCATTCTAGGCCTAGAGGAGGCCACACTGCCTCTGGAGGAAGGACTGGCAGCACCTGGCTCCTTGGGCCTGAGCAGGCACCTCTTGGGTGACTATGACCGCTGGATAGAGATGTCATATGTTTTTCCAAAAGTGGAGTTAGGACACAAGGATCTGGATACAGAAAACCAGAAAGGGCACCTGGTACCTTCAAAAGGGCCCTGGCTGGGAGCAGGGTCCCAGAGCCTGACACTACCTCACTTAGTGACCCCAGCCAAGTCACTTCCCCATACTGGGCCTCAGTTTCCCCATCCACAAAATGAGAGTCTTGGACTTTGCTTCCTAATGTTCCTTCCAGAGCAAATATTCCAAAATTCTCTGCATGCCCCCTACCACCCTCTCCATCCCCCTCCCTCCATAGAACTGGCCCTCCTCCTGTCCTTGGGCTTCCATCTGGTAATAGTTGATTACACTTGTCTGTTTATAAGTATGTCCATCACTCCTGCCCCACCCCCAATAACCAGCACCAACTTGACTTTGAATACCTCCAGGGCAGATTTGGTGTGAAATTCAGTTCTGTAACCTGAACTTTTATCACAGAATTTGGCACCTAGTAGGGCCTCAATGCTGTTTGCTGAGGAA
The DNA here is from genome assembly GCA_030848825.1 of Tadarida brasiliensis. Lineage (NCBI taxonomy): Eukaryota > Metazoa > Chordata > Mammalia > Chiroptera > Molossidae > Tadarida > Tadarida brasiliensis. Next base: position 104,257,274 of record CM061258.1, on the reverse strand, counting down.
GAAAGAAATGCCCTTACAAGGGCCAGGGCCAAACCAGGAAGTCAAGTCACGGGGCTGAATGTAGGCCAAGTTATTTTGACAGGCTCTTGGGATGAGAGAACAAAACCAGCTGCTACCCCTCAGGGCACCTTGCTATTAAGGGCTGGAAGGAGTGTGGTTGGCATGGCCCTGGTGCTTCCTGCAGGGGGCAGGGTGGTGCCAAGGCCTCTGTGTACAAGCCTGGATCTAGCCTGGGCATGAAGGTAGAGCCAAGAAGTCAGCCCCATTGGTGGAGAGGCACAGCAAGCTTGTGGCTGGTGGCTGAAGCAGCCAATGAACACCAACCACAGAAGGTGAAAGCAGCTGACCAGAGCCAGATGGGCCATGAAGACCTCCTCCTAGTAGAGCCTGATGTCTCTCTTTGGGGCAGAAGCAGGCGTAGGTGGGCAGAGTAGATATTACCAGGTACCAAGGTACCCTTCTGAGCACCCTGACTCTAGGCTAGGAGAGATGGAGGCTAGGTTGTTCAGCCATGGCCCCTCTGACATGGCATTTCCATTCTCAATAGATTTTACCAGAGAATGTGTGTTCCATTCTCCAACACACATGCCCTCCACCCTTGCCAGTATAACTCCCAATCTCCCAGCACTAGGTTCTGTCATCCAGCATCCTTTTCCTTCCAGAGAATGCAAATGAAAAAGTCTGCAGGTCCTCCAAATTTCCAGGATCTTTTCTATTCCCTGGGTTGTCAAAGAATGTAGAGTGAACAGATACCAGGTGGGGGAGTGGGCGCCCTGGCAGCCAGTGCATAGTAACCCATACCCAGGGAGATGCTGGACCCCACCTTTACAAAGCCTTTGCTTGCTTCTTTGGTGGGGGTAACAAGGCAAGCAGGCAGAATACTAAACTTGGGAATTAGGACCTGGATGTGAATTCTGCTCCAACCCAGACTCTGGATCTGAGCCACAACTTCTGACTCCAGGAAGAGGCCAGCACGGAGGGAAGAAGACCAAGGGCTACAGTATTCTTTCCCACAGGCACTGCAGGGCCCTCTCTACTTCCCACTGTTGGTCTGAGAGTATTAGGAATAAAAAGGGTCTGGGTTAGGTAGATGCCCACCCCCAGGATGTTGCTGTCCCTAACTGTTGAGGCACAAGTCCCTGGGCCAGACCCCTTGTGTTGATCTGGACCCTTCCTGCCTGGCACGTCTTGAAGTCCAAGCTCTTTCTCATTTCCCTCTCACCTCCTCCAAGCCAACTGTCTGCCATTACAAGACAATAGTAATTGGCAAAGTGAACACACTGGAATCAACCCTGATGTGAGCTTGCTGTGAGATCTTAAGGAAGTGACTTAATTCTGGGGCCTCAGTTTCTCCATTGGTAAAATGGTCATAACTAGGGTCTTTCTGAACAGGGTGGACCTGTTCAGGGGTTGAGAGGTTCTTTACAGAGTACAACTGACTCACTGTTTCCTCAAACAGGGTCAGAGCAGTGCAGGAAGGTCTGGGGCTCCATGACATGTCCCCCAAATGCCAGGATAATGGAGGATGAGAGGAAGATGTTGCTGGTAGGGTGGCATATAATGCCTTCCCTTGGGAAAGACTCCTAGGGCCAAACTCACTCCACCTGTCCCTCCAGATGCCCTCATGACAGGGACGCACAATCCTGCCAGAGGGTGAGCCTCATCCTCAGCTTGGCTGGGTCTCATTCTTTCCAGGAATTGAGGAAGATACAAGTCCAGATACCATGGGTTCTCATTGCCAGACAGGACTGTGGTGGCCAGGGACCACCAAACATCTCTGGAAGCCTGTTCTATGTGAGTCTTGTCCCTCTTGCCTGGAACTATGCTCCCTTCTTCTCCCTCCTCTCTCCGACTCACAGCCTGGTTAATGTTTATTTCTTCTGTACAGTCAGCCCAAGGCCACCACCTCCAGGAAGCCTCTCCTGAGCCTCACCCAGAGTCAGGCACGCTCCTCTATGATTCCACAGACCCTTGTTCCTTCTCAGTATGGACTGTGCCAGCACATGCTGGGGCTGGGCTATCCTGATGAGCAGAGCTCCGCATCCATGGTTCAGCTTTTCCCCTCTCACTGTTCTGAGTGATCTTTTTGTCTGCCCTCCAGCCTGGCAGGTGGGGGCTGCGAACCCAGGTCTGCCTGCTTCTCTCTTGGCATGGGCACTCAGACAGGGCCTGGTACAGAGGAGTGCTCAGCAAATGCTCAGTGTGTGTGTGAATGAGTGGATGAGTGAGTGAGACCTCACCTGCCTCTGAGCCCTGCTCTCAGGAGCCCTTCTGCTCCTTGGTACCACCTACTCCTCAACATCTTTTTTTGTTTGTTTCTTAATTGTTTTAAGGAAACTTTACCCCAGGTTAAATTTATGTGATACCTAAACAACCATTTGATTCAGTTAATTTGGAGAGAAAAAAGTACAATGATATTGGGTGATCACTGACTTCCTATACAACATCTTTTCTTTTTGCTTATGTAAGAAATTTTTTAGGTCAAAAGACAAGGGGAAGAGAGTAGCAAGGAATAGTGTGCTTGCCTGATCCTGGTATTCTTAGACACAGGAATAAGTGAGTATCTGGGACAACTAGCCCCTCTAACTCAGCATTTCAGGATCCTGTTTCTGGGTGTCTGGTCACATCAGGTACTCCTTGGGGGGGGGGGCGATGGGGGTGTGTGCCACTCCTACATCAGGCCAGCAGTGCTTTCTCCCTCCGTGAATAATTTCCTTGTCTGCCCTCCTAGCACCTCCCAGGGTTGAAGAATGTTCTGAGTGGGTGAGCTCCTGAGCACTTGCCCCTGGGGTCAACTTGGGGGGTGATGAGGCCTTCTCTTTTCAAAGCTGAGGATGGAGGCCCAGTGAGGCCTTATAAGGGTTGGGATGTCAAACTTCTGTAGCTGCTCCTAGGTGGGACAGAAAACAGTTTAAAGGGCAGGGATGGGGAGTGGGGCCTCCAAGGACCTACCTCTGACATGTACCCTCAGTGTGGCTGGATGAGCACTGGGCTGGAAGTCACAAGTCCCAGGACCCAGCCTGGTTCTGCCCTAACCTTGGGGGTCTGTGGCCTCTAGTGACTATTCTTTCTGGATCATTCTGCACATTGAACTCAAATTTGGAAGATGGAAGGATGCTGGGGGAAGGAGGGAGTCCCTGTCTAGATTGGATAGTGGTCAAGAGAGGGGAGGGTTAGCTGAGAGTGCCTTCCATCCCCAAAATTGCACCACAGAGACTTTTCTAAGCCCAGTGCCTACTCCTGGCCAGCTTACCCCCTACCCAAAGTTCAACTACTATCACACCCCAAAGATGGAACTGTGTGGTTCAGCCCTGGCATTAGCTGCTGCCCCAAAGTCCTGCAGCTCCCACACTAAAGCTCTGCCTACAGCCAGGGCAGCACCCATAGGAGCCCAGCAGGCCCCAGAGAGTGGGAGAGGGCTCTTTCCCCAGGCCCGACCTCAGCCAGAACTTCCTCCAGGATCTGGAGGTCAGAAGGCCCAGCACAGGCCCCTCCACCAACAAAGACTTATTGCCCAAGTCACCCCAGGGGCTGGCAGGGGTGAGGAGTGAGAGGCTTAGCAGTTACTCCAGACAACAGAAATCAAATTGGCTCAACCACAGCAGAGAGTTCAGGAAGGGAACACAAACTTGGAATGCTAAACCACACAGAAATGCATTCAGACAACAAAACAAGAAAGAGAGAGCATGAAGGGGGATTAAGAGGTGGGGTGTGGGTGGGGTGGAGAGGAAGAAGGAGGAGCAGGGAAGGTGGAAAGGAGGGAAGAATGAAAAGTTGTTGGGGGGGGGGGTAGTCAAGAAAACCAAACGACAAACCAGAAACACAGCTTTGTAGCTCATTTGGAGAAAATGCAAGTTACAAATGAGTAGTCATTAAAATAAAGAAAAGGGGAGGGAAGAAAACCAACCGGAGTGAGACGGAGAGAAAGAGAGAAAAAGAAAACCACATTCAAACCAAGCAGAGTGGCAGGGCTTATCTGGAGATGGGAGCGAGCGAGAGCGCACAGCTGAGCTGGGATACCTACCTTCTCAGTGGTCAGGGACAGGAATGCAATAATAAAAAAGAAAAGAACGTCTCCGCATTGGGAATGCAGAATGGGGAAAGACAGTGACTTTAAGCTGCACTCCCCCTCTGAGTTGGCATATGGGCAGCCAAGTGTGGCTTTCATCTAGTCCCTGGGATGGCAGGGGGCTCCTGCCCAGCCATTCCTGTTTGCTTTTTCCCCCCACCACCACAGATTCCAATAGCCAAGCTTTTCTTAACTCTTTAAACAACAGAAAACCTCCAGAGGGCATGCAGGAAGCAGCTGATGGAAGCAGAACCACAGGGTGGAAGAAGGAGAGGCTGGCAGCCTGGGGAGATAGGCCCATTTCAGAAGAGACATAGGGAGAAAGAGACAGAGAGACACAAGAAGAGAGAGAGAGAGAGAGAGAGAGAGAGAGAGAGAGAGAGAGAGAGAGAGAGAGAGAGAGAGAGAGAGAGAGAGAGAAAGGAAGGAAGAGAGAGAGAAAGAGAGAAATAGAGAGACAGGGAGAGAAAGACAGAAGCAAAGGTAGAAGGAAGAAGGAAACAGAGAGAAAGGTGGACCCAGCCAGAAAGAAGAAAGAAGCTGTTTAAACAAGGCCAATTGGAGTGGACAGATGGGGTGAAGTGGGAACTGTATTTAAAAGGGAAGGCAACCACAGATTCAATTTGGAGGAAGGATCATGCCTCAAGTCAACTTTACTCCCTTTCCCCTGGCTTCAGCATCATTTAGCAAAATTCATCCCTCCTTTCTTGCTTCATCCTGGAAGAAATGCCAAGAATGCCCTTCCTATTCTGACTGCCCACTCTAGCTACGGTCACTGCTCTTCCCTGAGGGTGTGGAGGAGAGAGGCCTGGGATGAGGCAGGTCAAGCAGTGCCATGGGCACCTCTTCTTGGGGTCATCCTAGGCTGCCCATTTTGTGATGAAATTTGAGGCAGAGGCCAGAGAGCCTGGGGGCCTTGCTCACGAACCATCTCTGGCACTCTCAGCAAATGGTGAGGCTTCCCTCGACACTTCCAACGCTGGGGACAGGTGGAGCCAAGGCAGAGGGCCCTAATTCTAAGGTTGCAAACTCTGCACACCTTTTTTCTGGCCAGTATGCTGGGCTTTGGGCTCAGCATCTTACTCTTCTATCCCACATCATGAGACCTTGAGAAGCTCCCTTCCCTCTCTGTGCCTCACTGTTTCTTCTCCACATGTGTGTGAGCTGTGAGGGCTTAGGGCTCCTGGAGTTGCTAAAGCTACAGCCATATAGGGTTGGGCTTGTGTAATGCCAGGCTCACCTATACCCTGGTCTTCATGTGGGCAGGCCTCAGTTCTGGGGAGCTAACAGAGCTGGGAACCTGCCATCAATGTCTGGAGGGGTCCCCAGGGGGAAGGTATGAGCTAAGACCCCTGGCATCCACCTCCCAAATCTTCCTTCTGCTCAGGGCTCCTGGAGTGTGCTTCCCATTGATTACTGGCTCTACATCTTGGCTGTAGCTGGGGGTCTTGAAGTTAGAGGGTCTCCTTTTAGATCTACCTCTAAAGTACTGTGTGACTGAGCTGGTCATTTAATCTCTGTGAGTTGCAGAGAGCAGTAAGCAACAGAACCCAGAAATCCCTTTGGGGATTCATCCCTGGCCTCGGATGGGACAACAAAGATGTTGAGTGCTAGAATCCCACTGGCCTCAGTCTCAAAATGGATGGATTTTCTCCTCTTGCTTGGGAATGTCTGGCTTTGAAGCTCTTACCTGACACCTCTCTCAGGTGTCTTCAGTTCCCTCTTTCAGGGCCTCCTAATAATGTGAGGCCTGGCATGGAAGGTGCTGAGCAGCCTGTCCCTGTCATGCCCAGCCATCTAATACTAGAGAGAACTGAGAAGAGACAGGAAGCTCACTGCTCTGGGAAGGTCCCTGGGTGACTGGGACAAGTCTCTCCCTCCCTGTGTCTCCCACCTTCTCTCCAAGGTTCCTTATAGACAGGGATCCAGAAGCATGGTCTGCACCACTCTTGTTAATTTGAAAGCTGAGGCAGTCCCCCCGGTGCCCTGTGCCCTGGGGTTGAGGGAAAGTATGGCTGCTGTGGCAGGTTTGGCAGAAGCTGTTGGTATGGGAATCATTTTTTTAAAGAGTTATCTTCCCTTTTAAATTCTGATTACAAAGGAAAAATAATTATATAGAGATATGTATATGATTAATGTTCAATTGAGATTCAAAAACCATTTCTGCATTAGGAGGAGAGGCTCCCACAGTAACGCACAAAAGCAAAATTCTAGAACAACAGAGAAGATAGAAAAAAACCCAGAGAGATTGCATTTCTGTACATTACAAAAGGAAAAATAAGAGAAAGAAAATACAAACAAAAAACAAAATAACAGGAAAAGTTACATAAACTTCCCCACCCTATTCCCTTGCCACTAAATGAGAAAATGGAATCACAATATTACCACGTTTCAAATGAGAGGCTAAAAAAACAAACAAAAAAAAAACATAGATGGGGTTAAAAATGGTGAGCTTTTCTTTTTCTATTTGTCTCTCTCTCTCTCTTTTTTTTAATCCTCACCTGAGGATATTTTTCTGTTTATCTTCATATAGAGTGGGAGGGAGGGAGAGAGAGGGAGAGAGAAAGAAACATCGATGTGAGAGAGACACATCGACTGGTTGCCTCCTGCACGACCTGATCAGGGCCGGGGACTAACTGCAACTGAGGTACGTGCCCTTGACTGGAATCGAACCCATGACTCACTGGTCCACTGGCCGACGCTCTAACCACTGAGCAAAACAGTCAGGGCTCTCTCTCTCTTTTTTAAAGGTAGAGTCCAAGAATACCACTCTCAGTGCTTTTCCCAAAAAACATTTTTGGCTAGTGGCAAAGTCTATGACCCCATCTCACCTCCCTGGAGGTGAGAGAGAACTAGCCTCATTTCACTTTTAAGAAAGGCTTTATGAGCAAGGAGGGGATCTGGGTACAGGTGAAAGGCAGAGGATGTTCAGCAGTCTCTGACCTCCCAGAGCCCAGAGGGTAGGGAGAGGATTTGGGGACCATGTTTTGTGAAAGGAATAACAAAGCGTTGTCTCCTAGAAAACTCCCAGGGCAACATCAAATGGAGTCCTGTTTGGGGAGGGAGACAAGATTGGGGTGCTGCCCAGGGCCACCATCCTTGACTGCTTGCTCCTAAGGTCTACCTAGTTGCTGTGGCCATTTTGTTTGCATATATCCAGGGCTCATGAGGGGGCTACTGCTCAGGTGTCTAAAGCTGGGGAGGGGACCAAAAGTGGGAAGGGGCCTCCTTTCCATCCTGATTTGAAAGAACATGCTTTTCTGTACCTCTGGGGAGGGGAGGGGCATGAGGATATAAAGCTTCCATGAGAAGGTGTTTGGGGCACTGTGCTATTAGGGCTCTGTGCCCATGGGGGTGGGAGGGTGCCCAGGTTGAGCATCATGTCTCAGACCTGTCCTGGCTGCCCTCAGCTACCTCTGCATGCCCTCTCCCAGACCCAGGACAGATCCAGGGACATTGGTGTGATCCTCCCCACAGGCTCAGGAGCCTGGTACCCTGTCCAGGTGGGGCAGTTTCCATGCACGTAATGTCCTTAAATAAAAATTAACCTTGATACCAAGAACCTTTTTTCAGGTGCCCTTGGCTTTCCTTGCTAAGGCCCTGGACTAAGGGTCTTTGAGAAAAGAAAGGGAGTGAAAGGAAAATAGCCAAAAATAAAAATGAAACTGACCAACATGTACATGTTTGCTGCTGAGACCTGAGGTTTGGGGAAGAACAGCTCCCCCCTCCCTACTGAGGCTTCTGGACCACTTGTGGGCCTAGGGGAGGAGGAATCTGCAGACTGCCCACCCTAAGTCCCCTGTGCCCAGCCAGTGCCCCTGCCTGTGCTGCATCCCCTTCTCCCTGAGGGGGCCTCTATACTGTACTCTAAGATCAACAGACAAAAGGGGGCTACAGGCCTCCTCTGGGGCCTAGGAAAACCCCCGTCCTGGTTCAGACAATCCAGCTGTGAGCTCCTACAATCACCACACCTGCCTGTGGGTCTCAAGGAATCTGTGCCCCTCCTGGAGGATGGGTGGGGACAGTTTTGGGGGTGGTGCTGGCGTGGTCTCCCAGAGAGCAATGGGTACACTGGGAGGTGCCTTAGGAAGGATGGGAAGTGGAACCCCTAGGTTTGAGACAGCTGTCCAAGCAATGGCAGTACCTGGGAAAGGACAGACTCTCCCTGGAGCAGGGACTTTAGAAATGCAGCTCTGTTCTGGCAAGGGGACTGAGATGGGGGGAGGAATCTGGGTGAGGGGGAAGAGACTAGTGAGGGGGGTGAGGGACAGAGAGCACTCTGAGAGGGGGAACGGGCTTGGTGAAGAGAGACTTAGGGACCAAGTGATGCCCAGGGCTCAAGAGTCCTGTCTCTTGAGTCTTGTTCCAATGCCCATGCCCCCCTCCCACCTCAATATGCCTGGGGGAGGGAGGCAAGAGATCTTGGTTCCTCTTCAGCTCCTTACCCAAATGGCTGAGTGTCCCGGTGGTCAATCCGCTCTGGCTTTCAGTTTGTGAAGCTCAAGGGTGGCCCAAGCCTGCAGCCCCCCACCCAGGACACTAGAGCCAAGTGGGCATAACAACCTAGCACTCCTGGCCGCACCCATTCAAGGGAGGGCGCATGGGAGGGTGAAGCGGCGGGCCTGAGGGAGGCGTGCAGCGCCCCCGCCCCGTTACACACTCACTGCCCCTGCGGGGCAGCGACTCACCCCGCCCCAGCACGGCGCAACCCGCGCGGCGCGGGAAACTTCTGCAAAGCCAGCGTACGTACATCGGGCGGGCTATGCGCTGAGCCCGGGCGGCTCCCGTGCGCTCCGCTCCGCTGCCTGCTGCCTCCGTTCTGCTGGGGCGACCCCCATCCGCTGCCGCCCGACAGGGAAGGCGATCGGCTCCCGCTGGACCGCTGGCTGCCCGTCTTCCGACCTTCGCCTCGGTGCTTGGGGCTCAGCCTAGGGCAGGGGACATGGGGGGAGCCTGCGTGGGACGCCCCTTTACAAGAGGTTGCTGCCCTGCGGGAAGGGCAGCCCCCTACCCGCCGTAGCACTGAGTCAGGAACCTTTCTATTTTGAGAGCAAGGCCCCAGTCCTCACACTGCTTTGATTTCCATTCAAGGTCTGGGGCGCCTAGCCCAGTTGCAGGTTGGCACTGGCACTGCCCTGGTAAACTGTTCACTGATTAATTGCTTTTGTCTATCAGCCTAGCTCCCTGGCCCTTGGGATGTTTAATAGGCAAGACCCCTCCCCTCAGCAGAAAGCGGAGCTCAACCACATCTTGAGGGCCTCCAGTGGCCCAGGACCTACCTGCTGGGTGATCTGGAATCACTGTCCTGGGAGGAGAGTGAGGGGCTATGGGAACTTCCGCTGCTGTGGCGATGGGACCTCCGGCCTGGGGACTCGTGTGGTCTGGGAGAGAAATCAAGTTCTGCTTGACCTCCCTATGGGGGATGCCCATGAAGGCCTGATGGAAGCCACTGCTGACCAATATCCCCTCCCCAAGTCTCCTACAAAAGTAACACAACGGCTGTCCACACTGGTGTAAATCCCAGTTAGTACCTGTGAGTCATTTGTTAGGAGAAGATGCCTTTTTCTCTAGAGGGCCCCAGTCCCCCAAGACTTCACTCGTCCCTCAGCTGGACTGGGAGGCAAGAGGCCTGAGTTCCAGTTCCAGCTCTGCCACTGACTCAGGAGAGCTCTTGGCTTAGTCTCTGTGTCTGAATTTTTCCATCTGGGCAGGGGTACAAAATGAGCTCTCTCCAAGAGTCTGATTCTGTGATTCCAGAAGGCCAGGTTTGCTGGGTGGGAAGAGGGGCTGAATTGCTGGAGAATGGGAAGAGTGCTTACCTCTTCCTCTCTTTGTTCTTCTCTTTTCTTTTGCTCTTGGGGCTTCGAGATCTACAGAAAGCAGAGGCTAGGTGACAGCACAGTCTGAGCCAAGCAGGGGAGGACAAGGCCTCAAGCCCTGGAGCCCGGCTGTGCCTAGGTGTGGACCTGAGATATGTTCTCTCTGACCTGAGCCTCCCTGGCAGGTATGGAATTGCCCATCCCACTCCACTACTTTGGTTTCTTCCACTAAGCCAAGTCTGTTCCTTCCTTCTCTAGTAAGTCCTGGCCCAGGATCACCTTCTGCCTGGGCCCTAACTGCTGCTCCCTCTGGGAGTGCCAAAGGGTGATGTGGCCACAGACCCAGAAGGGAGGGTGACTTACCCTTATCTTCTGGCATCAGTCTCAGAACAGACCCCTCTGATGAGTTATCGGGGTGGGAGGGTGGCCCCTCCACATTTTATTTGTGTTCCCTGTGGCCCAGGTCCTCCCAGATGGGGCCCTCCCAGTCAGAGCCCAAACCTCCTGCTTCTGTCCTCTGACTGTGGCCCAGCCCATTGCCAGCTCATCAGGGGTTTAGAAAAGAAAGGCTTTTCCTTGGGTGGGATCTTCCTGCCCTTGAGCATAATCTCCCTGCTTTTGGGTTACTCCTCTGGACCCCTATCCCATCCCATCCCATCCCATCCAGCTCTCTGGGATGGGCTCCACAGCCCAGTTCCTGCCTTTGACAAAAGGATTGAGAGCCTTCTGATTAGCCCTCTAAAGTCTCACCCCATGCCTGGTCTGGTAGGTCTCTCAGCCCCACCCTCCCTGATGCCACCAAATCCTGGCTCAATCTTTCCAGTCCTGAACGGATGCTTCTTTTGACCAAAAATGAGGTGATGCTAAGAAACACTGGAAGGTGTTTCTCACAGGAGCAGAGTCGGGGGGGGGGGGCAGGCCTGGGGGTAGAGGGCAAAAGTTTGGGTCTAGAACCCATATTGCATGCTTTGGGCCTCCATTTCCCTATCTGGAGCTGTCTAGCCTAGCTCATCTCTAGGTCCTTCCCAGGACTGATAGGTGCTGGCCAGAGGATCTGGGGGAGGGGGAGGGGAGGAAACTGGGGAAATTAAAGGGCCAGGATTAGGTGTTCATTAGGCTCCTCCCACACCTGGCAAATGGTCATGGGCAAATTCCCACTGCAGGAATGGGGCTGGGGACTCTGCCCCTCCTCAGGGCTGCTGGGAGGGGCTCTGGCTCTCATGCCAACCATGGGGATGTAACTGCCCCACATCTTTCCCTCCATGCTGAGTGTTCTCCTTTCTCCACCCCTGCTTCTGCCTGGGCTTCTGCCTTTCACTTCCTCCTGCCCTCTCTCCCAATCCATCCTGAGTAAGTCACCGTCCTGCTCAGAGACCCATGCTGGCTCTCAGCCCTGCCTAGGTAGAGGCCAGCTCCATAGCAGTCAGGCCTGTTGGGGGCTGGCACCTGCCCCTCAGATACTCAATCTCTAGCCATAGCCCACCCACCCTGTCTCCTACCAACTGAGGCATCCTTCTACCTGGCATGCCCTTTTCCTGCAAATTTGGGGTTCTAATGCTTCTACCTTCTTAACTGACACCTCTACAGACAAACCCCTTGGACACTAGACCTGCTGTGTTGTTTGGAAATTCTTGGGTCCCTGTGTTAAGGCTGACTCATGGGGCAGGCAAGGATTGCAAACCACTGACCTTCATCCTCCTTCCCCTACCCTCAGTCCCCTGACTGGCTCTAAGAAAGAGTCCCTGGAGTGGGAGGGTGGAGCAGGACAGGACCCTCACAACCCCTCCCATCATGGCTTCCTTTGGGCCTTGGTCTCTGCAGGTGGGCATTAGCCTCTATCCATCTCCTCCTGTCACACCTCCATAGCACATTGCTCACCTGTGCCGTCTCTTCCTCCTGGACCCAGAATCAGACCTGTAGGGCCATAAAAGGGTTCTCTTGAGCCCATCTGGGATGACTCAGGGACACCCAAGCAGCACAGCCTTGGTCCTGGGCCCCATGGAAGTGAGAGGAGGCCCCAGGAGAGGAAGGGTACCTGTCTTTGCGGTGCTTCTTCACACTCTTCTTCTTCTTGCGCAGGGGTGAAGAGCTCCCACAGCTGTGGACAAAGGGGTGGGAGGTGGGCTCTAGTGAACTGGGGCCTGGGAGGCAGAGGGGCAGCTGGAAATGACTAGGGAAGGCTGGATGCCTGGGGCATCAAAGCTGGAAAGGGTATTCCAGGCCATGAAGCCAACTGCCTGTTGTACAGAGTGAACCAAGTCCCAGAGGGTCAGCAAGGTCCCTAAGGGTAGTTGATGAAGCTGCCTGTGTTGTCCCTGGCCCCCCTTCTAGCCCCCTTGGCACTGTAAGAGAGGGCTGTTTCAAACCCAAAGGTTGGAGGCTGTAATGGGATTTCTGGACTCTGTGAGGAAAAGCTGCTGGTGTCCAAGGTCCAGGCCCTAAGGTGCCAGGCCTCCTGCCTCTGGAGGATGGCTCTGGTATCTCACCCAACCAAGACACCCTCCCCCCCCCCCAACCCCTCCTGGTCCTTGCCAGCCTTCATCACTGACCTGCATTCGGAGTCTAGTCTCCTCTTTTTGCTGAGGGCCAGGGGAGAAAGAAGGACAGACAGTTGGACGGGGTTAGTTGGGCCCCCAGACATTTGCCAGGGTCTCACTCAGGACAGGGGAGCGGGAACCACAGATGAGACCCTGCCAAATCCCTCCTCCCCAGGCCACTCACACTTGTGGCCTTGAGGGCAGGACTTCTGGGAAAGGGCAGAGGGGTACCCATCAGGTATACCGAGACAGGGATGGGGTCAGTGGGTCCAGTTCTGGGGCAGAGGGGCTGAGACAGAGGTCAGTGTACCCGGTTCTGGGGCTTGGGGCGGGTGAGTGCCAATGTGGGGGACTCAATGAAGGGAAGGAATTTGGTGAAGGGGAGGGCATCAGTGGGGGAAAGGCCCGGTGAAAGGAAGGGGATCGAGTGAGGGGAGGAGTCAGTAAGGAGGGGGCACTTTGTTGGGGGCAACACAGTGAGGGGGAGGGATTCAATAAGGGCAGAGGGGCTTAGCAAGAGCCGGCGCACAAGTGCAGCGTTGGGTCGCTGTGGACACTGCAAGGGAGGGAGGGTCCCATCTCGCCCTTCCCGGCCCCCGCCGCCGGGCGGCGCTCTCACCGGCTCCTCCGGTGGCTGCCTTTCTTTTTCTTCTTCTTGGGAGGGGGCGACGCCGAGCTGCTGGACCAGTGCTTGGTCCTGGGTGAGAGGTGGCGGGGGGAGGGGCCGAGGTGAGGGGGAGGGACCGCCCCGCCCCCCCCCACCACCCTGTCCACCCCCGCCACGCCAGAAGCTGACCTGTACCCCCGGTGCCCGCGGTAGCAGGCGGCCGGGCAGTCGCAGTCCACCCGGCCGTCGTCTTCGTCGAAGGGCGCGTACTCCAGGCCTGGATCGGCGCTCTCAGACAGCCGCGGGGTCTCCGCCACGCTGCCGGCGACAGGGACGCTCAGCACCCGCACCCGCGGGCCGGGCCTTTCCGAAGCCCCTTTATCAGTGCAGCGCCCCAGGCCTGGTCCGCCCCAAAAGGACCAAGGTAGGGCGGAGTGCGGCCGGCTCCGGGGTCTGCAGCCTCGACCCCTAGACGGTCAGGCGGGGATTTGGGGAATCCAACGGGGAGCCTTCCTTACAGGACTGCCAGCCTTCACCGTGCCATATTTTGCAAAGGAGAAAAAAGAGCACCGAGCCCTCCTCCCTCTAAGTTTCCCTTTCAAGTTCTGCCTCTCATCAGTGAGCCCCCTCCTCCTGAGTGAGGCCCCTCCCCGCACTGATTCTTTGTCCCTTAGTCCCATTCATGGCACCCCTCACCCAGCCCCCTTTTCCCTCACTGAGCCCCTCTCACTGATACGGCTTTTCTTAATCCTGCTGTCCTAGTCCCTGAGCTGCCTCCCCCTGCCCACCCGACTGCTTCCCTCCCCCACACTCCTCTTTCCTCCAGCCCTGGCCGCCTCTCTGAAATATTCATAGTTTCTCCTCGCCCTCCTCTCTGCAGCCTCCAGCCTCCGGAGGCCTCTTTGCTCTTCTGCTACCGGGCTGTCATCAATCACTTCCTGGCGGCAGCAGGCGCGGGCCCCAGCACTCTGCGGATGCTCCCCATCCATCTTGCAGAGCTTTCCCCTACACTCAGCAGGTACCCCGGTGGTCCTGTCCCTGCTCCTGGCTCAGGAGTCCCCAGCCTTCTGCCAGATGTTTGCACCTTGCGGGCACTTCAAAGAATGATGCTTTTTTCCAAAAGGCAGCTGGGCTTAAGGCAAGTGCATGAGTTTTGAAGCTGCAGATATGCCCTCATCACACACTGTTCCTGAGTCATTGTGTGACCTGGTGCCTGTCATGCCCCCTCTCTGAGCCTCTTCTCCAAAATGAGAGTGATAACTGTGTTATAGGGCTTTGGGAGAATTCGCTAAGGTAACAGGTGCTGTGCAACTTTGCTTTTTACTGAACAAGCCCAGAAGTCACTCTCCAAAGGCCCAGCTCCAGGGTAATGGCTCCAGGGTGGTGGCCCCCCACCATCCATTTTTCATTCCATGTTGTTTCAGACAGTGCCTCTTCTGCATGGAGGCTCAGCCTTGGTTTTGGCAGAATTACCCTCACTCCTGGGTTCCATTCACCTGGCTCATTCTTTCCCTGCCCTGAGAGAGGAGGCCAGGGCTTGGATTGCAGAGTGTTAAAAACATGACATGAGCTTTGGATTCACACAGACAGGTCTGAATCCAGGCATGACCAAGCTCACTGAGCCTCAAGGTCCTTATCTAGCCAACGAAGAAAAGGATATCCCAGCTTTGAGCAGAGGATTAAGTGAAATTCTGTCTTTGAAGCTCCTGTGGTCCCACACACATGGTCACCACTATTAGATGAGGAGCCTCTGACTGACACACACGTACTAACACCTCCTCTTCCAGGGAGAAAAGCGGTTGTGACACATGAAAGAGATACAGGACAAGGAAGGCACACCACAGCTACTGAGGGAAAAGAATTTTCAGGGACAAATCTCCAGCAGAGCACCCCTAATCTGCTAATCTTGAGTCTCAATAATGCCATTCAATTCCCTAACACCAACCTGACCCTGGCAGCCTTGAAGTCATCCAGGTAATACAGGAAGTTTTTCTGGGGTGATGGAGGAGAAGCTCATGTCACTCCCCCACCCCCACAGAGTCAAACACCCCCGCATCCCTTCACTCAAACCTCTGTGCTCTTCCCCACGCTCCTCTTCCGAAGCCAGTGGCCTCCCACCTCCTGTCCCTGAAATCTCCAACTCCTCGGCCTAGTCAGCACCCCACCCTCCAGGGCCTGTCACCCCACACAGCCCTCAGCCACACAAATGCCTGACAAATAAAACGTAGTCTTTAGCAAAACTTAAGGACACTTCAACATTTGTGTGGGTGAGCCAGTGGGAAGAGGGGCTTCCATTTATCCAGACACAAAAATGAGGACAGTTATTCACAGAATAAAATAGCTCAGTTTGGGCACTGCCTTCTGCAGGGATGCTTTCTTGCCTCCTAACATCCTAGCTGAGTTAGCCACTGAGTCTAGGCCTCACTGAGCTTCTCCTTCCCCTCACTGTGCCCTCCTTAGTCTGCTGGCCACACCCCCAGGGACATCTCTCCTTTCTTCCTCTGTCTCAGGGGCAGAACTCCCTCCCCTCCACAGCCTCCTCCCTCCCTGGGGCCTTATCTTTTGGCCTCATTCTTCAGTCCCTTCTGAGAGCTTTACTGGAGAGCAGGCATAGGTTACGAGTAGCAGGCTAAGGGAGAGGCACAGGGTCTCAGAACCTTCTGGTAAGACTTGTTTTTGGAGTTCCAGGGATATCAATGGGAGTAGGCTGTGATCTCTTTTGCTAGTTTTGTGGGGCTGGTACCACTACATCTGCTTTGCAAGATCTTCCAGGGTTCTCCTATTCTGCCTTTCCTGGATGACAATATCACTAACAATAATGTTTTCTAATGTTTAAATAGTTCACAAAACCCATTCAGAGCCACTTAGAGACCCCCCCCCCATTTTACAGATGAGAAAACTGAGGCTCAGAGAGGAAAAGGAACATCCCCAATGGTTTTGGGACCTTTTAGTAAAGAATATAAGTTCACTTATGCAGTTGGCTTTGAGAAGTCATGTGCAAACAGGACAGCCCTTGACTTAGTAAGCTGGGAATCCTAGCTTAGTAAGCTGTAGATGTTAGCTCAGCTGTCTCCTCCCTACTTTATAGACACAGTTGTGGAGGTGTGTACTGAGCTCTAGATTTGTTAAACATTCCCTGCTCTTAAGTTCATGTTTGTGGTCTAGTTTACTTCTCACCACATCCATGGAATAGGCAGGGGAGGCGCCTCATTCCTCCATGTAACAGAACAAACCAAGTCCCACAGAGCTGACCAAAGCAGGCCCAAAGAGTCCACTGCAGAGAGACCAAGAACATATCGAGGTTGAACACAGCACCGTACAGGACACATGCTGGACTGCCCTCCATGGGCAAGGTTCTGACCTGGGAAAAGACTGCCTGTCACATGCTCTTCTTCCCTCTAGGAGTTTTGCTAATTAACTGGTTCTGTTTCCCATTAGCCAGGAGGATAATGGTCAATTGACAGATGAATGAGTCCAGACTGAGGAGGGGCAGATCCCAGGCAAAGGCTCTGCCTTCTCTACTCATTCACTCAGCCAGTGTGCCAGGCCTGCTAGGGACCTGGAGGGGGGGTAGTGGTGGCAGGAACAGGGATGAGTTAGGCCTGGGGCCTCTCCTCTATCTCCTCAAAATGCAGGGCAAAAAATATGATACTGTGCATGTTGTAATTATTAATGCAGGTGCCAGGTACTGTTCTAAGCACTTTACATGTATTTATCTCATTTAATCATTTAATGCTCAGAACAAGCCTCTGATGTGGGTGCCACCATTAATATTCCCATCATACAGATAAAATAATGAGGCAAAGAGAGGTCACACTATATCTAAAATTAGATGCACAGAAAAAAATAGATAAATTTGCTCATTGTGTTAGAAAGTAGCTTATGAATTTTGTTTTCTATATATCCTCTCTCCCAAACATTTTGTTATATAGCATAATTATGAAAACAATTATTCTTAAAAGTTGTCGTTGTTGCCCTGGCTAGTTTGGCTCAGCAGTTAGAGTGTCAGCCCATGGACCAAAGAGTCACGGGTTGGATTCCAGTCAAGGGCAGGTACCTCAGTTGCAGTTCAGTCCCCGGTCCTGGTCGGGGTCCTGCGGGAGGCAAACAGTCGATGTGTCTCTCTCATGCCAATGTTTTTCTCTCTCTCCCTCCCTCCCACTCTATCTGAAGATAAATGGAAAAATATCCTTGGGTGAGGATTTTTTTTTAAAGTTGTCTTTGTATTAGAGTAAAAAAAGAAAAAAGAACTGACAGTAGCCACAAAAAGTAAAGAAAACATATGCATTCCAAAGAAAAGGTTTTACTTTTATCCTGGGAATATGGGCAAAATGTTTTTCAGAGGCAGCCTTGGATGTTGAGGTGTTTTGAACTTGTGTAGAAGTGGCTAGGGTGTTTCAGGCTGAAGGCCCAGTATGAGAAAAGATGTGGGAGAGAGAACATGCAGGGCATAGCTGGGAATTGCCAGCAAGTCAGGCTGGCTGCTCTGTGATGCTGAGAATGGGAGACCCGGCTGGGTCTAATGTGTGGAGGCCTTGAATGACAGGCCAGGGAGTCCAGACTTGATTGCATGGGTGATGGGGAATCCACAGAAGGTTTCTGGGGCAAAATAGGACTCTCACATCAATCATTTCCAAGGACAAAAGCGTGTCCTCTCTCCATGTCTCTGGGACCTTACTCCTCCTCTCTGTCACTTCTCCCTTAGCTGCCTCACTGTTCTCCCTGCAGTTTTACCCATCTGATCATCTTCCAAAGGGGAGAGTCCCCAAACACTTGTCTGATCACATCATACCTCCCCAAACCATTCACTGGCTCCCACCATTTGTGGGATCACATCCAGATACTGTAGCAGCATGATGTTCTGGTATCCAATATGGAGGGTAGACTGGAGGTGGGACTGTCACAAGAGACTGTCACTCAAGTCAGTCTATTAACATATGGAAGAAGGATGATCCCTGGGGATAAAAAGCTCTGGGAGTGATTCTGTCCCTGTTGAGATCCTTCCTGAGTGGGAGGTGTCATGGGCTTTTACAGTCTGCAGAGGGTAAAAATCACACACACACACACACACACACACACACACACACACACACACACACACTGAGGGTGGAGACCCTTCAGCTGGCTCTTCTTTGTCATCTCACTCCAAGAAGGCATTGAATTTCTGCACATCTCAAATTACCAGTCTATGAATGGGTGTGGGGTATCAGGGTCAGGAAGCCAAAGGCATGAACACAGGGACTGCTGGGTAGTCAGAGGGCTTCATAGATCCCTGACATAATCCACAGTTGGCAGAGAGGGTGGAGACACCCAAGCAGAGGGGGAATAAGTTAATGTCAGTCTAGTACTCACCATTGCCAGACCTCCCTATGATCATAGGGATCATGGATGTTGTGTCCCCTCGCCACCAAAATTCATATGTTGAAACCTTAATCCCAAGGTGATGGTATTAGGAGGCAGGGACTTTAGGAGGTAATTAGGTCATAAGTGTGGAGCTTTCATGAATGGGACTAGTGCCCTTATAAGAAGAGACAAGAGAGGTAGCTTTCTTTTTGTCATGCGAGGATATATGAAGGTAGCAGCTTGCAACCCAGAAGACATTCCTCACCTGAACCTGACCATGATCTCAGACTTCCAGCCTGCCAAAGCATGAGAAATAAGTTTTTGTTGTTGATAAGCCACCAGTCTATGGTATTTTTGTTACAGTAGCCCGAGCTGACTAAGACAGTGGTGGTGATCATCTATTAGTGATCCATGTCTGCTGTGTGCTAGTGACTATTCCTCACACTTACAGTCGTTGTCTCACTTAATTCCCTCCACAGTCCTATGAGGTAGGTACTAGTATCTCCATTTTATAAGCAAAGAGATGGAGGCTCAGAGAAGCTAAGGACCTGCTCAAGTCACACAGCTGGGGTGTGGTAGAGCTGGAATCCATAGCCCAGGGGGTTAACAATGAACTTAAAGTTTTGGACAGGTGGAGTGTCTGACACCAGAGCCTGCACTCTCCCTCCACTACCCCACACTCTGAGCTAAGAAGGGAAGGTCCACAGGAAGGCAGGTACCTGACCAATCTGTAACCTCTCTGCCTCCAGCCTTGGGTTCAGCACCACAAACAGCTCCTCCCAGCCTCTGAGTAATCCAATGTGCATCATCAGCCTGCTTAGCTTGCTATAGTCACTGTTTAGAGTGCTATTTTCAGACCATTTGGGCTGCCTGAGCTAAAAGAAGCCTTCTGGTCGAACCCCTTCCCTTGTAAAGGAGGAAACTGAGGCGTTGGGGAAAACTGGCAAGCTGCCTTGTTCCAGGCACCATGGATATAGCAGTAAACAAAACTGATAAAGATTTTATTTTCATGGAGCTGATGTTCTGGCGGGGTCCCGGGATCCTGCCAAGTCTATATTCTCCCCTGCCTCCAGAGCAGGAGTCTTCCCTGACCCTCAAATCTTCCAGACACGGCCTCTTCCAAGGAACCTTTCCTAACTGACAACCCAAACCTGTCCCCTCATTTCCCCCACTGACCGCACACAGGGCTGAAAGGTTCAAGTGGCCACATTGTCAGGAGTTGCCAGTAATTCCTGGTTTCAGGTTTCAGGTTTGTGTTTCCACCCAGAGAGCAGGAGGCAGGTCTTCCTCTGCTCTCCTCCCCCCTCATTGCACTAGCATAGGGTTAGGCATGCAGCACAGATCCTCAAGGACATTTCTTTTGATGATGGAGACTGCAACGTTCCAATTGCATATTTTCCAGTGTGTCCCAGTTCTTAAATGCATCATTCATTTGTTCATTCATTCAAGGAATGATAAGCTCAAGACTACTGGAAAAGACGTGAAAATCATCCACTAACCAGACAGAAAGTTCTAGCTGTGGAAGGGATGAGATTCCCCAGGGAGAAGAGGGAGGGCAGAAGGAAGGAAGAGACCTGAGGACATGACAGAACCTTGGGGGGGGGGCACCAACATCTGGGAAGTGGGCAGGAATGAGGGAGACAGCAGAAGCCATCAGAGGGGCAGGAGGAATTCACAGAGAACTTCATCTTGGAAGCCAGAGGGAAAGGTAGGTTTCTGGAAGGGGAAACACAATGATGGCACCTGCCAGAGAGGTCAGACCTGCAGAGAAGCATGGGCCATGGTAAGCAGGACTCAGGTGGCCACAGCCTGAGCAAGTCACAGGAGTCATGGGGGCAGAAGCCAGATCTCCATAGCTTAAGGAAGTGGAGACAATGCATGCCACACACTCTACAGAAATTTGGTTGAGAAAGGAGAGAAAAAATGTGAGCTAGTAGCCAGAGGAGATAGCCGAATTGAGGAAGGACAATAACTAGATTAAGAGGAAGGAGTCTGGAGGAGGGAAGAAGGACAGGCCTGAGCTGGATGGTCCCAGAGAACGTGGCAGGTAGAGTCCAGAGGAAGACTCTCACCCTCACACTGGATGGAAGAGGAAAGGGCAGGTGGTTTTCAGGGGAGCCCTGGGGTGATTTGAGGGGTCACCAGTCAGAAAGCCAGGACCTGTCGAGTTTGGAGGTGGTGTGGGAAGTAGCAGGAGGGTCTGGTTTGTCAGGAGGTTTGAGAAAGGAAGAGAGGGGCTGGCCTCGCTTTGCAGGGGATTGGCTGGCATCACTGAGGGGGGAGGCACAGGAGCTATTGAGGGCTGCTGTGAGTTCCAGGGGACTGGAGAGAAGGAGTTGGTGGTGGCATCACCTAGTCCCACCAGAGGGGAAGAGAGAGAGGCCAGCTGAGCCTGGCTCTGCAGGTCACCCATGAGACCCCACAAGCCTGAGCCTGCTCTGACTCTGCTTTCACTCCTACCCAAGCCAGAGAGGGGAGGTGTAAGCGAGGTAAAGTGAGAATCCCCTACCTCTGGAGCCCCCAGCAGCCCAGATGGTCTGCAGAAAGGGCTTCCTCACTCCTTGCCCATTGAGGTCCATTATTCCCACAATGCTGTTTGCTCTCAAGACAACTGCAACAGAAAAAGTCCTCAGAAGGTTCTGCTGTCATTTTGTTTTTGTGCGAATAAAAGTGACAGGGATTTAGGGCCTCAGTAGATGCCCACTCCCCTAAATACCCAGCAGCATTTACCCCAGCCTCTCGCCCACCTCAGTTTTACTTCTAGACAGAGAAGCAGAGAATACCAGAACGAGGTGGGGACACTGAGGCTTCGCAAGGGAATGATGGAGCAGAGTGGATTCAATGATACACTCTCAGGGACAGGCTGCCCCGCCCTCCTGTGGCAGTCTGCTCCATTTTGTATCGTTTTGAGTGGTTCCCAGTTCTTCTATCTAATCTGAGATACTGTTGACCTCTCTATAACTTCTCTGTTTATCCAAAGCCCTCCTGAGGCCCCATAGTACACCAGTGTGCCTCCTGTCCTGTGACAGGTACAGAGATGTCACACACACACACACACACACACACACACACACACACACACACCAGCTCATGCTCTCTTTCTCTGACAAGACTTTGGCCACACTAGCAATGGCATTTGGTGTGTTGGTTCTTACTTTCCAGAGTACATGTTTATTCTGTAGGCCATTGTACAGGTGGTAAGAGTTGGGGCAGAGGGACTAGCTTGGGGTCACATTGTCAACCTGTGACAACGCTGGGATCAGAACATTTCTCAGGTTTCCTAATTTGCAGTCTGTGATTTCCTGAGCTGAGACTTGGGCTACTCCCTGGATAGAACCCAGGGAGCAGGGGCAGGTCCCCAGTAATGCCCTGGTGCCCTGCAGCCTCTGTCTTTTGCCTGGGCCAGGCTGGACCTTCCAGTGGACAGAGTCCATGTCTCTCTCCTCGTCTCTCTCCTCCTCCTCCTCTTCCTTGCACAACCCCCAACCCCAAGAAGGAGCATTTGGAAAGGCCCTTCTGGCACCCAGCTGCTGCCTGAGCCTGCACCCTCCCTTCCCCTGCCCCACACAGGCAGCACTCACATGTGGCCTCCAGGCCTGTCCTCCCGGGTGAGCATTCCCTCCTTCTCCATCAGCATCTGCCGGAAAGTCCTGACCTTCTGTCGTGTTTCCTCTTCAGAGTACCTGCAGGGGTGCAGGGAGGGTGATGGCTGCTCTCTTTGCTTTGGTTCCTTCCCACCTGTGCCCCTCCCTCTTCCCCATCCCTCAGTCACAAGAGCATTTTCCAGCTTCGGATGATCTGACAAAGCAAGACTCTCAGCGCTGGGAAGCTCAAGGCCTGCCCACTTTGTACCAAAGCAGCCAACCAACCAACTAAACCAACAACCAGCCAAACAAACTAAACGAAAAGTTGTTCCCAGAGGTGGGAAGAGGACTAGGTGAGGCTACACCCTTCCTCCTGGCCCTGTCTACCCCCAGGGCAGGCCTCCCTTTCACATCCAGGCTGCAGTCACTCTCTGGACACGTTTTAGGGAGAAGTGAGAATCTGGCTTTTTTGCTTTCCTCGCCTCAAGGATATCTGATCCTCACAATAGCCTTGTGAGGTCTTTAGAGCATCCTCATCTCTGCAAGATCAAGGCTACCAAGTGGCTTGCTGGGGACCCTAGTGCTAGATCCATTGTTTCCCTCTACACTGGTGAGGGGGTGGATGAAATCTGGGCCTTGAATAGGAGTTCCTCACTTCTCTACTCCCTTCTCCCTTCCTCCCTGATCCAGGTCTCAGGCTAAGGACCAAAGTCCAGAGTTCTCTGCTCCTCATCCTTGCTCGCACACCCTGGAGTCAGTCTTTATCCTCACTCAATGCACCACTATGACAACTGTTGCCTGGGCTTTCCAGCTCCTCTGGCATTTCTTTCTCCAGCATGTGTCCATGCTGCCCAGGTAGGGGAAGGTCTTTGCTCACACAGCCCCTTGCCCTGTGCCAGGGACACAGCAGATATCCAGTGGCTGCTGCTGAATGAATCTTGGGGTCCCCAGCCCCCACCCTCTTTCCTTCCTGGGCTGCAGGTCATTGTCCTGGATGGAAAACATGGTGGCAAATAGGAATGGGGGTCCTATTTTGCCTCTATCGTCCATTCACCATTCACTCTCTGTCCATGCGGCAGGCCCAGCCCTCCCCACTCAGCCTGTTCATGAAAATAGTACATTGTTCTCTCTTAGGCACTCCATATCTCTTCTCCATCCTTCTCTCTTCAATCCCTTTCTCCCCTTCTTCAACAAGCATGTGTGGATTGACCCTGCCTTTTAGAGAGCAATTTAGCAATTCTTTTCAAAAGCCTTAAAAAATGAACACTCCCTTTGACTCATAAACTAACTTCCAGGTTTACTCTGAGGAAATAATCATGGCTAAGCACAAAGATGTGACTCATAGGATGTTTACAACAGCATGGATACCCTCTGACCAGGTTAGGTGCTGATGTTTGTGTTCCTATAGCAACCTGAACCTCCTGGATCCTGGCAGGTGGTTCATGTGCTAGTCATTATCTGTTGGCTCCTCTGCATTCTGCACTGGCCTGGGAGTTCCCTGAGGGCAGGGACCTTGTCTGTCTGGATTGTCATTGTGTCCCCAGCACCTGGCACCTTGCTTGCCACATATGGCACCCCAAATTTTTGAGAAATGAGTGACTGGTGATGAAGAGGCATTGAAGAGTTTGAACGTTGGATCTTAATTTTGGAAAGATGGCTTTAGCAGCTGTGTGGCTGGAGGAGAGGGACTTGGAAGTAGGGAGATTGGCATTGGGCTACTGCAGGGGTTCATGTAGGAGATGGTGAAGTTAGAGCTAGAGAGCAGGCCTGAGGATGGAGGGGAAGAAGTGGACAACAAACCATCTAGGTGGGAGAATGGCTAGGACTCAGGGACTGATTGAACATGTTGGGGGCAGGGGTAGATGAGGAACACAACTTTTTAACCAGGTGTCCCCTGACCCCTAGCTTGGGTCTGATCCTCTGCAGGTTCAGGCACCTGTGTGGCCCATCATAGGGAGGGTTGAATCCTGCCTGGCAGGGGGAGAGCCCCATCTCTCCCAACTCGCCACCCCCACCACAGGGAGGATGTATTTGGGGGGGTGCTCAAGCCACATTATACTGACACCTCAAACCCAGCTTCACCAAGCTTGGGCCTGGGTCCAGAGTGTCCATCTCAGTCCCTGTTTAGCATTCAGCTGGAGGGTCCTTGTCCTTGTGCACTGAGCAGTGCAGAGCCCTCAGACGGCTGGGCTGACCTGGTGCTCGGGAAGAAGGGATGGTGGCCTCTGAGCAGTGGAGGCACAGAGGAACTGCTCCCATCTCACCTTCTCCTCAGAAGACCAGCTTGTCATTGTCACCAGCACAGAGACAAACAGCATAGGCCCTCTAAAGCTGCTTAGCCCCTGACTCATAGACCCGTGGGAGGGAGACAGAGGCTGGCTGGACCATTGGCATGGGGCTGTGGATGTGGTGGGGTTGGGGGGAGGAGATGGCCCAAGAACAAGGCTGGGCCAGATCCCCAGTTGGATAGGAGGGGCTTCAGGCCAGTGTCCAAGGCCCAAGCCTTGGTGTCTATGGAGCATGTAAGGCTGGGAGATGGGTTTCATTAAGACCTGGAATAGGACATATGCAGGGACTTGGGGTTCATCCCAGAGCCGGCAGGTTTAAGGCAAGGTGACTAACTTTAGCTCCTGTCATTGGGGATTTGGGGGAGCTGGATTGAACCAACTTGGAGGCTTGGGGAGGACCACTCTATGCCCCAGGGTTTCATGCTGGGAGAAGCTGAGGATCCAGGGATAACATTTGGTTATTAGGCAAACAGGTCTCAAGTGTGATCACCACCTCCAAGTCTCCCTTTCCCTCATATCTCTTGAGGTCAACACCCTCAGATGAGGCCATGCGGGACAGTGATTAGATTAAGGAGTAAGGCAGGAGAGCCAGGCAGTCTTATTTTTGAGTCCTGGTACCCCCCCCCCCACACACACACACTTTCTAGCTTTGTGATCTTGGACAAATCCATACACTTTTCTTAGCCTTAGCCCCTACATCTTTGAAATGGGATAGTGACCTGCCTTTCAAGGTTGTCATAAGTATTAAGAGATGATGTATATAAAGCCCTTTGCCTGGCACACAGTAGGTGCTCAATAAATCATAGTTATTGAGAATTTTTGTTCCAGGGTGGTGGGGACAGAGGGTCCAGCTATCCCAGGTGCCTTTTTCTACTACTCCAGACCCTTGCCAGATCAGCAAGGTCCCAGGTCAGGAATCACCTGGGCCTCTTCACTCTGCATTCCCAGGAGGCAAAGGCTGACACGGGAGGGAAACTGGTACCCAAACCATCCACTGTCTGTGGAAGTGGCAGCATCTGCCAATGTAAGCCCATGCAGGAGGCCTGGCTAGCATTGGCCAAAGCCTCATACTAAAGGTCAAGGGCTTGGACAGGGGCGTGGGGATAGGGAGGACAATGGTGTCTATCTCCCTGGTCCCCACTCCACTGTATGGGAAGGACATGCTAAATTTGTTGCTTTGGGGACTTCCTGGGTTGCCCTCTGGGGTTGGAGTGGGATGAGGGGACACTATTTTTTTTTAATTTGTAACTTTATTTATGTTATTGTTGAAAGTATTACAGATGTTCCCCCTTTTCCCCCATTGACCCCCTCCTACCTGCTCCCACCACCTTCCTGCCTTCCTCAGCCTAGTGTCCACGTCAATTGGTTGTGCATACACGCATATAAGTTCTTTGGTTTATCTCTTCCCACCCCTCCCACTCCCCATCCCTCTGAGTTTTGTCAGTCTGTTCCCCACTTCCATGATTCTGGATCTCTTTTGGTCGACAGCTTATTTTGTTCATTATGTTCCACAAATAAGTGAGATCATGTGGTATTTGTCTTTCTCTGACTGGCTTATTTCACTTAGCGGGACACTGTATTTTAAAAGAAGTCCCCAGAATGGAAAATGTTTCATTCTGCTTATCCTTGCCCAGACCCAGGGCTCCTAGATAATCCCTTCCTTGGTGAGCAATTTGATTTTCAATGTACCTCTGAGGGGGTGGATGGCCTCACTATTCCCATTTTATAGATGAGGAAACAGAACAGGGAGGGGGTGGGATTAAAGCTCCAAGCCTAGCAAGGGGCAGAGCCTGCTCTGTCCATGTTGCCACCACCACCATTACCATTGTGTCCTCATAGGAAGGGACCTGGGTAGAGTGGGTGGGGGGATGTTTGTGGTGGGGGTGGGAACATCACATTGCAGAGGCTGGGAGCTCTGTCCCCAATCCCACGGTGATTGCAGGCTACACACAGAGGCTACCCGGAAAGGTGATTGCAAATGCAGCATCAATCACCAGTGAATTAGCTGGCCATCCATCAATATTAAGGAAGGGATTGCTTTTTAATGGGGCCAAAGAATGTGTGTTCCTGTGACTAGTGGGGATATTTGTCAAATGCCTGAGAACCTGGTAAATAAACGTGAATGAACCAGTGTTTCTAGAAATGAATATTAATGACTAGATTTGATAACAGGGCAAGGGTCCCTAGTGTTTGTGGAGCACTTTCTGGGAACTGGCTGGGGGCAGAGGAGCCCTGTATGTGCCTTAGTCTACAGGACCCTCAGAAGAATTCTGGAAGGCAGGTGTTCCTATTTTACAGGTGAGTAATTGTGGCTTGCCCAAGGTCACCGGCCTGGGCCGGAAGCTTGGATTGTTGGATTTCAGAGTGGCTGTGGTCTTCACCCACCGGGCGCTACTAAGAGATGGAATGGGAGGGGGATGATGACTAGAGAGCCAGCTTTGTGGGAGACTCCTGTCTAAGGACCACCTGCAGTGAGGGCTTGGGTGGGAGGAAGGGGCCCTGCCTGAATATCTGGAGACCTTGTGGGTGCTTCCCAGAGAGGCAGGGGTCCTTGATGTCTGGGGACTGACACCAAGGACATGGCCAAATGCCATCCCCTTCCACCTGAGGCTGCCCTCATCTGGTAAAGGTCCTCCCAAGTGCAGTGAGGTGTGGGGCACATGGAGGAGGAGGAGATTCAGCCATGGGGAGGAGGCTTGGGGAGGGAGAGGAGCTTCATGAGGGAGGTGCCTTGGGATTCCCTGAAAGAAGGGTTCTGGAGGGGGAAGGCTTTCAGAATGGAAGGTTCAGTGAAGAAGAGAGGAATTAGTGAGGGGAGAGGTGCTCAGGAGGAGAGTGGGGCTCTGTGAGGGGAAGGGGGCAGTTTCCAAGAATAAAGCCCAAAAAACTGGCCCTCCCTCCTTTGTCCTAGTCATTCCTTCTGTTCCCTAACCATGCCCATGCTCCCTTCACGTCTGGACTCGCCCAACTCAGCAAGACTTGCAGGTTTAAGGTCCCGGGGCTCTCTCTGCAGAAGGATACTCCATCCTACCCCCTACTCGACCCTGCCCTGGGGATCTCATTTCTTCTGCCCACATCCTCAGCTCATCAAACCTATTTTCAGCTGCCAGTTGGAGGCTTCCTTTTGGTCTGTTTTCAGTAGCCTTCCATCCATCCATCTCTATCTGCACAGACCCTCCCCTCCCCAACCTGGTCCCCAACTGGAGGTGAACACCAAACCCCTGTGCCCCTTTCTTTTCCTTATAAACACTGCAGGTGGCCCTGGACCGAGACAGCCTTGGCCTGCCTTTCTGATGGCCTTCCACTGGTGACTGTCTCTGTTTGAGCCTCACTGTCTTCCTGGGCTCCACAGGGACAGTGATCCATGTCTTGGCTTCCTCTTGAGGAGTACAAGAGGCCTGGATGGACAGACAAAAGTATGGTTTGGAAGGATGCCTATATACAGCCTATGGTGTATATAGGCTGTCTGCCCTGATATGGCTCCAGGCCCAATCCCAGACATTGGCATTTTTTATTTCTCAGTTCACTGACAGTGTATGTTTGATGGGCAGGCCCTGCTCCCAACTTTGTCTCCGTCTACAGCAAGCTCACTTGTTTCAAAGTACTCAGGGCAGATGCATATAGGTAGGCTTTATTCTCTGTTTCTCTGTCTTCAGCCTCATGTGTGAGGGCTGTCCCATCAACATTAGACTTGTGAGGGAGGTCCCTCATACATCCTCTTTCTCAGCTGGACAAACTCTTTCTCATCCTTCAAGACCCATTCAAATGTCTTCTCCTCTCAGAAGCTCTCCTCTGAGCTCCTGAAGCACTTGGCCCTCTCCTGTCCTATAATCATGATTCTAATCTGTTTTGTGATGGGGTTGGCTGTTAACATGCTTGTTTCCTTTTTGGAATGGGGAGGGACTTGGAGGAAGTAACTCCAATCCAACTCTGGGTCTCAGCATTGCCCAGCAAAGTGCCCAGAACATTTGTGTGCCCCTGTGACTGGTTCTGAACTAGAGAGGGTGAAACCTAAGCTTCCAGATGTGGCTGCCAGCAGAATTCCTTTGCTGAAACCGTGGGCAGCCCTCACACATAGTAAGGGTCCCATTGTGCTTTCTTGTCTGGCTGCAGCACATGCTTGGCAGAGTCTAGGCAGCTCGATCCACCCATTTTATAGAATGGGAAACTGAGGCCTTGAGTTGTCACCAGTGTTTACATGCCTCTCTCCCCCACTGGACTGGACTATCATTTTTGGAAGGCATGAATTGTGTCTCCTTGGCTTCTGTGAATCTGAGCCCAGTTCAGAGGTGTTCAAGGCAGTTTATTGGTTGAATAAACTAGTAAATGAATAAAAGTTCCTCTGGGCTTCCGGTGGTTCCACTCCGACTGGGTCAGATTCCTGTACTTTGCTTCACTCGACTCCAAGGTCGCCAAGCTTGCCTAGCTCCGCCCTCGGCCCCAGCCCCGCCCCGTCCCTGCCCATTGGCCCTGCCCCGTTGGCCCGGTCCTGCCCTGCAGCCCGCTGGTTCCCCACTTCCGGCCCCGCGGCCCGCTCACCCCTGCTCCTCCATCATCTCCTGCAGCTCCATGCATTTGAGCTCCACGCGCCGCTTGCGCTCGTGGTCCAGGATCTCACGGTGCGCGCGCTTCACCAGCCCTGGCTCGGCGGCGCGCATCTCCTCCTCGGCCCGCGGCCAGTTCCCCGAGGAGGCGCCTGGCTGTGGGAAGCCGTTCGCAGCATCGGGTGGGGACGGCATGCTAGCCGCCCCGTTGTTAACGGTTGAGGACATAGCGGCTGATCCTGGAGCCGCTGGCCTCGGCCCTGTGGGACAGACACAGACACGAGTCAGGATGGTTACTTCTCGGCCACCTGCTAAGCTTCTCTCTGGGCGGGTTAATCCTGGAGATTTAAAGGCCCACTCAGGGCTCTAATCCGCTTCCCCTCAGGCTGCGGAGGGGGATGGATGCAGGTTTGCACCTTTGGGTCACACCTCAGAGCATGAGGCGGGATTGGACACTGGGCTTTCCCCATCTGTAAGATGGGTGAATGCAGGTGGGACTATAGATGGTCTCTAAGGGCCCCTGGCTTGGAATGGAATCATTTTCAGGGACCTAGTAACTATCTAGGGTAACCCTTTCTGCCTTGTACCAATGCCTGGGCCTGACCACTTAGCCCCTGCCTGCACACCTGCTTGCAACTCCCCAGGCAATCAAACTGGTTCCTGGGAAAATTTGTTAGTTTTATTCCTTTTTTCCTTCAGGCTCAGTTTAAACCCCCACTTCCCCCAAACACTCATTGTCCTGGCTCTGGCTGGTGGGATCACAGACCACATGTGCTCCCACCTTCCAGTCTGCTCCCAGGGCGGCTCTGCAGAGATGGGAAGACAGCCTTCTCCAGGCTTAGGGGTATTCCCACCCCAGATGCAGTTTTCAGTTCCCATTTTGATTTGGCTAACTTCTCCAAAGCCAGTCATCCAGGTGGGGGCCTGATCCAGGTTGAAGCTCACAGGACTGTCCCCTCCTTTGTCCTAGAAACACTGCTTCTGAGGATGTGACCAAAAGTGACACTGATATTAGCTTTCCAGACAGCCACATCCTCCTACAGGCTCAGGGTGACACGGGAGTCAGCATGGCTTGGGAGGTAAGAAGTCCTGGCTCCACACTAGGCCCAAAGTGGAGCATGTGCATGCATCTGTGCGGACACACACACACACACACACACACACACATTGAGGACCAATCTTAACAGAGGGAGGCACCTCCTGAGCTATTTCCATTTCCTTTCTCCAAGGCTCTGCTAGTTGCTAAGCAACAAGGAGGCCTCCTTCCCAGGGAGTGGGATGGGAGGGAGGGAAAAGGTGGAGGGAGGTGGGAAGAGAAGAAGAGATTGGGCATGCCTGGACATCCTGGATGGACCTTCCCTGCAACACAACCGCAATACACACTCCCCTTTCTGGCCTCAGAGTCATGAGGGTGGGGGACATTTAGAGTCAGAGATTGGAAGGCAGATAAGAGAGTGGGGGACTGTGAGAGCCACTAGAAGCTCTAAAGGGGACAGAGTGACAGTGGTTATGAGAACCTAAGCTCCTTTATATGTCCATCCCCTTAAGTCCCAAGTCCCTTGGTTCTAGGCTAGGCTCCTCCACTCCTTATTATGTGACTCTGAGAACATCAGTGCTTCTCTCTCAACCTCGGATCCCCACCTGTGCCTGGAGGCATCATCCAGACTCTAGGAGAGGAGGGCTCTTGGGGGTTTACAGACCAAAGCTGCTATTTTAACCTCTCTCCACCCCAAACCCACTAGGTGTCCTGCCTGTCCCTATACCACCTCTGCACCCCAGCTTCACCAGGGCTTCTCCTGGGGACACCCCATAAACATCACCTACTCCCCAGCCCCCAGGCAGAGCTCTGGACACTCTGCTCCCCACCTGCCTTGGCCACTGTGCTTGACTCATGGTGACCCCTCCATATGTCAGTCACCTGAGCCAGGGACATGTATGGAGCTTAGAGACCTCCACTGCCCTGGCCCACTGCAGCTCACCTGTCATCATATTTGGTACCTCATCCCCTCTTCCCAACATCGCTCACATTTATCCACTTCCTTCCCTCCCATTACTATCTCAATCCAAGCCCCTTACTCTGGTCAGCTCTGGCCTCAGTGTCCTGCCCTCTCTGTCCATCCTGCATCAGCAAAGTGGGAGATCAGTCCAGGAGCAAATCAGATGTGTCATGCCCTGATTAACAGCCTCTAGTGGCTTCCCATCACCTTGGCTTAAAGTCATGACATGACTTGCCTTTTGGTCTAGCTATAACCCACGACCCTTCCAACAGATTCTCCATCTTTCTTGCCTCTCCCTGGGACACTCTTCTCCTGACTCCTACATATCCTCAAAGTCACTGTTCATAGACATCACCACCTTCTGGAAGCCTTCCCTTAGCCCTCTGGCTGGTGCTGTCCTCCCAGAGCTCTTGCCACTCCCTGTTGTCACTGTGGTTCACTGGCTGGCTCTCTCTGGGCTGGGGGCAGTTTTAGTTTCTACTCCTGGTGTCAGCAAAGTGCCTGAGCAGGTGGAGCTCAATGCATATGGATAGAACAAATGGAAAACAGTTATAACAGGAGGCGGGATAGAGGAATACCTGGCACTGTTCTCAATACAGCCTGCAAGACTCCTTCATGTTTTTTGTGTTTTTTTTTATCCTCACCTGAGGACACTTTTTCATTTTTTGTTCAGATAGAGTGGGAGGGAGAGAGAGGAAGAGAGAGAGAGAGAAACATCGACGTGAAAGGGACACATCGAGTGGCTGCCACCCGCACGACCAACCAGGGTCGGGGACAAACTGCAACCGAGGTACATGCCCCTAGCGGGAACCGAACCCTGGTCTCTCTGGACTGCAGGCCGACGCTCTAACCGCTGAGCCAAACCAGCCAGGGCGACCCCTTCATGTTTTGCCTTATTTTATCTTGCAGCTTCGTTCCTTGCTACACCTCATCCTGCAACCACTATCCAGTCCCTCAGCCTTGGTCATCTGTTTCTAAACAAGCATTCTCACTCCTTTGTGCCTTTGCCCATGTGATTACCCTGTGCTGAAATACCTGTGTCCCTCCTCTACATCTGGAGAACTTCTACTCATCCTTCAGGGCCCAGTCCAAATGTCACCTCCCCTGGGAAGCCTTCCCCACTTCTGAGGAAGGATGAGTCATTCCTTCCTTGACTCCCACTGCTTTTGTCCTCACCTATTTAGATACTAAAGTTCAACTTGTTTTCATCTGACCCCTGTTCTAGACTGTGTGCCCTTTGAGGGGAGGGGACCATCCCTTCATTACAACTCCTCAGAGCCTCCCCAGAACCTGGCAGTGCAGGAGGCACACTGGAGGTGTCGGTAGAAAGCCAGGTTCTTAGTCTTGCTGCTCTGCAGGCTTACCCTCAGGTGTGGGTGAAGCTCTTCAAA
Organism: Tadarida brasiliensis; assembly: GCA_030848825.1. Lineage (NCBI taxonomy): Eukaryota > Metazoa > Chordata > Mammalia > Chiroptera > Molossidae > Tadarida > Tadarida brasiliensis. Next base: position 104,225,095 of record CM061258.1, on the reverse strand, counting down.
CTAGAACTTGGCCCAAGGTCCTTGAGGGCAGGGGAAGAGAAGCTAATGGTGGCAGTTCTGAATGTACTCAGATCTCTAGACCCTGAGAAATTCTATCCCCAGCTCTAGGAGAATGTCTGGATGAGATTGCTAGGCTGCTGGAGGCAATCTTTCAGGATGTGAAGGTACAGGGGGCAGGTGCAGTCTGCATTTTCACTAGGACAGATGGTGGGTTCTACCAGCTTCTGGTGAGTTGGAGTGTGCCAGGCAGGAATCTGAGGCAAATTATTAAAAGGATGATCCCCGAAGCCCTAGAAGAGAGGCCAGGGTCATTGCACACTAAGCCCACTTCTTTCCAAGTTAGGGTTGCTGGACCAGCAAACCAGGGAGTCACTGCAGGCACAGGGTCTCTCTGTGAGGCATCTGACATTATCTTTTATGGAATCCTTGTGAGATTTCATAAGGCAAAGAGACATCACGCTGGTGGGAACTAATATTCTGTACTGTTGTAATTGGTGGATAGATTGACTTATGCTCAAGAGAGCTAACTAATAGGTCAGTGTCACATTAGATGGAGGTATTTAGTGGGGGACCATAGGGCTCTGTCCTCACCACTGATCCAATATGTTCACCATTGACTGGATGGAACTTTGACAACCTGATGATCAGATTCACTGAGGATACACTCTGGGAAGGCTCATAAATTCAAAGCCAGAGTCTAAAAGGACTCAACAGACTGGAGAGATGGAAGGAATCTAAGAAGGTGAAACAGGATAGTGGGAAATGCCACATTCTGAAGCTGAGTCCCAAACTAACTTTCTAAAATTGGAATGGGGTAGACATAGGTTAGAGGCAGCATATTTAGGAAGGATCTAGAAGTTTTCAATGGTCACAGACTCAATCATGATGTGGCTGCCAGAAGTATATGTTATCCTATGCTACATCAACAAAAATATGATGTATAGAATGAGGAGATGATAAGAATATACAGGCTATCAGAATCCCTATCTTTAAATATTTGAAGGATTGTAGAGGATCTAGGCCAAACCTGGCTGAATCTGCTGGGAAGCTTGTAAGAAGTAGGTAGGATTGCCAAATTTGGCAAATAAAAATATAGAATGTGTAGCTAAATTAAATTTGAATTTCATGAATTTCATATTTAGGACATACTTCTACTAAAAAAGTATTCCCTATTTATCTGAAATTCAAATTTAACCTGGTGTCTTCTATTTTATATGTTCATGCTACCTGGGACTCACTCCAGACCTACGGAATCAAAATCTCTGGAGGTGAAGTTGTTAATGTTCCCCAGGTGATTCTGATATAGACTATGGACTAGCCATTGGGAGCCCTGTCAGAGCAGCAGTTCTCAAATTTTACCAGGCCTCAGAGTCACCTGGAGGGCTTGTTAAAACACAGATGGCTGGGCCCCACCTGAGTTTCTGACTCAGTAGATCTGGGGTGGTGTCTGAGAATTTGCATCTCTGACAAGTTCCCAAGTGCTGTCCTTTGACCACACAGAGAGGAGCAAGGCCACTGCTGGCCTTTGTCCCAGAAGACAAAGCCAGAATTCCTGCAGGGAATTCAGTGAACTGCAGCGAAATTTGTAACAGAATTTCCCCCCCTAACAATCAAATCTTGAAAAAAACCTAAGCAGTTCAGTTTATCCCAGGATGAGTAAGTTCCTTGTTATAAGAATTGTTCAAACAGGAGACAGATACTATATTCACTCAAACTCTCACCCAACACCTACTCTGGGCCCCACCCTATGACAGGCTGAGGATTTGGAGATGAACAAGACCCCATCCTGGCCATCTGGGAGCTCACAGGCTGGTTTGGGAAACCAATAGGTAGTAGGTGTAATGTGATACAACAATTTGAGGAGTGTCTGCAGCTTTGCTTGGTTGGTCAGAGCAGGCTTCCCAGAGGGGGTGAGAGGGGCCGGAGGCAGGGGCACTGGAGCAGGTGAGGCCTGAACAGAATTTAAGAAAAAGACAGACTTGGCAGGATGTGACTAGATGTGGGGTGTGGGGGAGGTGTCTGGGATAACACTGGCTTGGGTGACCAGTTGGACAGTGCAGCCCTTTACTGTGGTCGGGAACGTGGGGGGCAGATTGAGAGTATGTTGAGGGTGAGGAGCTTGTGGAGGTCAAGCAGGTAGATATGACATCTAGAGCTGTAACCCTAACCCTGACCCTTGACAAGGTCCCTGGGGACATTGACACTGAGTCTCTTTGGAGGCAGAGCAGCAAATGGGAAGCCTTTTCTCTACTGCTGATTGGCTGTGAGACCCTGAGCAGGTCTCTCTCCCTCTCTGGACCCTTGTTTCCCCACTGGAAAGTGCGGGGGGCAGGGGCTGGACTCAGAGACCCCACAGGTCCTTTCCTACTCTGGAAATCTAGGTAATACTAATTACATATGTATACTGCCAAGCTTTCAGCCCACCCCCTTCCAGTTGATGTCGCCAGTGGCCAGAGCCACAGCAGCCACCCCAGAACTCAGCCCTGAGGCTGTCTCCAGCACTGGGTCAGGTCCCAAGGGCAAGCCCAGATGCTGGGCCAGCCAAACCCATGTGCAGATTTAATTATGCAGATCTAAGTGGTTAAAGAGCCAGACCTCTGATTTCCAAGCCTCATGGCCGAGTCCCTGGGCTTTCCTCCTGCTCCCAGACACAAGCCTGGGTCCCCTGAGCAAACCTGGCTGAAGATAGGATGGAACAGTCTGGCTGCTGGTACCTGCAAGCCCAGCCCTGCTGGTAGAGATTAATTGAAGGTGAAACAGTCCATCTGTACTGCAGGGTCCAGTCTGCTGACAGGCACGGAGGCCTCTCAGTTAATGAGATCATCACTCATCCTGGGGTTCAGAAGGGTGGGATGCTCAGATGGGAAGTGACCTGGCCAGATCTGGGGAGAGGGAGCAGTGGATGACATATAAGTCTGAGGGGGAGACTGGGCCCTGCCCTGGGGAACCCTGGTTTGATTAGGGAGACAGGGCTATACTCTTTGGGAATTCATAATCTGAGTGAGCTTGTCATGTGACTTAAACTCTGTGCCTCAGTTTCCTTGCCTGTAAAATAGAATAACAGCACCCTCCCCAGAGATTTGTTGAAAAGGACGAATACATGTGAAATGCTACTACAGTGTCTAGCATGCAATGAATGTCTCATAAATGGTACCGGTGGTTGTTATTATTTGTCAGTGCTGACCACCCTGTTTTGGACATGGTGGGTGTGAGGAGTCCCTAGACATCCAGAGAAGATGTTCAGGAGCCTCAGATCATGGGTCTGGCACTCAGGAGGCTGAGGTCAGCCTGATTTGAGAATTGTCATTACATGGCTGGAGACTGAGGCTGGTATGAACACGGTTGTTGATTGTGGAGGGAGGAGAGAGCAGAAGCAGGAGCTCCGGGTGGGGGGCGGATGTCATTCCGAGGAGCTGGCTGAGATGATATGGGCCACTTTTCTACTGCTGGCCTCAGCAAACTCCTCCCCTCCCCATCTCACTCCCAGCGCCTCAGCCTCCAGCACCCATGGCACCAACTCAGGGGCCCCCTTTGCTCCTGAGGCTCAGAAGCCTCTCTCACCAGGGGGCAGCACTCACTTCCCTGGGGGCCTCTTTCCCTGCCCCCGCCTGCCAGACACCTACCATCCCAGTGATAATGCCAGGACTCCAGGCCTCCACACCCTCAAATGTACAGGTTCCCACAGTTCAAGTAAGCTCTTGGTCCACAGTCACACAGAATTTAACTATATTCTTGCTACTAAGGTCTTTCTGTTGTCTCCCATGGGCCCAGGAAAGCAGGGGGTGGGGCGGGGTGGACAAGGAGCGCTGAATTTGGAGTCAGAGGACTTGTGCTTGAATTCTGGTTGTACCACTTCTGCCTGGGTGGTCAGGGAAAGTCATTAAACCTCCTGAGCCTCAGTTTTCTCACTTGTACAATGAAGATAATACTCCTTACCTCACAGTGTGGTGGGATCATTCATTCTTTCAGTGACAAGCTTGTTATGAAGACAGATCCTAATTACACCCTCTCGCCGCACCCTGGCCTGGTGCTGGGGGAGCAAATAAGAGACCAGAGAAAGTCTACTTGGCCTGGGATGGTCAGGGAAAGTTTCACAAAGGCAATGGTGTTTGAACTGGCCCTTTGGAAGATGAGCTGCTCCTTGTAAGGAAGGAACGTCCGGGGAGAGGGGTGGGCAGCACAGGCTGAGGGCAAGGGCAGGCAGGGTGCAGGGCCCTGGGACTAAGAGGACCAGGGTGGAGTGGGATTGTGATGGCGAGCTGCCTTCCTGCGAGGTGGGGACTGCAGACACAGTGAGTCCTTCTAGAGAAAAAGCCCAGTGTGGGAGAGGGTGGGCAGGGACGTGCCTCCTGAGTTTCCTGGAGGAAAAAATTTCTTTGTAACTATAAGAAACGTGATGGAACTGACAAACACACAAGAAACCACGTACTTAGGTTGTGAAACTAAGTCCGGGTCTTTGTGAAAATGAGTGTGCAACAACAATGGTTTGTCAAAATATTTTGTGAAGCTAGGAAAGAAAACCCATCTCTATGTGTCCAAGGAAACTCGGTGTGTCTCACCCACCTCAATCCCCGGCACTGAAGCCAGGCTGTACCTGTGACACCAATGTGTCCCCTGGAGCACTAGGGGAAGGGGCTCTCCTGTCAACCCCTCCCTTCCCTGTGGGGGCTCTTCTCCAGACCAATCCCTGAGCTGCTCCAGCCCAGTGGCTACAACACACTGGAAGCCCTTCCCATGCTCTCTGCCCAGGAGGGTGGGGCTGGGGGGTAAGGGCCACAGAATGGGAAGAAAGCCCCTCAGCTCTAGGGGCAAGTCAAGCTTTCATGTCACAGCTAATCATCCAGTGGCCACTCTGGGCTCCAGCAGAGGACAAAAGAGAGATATAGGGGAGAAGTAGTGATGCCTTTAATGTGTTAAGGTAAGTGCTGGCATGGTGGACATGTAGAAACATTAACTGAGGGGTGAGGTGTGGGGAAGAGCATATCTGGGAGATCTTCCTGGAGGACAGATCTTGAAGCATAAGTAGGAGCTGGTGGGACAAAGAAGGGAAGAAGGATGTCTTGGATAGAATGTGGGATGTGTGGGAAGAAAGCTTAACAAGGAAGGAGAGAAGAGCATGGGCTTGTGCACAGCTGAGCACAGTGTATGGGAGAGGACAGAGGAGCTAGGGCTATACCCTGTAGGCAATAGGGAGCCAGAGAAGGTTGTTGAGCGGGAGAGGTCATGGTCAGATTTGCATTTCAGAAAGATCTCTTTTGCTAACCGGTGCCTTCACTTTTGTTGGGCCTTGCCCTTTGGAGAGAGGTGTGACCCTAACTCCACATTAACCCAGTCCACATTAGTCAAGACAGACATAAAACTTGAAATGCATTAATAAACAGACTCGAAGAAATTAAAAAAAAATATCAAGACAAACGTGTGCAGAGCAGCAAGTGGCAGAAGAGCCAGCTTAGGCTCGAGTCACTTATATGTGCTGCAAAATGACTTAACCTCTGTGCTATTTCCTCATTTGTAAAATGGTGTTAATATAAGTAACACCCTTAAGGCTGAAGGAATTAAACCTTTAGTTAAGGGTACTGAGTTCTATGTCTAAGTACCCTGGCTAGTATTACCATAAACAATGCCAACCAATCTAAACCTCTACAAGCATGAGTGAACCGGTGAGACATAGATCAGCATAAATCAGAACAGATTATGTAGATAATTTACCACTCCAAATCAGTACCAACTTGTGAAGACTAGTAGGCCAACAAGGTCAGTTTTCACAGACACCAACCCCCATGGACCAGTAGACCAGTATTCACTGGAGAAAATGCTGCAGGATGAGGCCCGGGAGGAAGGCACTGGGGCGGCCAGCAGTGAGCGGGTTAGCTAAGTGAGCTTCCTCTCTGCCTCCTGGGGACTCTGGGGAGGGCGGGAGACTCTGGCACTGCTGCTTGTTACCCAACCCTCCAGAAGACGCTGTGGGGGAGGGGGGAGAGAGGGAGAAATGCTGAAAGCCTTCCTTTCAATTATTCAGCAGCCAGAGCTTCCTGCCGCCCTGGTTGGAGCCAGAGGAAGTCCTTGGCCAGAGTCCCCAGGCTGGGGCTGGCTGGGTTGATGGAGTGCTGGTTCCAGGAGGGGCAGGCAGCCTGGCCTGCAGGGGTGCTGGCACCACAGCCTGGGCCTGCGCCTCAGTACGCTTGGTCCTCTCCTGCCCTCCTCTATCCAGCCCTGTGCTGGGACCTGCCGTCTCTGGGCAGGGCTTAGAGCTATCCCTGGCCCTGCAGTCTCAATCTGTGCTATGGAATGGAGGTACTGAGGCTGGCCAAGTTCCCAGAGCCAAAATGGGGTATCCAGGGCAGGCAAGGGAAGGAAGGCAAGCCCACTGACCACAGGAGAAAGCCCAGGCAGCTTAGCTGGCACCTAGGTCCTGGGCATCCTGTTCAGCCCCAGCCTGTGTCTCACGCGCGGCACTCTGCTCCACCCAAGAACACACTGGTCCATGCTGGTCCCTCTGCCTGGAATGCTCTTACCCTTCCATTCATCCTACAAGACTCTCTCAAGTATCACCTCCTTAGTGAAGCCTTCCATGACCTCCACTGGGGGACACACCTCTGTGGTGCTCCCGGAGCCTCGCCCTCTGGTTACCACTCTCAGCATTTACCTCCGTTCTATTGAGACTGTTAGCCCCCTAGCCTAGTAAGGGCTCTCCAAGGGCAGTGACTGGATTGCCTCTGTCTTCGTCTCTCTGGTGCTCAGCACAGATCTTGGCACAAAGCAGCCATCTGTGAATGTTTGCTGAAACCCAGACTGTGTTTGCACTGATGGTGAGCTCACTACCTGTTTTTTTTTATTACTGCCATTTCTGGGGACTTCAGTGGGAAAGGTCCCTAGTTATTGCTCTCAGTATGCCTAGACTTTGTGTGTTGACATTTGCACAGGCCATATTCTCATACACTTTGTAAGCTCTGGATTCCAGCTCTGTTTTTGAAGGGACAAGGTGGACTTGCCTGGCATCCAGTCTCCCGCCCATCAGCCTAAGGCCCCTGTTCCTGTTCCTGTTGGCTCTTATTTGGATTCCCAGAGCAAAAGATCTGAGTGTCCTAGGGAGAGCCACCTAACTATGTCAGGACTCCATGCTCTCCAAGGACCCTCTCACACTGGCCTCTGAGGCTGACCCTGGAGTGCAATCAGAGGATCCCCAAACTCTCATCAGCTTCCACCACCCTCTTCACCTTCTGCTCCCCACCAGGACGCAACCCTCCCAGGCTCACACCTGGGAGCTGGGCTGAGGAAAGGTAAGATGAGCTAGAAGCTCTATAACCAGATCTCTTTCCTTTTGGAGCCTCAGTTTCCCCATCTGGATGACATGTCAGGAGTGTGGGGCCAGGGTAAGGCTGGGCTCTGAGTCCCTGGCAGTCCCAGATTGAGAATAATCAAAGCTGGGTGGTGATGCGCCTCTCCAGGAGTTATCAGCAGGAAGGGTGCGCTGGGACAGACAGATAAGCCCCTTCTACCCACTAGGGCAGGTGACAAGAGAAGCCAGGGGCAGCTGCTTCCACTGCCCACACAGTCTCATTATGGAAAATTCCCTCTATTGACTCAGCTCTAATCAGGCAGGCTGCCCAGGGCATCCCCCCTAGGTTTCAGCTGGGCCCGGTAGATCAAAGAGAACTGGGCTGGGGGCTGCGCCTCAGCTGCCATTCTCATCGATCCAGATGCGCCTCTAGTTGCTAGGCAACAGTCTCCAGTCTCTCCTGGTCTTTCCTCCCCCAGGGGCTGCAGGATAGGGCAGTTAAGGGGGGGAGAGACCCCACATTCATTCTCCAGATTTTCTCATACCAAGCTAGAGATCTCTGTCAACAAGCAGGGAGCCCCCCACCTGCCCAGGAAGTGCCCCCTATTCTGGGAGCTTGGCCTGTCACTAAAATGAACCCCTTTCTCCCCTCACATTTGTATTCATCTCCAGAATATTCAAAATCCACACCTCCTCTGCTCCATGTAAGCACTCTCTTAGGAATACAGGCCAGGGATTCACCAGAGAGGGTGGGGAGACCCTCAAGGGGTCAGTGACAACGTCAAGATAAGAGTGCAGGCTCCCAACTTCCAGCTCAGTGTTTTACTAGATGTGAGAGCCATTTAAATCTTGAGAGAATGGCTCTGAAGACAAATTCACACTCCCAGTTTTGAGTGGGTTGGCTTTTTTTTTTTCTTTTTCCAAAACGTAGGATGCATTTCATAGTAGTTTTTTTCTTTTTTGTTTCAAGTGCTATAATTTAAAACTGTAAGTTGTGCTTTAAAACAGGCATAAAAATGTACTATGGATTTTGGGGACTGCAATTGACTAAATAATGGAAATCTGATCATTATCACAGTTTAATATTTTGCATATTTTATCTACCCGATACTGCTCATCCACATCCCTTTTTAAACTGAATATGTACATATCATCCAGCAGTTGTTATATGTGACCTACTTATATCATGGCTTATTTAGGGTTTTAATGTCTCTCCCCATCTGAGGTCTTTTTTAAAAAAATATTTTTTCTTTACTGATTTTAGAGGAAGGGAGAGGGAGAGAGAGAGAAACATTGATGAGCGAGAACATTGATTGGCTGCCTCCTGCATGCCCCCCACTGGGGATCGGGCCCACGACCTGAGCATGTGCCCTGACCGGGAATTGAACCGGTGACCTCTTGGTGAGACCTCTTGGTGCACGGGTCAACGCTCAACCACTGAGCCAAACTGCCGGCCCCTGTCTGAGGTCTTTACAGCCCTTGGGGATTGAAAGTATCTGGCTCTTCCCTCTGGTCCCTCATCAAACCTTTTTTTTTTTTAATGCAACTAAGGAAGAGGAAGAGGTGATGCACTCCCTAAAGTGTGAAGAGCCAGAACTCAGCAGTCCAAGGGCCCAGCCCTGAGAACCACTGAGAGGTGCATGGTCCCTGGGCAGCAGTCCTGGTGTCCTTCATCTTGCCACTGCCTGCCACCTGCTCCCCCCAGCTCCACAGCACGGTAACAGCTCCTCCCTGACTCCTCTGCCCAGCCCCAGTCACACACTTCAACTCTGAGAGGCACAGCTTTCCAGGGTCCTTGACAAATGGTAACCAATTAATGTCAATTAATCTGATTAGCCTAAATAGTTAATTAAGCAGTTAATTAAAAACATCATTGACAATAACCTAGGGTTCCTGAGGGATTGTGGGTGGGAGGCATGAATGATGGAGGTGGGGAGTCCCTCCTTGCTCTGGGAAGGGGCAAGCCCTTTAAGGTCAGATTGGGAGTGAGGGCCACTTCTGCAGCTGTGTCTTCCCAATCTCCACCTTTCTCAGCCCATAAAATCATCATCAGGTTGTCTAACCTTACTCCAGCCATAAGCTCACTCCTGCCCCTGGACAGTGTTGAGAGGGTCTGAATTCTATGGGAGAGGCTGAACTTGAACACAGCAAAGGAGGGAAAAAGTCCTTTCTGGGAAACCCATCCTAAAATCTCAGAGAGGAGTCCTGGCCTTTGTTGCCACCACCCACACCCAGACCACACGCCTCGAAGTTTACAACCCCATTAAGACCAGGGACTTCCTCAAGCTGCAGAGCAGCCCTGGAGGGGAACTGTCATCCTTAAGCCCATCTTACAGATGGGGAAACTGAGCACCTCCCATATGCCATGCCCTGTGCTTGCACTGGGGACCTGCAACCATGAATAACACAGGGTCCCTGCCCTCGAAGAGCTCCTAGTCTGAGGCATCACAGAACAGTGCAGCCTCTGTGGTCCTACCATGTCTTAGCTGGGTGATGCTGACATGCCTCAGTACCGTCCGCTGTGACCTGGCTCCTTCACAGGATGTTGTGAGGACTCAATGATTTAGTACACATGAAGGGTGCTAGCTGGTGTTCATGATGATTACTGAGGGAGATGGAAGGGCAAACTGGGCAGTTGGGGGCACGCAGAGGAAAGGCCCTGGAACGAGCATTGCACAGAAGGCATGTGAGCAGAGTCTGAAGTTCAAGGAGGTAGAAAAAGAGGAAGAAGGGGATCCAGCTAAAGGGAACAGCAGGTGCAAAGCAATGAGGCACCAACTCCAACTCCAGACATACAGTCACCTGGGAGCTTTGAAAATGCAGACCCCTAGGCCCAAACTCAGATTCTGAATGGGTGGGTCCCAGGAATCTGCTTTTCATAGAATATTCTGGAAGTGCCGAGGCAGGTACTCTGCATCTAGAGACCGGGACTGCTGTGGTTCTGGATGTCCCAGGTTGGGAGGAGCAGTGCCACAGTAGGAGAGGACCCAGGCCATGTGACCCGTGTCCTGAAAGCACACCACAGGCCCCCCTATTCTCTCCATCTGTCCAAATCATGCTCGCCCTTCGGGGTGACCTTCCTGAAATGGCTCTGGCTGTGTGCTTACCTGCTGGACACATCTCTTGGTTTCTCTGCTGCCTACAGAGAAAGATTAGAGTCCCCCACCTAACACTAAGGCTCCTCATGAGGCCTCTCTCTAGCCTGGTCCTTGGTCCCTCAGGCCAGGCCCTGGTTCTCCAGCCACACTACTCCCTAAGTGCCTGGTGCTCTTTCTTCCTCCATAGTTCTGCTCATGCTGTTTCCTCTGCCAAAATGCTCTTCCCTTTTTTCTCCCTCTGGTAAACCTGTACTCATCCTATGGGGTTCATCTGCAAATACCAGCTCCAAAGGCACCCAGGCAGACAGCCCTCTTGTTACCACAAGTGCCTGGTGGCTCTAGGGATGTTCCCACATAACCCATATTCCATCCCCAAACATCTCCCACTTTGTGGGCCTTGCTCCCCACTAGACTGAGGGTGGCTCCTCCCTTTCTCCAGTGCCTCCCACAGGGTTTGGGAATGACAATGATAATTGAGCTTTTCAGTTCAGAGGACCTGCCAAGAAAATGTTTGATGAATGAATGAATGAATGAATAAATAAATAAATTAATGCATGAATGACCATCTATGATTTCTGAAGTATGAGAAGCAAGGGACAGAGGAAGAGAGAAATTGGGAGGCAGAGAAGAGAAGTGTTCTGGGGATAATAGTGGGTGGGTCACAAGGATCAAGAAGCATGTGTCAAATCATGCCAAACAAAGAGTGGAGATAGGACTGCCCAGAGGCAGGGCCTGCTGAGTGTGCAGCTTCCTTACAATCCCAGAAGCCCCCTCTGGCATCCTATTTGGAGAAGGGATTGATGGGCTCCTCTGCCAGTCCTGAAGTTTACCCACCCCAGCCTGGGGTTCTCTGTCTGGCACTGAGGTCTGTGCCAGCAGCTGGGATGGGCAAGGAAGACAGACTGGCCCACTTCTCATCCTACTCCTGCCCCATGGGTCTTCCTCCCTCTCTAGCCTGGAGCACATGCACATGGACCCCTGTCAAATCTCCCAGAGCAGTGTCTCTGGTACCTGTCCCCTCTCCCACTGTGCCATCACCTCCTCCCCGGCCTCTCTGTCCTTGGCCTCTTTCTAGCCAACCTCCACCCTTCCCCCACCAAATGCAGCCAGAGTGGGCTTCCTAAAGTGCACATCTGACTGTTTAATGACATTGCTCCAAAGTCTTCCATGACTCCCATTGATTTCTAAATAAATTCCCACCTCTTACAGTGGTTTTCAAGGTCCTTCCAGACCTGATCCAGCCTACCACTCCCCCTGGCTGCCCTCTCTTCCTAGGACTGCCCTCTGTGCTATGGCTACAATAGATCATTCACTGTCCCTTTGGTTTACCAGGACTTTTGTGCTGTTGCCCACGCTGTTTTCTGAAGTGCCATGCCTCTGCCTGCTCTGCCTGGTATCTTCCCTGTCATCCTCCAAGGCCCGACTTCAATGTCCCACTCCCAGAAGTCTCCTTTGGCTGCCACATCACTCTGGACATCTTAGTCCCAGTAGAATCTCAATAGGTCGTCACTGTCAGTTCCCTCATGCTTCCCTCTCTCACTAGTCTGGGAGCTCCTCAAGGTGAGGGTGTCCTCAGTGCTCCTACTGTGCCCATAAAATAGGGGGCACTGATAGATGTAGACTGTCTGGTCACACACTCACATGACCACTGTCTCTGGGGAGTGCACTGGGTATTCTCCTTCCTCGGGGGCTTTCATATCCATTACCTGAGTCACTTCTCATGGCTCATCTGGAGGAAGGTATCATGATGCCCATTTTACAGGACAGGAAAAAGACCTGATTGTGGAGGCTGGAACCCAGAAGATTGGCAGTTGCCCAATTCCCAGTTCTGAGCTCTTTCTTCTGAGGTTTTGTTGGATCCAGGCTCTCAATTTCTCCAGGGGATGTATGACTCTCTCTCATGCTGCCCTTCCCCCAGAAACCTTGACCCTACCTACCTTGGTGCTGGCAGTGGATGGGCTGAGAAATCGGGCCCACCTCCGTCCCTGGCTGACACTCTCACAGCCCCGTAGTCATCCTCCCCAAGGGAAACCACAGCCAGCAGACCTGAAGGTATGCCCCACTCAGGAGGGCAAAGGAGGGGCCAGGTTCTCCCTGCAGCTTTCACTGTCTCCCTGGGAAGCAACTCCACCCATGCCCAGCCTTCTTATGGCCATTAAAAATAAGCTTTTTGAAGGATCTTTAAAGACATCAGAAAATGCTCACGATAGAGTGAAAAAAGAGGATGCCAGTTTTCCCCAACAGCGTGTTCCCAGTTATTTAACTCGATGTATCTATGAACACATGGACAAAATCCTGGAAGAAAATTCTCCCCCCTGCTTTGTTCACAGTGGCTATCTTTGGGTGGTAGCTATCTTTGATGGTTCCTATTTTCTCTTTGGTTTCTCTGTTTCCCAAGTCTTGTACAATAAAGATGTGTCATTTTTTTCAAATTAAAAGACTCCAGTGAAACTTTCTTTTACCTGTCTCCATCCTGGGGAGTTCTGGGGAATTGTGGTGGAGAGGGGCTTGTTATGGGGAGAGGTCTCAGAGCCACAGGCCATACTCAAAGCTAGAAATTAGAAGGCCAAGAGCTCCCCAGCACAGTAAGCTGCCTGTACCCCAAGGTCCTGTTCACTAGGCCCAGGCTGCCTCATGGCCCTCACAGACCCCGGCAGGATGCTAAGGGAGCTGTGGCATTGCCTGCCAGCTCCAGCTGGCAGAGCAGCTTCTGCAGTGGGCAGCAGGCCAGGGCGGGGGCGGCAGGAGGCTGAGGCCAGGCTGACTGCCGAGGAAGCAGTGCTGCAGACGGATGGGCCGTCTGGCTTTTGGCGGCAGGGTGGGAGTCCCTGGGGTTTGGGGGCTGCTCTGGAGCCAAGGCCCACATGGCCACTGAGGCCTTTCTTCTAGGCCAAAAGTTAGCCTGAACAACCTGGAACTGGCACACCTTCCTAGGCCCCCTGAGAGCCCCATTCTGGATGACATGGAATCAACAAGTCTTGGCCTTTGGGGATGGAGCTGTTGCCCTCCCCACCCTTTCACTGAACCCAAGTGTTGGAATTATGAAGGAACTTCATTTCTTGTCTGGCTGCCCCTCCCCACAGGGCCTGGACTAGTTGCCATACTGACCCACCTCCTCTGCAGGCCTTGCATCCTTTCTTTAGAGCATCAGCTGCAAAATCCTTCCCTGTCCCCAAGAGCTGCAAAATTCTCCACAAATAAGCCTCAACCACCGCACCTGGACAAGGGGCCTGTGCATGTGTGCCTTGGGGCCTCTGGGACTCTGGCAAGCAACTCTAGGAGGTGTGTGCAGGGCATCTTCAGTGTCCCTGCAGGTCACCTCAAATCCTGGGCCAGAAGGGCTTCAGCCTGGGATCTCCAGGTGAGCTACTGGGCCTCTCTAAGTCATATTTTCCCCCTTGAATTAAGACTTTAAGTTTGTAGGTGGAAGGGATGGGTACATTCTAAATCTCAGCTCCAATGAATAAATCAAACCTTGAAACAGTGGAGGTGACTTCTATTTCTGTCGATGGAACCATAGGCTTCTCAACATACAGATTTATAGAGCAGAGAGATTTAAAAGTCTTGGTGCTGGCAGGACCTTTTAGGGTCATCTAGTCAAGCCCTATCATTTTGCGGTGAGGACACTGAGGCCCAGAGAAGGAAAGGACCTGTTCAAGGTCATACAGGAAGCCAGGATCAGAGATGGACCCAGAAAGAAAGTCTTTGGACTCCTGTCCCAGAGCCCTTCAGTCACCTCCACCACATGCCACCCTCCAACTCCCACTGGCCCACGGTTCCCTGGTTGAACATCCCCTAGGAGAACCTGGGGAATTGAGGACAGAATGGCGTTGTAGAAGCCTCACTGGGCCCCTGAGGCAGTGGGCTAAGGTTGCTCCAACACTTTGCTCCATGACCTTGGGAAAGTCACATCACTTCCAGGCCTTGTTTTGCTCCTCTGTGAAAAGGACCAGGTTATGTGAGCGTGAAATGAGATAATGTATGTGAAGTGATAGGTCTGTGGCAGGGGCTCAGAGTGTGTATAGGAGTTAAAAAAGAGAGTGGGCTCCCCACATCTCCTCAGCAGAGCCCCTGGCTGGCTGCTAGGACAGGAAGAGATATAATTCTGCCTCTGGAGGCAGTATGAAGTAGTCAGAGGAAGGAAAAATTCAGTAGGGGAGGCACAGGCCAGCAACGGGGCAGTTGTTCGTGATCAAGGCCCCATCTCAAGGGGTGAAGACTAACCGCTTCAGAAAGGAACTGGCAGTCACCGGCTTGCTGAGGTCAGCAAGAGGCTGGCAGGCCGAGAAGGTGAGAAGTGGGTGCAGCAGTGAGCAGATGGGCATGTCAGATCCAGACTCCCCATTTGGCAGGCATGACAGTGGCGGGGGTGGGTTGAGGTGGGGGCACCCAGCTGGCCAGTTCAAAGCATATTCCACCTTCAAATATCCCAGCGACCTTGAGGGAGTCAGCTCCTTCCTGCACTGCACACCTTCACCCATATGCCTCAGGCTCTCCACCTGGAAAGCTGGCAGCATGAATAAAAAAACTGACATTTAACTGGGATTTGATATCAAGGGTTTGGGACAGGTCATCAGTGCCACTTCTGCCCTAGGGAAGACAGCTTGTGTGGCTTCATGACCTTGGGAAAGTCACTCAAGTCTTGTGTCTCAGCTGTGAAATAGGGACAATGATGGCTACCTTACGAAGTTTTTGTGAGGATTAACTGTGTCAACTGTGGCATTGTGCCTAGCATGGAGCCTGGCATTAGCCCTCAACCAATGCCCACCTCCTCTGGGAAGAGAAAGACGGGCTTTAGACAATGCTGAAAATGTTTTCACCTTTATCCAGCTCCTTCTTAAGAAATTCTTACTTGCATTCAATTTACTAACACTTGCCCAGTATTTTACAGCTTAAAAATAGTTTCCCATCCATTATCTGGATACTATTAATGCTATACTTGTTTTACAAATTAGGAAACAGGCTCAGAAAAGTTAAGTGGCTTTCAAAGTCACGTAGCTTGGATTTGAACCCATGTCCCTCAAATATCAGAATTCATGACTCCAAACCCACCCACCCCTAACTCTTAAAATCCAATCAAGTCTTTATTCACACTTCAAGAATTCTTCCCCCACCCCTCACAGGAGAGTGGGATGGGGTATAAAATTAAGGAACCAAGAAGCTGGTGTTATGTGGGAGCAATTTCCTAGGCAGCTTGGTCCTATTTTGGGCTGGGGAAGAATCTGGCACATACTGGGGACATGACCTTAAGATGCCCCCGTGACAGAGAAACTCTCCAGCCCCTATCCTGCTCTCCATCAAAGTGTCTGCCTTTTCTCTTGACTCAGGACAAAAGACCAGTGCAGGACCCCTGTTGCCAGAAGTGGGTGAGTGAATGAGGTCTCAGGGGAGTGAGAAGTTATAGCTAGGACCGAGCACAGGCATTAGAGTACCAGGCCAGAACTGGCTACCTTTCTCTTGCTCTCCCCCAAATCCATCCCCACAATGAACCTGCTGCCAGGAGCAGGAACTGCAGGAGGCTTCAACACTGTCCAGGCAGGAGCCCTGGAGGGAGGGGGAGGAGGATGCAAGGCAGAGGCTGCGTCTCTTCTCTCATCTCTCCTTTATACCAGGATTGTGTTCTGGGTTTAGGCCCACTCTGAGCTCCAGAAACTCCCCCTGAGTACCCAGACAGCACACAGAGAAACCTCCTAAACTCTTAGTGGCTATTTTCACTTCAGTCTTCTCCATCCTCTTCCTGGTGTGAGAGTAAATGCCATCCTGTGTGAGACCCAGTCTCATTGCCAGCTCCTGCCTCCCCAGAGGCATATGGGCTGGTGAGAAAGGGGCCAGACTGTCCCTTGTGCTGCCACTCCCTGTTAGACAGAAGCCCAGCATTCAGGTGGGGGCCTGCTCCTTCCAACCTTCCCAGTGACCAGTATCTCCACAGGGTCCCTGCATCAGTCTCTCCCTTCCCTAAGGAGCAGGTCCTTCTCCTCGGTTGGGGGAGGGCAACTGGACTGCAGTTGGAGGGCTCTCCAACTGCTCTCCAGCATTCTCATGGGGCAGGCCATGGTCATTCATGCCCAGAGGAGTCCTGTCAATGACCCCGCTGGGTTCTCACTTTCTCCATTCCTGTCTGTGAAATGAACAACATTCCTCATCTCTGTTCTCCAGGTGCCTCGCATCCCCAACCAAACACTCTAGCAGTCCTCCAACCTACCCTCTGCTAGGGGGCCTGCAGACTCTGAGCCCCCAGCCCAGCTAAGGAGGCCCGAGGTTCAACCCAGCTTCAGCCCCTCTGGGAAATGCCCCCGCCCCACTAGGGGCTCTCACCTTCCTGCTGACCGCCGCTCTCCGCCGGGCGCTCGAGCCAGGCCCTCCGTCCCCGCTTGTCCAGCCCGCCTCCGGGCCGCCTCCTCGGCTCGGCTCGGTAGGGCAGCTCCGTGGGCCCGCACAGCTCCGCGCCCTCTGTCTCCTCGCGGGCGCCGCCGCCGCCGCCGCCGCCGCCGATTGCTGAAATGCTGGACAGCGCACCACCATGGAGGCGGCCCGCCGGCCGGCCAGAGCGGCCTGGTGCCCACAGCGCCCTCTATAGGTGTGGAGGCCCCACCCCACCCCATGTAGCAAGGCGATAAATGGGAAGTTGGGGGGCTCTCCACACAGGGACGTCTATCTGTTCCACTTCTTGCGGGTGGGGGCACTTCAGATTCGGGAGGCGTCTGGAGCAAGAGAGGTTATTAATTTGGAACTGTGAATGGAATTCGGGATGCTGAGTTCTGGCCAGGACACTGCGCAGCAGATGTCTAAGAGGACCCTAGGATCCAGCTAGGAGACGCCTCCAGAACACCCCTTTCATCGTGCATCCTGGTGGCCGGACCGAGGTCGGGTCGGGTGCTGGTGGGGGACATCACAATGGATGAGAGGAATTTTGAGAATGGACTCACTGGACCTTCCATGGTGCTCGCTCCGTTGGGCATCTGGAGTCCTGAGTTCAAGTCACCCCTTGGTTAGTTTTCTTGACCTTTAAAAAATTTTTTTCTGTATTGACTTTAGAGAGAGAGGAAGGGAGAGGGAGAGAGATAGAAACATCGATGAGAGAGAACATCGATTGGCCGTCTCCTGCATGCCCCCAATGGGGATCTAGCCCACTACCTGGGCATGTGCCCTGAATCAAACCGGCGACCTCTTTGTGCATGGGTCGAAGCTCAAGCGCTGAGCCACACTGACCGGGCAACTTTTCCTGACTTTGGATGATCTGTCCATCCTGTGGCTCTTGCCTCCCTTTCCTTGAGTGAACAGTGAGCTGGCTGAGTGGAGGAAATTCAGGGGCGGGCTCCCCAAGGGGTGTTGGAAGCCCAGAGACCTTTCCTTAATAGAAGTCAGGAACGTGGAAGCCTTTGCCTGGAGCCCACCAGTACTGTCCCTGTGGAAGCTTCCTGCCTCAGCAGGCAGGGCTGGAAGTACTGAGCAGGCATAAACAGGGCTGGAGCTAGGGTGAGGCAAGTGAGGCAGATTTTAAGAAGGCATTTATATGACATTGAGAGTCATCCCTGGGTCAAGTGTATGTTTATGAGTCTGTGTGGGTTTATGTGCATGTATGCCCATCTATATATATGTATAACTGTGTGCATCTGTTTCTCTGTCTGTGTCTGGAGTCTGTGTGTGTCCTCCTCTTCTCTCTTCTTTCCCCTAAGTTTCTTCATCCCCTACTCCCACATGCATCTTCAGTGTGTGTGTGTGTGTGTGTGTGTGTGTGTGTGTGTGGTGTGTGTGTGGTGTGTGTTTGGAATCCTGATAGTGTAGGCCCAGCCCAGTCTGCAGAACAAAGCTTGGGATGTGGGAGAGGGGTGGGTTACAGCTGCCACTGCCATTACCACAGCCCCATAGCCCCAGGGGCCAGTCCTCTGCTAGTCTTCTGCCTTCTGGCTGCATGAATATTTCATCTGCTGGGGCCTTCCTTAGGCTGGCCTAGTACCAGTGTGCTTGTTCCCCTGTCTGGGGGCGGGGGGGAAGAGGGGCTGCCTCTTTTTCTTGGCTGATCAAGGGCTGGGAGAGGGCCCCTGGAAGGTCTGCAGGCCCCTCCTTGCCTGGGGAGCCATGGCTGGATTGTAGAAGGGATTTGGGGGAAGCCAGAGGAGGTGCAAGGAGGGTATCCTCTCAGAGTGAAGCTCATTCCTTAAATGAAGTCAAGTTGGTTTTAAACCTCACCACACTGAGTTGGTTTCTGACCAGCCCTGGCCTCAACTCTGTTTGGGACTAGTGCCCAGAAATACTTTGCCTCAGTTGGGCACACTTCCTCCTGCCCTCCCCTCATCTTCCTCTTGAAACTCCTGCCCACCCTACCTTTACAATGGGAGCTGCTTCAGGGAAGAAGGGGAGAGGCCCCTGCAAGCTGGCTGGGAAGCAAGCTCTCCCACCTCCCTTGGGCCATCTATTCTACCACACATGAGATGTAACTGTCCCCAGTGCACAGACTCCAGGGCACTCTCACCCCTTGCACTCCCTTGCCCTGGCTCAGAGGAATATACCTCTTATCTTGGTTTCCCTGTCAGCCTGCTAATTTTCTGAAAAGGGCTCCTTCCTTTGTGTTACTGATTTAAACGAACATCATCACCATCTGTACTGGCTTTTCTCTGTTTGCCCCTCTGGGTCTCTTCCCCACCCTTCTCTGCCCTGCTCTGGGCCTTGGGAAGCTGGCCTCTGCAGACCAGTTACCCAGGCTCTCTTGCTCTTGACTTTTGGTTGGATTCATCCAAGGGAAAGCATGACCAGGAGAATAAAGGGTGGGAGGAGAGAGAAGTTAGGTATTAATATTTATTGCCTTGTTGAACTCTTCTCCAGCTCTGGTCCAGTAGCCCCTTGTCCACAGCTCCAGGTCTTCTGGCCAAGTTCTGGCATTGTTTCCTCCCTGTGGCACTTCAGGCCTAGAGGTGGTAACTGTTCCCACTGTTATAAGTCTTTGGTGCTTCTCTATTCTTTATTGCTCCATTCTCTTATCCCCACCTACCTCTGTGCAGAGTCTTTTCATCAATCTCTCTTCAATTAAACCTTTGGAGGGGCTATCTACTTCATTCTGGGTCCCTGACCCATGCACCTCTCCCTTTCTTAAGTCCAGTCTCAAGTTAGAGCCCTGTGAATCCTTGAGTCTTCCAGTTACCCCTTCTTCCTACAGACCTTCCACCTCCTGGAACTGTCCCTCCTCTTCACACTCCACGGTGTCTACCTGGGCCAGGCCCAGCTTGGTTCTGGTCACCTGCCTAGTACCCGCCCCTCCCCATTATCTCTCTCCTGGAACACACATCTTCACTCCAACAGTACTTGATCAATGAACCCTTCCAACACCTCCCCATATGAAACAGCATCTCCTTGCCCAGCACTATTTTTCACTCCTTTAAAAGAATGATTGTGCACCCAGCCCATGTGGCTCAGTGGTTGAGCATCCACCCATGCATCAAGAGGTCACTAGTTCAATTCCCGGTCAGGACACATGCCCAGGTTGTGGGCCCAATCCCCAGTGGAGGGCATGCAGGAGGTGGCCAGTCGATGTTCTTTCTCATTGATGTTTCTATCTCTCCCTCTCTCTATAAAATCAATAAAGAAAAAAAAATTTTTTTTAAAACAAAACAAAATAAAAGAATAATTGTGGTAAAGTATACATGAAAGTTACCACTTTAACCATTTAAAATGTACATTTTAGTGGCATTGAGTACATTCACGTTGTTGTACAGCCATTACCCAAACTCATCTGAAACTCTGTACACATGAAACATTAACTCCTCATCTCCCCCTCAGCCGCTGGCATCCACCATTTTACTTCTGTCTCTCTGAATCTGATTACTCTAAGTACCTCATATAGATGGAATGATACAGAATTCTCTTTTTTGTGTCTTAGCATAAAATCCTCAAGGTTCATACATGTTGTAAAATGTGTCAGAACTTTTTTTCCTTTTTAAGGCTGAATAATATTCCATTATATGGATAGACCACATTTTATTCATTCATTCATCAATGAATATTTGAGTTGTTTCCACCTTTGGGCTATTGTGAATAATTCTGCTATGAGCATGGTGCACAAGTATCCGTTTGAGTCCCTGCTTTCAATTCTTTAGGATATATACCCAGAAGTGGAATTGCTGGATTATATAGTAATTCTATGTTTAATTTTTTGAGGAACCACCATACCGTTTCCCACAGCAGCTACACCATTGTAATTCCCACCAGCAATGTGCAAGGGTTCCACTTTCTCCACATCCTTATCAACACTTATTATTTTCTATTGTTTTAAAAAATATAGTCATCCTAATAGGTATGAAGTGGTGGCTCATTTTGGTTTTGATTTGCATTTCCCTGATAATTAATGATGTTGAGCATCTTTTTGTATGCATAGTGCCATGTGTATAGCTTCTGTGGAGTACTCTCCCTTATTTTTATCTTATCACCATCTGTCACATGACCTATCTACTTGTGTTTTTTTTCTCTCTTCACACTCTAGACCTTGAACTCCATGAGGGCAAGGACTTTGCTCACTGCTGTTTTCCCAGTTTCAGCACATAGTAGGTGTTCAGTAAATATTTGTTAATTGAATGTCTAAATGCTTCCCTTGATGTTTTCTCAATTCATCTTCTGCCTAACTTCACCAGCTAAAATGCTGTCTGTCTTATATTCTGCCATTTGTATTATAAGAACAATAGTGCCATGAATACACTTTTCTGAAGTAGACGTGGGACTCAGTGTCTGATTCAGAGCCCTGCACCTGGAGTGGATTTGTGCTCTCCCATTCCTCCAATAGCCGGACTCACTGGCCTTCAATCTGCTACTAAATTTGGCATTGCTCACCTCCCGTCTCCTCCTCCACCAACCCCTGCATCCCCCACTGGCCTTTACATTTGCTGTAGCACCTTTTTCTATTTCCGTGTCCTTCAACACTCAGGTCCAGGGAGAACTCCCTTTCCAGGCACCCATCCTCCTACCCTGGTGCCTGATTAGCCCTTCCAGGGGCCTCATACTCAGAGGCAAGAGCAAGAAAGACCCTGTGATGAGAGGCCTAGCCAAGCCAGGATGGCACCTTCTCTCACCAGAGCTCCCAGGCCCAGAGAGTGGCTTGTAGTGACCTTGACTTCAGAATTAGCCCTGACCTTCTCTCTTATTCTGCCCTGTCTCTGCCACCCTCTCTCTGTGCCATCCTGTGTCTAGAACATCAACTTCATGAAGGTAGGGGTAGGTCATGGCTACCTGTATATATCCCAAACCAGCACAGAGGAGGCAAGAATCATTGCTTGTTGAATTGTCTGGGTTTTTTTGTTTGTGTTTCTTTGTTTGTTTTGGTCTGTTTCCAAGCTGTTGTCTGTCTTCTCCCTCCACCTTTTTTTCTGATCTACCACCCAGTCTATTCTGCTCCCTTTTCCTCTGTCTCTACCTGTTTCTTTCCATTTATATCTTTGTACGATGTGATGTAGACACACACCTTGGGGCACTTGGCTTTGAAGTCACTCCCTCTCATCTATTGCTTCTCAAAGTGTTTCTTCAACTTTCTGCATCAGAACCACCTTAAGTGCTTGTTAAATGTGATGCTGTCTGAGCGCTCTCCAGACCTACTCTAATGGCTATCTATTGCTGCATAACAAATATTCCCAAACTCAATGACTCAAAACAACAACGATTTTATTATACAGTCGTCCCTCACCACTTTGCGCTTCGACTTTCGTGGCTTCACTCTATTGCGATTTTTTCAAACACTATACTATATTTGAGAAAACCGCGATAGAGTGAAACCACGAAAGTCGAAGCGGGAAGTGGGGAGGGATGACTGTATGTAAATAAAGAATCCTACTTCACGGAAATCCATTTATCATGGTAGAGTCTGGAACTGATTAACCACGATAAACGAGGGCCGACTGTATCTCACAAGTTTGTGGGTCAGAAATTTGGGCAGGATTTGGCTAAGTGACTGTTCTGCTCCATGAAGCATTAAATGAAATCACCTGGTGTTTTTCAGCTGATAGAGGGGTTATGGATTGGAAGGTACAAGGTACCTTCATTCACATGTCCAGGGCTCTGGTGGGGATGGCTGGAGGGCTGGGCTCAGCTCTCCTCACCTTCTCCAGGTAGTCTCAGGCCTCCAGCAGTTGTCAGACGTCTCACACCGCAGCTCAGGGATCTGGGAGCAAGTGTTCCAAAAGAGGGGAAGTAGAAGCTGCCAATCTCTTAACACCTGGGCTCAGAAGGCAGACCACTTTCCCCATTTTCTATTGGTTAAAGCAGTTACAGAGCCCACTCCATTTAAAATTGTGCTCCCTCACTCATATTCAAAGGTAGGGGACATAGATTCCACCTCTTGATGGGAGGAGGGCCAGGAGTTAGTGGCCGTCTTTAATCTGCCATATCTACCAAGTCATGCTCTTTGAGTTGGACCCATAATCACTCCTGAACTTGCAGAACTGATGCTATGTCCCTCATCTACCCTAGAGCCCATACTCCTCATGCCCTGGGCTGTTCCCTTTCCAAAGCCCAGATTTGCTGCTGACTAGCTATGTGGATTTGGGAAAGACTCATTGAGCCTCAGTTTTTTTAATCTGTAAGATGGGGCTAATAATACCTGTCTCTGAGGATTGTATTTCTTTTCTAATTATTATAGATCTTCTCACTGCCATAGCTTGCAGTGACTTGGTGGTGCAGGTGAAAGGCCAATGATGTTCTGGTGCCTTTTACCTGGGAAATAACAAAACCTGGGTATCTGCGTCCCTCCCCTCATCTAATAGCTTAACTGTTCACTCTTTGCCCCTGGCCCACCCCATCAGTGTTTCCTTGCTGTTGTCTTCTCTCTCTCCTCGCTCCCTTCCCTGGTGCCCTGGTGCCCCCTCAGTGCCCAGCACTCTGTTGGGTCCACACTGCATTCATGAAACACACTCCCTCTTCCTCTCTGTGCCTCCCTGCCTGGCCCACCCCAAGTCTCTTCATCTCCATTTCCTTCCCCTCCTTACAGCATCTCTCTCTCTCTCTTTGCAGAGCCTGGGAAATTGAGGAGTCTCCTGTGGCAGACAGGCAGAGTTGACCTTGAAGCAGATCTTTAATAAAAAATGAGCAGAGGAGGCAGCCTCCCCTGCTCACCTCCCCTGGGCTCCCCTCCTCCTTCCGGTCTCCTGCTTTCCTCTCAACTTGTAAATCCACCGTAAGGGGCCACTGCTCTGGTTCAAGCATTGCCTTCATTAGGGTCATTTTGAAGGGTGCAGATTCCTGGGATGTGGTAATGTGAGGGCAGGAAGTTTTTGCTGGGATCAGGGAAAGTGTTGGAAGAGGGGAGGGGGCCATACTCTGAGATCATAGGCTCTGCCTGCTCTGCCTTAGGGCTTTACATGGGAATCCCCTCCCCTACCAAGGCCTCACAACTGTACCAACAGTTCAGCCCCCACCCTGGCCCAAGGACATTCCTGGTTGGAGTTGGGGGCTGTAATCAGCAGCCTAGGCTTTATCCATTCAGGGGACTTGGAATTAAATTCCCCACAGCCTCAGGTCCCTTAGCCTGGGCCCAGGAGTTAGAGAGGCCCACTTTGAACTCTGCTCTATCCCAGTGATTATGCGTCTTCATTAACTCTAATTCTCACAATGAGCCCATGAGCTGAGGATCATTGTCCATCTCGCAGATGATATCACTGAAGGTCAGAGAGGTTTAGAGCTGCCCACATCCATGCAGTCCATAGGTGACCTGGCCAATGACTTGAGCCACAACCTGCCTGACCCAAAGCCAAGCTTGCCCCCTGAACCACTGGCCTCAAAGTTTGCATAGTCATATTTCTACTTCCTGGGTCTGGAGCCCTGGCCCCTGCCATGACCGGGGCATACAGCTCCTCCTCCTCCCTGAGGCTTGAACTCACTCAGGCCCTTGAATGTGGGCCCTATGGGAGGGACAGACCTCCTAGAATCAGGTTGACAATTCCTTGGCTCTTCAATATGTCCCCCTCTCCTCCTGGACCTCTTGGGACCCCAGAGCCTGAACCCTGTGAGCTGTCCACATGGTGCGTATATCACTCTGGCCAGTGCAGCTACTCTGTCCCTTAGGTCTTGACAGGGTCTTACAGGTATATAGGAGGTGTAGATATGTGTATGGATGTGTGTGCCCAGATAAGTGGATGTAGTATGTAAAGGGCATGGGGAAAATGAGTAAATGAATTTGCAAATGAATGAATGAGAACTCACTTGAATGGGTAAGTGAACGGGTCACTGAGTCAGTGAATTCTGCTCTCCTGTCAAGGTAGAGGCAGGGGCAAAGAGATTGTGTCCTTTCTGGGCTCTCCCTCCCTATGAGGCCCACTGTGACAGAGAAGCAAATGTTCATTCTCCCCTACCAGAATAGAATTGTCAATGGGACATGCATGCCCACCCAGGGACTATATCTCCCAACATTCCTTGCATATAGATAGACCATGTGACTAATTCTCACCAATGGAATATAGACAGAAGTGACATTTTCCTGGAAAAGGCACCTAAAAAGCAGGTGTGCCCTCTCTGTCCTCTCTTCTTCTATCTTTTGGCAGGATGCTCAAAACCCCAAGGCCCTGGAGAGGGAAGAGGGAGCCACAGAATGAAAGAGCTTGGGTACCTGTATCATCACATGGAGAAGAGCTGCCTGCTGACCAAGAACATCAGCATAAGACTGTTAGAAAATGAGAAATAAATAGTAATAAGCTACTGAAATTTTAGAGTTTATTTGTTATAGCAGTTAGCATTGCCCTAACTAGCACACTTATAGAAATTAATTATTAATTGTCAAGTTATGAAACTTAGCCCTGAAACACTCAAGCAGGGGTTGCGGAGACCCTTGTCAGGCATCTGTGACAAGGGTCAGCCAGGTCCTTCATCCGTTGCCTGCCGGCATTGGAGTGGGGAGGCAGGGACAGATAGCATGACCACACTACTTTCTCCACAGCTCTCACATTCAGGAAGGAGTTAATGTTGCTCCTGAGTTGGGGGAGGGACTCAGGTGTTGGAGTTAAAAGTGTCTAATTAGCCCTGGCCAGTTTTGCTCAGTGGTTAGAGCTTCGGTCCCTGGACTGAAGGGTTGCAGGTTCGATTCCCAGTCAAGGGCACGTACCTGGGTTGCAGGTTAGATCCCTGGCCCTGGTCGGGGTTGTGCGAGAGGCAACCAATGGATGTGTCTCTCTCACATTGATGTTTTTCTCTCTCTCTGTCTCTCTGTCTCTCTCTCTCCCTCCCTCCCTTCCACTCTATCTAAAAATCAATGGAAAAAATATCCTCAGGTGAGGATTAAAAATAAATAAGTAAATAAAATGTCTAATTAGACAAAACTGATCTACAGTGTTAGAAATCAGGATAGTTGTTATCTTTGGGAGGTGGTGACTAGAAAGGGCACAGGAAGGCTGGTAATGTTCTGTTTCTTGAACTGGATGCTGGGTACCTGGGTGGTTCAATTTGTGAAAATTAATTGAGCTGTATATGAATGATTTCTACACTTTCTGTGTGTATATCATATTTCAAGAAAAAAAAATGTTTTAATGCCCAGGAGAGGGAAGATTAGAGTGAGGAGAGAAAATGGATGAAAGAAGACAGGATGGAGACAAGGGGAGAATGTCAGCAGAGGGACAAAGGAGGGGTGCAGGCAGGGCAGAGAGCAGCCCTGCCCCTCTAGCCATCGCTATAGCCTGGGACATATGCCTTCTCTCTTTTCTTGGCATGTCACCATTGGTCATCACCCACCACCCACTGTCCCTTCATCTCACACTGGGCACCTACTATGTCCAGGTCCATTCAGGCTGTCCCCCTGGGCAGGTGTCCTGGCCTGAGGACGCTTATCCCCAAGGAGTGTGTGGCGAGCTATCCTTGGAGGCCTGAAGCACATGCCTAAGTCCCCATGTCCCAACCAGGACAGAGCACTGGCCAGGGGTGGGAATGGGGTAGGGGCAGCTGCAGAGATGGCCTCTGAGGCTGTCTTGGAGGATGTGACCCAGTTTTATCTCCAGCATCTGTCTGCTGGCAGAATAGATGCCAGTCACCTGAATCCACTGCACATATCCACATAGCACACACATACAGAACTCACACACAGCTCACATATATCTTGTATACATGCCACATGCATGCTCCCATGCTCCTTAATGCTCCAAATGTATGTCTCATATGCATGCCCCATAGATACACCCCAATGACCTGTTCCACACCCATGCCTCATATGCACATCCTGTACACACACCTCATACACGTGCCACATATATGCCTCGTTGTTGTTACAAGCCATTGAGTTGGCTCTGATTCCTGGCGACCCTGTGAGTGAGTGGTGGTCACAATGTCCTGTCCTCAACAGCCCTGCTCAGCTCCTGTAGTCAATCCATACTTGGTCTTCCTCTTTTCCTGCTGTCTTCTATTTTCCCCAGCATTATTGTTTTTTCCAAAGAACCCCTCTTTCTCATGATGTGCCCAAAGTAGGACAGCTTCGGTTTTGTCATTTTTGCCTCCAGCGATGTTTCAGGCTTAATTTGCTCTAGGACCCATGCCATGTCTACTCATCTGCGTACACACACTCATGAACCTATCTTTGCCTCCTCTACACCTGTACAACCCTTAGACACACATCATATCACACAACTCCTGACATGCACAGCACACCCATATCCCCGCATCAACTTGGGCCCCACACACATGCATCCATGCACAAACACATGCACCAGCAAGATGTGCTGGGACAGGCATGGCTAGAGATGGCCTGCCCATGGGAGGAGCACATCCACAATGAACTGGACCCCCAGGGACCCAGAGGCAGGAGTGCATTGACTGAGGGTCCTTTCATGGGGTCCTAACCTGGGCCCTTCTCTTCCATGAAGCCTGACCATCCAGTGGTCCAGAGGAGCCCTCCCCGAGCTGTAGAAATCTGCCTTACATGAAAGGACAGATAACTCATGTCCTTGCAGGGATTTGCCAGAGCTCAGGCCCTGTCCAAGCTGAGGCAGCAGGCTGAGTGAGCTGGGGGCAGGGCTGGGAATCAGAGCAAGGTAGGAACTCCTGGGAGTTCTAGGGTCCTGGACTGAATCAACCCCAGCCTGCCCACTCCAGTGGCCCTGTTCTGGGGTGAGGCAGAGGACTCTAGGCAGGCTGTCAATGTGGGACA
The DNA here is from genome assembly GCA_030848825.1 of Tadarida brasiliensis. Lineage (NCBI taxonomy): Eukaryota > Metazoa > Chordata > Mammalia > Chiroptera > Molossidae > Tadarida > Tadarida brasiliensis. The sequence continues at coordinate 104,197,620 of CM061258.1, read as the reverse complement.
GGGAGAGAGCTGGGCTATCTGGAAAAGGCCTGCACGTGTGGTGCGTGCACACACGCAGCATTAGTGCATTTAATTGCACACTAAAAAGCCTCCCAATGCATTAATGGCAGCAAGGTCTCTTTCTCTCCCCTGGTCTTGCTTTAATTACTCCTTCAGGGACCCTGGCAGGCTGAATTTGCTTTCTGAGCCAGAGGCCAGCTTGCTCAGCTCAGACAAAGCTGGTGCTGGCCCATGGTGTGTGTGTTGGGGGGAGTAGTGAGGCCCTGCGCATCTGCACGGCCTGTGGCTACTCCTTGGATCCCTGCTTCTTTATCTCTGGCTCTTGCATGGCCCACCCAGAGCCCTCCTCCCAGCAGCCCCACCCTCAGACAAGGAGCCTCCCTGAGAGCCCCAGGAGAGCCCTGACCTCCTAGTGAAGAAAATCACAAGGACAGTCACCAGTTATTGAGTGCCTACTGGATTGAGTGTTGTGGATCTTGTATACTTACTCCTCTTAACAAGCCTGGCAATGGGCATTATCATCTCCATTTTACCGGTGAGGAAGCTGAGGCCCAGAGAAGTGAATTAATTTGCTCAAGCTCCATAGCCTTGGGGGAATAGAGGGGTGGGGAGGTCTAGAGTAAGGTGAACTCTTTTTATTTTATGTTGTTTTATTGATTGATTGATTGATTGATTGATAGAGAGAGAGAGAGAGAGAGAGAGAGAGAGAGAGAAACACTGATTTGTTGTCCCGCTTATTTTTTATGCATTCGTTGGTTGCTTCTTGTGTGTGCCCTGACCGGGGATCGAACCTGCAACCTTGGTGTATCGGGACGATACTAACCAACTGAACTACCTGGCCAGGGCGCAGAATGAAGTGAACTCTTATTGGCCTTCAGCAGCCTCACCTGCTAGGCTGTCCTTTAGGACTACTCCAGCCTTACTGGACTCTTCCTTCTGGAAGGTTCTGTTGAACTGGGAAGCATGACATCAAATATGTAATGTAGCATGGTGCCACAGTTTGTGTTCTACCTTCATGTTTTGCTCCTCTACATGCCTTCTGTAGCTATTTAGCTTTCTCTTTAAATCAGCTCCTGTCTGTATTCAGCCTGTGTGAGCAATGCTGCCCAGGATGTGCCGTTTCTAACATTTAAACACACATAGCAATAAATGTGCCTCAGTCACAGCAGGGCCCCTTGGAGAGGCCTGGCCTGGCACCCAGCACCGGCTGTGGCCTCTGCTTCCGTGGCAGGACTCTACAGCGTGAGGTCAGCGTCCCTTCCTGCCCTCTCCTGTGGCCTCTCCCACAGTCCCTTCCTCCCAACAGCCAAGCCGATGACCCTGCTCCTCCCCTGTGGAATGCACCTTGGGCTGGTGTCTGCTCAGGGTTCTGTGAGGATTCAGGTCCCACCCACCAATCACTGCTGGCAAGGTCACTTGACTTGAGCCTCAGTTTGCTAGCTGTCCCCACATCCCTGTGTCCAGTAGGTGCCTGGGACAGAGAAGCTGTCGTAAAGACAGCTAACGCTGCACTGGGCTCACATTGGGAGGGGCCTGGCTGGGCAGTTCCTCTCTGCTTTCCTGTTTGTAACAGAGGCCTCCTCACAGGCATTCTGGGAGATGGCAGCTGTGGAAATTTCTGGGCAAGGACAAGATGCTCTGTGATGCAAACAGGCACTTCACACACACACACCACATATCACATATACATACCACATGTACCACACCACACATATATACACACATCACTCATACTGCATAACACACATGCACACACACACACATCACATACACATACCAGATGTATTACAGCACACATACATACACACATCACATATCACACACACTACACACACACACACACACACACACACACACACACACACACCACAGAATCACCCCAGCCCATGAAAGGAGCATTTTCATCTCCAGTCACCCCTACCCAGCTCCACCAGCCCACCTGCCTCTGTCACTGGCAGGAGGGGAGTTAACCTAATTACTGGCCTGCAGTCTGCCTAGCATGAGGCTCTCAGCCTGGCTGGGAGAATATTAACACCCGCAGGAGCCCAGGAGGGAGAGAGCAGAGTGAGAGAAGTTATTTTTAGGCAATGAAGTTGGGGTTTGCAGTGGAGCTGGGCTGGTGACTTAGGGAGGAAGGGACTACACAGTGTGATGGAGAGCTCAGGTCAGGCTGACCAAGCAGCCAGGATGTGACCTCTCCTAAGAGGTACCAGGCCAGCCTGAGGCTCCCAGGAAGGGAGGGATGGGGCTGAGAGAAGGAGAGGGACTTGTCAAGACTTCCTACCAGAGCTGTCCCATTGGGCTGGGTTGCCAGCTGGGGAGAATGTGAAATGGCTCTAAAACGGGGAGAAGGCTCTGTGTGATCTGACAGCCTCTCCCCCATATTCACAGAAGGACAGAGAGACACACAAGATGGGAGAGCAGAGTGGTGGTGCTTCTCTTGTCAGGCCTTTGAGAGAAGCTGGGCAGTTGCAGGGGCTGTGACTTCCTCAGGGCACGTCAGTCTGTGAATGGCTGGTTTCTTCCATTCAGGCCCTTGTTGGGGGTTAACACTCTCCTCCATCCCTTATGGAGCGTCACCCAGAATCTGCCACTCAGCAGGGGGCACAGTGGGAATATCTCCCTTCTAGAAGCACATAGACATCAGAGCATGGTGAGCCAAGAACCCAAGAAATTCAAGGGTCTGGTTTCAAGAGACGGAACCAACCCACGTGCAGGAAGGGTCTGCCCAGTGGTGGAGGGAGCTACTGGGAGACACGAGATGTCTGAGACACAGCTCTGCACAGGCTGCAGGCACCTTGCTGAAGGGGGAAAGTTCTGCAGCTAGACTGCCTGGGTTTAAATCCCAGCTCCCTTTATTTGCTGTGTGACCTTGGATAAGTTACTCAACCTCTCTGGGCATCCGTTCTCTTAGTTGTAGAATGGAGATGCTAGTTGTACCCACCTTAGAATGTTGTGATGAGGAGTAAAGGGATTATGCCTGCAAAACACTTAGGAGGGGTATACTAGTTTCTTGTGGTTATTGTAACAATGGCTACAAATTTAGTGGCTTAAAACAACACATATTTATTATGTAACAGTTCTGGAGGTCAGAAGTTCTAAAATCAAGGTGTCAGCAGGGCTGCATTCCTTCAGAGGTTGTAGGGGAGAATCTTTTTCCTTGCCTGCCTTTCTAGAGGCCACCTGCACTTCTTGGCTCGTGGCCCCCTCCCTCCACTTTCAAGGCTCATAGTGTAGAATCTCCAAATCTCTTTTTCTCTCTGATCTGCTTGTCATCGCATCTCCTCCATCTCCTCCTCCGAGTCTGACTCTCCTGTTCCCCTTTTGTAAGGACTATTGTGATCACATCAGGCCCAACCAGGTAATTAGGGAGAATTTCCCCATCGTAAAGTCAACTACAAAGTCCTCTCTGCCATTTAAGGTAACATATTAACAGGTTCCAGGGATGAGGATGTAGACATCACTGGGAGCCATTATTCTGCCTCCAACAAGGAGGCTTGGGAGGTAGTGAGTGCTCAGCAGACAAGAGAGAGGGGAAAAGTGCTCACTGCCTGGAGAGGGTGATCCAGCCCCACAGCTATGGGATGGTTTAGTCAGTAAGGGTTTCCAGGGTTGCTTGGGAAAGCTGGCCCTGTTTTAGGCAAAATGTGACATCAGAATAAGGTACTAGAGACATTACAACAATTTCGGGGAACACAGTTTGTAAAGGGCTTTTCATGATCTCATAGATGAGGAAACTGAGACTCACCAAGTGGTTGACGCTTCACCCAAGGCCACTCAGATATAAATGGCAGTCAGGATTCGAATCCAGGACTGTTCGACTCCCAGTCTAGGAGGGTCTTCCCACCACACCCTAGGTGCCTCTGTGCTCACTACAACTGCTAAGTGCATGATGGTTTAGAAGCCAGAAAGCCGGGAGTGGGCCCCATGAGAAGTGTACAGGGCACTGGGCTTGGGGTCCAGCAGCCAGGGCTTCCATCCTGCACTGTCACTCAAACTGTGTGAGCTTGGGCAAGTCACCCTCGCCCATAAAAGGGCTGGTAATGGGTGTTGACCCCCGATCAAGGACCTGAATGGAGGGGACCATGGGGAGGGCCAGGGTGTCCCAGGGGACGGGCCAGCAGATTGGGGCAGCAGCTGTTGATTAGTTGGTTCAGGTATTTATTTCACAACCAGATCAGCTGTATTGGTGCAAGCCAGTCGAAGATCAACCTGGCCCTCCTTTCAGCATCTGGTTCTGGGTGACCCTATTCGACTTGGAGGCAATTTAATTTAGCACCTAGGATAAGAGAAAGAGGAGGAAAGAAAAACACATTTTTGGTTGGTCAGCTCCCCTGCTTTCAGAAGTTGCTCTCAGTAGTGAGCCCACAGGCCCAGGATGGTAGGCAGGGGAGGATGTGGTGGCCTCTTAAAGTGGGTTGAGAAGACTCATCTAGAGATGTCTGGGAAGCACTCTTATGGAACTCAGAACTGCAAGCACCAGAGGCCCCAGGCCCAGTGCCCTTGCAGGGCCTGATGGAGGAGCTGCTACAGATGCCTCCGCAGCTGCAGGCCTCAGATCCTGAGCCTTTCCCTCTGGGCCACCCTGGGTTTGTATTACTTAATCCTCCCCCATTCCCTTCCCTGTTGGGTGCCAGAAGGTGCAGCCTGCCTTGTGTCTACACAGGGAGACCAGGGTTCCCAATTAACAGAAGTGGGAAGTTATCCTCCAAGCTGCTCTGCCAACTCATCTTGTGGGGCATGACCTTGAGTACTGGGCAAGGCTAATGGGGAAGGGCAGTGTTTTCTTCCCAGACCCACTTTCCCCTGGAAGGCCCCTGCACTGATATTGTCTCTAGGCCCTGCTTCCAAACCTGGGTGTGTTTCCACAGCCCTCCTTGGACTCACTCCCACCTGCATGCATTATCCCTGTCTGAAAGTGGCTGCTCCTCCAGCCTGGGTGATCAGAGACCAGACAGGTCAGGGAGCCAGATTTGGCTCTGGAATGGTAATCCTCACTCCACCACCGGACCTACAGTCCCAAGGAACAGTTCTGTAGCCCCAGCCTGTCTCCCCCTCCAGGCTATTTGAGGGAACTGCAGCATAAATCCTTCCTGAGAGGTTAGGGTCATTCTGTTAAACTGTCCACCCCATCGGCCTTAGAGGGGACTTGAAACTCCACTTTCCTTATAATTACCCACCTTGGCTATGTCTACCTCTGACTTAAATGGCAGCCTTTTTGCAGGACCAACTCTTTTGCCACCTAATTACCCTCATTGTGGGTGCCTCACTGCTTCCACACCAGCCTCCTCTCAGCTCTCTAAAGACTGGTTCTTGCCTTCTCCTGGCAAAGGCGTCAGCCAGCTCATTATGGTTATTAACACCATACACTCAATCCCTGGGTTTTTGTTCCTTGCTGAGGGGGATAGGAGTCCCCTCAGGAGGTGACCAGAAGGCAGGGATGGCAGTCAGTTCTGGGACTGGGAGGTGTATAATTGGGGCTTGAAAGCAGGGCACAGCTAGTGTAACCCACGCTGCTTAACTGCCTGATAAGACTTCCTGGTGGTGGAAATGGGGCTGGGAGCTGCTGTTTTTCTTCCATGTCCTGTCATCTCTCTCACTCACTGCCATCCCATCTTGGGCCCTCAGCCCTTCAGTTGCAGAGCATCGTGAGTAGACATCTTCCCTACTTAGACGTGGCCTGCAGCACGGGCCTCATCCCCACCCCCATCCCCGCCAGGCTCCAGTCAGTGTGCATGTTAGTTAACAAGCCCCCTCCTACCTCCCTCCTGGATATCTACATGGAACAACCTTCTCTGATCCTGCCTCTGCCAAGTTGTCTAGAAGCAACCTTGTCCTCTTCTCGAGTCTTGTGGTACTTTATCTGCACTTTTCTGATTCTCACGTCCCTGACTTCTTTGTAAGCCCTGCAAGGCAGGAGGCTTATATAGTGAAAAGAGCTCTAGGGTAGCCAGTGTCCAGTGTGGTGGACGGCCCCACCTCCCAAGCATAATCTGGAAGAATCTCGAACATTTTTTTTATTGGTTGAGAAAGGGAGAGAGAGAAACATCCATATGAATTGGCTGCCTCCTGCACACTCTCTACAGGGGATTAAGCCCACAACCCAGGCATTTGCCCTGACCAGGAATCTAACAGGCAACTTTTTGGTATACAGGATGATGCCCAACTCACTGAGCCACCTGGGCCAGGAAAAATCTCAAATATTTTAGCTTCTTGGCCCTTCCTCTCAGACTGCTATTTCAGAACTTTTGAGGCGGTTGGGCCAGGAACCTCAATTTTATGCAAACTCTAGGAGGTCTTTATGTGGTCACCACTAAGTATATGGGATGGGCACTGACCACTGTAAACCAAGACAACTCCTGCTTGTCAGGGTTGCTTCAAGGATCCCATGAAGTAGCAAACACCCAAGATAGAGCTAGCACAGTGCTTCACATATAGAACCACTGGGAGGAATTAGTCCAACAGCACAGTGATGTTCAGGGCCACACTCTTTGTAGTAGTGAAAATCTAAACCACCTAATTATCTAACAGTTGAATACATTTCACAGTACATTCACCCTCAGGTTTATCCAGCTATTAAAGGTGATATAAGAAAATACATTCAGCCCGGTTGGTGTGGCTCAGTATTGAGATCGACCCATGCACCAAGAGGTCGCCGGTTCGATTCCTGGTCAGGGCACATGCCCAGGTTGTGGGCCCGATCCCCAGTGCGGGGCATGCAGGAGGCAGCCAATCGATGTTCTCTCTCATCGATGTTTCTATCTCTCTCTCCCTCTCCCTTCCCCTCTCTCTAAAATCAATAAAGAAAAAAAAAATACATTCACACTTATAGTATGAATCACATGTGGTAGCTAATCTCCAAAGTTGGCTCTCAAAGATCCAGGCCTCCTGGTACTCAGGCCTTGTGACTTGCTTCCATTATGATGTGGCAGAAGTGATGCTGTGCCAGTTCTGAGCTTAAACATAATGCCATGCAGCTATTACCCTTGCACTTTTGGGAATCTACTGCCCACCCTGCAGTAGAGGCCCCATGAAGAGTGAGATCTGAGACTTTATGGAGAAGCCCAGGTGTCCCAGCACCCCCCAAACACCAGATATGTGCCTGAGCCATCATCTTGAATGTGCCAGGCCAGCCAGGCCCTTGAAACTGGAGGAGCAGCACCTTCCAGCGGAACCTGGTCAACCTGCAGAATCATGAGACATACATACTAAAATGGCTTAAAAGCAACCAAGTTAGGTGTATGTGTGTGTTACACAGTAACAGATAACCAGAACACACTGCAAAATGGCATGTGAAGCATTATCTCTACTTATGAAATATGCAAAATTAAGAGGACAAATACTATTTATTACCAGTGTTTATTTTCTGCTTTATTTTCCCCTATGTTTTAGGTTTTAAACAATGAATATGTATTACTTTTGAAAGAAAACAATGTCATATTTGACTATAAAATTCATTTGTATTAGTTTCACTGGGCATAGTAGCTCCACCTCCACCTGCTCTTTCACCCTTCAAGGGAAAGCCATCACCTATTGCCAGATGTTCTCTCAGGTATGGAGCTCTCAGTTTCCACTTCAGAGGCCACCATGGCTCTGGGGAGCAGACGGCACCCAACACTAAAAGGAACCAGGTCTCCCTTTAATTCCCCACATTTGTCCTAAGCCTAACTAGTACAATAAAGTCTCTTTCAGGTCACTGAGGAACACAGACATAAAGCCACCTTCCCTCACGATAGGACTTTGTCCAAAGCCTTGTCGCAGCAGTTGGCATTTCGGTTCTTTCTACCCCCATCCCAACTTTCCTCACAATACCGGCTATGGGATGTCACAATCATTTGAATATTATGGCTCCATCAGAAGAGGACAAACTTCAGAGAGGGAGAGAGGTCAGCCAAGGCAGCCCCAGTGTAGAAGACAGTACTGTTTGCTTAGCCAGAAAATACCACACAGAAAGAACGAGGGACAGAAAACAGTGGCCTGGCCTCAGGCACTGAGCTATTACCCCATGCGGGTGAAAGGACACTGTGGAATCGGGCCTGAGCTGACCCTGCTTTAATTTCCTCACTGAGGGATGCAATGGTGCAAAGCATAGGGCTGGGAGGAGCAGTTACTGATATTTTAGATATTCTTGAAGCTACTGATGAAATCACCTTGCTTCAGTCTAATATTTAAATAACATCTAGTTCTGATTTTGATGAAAGAGATGTCAGATACTCTAAAATCAGCTCTAATGGGGAAGAAAGCACAATATTTATGGAAGAGATCTTGCAAAAGAAAATCAAAGCCTGCTTTTATTGAGGCACCGGTAGACTGACCCACAATTTGGAAGGAATGGTAATGTTAATACAATATTCACCATCAAAACAAATCGAAACAGAAAGATACCTGAAATCACTTTAAAGTGACATGATGTCTTAATAAGTTAAGGAAATTAATTTCTCACTAACTGCTGTCTCATTTCATGTTCTTTACAAAGTCTTCTCCTTTCTTGATTGAGGCCTTCAGCTCTGGAATGGCCTCGGCTATCATCTTCTCCTCGAAAGGGGAGATTTTGCCGATGCCTAGATTCTTCTCGATGCCCTTTTTCTAAAAGACAGAGAAGAGGCAGAAAAGTTTTACTACGAAGTTAGTTCCCATGAATGAGTTTATTATAGAAATCCCAACTTGTAAATTCCTCAGCTCTGCCTAAACTACCCACAACCGTGGCTCTGGGCAGCTGCTGCAAATACCCAGAGTTCAGGCTCAGTCAGACAGTCCTAGGCTGGGCTCTGTCACTATGCATATACCCTGGACAATGGTTTCCACGCCAAGTTTGCTTCCTTATCTATAAAATGAGTGTACCATCCACCTCAAGGGAGGCTGTGAATACACGTGGGAGACTTGACACATCAACTACTCAATAATTACTAGCACTTAAAGTTATTCTCCCTGACATAGAGTATACTTTTGGGTTCTAGTCTCTTTCAAACCAAGTTGGCAAAGGACCAAAGAAACATTTTAATATCCACTTGAACCCAATGTAATTAAGTAGGTGAACGTCTGACAACAGGAAAACGTCTCACTCACTGTCCATCTCCTTGGAAAGTCCTTCCTAGCTCGAACAATCAGCCTTGTGTGCTCCTTTTCTACAGGTCTCGCCACTCTGTGCACACACCTGTGCTGAACTCGGTATTGAATTAATCTGTTATCAGTCTCTCCACTGCACAGAGCCCCTGAGGCCTGGGGCCATGTCTTATTGATCTTTAAACATTGTGTCATCTGTGGGAAGGGCCTCTAAGTGGCCCAGCAAGTCACTAAACTGTTTCTTTCTAGGAATGAGAAAAAGGCCACCACACATTTGCCTGATTTCAGTAGTTCCAACCTAAGAAATGGAAACCTTGGCTTGATGGTTTGTGAATGAGACCCAGGAGTTTTGACTCAAGAGTCAACCGGACCAAAAAACAGCCTGGCTGAAGCCAGCAACGCGACCAAATGGGCTCCGTCCTAGACACCAGTTTCAAGGGAACAATCGGTAGCACATTCCAAGAAGGAAAACCAGTGGGGTGAGGAGCAAGGAACCAGGACTGCCTGAACTGGGACATGTAACAGCTGTGCACCATCTCCAGACTTTCTTGGGGGAAGAATTAGGCTTGGCAGGCCCTGAGGTCAGAACAAGAATCAACAAGTATAAGTTACAGGGAAACGGACTGCAGGCTGGTGCGGGGAAGCCTCTTCTTTGAGAGTTGTCCATGGGCTGCTTTGAGATGGAATGAGGGTCTTATCAGGAAGCAAACCCAGGCAGCTATGATGACCAGAATGGGCAATGAAATCCTGTGCCAGGAGGTGCCAACCTCCCTGCTCTTAATTCTGTGATGCACTTCCACCCTCATAAACCTAAGCACATGCCAGGCAGTGAGATGTAGTGACAGCACAGACAAACTCTGAATTATGAAGCAACCGGACAGGGCAGAGCTCCTGAGTCTCAACTAGAGACTCTCCTCCCACAGTCAAGAAACCTAGCCTCTAGGATACATACCCCCAGCAGCAATGGTGTGGAGAAATAGGTACAGTCTGTTTCTTGGGATTTAACAAAGGAACATTCAACAACTCCTTCCTTTCCGTTGATGGCATCCACAAGGGAAAAGACAAACCGGGCTCCAGCATATGCCATGGACAGGGTGGCAGAGCCTAGGGGGACACAGAAAGGTTAGCTAAACTAGCACGGAGACCGTAAGATCCAGGTGAGCCTGCCCCGCCAGCTAAATAAAACATCTGTAAAATCTCTAGCTTTAGTTATCAAGAATTTAGGTCAGCAGTCCTCAATTCACAAACTCATGAATGGCATGAAATAGCTTTGCCAACCTCAAACACTACTCCACCAAGCAAGGTGAGCTGCCCTCTGATACAGGGTTTTTATCAAATAAACATACAGGAAACTTAGAAAAAGGTTTCCTCTTTGCAATCTTAAACTGTGAACTCTTAACAGCGCCTCTGGCATCAGCAACCCACCCACAAACTGCCTCTGAGAACCGACCTGCTCCAGCTTTAGCCTTGACCACCTCTGTGCCGGCCTCCTGGATCCGTCCAGTGAGGGCTGTCAGCTGGTCCTGGGGAAAGTCCACCTTGGGAGCGCACTGCAAGCCAAAGTCACAGGGTCCTGTGAGCAGGTTCTGGTCCATCACCAATGCCAGAACTCCTCACCCTAGTAACAGAGGGCCCCCCACATCACCACTACACAGGAAACCAAGAGCCTTTCTTTAAAGAAAAAGTCAACTTTGTTGGGAGGTATAGTGAATTCCCTACTCATTTTAAAGAACTTCATATTTTGGACTAAATTTAGACTTAAAGAAAAGTTTTAAAAACCGTACAAAGATTTCCCTCATCTGGCTTTCCCTCATTTTAACATCTTACATAACCACAGTGCAAATACGAAGAATAGGAGATGAGTATCAGTACATTATTCACTAAACTACAGACCTTATTTAAATTTCACTAATTTCCCCACTACTGCCCCTTTTCTGCTCCAGGTTCCTATTCAGGACCTCACTGGCAATAGACTAAGTCATTTCACCTTTGTCTATACTTCCCTTGTCTTTTGTGACACTTGTCAAGAGTATTGTCATTCATTTTGTAGAATGTCCCTCAGTTTGGATCTATAAGGTGTTTCCTCAGGATTTTGTGTAAGGTTATGCATTTTTGGCAAGAATAGCACAAATATTTTGTGTCCTCAGTGCATTGTACTTGGGGTCATGAGGTTGATTTGACATTCTCATTCTTAGTGCTGTTTACCTGGTATAGTCTAGTTTTTACACAAATCAGCTTTGCCTGCTCTGACCTCATCAGAAATTCATTAATGTTTCTACCAGCAGTTTTCACTGTGTGCTGGAGCTGGCTGCTTTGAGCAACTTCTGACCACACTCACTCCACACAGCTGTGGACCCTTGAACCGCTGGAGCCTGACCACAGCCCCACACCAGTCAAGAAACTCCCAGACAACTGGGGTAGGGCTGCATCCATAGCATAAATCTTTTCAAAATACAACAGATGGGTAGTTCTTTGAGTGCCTAAACCTCTTAAAAGTGCTCGGGATCTTAAGAGTTCCTGGCAGGTCACACACACACACCTGAGAGATCAGGGGAATGATGGTCTTCCCAGCATGGCCACCAATGACAGGAACATTGACTCGAGCTGGATCCAAACCCTGGTCAACAAAGTGTGAAGCTGATTAATTTTTAACATACACTTTTGAGTACAAAACATGTCATATCAACCCATACCACCAGTACTGGAAAAATCCACACAACTCAGAACAAAACAAGGAAATCAGAAAAGTGACTGACTTCCAGCCTTGCTCAGATCTGCCACGGCCCCACCCCATGGTCTAACATCAGTTTGAACACATGCAGTGAGGAGTAACTTGTCTTCTTGTGAAGTCACTATGAGGTCTTTCTTTTATAATGAGTTGAAAACTGCCTCCTTGTAGGCGCCCCCACATTGGTCCCCATCAGTCTATCATCTTCTCAGAATCAAAGAATGTCAGTCCTCTTTCCCACAGCTAATGTTATTTCCACGCACAAGCCCAGACTCGTGTGCCTGCACTTGTCACAGAGAACAAGTCAAGTTCTCTTTCCCTCATTTCAGAGTAAAATTCCAAACAATTCCAGGAAACCCAGGGGTGAGAAGTCTGTCAACTCAAACAGTGATCGGAACAGAAAAAACAAAACTGGGAAGGCTCAGAACACCCTGGCTCATTAGTGGGCTTGCTGAGAAAGGCTGGCTCACTTGTTAAACTGAGGTATATGGCCCCTGAGAATCTGTGAACCAGGTATTTCTTTTTTTTTTCATATCCTCACCCGACGACATTTTTCCATTTTTTGTTCAGATAGAGTAGGAGGGAGAGAGAGAGAGAGAGAAACATCGATGTGAAAGGGACACATCGAGTGGCTGCCTCCCCCACGACCAACCAGGGCTGGGGACAAATTGCAACCGAGGTACATGCCCCTAGTGGGAACCGAACCTGGGTCTCTCTGGACCACAGGCCGACGCTCTAACCACTGAGCCAAACCGGCCAAGGTGACCAGGTATTTCTTATGACAGTCAAAAAAAGAATCTGGTGGAAGTTATGGGATGGAGGTAAACAGAAACCCAGGGGAAGCTTGAACTTTTGATGCATCGAAGAAAAGAGAAAAGAAGAGAAGAGAAGAGGAGAGGAGAGAAAGCTTAGTCAAGACTGAAGCTGGCTGGTTTAAACCCGCAGGGGCCTGCTGTTTAGATTTCCCATGAAAACGTGAGATCTACTTCCCACCAAGGGGTGCGCTATTCAAAACATTTAAAACTCCTAAGTTATAATGACCTGTAAGTGCCTTGGTGTCTTCTACGCCCATAAATGAGCCAGGGATGGCCCAGAGAAGTTCAGAAAAGGGAGCTTGAAAGATACCTGATGTGGCTCTTACCTTCAGTTCTGCAACGAAAGTGTTGGCTCTGACAACGTCCAGGGTTGTCACCCCAAAGATCTTATTGGGGTTATACACTCCATGCTTCTTGAAAACTTCAGATGTAATTGGGATGGTGGAGTTAACCTAATAAATCCAAGAGACAGGCATAATTTGCCCCGCATTCTGAGAACACAGCCATGCTTCAAAAGGAACTGGTCATAGGGGTGGACTTGCTATTCTACCCGAGTGCCTCTTTCCCCCTCCACATAAACCAAGAAACCCTGCACCGCAGCAGGCGCTCTTCCCCTTGGTGGCCTCTGAGCCCAAAGCTCAAATATGCACAAGACCCCTGAACTATCAAGATGAAAATGTGGTGATGGTTCCACAGGGCATCTTTGACTCCAGCCAGAACTCACACCTGAATGGCCAGTCCTAACAAGACGGCATAGCACAGGGCTAAACTCTCCATGTGGTAACCCTGGGCAAGCTACTCCAGTTCCCTAAAACTTGGGTTCTTGACCTGTAAAGGGGGGAGAAAACTACCACATAAGGCTGTTGTGAAGATTAAGTGACTTAATATATAGCAAGTGCCTAACACTTTACCTGATTCAGAGAAACAATATAATAAAACCAAAATAAAACAACAAGATATGTATTAGGTACTAGTTAGTTAGCTCCTTGACAAAAGTAGCAACTATTTTCTACTTTTGGCCAACTGGCCCTGAGGAAGGGTGAGCAGGCCGGGAGGCAGGATTCTCTTCTCAGAGGCCACCGGCATAAGCCCGGGGTGTTTATCCACGGTCATGTTCTCCAGTCACTCAGATCTTTCTCAAACTCAGAGGCCAGGATCCAGAGCCAATCAGGAGGAGGAATGAAGAGAGCTGCTGTTAAATACAACCCAACGGCCTGCTAGGGCAGGTGTGGGAACCACTGCTGTCTTCTTAGAGAGGACACAGCACTCAGAGTTTCTAAATTGAAAAATAAGCTCCCTGTAAACACCAGTGAGCAGGATCTGGTGTGGCTGCATATGAGATACATGTATAAATTTGAGGCGAAAAGGAGCGTCAGGGAACCAGGAATTGCAAATCCTGGGTCGAACATAGTAAAAGGGGTGCACAGGTTACCACAATCATGGCTGGAAGAAGCCTAAAGAATGGACTTATTTTTCAGGTGGAGAAACTAAGATTCAGATAATGGAAGTGATTTGCCCAAAGGCATACAGTTAGTTGATGGAAACAACAGATTAAAACTCACTTAGTCCATGCCAGAAAGAATTCTTAGGAAATAAATGTAAGAACCTCTCAGTTCACCCAACTTACCGTTTCAGTATGTTAGTCTGAGTATTCTCTCTATAAGATATTAGCACACTTTTGCTAACTGTGGGCTTTCATACAGTATCAGCAGCCTACCTGACAGCAGCAGTACTCACCGGATTTGAAATGATGCAAATCATGGCCTCAGGGCAATGCTGGGCACAGGCAGCTGTCAGAGTGGCCACAATTGTGGCATTGGTGTTGAACAGGTCATCTCGTGTCATGCCTGAGAATGATCCAATTCAAGATGTTCACAAAGCACTGGACAAATTTCTAAATATGTACCAAGTGCTGTGTGTTAATTGTTGCAGGAAATTCAAACATAGTGAGACAGGATCCCTTTTTCAAGTTAATCTACCTTGTAGGGAAAACAATCCAGTGTGACAAGTGCCGAAACAGAGGTCTGTGGGAGTGGGGCAGGGGGAGGGGAATCAGGAAGAATTCCTAAGGTGGAGACAGGTGAGGTAGATGAAAAGGCATTCCAGAACAGGGGGAATGAAGACGACAAGTGGAGGCCTTAACCTTTATCCCACAGGCAATGTAGAGCTTAGGAATTTTTTCTGCAGTAGAGATCCGACTAGATCCATTTTTCACGGAAAACCACTTCCTCATTTGACTTGAGGGGAGATGCTAGGGAAGACTTTCAAATACACACCTGGTTTTCTTGGGACTCCGGCTGGAATAACCACCAAATCACAACCTTTCAGGCAGTCTGGCAGCTGCTCAGGTCCGAGGTAGCCTAGAAAAAAACCACACATGAGAGCAACCTTGTGACCTCAAGGGGCTAGCACATTTGTGGGGACAGAGCGCAGAGGACAGCAACACCTGTGTCCAATGCTGACCGCAGGCCCACCTGTGATGTGATACCTTTCCTTAAGGACTACCACCCTGACATTTCTGGCTACTTTCTTCCAGCTTCCACTTGCCCAGGCCCAGATTCAGAATGGATCAACCCTCCAGGTTTACACAAACCAAACCAAGTCATCTGCTTATCTTTACTCGTCAGCTCCCAGTTAGAAGAGTTGCTTATTCTACATCACGATCATCCTAACAAAAGCTCCATCTCAGGGTCAGACTAGAAGGCACACTGAAGGCCGTGAAAAACAACAACAACAAAAAAACCCTGTGCTGATAAAATATAACTCTAAGTATTAGTACCTATTTTGTTTATTCCTAGCATCGGAGGAAAATAAGGTCTATTTCCAAGGATTTCAGGAAAATTTGTTCCAATGACCAAAATCTGCTTTGATTTTGCGTTTTTGCTTATTTGAAGCAGCTTTCAGAAACTCAAATCTACAACACAAAAGAAAATGAGCCAACAAATTCAGAAGGACTATGGAAGGCTCATAAACATATGACTTGACAGTCAGCCTCCTGCGCTGTTTACACCTTTCTGGACAGTAATTTGGTACTTTACAGTAAAATTTAAAATGGTCACACCTAATTCTACTTTTAGGAAACAAGATATAAAGATGAGGATGTTTACCACAGCTTATATATTTATATTTATAGTAGAGAAAAACAGGAAAGAGCCCAATGGTAAACAGTATGGGAATAATAATAAGTAAGTGATAAATTATAGTATAGTTTTAACATGATTTCACCAAGAACTTGGTGAAATGGGAAATGTTGCTAAGATGTGAGGGTAAAATAAGCAGGACACATAATTATATGTAATTATGAACTACTTCTTGGATAACATATCTATATCTCCTGAATAGCAAGGCAGATTTTGCCATGCTTTGGAGAAACTGGCAAAGGTAACCCTGGGTGGAGAGTTGGCCCACGACATGGGAAGGAGACCTGCAATGACCAGGAAGAGCATTTCTTACTGACCCAAGTCCCCGCAGGAGATTCCCCCTTCCCCATCCTCATATTACTTTCCAAGTTAGAAAAAAATTTCAAATGGGAAGATCAGACCACCTTTATTTTTCTGAAAGACCCTGTTGTTTAAACTTTTATAGATTCAAGTCCAAAAAGTGCGACCATTTGTAAAAATCAATTCTAAACTGATCATGGAAATCCCAAGTCTCTGAACATCTAGTTTCATCTAAGGATCTTACCCTAAACTTGGATCCTAGTCTACTGAGGAGAAGAGATGTTAAGTTCTCCAGGGTCAGCATGCCCAGTACCTTTCACAGTTGCTCTGGTCTCAATGTGGCTCAGATCTGCGGCCACTCCGGGAGTATGAGCAATATCATAGAGGGTCAGGCGGCTCACCAAAGGGCTGTTCTTCAGGAGAAGCGAAAGGGGCTGCCCAATTCCTCCGGAAGCCCCGAGCACGGCTACTTTAGCATTGTTCTAAAAAGAGGCACAGAGAAAGATGGAATCAGCATTAAATGGACTCACATTAAAAGGATACTCACTGCAAAGTACTGCACTGGCTTCTTTTATTGCACAGGTGCCAAAGGAAGATAAAACTGTATTTCTACCAGTCCTAAGACCTAGTTCCTTTCTGAAATTTAGAGGCCTGCCTCAGGAAAATGGGGAAGGACTCATGTCTTTAGAGACTGTGACAGGGTCATATTTCAAACACTCTCTGAAAGATGAACAAGCTTCACTCATTCCGGTGGCTGGACTGGTAACAGCAGCCTTACTTTCAATCTGCAGTTTTAAAAACTATAAACAAACATTTATTGAGCACCTACCAACAGGCTAGGCATCACACATGGGACTGCAGTAATGAAGACCCCTGCCGTCCCTGGAGGGGACAAGTAAGGAGATGTGAGATGAACTGAAGGAAAAGAGACATGTACTGTGTGCAGGAGGGGTGGCAATCAAGTGTCTGGGGAAGAGGGAGCAGGATTAGGAGGAATGTATGTTTAAAAAGTTTCTTCTCTACCAGGTAAGTCAGATTTGCATGCAGCCTCAGACTCCTTATCCCATATCAGTTCCCAAACTTTGGTGTGTATCAGAATCACCTGCTGAGCTAAGAAAACAAACAAACAAACAAAAACAACAGAGAGCCAGGCTCCTTCAAGTAGGATCTACCAAGTTCCCCCAAGTGATTCTGACACCCACCAAAGTTTGAGAATCACTATTGCTCCACACCAACCTGAGCAAAACAAGCAGCAGTTGGCCTGGGCATATCAGCTGAGAACAGTTTAAAAAGTGACAGTTCAGTGGGGGTGGGGGGGGGGGTCCAAAGAAACTAGACTACCTCACTAACATCTGAAATGCCAGAACTAGAAGCATTTGAATCACTTTATTGGTCAGCAAACTGGAACTAAAGTCATAAAACCTGACTTTCAACAACCACTTCAGAGCTAAGTAGACCTAACTGGTTATCATATAATCCCATTCATTAAAAAAAAAACCCAAAACACAAAACTAAACAATCCAGCTTCACTGAGATGTTATTTCCTATACCATACAATTCACGTGTTTAAAATGTACAATCCAATGGATTTTAGTATATTCAGAGTTGTACAACTGTTACCCTATAAAGAAACCCTTACTTCCCATTTCCCTTCAAGCCCTGGCAACCACTAATGTACTTTTGTCTCCATGGACTTGCCTTTGCCTATTCTGGATATTTCACATAAGATGGCATCATACAACTTGTGGCCTTTTGGGTTGGCTTCTTTTACTGATCATGTTTTCAAAGTTAATTCATGTTGTTGTCAGCACCCCATTTCTTTTTATGGCTGAATAATATTCATCATATGGATAGACTTATTCTAAGTCTTGTCCTAGAGCTCACTCCCACTATAGAAAAGGCATTCTTCTCTAGGTCTCAGTCAAGGTCTAACCAAAATTCCAGCCAATCTCAGTGATGGAGTTTCTAATCTAAACTCACAAATGAGAAGGAAGCCTATTCCTGGCCAGCTGGCTGGCTGGCAGGCAGGCAGGCAGCTGCCAGGAAGTTATACAAACAAAAAAGACAGCAGATTCGAGAACTCAAAGCAGCTGTCCACTCTGATCCTTACACTACTACTGCACATTGTATTCTATAGCAACTGATGCTGGTATTGTGCTTCTGTTATCAAAAACAAAATTCAAACCAAACAAATCCAAACCAAAATAACCCCACACAGTGCAATCTGCTTAAGGAGTGAAAACTCTAAAAGCATATACTACAACTAAGATTTGAATTGAAAAAAAAAAATCCTCACCCGAGGATATGCTTTTCATTGATTCTAGACATGGGGGAAGGGAGAGGGCGGAGAGAGAGAGAAACATGGATCAGTTGCCTCCCATACCAGGGATTGAACCCCAAACCTGGGTATGTGTCCTGACCGGGAATTGAACCAGCAACCTTTTGGTGCATGGGATGACACTAACCACTGTGCAACATCAGCCAGGGCTTGAACTGTTCTAAGTTGATGCTTTGAAGGTGAACTCTTGCCCTGGCCAGTTTGGCTCAGCAGTTAGTGTCGGCCCGCAGTCCAGAGAGACCCGGGTTCAGTTCCCAATAAGGGCGTGTATCTCGGTTGCAGTATGTCCCTGGCCCCTGTTGGGGTTGTGTGGGTGGCAGCCAGTTGATGTGTCTCACATCGATGTTTCTCTCTCTCCCTCTCTCTCCATCTGAAGATGAATGCAAAAATGTCCTCGAGTGAGGATAAAAAAAAAAGGTGAACTCTTCACAGAAAACCAATCAGACCAACTCAGAACCTAAGGTCTGGCAATCATATCCACTTCCAGATCTTCAATTATCACTCCCACATCTTTTCCCTAAACCTAGGGACTCTCAAATTCCAACTCCACATTCCCAGTTGTGTTAGGCATTCCACTGGTCCTACAAACCCAATTATCTAAATAAATTTATCCTCTCTACCTCTCCCATCCCAAACGGTACCTGTGTCCTCCCAAATTCAAACCTTTGGAACCAACTTCTGCCTCTTCCCTTATTAGAGACACCCAGTTAGGACATGAAGGACTCTCAAACATCTTCCAATTATCTAACTTAGGTCCTCAGCGCCACCTCCAAACCATCCTTCATAAAATTCAAAGTTTTAATCATTTCTTTGTTCAAAAACCTTCTGAAGTTCCTCATGCCCAAATTACTCAACCTGGCTTCCAAAGCTGACCAGGGAAGTGGTCCCAACGTGGGGAGCACAAGACAATTTCACTGGGGTGCAGGATAAAAATGCCAAAATTTGTTGTTTTTATTTTTATATGATAAAGAATTAAACTCTAGCAAGATGCCCTCACTGGGGTCCTTAAGTCCATCAGTCCTATATAATACACAAGATGAACACAACATAGGAGGGAAGAGGAGAGTGACCTCCTCATTCATTCTGTTGCTTTCAGTGTGCTGAGGTGGTTATTGTTTGTATATTACAAAATTTCATCAACTTTGTTAATATTTATAAAAACACAGCTTAAGTGGTGGAAGCTTTACAGTGAGGTGAGACTCTTTGGTACTGCAGAGGTTAGCTCATGATCTCTTTGGAAAAGAGCTGTCTCCAAACTCGCTGACCTTTTCCAGGTTGAGGAGTGGTTGTCAACAGTACACCTGCTTAGCAACTGTTTTGAAAATGGACATAACAGCAACACTTTATTCATTTACACGTTTGCTTTTTAAAGTCTGTTACAGTTTGTTTTTAAATTTCTATATTTTTGTTTGTGTTGTAACATATGTACTAGCACATATCTGTAGAAATAAATATATTGAGGTTGCTGTGCTCAACACATTTTTACTGTAAAGGATACAGGATCCAGTCTCTAGACCAATGTAAAATTTGGCTTAAGCTCATCTTTCTGACATACTACCTTCTCAACATCCCTACTTGTACGTGTAATAGATATTTTAAACTCAACATATCTAAAACTGAGCTCCTGATATCTTCTGTCTGCCCCAAACTGCTCTCTTCCCAGCAGTCTTTTCCCATCTCAGCAAACTGCAAAACCATGGTGTCCTCCATGTTCCTCTTTCTCTTGGTACCTCTCACCCAATCATCTGTCAGTAAATCCCACTGTCTTACCTTTAGTCAGTTCCCTTCTCTCACTCCTCAGCATCAATTGTCATCACCTCCACTTGTCTTGACTCATTTTTGCGTGATCTCAAGTGCTACTTCTCACCCGTGCTACTTCTCACCCATCTTGGTATCCCCTGCAACACCCACCCCAGTTCTTGGCAAGCAGAAGTACTCAATATACTTTATTTTTAAAATGAATTAAATGCACATAAAAGTGATCTGAAGGACAGAAACTAAATAAGAAATGTGGAATCTCCTTCAATAATCACCTCCCTTTTGGTTGTGGCAATGTGGGCATCTCCTGGGTTCTGGTTTTGGTTGTATTTATAATCACCTGGGGCACTTGGTAAAAATATAGAGGCCCAGGTCTTACCCTCTTTCAAGAATCTGGGCCTCTGTTCTGGTGATTCTGCCACACACCAGAGTTTGAGAACCAATATCCTAGAAAAAATAGCTAAAAATAGCTTAGGCTTTAGTAGTCCCGGGCCAAGTAATGCTCTATTACAACACCTAGGGGCAGGCCCAGTCCAATACAGCATAAGGACCTTAAAAAGGTCCTTAAGAGGAAGCAGTCTTCAGGATCTTGAAGGCTTGATTATCCAAAAGCCATTGATAGTTGTCAGGAGATCTGAATTTTAATCCTCTGGCCAAATGACCGCGTAACTTAGAGCCAGTTCTCTACCCTCGGTACCACGCCTGTCTATACCATGGAGTTAATAATTACACATTATTTGTACGGATGCTGCAAGAACAAGGTTATTCACTCAAAGTTTCATAAAAACATAAATTACTTTCGGCCCTAGAGCCCTGGTTTCTCAACCTTGTAGGAGTGCAGTCCAAGAGCAGGCCCTGTGGGGGGCCCAGGGGACGAGCTGGGGGAGTTGGAGAAGTGCACGGGTTCTGGAGTTGAGCTACCTCCCTCTCTCTCTCCCGCACTTCCCGCCGGGTATCAGGGCCGG
This sequence comes from Tadarida brasiliensis, assembly GCA_030848825.1. NCBI lineage: Eukaryota > Metazoa > Chordata > Mammalia > Chiroptera > Molossidae > Tadarida > Tadarida brasiliensis. The sequence goes on along the minus strand of CM061258.1, from coordinate 104,176,513 downwards.
CCTAGGGTGTCACAGCCGCCGGCCAAAACCCGGCTGCACTACGGTGCAGGCCGGCCCCCGAATCCGGGCTGCTCACGAGCCAGGAACGCACGTGACCCACGCCGGGGGCTTCCGCCTGCAGCCAGCCCCTCGTCGGGCCTACCTGGGCCGAGGTGCTGAAGCTGCGGCGGAGAGCGGCGCCGGCAGGACGAGCGAGGGCGGAGAGCATGGCTGAGGCGGGCGGGGCGCGGACCAGCAAGCGAAAGAGCTGGCGGCGGATAAGTGACTCCAACGACCTCCACACTGTTCAGAGCCTCCTAACTCAGCTCCGCTTGGCCTCGCGAGAGGTGCCGAGCTTCCGGTCCCGCCCCATATCCCAGATCTCGCGGTATCACGGCCACCCCGGCGGTCGCGGAGGAAGGCGGAGAGATGCTCTCGGCCCAGTGGGAGTGCAGGCTGAGGCTGGGTCCTAGAGCGCGTCGAATTCTGTGCAGCGGGTCGGGGAGACGCTGTCGGAGTCGGGGGGAGAAACTCTCACTCCCAAGAGGTGGAAGAAAACAGGGTTTAGGCTGGAAGAGACTTACAGGAGCCATTTCCCAGGTGGGGCTCCAGACACAGGCTCTGACTGGGAGACCGGCCAAGATTGCGCAGCAGGCCCGGCGAACTGGGTGCTGTCCGAGCCCCCGACCTAAGCCAAACCCACTCCTTCTCCCCCTGGAAGTAGAAGGGGGCTCCGAGCTCTGGAAAGCCCAGGAAAGGAAAGGGGGAGGGGAGGGGAGGTTGAGAGCCCCAGGGATGGGATAGGAGGGTGGATGCTCCTCTAATCTGTCACTCCCATACAACCCCAGCTCACACACGTACCGCCCACCCGCCGTCCCTCCAGGTGCCTCCATTGAGACCCCACGCTGAGAATGGTTGACTGAGCACTGACTTAGCACTAGGCACCGTTCAACAAGTTTTACAGGACAACAGCCCTGTGTTACAGAGGAAGAAACGTATCTAGGTAACTTATTTGGTGACCCAGCCCCTACTCGCCAGGTCTGTCCAGCAATGCTGGGAACACGGCTGTATTGTTTCTGCTCTAGGGGTGAAGAAACTGGCTGCAGTTAAAGGGTTTTATTCAGAGTTTACTCAGACAGAAAGTAACGATGTGGTTCCTACTCAAAAAGAGTTGATCATTTAAATTTATAAATTACATTTAAGCTTCACTCCCCCACCCCAGTATTTTTTGGGCATACAGAGAATCCTTGCCGTTAAAAAGTTCAGAGTCAAGTGGAACAGATAAATGTGCTGGAGGTTGTTGCCTGGAGAAAGGAATGCACAATCCCAGTGTGGGGTGGGGATCTGTGACTAAGCTTGCTTGGTAACAGTGGTTAGTTAGGAAAGCAAGGGTGAAAAGAACAGTTAGCATGACTGCTAAAGACAAAGGAGCGATTAGTGACTGGCTTACTACTTTGTCCCTCCCTTCTACTTGTTTATTGAGCTACCAAGATGTGCCAGCCCAATGTTGGAGCTGGGTGTTCAACTGTGAACAAGATCCACACATTTTCTGCCTTCAAGACACTCAGCATCTAGTGCAAAAGAGAGGTAAATTGCAAGCAGCGTGATGTGGGCGACACTAGGAGAATTATGAGGTACTATAGGGACACAGAGGAGGTGTATCTAACCCAGATTTAGGGTATGGGTAGGGGCCATGTGAGAAATGACCTCTAGAGGATGAAACATCTAAGCTGAGAGACATACAGGAAGAGTAGAGGCTATTCTGTGGGCCCATTCAGCTACAGAGGAGGGAGAGATCCTTGCCTGGGCAATGGAATTCTCAAAGGAGGGGATGATAGGAGCTGGGCCTTTTACAATGGAAAATTTTTGTTGTTGTTGTTGTTAATCCTCTCCCAAGGATATTTTTTCATTGATTTTTAGAAAGAATGGAAGGGAGGGAGGGGGAGAGAGAGAAACATCAATGTGAGAGAGACTCATCCATTGGTTGCCTCCCGCACAACCCCTCTGGGTTGGGGATCGAACTTGCAACCCAGATACGTGCCCTTGACTGGGAATGGAACCCTCAACCCTTTGGTCCGAAGGCCAGTGCTCTAACTGTTGAGCCCAACCGGTCAGGGCTACAGTGGAAAGTGTTTAAAGGAAAAAGGAGAAAAGAGCCCTAAGAAAAAAACCCTGGTGGTAGGAAAGTCTAGGCCTATATTCAGGGGCCAGTGAATAGATCATTTCTGCTGGAATGGGGGCATGAGAATGAGCAATGTCCTTTGTCTTGCCACTGATCATGTCCTCTGATTAATTATTTACCCCCTCTATCTTACAACTAGAATTTTGAGCACCTTGGGATTGGGCGTGTCTTTCATCTCTGTGTCTTTACTGTTCAGCACTGACCAGGCTGAGAGTGATGCTTTGAATTTGGGGAGTTGAATGGTTTTAGATAAAGCTGGAAGAAGCAGGTTGGGAAAACCAGATTGTGCAGGAACTATGAACATTAGCTGAGAAGTTTGTCTTTTATTACTTGGGAAGCAAGTGTTTATCAAAGGCTTTTATGCTGCCACCACAACTGTGAAGATTAGACTGACCTGGGCATACATGCTATGGATTCCAAGGGAAAAATGTGGGTGGCAAGGGAATTGTGTAGGAGGTTATCTTATGAGATGGTAAAGATCTGAGTGATGATGGTGTTCATAGAAATGGAAAGTGTGGAGTCAAAGAGGGAACGGTTTTAAGGGTTTAAGAAATGAATAAAAAGGATGTGGAAAATCAGCCTGAGAGAATTATATATGTATAGAAAAGGAATTCAGGGGTTGTGTGGAAGGAGAGCTAGCTGGAGAAAAAATAAAGAGCTCCTTTTCAGATGGGCTGAATTGGAAGTGATGGTGAGTTGTCCATACAGAAATATCAGTGGACAAATGGGGAGTTATTTCCAAGAAGAAATGTGGGATTGAAACTCAGAAGAGAGGCCAGGCCTGGTCATTCCTAGAGAAGGGAAAGTTGAGGCCATGAGAGAGAAGCTAGGATCACAGATTCTCAGGCTCTCTCCTACAAATGGAGCTAGATTTGCTCCCCATCCCTGCCAAGTTAACCCTGTCAGCATCTCCATAACAGCTCACTACCTCCCAAGTCCTTTACTGGGGCCACCCAAAACAACTTGACAGCAAAGCCGCCCTTACAGTCAGCTCTTATCTGCTTTCCTTTAAACCCCAAGATTGTTCCTAGCAGTCTTTACAGCTGCTGTGTAGCAAGCTTTGACTGTGCCAGGTGCCGTGTTCTGCATTGCATGTGTAAGTATTACACTGAATGCAGGGCTGTATTCAAGAAGCCTAGTGCAGTCATAAAACAGCTTTATGTCTTCATCCCCACTCTTTCTTGAAATCTTTGGTTGCCCTTGGATGATATCAAGTCATCAGGACAGACTTATTGCAATAGCCTAAATGTCCAGTTCACATTAATAGTCAAAACTCTGAACTTAATTCAAAGTTAAAGCGACTCTCCTCTAGCTTTAGTTAGGTTCCCACCTTTGGAGAGGATGGTGGTTGACTTCTGTATTTCTCCATCTTGCTTACTCATCTTCCCTCCACCCCCACACTATGCAGATTGAGGCTTCAGAGCCCTCAGTGTTGGTGGAGAGGCTTGTAAGAGTAGAGATAGGGGCAGGATAGGTCCCTTTGTCATCTGGCATTAGTATTCTCTGAGCTTGATGAGAGTTTATCTGACTCTTTCCTCCATGCAGTGCTTTTGTGTGTCTCTCTTACCTGTAGTTCCCTTGACCTAGGGGTTATACTTATCTTGCTGCTTTCAGTTCTCCCTCAGTCCCTGGTTTCTGGAATCCCCCACTACCTGAAATTGGTCCCTTGTCCCTCCAAGTGACCCCTCTTGGGCAAAGTCCATTTAAGATGGCTTCTAGTTGGCCCTCTCTTCTGCCTGGCCCACATCTGGTCTGTAGGAAACAAATGCATCTTTTGCCTCAACAAGTTCTGGGAGTGCAGACCATTTCAAATGCAGCTGCCTCTCCTTGCTTTGTTAACAGCATCAGACTTTTCCAGGTGGGTGCCCAGCACCAGCCTCTGTGCCTGGACAAGCTTCAGAGGGCACAGGCCAAGCTATTCTAGGGGTTTTCTTTCTGGTTTCGTGAATTGTTTCAAGGAAGCTGAGACTTGGAATGTTTGAAAAAAGAAAGAAGGATGCTAATGGAGGGGGAGGACTTTGAGGTGCTGAAAGGAGGGGGCTAAGGGGAGAGGTGGAGGGGGAAGGATTAGGTAGGAGAGGATGAGGTCAGAGGATGCTTATCTCTCTGACTGGGAGAAAGCTGGAAGGGCAGCCAGGAGGCAGTTGGTGGGGGAGGGCCTTTCATACCCAGTGACCTTAACCTTCCTAGGTAGGAACTAGAAACTTATAGAGAAGTTGCTCCTTGGGGACCCAAGGAGGGTGAGGAGGTTTGGATAAGAGTTGTAGGTCTTGGGGAAATGCTGGGCAAATGAGGAATGATGAGAAAAGGATTAGCAGGTGGCTTTGGGGGCCAGGCTGAAGTTTTATAGTGTGTACTTTTCTGTGTACCCAAGTCCTCTTCATTTCCTATGCCCAGATCCCACACCAAGATCATGGACATATAGGTGGTGCCACACACACAGACTCACATCCATATACACACCTCTGTATTTATGTCTTTGAACACATAAACACATGGATCTACACAGGGGATTTAATTAATTCATTTATTTTTTTAATCCTCACCTGAGGATATTTTTCCATTTATCTTCAGATAGAGCAGGAGGGAGGAAGAGGGGAAGAGAGAGAGAGAAGCATCAATGTGAGAGAGACACATCGATTGGTTGCTACCTGCACGACCCCAACTGGGGCCCTGGACAAACTGCAACCGAGGTACATGCCCTTGGACGGAATCGAAGCCGGGACTCTGGTCCGCCGGCCAACGCTCTAACTGCTGAGCCAAACTGGCCAGGGCACAGGGGATTTATTTTTATTTTTTATTGCCATATAGTGTACATACAATACAGTATACCAATTTTAAGTGTTCAGTTGGTTGGTTTTGATGATTTATACTCTTGTAACATCCACCCCAAACAAGCTATAGAACATTTTCATTCCAGACGGTTTCCTTATAATTCATCAGTCCCCCAAGATAGCTACTTTCTGATTGCTATCACCATAGATTTATTTGGCCTGTTCTTCATTGTATATATATGTGTGTGTGTGTGTGTGTGTGTGTGTGTGTGTGTGTGTGTGTATATATTTTTTTATCCTCACCCAAGGACATTTTTGCATTTATCTTCAGGTAGAGCAGGAAGGAGAGAGGAGGGAAGAGAGAGAGAGAGACATATCGACTAGTTGCCACCCACACAACCCCAACCGGGGCCGGGGACAAACTGCAACCGAGGTACGTGCCCTTAGTAGGAACTGAACCCGGGTCTCTCTGGTCTGCGGGCTGACGCTCTAACCACCGAGCCAAACCAGCCAGGGCTTCATTGTGTATTTTTATACACAATATACAAATACATTGACACCCACCTTCCAAATGAACATAAGCCACACACATCCACATATACTGACCATTTTGTGCCTTAGGCTTAGACTGCAGTTATGAGCTATCAGATTTTTGCAATTAGGTACACATATTGTATCATAACCTACCTTCTCTTCAAACCTAAATCATACTTCAAGTGAAATATTTTAAGTCTTTCCTTCAGAACCTTGGAGCTAAAACAAAGAGTTAGAAAGGTGGTAATCATTTTACCTTGCACAAGAGTTTTCTTTATTTTCCTCTAGGAGCTCTAGGGTATTGGAAAATGGGGACATATATTTTAAAACAGCATCATATTTAATATGTTTTTTAAATTTTTGTTAGGGCCCTGGCCGGTTTGGCTCAGTGGTTAGAGCGTCAGCCCACAGACCAAAGTGTCCCGGGTTCGGTTCCCGCTAAGGACACGTACCTCAGTTGCAGTTTGTCCCCGGCCCCGGTTGGGGTCGTGTGGGTGGCAACCAGTTGGTGTGTCTCTCTCACATCGATGTTTCTCTCTCCCCCCCCCCCCGCTCTATCTGAAGATAAATGCATAAATGTCCTCGGGTGAGGATAAAAAAAAATAATTAAAAAAATAATAAATAAATAAAATTTTTGTTAGGGATGGAGGCAGAGGCAGAGATAGACAGGGACAGAGGCAGAGGCAGGGACAGAGGCAGAGGCAGGGACAGAGGAGGTAGAGACGGAGGCAGGGCAGAGAGAGACAGGCAGGGATGGAGGCAGAGGCAGGGACGGAGGTGGAGGCAGGGATGGAGGCAGGGCAGAGATAGAGCTTAATATGTTTTTTTTTAATTGAGTTTTTTAGAGAGAGAGGAAGGGAGAGAGAGAGATAGAAACATGGATGTGAGAGAAACATTGATCGGCCGCCGCCACTGGGGATTGAACCCGCAACCTGGGCATGTGCCCTGACCAGGAATCGAAGTGGGACCTCTCAGTCCATGAACGATGCTCAATCCACTGAGCCACACTGGCCAGGCATAAAACAGCACCATATTTAGATAGATAGCTTTAACTTTTATTTATTACTATTATTATTATTATTATTATTATTATTATTATTATTTATTAATCCTCACCCGAGGACATTTTTTGCATTTATCTTCAGATAGAGCAGGAGGGAGAGAGGGAGGAAGAGAAAGAGAAACATCAATGTGAGAGAGACCTGCTTAAAGTTGAAAGGATTTACCTCTCAAAGGTTCATTCCAGCAGAACAACTATGAGGCAGTGGACTGGCAGCAACAGGAAGCTGCTGGCAAAGAGCTCCCAAGAGCTGAGAGTTGCTGATGGTGGCAGATGTAAGTCAGGAATAGAGCCCTCAGCCCTCCAGACCAGCCAGAGGTCAGGGAAGTGAGAGCAAAGCTGATTCCAGAGCCTAGTCAGGCCAAGGACCCATGTCAGAGGAGCAGAAGGTGGGGCCTAAGCCCACCAAGGAGTGCGGGAGAAGCAAGTGCTGGAGGCAGAGTTGGAGTGGGTGAGACCGGACAAGGTGGCCACAGCCTTTGGAAGACTGTGTTGCAGTTCACTGCCCTTATCTCCGACAGCTGACTTGCTGCATGGGTAGGCCTGTCAACCTCACAGGACCACTAGGTACCTCTCAGGTGCAGTGGGCCTAGATTTGGGGACATGGAAGTGAAGGCAAGATTGCAGACAAGGAACAAGGATGTGAGCAGCTGGGTCTAGACCTCAGGCCCATACCTGCTGCTTCTAAAGTACAGAGATACTGGCAATCACTAACAATAGGACCTGGTGCCCCTCTGAACCAAGAGATTTCAGAACTACTTCTGCAGCCTCTGAAACTCTGGGATACTGAGGCCTGAGACTATGACCTCTAGCTTTCAAGGTTCAGTTCACAAGAAAGTGTCAGGTTGGAATCAAGGAAAGACTGTACCAGACCCTCAGGCAACACCCGCTAGTCCCCATCACTTATAAACTTGGCCAGATCCTGCTATAGTATTTGGCCTGAGATTCTTTGAATGGCGCTTTCTGTCTATTGAACTTGTAGTCGTCACAGTTTCCTAGATGAAGTTAAAAAGAGAAAGATAGGGTAGGAATAAAGTAACTTTTGTTTTCTAAGCTCCTGCTCTATGCCAGGCTCAGTGCTGGGCAGTTTATGTCATTTATGTCAATGTAACATTCCTATAGCCTTTCTAGTGTGTATTACTGCCTCAATTTGCAAGTGAAGGTATTGATACCTGTCACTGTATTTAAGACTCGGTCATCTTGGCACAGCCTGTTTCCCACAGAGAATCGGGGTAGTGGGGTTGGCTGTGGAACCTGACTCACATCTGTGCAGTCGTCTGGTCCCTGCTCAGCCTGAGTCAGCCCCAAGTGAAGTTCATGTCCTGGCTTCTCCAGGAGCATTAAGTGATGCCTCTTTTCAACCAGAAGCCAATGCCTATCAATTGTGTCCACCCAGACTGACTGGGGATGAGCATCAGACTAAGATCTCAGTGTCCTGGAACTCCTGTGAGAAGGCTGGGGTCAGGCCCAGCCTCTGCCAGTGATGCCGTCAGAACAAAAGGCCTCAGGCTGGTCAGGCACATGAAGGCAGGAGAAAGGCTGGGTCCAGCCAGTTTCCCTTTCACTCTCAGGCTATAGCAACCCCTTCCCAACTGACTGCTTTCTTCAAATATAGACATGTGCTTTCACTGGAGCTGAGCTCGTCAGCCCCGCTGCAGGACTGCTGACTGGGAGAGAGAGAGCGCCATACACAAGCCCCCTGATTTAGAGTTGAGGTCATCACAGGGAGGGCGAAAAACTGTCCTACTAGTGGGTGTCTAGTGTGTAGGGACAAGGCCTGTGCTGGCACACTGCTCTCCTGACAGAGAGAGTTGGTGGCTTTGCTTGCCACCCAGAATGCTGTGTGGATTTCCCCGATGGGTCAGTTAATAGGAAGTTCAGTCTCTCACCCATCAAACCAGATCCCCAGAAGGTGCTCCCTCAGACCTCCGTTCACAGCTGCATGCTCCATCAGCCCTGCATGAACTATCGCACTAAACCTCCTGAAAGTCTTTTAGGAAGAACTGTGCTGTGCTGAAAGAGTCCAAAGGGGAATGTCTTAAACTTGCCATTTGACTCCTGTTGAAAACAAGACTTGGTAGAAATAATCAGTACAAATGAATCTCACAGTGGCCAGAAACCATGCTCGGTAAAATCTGACTGAGGAATAAAATCTTTATTGTAAAATTCACATGGAAAAAAGATGTGCTCTTGGGGAAAGTAATCTTGGCTAAAAAAAATGGAAAGTGAAAAAAATTGGAATTAGTTAACTATGAAATACAGAAAATCAATTAAGGACTTAAATTGACTTAATGGATTTCATCAAGGAAAATACTTTTGGCAAAAACTCAAAAATAGTTTAATGGTTTTATGTAAAAGTGCAATATCAAAATATTCTTAGGACTCAAACTGTGGAGCCAGAATATCTTAAACCCTGCAGAGTTCAGAGTAACGCTGAAAGGGATGTGAACACTCAGTCTTCCACCCACCCAGGCTAGTGGTGCCTCTGACCTCAGCTCACAGGGCTGTGTCATCTCTCAGAACCATGCTGTGAGGTTTAGGGACTGCTCTCATCCCTCCTGTACTTTACCAGTACATGAGGGGCAGTTCTTGCCTGACCAGGGAGAGTGCTGCCTTTTGGAAGGAGAGAAGTCTGAAGAAGTTGATCCCTGGGGCTGAGTTTTTACCTGGATGCCCAGAGACAACCCCTTGGCTAGTGAATGAAGAGATGGAGGTTGTAGGGGGGGAAAGCAGGTGGGAGCTTGAGGATGGGGTGTGAGTGATAGCCCAGACAGGTTAGGAGCCAGCTTTTAGGTTGATTTAACAATGTTGTGGGACTAGACCCAAAGCCTGTCCTCTCTCCCCCATACTTACCACCTCCAAAATGGCCTGGGGACAGGGCTCTCAAAGGCAGAGGACCTGACTCCAGGTGGGAGTGGGGAGATCCTTAGGAATCTACATGTGGCATCTACAGGTACGGCATCGGATCAAGCTGGCCCCATTGGTGAAGGCAGAAACAGTGACTAATTTATTAATTCAACCTATGCTTCTTGGGCAATATGTACCCAAACTCGTGGGGTGAGGATACAACAGTGAACAAAAAAGGCAAGGTCCCTGTCCTAATGAGCCATACATTCCAGTGGGAGGAGACTAATGATAAAGCCAGCAAACAAATGAGTGATAATGTCAGATAATAGCAAATGAGGTGAAGGCAAAAAACTTACATTTTGAAAAGATCACCCTGCCATGTGAAGATTAGACTGTAGGGGGAAAGCAAGAAGTCCATTTGGAAAGTATTGCATCATCAGGAGAGAGATGATAATATCTTGGTCTAGAATGTTAGCCCTGGAGATGGAGAGAAGTAGATGGATTTGGAATAAATATATTTAAGTAGTAGAGCTAACAGAGTGGTGTGAGGGGCAGAGGGAAATGGATTAGGGATGTGGACTTGTTTAACTAGGAAGATGATGGTGCTGTTTATTGAGACTGAGAAGACTAAAAGATAAACATGTATTGGAGGTATAGGCATGTGTGAATTAAAAGTCTTGTATTGGCTGTGTTATATTTGAGATGCTGATTAAGCATCCAAGTGAAGAGTTCAAGCAGGGGTACAGCTTGGGACTCATTGGTATACAGGGGTGAGATGAATCACCTAGATGCTAGATTTTAGAGTGGTGGTTCTCAACTAGTATTTTTAAAAATTAAGCAATAATTTTCAGCTTATTAGATGAAACAGACTTGCAACATAATGTGCATGAATGCAAAATAATCCATCTACAGCAAGTAATAAGGAAACTAGGCAAAGGGAAAAAAGCATACATTGGTAAAAAGATTCTCTCAAAAAAATCAAACCATTGAAAAAAAATGTTTTTTTTCTTTATTGATTTTAGAGAGAGAGGAAGGGAGAGGGAGAGAGAGTTAGAAACATCGATGAAAGAGAATATCGATTGGCCACCTCCTGCATTCCCCTCACTGAGGATTGGGCTCACAACCTGGGCATGTGCCCTGACCCGGAATCAAACTGGTAATCTCTTGGTGCATGGGTCGACGTTCAACCACTGAGCCACACTGGCCGGGTTCAAACCATTTTTATGAAGGACTTTACCAAGAACTGTTATATTTTCCCCATTCCATTAGAAGGAAGTCAACAAGAGCATCTAATACTTTCTGTTCATGTCAAATGTCAGATCAGAGTATCCTAACATAAAGCAAAAAGATTTTTAAAAAAGAGAGAAACAAAGAAATCCTTAACCCCCAAACCTTATAACAGTAACTAACTCCAGAGTTCAAATTCAAAAGAAGAGAAAGTGGCAATTGAAAAAGTTGGTGGTGGTAATCCTATGAATGGATTTTTGATATCTCTTCTTCTGGAGGACATCTGGAAAATCTTTTTGGTTGTTACAGCTGGATTGGGAGAGAGTTGCTACTGGCAACCACTGGGTGGAGGTCAGGGATGTTGCTAAACAACCTACAATGCACAAGTCAGCTCCCAGAGCAGAAGATTATTGGGCCCCAAATATCAGTGCTGCTGAGATTGAGAATGAGAGTATAGATAGAGAAGAAAGGTGACTGTGCCCAAGGGCATTCTTATGTGAAGCGAGAACCTCCTGCAAAGAAGGCAGCAGGAACAGTCTGCGAGGTAGGAGGGAAACCTGGAGAGAGAGAGAGAGAGAGAGAGAGAGTGTGTGTGTGTGTGTAGGGTGGGGTGGGGGTGGTAGTTCTGGAACTGGAGAGTGCTGGGGAAGGAGGAATGCTCAACTGGGTTAAATGCAGCTAAGAAAGTCCATTGTTTGAGCACTGAGAGAAGTGACTAATGGATTAGGCAAGATGGACATTGTTGATGACTTTGATAAGAACAGTTTCTGTGGTGTGATAGGGTTAGAAGATCCAGGGGAGAAGCTTGTGCCAATAGCCAACACTTACTGAGCAATTATTTCCTCTCTGCTCAGAATGCCTCACGTGTAACTTCATTAACCCACACACAACAAGCAGGTACTGGTACGCTCATTTTATAGAACTGGCAATGCTAATATTACCCCCATTTTACAGAGGTGCTAACTGAGGCACAGGCTAATTACTCCCCATAAGGCAGCCCACAGTAAGTGGCACAGCTGGGATTAGGATGTAGAGAGTTTGGAAGTGAGGAAGTAGAGGCAGTGAGTCACCACCACCCTTTTGAGAAGGCTTGCTGTAAAGGAGAACAAAGACGTACAGAGGATGTTTGTGTGCTAATAGAAATGATCCATGTAGAGGCTGAAATTGATGGAGGGGATGTTGAGAATGAAGTCCTTGAAGAGGTGAGAAGGATCCAGGGCCCACGTCGAGGGTTTGGCCTTTCCCTGGAGCATCATACTGGTAACTCTGAAGTGGACCCTAACTGTTTAGATCAAGATTACCTGCCTCAGGACTCAACTTCTCCACCTGTCCCTACTGGTGCTGGGCAGCTCCTTGCAGCCCTCACCTCTTGCTGAAAGGAGGCTTCGCTGCAGGGAGCTGCTGCACACGCTCAGCCCTTCCCCTTCAATGTCCTGCTCAGTGTCCCAGACAGTCGTGCTCAGGAACCAGTGTCAGCTCTGCAACCAGGAGCCAGAGTCCAAGCTGGCCAGGCCATTCTGTCAATACACATCAGCAATTCTCCACCCACCACATTTACCTTCATGATCCTTATGATAAGCACCCCCCCCACCCCGGGTCTTCACTCATTACTCTCTCCCTGCTGATGTCACACCAGGTTCCTTGAACTCTTTCAGGTATTGAATGTTCTTCCCTTCTTTTTTTCCTGCTAATCCTCATCTGAGGATATTTTTCCATTGATTTTTAGATAAAAATAGAAGGGAGGCAGAGAGGGGGAGAGAAAGAGAGGAAAACATCAATGTGAGAGAGACACAGTGACTGGTTGCCTCCCACATGACCCTGAACCGGGCCAGGGATTGAACCTGCAACCCAAGTAGTTGCCAGGGAATTGAACCCGTGACCCTTTGGTTCATGGGCCGACACTCTAACCACTGAGTCAAACCAGCTGTACTTGCCTTCTTTTTCGCCCTCTCTCCCTCTGGCTAAGTCTTGCCTAGCCTCCAGTCTCAGTTTAGCAGTCACATCTCAGACAGCCCTCCTCTGATCCCCCCAATTAGATTAGGCCCTCTCATTAGCTCCTCCTCCAACATGGGATGCTGACTCTATTATAGTGCTTTTCTTGTGTTTTTTGTTCAATGTCTGCAGTTATTTTCAATGCCTGGCATGTAGTAGGTGCTCAGTAATTATATGCTAAAAGAAATGAATTGGTGACTATTTTATAGCTTACTTGTTATTTACATAGTTGATTTGTTGTGTTCATTATTTTATTCTCCTCTACACACATTTCACTACAAAATATTATTTATTTTTATTTTTTCAATCCTTGCCTGAGGATATTTTTTCATTGATGTTAGAGGGGAAGGGAGGGAAGGAGGGAGAGAGGGGGGAGAAGAGAGAGAGAGAGAGAGAGAGAGAGAGAGAGAGAGAGAGAGAGAGACATTGATGTGAGAGAGAATCATTGATTGGCTGCCTCCTGCACAAGCCCTGACCGGATTAAACCTGCATCCTTTTGGTGTATGGGATGATGCTCCATCCCATTGAGCCACACCAGCCAGGGATCACTACAAGATTTTGAAGCTTTTCTGATCATGTCCATGATTACTTTAATCTTTGCCTGAAGATGTGTTAAGACTTTAATTCAATATCTTACTTTTGACCATTCATTTAAAATAGAAAGAGGTACTAAGCGTTACATTATTGCTTCTTCCCATTAGGATGGCTGGTTTAGTTTTATGTGAACCAACAGAGCTTTACAATATCTTGAATCAGGTCACAAAACTATCCAGATTGACTGAACCCAACTATCTCTGTTTATTGGGTAAGTACTTTTTTTTTCTATTTATCTGCAGATAGAGTGGGAGGGAGATAGAGGGAGAAAAGGAGAGAGAGAGAAACATCAACGTGAGAGGGACACATGGACTGGTGGCCTCTCGCACGACCCTGACCAGGGCCAGGGACGAACCGCAACGCAAGTACGTGCCCTTGGCCGGAATCGAACCCACGACTCATTGGTCTGCAGGCCAACGCTCTACCACTGAGCCAAACCGTCCAGGGCATTAGTAAGTACTTTTAAAAAATATTTTGTGGACATCAAAGTTACAACTAAACTACAGAACAACCATCATTCAAAACTGCCTGAAATTGAGCTGAATGGAAGTCCTACAACTACGAAATTAAAGAAGAAGCCACATCGAGACTGGTAGAAGGGGCGGAGGTGCGCTGGGCTGGTCCCACACCTGCGTGTGGCGGATAAAAATTAGGAGGATACCTCGGCCAGGAAGGTCCTCCCTGAGGACTGAGGGGTCCCTGTCCCACACCAGGTGCCCAGCTCAGGGTTCCAGTGCCAGGAAGAGACCTCCCCATAACTTCTGGCTGGAAAAACCAGCGGGAACTGAGGCTGAGGGAGGATGAGGCGCCTGGAGCCCTTGACAGCTCCTCTTAAAGGGCCCGCACACGGACTTACTCAGACTGCACCCTCCAGGCTCCAGCATGGGGGAGGCACCTTGAAAGGCACCAGAGTCATATGGGGAAGAACTGAGCTGTTTGGCATTGGAGCGAGGGCTGGAGAGGCAGCTTTCTCCTGGACAGACGTGCTATCAGAGGCTTTTGTTCCTTTGGTGAGCCTTTCCCTGGGCCAGCAGACGCCGCCATATCTGGGACTCCAGCAACCTGGCTCACACTGTTTGCCCCACCCTGGTGATTCCCTGAGGCCTCGCCCCACCCAACTTTCAGGCCCACCCAAGCTGTTGCCAGTTGCTTTACCATAGGATTGGCCTCTCTTGGGTCCTGCTTCAGCTTTTCCTAAATTCTTTCAAACAAGCAGCATCTGGTCTCAGCTAGCCCCATATCTCTCGCTAAGTAATACATAGAAACAAACACAGGGAGGCAGCCAAAATGAGGAGACAAAGAAACAGGTCCCAAATGAAAGAACAGAACAAAACTCCAGGAAAAGAACTAAGTGAAATGGAATTAAGCAACCTAACGGATGCTGAGTTCAAAACACTGCTTATAAGGATGCTCAATGGACTTAGTGAGAACCTCAGTGAACTTAGTGAGGGCCTCAAGAACATAAAAAAGGACCAGTCAGAAATGAAGGATGCACAGTTAGAAATGAAGGAGGCACTAACTGAAATAAAGAATAGTTTACACAGATTCAATAGTAGAGTAGGTAAAGCCAAGAAGCAAACCATCGATTTGGAATATAAGGAAGCAAAAAACACCCAATCAGAACAGCAAAAAGAAAAAAGAATCCAAAAAAATGAGGATAGTGTAAGGAGCCTCTGGGACAACTTCAAGCATGCCAACATTTGCATCTTGGGGGTGCCAGAAGGAGAAGAGAGAGAACAAGAAATCGAAAACCTATTTGAAACAATAATGACAGAAAACTTCCCTAACTTGGTGAAGGAAACAGACATACAAGTCCAGGAAGCACAGAGAGTCCCAAACAAGATGAACCCCAAGAGGCCCACACCAAGACACATCATCATCAAAATGCAAAAGGTTCAAGACAAAGAGAGAATCTTAAAAGCAGCAAGAGAAAAGCAGTTAGTTCCCATAAGACTGTCAGCTGATTTCTCAAAAGAAACTTTGCAGGCCAGAAGGGAGTGGCAAGAAATATTCAGAGTGATGAAAAGCAAGGACCTACAACCAAGATTACTCTATCCTGCAAAGCTGTCATTTAGAATCGATGGCCATATAAAGAGTTTCCCAGACAAGGAAAAGTTAAAGGAGTTCATCACCACCAAACCATTATTATATGAAATGTTGAAGGGTCTTCTTGAAGAAAAAGATAAAAAAATATGAACAAACAAAATGGCAATAAATACATATCTATCAACAATTGAATCTACAGACAAAATGAACAAGCAGAACAGAAACATTCTCATAGATACAGAGAACTTTTGTTGGTTACCAGATGGGTGGGGGCTGGGAGATGAATGAAAAAGGTGAAGGGATTAAGAAGTACAAATTGGTTGTTAGACTGACAAACCTCAAAGGGAAGGGGGGTTGGGAGGTAGGAAGAACTTATATGTATATATGCATAACCAATGGACACAGACAACAGTGTGGGGAAAGGCAGGAGGGGGGTGGGAATGGGGAGGAAGGGGGCAATGGGGGAAAATGAGGAACATCTGTAATACATTCAACAATAAAGATAAGTTAAAGATATATATATCTTGTGGATAGCATCCTTCAAACATTATTTTTGATGAATTAACAAACTTTTGGTGATAGGAGGAATAAAATGACCTTAGAAATCTGTTAGACTTATTAGGCATAGCTTAAAAATGCTGCTACGCATTCACATGATTTGGAAATCATCCCAAATTAAATCTAGAAGTTCCTGGAAGACTGATGTTCTGAGTCCTCTTGTTTTAGTGAAATATATCAAACATCTAACAAATTTGTAGCAATGCTAATAAACACCCATGTACTCAGATTTAACATAAATTAAATGTTACACACACAGATGTGCCCTTTTTGTATCCCATCCTGATCCCATTTCTTTCCCTCCCCAAAGAAGACTACTTCTATATATTTTTAAATGTTTTTATTGATTTTTTAGAGAGAGAGAGGAAGGGAGAGAGAGATAGGAACATCAGTGTGAGAGAGAAACATTGATGGGCTGCCTCCCGTAAGTCCTCTACTGGGGATTAGGCCTGAAACCTGAGCATGTGCCCTGACCAGGAATCAAACCCGGACCTCTCAGTCCATGGGACAACACTCAGTCCACAGGACAACGCTCAGTCCCCTGAGCCACACCAGCTGGGCTATTTTTACATTTTTACTACATATGCAGGCATCCCAAAATAATGTGTGGTTTAAATACGCACACAAATAGTATCACAGTGTACAATTATTATGCAACTTGCTTTTATTTTAATTTTTTGTTTCGCTTGAAATTATGTTTTTGAGATTTTACCCTTTTAAATATGAAGATCTGATTTATATATTTTGACTGTTAGTTGGGATATGGATCCATTCCTAATTGATTGCAATGTGTTGCTTGCATTGTGTGGCTCTAATGGATAGTGTTGCAGTGAACTTTGTGCACCCCTCCTTATTCGTGTGCAACAGTTTCTTCAGGATATCTACCTAGAAATGGAATCGTCCATTTGCAAATTCAGCTTCACTACATTATTGTCAAATTGCCTCTGAAAAGATTGTATCAATTTACACTCCCATCATCATTGTAAGAAACATACTTACCAATACCTGGTTTTTTCAGCCGTTATTAACATTTTTGCAATCTGATTGGTGTGAATTTGTATTATGATGTTTATTCCCCCAACTAAAAAATTGTGATAAAATACACATAACATAACCATTTTTAAACCTACAGTTCAAGTGTTATTAGATACATTCGTACTGTTGTACCACATTGTGCACCGTCATCTATCTCCATAACCCTTTTTATCTTATAAACTGTAAAACTGGAACTCTATACCTATTAAACAACAACTCCCCATTTCCCCACCCCTGATCCCCTGGCATCTGTACTACTGTCTATCTCTATGCTTTTGACTATTCTAGGTACCTCATATAAGTGGAATCATACAGTGTTTGTCTTTTTGTAACTGGCTTATTTCCTTTAGTATCACAATGTCCTCAAGGTTCATCCATGTTGTAGCATAGTGTAGAATTTCCTTCCTTCCTTTCTTTTTTAAAAAAATCTACATATTTTTTTAAAAATGTATTTATTTATTGATTTTGCTTATCCATTTATCCATCGATGGACATTTGGATTGCTTCCACATTTTTGCTATTGTGAACTATAATACATCTATGAACATAGGTTTACAAATATCTCTTTGAGATCTATTTTTATTTCTTTTGGGTATATACCTTAAAACGAAACTGTTGGATCATATGGTACTTCTGTTCCTTTTTTGTTTTTAATTGACTTTAGAGAGGAAGGAGGAGAGGGAAACATTGATGTGAGAGAGAAACATTGATCAGTTGTCTCCTGCTTGTGCCCCGACCAGGAATCGAACCTGCCATCTTTTGGTGTACAGGCCAATGCTCCAACCAACTGAGCCACACCTGCCAGGGCTTGAAATTCGATTTTTAATTTTTTTGAGAAACTGCCACATTGTTTTCTATAGCAGCTACATCATTTTACATTCCCACCCACTGTGCACAAGGGTTCCAGTTTCTCCATATCCTTGTCACAATTGTTATTTTCTGGATTTAAAAATATGTATTTTTATTAATTTTTAAAGAGAGAGGAAGGGAGAGGGAGAAAGAAAAAATTGATGTAAGAGCGGAACACGGATCAGCTGCCTCCTGCACACCCCCCACCAGGATCAAGGCTGCAACCCAGGCATGTGCCCTCACCAGGAATTGAATCAGCAAACTTCCAGTGCACGGGAGAATGCCCTACCAACTGAGCCACACCAGCCAGGGCTGGATTATTATCATTATTATTATTATTTTTTATAGTAACCCTTCTAATGGTTGGGAGGTGGTATCTCATTGTAGTTTATTTGCATTTCCCTAACGATTAATGATGTCAAGCATCTTGTCATGTTCTTATTGTACATTTGTTTATATTCTTTGGAGAAATGTCTATGCAAGTCCTTTGCCCATTTTTGAATCAGATTTTTTTTCATTATTGAGTTTTAGGTGTTCTGTATATATTCTTTTTTTTTTTTTTAAATCCAAAATGTGTTTATTGGGATGGTTCCCCACTCATCATGATTCGGGTGCTTTTAGTGCTGCTTCCTTCTGAAGAAGCCTCCTTCTGTCAGCCTTGCTTTTCCTCTTGTTGGCTGATAGAGGACAATGAATGGAGCAGCCAACACACAAAACCACTATTTGTGCATGGCCTAAGACAGTAAAGATTTTATAGCATCCTGGACATCTCATTGGTCTGCGGGTCAACGCTCTACCGCTGAGCCAAACCAGCCAGGGCCCTGGGCATTTCACATCCAGGAAGTAGGAATCAGGTCTCTGTACCAGACGCCTCTTCTTGTGTTTCCTTTTCTTCTCTTCTGGGAGGGATGAAGGAGATCCTTAGCGAGAGCCATGTTGTCATGGGGAGGCCGTCACCACCAGAAAAGCACTATATATTCTGGGTATTTTCAGATTTAATTTTCATGAAGTTCATTTTGTTTATTTTTACTTTTGTTGCTTGTGCTTAATCCAGTGTTGTGAAGCTTTTGCCTTACATTTTCTTCTAAGTTTTATACTTTTAGGTCTTTGATCAATTTTGAGTTTATTTTTGTATGTGGTATTAGATAAGGGTCCAAATTCATCTTTTCTGTGTGTATATCCAGTTTTCCCAGAACCATTTGTTGAAAAGACTGTCTTATTCACGGTCCCTTGAGATTCCATATGAATTTAGGATAGGTTTTTCTATTTCTGCAAAAAATGTAACTGGGATTTTGATAGATATAGTATTGAATCTGTAGATTGTTTTGCATAGTATTGATATGTTTACAATACTAAGTCTTCCAGTCCATGGACATGGAATGTTTTTCATTTATTTGCCTGTTGTTTCATTTCTTTCAGCAACATTTTGTAGTTTTCAGTGAACAAGTATTTCATGTCTTGGTTAATTGTTTAAAAACATTTTTCTTGCCCTGGCTGGTTTGGCTCAGTGGTTAGAGAATCGGCCTTTGGACCAAAGGGTCGCAGGTTCAATTCTTGGTGGGCATATACCTGGGTTGCAGGTTAAATTCCAGCCCTGGCCCTGGCTGGTTTGGCTCAGTGGTTAGAGCGTTGGCCTGCGGACCAGAGAGTCCTGGGTTTGGTTCCCGCTAAGGGCATGTACCTCGGTTGCAGTTTGTCCCCGCCCCGGTTGGGGTCGTGTGGGTGGCAACCAGTTGATGTGTCTTCTCATATTGATGTTTCTCTCTCTCTCGCTCTCCCTCCCTCTCTTTCACTGTATCTAAAAATAAAAAAAAAAAATTTTTCTTGCCTTGGCTGGTGTGGCTCAGTTGGTTGGGTGTCGTCCCGTGCACCAAAAGATTGCTGGTTTGATTCCCGGTCAGTCAGGGCACATGCCTGGGTTGCCCCAGGTTGTGGGTCAATTGATGTTTACTCTCACATCAGTGTTTCTCTCTCTCTCTCCCCCTCTCCCTTACTCTCTCTCTAAAATAATCAATAAAAAATTTTTAATTAAAAAATATGTTTTCAATTACAGTTGACATTCAATATTATATTAGATTCAGTTGTACAGCATAGTAGTTAGACATTTATAAAACTTATGAAGTGATTTCCCCCCAGTTAAGTCTTGCACCCACCCAATTCAATACATAGTTATTACAGTATTATTTACTATATTTCCTAAGCTGTAAATTACATCCTTGTGACTATTTTGTAACTGCCCATTTGTACTTTTTTTTATTAATTAATAAATTAATTAATTAATTAATTTATTTATTTATTTTTGTTCAGATAGAGTGGGAGGGAGAGAGAGGAAGAGAGAAACATCGATGTGAAAGGGCCACATCGAGTGGCTGCCACCCGCACGACCAACCAGGGCCGGGGACAAACTGCAACCGAAGTATACGCCCCTAGCGGGAACCGAACCCGGGTCTCTCCGGACCGCAGGCCGACGGTCTAACCACTGAGCCAAACTGGCCAGGGCTTAATTTATTTTTGTTACAGATGTTTCTCCTTTTCTCCCCATTGTCACCCTCCTCCTCCTCCCTCCCTGCCCCGTCCCCAGTTTTGTTGTCCATGTCCATTGGTTATGAGTACATGCGTACAAGTTCTGTGGTTCATCGCTCCCCTCCCCCACCCCCTCTTCTGACAATTGTCAGTCTGTACCCTACTTCCACATCTCCATTTGTACTTCTTAATCCTTTCATCTTTTTCACCTAGCCTCCCAGCCCCATTCCCATCTGGCATCCATTGGTTTGATCTCTGTATCTATGAATTTGTTTCTGTTTTTTTTTTTTTTGGTTGGTTGTTTGTTTTGTTTTTTAAATTTCACATGTAAGTGAAATCATATGGGATTTGTCTTTCTCTATCTGACTTATTTCACTTAGCTTGGTATCCTTGGGCACATCCATTGTCACAAATGGTAATATTTTATTGTATTTTTTTTACGACTAAGTAATATTCCATTGTATATATGTGTCACATCTTATCCATTCCTCTTTTGATTGGAGCATTTAACTCACTTGCATTTAAAGTAATTATTGATAGGTATACAGTAATTGCCATTTTATTGTTTTCTGATTGTTTTTGTAGTTCTCTATTCGTTTCTTATTCTCTTACTCTCTTCTCTTGTATATTGATGACTTTCTGTAGTGTTGTGTTTGGATTTCTTTCTCTATTTTCTTGTATATTCCTTGTAGATTTTTGGTTTTTGGTTACCATGTGCTATTTTAGGTTGATGGCCACTTAAGTTTAAACACATTCTAAAATCACTACCATTTCTATTCACCCCCTCCACATTTATTTATTTATTTATTTTTAATCCTCACCCAAGGATATTTTTCCATTTATCTTCAGATAGAGTGGGAAGGGGGGGAGAGATAGAGAGCAACATCGACGTGAGAGAGACACATCTATTGGCCACCTCCCACACGACCCCGACCAGGGCCAGGGACAAACCACAATCCAGTCATGTGCCCTTGACTGGAATTGAACCCGCGACTCTTTGGTCCGTGGGCCCGAGCTCTAACCGCTGAGCCACACCGGCCAGGGCTACATTTATATATATATTTTCCCTTTATTGATTTTAGAGAGAGATAGAAACATCAATGAGAGAGAACATCAATTGGCCGCCTCCTGCATGCCCCCCACTGGGGATTGAGCCCACAACCTGGGCATGTGTCCTGACTGGGAATTGAACTGGTGACCTCTTGGTGCATGGGTCGACACTCAACCACTGAGCCACACCGGCTGGACAAATTTATGTTTTTTGTCATTATTTTTTATTTTTTTGTG
Organism: Tadarida brasiliensis; assembly: GCA_030848825.1. Classification (NCBI taxonomy): domain Eukaryota; kingdom Metazoa; phylum Chordata; class Mammalia; order Chiroptera; family Molossidae; genus Tadarida; species Tadarida brasiliensis. The sequence goes on along the minus strand of CM061258.1, from coordinate 104,155,026 downwards.
TGGGTGTGTGTGTTTGTGTGTTTCCCATAATTTTCTGTTGTAATTACACATACTCTTCCTACTTTTGCCTTTTAACTTTTGTACTAGCTTTAGTGTTGTTTGATCCACTGATCCACTGCTTTTATGATGTGTTTGCCTTTGTCAGCGAGAATTTTCTTTGCAATATTTTCTTATTCATATTTTTATTTATTTTTGTTCTTCTTAAAGAAGTCCCCTCCCCTTATTTTTTTTCCCTCACCTGAGGATATTTTTGCATTTATCTTCAGATAGAGCAGGTGGGAGAGAGGAAGGAAGAGAGAGAGAGAGAAACATCTACGTGAGAGAGACACATCAATTGGTTGCCACACACATGACCCCAACAGGGGCTGGGGACAAACTGCAGCCGAGGTATGTGCCCTTAGCAGGAACCAAACCCGGGACTCTCTGGTCTGCGGGCCGATGCTCTAGCCGCTGAGCCAAACCGGCCAGGGCTAAAGAAGTCCCTTTAACATTTCTTGTAATACTGGCTTTATGATGATGAACTCCTTCAGCTTTTTCTTGTCTGGGAGGATCTTTATTTCTCTTTCAATTTGAAATCATAGCCGTGCTGGGTAGAATAATCTTGGTTATAGCTCCTTCCTTTTCATCACTTTGAATATTTTGTGCCAATCCTACTGTCCTGCAAAGTTTCTGTTGAGAAGTCAACTGATAATCTTTTTTTTTTATCCTCACCCGAGGACATTTTTCCATTTTTTGTTCAGATAGAGTGGGAGGGAGAGAGAGGAAGAGAGAGAGAGAAACATCGACGTGAAAGGGACACATCGAGTGGCTGCCACCTGCACGACCAACCAGGGCCGGGGACAAACTGCAACCGAAGTACACGCCCCTAGCGGGAACCGAACCCGGGTCTCTCTGGACCGCAGGCCGACGCTCTAACCGCTGAGCCAAACCGGCCAGGGCTCAACTGATAATCTTAAGGGAGCTCCTTTGTAGGTAACTAACTGCTTTTCTCTTGCTGTTTTTAAGATTCTCTCTTTATCTTTAACATTCGGCATTTTAATTATAATGTATCTTGGACTGGGCCCCTTTGGCTTCATCTTGTTTTGGATTCTCTGTGCTTCCTGGACCTGTATGTTTATTTCCTTAGCCAGGCTGGGGAAGTTTTTAGTCACTTCTTCAAATAGGTTTTTAATTTCTGCTCTCTCTCTTCTCCTTCTGGTACCTCTATGATACAGATTGTGTTAGGCTTGATGTTGTTCCAGAGGTCCCTTAAAATATTCTCTTTTTTAAATCCTCACCTGAGAATATGTTTTTATTGATTTTGAGAGAGAAAGAGAGAGAGAGAGAGAGAAACATCGATGTGAGCAAAACATTTATCAGTTGCCTCCCATACGTGCCCCAACTGGGGATGGAACCCACAACCTAGGTATGTGCCCTGACTGGGAATTGAACCTGCACTCTTTTGGTGCATGGGATGATGCTCCAACCACCTGAGCCACCTGGCCATGGCAAATATTCTCTCTCCTTTTTTTATTGTTTTTTTTTTTTTTTTTTTTTTTAGAGAGAGAGAGGAAGGGAGAGGGAGAGAGAGAAAAATATCAATCTGCCTCCTGCATGCCCCCTACTGAGGATCGAGCCTGCAACCCAGGCATATGCCCTGACTGGGAATTGAATAGGCGACCTCTTGGTGCATGAGATGATGCTCAACCAACTGAGCCACACTAGCCAGGGCCAAATATTCTCTCTTTTTCTTTTTCTTTTTGCTCTGCCCGTGTGGCTCAGTGGATTGAGTGTCGTCCCGTGGACTGAGAGGTCCTGGTTCAATTCCCAGTTAGGGCACATGCCCAGGTTTCAGGCTCGATCCCCAGTAGGGGGTAAGAGGCAGCTAATCTATGATTTTCTCTCACATCAGTGTTTCTATCTCGCTCTTGCTTCCTCTCTCTCTAAAAAATCAATAAATACATATGTTTTTAAAAAATTCTTCTTCTTCTTCTTTTTTTTTTTTTTGCTGTTCCAATTGGGTGTTTTATGCTACCTTGTCTTCCAAATCTCTGATGTGATCCTCTGCTTCATCTATTCCACTGTTGATTCCCTGTAATATATTCTTCATTTCAGTTATTGTATTCTTCATTTATGATTGGCTTATTTTTATGTTTTCTATCTCCTTTTTAATGTTTCCTATCTCTTTGTTGAAGTTCTCACTAAGATAATCTATTCTTTCCCTAAGTTCATTGAGCATTCAGTGTTTTGAACCCTGCATCTGGTACATTGCTTGTGCCCATTTATTAGTTCTTTTTCTGGAGTTTTGTCCTGTTCTTTCATGTTTCTGTGTTTTTGGCTGCCTCCTTGTGTTTGTTTCTATGTATTAGGTAGATCTGTATGTCTCCCAGTCTCAGCAGAGTGGCCTTATGTAATAGGTGTTCTGTGGGTCCCAGTGGTGAGGTCTTCATGTTTACCTGAGCTGGGTGATCCAGGGGTATCCCTTGTGTGGGTTGTGTATGCTCTCCTGTTGTAGTTGAGCCTTGATTTCTGTTGGTATGTCAGTGGGTGGGTCTGGCCCTCAGACTGTTTGGTTCTGAGGACTGGCCATGACTACAGTGGACAAGCTGTTGTACAGGGGCTGACACCATGGAGCGGAATTTGCTTTAGAGAAGCTCTGGTGCCTGCTGAGTCCACCCTTTGTGTGTGTCATTTGTGGCACTAATTGTCAATTGTGGTGCTTTGGTGTGGTCTGAAGCCAGCCACCAGGTGTGTTGGTTCTGGGGCCACTTGGGAGAAGCTCTGGTTCAGGCCATGGTCAGCTGCTACCTGTGTCTGGCCCAGGGCCACCTGGTAGGAGCTACAGAATGATCCATGATTGTTAGTTGCCTATGCTTGGCTTGGAGGTGCCTGGGAGTAGTTATCCTGTGAACCAAGGTCGGCTGCCATTAGTGCTGGGCTTGAGGCCACTTAGCAAGTGGTATAGGGCATGCTGAAGCCAGTTGCTGCTTGTTTGGGGTTTGTGGACCTTTGGGAGATTTTAGGAAAGTTCACAGTTTGGGCTCAGGCTGGCCACTTGTGTGGATTAGCCTCTGAAAAAGAGGTACATGAATTGGGTGGGACAGGGTCTCAGGGAATCACCAGGGTAGGGCAAGAGCTCCCAGGTTGGTGGAGACTCAGATTTGCTCACCTGTGCCTGCAGGTTGTTGGGTGGGAGGGCTCAACAAAAGAGCAATGGAACCTGCCAGCACTTCTTCCTGCACCTGATTAGGGTGAGTGTTTGTGGGAGTGAGTCTGTGCTGGGGCTCTTTAAGAGGATGCCCGAGTCTCTAGCAGCTCTCCATCTCACTGGGACTGAATCCCTGCTGATTTTCACAGCCAGCTGTTGTGGGAACTTCTCTTTCTGGCACTGGTGCTCTGGGCTGTGATCCTCTTGCTCCTCAGGGGGAACCTCTATAGCTGAGATATTCTTTCTGATTTTTTTTCCTTTATTGATTTTAGAGAGAGAGGAATGAAGAGGGAGAGAGAGAGATAGAAACATTGATGAGAGAGAACATCGATTGGCCGCCTGCTGTGTGCCCCCTACTGGGGATTGGGCCCACAATCTGGGCATGTGGCCCTGACTGGGTATCGAACCGGTGACCTCTTGGTGCATGGGTTGATGCTCAACCAGTGAGCCACACCGGTTGATGTCCTTTCTGATTCTTTTTTTTTTTTTTTTTTAACTCATCTTTATTGTTGAATATATTACAGATGTTCCCCCCTCTTTTTCCCCATTGACCCCCTCCTCCCCAATCCCGCCCACCTCCTTCCTTCCCCACACTATTGTCTTGTCCATTGGTTATGCATATATGCATAGAAGTTCTTTGGTTTATCTCATCTCGCCCTCTCTCCCCCCTTCCCTTTGAGGTTCATCAGTCTAACAACCAATTTGTACTTCTTAATTCCTTCATCTTTTTCACCCAGCCCCCCAGCCCCCACCCATCTGGCAAGCAACAAAAAGTTTCTGTATCTGGCCACTGCATGATGTTGGGCCTGCACCGGGGCGGGGGTCTGCACTCTCCGGAACGGCCGCTCTCTGTGCCGCGACAAGCCCCGGTTCTCATTGTTTGTTTTTTGTTCTTTTCAAAATATGGCAAAGGTTCAGGTGAACAATGTAGTGGTGCTGGATAACCCTTCTCCTTTCTACAACCTATTCCAGTTCGAGTGCATTGAGGACCTGTCTGAAGACTTGGAATGGAAAATTATCTATGTGGACTCTGCAGAAAGTGAAGAATACGATCAAGTTTTAGACTCTGTTTTAGTGGGCCCTGTTCCTGCGGGAAGGCATATGTTTGTATTTCAGGCTGATGCACCTAATCCAAAACTCATTCCAGATGCCGATGCAGTAGGTGTAACAGTTGTGCTAATTACATGCACCTATCGAGGTCAAGAATTTATTAGAGTTGGCTATTATGTAAATAATGAGTATACCGAGACAGAATTAAGGGAAAATCCACCAGTAAAACCAGACTTTTCTAAGCTTCAAAGAAACATTTTGGCATCTAATCCCAGAGTCACGAGATTCCACATTAATTGGGAAGATAACACAGAAAAACTGGAAGATGCAGAAAGCAGTAATCCAAATCTACAATCGCTTCTTTCAACAGATGCATTACCTTCAGCATCAAAGGGATGGTCCACGTCAGAAAACTCACTAAATGTTATGTTAGAATCCCACATGGACTGCATGTGCCCACCTGCCACCCCTTTAGTACAAATTAAGCTATAAAAACACACAGAACTATTTCCGTGAAATTCCATAAGTCATAGTCACTAAGACACAATGGGAAGAATTTGTTTAAAAACATCGTGTAGAAAGTTTATAAGAAAACCAGTATTTGAGGAAATTGTGGAATATAAATACAACTATATTTAAGTAAAAAAAAAAAAGTCTCTGTATCTATGAGTCTGTTTATGTTCTGCTTGCTCATTTTGTTTGTAGATAATTGTTGATAGATATGTATATTAATTGCCATTCTATTGTTCATATTTTTGTTCTTCTCCTTCAAGAAGATCCTTCAACATTTCATATAATACTGGTTTGGTGGTGATGAACTCCTTTAGCATTTTCTTGTCTGGGAAACTCTTGATTTGTCCATCGATTCTACATGATAGCTTTGCAGGATAGTGTAATCTTGGTTGTAGGTCCTGGCTTCTCATCACTTTGAATATTTCTTGCCACTCCCTTCTGGCCTGCAAAGTTTCTTTTGAGAAATCAGCTGACAGCCTTATGGGAGCTCCTTTGTAGGTAATGAACTGCTTTTCTCTTGTGCTTTTAAGATTCTCTCTTTGTCTTGAACCTTTTTCATTTTGATGATGATGTGTCTTGGTGTGGACCTCTTTGGGTTCATCTTGTTTGTGACTCTCTGTGCTTCCTGGACTTGTATGGCTGTTTCCTTCACCAAGTTAGGGAAGTTTTCTGTCATTATTGTTTCAAATAGGTTTTCGATTTCTTGTTCTCTCTCTTCTCCTTCAGGCACCTCTATGATGTGAATGGTGGCACGCTTGAAGTTGTCCCAGAGGCTCCTTACACTATCCTCATTTTTTTGGATTCTTTTTTATTTTTGCTGTTCTGATTGGGTGCTTTTTTTGTTTTTTTATCCTCACCCGAAGACATTTTTGCATTTATTTTCAGATAGAACGGGAGGGAGAGAAGGAGGAAGAGAGAGAGAAACATCGATGTGAGAGAGACACATCGAGTGGTTGCCACCCACACGACCTCAACCGGGGCCGGGGACAAATTGCAACCGAGGTACGTGCCCTTAGCAGGAACCGAACCCGGAACTCTCTGGACCGCAGGCCGACGCTCTAACCGCTGAGCCAAACCGGCCAGGGCATGATTGGGTGGTTTTTGCTTCCTTATATTCCAAATCAATGGTTTGCTTCTTGGCTTTACCTCCTCTACTATTGATTCCCTGTAAATTATTCTATATTTCAGTTAGTGTATCCTTAATTTCTGATTGGTCCTTTCTTATGTTGTTGATGTTCTCACTAAGTTCCTTAGAGATCTTAAGTTCCTTGAAGGTCTCACTAAGTTCTTTGAATGTCTCACCAAGTTCCTTGAGCAACCTTATAACCAGTGAACTCTGCATCTGGTTGATTGCTTATCTCCATTTTGTTTAATTCTTTTCCTGGAGTTTTGTTATTTTCTTTCATTTTGGACATGTTTCTTTGTCTCCTCATTTTGGCTGCTTCCTGTGATTGTTTCTATGTATTAGGTAGAGTTGCTATGTCTCCTAGGCTTCATAGGGTGGACTATTGTTGTAGGTGTCCTGTAGGATCCAGTGGCACAGCCTCCCTCATCACCTCTGCTGGGTCCTCGAGGCGCACCCCTAGTGTGGACTGTACACCCTTCTGTTGTAATTGAGTCTTCATTGCTGTTGGCACATCAGTGGGAGGGATTTACTCAGGCTGATCAGTTGGCAAGGACTGGCTGTTCCCACTGACCACTGGCCTCTGACTACCTTGGAGGATCAGCTGTGTAGGGGCCCACCACTCAGAGCAAGACTTACTTCATCAGGGCTCTGGTACCCACTGAGTCCACTCATTGAGAGTGTCACTTGTGTAGGTGGTTGGGTGGTGGTGTTTTGATGTGGTCTGAAGCTGTCCACTGGGTGTGCTGGCTCTGGGGCAAGGTCAGACACTGCCTGTGTTCTATCCTGGGCCACCCGGCATAAGCTACAAAGTGATCTGCAGATGGCTGCTTCTTGTGCTGGGCTTGGAGGTGCCCAGGAAAAGCCAAGTTGTGAACCAAGGCTAGTTGCTTCTAGTGTCAGGCCTGGGGCCACTTAACGAGAGGTATGGGGCTCGCTGAGACCAGATGCTACTTGTTTGAGTAATTTTAGGAAACTCTGAAGCATGATCGAAGACAGACCAATCCTATGGTAAAGCCTTTAGAAACAGCTTGAGTGGGCACAAAAGTTGGGTGGGGCAGAGCCTCAGGGAATCACCAGGGCAGGGCAAACAGTGTGAGCCATGTTGCTGGAGTCCCAGATATGGCAGCCGGCTGCCTGCCCTGTTGGGGAAGGGGTCACCAAAGGCACATCAGCTTCCGCCTGCACGTCTCTGTGAGAAAGCCGCCTCTCCAGCCCTTGTCCCGAGGCAAACAGCTCAGTTCTACCCTGTATGTTTCTGGCACCCCTCAAGCTGCCTCCCCTCCGAGCTTAGAGAGCAAGTCTGAGTAAGTCCATGCTCCGGCCCTTTAAGAGGAACTGCCTGGGGCTCAGAGAGCCTCAGCCTCCCTCAGCTTCAGTTCCCCCTGGATAGGGACTTCTCTTCCTGGCACTGGAAACTTGAGCTGGGTGCCTGGTGTGGGATGGGGACCCCTCACTCCTCAGGGAGGACATTCCCAGCTGAGGTGTCCCTCCTGATTTTTATCCACCACAGGTGGTTGTGGGACCAGCCAGGAGGAGGCCCTGCCCCTCCCACCAGTCTCGGTGTGGCTGTTTCTTTAATTTCGTAGTGTAGGACTTCTCTTCAGCTCGATTTCAGGCGGTTCTGAGTGATGATTGTGTTGTAGTTTAGTTGTAATTTTGATGTGATTGTGGGAGGAGGTGATACCGCGTTTACCTACGCCCCCATCATTACAGGAAGTCTGCTTTCTGATTCTTTAAAAAAAAATTTTTTTTTTTTAATCCTCACGCGAGGACATTTTTGCATTTATCTTCAGATAGAAGGGAGGGAGAGGGAGGAAGAGAGAGAGAGAAACATCTATGTGAAAGAGACACATCGACTGCTTGCCACTCACACGACCCTAACCGGGGCGGGGACAAACTGCAACCAGGGTACGCGCCCTCAGCGGAAACCGAGCCCAGGACTCTCTGGTCCACAGGCTGATGCTCTAATGGCTGAGCCAAACCAGCGAGGGCTCCCTTCTGATATTTAACTACCACACCTAGGTGTGGGACCTGCCTGTTTTGCATCTTGGCCCCTCCTACCAGTCTTGACATGGCTGCTTTATATCTTTCGGTATGGGAGTTCTTTTCAGCTTGTCTGCAGGTGGTCTTAAGGGTGGTTGTTCTGTAATTTTGATGCACTGGTGGGAGGAGGTGAGCATAGCCTTTACCAACTCCTCTATCTTGACCAGAGTGTCTATGCTTTCCTTAAATTTTCATGTTGTACTGCCAAAATCTGAAAACGACCTAAAAACGATCACTAAGGGAAAGAAAATAAATGAAATATAAAGTGATTATTTCAGAACAGAATCTGGGATGTCATGATTGTTTGAGATTTCCTTTTGGGATTATACTTATTTTACTGCAATACATAACAATTATTAGCAAGAGTTACCAAAAATATAATAAATAAAATAAAATTTAATTTAATTTACAAAATAAATAAAATAAATTTTAAAAATATATTAAATTAAAAATATAAAATTAATTTAATTAAAATGAAAAATAAAATAAAATAAAATACATAAAATAAAAATTAAAATTAAATTTAAAAATTAAATAAATTAAAAAATAAATTAAATTAAATTAAACAATAAATAAAATAAAATTAAATATATACAATAAATAAAATAAAACTAAACAATAAAATAAATAAAATAAAAAAATATAATTAAATTAAAATAAAATAAAACAATAAAATAAAATAAATAAAATAAAATAAAACAACAAAATAAAATTAATAAAATTAAATTAAATTAACTTAAAATAAAATGAATAAAATAAAATAAAAATAAAATAAATGAATGAAATAAAATTAAAATAAATAAAATAAAATGAAATAAAATAAAAAATTTTAAAAATAAATTAAATTAAAAATAAAATAAAATAAAATGAAAAAGAATAAAATAAATAAAAAATTAAATTAAATTTAAAAAGAAGTAAAATAAAATAAAAATAAATTTAAAAAATTAAATTAAATAAAATATAATGAAAAAATAATTTAAATTAAATTAAAAAATAAAATAAAACAATAAATAAATAAAATAAAATTAAATTAAATTAAAAGAAATAAAATAAAATAAAATAAATTTTAAAAATTAAATTTAATTTAAAATAAAATAAAATTAAATTAAATTAAATTTTGAAAATAAATAAAATAAATTAAATTAAAAAATAAAATAAAATATAACAAAAAAGAATAAAATAAATAAAAAATGAATTTAATTAAAAAATAAATTAAGTAAAATAAAATTAAAATACATTATTAAAATAAAATAAAATAAAAAATTTAAAAAGTATAAAATAAATTTAAAAATAAAATAAAAATGAATTAAATTAAAAAATAAAAGACTAAATAAAACAAACAATAAAATAAAATAAAAGAAATAAAATAAAATAAAATGAAATTTAAAAATAAATAAAATTAAACTAAATTAAAAATATAAAATAAAATGAATTGAATAAATTAAATTAAAAAAGTAAAATAAAATAAAAATAAAAACAAAACAATAAAGTAAATAAAATAAAATGAAATAAAATTTTAAAATAAAATATAAAAAAATTGAAAAAATAACATTATATTAATTGAATTAAAATATAATAAAATAAAATAAAACAAAACAATAAAACAAAACAAAATAAATAAATAAAATTAAATTAAGGAATATAAATTAAATTAAATTTAATTTAAAAAATAAATTAAAATAAAATAAAACAAAACAAAATAAAAATGAATAAATAAAATAAAATAAAACAATAAAATAAAATAAATTATTTAAATAAAATAAATTAAAATATAAATTAAATTAAATTACAAAAAATAAATCAAATCAAATCAAATTAAATTTAAAAAATGAATTAAATTAAAAAAAGAATAAGATAAAATAAAATAAAACACTAAAATAATATAAAATAAATAAATGAAATTAAATTAAATAAAGAAAACAAAATAAATAAAATTAAATTAAATTACCAAATATTAAAAAATTAATTTAAAATTAAATAAAATAAAATAAAATAAAATAAAATAAAACAGTAAAATAATATAAAATAAATGAAGTAAAATTAAATTAAATTAAGAAAATAATATTAAAAAATAAAACAAATTAAATTAAATAAAAAAATAAAATAAATTTAAATAAAATAAAATAAAATCATAAAATAATAAATAAAAAATAAAATTAAATAAATTGAATTGAATTGAATTTAAAAATTAAATTAAAATAAATAAAATAAAATAAAACTATAAAATAAAATAAAACAAAATAATAAAATAAATAAAAATGAAATAAAATTAAAGAAAATAAACGTGATTTAATTTAAAAATAATATAAATTAAAAGAAAACAAAATGAAACAAAATAATAAAATAAATACACAAATAAATAGAATTAAAGAAAATAAAATCAATAAAATAAAACAAAACAAAACAAAAAAATGTAATAAAAATGAAATTAAGTTAAATTTAAAAATTAAATAAATTACATTAAATTAAACTAAATTTAAAATTTAAATAAAATAAATGTTGAAAAGTAAAATAATATAAAAATAAAAATAAAAAATAAAACAACAATAAAATAAATAAATTAAATTAAAAAAATAAGTTAAATTTAATTTAATTTAAAAAATAAAATAAATTAAAATAAAAAGAAACTAAAATGAAATAAAATAAATGTAATTTAAGTAAATTAAAAAATGCAATTAAATTAAATGAAAAAATAAAATAAATAAGAAATTAAATTAAAAAATAAATTTAAATTACATTAAAATAAATACATAAATTAATAAATAATAAAAATAAATAAAATAAATAAAATAAAATTTAAAAATAGCAAAATAAATTTAAAAAATTAAATTAATTAAATTATTATAAAATAAAAAACAAAACAATAAAATAAAATAAAGAAAATGAAATTAAAGAAAGTCAATGAATTTAAATTAAATTTAAAATATACAATAAACTAAATAAAATAAAACAAAACAAAAATAACATTAAATTAAAGAAAATAAAATAAATAATATAAAATAAATCAAAATGAAATAAAGTAAAATAAAACCAATAAAATAAAATAAGTGAATTAAATAAAATAAAAAAATTAAATTAAAATAAATTACAAAAATATATAAAATTAAATTAAATTAAAAATTAAATTAAATTTAAAAATTAAATTTAATGAAAATAACATGAATTAAATAAATAAAAAAATAAGAAAATAAAACATAAAATAAAATAAATAAAATAAAATAAAACAAAACAATAAAATATATCAAAACTAAACTAAAATAAAATAATGAAATAAAATAAAACTAAACAATAAAATAAATAAAATGAAATAAAGTTGAATAAATTAAATTTAAAAATAAAATTAAATTAAAGTAAATTAAAAAATAAAATAAAATAAAATAAATAATATAAATTAGATTAACTTAAAAATAAAATAAAATTAAAGTAAATAAAATAAATGAAATAAAATAAAACAATAAAATAATTTAAATTAAAACAAAACAATAAAATAAATAAATTGAATGAAATAAAATTCAATAAAATAAATAAAATAAAATTAAATTAAATTAAAAAATAAGTTAAATTAAAAAATAAAATAAATTAAAACAAAATAAATAAAATAAAATTAAATTAATTCAAAAATAAAATAAGTAAATTTAATTATAATAAATTTTAAAATTTAAATAAAAGAAATAACAAAATAAATTAAAAAATAAAATAAAATTAAGTTAAAATATAATAAAGTAAAAAAAACAACAAAATCAAATGAAATAAATGAAATAAATAAAATTAAAATTAAATTAAAATTAAATAAAACAAAAAATAAAATTAAATAAAATTAAATAAATAAAATAAAATACAAAAACAATAAAATATAAGAAAACTAAACAATAAATGAATTAAATGAAATAAAATTGAATTAAATTAATTTTAAAATAAAATAAATAAAATTAAATTATACTAAATTAAGTAATAAAATAAATAATATAAATTAGATTAAATTAAATATAAAGTAAAATAAAATAAATAAAATGAAATAAAACAAAGAAATAAATTAAATTAAAACAAAACAATAAAATAAATAAAATGAATGAAACAAAATAAAATCATATAAAATGAAATTGAATCAAGTAAAATTATAAAATATAAATAAATTAATTTAAAAAATAAAATAAATAAAAACAATAAAATAAATAAAATTAAATTAAATCAATTCAAAAATAAAATTAATTAAATTAAAATAAATTTTAAAAATTAAATAATATAAATAAAATAAAATAAATTAAAAAATAAAACAAAATTAAGTTAAAATATAATAAAATAAAACAAAATGACAAAATAAATTAAAATATATAAGTGAAATAAAATTTAATATAAAATAAATAAAATAAAACAAAACAATAAAATAAAATAAAAGAAGACAATAAAACAAATGTATGAAATAAAACTAAGTAAAATAATTAAAATTACATTAAATATAATTTAAAAATAAATAAAATAAATTTTAAAATAAAATGAATAAAATGAAACAAAAAATATTCAATAAAATGAAATTTAAAAATAAAATAAGTAATATTAAAATAAATTTTAAAATAAAATAAAATTAAAATTAATTAAAGTAAAATAATATAAAATCAAACAAAACAACAAATTAAAGTAAAATAAATAAAATGAAATAAATAAAATAAAATAAAAATAAAATAACATAAAACTAGAAAATAAAATAAAACAAAACCAGAAAATAAAATAAAATAAATCAATGAAATAAAATAAAATAAATAGAATTAAAAAATAAAAATAAATTAAAAAATAAAATAAAATAAAACAAAACAATAAATAAATAATATAAAATAAAATTTGAAATAAAATTAGTAAAATTAAATTAAAATAAAAATTAAAAAGGAAATAAAATAAAATAAAATAAATTTAAAAATAAAATTAAGTTAAATTAAATTAAGAATATAAAATTAATGAATTAAATTAAATTAAATTAAAATTTAAATAAAATTAAATTCAATTAAAATAAAATAAACAAAATAAAACAACATTCAAATAAAAAATAATATAAAATAAATAAATGAGATAAAATTAAAGAAACTAAAATAAATTAAATTAAATTGAATCTTTAAAAAATAAAATAAATCAAATCAAATTAAAAAATAATATATATTAAATTAATTAAAATGAAACAATAAAATAAAAAAATTAAATTAAACAAAAAAATAATATAAATTCAATTCAATTCAATGTAATTTAAAAAATAAGGTAAATTAAATAAATTTAAATACAATGAAATTAAAATGAAATAAAGTACATAAAATAAAACTATTAAATCAAAAAATAAAATTAAATAAAAATAAAATGAAATAAATAAATGAAAAAAATAACAAAACAGTGAAATAAAACAATAAAATAAAATAAAGAAATAAAATGAAATAAATTAGATTAAATAAAATAAAATAAAACAAAACAAAAAAATAAAAAAATAAATTAAATTAAAAAATTAAACTAAACAATAAAATTAAATAAATAAATGAAATAAAGTTGACTAAAATAACATAAAATAAATAATAAATTAAATTACAAAAAATAAATGAAATTAAGTTATAATAAAATAAAAGAAAACAATAAAACAATATAAAATAAAGAAATGAAATAAAATTATATAAATAAAATAAAATAAATTAAATTAAATTAAAAAATAAAATAATGTAAAGTAATTCAGTTTAAAAAATAATATAAATTAAAATAAAATAAAATAAAACAAAACAATAAAATAAAATAAATAAATGAGCCCTGGCTGGTGTGGTTCAGTGGTTAGAGCATCGGACTGGGGTCCAGAGACACCCTGGTTCGGTTCCTGCTAAGGGCACATACCTCGGTTGCAGTTTGTCCACGGGCGGTTGGGGTGGGGCGGGTGGCGGTCCGTCGATGTGTCTCTCTCATGTTGATGTTTCTCTCTCTCTCTTCCTCCCTCCCTTCCTCCCTCTTGCTCTATCTGAAGCTGAATGCAAAAGAAAATGTCCTCGAGTGAGGATAAATAAATAAATGAAATAAAATTAAATAAAATAAAGAAAACAAAATAAATGAAATAAAATAAAATTAAATTTAAAAATAAAATAAATTAAAGTAAATGAAATGAAATAAAATAAAAGAATAAAATAAAATAAATAAATAAGTAAAATAAAATTAAAGAAAAAAAATAAATTTAATTTAATTTAAAAAATTGAATATTAAATAAATTAAAATAAAATAAAATAAAATAAAATTAAATTAATTTAAATTATATTAAATAGAATGATAAAATAAATAAAATGTTAAATTAAATTAAAAAAATAAATTACATTAAAATAAAACAAAACCATAAAATAAAATTAAAAATTAAATTAAACTAAAAAGTAAAATAAAAGAAAATTAAATAAATAAAATAAAATAAAGAAAAAAATAAATAAAATAAAACAAAACAATAAAATTAAATTAATTAAATTATATTAAAGAAAATAGAATAAATTTAACTAACAAATGAATTAAATTATGCCTTGGCCAGTTTGGGTCAGCGGTTACAGCGTCGGCCTACGGATCATAGAGTCCCGGGTTTGGTTCCCACTAAGGGCACATAACTTGGATGCGGTTTGTCCCCGGCCCTAGTTGGGTTTGTGTGGGTGGCAGCCGGTTGGTGTGTCTCCCTCACATCGATGTTTCTCTCTCTCTCTTCCTTCCTCTTTCCCTCCCACTCTAGCTGAAGACAAATGCAAAAATGTCCTCGGGTGAGGATAAAAAAAAAAAAATTAATTAAATTAAATTAAATTACATTAAAAAATAAAATAAATTTAATTTAAAAAATTAAATTAAACTAAATTAAAATACAATAATATTAAAAAATAAAATAAAGTAAATAAAATAAAATGAAATGAAATAAATAAAATAAAATAAATGAAATTAAAAAATAAAATAAAATAAGAAATAAAATAAAATAAATAAATACATAAATAAAATAAAATAAATACATTCTGTGGGTTTGGATAAATTTGTAATGACATGGATCCATCATTATAACATATTTTTTTCAAAATCCTCACCGGAGGATATTTTTTCTATTTATCTTCAGATAGAGTGGGAGGAAGGGAGGGAGAGAGTGAGAGGGAAACATTAACGTGAGAGAGACACATCGACTGGTTGCCTCCCGCATGACCCAGACCAAGGCCAGGCACGAACTGAAACCAAGGTACGTGCCCTTGGCCGGAATCGAACCCGCAACTCTTTGGTCCGTGGGCTGACGCTCCACCACTGAGCCAAACCGGCCAGGGTCATCATTATAATATTTTACAGAATAGTTTCACTGCCTTCACAATCCTCTCTGCCCACTCACCCCTGTCAACCATTCATCTTTATACTGTCTCCACAGTTTTGCCTTTTCGGGAATCTCGTATAATTGGAATCATAGTGTGCAGTCTTTTTATATTGGCTTCTTTCACTTATATATGCATTCAACTTTCCTCTATATTTTCATGACTTGACAGCTCTTTTCTTTTTAGCATTGTGTAATAGTCCACTGTCTGGATCTACCACAGTTTTTTTTTTTTTATCCATTCACCTACTTAAGGACATCTTGATTGCATCCAAGTTTTGGCAATTATGAATAAAGCTGCTATAAATATCTGCGTGTAGGTTTTGGGTGGTGATAAGTTTTCAGCTCATTTGGATAAAAAACAAGGAACATGATTGCTGATAAGAGTACGTTTAGTTTTGTTCGAAACTGCCAAACTGTCTGCCAAAATGGTTGTACCATTTTGCATCCCACCAGCAATGAATGAGAGTTCCTGTTGTTCCACATCCTCACCAGCATTTGGTGTTGTCTGTGTTTTCGACATTCTGATAGGTGTGTATTGGTGTCTCATTGTTAATTTTTTAAATTTTTATTTATTTGTTTATTTTTTTGGTGCCAAATCATTGTTGTTTTAATTTGCCATTCCCTTCTCACATATGATGTTGAACATCTTTTCATACGCTTATTTGCCATCTATATAGCTGCTTTGGTAAGATGTCTGTTTACCAATTTTTGGCCCATTTTTAATTGGGTAGTTTGTATTCTTAGTGTTGAATTTTAGGAACTCTATATTTTGGATAACAGTCACATATAGTATATATGCATGGGCTTAATTTGTGTTTCATGTTCTCCCAACTTTGAGGAGCATCAACAATGTACCTTCTGTCGTCCTTGCAGGAGCATGAGAACCTTAGCTCCCAGGTTCTAGAGTCTGAATTTGTGTCTAAAATTCCATAGGGGCATTCAGAATGAGCTCACTCTGGCTTTGATTTTTTTCTCTCCTAGTTTTTTTGGGCCTCAGAGAAAATTTCCCCTAAATCAAAGATACAAAGTCTCGCTACCTCTTAAGGGGATGTGTGGGTATGATGGGGCAGGCGAGTCATGGTGTGGGCAGCTCAGAATAGCAGAACAACACCTTGAGTTTTAAGCTGATAGTAACTATCACCTATCTGCCAAACAAATGGATGATGATGATGTAAGTTCTCTGAGTAGTTTGGTCATGTGCTCTTCTGCAACTATAGTTATTAATTAAATACTCTTCCCTTTTAGATGTACGTTCCAAACGGGAGTATGATGAAAGCCATGTGATTACAGCCCATCGAGTGAAGAAGGTATCCTGGCAGAGTCAGAATCTGGGGCAGGCTGGCTACCTTACAGGAGGGTGGGAAGAGTGGGAAGTTTTATCTTAGATGCAGGAGGCGGCACCTGCTGTTGGACACTGTGCATCCACCATGAGGGTCTCCCACACTCCTCATACACCCCCTAGGGCGTCCCTCCCACCCCTATGGTCAACAGCTTTAGTAAGCAAATATTGATTTGATTCCTTTATGTGCCAGGCACTGTTCCAGACCCTGGATATAGAACAGAGTATAAGATGCCCTTAATTCATTGTCCCTGCCCTCATGGAGCTTATTTCTACTTAGAGAACAGAACATAAGAGGATCTGGTCCATATCTATATACTATAACTCAAAGATAGAAGCTGCTTTCTTCCATTTCCATTTGGTCCCTTCCCATCTTCCAGGTTCTTGACTTTTAGGCTCTCTCTTGCTTCCCTGTTTTCTTCTCTGTCTTTTGGTTCGGCTTCATTTTCTCCATCTGCTGCCTATAAAGAAAACCACTGGTTTATCCCTGGTCTCCTTCATTACTGTTAGTATACTTTCTTGCTCAGAGATTTTACCCAAGCTTCCAGCTTCAAGTATCCACATAGTTGAGTTGGCCTGTCAATTTTACTTCTGAAAATTTGTCTCATAAAATTGCCACTGTTATGCATTCGGACTCTGGCTCTTTCCCACGCATAACTTGACAGGGAGCATGAGCCCTGGCTCATATATTTTTCCAGGATAACCTTGCTGCCTAACAAGCTTTCCCCAATCCAATCTATCATAATCTGTTTATTTATTTATTTTTGCCCCTGGATTTTCAATTCTCTAGCTCTGTCTTCTAGCTCTAAATGACCATTTGAGGGCTTTCTCTGCTTTTTGTAGCCTATTCAGAGCCCCATCATGATGCATAGCCCTCAGCTTCCAACTCAGCTCTCAAATGTGCATATTCCTTGATTTTGGCAGCACCGCAACTCTGGTAAAGAGCTATTCTCTCTGTCTCAGCCCTTCAGAACCCCGTAGCCAGACTGACACCTCTTGCCTTCCCTCCCCAACATTTTGGCCAGCAGATTGCAGGCCTTCAGGGAACCTCCAGCCCCAGCAGGATGCAGAGCCCCTCAACTCCATGTTCAAGACCATGTCTACCTGATGCCACCTCCTTCTCCAGCCTCACCTCCAGCATGCTTCTACTCTCACCTGACACAGCAATAGTATGCCCTGTTGTGTTTCCTTGGTTCTAAGATGTGCATAACCCCCAAACCCCCCTGCCCCATATTTTAACATTTCTGAAATTGGAATATATCCTACAATTGATTTGCACTTTTACTGTGGTACTGTCTTTTCCCTCCAAAATGCATGTGGTGGACATCTGTTATTTTCTGCCTGGTACCTCCTTTTTATGAAGGGGAATTTCTCCTCTCCCTGCTCAAACCATGGGGGTGTAGTGGTACTCCCTAAAATAGTATCCAGACCTTGGCCACACATCAGCCAAGGATGAAAACTGAACACGACAGAATTGGAATGAAAAAGGCAGCTCTTTCTATTCTGGTGGTGGAGTTTGGAGGATGGGAGTCTGAGCATCACTGGTGGCCATGACATGGGCCCCAGGAAAAGCTGTCTGAGAAGGTGAAGTCAGCGTGCAGGGGAAGCAGAGGAGCAGTGCCTGAGAGGGAAGTCTGGGCGTTAGAGCCCTGGTTCAGGTTTTCCTGGGGACCAGTTGCTCCCTGCCCTGCCTGAAGTATTGTTATATGCCAATAAATCCCTCCTTTTATGTACACTCCTGATCGCAACTGTCGTTAAATTGGTGGTGCATCTTACAACCAATGGTCTCTTAAGATCTAGGAAATAGAGTCTGCACAATCCCTTGAACACACTCCTCGCTCTGAACACAGGGGTGTGTGTGCTTTGCTCATCACTGTATCCTGGATGCTCTGTCTGGTCCCTGGCATTACGTTGGTACTCAGTACCTATTGGTTGATTAAAGTAAATGACTGGAAGCTGTTCCTTCTGCCTTAAACACACCTCCAGCTCTTGTCCATCTGGCAAATTTCCACTTGCCTCTGCAGTCTCATCTGAAATGCCTTCTGCCCTGTGTGCCTTTCTGAGTCCTCCAGACCAACTCAGACAATTTCCCTAAAAAAAATCTCTGTATTTCAGAACTTAGTCCAGTGTGAGTATAAAGTAGGTCCTAAATGAATGTTTATTGAATAAATGAACAAATGTCCAATCACACCTCTCCCTGCTCTCCTACCTGCTCCGGCCTCTGTGGACTATTTCCACCTTTCCCTTTGCTCATGCTCTTTTACACATCCAGAACTCCCCTTTCCTCATTATCACCTGTCCAAATCCTGCTCATCCTCTGAGCACCGTTAGTCTGCTAATTCCTTTAGACAAGTAAGATTTCTCCCTTTCAAGTTCCAGAGAACTTCCCTGGTCTGTATCTGCATGGACCTTACCTCCCTGCCTTGTGGCAGAGTAGATGTGCACTAGTCCTATCCCACCTGCAGGTCCTCTGTCAGGGCCTCTATGTCAGCCAGACAGGTCGCAAGGGACAGAGTCAGGCTCAGGTTCCCCTGAGTCGTGGGAGCCGTCGGGAAGCACTGAGAACCAATGAGGACTAACCTCTGGGCTGCCACTCAGGCAGGCCTTCCAGAACCGTGGAACACCCTGCGGGATCCTAGGCAAGTCTGGTTCTGTGAGAGCTCATTCCCTTCTTGGCAGAAGGCACCCATTGTTCCTACCCCTGTGGCCCACCATGATGGTGACTCATCCACTTCCTGACTATTCTTCATGACCTCATGGACCTATTAGCCCATTCCTTCCTTTAACCATATTTATGGCCTAACATTCCAGGCATTGTTTTAGAAATTCAGAATACATCAGTGACTATAAAAGGACAAATGTCCCTGCTCTCACAGAGCTTACATTTGAGCCCACAGTTGGCCTCATTTTATCTGCTTGCTTATGACATCTGCTTATTCAAGTCTTCTGCTTTCTGCTTACTATCTTCTTACAGGGGAATTTGGCTTTGACCACTATGAGCACACAATTGCCCCCAGAGACAGGATATGTTAGTTCAGTTGGTGGATCAGTAGGCCAGCTGTTCTTTGGCCATGCACTTATTTCTGGTCCTGTCAAGTGTGGTTAGCTTTCACAGCAGGGGATGTGGGTGTGGAAGATCCTTGGATTTAGTAGACCCTCCAGTTAACTCTCAGTGCTCTGCCCACGTGTAGTCAGGAAAATAGGCATAGTCCTACCTCCAGCTCCTGCTGGTGCTGGTGTGCAGAGAATATTTGCTTAACTGAACCCACCTGCCAACTTCTCTTGTGGTTTCTTTAGATGGCAAATGAATATCTTATCCCGGAGTCTGTGGATCTGGAGTGTGTAAAGTACTGTGTGGTGTATGATAACAATACCAGCTCCCTGGGGATAATCCTAAAAAATGAAGATGATGACAACTCTGACAGTAGTGGAAAAGGTAGGTTTTTACACAAGAAAAATAGTTAACAGTTATTGAACACTTTGCCACATCCCAGGAGCCATGCCAAGTGCTCTGCCTCAGCTCATGCAGTTTGCACAACGCCCCTGTGAGGATGGCAATATGAAGAACTAAGAAAGGTCTGAGATTTTTCTTTCCTTGCAAGACAACAAGTGAGCCTGCCACCGTTTCAGAGTTGCTGGCCAAAGACATGAGGCTCCTGGGTCAGAGACAAAGGACTTTATTATTCAGAGCAATAAAAGTAACCAGAATGTCGTTATTTTCCTGCACTGGTGCCCCAAGCCCCAGTTCTCACAGGGTGACATGAAGAGGGCCAAGTCCACCTATTCACGTCGTGGTTTGTATTGCAGAAGAACCCTGAGCTTAGGGGGCCCGAATCTTTTATTATTTTATTTTATGTATTTTATTTTACTCTATTTTATTATTTTTTATTTTTAACTCATCTTTATTGTTGAACGTATTACAGATGTTTCTCCCTTGTTTCCCCATTGACCCCCTCCTCCCCAACCCCGCCCCCTCCTGCCTTCCCCACACTATGGTTGGTGTACATTGGTTATGCATATATGCATAGTTCTTTGGTTTATCTCATCCCGCCCTCCCTCCTCCCTTCCCTTTGAGGTTCATCAGTCTAACAACCAATTTGTACTTCTTAATTCTTTCATCTTTTTCACCTGTCCCTCCAGCCCCCACCCATCTAGCAAGCAACAAAGAATTTTCTGTATCTATGAGTCTGTTTCTGTTCTGCTTGCTCATTTTGTTTGTAGATTCAAGTGTTGATAGATATGTATTAATTGCCATTTTAGTGTTCCTATTTTTGTTCTTCTTTGCCTTCAAGAAGACCCTTCAGCATTTCATATAATACTGATTTGGTGGTGATGAACTCCTTTAGTTTTTCTTGTCCTGGAAACTCTTGATATGTCCATTGATTCTAAATGATAGCTTTGCAGGATAGAGTAATCTTGGTTGTAGGTTGTTGCTTTTCATCACCTTGAATATCTCTTGCCACTTCTTTCTGGCCTGCAAAGTTTCTTTTGAGAAATAATCTGACAGTCTTATGGAGCTCCCTTATAAGTAACAAACTGCTTTTCTCTTGCTGCTTTTAAGATTCTCTCTTTGTATTTCACCTTTGGCATTTTGATGATGATGTGTCTTGGTGTGGACCTCTTTGGGTTCAACTTGTTTGGGTCTCTCTGTGTTTCCTGGACTTGTATGTCTGTTTCCTTGACCAAGTTAGGGAATTTTTCTGTCATTATTGTTTCAAACAGGTTTTTGTTGTAACCCAGTAGATCAACCTCACTCGGACACCAAAATTATAAGTTTTAGGAGCTTTATTAACCTGCGCAGGGACTGCAGCCAACCTACTCAGAGGAGAACTGCAGCCCCGAGCCTCTAAAATGGCAGCCTTTTATAGCAAGCAAGCAGCATTCACAGAAGCAGATATCAGCGGTTAGCAGTTGATTAACATTTGTCAAAATCCATATCTAACAGTTGCCCGGGGGTCTCCTGTTTGTCAAACAAACAGAATAGGCCTCCCTCCCCTCAGGGAACCAGTACAATAGTGGGAGTGACAGAGATCACAGAGGTCAAAATTAGCATTAAGTACTTGCAAATACCTATACTCAGGGAACCACAAATGCCCCCAACACGTGGGGCAACTATAACCTTAGGCAGAAATTCCTTCCCGTCTAGGGGCAACCAATCCATTATAGGAAGAATATCGAGGAATGTCCACTGGTGACAAAATGGAGTCCTTCAGTCGCCCTAACCAAGGGGCCCACATAAAATGGAATCTAGTTGCCTTAGCCTTGGGGCCCACAACAGTTTTCAATTTCTTGCTCTCTCTCTTCTCCTTCAGGCACCCCTATGATGCTGAAGTTGTCCCAGAGGCTCCTTATCCTATCCTCATTTTTTTTTTATTCTTTTTTTTGCTGTTCTGGTTGGGTGTTTTCTGCTTCCTTATATTTCAAATCGATGGTTTGCTTCTTGGCTTTACCTACTCTACTATTGATTCCCTGTAAATTATTCTATATTTCAGTTAGTGTATCCTTAATGAAAGATTGGCTGAAGGAGGGACACACCTGGGTTCAGGCAAGAGAACTTTATTGGGGAGTTACCTGCCGGGCTGACTCCCAAGGTGGGGTCAGCGCTGGTATCTCTAACAGGCAGGGTTACATAGGGGATTTATGGGTGAGGGGCTGGCAGCCCTTAGAGGGAGAGGACAATATGATTTGGCTACTTGCCTAGGTAAAACTGCAAGGAGACCAAGGGGGGACTCCACTCCCAGGGTGATTCAACCTGGACACCTGGGGTAGTGTTCTGGAACATCCTGTTTCTCAGAATATTTTTCATATATCAAGGGAGGAGGGAGTTGGAGACTTTGGCTGCAATCCAATCACTTAATATCTGACTGGTCCTTTTTTATGTTGTTGATGTTCTCACCGAAGTTTTGTTCTTTTCTTTCATTTGGGACATGTTTCTTTGTCTCCTCATTTTGGCTGCTTCCCTGTGTTTGTTTCTATGTATTAGGCAGAGTTACTATGTCTCCTAGGCTTTGTAGGGTGGCCTACTGTTGTAGGTGTCCTGTAGGATCCGGTGGCACAGCCTCCCTGATCACCCCAGCTGGGCCCTGGAGGTGCACCCTGAGTGTGGACTGTACACCCTTCTGTTGTATTTGAGTCTTGATTGCTGTTGGCACGTCAGTGGGGGGAGGGGGGATTTACTCAGGCTGATCAGCTGCAAGGACTGGCTGTGCCCACTAGCCACTGGCCTCTGACTACCTTGGAGGATCAGCTGTGTAGGGGCCCACCACTCAGAGCAAGACTTACTTCATCAGGGCTCTGGTACCCACTGAGTCCACTCATTGAGAGTGTCACTTGTGTAGGTGGTTGGGTGGTGGTGTTTCGATGTGGTCTGAAGCTGTCCACTGGGTGTGCTGGCTCTGGGGCAAGGTCAGACACTGCCTGTGTTCTATCCTGGGCCACCCGGCATAAGCTACAATGTGATCTGCAGATGGCTGCTTCTTGTGCTGGGCTTGGAGGTGTCCAGGAAAAGCCAAGTTGTGAACCAAGGCTGGCTGCTTCTAGTGCCAGACCTGGGGCCACTTAATAAGAGGTGTGTGGCTCGCTGAGACCAGATGCTGCTTGTTTGAGAGATTTTAGGAAACTCTGAAGCAGAATCCAAGACAGGCCAATCCTATGGTAAACTTTGCAAACAGCTTGGGTGGGCCCGAAAGTTGGGTGGGGCAGGGCCTCAGGGAATCACCAGGGTGGGTCCAACAGTGTGAGCCATGTTGCTGGGGTCCCAGATATGGCAGGCAGTCTGCCTGCCCTGTGGAGGAAGGGCTCACCAAAGGAAGAACGGCCTCTGCCAGCACATCTGTCCAAGAGAAAGTTGCCCCTCCAGCTCTCCTCCTGAGGCCGAACAGCTCAGTTCTTCCCTGTTCTCTGGTGCCCCTCAAGCTGCTTTTCCTCCAAGCTCAGAGGGAGCAAGTTTGAGTAAGTCTGTGCACAGGCCCTTTAAGAGGAGTTGCCTGGGGCTGTTGCATCTGCAGCCTCCCTCTGCCTCATTTCCCGCTGGTTTTCCAGCCAGAAGTTATAGGAACTTTTCTTCCTGGCACTGGGACCCTGAGCTGGGTGCCTGGTGTGGGACGGGGACTCCTTACTCCTCAGGGAGGACCTTCCCATCGGAGGTGTTCTTCCTGATTTTTATCCACCACAGGTGGGTGTGGGACCAGCTGGTCAGCGCCTCAGCCCCTCCTACCTCCGGTCTCGATGTGGTGGCTGTTTAAATTTCATAGTTGTAGGACTTCCATTCAGCTCGATTTCAGGCAGTTCTGAATGATGGTTGTGTTGTACTTTCATTGTAATTTTGATGTGGTTGTGGGAGGAGAAAATACCGGGGTTCCCTACGCTGCCATCGTCAACAGAAGTCTATTTTATTATATTTATTTTATTTTATTTATTTATTTTACTATTTAGTCTAATTTAATTTATTTTATTTATTTAATGTATTTTAATTTAATATAATTTTATTTTATTTAAATTTTATTTAATTTTAATTTAATATTTATTTTAATTTAATTTATTTAATTTTATATATTTAATTTTAATTTAATTGAATTTATTTTATGTATTTTATTTTATTTTAATTTAATTTAATATTTTATTTTAATTATTTTACTTATTTAATTAAATTTTATTTTATGTCTTTTATTTTATTTCCAGTTAATTTAATTAAATTGTTTTATTTATTTAGATTATTTTATTTTATTAATTTAATTTATTTATGTTAGATATTTTTTATTTTAATTATTTTAATTTATTCTATATATTTAATTTAATTTATTTTAATTACTTTATTTTATTTTATTTATTTAATTTAATTTTTTATGTATTCTATTTATTTTATTTATTTTAATTATTTTATTTTGATTTAATTTAATGTATTTAATTTTAATTTTATTTATTTTATGTATCTTTGATTTTAATATTATTTTAATTATTTTATTCTATTTATTTTACTTATTTAATTTATTTCATTTTATGTATTATTTTATTTTATTTTTTATTTAATTTTAATTTAATTTATTTTATTTTAATTTAATTTAATATTATTTTATTTTATTCTATTTATTTTACTAATTTAACTTTTTAATTATATTAATTTAATTTTATTTATTTTAAATATTTTATTCTATTTATTTTATTAATTTAATTTAGTTTAATATAATTTTATTTTAATTTATTTTATTTTACGTATTTTATTTTATTTATTTTATTTATTTCATTTAATTTCATTTCTTTTCTTTTCTTTATATTTATTATTTTATTTTATTTATTTTATGTATTTTATTTTATTTATTTAATTTACTTAAAGTATTTTAATTTATTTATTTACTTTATTTTATTTTATTGTTTTGTTTTATTTTATTTTATTATTATTAAATTTTATTTTTAAATTGTATTTTATTCATTTTAAATTAAATTAATTGTATTTTTGAATTTAATTCAATTTAATTTAATTTTGTTTTGTTTTATATTAATTTAATTTAATTTTTAAAATTTAGTTTAATATAATTTTACTTGTTTTTAAATTTTATTTTATTTTATTTATTTCATTATATTTATTTTACTTTATTGCTTTGTTTTATTTTTTATTTTAATGTAATTTAATTTTATTTTTTAATTTAATTTAACTTGTTTTATTTTATTTTTTAAATTAAATTTATTTTAATTTATTTAATTTTTAAATTAAATTGAATTTATTTCATTTTATCGTTCTGTTTTATTTTATTATAATTTTATTTATTTAATGTTATTTAATTTTTAAAATCTTTTTATTTAATTTTTAAAATTTTGTTTAATTTAATTTTATTTTTTATTTTTAAATTTTATTTTATTTTATTAATTTCATTTTATTTATTTTATTTTATTGTTTTATTTTATTTTATTTTTAATTTAATGTATTTTTTGTAATTTGATTTATTTTATTTTATTTCTAAAATTTAGTTTAATTTTATTTTTTAAATTTGTTTTCATAATTTTATTTCTTTATTTTATTTTATTGTTTTATTTCATTTTAACTTATTTTATTTTATTTTATTTTAATATAATTTATTTTATTTTATATATTAAATTAAAACTTTATTTAATTTAGTTTATTCTATGTATTTTTAATTTTATTTATTTTATTTGTTTTAATCATTTTATTTTATCTTTTTTATTTCAATCATTTAATTTATTTACTTAATGTATTTTATTTTAATTTAATTTAATGTATTTTATTTTATTATTTTATTTAATTTTATTTATTTTATGTATCTTTGATTTTAATATTATTTTAATTAAGTTATTTTACTTATTTAATTTATTCCATTTTATGTATTATTGTATTTTATTATTTTTTAATTTTAATTTAATTTAATTTAATTTATTTTAATTTATATTAATATAATTTTCTTGTATTGTATTTTACTTATTTAATTTTTTATTAATTTTTTTCATTTTGTTAATTTTATTTTATTTATTTTAAATATTTTATTCTATTTATTTTATTTATTAGTTTAGTTTAATATAATTTTATTTCAATTTATGTTACGTATTTTATTTTATATTATATTATTTATTTAATTTTATCTTATTTTTTTCTTTTTGTATTTCTTATTTTATTTTATTTATTTTATGTATTTTATTTTATTAATTTATTTTATTTTATTTTAATTTATTTTAATTTAATTTTATTTATTTTTTATTTATTTTTAAATTTTAATTATTTTATTTTATTTATATTACTTATATAAATTAATTTTATTTTATGCATTTAATTTTAATGTAATTTAATTTAATTTTTAAAATGTTATTAACTTAATTTAATTTATCTATTTATTTTATTTTATTAATTTTAATTATTTTGTATATTTTAATTATTTAATTTTATGTATTTTATTTTAATTTATTTTATGTATTTTAATTATTTTATTTTATTCCATTTAATTAATTAATTAATTTAATTTATATTATGTATTTTATTTCATGTATTTATTTGATTAATTAAATTTAATTAAATTTTATTTATTTTATTTGAATTTAATTTTTTAAATTTTATTTATTTTATGTATTTCACTTTATTTTTAATTTAATTTAATTTTTATTATTTTATTTTACTTATTTAATTTAATTTTATGTATTTAATTTAATTTTATTTATTATACTTATTTAATTTAATTGAATTTATTTTATGTATTTTATTTTGCTTATTTTATTTTAATTTAACTCATTTTATTTTATTTATTTTGAGTATTAAATTAATTTAATTTAATTTATGTTATATATTTTATTTTATATTTCATTTATTTAGTTTAATTTTATTCATATTTATTATTGAATTGAATTGAATTTTCTTTATTTTGTGTATTTTATTTTATTTGTTTTAGTGATTTAATTTATTTTCTGTATTTTATTTTAATTTAATTTAATTTATTTTAATTATTTTACCTATTTAATTAAATTTTATTTTATTTTAATTTAAATTAATTGTTTTATTCATTTTCATTATTTTATTTTATTAATTTAATTTACTTATGTTACATATTTATTTAATTATTTTATTTATTTTAATTTCTATATATTTAATTTTATTTTATTTTAATTATTTAATTTAATTTAATTTTTATGTATTTTATTTTATGTATTTTGGGTTTTTTTGCTAATTTAATTTATTTTATTCTACTTATTTAATTTATTTCATTTTATGTAATATTTTGTTTTATTTTTTATTTAATTTTAATTTTAATTTAATTTATTTTATTTTAATTTAATTTAATATTATTTTATTTTATTGTATTTATTTTACTAATTTAATTTAACTTTATTAATTTTTTTCATTTTATTAATTTTACTTTATTTCAAATATTTTATTCTATTTATTTTATTTTTTAAATTTAGTTTAATATAATCTTAATTTTATTTATTTATTTTGTTATGTATTTTATTTTATATTATTTTATTTATTTCTTTATATTTATTATTTTATTTAATTTTAATTTATTTAATTTATTTTAATTATTTTAATTAATTAATTTTATTTTATTGTTTGGTTTATTTTAATTTATTTAGTTTTATATTTAAATTTAGTTTAATTTAATTTTTGTTATTTTTAAATTTTATTTTGTTTTATTTATTTCATTTTATTTATTTTATTTTATTGCTTTGTTTTATATTTTAATGTAATTTAATTTTATTTTTTAATTTAATTTAATTTTTAAAATTTAAATTTAATTTAATTTCTTCAATTTAATTAATTCATTTTATTTTATTGTTTTGTTTTACTCTATTTTTTAATTTATTTTATTTTATTTTAATGTATTTAATTTATTTTATTTTTTAGATTCAATTGATGTTATTTAATTTATTTTTTATTTTATTCCATTTTTTTCATTTTATTTTATTGTTTTGTTTTATTTTACTTAATTTTAATATTTTATTTTTTGTTTTTTATTTAATTTATTTTTTAAATTTAGTTTAATTTAATTTATTTTATTTTTTAGTTAAATTAAATTAAATTTATTTCATTTTATTTAATTATAAATTTATTTAATTCTTAAAATTTATTTATTTTAAATTTAGTTTAATTTAATTTTATTTATGTTATTTTTAAATTTTATTTTATTCATTTCATTTTATTTATTTTATTTTATTGTTTTATTTTATTTTTTAATTTAATTTAATTTATTTTTTAAATTTAGTTTAATTTATTTTATTTATTTAATTTTATTTATTTAATTTTACTTTATTGTTTTGTTTTCTTTTACTTTATTGTTTTGCTTTATTTTATTATGTTTTATTTTATTTTGTTGTTTTGTTTTATTTTTTAATTTAGTTTAATTTAATTTTATTTATTTTTGTAATTTGATTTAATTTTATTTATCTTGTTTTATTTTATTTAATTTTCTTTTATTTATTTCATTTTTTGTTTTGTTTTATTTTATTTTCTTTAATTTTATTTTATTCTATTAATTTTTTTATTTTATTGTTTTTTTAATTTTATTTCAATATAATTATTTTATTTTTAATATTTAAATAAATATGTTAATTTAATTTTTAAAATTTAATTTAATTTATTTATTCATTGTTTTATTATATTATAATTTAATTTATTTAATGTAATTTAATTCTTAATTTATTTTTAAAATTTATTTTATTTTAATTTTAAAGTTTTAAATGAAATTAAATTTAATTAATTTAAATGTATTTTATTTTAATTTAGTTTAATTTTATTATTTTAATTTTGTTATTTTATTTTATTTGTGTTGTTTCATTTTAATTTAATTTAATTTATTTTAATTTAATACAATTTATTTTATTTTATTTTAATTTATTTTATTTTATAGGTTTATTTTTAATTTAATTTAATTTATTCTATGTATTTTATTTTATTTTATTTGTTTTAATAATTTTACTTTATTTTATTTTTTTAATTATTTAATTTTATTTATTTTATATATTTTTTATTTTAATTATTTGATTTTATTTCATTAATTTAATTTAACTTATGTATTTAATTTTATTTATTTTACTAATTTAATTTTTTTATTTTTTATTTAATTTTTATGTATTTTATTTTATGTATTTTGTTTTATTTTGCTAATTTAATTTATTTTATTCTACTTATTTAATTTATTTCATTTTATGTAATATTTTGTTTTATTTTTTATTTAATTTTAATTTTAATTTAATTTAATTATTTTAATATAATTTAATATTAAATTTAATATTTATATTTAAATTTTAATTATTTTATTTTATTTATTTTACTTATTTAATTTAATTTTATTTTATGCACTTAATTTTAATTTAATTTAATTTAATTTTAATATTTTAAAATCTTATTTATTTTATTTTAATTTAATTTATTTTAATTTAATGTAATTTAATTTATGTTATTTATTTTATTTTATTAATTTTAATTATTTTATATATTTTAATTATTTAATTTTATTTATTATGTATTTTATTTTAATTTTATGTATTTTATTTATTTTATTTTATTTCATTTATGTAATTAATTTAATTTAATTTATATTATGTATTTTCTTTCATTTTACTTATTTGACCAAATTTAAATTTTTTTTATTTTGTTTGAATTTAATTTAATTTTATTTATTTTATGTATTTTACTTTATTTTTTAATTTAATTTAAATTTTTTTATTTTGTTTTATTTTACTTAATTTAATTTTATTTTATGTATTTAATTTTATTTTGTGTTTTTAATTTAATTTTCTTTAATTTTGAGTAGTTTTTTATTAATTAAATTTATTTTTAATTTTATTTATTTTATGTATTATATTTATTTTATGTATTTTATTTATTTGAATTATTTTATTTTATTTATGTATTTTACAAATTTAATTTAATTTTATGTTATTTTTAAATTTTATTTTATATTATTTTATTTTATATTTATTCAATTTATAGTAATTATTTTATTTTATTTATTTAATTTTATTTTATATTTATTCAATTTATAGTAATTATGTTATTTATTTAATTTAATTTTAATTTATTTTATGTATTTTTTATTTTATTAATTTATTTTATTTTATTCATGTTATTTATTTTAATTATTTTATTTATTTTACTAATTTTATTTTATTTGTATTTATTTTATTTAAAATTATTTTATTTTGTTTTATTTATTTCAATTATTTTATTTTTTATTTCATTTTATTTATTTTATTTTTATTATTCCTTTTATTTCATGTATTTTATTTTAATTCTATTTATTTATTTTATGTATTTTATTTTATTTTAATTTAATTTATGTATTTTTTTCTATTTTTTTATCCTCACCCAAGGACATTTTTGCATTTATCTTCAGATAGAGCGGGATGGAGAGAGGAAGGAAAGAAGAGAGAGAGAGAGAAACATGGATGTGAGAGAGACACATTGTGTGGTTGCCACCCACACGACCCCAACCGAGGCTGGGGAAAAACTGCAACCGAGGTATGTGCCCTTAGCAGGGGCCGATCCCATGCCTCTCTGGTCTGCTGGCCGATGCTCTAACCGCTGCGCCAAACCGGCCACGGCCCGAATCTTTTATAATGGGTAGAAAGCCTGCCCTTCCTTGGCTCTGGAGGAAAATTTGTTTCTACTTTTCAAGGCTATTGGTTATACAAATATCCTTGAAAAGCCAGTGCCTTGTTTAAAGGACATGTGGAGATGTGAGAGACAATGGAGAATTGTCTCCTAATAGGTAACATCCCCACTATATAGATGGGGAAATTAGGGCCCAGAAAGGCAAAGGAACTTACCCAAGATTTCACACCTAATGAATTAGTTATCTAGTATCATGTAGCAAATTACCTCCAAACTCAGTAGGTTGATGTAACAAACATTACCTTTCTTATAGTTTCTGTGGGTCCAGGATTCAGGAGCTGCTTAGCTGTCAGGTTCTGATACAGTGTCTGTCCTGAGGTTGTAGTCAAGATGTCAGTCAGGGCTGCTGTCATTGGAAGGTCTGACTGGGCCAGGATGACCTGTATCTGAGATGACTCTCTCACATGGCCATAGCCAGGAGGCCTCAGTTTCATTCTGGCTGTTGGCAGGACACCTCAGTTCCTCACCATATAGACCTCCCCACAGGGCTGCTTGCACGGCCTCACAACATGGCACCTGGTCCCCCAACACCACCCAAAGTGAGTGATCAGAGAAAGAGAGAGAGAAAAGGAAAGCCACATGCCTTTTATGTCTTAGTCTTGGGGCTTATAAACAGTCACTTCTGCCATATTCTATCAATTTACAGTGGTTCTCAACCTTCCTAATGCCTCGACTATTTAATACAGTTCCTCATGTTGTGGTGACCCCCAACCATAAAATTATTTTCGTTGCTAATTCATAACTGTAAATTTGCTACTGTTATGTCTTAGGCGACCCCTGTGAAAGGGTTGTTCGACCCTAATCTAATAATTAGAAGGAAGTCACTGAGTACAGTCTACTCTCAGATGGAGGGGAATTAGACTCAACCTTTTAAAGGGAGGCATTTGAAAGAATTTGTAGACTTTTTTAAATACCATATCTAGCAAATTGTGGGGCCAGGATTCAAACCCAGGCAGTTTGGCTCTGTCCAGTCTCCTAAGGCCTTGGTAATGATGTTGGAGAACCCTGCAAAGTCACTCCATTCCTGAGCCAGAACATTAAAATGTGGTTGGTTCTAATCTGGTTTAATGATTCTCCACGGCATTCTCCATTCAGCACCCAAAGAAGGGTTGGGCTGCCAACCCTGGCTGTTGGCATGGGGCTCTGCTGTTTGTGGCTCAGTCACTAATACATGTGGATGGTTCTGTGGGCTGGGGCATTCACACCAATAGTCACTGGGTGGCACTAGGCTTCCACCTTTATTTCTTTTTTTCTTTTTATCCTCACCCGAGGATATTTTTCATTGATTTTTAGATAGAGTGGAAGATTGGGAGGGAGAGGGGGAGAAAGAGAGAGAAACATGGATGCGAGAGATACACATTGATTGATTGCCTCCTGCACGACCCCAACCAGGACCAGGGATTGAACCTGCAACCCAAGTACGTGCCTTTGACCAGAAATCGAACCTGTGACCCCTTGGTCTGTGGGTTGATGCTCTAACTACTGAGCCAAACTGTCCAGGGCATAGGCTTCCACCTTTAATATAAACCAGGCTTCCCAAGAGGTCGTTCGTCAGGAAATTATACCCTCATCCCAAAGCTCATCTTGCTGGGCTCTGGTCAGCAATCCTGGGATTGTAGGCTAAGCCCTGAAACCCTGGGGATCAATGGTCAATAAATATCTCCTTCTACATCTCATAACTGACCTCACTGTGCTATGGAGGCCCCTGTTCTCACTGAGTAGGAAACCACAAAACAGCAACACAACAAAAACAAAAACCACACATGCACACACCTTGCCCACTTAAGGCAACTTTTCTCCTTTAAAGTGGCATTTTTCAGGTAAATGCAGAATCTTTTGGGTAAAAGACCATTTCAAGCTTTCTCTCGCCACCTCCTTTTCCTTTCCACAGTTAAGCATCTGACCCCGCAAGAAGTCTGGGCATGGGGGGAA
Organism: Tadarida brasiliensis; assembly: GCA_030848825.1. Classification (NCBI taxonomy): domain Eukaryota; kingdom Metazoa; phylum Chordata; class Mammalia; order Chiroptera; family Molossidae; genus Tadarida; species Tadarida brasiliensis. The sequence continues at coordinate 104,122,396 of CM061258.1, read as the reverse complement.
CCTTCATCACATTCTAGAAGCAGGTGTTGGTCTCTGTATAGTCCTTTTCTGTTGGCCTCTGGAAGAGGTGCAGCTCACCCTGTATGGCCTTTGGCCATGGGCTGTTGTAGCCAACATGTCCATGTCTACTGTAAGTCAAGAGTGGTTCCTTCCATGTTGGCAGTGCATGGCGCTGGCTCCTTGGGAACTCAGCCATGTGCCCTCCTATCCAGGCTCCCCCTGACCTTCCACATGTGCTTCTGATCCCTGGGCTTGCTGCAGCTCCCAGTGTTAGATTAACCACTCCCCAACTCTGCTGTGAGAGTCTCAGAAGCCTAGTGGGAAATGGGACACAGCTGTTTTTAACACCACCCCCCACCAGCCAGCTGGGCGTCTTCTTAGGAACCCAGGAAGTATCTTCCCTTGTTTTGGCCTTTGGGATGCTCTCTCTCGGCTCCTTTTAGCATGCAAGGGGCAGGCAGCCCCCTTCTTGTGTGAGCAACATTTCCCTATGTTAAATCATCCTTCCTTGCAACACGTGGATTATAGATCCCCACAATGGTTTCATGATATGTGTGGGTGGAGTTCCTTGGGCCAGGACATTTACACCAACTGTGAAGGGAAGCTTTGGGAATTTTGGGATTCCTTTTCTCCTCCCTCAGCAAAGCCTGATTTTCAAGACAGTTGTTTGGCTAAGGACTTCATATAATTTAACTTAAAGCTCAGGCTGAGTGGTGACTCCCTTTTACTGGGTGGTCACCCCCCTCCCTCTGAAGCAGTAGGTGCCCCAGTTCAAGGTGTGAGAAACCTCATGTTGATGGAGAACTCAGGATTAATGGGAATAAAAATGAACAAATTCAATGTTTCAACAATGTTAACCTCGTTACGTCCTTGGCTGGATAACCTGGGCCCTGGGATGTTCTCATGGCTTTCCGCCCGAGTCTCTAATTGTCTCCTGCAAACTGGCCTCCCTCCATCTCTGACCCTATCGCCCCTGTGTGCGAACCTCCAGCTGGTTGTGTGACATGGGCAGGGGAGCAGCTGTCTGATTTAAAGGCAGTAGCCCTGTAGCCTTGGACTCTCTTCCCAACTCACCTGAGCCCTCTGACTGGACCCGTCATTACACAGTCTCTTGCTCAAGAGGGAGATGGGGCTGGGAGATTTCTTTTCTTTTTAAATATGTTTTTATTGATTTTTTTTAAAGAGAGAGGAAGGGGGAGAGATAGAAACATCTGTCAGCTGCCTCCTGCATGCCCCCTACTGCAACCTGGGCATGTGCCCTGACCCGGAATCGAACCGGGACCTCTCAGTCTATGGAACGATGCTCAATCCACTGAGCCACACCAGCCAGACCAGTGAAAGCATTTTAGATTAAACTGATGCTTTCACTGGCCTGGCTGGTGTGGCTCAGTGCCAGCCAGACGACATCAGTTTAATCTAAAATGCTTTCACTGGCCTGGCTGGTGTGGCTCAGTGCCAGCCAGACGACATCAGTTTAATCTAAAATGCTTTCACTGGCCTGGCTGGTGTGGCTCAGTGGTTGAGTGCTGACCCATGCACCAAGAGGTTGCCGGTTCAATTCCCGGTCAGGACACATGCCCAGGTTATGAGCCCGATCCCCACTGAGGGGCATACAGGAGGCGGCCAATCGATTTTTTTCTCTCATCGATGTTTCTTTTTATTTTATTTTATTTTTATCCTCACCCGAGGACATTTCAGATAGAGAAGGAGGAAGAGAGAGAGAGAAACATCAACTGGTTGCCACCAACACAACCCCAGCCAGGGCCGGGGACAAACTGCAACTGAGGTATGTGCCCTTAGCGGGAACCGAACCTGGGTCTCTCTGGTCCGCGGGCCTACGCTGAGCCAAACCGGCCAGGGCTCTTATCGATGTTTCTATCTCTCTCTCCCTCTCACTTCCTCTATCTCTAAAATCAATAAAGGAAAAGAATTTTTAAAAAAACTGATGTCAAAACCACTTCACACCCACTAGGATGGCCAAAATAAAAAAGACAAGTTTTGACCAGGATATGGAAAAATGTGGACACTCATACACTGCTGGTTGGAATGTAAAATGGTGCAGTCACTGTGGAAAACAGTTTGGCGCTTTCCTCAAAAGTTAGATGTAGAGTTATTATATGGTCCAGCAATTTCACTCCTAAATATGTACCCAAATGGAATGAAAACATGTGCACACAAACTTGCACATGAATGTTTATAGCAGCATTATTTCTAATTGCCAAAAAGTGGAAACAACCCAATAGATGAATGGGTAAATAAGAGATGGTAGAGCCACACAATGGAATATTCTTCAGCTATAAAAAGGAATGAAGCCCTGGCCAGTTTGGCTCAGCGGTTAGAGCATCGGCCTGCGGTCCAGAGAGACCCGGGTTCGGTTCCCGCTAAGGGCATGTACTTCGGTTGCAGTTTGTCCCCAGCCCTGGTTGGTCATGCGGGTGGCAGCCACTCGATGTGTCCCTTTCACATCGATGTTTCTCTCTCTGTCTCTCTTCCTCTCTCTCCCTCCCACTCTATCTGAACAAAAAATGAAAAAATGTCCTCGGATGAGGATAAAAAAAAAAAAAAAAAGGAATGAAGCCCGAAAGGTGTGTCTCAGTGGTTGAGCATTGACCCATGCACCAAGAGGTCGCTGGTTCGATTCCTGGTGAGGGCACATGCTCAGGTCATGGGCCAAATCCCCAGTGGGGGGCATGCAGGAGGCGGCCAATTGATGTTCTCTCTCATCGATGTTTCTAACTCTCTCTCCCTTCCTCTCTCTCTCAAATCAATCAATAAAATAAATAAATAAAAAGGAATGAAGTGCTGACACGTGCTACAACATAGATGAACTTTGAAAACATTATGCTGAGTGAAAGAATATGTGACATACTGTATGATTCCATTTATATGAAATGTTCAGAATAGGTAAATCCAAGAGAGAAGTTAGATTAGCAGCTATCTATACTGGGTGTTTCGGGGGAAATGAGGAGTGACCCCACTAACTGGTACAGGGTTTCTTGGGTGATGAAAATGTTCTAAAATTGTGGTGATAACAGTTATACAACTCTGTGACTATACTAAAAACCTTTGAATTGTACACTAGCTGTAACATGTACAAATAGGTGACTTATATGGTATACAACATGTGGTATACAATATATGATACTATATATATTTACAGAAAAACAAAGATTAACTTTCTTGGTGGTAAGTTGCTTTTGAATTTTAATTGTAGCCATGGCCGGTTTGGCTCAGCGGTTAGAGCGTCGGCCCGCGGACCAGACAGTTCCGGGTTCGGTTCCTGCTAAAGGCATATACCTCATTTGCAGTTTGTCCCCATCCCGGTTCCCCGGGGTCATGTGGGTGGCAACCAGTCAATGTGTCTCTCTCACATCGATTCTCTCTCTCTTCCTCCCTCTCTCCCTCCCGCTCTATCTGAAGATAAATGCAAAAAAAAAAAAAAGTTCTTGGGTGAGGATAAAAATTTTAATTGTAACACCCATCTCAATATTTGCTTCAGCTTCCAAATAATTGCTTTTCAGAATAAAATGGCCATTCATTGGAGCTTTAGACCAGGGTTGGGAAACGTCCAGTCCACGGGCCATGTAAGGCCCGAGAAATCAATACCAGCTAACATCACATGCCTCACCAAATCAGCCTGACCAAATATAGCAGGCGAAATTTTAAGTGAATAATTTTGTATGACCTGCGAATGATGTTATAAATATCCAAATGGCCCTTGGCAGAAAAAAAGTTCCCCACCCTTGCCTAGACAAATGGTGGACACACAGGAGACATTTATTTCTTTGATCTCCACTCTTAGAACTGGTGCTCGGAGCTGCCACTGAGTGTGGCAGAGCCATAGCCCACCTCACCCGCAACCCCATCCACATCCTGAAAGGGGGCTACGAGTGCTTCTCCGCCATGTACCACTTCTTCCGGACGCAGAAGATCATCTGGATGCCACAAGTAAGGCACGGTGCTGAGCACAGGCAGGCTCAGATGGGAGCACGGCCTTCCTTTGAGGACTGCAGAGTGGGGAGCAGGGTAGGAGAAAGAGAAGGAGACACACAACATGGAAAAGATAGAAGAAATATTGAGGACTGGGCTTGGGAAATGAACTTGGGGTAGCAAGGAGGTCCAGTCCAAGATTATGAATTTATAATAGTCAGATTTGGGCAAAAGTCAACATGGTGTTTAAGAGATGGGTCCTGTTCAGAGGTCGGGTCCCAGGGGAATTCTGGATGGTAGGTTGCAGTCAAAGTCAGACAGGCAGGGATGGGTGTCATGATTGGAGGTTGCCTCAACTTTCTTAGCTTTTGGATCCAGAGGATACAAAAGGGTGAGAAAGCAGTCCCTGCCTTTGAGAAGTTCTCATCTAGTAGGGGAGACAAGTGGTGTGGCCAAGGGATCCACCAGGTGGAGCCCATAGGAGAGGCACTTCCTTCTGGAACCACACCTGAATGAGGAGGAGCTCAAGAGGAAGAGGGGTGAGGGCATATAAAGGCAAGCATTGGATGGCAGTGATTGGCAGGCGGGGACCAGCCCTAGGGGGCAGTTGTGTAGTATCTGGTTTATTGAGGAGTCTAACTGCAGTGGAATGTAAACATGCAAGGGTGTCATTCTTTGCAATAGTTGCCTTTAGCTGTGCTCTCATTTTTGTCCTTAGCACCATCTTGGGCAGATTCATACTTTCTGGCCACTTTGATCTATGAAAAATTTTGATTGAGACATATTATAAAAAGATTGGGGAAATGTGCATATTAACTGGATATTTGATGATAGTAAGGGATTATTATACAGGGTGGGGTAAAAGTAGGTTTACAGTTGTTTGTATGGAAAATAATACAATAACTAATAAATAATAATACAAGAATAAACTGTTTTGCACACTCAAACTATAAACCTATTTTTGCCCCACCCTGTATTTCTTTAGATTGTGATGACATTATTATGGTTATATGAAAAATATGAGCTCGTATCTTTTAGAGAAACATAATGAAATATTTATGGGTAAAGTAATATGATGTCTGGGATTTCCTTCAAAATAATCCAGGGTAGGTTGGGAAGTCAGTATTAATGAAACAAAATTGGCCATTAGTTGATACTGTGTTCAGAGGGTGATAGATCCAGGGGTTTATTACACTATTCTCTCTACTTTTGTGTATTTTTAAAATAATTTTTGTGTGTGTTAATCCTCACCTGAGGATATTTTTTTCATTGATTTTTAGAGAGTGGAAGGGCAGGAACGAAGAAGGGAGAAAGAGAGAGAGAGAGAGAGAGAGAGAGAGAGAGAGAGAGAGAGAGAGAGAGAGAGAGAGAGAAACATTGATGTGAAAGAGATACATCAATTGGTTGCCTCCCACGTGTACCCCAACCAGGCAGGGGATTGAACCTGCAACCCAGGTATGTGCCCTTGACTGGGAATCAACTTTGTGAGGGCCAACACTCTAACCACTGAGAACACCAGCCAGGGCTGAAATAATTTTTTAAAAGGGAGTAAGAGCAATCAGTCCAATGTAAGTTAGGCTAGTTTAACATTCCAATCTCAAACCAAATCTCATCTCTTCCCATCCCTCTGAGCTGGGCAGCCTTGGGTTTGCTAGGGGCTGGGAGTGGGGAGGGGTGTGGGTTAGCTTCAAGGACACCTCCTCTCTTCAGACTTTCAGGGCCTGGCCCCTTTGGTGCTGAGGGTCCAGAGTGGGGCCTGTCTTGTGTGACTGGCTGCTGTCAGTGGAGGGGAGGTGCCTTTTCACTCTGACCCTACTTGGTTCTGTGTGCTGCCTTTGCTGCTGGTTTTCTTGGGGTTTTGTTCAGGGGCCTTGTCTGCTACTGAGGATCCCTCAGAGAGAGAGAGCCAGCTGAGAATTTATGCTAGGAATACCCCTAATTCCCTTCCTTTCCACTGGTAGCCCATGACCCCCCCCCCCAACTGCATCCTTACTCCTTCACATGAATCTCCGAATGGGCCACAGGGAGTGTGATGATGGGGAAAGATGCCCAGGCAGACCTCAATGCATCCCCTCCTTACCTTACTGACTTGGCAGCTCCAGCCAGCCTGTGAAAAGGCAGGGACCCGTGTCTGAGGTCATACCTGTTCCCAAATCTAGGATATTCATGTCAAGCTCTCCAAAGAACTACCTTCTCTGTTTCCACAGAGGTAACACTATGATTTTCAGCTCAATGGGTGTATAGCCAATCTCCCCATCCTGCAGACACTCCTCCTTACTCCTAGAGGAGCACCCCTTACTGGCTTTGCAGTGTTCAAAGTTAGTATTTCTCTGCAAATATGACACTGCTGATAACTCATTACCTCTCCCCTTTTAAAGCTTTATTAAGATATAATTGACGTAGGAGTAACTGCACATATTTAAAATGTACAATGTGGTGAGTTTTGACATATGTATATATCCGTGATTTGCCCTCACCTCCGGTCGCATGTGATTGGGAAGAAGGGTGAGGTGGTGGCTGATGGTAGCTGTCAGGTCCTGGTGGGGAGTTCTACCGTAGTTGTTTGTGGTCTTCTCCAGAATGTAGGTGCCTATATTGCCTCTTCCTGCTCTGTCACTAATTCAGGAGCAAGAGTGAAAGCCCCACTCCCTTCCTGTTATTGTTCTGATACACTGTAAAGCAGGGGTGTCCTTACTGCTCCCCAAGGAACTCCTTCTATGAGTGGAGATGGAAGCATCAAATTTGGGCTCTGAGACTGCCCCTCTACCTTGGACAGAGTGACTTATAACTTACTGTTTTACATGTAAACAAGGGATGCCACATGTAAATCCCTTGAGCAGAGGGATTCTGTGACTAAAAGGAGTGTGAAGACCACACTAGAGAGAGGTGATGGTGAGTCACTGAGTGGTTTTACATGGAGGGGTGGCATGGTCAGATTGCACTTAGATCAACTCTGATTGCAGTACAGAGAGTAGATCAGTGGGGACACAGTGGATGTGGGGAGAACTGCTAGGAGGTGGAGATGGAGAGGAGACAGGATTCGAGAAATACTTAGAAGCCCGGCTGGTGTGACTCAGTGGTTGAGCTTGACCCATGCACCAAAAGGTCACTGGTTCGATTCCTGGTCAGGGCACATGCCCAGGTTGTGGGCCCAATCCCCAGTGGGGTATGCTGGAGGTGGACAATCGATGTTCTCTCTCATCGATGTTTCTATCTCTCTCTCCCTCTCCTTTCTCTCTCAATAAAGGCAAAAAAATTAAAAAGAAATACTTAGGAAATGGCATTGATTAATATGGGTGAGGGGGTAGGTGGGAGAGGGAGGAGGAGTCTAGAATAATGCCCTGGTTTAGGTGTGGATGATAGGTGGCCTGTGGTATGGTGGACACAGGAGGAGGAGGCTGTGTGGGGGGAAGGCAGTGGGCTCAGTTTTGACATGTTAATTTCAGATACCTGTTTCTTTTACATTTGTCGATGTGGCTATTGAAATAGTGTCATCTAGAATTAACATGTGCTTGCTCTTTACAGCACAGCATGTTTTTATCCATGCCACACCCTCTTCCCCTGCAGCCTGCACAAGCACAGGAAAGGAAGCTGGTTTGAAAGTAGTACAAAGAGAATTGATAGATTTGTGGTGGGTGTTTAGTAAGATTTTCCAAATGGAACTAGGAGGATTTCATTTGGCTCTAGCAAGCTGAGGTCAGCCTGAGCCCTGGGGATGCTTGGGATCACATCTGCAAATAGCAGGTCTCCCTGCAGGTGGAAGGGTCTTGACTCTCTTTTGTGAACTTCAGGGTTTGTGCTGCCTGGTATCTGTTCTTTGATAGAGGTTTTTTTTGAGGCTGACAGCTTGGGAAAGATGTGGGCTCACAGTGAGTTCACTGGGATGGAGATGTGCTGATGCCAGAAGGCTCTGAAGGACTGACTTGGAGACTGAAGTAGCCTGAGATACTCAAGATGCTATTTTTGAGTCAGACTTAGAGCCAGAGGAGTTTTTAGAATGGGGTTTGACCTTTGAAGTCACATAGGTTGCATTTCCCATGGAAGACTGATGGAAAAATATTAGGACCTAACAGATACTACAAACGTCAGTTAACACAATGTTAGTGGAATTCTTTTTTTTTTTTTTTTTTGAGGTTTTGCTTAGGTTTTATTTTACTAAATATCACAAGTACATTTTCAGTTCATGCCAACAATAACTATGTAGCCACTGTTTTATTACAAACATCTGAGCTATAAGAGCTCAGTCCAAGAACCCATTCAGAAAATTTTTACCAGCTTTCTGTTCCCCGAAGGCACACTTTGAGAAGTCTTAGACTGGCATGCTTTTCTGGCTGTTTATAAAATTAGTTTTATTATTTGATGATGATTTTTTTTTCCTAACCACATGATTGGTGCTCTAATAATCTTTTCTTGGAACAATCATATTTTATAATCCCCCAGCTTTATTGATATGTAATTAATACATAATATTGTATAAGTTTAAGGTATACAACATGATGATTTGATATATGTATATACTGTGAAATGATTAGCGTAATATGGTTAACACATCTATCACCTCACAAAATTATCTTTTTGTGTGTGTGGTGAGAACATTTAAAACCTACTCTCTTAGCAGTTTTCAAGTATATAATACAGTATTGTTAACTGCTGTCACCATGCTGTATATTAGAACCTCAGGACTTATTTGCCTTATATCTGGAAGCTTGTAGCCTTTGACCAACATCTCCCTATTTTCCATCCCTTCCCCAGCCCCTGGCAACCACTTTTCTACCCTCGAGTTTTATATATTTTTTAAAGATTTTTTTTTTCTTTATGGATTTTAGAGAGAGAGGAAAGGAGAGGGAGACAGAGATAGAAACATCGATGAGAAAGAACATCAACTGGCTACCTCCTGCATGCCCCCAACTGGGGACCAGGCCCACAACCTGGGCATGTGCCCTGACCGAGAATCGAACTGGCAACCTCTTGGTGCATGGGTCGATGCTCATCCATTGAGCCACACTGGCTGGGCATGAGTTTTGTATTTTTAATGTCCACATATAAGTGAGATTATTTGTCTTTCTCTGTCTGACCTATTTCACTTAGCATAATGCCCTCAAGGTCCATCTATGTTGTTGCAAATGACATGATTTTCTTCTTTTTTATGGCTGGATAATATTCCATTGTATACATGTGACATATTTTCTTTATCCACTCACCCATTGATAGACACTTAGGTTGTTTCCATGTTTGGCTGTTGTGAATAATGCTGCAGTGAGTATGGGATGCAGATAATCTCTTTGAGATAGTGCTTTTGTTTCCTTTGGATATATACTCAGAGGTGGGATTACTGGATCATATGGTAGTTCCATTTTAATTTTTTAGGAAACTCCATACTCTTTTCCACAGTGTCTGTAGTTAGTGGATTTTATTGCTGGACTCCTTTGAGCCTTTCATTGCTAATGTACATGGTGAGTTTCTGAGAGAGGGATATCATAGGTACTGCTTCCCACATGTACTTGGTTCTCTGAACCCTTTTTCACAGTGCATTGTAAGGGACCAGTGTTTCTTAGAACACGCTTTAGGAAATATAGAAATACTCCTTCTCTTTGTTTCTTTGTTTTTCAAAGAAACTAAAATTTTTCTTATTATAACTTTAGACCTAGAATCCAGTAAGTTTTTCCATTTAAGTAGTAGCCTGTTCTCCCTACCTCTCTATTGGGGCTCATCAGAACTTCATCAGAATTCATTTCCTAATGACAAATAGTCTCTTGTGAGTAGTTTCATTGTTTTTTTTAAAGGCATTTAAATTCTGATGGCCTCCGAGTATAATAAAAGGGCTGTTCTTCCCCACCCTTGCCCTCCACCAACTGGACACACCCTGGGTTTACGTAGTTGTTGGTCATGGGGCATTAGGCTCCAATTTTTAGACTCTATGGCAAAATGCAAACAGGTGCCATGGAGGACAGTAAGATGTTGGTGTTCAGATTCAGCACGCTATAGCCTGATGCTATGCTATGGCTCAGTCCTTCTGTTACTACCAGCCCTAAAACTCCTTGTGCAAGTTATTGCTTGCCAATTTCTTTGAATACCCAAATCTCAATTTCATTCACTGTCCTGGATTATCTTTCTAAGCTTGTTTGCTGAGCCACATTTTAAGAGACCAACACCCCCACCCCCAAATGAAAATAACTTCCTCCCCGGTGAATATTTATAGAAGCCTCTCTCCTTCCTTACCTCAGGAACTGGATGAATTTCAGCCATACCCTGTTGAAATATTGCCAGGCAGGCTCTACCTGGGCAATTTCAGACAAGCCTGCGACCCTAAAATTCAGAAGGATTTGAAAATCAAAGCACATGTCAATGTCTCCATGGAGACAGGAACATTGTAAGTAGCAACACTATTGGTTTTTTTTTTTTATTAATTTATTTTTGTTACAGATGTTTCTCCTTTATTCCCCATTGACACCCTCCTCCCCATCCCCCCACCCCGTCCCCAGCTTTGTTGTCCATGTCCATCGGTTATGCATATATGCGCTTAAGTTCTGTGGTTTATCTCTTCTCTCCCCACCACCCCCTCTTCTGAGGGGTGTCAGTCTATACCCTACTTCCACATCTCTGGGTCAACCCTGTTTCTCAGACTGTTATGTTCATTTTATTCCACAAATAAGTGAGATCATGTGATATTTGTCTTTCTCTGCTTGGCTTGTTTCACTTAGGATAATACTCTCGAGGTCCCTCCATGTCGTCTCAAAGGATAAGAGATCTTTCTTTCCTATAGCTGCATAGTACTCCATTGTGTATATGTACCACAGCTTTTTTATCCATTCATTCACTGATGGACACTTGGGCTCTTTCCAGATCTTAGCTATCGTAAATAGTGCTGCTATGAACATGGGGGTACATTCTTTCTGATTGGTGTTTCAGGCTTCTTAGGGTATATTCCTAGAAGTGGGATCACTGGGTCAAATGGCAATTCAATTTTTAATTTTTTGAGGTAACACCATAGTGTTTTCCACAGTGGCTGCACCAGTCTGCATTCCCACCAGCAGTGTACTAGAGTCCCCTTTTCTCCACACCCTCGCCAACACTTGTTGTTTGATGATTTGTTGATGGCGGCCATTCTGACAGGTGTGAGGTGATACCTCATTGTTGTTTTAATTTGCATCTCTCTGATGATTAGTGATGTTGAGCATTTCTTCATATGTCTCTTAGCCATTTGTATGTCCTGTTTGGAGAGGTGTCTATTTAGTTCCTCTGCCCATTTTTAATTGGGTTCTTTGTCTTCCTTTTGTTGAGTTGTATGAGCACTCTATTTATTTTGGAGATTAAGCCCTTATCTGATGTATCATTGGCAATTATGCTCTCCCATACAGTAGGTTCCCTTTCTGTTTTGATGGCTGTTTCTTTTGCTGTGCAGAAGCTTTTGAGTTTGATGTAGTCCCATGTATTCATTTTTCCCCTTGTTTCTGTTGTCTTAGGTGATGTATCAGTGAAGATTCTGCTGCGTCTGATGTCCGAAATTTTGTTGCCTACATTTTCTTCTAGGATTTTTATGGATTCACGAGTCACATTTAAGTCTTTTATCCATTTTGAGTTTATTCTTGTGTAAGGTGTAAGTTGATGGTCTAGTTTCATTTTTTTGCATGTAGCTGTCCAATTTTCCCAACACCATTTATTAAAGAGGCTGTCTTTACTCCATTGTATGCTCTTGCCACCTTTGTCAAATATTAATTGAGCATAATGTCTTGGGTCAATTTCCGGATTCTCTGTTCTGTTCCACTGGTCTATATGCCTGTTCTTGTGCCCGTACCAGGCTGTTTTGATTACAGTAGCTTTGTAGTATAACCTGATATCCAGTATTGTGATCCCACCTACTTTGTCCTTCTTTTTCAAGATTGCTGTGGCTATTCGGGGTCTTTTTTTGGTTCCATATGAACTTTTGAAGTATTTGTTTTCATTCTGTGAGATATGTCACCAGTATTTTGATGGGGATTGCATTGAATCTATAGATTGCTTTGGGTAATATGGACATTTTAATGATGTTAATTATTCCAATCCATGAACAAGGTATGTGCTTCCACTTTTTTATATCTTCCTCTATTTCTTTTTTCAATGTCCTGTAGTTTTCTGCAAATAGGTCCTTTACTTCTTTGGTTAAGTTTATTCCTAAGTATCTTAATTTTTTTACTGCGATGGTAAATGGAATTGTTTTTTTAGTTTCTCTTTCTGTGAGTTCATCATTGGTGTATAAGAATCCTGTTGATTTCTTGACATTAATTTTGTGTCCTGCTACTTTGCCAAATTCATTTATTAAGTCTAGTAGATTTTTGATGGAGTCTTTAGGGTTTTCTATATATAATATCATGTCGTCTGCGAATAATGACAGTTTCACTTCCTCCTTTCCAACTTGGATTCCTTTTATTTTTTCTTCACGTCTGATTGCTGTGCCTAAGACTTCCAGTACTATGTTAAATAAGAGTGGCGAAAGTGGGCATCCCTGTCTTGTTCCTGTTCTTAAGGGAAATGTTTTTAGTTTTTGCCCATTGAGTATGATGTTGGCTGTAGGTCTTTCATATATGGCCTTTATTATATCAAGATATGATCCCTTTATTCCCAAATTGCTGAGCGTTTTTATCAGAAATGGGTGCTGGATTTTGTCGAATGCTTTTTCAGCATCTATTAATATGATCATGTGGTTTTTATCTTTCATTTTGTTTATGTGGTGTATCACATTTATTGATTTGCAAATATTGAACCAGCCTTGCACCCCTGGGATGAATCCCACTTGGTCATGGTGAATAATTTTTTTGATGTATTGCTGGATCCGATTTGCTAGTATTTTGTTTAGGATTTTGGCATCTATGTTCATCAAGGATATTGGCCTGTAGTTTTCTTTCTTTGTAGTGTCTTTTTCTGGTTTTGGAATTAGGATTATGCTTGCCTCATAAAACGAGTTTGGAAGTCTTCCTTCTTCTTGAATTTTTTGAAATAGTTTGAGGAGAATGGGTGTTAGTTCTTCTTTGAATGTTTGGTAAAACTCCCCCGTGAAGCCATCCGGGCCTGGGCTTTTGTTTGCTGGGAGAGTCTTGATTACATCTTCAATTTCCTTAGCTGTTATTGGTCTGTTCAAGTTTTCTATCTCTTCCTGGTCCAGTTTTGGGAGACTATGTGTTTCTAGAAATTTGTCCGTTTCGCTTAGATTGTCGAATTTGTTGGCATATAAATGTTCATAGTATTTGCTAACAATCCTTTGTATTTCTGTGGTGTCCGTTGTTACTTCTCCTCTTTCATTTCTGATTTTGTGTATTTGGGTTCTCTCTCTTTGTTTCTTGGTGAGTCTAGCTAAGGGTCCATCAATCTTGTTTATCTTTTCAAAAAACCAGCTCTTTGTTTCATTGATCCTTTGAATTGTTTTTCTTGTCTCTATGTCATTTATTTCTGCCCTGATCTTTACTATTTCCTGCCTTCTACTTGCTCTGGGGTTTTCTTTTTGTTTGCTTTCTAGTTCTTTAAGTTGTGAGGTTAGATAGTCTGTTAGAAATTTTTCTTGTTTCTTGAGGTAGGCCTGGAGTGCTATGAACTTCCCTCTCAGAACTGCTTTCACTGCATCCCATAGATTTTGTGTCGTTGTGTGTTCATTTTCATTGGTTTCCAGGAAGTTTTTAATTTCTTCCTTGATCTCCTCAGTAACCCATTCGTTGTTTAATAACATGCTATTTAGCCTCCAAGTGTTCAAATGTCTTTGCATGTTCTTGTTGCAATTGATTTCTAGTTTCATGCCATTGTGATCTGAGAAGATGCTTGATATGATTTCAATCTTCTTGAACTTGTAGAGACTTAGTTTGTGTCCTAACATGTGTTCTATCTTTGAGAATGTCCCATGTGCACTTGAGAAGAATGTGAATTCTGTAATTTTGGGGTGTAATTCTCTGTAAATATCTATTAAGTCCATTTGGTCTAGTGCTTCATTTAGAGTCTCTGTTTCCTTGTTAATTTTTTGTCTAGAGGATCTATCCAGTGATGTCAGTGGGGTGTTGAAGTCCCCTGCTATGATTGTATTGCTGTCGATTTCTCCTTTGAAGTTCTCCAGAAGATTTTTAATATATTTTGGTGCTCCTATATTGGGTGCATACATGTTCACCAAGGTTTTGTCTTCCTGTTGGATAAATCCTTTCAATATTATGTAGTGACCTTCTTTGTCTCTAGTTATGGCCTTCATTTTGAAATCTATTTTATTAGATATGAGTATTGCTACCCCAGCACTTTTTTCCTTTCCGTTTGCTTGGAAGATTTTTTCCCATCCCTTCACTTTCAGCCTATGTGATTCTTTTGTTGTGAGGTGGGTCTCTTGTAAACAACATATATATGGGTCATGCTTTCTTATCCAATCTGCTACTCTGTGTCTTTTTATCGGAGCATTCAATCCATTTACGTTTAAGGTGATTATTGATATGTACTTATTTATTGCCATTTTTGTTTAGTGTGGTTCTATTTTCCTTCCTATTTCTTCTACTAATTACAGCAGTCCTTTTAACATTTCTCGCAGTGCTGGTTTGGTGCTAATGTCTTCCCTTAGCCTTTTTTTTTTGTCTGAGAAGCTCTTTATTTGACCTTCTATTTTGAATGATAACCTTGCTGGGTAGAGTAGTCTTGGATTCAGATCCTTGTTTTTCATGACCTTGATTACTTCATGCCATTCCCTTCTGGCTTGTAGTGTTTCTGTTGAGAAGTCAGCTGATAGCCTTATGGAGGTTCCTTTGTAGGTAACCTGTTGCTTATCTCTTGCTGCCTTTAGGATTCTCTCTTTGTCTTTAATTTTTGGCATTTTAATTACTATGTGTCTTGGTGTGGGCCTGTTTGGGTTCTTCTTACTTGGGACTCTCTGTGCTTCTTGAACTTGAATGCTTTCTTTCTTCACCAAATTAGGGAAGTTTTCTGTCACTATTTCTTCAAATATATTCTCTAACCCTTGCTCATTTTCTTCTTCTTCAGGGACTCCAATGATGCGAATATTATTACGTTTCCAGTTGTCCCACAGTTCTCTTAAGCTGTCTTCCTGTTTTTTCATTGTTTTTTCCTTTTGGTTTTCTGATTGGTTGATTTTTTCTACCCTGTCTTCTAATTCACTGATCCGGTCCTCAGCTTCTTCTACTCTGCTGTTTAGTCCTTCCAATGTGTTCTTCATTTCTGCTATGTCATTCTTCATTTCTTCTTGGTGCTTCTTAATTTCCACTTGGTTGGTTTTCAGTGTTTCTATGTCTTTGCTCATGGTGTTGATGTCTTTACTCATGGTGTTGATGTCCTTACTCATGCTGTTGAGCTTCCTCAAGATCATGGCTCTGAATTTTAGCTCTGTTAACTTGCTTAACTCCATTTCATTTATCTCATCTTCAGTAGAGGTCTCTTGTTCTTTCATTTGGGATCTGTTTCTTTGTTTCACTATTTTGGCTATCTCAGTTGGTTTTGGAGCCTGCCAAATTTTCCCTGTGGATGTTGGTGTTCTGCTGTTTGTGGCTCCCTCTACTGGGTTTGGATGAGCGTGGGAGGACCCACGTTAAACACCACCATGGAGTCTTACTTTCCAGGGTATATTTGCAAGCCCAGAAAAGGTTAAGTTATCTTCTAGCTTTTTGCCTAGAGGCTATTAGTCGTGGTTGCTTGAAGAGCCTTGGGTTTTCAGTTGAATGAAAACCTCCCTCAGGTGTTCAGCGTGAGAGGATTTCCAGAGGGTAGGGCAGATGCTGGTAGTTAATAAGCCTCAGTTTGCATTTCAATGGCCCACCAGGGTGTGGCTGGATCTCGGAGGGAGGGGCTGCCGCCTCTCCCCAGAGCCCTAGGAAGGAGTAAGATGGCTACCGGCCTGTGTGGCCTCAACTCAGGAAAAGCTCTGAGCTCCCTCCAAATCCTGAGTGTCCCCACACAGTTCCAGTCCAGTCCACCCTCCCTCTACCGGAGCCCAAGGTGAGTGGCTGTGGCTATTTAGCGCTCTGTCCCGGCCCTCTGCGCTGTGGAGCTGGCTTGGGACTTTAACCCCGAGGGCGGTGCGCTGCTCACGGCTAAGGCCGCTGCTCTCTGTGGGCTCCCAGCCCCCCTCTCGCGCCTCCGTAATACTACCAGGATCGATTCAGTGTCCCTGGTTGTATGGTCCTTGCAAGCTGCTTTTCTGTTGCTTTTTCCCAATGATTTGTCTTTATTTTAGTTGTAATTTCAGTTTGGTCCTGAGAGATGGTCTGTGTAGCTTCCATTCACTCCGCAGCCATTTTTTCAACACTATTGGTTTTTTAAGATTAAGTATTATTTGTTTATATAAGATTCCTGGTGCCATGCATTTATAGAGTTGAAAGGGCTCTTAGAAGTCAGCATACACTGGAGTAGGGTCTATAAAAGGTCTGAGCCGGTGGGAGATCACATCCACAACACAAGGCCAATGTAGAGCAAAATGGCTTTATTGCATGTGCCTGGGTGCAGGCGGACTGAGCTGAAAAGGGTTCTGCCTCGCAAAGCAGCTGGGGTGTAGGTTATGTACTCTATTTTTAGCTTCTGGCAGTTCCTGCTGACTACTCTGCATGCCCATTGTCCACTTTGCAGTTGGACTGGTCTGGTATCTTGTCCTGCATCTGCTCGGTGATTCATTGCCTTGCGGATAATCCAGATAGTCCTTATCCATACTCAACAGAAGGCTGAGCAAAGGTCATGCAAGCAACACATTTTTCACAGTTTCTGCCTTTTGCAGCTTTTACCTTTACCCCTTAAAATGTTACTAACCCTTTCATTCCCATCTTATAATGATGATAAAAAGGAAAAAGGGGCAAAGTTTCTCTTTGTCTACTTCCTGCAGGTGTGGGGTCGTCATGGACTCCTAAAAAGAATTTGTTAGATAAGTTCTTGGGGAATGGGGTGATAGGGTCCTTTAACCTGTGCTAGAACAAATTGTCCAACTATCTGGTTGATTAAAATTTGCAGTCAATTTTGTACAAACCTAGTAATCAGGCGCAAGAAGCAGGGTCCAAAAAGCAATAATAAGAAGGCTAATACTGGGGGCCCTATGAAGGGGAGTAGCCAGGTTAGTTTAGGCAAGGCTGCCCCTATACTTGTCCAGATAGATTGGGCCAGGTGATCCTGACTGAATTCTTTTAGCCACTGGGCATTATCTAGAATACATTCTGTCCTCTCCTCGACCTGGCCAGTGGAGTTAACACAGAAGCAACAAGATGTATTTGCTATCGTGCGTAGACCTCCTTCTTTGACCAGGAAATAGTCTAGTCCAGTGCGATTATCTATTACCATACAGGCAAGAGAGTCAAGGGATTTTGAAAGAAGTTTGAAATTTTCACCTGTATCTCTACCATGTATCTCTGTATATTTGCCATGGTGGTGGTTACGTTTTTTGCTGTTATGGCATTATAAGTGATTCCTCCCCTGAGGCCTGCAGTGGTGATTGCAGCTATGACTCCTGCTATGAGGAGTCCGACTTCCCTATTTGTCCGATGATGGCTTCTGGGCTCAGAGCTTGATAAGGTTAAATTAGGGATGAAGGAATGGATTAAGGTATTGGCTGGGGTGACATATCCTACTGCCCATAAGCCATCCTGTTTTTCTGGGTTTAGGTATTGAATAACAATTCTCTCCTGGGGGCAGAATGTTTAGTGCACCTAAAAACATCATTCCTGCTGGAAAGCAAAGTAGTCCAGTCATATTTGGGCCTAGGGAGGTGTTCCCACAGTAAGTCTCAAATGATTAAACCATGATAGAGGGAGGAGAGGGCCAGTGACACCAGCAGAACTGCACCCAGGATAAATAATTTCCCCGGTATGACTTTTTTGGTATTGTATCAAGTCCCTCCGAGCTTGCACATATAAACTCCCATTGCAGGGGTTAAACACATCATGAATAGTTAGATTACAGGTACCTCTACTAAGGTTATAGTGAGAGATATTATACATGGTACCTGCTTTCATGGTCTATATTCGTACTGAGAATCAAGATTAAGGGAGCTTTTGTCCTGCTCCACAGGACATTTCTGTCCTCCCTGAGCTCGCCTTAGGACACTTGCATTATCGATTGACAGGTGTACTGTCCCAGTCAAACTCCCCACCTAGCGCTGTCCCCAGAGCGGGTGGCGCCCAGCCAGTGCAGCCCAGCACTTGGCGCCAGAAGCGAGAGCCCTTCGGGGCTAATCCCCCTCCCCCACCTCACCGGGTCAGTGAAAAAAAACGATAAGAGTAGTGGTATTTCACCAGAGGCAAACAAGGCCTGCGGACCCCGCCCTGCCCCCTTGAGTGGACAGAGGGATGCCGGGGGTTTATGTTAGGAGAGGAAGCAGATTCTTGAAGGAGACAAAGTAAAGAATGAGAGTGCCTGGTGGGGAAAGAAGGAGTAAAGGTTAAAGTAGCATGGAGTTTAGATAGACTGTCTCGCCCTAACAAGGGAGTGGGGCAGGCTGGTAACACTAAAGAAGAGTGGAGAAAGATATAAGGGCCTAAAGAACAAGTGAGTATCTGGGTTGCCCTGGGTTGTGATATTTGGCCGTCAATTCCCACAACTGAAACCCCAGAGTGTTGAAGATGTCCCCTGAACTTGGGGAAGGCAGAGTAGATTGCCCAGGTATTGATTAAAAATGAAATTGGCCTACCTGCTGCCATCAGAGTTACCCGAGACTTGGAGTTCGAGATGACGGTCGGGGTGTCTGTTCCTGGGCACCTTCAGTCTTCAGCCACAAGGCCAATCAGATCAAGGCCTGAATTGCCCATTCCACTAGCCCGAGGAAGGGATGACTCTGTGCAGTCTGTCCGCAGTCCGACTTCCAGTGGGGCCCTCTACATTGAGGACATGGCTTAGGTGGTGGTCAGGGATTGGGGCACTGCCTCACCCAATGGCCAGTCTGATTACACTTAAAGCAGGGACGTGGGGGTCCGCTCTGCTGATCCTGGTGGGTGCCCTTCTTCTGTCCCCTGAAGGGGGTTTGCTGACCCCTTTGATTAGTGGGGGCTCTGATGGCAGAGGCAAGCATTTGGAATTCTGCTATTCTTTGCTGTTTAGCCTTTTCGTCGTGATTATTAAAAACCTTAAAGGCTAGATTTTGAAGTTCCCGTTGAGGGGTTTGAGGGCCATCTTCAAGTTTTTGTAACTTTCTCCTAATGTCTGGGGCCGACTGAGAGATAAATCTCAGGTTTAAAATGACAGTCCCTTCTGGGCTAGTGGGGTCTAAGTTAGTATATTTTCTCATAGCCTGTGTAAGGGGGGATAGAAAGGTTGCAGGGTTTTCATTCCATTCCTTGATTATTTCAGACAGTTTTTCATAGTTAACCGCCTTGTGTGAGGCTTTTTTAAGTCCCTCAATCAGACATATTACTATATGGTCCCTGGCTTTCCCTACCTGCCCATTGTCCTGATAATTCCATGTGGGGTCCTGGCTAGGGACTGCTTGGGCCCTACGGGGTTACTGGGGGCCTGTCATCTCAGAGCATCGGCATGGCCCTGGGTATTAACCCAGACTAGAATTTTATCTTCCGGATTAAGGGTGGAAGAGCATGAATTTCATTCCAAGTTAGATCACAGGACTGGGTAAGGTATTCCAATTCCTGAGTATAATTGGTGGGATCCTCAGTAAAGGATCCTAGTCTTTTATTTATTTGGGACAAATCTGAGAGAGAGAAGAGGGCATGAACTCTGACAATTCCTTCAGCTCCTGCTGCTTACCTCATGCGGACATTCTAAAATGGGGGCTGAGGCAGGGGACAGATAGGGAGCAAACATGGTTCCCGATTGCGTGTGTGAGGGAGTCATTTGCGGCAGTAGAGAAGTCAGAGCTGGAGTAGGAGGTCAGGGTAATGTAGGAGGCCCACAGAAGGGGCTGGAGGAGGCCCTGCCGGAGGGGCTGAGGGAGGAGGTGGTGGAGTGAGATTGGCTGGGTCAAAGGAGGAAACAGAAGTTAGCGCGCTATCTTCAAAGGGAGGTTTGGGAGGATCAGAGGGGAGTAGGAAGATTTAGGAGGGAGAGCAAGAATTGCATAAAGAAGGGTGTGTTCTGAGTGCAAAGGGGCCTAGATGTAAGGAACCTCAGACCATTTTCCTTGCCTTTGACAGAAATTGTCTAGGTCGGTGAGGGTATAGAGAGTGCTTTTCTCATGCCATTGTGACCCATTGTCTAATTTGTACTGAGGCCACGCAGTGTTGCAATAAAAAATGAATTGCTTGGGATGTAAATCCTGAGTGAGCCCTAGCGTCTGTAGGTTTTTTAGGAGACATCCTAGGGGTGTTGTACAAGGGATGGCAGATTGAGCGTTTCCCATGTTGCGGTGTGAGATGTTGTGGCCTAGCGATCCGACGGATATACTAGTGGAAGAAGAAGGTGTCCCCGCTTCTCCCCTAGAGTAAAGAGATGTGCAGCTCACCTATATCAGCCATCCCTAGATATATGGTGAGCTGAGGGAACCTGTTTCCCGAGGAGCATGTCCCGACCAGCACTGGATTTCGAGAGGGACGATCATACAGGCATGACCGAGAGACCTGGCTCTCTCATGTCCTGGACAGGGGATAACAGGACAGCCCGGAGAATCAGACTGGTAGGCAAAAAAAACTCTCACTGCCCTGGCCGGTTTGGCTTAGCCATTAGAGCATCAGCTCAGACCAGAGAGTCCCGGGTTCATTTCCCACTGAGGGCATGTACCTCGGTTGCAGTTTGTCCCTGGCCCCAGTTGGAGTCGTGTGGGTGGCAACCACTTGATGTGTCTCTCTCACGTCGATGCTTCTCTCTCTTCATCCCTCTCTCCCTCCGCTCTATCTGAAGATAAATGCAAAAATGTCCTCGGGTGAGGAAAAAACAAAGAAACAAACAGAAAACAAAACATTCACCAGTGAATTAGTGTCTGGTGTTGATGCTGGATCGGCAGGAAAGGTTGGAGGTCCAGTATGCGGCTGAGGATGTGTTCGATCCCAGTCTGACAGGAGGCCTGGAGGACTCTGGGGGCCTGCAGTTGCCCTCTACGTGGGATCCTAACAGATCTCCCGAGTTTTGGCACCAAATAAAAGGTCTGAGCCGCCCTGGCCGGTTTGGCTCAGCGGTTAGAGCGTCAGCCTGCGGTCCAGAGAGACCTGGGTTCGGTTCCCGCTAAGGGCATGTACTTTGGTTGCAGTTTGTCCCTGGCCCTGGTTGGTCGTGCGGGTGACAGCCACTCGATGTGTCACTTTCACATCGATGTTTCTCTCTCTCTCTCTTCCTCTCTCTCCTTCCCACTCTATCTGAACAACAACAACAAAAAAGGTCCGAGCCGGTGGGAGATCACATCCACAACACAAGGCCAATGTAGAGCAAAATGGCTTTATTGCATGCACCTGGGTGCAGGTGGGCTGAGCTGAGAAGGGGTCAGCCTCAAATTAGGGTTGGGGTGTCAGTTATATACCCTACTTTTAGCTTCCAGCAGTTCCTGCTGATGTACTTTGTCTGGCCCATTGTCCACTTTGCTGTTGGACTGGTCTGATATCTCCTCCGGCATCTGCTGGGTTATCCATTGCCTTGCGGATAATCCAGATAATCCTTATCCACACTCAACAGAAGGCTGAGCAAAGATCATGCAAGCAACACAATTTCCACAGTTTCTGCCTTTTTCAAACTTTTACCTTTACCCTTTAAAATGTTACTAACTCTTTCAGTTATGAATTAGAAGAATCAATTTTATAAAGATATTGATTCTTGCCCAACTCATCTATAGGTTCAATGTAATTGTGAATAGAATTCCAATAGGTTTGTGGAAATTGATACGGTAATCCTAAAATTTATATGGAAATGCAAAGGGCAAAAATAGCTAAATATTGAAGAACAACAAATGGGAAAGTATGCTTGAACAGATACTAAGACTTAAAAACTACAGCAAGTAAGTATTGTAATACTGGTGCAGGATAGAAAAATAAACCAGTGGAGCAGAATAGAGTCCAAACAGATCCATGCATATATGGACACTTGAATTTTGACAAGGTCATTCTCCTTCATTTTTTTCTAAATTTTTATGGATTTAACCTTCACTTTTTTTTTTTATCTATTTTGAAATACTTTTTGTATATGGTACCAGAAATGGAAGAAAGTTTATGGTTTTGCACGTGGAGATAATCATTTGTTGAAAGTACGATCCTTTTCCTGTTGAATTGCTTTGATACTTTTGTTGAAAATCCCAAGTGTGTGGGATTACACCTGGATTCTTTATTCTTTTTCATTGATATACACCAGTTCCACACTGTTGATTACTATAGCTTTATAATAAATCTTGAAATCAGGTAGTGTTAGGCCTCTAAGCTTGCTCTTCTATTCAAAGTTGTTTTCTTTGCATTTCCATATAAATTTTATAATCAGCTTCTCTGTTTCTACAAAGAAGCTTGCTGGAATTTTGATTGGGATTGAAATGACATCTTAACAATGTTGAGTCTCTTCATCCATGAGCATGGTCTATCTCTCCATTTACTTTGCTCTTTAACTTCTCTCAGCAATGTTTTGCAGTTTTCCGTGTACAGTTCTTGCACATTTTGTGTCAGATTTCTTCCTAAACATTTAATGTTTTATAATGTGATTATAAGTGATATTTAAAAAATTCAATTTCTGATTATTTGTTGCTAGCACATAATAATCCAATTGATTTTTATATATTAACCATGTATTCTTCAACCTTCTCCATCCAGACGCCTTCTCCAGTGTGAAACTCCCCAATTCCCTCAACTTCTCCCAATTTCTCTTTTTGAGTATCATGCGCAGGTCTTTTTTTTTTTTTTTTTTTAATAACCTTGAAACTGACATTTTCAGGTTTTTTTATTTTTTATTTTTTTAAATCCTCACCTGAGGATATTTTTTCATTTATTTTCAGATGGGAGTGGGTGAGGAGGGAGAGAGAAACAGCGATGTGAAAGAGACACATCGATTGGTTGCCTCCCGCACGACCCCGACCAAGGCTGGGGACTGAACCACAACCGAGTTATGTGCCCTTGACCGGAATCAAACCTGAGACTCTTCAGTCTGGGGGCTGATGATCTAACCGCTGAGCCAAACTGGTCAGGACTTTTTAAAAAATTGTTGACACTATTACAGATGTCCCTCATTTCATGAGTAGTTCTTGTTATCCTAGCATCTAGCTAACTATTTGTTTTTGTGTCTGCCTTCCCCATCAGACTAGAAACTCCTTGAAGCTGAGACAGTCCCTATTTGATTCTTGTGTCCACTAGGGTCCAGCCCAAGGTCTGGCACTCAATAGGCATTGAGTGAGTGTGTATGAGGGAAGAATGGATGGATGGGCATGGGAGGGTGGGTGAAGAGAGAGGAAGGGAGAGAGGGATGGGTGGGGAGGGATGAATGAAGAAGAAGATAGGGATAGATGAAGGGGAAAGATGGATAGATCAATGGATTGTGAATTGTGTTTGTATTTGTCACAGCAAGTGCTCATGCAGAAATTAAACCAGGCTATTTTTGTTTCTGAATCTACTGAACTTTCTGCATGCCACAGTGGTCTGCATATTGAATGTCACCAGTAGGCCATAGTCTTCCTAAACAACATTATCAAGTGCTTACTGCATTCCAGGCACGGGGCCAGGCTTCTTGCAGGCATGCTCTCATTAAGCATGTCACGTACCTCATCTCTCTTCTCTCCACCGAGTTCATAAAACTCTAGTCACTCTGACCTCCCTGTTGTTTCTCAAATACACTAAACATACTGCCTCTCAGGGCTTTTGCACTTGCATTCTCCTCTACCTGGAGCACTCTTTCCTCAGATAACTGCCCGGCTTGTCCCCTCACCTCCTCTAAGCCTCTGTTCAAATGTCACCTCCTCAATAAAGCCTTCCCTGACCATCCTATCTACAACAGCAACCCCGCCATGCTCCATCCCTCTTACCTAATTTTCTCCATATAACATAGCAGGCTTATTCTCTAAAGTCATACCATATTCCCTCCCATTCTCATTTTATTATTTGCACCATATTCTAGGAAAGTACCACCTTTGGTTAATAATAATGTCACATTTACTGAGCACTTATCATATGCCAAGCAGATTGCTAAATACTTTTTATGGATTAATTGACTTAATTCATATCCCACCCTTATGACGTAGGTACTTTTTTTCTGAGAGGGATTTAGTCCCTTGCCCACATTTCCCTGATGTTAGCTCAGCATCCCTCCCCTGTGGTCCTGCTGCTATGGAAGAGGGACCACAGTGGGACTGTGTGTGAGTCTGCCTGATTACCTGTGCTTTTCTTCTGTTTAGTTTTGTAGGCGACGCTGACAAGCTTCTGCACATCCGGATAGAAGACTCCCTGGAAGCCAGCATTTTCCCCTTTCTGCGCCACCTCTGTCACTTCATTGGTAAGGAGCATTCTCTAACCAGGCAGCAACTGGCCTATGCCCAGGGGCACAGGGACCATGGCACCTCATTCACATGCCTATTCCTGATTGTGTCTCTCAGTGCTCAGGAGAGAAAGGGCAGCACATGCCCAGCCAGGTGTGGATAACCCCAGGACAAGCCCACTTCTCCAGGGCCCTCAGCAATATGGGCAGCCAGGCGTTTACCTCTGGGGCAGTGGGGCCAAATAAGAGCTCCAGACTGGATCGAACACCCTATATTCTGGCCTTAGCTGGACTGGTGCCCCTGCTGGCCTGTCATGAAATGAGGGTTTTGGCCCACCATGGGTGCATATGTTCATGGAGGCCTGCTCTGCACTGTGCTCTGGTGACTCAGAGGTGAATCTAACTCTGTTCCTGCCCTTTTGTCTGGTCAGCAAGGTGGGGTGGAAGGAAGACTCCAGAGCTTCTGACTTCCTTGATTTTCAGTGTGTAAGCCCAGTGTCCCTCTGTTCTCCCACAATACACAGCAGTGTCCAGCAGTGGCTTAACTCATTGAGGCTGGATTTTTCAATAATTCCCAGGGCTCAGGATTGCCCAAGTTAAGATCCCTGGAGTGAGTGAGGTTGAGTCAGGTCAGAGGCCCCATCCCAGGACTGCCCACTTGGCACGAACTCAGCCCCTGGCCTGAGTCACTGCATTTTGGCTCAGACATCTCTTATTTGCCCAAGGTGTTGCAAAACCACTTAACTAGGAGCTGAGAGTGAGATTTGCCATATGTCCCACCGTGGGATGGCACAAAGAGGCCCCCTCTCCAGCCCCACCTCACTGGGTGGCTCGGGGCTAGTCCTTAACTGCTTGGTGCCTCAGTTTCCTTATCCATATGATGAGTCAGTTGGCCTTAATCATCTGAGCCCTGCTTTAGCACTTTGAATGGTAATCTTCAGCTTTTGGAGGTTACCAAACCAGCCTAGGATGCCATCTTAGATTTCCTCCCTACCCCTCACTGGGCGAGACTCACACACAGACTCAGCATCATTCTTAGGTATGCTTACAGCTGTGCCAGGCACCAGTCTAAGCACAGCACAAAACCTCACAAAGTAGGCAGTATACGGTTATCTCATTTTCCAAATGAGGAAACTGTGGCTAAGAGTAACATGCCCAAACTCCACAACTAGTGAGTGGCAGAGCCAGGATTCGCACCCAGGCTAACTGCCTCTGTCAGCACCATGTGCCCTTGAGGGGACGATCCTCTCATCCTCACCCAGGGAGGCCAACTGGTAGCAGACCTTCCTGGTCTGAAAGCCTGGAGAGCCAAGAAAAAGCCTTTGCATGATAATGCTGAATGCCCAGGTGTGATTCTCTTGAACTGCCAGCTAGGTCTGAGAATCCCCATTTGCCAAGTGAGGAAACAGTGGCCTAGCGATGTCACGTGACTTGCCTAGGACACGGTGTGCTGGTTCTGAATTCACTCTTGGACCCACTGAGGCCAGTGCACAGGGAAGGGGGCACACACAATCACACCGCCCCTGCCCCCCCCACCCCCCACCCCCCACCCCATAACCTTTCCTTCCTCTTGCAGATATCCACCTCGAACTTGGCTCTGTCATCCTGGTATTTTCCACTCTGGGCATCAGTCGCAGCTGCGCAGCCATCTTGGCCTACCTCATGCACCAGAATCAGCAGACCTTGAAGGTATGCATTCCCTGGTCTAGGCTCTGACCATAGCCTCCTCCATGAGGTGGGGTCTGAGCTGCACCTGGTAGGAATGGCCCCCAGCACTGCCTCAGGGCCCTGATTGGGGGATGAGAGGGGGAAAGGTCAGGAAAGGGAGCTCCAAGTCCAGGGCTCTACCCAGCACACTACACCACACCCAAAGTCAAAGTCCCAGCTGTCTGTGCTGGAGGCCTGAGCCTGGGCACACAGGGCAGGCCCAGAGACTCAGGTTGAGCAAGGCTGCAGCTGGCAGCTTTCTGCATGTCCCCCACTGCCATTTGTCTGTCCATTAGGGTTCGTTTATGGTTCTCTAAGAGAGGTGCATTTTTGCTGCTGCTTGGAGTCATAGAATTGCAGTGTGGGCAGGGCTTCAGTGGGCACCCACTCCAACAATTCTTTTACCCTTGAGGGGAGCAGGGCCCAAAGAGGAGAAGAAAGGAGGGACTCATCACGACAAACCCTGTGGAAACTCAAGGCTCCTGACTCCCAGGGCAGTGCTTTCCTGTTGCCTACTGCCCTAGGAGATCACAGGCCTATCCCGAGGGGAGGGGGAGCCTAGCCTGGCACAGCTTGTACATTATGTCAGAGGGCTTGGGTAGGACCTGAAAAGCTCCCACATTTGTCCAGGAGTGTGCTTGGAGGGACAAAGGATGACCATGGT
Source organism: Tadarida brasiliensis (assembly GCA_030848825.1). Classification (NCBI taxonomy): domain Eukaryota; kingdom Metazoa; phylum Chordata; class Mammalia; order Chiroptera; family Molossidae; genus Tadarida; species Tadarida brasiliensis. The sequence continues at coordinate 104,095,791 of CM061258.1, read as the reverse complement.
CAGAGCCCATTGCCAGTGATTTTGGCTGTTGACACAACATGCTCTTTGGGAGTGAAATTGCAGGCAAGAAAGAGTCTTGGATATCCAGCAATTCCACTTCTGGGTATATACCCAAAAGAAGTGAAAGCAGCCCTGGCCGGTTTGGCTCAGCGGTTAGAGCGTCGGCCTGCAGACCCAGAGAGTCCCAGGTTCGGTTCCCGCTAAGGGCACGTACCTTGGTTGCAGTTTGTCCCTGGCCCCGGTTGGGGTCGTGTGGATGGCAGCCACTCGATGTGTCTCTCTCACATCGATATTTCTCTCTTTCTCTTCCTCCCTCTCTCCCTCTTGCTCTATCTGAAGATAAATGCAAAAATGTCCTCTAGTGAGGATAAAAAAAAAAAAAAAGAAGTGAAAGGAGGGACTCAAAGAGATATGTGTATACTCATATTCATAGCAGCATTATTCACAAGAGCCAAGAGGTGGAAGCAAACCAAGTGTTTATTGACAGATAAATAGATAAATAAAATGTGGTCTATTCATACAATGGAATATTATTCAGCCTTAAAAGGGAAGAAAACTCTGACACATGCTACAGCATTGAGGACATTATGCTAAGTGAGATAAGCCAGTCACAGAAGACCAAATACTGTATGATTTCACTTATATGAGATGATTAGAGAAGTCAGATTCATAGAGACAGAAAGTAGAATGGTGGATGCCAGGGGCTGGGGCAGGGGGAATGGGGATTTGTTGTTTAATGGGCATAGAGTTTGGGAAGATGAAATATTATAGAGATAGATGCAAAATATGGTGACTGTAGTTAATGCCATTGAACTGTATGTCTAAAAATGGTTAAAATGATCACTTTTATATTATGTGTATTTTACCACAATTTAAAAAAAGAGCCCAGCTGGTGTGGCTCAGTGGATTAAGCATCATCCTATGGACTGAGAGGTCCCAGTTCCATTCCCGGTCAGGGCACAGGCCCGGGTTGTGGGCTCGATCCCCAGTGGGGGGGTGTGCAGGAGGCAGTGGGGAGCAGGCATGTTTCTCTCTCACATCGATGTTTCTATCTCTCTCTCCCTTCTTCTCTCTCTAAAAAAATCAATAAAACATTTAAAAATAAATAGATAAATAAATAAAAATGAAAAGAGTCCGGATGCAGAATCAGAGGGCCTGGAGTGAGAGGCCCACATGCCTGCTCTCTCACCCCATTCAAGGTGAGTTGTGGGGCGCCCTCTCACTGGGATCACTGCCTGCCTGAGGATTATTTTGGTGTGTGCTGGGGAGAGGGTGATGTTGCTAATAAATCTGGGGAAGGAGGCCTGTGCTATTGTGCTGGTAGATACCTCTCTAGTGCCCTTCCCGGCAATGGGCTCTGTCCTATGAGGGGCCTCCTCTTCACTGCCCTTTGAGCTGGTATGGGAAGACAAAGAGCTGGCAGAAGGCAGGCTGAGCTTACCCACCCACAGGGGCCTCAGGGAGTTCTAGGACTTGAGCTCCCCTGGAGTCTGAATGGGGCCAGTCTGTGAATATCAGCAAGCCCTGCCCTGCTGTGGTCCTTGGTGTCCTCATTGCTCACAGGGAGGCTTGGGTACAAGAAGGTCTTTGGAGACTTCTGTGACATTTAGCGATATGTCCTAACCCTAACAAGCAAATCACAGTCTTCTCTCTGGCCACATCAAAAGCAGGTGTCACAGCTGCTTCCAGAGCCAGCTAGGGTGAGAGCAGAGAGAGGAGTCCCCTCACCCACTTGGCTCTTCTGAGTTCTCCAGCAGCAAGGGCCAGGCCCCCATAGTAATGTGGCACATGCAGGCCGACACCTGATCTTTATTGCAAGGAGATGCACAGCTCCAGCAATGAGGGTGAGGGACACCTGGGCATGGTTCTGGTCATTAGGTAGACGGGCACTTGGGTGCCTGAGGTCCAGACAGTTCCGGTCTCAGGAGAAACCCTGTTACTTCCTTCCTGCAGCAGCAATCTTCATCTCATCAGCAGAGAAGTCCTGTTTTGGGGCACTCTGTGCAGAGATGCCGTCTAGATAACTCTTGGCCAAAAAAGCTGTGCAGCTCCCGGAACTATGGGTGGGGAGCACTGCTACTGTGACATTTTGGGTCCTCTCCAGACTGAGTGAGTCCTGTGTGGCAGTTAGCTTCTTCTGCTACCAACCAAGTACCCTGGATCACTGACACAGGTGGACATGGGCTCAGCTCTGCTGCTGCCTGGGGTCCAGAGAGACATGCCTGTCTCCCATTATGTGGTCCTGGGGATCCTCCTCAGTGCATGGGGAAGCTGTGTCCCTGGCTGCTGTCAGCTCAGCTGTGATAGTCAGAACCCATAGGACTGGCAAGAAGAGTATGGACTACTCTCCAGCAACATACTGCTTCCTCAGCTCCTTGGGGCACCAAGGACAAGAGTGGGAAGTCGAGGAGTGAGCTGGGAAAAACCTAGCACCCAGAGCCACTCCTGCCTGTCCTGGGCTCTCAAAGCTTTGGTGCCAGGTTTTGTGGAGTCCCAGAGCCAGCAAGCCCTTAAGAAATCAATTTCAGTGCCTTTTAACTGCTGGGAGTAGCTTTGTCCCTTAAAGATCCTCAGAGAAAAGCAAAAACCAACTCCTGAGGCACTTTACTAGCTTACATTGACAGAGTCTTCCCACATGCAAGGCTGTTTTAAGTACTTCATGTGTAATGAAGACACAATGACCCCACAGCCTGTTATTATCCCCATTTTGCAGGAGGCATGTAAAGGCTGGGTAATTTGCCTGAGGCCCCACAGCTGTAAGTGGCAGAGCCAGATGGCCCAGCTGGGGAATCTGGGCTTTTTTTTAAATCCTCACCTGAGGGTATGTTTTTATTGATTTTTAGAGATGAGGGGTGGGGAGAGAGAAAGAGAAGAGAGACAGACAGACAGGCAGACATCGACATCAATGTGAGAGAGAAACATTGATCAGTATGTGCCTTAACTGGGGATTGTACCCACAACCCATGTATATGCTCTGACCAGGAATTGAACCCGCAGCCTTTTGGTGTATGGGATGATGCTCCAACCAACTGAGCCATCCGGCCAGGGCGAGAATCTGGGATTCTAACAAGCCCCTAAGGCAGCAGGGAGAGCGCTGGCATTGCAGTGTAAAGAATGGGGCACTGCTTCTTACCGAGTGGCCTGGGCAAGTCTCTTCACCTTTTTGTCCCCTCAGTAGACAGAATAAAGCCTGTCTTTCCAGCTTGCTGCATTTGCTGTGAGTCCCAGCAGATACACTGTGGTCTGGAAATGGAGAGTGTGGGTGGGTGTGGGGTGCTATGATTATGGTTGGTCCTCAAGGGCCTATTCTGACCTGGCCAGGATTTAGTAATCCTTATAACTGCACAGCTCTGCCCCTAGTATCACTGTGTTTTATTATTTTTTCAAAATTGTGACAAAACACAGGTAACACAAAATTTACCATTTTAACATGTTCAAGTGTACAGTTCAGCAGTGTTAAGTATCTTCACATTGTTGTGCAACCAATCTCCAGAACATTTTCATCTTGCAAAATTGAAACTCTATACCCATTAAATAATAATTCCCTATTCCCCCTTTCCCCTAGCCCTAGACAGCCACCATTCTTTTTTGTCTCTGTGATTTTCACTACTCTAGGTACCTCATATAGATGGAATCATACGTATTTGTCCTTTTGTGACTGGCTTGTTTCACTCAGCATAATGTCTTCAGATTCATCCATGTTGTAGCATGTGTCAGAATTTCCTTTTTTTAAAGACTGAATAATATTCCATAGTATATAGAATTTACCAGTGAACCTATCTGGGCCTGGTGCTTTCTGTTTTGGAAGATTATTTTTTAAATTTATTTTTTGTTAATCCTCAGCCAATGATATTTTTTTATTAATTTTTTTTTTTTAGAGAGAAGGGAGGGAGGGAGGAGGGAGGAGAGAGAGAGAGGAGAGAGAGAAACATCAATGTGAGAGACACATCAATCGGCTACCTCCCTCACGTGCCTTAAATGGGTCTGGGGGTCAAACCTGCAATCCAGGTACATGCCCTTCACTGGGAATTGAACCCCGAGACCTTTCGGTGCATGGGCTGATGCTCTAACCACTGAGTGACACTAGCCAGGGCGGAAGATTATTTTTATTGATTCAACTTCTTTACTAGATACATAGGGCTATTCAGCTTATGAGTTTTGGTAGATTGTGTCTTTCAAGGAATTGGTCCATTTCATCTAGACTATATGTGGGCATAGAGTTGTTCATAGTCTTCTTTTATCATTCTTTTCATGTCCATGGAATCTGTATTGATTCCCCCTTTTTAAAATTTCTGATATTAGTTATTTATGTCTTCTCTCTTCTTTTCTTAGTTAGCCTGGCTAGAGGCTTATTGATTTTATTGATTTTTCCTAAGAACCAGCTTTTGGTTTCATTGAATTTCTCTATTGATTTCTGCTCCAATTTTTATTATTTCTTTTTCTTCTGTTTACTTTGGATTTAATTTACTCTTGTATTTTTAATTTCCTAAGATGGAAGCTTAGATGATTGATTTAGATGAACATTCATCTTGGTAGATGTTCATGTGAGCTTGAGAAGAATGTGTGTTCTTATGTTGTTGAATGAAGTATTCTATAGATGTCAATTATATCCAGTTAATTAATGGTACTATTAAGTTTAACTAAAGCCTTACTGATTTTCTGCCTGCTAGATCTTTCCATCACTGACAAGAGGGGTGATGAAGTCTCTAACTATAATAGTGGATTCATCTATTTCTCCTTGCAGTTCTATCAGTTTTTGCCTCACATATATTGATGCTGTGTTAGGCACATACCATCGCAGGTATGAGCCACATTTTGTTTATCCATTCATCTGTTGATGGACACTTGGTTTACTTTCACCGTTTGTTTACTGTGAACAACATAATTCCATTGTATGTAGAGTTGACCCTTGAACAACATGAGTTTGAACTCTGCGTATAAATGGATCCATGCAGTTCAAATCCATGTTATTCAAGAATCAACTGTATATTCCATCTGCAGTTGGGAATCCGTGTATGTGGAGGGTTGACTTAAGTTATATGTGGATTTTCGACTGCACGGTGGATTGACTCCCTAACCTCCACATTGTTCAAGGGTCAACTGTATATACCACATTCTATTTATTCATTGATCTGTGGAATAGACTTGGGTTGCTTTCACATTTTGGCTATTGTGAATAATGTTTCTATGAACATAGATGTGCAAATATCTCGAGACCCTGCTTTCAAAGTAGAAGTAGACTTGCTGGGTCATATGGTAATTCTATTTTTAATTTTTTGAGTAATCTCCATTGTTTTTTACAGTTGCTATGCCATCTTACATTCCACCAAAAGTGCACAAAGGTTTCAATTTTTCCAAATCCTCACCAACACTTGTTTTCTGTTTGTTTGTTTTTTAATAGTCGTCATCTTAATGAGTGTAAGGTGGTATGTCATTGTAATTTTGATTTGTATTTCCTGAATGTTTAGTGATGTTGAGCATCTTTTCATATGCTTATTGGCCATTTGTATATCCTCTTTGGAGAAATGTATATTCAAGTCCTTTGCACATTTTTAAATTAGGTTGCTTTTTATTGTTGAGTGTTAGGAGTTTCTTATATTCTTTATGTTAACACCTGGATATATATCTAGATATAAAACAGATATATGATTTGTAAATGTCTTCTCCCATTCTGTGGCTTGCCTTTTCACTCTGTTGATTGTTTCTTTGGATGCACAAAAGTTTTTATTTTTGATGTAGTCCAATTTATTTATTTTTATCACCTATTGCCAAATCCAATGTCATAAAGCTTTTCCTATGTTTTCTTCTAAGGTTTTATAGTTTTAGCTCTTACATTTAGGTCTTCAATCATTTTGTGTTAATTTTTGTACGTGGTGTGAGATAGGGTTCAGCTTCATTCTTTTGCATGTGGATATCCAGTATTCCCAACACCATTTATTAAAAAGACTATCCTTTCTCCATTAAATGGTTTTGGCACCCTCATTGAAATCACAACCCTAATCATGAGGGTTTATTTCTTGGCTGTCTAATTCATTCCATTGGTCAAAGTATAGGTGTTTATGCCAGCACCACACTGTTTTGATTATCACAGGGTCTTTTGTTGTTGTTGTTTTTAAGAGAAGTAAACCTTTATTTTCTTGTTTCACAAATAAAGCTGACTGAGCTCTTTGCTTTTTGGTGATTAGTCAAAAAGACCAAATCTCATATTTGATTTTTAGATAGAGTGGAAGGGAGGGAGGGAGAGAGAGAGAAACATTGATGTGAGAGAGAGACATCAATTGGTTGCCTCCCAAATGACTCTGCAACTGAGGTACCCTTGACCAGGAATCAAACCTGCAACTCTTCGGTCTGCTGGCTGGCGCTCTAACCACTGAGCACAAATGGCCAGGGGCTCTGGCTCCTCCTTTGCTTCAACCTTGGTTGGGGCTGTGGCAGCAGCAGGAGCAGCAGTGGTGACAGCGGCCACAACGGGCAACAGCCACAAAAGCACATGGATCAGCCAAGAAGGCCTTGACCTTTTCAGTAAGTGGGAAGGTGAACAGACAAAACCAGGACCTGCTTGTATCCATTGATGATAGAATGGGGGTATTGATGCAACTATTGGGTAACCAATCTGCAGACATACACTGGCAACATTGCAGAAGCCCTCCAGAAAGCAGGATTATTATAGTTTTATAATAACTTTGAAAGTATGAAGTCAGGAAGTATGAGACCTCCAACTTTGTTTTTCTTTTTACATGATTGTTTTGGCTATTCAGCGATCCCTTGAGATTATATATGCATTATAGGATGTATTTTTCTATTTCTGCAAAAAATGTTGTTGGGATTTTGATAGAGATTGCATTAAATCTATAGATCACTTCAGGTAGTATTGACATCTTAACAATATTAAGTCTTTTGATCCATGTAAATGGGGTATCTTTTCATTTATTTATATCTCTTTAATTTCATCAACATTTATAGTTTTTGGAATACAAGTCTTTCACCTCCTTGTTTAAGTTTATTCCTAAGTATTATTATTATTTATGTTTTTATTGATTTATTTTTAGAGAGAAAGGAAGGGAGAGGTAGAGAGAAATATCAATGAGAGAGAGAAACATCATCAATGAGAGAGAGAAACATCACTCTATTGGCTTCAACCTGCAAATCCCCTACTGGGGATGGAAGCCACAACCCAGGCATGTGCCCTGACTGGGAATCAAACTGGCAACCTCTTAGTGCATGGGATGACACTCAACCAACTGAGTCACACCGGCCAAGGCTTACATATTATTATTATTAGTAGTAGTAGTATTTATTTGTTAATCCTCACCTGAGGATATTTTTTTCCATTGATTTTTTTTTTTTATCCTCACCCAAGGACATTTTTCCATTTTTTGTTCAGATAGAGTGGGAGGGAGAGAGAGGAAGAGAGAGAGAGAGAGAAACATTGATGTGAGAGAGACACATCGACTGGTTGCCACCCGCACGACCCAACCAGGGCCGGGGACAAACTGAGGTATGTGCCCTTAGCAGAAACCGAACCCAGGTCTCTCTGGACCACAGGCCCACGCTCTAACCACTGAGCCAAACCAGCCAGGGCGTAGCTGATTTGTTGTTGTTGTTAATCCTCACCAGAGGATATTTTCCATTGATTTTTATTTTTATTTTTTAGTCATTTGTATTTCTTCTTTTTCTTTTTAAATGTATCTTTATTGTTGAATGTATTGCAGATGTCTCCTGTTTTCCCCCATTAACCCCCTCCTCCCCTCTCCCGCCCCCCTTCTGCCTTCCCCACACTATTGTCTGTGTCAATTAGTTATGCATATATGCATATAAGTTCCTTGGTTCATCTCTTCCCACCCTCCCTACCCCCTTCCCTTTGAGGTTCATCAGTCTAACAACCATTTTGTACTTCTTAATTCCTTCACCTTTTTCACCCATCCCCCCAACCCCCTCCCATCTGGCAACCAACAAAAAGTTCTCTGTATCTATGAGTCTGTTTCTGTTCTGCTTGCTCATTTTGTTTGTAGATTCAGTTGTTGATAGATATGTATTTATTGCCATTTTATTGTTCACATTTTTGTTCTTCTTCAAGAAGACCTGTTAACATTTCATATAATACTGGTTTGGTGGTGATGAACTCATTTAGCTTTTTCTTGTCTGAGAAACTCTTAATATGGCCATCGATTCTAAATAATAGCTTTGCAAGATAGAGTAATCTTGGTTGTAGGTCATTGCTTTTCATCACTTTGAATATCTCTTGCCACTTCTTTCTGGCCTGCAAAGTTTCTTTTGAGAAATCAGCTGACAGTCTTATGGGAGCTCCCTTATATGTAACAAACTGCTTTTCTCTTGCTGCTTTTAAGATTCTCTCTTTGTATTTAACCTTTGGCATTTTGATGATGATGTATCTTGGAGTGGACCTCTTTGGGTTCATCTTATTTGGAACTCTCTGTGCTTCCTGGACTTGTATGTCTGTTTCCTTGACCAAGTTAGGGAATTTTTCTGTCATTATTTTTTCAAATACATTTTCAATTTCTTGCTCTCTCATTTCTCCTTATGACACCCCCATGATGTGAATGTTGGTACACTTGAAGTTGTCCCAGAGGCTCCCTACACTATCCTCATATTTTTTTTTTTGGATTCTTTGTTCTGATTTGGTGTTTTTTGCTTCCTTATATTCCAAATTGATGGTTTGCTTCTTGGCTTCACCTACTCTACTATTGGTTCCCTGTAAATTATTCTTTATTTCAGTTAGTGCATCCTTCATTTCTGACTGGTCCTTTTTTATGCTCTTGAGCTTTTCACTAACTTCCTTGACATTTTCACTAAGTTCCTTGACATTCTTACTAAGTTCCTTGAAATTCTCACTAAGTTCATTGAGCATCCTTATAACTAGTGTTTTGAACTATGCATCTGTTAGATGGCTTATCTCTGATTCGTTTAGTTCTTTTCCTGGAGTTTTGTTCTGTTCTTTCATTTGGGACATGTTTCTTTGTCTCCTCATTTTGGCTGCCTCCCTGTGTTTGTTTCTATGTATTAGGTAGAGTTGCTATGTCTCCTAGGCTTCCTAAAGTGGCCTATTGTAGTAGGTGTCTGGTAGGGTCCAGTGGCACAGCCTCCCTGGTCACCCCAGCTGGGCCCTCGAGGTGCACCCCTTGTGTGGACTGTCCACTCTTCTGTTGTAATTGAGTCTTGATTGCTGTTGGCACATCAATGGGAGGGATTTACTCAGGTTGATCAACTTCAAGGACTGGCTCTGACTACTGACCACTGACCTCTGACTATCTTGGAGGATCAGCTGTGGAGAGTCCACCACACAGACCAAGATTAATTCAGCAGGGCTGTGGTACCCACTGAATCCACTCCTTGAGTGTGTCACTTGTGAAGGTGGTTGAGTGGTGGTGCTTTGACGTAGTCTGAACTGTCCACTGGGTGTGCTGGCTCTGAGGCAAGGTCAGCCTCTGCCTGTGTTCTTCCTGGGACCACCAGGCATAAGCTACAAAGTGATCTACAGATGGCTGCTTCTTGTGCTGGTCTTGGAAGTGCCCAGGCAAAGCCAAGAGTTGTGAATCAATGCTAGCTGCTTCTATTTCCAGGCCTGGGGCCAGTTAGCTAGAGGTATGGGGCTTGCTGAGGCCAGGTGCTGTTTGTTTGAGAGAATTTAGGAAAATCTGAAGCAAGAGCCAAGACAGGCCAATCCTATGGTAAAGCCACTGGAAACAGCTTGGTTGGGCCTGAAAGTTGGGGGGGCAGAGCTTCAGGGAATCACCAGAGTGAGGCAAACAGTGTGAGCCAGGTTGCTGGAGTTCCAGATATGGCAGCCATCTGCTTGCCCTGTGGGGGAAGGGCTTACCAAAGGAACAGCGGCCTCCACCAGCATATCTGTCTGGGAGAAAGCTGCCTCTCCAGCTCTCACCCCAATGCCAAACAACTCAATTCTTCCCCATAGGTTTCTGTTGCCTTTCAAGCTGCCTCCTCGATGCTGGAGCCTGGAGGGAGCAGGTCTGAGTACGTTTGTGTGTGGGCCCTTTAAGAGGAACTGCCTGGGACGCTAGCAGCCTTAGCCTCTCTCAGCCTCAATTCCTGCTGGTTTTTACAGCCAGAAGTTATGGGGACTTCTCTTCCTGGCACTGGAACCCTGAGCTGGGAGCCTGGTGTGGGATGGGAACCCCCTCACTCCTCAGGGAGGACCTTCCCAGTCAAGGTATCCCTCCTGATTTTTATCTGCCACATGTGGGTGTGGGACCAGTCCGACCACGCCTCCACCCCTCCTACCAGTCTCGCTGTGGCTTCTTTAATTTCGTAGTTGTAGGACTTCCATTCAGCTCTATTTCGGGTGGTTCTGAATGATGGTTGTTCTGTAGTTTACTTGTAATTTTGATGTGGTTGTGGGAGGAGGCGAGTACCGTGTTTACCTACCTGTCATCTTGACTGGAAGTTCTCTATTGATTTTTAGATAGCGCGGAGGGATGGGGGGAGGGAGGGAGAGAGAGGGAGAGGGAGAGAGAGAGGAGAGAAACATCGATTGGTTGCTTCTTGCATGGGGCTGGGGATGGAACCTGCAACTCAGGTAGGTGCCCTTGACTGGGAATCGAACCCATGACCCTTCTGTCCACAGGCCAACACTCTTAACTGCTGAGCCAAACTAGCCAGGGTGCAACTGATTTTTTAAATTGTTGACAGTATTACAGATGTCCTGCAACTGATTTTGAGTGTTGATTTTGTAACCTGTAAATTTGCTAAATTCATTTATTAGTTCTATCGGGGTTTTTTTGGGGGGGAGGGGGTGTTATCTTTAAGGTATCTACATATAAAAACATGTTATCTGCAAAAAGAGATCATTTTATTTCTTCCTTTCTAATTTGGATGCCTTTTATTTCTTTTTTCTTGTTTTTGTTTCTCCTAATTGCTCTGGTTAGGACTTTCAGTACAGTGTTGAATAGAATGGTGAAAGCAGGCATCCTTGCCTTGTCCTGATCAAAGAAAGGAAAAGCATTTAGTCTTTCACCATGAGTATGATGCTATCTGTGGGCTTTTCATATATGACCTTTATTATGTTGAGGTAGTTTCCTTTTATTCCTAGTTTGTTGAGGCACCACTTTTGCCTTTTCCTTCTTCCTCTGTCCTCAATCCAGAAGAGACCAGCTTGTCACTTTCCTTCCTGTAATAACCCTTCCTATATTTTAGGGTAGACACCTGAAAGAAGGCCGTTTTGATTTTCCTTCTTCAGAGAATTTGCCCACAGTTCTCTTCCCCTTTCTGTTAATTTATCCACTTACAACGCAAACCTTTGTTGAGGCTGCACTGTGTGCCAGGCATGGGCATGGTGCTTTCTTGCTCACGGGAGGTTTCGTGTACGTTGTCTCAACCTTCACAGGAGCCTCTGAAATAAGAATGATTCCTGTCTATATTCAGAAGCAGAGGTGCAGAGGGGCTTGCTCAAGGCAGAATCAGCTCCTACGACTCCTTGGCCCTAATGTATTAACTCCTGCTATTTCTGTGTCCAGCCCTTAAGCCATGTTGCTAGCCCATGGGCAAATGCCTCCTGTCCTTCCTAAGCTGGCTGTGATCTAAGTGGAAAGGGCCCAGGTTCAATTCTGAAGTCTTTCTCTCCTTACATTCACAGAGGTCCTGGGTCTACGTCAAGAAGTGCAAAGACAACATGCGTCCAAATCGGGCCTTGGTGGCTCAGCTGTCAGAGTGGGAGACGATTGTTCTTGGAGACTTTGTCACAGATATCTCGGATCCACTCTATTGATCTCTGTGGCCCAGCTGTGGGTCCTGAAGAACTTTGCTTGGGAGCTTCTTGTGGGTAGTGGGCCAGGATGTGTAACCAGGTTGGTGTGGAAGAAGGCCTTTGCTACCTGGAGCCTCTTGTCAGCCTCCTGCATTGGTTCTTCCCAGGTTCCTTGTTCATGCCACATAGCAGGTGCACTCTGCTCAAACTCAGTGAGCACCCCCATCCCCGCATCATCCTGGACCATCCCCACTGCACTCCTGAGGCTGCCTCTGGAAGAGCATCTGGCTACCAGAGCAGCTGCCCCACATGCCTCTCCTGACTTGGATCCTTTGAAGGCTGCCTGGGGGGAGCTCCAGGGGTTTCCTCTGCCAGTGTTGGATCACAGGGGGTGTCACAATGCCTACCCATGGACACAGATTTCCTAGTCCTAGAGATGCCAAGTCCAGGTTCCAGGCTCCACAGCTGAGAGGCTCCTGGCACAAGGGCATACTTTTGTCTCGTCCACAGTCCCAGCATGCCCCACAGGGGTTCAGCACTTGTACACATTTCCTTTCCTTCCTCCCACTCATTTCTGCCTGGCTGTGTTCACCAAGAAGAGATTTCTAGCTCTCCCATCTTCCAACACCCAGGTTTCTATAAATTCTTCAGGTCTTGAAGGGAGTTTTCTTCAGAATACACTTCTGAGTGCTGGCAGCACCCACAGAGCAAGCCTGGAGTCAGGAGGGGCCACAGACAAGGGAACTGATGAGGAATTTAGGATGTCCATCAATTGTTCATTCAGCAAATGTTCCCTACCACCCTGGTAGGGCTGGGGACATAGAGATTAACGCCATCTCATCGCTGTAGAAGGCTAGAGGTTCCGCCTACCCCCAGGAAGCCTAAGCTCTCAAGGAGTTAGGTAAGGGCATTTTGGGCAATGCAGGCCTTAGGCTCTGGAACACATCCCGGGATGGCTGCAGAGCGATGGCTCTGTCATCAGGGACGGTAGGCAGGGCAGAGCCTTTGGAAAGTTTTCGGCAGGGACGTGGGGGATTAGCCTTGTGTTTTAGGAAGAGCATTCTGGTAGCTGTGTGAAGGGACATAGCGGTGAGCCTGGAGGCAGGGCGACAGTAAGGAGGCCTCTGTAACAATCCAAGCGAGGTAAGAGGTTCAGAATTACCCTCCCCGCATAGGTACAGCTTCCCAAGAAGGAAAGTGTTTGAGGCAGGTGTCACCTCTCTGGGCCTTGGTTTACTTCCAGAATGACGGGCCGGGGCACTGCTGGATGCACCACCCGGTTGGCACTAGTGGAACTCAGCGGGGGCTCGCGGCCGCCCCAGGGGTAGCCTAGGTCCGGAGTCGGTCTGGAGTCGGCCGGCAAAAGACTCTGGGTGTACTTGGCTCCGCCCAGACCCCACCCTGGGCCCGGATTGGCTCAGGTGGGGGCGGGGCAAGCGCGTTCGCTTCTCCAGGCCCTTTTCCCATTGGTGAGCGCGGCGGCGCGAGCCCGGAAGAGGACGGGGGCGGAGGCGGCGGAGACGGAGGCGCCTGGGCCGGCCGGGGTTGCAGCGGCGTCCTCTACCCTCCGCTGGTCTGGTGCCGGGCCTGGCAGCCATGCATCCCACGTCCCCGGGCCCGCTGGGCGACTGCCTGCGGGACTGGGAGGAGCTGCAGCAGGACTTCCAGAGCATCCAGGTGACGGCCAGTGCGGGCGCTCCTTAGCCCCGAGCCATGTCTCTTTGGCTTGGGGTCATGGGTTGGGCCGCTCTGTGTCAGGCAGCGGGGAGCTCGGGGTCAGGGATTGGGGACCCTGGCGTCGTTCCCGAGGGTGGCGAGGCCCTGGGTCCCGGCTGGACTCTCCCCTCGGCCTCAAGTCAGTGGTCCTTGGAGGCACACTTCGCCCGTGCGGCCGCGAGACCCTAGTGGGGCCCCAACCGCACTCGCTTTCTTCCAGGACAGTGGCCGCTTGAGTCAGAGCCGGCCGGGCCCAGTCTTGGGTCAGTCACTCAGCAAACATGCCGTAGGCGCCGGCAAGGCCGGAGCCGCGGGTAGTGCCTCCCACCCTCCGGGCAGCGAGGTCTGGACTGAGTGCACCTGGGGTGCACCCCGGGAGGCAGCCGGGCTTGGGCCAGGGGAAGCGGTGTGTAGGTGAAGTCCCTGGCCTGGATGGGGGCGGGACCAGGATAGGGTGAAGGACAGCGCCCACGAAGACGTGCCCATGTGGCTGTTGTAAAGAGTGAGGGGAGAAGTGGGTGGGCCAGACCCTTCAGGGACTTTATGGGCCTGGCGGGGATTGGAGTCTCTTTGAGAATAGTGGGAAGCCATTGGAAGAATTAGCTGGATCTGGCTTGTATGGGCTGCTGTACTGTTCTGTGGGGCGTCCACGGAGGAAGAGGCTGCTGGCCTTCTCTGGGCAGGAGAGGTGGGGGCTGGGCGTGCTCAGAGATGGAACATGCTGGGTTCTGAGAGGGCGTGGTGGCCCCTCCTCGCTGTGAGAAACTATACCAAACAGGGTAGAGCTCAGGCAAGCTCAGCTTTTGATTAGGCCTTTGCCTCTCTTGGACTGGTTCCAGTCCCTTCCTGTCTGCATTGAAGCCCAGTTGCCCCCTGGCCAGCCAAACCTGCTGCCATTAGTGCTGCTTTCCAGCGTCCTGAGCAGAGCAGACCTAGTCTCCCAGCTTGATCCTGGCCTCAGCCCCTGCCTGATCTTCCTCACATTGGCCCTTACCCAATCTCCAGGCTGCTCCTTCTCTAGACTCACTCACCAGGACAAAGTGCTCTGGGAAGCTTTGGGCCAAAGGTCCAGGGGAGGGGTATGGAACTGGTCTTATAGTAGAAGGTACAATGGCTGAAGCCTGATGACCTTTAACCTGGGAGGAAGATGCTGGGAGTGCCAGAGCAGAAGACATCTTGGACATCCCCAGCTCCCCCAACACTTGTAGGCTGGATAGGCAGGAGTGTCTGTGAGGGTCAAGGGTGGCATTAGGCAGCCTGCTTGGTCCAGAAGGTGGACCCATAGGCCTAGAATCCAGACTCAGGGTGGGACAGAGAGGGGTGGGAACAACTAGTAGATGGGCTTAGACTCAAAAGAACCTTCAGGGAACTAGCCTGTTTCTGGAAGAGGGGTGCCATGGGGGCTTCTGGGCTTGCAGGAAGAACCCTATCTCCTTGCCTGCCTTGAGAAGAGAGCAACCTTAGGGAGGTCCCTGGGCTGGCACAGCTGACTGCCTCATTTCTTGCTGAGACCCTCCCAAGGAGCCCTGGAAAAATCCATGCCCCACTCCCTGCCCAGCAGGCTCTGGCTCAATGGCCCTCAACCAGTCTGACCCTTCCCTCAACCCGGTCCTCAGGAGACTCACCGGCTATACCGCCTGAAGCTCGAGGAGTTGACCAAGCTGCAGAACAATTGTACCAGCTCTATCACTCGGCAGAAGAAGAAGCTCCAGGAGCTGGCCCTTGTCCTAAAGAAGTTAGGACCCCCCCCTCCCCATGGCCCCCCATCATAGCTCTCAGCCTTGGTCTGGGGGTGGGTGTCTGACCTGGTAGAGTGGAGGGCTGGCACTGACTGGGAGTGTTCTTGGCACGGTTCCTCCCCTCCCTGGGCCACGTTAGCCCTCCTGCCCCACAGGTGTCAAGTGTACTCCTGCTCTGACTCTGGCTTCTGTGGTCCCACCTGCAGATGCAAACGCTCCCTCCCAGTGGGGGTAGAGGAGGCTTCCAAGGAGCTGGAGAACCAGATCAAGGAGCGTCAAGGCCTCTTCTTTGATATGGAGGCCTATTTGCCCAAGAAGAATGGGTGAGACCCCTCCCCAAATTCAGTTGACAGCCACTCCTGGGAAAGAGGCCTGAAGTGCACTCTTCCTCTGCTTGATCATTTGGTCAGCAGATGTTCCCTTGGCCCACTCTGGGATGAGCAGTCAGGCACCCCCAGGGGAGCAGTCATTCTCAGGGGAGACAGCTGAGTGACAGTGACAGCTCTGGTTACTGGGTGCTTTGTGGTGGAACTATTGGGAACAGGGGAGTAAGGGAGGCCACTAATCCAGCCCAGGAGGTCAGAGAGCCTCCTGGAGTAGGTGAGGCCTGAGTGGAGTTATAAAGGATGAAGGAGTGAGCTAGGCCAACTCAGGAAGGCAGTAATAGCAGGTGTGGTGGGAGGTGAGAGGTCATGATGAGACCACAGGGGAGCCAGGATGCAGAGCCCACCTTGGGCCCAGTAGGCAGGGAAGAGTGACAGGTCAGGTAAGTATGCACTTCCACAATCGAGGAGGATGAGCAGGTACAGTGCAGAACCCTGGGCTGAGCAGAAAAAATCCAGCAGAGATGGCGGGTAGCCAGACAGCTGGGAGAGGGCATGTCCCCAAAGGCAAGGTGATAAGGAGTGACCAGCGGCCTCAGATCAGATGGCCTCAGGGGTCAAATGCAGTAATGAAGGGGAAATGCTTCCTGGAAGTTGGGGTGACCTTGGAGACAACCACTTGACAGGTCTGTGTGGGTGGAGGTTGATATTGGGAATGACAGAGCTGAGGAGACAGCCAAGTTTAGGCTATACTTCAGAAGCTTGGCTGTGAATGGAAAAAGAAACCAGAACCTAGAACTTAGCATGTGGGTTGAGGATAGGGGACAGCTTTTGCTTGAGTGTATGTGTAACTTTGAACATAGGTCAGACTTGAGTATATTTACTTGCTGAGAGGTGGGGCCAGCAGAGGGGGAAGACCCAGAAAATGGGCTCCAAGTGCTGGAGGAAACTCCTAGGGAGATGGAGAGGGCTGGGCATGGGCCTCTGTTGTTTGAGATGGGAAGGGGTGCAGAAATGAGGGTGACAGTGCAGGCAGAAGAGATCTCACGTGCCAAGAAGGAGACAGGATAGAGGGTTTGGGGAAAGAGTGTTTATGAGGTCACTCCTAGAGTGGGATAGGGAGCCAATGGTGGTACTGAGAGACAGCCTGGCAGCCTGGTCCATGTCCCCCCATGCCCTTTAATCTCTTCACAGCATTGGGGAAGCCCCTTAACCACTATGAGCCCATCTATATGTCTTGAGTATAAACAAGAGCCCATGTATGGGTGTAGCTGCTTAGTACATGACTGTGACTCTGATCACCTCTTGAGGTTTCTCTGGCAGAGAAGGACAAAACAAGCTTAGCTGGTGGCTGTGATGGCAGTGCCAGGAGTTGGGAGTTACAGGTTGGCAAGGAAGTAGTTGACATGTGAAGGAGGGCTTGGGGACTTAGCTGTCTCAGGAAAGAGGGCAGGGTCAACAGGGCCTGGGAGCCTCAGTGTGGGGAGGGTCTATGTGGTGAAACACTCGGGGATCAGAATATAACCAGTGTTGCTGAGGAGGCTGTTGTGGGTTGGGAGGAGGTCTTGGTGTGATTGTGGGTGTGGGTTGCTGCAGTGGAGTTGGGGCTGCAGGTTCTCAAAAGTAGCAGGAACTATAGGGCAGGTCATAGTTGGTGATCATGCACCCAGACATTGAATCCACTGCCCAGGCCCCCAGGGATGATCTGAGATGTGGGCAAGGCTTCCATGGGGTGGAAGAGTCAGGCTGCTCTTGAGGTCCCGAGGTGGGGGAGTGTGGGTGACAATGACTAAGGAGGGAGGGAATGTTGGTTTACCTTGGAGCAGGATTTAGGAGCAGGCAGGAAGGAAGGGTGGGCATCAGTGTTTCCTGTGGAGCTGGCCCGCAGCATCCCAAGGTCAGAGCCCTAAGCCAAGGCCATGGGAAGGCTGAGTGGGGCTGGTGACCCAGATACTGGCCTGGCTCCAGGGCTCTCTGCCTTTTGGTTTCCCTTTTAGTCAGGGCCTCTTCTCACCCCATCTCCCCCTTTCCTAGGTTGTACCTGAGCCTGGTTCTGGGCAATGTCAACGTGACACTCCTGAGCAAGCAGGCTAAGTAATTGGTTATTGTGGACTGGTTCTCAGCCCCGCTCTCCAGCCTCCTGGGGCCTCTACATTCTGCCCCAAGTGCCCTGGCTGAGCCTTGGGGTTCAGGGGCTACTCCCCCATGCTACGCATGCAAGTGTGTCCGGAGCATGCGCCTTCCTCCTCAGGCAGAGGTGAGGGTGGGTCCCATCAGCATCCCAGCCTATCCCATGGGTGTGTGTGCCCATCCCAGGTTTGCCTACAAAGACGAGTACGAGAAGTTCAAGCTCTACCTCACCATCATCCTCATCCTCATCTCCTTTACCTGCCGCTTCCTCCTCAACTCCAGGTGGGTGTCCTGCTGCTCCAGGCCAGACTTTGTTTTCTCCTGGCTCCAGCACCAACCCTGTGTCCCCCTTTGCAGGGTGACAGATGCCGCCTTCAACTTCCTGCTGGTCTGGTATTACTGCACCCTGACCATCCGAGAGAGCATCCTCATCAACAATGGCTCCAGGTGGGCAAGGGCCTGACCCCAACTCCTGGGTGGTAGGGGAGGGGATACTGAAGCTACCCTAGAAAGTGGGGTGGTGGTGCCATGGCCTTCTGAGAAGCAGGAACTGGGCTGGGGTGTTGGTTTCTTCTCACCTCAGACAGCTCCCTGTCCCCGAGCACCAATCCTGGGGGCTAAGGGTTACAGGAGTGACAGCAGCTTCCTGATACAGGATCAAAGGCTGGTGGGTTTTCCATCATTATGTGTCTACGTTCCTGTCGGGAGTCATGCTGACATGGTGAGTGGCCCAGCCTGGTTCCCAGGGCCTTGGCGGGGGGAGCCGGGACAGGAAGACTTGGCATCTGCAAGGTCCCTACCCCTCCCTCTGCTTTCTGCCTTAGGCCCGATGGCCTCATGTATCAGAAGTTCCGGAACCAATTCCTGTCCTTCTCCATGTACCAGAGTGAGTGTCTCAGAGGTCCCTGCTCAGTTCAGGATTTGCCCAGGGGGAGGGGCAGGGAAAGGACTTGGGGCTCCAGCCCAGTCCTGATGCCCCGCCCCCATCCCCTAGGCTTTGTGCAGTTTCTCCAGTATTACTATCAGAGCGGTTGTCTGTACCGCCTTCGGGCCCTGGGTGAGAGGCACACCATGGATCTCACTGTGGGTGAGTTGGGTGTGCCCCCTCCCCACTATGGATCATGACTGGGGAGCTGGGAAGGGGAAGTCCTTTCTTCTTGACCTGGGCCTGAGTGATGTGTCTCTCTGTGTCACTGGTTATTCTGTGCCCTGCTCCTTCTCCCTCACAGAGGGCTTCCAGTCCTGGATGTGGCGGGGCCTCACCTTCCTGCTGCCCTTTCTTTTCTTTGGACATGTAAGTTGTGTCTGTGTCCCCATCCATCTGGCTGTCCAGCCCCTGCTCTGAATCGAGCAGGGACTGTGTTCTATGTGAAATCCTCTACCCTCCCAGTTCTGGCAGTTTTATAACGCACTGACGTTGTTCAGCTTGGCCCGGGATCCTGAATGTAAAGAGTGGCAGGTGAGCTGAGGCCCCTGGAAAGGACCCTGGGAGGGCCAGGGTTCGGCCCCTGTCATAACCCCAATTCCTCCCCCTCAGGTGCTCATGTGCGGCCTCCCCTTCCTCATCCTCTTTCTTGGCAATTTCTTCACCACTCTGCGGGTTGTGCACCAGAAATTCCACAGTCAGCGACATAGGAGCAAGAAAGATTGAGGCTGGGTCCTCTGCCCACCGGCCTGAAGGGGATTCTGTACCCCATGTATTGTTTGAGGGAGTGGGAACTCCCTCGTCCAGAAGGTCTTTTCTGCTCTCCCTGGGTTTTGTGGGCTCTGTGGGCCCCGAAGGCTGTGCTGGGGAAGACCACTGTGTCCCAGCCTGTGGGGAGCTGGGGGCCAGTGGCCTCAATAAAGGAAGAGAGGCACAGAGGTGGCTCTAGGTGTGTGGTCTCCTGAGGGTAAGGTAGGGGCCTGGTGGCTCTCTGTGCTGCCATAGCACAGGTTCGTGGGGCTCCTGAGTTGGTCTCTCTGGTGTCTCAGTTAAGTAGACCCAGGTGGAAGTCCCAGATCTGTTCGAAGAACATCAGGCAAATACAGAAAACAACTTTATTCCAAGGACCAGAGGTTATTTAAAATTATTTACATTCATTGAAAATCACGTGGAGGGACCAAGCCCTTGCTCAGCTGAGAGAAGAGCCCCTTCTGTACAAGCACTGGAGGCCTGAGGTGTCCACAAAGTGTGGGCCTGGTCACCCTTGGCCATGTGTCCTGTGGCCGGGGGGCTCCGGAGGGCACATCATGGGCCCAGAGCAGTCTTTGTCACTGAGTGTGCATCCTGGGACAAGGCCCAGGAGAACCCATCCAGGAGACTGGCAGAAGGGGGAGGAAAGTGATTACAAGGGGAAACAAGTCTATATAGTGTGTGAGGGCTGGGCTGGGCTGGGCAGCTCCTAGCTCCACACATCTAGGGAGTATCGGCCCTTGGTCATGAGTTTCTTGATGTAGTCCACAGCCTGGGTGTGTTCCATGGACCCTAGCTCAGCCACGATGTCATAGAAGGTGTTCTGCACGTCCCTCGCCATGTTCCGAGCATCCCTGTGGGGAGGAAGAAGGTGACACTGGGGGCTGGGCAAGGAGTATCCCCATGGGCAGAGTCTCACCCCTCCCACTCCTCTGCCCTCACTCACCCACAGACATAGATGTGGGCACCCCCTTCATGGATCAGCTTCCACAGGTGCTCCTTGTCCCTCTTCAGTAAGTGCTGGACGTAGACCTGAGGGCACAGGGTGGTGCCCATAAGGAGGCCAGTCTCACAGCCATCTACCCCCCCCCCCCCCCAGTGGCCTGCCCCTTCCTCACCTTCTGGGGCTGCTCCCGGGAGAATGCCACATTGAGCTGGGTGAGGGAGCCTTCCTTGTGGAACTGGGCCAGCTCCTCACGGTACAGGTAGTCCTCGTCAGAGCGGCGGCAGCCATAGTAAAGCAGCGTCTCCCCCACCTCCTTACCTGGTAGGGGGAGCAGCCACTGTGAGCGTGGAATCAGTCCCATCCCTGCCCCCTCCCTCCAACCCCTGCTGGGGCCCACACACTTACCCTGCTGCTTCAGCCAGGCCCGCTCCTGAATGAAGCCTATGAAGGGGGCTACCCCAGTGCCGGGGCCCACCATGATGACAGGCATGGTGGCCTTGAAGGGCAGGCGGAACTGGGACTTGCGCACAAACATGGGCACCAGGGCCCGGCAGCCATTCTCCCTTGTGGGCTCCTTGGCCCGAAGCCAGCTGGTGGCCACACCCTTGTTGATTCGGCCAGACTTGGTTTCATATTCCACAGCCACGGCACAGATATGCACAGAGTTGGGGTGGACCTGACAGAGGGCAGGAGTGAGCTCAGCAGTGGTGCCCAAGGCCCTTTCCTGCCACCAGCACTGTCACCTGAGCCGCCTCAGCATGGCATACCTGCTAAGGGCTTCTCCATTCCCTTCATGGTGCCCAACCCTCAAAAGCCCCTTTCCAGCAGCTTTCCTGACAGGTTCTTGGCACTGGGGCTGGTAGCAGAGTGTAATCTTACAGCCAGCCTACTGGACACACTGCCCAGTGAATCAAGTGAACTGAACCAGGGGTTTGGGTCAGAGCTGGGGCCATGCTCAGGGCTCCCATGCACCTCAGAGAAGCCAATGCTGTGCTTTCTGTAAGTTGCCCAGCCTCCCTCACCTTGGCAGAAGAAGCGATGGAGTAGTAGCGGGCCTGCAGCCGAGGCAGCAGCTCACACAGGTGGTCGATGGGGGGCCGCAGGGATGGGTAGTCCTGCAGGATGGCCAGGATATGCCTCCGAGCCTCTACCACCCAGCTCAGGTACAGCTCCTAGGGAAGACAGAACCTGGGGTGAGACACAGGTGAGGGGACACAGTGGTCCAGGGGACAAGGCTGAAGTTGGACCCAAGCTGCTTGGAGAGTGGCCTGGGGGGTGCTGGCTGGGAGCTGCAGCCCTGGGTTGTGGCAGTCTGGGTGCTGAGGGTGAGAGTGGCAGGCTTACCTTGCCCTCACCCGAGGAGGAGGCCATCTTGCGCAAGTGTTCCTGCTCCGAGGGCTCCGAGGCGTACTGGGCCAGCTCGTAGAGCACGTTGGTACGCGGCGGGTTGGTGATGTCCAGGTAGTAGGTGAGGGCCGTGCGGTAGGAGGTGGGGCAGGGGAATGGGTGCTTCTTGTTGGATTCCTCTGCAGGGACAGAGAAGGCAGTGTTTGGTGTGAATGGGGTGCCATGGGATTAGGGTAGGGGAAGCTGAAGGGTGCTCTGCAGGAAGCAGGCAGCCCAGCTGGCACTGGAAGCAAGGCCAGCTCTTTGTGGTGCTTCCTTGGCCCTGGGGTTGGGCCTCAGGTTTTCAGCCAGCCTCAAGCTTCAGGCCATATAGGTAGTCCTCATCAGAGATGGGACCTTGCTAGGGGAGGCTTGGCACTCACTGTTGCCACTCCAGGAGAGTCCCTAAGTGGCTCACAGAGAGGGCTGCAGAAGCAGGGCTCCCCCAGTGTGTCCTGCCTGCCTACAGGCTGGGCCTGGTCTACTGTGGGGGCCACAGGCTCATGACCGTGAGATGCCAACCCTGGGGTTTTCAGCTGTGATGGCAGGGCTCCTCCGGGTCAGTTTTTATGCTCGGATACACCTGGAGGTCTACACAGGGCACATAGCTGGGCTCTTGGTGCAGCATCTTGTGCACTCCAGGTGCGGCCACTGGCACAGGCCCTACTGCCAGCCCTTGCTGCCACCGGTCCACAGGCCAGCTTTACTGACCTCCCTCCCCCAAGTTAGGCTAGAGCAGGGCGCAGCCTGGAAGCTGCCAAAAAGCATCTGCACCTCTTAGAGGCCTGACTGCGGGGCCTGTTTATGCCTGTGCAGATGAGCCTCTGCAGTACGCTGAGGGGGTTGCCGAGGACACAGAGGGCCTGGTTCAGGAAGGGCTCAGCATTTAAGGGTTTGGGTTTATTTTTGGGAGGGGTTTGAACTTTTTACTGAAGTATAACCTACATGAAGTATACAAGTTATATGTATATAGCTTAATGAATTTTCACAAACAACATCCTTGTGTATCCAGCACCCGGATAAAAAAGCTGAGTGTTCCCAGCACCCCAGAGCCCTCTGTGCTGAGCCCGAAAAGAGGGCTTAGGCTTCACACTACAGGGGAGGGCTGGGTGACTGCATCTTTTCTAAAGCTACACATCTGCCCTGGGGAGTTCTGAGCCTCTGCCCCTCTTTCTGAGCAGCTCTCAGCAGTAAAGGGCCCCTGCAGGGGTTCAGATTACCCTGGGGGGACAGTGAGCACACCACGACCTCCCCCAGCAAGGTGCCACCTCTGATGGTACAGGGGCATGCCTCAAAGAACAAAAGAGACAGACCCAGTGCATGTCCACTGTGCCTCCTCTGCTGGCATGACGAATTATAATATAAATCGGCCCCTTTTGTGCTGTTCCTTTCAAGGGCTGACTCTGGAGCTGGTGAGGAGCAGCCAGGCTAGGATGACTGAGGATGAGAGTGAGTGGGGCAGCATCAGGTATAGCTGGGCCCCAGGTGGGTGGTCAGTGGAGGGTGCCAAGGGGTCACAGCAAGAGGTCAGAGCCAGGCAACACTTTGAAGCCTTGGGAAAACCCTGCACCATATTTAGTGCCTCTTGCACTCTAATGCACCCTGAATGGACCCAGAGGGCTCTTAGGATTGCTGACTCTGATCCCTGAGTTTACAGGTGAGGAGATGCAGGCCCTGGAGCAGCGAGAAGGCAGCCACAGGCCCTCAGTCGCCAGTCATGGTGGAGCCAGGCCTAGGGACCAAGGCTCTGGCCTGCAGTCCCCTCTTCACCACAGGACATGGGTGTTGGTTAGGCACACCTCCTTCCCTCAAAGGACTATGCCAGTGAGGGATTGGAGGAACCCCCACAACAGGACCAATAACCATGCCATCTTGGGTGTAAGGGTCCTCTCGGGTACCAGGGCTTCAGGCCTAAGCAGCTCAACCTACAGGCTTGCCAAATTCCTGCCAGCTGCCTCAGGCCCAGGCAGGGAGTTGGGGGGGGGGGGGTGTTTGATTCCAGAACTTACCATCGAGATTGTTTAGCGACATGACGACATCCAGGTCAGCACCCAGGATCTCGCCAATCTGGTTGACCAGGGCAGAGTCATTGGCTGGGTAAATAGCTACATGGTCACCAGATTCATACCTGGGGGGAGATGTTAAGGCTCAGGAGGTGGAAGACCTCTGTACCCAGATCAGGAGACCCCAAGTGAAGGTGTGAGAGAAGGGGTGGTAGTAGCTGGTACCTGATTTTGGAATTTGAGATGTCTAATTCTAGGTGCATGAGGTGTCGCTCAGTTCCCTGGTTCAGCTTCCGGTTGGTGGTGACGACCGCCAAGAATGGATTCTTGGCATCAAAGGGGCTGGGTGGGGAGGAGAGCAGCTCAGTGATTGGCCAGATCTTCAGTCTAAATCTCCCTGCCCCAAAGGGACCCTTCTAGTTTCACAGAACACAGAGAACCTCAGAGCTGGCCTCCAAGGGCCATGAGGAAACCTCTCCAATTATGTAAAGTGTTCTCCCAGCCTGATTCCAGGCAGTGCTCCCGACAACTCCACAAAGTGGGCAGAGCTAGTTATCAGTGCCTCCATTTACAGATATGGAAACTGAGGCTGGGCCCTAAAAATCTGGGAGACCCTGCACACTCTGAACCCATGGTGAGCTGAGGGCAAAGGAGGACTAGGCCCTTGAAGGTGTCTCCCAAAGACAGAAAGTGCTTGGGTCCTCAAGTGACTGTGGAGCAGTTTCTTCACCACATGCCTGGACTACAACGTGAACAGGAGATGAACTTTTACTCTGTAAAGTCACTGAAATGGTGGGGCTTCCTATTCTAGTAGGATTCAAGCAGGGCTGACTAAAGCACAACTGCTGGTCTTGAATCCTGGTAGTACAAGACTCTCCTGGGCGGCTCCAGCAGGAATCGGGGCAGCACCGGGTGTAAGGCAAATCAGGGGCCCAGGAGAGGAACATTATGTTTTTGGACAAAAAATCCAAATATTGAAAGAGAATTTGAGAAAGTGCCCTTCTGCAAAAGTTCAACCTAGAACTTGCTATGTCCTGGTTCAGGAACTGATATGCACCTCCCACCCCAGGATATTTACAGAGCAAAATGTCAGAGCAAATTAAGTACAAACTGAGCAAGTGCCAGTCTCTCAGAGGCTGTGCCCTGGACTGAGGGACCACTGGGTGAGGAGGGGTCCTGAGGGCCCTGAACACAGAGCAGCCTCCTGTCTCTCTGCTCTGGGCCTCATGCCCTCCTGTGCAGTGGAGATCCCCACCCACGCCCACTTTTGGACAAGAGTGGAGATAAGGATGCCCCATAGGACGGGGCCTACAGGGATACACAGGACTACCAGTTGTTTCCTGTCCCCAGGAGCCTGAGATGGGGGGTTGCCAACGGCCACAGGGCCTGGCCTGAACCATGCTCTCCACTCACGGTTTCTGGTTCTCGTAGCTCTTCAGGCGGCCCATCTCACCCACGTACACCTTGTCCATGTCTATGTCTGTGTGAACCACAAGCTCATACTGGCGAATGCTGGAAAGGGAAGACCAAGCATTTGTGAGGCTGGGGGCTGGTGGGGGGTAGGAGGCTGCAGGGGTCAGTTCCAAGATAGGAGGGAGGCTGCGTCAGGGAGTGAAACTGTCAGGAGACAGTATATGAGGGTCCAAATGGACACAAGAGGCAGGAGGGAGCCAGCATAGAGCTGGGGTAGGGTTTGTGCAGCCTGGGGTTCTTCAGCAGGCTTCCAAGTGGTTCTGTGAGAAGGTAAGGGAGGCCTGGCACTTCAGGCAAAGCCCAGTGCCTTAGCCTGGGACGCTCGCGTATCTGACTGAACTTTCACCAGCCTCTTTCTCGAGTCCCCGCCTCCGCCCCAAGCCAGGTCTCTCACCCTCGGGAGGCACTCACCCACAGCCCCGCCCAGTCTATGGGCACATACTCACCTGGACTCCTCTCCAGTGGCTTCCACCCCAAAGTACTCGCACACAGCTGGCCAAAACTGCTCTCGCCATGTGATGAAATCCTCCTCCAGGCTGGGGAGTGGAGGTAATGAGCCAGGCCCCAGGCCACCCAATCGTGACAATGAGACCCTGCAATGGGCTGGCTTCCCCAACAGACTGGACTCTCTTCCCAGCACCTCCAAGAGCTTGAGGGCTTATTTCAAGCTGGCCTACTCAGTGATGTAACCCAAGGCATTAGGAAGTGTCTAGAGTGTCTGTGCTAAACGTGGGCAGCTTCCGTCTGAGCTGGGCAAACCAGGAGGATGGGGAAAAGCAAAGAAAGCCCACTCAATGGAGTTGGGGGTGAGCAACTCCCCGTTTGTGTGTATCACGGAATTTCAACAGACACCATGGCTTTGCACTCCCTTCGTGTGCCACAGCCAAGCCCTAACCCTGAGGGGTCCTGACACCTGACAGCTGGGGTGGGAGGCACCGGGGAGGGGGTGCCCAGCATGCAAGGCTTGGTCTGGGGCACTCACTTCCCGTCATCATCGCCCATTCCCAATTCAAAGATCCGCTGGGCACCAAGTTGCTCTAGTCGCTTGTCCACATACTTGCCCATGGCATTGAAGTGCTCATAGGTCTTGTTCCCAAGACCAAACACCTGTGTGAACAGAGGGGCAGGTCTGAGGTCTGGCCAGCAGTCAGGAGTGGGTTCCCTACAGGGCTGGCCAAGACGCTAGGTGGGCCACCTCAGGCCCCTGGAAATGGCTTTGTTTTGGTGACCTGCAGACCAGGGCCCCCTCCATGGCCAATCTCTAAGCTTCAACCCTGGGTGGCCAGCAGGGGCAATTCACCCTCCCCACCAGGCTCTCCTTGCCCAGCCGAATGTTGGTCAACCCGCCACACCTTTTTTGTCTTTAGTCTCCAGCAACAAATGCCCCCTGGAGCAAAGTGGGGCTGGGGACACGGGAGGAGAAGCTCTCTTAGTGCTGGGGGCCAAGGTGAAAGCCCCTATCCCCCGGCCTGACACCTTGACCTGCCCTCGCTGATCAGAACAAGGTGAGACCTCTTAGACATGGGGGTCCAAAGGTCCAGGGCAGGTGCCACAGGCTGCCACCTGAGAGCCCACAGGGAGCCACTGGAGAAAAGACACCGCATACTTGCAACTCACCGCATACTTGACTCCAGAGAGGTCCACATCTGTCTCCTGGAGCCAGTCATAGAAGTCCTGAGCATTGTCAGTGGGGTCGCCCTCGCCATAGGTGGCCATGCAGAACACTGCCAGGGAGTTCTCTATCTCTGACAGGCTGCCCAGGTCGGCCTGGAGAGACAAGGGCAGGGCCCAGGCCCAGTGACCATGACTCAGCCTGCTCGAGGTCAGGTCTGTACCTGATGGGGTGCAGACAAGGGAGTCCAGGGGTCGAGTGGAGGGGGGTGCACTTACAGAGGAAAGGGTGCTGACAGGCACAAACAGGCTGGATTTCGGACTGCTAGCTGGCACTCAGAATGTGGTGCCCTGGGCCATCACAGTGAACCTCACTGTCCCTCAAAGTCCCTGGAGTACAGAAGGGCCTAGGCTTTCACTAATTCCTAGCCAGGTAGTGGTGGCTGTCCCCAACACTGAAGGCAGGGCGTGGAGAAGGTGTTGGGATGATTTGGTTTGGGAGATGGAGTGGCATGAGCAGGAAGCAGCTGGCACTCAGGAGAGAGTGGTTCTGAGGGGAAGAACATGCATTGTATTGTTGGGGCTGCAGGAGCAGCCGGGCAATGAGTGGCAATGACCCCACCAGGGGAGAAGTAGGAAGGCAACTCCCTGGGGGATTCTTCTTAGGACCAGCTGCTCACTGCCAGCCTTCTTCCCTCCTAGGTACCTAAGGAGTAGCTCTCCCTTCCCTGTCCACTGCTTCCACATGGGGCAGGTGGCTTGGCTGTCATTAGTTCTCCTGACCCAGAAACAGGCAAGTGTGCTGCTGGAACTTTCTTGCACTTTGAAGAGCTGCACCCACTTCAGGGGCAGAACAAAGACAAAGGAACCAATCCAGCAGGGGATGAGCAAGGCAAGCCTCCCCCACAGCCCTCAGAGACAGGCTGGAGACAGGCTGGGGCAGCTGAGGCCAAAGTCAGGACTGAGTTCTGCAGACAGTCCTGTGGCGCCCAAAGGAGTGACAGGAGGAGGGGGAGAGGGCAGGAATCCAGCAGCTCCAAACAGGGCCTTTCTCAAGTTTCAGGTTCTCTCGGCCCCTCTCTAAACTGCACTGTTCCCTCAGGCCCTGTCCCTGCTCTGGCCTAAACAGGAGTTTCTGGCTTCATTTCAAAGCCCAGGAGAAAGGTTCCCAGAGATGGCCCATCCAACATTCCTCATCTGTAGATGAGGCAAGGAAGGCCCAAAGGGACACAGGCTCGCCCAGGGGATTAGAGCCGATTCCCCACAATTCGGTTCCCCTGCTGCTGCAGTTTGGGGGTGAAATGGGGTGTTCAGATGGAAACAGCTCCTCTCCTGACCTACGTTCATTTTAAAAGCCACACACCAATCCACTTCTGCTAGCACCCACCTAGCACTTGTAAAGCTACACAGCCTGGAGAGTACGAAAGGCCGAGCGTGAGCAGTGCTGGGAGCTCACGTGCACACTTGGGCCAGGTGTTGTTTTTTTATTGAATTTATGGGGTGACATTGGTTAATAAAGTCAATTCTCCTTCCATCACCATTTATCCCCCCTATACCCTCTTCTACCTCCCCCCACCCCCCTCAGGTGTTCTTAATGTCCTTAAGACTGGGGCCACCTTGCTGTTAGTACAAGTAACATGAGACATCCATTCCTATCTGTCCCTTTGGCTAACTCAACCCTTTAAGCATCTCCATGGTCCAGAGATGCCATCTTTAATGCTGGAAGAGCTGGGAGGAAGGGCCAGGGCGTGGTGAGAGCTCACCAAGTCATACTCCTCGGGGTCTGCTGACATGCCCCGCATTCCATAGCGGTGGGCGTCCTTGGACAAGCGGTTGGCAAACTCCTCGGCGGTCCCCGTCTGGGAGCCATAGAACACGATGATATTCCTGCCCTAGGGAAGGCCAGGTACGTGGAGTCAGTGAAGGGCCAAGAAGCACAGGCTTCACCAGAGACCCCAGGTGACACCAAGGGCAGGCCAGGCAAGTGGGGCATCTCAAGGGCACCCTCTTTCCTTCCTGCTTCAAGTTCTTTCTAAGTCACCCTGGGGCAAGGATCTCACTGCCACAGCTTCCGTGGCAGATGAGGGGCAAAGGCCACCCAGATGACTCCAGCCATCAAGATAATCTTACACAGCTACTTAAGATCACACTTGGACAGATTTTTAAATGATGTGCAAAAAACACAACAGAGTGTTCAGTAAAAAAAGATGACTAAATAGTACATACAGTATAATACAATTTTGTTATATACCTACATATATGTGTATGTGTGTATATATGTATATGTTTTGTTTATATACACACATACACACACAAAAAACACTGGCAGGAAATATACCAAGAGTCTAAATAGGGAATTATGGGTTGGTTTTCTGGGTGATTATAAAAGTAATACATATTTATGAAAATGTAAACAATAGGGAAAAATACCATATGGACTGGCTCACATACTCTGCATCCCACCCTCCTACTGTGCCTTCTATATAGCAGCTACTGAAAAAGCCCCAACTCTATTCCCCAGATTCTCCTACAGCTAGGGATGCAGCAAATTAGGTCCAGCCAGTTGGGTGTGCTTTTTGAGATTGGGAAGATGGAAGTGAGGCACAGGCCAACTTCTGGTCCCCTTATGTACACACGAGATATTTCTGCAGTGTTACCCAGTATCCAATCCCTCTGGCTTTTGCCCTAGCCCCAACTGATACAGGTACAAAGGACAAAATAAAACGTGTGGATTACAATTGGTATAAAGTATTCTCATACCTTTTACATTTCCTAAATTTTCTACAAATCATTTAAAAAGGTATTTTAAAATAATCACTACACAAACTACTTAATAAAGGAGGAAATGCTTATAATATCAGGTTAAGGGAACCAAACAGGATATAAAACAGTAGCTAAATATTTATGGTAGCATCAAAATATATAAAGTACCTAGAAATAAACCTTGTAAGAAACACACAAGAAGCTATCGAGTGATAAAGGACTCAATGAAGTGGAAAGGTCCTCTGATTTTAGAGAGGAGAACTTAACATACAAGATGTCAGCTCTCCCTATATTAATTAATAAAGAAATGTAATATGATCCGAATAAACATTTAACAACTCTTTTTTCCTCAATAAATTGATTCTAAAAGTCCTATAAAAAAAAATATGACTCCACCAATAGGAACATTATTTGGCAATAAAAAGGAGTGAAGTGCTGACAAATGGATGAACCCTGAAGACATACTAAGTGAAAGATACCAACACAGACTGGCCGGTGTGGCTCAGTGGATTGAGCGTGGTCCCATGGACTGAGAGGTCCTGGTTTGACTGCCGGTCAGGGCACATGCCCGGGTTGCGGGCTCGATCCCTAGTAGAGGGTGTGCAGGAGGCAGCCAATTGATGTTCTCTCTCATTGATGTTTCTATCTCTCTCTCCCTCTCCCTTCCTCTCTAAAATCAATAAAGAAAAAAAATTTTTTTTTAAACACTCACAAATAACAGTATGATACTATGCATACCCAGACAACTAGATCAAATATTAGAATAGGAAAATAGGGAAACAGACACAGACCCAAAAACCCGTGGGAACTATGTATATGATAAAACCAGAAGAGAAAAGATGGACTCTATTACATGGAATTTAGGCTGTGTAAAAAAAAGTAGTGTTGAATCTATACCTTACACCTTACACCAGGATAAAGTCCCAATAAAGTGAATTTTTAAATATGAAAATGAAACCATAAAAGTACTAGAAGAAAACATGAAAAAATTCCTTTATCTCTCTAGAGTGAGGAAGGCCTTTCAAATGTCACAGGAAGAAGAATAAAGTGGACTGTGTAACTTTTACATGGCAAAACAGCAACAACAAAGAAAACCCACACATGATAAACCAAGTCAAAGCAAACTATTAACTGGGAAAAATATTTTTTAACTCATATCACAGACAAAGAGTAAACTTCCCTAATAATGTTAAGCAGTTCCTCAAGAAGAATCAATCCCAACAGAAAAGTGGGCAAATATTTGAACAGAAAATCTATAAAAACAGAAAAAATAAAAATAAATGCCACTTAACATATGAAAATCTGTTTAACCTCATTTGTAAGAAAAATGCAAGTTAGAACTACACAGAGATAGCTTTTTTTATTTTTAACCTAGAAAACTGGCAAAACCCCAAACTTTGATAACAAACTCCGTTGGCAAAGCTGAGGAACAGGTTTTCTCACACACTGCTAATGAGAGTGCCCTGGTGCGACTTCTATGGGGGGCAATTTGGCAGCTTCTATCACAATTACAAATGCATATACCTTTTTTGTTGTTGTTGTTAATCCTCACCTGAGGGAGAGGGAAAGAGAGGGAGAGAGAGGGAGAGAGAGGGAGAGAGAGAGGGAGAGAGAGAGGGAGGGAGGGGGAGAGAGAGAGAGAGAGAGAGAGAGAGAGAGAGAGAGAGAGAGAGAGAGAGAGAAACATGGATGTGAGAGAGACACATCGACTGGTTGCCTCCCAAATGTGCCCCAACCAGGCCGGGGATCGAACCTGCAACCCAGGTACATGCCTTTGATCGGGAATAGAACATGCGACCCTTTGGTGCATGGGCTGATGCTCTAATCACTGAGCCAGGCCGGTCTGGGCACAAATGCATATACCTTTTGATTCAATAATTCCACTTCTGGGCTTTTATTACATTTGCAAATATGCAAATTGATCTACATAGTCACAGCAGTATCATTTGTAAGAGCTTAAGATTAGAAATATTTCAAGTGCCCATCCACAGGGTAGTGTTTAAAGAAATAGAGTACTTATGGTCACATAATGGAATCATACAACTATAATAAAGAATGAGGAAAAAATAAAATAAATACATAAATAAAAAAGAATGAGGAATGTGGCTTTGAATTGCTATGGAAGGATCTCCAAGATATATCATTAAGTTAGCGTGGTCTGTAGCAGTGTATAATATACTATGCCATTTTTTGTTTTAATCTCTGTATTTTTTGTATGTGCACAAAGAAGTTCTAGAAGGATCCATAAAATACTAACAACATTGGTGATGCGTGGCAGGGACCAGAGAGAGGCTTTCCACTGAAGAGTTTGTTTTGGATTTTAACCATGTGAATGTCATACCTTTCCATACAATTAAAAATGTAGATAAATGACAAGAAATAGAGATAAACTGCAGCTGTGCCATGACCACAGCTATGTGAGATTTACATCTGCTCCTGGATAGAACCTGGAGTGGGAGGGAGGAGACAGCACAGCATCCTGAGTGAGAGGGGTGGTTTATTCTTATAGTTGTTCAAGAAGTAAACATTAAAAAAAAAAAAAGTAAACTGTCCCAGCAACAGCAGAGCAGCTTTGGGGCTTTGGTTCCTACTGCTCTCTCCTGTCCAGTGCAGCTCGCCCTCTGCTGGACTCCCCTAAGCATCCTCCAGGGCTAACACTTGCTGGCAAGAGCACAAACAGAGAGAGCAAACTCACCGTCTTCTTCATCTTTTCCACGAAGCTGCTGTCTTTGACAGAGGAGGTCCTGAAAAACAAGTATCGGACATGGATTGCGTGTGGCAGCATCGAGAAGCATTCTCCAGTTAGCTTGCCAGTAGCTGCCTCTGGTCCAGTGCCAGGGCTGCCAGGCCTCCTCCCCATTCCCTCATAGTAAATCCAAAAGCTCTTGACACCAACACCTGGTAGAGCCAGGATCCTACCCCTAGACAGATGAGAACAAAGAACAGTCAAGGACCTCATTTCCCCATCACTCAGCATCCATAGCCAATGGGTCCCTCGGCCTTGTCTCACCTCCAATCCCTGCCTCACACAGCACCCAGGAGTCTCCTAAATATGGGTTTGACTGTGCCGCTGCCTGCTTCACTCTCAAACCCTCAATGGCTCTCATGACTCACAGGATAGGGATACACAGTTCCTTCAGAATCTGTCCCCAACCTTGCCCGAGTCTCCCTACCACACATCACTCTCTCCATGATAGCCCTCAGATTCTGTCAAGTCATCACCTCCAGTCAGAGCATCCTCATTACACTTCCTTGCCAATAGTTCCCTGCTCCACCTCAAGGCCCTACTCAAGTACCAACTCCCCTGGGATTCCTAAGCAACCACCCCCCTTCCTGCCCCTTCTCTGCAATGGGGCCACACGTAATTGCTCCCTTCTCTGTCATCCTGGCACCTTCTAGATCCCTGAACTGGGCCCTATCCCGTCAGAGAGAAGCACCACTGCTGGGTACATCACAGCATCAGGATCTTCTGTCTACTCTCTACCTCTTGGCTGCCAGCCTCTGTTCCTTCCCTGTCCATTTCCAATCCTTTTTCTTCTCTTTCCTTGCCCCAGACCTGCAGGGCCATCTAAAGAAGCCAAGTGAGCCTCTTCAGGGGATTTTTAGGCCTAAGGCAGCAAGGTGGGAAAAACAGAAGACATTTGCAAAATATGTATATCTGACAAAGGACTTGGGTTGAGAATATAAGAAATTACTATAATCCAATCAGAAAAAGACACACAATGCAACAGAAAAATTGTCAAAAGACTTAAACAGGCATTTTCGTAAAGAGAGTACCTAAATGGCCAAAAAAACTATGGAAAGGTGGTCAACATTCATATCCATGTAAAGCTGTGGAGCAACCAGAACTGCCACACACCTTCAGGGGAGGGCAATATGCCACAACTTCCTTGTTAGGCTGTTGGGCAATATCTTCTATAACCCAGCAATTCACTCTTTGGTATAGGCCTATCACAGTGCATTTGTACCCGTGCACCAAGAGACGTACCAGGAATGTTCTAGGCAGCATTAGACATGGGAGTCCCCACAGAAAACAACCCCACTGTCCATCAGCAGAATAAACAAACTCTGGTATATTCATACAATGGAACATTCTTCACTGCAGCAACAAAAAAGATGATCACTACACACACTAATATGAATGAATCTCACAAACATGAATTTGAGTGAAATAAGCCACATAGAAAGGACCACATATGTATGATATCATTATATAAAGTCCCCAAACAGGCAAAACTGATGTGTAGGGACAGTGGGCAAGGACAGCAGGAGGACTCCTGGGGTGCTGGTAATGATCTGCTCTTTGATCCGGGTGGTGAGTAACACTTGTTCATATGGCGAGAATCATCGATTTATGTGTACCTTTCTGCAGCTATTCTATTTCAATATAATGTTTATACTTATTCTCGGGCAGGTGTGGGAGGCAACGAGGTACAGGAGGCTGGGCAGGGGCTCTGGAGTCAGACAGACCCAGGTGCCATTCCTAGCCCACCGATTTGCAGCTGAGTGAACTTGAGCCAGAATCCATTGCTCCTCAACTAGAAAATGGGGATAACAAAACACTTCAAAGGTTTCTGCAAAGATCAAATGAAGAAAAGGGATATAAAGGACCCAGCGAGCATCCAGCACGAGGCAGGCTCCATAACTGATAGCTGTCACTGGGAAGGGAGTTCCAGCCACTCACCTGGCTACCTCCCCTGCCAGATCACAGCCAACAGCAGGTTCTCTGGGCAGCCAGAGTGCACCCCCAAGTCCTCGCACAAAAGTTTGTGGCGCGCGCACACACACACACACACACACACACATACACAAGTTTGTGACACAGAGTGACAGAGGGTATGTGCAGGCAGGTGCTGAATGTTCCCACAGTTTTTCTGAAGTTAGCTGATGGATGGCCTCCACACTCATGCCATTTTAGTTAGCAAATCCTATTAACAGAGTGGCCAAGATTATCCCAATTTTCAAATCAGACAAGTCCAGACAAGCAGATGCGTTTTTCATGAAACATGGATGGGCCATGGATGGGATCAAAGCAGGGCAGAAAGGGACTCGATGAGGTATGAAGGGGCCCAAAGTGGACTGTGTCTGGGGTGGGGTGGACTGAGCTGGGATCAGAAGTGAGACAGGGCTGGCCTCAGGGAGGGTGCAGAGGCTCCACCTTTCTTATTCCTCCACTAGGGCTCCCTGGAGGCTGTCTAGAGCTCAGTGGCTCCCTTCTGCCTTCAGCCTGCCAGCCAGGGCTCCACATGCTAGTCCGAAAGGCTGGCCAGAGGGTGAGGATGGAATTGCAGATGGCCAGGCACTTCGGCCTAGGGGGCAACATGTTGGAAATGCGGGGTCTCATGAAGGTGATGTGAGATCACATCCAGAAAGCCCCTATCACAAAGGAGGCCCATCCCCACTCCCAGTACAAAGGGGACTGAACGCCCACTTTACCAACAGTTGACAGAGGCTTGACGGCAGCACTTGTGCCTGGTCCTCTGGCCAGTTAAGTGGCCAGGCAAGGACCAATCCCTGATTCCAAGGTCTTTGCTCTTTCCCTACATCCTCCAGCGCAAGGCAAAGTGTACTAAAGAGTAGAATGCCAGCAGGCACACACACATATGTCACAACAGTGTAAAAGTGATGTCCCCCAGGAATAGAGGTCTGGAGTCCATGGGAAAACTTTCTAAGTGAAGGTTTCTTTTAAGAATACCTCTGCAGCCCGGCCGGTGTGGCTCAGTGGTTGAGCATCAGCCCATGTACCAAGAGGTTGTTGGTTTGATTCCCAGTCAGGGCACATGCCCAGGTTGTGGGCCAAATCCCCAGTGGGGGGCATGCAGGAGGCGGCCAATCGATGTTCTCTCTCATCGATGTTTCTATTTTTCTCTCCCTCTCCCTTCCTCTCTCCCTACAGTCAATAAAGAAAAAAAAAATTTAACAAAGAATACCTTTGCCAAGCTGTTTAGACACATAACTTCGTAAACATAAAGATAGAAGTTTCATGTTTAAGCCCCCACTGGGTTTTTCACTAGGTTAGTAGGTCTAGGACTATTAGGACCTACTAACCTATTTAGTACGAAATAGTAGGCTACTTTCAGGGCCTTTGTGCTAAATAATGTTACATGTGGAGCCCTGTAGGAGGCAAGGCCTGGTGCCTGATTTGGCCACTCAAGCTTCTCTCCTCTGTCCTGGAGACCCTGTCAGTGCAGCAGCCCCTCAGCTCCAAGGTTGGCTTCCAGAGATCCTGGGTAGACCAAAGTCCATGAGAGGAAAAGGGAAACCTGAAGGGACTGAGGAAGACCCCGTGCCTCTAGTCAGTTGCCTGATGTTCTTATGATTTATACTTGGCCTGCTGGGACACAGCAGAACCTGTCTCCCAATTGCAAGGCCCTGCTGCTCAGCCTACGTGGGTCCATACCTGAGTGCCCTCAACTGGCTTTACCCTACCTAACAGCTTTACACTGGAATTTGCACATGGAACCTGATCTTTCACAGGCAGAGGAGTCAGTGACTGGGGCCGTCCTGGTTTCCAGTCCATATCTTGTCCTTTAGAAGCAGGAAAATGCAGCCTGCAAATCCAGGACCGAAGGGGCCAGCAGTGCCCCTGCCCAGCCAAGCCCCCTGGGATTGCCCCCAACTATGCTGGTGAACTCCACACAGCACCCTCCTCATGCCTCTAGGGCATTCTTGCCTAGGAAGAAGTTCCTTCCTCACTTGAATATAGAGGCATCAACACAGTCTGCTGCCAGAGACACTGCTTGGAACTGACCTTCTCAGGGTGGGCTCGTCTTGCGGAGATGAGTATGTGCACCCCATGGTTTCTCACTCCCAGCTCCAGGACTTAAGGAAGAAGGCAGGTTATGGCTCTCTCCTGGAAACGGGCAGGGAGCCAGCAGCTAGGAAGTTGGGTTCTGTCCATCTTCTACACAGTGTTGGCTGGGCCTGTTAACTCTGAAAGTGCTCCTGGATACCCCAAAGTCCTCTTGGAATCTCAGCTGAGCTCCTGCGTGCATCCGTCCCCATAAGCCTGAGAACACTGGAACATCTGGCAGTTCCAGCAGGGAGGAACTAGGACTCTGGGCTGAAACCTCCCGTGATCCCCTGCGTTTGGGCACACACCCCTCCTCCTTCGGTATGGACTGAGGGAAGGAGAAAACCTTCCCAACCCCAACTCTTGAGTCTCCTTGGAAACTGTTTATATCAGAGCCCTTTCTCCCCACATCCTCCCCCTTTCCCATTTGAAAAAAATAAAAGGAAGTCATGGAGGCTGAATAAAGCTCTTCTAGTCACTAGAAGGCAGTTGTGCAGGTTGCTATGGCAGGGCCGTCTCTCCATAAAGGAAGCTGCATTGATCCCGCTGCCAGGGAGCCTCAGGATCATATTAAATTAGATCTGTTCCCGTCTTCCTCCCCACAAAAGAACTGTGGGCAACAGGGCCTAAGACACTGGTCCTAGTCTATGTCACCTGGGAGCATACTGTGTACTGTGAAACCAGCACATCTTAACCTTCCATTGTGCGGCGAGGGGATTGCCTCGCAAGGTGGTCACTGCATTCACTGCTGAGATGGTTCGTCTTAAGGAGTGCCCCTTCAGAGAACCCAAGTGTAAACAGCCCAATGCAACAGGCCACAGCTGGCCCAGGCTCTGAGCCCAGAGACCATGAAGCTCCAGAATGGAGCACAAACGGTTCCAATTAGGACTCTCCACTCCTAAATTGGGAGCAGGAGTCTCTCTGGTTCAGGTTTCAGAAGTCAACTGGAGCCTGCTGTGTGGGAATGACAAAAGGGAGGGTAGACAAAAGCACTGAGTCACTTGGACATAGATGAACCAAGATGTCCCAGTGTGATTCATTTGTTTCCAGTCCCAAGCAACAACACTTAGAAGGATTTCTGAAAACTGCAACTCAAATTTAATTTTCTGTGCAGCAGAAATGATTTCTTCTGGGACTTTCCCTTGCCCTAGGTGATACATGGGGCAGCTGCTTTTGAACAGTCCTCTCCCACAGACCAGTGCGTGATGACAAGTTCTCCAAGCCCCAGGGTAGTAGGCTCCTAGTCAGAAAGCCAAAGAGAGGAGACATGACACACGATGGCTGCAGAGCTGTGTGGCAGGCTGGCTGGCACAGGACAGACTTTGGCTTTGAAGTCTCTACCGTGGGAAGACGGCTCTACCAAATGGGCCCAGATTTCTCTAACACTGGCAATGAAGTCCCAGAGCCTTGGGGCAGAAAGCTATTGGTTTGGAAGAGCTGACTTTCGTGAAAACAAAGTGGTTTGCAGGAGAGTGAAGAGCGAGACTGAGGTCCAAGGAGCTGCTCAGAGATATTCAGCCCATCAGTGACAGAGAGTAAAACAAAGTGGCCCTGCCATCATATGCAATCAAAGGGGGAAGGGAAAGAAAGCAGGGTAGTTGGGGAAACAATGATGGGGCCGGGGTGGGGAGTTAGCAGGAGTGAGTGCAAAGGTGTGGGAAGAGAACCCCTGAAACATGAGCATCAAGTACTCCAGTGATGCGCAGCAAAGTCAACTGGTCCACCAACACTCAGCTCTGCATTGTTCTCGTAGACGGTGTACCATCGAAGTTGCAGGCACTAGTCCAGAATGGCAAAACCACCCCAATCTCATTAGAGAACAGGAAAGAAGGAAAGGCAGGTGAAGTACCTCAGTGGTCAGATGACAGAGGAAAACCCTGGCCTGTGTTTACATAGGCAGGGTGAATATCCTGAGCCCATTTCCTCGCCATATCCACCAATGGTGGGAACCTTCAGGCACAGTCCACTTTTCCTAGAGCTTTGCTACTGGTAAAACTCATTTGTGTTTCTATTTTCACATTTGGCAGAGCCAAGGAACTCTCTATAGAAAGAGAACTTACACTAGATGTGGAAAGAACTTGAGCTCACTTTCCACCTGTCGACACTCAAAAGATAAAAATGGATAGAAATGATGCCAATAGCTTTGATTCCTGGCTTTCCTGGACCTTCTGTCCAGAGTGAGTCTCCAGATAAAAGTCACATAGGAACATGAGCTCTTCAGTAGCTTTTCAGAATCAAGCCCCCCGTGGGATACAATCAGCAAAATATAGACTGTGGGAAACTGTGAAACAAATGATCTGGTTTCTTGAAAAATGCTTCAAGGGAAAAATAGGGATGCGGGGGAAGCCCATGAATTGAGAGACTTCCTGTCATGTTAAGAAGTAGCCAGGCACAGAAAGCTGTAGCTACATAATTTCCATTTGCATGACATTTGGAAAAAGGCAAAACTACAGGGACCAAAATAAGACAAGTGGTTGCTGAGGGGGAAGGGAGTGAGCAATGACCACAAAGGGACCTGGGGGAGCTTTTTGGGATGAAGGAATATTCTATATCTGGTTACACAACTGCATACATCTCAAAATGCATCAAACTGTACAGTTAAATAGTGAATTTTACTTAATTTTTCTTAAAAGGTGTATTTTACTGCATGTAAATTATACCTCAATATACCTGATCCCCCCATCCCCACCCCACACCTTATAGATTTATTAATCAAGTGTAATGTATGTGTCTTGTTTAGATCCTAAATTTTTAAAAAATTATTTATCGATTTCCGGGACTTCCGGTCAAGATGGCGGCGTAGGTAAACGCGGTATCGCGTCCTCCCAAAACCACATCAAAGTTACAACTAAACTACACAACAACCATCATTCAAACCCGCCTGAAATCAAGCTGAATGGAAGTCCTACAACTACGAAATTAAAGAAACCGCATCGAGACTGGTAGGAGGGGCGGAGGCGCGACGGGCTGGTCCTACACCCACCTGTGGTGGATAAAAATTAGGAGGATACCTCGGCTAGGAAGGTCCTCCCTGAGGACTGAGGGGTCCCCGTCCCACACCACGAGCCCAACTCAGGGTTCCACTGCCAGGAAGAGAAATCCCCATAACTTCTGGCTGGAAAAACCAGTGGGAACTGAGGCTGAGGCGGCTGGAGGCCCCGGCAGCTCCTCTTAAAGGGCCCGCGCACAGACTTACTCGGACTCCCACCCTCCAGGCTCCAGCGTGCGGCACCAGAGTCATATGGGGAAGAACTGAGCTGTTTGGCATTGGAGCGAGGGCTGGAGAGGCAGCTTTCTCCTGGACAGACGTGCTATCAGAGGCTTTTGTTCCTTAGGTGAGCCCTTCCCTGCAGACGCCACCATATCTGGGATTCCAGCTACCTGGCTCACACTGTTTGCCCCACCCTGGTGATTCCCTGAGGCCCCGCCCCACCCAACTTTCAGGCCCACCCAAGCTGTTGCCAGTTGCTTTACCATAGGATTGGCCTGTCTTGGATCCGGCTTCAGCTTTTCCTAAATTCTTTCAAACAAGCAGCATCTGGTCTCAGCTAACCCTATACCTCTCACTAAGTAATACATAGAAACAAACACAGGGAGGCAGCCAAAATGAGGAGACAAAGAAACAGGTCCCAAGTGAAAGAACAGAACAAAACTCCAGGAAAAGAACTAAGTGAAATGGAGTTAAGCAACCTAACAGATGCTGAGTTCAAAATACTGTTTATAAGAATGCTCAATGGACTTAGTGAGAACCTCAGTGGACTTAGAGAGGGCCTCAAAAGCATAAAAAAGGACCAGTCAGAAATGAAGGAGGCACTAACTGAAATAAAGAATAGTTTACACAGATTCAATAGTAGAGTAGGTAAATCCAAGAAGCAAACCATCGATTTGGAATATAAGGAAGCAAAAAACACCCAATCAGAACAGCAAAAAGAAAAAAGAATAAAAAAAAATGAGGATAGTGTAAGGAGCCTCTGGGACAACTTCAAGCGTGCCAACATTCGCATCTTGGGGGTGCCAGAAGAAGAGAGAGAACAAGAAATCGAAAACCTATTTGAAACAATAATGACAGAAAACTTCCCTAACTTGGTGAAGGAAACAGACATACAAGTCCAGGAAGCACAGAGAGTCCCAAACAAGATGAACCCCAAGAGGCCCACACCAAGACATATCATCATCAAAATGCAAAAGGTTCAAGACAAAGAGAGAATCTTAAAAGCAGCAAGAGAAAAGCAGTTAGTTACCTACAAGGGCGTTCCCATCAGACTGTCAGCTGATTTCTCAAAAGAAACTTTGCAGGCCAGAAGGGAGTGGCAAGAAATATTCAGGGTGATGAAAAGCAAGAACCTACAACCAAGATTACTCTATCCTGCAAAGCTGTCATTTAGAATCGATGGCCATAGAAAGAGTTTCCCAGACAAGGAAAAGCTGAAGGAGTTCATCACCACCAAACCATTATTATATGAAATGTTGAAGGGTCTTCTTGAAGAAAAGATAAAAAAATATGAACAAACAAAATGGCAATAAATACATATCTATCAACAATTGAATCTACAAATAAAATGAACAAGCCGAACAGAAACATTCTCATAGATACAGAGAACTTTTGTTGGGTACCAGATGGGTGGGGGCTGGGGGGAGGGCTGAGAAAGGTGAAGGGATTAAGAAGCACAAATTGGTTGTTAGACTGACAAACCTCAAAGGGAAGGGGGGTTGGGGGGTGGGAAGAAATAAACCAAAGAACTTATATGTATATATGCATAACTAATGGACACAGACAACAGTGTGGGGAAAAGCAGGAGGGGGGCGGGAATGGGGAGGAGGGGGGCAATGGGAGAAAAATGAGGAACATCTGTAATACATTCAACAATAAAGATAAGTTAAAAAAATTTTAAAAATTAAAAAAAATTATTTATCAGTCAATCAGGGAACTATGAACAAATGCTGATTGAATATCTGATACTAGAGCTTACAATGTTGACTTTCAGGAGTGTAGTATTAAGTTATGTTTAAAGAGGGAAGTCCTTGAATTTTAGAGAACTAAAAAATTTTCATATTTCCGTATAATTTCACAGGAAATATTTCCAATTTCCTATGAAATCACAGATCTCTTTATTTATAATTCCTATGAATTATATAATTAATTATAAAATGATATGATTGATTTAAGAGAATCAAGGAGTAGAGAAGAAACAAGACTGGTGAGGAGAGAGGATCACTTAAAACTGGGTGATGGGTGCATATGAATTCACTCTTCTATGCTATATGTTTTGTTTTTTGTTTGAAATGTTCCATAATAAAAAGCTTTGCTTTTCTTTAAAGCACTCACAGGTGCTAGAAGTGAAGCAGAGGTGGGGGGGTCAGGATTGAGAGTACACTACAGTGCTTCTCAGAGCAGTGCACACAGCGGGGAGGAGTGCAGCAGCCCGGAGGCCTGGGCCAGCGGAGATGAGGCTGTGGCGCAGGCCCCATCTAGAAGGGTGGCCCTGCTCAGCTCCAGCCACACTGTGGCCTGATATGGCCAGATTCTCTTTTTTTTTTAAAAGAAGCTGTGAAATTGCCAGCCACTTCATTTAAAATTTTAAAAATACTATGTAATACTGTGTAAGCCAAACCCAGCCTGTGGGCCAGTTTGCCCTAGAGGCAGCCACACAAATTTAGCATTTACTAATTCAACGGTCATTCTTTGAGCACCTTCATTCTGACAGGCACTGTACCAAGCTAGGGACCCAGACAGGAATGGAATGCTATCTCAGCACCATGGGAGGCAGAAATAGAAACAAATTTCCATCCAAAAAGAGGGGTGCTCCATGCAGAGTGCTGTATTACATGTGTGAGGCAAAATGGGGGGGGCGACAGAGGGGCCCCTGGAGCTTCAAACTCCTGGGGGAGCCATAATTTCCCTGGGTTCCCTTCTATCAGGAGCTGCCTGGCAAAAAATGCTCTGTCCAGAGAAACAAGGGAGTGAAGGCTGAGGAGTGAGTACAAGTGCATATGAAAGAGCCACTTTTTAAATTACTATTATTAAGAAAACGTGTTGCTTGTAACAGTTCCTCTTTAAGAAGTCATTAATAGCTATTAAAAACAGTTCAAAAGATCTCCCCTGGGGAAGAAAACAATGTTCATGAATTAGAAGGCTCAATATTATAAGATGTCAATTAATTTATAGATTTAATCCAATCCCAACTAAAATCTCAGCAGGTTTTTTTTTTTTTTTAATTTGTTTGGTTTTGGTGGACACTGACTGAGTCTAAAAGTTATATGAAAATGTAAAGGACCTCCAAAAGCCATGAGAATCTTAGAAGAACAAGGCTGGAGGACTTAGCCTACTAGATATCAAGTCAAGAGTAACTATAAAATCATAGAAAATTGAACAATATGGTATTGGTGAAAGCACAGAAGACAGATCAACAGGACAGAACAAAGTCTAGAAATTGACCCCCACATATACTGTCACCTGATTGAGAACAACAGTGACACTGAAGTGCAGTGGGAAAAGAATGACCTTTTTCAATAAATGGTGCTGGGTCAAGTGAGTACCCATGAGGAAAGAATTAATCTTGAAGTGCCTCACACAACTCACCAATGTCAAATCAATTTCAGCTGGATGGCAGAGCTAAGTTTAAAAGCTACAACAATGATGTTCTTACATAAAAGAACATCTTTATGACCTTAAGACAAGTAAAGATCTCTTAAACTAGACACAAAAACATTAACCGTAGACAAAAGGTTGACAAATTGCACTAAGTGTAAGTCAAGAACTTCTGATTATCAAAAGATTTTATTAAGAGAATAAAGACAAGTTACAGAAGGGAGATGATATCTGCAATGCATTAATCTAACAAAGGACTCATATCTAGACTACAAAGAACCCAGACAAGTCAACAAGAAGGCCGATAGAAAAAATGGGCAAAGTCTTGAACAGACAGACCTTCACAAAGGAAGATACCTAAATGACCCAATAAACACATGAAAAGGTCATCAGAGAAACGCAAATTCTAACAGGATACCACCACATACCCATAAGAGTGGCTAAAATAAAAAAGTTGACAAAAGTAAGCATTTGTGAGGATGGGAAGCTATTGAAACACCATATGCTGGTGGTGGGACTGGACATGGTACAGAGATGTTAAAACTGGTGGTAGCTAATGGAGCTGAATGTAAACCTTTCCTATGATCCAATCAACTCCACTTCAAAGCACACACCTAATAGAAATACGTCTGGATGGGAACCAAAATACATGTATTAGAATAGAATGTTCACTACAGACTGAAAACAATCTAAATGTACACCATCATTGGGAGGAATAAATGATGGTTTACTCACACAATGGAATACTATGCAGCAATCAGAATGAAAGAACTACAACTGCACACAATATGGATAAACCTCAGAGACTGTGACACCAACAACACTCACCTGTGTCACGAAAAGTCAGGAAGGTGGGTGACCTGGTGGTAGTGTGACTGGAGAGGGCAGAGTGGCTATTTTTTTTTTTTTTTAACCTGAGTGCTGGTTACATGAGTGTGTTCATTTTGTTACAAATAATCAAACTGTGCACTTATGATCTGTGTACATTTATGTTTGTATGTTATATACTTCAGTAAAAAATTTACAAACAAAAACAAAGGTGGCCTTACAGAACTGACTTTCCTTCTAAGCCCTGCCACCTATCTCATGCATATCTCTACAAGTTGGCCCTGAGGACCAGAGAAAGGAGTGGTAAGTGGCCTAACCCTGCTAACCACAGCTCTTGATCAGCCTTGAAAAAAATTTTTAAGATTTTTTTTTTACTTTACTGTCTTCCTTCTAAGAGCCTTATCTCTTTTCTCCAGTTGCCCCCTATCCCCAAATCTCTAAAATTTGGGTTTTGCTAACCTCTCTTGCCCCATCAGCTTACTCCCAAAGGAATCCTCGCCCTCCATGTCATGCCTTCTCCCTCTCCTCTCCAAAACTGCTCCTGAGCCTGTGTGCCTTGTCAGCCTCATTTTCAACTGTCCCTCCTGGCTTTTCCACACCCAACCAAGCCCCCCGCAACCAGTCAGCTGTGCCTTCATTGTGCTTGTCCCTTGGGACTCTCTCCTCAGGCCTCATCTTCTCTCTCTGGACCACTTCCTGAAAGGCCCCTCAGCCTGCTGCCCGCCTCCTGACTGCCCTCCATCCATCCCTCACTCGGCCCACATAGGGCCCTTCTGAAATCGGGGTCTGATCATTTCACTGTTCTACAAGAACACTCCAATCAGGCTCCAGCCTGCCTTTTCCACACCCCCACCCCCACCCGATCTAACGCATCACACGGCCTTTCTCCCTCTGGGCCTCAGGTGGACCACTACAGCCTGTCCAACTCACACTCTACTTACAGATTTAACTCAAATGTCACCTCCTCTGGAAAGCCTTCCTCAACCTCAAGTCAGAGCCCGTCCTACTCCTGGGTCTCCCTAGCTCTTCATGTGCATTTTCCAGCACAGCCCACCAGATGGATCTATTCTCATGACTGCCCTTCCAACAGGACTGGAAGGCAGGGGCTCCATTTTAGTGATATGTCTGTCACAAGGGCTTAGCAGTCTTACATAAACATTTGTCTGACTTGATGGATCCCAGGATGTTAGCCAGGATTTCAACATCACCTCCTGCCCCATGCCGCCCCTTTCTACCAGAGGCTGGG
Organism: Tadarida brasiliensis; assembly: GCA_030848825.1. Lineage (NCBI taxonomy): Eukaryota > Metazoa > Chordata > Mammalia > Chiroptera > Molossidae > Tadarida > Tadarida brasiliensis. Next base: position 104,050,848 of record CM061258.1, on the reverse strand, counting down.
TAGCTTCTATGTGCTTCACCTTTGTCACTGTCAACATTCTAGTCCCACAGTGTTGCTCCTGAGGTGGAACCCTGCCTGGGAGGTAAATTAGAGCAAAGTCTATTCTGACAGGTGTATTAAACCCTCTCCCATCCCTATCCTGGAGGGCAAAGACTATCTCAAGTACTCTCCTAGACTGATGGCTGATTTGGGCTCAGACAGCAAGCTCCAGGCTCCAGAAGGATCCACAGGTGGTGTCTTTGTCAGCCAGCCACTCATGGACAGTGGCAGCAGAGAGCATCTGGGCTCCTGAGGTTCTGGAAGCCAAATCTAGGGTGGTGATGAGAGCCGCAGAGGCCAGCATACATGGGAAGATTCACTTGTGCACACAGGGCCTCCTCCTGGATCCCCTGAACCTAGAAGCTGAAGATCAGGGGGCTGCAGATATTTGTCCTATGCCTCCATGCTATTCAAAGTGATTGTTGGTCAGACATAGTTGGTCCCCACTGATTTTGGTCCCATTGGTTTGGTTTTAAAAAATATTCATAGCCAAAGGTTTGCACACAGTGTCCCAGGTGGCTAAGGCCTTAAAAGACCTTAAAACACCAACCAGAAGCCATCAGAAATCATGGTGAGATTTCCTGGTGTAGCCCTGGGTCACGCACTAAGCCCTATCACACCCCACTGACTTGGTAGGTAAGAGAAGCTCTGGACTGTGGCAGAAATCACCTGTGCTCACTGAAAATAAGTAGTCAGGGACCATGGCGTGGAAGGTCCAGGCTAGTGACCCAGTTGTATCAGCTAAGTGATCTTTCTGAGTCTGTTTTCTCAACTTTGAAATGTAATATTAACAATATTTAAGAGACCGAAGGCAGCATGGCAAAGTGTGGAAAACATAGGCTGTGAAGTTTGCAGGTTTGGGTTCAAAAGCCAGTTCTGCTACTTATAAGTTAGGTGGCCTTGAGCAAACTCCTCAATCATTAGCACCTCAGTTTCCTCATCTGAAAAATGGGGTTATAATGCCTTCCTTGAAGGTCTCCTATAAAACTGGAGCTATCAATAAGGAAAAAATAACACACACACACACACACATTTTTTCTCTTGAAAGGGAGGAAGGGAGAAAGACAGAAACATCAATGTGAGAGAACATCGACTGGCCGCCTCCTACATGCACCCCAATGGGGAATTGGCCCACAACCTGGGCATGTGCCCTGACTGGGAACTGAACCGGCAACCTCTTGGTGCATGGGTCAATGCTCAACCACTGAGCCACACCAGCCGGGCATAACACATATATTTTGAAGGGTCATCATGCACGAGGACTGGGGCAAAGAGCTCTGCAATGGATTATGTCATTTAATTTTTACAACCCTAGGAGGAAAATACTGTTATTCTCTTCAATTTACAGTTGAGGACACAGACTTCAAAAGATTAAATAATGGCCCTGGCCGGTTTGGCTCAGCGGTTGGAGCGTCGGCCTGTGGTCCAGAGAGACCCGGGTTTGGTTCCCGCTAAGGGCATGTACTTCGGTTGCAGTTTGTCCCTGGCCCTGGTTGGTCGTGCGGGTGGCAGCCACTCGATGTGTCCCTTTCACGTCGATGTTTCTCTCTCTCTCTCTCTCCCTCTCTCTCCCTCCCACTCTATCTGAACAAAAAATGGAAAAATGTCCTCGGGTGAGGATAAAAAAAAAAAAAAAAGATTAAATAATGGCAAACGTCACATGGCTACTATGTGGTAGAGTCAGGATTCAAACCTTAGTCACCCAACTTTAGGGCCCAGAACTTAACCACTGTACTATAAATGTTTCCTTGTATAGTGTACATGTAAAACGCCTGGCCGTAGCAAGTATTCAACATGATGCAATGAGGGATGAGAAAAGGATTTGTGCAGTGTAGAACACTACACATAGAAGGTTAAAATTTTATGATTTTAACCCTGGCCAGTTTGGCTCAGTGGTTAGAGCATTGGCCTACGGACCAAAGAGTCGCAGGTTTGATTCTGGTCAAGGGCATGTACCTCGGTTGCGGTTAAGTCCCCAGCCCTGCTCGGGGTCGTGCGGGAGGCACGACCAGTAAATGTCTCTCTCTCATAGATGTCTCTCTCTCTCTCTCTCTCCCTCCCTCCCTCCCTCCCTCCCACTCTATCTGAAGATAAATGGAAAAATGTATCCCCGAGTGAGTATTAAAAAAAAGAAAAGAAGAGAGAACTATAGTTTCAGCATCCTGGCAAAGAGAAACAATTAGAATCTACAAAATACAAGTGTTCCCACAGTCTAGGAGTTTTATGGCAAATCCATCTTGCAAGGCAAGAGAAGTGACGGGGAGAACGGCAGTGCCACATGCTCCCACAACACATCCACATACTTACTCATTGTGGGGATGGGGGGGTACACCTCCATTTTACAGATGAGGAAACACAGAGCTACTCTAAGCTGGGAACTGGACACTGGTCTCCTTATTTTGAGTACCACAATTTTTCCACCAAAAATACTTTGCTACACCAGGAATGCTCCTGTATCAGCTCCAGTTGGAACAGGCTGAATTCCAGCTCACCTGCCCATCCTCCCATCCTCCCTCTGACTCTATGACTGCAGAGCCCTCCCAGCCTCCAGATGTGGCACCACTTTCTAGAACCTTTGCAACACCACCTCCCACAGCACATCTTCCCGATCCCTCCACCAGGGGGAATACCTTCTTTCTTAGAATAGGGCTGCCAGCATCTCCCTCTCTCCACACCCCATCCCCTTCATCAGTGGGCCTCTCTCTGATGAGCCATGAGGCTGCCCATCCTGTCTAGCACATAGCTGTTGCAGAGGCCCTGATTAGATAATACTCATGAAAGCGTTCCATATACCATTTGTTAAAAGTCCTTTTCAACATCCTGACTTCTTAACTTCTATAATGTAAATGCTACCTCTGTATTCTTACAGCACCTAGCTACAGCTTGGTGTAAAATACATTCTGACACAAACACTAAGTAGCTACCATGGAATAATGCTAGGTGACCATCATAAACATCACCTCATTTAATACTTACAAGAGCTCGGTGAGATTGGGGTTATTGCCTCCATTTAGCAGAGGAAGAAACTGATGCCAAGTTAGGTTAAGGGTCTACTCAGCACTAGACTGCAAGCTTGATAAACATGGGGTCTTCACCTATTTTATTCATGGGTATCTGGGACTTAGTAAGGGCTCAGTAAATGTCTGCTGAGTTTTTTAAAATGTAAAATTAATGCCCTAATAGTGGTAAAGCAGGTTCTTCAATAATGTTGTTTCATTCAACATAGTTTTTGTTTTGTTTTTTAAGAAGAATAGTTTATTAATTTGTAGAGAGAGAGGAAGGGAGAGGGAAAGAGAGAAACATCAATATGAGAGCAGAACATTGATCAGATGCCTCCTGCACGGCCCCTACTGGGGATCAAGTTCACAACCTGGGCATGTACCCTGACCAGGAATCGTACCAGCAACCTCTTGGTGCATGGGACAATATCCAACCGTCTAAGTCACACATGCCAGGACTCATTCAATGTAGTTTTAATATTAATGAGATGCCCTAGGAACCTAACTCTTGTTTACATCAATTCACCTGTGGTAAAACTGGCTTCATTATCCTATCAACAATATTAAATGAAGACTTACTGTAAAGAATTTATTTCTTGAATATCTGCTTTAAAGTCTGAGAACTGTAACTTTTCTGGGAGAGGAAACTGTTACCAAAACTGGAATAGGGAATCTGGACTTGACAGAAACCTGAATGCTCACCCAGCCCAATCCTGGGAGTTCTGACCTGACCATGGCCCCATAACTTTGCACCTGGAACCTGTTCCTCGTGGAATCTGGGGATTTCCTCAAGGGGCTGGGCCTTGGGGCTCTCCCAGCACAGAGCTCATAGATCCCAATCAGACCTGCCTGGAAGAACATGACCTGGTTGCAGGAATGATACGGAACTCAATCTTGAGGAGACAGTGGTACACCATCATTTTGTCATACCTAAAAACCATCTATACTCTTACTTAATATTTTTCTTTAAATTAAGTCACTTTTTTTAAAAAAAATTTTTTTTTCTTTATTGATTTTAGAGAGAGAGGAAGGGAGAGGGAGAGAGAAATAGAAACATCAATGAGAAAGAACACTGATTGGCCACCTCCTGCATGCTCCCCACTGGGGATTTGGCCCACACCCTGGGCATGTGCCCTGGCAGGGGAATCAATGTACCAGCAACCTCTTGGTACATGGGTTGATGCTCAACCACTGAGCCACACATGGGAGGGCTAAACTAAGTCACTGCTTTTTGTTTTGTTTTTTATCCTCACCCAAGGACATTTTTGCATTTATCTTCAGATAGAGCAGGAGGGAGAGAAGGAGGAAGAAAGAGAGAGAAACATCGATGTGAGAGAGACATCGACTGGCTACCACCTACACAACCCCAACCGGGGCCGGGGACAAACTGCAACTGAGGTACGTGCCCTTAGTGGGAACCAAACCCGGGCCTCTCTGGTCCGCGGGCCGACGTTCTAATCACTGAGTCAAACTGGCCAGGGCTAAGTCACCTTTTTAATTAAACTTTTTTAAAAGGAAGCTTTATAGAACACTTTAAAAAAAATCAATAAAATAAAAAGATAACAGTGTTAGTAAAGTCAGGCTGGATACTGCCTGTGATATTGTGACATAATAAAAAATACATATTTGGTCTTTACCCTGTTTCTGGCACAGAGCTCCTAAAACCCTTAGACTTTCCGTGATAAGAGCAATAAAAGTATCTTCTGTTATTCGTAACAAGCCCCTTTCAATCACACCTGAGTTTATGTTAATAAAGTGACTTTTGGAAAGCCCCTAAGGGTAGGGCTAGTAGCCAAGGAAACCAAGCCTGTGATGAACTTTCAGCCTCATCCCTGACCTCCAGGGAGGGGAGAGGAACTGGAGGTTAAATTAATCTCCAATGTCCAATGACTTAATCAATCATGCCTATGTAATGGAGCCTCCATAAAAAACAAAAAGGATGGGGTTTGGAGAGCCTCAGGGTTGCTGAACAGGTGAAGGTGCTAGAGAGTGGAGCACCTGGAGAGGGCATGGAAGCTCCATGACCTTTCCCCATCCCTTGACCTACTCACTTTTTCTATCTGCTGTTCCTGAATTATATCCTTTTATAATAAACTGGTAACCTAGTAAGTAAAGTGTTTTCCTGAGTTCTGCAAACCACTCTAGCAGATTAATTAAACCTGAGGAGGAAGTATGGGAACCTCTGGTTCATAGCTGGTTGGTCAGAAGCACAGGTGACAAACTGGACTTGCAATTGGTTTCCGAAGGGGGCAGGGAATCATAATGGACTGAGCCCTTAACCTGTGGGATTTGATGCTGACTCCAGGCAATTGGTGTGAAGAGAGTTTGAGAATTGCTTGGTGTAGAGAAAACTCGCCCCACATCTGGTCACAGAAGTGCTCATTGGGAGTGTTGAGAGTTGAGGAAAAAAATAGTTTTCCTCTTATATTGTTACTCTCCAAAGCTCTAAGCTGGAGATACCTCTCTTCACTTACAAAAAGAAATTAGCAAGTGTTAGGTATAAGGACATATTAGCACCAAACTGCAACTTTCTCCTTGTCAGTAATGAAAAGAATGGAAAGAAAATAGTAAAGGAGTAATTGCCTTGCTATAGGGTCCTGCACCAACAGCAACTCTATGATGCCACCAAAATGGAAATGTAATAGGCAGCTAGACAGATGTGAGCAGAGTAAGGATGATGGGCCAGGTGCAGAAGGTCACAGGTGCCTATCAAGGGGAAAAACTGGGAAAACAAGGACCTCACCCCCGGGGAACTTTTCCTCCCTAGCATATCGCTGGTCATGCAGTCGGTTTGGACCCCTGACCTTTCATATCAGCTGGTCATGTGGTTCAGACCCCCTAAATTTTCTTCCCAAAAAATAACATCTAGGACTCAGTTGTATTTCAACTCCAGGCCAGAAAAGCAACAAAACTAGACAAGTGACACCATGGCTGCTTCAGGACCAGCTGCATTGACTAATTACCCCCTGCCCTGGCTCCAACCAATTAGCCCTCGACCCTGAAAGAACACACCTGAAAAGCTGATTAATATTCTATTGAGACCCTTCCATGAGACCTTCCCTAAGAGTCCCACCTGCAAGAGAGAGAAATACCCTCAATGCAAAGGACCCAGCAGTAGCAGCTCATCCCAGGCTAACCCCCTGAACTTGTCTCTAAGGCCCCTTTTCTCTGACTTCCCAGTGAGCTAAAGCAGCCCAACCTAGGCACTTCTGTTGCTTCTTCTATGCCCTTCCTTGTTTCACTGTCCCGAGTGTGTTTTTGCTGCGGCCAACACATTCTTGCTCGCTTTGCTGCATTTTGTTTCTTGAGTGCAATCTTTCCTTCAAGAAGACAAGAACTGAGGTCTCATCATCTTGCTGGTAACAGAAAGATCACAGGCTGAGGAGGTGCCAGTTCTAGCTCTTCCTTGTGCAGATGACCCCGGGCAGCATCTACAACATCCCTGAACCTCAGGTTATCTATCAGTAAAATGGTACCTTCCACTCTGACTGGTCCCTGTGAAGTTCAAATAAGATAGCCAAAAAAGGACCATGGAAACGCTAAAGTGCTGTGTAAAACATAAGATTTGAAGCATAGTCTGCCAATAAGGCAAAAGCCAAGACTCACACCAAAATGCTGCAGGGACCCTTGTATCTCTCTTGGCTGGCTCACTTCTGGCTGAGGCCCAAGTACAGAATTGCTGCTTGGATTGACAGAAACGTCCAAGAGCTCTGCAATGCTGAGAAAGAGAGAGCCTGAGCAGTGTCACTTACGTTGATTGAATTTTGGTGAACTCGGGGATTTCGTCTTTTTTCTTTCTGAAGAAGAACCAGTAGGTCAGGAGACCCACAATGAGTGAAAACAGAATCATGTCCGTTGTGCTGAAAAGAGACACTTCCTCAGCCACAGTCTCAGACCCGGTGGCGCTGGCATCTATGTTGGAGTCCCCCATGTTGATGATGAAACTGTGGGGAGAGAGAAATAAGACTTCAGCAGGGAGGAAGGAGCAGGATCCACCTGAAGCCTGCTGGGGAGACCCTTGAAAGCTTCAGCCTGGGCCTCATGCCCACCAAGGGCTGCAGCAACAGCCAAATTCCAGGGTAGGAACTGCCAGCTCCTGGAAAATAACCTGAGCCCTATGAATACATTGCCTGGGAAGCATGTCTCTGTATACACAGATCATTTATGCCAGCAATGTCATTTAGGGTGAACACCTGGGACTCTGAATCACATCGTATCAGTTTGACCTCTGGGCTGCTGGAGATTAAGTAAGCTTAGAGACACTGGTGCTCCATGACTATAAGATTGACTCCAAAAAAACAACAAACCACCTTGGACATCAAGGCACGAGTGAGCTTCCCTGGCTGGTGATACTTCATGTGCACTGCCACACATGGTTGCTGGGAGAATTAAGTGCCGTCTGTGTTACTCCCGAGAGAGGACAACTGGAAGGTACAAAGACAGATTTCCTGGTTTCTCCTGAACTCCATCTTATTAAGCTTTTTCCTTCGCTGATTTTAGTCTGTATCTTTCTGCCATAACAAACCATAACTGGGAGTAAAACAGCTTTTCTGAGTTCTATGAGTCCTGGTGAATCACTGAACCAGGGGGCGCTCTTGGGGACCACCCACTCCCCTCAACACACCAACCTGGTTAGTTCCCTTGAACGATGCTCAACTGGTCCTTTCACCATTGAAACCTGACATGTAGGTAGTTGTGATATAAATCAACAAAGACCAAGGTAAGAGTAGTCCACTTTGTCACCTCAGCAGTCTACTTCTGTCACCACGAGGGTAGGCTCAGCTCTGGAATTTCATCATTCCATTTTGCAATCACTGCTTTTACCAACTGGGTTGCTTTCACCACAACCATGGCTTCCAGATTCAGTCAGGAATGCCTGTCATATCTCAGCAACTCAGGCAACAGGATATTGCTTCATATCTCACTTCCTTTTGCTGTCACTGCCTCCAGGAAACCACAGGGCTGGCCCTGAGCAACTAGAGCACCCTAGGATCTGAGGGCTCCTGGCATCAGCCCTTCCCTTCTGCACCTTGTTGGGAATGGGCCGTACTCATTAATCTGAGGTGCTTTCTAATGTCTGAGTTCCTGACATAAACTCAATTCATCCCTTTTGATATCTTATGTTAAAGGACAAACTCGACTCTAGTGCCCACAGAGAGTATACTGTTTATATTAAGTATTAACTTATAAACACATTTTATATTTATTCAGTGTCAGTCATCTTTCTATCCAACCTTGTCATTGTCACCTGTCATGCCCACAAGCCTTCTGTCAAGCTCTCACAAAACCATGGAGAGAGAGAGGACCTGCTGGGATGGATTCTGGAAGGACCACAAAATGAGGCAGCAGACACTCAGAGCTCTGCTTGAACCAGCTGGGGGTTCTGGTCAGGACTGATGTGCTCACATGGGAAAGCCTCCAGCTGGCATCCCTCACAAAGCAGCAGTCAATGGACTTCTGCTTCCAGTCCTGCTGCCCTTCCAACTCAGGTCACCCAGTCCCCTTTCTTTACCAAGGGGGAACTAATGCCCACAAAGCTAAAAGACTGTTGACAGATATGCAAGTTGACTGCACAACTCAGAAGAGAAAGCTCATTCCTGGCAGGTGGTTTCTAGGTGACGGTGCGCTCAAGGGCCAGGGAGACTGCATGTCAGCACTCACACAATCCCATTCTTTTTTTTTTTTAATCCTCACCTGAGGACATTTTTGCATTTATCTTCAGATAGAGTGGGAGGGAGAGAGGGGGGAAAAGAGAGAGAGAGAGAGAGAGAGAGAGAGAGAGAGAGAGAGAGAGAAACATCGATGTGAGAGAGACACCGAGTGGCTGCCACCCACACGACCCAACTGGGGCCGGGGACAAACTGCAACCGAGGCACGTGCCCTTAGCAGGAACCGAACCCGGGACTCTCTGGTCCACGGGCCGATGCTCTAACCGCTGAGCCAAACCGGCCAGGGCTACAATCCCATTCTTTTAATAATGTTTGGGTTCAAGCCACCCAGACCACTGCAAGAAACTCCTAACAAGCTTTTCTTTGCATAGTAGCCAGAGGGATCCTTTGAAAAAATAAGTCAGATCTTGTCACTTCCCTAATCAAAACTCTTAAATGGCTTCATACTTAGTACAAAATCTAAAGTCTTTACCTGACCAGTAAGTCCTATGTTATCTGGCCCCTACATACCACTCCCACCACAGTTCTTACTACTCTGCCCTTTCCTCACACCTCACCAGTCAAACTGGCCTCCTTGCTACACCCCAAGCCTCCAAGTCTCCTTGTGCTCCAGGACACAAGATGTTAACATGTTGCCCAGGGTTCTCTCCCTCACTTCATTCAGGTCTCTGCTCAGCTATCACTACCTCACAGAGACTTTGCCTCACTGTCATATCTGGTCACTCTCCCTCCCCTTGCCCCTAATAGGACTGATCACTACCTGACATTATACATTTTTTCTTACTGGCCATCTCCCTGACTATAGGGTTAGTCAACAAGGGCAGGGACTTCACTTGGTTCACAGCCTGGCAGACAATGAGCACCTGGTACCAACTTGTAAGTAAATAAATGTATGATTCTAGAGTAGCTGGGTTGGTAAAGCATGGCATACAGATTACGGAGTGGTTTTATAATCTGAAAAAGCACAATACAGATACATCATTAGAACATGGTTTGTGAGGCTATGCCCATTCTTCACTCTTGCTGTCTCTAATACCTGCACTTACTGCTTCTTGCAACATCTCAGGTCTCTCTGTTTTAGTTCAGAGTCAGGACACCACAAATTCCTGCTCCACTGTGGAAACAACCAGGCACTCCCACTGGAAAGGTAACTGACTCCCTGCAGCAGGTAGGGGTGGGGCTCAGGCCCTGAAGCTCCCACCAGCACACTGTACACTGCCAGCACTCAGATGTGGGGTCTCAACAAAACTGAGAATGTCCCCAATAGCTCTGACTCCGAGGTGTGAAACTTCAGACAGACAAGAGCTACAGAGAAGCACTGGAAAAGACCTGGTGATCATTTATCTGAGGCTGATCTGCAATGCGGAATTGGATGATCCAAACGGGTAAGCAGCTCGTCAAGTGGCAAAACTAGAAAAGGGGTCCCAGTTTCCCAGGGGAGGGCTGCGTTCAGTCTGAGCAGGAAGACCTATTGAACACATGTCTCTCCCCTGCTCTGCTGTGAGCTCCTGAGGAACGAATAGGCTCTTGGTCACCTCTGAATCTGGCACATGGTGGGAAGGAAGGGCTAGCGGGGCTGGCAAGAAGGAAGTCAAGCTAGAAGGAAAAACCTTGACCCCACACTAGGACGCAAAGCAGTGAACTGGGGGCTGAAGCTGTGAACAAGCTGTTAAGCCATTATTATGATCTCACTTAAACCATTATTTTCACACTGAAGCATACAAAACACTCACCCCTCTCTCCAGCCTGCATCTCGGTATCCCCACCCCAGAGCCTTTATATGTGCCTGAAATGCTCTTCCTGTAGTTGTTTCCTACTCAGTCTTCAGATCTCAGCTCGAATGTCATTTCCATGGGTCATACCTCCCTGGCAAATTGCTTGGCATATAATCCAGTGCTCAGTAACTACCCATGGAATGAGTGAAGTTAGTCAATGAATACATTTTGACACAGAATGTAATCAATAACCTGAAGCTTGTGAATTTAAATGAAACTTGGGCTGGTAGTATGCCCACTTGCCAATGGGACAGAGGCTCCCAAACTCTCAGTTCATGGAGTCCCTGGTATCTCAGTAAAATTTTCATAGTATTCTAGTCCCAAAGCAATACCTAATAGTTCTATATGGGAAGTAGTTAGGTCTAAACAACCACTAAAAACCCAACTTTGCAAAGACACAAAATCATCAAAAGAAATGTAGAAGATCTAACATTGAAACTGAACTACCCCAAGACAGTACTAACATGGACAGATATGGACTTTCACTGATGTGTACTTCCACTGCATTGGAAAATTAGGCACCTCTGGAAGTTTACTGTGGTGCTTTGGCAGTCTGGGAACATAGACCCTATGACATAAAGTCACTCTCCTCTGGCCTGGCTGGTGTGGCTCAGTGGATTGAGTGTCCTCCCATGGACTGAAAGGTCCTGGTTCAATTTCCGTTCAGGGCACATGCCTGGGCTGTGGGCTCGATCCCCAGTGAGGGGCGTGCAGAAGGCAGCTGATCGATGTTTCTCACTCACATCTATGTTTCTCTCTCTCTCTCTCCCTTCCTCTCTCTCTCAAAAAAAATCAATAAAAACATTTTTTTTAAAAGTCACTCTCCTCTGCTGTGTGACATAGTTTGATGGGATAAGTTTGGACATCCTGCTTAACAAGTGCCCTCCATTTCAGGTATGGCAGGGTGACCACAAGACTGTCTGAAGTCCCTGCAGGCACTCCAAGGAGACTTTGGGAGCCCTGTGTGACCTTTCTGCCCTGTGAGTCATTTCTTCTTTCCACATGCGGAGCTCATGGGGCCAAATGCAACATTTGTAAGCAAAATTAAAAAAAAAAAAAAAAAAAAAAGGACATGAAAAAACAGAGTAACTTCTTAATTAGACCAGAATCTTGCCACAGCCCTGCCACCAGTTGGCTGGGCCTCTGGGCAAATCCCTTAAGGGCAGTAGGCTTTGATGTCCCCATCTGTAAAATTAGGCACAGAAAAGGAGGTATATCAAAAGACCACCCCAAATAGAGCAGATCTGACTTGATCTTTTGTTACAAATTAGGTCTATACATAAATTTTTAATTTGATTATAAAATAAAGAAAAAGGAGGGCATAGATAGACAGATCTATTCCTCCTAAATTTCGATAGCTAGCCAGTTCCCACTAATGGTATAGGCCAAGGTTAGCAACTCCAGGCCCAGTGCCAGTCAGCAGGCAGCCCACCACACTGCAGAGAAGGTGGACAAACCACTGGCCTCTCAAGCCAGGGGCACTGGCAGGACCTTCGCCAGCTTCTGAAAGAACAAACAAGGTAAAAACAGAAGGGCCTTTTCCCCATCCAAATGTTTATAATATTGAAGCGTAAAATTACCTTCCCTGAAGTATTTGCGGCTTTCATTTACTATACACAACTGGTCAGTAAACAAGACTGATCAACCAACCCAGAACTGACATCAGAGCAAGCCCATCACCTAAAGCAGCAAGAAGGAAGGAAGAAGTGAGCTAGCAATTTAGTTTGCACCTTCGGCATGCAAATCACCCAGCAGCAAAAAGTCACTGTCACTTCCAGGCAGCTCAGATGCAGGTCTGACATCTATCCCCCAATTGCAATAGGAACAGTCTGGTCAGGTCCACAAACCTCTGACAAGGTTTGCTGGCTTCAAGGAGAGGGAAAACCCTCAAAGAAACAAAGACTGCTCTTGCCTAACAGCTCATCCTCTGGAGACTGAGAGGTGCTCAAGGGAAAGTACCTCCCGCAAGGCAGCCCGCTAAAGAGCAGTGCTCAAAAGGGCAATTGGAACAGATTCCTCTCTAGCTAGAGTGTCCACAAAGTTTATCATCCAAACCCAGATTTAGCTGGTGTGGATTTCTTTGGGTTTATCCTCTTTGGGATTCTCTAAGCTTTTAAATTTGTAGATTTGAGGACTTTTCAGCCATTATTTCTTCAAATACTTTCTCAGTCCCACCCTGTTTTTCATCTCTTTCTGGGACTATGATGACATAAATGTGTTTTATTAGTCCCACAAGTTCGTAAGGCTCTGATCAGTTTTATCAGTCTAGTTTCTCTGTTGTTCAGATTGGACAATATCTACTGTTCTATCTTCAAGTTCACTAATGATTTCCTGTCTTCTCTGTTCTTTTGTGGAGCCATCCATTAAGGTTTTTGTTTTTTGTCTTTTTTCCCCCAGTATCGTATTTTTCAGTTCTAAGATGTCTGTTTGGCTCTTCTTTATATCTTGTACAATTTCAACATCTGTATCATCTTGATGTTGACATCTGTTGATTGTCTTTTCCCATGCAAGTTGAGTTTCTTAGTTCTCAGTATGGTGAGTAATTTTTTTTGTTTTTTAATCCTCACCCAAGGATGTGCTTACTGATTTGGGGGGTGGGGGTCAGGGAGAAACATCGATCCATTGCCTTCCCTTACACACCCTGACAGGGGATCAAACTCGCAACCTAGGCCCTGCCCGGGAATCAAACCCACAACCTTTCAGTGTACAGAACCACACTCCAACTGAATGATCCACACTGACCAGGGCTGGTAAGTGATTTTTAAAAATGTATCCTGAACATTTTGGGTATTATAACACTCTAAACATTATTTAAGTCCTCTCTTTTTCAGTCCTTTACCACTACACTGATGTGGGATGGAGAGCGCCAACTCATTGCTGTCATTCATAGGCATAGCCCAACAGTTACAATGCCATGGGGAGGACTGGTATGGGGAAAAATAGAGCTCTGAGGACAAAGAAGGTAAGATGGTCTAAAACAGTCAAAGAAGATGCTCCAGCATCTGAGCTGGGTCATGAAAAATGAACAGGGTCCACCAATCATATGAGAGAGATAAGCAAAATTCCAGACAGAATAAGCATGTACCAAGACCTAAACGATGAAAGACCAGTAGCTACAGAATTTGATGTAACTCAAGTGTGGTACAATGGGATGCATTTGTATGTGTGGGTGTAAGGGTGGTAAGAGATGAGCCTTTTAAATGAGACTGAAACCAGTGCACAAAGGGCCCAGGAGCCCTTTGTGTGTCTAAGGTTTTTGGGCCCTGGACAGCCAATGATGACAGGGTGAGGGTGTGACATGATTAGAAAGAACTATGCCATAGGGTGGTAACCCTATACAATGGTGCTTGCACCGCATTATAGCTAAACAGTCACAGAGCCTTGACCAAGGCAGTCTAGACTAGAACATGCTCAGGCCAACATTCCACAGCAATACTCAAATGCCTCTAGCTGATGATCTTTCCCCTATATAACAGGGCTTATGAGTGTGATCTGGAGACACATGACTAGTATTGTGAAAGCTGGATCTGTGAAAGCATGACTTGGCAAGAAGCAGACAGAAGAGCCGGCATCACTCAGCACAAATTGAGCTGACAAAGCCCCACAGGGGCTGACCACTGGAACTGCAGCTGATTACAGAGAGCCATGCAGGCTTGTTTCACTCTGTCTCTCTGGGGCCTTGGCTACCTGGCCTGAACACCGAGTGGGGTGAACCCACAGCTCCCTTAAGGCCTTGGCAACATACTCCAGGGCCTTTTGTGGCTGTAACACTATTAAAAGTTAGCACAGGGCAATTTATGGGTACAAGATACTTCACAGGAGTTCTGTAAGATAACAGAGAAAAAAAATATATATATATTGGTCTCTGTCTCCTATTCCTGTCACAGAGCTCATAAAACCCTTGGAATTTCCTGAGTGATAGAAATATCTTTTGTTTTAATGAGGCAACTCTGGGTGGGCTCCTGGATGTTTCCTGGATGGGGACAGGTCACCAGAAAGACAAAGTCATGCCCAGCCGGTGTGGCTGAGTGGATTGAGCATCGTCCCATGGACTGAGAGGTCCGGGTTCAATTCCCAGTCAGGGCACATGCCTAGGTGGCAGACTCGATCCCCAGTAGGAGGCATGCAGGAGGCAGCCGAGCAATGTTTCTCTCTTACATCAATGTTTCTATCTCTCTCTCCAAAACAATCAATTAAAAAACATATTTTAAAAAAGAAAAAAATAAAGACAAAATCATTGTTAGAAGCTTGGGATTTTCAGCCCCAGCCCCCATTCTCCAAGCAGGGGAGAGGGGCTAAAATGGAGTTAATAATTGGTGATGCCTACATGATGAAGCCTCCATAAAATCCCAATAGTATGGGGTATGGAAAGCTTCCAGGTCAGTGAACACATCCACATACTAAGAAGGTGACACACTACAACTCCACAGGGAAAGAAGCTCCTGTGTTCAAGACCCTCCTAGACCTCACCTATGTACCTCTTCATCTGACTGTTCATCTGGCTCTTTTACCATATCCTTCAATAAACTGGTCAAGGTAAGTAACTGAATTTTGTGAGCCACTCTAGCAAATTAATTGAACCTGAGGAGGAGGTTGTTGGAACCCCCATGGATAGCCTATTGGTCAGAAGCACAGGTGACAACCTGTACTTGCGACTGGCATCTGACATGGGGACAGTCTTGTGGGACTGAGCCCTTAACCTGTGGGATCTGATGATATCTGCAGGTAGACAGGATCAGAGTTGAGTTAAATTGTAGGACTCCCAGCTGGTGTCACAACAAAAGAAGGGCTGTGAGTGTGGTAGTAGTGTGAGAGTAAAGGTGAGACTCAGGAGGGAGGACTGGGTTTTTCTAACACAAGTTCATACTGCTTCATCCTCCTGACCATTCCTCTGCCTCAATTAATTTTGAATACAAATAAGGAAAAGAAAAACACAAAGCTGAGGACTTGCCTTAATTTACTCAAGGTACTGGGCAGACCAGTTCTGAAGGCTCCTTTGCCTCTAGTGCATCAGCAGGAATAAGGGGTGACATTCTGACAAGAACCCCTAGAGAGCAATCAGATCCCCCCCACACACATACACACACAGGCAGGGCAAGCTACAGTCCACACTGCAGTCAATGCAGCAAGCCTGTGGTACAGATGATGATGAGCCCTCCCTTTTACAGAAATGAGAATGAAATGGGCCAATGAGTATACGGCCTCCCAAAGTGAATGTGCACTAAGGGCTCATCAACAGAGGTACAGATGGGCTACACACTTAGCATCAAAGACAAACTGGAACATAATCAGAAAGAGTCCCCAGGATGGATCAGTCCCTAAAACATGTCACATGAGAGTAAAGGAACTGGAAAGGTTTACTGCCCTAAGGAAAAGGAGATTCAGAAGCAGCTGATCACTTCTTTAGGTAGTCAGAAAACAAAGAAAGGAGAGGCCCCAGAGTGCAGAAGTAGGGCCTGGTAATGAAGGGCAGAGTTGTGCACACTTTGCAAGAAGAACTTTCTGACAAAGGTGCCTGGAAAGAGAATGAGCTGCTGTAAGGAATGGCCCCCTGTCTTAGCAGATGTGACAGCAGAAGGCTGGGTAATCTAGGTTTAAAGACAGAGAGAATACCTGCCATCCCAGGGGCTAGGAAACAGACCCACCAAATTAATTTTCATTAAACTGAACTGGCTAATTGATGACAATGCTGAGGGAAAACCACAAGGCTCTGACCTGAATTAATACTTAACTACTGACTCCTGGATCTCTTTCATTGAACCCTTTGAATGAATACACACACACAGTTCTAGTTTACATTAAACAAGAACTATGAAAAGCAAGGGCAGACATCCCACACAGTGATATGTGATCCAATGGCATATCCTGAGGCATCAGGAAAGAGGAGAAACAAGGAGGCTTAGGGCAGACTTCTGAAAATAGCAGGAAGAGGGAAGTACTAACTTTTTCAATTAAAAAACTAGTTCCAAAAGTTTTTGCACAGCAAAGGAAACCATCACAACCCAATGAATGGCAGAACATTTTCGTCAATACACCTGATAAGGTTAATATCCAAAATTTATAAGGAACTCATAAAACTCAACACTAAAAAATACAAACAATCCAATTAAAAATGGGCAAAGGACCTGAATAGACACTTCTCCAAAGAGGACACACAGATGGACAATAGACATATGAAAAGATGCTTAATGTCATTAATCATCAGAGAATACAAATAAAACCACAATGAAATACCACCGTACACCTGTCAGAATGGCTATTATCAGTAAATCAACGAACAAGTGTTAGCGAGGACGTGGAGAAAAGGGAACCTTCGTGTACTGTTGGTGGGTTTGCAGACTGGTGCAGCCACTGTAGAAAGCAGTAGGGAGTTACCTCAAAAAGTTAAAAATGCAACTGCCTTATGACCCAGCGATTCCACTTCTTGGAATTTATCCAAAGAAACACTAATTCAAAAGAATATATGCACCCCTATGTTCATTGCAGAGTTATTTATAATAGCCAAGATTTGGAAGCAGCCCAAGTGTCCAAAGTGTGTAGATGAGTGAATAAAACAGCTAAGCTACATTTACATTATGAAATACTATTATACTTGGCTGTGAAAGAAGAAAATTCTACCCTTTATGACAACATGGATGGACCTGGAGAACATTAAGCTAAGTGAAGTAAGCCAGTCAGAGAAAGACAAGTACCATATGATTTCACTCATATGTGGAATCTAATGAATAAATTGGACTAACATGCAAATAGAGACAGACTGATAGATAGAGAACAGGCCGACAGCTTTTGGGGTGGGGGGCAGGGGACATGGAGGGATTGAGCAAAAAAGAAAGGAAAAAACTCACGGACACAGATAACAGTATGGTGATTGTGGAGGAGGGCTGGAGGTAGAAGAGGGTATGGGGGGATAAATGGTGATGGAAATAAAATTAAATAAAAAAATAAACAAAAACTGGTCCCAAGAATAGTCTGTGCTTCACACAGAACTGTGTCAGCTTTAACAAGGAGCGTCTTACGGGGTAAATGGCCTTCTGGCTCCCCGAAGCACACCATTATCATGTACTAATTATGTCTTTTTTTTTTTTTTTTTTTTTTATCCTCACCCGAGGACATTTTTCCATTTTTTGTTCAGATAGAGTGGGAGGGAGAGAGAGGAAGAGAGAGAGAGAGAGAGAGAGAAACATCGACGTGAAAGGGACACATCGAGTGGCTGCCACCCGCACGACCAACCAGGGCCGGGGACAAACTGCAACCGAGGTACATGCCCTTAGCGGGAACCGAACCCGGGTCTCCCTGGACCGCAGGCCGACGCTCTAACCGCTGAGCCAAACCGGCCAGGGCCTAATTATGTCTTTAAAACCCAACTCCAGGCCCTGGCTGTGTACTTCAGGTGGTTAGAGTGTCATCCTAGTATGCCAAGGCTGCAGGTTTGATCCCTGGTCAGGGCACATACAAGAAGCAACCAATAAATGCGTAAATAAGTGGAACAACAAATTGATGTTTCTCTCTCCCTTCCTCTCTCTCTCTAAAAATCAATAAATAAAAATAAAAAATAAACAAATACAACTTGGTCTGCCCAGACACAGATGCTGCTTCCTGATGGTACTTTAACTGCTCCTTCTGGCTCCAAGGAGGACTTGGTATCTGCAAACAGTAACAAGAGAGGAAGAGGAATGCACTCAGGCACCTTGACAACCATTTGTGCCAGAATTTCCAGACTCTCCCTGCACAGTCTCCAACAGCAAAGGACTTACCACCTCCCGGCCTTGTTTCGACCTGCTCAGATGTTTATGTTAAAGGATTAAAAGTCAGGCCAGAAGCTGATCACCCACATAGTGTTTCTCTTTGGTATTTTCCTTCATTTTTTCCATATATAAATATATTACACACACACACACATACAAAAATCAAATAAAATGTATTCTATTTTATAAAACATTTTTCCATGTTGCTAGAGGATCCTTTAAAATAAATATTTCCTTTGGCTGTCCAACAGTCCACTGATTTGATGTACCATTATTTATTTAATTACTTCCCTATTCTTCATTTATTGAAATATTTTTTTATCACATAAATATATATGGGCACAAGGGAGAAAATATGAGAAAAGCATAGCCCTGCTGTGCAAAAGTTCACAATCTGGTCTAGGAAACACTGCAGTCAAATGTGAGAAATGCAATAAAATCCAAGTGCTGTGGGGACAGAGAAGTGAGTAACCTGCATCAGGAAAATGGGGAGATACTCCACAAATGGGCAGTTTAACAGGGTTGTTTCCAATTCCTCACTTTGTTAAATAAGAGTAGCAGTGGTTGCCCACTATAAGCAAGCACTGGGCCTGGCACTTCTTGGATGTATGTATGTTAATATCTCAGCCACCTCACATTGAAGTTACTATTACGATGAGGTCAATGCTCACATCAGTTTAACGGTTTGTGTGAGATGGTAAGTGGTGGAGCTTGAATTAAAATATGTGTCTGGCCCTGGCCGGTTTGGCTCAGCAGTTAAAGCATCAGCCCACGGACCAAAGAGTCACGGGTTTGATTCTGGTCAAGGGCACATACCTCGGTTGCAGTTCATCCCTGGCCCTGGTCAGGGTGATGTGGGAGTCAAGCAGTCAATGTGTCCCTCTCATGTCGATGTTTCTCTCTCTTTCCCTCTCTCTCCCACCCTCCCACTCTATCTGAAGATAAACAGAAAAATATCCTTGGGTGAGGATTAAAATAATAATAATAAAAATAAATAAATAAATAAAATATATCTGTTTCTGAAGTCCATTCTGATTTCCCCCCTAAATAATATCAATAAAAGCATCTTTAAACTAAAAGCTTTTCTCTCTAAAAAATTCCTTAAATTCTCAACTAGATTTGAATTTACATATATTTAACTGTTGGTACATACGTTGCCTTCAAACAGGATAAACCTCTAGTCAAGCTGATAAGAAAGAAAGAAAGAAAGAAAGAAAGAAAGAAAGAAAGAAAGAAAGAAAGAAAGAAAGACCTAAATTATCAATATGAGGGGACATCATTAGATTCTACAGACATTAATATGGTAACAACATGGGGAATTATGAACGTTATGCTAATATTTGATAACTTAGATGAAATGAACAAAATTTTTTATAGATTCAAACTACCAGAGCTCACTCAAGGAAAATAGATAACCTGAAGAGTTCTCTAGAAGAATTCAAATTCAGTTAAAACTTTCACCAAAAATGAATACCAGAAGCAGACAACACTAGTAAATTCTATTAAACATTTAAACATTTAAGGAAGAAATAATACCAACTCTATACAACATCTGTCAGAAAATAGATTTCCCAACTCATTCTGTAAGAGGCCTGTGTTACCCCGATACTAAAACCAGGAAAAGACAGTACCAAAAAAACCCACAAAACAACATGCCTTATAAACATAGATGCAAAAATGTAAAATATTAGCAAATCGAATCCAGCAATATATAAAAAGGATACTACATCATGATCAAGTGGAGGTTACTCCAGGAATACAGGTTGGTTCAATATTCAAACACAATGTAATCTACTTTATTAATAGGCTTAAAAATAACCCTATGATCATCTTAATAGATGGAGAAATAGCATCTGACAAAATACAACATCCATTCATGATAAAAAAACACTGGGTAAACTAGGAATAATAGATAAAGAATCATGTTATTACAATAATAATAGTACTCACTTCACTGGGCTATTGTGAGGATTAAATAAGCTGAATTTGTAAAGGTTTAGAGCAGTGCCTGGCACAGAATATGTGCTGCAATAAATGTAGCTGTTACTATTAAAAATTCTGAATAAGAAATAGACAGCAAAAAAGTATTAAGTACCTGTAGCTATGATAGGAAAAAGAATGTACTACTGCTACATGAAGTAACCCAGATGAAACTCAACAGGTGTAATATTGAATGAGAGAAGTCAAACATGGAAGAGGACCAACTATTTCTAGTTCGAGAACAGACAAAAAGTAATCTATGGTGATAGATATCAGAAAAGTGGTTATCTTTGGGGCAAGA
Source organism: Tadarida brasiliensis (assembly GCA_030848825.1). Classification (NCBI taxonomy): domain Eukaryota; kingdom Metazoa; phylum Chordata; class Mammalia; order Chiroptera; family Molossidae; genus Tadarida; species Tadarida brasiliensis. The sequence goes on along the minus strand of CM061258.1, from coordinate 104,030,340 downwards.
GTCATTAAGTAGGAGACAAAAAAGAAGCTTCTGACATGCTGGACAATGTGCAGTATCTTGACCTGGTATTTATAGGGGAGTTTATCTATGTAAAAATTCATGAAGCTGTACATTGAAGGTGTGTGAAATTTACTATAAGCCACCACAAAATAAGTAAGCATCCAAAATATAATAGCATATGTGCTATGGCCCCAGTGATGTAAAAATATGTATGCATGTATATGCATAAGATAATATGTGAAAGAATCATCACAAAAATATTACCTCAGGGGTGAGATTCCCCACCCTACTTTATTTTTAATGTATTATTTATAACTGTTTTTGTTTGTTTGCGTTTGTTAATCCTCACCTAAGGATATTTTTCCATTGATTTTCAGACATAATAGAAGGGAGGGAGGAAGGGAAAGGGAGAAAAACATCGATGTGAGAGAGAAGACATCTACGTAAGAGAGACACATCTATCGGTTGCCTCCCACACGCAACCCAACCAAGGCCGGGGATGGAACCTGCAACCCAGGTGCATGCCTTTGACTGGGAATGGAAACAAAGACCCTTTGGTCTGAGGGCCAATGCTCTAACCACTGAACAAAACCAGCCAGGGCTATTTATAGCTTTATAAAAAAATAATGAGCATGTGTTATTTACCTACCCAGAAAATATTCTTAAAGCTGTTTTCTCATGGAAAAGAAACAAACACTCAGGCATTCAGATCCAGGGATTCTCTTCTTAGAATGTGCCTCTCACTGGACCCAGTGACATGTTCACTGCAGCACTGCTTATTTCAGTTCCAAATTGGATGCTTATGTTTTTAATTCCAAATTATAGAATGCGATGCAGTAGTTAAAAATAATTAGATGAGCCCTGGTCGGTTTGGCTCAGCAGTTAGAACATCGACCTGCGGTTCAGAGAGACCCAGGTTTGGTTCCCGCTAAAGGCACGTACCTCGGTTGCAGTTTGTCCCCAGCCCTGGTTGGGTTGTGCAGGTGGCAACCACTCCATGTGTCCCTTTCACGTCAATGTTTCTCTCTCTCTCTCTCTCTCTCTTTCTTCCTCTCTCTCCCTCCCACTCTATCTGAACAAAAAATGGAAAAATGTCCTTGGGTGAGGATAAAAAAATAAATAAATAAATAAATAAATAAATAAATAAATAAATAAATAAATAAATAATTAGATGAGTCTGGCTGGTGTGGCTCAGTGGTTGAGCGTTGACCCATGCACCAAGAAGTTGCCGGTTCAATTCCTGGTCAGGACACGTGCCCAGGTTGTGGGCCCGATCCCCAGTGGGGGCCATGCAGGAGGCGGCCAATCTATGTTCTCTCTCATTGATATTTCTCTCTCTCTCTCTCCCTCTCACTTCCTCTCTCTCTAAAATCAATAAAGGGGAAAAAATTTTTAAATAATAATAATATTAGATGAAATTAATGGTATGTTAGACTGCCAAAACATATTAAATAAAAAAGAAAGTTAAATTCTCATTATGAAACCATTAGTGAAATAAAAGAAATATTATAGCCCTGGCCGGTTTGGCTCAGCAGTTAGAGCGTCGGCCCGCAGACTAGAGAGTCACGGGTTCGGTTTCCGCTAAGGGCACGTACCTCGGTTGCTGTTTGTCCCCGGCCCTGGTTGGGTGGTGCTGGCGGCAGCCACTCGATGTGTCCCTTTCACGTCGATGTTTCTCTCTCTCTCTTCCTCTCTCTCCCTCCCACTCTATCTGAACAAAAAATGGAAAAATGTCCTCGGGTGAGGATTAAAAAAAAAAAAAGAAGAAAAAAGAAATATTATATATTTCTCCAGAAAATAATCCAGGAGGATATGCAGAATCTAATAGTGATTTCCTCTAAAGAATGTCTAGAACATGATTGGGGTGGTGGATATCTAAAGGGAACTTTGCTTTGTCTGTCCTTTTATAATGAAACATCTAATATTCATGTGTTACTTCAGAAATTAAAAATAAATATATGGGAGCTGGATTTCAAAGTATTGAAGAAGAAAGTTACAAATATGGAAAGAGAAAACGAGAAATGAACACTGGGCTGTTGGACTGAAACTGGAGATATCCAGATGCATAATGGTTTTTTAATATATAAAGATAGATCTAGAAATGTGTATATGTTTATGTGTATTTCCTAGTTTTGTCTGCTGAGAGGGCCTAAAAGTAATGATATCCTAGGAACAAGGAGCCATCTAGCACTCAGATCTTGGTTTCTAAACCATTCTCCATCAAAAGGAACCAGGGCTCCTTGGAGAAATGGCTGGCTCCAGAACTGGGACAGGAAAAGTAGTGAATGAACCTGAGGCACCTTGCTGTGCTAAAGAGTAGGGAAGGGCTCAAATAATGACGGGACATGTCCAAAGGACATAGAAATCTATGGGGATGGGGGGAGGAGGGTGTCCCACTGGCCAAATCTGGGAAAATTTGAACATAAAGACCATAGTGACAGATTATAACCCATAGGATAAAAAATAACCTATGAATCAATATTGATATAAATTTATAAATGAATAAATACATGGGCGAAAAGAGAAAGTTCTTCCTTACAGTAGAATGCCTAATAAATAAGAATAACTAATACATGCAGAAGAAATGAAAGACAGAAAATCACTAATCAGCAATCATCATAGCAATAACTGTGTCAGACAAGAATCACGAATGCTAAAACTTGTGGGTAAAAGTTTGATGAGAAACTTATTGATTACTTAAGGGAAAATAGAACTTCATAAAGGAGAACCTGGCTGACACCACCATAACCAAGTAATCAAAGTTAACAGCTCCAATATTGGGAAAAAGTGATATCACCTGCCACCTGATGTGGTGTTCTAAGGGCACAGTACCATTTCTGTGATAACCTGCCAAAAATACATATCCTGAATCTTATCATGAAGAAACATCAGACAAATCCAAACTGAGGAACATTCTACAAAGAAATGGCTTGACTTTTTGAAAAATGTCAAGGTCATGAAAGACAAAAAAAGATAGGAACCAGTCCACATCAAAGGAAATTTAGAAGTGGTTACAGTTAAATGCAATCTTGGGCCAGGAAAAAAAATTTTTTTTCTTTTGTTATAAGACATTAGTGGCAAAATTTGAATAAACTCTACAATTAGACAATATAGTATTTTCATACAATATAGTATTTTCAATGTTCATGTCCTGATATTAATTATTGTATGATGATTTTATAAGAAAATGTCCTTGCCCTGGCCGGTTTGGCTCAGCGGTTAGAGTGATGGCCCGCGGTCCAAAGAATCACGGGTTTGATTCCATTCAAGGGCATGTTATCTCGGTTGCAATTCAATCCCCAGGCTTGATTGGGGTCGTGCGGGAGGCAACCAATCAATGTGTCTCTCTCACATCAATGTTTCTCTCTCTCTCTCTTCCTTCCTACTCTATCTGAAAATCAATGGAAATATATCCTCAGGTGAGGATTAAAAAAAGAAAAAAGAAATGTCCTTGATTTTTAGAAAATAAACACTGAAGTACTTAGGAGTAAATGAGCACCATTATCAGACATTTATTCTCAAGTAGGTCAAGAAAAAAATGTTTTAAAACATATATATATATATATATATATATATATATATATATATAGACAAAGAACATGATAAAGCAAACATGGTAAAATGTTAATATTTGGGAATTTTAAGTGAAGAGCATTCAAGAATTCTTTGGACTATTTTGGCAACTTTTGTGTAAACCTGAAACTATTTCAGAATAAAAAGTTAACTTATTGAAGAAAATGTTGTATTAAAAAACATAAAGAAAACACAACCCAAACACCTATATGTTTCGGTTCTACCAATTTTTACATATATATTATAAAATATATTTATTTTTAACATTACTGGTTTTACACTACATATAATTTTTTAATTATTAATTTTTTTCAACTTTCCAGATTTTTGAAAATTGAATTTATTGTGGTGACATTGGTTAATAAAATTATATAGGGTTTGCCCTGGCTGGTGCAGCTCAGTTGGTTGGAGCATTGTCCTGCACACTGAAAGGTCATGGGTTCGATTCCCTGTCAGGGCACATACCCAGGTTGTGAGTTCAATCCCCAGCTGGGGTGCATATAGGAAGCAATCGATCGATGTTTCTCTCTCATATCGATGTTTTTCACTGTCTCTCTCTCTCTTTCCCTTCCTCTCTCTCTCCAAAATCAATAAAAACATACCCTTGGGTGAGGATTAAAAAAATTATATAGGTTTTAGGTATACAATTGTATAATACATCATCTGTACATTGTATTGTATGTTCACCACTCCAAGTATACTACATATAATTTTGTCCTGCTTTTTCTATTTATAAATTGTAAACATCGTAAATTCTCAAATGTTATTCCAGCCTATAAATATAGAGTCGTTTTCCGGTATATCTTTTCCACTGTTACAGATAATGCCATGATAAACATGATGAATGATATCTTTTCAAGATAAATCTTTGTGTACCTCTGATTATTTCCTTAAAATAGAGTTTCTGATTTTATCTTAGAAATATTTCCGAATCAAAAGAAATAAATATTTTAAGGCTCTTGATTTACTATCAAATTATTTTCTGAAAAGAAATTTATTTTCAACATTTCTCTGCAGCTCTCCCTCTACAAAACCTATTGCTAACCTGAAGAAAAGGGAGCACCTCTAAAGAGCACTGTGTTCACAGAAGCCTGTGAGGGAAACAAGAAAAAAAAACTGAAGACAAGAATCAATAAACACTTGAGGGAGGCCACAACACCTGTGCCCCAGAAGTGAGGGCAAAGAGAAGAAACCAGAGATGGATGCGCAGACCAGACAGGCCCTCTCAGCAATGGAAGCCATTCCCAGTAACTAAGACTCTCTGGGGAGTATCTGAGATCTTGATACCCAGCATATGTCGTCAGTTTGGCTCAAATAAACTCTTATAGCAATTGTCTAAAGCAGTGGTTCTCAACCTGTGGGTCGCGACCCCTTTGGGGGTCAAACGACCCTTTCACAGGGGTCACCTAAGACATAACAATAGCAAAATTACAGTTATAAAGTAGCAACGAAAATAATTTTATGGTTGGGGGTCACCACAACATGAGGAACTGTATTAAAGGCGGCATTAGGAAGGTTGAGAACTACTGTGAAGGGTCTGGATGTTTCTTACATCAACAGCTGTTTCTATATCACATGGCAGTTCAACTGGGGGTAGGGGACCTCTTGCTAAACCCTGTGTCCCCAGTGCCTGGAACACAGAAATATATTTCAAACAATCTTTTTGACTGACCAAATCATTCCCTACACCTAGATTTTCAGTTATTTAAGACAACATATTTTCTTTTAAGTCAATTTGAGATGCCAATGAAAAGTCCAAACCTATAGAAAACTTTTATAAGAGTTTATTTGAGCCAAACTGAGGGCATGGCCAGAAGCAAGATCTCAAGGGATTGGGAAAATGCTCTGGAGAATGGCAGCTCTGCAGTTCTCCTTATATATTTAGAATCAAAGGCGAAAATGTAAGGAAGGTTATGTGAAATCCATTGGTGGTAGATTAAGAAAGCAGTACAAAGTAAAGAAGGGAGATCTCTAGCTTACTTTTTAGATAAAAAGTGAAATAGAGAAATACAGCCCTGGCTGGTTTGGCCCAGCAGTTAGAGCGTTGGCCTGCAGATTAAAGAGTCTCGGGTTCGTATCCCAGTCAAGAGTACATACCTTGGTTGCAGTTTCGATCTCCAGCCCTGGTCAGGTCATACAGGAGGCAACCAATCAATGTGTCTCTCTCATATCAATGTTTCTCTCTCCCCCTCCCTCCCTCTACCCCATTCTATCTAAAAAATGTGTCTCTCTCATATCAATGTTTCTCTCTCCCCCTCCCTCCCTCTACCCCATTCTATCTAAAAAAAAAATAAAATAAATGGAAAAATACCCTCAGGTGAGGATTAAATAAATACATAAATAAAATAGATACATACTTCTTTTACATTGGTGGGTACAGGACAGTTAACACTTAACATTTACAGTAAATAGAGATGGTATGCGAGCAACAAAGGTACATTATTTTAGTTGCATAAGAACAATGGACAGGGCTCTCTTCAAGTAGAGATTAACCTTTGACTAAGGAAGCTACAGGCTTGGGACAGGACCACCCACCATGATCTGCCCAGTAGGAATTTAGAATTAGATCATCCTATATGGTTACTTTCAGTCACTGAGCTTGTCAGGGCTGCTATGTAGCCCCTTTTTTGTTCATAGAGCTGCATTTTCTGTGCTTACAACCAAAAGATTATTAGCTAATAAGAGGGAGATTAGAATAAAGTATCCCAGAGAAGCAAAAGGGGTTTAGATTACCAGGGACTAAGAAGAGATGTCCCTGGCAATGGGGGAGGAGCAAGAGTCCTACACTTGGTGGCAGTGCCCCAAGGAGATGACAAGGTCCCAGAGGGGCACTGTGGTGACCTAGGGAGGAAGTTGCCTAGCTGGGGTAGAGGGAGATCCCAGAAGCAAAATAAAACAAAACATCATTCTGTAAAGTGAGGTACAAAAATCAGCAGACAGCACCCAGATCTGAAAGGACCATTTGAAAGAGACAACAGCCATCACTGCAGAGGCCACTACAGGCAGATGACTGAGGGCCCCTCAAATGTGGGCACTGTATGAGGCCACATAACCTTGTCATGACTCCTAGGAAGTTCTGAGAATGACTGCAGTAGATTTCCTGCCAACTCGAAGCATGACATGAAAATTAAGTTGATTTCTAGAAAATCATTTTTCTCTATACCTGGCTTTGTGGACTGAGATTCATTATCAGCTAAATGAGAGTGATAAAGAGCTTGCCTGAGGTAGAATTAAGTTTCAAAGATTGGAGAAAATGTGAGGTGAGTGGAGGAGGGAGGGCTCTGTGGTATAAAGTGGGGAAGGTGTGCAGTGGGAGGTGCTGGCTCAGGGTTGCAACCACACACCAACCTGAATACCACAGCTTGGGGACATTCAGGTTCACCACTTAGCTCTCTACCTGCCATGAGTCAGACACTCATTACCTGCTCCTCAGGACCCTGAGCCCTCCTTAGTATGACAATTGAGGGGGAGATTGTCAGGGCACTAAGTGACACAGAAAGTAAGAATCAGAATCCTGGGAAGCACATTTCAATAATCATTTACCCATGATTCTCCTTAAGTCGCAACAATATTTACACACACACACATATGCGAATCTTGAAATCTCTCTGCACCTCAGTTTCTTCATTTATAAAATTATTCAGGTGTGTGCCACATGAATAAGGAAAAAAGTTAACTATTGTTCTGCTTTGTGCCTAGTGTACTGGGTGTGCTCAAACTAGGAGAATGCAGTTAAGTGGCAGAGTATTGCAGCTCTGCTCCTGGAAGCCAGTCTAGGGGACTACCAAAAGCTCCTCATTTCCTTAAGAGTTTCTAGAGAAATATGATCTGGTGAAATCCAAAAGCTCTGAAGAAACCCAACCTTCACGAGGGGAAGTAAGGGTCTAGGTTCTGAGGTCCAGAACTCCCAGAACCTGTCGAATCCTGCCATTCAGGGGAACCTGAACGAGCTAGAATGAATGGAATGGACCAGCACTCCTCCCTCAGCCACTGCCCCTGACCAACAGGAGCATGCTGAGTTTGAATGTATTGCCTGTCAATCATTCTTGATCAGCTCACCTTGACTTTCAAAAGAAAAGCCTTAATTTACGTCTAGGTCAGGTCACTTTATAGCTGATGCAATACAAGTCCTTCTCGGTAAAGGGGTAGAGGGTGGGGAGTGGACAAGGGCCCCAGAAGGAAGACAAAAGAAGACAATGCCGGGCAAAAGTCAAGCACAGGAGAATGCTCAGAAGGTCTGAAATAACTGTAAAAGGTGCAGCAACAGCTGTTTTGGCCTTTAAGAACACATAGCTTGGGGCTCTGAACTCTTACTAAACCCCAGTGCTCCTCTGTCCCCATTTTTCTACTATCATTAGACGGTATCAGCTCAGTCATCGCAAACTTCCACTAGCCAGAATGGAAAAATGATGGCACTTAATCCAATTTCACCTGTTTGCTCTGGCCTGAAGAGTAGCCTGTATTTGTTCCGAACCATTTTAACAGGCTTATGAAAAACTCACAACAACATAAACAAGTCAGTAATAATCAGATGTCATGGTGATAGAGGACTGTCCTGTAGCATCTATAAAAGCACTCACAATGATTACACCCCATTTACAAGACTGTGCATCAGAACTAAACCATTAGCTAATGATAGTTTCATATTGCCCTGACCATGTTCCCTTAGGGAGTAGGAAGACAAACTCCTCTGAGGCTGGCCTGACATTATACCATGCTGTGACTTGGACAGGTACACAGGAGATGCCCCTGGGACTGACAGTGTAACACTCCCTCTGACAGACACTGCCAGAAGGGCTGTGTGCTTGTCTGCAGCGAGCTGTGGGGACACAGCTGGGTTATGAGAACCACTGCACGACTGCATCTGCTGTGGCTTTCTGTTAGAAAAGATGCTGACCACATCAAATAGCACACCTGTGTGAGGAACAATGAGGAGAATCCTCCATGACTGGGAAAAGGTATCCTCCTCTGAGCACTGACCCACAACCAAGTGGCTTTATGCATACTTATGCAATGTCCAGTGTAGGCAAGGTGGCTCTGCTCTGCCTTTGGCCTTCATAAGGGGACTAGGTAGTTCAAGAAGCTTTTTCCTTGTGACTTCACCACCTCAATGTATAACTTCTAGGGATGCTGTGACGGGGAGAAGACTCTTAAATGCTTCAGGCTGGAAGTGACACACATTACTCCCTCTCAAAGGCCGGTAGCCAAAGTTAACTTCAAGAGGGATAAGAAATGTGGGAGAGCACAGAAATATGAAGTGAGCAGTAAGTGTGTCTGCCACAGGTGTGTAGAGCTTGCTCGAGGTGATGGGGAGCCAACGGCAGAACTAGTGGGAGTCTAGCTGCTCAAGGACTCATGACCTATAAACTGGATTTTTAAAAGTAGAGATATAATTCACTTAACACAAAAGTCAACCTTCTGAAGTGTGTAATTCACCAATGGGTGAATATACTGAATACCATTAGCAGTGTGCAACCATCACTGCTAATTCCAGAACAGTTTCATCACCCCAAAAAGAAATCTCATATCCATTATCAGTTACTTCCCATTCCTGACTTGTCTTCCCCTTTTTGCTCAGGACATCAAGAAACTGAAAAAACTGAAAGATCCTCTAGCAGCCCTACACTCCTTAACCCTGGGTCCCATCCCCTGCCCATCCCCCCATCATTTTCTATTTGTCTCATCCAGTTTTTTCCCTAAATAAATACTAAAACAATAATTAACATAATTAAGCATTTATACTATTACATTCTACTATTTCATTTCATCCTACAATAGCCCTCTGAGTTACAAGAGCTGTAATTATCACAAAGGTTAAAGTCCATGTTCAAAGTCAGGGAATTGATACGTAGTAGAAGTAGGATTCAACCCCAGATTAACTGGCATCAGAGCCACTCTGTCATCCTCTTGCATGCCCTTCGAAACCTTTTTAGAACAAGGCAAAGTTACAGATAGAAGTTGCTTCCTGAATGACCTGGGGTTCATTCTGCAGTTGACATCCTGGCTGTACCATCAGGTGACAGTATTATTCAAAATTTAATTACCCCTAGAGACATGGTAGAAGCTGGTGTCTGGCTAAAGCTATCCTGCATTTCTGTTCCCCTAGTGTTCAAGAGGCCTGGCATACCATGGTACTCAATTCACATATCTGCTCAATGACTGAATCAACAAAATCTCCCAAACTAGAGTCATCACTCCACACACGATGATACAGCATGCTGGCCCTTTAGCCATGAACATTTGAACAGAACCGGTGTTTCCTTCTGAGAACTCTTGGCTCTGCTTAAAGTCACTCACTAAGGGGCAAGAAGCCAAGCCAGGCTTTTCAATTTTCACAGCAAAATGGCAGGACATTACTCATTAGATGTGCTTAAAAACCTCAGGAACTCCACTATGCACTGTCTGCCTCCTACCTCTGGCAAAGGGTCTCTCCCTACTCACTCTCCCAGATTCTCCCACTTTACCTCTGATGATAAAATACATCACTCTGAGTCTATTTTCTTGCTCCCATCCCCTGAAGATCTGCCCTTACTATTATACTAGAGCCTAAAGTTCTCTGCCCTTACCCAAGTGGGTCCCAGAGAGGGCAGGCTACCTGTGGATCATGCTCTTCTGTTCTTTAGAACATTCCCTCCACCCCTGCCTAAGCCATCATCATCCTGTTGGTCTTGTCCACACTCAACTGCAGTCCCAGCACCTCAAAGAAGACCCTGCTATACACGAGGTGCTCTACGAACGCCTGCTGAGTACAGAAGAATGAAGACTGAGGGAAAAGTGCTTCCTGCGTGATAAACTGATCTGCTTCCCTTTTTTCAATAATGTTAGCTGTGCAATCCCATCCTTCTTTGCCTTGCCTTGCAGGAATCTCTGAGCTGAATTTTGTGCTTAATCACAGTAGCTTCCCTTGACTGTCTTTTGGTACAATTACCTGCCTCCCAGGGTCCTTCTCTCAATTACTAGTTCTTTCCATGGTTTTGGTTTTGCTGAGAAGAATGTGGCCCTTGACATTCAACAAACTTAAAACCCAGTGAGTCCAAGAAAGAACATAGGCCTTATAGGTAGACAGACCTTGGTTCAAACCCCAAATATGCCACCTACAAACCATGGGCCCTTTATTTATCACAGTACTTATCACTCAGCCTCAGTCCCTTCGTTGACCATCCTCACAGTTATGACCATCACATGAGACAGAAAACACCCAGCACACGACTTAAAACACACACTCAAAGGTTAAACTAAATCCCTTTTATTCAGTTCATTAGATTTTTTTAAATAAACAAATTTATTTATGTTTTTGGCATCCCACTAACTGACCTAGAAATATCTAGAAAGACTTAAACTACTATGGGGTGGGGTATCCAAGTTCTTTCTCTTCTTCATAATTAGTTATTGGATTAATTATTGAATAAACTACCAATTGCAAGAAGAACTTGAAACATTTAAAATTTTATACCTATATGGGAAACTAAAATCCTATAAAAAGTTCATGTGGCACCTTAGAATAATCTTGAAAAATACAGATCAGACTCAATATTGACAGTCAATATGTAGAAGAAAGTTTAGCAGTACACTTGGGTGACAGAAGCCATAATCATTCATTCATCCATTTATTCCTCCACTCACTCAGTTAGTGTTGATTGAATGCCTACCTTTATACCTGGTCTTGTTGCATGCACTGGCTTATACTCATGGAAATGATGGGGAAGTTCCCTGTCCTCACTGAATTCACATTCTACTCCAAGCATACTGCCATAAGGTAGAGGGAGATTTAGACTCCTTTTATTATAAGTCACTTCCATATCCTTTATGGAAGTAGATGGAAAAGAAAGAAAAACACTAAACAATAAGATAGTGACAGTAATTGTAAATTCCTGAGCAAAGGAGGAGTGCTAAAAACAGGGCTGTGAGATCAATCTAGCAATGATATCATAGGCAGGTCTTGAGAGGAGGTGGGGAGGAATTTGACTCAGGAGGCCACTTAGGGGTCTAGCACAACCAGGAAGTGACAAGGGGCTACAATAAGACCATGGCAGTGGAAAGAGATTCAAAGACAAAAACCCGACAGGACAGCATGGTGGCGGAAATCCAGAACAAAGACAGGGAAAAGAGACAGATGTCATTTGTCCTTAGAGCTTTAGAGACCTGGAAGATGGTAAGGTCACTAACCAGGATAGAGACCTTGTGGGCAAGGAAACCCTCATGGGCTTTCCAGGTAGACCATGGGCTTTTTCATCTCTGTTGTCATGCTAAATGACCTTTTAGAGTTTACAAGTTACATTATGCAAGGGACTGCATCCAACATGTCCACATAATACTGTGTGGTTTCTTCAACAATTGCAAAGGTTCTGAAACCCTTAACTGAAACCAACAACAGCTCTTCCTCACAAGACCACAAATCCCTGAAATGATGCCTGGAATGTGTCCCAACCTAAAACCCTCCCCTGAAAGTCCTGAGCACAATTGGCTAATACATTCTTCTGTGTATTCAGGAACCACCATCCCTGTTTGCAGTGTTGAAAACCTACCCTAAATGACCTACAGATACAGAATCAACACATCTGGGTTTAGAGAATGTGAACATGAGTTCATGTGTTCCTACCCAGCCCTTAAACTTTGTACAGACCCAGCCTACCCAACACAATGATGATGTGTGCCTGTGAGGATCGAAGTACTGCAAGATCATGGTGCTCTTACGTAAGCACCAAAGGAAGAGAGGACATGGAAGGCTTAGCTCAGCAAACCTGGTGGTGTGGGCAGGACCACAGGAAAAGGCACAAAAGATAAAGCTAGGGGAGATTAAAAAATGTCTAAACATAATTCATAAATTTCACCTGGAAGTAAATTATGTAAATCACACATCAGAGGACATACCCCACAGAGTCCATCTTCCCCCATTATTACAACCAGGTAGACAAAAGCCAACTATTTCCATTCTATTTTCCTACCAAAGGATGTCTCCTAAAGAATCCAATTCTCTGAGAAACAGTCCACAGCTGATGGCATCTCAGTTTGACCCATCATTGTATTCTAGTTTAGTCTTGAAACTGATTAATTTCTGGGAGAATCTGTACATTCTCTCAGCTGTGTACAGACACGGTGCAAAGGATATTAGAATGCCTCACCATCCAGTACCCCATTAAAGGATAATTCTTATATTTCCCCCAACATAGTCACTTCTTTATAAGTAAAATAAATAAGCCTCCCACATCAGCAGTTTTCTCCACAAGCCACTCAGAAGGACCAGGTCCCCCAGGTGCTTTGTTCAAAACATACCCAAGCATTAACCAAGTGGTCACACCAACCAGCATCAGGTATAACAGAGGCTGATGAACCTGGCTCCAATGGACCCAACCAACAGAAGCCACCAGCCTTCAAAGAGCCATGGTTTGCCCATGAGACTCCTGTGCTACGTTCACACACACACACACCCCAAAAGGTATACAATTAATGTAAACACCTCATTTGGGAAGGAAAAAAAACTTTTAGGATGTGGAGCTCTAAAATGATATGATACAGATTCAGGCAGAATTAGATTCCCAAATGATGAATTCACCCAGAGAGAAAGACACTGGGCAAGAAGAAAGTCTGAAAACCCAATACAAGAAAACACTTCTGCCCTGCCCAGTGTGGCTCAGTTGGCTTGGCATCATCCCATGCAATGAAAGGTTGCTGGTTCGATTCCCAGTCAAAGTACATGCCCAGGTAGGCTTGTGCAGGGGGTGTGCAGGAGGCAACCAATTGATGTTCCGCTCTCTCCCTCCTTCCCTCTCCCTTCCTCTGTCTCTAAAAATCAATAAAGATATCTTTTGTTTAAATGCCGGTGTGACTCAGTGGTTGAGCGCTGATCCATGCACCAAGAGGTCCTTGGTTCGATTCCCAGTCAGGGCACATGCCCAGGTTGTGGGACCAATCCCCAGTGAGGGGCATGCAGGAGGAGGCCAATCGATGTTCTCTCTCATCAGTGTTTCTATCTCTCCCTCTCCCTTTCTCTCTCTCTAAAATCAATAAAGAAAAGAAAGGGAAAAAAAAGAAGAAAACACTTTTGTGCCAGTCACATCACTGACCTTTTTAAAAGCCTTCTCATCACTTAGCATGGTTCACAGCCACCATCAGGTAAGTCCTAACCACTCCAAGCCTCATGCAACCTATACACTACACACCCGAGGGGGTGTGCCTTGGTGGGCTCCCTACCTACCCTCCAAGACCCAACTCAAATGCCACCTCTTCTTTGGAGCCTTTCAAGATCCCCCCACATAAAGGCAGCTCATCCTGAGTGATCCCCAGCACACACCAGGCTCAGCACCAAGGATAAGCACCTCACATGCATTATCTCAAGAATGAACTCAACACACTCTGCCATGTTTACTTTATGTTTGTTCCCCCTCCCGGGTAGAGTTCTCAAGTCCTGAACCAGGCCCAAAACATAGAAGCTTAGATCCCGAAGGCCAAATATATGTTTTTTAAGTGCCATTCCACAGGAATGGAAACACTGCCAAGGGAGCATTACTGCAGAAATATATATAAACATCCCTTGAGCTGTTCCAGGAAGAAGGTGGAACAGGCCTTCATTCCCCCACTTCATGGATGAAGAAAGTAAGGCCTGGCGTGGGCCACTGCCTGTATAAGCTGCTAAGCTGCCTCTGACCCAGGAGCTTCTCCCTACCTGCCCAGTGAGTCTAAGTTTCTATCAAATGCCAGACAACAGAACTGTACAGATAAATGAATTTTGTTCTGTAGCTATATAACAAAAATAATAATAAAGAACTGGAATCATCTATCTATCAGATACTAATTTCATTTATGTTTCTTACACTATAATGGAGTGTACAGTGAAACATACAAGAAAGACATGCTTACTTGTGCTTTGTGCTATTGCAAGTGAGAAGAAACAATCACATTATCAAGTACTTATATGTATTAGGAGATTTCCCTTCCACCAAAGCAAACAAACAAAAAAACTAATCCTCTTCAGTCAGAAAATGAGATACAGTATAAAAAGAGGAGTGAGGACTCTGGAAGAAGATGGCCCTGGGTGAAGCCTCAGCTTCACCCTCACAGCCTTGAGCAAGTGATTTCATTGCTGAGATCTCTCCCCAGCTATGAAGTGGGCAAGGAAACACCATCTTTTGGGGGTCATGAGAAGAATTTAAAATATGTTTAAGTTTGTGTGTTTTTGTGTGTACACACAGGCGTGCAGACATAATATAAACTTAGTATAGAGTCAGGCACACATTTTTCTGAAATAAAAGCATGTCTGCCATTATCAGTTAGCCTTCACAACTGGCCTTAGAATTATGAATTTAAAAATGATGAGTCTCTGTTGGAGGGAACATAAGGTATTTTGGGAGGGGAGTTTGACATTAAAAAAAATTTTTTTTTATCCTCATCCAAGGACATTTTTCCATTTTTTGTTCAGATAGAGTGGGAGGGAGAGAGAGGAAGTGAGAGAGAGAGAGAGAGAGAAACACTGATGTGAGAGAGACACATCGACTGGTTGCCACCCACACTACCCCAACTGGGGCCGGGGACAAACTGCAACCGAGGTACGTGCCCTTAGTGGGAACCAAACCCGGGTCTCTCTGGACCGCAGGCCGACGCTCTAACCGCTGAGCCAAACCGGCCAGGGCGGGAGTCTGACATTTAAAGTCACATCATTTCTACAATCTCAATCTCTCTCTCTCCCCCCTGTATTATTTTTCTCCACAGAAAAAAGTCTCAGTGTAAGGCTATGAAGAACATTCACTGTCTATACTACATATTTTTATAATAGAATTTTTTTCTGAGCACTTAACATTTCTTGTAAACAGAAAAAAATTCATTTTTATAAAAAATTATTTCTTGCCCTGGCCAGTTTGGCTCAGCAGTTAGAGCGTTGGTCTGCAGACCAGAGAGACCCAGGTTCGGTTCCCGCTAAGGGCACGTACCTCAGTTGCAGTTTGTCCCCGGCCCGGTTGGGGTCGTGTGGGTGGCAACCACTCGATGTGTCTCTCTCACATAAATGTTTCTCTCTCTTCCTCCCTCTCTCCCTCCCGCTCTATCTGAAATAAGTACAAAAATGTCCTTGGGTGAGGATAAAAAAAAAAATTATTTCTCCATTTCATTTCTTCTGATTTTAATTTCTTAAATAATTTTTTAATTAATTTTAGAGAGAGGAAGGGAAAGGGAGAGAGACAGTGACATCAATGAGAGAGAACATCGACCGGCTGCCCCCCCCCCCCCGCATGCACCCCACCGGGGACTGGGCCCACAACACAGGCATGTGCCCTGACTGGGAACCAAACCAGCGACCTCCCGATATATGGGTCGACGCTCAACCACTGAGCCACACAGGCCAGGCTTCTGATTTTAATTTTTTAATGAATCTCACATATAATAAAAAGTTAAATCCCAAATTATTTATCATCATTGACAAGCCATCACTAGATGATCAGATCTATGGGGGATTTGTCTGTTTTGGTCACTGCTATACCCCTGACACTTCAAACATTGCCTAGTACATAGTCAATATTAATTAAATAAACACACTTAAAAGCTGACAAACATTATTCCAGCTCTTCCACTTCTAAGAATTCATTATGCAAAAATATTTGCCCAGTTGCACAAGGTCAAGAACAAGACAGAATTCATGCAGAATTCATAATAGCAAAAAGCTACAAAACACATAAATTATTTTCAATAATACTGGTTACTGTAATATTCTGTCATTTTTATTGTTATCATTTATTATTATTTTTTAATCCTCACCAGAGGATATTTTTCCATTGATTTTCAGATAGAGTGGGAGGAAGGGAGCGGGAGAAAGAGGGGGAGGGAGAGAGAGAGAGAGAGAGAGAGAAACATCAATGTGAAAGAGACACACTGATTGGTTGCCTCCCTCACAACCCCAACCAGGGCCGGAATGGAACCTCAACTGAGAACTGAGGTACATGTCCTTGACTGGAATCAAACACACAACTCTTTGTCAGAGGGCAGACACTCTAACAGCTGAGCCAAACTGGCCAGGGCTAGTCCGTCATTTTTAAAAGAATGAGGTTTTAAAAAAAGAATGGGTTGGATCTCTACATAGCAATATAGAAAGACATCATGTTAAGTAATAAAAAGCAAGCCTTAGAAGAACAGTATGACTAGTTTCATCTAAGTTGTGTGTCTAAAAATAAATGTTAAAAACTTTTAGATAATAAATGTTTTTATATGTGAAGAAAAATATCTGGAGTATACTACACCACTAGCAGTGATTTTTTTTTTTTTTTTTTTTTTTTGGTCTCAGTGAAAGGCTGAGGGATGTTCACTATCTGTAGTGCATATTTCTGTAATAGTTTTTAAAATAATGAGAACTTAATATTTTTTTGTAAACAGAAAAAAACCTCTTTTTATGAAAACAGTCATTTCTCCATTTCACTGTTTTCTGATTTTAACTTTCAAATGAATTGGACATATAAATTAAATCCCAAAGTATTAAACTGAGACCTGGGATGACGGTTTGCCAAAAGAAATGCAGTGCTAGTGCCAGAGCTGGAACTCAGGTTCCCTAATTCCCAATCCAGTGCTCTGCTCCTTCCTAACACACAGGAACTGGAGATATTGCAGAGGCAGCTGGGCTCTCTGGAACCATTAAAGTTCTTACAACTATACAGAAGCTTCCAACAGGGGGAAAAAATAAGTTGCTTAAGAGCTAAATTCTTATTAACTTAAAATGTTCCATGGGTTTAACAAGTAAATGTTCTGGATTTGCCAAGAAGTTCTGATTTCAAATAGTCTATTTCCTAAGCACACACGGACTTACTCAGATTCTGATTTTCAAAGAGGATCAACCCAGTCATTGGCAGTTCCTAAAATTTCAGGTTCCTCAGACATCTGACATATCCTGTGGCTG
This sequence comes from Tadarida brasiliensis, assembly GCA_030848825.1. Classification (NCBI taxonomy): domain Eukaryota; kingdom Metazoa; phylum Chordata; class Mammalia; order Chiroptera; family Molossidae; genus Tadarida; species Tadarida brasiliensis. The sequence goes on along the minus strand of CM061258.1, from coordinate 104,012,894 downwards.
ATTATAAACTCATACCACCCAGGGATATTTACCTGCCTGAATCCTGTTGGCTGCAGTCAGTGCTGCTACTTCTAGGTGCTTAAGTATATCCCCAGAGTTCCTTTTATCTCAAACCTACCTGTCTTTTTTTTCAACTGCTAGACTGAAGAATTTTTGAGAGTTAAGACCACTCTGAAGTTTTCAACACCACAACAAAACTGGAAGTTAATATTCCATTCTCTGAAATGCAAACCTGTTTTTTGGACACTTGAGACAATGATTAAGCTATGTACCCAGTGAAACAACTTTCTACATTAGAAGTATGGGAAACTCAAGAACTGACCACTCTCTCAAAAGGAAAATAAGAACTCCTTAGAAGGACACAAGAAAAGACAGTGTTCCCTTCTGGGTTTACTCCTTTACTGAGACTTCTGGATTGTTTCCCTGATCAAGCCAACTCCACAACTATTCAAATGGGATTTGTGTAGGCAGAACTTGTGAGTGGTTAATGAATCAACCAATGGCTTCTCCCCAAACAACAGGAATTACAGCATTGCACAGTGAGGACCATGGATCCCAGAGGGTTAGTTAACTGCTCAGCTCAAAGGAACTTAACAGTTCTCAATGTCACCCTCTCTCCAAGACCCTCTCTTTTGATCCACAGAACCTCAATTCTGTGGTGGCAGCAATGAGGGCTGTATCACTGTCCTTGAGGAGGAAACAGGCTCAAGAAGTTAAGCGTCCAGCCAAGGTGCCAAGATTCAGACCCAGGACCTTCCACTCCAGCCTTGTCTACCCTGGTACTATCACTACTCTCTAGTCTGGCCAAGCTCAGAGGGAAAGCTGCATTTTGGGGGCCCAACAGAGGAGACAGTCACGTTCATTAAAATGGCCTCAATCTCCTCAGTATGGGTCACCAGCTTACACAATGGTGACCAACCAGCCTTAAAAAATAAAAAGCAAAAAGTCGAGGTCAAGTTCCCCCCGCCCAGGAGCCCTTGACCTCTTACCCAATAGCTCCCAAGAGCTAAGTAAGGATGTCAAGAATGCCCAGCAGAGCCCGACAATTTGTCGTAGCGGCGGCCAAGGCACCTGCCTGCGACAAGCACTACCCCCAGGGATGCTGGGGGCTCAACCACACACAGAGCGATTCCCAGAAGAGGCCACGCTGGCCGGTTCCCGTGAGCCCTAGACTGAGCCCACCTGACATTGCTGGGTCGGATTCGGGTCCCATTCGCACTCATAGGGCGCCTCCTACGTGAGTTACCCACTAAACTGGCTACCTCAAGGCCCATCGTACCAACGGGGAAACTGAGGCTTGGAGAGGAAGTGGCTGAGCCCGAGGGTGGCGGCGCAGGCCCTGGAGCCGGAGCTCTTTTATGCCGAGACCCGAGGGGCCCGTGGGGCGTCCTCGGCTGTGGAAAGGATGACCCCAAAGCCGCCTCAAGAGGTCAGCTCGGGGGGAAGGGCCACCCGGGTAAGAGCCGAGGTGGGAGCAGCGCTTTCCGTGCGACTGTCGGCTGAGACACTCGGCGACCGGGCCCGCGAGGTCGTCCCAGCGCCACCGGCCCGGGCGGTCGCGGCGACCATAAGGCATTGGGCCCCGGAGTTCCGGCACCCCGAGCCCTGGCGCCCGTACCTTATCAACCCCCCACCCCTGATTTCCTTCACTCACCTCAAGCCGCCCCGCAGCACTCTGGAATCTGAGCAGGACGCAGGCCCGCACCACTGAGGTGCTACCACCGCCCGCGATGAACGCGGGGGTGAGGGCGTGGCCGTCAGTGGCCCCGCCCCACACAACAGGGCCGCGCGCGCGATCCCAGGGCAAAGAGTCCCCCCTACGTAATCCGTGTTGTTGGTATGGGCCGGCCCGGCCACACCCCCTCGGCGTGCTGGCAGGGCACCGGGACCTGAGCGCTGGCCTTGGTTCCGTGGCCGGCAGCACTCCGGGGCGGGACGTCCGGACTGGCGCCCTGTTGCGGTCCCCAGGCCGCTGCCCACCTTCTCGTGGGTCATCTCAGGGCAATGGCTGTGCACCGCGCTGTGTGGCCTGCTGCAGGTCGCGGTTGACGTGTGTTCGCCGCTTTTTCTCCCCCACGTCCCTCAGTTTCCTGACCTGAGACTGAGTCCCTCCCTCCTGATCTCAGATTGGAATGCTGGCCTGCTTGGGTAGGCGGCGGGAAGTGACCCGGCAGGGGCGAGGACTGGAGGAACCAGAGGAGGTCGCCTTGGGTTGGAAAAGCCTGGCTGTCTTGGTCCAGAGTAAGACTCCCCACTCTACCTTCTACTGCGGTTCCTAAATTATAGGTGTTGCGGTATCCTGTTTTGTCATAAGGGCTCCTTGGGTCCCGCAGTTAAGATATAAGTGTCGATGTAAGAATGTTCAAACCTAATTTATTTGAGCCAAACAGAGGATATCCTTGAAGCAAGATCTCATCTGACTAACAAACCAAAACAAACAAACAAAACTAATAAATGACAGTTTGCAACTTCTTTTATGTATTTAGAATTAAGGAGGGAATGTAAAGAAGATTACATGAGGGTGGAAGAAAGAAAGGCGGCGATCTGATTACAGCAGCAATTTTCAACCTTTTTCATCTCATCGCACACATAAACTAATTACCAAAATTCTGTGGCACACCAAAAATATATTTTTTGCCCATCTGACCAAAAAAAAATAGGTATAATTTTGATTCATTCACACTGGACGGCTATTGTTGTGTTAGCTGTTGTCATTTTTTTATTTGACAGTCTAAGGGAAAAGAGGTCAGTGCCCCTGAGTAAATAGGTATTGCATGTTTTAAAAATTCTTGCAGCACACCAGTGTGCCATGGCACACCAGTTGAAAATTGCTGAACAAGATTATGTGCTCTCTTGAGGGTGGTCATTGCTTCAGAAGGAGGGGTCTGAAAGGGAACATTTCAATGGTGTATTACTCTAGATGCACAGAAACAATATACAGGATTTGCTTAAGGCAACGATAGTCCTTTTACCAAAGAAGTTATATATGCCTGGGGCTTGACTACCCACCATGATCTGCCCAGTTAGAAATTTATGATTAGATCACCTTGTGAGGTTACTTTTCATAGAACCTCTTTTTCATCCACATAGGGTTCTGAGGATAAGGTGATATAACCCCTGTTCCTGAAGGATTTAGCTCAGTGCTATAGTACTCTAGAAATACCATTGCTATTATTATTACTATTATTATTATTACAGGTTGTGCTACGAATTTCTTTGAACAGTGGGCAATTCACTTCGTTCAGAGCTGGTTCTCCTATTTTGAAAATGGGACCAACCAACTGACAACCAAATACTTTGAAAATAGTAAAGTCCTATATAGAGGAAATTATTACTGTGGCCCCAGTTTCAGGCTTCCTATAGCCAGGAACCAGTCCCTCCAACAGGCTTGATGAATGCAATAGCTCGCTCTCGCTCACTCTCTCTCTCTCTCTTTCTCTCTCTCTCTCTCAACAACAGCTTCCCTGAGGCAAGAAATAGAATCTTCTGTTGCTTTCTCCCACTGAACCAGTAACTGAATTCTATCTCCAGGACCTTCCCACCCCCACCACCACCCCCGCCTTTTCACCTTTTCTGCTGGCCTAGCCCTAGTTCAGGCCTACCTAGGTTGACCTTTCAACTGGATGATCTCAGCAGTTCCTGACTGCATGCCACCTCCAGTTTCTTCTACACCCACTGTTAGGAAAACTTCCTCATACACATACTACTGTGCTCACTGCCCTACCTTCCTGTCCCTTTACCCTTCTTCCTCAAAACACACTCTCACTAGCCAGTTGGGAGAAAAAAGGAAAAGTAGGTGGATATACACCTCACAACTTACACTAATATATATTCTTGATGGATAAAAGATTTAAATGATTTTTAAAAAGAAAGCAAGAAGAAAAATGAAAAGTCCTACAAGAAAGCATGGGAGAATTTGTGTTAATCTACAAAAGGCCTTTCTGAGTTATGACACAAACCCCAGAAACCATAAATGGGAAGACTGACTAAGAAATCTGCCTACATGAAAATCAAAACTTGTGTGACAAAGACCTACAGGCAAAGTCAAAAGAAATGATATACTAGGAGTAAATATTTGCAATTGTTAATAGTCAAAGCACTAGTTTTCCTAATAAAGAACTCTACTAATTAATAAGAAAAAGGCTGATTATCACCCTGTGTGTGGCTCAGGTGGCTGAGTGTCAACCCATGCACCAAGGGGTTGCCAGTTCATTTCCCAGTCTGAGCACATGCCCAGGTTGTTGGCTCCCTCCCCTGTAGGGGGCATGCAGGAGGTAGCCGATCAATGTTTCTCTCCCTCTCCCTCTCCCTCTCTCTCTCTTTCTCTAAAATCAATAAGAACATATTTTTAAAAAAGAAAAGAAAAAGCCTGATTATCATAAATGGGTAAAAGACATGAATCATCAATTCACAGTAAAGAAATCCAAATGGCCCTTAACCATATGAAAAGTATTTCCACCCCACATGTAAAAGAAATGCAAATTAGCCCAGTCAGTGTGACTCAGTGGATTGAGTTTCATCCCATGGACTGAGGCCCGATTCGATTTCTGGTCAGGGCACATGCCCGGGTTTCGGGCTTGATCTCCAGTAGGGGGCATGCAGGAGGCAGCTGATCCATGTATCTCTCTCACATGGATGTTTCTACCTCTCTCCCTCTCTCTCTAAAAAACCAATAAAAACATTTTTTTTAAAAAGAAATGCAAGCCCAGCCGGTGTGGCTCACTTGTTGAGCTTCAACCCATGAACCAAGAGGCCACCGGTTCGATTCGCGGTCAGGGCATATGCCCAGGTTATGGGCCCAGTCCCCAGTGGGGGGCGTGCAGGAGGTGGCCAGTCAGTGTTCTCTCTCATCGATGTTTCTCTCTCTCTCCCTCTCCCTTCCTCTCTCTCTAAAATCAATAAAGAAAAAATATTTAGCCCTGGCTGGTTTGGCTCAGCGGTTAGAGCATCAGCCTGCAGACCAGAGAGACCCAGGTTCGATTCCCGCTAAGGGCACGTACTCTCAAAAAATAAATAAATAAATAAATAAATAAATAAATAAATAAAAGAAATGCAAATTAAAGCTTGGCCGAGATATCATTTTTTTACCTCTGATAATGATAAAAATCCAAAAGCTTGATGACACACTGTTAGTGGAGCTGTGTGGAAATAGGCACTGTCATTTATTGTTGCTACATCCATACATGCATACATGAATATCATCCATCTATAAAAAAAAACAAAAAAAAAACAAATGAAGACGCTCATTGTTGATACAGAACAATCTCTGAGATAACTGATTTTTAAAAAAGCAAAGTAATGAACAGTAGGTGGGGGAAAGGGAGGAGTAATGTACCTACAGTGTATAGCTATTTGGTTGTATGTGCATGACCTCTCTGGAAAGAAAAAAAAAACACCTCCAGGTTTTTTGGTTGTCTCTACAGGAGAATTGGGAAGTGAGGAGGTGGAGGTGGGGTCGGGGTGGGACATCACTGTGTGCCCTTTGTATCTTTCATTTTGTGCCTTATGAATGTTTTACTTATTCTGAGTCAAATACATAAATTTTTTTTAATAACCAAATAACCTTCTCACTGGCCAAAGAACCAACTTTTTTACTAGCTTCCACTACCTAAATAGGGACTATATACTTTATTTTTCTTCAATCAAAATTATATATGTGTGGGCTTACAGACAGCAGTCTCCTGCCAGCTCCCCTTTGTTTCTTCTCATCTTCACTGCCCAGAAAGAATCACTTATTGCCTTGTTTAACCCTTCTGTCCTTATTTCCATGCTAGTAAATAAGTATTTTTGTGTCTGGCTGTTGTCCTACATTTTAGGTCTTATCTCTTGAGTCCTGCTAATGATGGGTTGGGTCATTGGGTTGTCATAAGTCACACAGCCTGCATCCCCACCTCCCCACATTTCAACATAATTATTTATATATCTACTTTACTTCTTCTGTTAGCCATCTTTATAATTGAAGTAAGCCTGGGACCTTCATTTCTTGGTCCATCCACTGCTGGCAGTATCATGCTATGCTATACAATGAAGCTATCAGCATCCTTGCCCTTCCCTTTGTGCCCCCACCTCTGCCTCCCAACTTCAGCTGTCTGAACCTGGACATTTCCATTATTGAGCTTCATAACGTTTACATTCTATATATGTGTTCTTTTCTTTGTCTGTCACTTGGGCCTAAAAGTCAAGTCAAGTCAATAAGCATTGACATTGTTCTAACATTGTTCAGGGTATGTGCAGCCAAGTCAACCACCCCTGAGATTACAGGTCTTTTCTTGTGCAGCTGTCCTTTTCCTGGAGGTTCATGTGTTTTCTGGCATGATTTAAAAGAAACAGATCCTCAGTCTCTCCTTGGATCTGGTATACTCTAGAGACTTCCTCCAGGATTCTCAGATTGCCCCCTGCCCCCATCTGTTTTAGCTACTGTCAAGGATGGAGGCTGACTTCCGATCTCGGTTTCAGTTCTCACGTCAGGCTCAGAAAGTTTGTGGAATGAATGGATCGCCTTAATCTGGAATGCAAGAGCATTCAAAATCCGGCCCCAACCTGTCTTTCCAGCCTAACCTTCATGACTTTCCTCCACAAACTCTACACTCCAGCAAAACTGGATGAATTCTCATACATGCTATGCATTTTGATTCTTCAGAGTCATCAGGAATGTTCTTTTCCATGTTTATATGTCTCTATCTTACCAATTCTCCTACCCCCCCAGAAAGCTGTCCTGATCCCTCCAGAAGTGATGGCTCCCTCACTACTGTCCAGCCCTCCAAGGCCCAGAGTATTTTCTACCTTTAAAGCATATCTCCAGAGTATTGGTCTTCAGTCCCTCCAGGGTGGGTCTGTTGTAATAGAGACCTATTCTCTCTGTCTCTCTACCCCCAAGTCCTGCCAAATGGGGTGAGAGGGCGCTAGGGGACTGGACTATGGTCATTGGAGAATAAGGGTTTTGTGGCCTATCCAAGGCTCTGCTTTGTTGGTTTTATGGGACCATCTCCACTGAAATGGAAGAAGATTTGTCCAGGCCTAGGTACAGGTGCTGCTACATTAAAGACTCATCAGGAAAGTGTGATCTTCTAAGGCATAGATGGGGGATCACCAGGATAGTGGGCCTTTCTCTGATGCAGACAGTCCATTCCCACCCCCATACTCCCCCCACCCCCCAAGTTTATTCTGAATGTGAACAACCAGAAAACTTAAGGCACCTACAACAGACAAAAAGCTCAGGGACTGGGAGGTCAGAAGCTGGCCCCTAAAGCAAAGCTTCTTTCCCTGGGAGAAGCTTTTAAACTTGTAGCCCATGAAGCCAGGGGAGGCATTACCCTGTATCAGTTTCTTTTGATCGCCATGATCCCTTGAAACCTTTCCCTGTTCTATGGAACCAAATGTTTCCTGAGAACTTACAATGGCTGCCACTTGCTATGGGTTAACTACCATTTACTGAGCAGCAACTGGATTCTAAGCACTGCTAAACATTCTACAACACACATTACTACAAATCTCTCAAAAACATACACTATTATCCCCATTTGACAGATGAGTAAACAGAGGCTCAGAGCGGTGAGGGAATTTGTCCCAAGGTCTCCAAGACCCCACAACTGTTAAGTGTTTAAATTGTGATAGGGTCGGGTGCCCATCAGTGGTCTTGATAAATATGTCCAAACCCTTCCCACTTCACTCCAGCCCTGGTAGCTGACCTTTCCCAGTGATGGGTCTGGCTCCCTTAGGGCACACACCCAGCCCCTGGGGTCTCTATTCAGCTCTCAATTTGGAGTGGTACCACTCCCCACACTAGTGCAGGCTCCCCACACTCTCACCCAGGGCAGCCCCTTTGGCTGAGGGCTCTAGCCTCAGTCTCTTAGGGCTCCTGTTCCAGTCAGCCTGACTCTTCCCTGCTCTCTCTGTCTCTGACTTCTGCTTTTATGGGTACACAGAGTTTTAAGGAACCTCTAAGTTCATGCTATACAACCCCCTACCTTGAGCAGGAACTCACTCTGAGCAGGCCTCAAACAGGCTGACCTCTCCTTTAGTAAGAAGAAAAGAGGGTTCCAGGTCAGCTTGGAGAAGTTGGGTTGACATCCCCACAGAGGGATGTGATTGATAAACTGATGTGCACCTTCTCACTTCCAAAAACATCAAATATCACACAAGCTCCCTGGCATGATGTCAGAAAGGCCACTTCTTTGAATTAAGCATTGCCCTGGCCCTTTCCCGTGGGAGGTTTCTAGGAGAGTACAGGAGAAATGAGTTTGCAGATTTCCTGACCCTCCAGGGCTGTGATGACCCTGTTGCCTACAGGGCCAGGGATGGGACAGTCAAAGCACAGAAACACAGAAACTCCATCTGGATTCTGCTTCAAATACTCATCACATTCGTGGTCTTGCTCAAGTGTCTTTATTTTCCTCCCTGGATGAGATATCAGTTTTCTTATCAGCAAAGTAGGGAAAAATCCTGTCTCTGCCACTTCCATGTGTTCTGGGGCTCATGATAATGACCAAAGGATAAGTATGTGACAGCAGGGTGAAAGGCAGGTCAGTATCCAGGTGAGCATTATTGTCCAAGAGGAGAGGAGGAAGGAGCATGAAAGACACACCTCCCTGACCTCTAAGCCCCTGGCCAAACCTCACACCTGACCTTGTACCTAGGAGGACCCTGAACTTCTGAAGCTCTTTGATGAGCACTTGGTCTTACCCTCATTCTACAAATGAGGAAACTGAGGCAGAGAAAGGGAGTGACCCCATCTAGTTGGTACACTCCAAAGTCTGTCCTTTCTCCACAGATAGGATGCTTCTCTGCCCAAACCTCTTTTACAAAACACCCAGACATCCTAGTTTTGTTCTGATGGCAGGGACAGCTGGCTCAGCCTTCCCAAAGCTGCCTAGTTCAGACCTGCTGTCTGGTCATGAGCCGGGTCCTTATGAAACAGAGCAGAGCCCTGGCCAGTGTGGCTCAGTTGGTTGGAGTGTTGCCCATACACTGAAGGGTGGAGGGCTTGATTCCTGGTCAGGTTCAATCCCTGGTTGGGGTGTGTACAGGAGGCATCTTATCAATATTTCTCTCACATCAATGTCTTTCTCTCTCTCCCCCTTCCTCTCTCTAAAATCAATGGAAAACATATCCTCAGGTGAGAATTAAAAAAAACAAAAAACAGCAAACAGCCCTGGCCGGTTTGGCTTAGCGGTTAGAGCGTCGGCCCGCAGACCAGAGAATCCCGGGTTCAGTTCCACTAAGGGCACATACCTCGGTTGCAGTTTGTCCCCGGCCCCGGTGGGGTCGTGTGGGTGGCAACCACTTGATGTGTCTCTCTCACATCGATGTTTCTCCCTCTCTCTCTTCTTCCCTCTCTCCCTCCTGCTCTATCTGAAAATAAATGCAAAAATGTCATCGGGTGAGGATAAAAAAAAACCAGAGCAGAGGCCCTGGCAGCTGGGCTTTTAAGTGAGATGTGTGTGGTCCTGCTGCCTGTAGGGTGAGCTGGCCAGCTGGAGGCTGATGTGGATATGCTGTCTGTAGATATGATATGGGGACTAGAGAAATTCCTCCCAGGGAACAGTGAGAAAAGAGGGCAGAGGCAGCTGGGGCACTGGACGAGAAGTCACTGTAACCTGAACCTGAGGGCTTCTGGAAGAGACCCTGATAGTACAGAGATAGCAGAGGCCCTGGGTGACTCAATGAGCTACCTGCATCAGAATCATCATGGAGCCTCTTAAAACTGTCCATTCCTAGGGCATCTCTACCCCCAGCCACTGGATTGGAATCTTTGGAGGCAAGACAGACATAGAAATGTTAAATAAGCTTCATTCTTATCCACACTGGAATATAAGAACCACTGTTTTATTGGATTAACTTGGCCAGAACTGAGGGGTGGGGGTGGGGGGATCTACAGCGTGGTTCAGATGGATCCAAACAAGAAAGCAGATAAAGAGGAAAGGGTGGTTGCTGTGAAGGGTGAAGCCCAGATGATGACCAGTCTGGCTCCCTGAGGTGCTAAAAAATTTTCCCCAGACCAGCCTCCCAGCCTCCCTGCCATCCCCAAACCTTGAGGTCCCTCTAACCAGAGACAAAGTTCAACAGTTTCAAAGAGGCAGTCCTGAGATGAAAGAATAAACAGCCTTTGGCAATAGCAGATCAGGTTTCCAATCTTTGAGCAGCCAAGGCCCAGACAGCTCTGTGACTTTGTACAGTCCTGTGGCCCTTGTTACAAGGGCCACAGGATTAAAAAGGTTAATATGTGTGAAGTGGCCAAGTATACAGTGGTTCTCAGGAACCACTATTCCTTCCTCTTTCCTACTCCCTACATACCCCACCCCCTTCTCTTTGTTTCTTTCTGTGTTACACAACTAAAGTTTAAATCCTTCCTGGGTTTGTGGGCAGGCAGGAGCTAGGCCAAGTTACAGAACAAATGGGAAGGTGTGCTGGTAACAGGGGCTTTGAGAGCCACACCCTCCCCCCGACTCCCCCATCCATATTCTTATCCAGGTGTTGCTAGGCTGGGACCTTTGCCTCTCACCCAAAAGCAAAGAGCACTTATGTTCCCCAAATTGTCTCATTGCTGCTGGCTGTTGCCATGGCAACCAGAGCTCACTGACAACCATCATGAAAGGACCTTTGAAGAGGGGCTTGCTTGGTACCATTAATGTTCAGTTCAAATAGCACATACTGAGAGCATCTACTATGTGCCTGTGCTGAGCAGTCACTTAGCAGAAATGGAAGTGGGTTAGAGCTGGTCCCTGGCCTTAAGGGGCTGGCAGTCTCCTGGCCAACTCACGTTCAAGCACCTACAGGTCTAGTTCAGTGATTCTTAAAGTGGGGTCCCCAAACCAGGAGCATCAGCATCACCTGGGAATTTGTTAGAAAGCCCATATTTCAGGCCCCTTTCCAAGTCTACTGAATCAGAAACTTGGGGAGTGAGGGGCCTAAAATCTGTGTTTTAACAAAAGCCCCCTAGGTGGTGCTGATGCAGGCTGAAGTTTGAGAACCACAGATGTAAATAAAAAGCTCATGTAATCCCAAAAGATGGGTACTGTAGTCCCTATGTTATAGATGAGGAAACTGAGGCTCTGTCCTGCTCTGGTGTGGAGACTAGCTAACAGTTTACAGAGGGGTTAGACTCTCAGGTCCCTCTGAATTAAAGTCTACCTGTGTAGCACCTGTGATGATGAGATAATGAGCAGATATTCTTACTGGATCCTGCCTGGGGACACCTAGGCCCATGGAGCTGTCTTGCACTGTATCCGGCAGGGGCTAAGCTGGGACTGAGACGAGGCTTTCCCAGCTCATCTTGCACCTCTGAGCATAGTGACACAGCAGAGAGAAATGGGAGCCTCACAATGGAGCAGAGAAGAGCTGGGAGTTGAGTGACAACCACCAGTCCCACTGAGCTGATATAATGCCACCCAGCCAAGGCCATCCAGGCTTCCAAGCCCCTTCCTGCCAAACCCCAATCCTGTGACCTTCTGTCCTGTGTTCACTCACCTACAGGCTAGGTTGGTCTCTTTCCAAGCTTCTGCCACCACAGACTCTTAGGGTCCCATCTTACACAGCATCTGCCTGAACACCCATTTCTTCACATTTGGAATCACCTCTTTAGCAACTAATGGCTTCCAGTCTCTTCTTGCACATATCCCGTGACTGGGTACTCATTGCTTTTTGGGGGCAGCCCACCCATCTATGAAATCTCTGACTGGCTTAAGTTTCCCTTTGAATGAACTGAATAAATCCCCGTGTAATCTCTACCTTTTACAATATGAGTTAGTCTAATGCTGCTTAACAGAGATTACAGGCTTATTTTTTTAAGTGTGATATGAAAAATGTCTATGCCAATTGTGTCCGATGACTCTACCACCCACCTTTGCAGATAAAGCAGGTAGAACATGTCAACCCATTACCTTGAGGATAGTGGGAAGAAGACTGGGGTAGCAGGAAGGACAGGAGGAAGTGGAAGGAAAAACAGCTGACTTGGAGCCTCCATCCTGCCACTTACTCCCCAGAGACCCTGGCAGGTCTGGAGTCAGCTTTGCAGTGGCTCATGCATTAGGGGGCCACTTTCATTTGTTTGTTTGTTTGCTTTCAGTGGGGCCTCTTCCAAAACAAAAAAAGAATGTAAGATTACAAATGCAATTATCCAAAAGTGTTTCATTTTGTTAAATAAAGTCACAGATGGATGGTTTGTGATGACAGAAATGTTAAAACTCACTCCATAAGGTTTACAGTTATAATTTTCTTATATATTATTGTTTTCAGCAAATGAGGATCCTGGAGCATAAGCAACTTGAGCTTTATGGAAATCTGTCTCAGACCCTGGGCAAGTTGTCCCCTTCTCTGGGTCTCAGTTTCTCACCTATGAAATGGGGTGAACCGGCCCAATTTCTGAAGTTGGTTTAAGGATTAAACAAGCTAAATAGCCCCCTGGCCAGTTTGGCTCAGTGGTTAGAGCATCGCTCTGCAGACCAAAGGGTCTTGGGTTCAATTCCCGGTCATGCACCTGGGTTGCAGATTTGATCTCAGCCCCAGTGGGGGACATGCAGGAGGCAACTAATCAATGTCTCTCTCTCTTACATCAGTGTTTCTCTCTCTCTCTCTCTCTCTCTCTCTCTCTCTCTCTCTCTCTCTCTCTTCCCCTCCCTCCCTCCCTTCCACTCTATCTAAAAATCAATGAAAAAATATCCTTGGGTGAAGATTAACAACAACAAAAAACAAGCTAAATGAAGGGGAAAGTATTTGCCAAGATATTATTATATTTTCTGATATTGAAAGATGAATGCTTGGAGTCTGGGTATAGGGCAAACAGGTGGAATGTTCCTAAGACGAGGGGACAAGGGCCTGAAGGGCACCCAGCTTAGCATTCTGCGTGTGGGAGACCTCAGCTCAGTGAGACAGCTGGTGTGGTGGGTGGACTGGCTCTCTAGTGAAAGACAATGGAATGACCCCGTGTCGCCAATCACTATTTTTGGTTTCTAGGATTACTTTTCACAAGATTCTTTCCAAAATAGCCATTAATGCATTTATGGGGAAGGGGTTTTGCCCACATTTGGGCTGAGAAAGACTTTTCACCCAGAGGCAGTTCTCTGGGGCCTACAAGAAACCTTTTGCTTCTGGGGTGTTGTGTCCCACAAGGAAGAAAACCTGATCAGGCCCCCCATGCAGATCTGTGGGGATGATAACAGGATTATTTTAATCATTTTGGCAACTTTGCCTCTGCCAAGAAAAAAGATGATGCTCTAGCTCAGGAAACTCAAACAACTCTGGCCTCGTTCCCCACAACATGTTTTTCAAGAGGGATCAGTGTTTCATATGAGAAGGAAGGAGCTCTATAAATTTCCTTCTTGCCTAGGCTGCCAGCTTGCATGGGGCTATCCACACTCTTGGTTTGAAGAGGGAGTTGAGGTCAGCCTCCTCCCCTTTTTAAAGTCTCTAGAGGACAGCCTAATTCCTAGCCTAAGCCAGGTGCACTGGGGTCTCCAGTTTCAGATGGCTGTTGGTACCCAATTCAGAGAATCTAGGAGCCTCCCAGGCTGCAGGTGGCACCCCCATCTATCTCTGTAGTCCTGCTTACAGAGAGACTCAGTCTCCCCCCAGCCCTTCCCAGGTCTTCCAGAGCAGTGGCTTCCAAACTTGATTAGGCAGAGGAATCCCCAGGCACCGTGCCAGGAAGACCCATTCAGGAAGCCAGGGGCCAGGAATCTATGCACATTTGCACAAGCATTTTTACCCTGCAGGTAGTCCAGGAAGCATAGAGCTAGAGATATTAGGGTGGTTCTTCAGGGACTCTGCCCCACACCCCCACTGCCCACCCAGGCCCACTGGAATTGTGCAGCAGGCACTGCCCTTGACAGGCCAGCTCTGTGCTTTCCTAGCTGTGTGGCCTTGGACACACTCCACTTCTCTCAGCCAAAAATGCCTGCCTGGCCTGCCTCCAAGGAAGAGAAAAGATGACCATGAAGATCTGTGTCCCATAAGGCCCCGGGAAATTACCCAGAGTTGCCAGTCCTTGGCTTGAGGACTCAGGGCTGGAAATCAGAAATGACTGCAGGATGGGATGAGGGTGAAAGCAGGTGAGACGGGAGATGGAAAATTGAAGGGCACTAACATCTAGCCCCACCACAAACTTCAAGCAGAGATGCTCAGCACAGAGGAAGCTTCAAGATCATCACATGCAACCTCCTCATTTTACAGATGAGAAAACTCAGTCCAGAGAGGTTGAAACACTTGCCCAAAGTCACACAGTAAACCGATCAATGGCATGGCTGGGACAGAGCCCTTGGTTCAGCATCCCTATTCAGGACTTTTCCTACCATACCACCAGGCCTGGGTGCCACACTAACTCCTTCCTTCCCCTGCCCCTCCACCCAGACTAGGATGGGACAAAAGGCACAGCAAAGCCCTGCCAGCTAGCTACTCCACCTCCTCACTGAGGATTGGCTTCAGCCATCCCGCCCCCAGTTGTCCTTCAGTCTCCGTTCCAGTTGACCTGATCAGAACAGGCAGCATGGTCTTTGCCCTCCTTGTCCCAAACCAAGCTTTCCTCATCTGGGCAAAGAGGGGTGGGGCAGCTGGACTGCCACCTCCTAAAGCTAGCCTCTGGGCCCTACCTCTCCATCCTGCCCGGTCCCCATGCTGAGGAGGCACCTACCTGGGAAGCTGGGGATGTGGGTGCCCCTGGGGCAGGTCCTGTGTGAAGGCTGTCCTGCCTTTCCACAGCTTGAGCCCCATGGTAGCCTCTTATGGGTCAGAGAGGCGTGGTGTGAGGGATTAGGGGTGTAGCCCAGGGTATCTGTAGCTGAGAAATATCCCCACCTTGAGTGCTCCTGGCAGGCACTGAAGGCAGTAGGCTGAGGCTGGAGCTGGTTCCAGAACAGCCTCTGCCTTGATCAAGGCCCTCACTCCTCACAAAACAGCACTGAAGCCCCATGCATCACGACCAGGCTTCCCATGGGGCTAAGAGCAGGGTCCAGGAGAGTGAGGCCCATTTGGAACATATGACCTCCCCAGCTCCCTGCAGCTCTCTCTCAGGGGGCTTAGATCCCTGCATTAGGAGCCAGATAGATATGGCAGCTCCCTCCTAACTCTGGGACATTGAACAAGTTATGACACCTCTGAGCTTCAGTTTCTTCATCTTTAAGAGAAATAATTATACTCACTTTATAGGATTGACACAGGATCTATTATGTAGGTACTCAATCACTATTTGAATGAATGAAGGAAGGAAGGAATGAATGAATGAACGAATGAACAAATGAACAGAAAGGTGACTAGGATGGTGAGGGGTCTGGAAACCAGACCAAATATACCTTAGCAACCTTATTTTCTAAACTTCTTACCTTGCCTGATCCAGACATGCCTAAGGGCTCTCTTCTTTTCCTACCCACATCCATGAATGTTTCACCACTTTGCTCTCACTGTCAGGGTGTGACTCCCTCTCAGTCCTGCTGGTGGACTCCCAACAGACCCTGTGCCCAGATGATCTCCTCAATGACAACTGGCTTAAGAGTGACAATGACTGGTTTCTGGCCAATAAAACAGTAGGGAAGACCTGCTGGGAGGCTGCAGCAAAGGGGCTCCTGGATCCCAAGAGAAAGACACTAGAGGAAATGGCCCCTTTCTGCCTCTGGATATAGTCATGTCGCATTGTGAAATGCAGAACTTGTACAGAGTATTGTGGCCATGAGTGGAACTGGCCTGAGAACAATGCCAGTGATGAGGACTGTGGAGCGGAGGATTTCTGAACCATTGGTCACACCATGCCAGCCACCCACCCTGCCTCTGGACTTCTTTCCATGTGAGATAATGAATGTCCTTACTTGTTAAGCCAGTTAGAGTTGGGGTTTTGTTACTTGAAGCTGAATGTGTTCTACCTGGTCTTCTCCCTAGACCTCACCTGCATCGTTCCCCATCACCAATCAGCAGAACCCCCACTCATATGCCCAACCCTGGGCTTTGTTTTCAGGATCCCAAGGTGACCCAGGCTCTGTGCCTGCCCTGGGAAAGCTCATAGTTCTGAAGGGAGGGACTGTCAGGTAATTAGATGGCTACAAGCTTGTGAACAGAGGCTGAGGTTGTCTGGGGAGGAACAGACTAACTGTCCTGGACAGTCTGAGAAGGGTTCTAGGAATTGGCATTTGTAGTTGCCCAGGAGTTTTACAGACAGAATGTGTGTTTTCCAGGCAGAGCTATCAGGGTCAATGAAAATGTGCAGTTTGCTTAGAGGACATCTGGTGGGGTTCAGTGAGGTCTACCTCGGAGTGGTGAGCAACATGTACATTTTGGATCAGAAGAACCTAGGTGTTCAGGAGAGAAGTGACAAGGATCTCACCTAGGGAGGGCGGTGGGGAGGAATGGGAGAACTGATGAAAGAGGCATTGTAGGGGCCCAATCCTGGGCCTCAAAGATAGAGGGAGAAAGTGAGTGTGAAGGAGGAGGGGAAGGTAAAGGCCAGGTCCCTGGTATGTAAGGGAGGGCTGGTGGCTGTGTAAGTCTTGGAGCAGGAGACTTTGGTGGCCAGATGTCTGACTGCAGGGCAAAGGCATAATATAATAGCCACCGTAACGAGAAGGTATCTTCAGACTGAAAAATGATGCAGGCAACTCCATAGAATGTAACATAATTTATTATAGGGTAATTTACTTACAGGAAGATTGGGTCAGAGCAGACAGACAACATAGCAGTTCTGCAAAAATTAGTCCCCACTAACAGACCTCTGTTACAGTACTTTTTTTTATGATATATAGTTCAGATACTAATGATTGACAAGACAATTAATGCATTATGAGCCAGAGGCCATACCTTCTGGGGGTCTTGTGATGGATGATTGTTTATAATCAATACTGTCACCAGTTTGACATTTATCTGGGTTTTCATGCCATTCTGGCAATTACTAACAAAAATATTTATGGCTACTTGTTTATGGAACACAGACACTAGATCAACTAGGCTTTGATATGCTTGCTAAGGACAGTGAGGTTGGTCAAAGTCACAGCATGAAAGATACCTGGGACACAGAGCTGGAGTTAATTTTGTTCACATCTATATCTACCAGACTCCAAGATAATCCCCAGTGATCCCACCTCCTGATCTTCATGCTGTTGTGTAGTGCCCTCCCATACTACATGATCACTACAGAATACACAGGAGGGTTAATAGGTGACTCCCAAAGCCAGGTTGTACAAGACAGAAACTTCTGCCGTAGTCTCTTAGATCACCAGCTCTGGGGAGCCAGCTCAAGCAGCTTCATGGGGAGGTCCACGTGGTATAGGACTAGGACCTTCTGCCAACAACCAGCAAGGCACTGGGCTCTGCCCCCAACAGTTTTGTGAGTGAGCAATCATGCAAACAGATCCTCCAGCCCCAGTCAAGCTTTTAGATGACTACAGCCCCAGCTGACACCTTGGCTGTAACCTCAAGAGAGGTCTTGACCCACTCGGCTAAGCTGTTCCCAAATTTCTGACCCACAAAAATTGTGAGATAATAAATATTTGTTATTTTAAGCTGCCAGATATGAGGGTAATTTGTTATGCAGCCATAGATAACTAATACAAAGACCTAGACCTCCAAGGTCTTATTCTCCTACCTGTCCTTCCTAGGGTGAGGGAAGATGATTATTATTACTTTGGCCCCAGGAATAGCCTCTCCGCTCACAGATGAGGCCCCACCACCCATGCCTACTGCAGAGCCCATGAACACAGGTGAGGAACCTTGTGGAAAACTGCCCTAAATAGATTTAGCAAATAAAAATACAGGATGTCCAGTTAAATGTGAATTTTAGATAAACAACAAATAGTTTTTAGTATATGTATATCCCAAATATTGCATGAGACATGCTTATACTGAAAAATTATGCATTATTTACCTGAAATTCAATTTAACTGGGCATCCTGTATTTTACCTGGCAACCCTTTTACTAAGTCTCTGGAATTGCTGCTGTTTCTACCTCCACCTGGGAGGTAGAAACCTCCTCATAAATCTTCTCTTCAGTTAATAATGGACCCCCACAGGGCTCTGACTCACTGCCAAACACCCTGCTAAATCCTAAGGCTCTGAAGACTAGGGCAAAATCCCTACTCTCACGGAGCTGTGAGGTAGGGCAAGGAGATGTGCAATAAAATAAAGTACGAGATTTGTAAAGTGCTGGGTATCGGGGAGGCACTCAGCTGCCAGCAACAGGAAACCCAACCAACAAAGGCTTACATAAAGGTTTTATTTCTCACACAAAACAAGAAGTCCAAAGCACGCCTGCTGCTGGCTTTGGCTCAGCAGCAATAGTGTCAGAGCCAAGATTTCTGTAATTTTCCTGGCTCTTCCCTCCTGGTCTCAAGATGACTGCCACAGCTCCAGCCATCATATCTGTATTCAAGACTGAATAAAGAATGGAATGCAAAGGTTTTCCAACCCTGCCTTCTGCAGTAGATTTATGTTCATGTCTTATTGGTCAGAACTAAGTCACATAGCCACCTCTAACTGCAAATGAGATTGGAAAAGTGGACCGTAGGATTATCATGATTGGATTAGACCAACCTCAATACATTTTGCAGCTGTGCTTGCTCTGGAGCAGTGACCCAGACCCTGAAGAGGTAACATCTGTGGACCCTGCCTCCATCTCCTACCCACGCTCCCAGAGCCGTCAGGGGGCACTGCCTGCCAAGGATAGGATTCAGATACAGGGTGGTGAGGGAGGAGAGGAGACAGGCTGGCTCTGGAGTGGTTTAGACAATAGAAAAAGAGACAGAAGCCTAGCATTTAGGAGAAATGTCTGTTATATGAATGAGGCCCGGGTAGACTGTGACCAGCCCAAATTCTGCCCGAATTCTGAGAGTTAATGGTCTTCTGGACTCTACAGCTCGTCAAGTTCAGCCCTCTATGGTACCCTTCCTCTGCTCACCTTAGTGACAGGACCTCCCCATCTCCCAAGGCAGTCTGTTCATCTTCAGATAGTCCACACTTTACCACTGAGCCAGCCCATGTGGTTCCTGGAGAAGCCTGCAGAGGGGGGCAGCATGAGCTCCATCTTGCAGCTGAGTGAACCCGACTGGGAGGCCAAAACCACACAGTAAAGCAGGCTCCTGACGCCCTCGGTCTCCAATGCTCAGTCCTCCCTGGTCAACCTACTCCTCCTCCCCCTCATCCCCACAGAAGACACACACACACACACACACACACACACACACACACACTTCCAGCACCAAGGTTTGTCTGCAGAGGAGATTCAACCACCCAATATCCTAGCTCATATTTCCAGTTCTCCCTGACTTGTACTGAAATCTGTTCCTTTGCCTTCCACAGCCGCCTGAGGGTGGACCTTTCCCCAGGAACTTTTTTTTTGTCTGTCAGTGTCCTCATCTGGTCACAGCTCCTATCCACTCTAGGGAGAAACACTGTTGCGCTCTCACTGCAGAGGAGGGGTGAGGCCGGGAGGGGTCAGAACTTCCAACAGAGGCTCAAAGACAGGGCATGGGCCACGCCAGGCCTGCCTGTGGGCCTGTCACCAGATGAACTGGGCCAGAGTGGGTCTGCTCAGGCAGGCCTGTAGTGTATAGGTTCCTGACTTTGTGCAGAAAAGATGTCACAAGAGGAATCCAGGTGATTTTGAGAGTATGTTTGTTAAAGCTGGGGACAGTGAAACAAGAAAGGGCCTAGGATAAAAGAAGCAACAGGAGAGAGCCTAGGCGGGGCTCTGTTTTGGCTCCCTAAAAAGTGAGCCATGGCAAGCTGCTGTCAGCCCACCAAAAAGTCAGAGAAAACGGGCCTTGGAGACAGGTTCAGAGGGTAAGTCCAGGAACTGCCACTGCCCACTGCTCCCCTGGCTGCAAGTCTCATGGGGACCCTTAGAGTTTAGGAGAGAAAAGTAAAGATGCAACCTGAGAGGGAAGAAAAGTGTGGACGTGCTCCAGAGAGTGAGCCTGCACTGACACCTTTGTTTTTGATGATTTTTATCTCTCTTCTGTGGTTGGGAATCTTAGGGGAGGGTTTCAACAGAATATTCATCAGCTTTCCAGGTGTGTTCTTTAATATACTGATGAATTAAAATGAGCATGTAGGGGTGTTTGGGATCGTTCTCTGGTCAGCTTCACTGCTTTACTTTTATCTTGGGTCTGTCTGGTTCTAATTGTTTTTCTTTTTGTGTTGTTGTTATTTGTTCCCTTGACTTTATCTGTCCTTGGGTTTGGCTATTACAAATGGCATTAATTGGGGCTCTTTTATCTATCTCCCTGACTAGAGTGATTTAAGCTATTTATTCTCTCATGAGGAAGGAAAAGTATAAAGTATTTGCTCTCAAGTGTCCTTGGTTAGAGAAGATAAGGTCTTGCGATTCACTAGCTCAGTGGTTTTCAATTTTTTTCATCTCGTGGCACACTAATTGCTAAAACTCTGTGGCACACCAAAAAATATATATTTTTCCAATCTGATAAAAAATAAATATAATGTTGATTCATTCACACCAGACAGCTATTGTTGTGTTGGCTGTTGTCATTTTTTTATTTGACAGCCTAAGGGAAAAAAGGTCAATGCCCCTGACTAAATAATCAGATATTGCATGTTTTAAAAATTCTGGTGGCACACCTGGTGAAAATCACTGCACGAGCTGTCTGTGAATTGTTCAAATTGTTTGGCCTTGTTTAATTATTTTTTAAATTGATTTTTAGAGAGAGGAAGGGAGAGAGAGAGGAAAAAACAAACATCAATTTATTATTTCACTTTTTTTTTTAAAATCCTCACCCAAGATATTTTTCCATTTATCTTCAGATAAAGTGGGAGGGAGAAGGAGAGAGAGAAATGCCAGGGTCCAGCCTCAGCAGGTCCAGGGGTTCCCAAAGGTGTGGACAGAGTCGGCGAGAGAGGAGACGTGTGAGACAGAAGTGCTTGATCTTTCTGCTTCTTCTAAGGCTAGCAGAATCTTTATTTTTATATCTGCAGGTTACATCGTAATTTTCTTCTTTTTGTTTTCCCTATACCTTTAGGCAAGTATGTATATACATTCTTTTCTTAGGCATTAGTGCATAATTAACCAATAATTATTTTCATTCTTTAGGCAGACAATGACAAAGATGTAACTCTTAACCTTCAAGATTACTTACATAACATGATTTACTGTTAGCAACCCTCCAGGCATCGTTTCATTTAACTTTCTCCTTCTCCATACCCTCTAATCTGGTTTCTGTAACTTCCTCCTTGCTCTTGACCTTTTCTCCTTCTCTAAAGTTCCTTCTTAAGCTTTTATAATCTTATCTTAAATTCTTATTACTTTCTTGCCTTTTCTTTCTGCAATGTTTTCTAACATCTACATTATTACCTGTTACTTCTAAAATGATTCCTAACAGAGAGATAACAGATAGACAGAGAAAGCAAAGATTAAGTCTCCTTCAGTTGCCATCCTATAATTCTATTTTTCTTATTAACCTTTGTCTTCAGCCACTGTTCTTCATGATTCCTGCTGTGCAGTGAATTCACTCCTCCAGGGACTGTGTCAAACCATGGAGGTCTTCATTTCAGCGGCACCATTCCCGACAGAGAAACATCGATGTGAGAGTGGTACATTGACTGGTTGCCTCCCGCACAACCCTTACCAGGGCCAGGGACCGAACTGAAACCCAGGTATGTGCCCTTGACCAGAATCAAACCCGCGACTCTTTGGTCCACAGTCCAACGCTCCAACTGCTGAGCCAAACCAGCCAGAGCTGTTGTTTCACTTTTTCATGCATTAATTGGTTGATTCTTGTATGTGCCCTGACCAGGGATCGAACCTGCAACATTGGTGTATCAGGATGATACTCTAACCAGCTGAGCTGCCTGGCCAGGGCCTGTTTATCTTGTCTCAGTTTCCCCATTCCACTTGCCAAGAAATTTTTTTAGCTTCTTACTATCCTGCCTCAGGTCCACGAATTGTGTTCCCAATTGATCGTGACACTTCATCACACTGTGGTGAAATGGACCCTGGTTATACCCCAGCAGCCTGGCATAGAGGTCAAGAGCCAGAGCTTTGGGTTTCTGCCACCTGGGTTCAATCCTCACTTAATCATATGACTTTTGATAATTGACTCTGCTTCTCTGTGCCTTAGTTTCTCTGGATGAGTATGATGATGATAGTAATTCTTACTTCACAGGATTGTTGCAATGATTAAATGAGTCAGTACATTTACCCGGCAAATATTTATTGAGTGCCTGTCATGTGCCAGGACAGGGAGAACCAGAACTGTTCTGGGCACTGGGATTAAGACTTTGATCTCATGGAACTCCCATTTAGTCAAAGTGTACTAATGGCCTGCTGCGTGCCAGAAGCCAGACATATGGCAACATCTGGCGACTGTCTACAGCCATTGGATGTCCCCAACCAACAAAGGGTGCAGTTGGGGAAGAACGGTGGGACAGGTGAGGCCAAGGTGAAGTCTGAGTCTTTCCTCCATGCTTCAGCTGACTCTCCTATCAACGCTCATTTGTTAGGAAAGGCAGGTGGCAGGCTGCTGGGGAAAACAAAGCTAGATCTCACCCCTCCTCCTCTCTCACTCTGACCTAGCACAGGACTTTGCCTTTTAGGACTGGTGAAGGAGGGCCAGGCTTGCTAAGGCTGCAGAGCTGGAACTGTTACCTAATGCCAGTGGGATCCTCCCAGGACCAGCAGCAATCTGAGCTCAACCTCCTCCTCCCTTCATCCCCCAACCACTTCTTGCAACCTGACTCCCAGCCAGACCTTGGTTCTCAGGAAAGCTGAACCTTTCCCAGGTGTAGATGTCACCAGGAAGCCCTGGCACCCTTGGAAAGGGAGGGACCCAGAGCCTGCAGGGAGGCCCAGGAATCTTCCATCAGGACTGGCATTGCAGCATGAGAGGTCAAGGCTAGACTCCAGACAGACAAGTTCAGCCCAAACATTCCAGAGGGCTTGTGGGACACCAAGAGGGACTGAGCCATATTGACTGGAGAGGTGTGAGTGGAGGCCAACACAGGCCAGGGCAGGGCCAGGGCAGCCCTCACCCTAGGAGAAAGTCTCTGAGGGGATGGGATGCTGCTGGTATGTGGGATTTGCCTCCGCTCCCTGTGTAGCCTCAGGAAAGGCTTCTTTCCTCTGAGGACCAGAGGGGCTCAAAGGGCTTTTCCAACACAGCCATCGGTGACCCTAGGCCAAACCAGCCTGCGGAAGGACCTTTCCTACTGGAGAAATTTCCAATATGCAAGTCCCTGCACTGTGCTGCCTGCTTCTTCAAAATACCCACCTACTTCCATGTTGAACCTACACACAGCGATGCATCCACCCACAACCTCCCCAGGCTGCCACTCTCATACGTACACTCAGTGCTCCTCTGTCCATTCCAGGAGTCCTCCAGGGTGGAAAACTGATGGAGGTGCTATTATTGGGACCTCCTGCCCTCTCCCCCAGTCACCAGGAGAGGTTCTGCTCTCTTCTCTCCTCCTCCTTGATCTCAGGTAAGGAGAAGGGAAGCCAGATGAACAGGATTTGACACCTGTAGTTCAGGCCAGCTGTCTGCTCTTACAGGACAGGGAGGGACCTGGGCTCAGTGCTGTCCCAGCACTCAATGGCCAAGATGGCAGAGGAGCTTTCCTTCCCCTGGCAGAGCCCTTGGGAAGTCAGGGCTGAGATAAGCCTCCTTCTCTCTGTCTGCCCACTTCCTCAGACAGCAGAAAGGGAAAGAGTATAGAGCAGGTAGGATCTGGGGAGCAGGACACCTGGGCTCCACCCTTCCTTCCATGTAGGAAGGTGGACTGTGCCCTATCTCACATCTAATCGCAGGTAACCTTTCTGTGCACAGGAGCCCTGAGAGTTAACAGAAGAGGGACCACACCTGGGAGTGGAGAACAACAAAGAACAGCAGGAGGCTCAAGGGTTTCAGATTCCCTTTCTGCCAACCACAGGAATATGCCTGGCTGCAAGCCCCTCGCCACAAGCATGTCCATCTCATTGCAGGCCTGGAGACCCACAGACAGCCAGCTCACCCTGCGGTAGAGATTTCAGGCACCTGGAAGGGCCAGCTCTGCTTTTCCCTAAACACCCAACCTCCTTGAGACCCTTGAGCCCTGGGTTCACAGGAACAGCTCCAGGGGAGAGGTCATTTTCAGCCTGGGTTCTGTCACTAGGCAGATTTGTGTGGCTCCCATCAGATCCCTGAACCAAATAAGCAGGGACACCTCTCAGTCTCTATCATCCACAGGATCAAGTTCAAGTTCCTTAGACTGGGCCTTTCCCACCCTGGTGCCTGTGGCCTCTCCATGTCCATGTCTGTGTGCTGGCTCTGTAGACCCTTCCACACTCTAATTCCTGGCTAGCCAGGCTGAAAACATTTGTCCTGGAATATGCTGTTCTTTCCTCCTGAAACAACCTTCTCTACATTCCACTCTGGAGAGGGCTGCTCAGCCCTCTCCAGGGATCAACTCCTCTGGGACACCATCCCTGGGTCCTGCAGGGCTGACTGCTGCTCCCTCTTCTGTGCTCTGCAGTAGGGGAGCAGATGTCTCTCCCAGATCTAGTATTAATGTGGGTTCCATCTGCCTTTCCAAATAGCACTGGGACAAGGCCTTGGTTGTTTTTATGTCCCCAGGCCCTGGAATGAGGCCCAAGATGTATCAGGTGCTCAGTAACTATTTGATGAGGGAATGAATGAATGAATGATTAAAAGGGTGGGGATGGACATTGACAGGGCTTAGGCTCCCAGAATCTATGTATGACCCTTGACTCTGAGTTGCCTGTGGGCCAGATGGGACAAGTCATCTGTGCTCAGAGCACTAAACCCTGAGCATGGGTATGGCATTCCTCCCAAGCCCAAGCTGCATGCATGCAGATTCCCAGTGAGATAAATACTGATTGAGCAACTACTGTGTGCAACACCCTGTACCATTTCCCTCTCCACCCCCAGCTACTCTGTTCTGTTCCTTGAACCTGTCCAGCCCATTCCCACAGGGCCCTCTGCTCTTGTTCATCTGTCCTCCTGGAATGCTCTTTGTTCTGATTCTCTCATGGCTGCTCCTTGGATTCTTTCAGATCTCAGCAGAAAACTCACCTCCTCAGGGAGGCCTTCCCTGATCTCAGGTTGCTGCTCTCCATTCTTTAAAATAATTTTTTTCCCTTTATTGATTTCAGAGAGAGGGGAAGTGAGAGGGAGAGAGAGATAGAAACATCAATGAGAGAGAACATTGATTGGCCGCCTCCTGTATGCTCTTCATTGGGGATTTGGCCCATGACCTGGGCATGTGCCCTGACCAGGAATTGAACCAGTGACCTCTTGGTGCATGGGTTGACACTCAACCACTGAGTCACACCAGCCAGACAGCTGCTCTCTGTTCTTATCACCCTGTTTTAATGCTCTGCACGGCTCTAGCTCATATTTTTCTTGTTTATTTATCTGTCTGTTTGCTAATTGTCTTTCCCTCCCCCACTCCTCCCACAACATACACACACATTGTTAAGCTCTTGGATTGCAGCATTTGCTGCATCCCAGCACTGGAATAGCACCTGGCACACAGTAGTTGCTTAGTAGATGTTCCGTGAATGAGAGTACAAGTAAATGCCAGACTTCCAGGACAAGGGTCCAAGCCAGTCCTGTCCTCAAGGAATTCATGGTGCAGTAGTCAGACAACTACCTAGAGAAGGCCACAGTGAATTGATTACAATTTGCCACAGTTGATAAAACCTTTCAGCACCCATAGAAGCACGTTTATTGGGTGCACATCACACTAGGCACCTCTGTCCTTTATTCTAATGTTGACAGCCTCCCTAAAGGTAGGAATTACTATTTCCACTCTGCAGGTGATGAAACAGAAGCTCTAGGAGGTGGGAGGCTGTGTACCTGTCTCCAGGTCAGACATGAGACAGAAGCATGGTTTTAACCCTGCCCTTCTTTTCCATATATAATCTTCCTCTATGAGGCAGGCAGGATTCTTCCTCTTCACAGCGAAGGACCTACGTTTCAGAGAAGCCCAGTGATCTGACCTCACAGCCAGGGAGAGGTTGCTGGAGGCTTGGATGCCTCCCTTTGCCTTCTGATCAGAGATCCTCCCTTGGGTTTCAAAGTCACCAATTCTGGCCCTCCTCCAAGGCCCCTTAGCAGGTCTCTCCTCTCTGTCAGGCTCAGGCCTGGGGGGCGAGTGTGAGGGCTGAAAGCCCTTGTGTATATTCTCCAGTCTGGGTTCTAGCACTATTCTTTCCAATGTCTCAGGCCACCTCTGACTGCACAAAATCAAACCGCCCAAAATGACACATGCACCCCCACCCCCCTGCCTGCAGACCACCTCCCTCTTTCAGCCTTATTTCCAGCAGGGACTCCAGTCACCCAGGTTCAAAATTTCATATTTCTTTCACTTCCCTTCCTCTTTTCCCTCCCACTGAATGAGAACTGGATGCTGTAGAGCCAACCAGGTTGCTAGTGGAGAGATGGTGAGGGGTGAGGTGGGAGAGCAGTGGGAAGGAGGTAAGGTGGGCCTTGAGTGCCAGGTGCACTGGCAGTGGGGAGCTCCCAGAGGTTCTGAGCAGGAGGGCCATGTGCCCAATATAGCCATTTGGGGAGCTGAAGTTGCCTGCATTGGTTTCCTAGGGCTGCTGTAACAAAGTACACAAACTGGGTGGCTTAAAACAATAGAAATGTATTATCTCATAGTCTGGAGGCTAGAATTTCAAAATGGAAGTATCAACAAGGTCATGCTTTCTCTGAGGAGTCCTCAGCTGGAAAAGAATCCTTCCTTTCTCCTTCCCATCTTCTGGTGTCCTCTGGCAACCCAAAGACCCATCACTGGCTTGTAGACCCATCACTTCAATCTCTGCTTCTGTCTTCACACGGCCATCTTCTCCTTGTGTATGTCTGACTCCCTGTGTCTTCACATGGCCTTAGAAGGACACTAATTGTTGGATTTAGGACCCACCCATATCCAATATGACCTCATCTTAAACTAGATTATTCTGTAAAGACTTTATTTCCAAATGAGGTCACACTCATAGGTACCAGGGTTAGGACTTCAACATCTTTTTTGGGGACACAATTCAACCCGCAACACTAACAAAAGGGTGGAGATTGGTTTGGAAAGGCCTGGAGATTCCTGAAGCTGGGCCAGGAGGCTGCACACTGACAGGGTAGGGGCTGAAATGTGGGCCCCTGAGGAGGGGTTGATTGCTCTCTGAGCTGCAAGCTTCCCTCTGTGTTGCGGCCCAGGCGGTGGGTCCACTGCTGTGGCCACTTGTGTGCAGGTTCTGTGTGGTTTTCTTTCTCATCCTGCTGCTGCTGCTGGTTTTCTTTCTCATCCTGATCTGCTTCTTCCTGGGTGAAACCTGGCTCTACCAAGGTTACAGGGGGTATGTCCCTGCTTGGGACAAGGAGTAGGTTGGGGTTCTCAGAGGAGAGAGTCTTTCTCCCGTGCCCTTAAAGTGTTCCCTGAAATCTCCCTTTAAGAGAGTGAGTGGAGGACTGGTGCCTGCAAGGGGAGCTAAAGGTGGGGATGAGATTGCAGAAGGGGTAGAGGTGCATCCCATCCAGCCCTGGAGGGGGCTCCTCTCTACGCTCCTCTCCCCTGGGAAATCCCAGGCTGCAGATGGGGTTGGTCCTGTGTGTCCTGCCTCCAGGACCTGGTCCCATCTGATACAAGAGAAATCTCACCTGCTTTTACCTAAGCTCCTGGTCTCTCTCCGAGTTCCCAGCCATCCAGGAAGGGTTTGGAGTGCTCCCACACGCCAACACCACCTTCCTTTACCAGAGTCTGACAGAAGAGGGCCTCGAGAGAGCTTATGAGCACTGGGGCCCCAGCCTCTATGCCTGAGCTCCTGGAGTCAGCATATCCAAGCAGGCTCAGCTGGACCAGAGGAGAGTCCCTATCTGCTTGTGATATCAGCTGTCCACCAGCTCACTCCTCCTCCCAATGACCAGGGCGGTGGAGCAAGGATAAGTCAGAAGACCTGAGTTCTATGCTGGCTCTGTCACAGATTCACTGTGTGTCAGCCAATAACTTCTTCTCTCTGGGCTTCACGATCCTGAATGTGGAGTGAGAGCTGGACTCAGGATCTTTTTCAATGTTCCTTCAGTGTTTAGCCTAATTCATCGGAATGGCCCTCTGATGGTACAATTCCAGGCAGAATGTGATGGGCAAACAGAACGGGAGGTTCAGGCTCAGAGGGCTTTCCTGTTCCCTATTCATCATGTGCACAAATGGTCACACCTGCTCCTGAAGTGAGCATTTCCAGAGGCTTCCTGCCAGCTGTCCAGTTATCTCACACAGTGCCAGCAGCATGGTGTGTTTGGGGAAAGGCAGGAGGGTGGTGGGGGACGAGACTCGGGAGGTAGGCTAGGATCATATTGAACAAAGTGGAGGGTGAGAGAGAGGGTTAGGTGGTTCCCACCTGAGTGCTTGCTTTGCTCTGTGAAGTGACATGTATATATGCATGCATGTACAGGGTGTACTTGTGCACAGATCAACTTATGCAGGACTTTGTGCTTGGATAGGTATGAATACATGTCGGTGTGTGCCTTAACCACATACATGTACTTTTTTGTGGGTGGGTATCTATCTGTTTGAACTTAATATGTGGGTGAGGCCCCAGATTTGTGAGCTCAAAATGTTTATACTTGACTGTGTAGGGTGTGTGTGTGGGGTAGGGGTGGCCCTGCATGGTTCCAACAGCCCTGGGCACTGGGAAAGCCTCAGCTGTCCCAGAGCCACCTCAATGGGTAGCCTACCTGGCCCTTGGTGCCTGGGGGGCTGTAGGTAGGACGCCAGGAGGAGGAGTTCCATTAAGCTGACAGCTTTAGGATGTGAGTTGACCATGGCTAAAAGGCATAGTTGGTCAGGCAAGCCTTTGGAAACCTTGCTTGGGGAGGGGCTCGAGGCTCAAAACAGAATCATGGAGCAAGGTCCCAGGTGACTTGTGATCTGGAGATGGCATGGAGGTCCCTTAGGATCTGAGCTTCAGGTCCAAGTTGGGGTGTTGCTCTTACAGCTAGCAACTGTCTCGGCATGGATATCAGAGCTCAGGAAGCATCCTGGGATGGAGGTTGGGGAGGTCCCCTGTCTCAGGAGCCCACAGGTCCAGCACCCACTCTGATGGCCAGCTCCCCTTCCCCCACCATTCTATGCTTAGAGAAACTTCATTCTACAGGATTGTCCTGCCTCCAACCCTACACTGGACTCTCCCCAATCCCACTCACTGTGAGCAAGCAGGCACCTTCAGGCAGGACGGAAGCCCTGGACTTCAAGTGTGAAAGCTCTGTGCACACTCTCAGCTCAGCCAGACTCTGTGTGACCCCAGAAAGTCACTTTGTGCTCTATCTAGGCTTTGTTTCTGCCTGTCCAACCCCACTGCCAGGGCCTCAGGCCAGGTTTTCATCACCTCCAGCTTGGGCTACTGCAACCATCAATTTCCTATCAGCCCTCTCAGCCTCTGTGCTCCAATTCTCCGCCATACCTACTGGACCTCCACCTTCCTGTCTTTGCTCACACTGTCACCCTCTGTCCTCTGGTCCCTCCCCTGTCTAGTTAATTCTCCTCCTCCCAGTCTCTTCTCTGACCCTCCCAAGTGGGCTCCTCTTAGTCTCACTCCACATAGCATGTCTCCATAATGAACTATGAAAGCATCCAAGGCAGGTTGATTCTTTTCCATCTTCATGTCCCCAGAGCCCAGCATAGGCCTGGAACTCAGTAGTTGCTCACAAAATGTTAAATGAAAGAAAAAATGAATGAATGAATGAACACATGCTTGAAGGAACACACCCTCACAGAATTAATCATTACTGCCTTTCATAGTCTGTATCTTGAGCTGTAGTTATTTACAAATCTGATTGACAAGTTCCTCCAGGACAGGGGCCAGCTTTTTCCCTCCCTTATCTCCAGGGCTGGGGAGTACAACCTGACCCAGGGAAGGTTCAGAGGGCTGCCATGGTGCAATTCGGCTTCTCTGCTGCCTCCTGCTGATGAAGAAAAGAAACTAGACAAAGTCTGGAAGCTTCTCTGGCTGCAGTGGGTTCTGTCTTGCCTGGGGAACAGGAGAGAGGTTTTTGGAGTTCGGGGAATAATGGCTTTCCCTTATGCTGAATGTGCTGTATTCTTCATTCTCTTAACAGCCAGAGAATTATTGGTGCCATCCTTCCCTCCCTCTAAAGCACACTCTCCATGGAAGGGTGTGTGCTCAGAATCAGTTTAACTGATGCCCTGCTCTCCAGCTCCCCAGGGTGGTCTGGGAGGCTTCTGAGCACCTCTAAAGTGTTGCTGAATTACAATTCTTTGTCCATTCCCTTCCCCAGCCTGAGCTCCGCAAAGGCAGGGATCATCTGTTCATTCGTTCAACAAATATTTATTGAGCGTCAGCCTCGTGTTGGAGGTTCTCTGCCCTCACCGGTCTGGGTGGATTTGTACCTTCATCTCAGTCTCTAGCCCCAGCCTGAGGATTGGCAGACACTTGATGTTTTTGGACATGGGACACACTAGTGGAAGATTCGATAGGCAAATGGGGGAGGGGCTTTGGATCCCCTTTAGGTCCTCTAAAATGTATATTGAGGGGAGAAATGCCCCCCTCTGACCTCTGCCCAGTGGAAGTTCAGGGGAACAAACAGACTAAGAAGAACCAGTCTCAGAGCAGCAGTTGTGGTAGGGGCCCAAGTCAGGGGCTGCTGCTGGCTGCCCTGCTAGCCCCACCCTGTCTCCCTGGAACCCCATTAGTAAAACCAGGGGTGGAGATGGTTCGACTGAACGACCTGGTCTGTTATTTGGGACCTGTGAGAGGACCCCCCAGCCAGACCATCTCCAAGGCCCACGGCTTCTGCAGCTCCATGGCACAGTCCATGCAGGAAGGCCAGACACAAGCGATGTTCCCCTACCACACTGGGAGCAGGTGGTCCTCTCATCTGCTTCTGGGTACAAGGCCTGAGACTGGAGTGGAGGGAAAACACAGCAGCTTGCGTTCACCGAATGACACTATGGGAAAAGTGCCAGGTATGGTTAGAGGCAGAGGCCCCAGGCCAGTCCCTGCCAGACCTGCTCTGTGACTGCAGACAAAACCCAGCTGTAGTCTGAGCACCCAACTCCTTGGCTGGTAATCATACTTCACAATCCAGCTGGGTAGTCACCTTCTCAGCTTCATTCCTCACCCCCTTGTATAGTGCAGGCCACCCAGGTGCCCGTCACTGCCTGCCCTCATCTGGGCTGGGTGGATTTGTAGGTGTCTTACTCACCTCTAATACCCAGAACCTATTAGTCAGCTGAGTAGGCCATCCAGCTCCTAGAACTAACAAATGTTGTGTAATAATATCCATGAAAACACCTGCAACGTGGCATCCTTTCTCAATGTGAGCCCACTGCGATGAGCTCCAGCTGAAGGCTTCTTAGAAGCTATAAGCTCTCCTCAGGCTGGTCAAGTGCTTGATGGCTCACATTCCTGTCCTGTCTTGCATCAGAGGAGTCACCCTCCCATCCCAAACTACATTTCCTGGGCTCACTTGCCCAAAAGTTCCTGGTTAATTTGGCCCATGAGAGACTCTGATGTTAGATGACAGGCAGAGAAGCTAGCATCACTCTGTGGTATAAGGTCTTGCCAGGTGGCCCCTCTCATGGTGGTTCCACTTGGAACTCTGGCAACACCCCCTCCTCCCAAAGAGTAGTGGCTTCCTGCTGTCGCCAATCTCAAGGTTGCCAAATCTTCCTGTTTGCCTTTTCAGCTCTCCCAGTACCTTTGCAACTCATTCCCCATATCAGATCCCCACTGGGTGGAGGCCATTTTGTCTGATTTGACCCCTGATATATCTCTCCTCTTTGCCATCACACCCTATATCACCCCTGCCCAAATCCTGCCTTTCATATTCCCCAGCCAGACCGCAGAGACACAGACC
This sequence comes from Tadarida brasiliensis, assembly GCA_030848825.1. Classification (NCBI taxonomy): domain Eukaryota; kingdom Metazoa; phylum Chordata; class Mammalia; order Chiroptera; family Molossidae; genus Tadarida; species Tadarida brasiliensis. Next base: position 103,981,107 of record CM061258.1, on the reverse strand, counting down.
AATGGCAGGTTAGAGGTTGTTTCTTTATACAAAGGTAATCAACACTATGAATCCACCAGTGTGCTGCTGAGGTTCACATTGGTCCTTCTCACCACTTCTGGGGCAGAAGTTTTAAGGGGTGGGGAGTGGGCGGTCACTGCAGGGGAAAAACACTACACAGGCCTGGGGACTGCCGAGCCCACTAGCTGGGAGCTCCCGAAGAGCAGACACAGACACTACACAATCAAGAGCACTATACACAGTGACAGGAAGGAAATGCAGAGTGGAACTAGCCACTGACAACCAATGCACTCTTCTCCCAGGTATGCATTCTTTGGGAGGCTGGACAGCAGGTGGGAGGAGCCCCGGGCCTGGAGCCAAGAAGCCCAGCTGTGCCACTCCAGAGCTAGGTGACTTCATGTAATCACAGCCCTGCTTCTACAGCTATAAACTGGAGGCAATAAACTATACTTCACAAAGTTGTCATGAGGATGAAATAAGGACATATATCAAAGTACTCAACACAGAGCCTGGCACATAGAGGTGTTCAATAATTTTTTGTCAAGAAAACCTTAGCACATAGAGGACCTTCTTCAGAAGGTGGAAATGTAAGATAATTTCCCTAGAAATTTCCCATCAGGGGATCAGGACCCTTGAGCCCTCCTTGGAGCCTGAAGTCTCTGGAGTGGGCAGGGCCCCAGAATATTCAGTGCCATGGCAGTTGAGTGGGGGAGGGAGCTGGACCCCTAAGGAGGCCCCTGCGGAAGCTGGGTAGACACTGGAAGAGTTAGGGGTTGTGCCAAAATGGTTCTGCACATAACACAGGCCAGAGGCAGGCTGGTAGGGAGGCAGGCTGGGCATGTGCCCAGGAGCACAGGCTGGCCAGGAAGCTAGTTTCTGGCCACTGGCATGCTGCATCTGGGCCACAGGGTAGCTTGGGGATAGCTGAGGGTGGCCGCTCTGTGTGGGGTAGGAGCCGGGCACAGGGTTCAGCCTAGAATGGAATAAGAGAGAAAATGGTCATTCAGCTAGAAATGCTAAGGCACACAGCACCCTGAGCTGTCACTCCATAACAGAAAAGCTTGAGGTCACTGTACTGCTTAATATTACAACATGCTTTGGACACTTGCTATAACTGGCTCTAACCACGAAGCAGGGAGAAAGGTTAAACTCAACCAAACAGAAAACAGATGCCGAGAGAGGCAAAAGCCTGCTCATGGTCATGCAGCAAGCCAACAGGAGGAAGCTATACTGGACTCGTGACTGAGACCACCTGAGTGTAACCTACTCATAGGAGCTTGTAAAGCAGATAGAGAGATGGGGACCAGATCACAGTAGTCAGTGGCTGGCTCAGCAATTCAACCCAAAGAGAAAGGATCCATCCCTGTCAGAAGGAGGGTGGGAAGGCTCTAATGGGGTAACAAAGGGCTTGGGCCCAGGCCCTGTCTGCTGTGAGATTTTCTACCTGTGATTTCAGGAATAAACACTCACAGCTCAAAGTCCTGGCTGGCAGAAACCGTAGTGACAGATGGGGGTAACTACCTGTGCTGAGGTTAAAGACCCCAACACAAACACATGTGGCTGGGACTGTGAAAGGAGATACAGTCTAAGTTTTATCCTCTGAACCTCTGTGCAAAGTTCCAAATATGGAGAACGAATGCCAACACCACTGATTTCTGTTAGGTGATTGGACTGAACCTGTATACATTTTAATTAAAACCTAACCTTACAAATCAAATGTATAAGTAAGTACAGGCAAGGTACACTGAACAGCATTTCTTCTGGGATGTTTTAACATGTAGAGGTTTTGGCCTACCAGATGCTCGACAAGAGCCTCCTCCAGACAGCCATGTCAACTGCCCAAACACACATGTTGTAATGTTGCCTGTGTGCCACTGTCAGGCCATCTGACACCATGTTCTGTTCTGGGGCCTATGGAAGGCCAGGATGAGGGACCAAACACCATGAGGAACATTGGAGGAACTGAAAATGTTTCCATGTCCTTCATCTAGATCTGCATGTCATGGTGAAGCAGGATCACATTTGGCACCAATGAATCAGTTACAGAGAGGTGACTGTAATTCAACGTAGAAAAACTTTCTCATCAGGGGCTGCCTTGGAGAGTGAGCTCCCAGACACCAGGGGGTGTAAGTTAAGGCTGAGTGACCATGGCCACCACCAGCTGTTTTATTTATTTATTTTATTTTTTATTTTTTGGTATGTGCCCCTAGCGGGAACCAAACCTGGGACTCTCTGGTCCGCAGGCCAACGCTCCAACCGCTGAGCCAAACAGGCCAGGGCCCACCAGCTGTTTTAGAGGGGGCTCTTTCACAGACCGAGAGACTACACTCGAGGACCCCTCAAGTCCTCTCTAAATTCCATGAGAACAATTAAAAACCCAAAGCCACAATTCACCTCATTGTATATTTACAGTCTCCCACATGTTTAGACCCTAGGAATTACTTGCCTGAAGCAAGGTGGGTGAATGTGCATTTTTGTTTTTGCTATTACCTACCTCCCCCAAACATGTGCCTTTAAAAAATGGTCAAGGGGCCTTGAGCCGGTAAAGGCTAAGAATGTCCACCTCCTGAAATAAGAGCAGCTTCCAATTTAACCCAAACTCCATATACAGGCAGGCATGGAGGGCTAAATTTAGTCCACAGATAGATGAAGGCAGAAAGAGGCCACTGACATCTTGACTTCACAGTAAGCCCTTCCTTTTGGTGGAACTGTTGAAGTAAAGAAAACCTCTTACAGTGTAGTCTCAGCATGGACAGAAACCAGAGGAGGACAAGAGGCCGGCAGTGTGGCACAGTGGAAAGGGAGTAAGGAAGACCTTGAAGCAGGAGTCCGTAGCTCTAGACTGAGCTCTCCTGCCTGTGTTACATGGAGACTCCTGTCCTCTTGGGGCCTCCTCTATGAAAGGAAGGAATGAGGCTACAAGAGTTCTGACAGCTTGCCTAACACTTCATTGAGAGTTAATGAGCCTGGGGAGGGAAGAGATAAACTAAAGAACTTATATGCATATATGCACAACCAATCCACATGGACACTGGGATGGGAAAGGCAGGAGTGGGAAGGAGGGGGTCAATGGGGAAAAAAGAGGGACATCTATAATACTTTCAACAATTAAAAAAAAAAAGTTAATGAGCCTGGACTAGAAAACAGTAAACCTCACCTCTTCTTGCTGGGTGGCCAAGAAAACCCTACCTTTCAGGTCTCAGGCTGTGCTGCCTCCTAAGCCACCAAGTCAGTTGTGTGGACTGTCTGTTTCTTACCAGTGTGCCACGCTAGAGCCCAAAAGGACTACAGAGTGCTTGTCAGTGCTGAGGGTTGGTAACACTAGATAGGGCCACTCCCTAGAGCAGTCTACCACAAGTTACTCACAAGTGCTTTACGTACAAGTGCTTCTAATGCCTTCCCCCTCCCATTCCTGCTCCCTCCCTACTTCAGAGGCAGCTGGGCACAATCTAGAGTGCTCAGAAAACATCTGTGCATAGATTTCCTGGGCCCAGGGCTATTCACAACATCCTGTTCTTTTTTTTCCCATGACACTGAACCAGTCACACCTTCTACAGGTCCTGGAATTGCTTTATGAGTAAGATTTAAGAGTTCTGTAACTTACTTCCGGTTCTGGGCTGCCCTTCTTTCAGCTGAAGAGCCTGAGATGTACTTGAACATCGGAATCCTCTTCATAAGGCTGAAAGGGAACTTCTGGTCAAGCTTCAATGCTACTTGCTCTGAGAGGTCGAGGGAATAGCAGTATGTGAGGCCATCTGAGGTTGGCGTATTAAGTAAAATTGGATGCAGCTAAAGAGAGGAAGGCTGAACACTCCCCAGAGAATACAGGTTCCCACATTTTTTATATAGGGGCATTAGTTCTTTCTCCACCATAAACTCTGACTGGTATTTCAAGCTCAGGGGAAAACAAGAGTTGAGTTTCCATCCCCTATACCTCAGAGGGAACAGAGCCCAGCAAATGGAGAGGGCAGATAGGTGCTAACACTTCACCTTCCCCTATGCCAACCTACCCTATTTCTTGAACCCCTCTAACCCCTGCAATCGGTCATAAGCAAGCACACACCTCTGTCCTTGCAGTGGGATGAGGCAGGAGGCTGTCCTAATACCTTATAGAAGGGACTGATATCTTCTTGTACTTCTGTTCCAAACAGAAGGCACCTTGCCTCAACATGACCAAGTGAGCCTCATGTGGACCTCTTTGGCAGCACTTCCCCCACATTGTCACTACTCCCAGTGATGCAATGACACTCTGGTCATCTGACTGTGTCAACCCACTACTGTCTTGGTAGTCACAAAGATTCAGCATTCATTCATTCATTCTTCTCTCCTTCCCTCCATCCATCCTTTCAACAAATATTTATTGAACATCTAACATATACCAGGAACTAAGGAATAAATAATAATCGCCAGGCAAGGAATAAGTAACTGAGGTAGAACAAGTGGTGATAAGCAAAAGCTGATCTATGGAAGACCCTGCTGGGGACCCTGACCTAGTCTAGAGAGAAGGCTTTCTCTATGGAAGTAAGTGTGCTGAACCCTAAATTGTGAATAGCAATAGCAAGAAGAGTGGTGGTGGTGGAGAGACTTCCGTAATGGAAGCACCAAGATAAAAGTTTTCCTTTAGGCAGTGTTTTTAACTTGAATGTTACTGGCTTTTTTAGCAAGACAATTCTTTGCTGGGCTGGCCTATTTCTCTCATTATTGGACATTTAGTATCCCTGGCCACTAGCCATTAAATAGCAGTAGCACTTAGTCATTGAGATAACCAAATATGCCCCTGTCTATTTCTAAATTCTTTCAGGGAGGACAGTCTATTTCCAAAATTTGATTTCAGGTGATAACCAATGCTATAAGGAAGTCAGGAGTTGTCATGGTTGATGACTTCAGAATGATCTCAAGGAGAATGGCATGTTCCACTTCTGACTCTGATGAAGTAGTAACACTAGACTAGTCCTCCCACCATAAACAACTATAAAACAGGCTATAATATTTTACACACATGTTTTCAGACTTTGGACAACAAACACTACCGAAGAAAAGGGAAACAAATGAAGTGAACCTCAAGATCAAGCTGGCTTTCTGGCTGGAGGCACTTTCCAAACTACAGCATAGAAAGGGGAAACCAAGCATAGTATAGCATTTTTGCTAAAATGGAGAGATAGAATTCAGAGAGGAAAAAGTACCTGGGATTTACTGGTCAGAGAAATGGAGAAGAGGGAGCTGTTCAGAGAAGGGCCTCCAGAAATATGCATAGGGTTCCCTGATCTTTAGCTGAATACTAACGTGCACATATATAGGCTGAAACTCCTCAAGCCAGGCAAAGAACAGCTACTGAGGAAACAACAACTATAAGCTTAACAACTCCTACAGCTCACAGAGGACAGGGACATGATCAAATTTTAACCAGAGTAAAGAGAACTCAATGAACATCCAGGGCATTCAGAAGAGACCTCCAACTATCAGGAAAAAAATCAGCACTTTAAAGGATAAGAACGAAATTCAGCCCTCGATAACATAGCCTTCATAATGCATAGCATAAAATAAAAAATTACAAGACAAGTAAAGCAGCAAGAAAATGAGGTCCATATTCAGGAGGATAATCAGTCAAAAGAAGGAGATCCAGAAATGACAGAAATGATGACATTAACAGACAAGTATTTTTAAACAGCTTTTATAAATATGTAAATATATGTGTTTAATTAAAACCATAAATATAATGAAGGAACAGAGAAATAATCTCAATACAGAAATGAAAACTACAAAAAAGAACCAGGCCTGGCCTGGTGTGGCTCAGTAGACTGAGCATCATCCCATGGACTGAGAGGTCCTGGTTCGATTCCCAGTCAGGGCACATGCCCGGGTTGTGGGCTCAGTCCCCATTAGGGGGTGAGCAGGAGGCAGCCGGTCAATGTTTCTCTCTCACATCGATATTTCTATCTCTCTCTCCTTTCCTCATTCTCTCAAAAAATCAATTAAAAAAAAAAAAAAAAGAACCAAATGGAACCTCTTGAGTTGAAGTATGCAACATGACAAAAAACTAACTGTATGTGTTTAACAGCAGAATAGACACTACAGAAGATCTCTGAACTTGAAAGCAGTGTGATAGAAACTATCCAAACTAAAATGTAAAAAAAAAAAAGCTAAATATAAAAAATAAAAAAATAAATACAGTTTCAAGGACCCAGTGAACAATATATCAAGTATTCTAACATATGTGTAATTGGCACCCTAGGAGAGGAGATAAAAGGATAGAAAAAAATTACTTGACAAAATAATGATAAATATATTTTTAGATGTGATGAAAAACTCTAAACTCACATTTCCAAGATCAATGACTCCAAGCAAGGTAAACACAAAGAAAACAACCCCAAGATACATGATAAATATCTAAAAACTAATGATAAAGAAAAAATTATGAAAGGAGCCAGAAAAAAACAATGAATTATATGGGAAAACAATAAAAAATAATTATTGATTTCTCATCAGAAACAATACAAACCAGAAGTAATGCAATGTCATCTTTAAAAGTGAAAGGAGCCCTACTTGGCTAGGTAGCTCAGTTGGTTAGAGCATCATCCTGATAAGCCAAGGTTGTGGGTTTGATCCCTGGTCAGGGCACATATTAGAAGCAACCAATGAATGCATTAATAAGTGGAACAATAAATCGATGTTTCTCTCTCTAAAATCAATCAATCAATAAATTTTTTAAAAAGTGAAAGGAACCTGGCTGGTTTGGTTCAGCAGTTAGAGCATTGGCCCATGGACCAAAGAGTCACGGGTTTGATTCCGGTCAAGGACATGTACCTTGGTTGCGGTTCATCCCCAGCCCTGGTCAGGGTTGTGTGGGAGGCAACCAGTCGATGTGTCCCTCTCACATCAATGTTTCTCTCTCTCTCCCTCCCTCCCACTCTATCTGAAGATAAAATAGAAAAATATCCTCGGGTGAGGATTTAAAAAAAAAAAGTGAAAGGAGATCAGATAAGGTTAAAATTCTATATTTAGTGAAATAAAGGCATTTTCAGATAACCAAAAGCTGAAAGAATTTGTCACCAGCATATCCATTGTATAAGAAATGTTAAAGCAAGTTCTTCAGGCTAGAGGAAAATACCAGATGGAAACCTGGATCTACACAAAAGAATGATGAGAACTAGAAATGGTAAATATGTGAGTAAATGTTGCTTTTTTAATTAAAAAAAAATAATTGACTGTTTAAAACAAAAGTAATAGCATTAAACCAAAAGTAATAGCAAAGGCCCTGGCCGGTTTGACTTAGTGATGAGAGCGTCGGTCTGTGGACCAAAGCATTGCAGGTTCGATTCCGGTCAAGGGCACATACCTTGGTTGTGGTTCGTCCCTGGCCCTGGTCAGGTCGTGTGGGAGGCAACCAGTCAATATGTCCCTCTCACATCAATGTTTCTCACTTTCTCTCTCTCTCTCACCCTCCTACTCTATCTGAAGATAAATGGAAAAATATCCTCAGGTGAGGATTAAAAAAAAAAAAAGTAATAGCAATGTATTATGAGGTTTCTAACATGTAGAAGTAAAATGTATGACAATAACACAAAGGATAAAAAGGAAAACAAATACAATGCTACAAGATTCTTACATTATACACAAAGTGGTATATGTATTACCTGAAAGAAGTCTGTGATAAACTAAAAATGCTAATTGTAAACTCTAGAGCAACTATTAAAAAATAAAACAAAGAGGTTAATAATCAAACAGAAGATAAAATACTAAAAAAATGTAATTGAAGGCAGAAGAAGGGGGAAAAAAAGAACATTTGGGACAAAGAAAACAAACAGCAAGCTGGAAGACTTAACCCCAACCAAATCAATAATTACACTAGCTCGGCTGGTGTGGCTCAGTGGATTGAGCATCATCCCAGGGACTCAGAGGTCCCGGTTCGATTCCTGGTCAGGGCAAATGCCCGGGTTTTGGGCTTGATCCCCAGTGAGGGGCATGTAGGAGGCAGCCAATTGATGTATCTCTCTCACATTGATGTTTCTATCTCTCTAAAATAAAATAAAAAATCAATAAAAACATATTAAAAAAAAGAAATAATTATACTAAATGTAAATGAGCTATACATGTCATTTAAGAGGCAAAGATTGGTTCTCCAACTATATGCTGTCTACAAGAACCATGCTTTGAGTATAAAGACACATTAAAAATATAAGAATGGAAAAAATATATTATGTAAATCCCAATTTTAAGAAAGCAAAAAGCTGGAATAACTGTATTAGTATCAGACTTTAGGGCAAAGAGGATTAACAGAGATTAAAAGGGTCAATTTCATAATGATAAAGTGGGAACTCATTAAGATGACATAAGAATCCTAAATGTGTTGCCCAGCTGGTGCGGCTCAGTGGACTGAGCGTCATCCCATGGACTTAGAGGTCCTGGTTCAATTTCCGGTCAGGGCACGTGACCAGTTTGCAGGCTCTATCCCCAGTAGGGGATGTGCAGGAGGCAGCTGACCAATGTTTCTCTCTGATATTGATGTTTCTATCTTTCCCTTCCTCTTTCTCTAAAAAAATCAATAAAAACATTTTTTAAAAAGAAAGAAAAAAGAATCCTAAATGTATATGCATTAAATAAGAGTTTCAAAATACTTTAAGCAAAAACTGACGAGAACTGAAAGGAAAAAATACAAAAATCCACAATTTTACTTGGAGATTTCAATAGTCCTCTCAGTAACTGAGAGAAAAAGTATAAGGATATAGAAGGCTTGAATGACATCACCTTCACCTAACTGACATATATTGGACACTATCCCCACCAACTGCAGAATGTGCATTCTTTTCACATACACATAGAACATTCACCAAGATGTACCAAATGCTGAGTCAGAACCAACTTAAAAGGACTATAATATTACAAAGGATGTTCTCTGACCTCGTGAAATAAAACTAGAAATCAGTAACAAAAAGAAATCTGGAAAATCACCAAATATTTATAAATTAACTCATCAATAACCCCTGGGTCAAAGAAGAAATCCCAAGGAAAATTAGAAAATACTTTTATCAAAATTTGTGGAATGCAGCCAAAGTAGAGCTTATAGGGGAGTATTTAGGTTTAAATTTCCATATTAGGAAAAAGGTTTAAAAGCAATAAAATTAGCCCTGGCCGGTTTGGCTGAGCGGTTGGAGTATCAGCCTGCGGACCAGAGAGTCCTGGGTTCGGTTCCCGCTAAGGGCACATACCTCGGTTACAGTTTGTCTTCACCCGAGTTGGGGTCGTGTGGGTGGCAACCAGTCGATGTGTCTCTCTCACATCGATGTTTCCCTCTCTTTCTCTCTTCCCCCCTCTCTCCCTCCCGCTCTATCTGAAAAAAAAAATAAATAAAATAAAATAAAATAAAAGCAATAAAATTAAATTAAAATGTAAAAAAATAGCTATGTTATCAATGTATATTTATTTATACACTACCTACCCTAATAGCTAATTTAACCACAAATTAAAAGAGATTTTAGGAATGCACCTGTCTAACCCCAACACTACCAATTTGATGTTTAAAAAAGTAACTCACTTTGTATTTTATATTCCCCACCCTAATTGCCAGAATATTTATACAAGGGATGTAAGGCTTTTATCCTAAGTTTTTAACCATCTGTATGGTAAAGGCCTATCAAAAAAAAAAAAGTCTTTTTTTTTTTTTTAATGAGAAAAAGACTAAACCAAACAAAAACTAAGACAAACAAACTTGTTTCCTATTCTTGTCATGGAACATCTGTAGCTCATGGGTATTTCAGATTCTTCCAATGAAAACTCTTAACATAATAAGTCAAATGTATTTTACTAACTGTAGTACTGGCATGAAAAGATAGCCATGTTAATATTTTCCAGATGAGGAAATTCTAGCCTAGAAGAGGGAAGCAATCAACCCACCAAAGGCCATGTGGTTTTCAAAGCTGAAAGCTAGAACCCAGATTACCTATATCTGAGCCCATAGCTCTACCTACATGACCTCTCCAGACCCTCCAACTTGGTTCACCTTTTGGGATGTCATCATTCCATAATTCCCTTCAAGGAAGGATACATGCTAGCCCAATTCCAAGTCCACAGACATTACTGAGAAAAGAAGTCTGGGGAATGAGCCAGGAGGCACACAGCAGGAGCCACGGCACCAGCATTGAGGGTACAACCATGCCAAATACCAGGGCCCTCCTCATCCGAGAGCGGACAGCGTTGACTCCCAGCATGGCAAAAGCTACTGGGGTGAAACCTCTGGCATCCTCCACCTCCCCCAGCTTCGACAGCGATGACACGGCCTCAAATGACAGGAAGATGATAGCGGAGAAGAGGGCGAAGATCACGGTGAAGAAGCAGTGGCGGACGGTGCCAACGGTTCTCTCAAAATTGCCAGCAAAGCGCCAGATGATGATAGCACCGCAGAGCAGGGAGACTGGATTCTCATAGACAAAGATGTAGGTCACCAGCCTGTAAACTGCAGAGGGAGCTGGGTTAGAGGGCTGACAGTGGGTTGTTCCAAGGTGGGAAAGATAGGTTACAACCCACCTAGAAAAGGGGGAGTAGTTCCCATAATAGAACACTGAGAACCAGTGAAAATCAGCCAGGAGCCAAGATAAGCAGTGGGAAGCAACAATGATCACAACCCAAGACTCAAAGTAGAGGCATGAATGTCTAAATCCCTGCTCTTTCCCACACCTGGAGTAAGTCTTATCACTGACTGATTTCCATGTGGAAAAATAACACTTTTTAGCATGAGATGGTCTTCAAATTTGTAATTTGTGCTTTATGGTCTTCAAATTTGTAATTTGTGCTTTATGCCCCCTTTGTAGGTTTTAATACTGACCTATCTCACCAGGCAGTTTGAGGGTTAATTAATTGTAACAGCTTCAAGGTGGATTGAGTGGGTGTCCCTTAACACTCTGTGTGCCAGTCTCCTCGGCTGTAATCCTGACCTCTCCTTCCATAGTGGCTGTTCAGAGGAAGAAAAAAGGGACCATGAATTATTTTGCACCTATAAATATTATCACTATAATCTAGATATAAAAGATATAAAAATTATCACTAATAATATAGATATAAAACTCAGAAGTCTTCCTTCAAAGAGTTTACCCAATCCTACAAGGTAGAGTGACACTTTATGTGCAATAAGACAGCAAAGAATTTCACTTTTATTTTTCTAAAAGCAGTCATCTCTTATGTACTTTTATGTCTTCATAGGCCAAAGCATTAAACTGAAGGAGGGGGACTGGTGAAGTGGTAGTAATATTGGACTTGGGAGCCTAAAGGCTTGGAGTGGAATCTTGGCTCCATTATGTACAGGCTGGCTGAACTTAGTAAAGTCACTGGCTGAGCTTAGTTAAGTCACAGGGCTTCTTGGCTTGGTTCCTCATTGTGAAGTAACAGATTATATTTGAGGCCTTCAAAGGTCTTTTATGTGTCTAATACTCATAAGCCCATGAACCCCACACTCAGAGAAGCTGTAAATTAAGGAAAAAAGAGGAGTTCCGTTTAGGCTGACATTTTGCATCTGTCTATGACATGCTCTTTGCCTCGGTGGGGGAAAGTTTTAGATTTGAGCAGGGAGGCAGGCTACGATCCTTGGTCAGGCCATCTCTGTTAGGCTTCATTATCTGAAGAGTATGTCACCGCGTGTTGAATACTTGCAAAACTAAAATTCCAAGTATAAATGTGAAGATTCTAGAAGCAACTCTATATGATTTGGGTATTATATACCCCAAAGCTTCAGTTCCAAAACATCACATGATAAAAAGAAAAATCTGGGTTCTGTTTCAACTGTATGATTTAATAGCTCTGTGATTCTCTGCATTAAGCCTCAGTCTCATCTAAATAATGAGCAATAATAAAGCCTACATCATGGGATCATTGAGAGGATTAAAAGTTTAATGCATGTGAGTGTGCTTTGCAAAACAGCAAGAGTAATATACATTTCCCATTTCCTCCCCAGAAAATAAGGGAATTTTACGAGCAGATGTTTATACTTAATTGGTCTCCAAATTTCTCTCCCCCAAAGAAAACAAACATCTCTCCCAAAGGCACAAGATGCCCCTCTCTGAGTCAGGATTAAGAAGAAATCCTAAACCTCAAGAGGCCAGGACACTTACAGGAGTAGCCACAGATAAAGCTCTGTCTTGAGAAGGCGAGAGAGAAACAATTTCAGTGGAAGTTAGGCACTAAAGCAGACTTAAGTGTGCATATGACAAGAGAAGGGGAGAGGAAAAATCCTTCTCCTTGAAAAGCGAGCATGGGTCAATGAAAACTGTTCCCTAGCAAATGTACGTGGGGGCCTTCATCAGTCCGGGGGAGACAGGGAACAAATTAGGGTAGCGAAAGATTACAGTGACGACGAAGATGGGGCTCTGGAAAGACAAAGATGTGGAATATGGGGCTGGTTCTTCGGATGGAGAGAATGATGATACAGACGGAGTAGCTGAGGTAAGGCCTGATGGCGCGGGTGCCCAGAGGCCGAAGCCCAGGGCCTGGCGAGGTCGGAGAGAAAGGGCTGACACCAGGGGCCCGGCCCCGCCCCGCTCCGCTCCGCCCCGCCCCGCTCACCTTGCCAGTTGCGCAGGCAATCGGATCGCAGCGAGAGGCCGGAGGGCGGCAGGGGCGGCTGCAGAAGGAACAGTCGGGGCCCGGACACCAGGAGCGAGAGCAGCGCCGTGAAGAAGGTGGCGGATGGCACCTCGGGACACAAGGACCAGCTCCGACATCCAGGTCCCGAGACCGCCATGGCCGCCACAGCTCCCGCGCCTGCTGGGCGCCGACTATTCGACGGCTCCTTCCGCCTCTGCGGCTATCTCCCCTGGCAACAGCGGCGGAGGCGACCGGAAGCCCCGCCTCCCCAGACCCCGCCCTCACCCAGCTGCCCAATCAGGGCTCGTGTTCTGCCGGGCGCCCGGCTCTGCGAACCCCCCCTCCCCCCACACACACGCACACGCCATCCCGTCCCCAGCCTCCTTATCTGTGTTTATCCCCATTATACGGATGAGGAAACAAGTCCGGGGTTCCAGGGTGATTCAGTTAAATGGCAAAGATCTGAGGTCCCAGGGTAATTCAGTTAAATGGCAAAGACAGAATTAGAACTGAGGTCCTCCCACTGCTAAGGAACAGGTAGGGGCCCAGGACGCCTATGCTATGTGTACAGGTGAGCCAGCCTTCGGTGGTTGGGTTGCAGAGGCAGGAGCGTGGGGCTACAGAGGGATTTTATGAAGGCACTGAAGTGTTAGGAATGTAATATAACACCTTAATAATCAAGATTTATTTCAGCACTTCAAGTTAGAAAAGCGCTAACCAGAGAACAGCTGTTTAAGGTTTGGAATATTGTTTCCTCGATTACAGATGCTCCAAAAGTTGAGGCAACTTGTTCAAGGTCCCAAGTGGGAAGTGGGAAGGACTGGGGTTTGAATTGGGTTTGCTAGGCTCCAATTTTCTGCCCTTTTCACTATAGAATTTCCCTCTAATATTCTGCTTCCCTGTATGTAAATTTGACTTGAGGCCACACAGACTATTGAAAAATAAGTGCTTTGCAGTTTGCTGAATATTCAGATCCATTTTCAGGCCCTACTCTGCCCACTCTCTGTAGCTCTGGCAATGTCTGTATTCCCCTGAACCTCAGGAAGTGAACCTGAGATTCTTCTTTTATGTTTAGTACAAAAATAAAACCATATAATTTTCCAGACATAAATATGAAACAATGGGCCTGGCTGGTGTGGCTCAGTGGTTGAGCATCAACCCATGCACCAAGAGGTTGCCGGTTCGATTCCTGGTCAGGGCACATGCCCAGGTTGTGGGCCCAATCCCCAGTGGGGTGCATGCAGGAGGCGGCCAATCAGTGTTCTCTCTCATCGATGTTTCTGTATCTCTCCCTCTCCCTTCCTCTCTCTCTCAAATCAATATAGGAAAAAAAAACAGAGCCTCCTTCAGCAGGCAGGCACGGGGATGGGACACCACGGGACATGAGCTCATTTTTATCCTATCTGCTTTGCCCTTGGTCCACAAAGAGATACACAAATGTGCTACCCAGAGATGCCTCTGTTTACAGTTCCGCTGGGCATCCTCCTCCTACTTGGAGAGTGCCTGGTTCTCCATGTGACAGATTTTGAGGCTGGGGAACAGGTGACTTCTCAGGGAGCACACACACCAGTATGGACATTTCTAGCTCAAATCCGTGAGCAAAAGCTGTCATCTCTACCTGCAACCTATTCCTCACCCAGCAGCCTGGGTGATTTATTGAAAAGTAAATTAGAAGTTGCCCTTGTTACCATTCATAATAGAACATCCCAAATGTTCTATTCTTGCTCTGGCCGGTTTGGCTCAGCAGTTAGAGCGTCAGCCCACGGACTGATGAGTCACGGGTTCGATTCCGGTCAAGGGCATGTACCTTGGTTGTGATTCGTCTTCGGCCCTGGTTGGGGTCGTGTGGGAGGCAGCCACTCGATGTGTCCCTTTCACATTGATGTTTCTCTCTCTCTCTCTCTCCTTCCATCCCACTCTATCTAAACAAAGATGGAAAAAAAGTCCTCGGGTGAGGATAAAAAAAAAAAAAAGAAGGTAAATATCCAAATGTTTTATTCCCTGCTAACCTTCCTCAGCTCATCTTCTACCACTCTACACGCCCTGTGGGAGATAGAATAATGACCCCCAAATATGTCCTAATCCCCAGAACCTCTGTGTAGCAAAAGGGACTTTGCAGATGTGATTTAGAAATCTTGAATGGGAAGATTATCCTGGATTATCTGAGTGGGCCCAATAGAATGGTGAGGGTCATTTAAGGAGACAGGAAGGTCAGAGGGAGAAAAGGTGATGTGACAGAAGCAGAAGTTGGAGCTATGTGCTTTGTTTTTTTGTTTTTTTTTTAATCCTCACCCGAGGATAATTTTCTATTTATCTTCAGATAGAGTGGGAGAGAGAGAGAGGGAGAGAAAGGGAGAAAGAGAGAAACATCGACGTGAGAGGGACACATCAACTGGTTGCTTCCCGCACGACCCCAACCAGGGCTGGGGACGAACCTCAACCGAGGTACATGCCCTTGGCTGGAATCGAACCCGAGACTCATTGGTCAGTGGGCCAATGCTCTACCGCTGAGCCAAACCAGCCAGGGCAGAGCTATGTGCTTTGAAGATGGAGGCAGGGGCTACCAGCCAAAGAACGAAGCAACCTTGAGAAACTGGAAAAGACAAGGAAACTGATTTCCCCCTAGAGTCTCCAGAAGGAACAGCTCTGTTGATACCTTGATTTTAGCCTTGTAAAACTCATTTTGGACTTCTGACCCCCAGAACTGAAAGATTATAAAGTTGTTAATTTTTTCCAAATTTTTAAAATTGCAGTAAAATACATATAACAGTTACCATCTTAACCATTTTAAGTGTAGAGTTAAGTGGTATTAAATACATTAATAATGTTGTACAACCAGCACCACCACCCATCTCCATAACTCTTTCTATCTTGTAAAACTGAGACTCTATGCCCATTAAATAACAACTCTCCATTCTACACTCCCCCAACTCCTGACAACTGCCATTCTACTTTTTGTCTATAGAGATTTTGACTACTCTAGGTAACTCATATAAGTGGAATCAGGCAACATTTGTCTTTTTGTGACTGGCTTATTTCACTTAGTACAATGTCCTCAAGGCTCATCTATGTTGTAGCATGTGTCAGAATTTCCTTCCTTTTAAGGCTGTATAATTTTCCATTCATCTGTCAATGGACACTCGGGTTGCTTCCACTCGTTAGCTATTGTGTATAAGGCTGCTAAGAACATAGGTGTACAAATATCCCTTTCAGACTTAGTTTTCAATTCTTTTGGATGTATACCCAAAAGTGAAATTGCTGGATCATATGATACTTCTATTTTTAATATTTTGAGGAACCTCCCTACTGTTTTCTACAGCAGCTGCACCATTTTACATTCCCACCAACAGTGCACAATTCCAATTTCTCTACATCCTCATCAACACTTGTTATTTCCTGCTTTGTTTTTTCATAGTAGCCATCCTAATGGGTGTGAAGTGGTCATTTGTGATGTTTTAAGCCACTAAGTTTATAGTAATTTGTTACAGCAGCTGTAGGAAGTGAATATAGTCCTTCACTCACTATACTGGTGTCCTTTCTGTTTTCAAACAAGCCAAAATCTGTCTCGCCTCAGGGCCTTTGAATGTGCTTTTCCCTCTATTGAATGTTCTTTTCCTGGATCTTAGTGTGGTGGCCTCCTTCTTAGCCAGTTCAGATGCTGCTTCCTCAGAAGGGCCTTCCCAGATCACCCTCCCGTATCATTTCTTTTTTCAGTGCAACTTGCCACAGTATCAAGTTATCTCACCTACTGGGCCTCTACTTATCTGATTGTCTGTCACTACTACTAGACTGTTTCCCAAGGGCAGTGACCTGCTATATCCTCCAGCACCTAGAATAGAACCTGGCACATAGACGGTGCTCAGAAATATTTGTTAGTCTCTCTTCTACACAGCTGGTGTCTGTGGTGTGCGGAAGAAAAGGCTGCAGTGGGTCAGAAGGCTCCAGGAGGTGATAAATGCTAAATATCTCACTTTGCACCACTGTGACAGCTCTGGGACCAGTGCCAACCACCCACCTTGGCCAGCCAGGGTGTTCCTGTATTTATATCCCCAACCCCCCCACCTACACCCCAGGATGCGTCTGCAGTAGGAATGGAGTGACTGCAGTGCTCTGGAAGGGCTGCGGGTAGGGTGAGGACCGGACTCACTCACCCGCACGGGTTGGGAACAACCAGGGGCGCAGGACATTAGGTCCCTCGAACCCCCCCCCCCAAGTGGTCCCAGCTTCTCGGGCAGGAGCCCACCGAGCAGCGTGGCTCCTTGTTGGCCTGCTCTTCCCTCTCTTTCCTCCTGTCCCGTGAGGATAGCAGCGGTGCAGAATGGCTTTGGTTATCAGTTCCCTTCTCAAGCTTCTTTTAGCGGCTCTTGAGCCTCGAAGCCACGTACTTACTGCCCTCTGGTGGACATATCGGTGCAGGGTTCCTTGAGTCTGGTGGAGAAATGGTCCCCTCTCAAGGCAAAATACTGCCCTCTCTTGGTTGTCTTGGGGAGCGGCTCGCAGTTACAGGGATGGCTTTAATCTGGGGATAGCAGAGCCACCCGCTTATGTCCAAAATCCTGATGGCAAACCTTCAAGGTAATGTTACTGCAGCCTTATGTGGCATTCTTTTGCCACGCCATCTCTTCCCAGTTCTCTTTTCCCACATTCACAGGATCGGGTACAGAGCAGTATGCCTAAGCGCGCGCGCACACACACACACACACACACACACACACACAAGAGAAGGAATGCCACCTGTTCTGGCTGGCATCTGGTTTCTACAATGATCCTCTTGGGTTATTCAAAAATTATCCCCAGCCGTGGCCAGGTAGCTCAGTTGGTTGGAGAGTTGTCCCGATGCACCAAGGTTGTGGGTTCAATCTCCAGTCAGAGCACATACAAGAAACAATCAATGAATGCGTGTAAGTGGAACAACAAGTTAATCTCTCTCTCTCTCTCTAAAATCAATGAAAAAAAACACAAAAATTATCTCCAATGTTAGTAAAATGGTTGTGTGTTTACAGTCTACTATGATGTAGCTACACACAATATTATGCTGCAATTTAAAATTATATTTATCAACTCAAGAGAAGCAAAAACATATGCCCACACAAAAATACACGCCCACATAAAAACATATGCCCATACAAAAACATATGCCCAGGGTGTTCATAGCAGCATTATTTATAATAGCACAGAAGTGGAAATAACCCAGATGTCCACCAGCTTGTGATTGGATAGACAAAAAGTGGTGTATACATAGGGTGAAATATTCAGCCATAAACAAGAATGAAGTACTGAAACATGCTATAACATGGATGAACTTGAAAACATGCTAAGTGAAACAAGTCTGAAAGGAGCACATATTGTATGATTCCATTTATATGAAATGTCCAGAGAAGGCAAATCCATAGAGACAGAAATATATTAGTGATTGCCAAGGGCTGGGAATGAGTGCAAACAGGTATGATGTCTCTTTATTGGGGTGATAAAAATGTTTTACCATTGTGGTGAGGGTTGATAACTCTTTGAATGTACTGAAAACTACATAACTGTACACTTAAAATAGTGTATTTTATGGTATGAGAATTATATCTCAATAAAAATATGCAAAGAAATATAAATTTTAAAAAACTAAAAATCTGGTAGAAATGTGTACCCAAAAGAATAAATTTTACTTTGCATTAGTTTAAAAATAAATTTTAGCCCTGGCTGGTGAAGCTCAGTTGGTTGACCATTGTCCCATGCACCGAGAGGTCCCTGGTTTCATTCCCGGTCAGTGCGCATGCTCCAGTTGCAGGCTTAATCCCCAGTAGGGGGCATGTAGGAGGCAGCCCATTGATGTTTCTCTCTCTCCCTCTCCCTCCTCTCTCTCTCAAATCAATAAAAACATATTTTAAAAAAATAAAATTTAAATATGAAGAAATTTCAAGTATCTTGAAGGTGACCCTATATCTGAATCAAATTTGTACTTCCAAGAAAGTCTAGTACATTGCCTTATGCTTAGCAGTTGTGTATTAAAGTCAATGATAATTAAATTGAAATTATTTTCCTTGGGCAAGCATTAGCACCTTTAGGGCAGTTACTCTTCCATTCCCATGGCTCAGTGCTGACAAGAGGTTCCTATTCCTCAGTGATTGATTAGCCTTCAGTTACAGTGAGTGCACATTGTCCTGGAAAGTCACTTTCTGAGGTGTTGCAAGCTGCTGCCAACCTAGGTCATTGTGCCCTCTACCTTCCAGAAAAGACAAAAACAAAAACCCTCGATCTGACTGGACAGACTGCCTTCCACCCACAACTTCTTTTCTGTACATTCTGACCCGACTTCCTCTGCCTCCTTCCCGGTTTGTACATGTGTATACAAACACACACACAATGGATTATGACATGAACAAGAAATAACCTTTTGTTGGGTCAAGCCTCTGAGATTAGCAGGTGTATCTTTCTCATCAAGGCCTTGGAGCAAACAGAGAGCATGCCCACTCAAAATGGGGCTCTTGAGGGGAATTTAATAAAGGGACTATTTATAAAGGTGTGTGAGGTAGGGATGGTGTAGTCCCCAGGGCTGGGGATGGCTGAAGCCATTACACCTCCTAGGCCAGAAGGGGAAAGAGGAGGGCATTGTTCCTGGGCCTGATCAGAGTATCTGTACCAGTAGAGGGATGAGCCAGCTTGCTGCTACCCACCATTTGTCAACCTACCCTGAAGCCAGAGAGCTGGGGAGCCTCCTGACATGATGCATAAAGGTCAGCCTCCTCTAAGAGAAGAATGTAGAAGGGTGGAGAGTGTGTCTGGAGGATGTAAAATATCCTATCCACCCTATTAAAGCTGGCTGCTATTACCCTAAATTATACCACAACCAAGAGTCAAACCTCCTTTACAGGAATTTATTCTCTACACTTTGTGATTGGGGTGGGGCAGGGGCAATGAGGAGGGGCTGAGAGGGGTGGGATGTATCAGCTTTTCAATCAAAATACCTGAATTTAAAGGGATAATAAGATTTGCTTCCCAAATCTGAACACCAAACAAGTTAATATGTGTGGAAATTTTAGAAAGTACTATACTATACAAAAATAACTTACTGTAATACACCCCACTAGGTAGGTACCCTCCACAGGATCCCAAGCTGACCCAGGCTCTCCATTCCTGAAGATTTACATCTGCCCCCACTCAATGTATTAATTTACAAATATTGAATTTTCCACTCTGATTTCTATTTTTTTCAAATCTTACCCTGAACCTCTGACACCAGTGTCTTTATTATCACCAGAACCTTTCTCTTAAACACACACACACACACACACACACACACACACACACACACACACCTTTCTATTACAGAACATTTTAAACATATATACAAGTCAAGAGAAGAGAATAGTGAAACCCAAGTACTCATCACAAGCTTTAATAATTATTAATGCCTGGCCAATCTTGTTTCCTTTACACCCCACCCACCTCTTCTCTCCCACATTATTATTTTCTTTTTTTTTTAATTTGAGGTAAAAGTCACATAACGTAAAAGTAACCATTTCAAAGTGTAAAATTCAGTGACATTTAGTACATTCACACTGTTGTACAACCACCACCTCTGTCTAATTTCAAAACATTTTCTTCTCACCAAAGTAAAACCATACACATATGAAGCCGTCACTCCTGCCCCCAGCCTCTGGCAACCACGAATCTGCTTTCTGTCTCTATGGATTTAGTTTTCTGGATATTTCATACAATATGTGACAGTTTGTGTCTGGCTTCTTTCACTGAGCATAATGTTTTCAAGTTTCATCCATGTTTTAGCATATATCATTGCTTCATTCCTTTTTATTCCTTTTATGAATAATAGTTCATTTTGCATATATATATCACTATTTGTTTATATGTTCCTCCCTTGATGGACATTTGAATTGTTTCCACATTTTGGCTATTCTGAATAATGCTGCTGTGAACAGTCTTGCAGAAGTATCAGTTTGAGTGCCTGCTCTCAAGTCTTTGGGGTATATTCCTAGAAGAATTGCTGGGTGTTTTAAAGGTATCCAGAATTTGTTTTAATTGGGTATGGTAAGACATGCAGACATGGAAATCACTGTCATGAAGGAAGAAGTTTATACTCATATATCCCTAGAAACAGGAGGCACAGCATGTCACACAGGGCCATACGAGGAAGCACCAGAGTTGGCCAGGAGGCAGAGGGAGCTGGGGAAAATGTGGGCAAGAGCCTTTATTATGCTTTCTGTGGGAAGGGACAGGCAAGGCAGTGTAAGCAGGGTTAGAATTGGCTAGGTTGAATAATTTCAGAAGGCTCTGAGTGATAAGGTCTGGCCCTAATCGGGTGGAACCTGGCCATGGGATGATTAGGGCAGGGGGACTGTGGCCTGGAGTGGAGAGCCCATAAAGGAGGTGGTTGGGGGTGCGGACTCTGAATTGGCTGGATTACACGTGAAAGGCCCACTCACAGGCCAGTGAGTTGTTGTCTCTAGGAATTAGCTAACCCTGGAAGGGGCAGTCTCTCGAGTGTCAGCAAGGCCCCAGATGTTGAAGCATCAAAATACAAAACATAAAAAGACATGCTTAACACAGTGGACCATATGTTTAATGTTTTGAGGAACTGCCAAACTTTTCTATAGCAGCTGCACCACTTGCCCTTTCGATGCTCCTTTCAGTGATGTCCTTGGCCACCAGACTTTGTGGATCAGCAGAATCTGATCCTTCCTTGGCTTCCAAGCAGGGGCCATTTTACAAGGGGAAGAATGGAACCTAGTCACAGGCGAGACAGGAAAACTGGGTGGTTAGGGCGTCCTGTCCCCTTCTGCCCTGGGATTTCTTGCCTTCTTAGAGCTTGACCTCTTCAGCTGTGGTCCATCAGAAGGACCCTTGTCCACATACTCAGAGGCATTCCCTCCTCCTGCACCCACCTGCTCTCAGGGAGCCTCAGGTTAGTAAGTATTTTCCAACCTCCATCTCAACACCACTCTTTCCCCTCCTTGAATCTCCCAGAACTTAAGAACCAAGAGCCCCCCATGTTTTTATCCTGGGCCCCACCCAGTGGTATGCCAAAACTCACTCACATTGACCTGGGGGAACATCTCTCCCCATATCCATTTTCAGTGACATCAGGTTGAAAGCTTGAAATCAGCCTTGTTAGGAGTATTTACAACACAGGAATTAGCAAACCCTACAAATCAGAGCTTTCCCGGCAGAGCCAGTTGTTAAACATTTACCAGCACATCACTGGCCCCATCTTTTTTTTTTTTTAATTCCTCATTTGAGGATATTTTTCTATTTATCATTAGACAGAGTGGGAGGGAGAGAGAAGGAGAGAGAGAAAGAAACATTGATGTGATAGAGCCACATCGACTGGCTGCCTCTGGCACGACCCGACCAGGGCCGGGGACTAACCACAACCAAGGTACGTGCCCTTGACTAGAATCGAACCCCGCGACTCGTTGGTCCTTGGGTTGAAGCTCTAACCGCTGAACCAAACCGAACTGGCCCCATCTTATCTGTCTGTCAACCAAGACCGGCCAAGGTGTTTGCTGATAACTGGTGATCAATATCAGTTGCTTTCATGTGGAGTTCCTGAGACCTGCTCCCCAGCAGGTCAGCCTGACCCCATGGGGAAGAGCCAGCCAGGTGGTGGCAGATGTAAATCAGGTCAGCATGCCCTGAATTGGCAAGGACAAGGGGATATGGGCAGAGCATGGGTAGTTTCTGCTACAGACACACAAACACACACACACACACACACACACACACACTCTCTCTCTCTCTCTCACTCACTCCTGGTTTAATTTAATATTTGTGGGTTTATTTCAATGTGCAATGGAAAAATACAGCCAGTACACTAAAGCTGTGATTTTATGGATATTTTTGGACAAACTCAGTTTTTTAAAAAACCATTAAGTGTATAATAAATTGGGTGGTGAGCAGAAATTATAAAAATTATAGAGATGATAAGGGAATAAAGTTTGGTTGTTGGTGATGGGGTACTAGTGAAGACTTTTAGGCAGGGGAGTGACCAGGACTGATTCGCACTGCAGGAAGAACTTTCTTGTATTTGTGTGCAGAAAGATTGGAAGGAGGCAAGTTGGGAGGCAGTACAATGGGGTTGAGAAGGAACAGACAGATCCAGGTGATGTTAATTAGGCAGAATCAACAAAGGTA
Organism: Tadarida brasiliensis; assembly: GCA_030848825.1. NCBI lineage: Eukaryota > Metazoa > Chordata > Mammalia > Chiroptera > Molossidae > Tadarida > Tadarida brasiliensis. The sequence continues at coordinate 103,958,397 of CM061258.1, read as the reverse complement.
GAGATGTTATTAGATATGGGGAGGGGGTCAATGGTGCCTTTTTTGGACAGTAAGGAACAATATACTAGTTGCATTTAAGGTGCTCAACCCCCAACCTTACCTCATCTCATCATTTTCTGGAACCCAGCCACATTCTGCTGCTCTTCAGGCTTCCCCCCGCTCATGTTCTTCCCGATGGCCTGGAATGCTCTGCTTGTCCTCCTCTGATGCTTCCCTGATCTCCCACACAAAGCCACTTCTTCCTTTGCTCTCCTAGAGCCCTTTGCACCTGCCAGGTGCCTGGCACTAGAAATGACTCCTCCTTGTTAACATTTATTTCAGGCCAGATACTGTGCCAGGAACTTCATGTACAGCGGTTCACTTTTTCCATATAACAGCACTGGGAAGCAGAGGGTTTCATCCCCACTTCACAGATGACAAAACTGAGGCTGATACAGTCAGGATCTGAACCCAGGCCTAATTGCCTCTAAAGCCCATGATCTTAATCACTCTGATCCCTATGCCTTATTGTAGTATATTGTAATTATTTGTTTATGTGTTTGTCTTTCCAGTGGACTCTGAGCCCTAATGGCCTTGAGTCTGAAATGGGTGTTTCCCTGGATCCCAGAATCCCAGGGCTGGATAGGACCTTCTCATTCAAAGCTTGAATTTCCTACTCGAAGCTCTGCCAAGAGATGCTTGCATGACCCTCTTGATGGGGATCTCACTGTCATCCAAGGTGGTCAGATCTATTTCTGGATGGATGGCTTCATCTACCACAAATGTCTTCTTCCTTTGAGATTTACCTCCCCCCCCCCTTATTGATTTTAGAGAGAGAGGAAGGGAGAGGGAGAGAGAGATGGAAATATTGATTGGCCACCTCCTGCATGCCTCCCACTGGGGATCAGGCCCACACCCTGGGCATGTGTCCTGACTGGGAATCGAACTGGTGACCTCTTGGTGCATGCTCAACCACTGAGCCACACCAGCCGGACTGAGCTTTACCTGTCGACCTCTGTTTCTGTTCCTGTTGGGCCTCCCTGGCTCTCTTCGGGACCCCACTCCTTCCAGGACCAAGCTTAGGGGATGTGGCAAAGTTCATCTTGATAATAGACTGATTGTGCTCTCCCAATGAAAACAGCCCCCACCCCTGCATCTGCACCTGTCAAGGTCTGCCAGTTGCCATGAAGCAAACTTTTCAAAAATATTTATGAACCGTGGGCTCCTAAATTTCCAAGCCAAACAAAGGTAAGGTGTGGGAGGCTCCCTTCTCTGCCTGGGAGGCCCCTCCCACTCTCCCTGCCACCCCAGAGCTGATAAATGAGGGGAAACATTTCTACACTTGGTGTTGAGGCTGTCACTTTTTATCTCCAGGTAAGTGGTTTCCAGAACCATCTCCTGTTTTTAGACCCCTGGGACTGTGTGTTGTGTGTGTTTGATAGCAAAGAGGGAGAGTACCATGGGAGTAGAGACACCTTCAGCCTGCTCTCCTGAATCCTCTGAGCTCCCTCCTCCAGTGCCCATCCATCTATATGGTGCCCTCTTGCCATCTCCCCTACTTTAAACCTCAGATAACTCTGTCTTCAGCTACCTTTAGTTAGGAGGCTGGGGCAGGTATCCAGGAGGGAGCTGATGGAGCCTGAGCAAAGGTGGTGGCAGTGAGGGTTCAACAGGAAGGGATGGATTTGAGAACTATTGAGGAAAGCCCTAAATATGCTAGAATTGACACCGCCCAACAGAGTAAGCTTGCCTGGTGTCATGGTAAGGGCACAAGTTCTTTACCAGGAAGATGTGGGACCAGCTTTGTGGCATCATGGCTTTGAGGTCTTGAGCAAGTCATTTAATAATGTCTCTAAGCCCCAGTTTCCTCACCTGTGAAATGAGGATAGTAAGAGGATCAGATAAGAGTTCGGAGGGGCCAAGTGGGGATTTAAGGGAATAGCTGGAGGTCTGGTCTGGTGGGGGGCCTGGGCCCTGTCCAGTTTGGCTCAGCAGTTAGCGCATCAGCCTGTGGACCAGAGAGGCTCCGGTTCGGTTCCCGCTAAGGGCACGTACCTCGGTTGCAGTTTGTTCCCGGCCCCGGTTGGGGTTGTGTGGGTGGCAACCACTCGGTGTGTCTCTCTCACATCGATGCTTCTCTCTCTCTCTTCCTCCCTCTCTCCCTCCCGCTCTATCTGAAGATAAATGCAAAAATGTCCTTGGGTGAGGATAAAAAAAAAAAAAGGTGGGCCTGGAATGGAGTCTCTCACTGAGGATCAATAACCACCACCATTCTGGGAGGTGGTCTTTCACACCCCCACCCCCATTTTATAGCAGGTGGGCTGGGTTTCAGAGAAGTTAAACACCTGGTCTAGTGCCACCAAGAGAATAAGTAGAGACAGGGCTCAAACACAGGACAGTTTGCCTGTAGGGCTGGGTCCTTCCCATGGTGCTATACTGTCAGTGAGGGACACAGTTCAACCCAAAACACACTGATTGATTGATCGATCGATTGATTCTTATTTTATTCAATCCATCACTACACTATTACTGGTCAAACTATCCCAGATTTGACCACTATCCTGCAAGTTGGCCTCTGTGTCCTTTGGATATATTTTCATGATTCTTTGAGCACTCTCTTACTTTCTGGCACAAAAGACATTCTAGGCTCAGCTCTACTTTCTCAGCCCCAGGAATAGAATCAGCCATTTCTCCAAGGAGAAAAGTTTTTGCTAAGTACGCGGATTGCTAATCATATGTCATTATTTCTAAATGATGATGATGATGGTATATATATGTGTGTGTGTGTGTGTGTGTGTGTGTGTGTGTGTGTGTGTGTGTATAAATATAATCTGCTTCCAATCCTAAATTCATTCTCTCCTTCTTCTTTTGCATATTTTCAACCTTCTCCAAGAGCGAAAAACCTGGTTCCTATTGTCCTCATTTGCAAAGGCCTTGTAAGCAACCTCTTATTTTAAGCTGTTATCAGTCACTTATGTGTAGAGTGAATGCCTTTTATTGTCTTTCTATAGAGTAGTAGGTTTATATAAGAAGGGAAAAATGGTGTAAGGAGGCACTGAGTTCTGAGGATGTTCACCAGGGAAGAAAAAGGGGCCCTGAAGCTTTAGCTCTCTAAAGACTCTGCCATGGAATCCACTGAGGGAAGAGAGTGTGCCCAGGGTGGGGGAGGACTGGGGAAAAACCACCTCACTCTGACCACTCAAGTTCCAATCTGATATATCAGATTGTTAGATGCAAGTTGGGCCACATGAGAGAGGCAAGAGAGATCTTTGAGGCTGGACAAGACCTTAATAAAACCATTAAGACCTCACCATTTGAACTAACATTTTGAAAGTTTCCTTATCTTCTTCTCTCTTTCTTAATTTTTTTCTTTAACTTTTAATTGCAATAAATTTTATATAATATAGAATTTATTATTTCAACCCCTTTATTTTTTTAACTTATCTTTATTGTTGAATGTATTACAGATGATCCTGAATTTCCCCCCATTGTCCCCCTCCTCCCCATTCCCGCCCCCCTCCTGCCTTCCCCACACTGTTGTCTGTGTCCATTGGTTATGCATATATACATGTAAGTTCTTTGGTTTATTTCTTCCCACCCCCCAACCCCCCTTCCCTTTGAGGTTTGTCAGTCTAACAACCAATTTGTGCTTCTTAATCCCTTCACCTTTTTCACCCATCCCCCCAGCCCCCACCCATCTGGTAACCAACAGAAGTTCTCTGTATCTGTGAGTATGTTTCTGTTCTGCTTGTTCATTTTGTTTGTAGATTCAATTGTTGATAGATATGTATTTATTGCCATTTTGTTTGTTCATTTTTTTAATCTTTTTCTTCAAGAAGACCCTTCAACATTTCATATAATAATGGTTTGGTGGTGATGAACTCCTATAGCTTTTCCTTGTCTGGGAAACTCGTTATATGGCCTTCGATTCTAAATGACAGCTTTGCAGGATAGAGTAATCTTGGTTGTAGGTTCTTGCTTTTCATCACTCTGAATATTTCTTGCCACTCCCTTCTGGCCTGCAAAGTTTCTTTTGAGAAATCAGCTGACAGTCTTATGGGAACTCCCTTATAGGTAACTAACTGCATTTCTCTTGGTGCTTTTAAGATTCTCTCTTTGTCTTGAACTTTTTGCATTTTGATGATGATGTGTCTTGTGTCTTGGTGTGGGCCTCTTGGGGTTCATTTTGTTTGGGACTCTCTGTGCTTCCTGGACTTGTATGTCTGTTTCCTTCACCAAGTTAGGGAAGTTTTATGCCATTATTGTTTCAAATAGGTTTTCGATTTCTTGTTCTCTCTCTTCTCCTTCTGGCACCCCCAAGATGCGAATGTTGGCACGCTTGAAGTTGTCCCAGAGGCTCCTTACACTATCCTCATTTTTTTGATTCTTTTTTCTTTTTGCTGTTCTGATTGGGTGTTTTTTGCTTCCTTATATTCCAAATCGATGGTTTGCTTCTTGGCTTTACCTACTCTACTATTGAATCTGTGTAAACTATTCTTTATTTCAGTTAGTGCCTCCTTCATTTCTGACTGGTCCTTTTTTATGCTCTTGAGGCCCTCACCAAGTTCACTGAGGTTCTCACTAAGTCCATTGAGCATCTTTATTTAAGCAGTGTTTTGAACTCAGCATCTGTTAGATTGCTTAACTCCATTTCACTTAGTTCTTTTCCTGGAGTTTTGTTCTGTTCTTTCATTTGGGACCTGTTTCTTTGTCTCCTCATTTTGGCTGCCTCCCTGTGTTTGTTTCTATGTATTAGCGAGAGGTATGGGGCTAGCTGAGACCAGATACTGCTTGTTTGAAAGAATTTAGGAAAAGCTGAAGCAGGATCCAAGACAGGCCAATTCTATGGTAAAGCAACTGGCAACAGCTTGGGTGGGCCTGAAAGTTGGGTGGGGCGGGGCCTCAGGGAATCACCAGGGCGGGGCAAACAGTATGAGCCAGGTTGCTCGAGTCCCAGATAGGGTGGAGTCTGCTGGCCCAGCAAAGGGCTCACCAAAGGAACAAAAGCCTCTGATAGCACGTCTGTCCAGGAGAAAGCTGCCTCTCCAGCCCTCGCTCCAATGCCAAACAACTCAGTTCTTCCCCATATGACTCTGGTGCCTTTCAAGCTGCCTCTCCCATGCTGGAGCCTGGAGGGTGGGAGTCCAAGTAAGTCCGTGTGCGGGCCCTTTAAGAGGAGCTGCCAGGAGCTCCAGCCGCCTCAGCCTCAGTTCCCGCTGGTTTTTCCAGCCAGAAGTTATGGGGACTTCTCTTCCTGGCACTGGAACCCTGAGCTGGGGGCCTGGTGTGGGATGGGGACCCCTCAGTTCTCAGGGAGGACCTTCCCAACCGAGGTATCCCTCCTGATTTTTATCCGCCACACATGGGTGTGGGACCAGCCCATCGCGCCTCCGCCCCTCCTACCAGTCTCGATGCAGCTTATTCTGTAATTTCGTAGTTGTAGGACTTCCATTCAGCTTGAGGTCACAGGGTTTTGAATGATGGTTGTTCTGTAGTTTAGTTGTAACTTTGATGTGGTTGTGTTGTAATGTGACAGCGAGATAACCAGAGACGCACAGCCGAATCGTAAAGGAGCACTTTATTTTGCCGGCGGGCTGCGGAGGGCATAGTCTCCCCTGAGATCAACAGCCCCGATTCTTCTTGCTGGTCCCATTTTAAAGACAGAAGCCCCCTCCTCCTTTTGCCCCCTCCCCTCAGGGAACCAGTACAATAGTGGGAGCGACAGAGACTACAGAAGTCAAAATTAGCATTATTCACTGACAGCACTCAAGTACTTGCAAATACTTGCAAATGCCTATACTCAGGAAACTGCAAATGCCTCCCAATACATGGGGTAACTATAATCTTAGGCAAAATTCCTTTATGTCTAGGGGTAATTAACCTATTATTGGAAGAATATCAAGGAAGGTCTATTGATGATAAAAATGGAGTCATTTAGTTGCCTTAACCAAGGGCCCTACATAAAATGGAATCTAGTTGCCTTAGCCTTGGGGCCCAGATCAATTGTGGGAGGACGCGATACTGCGTTTACCTATGCCGCCGTCTTGACTGGAAGTCCTTATTTTAACCCCTTTAAAGTACACAGTTGAGTGGTACATTCACAAGGTGTACAACCCTTACTACTATCTAATTCTAGAACATTTCTATCACCCTAAAAAGAAACCTTGTATCTCCCAGCTCCCTTCTACCCCCAGGCCCCTAGGAACCACTAATCTACTTTAAGTCTCTATGGATTTGCCTACTGTTAACATTTCTTATAAATGGAACCATACAATATCTGGCCTTTCATGTTTGGCTTCTTTCACTTAACATAAAGCATATATGGGTACTTCATTCCCTTTTATGACTGAATAAAATTCCATTGTGTAGATGTAACACCTTTGTTTATCCATTCATCAGTTGATGGACATTAGGTTGTTTCTACCTTTTAGTCTACTATAAATAATACTGCTATCATCATTTGTAAGTTTTGTGTGTTTTCAGTTCTATAGGGTTTATACCTAGGAGTGGAATTAATGGGTCATAGTGTAACTCTATGTTTAACTTTTTAAGGATCTGCCAAACTTTTCCACAATTGTTATGCCATCTTACTTTCCCATGAACAATGTATGAGGGGTCCCATTTCCTTGCCAATACTGGTTATTTTCCATTGTTGTTGTTGTTTTTTATCCTCACCCAAGGACATCTTTGCATTTATCTTCAGATAGAGCAGGAGGGAGAGAGGGAGGAAGAGAGAGAGAGAAACATTGACGTGAGAGAGACACATTGACCGGTTGCCACCCACACAACCCCAACTGGGGCCGGGGACAAACTGCAACCGAGGTATGTGCCCTTAGCGGGAACCGAACCCAGGACTCTCTGGTCCGAGGGCCGTCGCTCTAACCGCTGAGCCAAACTGGCCAGGGCCATTGTTGTTTTCTTTAACAGCCATCCTAATGGGTATGAAGTGATATCTCATTGTGTTTTTACAGTCGTCCCTCGTTTATCAGTTAATCCGTTCCAGACTCTAGCGGTTGCACCTGGCGTTGAAGAGTTCCTGGGGTGCTCGAATACATAGGCCTACAGTCCATACGTAATTTTAATTTTAATTGTAATACAGGGGTGTATAATTGACTCAGACAACCGAGCACGTGCTGTATCATTTGCACTGTTTCGATCAACTTTTTAATGAATATATTTGAAAAAACCGCGATAAAGTGAAGCTGCAAAAGTGGAAGCACGAAGTGGCGAGGGACGACTGTATTTGATTTTCTCTAATGATTAATGATGTAGAGCATATTTTCATGTGCTAATTGGCCATTTGTATATCTTCTTTGGAGAAATATCTAGTCAAATTCTTTGCTTATTTTTAATTGAGTTATTTGTCTTTTTATTGTGGAATTGTAAGAGTTTTAAAATATATATTCTGGATACTAGACCCTTATCAGATGATTTCCAAATATTTTCTTCCATTATGTGGGTTGGCTTTTCACTTTCTTGGTAGTGTCCTTTGATTCACAAAAGGTTTTAATTTTAATGAAGTGCAACAACTTCCTCTTTGTAGAACTTAGACCTCTAGGACTTCCAAGGAAGCCTGGAGGGGTAGAGGGGAGGCTATGTTAGTGCATGTTCCCTCCTAGCTTCCCCTATAAAGGACAGAGGGAGGTTGGGGTGCTCTGCAAGGAACCAAGCCCATTGTTGCCAGCCCTTCTCCTTCTGCACCCCAGCTCTGAGCCCTGAGCTTCCTCCTCTGCTTTCCAGAATATAGCAGGCCCCACGACCATTGTAGCTGGCCTCTTGCTCCTGGCCCTGTGTGCCCACTGCATTGCCCCTGCAAGTAAGATTTCCAGCCCCAACCTGGGTCTCTTGGGCAGCTGTCCTGAAGGCAAGGCTGGGATGGCTCAGTGGAGGGTAGAAGTCCAACCAGCCTGGAGCTGGAGGGGAATGCTGCAGCCCATTGACTGGGCTGGAGGTATTTAGTGCAGAAATGGGCTCTGTATCCAAAGCCCAGAGCCGCAGGCAGGCTGAGAAAGGTCATGGCTCTTGTCTCTTCCCATTTTTCAGGCTTTGTGGCCATCCCCTCTTCCTGCTGCATGTCCTTCATTTCCAAGGAAATTCCTGACAGCAGAGAGGTAAGCTACCAGCTGTCCAACAGGAGTATCTTCCCCAAAGCAGGAGTGATGTAAGAACTAGTACTTCTCCCTGGGCACCTGACAGGAGGGGGCAGGTAGATGAACATCCAGGGTCACTGAGGAGTGAAGTCAGGAGGACCTGGCTCTGTGATCCTGGGGAAGTCACCTAACCTCTCTGAGCCTCAGCTTCCTCACCCATAAAAGTAGGAAGAGGATTCAGCGTCAACGATCATTTATTGAGCACCAAATGTATACTAGGCACCATTCAGTGCATGTAGGGTGGGACAAAAGTAGGTTTACAGTTGTTCATATGGAAAATAATACAATAATAAATAATAATATAAGAATAAACTCTGTGTTTCTCATACAACTATAAACCTACTTTTGCCCCACCCTATATAATGTTATCTTAACTAACCCTCTCGAGCTTCCCATGAGCCAGATAGAATGATCTTCATTTTACAATGGACAACTGAGGCTCAGAATGGTGACCTGCTCAAGGTCATCTAGGACTCCAAAAAATTCGGAGCTGCTTCTCACACAGGCAGGAAGTGTGAACTCACTGTATAAATAGTGGCATGCCATAGAAATGTGATGTTCATATTGTTAGGAATTTTCCCCACTGGCACTAAGCCCAGATCCATAGCCTGGCACCCCCCAGCTCAGAGTTGGCCTGAAAGAGGCCATCCTGCTGCCCCTCACAGCCCTGGCATCCTTATCAGTCATACTTCCTTGCATAGTGTGTGAAATGGAGGCATCCACCTTTTTTCTTGAGGGTTTTCAGTACATTTTCTTATTCCTCCCTGTGGGTAGAAATCCAGCATTACTTAAAGGCAGGACTGGGCCTCCCCTGTCCAATAGGACAGTGGCTGAACATGAGCACTGAAACACAGAGACGCAGACACACAGAGAGACATCATGTTAGTAACTTGCTAGGAGGCTGGGCAGCAGCTTGTCCTCCATGGGCTGCCATACATACCTCTTCCTGCCAGGTCTCGGGGGTGCCCTGTCATTTTCCCCACAGCTTCACCACCAAGCAGGGCCGGAAGTTCTGTGGTAACCCTAAGAAGCAGTGGGTCCAGAGGTACGTGAAGAACCTGAACGCTAAGTGGAAGAAGACCTCCACTGAAGCTGGGCAAAAGGCACAAAAATCCCTCTCCAGAGACACCCTACCATCAGCTCCATTTAACTCCTGCCCAGCCCCCTGTCTGGGTCTGAGCCTTGGCTTCTTGCCAGGCTGCTCGGGGCCCAGGGCACCATCCCAGGAGTGGTCTTGGCGGCTCTTGGGAGTCCTGTTATGAACTTTATTTGTTTATTTACTAATCCTCACCCAAGGACATTTCCTCCCCATTTATCTTCAGATAGAGAGGGAGAGAGAGAGAAAAACACTGATGTGAGAGAGACACATTGATTGGTTGCCTCCTGCAGGGAGGGGGACCAGGGCCGGGGACCGAACAGCAACCAGTACGTGCCCTTGACCAGAATCGAACCCATGACTCTTTGGTCCTCGGCCGACGCTCTAACCACCGAGCCAAATCGTCCAGGGCAGGAGTTCTGTTATGAACTTAAAAAAACACACATGCACAGCTGGATTCAATTAAATTTTTAAAAAATGTCAACAGACTACATTATTGCACAGGGAGCTGTTATAGGCATCAGGAAGCTATATAATTATAAAAGATGGTCTCTGGCTTCAAATAATTAGGGGGAAAAATAACATTCACAATCAAGAGCAATGTGGGTTTAACACTTCATTTAATGCTTTCTAAGCTGCATGACCTTGGAATATGTCACTTAACCTCTCTGACCCTCAGTTTCCCTAATCTGTAAAATGGGGATAATGAGATCTTTCAACTTTGTTTGCATTTTCCCCAGAAGCAGACCCTGCACAAAGATTTGAGTGCAAATATTATGTCTGGGGAAGGTATGGGGAATATTACCAGGAGGATGGAGAGGTGATACAAGGCAAGGAAAGCAACCAATAAGAGTGTGTTATCAAGCAGAGGGGAATTAGAACTTAGTCCACTGGGAAGCGGTGTGAGACCCACCCTCTCAGAATTACACACACACACTCCAGCAGTCACTGCTGGGTGTGGGGAGGGGTGTCTTTCTGCAGGCGGGAGCAGAGCAACCTTCCAAGGGTCAAAACAAGCCTTCAGGTGCAGAAAGTCAGTAGAACACAGAAAGGCCTGGCAGTAGACATTCAATATACAGCAGCTGTTAAAGTTCCTTTAACTCCAATAGGAAGCAGAATAGAGAGGAGCTAAACCTTCCTAATGCCGTGACCCTTTAATACAGTTCCTCATGTTGTGGTGACCCCCAACCATAAAATTATTTTCGTTGCTACTTCATAACTGTAGTTTTGCTACTGTTATGTCTTAGGTGACCCCTGTGAAAGGGTTGTTCGACCCCCAAAGGGGTCGCGACCCACAGGTTGAGAACTGCTGAATCCAAAGGAGTCGACATTCTGATGGGGGGGGGGGGGAGGGAGCCTGCAGAAATCCTCAGCAGAGTTGGCATCTGAATGGTGACTGAGGTTTCACTCTGGAAAGAAGAGTGTATTTCTAAGGATAAAAGAGAGCTGGAGCATTCAGGGATGAGAGACCGAACTACAGGACCACAGAGAACTCGGACCCACAGCCTCTGAAGCAACCAGCCCAGAACCAGCACAACTTGGTCAGTGACTGCCAGATTCCTATTATTGCCCCTTTTTTCAGCTCAGGACCAACCAGAGAAAGCCAAATATACTCCAAAATCAATCACACAATTCACCTCCAGTTTCTTTGTGCCAACCACCTCCATCAAAGCACACCTGTGCCTTCCCTTTTGTCCATTCTGAAGCTCTCCCACCCCACCTGCCTGTGAGTCTCTCTGTCAAGTGATAGTGATTTGGCTGAGAGAGGCTGCCAGCAAAAGGTTTGGTGGGGGGAGGAAGATGTTTTGCTGTCAGGACTGCTAAAATGTTATTCTAACTCCAGGTCTCAACCTTTGCAAAGCTATTTGTTCCAAAGAATTCCAGTCAGTTTCTACAGATTGCCCCTGTTTATTTAAAATATTGTAATCTAATTTCCCAGAATTACAGGACTGTCAATTTCTAGGAAACCCCATCAGAACAAACAAAACTCTGTTTCCTCCTTACAAAGCTGTGGTTCTTTTTTTTTTTTTTTTTTTTTTTTTTTTTGCATTTATCTTCAGACAGAGTGGGAGGGAAAGAGGGAGGAAGAGAGAGCGAAACATCGATGTGAGAGAGACACATCAACTGGCTGCTACCCACTCGACCCCAACAGGGGCCGGGGATGAACTGCAACCGAGGTACGCACCCTTAGCGGGAACTGAACCCAGGACTTTCTGGTCCACAGGCTGACGCTCTAACCACTGAGCCAAACCGGCCAGGGAAAAGCTGTGGGTCTTTTAATCCAGCGTTTCTCCTGAGACACAGGCAGCTTCAGGGGAAATTATTCTGTTGTTGGCTGCACATGGGAAGGGTAGACACACAGAAAAGAGAGGGAACCCCAGGCACCCTCCTCCACCCTGGTTTCCCTTCCTGTCTTAGTACCTGTGCAATCCAACCTTCAGTTTTTCTGCTGCTTCTTTGCCAAGGGTAATCACCACTTTTAGATAAGGTTTTGGCCTCTACGTTTCCTGATTGCAAGGAACAATATTTTGTGACAGGCTTTCCCTGGAACTCTCACATTTTCCTCCTGTTTTTCTAACATCTGAGTAATGATAAGCCCCATGGAATGTGCACTTATTGCAGAATGCTGTGGGTGTGGCCTGGTCACAATCTCACCCAGTGATCCTGTCCGAGAATTATGAGGAGAAACTTCTCCGGGGACTCAGCATCTGGAAGCGCTGCTCTTCTCCCAGGCAACTGGTGGTTTGTTTTATGTTCTGGATGCTGTGAACCATGGGACTGACTGAATGACCCTTTTTGTTTTGGCTCGTTGAAGGTTTGCAGCCCTTTCCAGTCTGGGCAAGTACAGCACCTTATTGCTTTGATATCCTCACTTAACTATAGAGAGGTTTTGGCTACCTGGGCAAGCAGACATTGAGGCCTCTTTCTCAGGAGAGGGGAACAGGGGACAGAACCCAGGACACTCACCTCACGTCTCTGAACTTCAGTTTCCTTGGATGAAAGGGGGGGATAATAAAACCTCCCTCATAGAGTGGCCATGAGGATAAATGGAGTAACTGGTTAAAAACAAACAAAAAGGGTTTGTCTTTTTCCAATTCCAGGAAACATGTGTTTCTTTTCTAGATTCCACCCTGCTTCTGTTAGACCTGTTGACCTTAAAAAACAAAAGACCAGTTATTTTACCAGCAAAATGGATTTTTTTCGGGAATAGCAGAAGAATTGCAATTCAGGATAAGCAAACTATTGGCAAACTGTTATAGGCAGGAAGAACAAAGGAGAGGGGCTTGCTTTTATGGGGGAAAAAGAGAAAGTTGAGAGGGGCTGTTTCCGAAGAAGAGTGCAGGGTGGTCATTGCTTCTCATTGGCTGAGCGTGCAGTTTCTCATTGGCTGGGCTGTAACTAGGAGCCCAACCTGAAGGCAACCAGCTCAAGAGGTTCAGGTGAAGATTGAAGTGTTTTCCTGAAAAGGAGAAATTCTTCCTTTCTTCAGCTGTGGTCTGTCCTCCTGTTTTGGATCTTGGCTGGCAGTGCATGAGAGCACCCTTTCAGGGCTTCCTGACTCAATTTTATTTTTTAAAATATGTTCTTATTGATTTTGAGAGAGAGGGAGGGAGAGAGAGAGAGGGAGAGAGAGAGAGAGAGAGAGAGGGAGAGAGAGAGAGAGAGAGAGAGAGAGAGAGAGAGAGAGAGAGAGAGAGAGAAAGAAACATCAATGTGAGAGATAAACATTGATCAGCTGCCTCTCACATGCACCCCAGCAAGGGATTGAACCTGAAACCTGGGTATGTGCCCTGATCAGGAATTGAACCGGCAACATAAACCAAGACACTGTCTACTTCTTGGGGCGGCTGCCCAGTACTGGGGGAACCCTTCTAACACACCATGCCTCCTTCTGGCCTCTCCCTGCTCCTTGGTGTTTTTGTCTCACTGGGGCAACAGACAAATGTTCATTTCCATTCACTCAACTTCAGTAAGGGCTGGGCTGGGTCTTGTTCACCACCTACTTCCAGAATCTCGGACAGTGCCTGGGCATCTGGTAAGAACTCAGCAAACATCTGTGAAATAAGTGGATTCCAGGCACTGTGCCCAGGCTCGTGAACACAAACAGGAGCCTTCTTACTGATCTTTCACATCCCTCCTCCTTACAACAGCCAGGGTAGTCTTTATAAATTCCTCCTCTAATCTGTCACTTCCATGCTTAAACTCATTCATGTCTTCCCATTTCATTTAGGATAAAGAAGAAAATGCTTGACACACACTCTGTATAGGATGCAGTAGAGCAGAGTTGGTGTGGATTCTCCGGGAAGCTCTGGAAGCCTTTACCTCAGGTCCTCTCACTCACATGGTCCCTTCCAAAGCTCTGCACCCCCTTTGGTAGCTTTGTGCCTTTTTAAAAAAAGGAGGCTGCCAGACTGAGTAAGCTTTAGCCTCCAACACCCAGATCTGCCCCTGAGCCTGGAAATAAAGAGCATGGGCTTTGGAACCAGACTACCTGCATTTGTATCCTGGTCTCACCAGTTACCAGGTGTGCCTCAGTTTCCTCATCTGTAAAAAGAGACTAGTAATAGATCTGCCATATAGCATTGTGTTAAGAGCTGACATGGGTGAAGCACTATAGAACAGTGTAGTCAACCCCAAGTGTTCGCTGCTGCTGAGCAGGGTCCTGCCTGACCCAGCCCCAGCCTGCTCCACCTCCCCATCTCCATTTCACTCCTCACACCTCTCATCCCTTCTCTCTCTGCCCCAACCATGCTGGCTTCTTTTCCATTCCGTGAATATGCCCTGCTGCCACAAGGCCTTGCACATGCATTCACTCTCCCTAGAATGCTTTTTCTATCCTATTAGTCTAGTTGTCTTTTTTCATTCAGGATCTCAGTAGAACCCACATAACAAATGCAAACTTTAATGAAAGAAGTGTGTACAGGGATCTGCAGTAGCGTTTAAGAGCACACAGGGATGGTGAGGCACCCAAAGACTAGCAGCAGCAGGAAAATGCTACCACCTTTAGGCATAAGGGACATGGGGAAGAATAATGGTGTGGAGGTTATGGAGCCCAGAGAGCCAGAGAGCGCTGCAGCTGCAGGAAAGAAGTTGCCCCACAGGAGCTGGGTCCACAGAGAAAAAGAGACCACTGTCAGAGCTATGACCAGGAAGGAGGAAGCAAGATGAGCAAAATCCAGGAGGCAGCCTGGAGGTCAGGAAGCTTGAAGATGCCATCCATGAAGGTCATCTTTCCAGCACTCAGCAGGGCAGAGAAAGGTAGAGAATGTGGGTGCATGTAAATGGAGAATAACCAGTACCTTGTTCTTCAAGTCTAAATGCAAAGGTCACTTTCTTTAAATTTTTTAAAATTGATATTTAGAGAGAGAGGAAGGGAGAGGGAGAGAGAGATAGAAACATTGATGAGAGAGAACATCGATTGGACACCTCCTGCATGCCCTCCACTGGGGATTTGGCCCACAACCTGGGCATGTGCCCTGGCCGGGAATCAAACCGGCGACCTCTTGGTGCATGGGTCGATGCTCAACCACTGAGCCACACTGGCCGGGCAGAAAATTCTTCCTTTAAAGTGACCCTGCCCCGCCAGTGTGGCAGACACTGGTGGTGCCAAGCCCATCAGCACTCACCCTTCCATTCTCACTGTTCCCTTCATCCATCATCCACATGCACCTGAACCCTCCATCTGAGGACTGCCCCTTGGCTCACACACAGAGCAGGTCCAAGTGCCCTCAGCCAATGTGATGGGAGGTAGAGGATGAATGCCCCAGCTTCCTTGCCCTCAGTTGAGGTGACTCTGGTCCATGTCTGGAGGTCTCCAGCAGGATTGAAACTCAGTTGTCCACAGTGGTAACCTGCTTGATAAAACACCTTTCTTTATTGACTGCCTTCCCTTCTCTTACCCCCACCCTCACCACCACTCCAGTGTATTTCCTGCAATCTCCTCCCAAATATACTGTTTGCACTCAGACATCTATTTCTGGGAGAACTCAACCCTGAATACCAGGGAGGATGGGAGAAGCCCACTCACCAGGGTGTGAGGTGGTATTAGTCAGCTCAGGTTGCCATAACTAAGTACCACAGTCTGTGTAGTTTAAATAACAGAAATTTACTTTTACACAGTTATGGAGGCTGAAAGTTCAAGATCAAGGTGCCCACTGAGTTGGTTTCTCCTGAGGCCTCTCTCCTTGCCTTGCAGATGGCCACCTTCTCACTGTGTCCTCACATGACCTCTTCTCTGTGCATGTGCACTCCTGGTGTCTCTTCTTCTTCTCATAAGGATCCTAGTCCTATTGGATCAGGGCCCATACTTAAGCATAATTACCTCTTTAAAGACCCTATTTCCAAATATCATCACATTAGGGGTTAGAGCTTCAACATATAAATTTGAGGGAAACACAATTCAGTCCATAATAAGGGGAATGAAAGGGGGAGAAGCAACTCAGCTAAGGAAGATAGGCCTGCAGAGACAAGCCAGGCTATTTGAGCCCAAAGCCTGTGACAAGAGAAGACCAGCAATTTTGGAAGAGTATCCACAGCAGCAGGAAAAGTAGATGGCAATCTAGATCATGTGGGATGAAGGGTTCTGAGTGATCCATACATATGTGGCAGGAGCCCAACCAGCAGGCTAGAGTGTAGGGGGTCAGAGACTTCAACCATAGGGAAGGGGCTGGCAGGAACAGAGCAAGATCCAGGGTCACCAGTCATGGGCTGGCATTAAGGACACACTCAAGGCTCTGGCCAGAGCAGCCTGGTGCGCAAGAACCAAGGAGGAGTTTCATCAAAAGTCCATTTATAGACATGCTGCATGGCTGAAGGGACCCAAATGTCTCATAAATGCAATCATTACTAACCATAAAAGGAGAAAGTTGATAAATTGAACTACATTAAATTTTGGAACTTATATTCATTAGAAGATACTGATAAGAGAGTGGAAAAGCAAAAATCTTCTGCAGGCTGAAAAATCCCACTTTCTCATTTTAGCCATTTGGTGAGTGTGGGAGTAGGAGCGCACTGTGGTTTAAGTTTGCATTCCTCTGATAGCTAGTGTAATCTAGCTCCTTTTCATTCATCGTTTGGGTTTCCTCTTTCATAAAGTGTTTAAGTTCTGCCATTTTGCTACTGTGTTGTCTTTTTCTTATTGAGTTATAATGTTCTTTATATATTCTGAATTTTAGCCCTTTTACAGATACATGCTATATTAGTTTCTTAGAGCTTCTTAATCAATTACCACAAACTGGGTGGCTTAAAACAACAGAAATGTATTATGTCATAGTTCCGGAGTCTAGAAGTCTGGAGGGCTGTGCTCCCTCTAAAGACCCTAGAGAAGAATCCTCCCTTGCCTCTTTCTACCTTCTGGTGGCTCCTGGCTATCCTCGACACTCCTTAGCTTGTATGTAGATGCATCACTCCAATCTCTGCCTCCATCTTTGCATGGACTGCTTCCCTGTGTCTCCGTCTCTTCACATGGACTTCTTATAAGGATACTGTTCTGCTTTCTATCTACTCACTACAACACTCTACTCTCAATACCTCACTTCTAACACCAGATGTGGAAGGGTTTTTCTCATACCAAGCAATTCTCACTCACCAGCTGAATATCCAGCAATGTAACGCAATTCTGACACTATCTGCCTGAAGATAATGTCAGATTCCAAGGGCTAAGGGCTCAGTCCCACAAGGTTGCACGGACTTCAGACGCCACTTGCAAGTCCAGGTTGTCTCCTGTGCTTCTGACCAATCTACTGTAGATCAGAGGTTCTCAGAACCCCCTCCTCGGGATCAGTAATTTGCTAGTGACTCACAGAACTCAGGAAAACTAGGATTACTTAGTAGACACCAGTTTCTTATAAAGGATATATCTCAGGAACAGACAGATGGAAGAGATACACAGGACGAGAGATGGGGAAAGGGCACTGAGCTTCCTTCCATGCCCTCTCTGGGCATATTACCCTCCCAGAACTTCCACATGTTCACCAACCCAGAAGTTCTCTGAACTCTGTTCTTTTGGAATTTTTATAGAGGCTTCATTATGTAGCAGGATTGATTAAATCATTGGCCACTAGGGATTAATTCAACCTTGTCCCTTTCCCCTGGAGATTGTGGGCTGGAAAATTCCAACCTTCTGATCACAAGATTGGTTCCCTGGCAACCACTTCTCATCCTGTGGTCACCTAGGAGCTTTCCAAAAATTCCATGAGTAATACATATAAACAGGTGTGGTTGAAAGGGGTTGTTATGAATAACCAGGCACTCTTTTCACCTTTATTACTTGGTGTTGTGATATTTCAAGAACTGAGGGTAGCCCTGGCTGGTTTGGCTCAGCGGTTAGAGCATCGGCCTGCGGTCCAGAGAGACCCAGGTTCAGTTCCAGCTAAGGGCATGTACCTCGGTTGCAGTTTGTCACTGGCCCTGGTTGGGTCGTGCAGGAGGCAGCCACTCAGTGTGTCCCTTTCACATCGATGTTTCCCTCTCTCTTCTCTCTCTCTCTCTCTCTCTCTCTCTCTCTCTCTCTCTCTCTCTCTCTCTTCCTCTCTCTCCCTCCCACTCTATCTGAACAAAAAATGGAAAAATGCCCTCAGGTAAGGATAAAAAAGAAAAAAAGAACTGAGGATAAAAGACTAAATAACAAAAGATGCTCCCATTTTTTACCACTCAGAAAATTACAAAGGATTATGAGCTATGTGCCAGGGGATGTAGAATAAATATGTACTTATTATTATAAATCACAATATCACAAGAACCCACTCTAATCCAATATAACCTCCTCAATTAGTTATAGCAAAGTCCCTATTTTCCAAATAAGGTCATATTCTGAAGTTCTCTGGGTTGTTGTGATTTGGGGGTGGGGGGACACTATTCAACCCAGTACAGATGTATTACAAAAATCTTCCAACCTGCAGATTACCTTTCACTTTTTCATTTGTGTCTTCTAATGAATAAAAGTTCTAAATTTTATATAGTGCAATGTATTAACTGTTTATCAGCCCCTTATAGTTAGGGTTGATGTATCCCATTTATGAAACATTTGGGTTCCCAGCACATTGTAACTGTTCATTAAAGTCAAAACTGGTATGTCAAGGTGGCCAGTAGGATGGGTGGGGGCAAATTGAAGGCATAGGGGAATTTAGCCTAAAGAAGAGAACATTCAGGGGCAAATATGATAATGGTTGTAGCAGGTGCTATTGGGGTTCTACCCATATCCCCTCATGATTCCCTCTGTGAGTCAAAGACTGGACTCAGCCTAAGGGCCTTTTTCCTAATCACAGAGCACACTAAGCCTGCTCAGAGGACAAGGAGTGTGGGATGCAGCCTTCAACCAATGCCATCCAGAGAGCTGAGGGGTTAATGTCCCCGCTGCCTCACCCGGCAGTTGAGCTGACTCAGGTTGGTTCTGCACCGGCTCCCAGAACCCCACAGTAGAACTGAGCTTCAGCTGCTGGTGGTGGTACCTGTTTGATAAACCCCCTTGTATTGGCACTTGCTCTTCCCCCTCTCCTCTACCGGCCTCTTCAGAAATCACCTCTCTTGGGAACAGCTTACATGCTTACACCTTACACTGAATCCTTGTCTCACAGCCTGTTCTAGGGGAACCCAAACTAAAACAATGGTCCTCAAATCTGCTGAAATCTTAATTTCCTCATCTTCCAAAGAAGAGAAGAGAAATTAGGCATTTTTTTTTGGTATAGAATTTGGGTCAATAATTAGAAGCAATGGGAATATAGATTTCAGCCAAAGTTTTGAAAGAACTTAAGAGAACGTTGTGACTTACCATCAGAGCTGTCCTAGATTGAGCCGAGTTCAAAGGTGAGTTCCCTATCACTTGGTAGTTAAAACAGTCTGGGGGGTGTCTGAAAGATCCCAGCCAGCCCGGAAAAAGTATGATTCAAGATGACTAATGAGTGGGCTTTTCTTTTTTTAACCTTAAATTCAAAATTTTAAAGTCCAGAGTCATATCAGGGGTGGGAATGACTGAAGGTAGTCATGAAACATGGATCTGAAAACCCCATCTAATCCTCACTAAGACTTTTCTGGCAGAAGTCACTGCCCCTTTCAGGAATTTACTTTCCCCATTTCAGCCAAATCTGTCTAAAATATAGATTTCTGGATCTCCCTCACCCCAAAGAGCCTGACTCAGGAGGAGCAAAGTTATTTTTTCGTAATTCATACTCTCGCACCTTTAGACCTTTCTCCAAGATTTCTTCTGCCTTGTCCCCACGGACTGTGCAGTGAACAACAATCTTTTCATTTTTCCTGATGCCAAAGGATCAGGTGGTGTATGTGGCTTTGGAGACCACAGGGGTCTGGCCTGTGAGCTGCTCCAGGACCTTGGCTGCCTGAGTCAGTCTGTCTCCACTTTGTCCCACACAGATATTGAGGCAGAGCTTGTGATGTGAAGTTCCCACATGGGGTTCTCCTTTCACCTTGATCTGCGCCATGATGAGAAACAGGAAAAGAGCTGCAGCCTGGTTCTTGAACATCCATTGTCATGGTCAGGCTGCCCTACATACATGTCCTGAGACTGTTCAGACCTTGCCAATAGGTAAGCAATGTTTATAAAGCAAAGAAAGCATTAGCCAAGAGCCAGATATTTATCTGGAACAACTAAATGTGTTATAAAGAATTTTATTTGCCAAGAGAATCATCCATTATACTTCTGCTGGAACAAGCGTGTGATCAGTTTGCTGGAATTATTTTATTTCCTCTGTTTTTGCTTTTCAAACAAGAAAATGGTGACACAACACTGGGTGGGAGGCTCTCAATTGCATGTTGACTCCTCCCGTTTCCCCAGATTACATTACCTCACTTTTCAATTTCCTTCTCAAGGGTATCTGATTACTCCTTCATCTGGAATTATCTTCAAGGACAGCTCAGCTGCATAAAAAGGGGTCAGGTTAGGACAGGAGGAATTGGGGAGAAGGCTGTGAAGGAGTCAACTTGCAACACCATGAAGAGCTTCTCCACGGCTCCTTCTGTTCTTCTAGTTTTCATCTTGAGTGTCTACCTCGGAGCTGCCATACGTATGTAGCTGCCCCGCTCCCTTCCCAGGGATGACTGGGAGTAGAAGCAAAGGGGTGTCTCCAATCATCTTCCTCTCCTGTTTTTTAGGTGGCAGTGATGTGGCCAAATACTGCTGCTTACGATTCAGCCAAAAGACTCTTCCTTGGAACTTGGTGAAAAGCTATGAATTCTCTAGGGATAGCTGCTCCGAGCCGGCTGTGATGTGAGTATTTCTCATCTGGGCTTTTAGGGTCCCTACCAGCCACATAATTGGGTGGGTGCAAGGCAGGCACCCAATTACGTGGGTGCCAGGATGAGCCTCAGGATGGGAACCTGGTAACTTGGGTTTTCACCCAGCCTCTGCCATGAAAAAGTGTGTCGCTGAGCTTTGGTTTCCTAACTTCCACATCATGTGCTAGGCACTGTGCTAAGTGTTGAGTATAAACGAGAGAACAAGACAGCCCTTGTAGACTTCTAGCATAAGAAAGGGGGCATTAGAAGACATTTGCACAAAGTAGATAATCAAAATTGTTGTGGATGCTTGAAGGGGACAGCAGGAAGGAAAGCAGGAGGGTGCTTGTGACTGTAGGAGAGGCAAAACTTTATCTCTACCCTCTTAGGCTGGGCCTGAGAATTAATCTGACAGACAGATGAACAGGAAAAAAGCATACAGATTTTACATGTACATGGAAGTGTTCATAGGAAAATGAAGACAACCCCCCCAAAGTGGCAAAATCTAAATGCATTTATACTGCCCTGACCAGTTTGGCTCAGCGGTCAGAGCGTCGGCCTGCGGTCCACAGGGACCCAGGTTCGGTTCCCGCTAAGGGTGTGTGCCTCGGTTGCAGTTTGTCCCCGGCCCTGGTTGGTTGTGCGGGAGGCAACCACTCGATGTGTCCCTTTCATGTCGATGTTTCTCTCTCTCTCTCTCTCTCCCTCCCACTCTATCTGAACAAAAGATGGAAAGGTGTCCTTGGGTGAGGATAAAAAATAAATAAATTAAAAAAATAAATAAATGCATTTATACTAAGTTAAATAAAGAGAAGCAGTTGTGGAAAGTAACTAAAATGTATGGGGGAGGCAGCTAAGAGATGATCAGAGTTATCTTAACAAGGTCTGTTTTGACAGAATTCTCTTGGCCTTGACTTCCTATTTCTGGTAGCAAAGATATTTCTTTCCTCCTGGTATAAGGAGGACATTTTTTACATGGGAGTTTTATTTGCTGCTTCCAGGAAGAAAGGGGGAGGTCAGAGAGCCCTTCTTGCACCTGATTTTTTTAAAGTGCCTTTAGCTCAAAATTATCTTTACGCCAAAGTGGCATATTTTGGGGCAGCATATTCTGCCACTCTTTTTTTTTTTTTCAATCCTTACCTGAGGATATTTTTCCATTTTTTCTTCAGATAGAGTGGGAAGGAGGGAGAGAGAAACATCGATGTGAGAGAGACACATCGACTGGTTGCCTCCCACAGGACCTCGACCAGGGCCGGGGATGAACCACAAAGGTACACGCCCTTGACCAGAATCGAACCCCACGACTCTTTGGTTCAGGGCTGACACTCTAACCACTGAGCCAAACCGGCCAGGCTATTCTGCCACTTTTCATCATAGTCACAGGAGGACCTAACTCAATGTCAGGAGGTCCCCCAGAGGAGGTAACATTTATACTGAGACCCTCAAGGATCAGTGGGAGTGGAATAGGGGGAGGGGGCAAGAAGGAGCATGGATGTACCAAGCAGAGGGAGCAGCAGCTGAGTGGGAGGAGGATGTACATGTCACTGACAAGGCAGACAAATAAATAGGAGCCAGGTCATGCCAGGCTCATTGGTAGCAGGAGAGATGACACACCCCTCACAGGCCCTGTGTCAGGACTAAAGGAGATAACATATGCAAAGCGTTTAGTGCTGTGCCTGCACACAGTGACTGTTCTGTCAGTGGCAGAATTTGGCCACATCACTGCCACAAGCAGAGGCAGGATGACAACCCACATTACCAATGTTCAACAAAAACACCTTTAATTGCAGGTACACAGGGAGGGGCAGGTCACTGCTCCCCAGGACATGGGATTCCTGAGCATGAGAGAATGGTGTAAAAGGAGAAAGAAGGAGCTCCAGAGGTCCCCTGGTTGTCATTTTTTTGAGACCGTTAGGGATGGGAAGGAGACACTCGAGCGCCTGGAAATGGAGGGGGACCCTCTGGGGCTCAGGATGCCCTGGGTCTTCTCCTTTGTGTCTCAGCTGGCTTTCTGGAGCTTTAGAGTCATCAACACTTATCCATAAGCTGGCAAAGAGCCCTGAACTGGGCTCAAAGCAGTGGCTCTGTCACCTATAAGCTCTGTGACCTTGGGCAAGTCAAGTTTCCTCATTTGTAAAAGGAAGGTGAGAGGCTTATATCAGTTATCTATGGCTGCATAACGAACCACCCCAAAACTTAGGGGCTTAATACAACAATGACCAGTTTCTTATCTTGCATGGTTTTTGTGAGTTGGGAATTCCAGACGGGCTTGCCTGGGGGTTGCAGTCAGATGGTGCTGGAGCTGGAACAGCTGGGTCTGGTGGCATCTCTCTCTCTTCGAGGCCTCTCTTTGTGGTCTCTCTGCTGGGCTAGTTCAGACTTCCTCACAGTATGGTGACCTGGGTGGTAGGACTCCTTACTTGTTGGTTCAAGTCTCCAGCATAAGTGATCCAGTAAACCAGGCAGAAGCTCCACCATCTTTTCTGACTTAGCCTATGAAGTCACATAGTGTCACTTCTGCCACATTCTGTTGGTTGACCAGTTCCTAATGCTGGCCTAAATTCAAGGGTGAGGACATAGACCCCCATCTCACAATAAGAGAAATGACATGCTTTCATACATCCAGAAAGCTCTTCCTCTCTCTCTTATTTTCCCTTTCTCTTGGCTCTTCTCCAAGGGCCTTCCTGAGAGCCCTGAAAACATTGCTGGCTGCTGAAAGGTGCTCCAGGCTAGAACGACTAGATCTAGGCTTTCGCCATGTCTGAGTGCTCTCAGGATGCACGAGGCTGGAGGAGATTCAGGGACATTAACCACAACTCCCATTCTTAATGAGATTACAACAGGAATCAGGAATCATATATAAGGAATACAGGAATCATGGCCAACAACCCATGATAATGTAGTTAAGAATTAAGTGGCATAATGCATATAAGGTTCCTTTTTGGGGGAGGCAAATGTTCTAAAATTGATAGTGGAGATGGTTGTGTTGTCTATGGTTACACTAAAAACCACTGAGCGATAATTAGACGCTTTATTTTTTATTTTTTTAATCCTCACCCGAGAATTTTTTTTTTTTTATCCTCACCCGAGGACATTCTTGCATTTATCTTCAGATAGAGCGAGAGGGAGGAAGAGAGAGAGAAAGAAACATCGATGTGAGAGAGACACATCGAGTGGCTGCCACCCACACGACCCCAACCGGGGCCAGGGACAAACTGCAACCGAAGTACGTACCCTTAGCGGGAACCGAACCCGAAACTCTCTGGTCCGCAGGCCAACACTCCAACCGCTGAGGCCACAGCTTCTGTTTATCTTCAGATAGAATGGGAGGGAGGGAGAGAGAAAGAAACATCGACGTGAGAGCGACACATCACTGGTTGCCTCCCACACGACCCCAACCAGGGCCAGGACAAACCACAAACCCCAACTGAGTTATGTGCCCTTGACCAGAATCGAACCCGAGACTCATTAGTCAGAGGGGCAACACTCTAACTGCTGAGCCAAACCAGCCAGGGCTAATTATATACTTTAAATGAGTGAATTGTATGGTGTGTGAATTTTATCTCAATAAAGCTGTTGGATGAAAACAAAAGAGTTAAGAGGCAGGGTATAGTTTACATGCTTCGGACTAGAGCTGTTGGAAAAGGTTTCCTAGCGGAGGTGAGCCAGGAAGCATGGTTTCCGGCGGAAAGTTGTGTATCAGAGAGCAGGGAGGGCAAGGGCCAGAAAAGGGAGCAGGGGCAGTGTGACAGGGGTGTGGCAAGGCTAGAATATGGCGGCTGCCCCTCCATCCCTTTCCAGGAGGCAAAACTCAGTATTGATGGTCAGCATCTCTTTCCCACAGATTCACTACCAAAAAAGGCAAGAAAGTCTGTGCACCACCAAAGGAAAAATGGGTGCGAAGATATATTTCTTTACTGAAAGCTCAACCAAAATTGTGACTGCTGACTCTTCAGCCCAAGGACACCTGGACACTGCTCGTGGCCCTGCTGTCCTTTGTAGAGCCTGGAGAATTTCTTCAACAGAAGGCTCCGTGGGCCTGGGGGGAGGAAAAGGTATTTTCCACCAGAGTTTTCTTTAATAAAGGTGTTTTGTAAAGATTTAGCTTTCTTATAAACATTCTTATTCAATAAACCTGAGATTTCTTCAAAGAAAAGAAACTGAATCAATATTTGCAGCTGACCTCCTGGTGGGCCCCCAACCCCTGAACCGACCCTGGTATTGAATTCTGGCTTTATGTTTTTGTGCAAAACAACAACAACAACAACAAAAACATGGATAATTAGAATACATTTTGACAAAATGTCCATTAAATGTTTTAATATTATTTGGACAGGTAAGTTTATGTTACTTGGAAAATTCTGTGTAATACCTCATAGCCTGCTGGTACTGGGTAAATTAAGTGCTTCCATATTTAGCATTGTTTTCTTATAAATTATTATTAATAAACATGAATATTATCTACCTACCAACCCTAGGTACCTATATATGTCTACATAGCCTAAAGAAATATTTTTAAATCCTCAGCTGAGGACATGCTTAGAGAGAGAAACATCAATGTAAGAGATAAACATCAATTGGTTGCCTTCTGTATGTGCCCCGACTGACTGGGGATCTAACCTGCAAGCAAGGTATGTGCCCTGACTGGGAACTAAACCAGCAACCTTTCAGTGCACAGAACGATGCTGAACCAATTGAGCCACTCTGGCCGGACTAGCCTAAAGAAATAAAAAATATATATATTTATAGCCCTGGCTGGTTTGGCTCAGCAGTTAGAGCATCAGCCCGTGGACCAAAGAGTCACGGGTTCAGTTCTGGTCAAGAGCATGTACCTTGGTTGTGGTTCGTCCCCCAGCCCTGGTCAGGGTTGTACGGGAGGCAACCAGTCAATGTGTCCCTCTCAAGTCATGTTTCTCTCTCTCCCTCTCTCTCCTTCCCTCCCACTCTATCTGAAGATAAATAGAAAAATATCCTTGGGTGAGGATTAAAAAAATTTTTATAGATTCACAGGAACTTGCAAAAATAATACAGAGGGTTCAGGTGTATCTTTTACCCAGCTTCCCCCAAAAGTTACATCTCACATAATTATAACACCATATCAGACTCAGGAAATTGATATTGGTATTGTGTTTGTATAGTTCTGTCATTTTATCAATGTGTAGCTACCGTTACAACCAAGAAACAGAAGTATTCTGCCGAGGTCCAGCCTCAGCAGGTCCAGGGTTTCCCTCGGGTGTGGATGGAGTTGGCGAGAGAAGGAGAGGGGAAGACGTGGTGAGTCAGAAGGTGCTTGGTCCTTCTGCTACCTCATGCTAGCAGAATCTTTATTTCTATATCTTCAGGATGTATGACAAGTTACTCATCATTTTTTCTTTTGACCTTTAAGCAAGTATGTATAGATATTCACTTCCGCTTACACAGCTCTGAGGTATTGGTACAGGGTTAATCACCTTTTCATCCAGACATCACAATGACATTGTATCAGCTCTTAACCGTTACAATTACTTTCACCATGTGACTCATTGCTTAGCAACCTTCATGTTTACACTTAAGCAGATAATGTCTCATTTAACTTCTTCCTTTCCCATACCCTCTATTTCAATTTCTGTTACTCATAGACCTTGACTTTTCCTCTTATCTAAGATCCTTTTAAGCTTTTACATTCTTATCTTAAATTCTTATTACTTTCTTGCCTGTTCTTTCTGCAGTCTATTCTGACGTCTATATTATTAATCATCTACATGTTACTTCTATAATGATTCCTAACAGACAGATAACAGATAGACAGAGAAAGCAAAGAATAGTCTCCTTCAGTTGCCATCCTATAATTTTATTTTTCTTATTAGCCTTTGCCTTCAGCCACTGTTCTTCGTGATTCCTGCCACACAGTGAATCCACTTCTCCAGGGACTATGTCAAACCATGGAGGCCTTCAGAACTCCCGGGACTATGTCAATCCGTGGAGCTCACCCGTGACTATTTCAAACCGAGGTGATCGCTGTTCCAGTGGCACTGCTTCCAACAGTATTCCACCACCACGAAGACCTCCCTAGTAGTATCCCTTTATAAAGTCACTCCTTACCTCCCCACCATCATTCACCCCTGGCAACCACTGCTCTGTTCTCCTTCTCTATAATTGTGTCATTTCCAGAATGTTATATAATTGGAATCATATAATATGTGACCTT
Source organism: Tadarida brasiliensis (assembly GCA_030848825.1). Taxonomy (NCBI): domain Eukaryota; kingdom Metazoa; phylum Chordata; class Mammalia; order Chiroptera; family Molossidae; genus Tadarida; species Tadarida brasiliensis. Next base: position 103,931,756 of record CM061258.1, on the reverse strand, counting down.
TTGAGTTTGGCTTTTTTTAACTTCACACAATGCATCCAAGTTGTTGTGTGTGTCAATACTTCATTGTTTTTCACTGGTGAGTAGTGTCATTTTACATTCTATCCAACAACATATGGTCCCGTTTCTGGGCATCCTTATTGGTATTATCATCGATATGGAACATCGTTTCATGTGCTTATTTACCATCCATATATCCTTCTTGGTGAACTGTCTCTTGTATTTTTGTCCATTTTCTAATTAGTTTTTATATGAGTTCTTTTTTCTTCTTCAATTTTTATTTATTTTTGTTACAGATGTTTCTCCTCCCCCCCCCCAGACACCCTCCTCCCCATTCTGCCCCCCCCCCCGCATTGTTGTCTATGTCCATTGGTTATGCATACATGCATATAAGTTCTCTGGTTCATCTCCTCCATCCCCCCCACCCCCCTACCCTGAGGTTTGTCAGTCTGAACCATACTTCTTTCTATGTCATCAGCCCACCTTGTTCATTATATTCCACAAATAAGTGAGATCATGTGGTATTTCTCTTTCTCTGATTGGCTTATTTCGCTTAGCGTAATACTCTCGAGGTCCCTCCATGTTGTCTCAAAGGATAAGAGAGCTTTCTTTCTTACAGCTGCATAGTATTCCATTGTATATATGTACCACAGCTTTTTTATCCACTCATCTATTGATGGATGATATGAGTTCTTTATCAATATCTGGCTTGCAAATAGTTTTTCCTAGTCTGTAGTTTGTCTTTTCATTTTCTTAATGGGATACTTCACAGACCACAGGATTGAATTTTGATGATGTCTAATTTATTGATTTTTCTCCTTTTATGAATCATGTTTGTGGTGTCATCCCTAAGAACTCTTCTCCAAGGTGTAGGTCCCAAAGATTTTTTTCTAGATTTCTCCTAAAAGGTTTTTTTAAAAATTATTTTTATTAATTTATTTTTTGTTACAGATGTTTCTCCTTTTTCCCTCATTGACAGCCTCCTCCCAATCCCCTGTGCCTGCTCCTTCCCCAGCTTTGTTGTCTAGGTCCATTGGTTATGCATATAAGTTCTGTGGTTTATCTCTTCCCTCCCCCCACCCCCTCTTCTGAGGTTTGTCAGTCTGTATCCTACTTCTATGTCCCTGGGTCTATTTTGTTCATCAGTTTGTTTTGTTCATTATATTCCACAAATAAGTGAGATCATGTGATATTTGTATTTTTCTGCTTGGCTTGTTTCGCTTAGGATAATACTCTCCAGGTCCCTCCATGTCGTCTCAAAGAATAAGAGATCTTTCTTTCTTACAGCTGCATAGTATTCCATTGTGTATATGTACCACTGCTTTTTTATCCACTCATCTATTGATGGACACTTGGGCTGTTTCCAGATCTTAGCTATTGTAAATAGTGCTGCTAGGAACATAGGGGTACATGTATTCTTTCTGATTGGTGTTTCAGGCTTCGTAGGGTATATTCCTAGAAGTGGGATCACTGGGTCAAATGGCAGTTCAATTTTTAACTTTTTGAGGTAACACCATAGTGTTTTCCATAGTTGCTGCACCAGTCTGCATCCCACCAGCAGTGTGCTAGAGTCCCCTTTTCTCCACACCCTCACCAGCACTTGTTGTTTGATGATTTGTTGATGGCGGCCACTCTGATAGGTGTGAGGTGATACCTCATAGTTGTTTTAATTTGCATCTCTCTGATGATTAGTGACATTGAACATTTTTTCATATGTCTCTTGGCCATTTGTATGTCCTGTTTGGAGAGGTGTCTCTAGGTCCTCTGACCATTTTTTAATTGGGTTCTTTGTCTTCCTTTTGTTGAGTTGTATGAGCACTCTATATATTTTGGAAATTAACCCCTTATCTGATGTATCATTGGCAGTTATGCTCTCCCATATAGTGGGTTCCCTTTCCATTAAAAAAACATTTTTTTTTCTTTATTGATTTTTAGAGAGAGAGGAAGGGACAGGGTGAGAGAGATAGAAACATTGATGAGAGAGAACATCAACTGGCCACCTCCTGCATGCCCCCCACTGGGGATCGGGCCCACAACCTGGGCATGTGCCTTGACCGGGAATTGAACCGGTGACCTCTTGGTGCATGGGTCGACGCTCAACCACTGAGCCACACCGGCCGGGCCTCTTTCCATTTTGATGGTTGTTTCTTTTGCTGTGCAGAAGCATTTTAGTTTGATGTAGTCCCATGTGTTCATTTTTCCTTCGTTTCTCTTGCCTTAGGCGTTGTATCAGTGAAAATTCTGCTGCATATGATGTCTGAAATTTTGTTGCCTACATTTTCTTCTAGAATTTTTATGGATTCATGAGTCACATTTAAGTCTTTTTCTCCTAAAAATTTTATAGTTTTTCATTTACATTTAAATCTATGGTGCATTTTGGGTTAATTTTTGTATAGGTATGAGGTTTAAGTCAAGGTTGGTTGGTTTATTTACCTATGGATAGTCAATTGCTCCAGCACCATTTATTAAAATGACTATTTTTTCTCCATTGCACTTCAGTTCTTGTGTGGGGTTATTTCTATCACATTTGCTCCATAATACAATCCATTTTTATTTTTATTGAGAAATAATTTACACACCATAAAATCTACCTTTGAAAAGTGTACAATTCAGTGACTTTTAGTATATTTACAAGGTTGAATATCATCACTATTAATATTCCAGAATATTTTTACCTCCCCCACCAAAGAAACCACATAGCTGTTAGGAGCGTGGTTTCTATTCTCCCCTCCCTTCAGCCCTGGAAAATACTAATCTACTTCTGTCTCTATGGATTTTCCTATTCTGGGCATTACATATAAATGGAATTGTACAACATGTGGCCTTTTACATCTGGCTTCTTTCATTTGGCATAATATTTTCAAAGCTCATTTATGTTGTAGCATGTATCAGTACTTCATTGATTTTTTTAAAAATATGTTTTTATTGATTTTTTTAGAGAGAGAGAAACATCAATCGGCCACTTCCTGCACTCCCCCTAATGGGGATAGAGCACAAAACCCAGGCATGTGCCCTGACTGGGAATCCAACCGGGACCTCTTAGTCCATGGGGCAATGCTCAATCAACTGAGCCACACTGGCCAGGCTGATTTTTATGGCTAAATAATATTCTATTACCTAGATTATACCACCTTTTGTTTATACATTCATTAGTTGAAGGACATCTGGGTTTTTCCCTACTTTTTGGCTATTATGAATAATGTTATACATTGGTATACAAGTTTTTGTATGAACATATGTTTTTATTGTCTTGAGTATATACATAAGGATGAAATTGCTGCATGTATGGTAACTCTATGTTCAACTTTTTAAGAAACTACCCCAAACTATTTTCCATAACAGCTGCATCAGTTTACCTTCCCACTGGCAATGTATGAGGATTCCAATTTCTCCATATGCCTGTCAACACTTGTTATAGTCTGTCTCTTTGATGATAGTTATCATAGTAAGATATGAAGTGGTATCTCCCTGTGCTTTTATTTTGTATGTCCCTTATGACTAATAATATTGTACATCTTTTCATGTACTTTTTGGTCATTTGTATGTCTTCTTGGGAGAAATTTTTTTATTTTTGTCTTTCATTGTTGAGTCGTAAGTGATCTTTGTATATTTTAGATACTAGGTCTTTATTAGATATATGATTTGCAAATATTTTTTTCCCATTCTGTGGGTTGTTTTTTCACTTTCCTGATAGTACCCATCTAATGCATAAAATCATTATTTTTTATGAAGTTTAATTTATCTATTTTTCCTTTGGTTGCTTATGCTTTTAGTGTCATATCTAAGAAACCACTGCCTAATCCAAGGCCTGGAGATTTACACTTATGTTTTCCTTTAAGAGTTCTATAGTTTTAGCTTTACATTTAGGTATTTGACCCTTTTTAAGTTAATATTTGTATGTGCTGTGAAGTGGGTACAATGGATTTTTGTATGTTGATCTTGTTTTCTGAGACCTTGTTGAACTCACTGCTTAGTTCTAGGAATTTTTTGGTAGATTCCCTGAAATTTCCTAAGCACACAATTGTGTCAACTGCAAATAGGAACAATTTTATTTCTTCTTTTTTGATCTGTATTCCCTTTTTTTTGCTTTCTTGTACTGGCTAGAACTTCAAGTACTACGTTGAATAACAGCGTTGAGAGTGGACATCCGTGCTTTGTTCCCAATCTCAGGGAGAAAGTGGTCTTTCCTCATTAAGTATGATGTTAGTTATAGTTGTTTTGGTGTTCTCTTACTTTATTTTTCTAGACTTCTAAAAAAATATTAAGTTGAAGAAGCTCCCCTTTATTCCTATTTTGAGAGTTTTTATCATGAATGGGTGTTCAATTTTGTCAAATGCTTTTCTGCATCAATATGATTACATGATTTTACTCTTTCCACATTGCTGAATTCAATTTGCAAGATTTTGTTAAGGATTTCTGTGTCTATATTCATGAGAGATATTGATCTGTAGTTCTCTCTCTCTCTCTCTGTCCTGTCTTTGTCTGTCTTTGGTATCAGGGTAATTCTAAATAAAATTAATTGAGAAGTGTTCTCTCCATTTCTACTTTCTGTAAGAGATTGTGTAGAATTGATACTAATTCCTATTTATTTATTTTGGTATGAACCATTTTAATTTCTTTAAATGCACACACATTTAAATACATTATTTGTAAACAATGAGCAAGAAAGTGAATTAGTTTATATTATCTGATTGTGGAACATTTAACAATTTAGAACAAATATTTAATTTCTGGGATTCTGTTTAATATGTACTTTAGTTTGTAAAGTCTGCTATAAGAATTATTTTTAACTGGCATAAACCATTATACTTTTAAACTCCAAGGTATGGAATACATTTTTAGGCTAAATAAATTTTCATTGGTTTTCATTTATTTGTATATTTTCTCATGTAAAAATACAGATACTTGGTAGGTTTGGCTGGAGCACAGCATCTTTTTTTTTTTTTTTTTTTAATCATCCTATTAGGTTCTGGTATAAACTCAGTTTGGAGATTACTGGTGTGGTTCACCTCCCTACGTTTTTTTGTTTTTGTTTTTGTTTTTAATCCTCACCCGAGGACATTTTTCCATTTTTTGTTCAGATAGAGTAGGAGGGAGAGAGGAAGAGAGAGAGAGAGAAACATCAACGTGAGAGGGACACATCGAGTGGCTGCCTCCCGCACGACCCAACCAGGGCTGGGAACAAACTGCAACCGAGGTACGTGCCCTTAGCGGGAACTGAACCCGGGTCTCTCTGGACCGCAGACCGACGCTCTAACCGCTGAGCCAAACCGGCCAGGGCACCTCCCTACTTTTATAAATGAAGAAACTGAGGGTCAAGCTAGTTGTCACGGAGTTGGGATAAATAATGGGATATCAGGTCCCCAGGAAACCCCAAAAGAAAATAAAAGACTCTAATAAAGAGCAAACTTCCTTTAGTTTTCTTTTTTGTATTTTAATTCTTTTTTTTTTATGTTGATAAAGACACACATTTATTATAGAAATTCATACGTAGTGTAGAAATGTTTTTTATTGAATTTATTGGGGTGACATTGGTTAGAAATGTTTAAAGATGCAAAATTCACTAAACCAAATCACCAATAGACCAGCGCCATCACATTTTGGTAAATATCCTTCTAGATCTCTCCTTAGGCGTGCGTACAATTATGACTCGGTGCTGATGACTCTCCAGTTTTATCTGTGGCCTAGGTCTCTGCCCTCCACTCCAGACATGTACTATATCCTGCTGCCTGTTCAACATCTCCCCTGGGATATCAATTGATGTCTCAAACTTAGATGTCTGTAACTATACTCCTGATAGTCCCTAAATAAATCTGCTCTACCCACAGTTTTCCCCATCTTGGTTGATTTTATATATATTTTACATATATGCCATATACACACACACATACATAACAGTTATCAACAATTCCTGAATAGTAATTCATTGACTAAAAGTGACATACTTAGTTTAATCAGTCCTCTTTTGTTTTTTTTTTAATCCTCACCTGAGGACATTTTTTTTTCATTTTTTGTTCAGATAGAGTGGGAGGGAGAGAGAGGAAGAGAGAGAGAGAGAGAAACATCGACATGAAAGGGACACATCGAGTGGCCGCCACCCGCACGACCAACCAGGGCCGGGGACAAACTGCAACCAAGGTACATGCCCCTAGCGGGAACCGAACCCTGGTCTCTCTGGACCGCAGGCGGACGCTCCAACCGCTGAGCCAAACCGGCCAGGGCCAGTCCTCTTTTAATAGATATTTAAGTTGTTTCTACTTTTTTATGATTATAAGCAGTGTTGTAATGAACAAGCTCGTTCATCTTTTTGTACTTCTTCAGTTGTCCGTTTAGAATGCAATAGCTGCAGCAATTTAAAATTCAATTCATATTGCCAGATTGCCCTACAGAAAGTTGTGTTTGTCTATCCTGTGCCATCAGTTCATGGGGTTTGCTTATACCCTGGCCAACAGTTAATATAGGGTCTTACCTTCAGTAAACTACAGGCTCATATTTTAGTGAAATCTTTGAGATTTAGATATAAACTGCAAGCTCAGATGCATGCAGTCTTAGGAAACATAAATGAGTGATACTGGAAATGTGATAACCAAGAGTGATGAATTAAACAGTCCTTGTTCCTCCTAAAAGCACTCAAGTTTTAAAAAATGTAAGACACTATGCCAATTAAATATGTCTGGAAGGGGAAACTTATTTATTTTTAATTTATTGATTGATTGATTTGAGAGAGAGAGAGAGAGAGAGACATCAATTTTGTTTTCCACTTATTTATACATTCATTGGTTGATTCTTGTGTGTGTCCTGACTGGGGATCGAACCTGAAACCTTGGTGTATCAGGATGCTGCTCTAACCAACTGAGCTACCTGGCCATGGCTTAGGAAGGTGAAATTTAGAGACTGGACAATATCCTTTCATAGATACAACTACCAAGTTTTACACTAAGACAAAGAAGTTTATAATGAGATCCTAGTGCATTCATCACTTACATATTTATAAGCTGTTACAGGATTCTTTTCAGTGAAATCTTCGTAATGAATGTGCCTAAAGTGAATGAGCTCTAGTACTGAGGAATGAAAGAATTCTGTTTTAGCCTCATAAAGCTTTTGGTAACAGAAAAATTTTATGCTATAGGTTGTTTTTTTTTTTTTTAAAAAAAAAACAAAACAGAATAAGCAACTTAAAAACTGTTTAACTTCTGTGACTTTTTTCTTTTCTTTTTTTTTTAATCCTTACCCAAGGACATGCTTAGAGAAAGAGGAAGGGAGAAAGAGAGAAACATGGATGTAAGAGAGAAACACCCATCAGTTGCCTCCTGAAGGCTCCCAACTGGGTACCAAACCTGAAACCCAGGTATGTGCCCTGACCCAGAATCGAACTGGCAACCTTTCAGTGCACAGATAGATGCTCAACCAAATGAGCCACTTGGGCAGGGCTGTGACTTTTTTTCTTAAAAGTTCTGTGGAGCCCTGGCCAGTTTGGCTCAGCGGTTAGAGCATCAGCCCAAGACCCCTCAGTCCGATTCCCAGTCAAGGGCACATACCTGGTTTTTGGGTTCAATCCTGGCCCTGGTCGGGGTTGTACAGGAGGCAACCAATCAATGTGTCTCTCTCACATCCATGTTTCTCTCTCTCTTTCTCTCGCTCCCTCCCTCGCTTCAATTCTATCTAAAAATCAATGGAAAAATATCCTCAGGTGAGGATTAACCAAAAAAACCATAAAAAGTTCTTCTGTGGAAACATTCAAATCCAAGTTTAGGCCTACGTGGATGCAGTTCGAACCAACCAACCTAGGATATGCAGAATGAGTCAGGATTCCTGTTATAATACTGGTTCTCAGAGCATAATCCCTGGAGCAGCATGACCGAGAATTGAAACTTGATGAAAATGGAAATTCTCAGGACCCATCCACACCTACTCAAGTAGAAACTCTGGGAGTAGGGCCCAGTGATCTGTTTTCACAAGCCCTCTAGGTATTTCTCTAGTTCCTCTTTAAACTTTTGGTAAATTTTCTAGTGAAAACATCTGGGCCTGGAGATTTCCTTTTGGGAAGTTTTAAATTACAAATTAAATTTCCGTAATAGTTATAAAGCTATTCAAATTATATTTTTTCATATTGGATGAGTTGTGATAGTTTGTGTTTTTTAGGAAATTGGCTCTTTTTATGAGTTGAACTCATGGTGTAGCTGTGTTCCAGGTGTTCCTTTATTATCCTTTTGAAGTCTGTGGGCTCTATAGTGTTTCTTCCGTTTCATTCCTGATTTTTGTAACTTGTGTCTTCTCTTTTTCTCTCTGTCATTCTTGCTAAAGGTTTGTCAATTGTGTTGATCTTTTTTGTTGTTGTTAATCCTCACCTGAGGATATTTTAGAGAGAGTAGAAGGGAGGGGAAGAGAGAGAGAGAGAGAGAGAGAGAGAGAGAGAGAGAGAGAGAGAGAGAGAAACATGAATGTGAGAGAGACACATTGATTCGTTGCCTCCTGCACACCTAGACTGGGAATCGAACCTGCAACCCTTTGGGGTGTGGGCTGATGCTCTATCCACCAAGCCACACCAGCCAGGGCTTGTATTGATCTTTTCAAAGAATCATCTTTTAATTTCATTGATTTTCTCTATTGTTTTTCTTTTCCCAAATTTCATTGATTTCTGGTTCTTTTTTTTTTTTAATCCTCACCCAAGGATATTTTCTCAAATATCTTCAGATAGAGTGGGAGAGGGGACAGAGAGAGAGAGAGAGAAACATCTACATGAGAGGGACACATCGACTGGTTACCTCCCACATGACCCCGGCCAGGGCCGGGGACCAACTGCAACCAAGGTACGTGCCCTTGGCTGGAATTGAACCCTCGACTCTGGTCCGCAGCTGACACTCTACCGCTGAGCCAAACTGGCCAGGGCTGATTTCTGGTTCTTATAATTACTTCCTTTTTCTTTGCTTTGGGCTTATTCTGGTTTATTTTCCTAATATCTTCAGGTAGAAGCTTATTATTGATTTGAGACTTTTCCCTTTTTCTAATGTAAATATTTAGCGCTAGAAGTATCCTCTTAGCACTGCGTTATCTGTGTCACACATTTTAATATGTTGTAGTTCCATTTTCATTCAATTCAGTGTATTTTTAAATTTTCCCTTGAGACTTCTTTGACCCATGGATTATTTTAAGTCTGTTGTTTAGTTTCTAAGTATTTGAAGATTTGACTGTTTCCTCTCTGTTATTGATTTCTAGTTTTATTCCAGTGTAGTCAGAGAACACACTGTGCATGATTTCGATTCTTTTTAATTTAAGGTTTTCTCTTATGACCCAGAATGTATGGTGTTCCTTGGGCACTTGACAGGAATGTGTATTCTGCTGTTGCTGGGTGGAGTGTTCTCTCTATTTGATCCTGTTGGTTGATGGTGTTGTTGAGTTATTCCATCTCTTTGCTAATTTTCTGTACCAGTCGTTGAGAGAAGGATGTTGAGATCTCTGAGTACAATTGTGGATTTGTCCATTTTTCCTTTTGTTCTATCAGTTTTTGCTTCACATATTTTGCAGCTCTGCTGTTTGGTGCATACACATTTAAGATTGCTATGTCTTCATGGTGGATTGACCCCCTTATCATTATGTAATCTCTCTCTCTGTCCCTGGTAATTTTCTTTGCTCTGAAGTCTACTTCATCTGGTAACAATATATTCTCTCCTGCTTTCTTTTGATTAATATTTGCATACTATATCTTTTTCCATCCTTTTACTTTTAACTTACCTGTATAATTATATTTGAAGTGAGTCATTTTTTTTTTATCATTTATTTTTTATTTATTTTTTCTGTTTCTTAATTGAGTACTGATTTTACTTTTTATTATTTTTTTTATTATTAATTTACTTTTGTTACAGATGTTTCTCCTTTTTTCCCCCATTGACACCCTCCTCCCCCTCCCTCCCTGCCCCGTCCCCATTTTTGTTGTCCATGTCCATTGGTTATGAGTACATGCGTACAAGTTCTGTGTTCATCGCTCCCCTCTCCCACCCCTGAAGTGAGTCATTTTTTAGTCATTTAAAAAATCTATTCTGTGCCCTGGCCGGTTTGGCTCAGCAGTTAGAGTGTCAGCCTGCGGTCCAGAGAGACCCGGGTTCGGTTCCCACTAAGGGCACGTACCTCAGTTGTAGTTTGTCCCCGGCCCTGGTTGGGTTGTGCAGGTGGCAGCTAGTCAATGTGTCTCTCTCACATCGATGTTTCTCTCTCTCTCTCTCTCTCTCTTCCTCTCTCTCCCTCCCACTCTATCTGAACAAAAAATGGAAAAATGTCCTCGGACGAGGATAAAAAAAAAAAAAATCTGTTCTGCCAATCTCTGTCTTTTAACTGGTATATTTAATCCATTTGCAATAGGGAGAGATACCTTATTACTGCTGGGTAGGAGTGAAAGTCCTTATTCCCTGCCTTAAAAGAATGGCTAAAGAAAGTTCGTTAAACAGAAAGGAAATTATAAACGAAGGAATTTTAGAAATTTGTGACAAATGACAGATGCAAAAATGCAGCATTTCACTTGGCTGGGCTGGATCTTCAAAGTGAGGGCAGAGATTGAGATATATGTATTACTGTCATTCCATAGCGATATAACTCAGCCAAGGAAAACTGGCTGAGAAGCCCCCACAGCCACAAGAGAGAATGTGGAGAGGGCGGTAGTTTAGAAGACACTATCTGCAAATAGTGGCTAGTATGACTTGGCATTAAGGAAGCACTTATTGCTCAAAGTCCAATCTTCTTAACTTAGCATCCCAGGTCTTCCATGATGTTTTAGATTGAGTTTCTCCTAAAATAGGCTTTGAGATAAGAATTTGAGTAATAATGTATGTTGAAAATGATCTCAGGAAACACCAGTAGGAAATGGGGAAGTGAGACAGGGAAGGGAAGACAGCCAATAAGGGTGTGTGCTCAGGCAAGTTACCACTGTGGGACCGCTGGGAAATAATGGTCAAACATATGTCTAAGTGTTAACATAACCCAAGGGGGAAGAGAGCAAAGGTATTTACATACCAATTCCAGTCAGTCATGGGCAGATGGCTGCTGGGGTAAGTGAAGGTCGCACTTCCTGCCTGCTGTGTATAAGGGCAGAGTGGGTCACCAAAAAGAGCTCTCAAAGAGCTGCAGATGCTGGCAGGCTGAGATACATGGTAAATCCGAAGGACACATGAGTGGGGCACTGACATATACTTCACTGAACCAGGTCCAGCCTACTTTTCCAGCTTATCACCCACCACTCACCCAACCAAACACACTGGGCTATTCTGTGCTTTTTGAAATAATATGAGACAACCCCTAGCTCACTCTTGGCCTTCAAGTGGTAATTTCCTTCTACCCCCTGAATGCTGTTTCCTCTGCTGGAAACATCCCCTCTCTACTCCCAGTCTCTCGCTACCAAAATTCTACTTGCCCAACTAGACACCACTGGAAAAATGCCTCTTCCATTTGATGAGAATGTCAAGGTCATGTTTTCCATGGGGTTTCAGTGATTTCCTCCACGATTCCAAACAGCAGCAGCCCCTCCTGCCTCTAATTGACTCTGGCATGTTTTGTCTCCCCTCCATGGTACTTGTTCACAGTTGCAATATATTTATTGATGCTCTTAGCCCCCTACCAGACTTCCAGCTCCTTGAGGGCAAGGGATAAGTCTACATATCTTTGCTCTGGCTCTAATCTGAGTCAGAGTGGTTTATGTACAGGAAAACAGCAACTCATGCAAGCCTGCAAGACCAAACCCAGTCTACCAGCAAGACAGACTTTTGTCTGTAGTTCCATACACTCACCAGTAGGTGGCAATAGTCTACTATTTTTAAGGACTCCTATTACCTTTCTCCTAGCAACTATCCAATTTACAGAGAAGTCCTTTCTATGAGTCTTTAGGGAGGATCTGCCTGAGATCCAGGGTCACTGCAGGAACTGAGAGAGGAAGGTATGGGAGAGATTTGAGAAAAGGAAGACTTAACTCAACCTTCAGAGGGAAGGGGAGCAATGAAATATACACAAAGCAATTAAGACTCCCTACAAGGAAGAGACCTGTGTGAGTGTGAGTAGAGACACCATCTGCTTGGGCCTCAGTTTCTTCATTCATAAAACAAGGAGGTTGGAATAGATGTTCAGGATTCCTTACAGCTTCTGAATTTCCTCAATGCATAAAAGCATACTCATGAGCAATCTGAAAAGAGATTGTGGACAAAAAAGGGGTTCTATGGAAAGTAATCTCATAGGGTGATCTGATCATAAATTCCTAACTGGGCAGGTCATGGAGGGTAGTCATGCCCAAGGTACAAAACTCTTTAGTAACAGGTTTACCTTTGCCTTGAGCTCTGTCCGTTTTGAAATGCCAGACGAAATACCCTTTGAAGGACTATTGAACCTCAGGAGAACACATAATCTTGTTAACCATTCTGCAATCCAATCTCCACTTTGCTTCTTCCCACCTTCATGTAATCTTCCATGCCCTCAGGCCAGAACATCAGAAAAATCCTCCTTTACTCTTTACTAATTAGGAAACAACAAATTTCTTTGGGGGGCGGAGCACCATTCCAAGAGGTACTGAAATACCAGGTCAATGAGTGGAGTGGATGGAGCAAGCTCCTATTCCACTTCCCTGCTCCACAAATACATTTAATACAATGTCCTTGGATAGAGGATGTATCAGATATTAAACGGATAAGAACAGATACTACACTTGATCTTAGCCAAAAGACCAAGAAGCTATATGAATAAATTTCTTTTTTTTTCATCCTTACTTGAGGATATTTTTCCATTTATTTTCAGACAGAGCGGGAGGGGGAGAGAGAGAGAGAAACATCGATGTGAGAGAGACATATCTATTGGTTGCCTCCCGCACAACCCCGACCAGGGCTGGGACCAAACCAAAACCAAGGTACATGTTATGCCCTTGACCAGAATCAAACCCGAGACTCATTGGTCTTCGGGCCAACACTCTAACTGCTGAGCCAAACCGTCCAGGGCTGAACAAATTTCTTGATCCCTTAAGGGAAATCCTGGGCTACTTGGATAGCATGTGCTCCCAAAGTGACTGCTAGGGCTGGCATCCTTGCTCTGTCCCACAGTTATGGGCTCTCCAGGACCTCTCTGAGTCATCCCAGGCTGCTGGGACTCTCCTGAGACAGGAACTCCTTCTTGCTGAGTCTCTGACATCCGCAGTGAGTCACCCTTTAGTTCCATTTGGTCAAAAAAGGAGCCATATACGCATGTAGGACCCTGGATATCCATGTGGTTGATTTCCCCAAGGAGACTTCTGGGAGGGCCTCTCGGGGCCCCTTCAGCTCTGGGCCTTGCAGTCTCAAAATCTCAAGTTTTTGTCCTAGTTTGAGCTCAGTCACTCCAACTTTGGAGGCCTTGGTTTTTTTTAAATTTATAATAATCCTTCTGACTTTTACATACAGTTGTCCCTCACCACTTCGTGCTTCGACTTTTGTGGCTTCACTCTATTGCGGTTTTTTTCAAATACTATACACTGTACTACATTTGAAAAAACCGCGATAGAGTGAAGCCGCGAACGTCAAAGCGCGAAGCGGCGAGGGGTATATAAATAAAGAATCCTACTTCACAGAAATTCATTTATCGTGGTAGAGTCTGGAACTGATTAACCGTGATAAACGAGGGCTGACTGTAATCTAAAAAGCGACAAAGGGTTCTCACGTCCCCATGATTTTCTTTTTTTTCATTTCTTACAACTCCATTAGAAAAATTTTTCTCCAATTTAGAGATAAAAACATTTAAGGCTTTAAAAATTTATAACTAACTGAAGTCGCAGAGGTTGAATTCAATAAATACTTGATTTATTCATTCATTAAACATTTATTCAAACCACTGGATGGTCAAATACTACTTGAGAATACAAAGGCCAACAAAAATCATGGTCGCTAGCCTTGTGGCATTCACATTCTAGCAATAAATATAGACACAGTAATACATTGTTCTGATGCGATGAGGTAAGTGCTACAGCAGCATGTTGGGGAAGGATTGAGTGTTAGTGATTGAGTGACTTCTATCTGTTAGGCCCTGCAGAAGAGCTTTTGTCACAACTTCCTTTGAGATCAGTCAGGGTAAATTTGGTTTTGCTACAGAACAAATAAGCCCAAATCTCAGTTTATGTCCCACTCATACTACACGTCTAGCACAGTTGGGCAGGAAGATTTGTTCACATAGTCATTCAGGAATCCAGGCCAAAAGAGGTATAAAGAACTCTGAACCAGTAGCTAAATGTTGAGGCCAATAGTGACACCTGCCAATTCCATTCACAATTCACTGTACAGATCCAGCTGCAAAGTCTCAGTCAACCACCGAGAGACTCAGAAGTTGTCTTCCTGAGGCTCAGAAAGAAAGGAAAAACAAATAATTGGTGGGGACTCGAGTCAGGTTGAGAAAGCTATGCTATTTGTACCATGTCATTCTGCTTCATCAGATTCTGATTCTACGGGAACTCCTTGACAGTTCGGTAAGATGTAGGTAACTGATGGACGTGGATTCTCTTCCATCCCATAGAGGCTCAACTGAGTGCTTCCCCTTCTTTGTGGAAAAACCAATTTGACTGTAACTGCATATTCACTTCAATATTCCTGATCTATACAGGTGTCTGTTTTTCAGATTCTCTTTTGAATCAGTTGTAACATCTGCCTGGTTCCCTCATTATAAGGAAAATAAAATCTTTAACATGGGTTCACTTTTATACCTGTATGAGAGCCATGATTTTGCCTTTTTCTGAAAAGTATCTTTTAACGACTCACTTCAGAGATGAAGAAAGAAATTGAGAGGTTAAGTAACTTGCCCAAAGTCACTGAGCTAATAAATGGCAGGGGTGGGAATTCCAATCTCTTCCAGCCGACCTCAGATTCAGAGGGTAGGGTTTGCTCACTTTCAGGATCCAAGGAGGCTGAGTGTTTAAGCTGGGTTTTGGCAAATGAGCAGAGCTTCTGCAAACAGAGAAGGGCATTCCACACAGAGGCAGGAGCATGTGCAGAAGCATCAGTTCTGAGAAAGGCAAGTGCATTTGGAGACCCAGAAGGAGCATGGCAGGGGAAAGGTTGGAGGGGAACTGAAAGTGAGGGCTACAATTGTGAAATCCTCCTACACCCAGGCCATGATGTCTGGATTCAGCTGTGTGAGTAACAGGAAGCCCTTTGTGGATCATAAACAGGAAAGTAAATGAACAAATCTGTGTTTCAGGAAATCATGTCTGACATTTGTATGGAGAACAGGCTAGGAGACATGATCAAAAGCAGGGATACATCCATGTTCAGCAGCGCTGTTCACAAAGCCAGAAGGTGGAAGTAGCCCAAATGTCCAACCAGTGAATGGACAACCAAAATGTGGTCTATCCATTCAGTGAAATATTATTCAGCCTTCAAAAGGATACATACTGATACATGCTACCGCATGGATGAACCCTGAGAACACTGTGCCAAGTGAAAGAAATCAGACAAAAAAGGGTAAATATTGTATGATTCAACCCATCAGAGGTACATAGATTAGGCAAATTCATAGAGAGAGAAAGTAGAATAGAGGTTACCAAGGGCCAGGAGTGGGGGAGGAGTGAAGAGTTATTGTTTAATCGGTACAGAGTTTCTGTTTGGTTTGATGGAAAAGTTCTGGAGATGGATGGTGGTGATGTGTGCATAACATTGTGAGTGTACTTAATGCCATGGAACTGTACACATAAAAATAGCTAAAATGGTAAGTTTTATGTTAGGTATACTTTACCACAATAAAAAATAGTTTAAAAAAAAGAGAAGGCAGGTAGATGCCATACAGTCCATGTGAGAAATGCCCAGGGCCCTGAACAGGAGGACAGGAGAGGTGGGGAGAGATGAACTCCTGAGTCACCCAGGGCTCAAACCCAGAGGCTGCCTTTCCAACCAGGTCCTTTGTAGGGCTCATGTGCTTTGATTTTATTCTAAAATTCTCTGCTTCTATTATGCTACCCCTATGAATTATTTAACACATCTTTGATATGGTGCCTGGGCAAACGTCTGATGCATAGTAAATTCTTTTTTTATTAATCCTCACCCAAGGATATTTTGTTACCCTGATTTTTTTTTTTTTTTTTTTTTTTGAGGGAGAGTGGAAGGGAAGGGAGGGAGGAGGAGAGAGAGGAAAAAAAAAAAAAATCAGTGTAAGAGAGACACATTGATTGGTTCCACCCCAACCAGGCGGGGGATGGAACCTGCAACCCAGGTACGTGCCCTTGACCAGGAATCAAACCCACGACCTTGTGGTGCACAGGCCCATGCTCTAACCACTGAACAACACTGACCAAGGCCATAGTAAATTCTTAACACCAATGTATTGGATTAAGGATGGAAGAAATAAAAAAACAAATGCACATCATTGGCTCTCAGTGGACACAGGGGAGAAGGAGTGGCATCTTAGAATCACTGGGAAGCTTTTTCTAAATAAACTTGCTCCAGTCCTTCAATGAATCCTCTCTGACCCCCATGCCCAAATTCCAATATGCTCTGAGGTGGATGAAAGCTGGGGGATAAGGAACCCATGTGAGTCAGATTCCTGGCAGGGGAGGAACCCAGATATATAGATAGATTTGGGGCTCAGTAGCCACTGAGACCCTAGAACAGAGAAGAAGGAAGCTGTGATTGGGGAACAAGCATCAAGGATTTGGTCAGAATAGAGTTGGATCCTTAGAAACCTGTCACTCTCTCTCTTTTTTGTTAATCCTCTCCCTAGGATATTTTTTCCCATTGATTTTTAGAGAGAGTTGAAAGGAAGAAGGGAGGGGGACAGAGAGAGAGAGAGAGAGAGAGAGAGAGAGAGAGAGAGAGAGAGAGAAATATTCATGTGAGAGAGACAAATCAATTGGTTGCCTCCCAGACGCCCCCCATGCTCTAACCATTGAACCACAGTGGCCAGGGCCCAGTCACTTTTTTTCTTTCCTCTACCTCCCTGCTCTGGTTGTTAATGACCTTGTCTTCTCCATTATTCATCCTCTGCTTCAGCTGAAGCTGTGACTCCATGGGTCCATTAAGGCTCTCCTGGGGCAGTGAGGCTTCCATGGAGTGCATTAGAGCAGTTGCGGAAGCACCAGGAGCCAGCTCTGCTCAGCCACACCGCCACCCCCTGGGAGCAGCTGGGTTGCTGCCTCATCCACCCCCACCCCCAGCCAGCAACCCCAGCAAATTTAAGGTGTTTGATTAAGGGCATCCCTGCTCTAAGCATGTACCTGGGCCCCCATAGCCTATGCAGTGATAATTCCTCCCACATGTGAAGCATTTTTCTCATACAGAAACCTTCACTTACATGATGTGCACCTTACAGGCAGATGCCTGAGAGCTAGGGCTTGGATTCAGGCTGGCTGGGTTTGGATCTAGTGCTACCACTTATCAATTTAGGAATCTGAGATCAGTTCCTGAACTTGAACCCTCCATTAACTCCAGTTTCCTTATGAATAAAATAGAGATTGTAGTGATACTGAGCCCATGGGATTGCTTTGAGGGCTAAATGAGATAGCGCATAAAAACCTCAGTGCTCAGTGCCTGACACACTAAGTGTGAACAAACATCTGTTGTTGCTGCTGCTTCATTATTATTACAATGACAAAGTTGGACCAGATGATCTCAGGGTCCTTTCAGGTGCTAATATTTTGTCCATTCATTAAATAAATATGTATTGAGCATGTATTATATGCAAAGCACTCTTCTAGATGCCAAGGATACAGCAGTGAATAAGAAAAATCTGTTCTCACAGACATTACATTTTAGTGGGGGAGCTAGACGATAAGCAATAAACATAATAAATAAGTAAACTAGATGGTGTGTTAGAAGGTAAGAGCTATGAAAGAAATGGAAGAAGGTAAGGGGATCAGGAAGTGGTGGAGGGGTGGTCAGAAAAAGCTTCATTTAGAAAATGATGTCTGAGCAAAGACTTGAAGTGGGTGAGGGCAGGAGTCCTGCAGGTATCCGCAGGAAGAATGTTCCAGGCAACAGCAATTACCAGTGCAAAGGGCCTGAGGTAGAAGTGTGCCTGGCTTTGTTAGAGGAGACAGTGTAAAGAAAGAAGATGAAGAAGAGTAGCAGGTGACATCAGAGAGATAATCGAGGACAAACCTGTCTGCCTTGTGGCTTATTGTCAGGACTTTTGCACTTATAAAGAGAGAAATGGGGGCTGTGTTGGGACGGGGAAGGCAATAAAAAATGGTAGACTCAAAGGATTGTAGGTCCCAGTGAACTGGAGTCAGGAGGAACAGGTAAAGATAGGAGGTAGTAGCCAGCAAGAGGGAAGCATAAGATTGAGTTATTGGTATCTATGAGGTCAAGGGTATGAACATGGGAATGAGTGGCTGAGACTGGATGGAGAACAAGGAACTGAGAGGCTGGGGTGTGGAAGAATCATCTACGTGTGTATGGAAATCACCAGAAATCAGGATGGAATAATGTTAGTGAGAGAGGCAGTGAGCCAGGAAGCTAACATCATCAGTGTTTTTAAATGTAGACTTTATTATTATTCAGGTATGTCAGGCCAACAGATCTGCTACAACTGCCATTGAAAAGGTAGTTTGGCCCTGGCCGGTTTGGACGGTTAGAGCGACGGCCCGCGGACCAGAGAGTCCTGGGTTCGGTTCCCGCTAAGGGCACGTACCTCGGTTGCAGTTTGTCCCCACCCCGGTTGGGGTCATGTGGGTGGCAACCACTTGATGTGTCTCTCTCACATTGATGTTTCTCTCTCACTCTTCCTCCCTCTCTCCCTCCCACTGTGTCTGAAGATAAATGCAAAAATGTCCTCGGGTGAGGATAAAAAAAAAAAGGTAGTTTGTTACTCACAAATCCCAAGAGAAAGGGACATGCCACACGCACAGGGCCACACAGGAAGCACCAGGGTCAGTCAGGAGGCAGAGGGAGGGAATCGTGCAAGAGCCTTTATTGTGGTTTCTGTGGGAAGGAACAAGCAAGACAGGGTAAGCAGATTTAGGATTGATTATTTCCAATAATTTCAGTGGGCTCCAGGTCATAGGGGCTGCCCCTGGCTGTCTGGTACCTGGCTGTAGGGTGATTAGGGCAGGTGGATAGTAGCCCTGAGTGTGAGAGCCCATAAAGGAGGTGGTTGGGGTGTGGACTTTTGGGTGAATGGTTTGAATGTGAAAGGTATATTCACAGGTGAGTTATTTGCTATCTCTAGGAATTAGCTAGCCCAGGAAGGGACCGTCCCTCCAGGGTCAGCAAGGTCCCAAGATGGCAAAGTATCAGAAAATAAAAGACACGGTCGAGCCCGGCCAGTGTGGCTCAGTGGATTGAGCATCAGTCCCATGGACTGAGAGGTCCCGATTTGATTTCCGGTCAGGGCACATGCCTGGGTTTCAGGCTTGGTCCCCAGTAGGAAGCCTGCAGGAGGCAGCCGATCGATGTTTCTTTCTCACATCGATGTTTCTATCCCTCTCTCCCTTCTTCTCTCTCTAAAAAAAAATCAATAAAATATATTTTTAAAAAGACACAGTCGATACTGTCATGAAGTGAGGGAGGGTGGCTAGGGGAGAGTCAGTAAATGGCACAGGCAATGAGGAGTGTTGGCGGTTAGCTGATGATGCAAGAGTGGAGGCTGAGGGTTTGAAGGAAGGAGACATGAAGACAGTGTGGAAGCAACCCTGAGGAGCCAGGAGGACACCATCTCCTGGTGGTAGGGCATGGGAGAAAGGGACCGCCTCTCCCGAGAGAGCTGCAAAGTTGCAGCCCTGAGTGGAGAGCCAGGTTTCATTAGCAATAAGCTGAAGGAAGGCTGAGGGTATGAGCTTTGCTGATGATGGCCATGCATTCCAGAGCGTACAGTGGAGGGGGTTCTAGAATTGGGGAGGAGTAGGACATGGGGACACGATGGGCATGGTGGAGCTGTGTAGGGATTAGAGCAGGGAGGAGAGGTATGGCCTGGGGGTCTGGGCTTCACAGGGCCACTGACATAACAGGAGTAAGAGGCCTAGTGAGATTGGTACTGTAGCCAAGGCAGATTGTGGGGCAAGGACAGCATATGGTGGGAGGTGTGGTTTGGTTACCCCGTGTGGGTCTCTCTCTGCTGGGGAGGGTGGATTTACTCCTACTGGGCAGGGCTCTCTTTGGGCTCCTCATGACAAAGGGTCAAGGGAGCCATTTACTTCTAGTGGGCAAGACCGCCTCCTGGCCCTTGAGGGAATTGAGGAGGCCCAGGGAAACCAAAATGGACTCAGAGAAAATCAGATCCCTCTTGACCCCTATTAATGGAGAGTTAGGGGCCTGACATGGGAGGGTGAGAAGCCTGGAGACGGGAGGTCTTACATTCCAGTACATGATTCCAACTTCTGACAGCAGGGCTCTGAGCACTTTGGATGTGAGTCCCCCAGGTGACTGGGACTTGTGCCCTGCTTTTCAGCCGAGTGCCTCACTGCCCTGTAGGATGCTATTCCCCGCTCTCTGAAGGTCAGGGATGTTCTCCTTAGCATCTAATTACATGTGAAGCATTTTCAAAACCATTGTCCCAGTGGTGTTCAGATCTTTTTTTTTTTTTTTTAATCAGGGGAAACTTTTCAAAATTAAATCTTATGTGGAACCACAACATAAAAACCAAGTAAAACTGAGATTTATGCTATAATTTCAAATTTATAAGTAAAATTTATAAGTTGAATTGGTATTAAATCAGTGACCTCATATATGTAAAAATTTGATATACAGTCGTCCCTCGCCACTTCGCGCTTCGACTTTCGCGGCTTCACTCTATTGCAGTTTTTTCAAATATATTCATTAAAAAGTTGATCGAGACAGTGAAAATGATACAGCGGGCGCTCGGTTGTCTGAGTCGATTATACACCCCTGTATTACAATTAAAATTAAAATTACTGTACGTATGGACTGTAGGGCGATATATTCGAGCACCCCAGGAATCCTTCAATGCCAGGTGCAACCGCTAGAGTCTGGAATGGATTAACCGCGATAAACGAAGGACGACTGTATAATACATTTTTGGGAGGTGTTGCTTTTGGCCATTGCTGTTTAAAGGGTTAAAAATACATCATTGAAATGAAATTTAAATAACATGTCTAGAATTTCTGGGGCTTCCAAAGGACACTGAATTGAAAAAAGGCTGCCTCTGGAAAGTGAGAGTCAGAGAAGAGAGGAGAGGAGAGAAGAGGAGAGGGGAGGGGAGGGGAGGGGAGGGGAGGGGAGGGGAGGGGAGGGGAGGGGAGGGGAGGGGAGGGGAGGGGAGGGGAGGGGAGGGGAGGGGAGGGGCAGTCAGGGAGGAAAGGGAGAGAAAGCAGGGAAGGAGAGAAGGAGGAGACTGCCTTTGTTGGTTATTAGCCTTAGAGGACTCTTTGATATTTTAAAACTCTATGCATTACAACTTTGATAAAAGTAAAAAAATTTTAAAGAGGAAAAAGAAAAAGAAAGATAACTACAGCATTATTTCCCTGGATCCAACAGTTTACTAAAGTGGGAATTAATTAAATACCCATTTTACAGAAGAGGATGTTGAGGGTCAAGAGATTAAGCAATTAGTACATAATTGGCAGGTAGGTCTGGCACTTGGCTCCAGGTCAGCTGATTCCAGATTCTGTGCTTTCTCCAGTTGCACACTGTCTGAGAAGAAATGGCCAGCTGCCTGGTGCACTTGGTGCTGGGAAGGTTCCAGATCCATCTCCTTTCTTGTCTGCTACTGATTCCTGAAGCTCCTTTAAGAGAAGGCAGAATTTCCCACCTGATAGGCATCATTAAAGCAAGTAGCTTCCATCTGACACTCACTGGCTACTTTTTAAAAAAAAAATCCTCTTTCATTGATTTGTAGAGAGAGGGGAAGGGAGGGAGGGAGGGAGGGAGAGAGAGAGAGAGAGAGAGAGAGAGAGAGAAAGAGAGAGAGATGAGGGGGAAACATTGATTGGTTGCACATGCCCTTACTGAGGCTGGACTGAGGCCGGGAATCGAACCTGAGACCTTTCAGTGTATAGGATGACACTCCTACCAACTGAGCCACAGCAGATAGCAGTCACTGGCCACTTTTATTGGGAGTTCCTCTTTCATGTGTTAAGAATCTGAGTTTCCTAAGTAGAAGTGGCAGACACCTGTTGTACCTGGGCCCCTTTCTCTTCTCAACAGCACCCCTCTGCCAATAGGGACAGCCTTGGAGGGAAGGTAAACCCATGTGCCTGCCCATTAAGAAAGAAAACTGCAGAAGGTACATCGTCCTTCCTCTCACGATCCTGCTCATCCCGACCTCAGCTCAGGTAATCTCTCCCATAAGCAAGTGCGTGAAGGCTGAAGAAGGAATAGATGGACTCACCAGACTGTTTCTTTCTTTTTTTTTAATTGAATTTATTGGGGTGACATTGGTTAATAAAGTTATATAGGTTTCAGGTATACAATTCTATAATACATCATCTGTATATTGTATTGTGAATTCACACCCCAAGTCAAGTGACAGTTTCTGCTACTAGACCTTTCGTGTGACCCCAGCTCTGCACTGATGCTACTACAGTAAATATTTATTATCTCTCAGTCAGGAGTTGGGGAACAGCTTAGCTAGGTGTTTCCAGTGTAGGGATTCTTGCATGGTTTCATTCAGTGTGCCAGCAGGAGCTGCAGTCATCCGATAGTTTGAATGTGGCTCCAGGGTCAGCTTCCAAGTTGACTTATTCACATGCATGGCTGTGGGCAGGAGTTCCTTGCCATGTGGGCCTCTCCCTAGGCTGTTTGAGTGTCCTCATGACATGGCAGCTAACTTCCCCCTCTGTGAGCTGCCGAGGCTTTTATCAACTAGTCCCTGAAGTTACATACTTTATTCTAGTCATTAGAAGTGAGTCACTAAGTCCAGCCCTCATTCAAAAGGAGGAGAATTAGGCTCCACCCATTGAAGGGAGGAGGAGTAAAGATTTCGTGAACATATTTTGAAATCACTATATGAGTCCTTTAAAGCTGCCATGGTTCCCCCATTGACAAGCCTTATTTACAGCCTGCCCAGCCCCAACAGCAGGGCGGGCTTCTCTTCATGGGCGTAGGACCTGTGTGTGCAGTTGCACAAGGCCTTTCTCTTGGAAGGATCCCACACTTGGTTTAATGCTCTGCTGTTTTTGTCTTGAAATACTTAGTATTTTCTTTAACAAGGGACCCTGCATTTCATTTGGCCTCTCCAAATTATGTAACTAGTCCTGCCAGTCTTCCTATACATTCCTTTTTTATTTGAATTAACCAGAATTATTTCTTTCTTTCCTCTTTCTTTATGTTTTTGCTTGCTACCAAAGTTCTATGATACAGTGCCTTCTCCTATTCATATGTATATATACTGTAGACCAGCATATAGCAGGCACTCTATATCAGTCAGATTTCTCAATGAATGGAAATTGACACATTATAAATTATATACCATATCCTAAGAACAGTTTCTGACTAGTCATAAGGGCAAGGATGATCTTTTCTGTGGATCTTATGTGTTCTGTATCTCTGGACATAGATAGTAATTGGTCATTAAATTTGGAAACGAAAAAAAGCAGGCAAGGAAAGATTAGAACTAATTCCCAAGTCCGTGCTCTTTCCTCTACACCATTCTGTTTCATCATGTGATTCATGTTGTTTTGGAGTCTGTGGTATTTGTGTACCTATGGACCTGTATTTTTTATGAGGCTAACAGTATCTTTTTTTTTTTTTTTTTTTTTTACCAGAACTACATTCAATTTTCATAATAAAGACATAATGATATTGTAAAACAGAGTTTTTTGGTTTTTTTTTAATTGCAGGTACAGAGGGTTGATAAAGGGTACACACACACACACACACACACACACCCCTAGAGTTAACATTATATTTAATGCTCGAAGACTGAATGCTGTTCCCCTTAGATCAGATCAAGGCATGAATGGACATTCTCACACTCTTATTCAACACGGTACTGGAAGTCTCAGCCCTATGTTATCATGGATTGATCAAACTCCAGCTTTATTCCTCTGTGACTCCATGGACTCTGTCTTTTTCCTGATATCAATTTTGTCCTCAGGTTGCCTTCCATCATAGTGGCAAATGTCTGCCAATAGCGATCAGGGCTGTGTGACACCCAGCACCAGGATTTGATCCCTGGTGAATGTGTGGACACCACCCCTCCTCCCTCTGTTTGCAGCAGGGTTGGGTGGGGGCAAAGCTGGTAGCTGGGGTTGGGCGCGCAGGACGGGCACGGGAGTGCTAACAATGTCTCGCCACCAGACTGCAGTCTTCATGCAGGCAAGGACCATATCCCTTTGCTGGTATAGCCCTCATGCATGACACAAAATCAGCCTTGGACATGCATTGAATGAACTGAAGATCAGATTGGAGCCTCAGGAAAAGTGGCAAAATGAAAACACAAGCACGGGTCTGCTCTATTGTGTTTCTCAACTGAACATATTTGTACAGGTGTGTGAATCCCTGGAAGAGGAGGTGAAATCCCGCATGGACGGAGAGGGTTAAGGTCATAGATGGGGAGGTGAGGGTGGATTAGTCTGCTAGGGCTGCCATAACAAAGTGCCACAGACCAGGTGGTTTAAATAACAGAAATTTATTTTCTCACAGTTCTGGAGGCTAGAAATCAGAAATCAAGGTGTCAGCAGGATTGGTTCCTTCTGAGGCCTCTGTCCTTGGTTGGCAGATGGCTGTCTTCTCCCTGCAGCTTCACGTGGTCTTCCCTCTGTGTGTATCTGTGTTCTAATCTCTTTTCTTATTAAAACAGCTGTCATATTGGATTAGGGCCCACCCTACTGACCTCATTTTAACTTAATTACTTCATGGAAGACCCTATCTCCAAATACAGTCTTATTCTGAGGAACGAGGGGTTAAGACTTCAAAATATGAATTTTGATGGACACAATTCAGCCCATAACAGCCCATTGCTGCTAAATGATAGAAAGATGGGGTGGGGGCAAAAGATTGGCAAACTGGCCCCACCATATGTTAAGAAGTACACAGATGTGATCCTGAGAAGGACAAGAATATCTTTTAAGGAAATGTGTGTGTGTGTTTTAGGGGATCTTGTTTTATCACAGAACACAACTGAGAACTCAGGATTGCCTTTGGCCCTCTTTTCCATGTGCCCTGACACCCACCATGGGCTGGTCCTCTGCCGTCTACAGAAGCCCCACACCCAGCCCACAAGCCCTCCACCCTCTTTTGCAAACTGCTGCTGGAGTCTGGCTGGCCCCTACCATCCCTCCTGAATATGACCTCGATAGCCCTACAGACAAAAAAGTATTACTCAAGAAAGGCTGTGTTTCCCCATAATCGAGAAAACTGATAGGGCATTGAAAAATAGAAGCCTGTGCAAATAGTGATAGACATTTGGTCTAAACATTGTACCAGAGAGAAATCTTTCCCTGGCCTATAAGTCTTTATTTTCCAGATTGGAAAGTTCACAATCTCAGATGTATAAGAAATGTACTTTTGTTTTTCTACAACTGAACTGGAGTTCTCCTTTGAGTTCTTGGTCTTCCAGAGGACAGAGCTCATAGCCAGCAGTTCAGAGTCTCAGGATGCCTTTCTCCAAGGGGCTCTTACCATGCTAAGGAATGGGGAGAGGGCACTGGGCCCTGGTTATCAACATCCATGCACACTGACACCCTCAAGACATCCTTGTGCCTTCCATGCCCTCAGAGCCTTGTCCCTACAGGTCACTGCCATGGTCACCTTTCTGGGTCTGCTGACTCTCTGGCCCATGGCTGATGGCGCTTGGGTTCATGGGAAATGTTCTGCTGCTCTGGGCACCACGTTGGTGTAGGTAGGGCTCTGGGGGCTCTCTTAAGTATCTTGCTGCCAGTTCAGGGGGTCTCCTTATTGATACACTGGAATCCATTAGGAAAAGGAGATTGTGGATTCCCTCTGCCTCAGATTCTCCAGACCTCTCTATGTTTGTGTCAGGGTACCCTTCAACCCCAGGACTCAGCCCAGGAAGCCAGGATAAAGAGCCCATTTGCAAGAACTAGACTGATGTCTAAGCACTCTGCAGTCCTGTTTCTCCCCAAACTTCTGGGAGGAGAACCAGGTCTGGGCATGGGGTAGCCTGATCCTTCTTCTAGCCTTCCCAGTCTATTGTTTATGACATAATTTTGTCTCCCAGACTTTTGAAGCTCAAACCCTAGGCTTCTGTAACCACAAAGCATTTCTTTCTGCTTTATTTTTCCTCTCCTGAGTCAGTAAATGCCACTGGGTAAGTGTCAAAGGGTAAAGGAATGAGGGGAGTGTGAGAGGAGAATGACATATCTCAAAATATTATCCTGCCGCACCTGTATTCACAAATTTCTCCCAGGGAACATTGCTTCTAATCTTTCTCTGGGTAACCTCACATCCAGTTTGGATATGCTCCATCAACTGTTACCACCCAGTTCCTCCTTCCCTCCTCCTTTCCAGGAACGAACATCCCATCCCACTTCAGAATCTCACTGCTAGATGGGGGCTCCTCACCTTCGCTGCAGAATTCCTCTCCCAAACTCACCCCTCACTGGGCATAGTCTAACATTTCTCCACCTTATCTTCTCTCTCATGGCCCTGGACTCCACTCTGTGCTCTCCTTGCAACCTGCAGCCCTCAGCCCCTCCTTATCTTTCCATTTCTCTGCCCCTCCCCATTTTTCCATGGAGCCTTTTACTTTTGCTTTTCCCGACACATGTTTCGGAGTAGTGACATTGTGCCAAAGTGACTACTTCCTCTGCTCATAGTTAATTCATTTCTCAACTCACTGAAATTTAGCATCTGTATAGTAAAGAAATGACCTTACCCAAAGAGAAAGCTGGCTTTGCCTTCAGCTCCATTGAGGTGATCTCAAAACCCTTGCAATGTCCTGATAATATTGTCCTTGTTTACCTGTGGGCTTTGGGCCATATAGTTTTGCTTGAGCTTTGGAGGGGCTAGAGACTAAGGGTCAGCACACAGATGACCACCGTGTCTATGTGACGGAGCCCCAATAAAACCTTGCACACAAGGCTTGAATGAGCTTCCTTGGTTGGCAATACTCCCAGCATGTTGTCACACTTCATTGCTTGGAGAAGCTGTCCAGGACTTTACCGGGAGGGGAGAACTGGAAGCTCCAAGTATGGAACCTCCTTGGACTCTGCCCATGCATCTCTTTCCTTGGCACATTTTAATCTGTATCCTTTCTCTGTAATAAACTGCAACCATGAGTATAACAACTTTCAGTTAGTGCTGTGAGTCCTCTTAGTGAATTATCAAGACTTGGAGTCCCCTAAACTTTGCAGCATCCATGCATTTACTTAAACTGCTCTCTCAGCAGCACAAATTTCCACTTTGTAGGTCTTCTCCTCAGTCATTCCTCCCTGACCTCTTTTATCGACTCCCTTTTTTCTTGCAATGCTCTCCTGCCTGAGCTCTGATGACATTGAAATCTGCTGGCCTCCTTTCTACTTCTCAGTCTTCATTTTCTCAGTCTCCTTTAGCTTCTTTACCTTGGCCATTTCTTGTGGATGCTTATCACTTGCCCATGTGATGACTAATACCGCTGAAGCTCAGACCCAGATCCCTGTCATTGCAAATCCCTGACTCAGTCCCCTACTCTGTCCTCTTGTTCCTTATTCATCCTGACCCATGTGTATAATTTAAAACCAGGTAAACTTTAAAATTGTATAGTTGGTATATTCTAGATATAAGTCCTTTGTTGGATAAATGTTTTACAAATATTTTCTCCCAGTGTGTGGCTTGCTTCAAGTTTCTGTCTGGATCCACCTCTCTTCTCTCATCCAGGCCCACAGCTTCCCCTGTCATCTCTCTGAGAGCGACACTCAACTTACGTCTACAGCTCTCCCAGTCCTTCCGATGTTCCAGTAGCCTGATGGCCATCTCTGCATGGCATTTGAACCTGGTGTGTCCACAAATGAACTCGTTATCTTTCCCACAAAGTATTCCTCATCTTGATCAATGGCATTATTTAACAAGCGCAGGATGAGATCAGCTTTCCCTGCAGACACTTGACCCTTGTCCATCACCAGGGTCAATTCAGTGCTGTCTGCCCATTCCTGGCTTGCAGGCTGCCTGTCTGGCTTTGGCTTGGGTTCCCATTTTGGCTTTGTTCCTATCTCCCTGAATTCTGACTTGACACAGCCCCTGGCTCCAGTTTCAGGTTCTGCCTTAGCTCCTGATTCAACCAGGAACAGTGCCCCATTCCAGCTTACTTGCCCGGGTCAGGTGTGGGGCACCCCTGACCACTTCTGCCAGGTCTCTGCTCGCCCCTTACTGATCACCACCCTTCTCCCCAATCTACTCTGACCTCCTTACACACACAACTAATGCTTTGAGTACTGGCATGAACATCTCAGGATCTGAAATTTTCTAAAGGCAAAGACTTTAGATAATAAAGTATAAGTCACCCTATACAACCAAAGGGAAGCTTTCAGTCTTAGAGCTCCACCTGTGTGCCAGCTAGTAATAAGCTGGGAGTCTATTTTAACCAACATAAAAAGCACTGCTTGGGGTGTATTTTTATTGTTTCTGTGTTTATCAATTATTTTGTTTACACTTTCTTAATTTTATTTTTAAATTAAAGATACATAAAAGCAATAATCTATATGTAATACCCTATCTCCTCCCCGTTAACAGGTTATCAGCAGCTCGGATTATATCCTCTCACGCCCTTTTCTGTGTTCATTCACATGCACAAGCATATATACAGCTCTATAAGAATTTTGTTTGCTTGTTTTTACCAAAGTACAATCTATCTGTACATACTACTTTGCATCTTGCTTCTCTCCCTCTTGACAATTTATCATGGACATCCCTACAGTTCATTATGTATTCATATACACATAGATAGTTTTCCATAAATAAGTTCCTATTCTTGTTTAATCCCCCAAATATCTGGAGAAATATGCCACTCTCATACCTCTAATCTAGCACTTTTTTCCTTGTATAGGATGTGCTTTTCTTTATATCTGTATCCATCACCAAACAATAAACTTATAACCTTTTTAGTCCTGTGCCTCCTCCAGAGTAGGAGCTCAACAAATGTCTGCTGAATGAATGAAAGCTTATATTACTACTGTTCCTGCTTTGCAGTTGGGTGAAAGACTCAGAACATTCAGTAACTTGCCCAAGAATCCACAACTAAAATGTGGTGGAATGGAGGCTCAGACACAGATCCCTATCATTGTAAATCCCTACATGGTCCCCTACATTGTGCTCTTTTGTCTGAGTCACCCTGATCTGTGTGAACAATTTAAAACCCAAACCAGGTAAACTTTAAAAATGTATACTTGGTCTACTCTAGATACAAATCCTTTTGGAAATACATTTTCCCAATCTTTTTCATTTTCATAGCGGTCTTTGGAAGAGAAAACATTTTTAATTTTTATAAAGTCCTATTATTGATTTATTTTCCCTTTATACACCATGGTTTTGGTGCTGTATTTAAGAAACCTTTGCCAAACTCAATGTCATTAAGAGTCTTAATTTTTATACTCAGGTCTATGATCCATCTTAAGTTAATTTTTGTACATGATGTGAGGAAAGGATTGAGGGTTGAGGGTTTTTTTTTTGTTTGTTTGTTTTTGTTTTTGGCATTTGGTTATCCAGTTGTTCTTGCACCATTTATTGAAAATATTATCTTTCTTCCACTGAACTGCCTTGCACCTTTGTGGAAAATCAATTGGCCATATATGTGTGATCCTATTTCTGGACTCTCTAATCTGTTCTATTGCTCAACACATCTACCTTTTCACCAATACCACACTGTTTTGATTACTGTACCCTTACAATAAGTCTTGATCATGTAATGTAAGTACATGAAAAGTGTTATTTTTCAAAGTTCTTTTGAATATTCTAGGTCCTTTCCCTTTCTCTACAAATTTCAGAATCATCTTAACAGTTTTTACAAAATAGCTTGCTGGAAATTTGACTGGAACTGCATCAAATCTATAGGCCAATTTGGGAAGAACTGACATCTTAACAAAATTGGGTCTCAGATCCACAAACATGGCGCATCTCTCCATAATTTGTCTTTCTTACTTTCTTTCAGCAATGTTTTATAGTTTTCAGTGTACCTGTCTTATATCAAAATTTTTCTAAGTACTCCATAATTTTGATACTATCATATATGGTATCTTTTTTTTTTTTTTAATCCTCACCCGAGGACATTTTTCCATTTTTTGTTCAGATAGAGTAGGAGGGAGAGAGAGAGAGAGAAACATCGACATGAAAGGGACACATCGAGTGGCTGCTTTCCGCACAACCAACCAGGGCCAGGGACAAATTGCAACCGAGGTACAT
Organism: Tadarida brasiliensis; assembly: GCA_030848825.1. Lineage (NCBI taxonomy): Eukaryota > Metazoa > Chordata > Mammalia > Chiroptera > Molossidae > Tadarida > Tadarida brasiliensis. The sequence goes on along the minus strand of CM061258.1, from coordinate 103,901,550 downwards.
GCCCCTAGCGGGAACAGAACCCCATTCTCTCTGGACCGCAGGCCGACACGCCAACCACTGAGCCAAACCAGCCAGGGCTATGGTATCATTTTTACATTTCAATTTCTGATCGTTAATTACTGATGTATAGAAATACAATTGAATTTCGTATATTGACTCTGACTCCTGCAGCCTTGCTGAACTCACTTATGAGTTCAATAAGAAGACAAACAACCCAATTAAAAGATGGGCCAGAAACATTAAGGAGAAACAGGATATTTGCATAGCCTCAAAGTATCTCTTGTACATTTTTATTAATTAAAAAGAAAAAATGGTAACTTTACAGTGGAGAAAAATAATAGACACCACCTTAACCAAGTGATTGAGCTTATCAACAGTAAAAAGATATACTGACAGTATGTACCCTTGATAAAATGTGTGAAGAAGGGCACATTACCTCTGTGCTATTTTTATCAGAAATTCGTAACATCAATCTAATCATGAGAAAGTATCAGGCAAGTTCAAATTGAGGAAAAGCCTACAAAAGATCTGGTCAGTACTATTCAAAAATATCCATTTCAAAAACACAAGGAAAGACTGAGGAACTGTCACAGATTGGAGGAGACTAAAAAAATGTGCAGTTTTAGATTGGATCCTGGACCAGATAAGGACATTAGTAGATGGTGAAATCCAAAAGTCTTTAGTTTAGTTAATAGTATTGTACCAACGTTAATTTTCTAGTTTTAATAATTGTACTATGGTTATGTCAGATGTTAACATTAGGTTGTGTAAGAGGGTAGGTGAAGGGTATGTGGAAACTGTAGTATCTTTCAATTCTTCTATAAGTCTATCATTATTTCAATATAAAAACTTTTTTAATATGCAAAAGATTTAAATAAACACTTTACCAAAGAGAATATGCAGATGTCAAGTAAGCATCTGAAAAGACAGTCAGTATCAATATCATTAGTGATTAGGGAAATGCAAATTTAAATACCAATGGGATACTACCACATATTCGCTCTAATGGTTAAAATGAAAAGACCGACCATATCAAGTGTTGACAAGGATGTGAAGCAGCTGGAACTCTCACTCACTGATGGTGGGAATGTAAAATGGTACAACCATTTTGGAAAGCAATTTGGCAATTAAAAAAAGTTAAACATACATCTATCATACAAGGTATTTACCCAAGAGAAATGAAAGCATATGTTCATATAAAGACTTGTACACAACTGTTCATAGAAGCTTTTTTTGGTAATAGTAAAAAAGCTGGAAAGAATCCAAATGTCCATCAGCAGATTAACGGATAAATAAATTGTGGACTATCCATACACTGGGATACTATTCAGCAATTAAAGGGACAAACTATTGATATAAGTGACAAATACATTTCAAAAATCACTATTCTTAGTGGACAAACAAAATAGAATACATCCAATATGATTCCACTTATATAAAATTCTAGAAAATGCAACTAATGTATGGTGGCAGAAAGCAGATCAGTAGTTGTCTAGGCACAGGTGTTGGGAGGAGGTAAAAATAAATTATAAAAGGGCATGAGGAAACCTTTGGGGGTAATGAATATGTTCATTATCTTGATTGTGGTGATGGTTTTATGGGTGTACATATATGTCAAAACTCATCATATTGTATACTTTAAATATATGCAGTTTAATGTATATTAATGATATCTCATTCAAACTATTAAAACATGTACACTTCCAGGAACCTATAGGAATAGTGTGGTTAGCTTATAAATCCTCATACCAGATACTAAATCAGATCCAAACTAGGTCTGGAGTGGGACAGATTTCACCAGTCACAGAGAGGCAGATAATCACACTGATCCCCCTATGGGTTTCTTAGATATTAGGATTACATGTCCAAAACCCAGTATTCCTACAAGGTATAAAATAAGTGGTTCCAACATTGCTGGGAGAGACAGTAAGAGCTAAAGGAAGCTAGTAGAGTCTTGTAGTTCATGTCCTGGGGAATGGTTTCACTCAACCGTTGTTGCTAGGACAAGTGGGAAATCCTTATTTTTAACTCATTCTGAGTTTCACAAGGGAAGGTAACTCGATTGAGTCTTTTCCACAGGGTGCCTCCAAACCACACATTACTAATTCCTATTCTGGTTTATTCTAATAAGAAGTAGGCTGATCCCTTAATCCCTGTTTAAAGGGCCCTTGTTTATTGAAGCCATAAACTCTGGGCAAAGGGTCATAAATCACTCTCTAGCTGGGTCCAGACGTGGTATGGGTTCAGGACTAAGAATTGGCACACAGAGGTAATGTATTATGAATCTTGTCAATTTTTCCTTGTAGGTATATTCCTATGAACCCCCCGTGCTGGGACTCTCCTGGCTTCCCCAAATCTAGTCTCCACTCTTCTCCACTCTGCTCTGTGTCTAGAAGGAGGGGTGGGGGCAGTACTAAGGTATCATCCTTGCCTCTGGCTTCCTGCTGGGTTTGGTCAGTGGGATTCACTAGTAGGAAATCAAATGAATGGGAAGATAGAGAATGGGATCTCCCAGTGACTGGTGTTCTACCTAAAGCCAAAGCTATTGTCAGGTGCCTCCTCTCCCGTGACTAGAGCTCCCAACTGGTTCCAGTACAGCTCCTCTGCCTTGTCCCTTCAGGTATGGGCTGGTAACAGCTTCCCACTGTTCTAATCCCTGAGTGCTTCACCCTCCTTGGCTGATCCCTTTATTCTAGGTCATACCTTTGTATAGTTCCTTCTTCAACTCGCAGTCAGCCCTTCCAGGGTTCAATCCTTTTCCTTCTGCAGCATTGACTGATACATCTTCACAACCCTGAAACACCCCCAGACACCCCCAGACATGATCCTCATCTATTGTCCTTACCTCCCAAGAGGGTACAATTTACTAATAACACCTCCCCGGGTCCAGCCCTCTTGGACTGGGTGCTCTTTCTTTCTTTTTTATTTTATTTTATTTTTTAATTCTTTTTAAATTTATCCTCACCCCAGGACACTTTTGCATTTATCTTTAGATAGAGTGGGAGGGAGTGAGGGAGGAAGAGAGAAACATCGATGCAAGAGAGACACATCAAGTGGTTGCCACCCACACGACCCCAAATGGGGCCGGGGACAAACTGCAACCAAGGTACATGCCCTTAGCCGGAACCGAACCCGGGTCCCTCTGGACTGCGGGCCGATGCTCTAACCGCTGAGCCAAACCTGCCAGGGCTTGGTGCTCTTTCTATTCCTTCAATTCTTCCTCCCCATGCTTCTCTGTTTCTACCTATCATCTGCTTATTGGCCAAGTCTATGTTGACATTGCTCTGCCTAGAATTGAAGTCATCTTTTCTTTGTCAACCAGCACCCCTACCATGCTCCTCTACTCTGTGTCATCTCCGCATGCCCAGACACAAAGCCTCAAAAACTAGGTGACAGTGAACCTCTTCCCAGAGGAACACAAAGGGAGCCACTGCAAAGCCTCTCATGTAGACACAATTTAAGAAAAGATAAAACCAGTGTGCTTGCTATGCAAATATAACCTCAATGCAATTCCTCTCCATCACATAGCCACCCTTAAATCCTTCCCTACAGAAATTCTGCCCCACCACTGCTTCCTCTCTTTCAGCTTTCCCTTTGTCCAAGGGTATGCACTAACCTCCACAGGACAGAACTCCCTCTCTATCCTAGTGCAGGCCCTCATTGTCTCTCACCTATTGCTGGAGTCTCCCCATCCATTCCCTCCCTTCCCTCTGTAGCCAAGATCTCATCCACACAATGCCAGCCCTGCAAAGTACAGATCTGAGCAAAGCCTTCAGTGGCTCCCTTGTGCCTACAAAGGCCCACCCACTCTTTCACTTCTTTACTGAATGTGTGAATTTTTATCAAAAGCTCTTAGTTAAAATTTTTTCTATTTTTCTTTGTATTTTTTAGTTAAAATTTTTATCTTATTTTATTTATCTATTTTTAATCCTCACCTGAGGACATTTTTCCATTTATCCTCAGATAGACTGGGAGGGAGGGAGAGAGAGAAACATCCACGTGAGAGGAACACATGACTGGTTGCCTCCCTCAGGACTCCGACCAGGGCCAGGGACAACCACAGCGGAGGTTCATGCCCTTGGCCAGAATGGAACCCGCGACTCATTGGTCCGCGGGCCGACGCTCTACTGAGCCAAACTGGCCAGGGCTTTAGTTACAAATTTTAATGCCTTTCTTAAAATAAATTTTTTTAAATCCTCACCTGAGGATATGTTTTCATTGATTTTGAGAGAGAGAGAGAGAGAGAAAGAGAGAGAGAGAGAGAGAGAGAGAGAGAGAGAGTCAGACAGACAGACAGACATCAATCGGTTGTCTCCCCTATATGTCCTACCGAGATCAAATCCGCAACCCAGGTAAGTGCCCTAGCTGGAACCCGCCACCTTTTGGTGTAAGGGATGATGCTCCAACCGAGTCACCTGACCAAGACTTTAATGCCTTTCTTTGCTTTGAGTTTCAAAGCTATTTTTTTTTCCTCTTAGCACCAAAATTTATGGAAAGCTTTCCTAACTTTCTTCAGCGTCTGGGTTAAGCACCACATTTCCCTCCGCCTGTCGGTACCTTGGCTGAAGTTTGAGCAAGATGGGAGGGGTGGCCCAGAACCAAGGGTAAACAGAAACCCACAGGGGTTTCTACCAAAGAATACGTCCAGGTCAGGTTCGGAGGAGGCAAGGTTTGGAAAGAAGGTGCGGGAAGTTCTCACTGACCCAGCCAAGCGCTCCCGGGGCTGCGATCATTACAAAGGGGACTAGCATGGATTCAGGGCAGGATCATGATAAGGGAGGAAGCCGAGTGAACTGGGTGGGGGCCGCCACCCAAGGCGGCTAGGTCCGGGAGATGCTGACCCATCCTGCGGGAGCCAGTCTTGGGGGCAGCGCTTCCCGGGGCTCCAGCTGCCAAGTCGGTCCATCACGCGCTCTCAGGTCCCCGGCCCGAAAGAAGTAAACAGGGTATTCCCAAGCGGGCGTGGAGTCCCTGCAGGAGGCCCGACTCCTGGCCAGGGTGACCTCCGCCCATCACGCGGGGACCTCGCAGCGCCGGGGGCCGAAGAGAGCGCGGCTGGTCAGGAAGGGGCTGGAACCCTGGCAGAGGAGAGGGGCCGGGAGGGCGGCGCACCAGCATCAGGGGAGAGGCGGGTGAGGGCAGGTCAGGGCCTTCCCCAGGCTCCGCCCCCGCCCCGCCCCCACCGGGGGCGGTGGGACCCAATGACGGACAGGCCTCCAGGCCGGTCACCGCGCGCCTCGCGGTCTTGAGGGCTCCGCCGGGCGGGGCGCGCAGGGGTCTTCGGAGGGACGGGGGCGGGCGGGGAAACCTTGGGCGGGGCGGGGCCTCGGGAGAGTAGCAGCGTTCCCAGCCAATGAAAGGCGGGAGCCGTCCCGTTAGCGCCGGATCCTAGCGGGTCGGGCCGGGCGGACGGCGCCGTGGGGATCCCGGGGCGGCTGAGGGCCCCTGACTCGGCTCCGCGCGGCGACATGGACCGGATGGCCAGCTCCATGAAGCAGGTGCCCAACCCCCTGCCTAAAGTGCTGATCCGGCGCGGGGTCGGCGCGGGGATGGAGGCGGCGGAGCGAGAGAGCTTCGAGCGGACTCAGGTGAGGACCGGGGGACCGCCGGGGCTTGCGTGGCTGGGGCATCCCAAGAGAGCGCAGTGTGCTAGAGGGACTTTGAAGGGAGTACGGGTCCTGCCCGCCAAGGGAAGGACCGGGCAAGGGGGCCGGGAGAGGAGGCATCGCGTGCGCAGGTCTAGGCGACCGGGAAAGGTCGGGGACCCGGGCATCTCAGCTGGCCTGGGGAAAAGGGCAGGGTGGCTCTGAGGAGCTAGCAGGATCCGTGCGGCGCGGCTGAGGGGAGCCGGTCCTGGCGGGGCAGTGCAGGGGTCACAGGGGCGGTGACAGGGCGAAGAACCGAAAAGAGGCGGAATGGAAGGAGTGCCCCTGGGCAGGGGGGTGAGTTGGGGAGTCACTTGGAGATGCGAGTGTGGCGGCGAAGAGTGAGTGCTGGGTTGGGGATGTGAAGGGTCGGGATTCCTTTCCACCCCTCTCGATCGCTTTTCAATTGCATTGACATTCCTCCCATCCCTAGTACCTCCTTCCTGGTGCCTCTTGCTTAGTTCACACCATCCCCAGCTGTCGGTCCTCGGAGGCTGGGCTGAAGGGGTCTGAGCGGTGAGAAGGAATGTAGGAAATGCGAAGTGTGGCTGAGCTTGGAAAATGACTGGGGGCTGGAGGAGGGGGTGGCCAGGGGCAGGAATGGAGGTGCTGGTAGGATGAACTAGCTACCCAGTGGTGCCCAGAATCCTGACTTGGGGTTTTGATTTTATCCCCCAAGATGTGCCTGACAGCTAATAGGCAGACTGCCCTATTTGTCCAGCCTGACTAGGGCTGGGGGCCAAAATTCCTCTGTGTGATCAACAAAAAGCCACAATCCATTTTTACCTCAGAGTTTTAAGGCCTGGTGTATTGATTTGACTGAATCAAGCTGACATGTTTATAATGTTCATCAGCTCATTTGTATGCAAAATCCATTTCAAAGGGTGCAGCACTTCTTTTAATCCCAGTGCCAAAGTTGTATGGGCAGATCGGTTCTTCACTCCTCCTCTCAGAGTGGAACCTTTGAAGATCCAGCTGGGCCTCCACTGCCAGAGGCTGGTTCCCCTACTCTGATCTGCTTCCCCCTGCCAAACTTTTAGATAGAAAAGATTGTGAGGACCTGATGGAGTGTTCTGTATATGGAATCTTGCAAAGACTAAAGCTTAACACCCCAGGGACTTCATCCTCTCCCCTTTACAGCCACCTCTGGCCACTGCAGGTGTGTCTGCGTGATGTAAAGTAGGGAGTGTCCCCCTCCCTGGTAGAGTGGGAAAGATTACCATTCACTTGTGCCTCCCAGGGTCCAGCTGGGTTTGAGGCTCATTCTCTGGTTTTGTGGACTAGACTGCTGAAAAGAAGGAAGCTTTCCATGCCCTTCTGCCTTGGGTGTGACTGCCTCGACTAGCTGCCTGGTCACATGAGGCTTCTTGCCCCATGAAACAGCGTGAACATTCTTCTTCTTCTTCTTCTTCTTCTTCTTCTTCTTCTTCTTCTTCTTCTTCTTCTTCTTCTTCTTCTTCTTTTTTTTTTTTTTAGATGAAAAGGAAAATAAAAAGGTGTTATTTTATGATAACCTATTCCTTCCAGAGTCTCAAATAAGTAAAAACTGGAGCAATAAGAGAAATAAAATGTTGACCCATTATAGTGATGGAAATTAGGTTTGTGAAAGTTTCCACCCATGGCATGTCTCCTTACTATCCAGGGACAGCCCAACAAGGAGCGTCTAGATTATTCTGTGGAACACTTGTAAATGGCTAAATTTGACCTAGTGTTGGGGGATAGTGTGGGAGAGAGGAGGTAGTCCGGAGCAGGAAAAGGGAATTTTTCTATTAGGGGGTTGGAGAGTGAAAAAAAGAAAAGAGAATAATCCTAAAACTTAGCATTAATCAATCTGCAAAAAATTATTTTGTTTAATGACTACCTATCAAATGTATTATGAAGTATGAAAATAAGTTACACTTTAATGAGTTAAGAGACCATGAAAATCATCTAAGGTATAGTGATGATTGAAACTAATTAGTGTTTGGCACTCTTCTAAGTACTTTATTGTAGTATCTTCTTTAATCTCAACAAGGACCTATTTGGTGGGTATCAGCCACATTTTCCAGGAGGAAATTGAGGCCCAGAGAGGTTAAGTAACCTGCCCAAGGTCACACACCTGGAAGTGGTCCCAATCTTTAAGCACTGCCTTGTGTTGCCTCTGACTACTGGGGGAGCTAGAAGAAGTATGAGTTTTCAGTCTGGGCTGTGCATAGGCTGTGGCCTCAGGCAAGTTGTCTAACGTTTCTAAACCCCTGCTTCTTTATTGTAAAATAAAGATAATACTTAACCTCGTAGGCTTATTGTGAGGATTAATTTAAATAATATGTGTGAAGGCATATTTTAAACTGTGGAGCTCTATTTCAGTGGTTATTGCTATAATCTAACTGGGGAGATAAGACATAAGAAAGCACAGTGTAAGTAATTGTGCAGGTTGTGATTAACTCTTCAATAGAGGGACAGAAGTGTTAGTAGGTAATGAGATCATTACCAAGAACGTGTGCATAAAATACAGGCTGTGGGGGTGGGAAGGGGTTGGAAGCCCTCATCGAGGATGCCCCTTTCATCATGAATTAGTACTTGCTGGGTAGCAGGAAGGGGATAGGGCATTCCAGGAATGGGGACTAGCATCAGGAAACATCTGGAGGTGAGTGTGGATGAGATGAATTGGCTGAGGTGGAGATAGGAGCGGAATTGGCCACTCCTACCTGCTGCCTCATACTGACACCATTTCTATGTTGCCCTCAGTAAACTATGAGCTTCCTGAGGCAGTACTGTGTCTTGCTCTTGCCTTTGTCCTCAGATGCCTGAGGCTTGTGTTAGTGGTGAGCTGGCTATAGTCAAGGGTAGAAAATGACTGGTTAGCTCCAGCAGGGAAGCCCTGGCCTAGATGGGGTACTCAGCTCTGGGCTACAGGGAATAACTGTAGTTACTTGATGTTTTTCCCTCAAAGTTTCCTCCTGGTCCAGCCTTGCCTCCTACACTCTCAGTCAGGAGCCTGCCCCAGGCCCATCAGAGGACTCTGATGTCTCTGTCTTCCTTCCAGACAGGCTAGTGTCCTGGCTGTGCCCTCAGACCATCCTTGTTTCCTCACTTCTGCCAGCCTCTTCCGGGAAGCCTTCCCTCCTCAACCCTCCTGACATCATCCTCACACTTCACATGGTCACTGTCCCTGCCAGAGTGGGGACCCCAGACCCACCTGCCACAGCCCCCATCTCCAGCTAGACCCCTGGTGTGTCCCCCATCCAGTCCATCACAAGCAATCTCAGGCTCTAAGGAAATGAAAAGTTGTTCTTGCCCTCAAAATAACTGCTGTAATAATAATCCCTTGCCTGGAGCACTTTACAGTTTATAAAACATGTTTTAGCCATCATTGGGCTGCATGGTGGTTAGATATTATCTCCCTCACTTTACGAATGAGAGCTTGGTGACTTACCCAGGGCCACCAGTTGGTGAATGAAAGGGTTGAAGTTCAAACCCAGGATTACAGGTTCCAGGTCTCAGGCCCCTTCCACCACATTGTCCCCACTTTACCAATTCCAGAGGGTGATTCTGGAATGAACCCAGGAGGGCTGCAGCTCACAGACAAACAAAATACCCTGTTTGTATTTACTTAGCCAGAAATAGTTCTCTATGGTTTGTTTAGTTTTTTTCAACATTCATTTAGTGAGCACATACCGTGGAGGGGACACAGAGATGAGTAAGATAAAGAGGCCAGCCCCAGAGAAGTTCATGAGTCAGCAGGGAGGTGGACCAGTCAGGGTGGGGCTCCTGTACATGGAGGACAGAGGACCTGCAGTACCAGCCTCACTGAGTCCTTACCAGTGCAGGACCTGCTGAATCAGAGCCTGCATTTCAACCAGAGTCTGAGGTAGTCCTGTGCACACTGAAATTTGAACAGCTCTGCTCTGTGGCAGGTAAATGCTGGGATCAGAGGGGAGAGGCCCGGGCTCTGGAAACACAGAGGAGCCCTTAGAGAGTAACAATCTCTTCAGGTGGAGCCCACCACAGAGTACAGGATCCTAAAGAATCATGTGTTTGGAAGAGCCAGGAGATTTGAGTTCTAGAGTAGAAGAGACAGAAACAAATACTTATTGAGGGCCTGCTGGGTACTAGGAACATGTTAGGTGATTTCTATCCATTATCCTATTTAATAGCTCAGGCTGAGAGAGGACAAGTGACTTGTCCAGGGTCACACAGTGAGTAAAGAGAGAAGCCAGGGCTTTAAAATCAGACAGCCAAGTCCTCTTCTCCATGTTTAAGTTGGGGTGTTTCTGCCACCCTATTCATGATCTTCAGCATACGCTCAACCTTTGATTCATCAGCTGAGAAATTTAAGGGCTGACTAGAGGGATCAGTGGTTCTCAACCATGGAGGTACAGGAATGGTTTCTTACATAAAAGGTACCCCTATCTCCTCCTTGCTCCCTTAGTTGGTATTGAAAATATAGAAAGGACACTAATAGCTTTCTTTGTGTCCATGGTTTGCACTCTTCTGGTTTCCTCCCACTCAAACTAATGATAATAGCCAACATTTACTGCACTTAGTATGTGCGATTGGTAAAGGCCTTACATGAGCCACCCCTTTCAATTCTTACAACACATTTATGAATTATAATCCCTATTTTTATTTATTTATTTATTTTAACTTTTTTTTTTCATTATTGGTTTTAGAGAGAGCAGAAGGGAGAGAGAGAGAGAGAGAGAGAGAGAGAGAGAGAGAGAGAGAGAGAGAGAAACATCGATGAGAGAGAACATCAGTTGGCCACCTCCTGCATGCCCCCCACTGGGGATTTATTATAATCCCTATTTTTATTTATTTATTTATTTTAACTTTTTTTTCTTTATTGGTTTTAGAGAGAGCAGAAGGGGGAGAGAGAGATAGAAACATCGATGAGAGAGAACATCAACTGGCCACCTTGTGCATGCCTCCCACTGGGGATTTGGCCCACAACCTGGGCATGTGCCCTGACCAGGAATTGAACCGGCAACCTCTTGGTGCATGGGTCAATGCTCAACCACTGAGCCACACTGGCCGGGCTTAATCCCTATTTTTATAGATGAAGAAATTGAGGCTTAAGAGGGGTTAATAACTAGCTCAAGGTTCTGAAGTAAGTGACAGAACGGGGACTCAGACCCAGGAAAACCAGTCACAGAGCCTGGCCTTACACAATTCCCATCCCTGTGTCATTGCCTTGCCCCCTCTTGCTGTCTTCTTCCTTCCTCCCACTAATGGTTGGGGTCCCCAAGGCGCTGTCCTCACCCCAATTCCTGTGCCCTCACCACTGTCTGATGGTTTCTGTTCTCCCTCCTGACTTCCTAGCCTGAGTGACCACTTCCTATTGGACATTTACCCCTGTATAAACCACACAAGCCCCAAACTCAACTTGGGCCTCGTCAGCCTCTGAATGCTCCTGTCTGGTCCCCATCATTTCCCTAGCATCAGTTAGTTCTGAGTCTTCCTTCCCTCTTGCTCTCATAGTTACATTATGTTCCGTGACATTTCTCTTGTTCCTTTGCTTCTCACTGTTTCTGCCCTTATTACTTGTTGTCTACATTGTTATAACACATCCTCCCTGCCTCCCAAATAGCCTGGTGCCAGATGGATTGTCTCTAAAGCCCAACACTGCTTCTATAACTCCCTGTTTACAAGTACCTTTGCTGGCCCCCCAGAGACCTGCATGATGGGACACCATCAGTGTCCCTAGTCCCTATCCTTTTCAGGCCTTAACTTATACTGCCTCCTGCCTCTAGACAGCCCCTGCAGTCTGGTTCCTGTTAGATCATGTATTGAAGTGATTAGCTACTGTATGTCTCTCCCATTCATCCAAGCAAGCCCACATCTTGGTTTCCCTTGTAGGCTGTAAGCTCTTGGGGGCAGGGTCTAGGTCTCAGGGCCTTGCATAAAGCAGGCAATATGGCCTGTTTGCCAAACGTGTAAACATAAAACAGTTGGAGGGTCTACAGGGAGCCTGAGGACTGAGGCAGGCCCCCTCTTGCAGAGCACTTTTCCTTTGCACATTTTGGAGGTTCTCCCTCTGTCTCCTTTGATTTCTCTAATGATTCTTACTAAATTTCCACCCTGTGTGCCACCCAGGGTGCCATGGAAGCCCCTGCCTAGTTCCTGAGAGCCAGGCTGGAGAACCCATTTAGGAGAAAGCCTGCAGAGTCTAGACACAGAATTTGGGCTAAAAGTCAATTATTTGAATTTCTGTAAAGTTTGGAATACTTTATTTATTTTAATTTTTTTTTCTTTATTGATTTTAGAGAGAGAGGAAGGGAGAGGGGGAGAGAGATAGAAACATCGATGAGCGAGAACATCGACTGGCCGCCTCCTGCATGTCCCACACTGGGGATCTGGCCTACAACCTGCGCCTGTGCCCTGACCAGGAATCGAACCAGCGACTTCTTGGTGCATGGGTTGACATTCAACCACTGAGCCACACCGGCTGGGAAAGTTTGGCATACTTTATAAGCATTCCCAAAATATGGTCTTGGCCTTCCCAGGGCTTCTTTCTGCTTCAGATGGGACCTTTCTGAGCTAGAAGATATTACCAGGAGGGGAGCGTGACTGGCCTAGTGTACCAGGCACCTGGATGTGGCTAATGGCGGTGGCCATGTGCAGGTGCTGGAGTTTGCAGCAGGGCGTAAAGGATGTTATGATGAGTGCAGAGAAATATGAGAGCCCTCCCCAGGAGAAAATGTGGCTCTGCTACTGAATTTCTCGTTTCAAAATTCAGGAGTCTGGAAAAGATTTCTGAAGGTCCTTCCAGCTCTCAAATATTTTAGCTTATAAAACTCCTGTCAACAGGCTCTCACACCATGGAGTAAGGATGTACATTTCTTTTGAACTTTCAATTGCTGGCTTGAAAAGTTTCCAAATGCCCCCTGTGTGTGGAATGGGACCCAGGTCCCAGTGACGTGGAGCTCAGGAGAGGACACTGCTGCACCTCAGGAAGGGATGGGGAGTGGCTGTGTAGCCCAGAAGAGAAGATCCCTAGTGCCACTTGGGCACTGAAAGGGTTCCTTGCCCGTGAGGCACTGATGAGGGCCAATTTAAGCCCCCATCTGTTGGTGCACTTACTCCACTACCTCAGAACAAGGTGCGGAGACCTGGGCTTGGCACAGGGAGCAGCCTGGTGCAGGGTGCAGCCTGGTGCAGGGTGCAGCGGGCTGGGGGCCAGTGCTTCGCCTGCATCCTGAGGGTTGATGGCCTGGAGAGATGCCCACCTAGGAAGGAGAACTTGTCAGCCCCACCTCTTGGCAGGGTGAGGGCTGCTTCCTGTTTTCCTGCCCAGGCAAGCAGGGAGGAGCCCTGTTCCCAGCTGTGAGCAGTACTATTCAGAGAGAGGATGGGGGAATGAAGGTGTCCTCTGGCTCAGATATCAGAAGAGAGAACTGGGATCTGAAAGGTTGCTGCTGTTGCCTCTGCTATTAGTGCAGTGGGACAGCTCAGGAAGCTGGTCTGGATGGCCCAGGAAGCGAGTGTGGCTGATAGCTTCTGATTTAACAACTAACACTGTTTGTAGTTTATAAAGCACATTTGCACATAACCTTTTTTTAGCCACAGAACAACTATGCAGTAGGTTATTGTGGTCAGTTTTCAAGTGTGGACACTGAGGCTTAAGTGACTTACCCTAACGGCACTCAGGAAGTGGCTGATCTGAAGCTTGAACCTGGTGAGTCTGATCTCAAATTGTAAACTTTCATTTCCATATCTCCCTCTAAAGCTGAAGTGTGGTCTGGGGCTGCTAAGTTAGAAAAGGTACAGAGATTTTTTTCCCCCCTAGGTCTTTCCCTGTTGACTTTTTGGACATTTGAATTCCTCACAGAAGATTTTTGTAACACACGTAACCATCAAAGGGCCTGTATCTATAATATGTAAAAACTTATTAAAAAAAAAGAAAAAGACAACCTAATAGAAAAATAGGAGAAACTTCACAAAGAGGATTAATAAGTGGCTAACAAACATGTGAAAAGATACGCAACTTCATTAGTAATCAGGGAAATGTGATCCACTATATGCCCATCAGGATGGCTGAAATAAAAATGAAAAAAACCTGGCAGTGTCAAGCGTTGGCAAGGGTGTGAAGCATGAAGCTCCTCATGCACTACTGATGGGGCTGTACAGTGGTGCGCCTGCTTTGGAAAACAATCTGGTATTATCCTAAAATTTTAGATATGTACACTCAATAGCCCAGCAGTCCCACCATAGCTACATATTCAACAGAAATGCGTACACCAAGAGGAACGGGAACATGCACCAAGAGAAATATTCGTAATCATATTTGTAATAGCCCCAAACTGGAAACAATCTGAAAGTCCATCGACAATAGATGGATAAATTGTGATATAGTCTCTCATTGGGATACTCTACAATAAAGAAAACAAGTAAAGTATAGTTACACTTGACAGCATGCATGAATCTTACAAAAAAGCAGACCCAAAAGAACAACTTCTGTATGCTTCCATTTATATCAGGTTTAAAAAAATAGGCAAAGCTCCAACGTGGATACCCTCCAGAGGCCACTCTGCCTGGGGCTCTGTCCAAGTGGCATAGGGGAGCACAGGGATCTGCCCCATGATGTACAGACCTTTCCACAATGTTGGAGAGAAAGCCGGGCCTTGAGTCTGTGCCTGCATATTCCTACAGCTTCTGAGAGTCCTGTGGACAATGACTGAGGAGACAAACTATGAAGGAAACATCTGGGGGAGAAAGGAAGAGAGAGAGAGGAAAGAAAAATATTAAAAACAGGCAAAGCTAAAGAATTAAGGGAATGATGACCATAAAAGTCCAGGTAAAATATTATCCTTGGGTGCAGGGGAGGTTAGTGATTGGGAGGGTGTGCAAAGGGAGCTGCTGCTATCAGTCTGTTTATTGGCCTGGGTGGTGGTTTATGGTAATTTATTAACTGTACATTTTTGTTTTGTGCAGTTATCTCTACTTTCATTTCAAAATATAAAAGGTTAAAAAACACCTCCTCCTAGCGCATAGAAGACAGTGTCTTGAGGAGGCTAAGAACCTGCCACTTACATATTTGAGGTCTCTTTCAAATACAGCCTTCACTGTGAAAGCATTTCTGATGCTGCCCTAGAACTGGAAAGCTTTTGCTTTATGAATCATGCGTACACAAGCATCTTCCGAGCACTGCTGTAACATGTAGCCGGGAAGTTGAGACCTATCATTAACCCACACTTAGCATGATGCCCTTGGCTTCCGTTCATTTGTTTTATGTCTGCCTTCCTTAGTGGCAGATGAGCTCTAAGTTCCTCACTCAGCTTTTAGCCAGTTGCCCAGTGTCTAGCAGATGGCTTTACACCAGCTAAGGCTCAGGATGTCTGTGAAATACAAAATAAATTAGGTGGTGAAAAGTTCTCAAAGGAGAGAATGAGAGAAAAAAGTGTATCTCCAGGCTCAAAAGAAGCACATTTGAATAAAACCAAAGACCTAGGTAGTGGACTTTTGGAATACAACCTCAAGTTTAGCTCATGTTGCAAAGATTTAGATCAAAGCATGCATAATGGAACTATGATGAGCTGCTATGAGAATCTGGGAGCTTGGGGAATGTCACCTGGGAACATGGCAGAAATGCTGACCTTCTGACACTGGTTCTTTGAGCTCTTTGGCTGTGTGGTCCATGGGGCCAGCCCACAATACAGTTGTTCTGTGTGTTACTATGCCTTATTCTCCTGTCATATGTCCCCTCTCCCCTTTTGGGCTGGAAGCAAATGCTTTCTGTGTTTGGTTTTCCTTGGATGTGTCTTGATGCTATATTCTTCCCTCCCATTTTCCATAATCCTTCAGGAACACAGTCATGAGCTGTGTGGTTGTTTTTTTTTTTTCTCTGAGCAAGATCCAGGGCCGCTTCTCCTAGAATAATAGGTCAGCCCAGGCTCTACCTCTCCAGGCTTGGCACTTGGTAGGCATTCAAAAAATCTATGTTGAGTGCCTTGTTCATCTTATAACCTCAGGTTCCTGGCGCAGTGTCTATTCCCGAGCAACTCTTGATAAAGGGTATGGGGAATGAAGGATAAAGTATTTTGAATAAAGAACTGAATGAGTGTCAACCATTTTTGGTCTGAACTGTGAACTCTGATGAGCTGACTGTGAATTGGGATTCTCATGAGCACATTTGGAGCCACCAAGAAGAACTCTGAAGAGACCAGCCCTCTGACGTAACTGGGCAGTTCTCCGCGGACTTCCTATTGAACATCAGCTCCCTGACTCATGCTTGGACATGACTGGAGATCTTGTTTCCTTTGAGATCTTTATTCCAGGATGGGACCTCCCTGTACAGTTTGGGCCCATTGCTGCTGATTAAAAAAACCCAACACACCTAAACCTGAACTCTATCTCCTGCCACAAATTTGATCATTCTCCTTTGTTCTCAGATTTTGAAAATTTCAGTTTATAAACCATCCCTGGCCATTCCAGGCTGAAATTCTCCCAGTCACGCTTGATACCCCTCTAGTTTACACCCCTGCAGCTCATCACAGAGTCCTGGTGTTGATGTCTCCTTGATAGTTCTCCATCGTACTCCCACTTTACCCACCACTGCCTCTTCCTTATTTCAGCCCTTCATCCCTAGCCTGAACTATTTATTACATGGCTCAGCTGGCCTTCCTGCCTGCCAGTCTCTACCCTGTTGAGATCTACCCTCTCCTTGGCTCTCTGAGTTCTGTTTTAAAAGGCACAACGGCTTGTATGACTTCATGTTTTAAAAACCTCTGTTTGTTATGCATTACTTGAAGCTAAAACCCAAGCTTGTTGGCATGACACAGAGCCAAACACTGCCAACTTTAATGCCCTGCCACTCCCCTCCCCTGCAGCCCAACCTTACCAAGCTCTAGGCATTCTCCCAACAGAGCCCCGTTTCATTCCTCTGTGTTTTTCTAGGCAGTGCCATTTTTTTCTGCCTAGAATGCCTCTTCCACTTTATCCACCTGCCAAACTCTTCTTCATTCTTTAAGTCCCACCTCTGATGTCCTGTTCTCTAGGAAGTTTTCCCCTACTCTTCCAGGCAAATTTATTGGATGGTATTTCTTTGTGTTTCTGTGTTAATGTGTTTCTCTGAGTGGGTGTCCCACAACGGACTGTGAGCTTCCCTGTAGCTTAGCCTTTCTTTGGAGGTCTCTCCACCCCAAGCACAGTGTTCAGCACCCAGTAGGACCTCAATAAGTGTTTGCTGAATGAGCTAATGATGCATATTAAGTACCTGATTGCATGTGATTGTTACTTTTAACAGAAAATGGAATAGGCTCCATTCCTGCTCCAAGGAAGGTGAATGTATTTGATCTATGTCACATTGAACTGAAACACAAGTTTTGGCAACACTGGTAGGACAAAGGTGAGTGTGTTTTAGGAGTGGAGAATTCAGTGGGAAGGACATATTTACAGAGTAAGACTTCCACATTCAGTCATAGTACACCCAGAGCCAGTGGACTGAGAGACAGTATTTCTGATCTATGTCCATAGGTGGGCTGATAGGTGTTCCTTCTTTGGCTCAGAAGTGTGAAATGGGATATGGTAAGCAGAACAATGCACCACCTATTGAAGCTGTACATGCTACAAGGGGCTTTGTAAATATAATTAAGGACCTTAAGATAGGGAGAGTAGCCTGGATTATCCAGATGGGCCCAGTCTAATCATACAGGCCCTTTAAAGCAGAGAACCTTCTCAGGCTGCAGGCAGAAGAAAGATGTGGTAGAGACAATGCATGTGTGAGGAGGAGTCGACATGCCGCTTCTGGCTCTGAGATGCAGGTACCCTTGTGCAAGGACTGGAGTGAGACCTCTAGGAGCTAAGGGTACGGGACCTCAGATCTTTAACTACAAGGGATTAGATTATACCAACAACTGGAATGATCCTGGAAAGGAATCTTCCCCAGAACTTCCAGTAGGGAACACAGCTCTGCTGACACCTTGATTTTAGCCAGTGAGACCGAGTTGGCCTTCTGACCTACAGAACTGTGAAATGTTACATGGATGTTGTTTTAAGCTGCTAAATTTGTGGTAATTTGTTATGGCAGCAGTAAAACCTACTACGGGATGATAACAGGTAACTTAAGCTCCGGGGCAAGAGGCCCAACAGAGCCAATGTCTTGATGCACAGATAGGCCACTCTTCTAAACCTAGAGAGACACTTGCTATTTCATTTGTGCTCATTGTGGTCACAGATAAAACATTGGGTTTCCACACTTGGCACATATTCACAGAAGTTTTATCCTGGAAAAACAATTCAGCAGCCTATTCAAAACATTCTTTCCTGCTGGGCCATGGAGTTCTTTGGTGCACTTCCATGTTTGAGGATCACAGATATAATTTACTTAACCTTAAAAAAAGTTTTTTTGATGAAGTACTGTGCTGTCTATTTAAAAAAGTGGGTGGGAGGCTTTTCCTCTTGGGAGCACACCCGCACCTTTCCCTTCCCCCTCCTCTTCCCTCTGGGTGTGTTACCTTTACTTTTCTCTTTCCTAAGCTTCAAGGGCCCTTCCTTTGCCTCTGTAACTTGTTTTCCGAGCCCATTTCTTCTACAGCTCATTTCTTCTACCTCTGTGACTTTCTTTTTTGTTAATCCTCACCCAAGGATATTTTGTCCATTGATTTTTAGAGAGAGTGGAAGGGAGGGAGGGGGAGAGAGAGAGACAGAGAGACAGAGAAACATAGATATGAGAGAGACTCATTGAGTGGTTGCCTCTCACACGTGCCCGGACCGTGGCTGGAATCAAACCTGTAGCCCAGTTACATGCCCTTGACCATAAATCAAACCCACGACCCTTTGGTGTGTGGGCCAACACTCTAACCACTAAGCCACACCAGCCAGGGCCCTCTGTGACTTTCTAACTAAATGTTCTCAAAAAAAAAAAAAAAAAAAAAAAATGGATGGGAAATCCCATGTTACTATAGGATCATGATGGCGTCTCTGCTAGAAGGAGAGCTGACTTAAAGGTCACGAAGCAGCTGTGGGAATAAATGATTGGCTTCCCCTCGGTGGGCCTGCTGTGTCCTGATACTTACTGAGGCCCACAGTGGTGGTCTGGACCGCCCCGGTGTTCCCCGACTTAGCTGCAGAGCAGCCAGGAGCCCCTGGAGCACTGGATTAAGAATTGGGAAGCCTTGTTTCTGGCAGTGGTTTTTTTCTTTGGCCATGCTCCCTACCTCTATAAGTCTTCAGTCAGGGTATAGACCCTGACTAAATTACCCCAAAGGCTTAGAGAATTGGTGATTCCGTGACAGTGCAGTTACCAAGGTAGCAGTCCTGTCAGGTTGGCTGCGTTTTGACAACACCTGGCCCTTGTTATTCCAGCTCTGCTGTGCTGATTCTTAGCTTCCACACTGAATTCTGTTTGGCTTTCTCATCCCTGAGAGACCTTTCCTCTTGGCTGCACTTAGTTTTTATGGGTAACTTCTGTGTTGGTCAGATGGACCTATGTCCCCCTGAAGAACTGGCCCCTCAAAGTCACTCACTTGGAAAACTTACAGTGCAGCTGGTCACTTCTGCCCAGGCACCATCTTCTGCCGTGTGCTTAGGACTCGTACATCTGCACAGGCCGTGCACTGCACAGCTTTGGGAGTGTCTTCTCATCCTGTGTTAGCTGTCCCGGAGTTAGCTTTCTAGACCTAGGTTGTAGCATATAAAAAATATAATTTCCGGAAAAGTTCTTTGACACTTAATCAGAGGACACACAGAATGTCTAAAATGATGCCATTGCAGCAAACCTGTGGCCTAGCCTACTAAAATCTATTTGACTTCGGGAATGTTGAACTGAAAGGAATATGACAGATTCAAGCTGGCAGCCACATGTGTGTTTCTTTAATTTAAAAAAAAAATAAACCTGAAACCTGTAACCAGGGCATAAACAGTTTGGTTTTCCACAGTCTCCACCACTCCCTGTTGTCTTCTGTCAGCCTGCTTCCTGCATTGACCTTATCTCCCTGGTTCTTGTTATTATCTGAGGTATGACCTTTGATTCAATCCAGTTTCCTAGAGGAAAGTGAGATTAGAAAAGAAAAATAACTTGCCCAGGGTCCATATTGCAAGTCATTGCCCAGATTTGAGGCAGACCCAGGCTTGTGTCTGAGTCCAGGTTGTGCTCCAAGACTCTGTAGAGGCAATGACCATGGGCTTTAGAGCCAGACAGTTCACCTGCTGTGGGCCCCAGGCAAACTGCTTTCAGAGACACTGGCTGGCATATGTTACTCTGAATCAATGAGGTGTAGAACTGTTGAAAAAACATCTATAACAAACAAACAAAAAACACCTACCTCATAGGGTTGATGATAGGATTAAGTGACATAATACATGTAAAATGCTCAATGCATTGCCTTCCATGAGCGAGCACTCGGAAATATCAGCTCTTATTATCATTCTCTTACTAGTTCTTAGTAACATCAACGTTCAGGGGCTAGTGCATTATTTGGCACAGAGTAGGTCTCCTGGTTTATCTGCTCCTGACAAGGCCTGAGTTGAGGATCATCTGATGAGGACACGCTCTGAGTTTGCAGGTGTGCTGTTGCACAGGGTGGTGTGCAGAACCGCAGGAAAACTTGCCAGGCGATCTCAGGATGTGTTTTCCTGGGCTATGACCTGAAAACACTGGCCTGCCTTTGCACAGGGCCAAGGCGAGACTGCGTGCTTGGAGGAATCTGTACAAGAAATACATTGTGGCACAGGGCTGGCTCAGAGATGACAGCTGAGATGACAGAGGGCATGCTGGGAGAATTGTCTAGGCTGAAGCAAGGGTGCAGATGGGAGGGAAGGACACTGGCCCCAGGTCAGAACACAGGTTTGGGTTGTGGCTCTGCCCATGACTAGTTGTATGATTTTATTTTCATTAACAGTATTCCTGTACATAGTTACAGGAGTTAGATCGTTACACAGGCTTGTTACCAAAAACCAGCCTTCTCCTGGCCCAGATCTTTCTCCTTCCCCAGCCATTTCCTGCTTCCCAGAAACACCAGTTTCATTTCTTTAAACTGCTTTCATTATGGCCATTATTATGAACCTACCATAATGGAAGATAAAGATCTAGCTTTCATTCACACGTGTGTCCCTCCCACCCCCATGGCAAACACTTTCCCTCTCCTATCCCCAGAATTTTAACTCTGTACTCAATGTCAACTTGATCATGACCCTGTAAATGCTAGGGGCAGCTGAACCCCTACTATACTTTGATATCTTTTCCTTCCCTGCATAAGTTTTCCTCAGTCCTGGAGTAATTAATTGTCCTTGTTTGTTTGAGTTTCTGTGTACTTATTACTTATTATTTTATCCACAACTCTCCCTCCAATGTGGAAATCACCACCGACCACAGTATTACATTAGTTTCGTCACCTTAGGGTCAAGTGAGAAAGCAAATGTGCAGGGGCTTTGTAAGAAGACAGGAATCATGAAGATGACATAGGCTGTGATGATGGTTGCTGTCTGGAACTTTCTTCCCAAACCTCCAAACTGGAAAGTAATTATAGGGCAGATGAAAGGATGCTTCCACATATAAGTGAGATCATGTGCTATTTGTCTTTCTCTGAGTGGCTTATTTCGCTTAGCATAATAATCTCCAGGTCCATCCATGCTGTTGCAAAGGGTAAGAAATCTAATGAGCAAAATGAACTGACGAAGAGAATAGGTCCAGAGGCATGGATACATGGAACAGACTGACAGATCTTAGAGGGGAGGAGCCTGAGGGGAATTAACCAAAGAATGTATATGCATATATGCATAGCCCATAAACACAGACGATAGTGTGGTGAAGGCCTGGGGTGGGGGCAGGGGCTGGGTGGAGGAAGTCAAGGGGGAAAATGGGGGACATTTGTAATACTGTCAACGATAAAAAATAAAGAAAGAAAAG
The DNA here is from genome assembly GCA_030848825.1 of Tadarida brasiliensis. Taxonomy (NCBI): domain Eukaryota; kingdom Metazoa; phylum Chordata; class Mammalia; order Chiroptera; family Molossidae; genus Tadarida; species Tadarida brasiliensis. The sequence goes on along the minus strand of CM061258.1, from coordinate 103,880,079 downwards.
AAAAGAAAAGATGCTTCCCTGTGCCCAGTGGGGAGTAAGGCTCATCTAACCTGAGTGGTAGAATAGGCTAAATAAGTTTATAGGGGCATAAGGATTTAAAAGATTTAGCTCTTACACATTATGAAGGAAAGTCCAAGCAATTAAGGGTGTTCTTATGTCATAAAGAATGACTTTTGGGGGGGCCTTGTTAGAGGCAGAACGAGGGGCTGAATGGACTGGACTGTTTGATGGCATTAATGATATTTTGTGGAAAGAGAAAATATTTCCTCTAGTGCCTAGAAAGATAATACGTAACTGTATCATGGCGATGATGGTGTGGTCATCTCCTTCATACCTTGCTCCAGGGACAGCTCAGAGCATGGGAGTTTTGAAAATTTATTTATTTTCATTTATTTTGAGTGCCAGTTTAATATATTTAGGATGTCTTTTGTCGTGGGAAATGGGAAATAAAAATTAAGTGATGGGAGAGAGTCTTAAATGCCTGGTGTAGATTCCCAGCCATAGTACTGCCTTAGACCTCAGAATGAGGGGCAGGCCTGGCTCTGAGACCCTCTAAGCCTCTTTTTCCTCTTTTGCAAATTACTTTATATAATAGTACAGGCCCACAATCCCTAATCTGCTATTCTTAAATCCCAAAGCTCTGGAAACCTAAAGTTCTTTTCAGAGTTTGGTACCCCACCTGCGCTTGTCCGGGCCTAGTTACTTACAGTCTTTGTTATAGGCCCATTTTAGAATGGATGGTCATCTGACATGCTGCAAAGATATTACTGTGTTTGATTAGGGGGTGTTGCCTAGACCCCGCAATTCTAAATCTCAAACACACTTGGCCTCAAGAGTTTGGAATAAGGGATTACACCCCCTGTAGTATCTTCTCCATTGTGTTGTTGGAAGGATTTGAATGAGATTCCTTATGTATACAAGGTGAAGCACTATGCCAGGCAAATAGTAGGTACTCAATAAATGTTAGCTGTTATCCTTATTGTTCATTCACTGATTTTAGAATCATACTTGTAGGACTAAGAATAACTAGATTAACTATCCAACTCCAACTTCCTATGTTTAGTTAAAGTCATATGAAGTATTTTAAACTAGAAAGAATTGAAATAACAGTTTAGTGTGGAACAGAAGGATCCAAAGACATAATGGTGTTCAAATCCTATCTCTGCTGCTTACCACCTCTGTGACCTTGGGCAAATGCCTCAACTTCTTTGCCTCAGGTTTCCCATCTGTATAATGGGGGATAACAAAACTCTTGTGGGGTTGCCCTGAGGATCTAGAGAAACTCAAGAAGGCAGTGTAATAAAATGAATGACCCCTGCCACGATACACTCAGCCAGGCTTGTCACCTATGTGATTTTCTTGCCAAAATTGCATAACTTCAATCTAATCACAGCAAAATACACAAACCTATATTGAGGGATGTTCTACAAAATAATTGGCCGGTGCTCTTAAAAAATTTCAAGGTCATGAAAGACCAGGAAAGCTGTCACAGACTGGAGAGACTAAGGAGATGTGACAGTCAATACAAGGTGGGGATCCTGGACTGGATCCTGGAACAGAAAGAGAACAGTAGTGGAAAAACGGGAGAAATCCTAATTAATTCTGTAGTATAGTTAATAGTATTGTACCAAGGTTAATTTCTTTGTTTTGAAGACTTTCCTACAGTTATATAAGCTGTTAGTTAATATAAATGGAAGTTGGGCAAAGATGTACGGGAACTCTGTACTATTTTTGCAATTCTTCTGTAAGTCTAAAATTATCTCAAGCTAGAATGTTTAAAAAAAAAAAGAATGGCATGTTGCTTGGCAAACCTTAGTCAGGGCTAAGTAAATGTGCATTCCCTTGCTCCCTTGGGTCATCCTGGGGACACTGGACACACACAAACACACACACACACACACACACACACACACACACGGACAGGACAGTGGTTCTGAGGAGAAAGTATGACAAGTCCAGGCTGCATCAGAGGAGGGAGAAGGTCTGGTGCCTGTTCCAAAGAGGAGCTGCTTCCTGTGGCCAGGTCATAGAGGCAGAAACAGAGCAGGACCTTTGTATGTAATCTAGCAGACACACTCTGTCAGCCTCCACCTTTGGAGTGGCCCTAGGACTCAGAGTTAAACACTTTGCAGCCACACAATCTTAGCTCCTGCTCCACTTTTATTTATTATCTTGTGGGGACCTTGGGAAGTTACTCATTTGTAGTTTGGGATAATGTGCTGACATCTGGGCTCAGTGAGTGGGTTGAATGAGAGGGTCCAGAGCAGTAGCCAGTGTTGACTATTATTTCCTCTCCCCCTGAAGCCTTCCAGTGGAAGTGCCCACCACCCTCCAGGTTTCCCCCACAGCACTCACTTTGTGTCTCTCCCAGGACCCTGTCTAGGGAAGGCTGTCCAGTCCCAGGGTTTGTGTTTCTTGTTTGCCCATAACCTAGAGCTCCTATAGACCACAGGGCTTTGCCTTTAGGGAAATGTGCAAATGTGGTGAGTGAGTGGCTGAGTGAGTGAATAGAGAATGGAGTGAGTAAATGAATGAGTGAATGAATGAATGAATGAATGGTACCCCCTCTTGCCTCTCTGAAGGAGGGCTATGTATCACATATGATTATAGGCTCAAATAGTTCATGTCAATCTGTTTTCCAGGATGGCATTGGAAGTGTTCAGACGAGACACACCCTTTTATTATGATTTTTCTCTATCTTGGGTTGTAGCCACCTATCCAGAAAAAGCATTTAACTCCTTTTCTAACTCCTTTTCTTACAATGTTTGAACATCATAAGCTTTCAAGCTGTTTGTCAGTGCTTCAGAATTCTCTGGGCCTCTCTCCTAGCTGCTGAGAACTTTTTGCCACAGGAAATCAGGCTCATTTTAAGGGCCAAATAGTCACTAAATATAGCCTCCCGGCAGAGATATTTAAATAGCTGTGTTGATGATGTTATGTCTGAACAGAGAAGAAGGGGAAGAAAATACAATTTTTTTCTGGAAAGAAGAGTGAAGTTGCACCAGATTTTCTGTGGGTCCACAGGGAGCAGAACAATGGTGTGGTGTCAGTGTCTTCATTATGGAGTCACCAGATGTTCACCACCAGCTTGGGGCTTGATTTTAGATTTCTTTCACCATGGAGTCATTTCTTGATAATTCCTTCTCATCTCTATTTTAAAATGCCTGCTGCCCTGGAGAGTGACCTCGAATGAGTATGCCCTCCCCAAGTAGGCTAGGAGAGCTATGCTCAGGAACATGTCAGTGAGAGCTGCTTTCCCCCAGCCTCAGGACCAGCAGTGGCTGAATAAGGGAGCACACCCCACATCATTTTCTCCCTAGGGCTTGTTGACAAGCAGCAGGTGATATAGGCAGAAAGGAGTGGGATGAAGCCCTCGGATCTTTACCGGTGTACAGTGATAATGGGTGCACAGGCCAGGAAACAGTTCATGCCTCAGAGTGAGTTCTAGACTGAAATTCCACTCACACTGGATACGATGGCATGGAGTGGGGTGGGGGTGGAGGGGCTTTCATAGGGGGCCGATGGTTTTCCACCTACTCTCTCCTCTGGCTTCCACTTTGGGCTTATTAGATGGTAAAGATAACGTCAGGAGAGTATAAAACTTTAGGGATGATGTTTTTGTTTCCCAAATGTTCCTTCTAGAAGTAGGACTATTATAGGAGTTCTGAACCTTCTTTGGGGCTGAATCATTGGGAGAGAACTTAGCTTTTTCTGTAAGAAGCTCTGTGCAGTGAACTCTCTTAGTCTAAGTGTGCCTGAAGGTATCTACATTTCACCATCTTTTTTTTTTCTTTTCTGTTATAACCAAAATTTTATTGGTACCTGTTTGGTCCTCAGCACACAAACATAATGAATTAGTGCTAGTATTAAAAATCCTGTACAATGTAGCTGCAATATTTTGCTAAAGAGTTACTCAACTGCTATTCTAGCATAATATTTGGAGACAATTTATCCACAAGTAGAGGACACCAGAGCTCAGAATTTTCAAATATTGCTAGCTTTTTAAGTCTTTTGTGAAGAATGTCCTGATAACACAGGATGTAATATTTTACACATTATATCCACAACACATTAACAGGTTTGGGGACATTCCGGACCTTCCCTTGCAGGATATTGCCACAGATAGTGTGTGATTCTGATAAGGAAACAAAGACCATAAAGAAAACACAGAGACAATAATAGGGAAAAACACAAATACGAAAGATGAGCCATTTTAAATGACTGTCATTTGGGTTACGTGTGTTTTAGAGTATTTTTTATTATGCCCTTCACAGTTTATGGAATGTTAAGTTTACATCAAACAAAACCTCCCTTAGTTGAACATTCCACTGATTTGTTTTTACTGAAATTAATCAGCACATGATTTTATCTCTTAAAAAGGCATTTGTACTTATTTAAAGATGTATTAAAGCAGAGGATAAGATAGATTCCATGCTTCTTAAAAATATGTTTCTGGAACTACAGAAAATTTGCATTCCTAAAATAGTTGAAGAAGCTGCTTCTAAGAATTGTAGTAGAAAGGTATGTAAGAATCATCACTCAGACTGGCCTAAGATTTCTTTGTTTTGCACTGCATTGGGACCTGAAATATTCTGATTTTTATGCATTTTTTTTATCCTCACCCGAGGACATTTTTCCATTTTTTGTTCAGATAGAATGGGAGGGAGAAAGAGGAAGAGAGAGAGAGAAGCATTGACGTGAAAGGTACACATTGAGTGGCTGCCTCCCGCACAACCCAACCAGGGCTGAGGACAAACTGCAACCGAGATACATGCCCTTAGCGGGAACCGAACCTGGGTCTCTCTGGACCGCAGGCCAACGCTCCAACCGCTGAGCCAAACCAGCCAGGGCATGATTTTTAGATTCTGTTAAGTCATCATTAGTCTCTGCTTAATGATCCTCCTCTGCCCATTTTCTCTTGCTTCCTTTCCCCTTTTATCAAGACTTTTTTGGTCTGAAGATTTATCCTTTTCTATTGCCTTTTTTTTGCCTAAGATTCCACTTTTTTTCAAGGCTAGGTTAAATGACTATTTACTGATCTTTTGGGGTTTTTCCTTAGTGCCTGTCCATTCAGCAGAATTGACTTTCCTTATTGACATCTTGTGTGCAAGCAGTGTTTGTGGGCACAGTTGGGTCATGGGGCATGGCGTGTGGGTACCATGGTGAGAACCTTCCCAAAGCCAGCAACCTGGACACTTCCCCTCCTGCCACCTGAGCTGCTGAGATACAAGATGGAGGTGGAATAGTAAATAGAACAGGATTAGGATCCTGCTGCCTTCTCACCACTTAGTTATTTTCCCTCCAATGGTATGAAGTTATTATTTTGTTGTCTTCAGGCATTTGACTAGTCTACTTGTCAATCCCTTGTGGGTAATCTACCTTTTCTCTCTAATAGCTTCCAATATTCTTTTCTTTTAATGTGGTGCATTATGTGCACCAGGTGTTTTAGTTTATTATTCTTGGAACTTAGTTTCATTTATACTCTAATTCTGGAAAATTCTCAGCCATTATCCCTTTGATTATTGTTTCTGATTTTTTTTCACTAGTCTCCCTTTTAAAGTATATCATGTATATTATACTCCCTATAAAGTATATCATGGAACTTCTGATTTTACTCTACCTTTTATTCAATTTCTCTTTTATATTTCCTGTCTATTTTTTCTTTCTTTGTTTTCATTCTAGGTGATTTCCTCAAATTTATCTTCCTAGTCATTAAATCTCTCTTTTGTTGTATCTAAATCTACTTTTGATTTCTAGAATTTGTACTTTTTAAAAAATTCATTTGCTCTTTTTCTACAATATCTTTTTTTTTCTTTTCTGTGTGTTTTCTAATTCTTTCTTCATCTATTGACTATTTTAAACATTCTCATTTTAAAGTCCCTTTCAGGGGACTATTATTTCTAGTTTCTGGAGTATTCATTCTCTTTGTTGAATGTTCTTTTTGCATAGCATTTGTTTTTTTCCTGTAACTTTTGTCGTTTTTGTCTGTGAGTCTCCCTTTGGTGTAGATTTTATTCCATGGCGTTCAACTTGTGCCTTGAATTATGAAGATGTCCCTGGGGACATCTTTTTTTTTTTTGAGAGAGATAGAGAGAGAGGAAGGGAAAGAGAGAGAAAAACATCAATGAGAAAGCAAAACATCAATGAGCTGCCTCCTGCATGCCCCCTACTGGGGATTGAGCCCACAACCCAGGCATGTGCCCTGACTGGGAATAGAACCAGCAACCTTTAGGTGCATGGGATGATGCCCAACCAAATGAGCCATACTAGCTAGGGTGCTCAGGATATCTTTTTATGTTTGTCTTTGCTAGGCCCTACAGGGCTCACTGATTCTAGTCCAAGTTTTACTTGGTTTTCCAGAACAAGGGTTCCACATTGCATAAACAGTGGTGGAACCCTGGCACACCCGCTCTGCCAAGGCCATGACTCTGGCTTCTCTCTTTTCTCCTCACCAAAGGTCTAGGGCTGCAGCTTTGGCCAGTTCAGTTCCAGACTCTGATGTGTACACAGTCAGTGGCCTCAACTTTGGTCCCTTATAGCATATACATGGTTTGTGTATCTTATAGCATGTGTCTTTTAATCTCATTTGCTATAGTAGTTTTCAGGTACTTGGAGGCACTTTCAAGTTCATCTACATATTGAGTGCATTAAAATTTTTTTTTCTAGCATGTCTATATATTTGTAGGAGAAGTCTTATATATGAACACTCAGTCTGTTTTCTTTACCAGGGTCTTAGTCCCCCAGTATTCATCTTCTACAAAGCAGCCAGAGAGAGTTTCAAAACACACACATACACACACACACACACACACACACACACACACACACACACACACAACATAACTAAGATTTCATTGCTCTGCTTAAAACTTTCCAGTGGCTTTCTAATTGCTTAGAGTAAACCTCCTTTCGTAAGACTCCCTATAAGCTGCCCCTGATGCCCTCCCAGGCCTCATTTTGCTCACTATGCTTCTGCCTCCTTACAGGGGTTTCTTCTGACTCCTCTGAAAAAGCCACACCACCACTCTTCATCTTATCAGCTCACGTCTCATTGTATTTTCTTCGTAACACTTATCACTGGGCAGGATCATCTTATTGTTTTCCGCTTTCATCATCTATCTCCCTCCCACTACCAATCGGAACTCTATGAGCGCAGTAGGAATCTGTTATTTACTCTGGCAGGTTTGGCTTAGCGGTTGGAGTGTCGGCCTGCGGACCAATGAGTCACAGGTTCAATTCCGATGAAGGGCACATACCTTGGTTGCGGTTCGTCCCCAGCCCCATTGCCTCTGGGAGGCAGCCAGACCCATTGATATTTCTCTCTCTCCCACTCTCTCTCCCTCCCTCCCACTCTATCTGAAGATAAATGGAAAAATATCCTCGGGTGAGGATTAAAAAAAAGAGAAGAATCTGTGTTATTTACTGTTGCGTTCTCAGCCCCCACCACAGTGCATTGGGACAGCATTTGGTGCCAGGCTTCTTCTCTGTAGGTTAGATCATTCAAACCCCTGCCACCTCTCATCAGAATTACTCCCGGAATTTCTCAGGAAAGAACACTGGAAAACACTGGAGATAAAGTCAAAAATCAGTGTCCCAGTTCTGGCTGAAAGGCACTGCCGTTCCCTGTGTGATCTTGAGCAAGTTACTTCACTTAGCCCAGTCTCCATTTTCTCATTTCTAAAATGAGGCCAATTGTATGTGATTGAGTTTTCTCGAGAATGAAATGTTAATGTTCTCATAGCCTTGGGGGAGGTGGCAGCAATTATTCCCTTTCAGGAGTAAAAGTATTCACTTCTCAGGTAGGGTACTTCAAGGCCACTCCCTACCAGGATCATGAAGCCCTATGAAACTTTTCCCTTTTGCTGATTTTCCTCCAATGTTGTCTTTTGTCTCTGCTGTGTCTCTATTTTTTGTGACTGTATGGATGGTAAGTTCCATGTGGGTCCACCAACAAATATGTTTGAGGGCTTGCTCTAAGTGACAGCTTAAAAACTAGTTTCTGCCCTCATGGAGGGTCTGCCTCATCCCTGGAGGATAGCTATCCTGTTGTCCTCTTTGGCTTACTCTACAAAGTTCTGTCAGGGTCTGGATAAGTGAGTTAGTTGGATTGCCTGCCAAGGAGAAGACCTGCCCTGAGAGCATTCGTCCTTCAGCAGATAAGGTTTCCCAGTGCCAGGCGCCTGGAGGAACCAGGGAGACTTTGGGGGACAGGTGGGCCTGAGGAAGGCTTTGGCGGACTGAGAGGTGTAGCTAGCTGAGGGGAAGAGGGAGAAGGGTGAGTGAATAGGTAATACTGCAAACATAGGCCATAGACTGGCATCTGTGGGCTGGATTCTTTTGTGGGCTTGTTTTGTTTGGCCCACTCAGAATTTTTTAAAAATTGGAACTTAATGTCTTTATATGGGAAACGCACTCTTTCCTTCACTACAGTCCTCACCATTCCCCATTTTCACTCCCGACCTGTCTAAACACATTTATGAAACCAGGCTAGAACCCTGCTCTGTTCACTGGAAACCTAGAAGAATCAATGCAAAAGAGTCTAGAATTCATAAGTGAGTTAATTATAAGGAATAATAGTGCCTGGGTGAGATATATAAAAATCAATAGTATACTTTCCTACATATCAGCAACCAGCTTGCAAGTATAATAAAAACAGATCCTATTCACCAAAAGCAGCAAAATCATAATATACCTTTATAAGAATCTATGAAATTTTTAGTCTTTCACTCAGAACATTTTTACTGAGTGTCTGCTATGTATTTTATTTATTTATTTATTTATTTATTTATTTATTTATTTATTTATTTATATATTTATTAATACATCCTTACCCAAGGATATGTTTGTTTTTTTTAAAATTGATTTTTAGAGAGAGAGAGAGAGGAAGGGCAAGAGAAAGAGAGAGAAACATCAATCAGTTGCCTCCTGTATGCACTGCAATCAGGGATCGAACCCAAAACCTGGGCATGTGCCCTGACTGGGAATCGAACCCAACACCTTTTTGGTGTATGGGATGATGCTCCAACCAACTGAACCACCCAGCCAGGACTGTGTATTTTATTTTTAATTAAAAAATTTTTTAATTTACTTAATTTTTGAATAGGTTAAAAAAATGAAAAGACTCCCTTCCACTCCTGGTCCCTCCTGTCTAGTTCCTACTCAACTCCAAGAGAGAGAACCACTCATTTACTAATTTCTTGTTGTGCCCTCCAAATGTTATGTTTTTATAAATAAGGAGATGTGAATATTTTGGGATAGTACCCTCTTCCCCACTTTTTATACAAATCATAGTTCAGAATCTTGCTTTTTCACTTCACCAATATCTAGGCAATTTTTAAAATATCAGCATATAAAAGGCTTCCTCATTCCCTTTTACAGCTGAATAGTAAAAATACTGATTTTAGATAAAACCATGTCTCCAGAGTAAAATTGCATGAGTTTGAAACCTGGTTTTTCTGCTGTGACTTTGAACCAATTTCTCTGTGCCTCAGTATTTTCATGTGTAAGTAGAAATAATAGGTTGCAAGAATTTAGTGAGAAGATGCATATAAAAGGGCCTAGAACAGTACCTGGCACCTAGTGAGCGTCCTAACTAGTAGCTGCTTTTCTTAGTCTTATTAAAATGATGAATATTATAAACACAAAGTATGGTAAAAGGATAGGGAGTGACTTGGGGGGGTTATTTAAAAAAAATTTTTTTTCCTATATTGATTTGAGAGAGAGAGGAAGGGAGAAGGAGAGAGAGATAGAAACATCGATGAGAGAGAACATCGATTGGCCGCCTCCTGCATGGCCCCCATTGGGGATCGGGCCCACAACCTGGGCATGTGTCCTGACTGGGAATCGAACAGGCGACCTCTTGGTGCATGGGTCAACGCTCAACCACTGAGCCACCCCGGCTGGACGGGGGGTTATTTTAGACAGAGGAGTCCTAATGAAAATTATAAAACTCTATTGATAGATAAAGCAGATGAATTAATGAGAGATATACTTGTTTCTAGTGGAAACTGTAGAATTTGTAGAGATTGTCAGCTCTTCCTAGTGTAATTTATACTTTTCCCATTTAGTATAACCAAAACCGCAATAGGATTTATTTTGGAATTTACATTTTTCTAAAGTTTACTGGGAAGAATAAATGAGTGAGAATAACTTTGAAACTTGGAAAAAGATTGCAGCAAGGAGAAACTTGCCCTACTAAATATCAAAACACATTTTAATGATTTAAATAGTGACTTAATTATTGGCTTAAGAATAAACAGATCAGTAGAATAAATAGCCCAGAAATCTACCTTTATACACATCTAAATTAATTATATAATGGATGTAGGTGACCTCACAAATCAATAGAATTGGAAAAATCATTTGATAAATTAGTTGAGGGTCAGTCATTGGTTAGCTGTTTGTGAGGAGAAGAGGATGTTTTAGATTCTCACCTCAGGCTGCATGCCTACATAAATTCCAGAAGGAATAAAAGGTTAAATTTGGGGGAGGAGGAATTAAACTATTAAAAAACAAACAAACAAAAAACCTTAAAGAAGGTGAAAGAGAGCATTTTGGGATAGGGGAGAACCTCTGAGTTTTAAAGCAGTCAAAAATATCACAGTGAGAAAAACGTTGACTTACGTGATCACAAAAAGTTAAGGGCTCTGTATTAGTTTCCCAGGGCTGCTGTATTTAAGTACCATAAACTGGGTAGCTTAACACCACAGAAATTCGTCCTCTCACTGTTTGGGAGGCTAGAAAGCCCAAAGCTGGTAGGGCCGTGCTCTGTCTGAAACCTACAGGAAAGACTCCTTCTTTGCTTGCCTCTTTTAGCTTCTGGTGTTTGTTCACAATCCTTGGTTTTCCTTGGCTTGTGGGCACATCACTGCAACCTCTGACTTCATCTTCATACGGGGTTCTACATGTGTGTCTCTGTGTCTCTCTTCTTATAAATCATATTGGATTAAGGGTCTACCCTACTCCAGTATGACATCATCTCAGTTTAACTAATAATTGCATCTTCAACAACCCTATTTCCAAGTAAGTTTACATTCTGAGGTACCAGGATTTGGGACTTAAACATGTCTTTCTGGAGGGCAGAACTCAACCCTTAACAGGCTTCATATGTCAAAGCACAAAAAAGGAATTCAGCTAAAGTAACACATTGGCTATATGTACACCTTCATCTTCCTAGATTTGCTAGAACAATAGTAAAGAAATAAGAATGATAAAGACCTACAAGGACAAAGAATGGGAGATGAATCATTATCAAAGGAGGTATTTCAGCACACTTGGAAAGAATCCAAGAGATGCTGACAGGAGGAGGACAAATATGCCTGCTGGGTCCAGATGGGCTTGAATTTGGAGACATGTTGGTGGGGGTGGGGGAAGGGGAAGAAGGACTGAAGTTAGGTGGAGAGGATATCTGTCCGTAAGAACTGGACCCCCACCCCCTCTGCATTTCAGCAGTCAGACATTTATTCTGCAGCTGTGGACCAGATTGGAGAAACTGACCTAGATTAGCTTCCTAACTCAGAAATTCTATGTGGCAGAGGGTGGGGTACCACAGTACTGAAAGCAAGGGAGTCTGGAACTTTCACTCCATCCAGATGAGCCAAGTACATTTACCTCCCAGGTGGGTGATCAGAAGATGCTGCTCTGGAGAAACCCAAAGCCTCAGAACAGAACCCTCCACACCCTGATCAGGAAGCACAGTGAGAAGAATGGCTCCTCACCCCTTCCCTAAAACAAAATTTGCCAGTTGACGAGTTCCACCACTGGAGCTTCCACACAGAACCTCCAGTTAACTTTTTAGAGCTTTGTCATTAATATAAACAGCTGACCAGGGATCAGCCGACTTATAAGGAAAGGCCACCCTCTGCATAAACAAAAGAACTCGCATAAACAATCAGGAAAAAGCAATCTAAGAAGCAAAGACAATGCAAGTTCAGAAGGAAACTTCGGAGACTTCCAAATAGCTTTCTTTTAGAGTTCAAGAGGGCAGTGAGCTCAAATTTCATTAGAAAACAAAGTCATAGAAGATAAAGTCAAGAACATTTCTCACAAAGTAGCAAAAGGACGAGTTGAAAAAGTACAGAGAACAGATAAGAGACCTAGAGAATCAATTCAGAAGGTTCAAGTCAAAATGTTTAGAGTTCTAGAAAGAAATAGAGGCACCATAAGTGAGGGGATCAAAGAAGTTGTACAGGGAACACATCTTCAGACCACCGGTGCCCAGTACAATAAATAAGAAAAGACACCCCAAGGTACAGCATTGTGAAATTTCAGAACACCAGGATTAATGAGGGGATTATACAAGCTTCTGGAGAGGAAAAGCAGGCATCAGGCAAAGGAATGAGTATTGGATGGTACTGAACTTTTCAAGAGCTGGCACTAGATGCTAGTTGTACATGCCTTTAGTATTCCAGGGGACAAGGATTTTCAGTCTATTATTTCTTACCCAGCTGAGTGACTAATAAAGTGTGAAGGCATAATGAAAGTATTTTCAGATAATCTAGGATGCAAAAAGAAAAATTAGCTCTGTGAATCTTTTTTACTGGAGGATGCACTTCGGCAAGGCAAGAGGAAGAAGAGAGCATGAGGTTCAGGAAAAGTGGATCCAGTATAGGTGAGCGAGGAGTGCCTTTTGGAAACAAGATACCCCACAGGATATCTTACTCAGTAGAGTATTTGGGAAAAGTTCAAAATGTGTATGTAGAAAATTGTGCAAGTGAAATAACAAAGGAATTACTAACTCCAAGAAAAATACAAAATTGAACAAGAATGGAAAATGTAATTGTAGTTTTCCACTTGGCTGTGTGCTGAATGGCATTTATATAGTTATAATTTAAACACAGGTTACCTAACTGAAATATTGTATAATCATATTGAGAAGATGAGGAAGGAAGGGTGGTTGGATTTCTAAGGGAATTACATATCTGTCGTAATAGAAAGTCATTAGGAATATTTAAAATTGGTAAATAAAGAAATAGCAGGGTAAGTAAATTAATTAGACGTATTGAATTTATTGGTACCCACTAGAAGGGGAAAGAGGCAAAAAGCACAACTACCTTTGGGAAGAAGAATTGGGAGAATAGAAGGGGAAACAAATGGCTGCTAGTTGCGTATTAGAAGCTGTCCCGCCTGGCCGGTGTGCTCAGTGGTTGAGCATCGACTGACCCATGCATCAAGAGGTTGCCAGTTCAATTCCTGGTCAGGGCACATGCCCAGGTTGTGGGCCCAATCCCCAGTGGGGGGCATGCAGGAGGCGACCAATCGATATTCTCTCTCATTGATGTTTCTATGTCTCTCTCCCTCTCCCTTTCACTTTCTAAAATCAATAAAGAAAAAAAAAAGAAGCTGTCCTTACCACTTGATTTTTTTTATTGAGGTAAAATTCATATAACATAAAATTGATCATTAACCATTTTAAAGTACAATTCAGTGCCATTTAGTACATTCACAGTGTTGTGCAACCACGACCTCTGTCTAGTTCCAAGACATTTTCATTCCCCCGCCAAAGGAAACCACATACCTATTAATCAGTCACTCCCCATTCCTGTGTCTCCTTCCCCCAACCCCTAGTTCCTGGCAACCAGGAACTGCTTTTCTATGGATTTATTCTAGAAGTTCTCTACAAATGGAATCACAAGGTGTGACCTTTTGTGTCGGCTTCTTTCACTTAGCATGATGTTTTCAAGGTTCATCCATGTTGTAGCTTCATTCCTTTTTATGGCAGAGAAGTAGTCCATTGCATGGATAATACCACCTTTGTTTATCCATTCAATAATAGAAGGACATTTGGGTTATTTCTACTTGTTGGCTGTTGAGAATACATTAATGTTCAAGTATTTGTTGGAATACCTGTTTTCAGTTCATTTGGATATATACCTAGGAATGGAATTACTGAGTAATTCTATATTTAACTTTCTGAGGAATTACCAAACTGTTTTCCACTGTGGCTGTACCATTTTACATTCCCACCAGCAATGTACAAGTGTTCCAATCCCTCCACTTCCTTGTCAACACCTGTTATTTTCTGTTTTGTTTTTTAAAAATTATTATTCTAGCCCAGCCAGAATGGCTCAGTTGGTTGAGCATTGTCCTGTGCACCAAAAGGTAGCCAATTCGATTCCTGGTCAAGGCACATACCTAGGTTGAGGGTTCAGTCCCCAGTTGGGGCACATACAGAAAGTGACCAATCGTTGTTTCTCTCTTACATAGATGTCTGTCTGTCTGCCTCTCTTTCTCTCCTCCTTCCTCTTTCTAAGCATGTCCTTGGGTGAGGATTCAAAAATATATATTATTCTAGTGGGTATGAAGTGGTATCTCATCATGGTTTTGATTTGCATTTCACTAATGACTAATGATGTTGACTATCTTTTCATGTGCTTATTAGCCATTGTATATATTTTTTCTTTTTTTTTAATCCTCACCTGAGGATATATTTCTATTTATCATCAGATAGAGTGGGAGGGAGGAAGGGAGGGGGAGAGAGAAGAGAGAGAGAGAGAGAGAAAGAGAGAGAGAGAGAGAGAGAGAGAGAGAGAGAGAGAGAGAGAGAAATCGATGTGAGAGAGACACATCAACTAGTTGCCTTCTGCATGACCTGACCAGGGCCAGGGACGAACCGCAACCGAGGTACCTGCCCTTGACCAGAATCAAACCCACGACTCTTTGGTCCGTGGGCCGACGCTCTAACTACTGAGCCAAACTGGCCAGGGCAGCCATTGTATATTTTCTTTAGATAAACATTTATTTGTGTCCTTCCTATTGTTTAATTGGATTGCTTTTCTTTGTGTTGCTGAGTTATAAGAGTTCTTTATGTATTCTGGATACTAGACTCTGATCAAATATATAATTAACAAATATTTTCTCCCATTTTGTTGGTTATCTTTTCACTTTCTTGGTAGTGTTACCACTTGCTTTTTAAACTATATTTATGTATGATTTTGATTACCTTTATTAAAAAATTAAAATGAACAAAAGGATAAAAATCATAGACATTATGTAAAAAAGAGATAATGTTTCAAAAAGTGATAGAGTAAATATCTTACTCTATTTAGAGAACTTATACAAATCTCTAAGTAAGCACAGACTACAATAGACAACCAGATATGAATAGATGCTTCACAAAAGAAGGAAATTTTCATAAATAATAAGAAAAACTAGTAAGTAAAAAATGCCAATTAATCTAATAAGATATTTATACATTTTTTTTCTAGTGACAAAACTGAATAATGTCAGGATGTGCCAATAGGCACTCTTCTGATAAAGAAAGTACAAACTGGTATAACTTTTGGGAAGGCATTTGGTACAACATGTAGGAATCTTAAAAATATTGTTACTGTTTGGCCTAATACTTCAACTTCTAAAATCTCTCCTAAGAAAATAACTTGAAATATAAAAAGCACTCTTATATATAAAGATGTTTATCATAGTGTTAGTTTAATAGTGAGAAATTATGAACAACCTAAACATTCACCAGAAGGTGGATTTGTAATTTCTGATATACCCAGTGCTTGAAAATTGCCTAGCACATAGTAGGAATAAAATAAATGGTTGTTAAATGAATGAATACATCCGCAGGATGGAATATTATGCAATCATGTAAAATTATATTTATATCATTTTTAATAATGTGAAGTTATTAAACTTTAGGGGGAAATGACGTTAAAAAGTTTATCTGGAATATGGCCTAACTACCTGGTTGTTTTTTAAATATTTTGTTTATTGGTAAACTAAAGATATAAAGAAAGCATAGGAAAAAGAAGGAAATAAATAAAAATGTTACCTCTGGTAACATTTTAATAATAAAAAAGACACGCTCTCCTTAGCTGCTGCACAATTTTCTGACCTGCCTCAGCTAGGGCAGTTTTCCCACGACTTCATCACCTGGTGGGGAGGATGATCCAGAAGTGGAGGCAACAGCTTCTGCTGGGCTCTCACTCCCCCATCAGATTATTTAGTAAAGTTTCTGCCTTTATCAAGGCTGAGACATCTGACTCTCTGAGCATGCTGAGAAATGCAAAATGTACGAAATTTATTCTCAAGCACTTAAGCATCCATTTTGTACCAGGGACCAAAGACACAAAGTTCAAGGACCCCCTCATCCTCGGGAGTTCACATTCAAGATCAAATAAAATCCATCGTGTGTATAGCAAAGGATGATGCTGTCTTCAAGTTTCTTGGTGGCGCTCTCCATGCACCTATCACAAGTCACTCATTTGGCATCTCTCTGCTGATAGCCATGCCTAGGATACCTGAGTGCTCATTTTGTTAACAGCCCTCACTCTCTGTTTGTCCTCGTGGTTTGTGACAAGGATTCCTTGTGGAAACAGATTAAATCACTGACTTTACTCCAGGAAAACTGCCGTCAAGTGCCCAGGCACAGCCACAAATTTTATTTTATATATATAAAATAATTTTGTACAGTGAGTTGGCAAAAATAAAAGTGTGCTTTGTGTTCCTCTTTAGGCATTTACTCTGCTTGTTTGGTTTATTGTCTTGCTATCTGGTTTGCCTGTAGGCTGCCCAGAAGGCTCTGCAGAGAGGGGACAAGGGTCCTGAGCTGAATCAGGGGACCTCAGAGAGAATGGAGGGGGTCTTGAAGAAAGTCCCTGGTCAACTAGTCAGCTGGAAGCACTAGTTGTTTGCTTGTAACTCAGATCGGGGACAACCAGATGCCATGGGGCCACTCTCTGCTGCTGACTCCTGGGGAGATTCCAGCAATTTGAAGGTACTGTTAGGAAGCATAGCTGGGAGGCCTGTGATGAACCACTTTCCACCCACTAGTGTGTTGCAGCTGTTCTCAGGAGAGGACCAAAGGCCGCCAAGTGAGGGAGGGCGGCAGCTGCTGGCGGTGGGCATGGGGCCAGGCCTGGGAGAACTGTACAGAGGATTTGCATTGGAGGGCCTGACAGGTGTGTCCAGGGTGCCCTCACGCGGAGGGGTGGCCAAGCAATTCTCCCCTTAACCCAGATCCTTTTCATGTGGGCTGTACTTGGCCACCTTCTAGCCACTCACTCACTCCTCAAGGGTCTCTGCCAAGAGCCCCTGCACCCCCACTCCTGCAGACGCAGCATGGTGGGCTAATCATTCCCTAGGTCCTCTTGGCCTTGGCCACTCATTGTGGGGCTGAGGGCCTTCTGTTTGTGTGCTGGTGGTGGTGGGGGTCTCACTTTCCAACCACAGAAAGTTCTGTGAGCACCTGCTGTGCCCAAGGGAAGGCAATCCTGGTGGGTTTACACACACCATCTTCCAGGATTGTAGCATACACAGTGGGGCACCAGCAGTGTGGGCAGATACCATGTGGAGTCCAGAATGCAGGGAAGACCCCAGCTTTGTCCCCAGTTTCACAGAGGAGAGAGACTCATCAACAACCAGAGTGAGAGTACTAGCTAAGGTGGCACTGGGAAGGAAGTGAAGGACTATTTCTAGGTGGGGAGGATAACTTACAGAGGAGGTAACTCATGAGCAATGCCTTGAAGAAGTTTTACAGCTGAGGGCACAAGTAGCAACCATTTGCAGATCGCTCTGTAGCTCATGCCAGGTGGCCCAGGCAGGGCACAGGTGGTAGCTGACCTTGCACCTGCCAGGAGGCCCCACAGACAGGGCACCCAGTGGACAGCTCCAGACCTTGCTGGATTACAATTCAACACCTCCACAAGTGACACACTTAAGGGATGGACTCAGCAGGCACCAGAGCCCTACTGAAGCAAGTCCTGCTCTGTGGGGTTGACCCCTTACAGCAGCTCTTCTACTATAGTCTCAGCTGGTCCTTGCAGCCAATTGGCCTTGGGGTCAATCCCTCCCAGTGACATGCCAACAGCAGTCAAGAGGCAACTACAACAGAACAGTGCATACAGCCCACACAGGCATCACACCTGGAGCACCCAGTTCAGGTGACTGGGGAGGCTGTGTCACTGGGCCCTATAGGACGCCTGGGAGATATAGCAGCTCTACCTAATACATAGAAACAAACACAGGAAAGCACACAAAATGAGACGACAAAGAAATAGATCTCAAATGAAAGAACAGGAGAAATCTACAGAAAAAGAACTAAATGAAGTGGAGTCAAGCAAACAACCAGATACAGAGTTCAAAACAATGGTTGTAAGGATGCTCAGGGAACTTAGTGAGAACTTCAATAGCATAAAAAAGGACATGGAGCCCTGGTCGGTTTTGCTCAGTGGTTAGAATGTTGGCCTGTGGACCAAAGAATCACAAGTTTGATTCCAGTCAAGGGCATGTACCTCAGTTGCAGTTCAATCCCGGCCCTGGTTGGGGTCATGCGGGAGGGAACCAATCAATGAGTCTCTCTCGTATCGATGTTTCTCTCTCCCCCACCCCTCCTTTTCTCTCTTCCTCCCTCCCTCCCTCCATCCCACTCTATATGAAAATCAAAAGTATCCTCGGGTGAGGATTAAAAAAAAAGGACATGGAACCATAAAAAAAAAAAAAAAAAAGAACCAATCAGAAATGAAGGATACACTAGCTGAAATGAAGAATAAATTACAGGGAGTCAACAGAAGAGTAGATGAAGCAGAGAATTAAATAAATGATTTGGAATATAAGGAAGCAGAAAACACCCAAAAAGAATAGCAAAAAGAAAAAAGAATCCCCCAAAAAGAGAATAGTGTAAGGAGCCTCTGGTACAACTTCAAGTATACCAACATTTGCATCATGGGATTGCCGGAAGGAGAAGAGACAGCAGTAAATTGAAAACCTCTTTGAAAAAATAATGATGGAAAACTTCTCTAATCTGGTGAAGGAAATAGACATACAAGTCCAGGAAGTACAGAGAGTTCCAAACAAAATGAACCCAAAGAGGCCCACACCAAGACACATCATAATTAAAATGCCAAAGGGTAAAGACAAGGAGAGAACCTTAAAAGCAGCAAGAGAAAAGCAGTTAGTTACCTACAAGGGAGCTCCCATAAGACTGTCAGTGGCTTTCTCAACAGAAACTTTGCAGGTTAGAAGAGATTGGCACGGAATATTCAAAGTGATGAAAAGCAAGAACCTACAACCAAGATTACCCAGCAAAGCTATTTTCAAATCGAAGGACAGATAAAGAGCTTCCCAGACAAGAAAAAGCTAAAGGAGTTCATCACCACCAAACAGTATTACAGGAAATGTTACAGGGTCTTCTTTAAGAAGAAGAATAAAAAAGATTAAAAGTATGACTAGCCCTGGCCGGTTTGGCTCAGCAGTTGGAGCTTCGGCCCACAGACCAGAGAGATCCGGGTTCGGTTCCCACTAGGGCACATACCTCGGTTGCAGTTTGTCCCTGGCCCCGGTTGGGGTTGTCAATGTGTCTCTCTCGCATTGATGTTTCTCTCTCTCTCTTCTTCCCTCTCTCCCTCCCGCTCTATCTGAAGATAAATGCAAAAATGTCCTCGGGTGAGGATAAAAAAAAAAAGTATGAAAATAGCCCGGCCGGTGTAGCTCAGTGGTTGAGCATCAGCTCATGCACCAAGAGGTTGCTGGTTCGATTCCCAGTCAGGGCACATGCCCAGGTTGTGGGCAAAATCCCCAGTGGGGTCGTGCAGGAGGCGGCCAATCAATGTTCTCTCTCATTGATGTTTCTATCGCTCTCTTCTCTCTCTCCCTCTCCCTTCCTTTCTCTCTAAAATCAATAAAGGAAAAAATATATATGAATAATAAAATGGCAATAAGTACATATCTATAAATGTTTACTTTAAATGCAAGTGGATTAAATTCTCCAATCAAAAGACATATGGTGACTGAATGGATAACAAAATAAGACCCTTACGTATGCTATTTATAAGAGACTCACTTCAAATCGAAAGACACACAGACCGAAAATAAAGGGATGAAAAAGATAGTTCATGAAAATGGAAACCAATAAAACAAAAAAGTGGGGTAGCAATACTTATACCAGACAAAATAGATTTTAAAACAAAGGGTATAACAAGAGGCAAAGAAGGACCCAGCAACTCCACTTTTGGATATTTATCCAAAGAAACCCAAAACACTAAATCAAAAAAAGACATATATATCCGTATGCTTATTGCAGCATTATTTACAATAGCCAAGATATGGAAGCAACCTAAGTGTCTATCAATAGATGAATGAATAAAGGAAAAGTGGTACATACATACAGTGTAATATGATTCAGCCATAAAAAGAATGAAATCTTGCCATCTGCAATAACATGGATGGCCCTAGAGGATATTGTGCTGAGTGAAATAAGTCAAACAGAGGAAGACAAATGCCAGATGATTTCACTTATATGTGGACTCTAAAAAACAAAATAAACAAGCAGAACAGACTCATAGATACAGAGAACATTTTGATAGTTTCCAGATGGGAGAGGGGTTGGGAGGATGGGTGGAAAAGGTGAAGGGATTTAGGGATTTAGAAGTACAAATTAGTAGTTACAGAATAGTCATGGGATGTGGCTACAGCATGGGGAATATAGTCAATAATATTGGCATAACTATGTATGGTGTCAGATGGGTACTAGATTTATTGGGGTGGTCATTAAATAAATGTCTACTTATGGGGTTTTACACCTGAAACTAATAGAATATTATATGACAACTGTAATTTAAAAATTAAAAAATGCTAGATAAAGAGAACAAATATCCTTTCAGATGCATAGAAGTACTTATGGGATAGTAAGAGAATTTGCAATCTCACCTTCCTAACCCCCTTCCAGGGCTGCCAGAGGCCCCTTCCAAATAAACGATCTGCTCTTGAATCCTTATATCTGGAGCCTGATTCTGTGGGAACCCAAACTAAGATGGATTCTTCAGGAAATGATGCTAAAGCAACTGGTTTCCCATAGAGAAAAGTAAAATAAAATTAGAATCTTACTTTATATTACTTAATTAAAAGTAAATTCCAAATTTATTAAAGACCTAACTGTGAAAACCAAAACTTTAAAACCTTTAGAGGAAAATATGAAAGAATGCCTTTGTGATCTTAGAGTAGGGACAAAAGTCTTAAATATGACACCAAAAGCATGAAAATAAAGGAAAATATTAATAAAATTGTCAATGTTGTCGACAAAAGATGCCACTATAAATAAAAAGACTATCCACAGGTTGAAGCAGATATTTGTAATGCAGAAAACTGACAAAGAAAGAGTAATCAGAATAAATAGGGAACTAGTACAAATCTATACTGAAGGAGACAGGTAACCCAGTGGATAAGTGGGCAAAGACATGAATTGGCATTCCACAGAATAGAAAATGTGAATCACCAACAAACCTATAAAAGACTATTTGGCAAATATCTAAAAGTCTGAGAACACAAATGCTGGCAAGTAGATGGAGCTGCTTGGGGTACTCCTTCCTGGTGCCGAGAATGTGGTTTTCACTACTATGGAGATCAGTTTGGAAATAGAGTTTAAAATGTGCATACCTTCAGTCCAGCAATTTCACTTCTAGGTATATGTGCACAAAGACATGTAAACTAGATTGTTCACTGAAGCACTGAATAATCTGTTTGTAATGGTAAAAAGTTGGAAACAACCTAAGTGTCTACCTACACGAAGATGGCCAAATAAATTGGTACAATGGGACACTAATCAGTGGTTTACATCCTGTTAACATGGATAGCTCTGAAAAACTATAAATGTTGGACACAATAAAAAAACAAGTGGGAGTTCAGCTTCCGGGTAGGATGTAAGGAAAAAAGAGCAAGTAGGAGGAATGGTGCTACCATTTATATATAGTTTGAAAACATGAAGACACCTCATATTGGTTTGGATATGCACATATGAATAAATGTTATAAAAATGTACAGAATAATAAAGACCAAATTCAGGAGAGTAGGAACATTTTGAGAATGAGGAAACAGAATGGAGTTGGAGAAGAATGTGCAGGGAGTTTCAGCTCTACCAAAATTTAAAATTCGATAATGCTGAGTAATGAGTACATTGATGTCATTGTAATTTTTATTTACTTTTTTGTGTGATTGAAATTAAAGGAAAAGAGAAAGAAAAATAGGCTTGGAGCAAAGAGAAGAGTTGATTGGTGGGAATGAAGATTTGAGGGGTGACCAGTAGACCAAGAACAGGTCTCGGGAGCACCCACATTTGAAGGGTGTGTAGATGCAAAAGGGCTCATGATGAGGCTAGGGGAGTGGAGAACTGAGACAGATGGTGTGGGAGAACAGAGCTTAGGGGGAAGCGCCAACTCCTGAGAGGAGACCTTTGAACTGGGCAGTGAGTTATAGTAACCGAGCAAGGAACTTGGTCAGGTAGAGAAGGTTGCAAGTAGACACAAGGAGTCAGAGCAGATGGTAGTGGAAACTTCTAGGAGAAAGCATGCTTAAAGGGAAGGAGAGCAGCAGTCTGGGAGGAGCAGAGCTAAAGGAAGCTGGAGTTTGCCACTCCAGTAGTGCAGAACCTGAAACACAAAGCCAGCTAGCTCGGCTCTCTGCCCTCCAAGTTCAATTCAGAGCCCCATCTATGTGTGCATCTCAGGTCCCAGCCTGCCCAGAGACAAGTCCTGGCTTAAGGGACTAGGGCACTTGTGGCTGTTCTGTTCTGTACACACTAAGGGTTAGCTCTGTCTCTCCCCTGTGTGGGAGGGATGGAGGGGACCCCAGCCAGCACCCCTGTTGGGAGGGCACAGCCAATATTGGGAAGTCAAGTTTTGGCCTGTTGTCTGGCTCCAGCCTGGTGGCCCCTGGAAACATGTGGCCTGTGGTCTTTCACCTTTAGCTCTGCCCTGCACTCAGATACCTGTAAATCTCTTTGAAACCTTGTAGCAGTGATGTCGTTGTGGTCTCTGGAAGGAGCAGCATTGCAGCACATAGCTGTGAGACTCCCAGTGAGTCACTTAACCTCTCTGTCCCTCATTTCCTCAAGTGGAATATAGGGATAGTATAATACCTATTTGCAAAGTTGTTATGAAGGCTAAACAATAATAATAATCAGCAACTGTATAGAGTGTATCCTGGTGTCAGATGTTGTGCTAAATTTAACCATATTTAATCACCAACGCATGAGCCAGTTAGAGGCGATCTCTAACCCTAACTTAGGGATGAGAAAGCTGAAGCTCAGAGAAGTACATAATTGTTTAAATTCACATAACTGGTTGGCTGCAGAACTGCAATTTTACCTAACTACACTGGCCCCATTATTGAATAATACACGTGAAAGTGTTTTATAAATTGTCAAGTGCTGTACAAATGTTCATTTGTTTTTATTTCCTCCTTGATGAACTTCAGAGACCAGAACAGACTCTCTAACAAATGGGGAGCAGGTGCTCTTTTTTCCACAACACCAGGTGATAAGGATGGGACAGGGGCGTGGTGCTCAGATGCCCATGACCTTAGAACCTCCACAAGCAGCAGTTCCAGAGACTTAGAACCTGGAGATGTCTGTCTCCTTCATACTAGAAAAATAGAAGCCGCCAGTGGTATCATTTCTTCCTCCTGGCTGGTTTTCCTCCTTCCCCTCTAGCTCCCCTGATGTGCGTGCACCCGCACACTCTGCTGTCCTGTGTGTGCATCTGCCCCACAAGCCTTTGCTTCCTGGCAGGCCACCCCTCCTCCAGCATGTTTGCAGCAACCAAAATCATCTTCCTTACTCTTTTTCTCAGATAAGCCCCTGCCCAGAAACTGCACAGGAATAGCCTTTGGGGGCCAAAAGGGACCTTTACAGCTCATTTGGTCAAACAACCCCATTTGATTCAGGCTTGGATCCTCTGCAGTGCCCCAGTCCAGAGCCTCAGCACTTCCCAGGTCCTTCATAAATCTCAAGTGAATGATGAATATTGATGTTTGCCTCTTGGAGCTAACCTCTAGCCTCACTCCCTAAGTCCTTGAATAGAATGCCCCATGCCGTCGTACCATGCCCTTGGCTGACCAGCAGAGCGGGAATGGATTAACAGCAAAATCCCTCTAGGGCAGCAATCTGGGGACACATTATCAAGGAGGGGGTGGGGACATGGTCAGAATAGTTTGCTCCTGTTTATGAGTTTTGTAGCAGGTGTATTTTGAAATATGTATGTGTCTCCATGGCCATGTCTATCTATTAATGCCTCTGTAAGCATTCCAAGATCAAAATCCTACATAAACAACCAAAACTCTGGTCTTCTGGGAAATAGGAATATAAATTTTCTCTGGGCTACAGTTGTTGTTTGTTTTGTTTTGTTTTGTTTTGTTTTGTGTGTGTGTGTGTGTGTGCGTGTGTGTGTGCGTGTGTGTGTGTGTTTGTCTGTAAAATGAAGTGTTAGCCAAGATAAATCACTTTTAAGCCTTTTAAACTTATTTATTTAACAGGTATTTATTCATCACTCGCCATTGCTGACATATATGGTGGGAGGACAAGACCAGGTGCCACCTTCATGAGTCTGGGGGATGGATGGATGTTCAACATGTGATAATAGGCATAATTTGGCCATAAAGAAGAGCAGGTGCTATGGCATGAATAATAGGAGAGCCACCCTGGTCTGGGGACAGTAGGAAGGGAGGTTCAAGTCAAGATCTTAAGGAAGAGCAGGAAATTCACTGGAAGAGGAGGTCAAGAAGAACACTCCAGGTAGAGGCTGCAAAGACCAGCAGCTGGAGAAGCTGCTACTCATTCCAGGAATGGTGTAGAATGCCCTCTGTAGACAAGGAGGGAATAGGGTCTTAAGGTGGTACTGAAGAGACAGGGCAAATGCACAGGGCTCTGAGGCCCTGTTGAGAGTTATGTTTTATGCTAAGGACAATGGAAAACTTTCAAAGGATTTGAGGCAGAGGAATGTCATGATTGTATATATACTTTTTAAAGATCCTTCTGGCATAAAATTGTGACCCCATAAATATTTGAATGAGGTAGTAGGATGGATTAAAGGGAGGCCTCATTGTGAAGAATAGGATGAGGGGGGCAAAGAGTCAGTGAGGATAATGGCCCCAGAGATGGGAGAGAAGTGGGTGGGACATCTAAAAGATGCGCCCTGGCCGGTTCGGCTCAGCGGTTGGAGCATCGGCCCGTGGACCAGAGTCACGGGTTTGATTCCAATCAAGGGCATGTACCTCGGTTGCAGTTTGGTCCCCAGCCCTGGTCGGAGTCATGCAGGAGGCAACCAGTTGATATGTCTCTCTCACATTGATGCTTCTCTCTCTCTCTCTCTCCCCCTCCTTCCCACTCTATCTGAAGATAAATGGGAAAAAATATCCTTGGGTGAGGATTAAAAAAAAATAAAAGACCGAGTTGCCAGGACTTGGTCATTGGTTAGATTGAGAGGGAGCATAGTCAAGGATTATTCTCAGGATTTTGGCTTTGGCCACAACTGAAAGCACGATGGTGTTATCAGATTTGCAGGAATGGTCAGGGGTGGATTTGGGACATGTTAAGTCTGAGGTCACTGTGAATATTGCTAAATAGATCTGGAGGTCAGAGAGATGGAAATTATGTTGGCATCTGGGTGGAATTGGAGGCATGAAGGAGGAGGAGACAACCGAAGAAGAGAGTGCAGAGGGCCAAGGAGGAGGTCTTCATCTCCCCTGAGGATCCCAACATTTAACATATAGGTTGAGAAGAAGCCAGTCAAGGAAGCAAAATGAAAAGGAAAAGGAAAGCTTGGTGCACATGGAGAACAAGGGAAGAGTTTCATGCAGATCAGAGTATGAGTTGTAGAAAACACTACTAAAAGCACAAGCTCTAGTTAGATGAGAACTAAAAAAAAAAAAAAATGTGTTCTTTGGATTTTGCAAATGGAGATTGTTGTTGAGGAGTTTGTAAAATGAAGACAGTCTGTGAAGATAAGTTTTCAAAGCTTACTACACATATACAGTAATCAAGATGGTATGGTACTGGCATAAGGATAGAAATATAGATCTGGAATAGGATTGAGTGTCCAGAAAGAAACCTATATATCTATGGTCAGTTCATGTTTGACAAGGGCACCCAGACCATTTAATGGGGAAAGAATAGTCTTCAACAAATGGTGCTGGGACAACTGGATACCTGTATGCAAAAGATGAAGTTGGACCCCTACCTCATACTATGTACAAAATATGAACTCCAAGGGGATCAAAGTCTTAAATGTCAGAGCTAAACCTATAAAACTCTTAGAAGGAAGCATAGGTGTTTTAACACCATCATCCCCTTGGGCCTAACATTCCCATGAAGGAAATCGAAACGCATGCTTTGCTGGTGGAATATAAAATGGTGAGTTCTGTGGTATCTGAATTATATCTCAACTTAAAAAAAATTATTCTGGCTGCATGTAGAGATGGAGTATAGGTGGGCAAGAGTGGGGATTGGGAGGTTGTTGCAGTCTAATCTAGGAATGAGCTGATGACTAAGGCCCAAGGGGGTGATGGCTTTAAAAGGTGGGAAGCCCAGGACAGTAATCCATTGAAGAGTCTGGCCTCAACAGGAAGAGGGACGCCTCTCACATTGAGGCAAGAAGGAAGAAAGGATGTGGTTTATAGGAGTGGACATTTTAGAAAATTGGGTCTGTGTTTTGGTTTGGTACAGAAAGGATTATGAAGCATTGTGAGCAGAGGATGACTGGAAGTTTCAAATAGCTGTGGGCAAGCAGAGAACACGGCCTTTGCTTCCAGGAAGATCATGGGGCCCTGGGGTTGGGCATGGGGGCTGCTGTCCTCTCAAACTGTACACAACAATGATTGTTGTGTTGGAATATGAGGACACTTGAGGTATTCATTTTATTATTATGGCTCAATAATACAAACCATAGCTTGATTTTAATGGATGTTTGTTTTATGAAATCTAAGTGACTGACTAGTTAAGAATTAGCATTGCATTTTAGTCACAATTTAATTTTGAATTGGATATAAGCCAATGCATTCATAAAAGAGTAAAAGGTAGAATTAATAATAATCTTAAACTTATGTGGTTTAATTGACAGATTTTTTTTTATCTTCATTGTCTCACTTGGTCTCTATAGTAACCATGTGAAGCAAGTTTTATTATTTTCACATTCGTTTTATATAAGGACTTGAAGGCTTAGGGAGTTAACACTTTTCGAAGTAGCCTGAATCCAGGTCTTCTAAATCTCATGTTCTTTCCACTACTACCCCATGCATCAAGCAGAGTACTTTTTTTGTTTATTCAAATTCTCAGAGTATGCTGCCAAAGTATCTTTTTCCAAAAAATCTATTTTTGTAAAATGCTTTTGATGCTTGCCCATTCAGTGACTATTTTAAATAACATTTTTTTTCTGTTAATATAAATGTTAATTGTAGAAAATCTGGAAAAACATTTTAAAAATCTCACTCAGATAACTACTGTTAACAGTTTAGTGTATTTCTTTCTGGTGTCTTCCTAAAAATATACTGCCTATGAATATGAATACACACACACACACACATTTATCTTTTTATATTTACAAAATTGTGCTCATATTATAAACAGCTTTGTGTCCTACCTTTTCCACTTAGTGTGATGCTGTGAGAAGTGGCATAGCATACTGGTGAAGGTTAATTAGGCCCTAGAACAGAAGGCAACACCCTGTTAGCTGTGTGCCCTTGTGAATGCTACTTAACCTTTTTGTACCTTAGTACAAAATAGGTTCATTCAAACCTTAGTACAAAATATGGTATATCCTATGTACTATATACTCTCTGATCCCAGGTGATCTCTGTCCTTGGGGTCAAGAATTGCTCTCTGTCTGAAACATGTCTGCTCCCTCTCCCATGGGCCAGCAAGGTCCTTGCCTTGAGTCCATCTTGCTCATATCCTCTGATCCCTTGCCCTGTGACTTCTGTAACACCCACTCCAACCAGAGGAAGCCCCTTTCCAGTCTTTGTTCCATCTTCCTGACCAGTCTGTGTGTCTGCAAGCATATAGTCGATGTGGACTCGCTGTGCTATTTCGCTTAATATATATCTTGGATATTGTTTATATCAGCACATATGACCCTGCCTTTGTTTTGTTGTTTATTTGTTTTAAACTGCCAAATAGGGGAAGGCTTTTTAAAGCATGCCATGAAGCCTAGAAGCTATAAAGGAAAAGTTGATAGATTTGGCCACATAAAAACGAAAAGCTTTAGTATAAGAAAAGATCTTATAAAAAAGTCAAAAGACAAAACCACTTCCACATTCACCTGGGCCTCCAACATTGCCTGGTGATCCCCATTTGTGCTCTCACCCCTTTCTCAACAGTGACTATTTCAGACCTTCCTGCTCCTCAGAGCTCCAACTCCATCCCTCCTTGCTCGCTTGTCTCCTGCTTCACAGAAAACCGAAGTCACCAGGTGCAAGCGCTCCCTGCTTCCCGCCACAGAACCTCTAAATGTATTTGAACTCAACCCCAACCATTCCACCTCCCACCTGTTAAAATGGAAGGTGTCTCTCCTCATGTCTGAAGCCACCATGGCCAGGATCCCAGCCCATCTTGCCTTGTTAGGACCGTTGATTTTCTGAGTCAGAAAACTAGAAGTCAACCTGGCCTACCAGTGCTGTACTCTCACCCCGTCCATTGCCACGTCCTGCTGGATTTTACCTCCTAGATATGTCCTGGCTCTGTTCTCTCCTCTCTTTCCTTCCTTCACTGCTCAGGGTCAGGCCTCATCGTTTCATGCCGGGACCCCACTTGTCCCTGCTTTCAACTTGGCCATCCTCGGAGCTGTCCTCTGCAAGCTGCCAGTGGTGCATCCAAAACTCAGACCTGCTCGTGTCTCCTGCCAAACGCTTTTCACTGACCATCTACCTGTTTCATTAGTTGTATTGTCTGCTGTAGAAGAGCAGTATGTAAGGAACCCCCTGGTTGGTGAGGGAGCACCTATAATTTGGAAAAGCTTCCCCATTCCATTCAAGTTACAGACCTTCAGGATAGTCTTGTCATGCAAGGCTCTCTCCTCCATGACCCTTGATGGCCCAGCTCTCCAGACTCACTCCTTGCCTTGGACTTTATGTCAACAACTACCCCACTTCTTCCAAGACACACTTACCACCCTACTTCTTTGGGCCTCCTATTGCTCATCTTCTAAAACTCAGCTCAGGCATCATTGACCTGAGGCCCAGGCTGGGTAAGTGATCCCCCTCTGGGCAATCCTAGCATTTTACACAACCTAAATGCTTTATTGAGAAGTTTAGTGGTCTAGCTGCCTCGTAGGAAGCTAGATGGGAGCTGTCTGACTCTAGAATGTGGAACACATATCACTACTTGGGCCTCAGCTTTGGGTCCTACCAGCTAATTTGGGGGTAATGGGAAAGACCCCACTTCCTTCCTTCATAGCACTTACCACGATGTTGAAACTGTATGAAAACGACTTATTGTGTTTGCCTCCCCACTACACTAGAAGCATGTTGACAGCAAGGACTATGTCTTGTTCTTCACACAGCCTTATTCTTTACACATACCTTGTGCACAGCTGAACCGAAAAGGAACTTGGCAAACGACAGACTGAGTTTAATGTTTTCTTGGTCATTGTACTGGAACAGATGGTCATAAAGACAATTTATGAAATGTAATTAGGATAAGTGTAAATTCCTGTAGCTGCATACAGAAACGACAGGCATGCAACTATCAGGTGGGACAGTGAGGCTCTGCAGCAGTTCATGGGAGAAAGGTGGGGATTGCACTGATGAAGCCTCAGCCTGAGTGGCCAATGTGGCCAGGCTGCAGGACACTGCTGGAATCTTGGCTTTCCATGCTGGTGTCCCTGAGATGTTGCTCTGTTGTTGTCCCCATTCTCTCTTGTGATTTCAGTAATTTCCTCTCCCGTCCATCCTCTCATTCAGTAAATATGTCCATGTGCCCCCGCAACCTTTAAAACTCTGTCCTATCCTGCCTCCCTCTGTTCTTTGCCTTCATACTTTTGAAAGAAGAGTCTATACTTACAGCCTCCCCCTCCTCACCATCCATCTCTTACTATCCAAAAACCCCTTGCCCAGCTTAGCTTCCAGGATACCACTTTCTCTTGGTTCATCCTTCCCTCTCATTTCCTCCTCTCTGGAAATAACTTTGCTTTATTGAAAAGTTGGATACCCTCCAAAGTGATCCAGTGCTCCATTTCTGATTTCACGTGCCATGACATTGTTGACTCTACTTCCCCTCCCCTTCCCTGGTGGTGGCTCCCCTTCCCACCTGTTCCCTTGAGCCCATCTGCTCCTCAGAGACCTCACTCAGTCATCCATCTCTCTTCTGTTGCAGTTCCTACCCATTTCGACCCTTCTGCCTACAAGCATGTGCAAATCTTTCCATCCCTACCACCTCCTTTGGGTTTTTCCATCCCTTAAGAACTTCCTGTGATCCTCTGCCCTTCACTACCAGCTTTTCCCCAAGAGGAGTCCACCTCCCTGCCTCCCTCTTGCCCCCTCTCACCAGTCACTCAGTGTCACACAGTCTGACTTAGGCCTGAGTTACTCTGTGGCAGCTGCTCCCCAAATGGCATTGGAAACCTAACCAGCAATTTTAGTGCCTTTCCTCCCCTTCTCCCAAGTTCTCACCCTCAGGGATCTCCCTGCAGGATTTGGCCAACTTCTCTTCCTTTTAGGGCAGTCCTCAGTCCTCAACTCTCTTCCCTTGTCTCTGTGCTTTCTCAGCTTCCTGCAGTGTCTACTTCTCCCATCCTAGATGGAAGGTTTCCTGATGCTTTGTCCTTGATCTTTTTTCTTGACACTCTCCCTATTACCCATAATGCAAGGAGATGGAGAGAGGGCGCTGAGGAGACTGAGGATAGGGGAGTTCTTTGTGTTGGTTTAGTGGTATTGGTTTGTTATTGATGTAGTTGTTATTTTGTAATGGTTTGAGGGATTCCTTAGGGCACAAAGGAGAGGGTTGGAAGGAGACCAACAAACCACATGTTGGTTCTGCTATTTTCTGGACATGCCCCAAACATTCTTTTTTTTTAAACTTTTTTTTTTTTTAATTGATTTGAGAGAGAGAAAGGAAGAGGGGGTGGGATTTGCTGTTCCACCAATTTATGCATTCACTGGTTGATTCTTGTGTGTGCCCTGACCAGGGATTGAACCTGCAACCTTTGCATATCAGGACAATGCTTCAGCCAACTGAGCTACCCAGCCAGGGCCTCCCCAAACATTCTTTGTCATGGTCTTTCTCTACATGTTCTCTCCCCACTCATGACCTCTGTAGCATTCTAGAAATGCTTTTCTTACAAATCAAGTATAATGTTGTAGTCCTTTTACTATGTACTGTAGCTTGTATTCTTCACCAGTACACAAGCTATCTTGAGATCAGGACTTGACTTACTTTACATCCCCTGGAGCACTTAACAGAGATTCTTGCATAGAGTGGTTAATCTATAAGAGCTTCCTCAGCTGCATCAGCTAATGGGAAGAACATAACTTTTAGACATAAATAGACCTAAATTCTGATGCTGATCCTGGTGTTGATCCTTGTTAGTTGGGTGACCTTGGACACATAGCTTACCTCTCTAATTACTGTAATTGTGAGGATGAAATATGACAATGGAGCCCGGCCGGTGTGGCTCAGTGGTTGAGCATCGACCCATGCATCAAGAGGTTGCTGGTTTGATTCCTGGTCAGGGCGCATGCCCAGGTTGTGGGCTTGATCCCCAGTGGGGAGTGTGCAGAAGGCAGCCAATCGATGGTTCTCTCTCATATCGATGTTTCTATCTCTTTCTCCTCTCCCTTCCTCTCTAAAAATCAATAAAAATATATAAAAAATAATAAAATTACATTAAAAAGAAGAAATATAACAATGGATGCGCAGAAGATGCAGGACCCCTCCCCTTCCTGAGATGGGAAGAAGTGGAGTGGGGTGGGAACCAACATGGGGGACACAAGGACATCCAGTGAAACCAAAGCCAAGCATGTTGCAGACTTCAGGATTTGCAGGGAAGTCATTTGCAAGACTGCCCTACTTTGACATAACACAGGATCCTCCATGAATGATCTATAGTTTCAGCTCTGGGACTGGCCAGAAGTAGGAGACAAAAGGACCTAAATTACCTAAAGCAGCTTCTGAGGACATATTGATATCATCTGATGTGTCTCTGCCCGTAAATGACTGCCCAGTGGTTGGAATTTTATTGCATTCAGTATGGCCCCTTTAACCTTCACACAGTCCTGCCTTAGCTTCCTTTTCTGCTATTTTTATAGTTTTTTCCCCCTGCCTCTTTCCCTCCCTTGGCCCCTTACTACATGCACAAACACCAGTACACCTACCTAGGTGCCCCCTTCCTGACTCTCCCTACCTCAGAGTTAAGCTGCTGGGATAGGACATTCCAAGCCCTTCTCTCAAGTCTGGCAGCTCTTCAAATGGCATAACACAATGTAGCTGTTGTAGAGTTGGGCAGAAGTGTATTCCACCTGCAGAATCCTTTGAAAATGAGGAAAAGGCTGGTAATCCAGCTAGCAAATCCATTTGGAGTGATCTAGGAAGTTATTCCTTAGAATTAAAGTGCCCTAGTTTGTTTCAAGTTTCTGCTATTGTGGTAACATTTAAGTTGTTCTCGCTTTTTCCTTAGGAACAATGCTTCAGGGAATGCCCTCAAATGTGGCTCATGTGAAGATTTCTCTGGGATAAATGCCCGTGGGTTAGAGGATATGTGTATTTGAAAATTTATTAGATCCTGCCAGGCTGCCCAATTCAAAGACTGTGCTGCCACAGAAAAAATTTATGGTGTCATTATTTTATATCTTGTATAAGTAGTTCTTCCCATTGCTAAAATTATAAACTGATTTTTCTGTATTTATTCTGTTTGGCCTTTTGCTTTTTTACATCTGGCTCCCCTCACTCCCAATGAGAACTTTTTCCATTGTATAGGTACCACCTGAATAGTCTACTTGGCTTTTAGGCTTGCTGTTCTATTTCTTATACTATTACTGTCATATTTTATGTGTGTTTGTGCTTTAAAAAAAATTGTGGAAAAATAAATAATATAAAAATTTCCATTTTAACTATTTTTAAGTGTACAATTCACTGACATTAATCACATTCATAGTGTTGTGCAATAATCACCACTGTTTCCAGAACTTTTCATCAGCTCAAACAGAAACTTAGTACTCACTTGTTAAGCAATCACTTCCTATCCCCATCTCACCCCGTCCCCTGGTATTGTACTCTGTCTTCTGAATTTGCATATTCTAGATGTTTCACATGAGTGGAACTATACAATATTTGTTCTTTTGTATCTGGTTTATTTTACTTAGCTTAATGTTTTCAAGGTTCATGGGCTTTGAATCATGTATCAGAACTTCATTTTTTTTATAGCTGAATAATATTCTGTTGTATATATACCACATTTTGCTTATCCATTCATCTGTTCATAGACACTTGGGTTGTTTTCTACCTTTCGTTTATTGTGAGTAATGCTGCTATGAACATACGTGTACAAGTATCTCTTTGAGTCCCTGTTTTCAGTTCTCTTGGGTATCTAACTAAGTGGAATTGTTAGGTCATATGGTAATTCTAGGTTTAACTTTTTTTTTATCCTCACACGAGGACATTTTTCCATTTTTTTGTTCAGATAGAGTGGGAGGGAGAGAGAGGAAGAAAGAAAGAGAGAGAAACATCGAGGTGAAAGGGACACATCAAGTGGTTGCCTCCCGCACGACCCCAACCAATGCCGGGGATGAACCGCAACCGAGGTTCGTGCCCTTGACCAGAATCGAACCCATGACTCATTGGTCCACGGGCTGATGCTCTAACTGCTGAGCCAAACCAGCCAGGGTTATGTTTAACTTTTAGTGGAGTTGCCAAACTCTTTTCTCCACTGACAACAGAGGAGATGCTTGACCCCCTTCTTTGTTAATAGAAGGGGCAGTCCCTGAGGCCTATTCTTCCTCCAGTTTTTCAGTCACCTGCCCCTCTGCCCCTGGAGCCAAGCACAGAACCTGGCACATGGTGGTACCAAGTGAGGGTTAGCTTGGTTGGGTGGGAAATAGACAGATGAACTTCAGACAACAGGACAATTGAGATTGTCCCTGATGGTATAACAGCGCAGCAAAAGGCAATGTGGTGCTGTGGAAAGAGCCTGCAGCCATAATAATGGTGAATGAGTGTGGCAAGAGATAGGAATTCTGTTTCGTAGATGTGCCCGTAGTCTCTCTGTGTCTCATTTAGCTCATCTGTAAAAGGCGATTGCACTCCTGCTCCACAGGGTGTTGAAACATGAGATCCGGGTGCAAAAGCCAAACACACCCACCAACTTAGGTGTTACAGAGTGCCTTGTGTGCCCCAGCACTCAGAATAGGGCCTGGCGCATTGGTTAAATGATGTCTTGCGTGCCTTCATTCATACATTCAACCACTATTAATTGAGTGCTTGCTCTGTGCCAGTCACTGTTCTGGAGACTGGGATTCAGCTGTGAACAAGAGAGAGAAAAAGGCCCTGGCCTCATCAATCACTCAGTGGTCCAAGAACAAGTCCCAAGAGACAACTCCCTTCCCATTCTTTTGGCGTCAACTCTAGTCTTTCTAAAAGCATAGCAAGAAATGCTAGTGGAAAGCTTGTATTTTAAGGAAGTGTTTCCAACTTTAAGGAGAAAAAATGGATTTTAAAATGTGGAACAGAGAACAGGGCAGGTACTCTGCAAGTCAAGCAGCTTGAAACTCCATGAGGGAAACCTTCACAAGGTTTCTGTGTGAAGAGGAAAGAGAAAAGTTTCCAGATATTCCCCCCTCCACTATCATCCCCAGGAAAACTGAGGGAGCTGTGGCCTCCATGCTTCTTCTTACAGGAGTTGTGGGGGTGGGAGGATTGTCACCAGGCTCCTCCCAACACAAGATCTAACTAGGAATGGTGTCAGGTGACACTTTGGCCCCACTGGGAAACAGAAGTCTGTTTATCTGGTTTGGTCACTGAGCCCTGCCCCCCAGGAACCCCCCAAGGTGGTCCAGGAGCTCATGGCCACTGAGCACAGATCTCATGCACTGGTCAATCTTCTCCTGTAATCCTCTCCACAACCCTTGATCATCTTCCGAAGAAAACAGGCTCAGGGAGGGTAAGAACCTCAGTCTAGGTCACACATCTGTTCATGGTAGAACCACAATCCTTGTTCTTATCAGGACACTAGTTGAGGCAGATCTTGGAGCCAAGCAAAGAGAGGAACAGCCAGGTTGATGGGGCAAGAATTGGCAAGAGACTATGTAATAAAACCTGTTATACCCACAAGGATGGATTTTATTATTTATTAATAAACTTAGCAATAAAGGGACCCTTTTGAAGCTCAGAATATTTTATGAGTAGTAATAGTTTCCTAAGTACTTTCACATGTTATTTTGCACTTGATCTTTATAATAACCTCTCGTAAGATCAATGTTTTTTTATACCCATTTTATGGACACAGAAACTGTGGCTCACAGAGAGTAAGATGCCTCAAATTGCATGACAAGTCTGTGTGTGAGGCCTGTTGTGTGTGGGATCTGACAATTGTGGGCAACAGCTTTATCAAGTATTTCATTCCCAGTGGGGTTTTCGGGGCAGAGATGACCCCAGCCTGGGGGAGGGGTGGGAATTCTTCCACTTAATGAGGTCACTGTTTTTTTTTCCAAACCTTCATTACTCAAATCATGTATTGTAGTGAATACTATTGACATATATGTGTTATTTACCAGTCTTCTCTCTAGAGTGTGAAATAAACTTTACCTGTATACTGTTGCCATTTGTTAAAAGGATTGTCACCTCTAGTGATGCCATTATACCTAAAAATGGTGGAATTTTTCTTGTGCATATGCTTCAAGGGCCTCACCTGAAGTTTGGGAGAGCTACTTGCCCTGGGCTGGCCTTGGAATGAGACCTGCCCTCAAAGGACCAAGCAATGGCACCAGAGGTAGAGATGTGCAAAAAGTGCTGTGGGGAGACAGCCTGCCCAGGAAGACTTCACAGAAGTGATAAGCATGTGTGTGTGTTTCTGCCAGGCAGAGAGAAACAGAGAAAGGGACAGAGGTGGCCTTGTAGGGAGAGGGGTTGGCTCATGCAAAGGCCCTGTGGCAGGAGTGAAGGGATGAGTCTGGAGGGGCAGCAGCCAGAGGAAATTCCTTGGGATCCCCCTTGAAAGCTGTGGGTAGGGAGCTCTTAGGATTTTTAAGGAGGGGGTGACCTGCCTGTTTCTGAATGATCCCTGAGGTGGCAGATGGGCAATCTGGAGGTAAGGAGACTGCTGTCCCCAGCATTTCACCACCTAAGCCCAGGATCCCATGACAGAAGTGAACCCTGGCCTCAGAGTCTCTGCTGAGGCCTGCTGGGGTGCTCAGCCTTGGAGGATTTCAGAGGGGCAGGAGCAGCCCTGAGGGAGGTGTTCAGACCACTTTGACCAGGGGCCAGTTATATTGGGGTTGCAGGCAGTGAAAGCTTAGGGAATTCTGGCTCCTCTCCAGGTGCCTTCCCTGCAGGGGCCATGCTGAATCTCCCCTCCCTGGAATGCTTTGAACACCTTTGTCTGTCACTTCCTGCAGTAAGATGCCCTTGGCCTGCTGCCCCTTCCCCCTTCTGTCACCAGCCCCTCCTGGATGCTCTCTGGATACCTGCACAGTCTTCTTTTTAGGTGATCTCCACATTGTCTTGAAATTATCTGAGGTCTGAGACCCTGGTGTTATTTGTCTCAGTAGTCACAGCACTTAGCTTGGTACCATGCATACAGCAGACACTCAATAAAAGTTTACTGGATGGAACTAGAAGGGAGAAGTCAGTAAGGGCTGGGTTAATGTGTAGGGGGTTTCAAAGGCAGAAGGAGCAGCCAGGAGTCAGGTGGGTAGTAGGGAGGAGGTAGGTGGAGGGTGGCCCATGCAAAGAAGGGTGACAGCTGGCAGAAAGAAGTCAGATTCTAGATGGGTTGGATCTGATTTAGGGGGCAGCCAGAGAAACAGAACACACACATGCAGTGCACAAACACCCACACACACTGATTGGTTGATTGATTTTAGGGAATTGGTTCCCATTGCCAGCTGAAAGCTAGAGACCTCAGGAAAGCTAGTGGTGTGATTCAGTCCAAGTCCAAAAGCCTGAGAACCAGGGCAGCCAATGGTGTAAGTCCCAGTCCAAGAAGACCAATGTCCCAGTTCAAATAATCAAGCAGAAAAAGAACGGAATTCTCCCTTCTTCCACCTTGTTCTGTCAGGCCCTCAGCACTGGATGAAGCCCACCCATCTTGCAGCAGACAGTCTTCTGTACTCTGTCCACCAATTCACATGCTGATCTCATCCAGAAACACCCTGACAGACACGCCCAGAAATAATGTTTAGCCAAGTATATGGGTACCCTGTGACCCAGTCCAGTGGACAAGATTAGCCATCACACTAGGATGGGTAATTTCAGAATCAACAGCAGGATGAGCACCTCCTACAATCTGCACTGTCAGCTTCCATTTTCTTGAACCCCTTTAACGCCCCCAAAATGGGTATCACTCATTTATAGGAGGAGAAACTATCTCAACATTCACACCTATATGGAGGCAAAGACTCCTTACACTCATCCTTGGCAGGTGCTGGGATGTGAATACAACATTCTGTAACTACCTTTTTTTCACTTCAGGCTTCTGTGACTTCCTACTCTATTCTACTCCAATATACTATTTTAAATTATTGTTATAGACAGTAATAATTAACATATGTATGGTACTATAATAGGAACAATAGCTAACTCTTATATAACACTAGGTATACCAGGCAATTTTCTAGCATTTTATGTACATTAACTAGCTTTGTTTTGTATATGGGGAAATTGAGGCACAGAGAGGTTGAATGACTTGCCCAAAGCCACCTGTGGCCAAGATTCCATCCCAGGGTCTCATCTGACTTTCCCAGTGAACTTCCCAAGGCCATACAGCAAGAGAAAGCTGGACGTAGGACTTGAACTTGTGGATTCTGATTTAAAAGCCTCTCTTCATTCAGCCTCCCTGCTCTGCAGTCAGAACTCTGGGATATTTTTACTCTGAGAAGGGTCCTTGAAGACCCTCTCACTCTCCCTCCTCATGCAGGCCCAGTGCTCACAGGTGCCCCCCTGCCCCATTCTGCCTGTATGAGCAGCTGCCTCCTGCTAAATGGCGTTTGCACAGGGCCTATGTTGTGGCTCTTAAAAAGAAATGTGTGGGATGAATAAGCACCTAAAAATAACTCAGGATCAATTTTGGGGGGGAGCAGTGGGGGAAGGCTGTGTTTTCCTTTCTTTTCCCTCTTCTCCCTCCCTCTGCCCCTAAGGCCCATAAATTGCTGCTGGTTGACAGCTGGGCCAGGCTGGCTTCCTGTAAGGCTGTAATAACATGGAATTAGCCTGACTGCCACCCTCTCCAGGGCGGAAATGCCGGCCCTTGGTCACTACAGACATCTCTGAGTTGATACCTCCTGGTCCACACCCCTGGGACAGGTTTTTGCTTATTAGAAACTGGGCACAGAGATTCCTGGACTTGTCTACCTGGGGAGGAGCAGTGGGAAACCTTTCCAAGTGAGAGGCTGGCAGCTTCTGGGCTTGGCCATTTGAGGGTGCCCAAAATTCCTGCCTCCAGGGAGGAGCCGGGCGGGCAGGGGCAGAGAGCTCTGGCAGCCTGGGCCCCTGAGCCGAGGTTTCCAGCCGTCTGCTGACTCAGGGACTTGGCTGAGTGGCTCCCATCTGTCTCGGTGCCTCTAACAGGCCCCTTCACCCCCACCAGCTGCCCACAGCCTGCCTAGAAAGGCTTTAGAAATCCATTAGATCTTTGCTTCCCAGAACCTTCCAGCTAAAAGTGGCAACCAGGCCACGTTTCTTCCTCAGCCTGGTTGATCTTACAGAAAGGATATGGGTTCTGGGAGTATGCTGGGTGTTTCCGTGTAGCTCAGCCATACCTGGGGTCTCTCTTTCTCCTGTGATGTCAAATGTGTGGAAAGGGTCCATAGATACCTGTGTTTAATATGGGGGTGGGGATGGCAGTGTAAAGAGGGAAAAGAAATCTACCAGGAGGTCCCCGCTTACACTGAGTCTTTGGCCAAGGGATGGAAAATTCCAGGTGGAAGCTGGGAAATTCCCAGTGCAGGA
The DNA here is from genome assembly GCA_030848825.1 of Tadarida brasiliensis. Lineage (NCBI taxonomy): Eukaryota > Metazoa > Chordata > Mammalia > Chiroptera > Molossidae > Tadarida > Tadarida brasiliensis. The sequence continues at coordinate 103,841,222 of CM061258.1, read as the reverse complement.
GAAGTGGTGAGGGAAGTGCCACACTTCCTGTCTTTCGCACCCTCAGCTTCAGCCAGGACTGGGGCCAGGGTTCCTGAGCCCTAATGGCAGTCTCAGTGTTCCCAGTCTCGGCTGCACGTCCACATCTCCTGGGGGAGCTTGACAGTGCTGATTTCCAGGCTGACCCGAAGCCAGTTACACCAGCACCTCTGAGGCAGGGCCCAGGCTTCCCAGGCGACTGCAGTGTGCAGCTGGGGCGCAGAGCCATCACTGGCAGTCACAGCCTCCATTTTCTTCTACCCTCTGCCTTACTTTTTAACGTCTTGTTTCTCAAATTCAGAGGTGGGCATTGCTATGCCTGGGATCATGTCCTACATGACAGGGGCTTAGTAAATAATGTTCTGGGCTGCTGTGATGATGATGATGATTTCAGTCACACTCCAAGGACTAGAATCATTCAAAAAGTGCTTTTCTATGACTTCATTAAAAAGTGTCCCTTATAGCCCTGGCTGGTTTGGCTCAGTGGTTAGAGTGTTGACCCACAGACCAAAGAGTTGCGGGTTCAATTCCGGTCAAGGGCACGTACCTCAGTTGCGGTTCTGTCCCTGGCCCTGGTCAGGGTACTGCAAGAGGCAAGCAAACTATGTGTGTCTCTCTCTCTCCCTCCCTACCTCCCACTCTATCTGAAGATAAAGGGAAAAATATCCTCGGGTGAGGATTAAAAAAAAAAAAAAAGTGTCCCATATAAATATTGAAGGGAAAGAAAGAATCAGTTTGAAAGTTCCAAAACAAAAGTTCTCCTTAGCCCATAGCCAGCAAAATGACCCATCTTCTGAGAGCTCTACTGCTTTCTCCTGGGTCTGACCTGAGCTGAGTGAGTTCTTGTCCTTGGGACCAAGCGAGCCTCTTAGATGGCTCTCCTGGCTCCCTTGACTCACAGGTGACTCCTGAATCAGCATGTCTGGGCCCCATCTGGCCAAGTTGCAGTGTGTCCATTTCATCTCCCTTGGCACATGGTCAACCAGCAGTGCAGACTTAATGTAGTGAAGACCAGGTTCCTTCTTCCCCTATTGCCCTAGAAAGCAGCACTCTTGTTCTGATTCCTCCTAATAGTACCACTTCTCTAGTCCCCTAGGTCAGATCATCTTCTTCTGCTCCTCCTTCATCCCTGCAGGTGGTCTCATCCCTTCCCTTGCTTCCCTTTTAAATAAAGCCTTGGCCCCAATTCAGGCTCTTATCTTCCTGGCTCACCCTGACTGCCCACAGCTGCCAGTCTGGCTCCTCTTCAGAGCCTCCCAGGCACCACTCCCAGCAACTGGCCTCAAACACAGCTAGCGTGAGAGTACAGGCTGGAGGGACCTCAGGAGCCATCACTGAGCTCTCCCTCCACTGCTTAACTCCTCTCAACCCTTGTCAGGTGCTCCAGCCAGCCTCTGCCTGAGCTCTGAAAGTGAAAAAGGCATTCAGTCCCGCTTCACCTCCTGAGTTCGTATTTGCTCCTACCTGGCAGCGTGTCTGGCTTTCTGTTGCCTACAAGGCAAATCTAAATATTCTAGCTGTAACTCCCTGTAAATCTGCTCAATGAGATGCCTCTGCTTCCCGCACAGACACACTTGGCCTATTCTACTCACTACACTTGGTCACACTGCCCCTTGTGGTCAGCCGTGCTGATCTTCCTCACCACCAGCCTCCATTTACAGCTCCGCCCACACACTGCTCTCCTGGAACCCTCGGGAGTAAAGTGGCATGTGCAGGTGCCCATGGTGCCTCCCTAAATGGGGTCTGGAACAGTCCCTGTCCATACAGATGAGCCGGCAGGGGCCTGGTAGTAGCCTTGCACTGCCTGGCCCATCTTGTCCTCCTGAACTGCCTGAGAACTCCGGACACATTTCTGGTTTTCTCAATTCTTTATGTGTACCTATTCCTCTGAAGGGAAGAACAAGAACATTTCTGGGGTGGCTGCAGTAGCTGAACTTGCAACAGGAGCCACTGGTAAGAGGACTGGAAACGGAATTCTAGATTTTCAGGGTCACAGGTGATAAAACCAGGGCTAAGGCACAAAGGCTCACACATGCATACTTAGTGCCAGAGTGAGAGGGGCACCCTGGACCTCTGCCCTTCCTCCTAGGAGAGCCCTGGCCTTTTTGCTGCCCAGGAGGGTACTTTCTAGACACCTTCTGTAGTGGAGCTGCACTCCTGGGCTCCTGAGTATGTCCCTGGAACACCCTCAGTCCTGGAGGAGGCCTGATAGTAGCAGAGCACTTGACCTTTCCTGGCTCTAAGTGGTACTTCAGACCTCATCTCATTACTCATTTATGTTACAGCTCCTTAGGGTCCCCAAGGACAGTTATGACATCCCCAGCTGGTGCCCAGAGAGTGTGCTGGGGCAGATATGTCCTAGCTGATGGAGAGGCTCCCGTGGCCTCACTTCTAGAAGGTTGACAGATTGTCAGTGGAAGTGATCTGAGCTCCTTCCGTGAACAAGTTTACCCCAGGAAGGTGGGCCATGGATACAGAGGGAAAGCAAGAAATCTGCAGGTGGACGGACGACCTGTAGTAGTCACTATCTGTGGAACCTTGGGATGTCCCTAACCCCTCTATAACTCAGCATCCACATCTATAGAGGAAGTACCATGAGCTGGAAGGATTAGACAGGACAGTGTAGGCAGAGCATCCAGTCTGGTGCCTGGCATGTTGCAGGTGAGTTCCTTGCTCCTGTAAACCCTGTGATGGACAAAGTACTGCACAGATGTTTATTAATTAGGTTTAATGCAGGCTCAACAATGCAGTCACTGTGATCACACATCAGTAAGTCTTTATTGAGCGCGTGCTCAGAGGCCAGGCTAGAGCTTGTGTGGGGATTTGGCAGCCCTGTGCCTGCTCAGTGCTCATAATGGAGATTTATGGAGATTACCACCCATGCTCCTGTTTGGACCATCTTATGAATATCAACCCATATGTGGCTGGTCTAGGTGAGGAGAGCTAGTGGCCCATCAACAGGGGAGCAAGGATTCCTGTGGACACTTGGCTATGGCATGAGCCCAGGACTCTGATCAGATGACTTAAGCTGCTGACAACCTAGCCCTTCACAACCACAAAGGATGAAGCTTCTAGGGCAGTTGTGGCAGTTAAGAAACTGAGATCCAGGGCTTGGTAGAAACATCTGAGTGGGGCACCTGTGTGTCACCAACTGCCCCTGCCAGCCTGGGGCTTCCCCAAGAGAGTTGCTCAGCTTCACAGTTTATTGTTATCCTGTCACCTGTACCTGAATACTGCTGACAGGTTCCTATAAAATGAATTTTGAGTATAGAAAGCAAGTAACTAGGATTCCGTATAAAATCAGAGGTATGTTCCAAGAGGTCAAGAGAAAGACTTCCCAGCGGTTCCATCTGAAAGGTTTGGCTGAGAAAATGTTGAGATGGAAGCGGAACCTGTTTGTAATCTACAGCATCACTGGAGGAGGTGGGAAGTCAGTCCCTGCCTAGCAGTTCACTCTCCTTTCTAGCACTTACTTAACTCTAGGTGCTCCCTTTTGCATCCTCTGCTTGTCTTTTACTCCACTTCATTCCCCTATGGCTATGGGATTTTCTCGGTCATGTCGTAGTATCTCGTTCATTGCTGACAGCTTCCTGCCTAAGCTGCCATCATTTTCTTTCTACCTGGTGTTTAATAGTCAGTTCAGGGATGCCTCAGGGATATTGTGGGCTCGGGTCCAGGCCACTGCAATACTGCAATAAAGTGAGTATCACAATAAAGTGAGTTGTAATCTTTTTACTGGTGGAGGGTCTTGCCTTCCATTGGTTAAAAAAAACATAACATCTATGAAGTACAATAAAGCAAAGCACAATAAAATGAGGTCTGCTTGTATTTATTTGAACTTCAGTTTCAAAATTTGGGATACCTGGGACAATGCCAGATATCTCTAAAATGAATGCCTGTTTAGGGTGTTCATGATGAAAACGGTATTCAGGGGAAAAGTTTAAACTACTTAAGGAATCATTTCTTAGGGCCCATTCTTGCATACCCACAGCAGATAAGCCTATACAGCGAGTACACATGGTGCAAGGGAGGGGAATGGGATTAAAGTCCAAGTGCCTAGTACCTGGCTCTGGGAATTTATGCAGATCACTCAGGGGAGGAAGAGAAGGCAGCCAAATTCTTTGTACTCACAATTATTCACAAGGCTCTAGAATAAAGAAAACCAACCCCATAAACAAAAATTAATATTAATAATAGCAGTTTAAACTGCCTGCCAGCCCTGGTGAGGGCAAGTATTACATGGGCAGGGCAATGCCAGGGGCTGGGGACACTGTACAGTGTGGCTCAGCATAAACCCATTGCAGGGGCTATGAGTGGGGGCTCTGGAATACACTGATGGCCCATTAGCTATGGGTCCCTGGGAAAGTCACTTACCTTTCTGGGGCTTGGTTCCTTATCTGTAAAATAAGTTTGTTAACAGTAACACTTGGTGTACAGTGTTGTTGTGGGGACTAAAGAAACTTGTAAAGTGCTTGTTGTAGGGCCTGGCACATAGAACTCAGTTAATATTATTCACAGCATGACACGTGTCCTCTCTCCCACCAACAGCACCCACCTCCCAACTTGCTGTGATGCTGTACCCTTCAGGTATTGAAATACACTCTAGGGCTAGGACTTCCTGTGTTCCTTCAGAGTGTTTTCTTTTTCAACTTTTAACTGTAATCATGCCCTCACAGGGAGGTATCAGGAGGCTTTTCCCACTGGAGTCAAGTCCACTCATTGAAAAGGCCACATTCTTCCCAAGGAAAGCCCAGTGGGAATATTCCATGATGGAGCCACCAGGATGACAGGCCACATTGGGATCTCACTCATCCTGGCCATGGCTGTTTGCAGGAGCTTCCCATGGGAAGATTAGGGGTCACTCAGCTAGTGATTACCAGCTAATGTCCTCTGCTGCTCAGCTGGGTGTGGTCAATAGCTTTGCTTACTTATTTTTTCTCCCTATAAACCCACTGATTTACTGTCATTTTAATCAGAATGACTATTGTTATTCTTGGCTTTTTATTCTATTTTCTTATGATATAAGCTTTTTAAAAAAAGTATCCAGAACTTTTCAGGGACTTGCCACCAAGTAAATCCAGAGGAGTATGTTGAGCCAAGCCTGGGGCCAGCCTCCCACTGTGTCATGTGCTTTATATACATTGGTTTCCTTAATGCTCACATCCATCCTGGGGGGTATAATACTTATTAGCCCTACTTTTCAGGTAGGAAAACAAATTCCGAGAGGTTAAGATACTTGCCCATATCAAGAAAGTAATGGAGCTAGAATTCAACTTGAGGTCTGACTCCAGAGCCACACTTTCTTTCTTCTTTAATATCCATCGTTATTATGCAAGTAATATTTCATCACATTCTCCTTATAAAATATTAAAACACTATAGGCAAAGCTAAAGAACCCTTGGACCTCCCCTCCCCACCTCAGTACCTTCCCTGGCTTTCAGTTGTACACTCTTTCCTCTACAACACCTCACCTGTAAAATAAGTGTTGTGATAATAATACCCATTCTATCTGCCTTGCCCAATTTTTTTAAGGATCAAATGAGAAAATGGACAAAAAGGCATTTCATGAACATTAAAGCCCTCTGTATATGCTAATTGTTAGGTTATTATATAAGGCCCTATATCGGGAGTATTGTTTAGTTTAAACCTTTGTTTCTGGCAATTAATGGAATCTCACTTATAGTACTCTGTAAGGCCCAGCCCTGAGCCTGTCAGCTAGGATCAGTGTGGAATTTATAGGGCTAGGCTACAGAATCACAGTTGTCCAGTAGGTGTCACCCTCTACCAGATCACATCCACTACACCTTCTTACAGGCTTTCTGAGTCTATTTCATACTTTTATGTTGATGTTAAGGGTGGCCCAGTGATGTGGGTGTGAAATTCAGGCTGGAGAGAGCCCTGGGGCAAGTAAGTAAATAAGGGGCAGGGCACTAAGGATGCAAGGCCAATGAGGCCCAGCCTCCACCTGAGGGAGCTCACAGGTAAGCAGGGAGAACCCAGGGCAGGGACCATCCCTTACCAGGGTGATGCAGGCTGTATCCTGGAGCTCTCCATTGTAAGGACTCCCTAGTGACTGGCTGTATCTGGAGGAGTCGGGGATGGCGTCATAGAGGTAACATCTGAGAAGGGTGAGAAAGAATCTTCCAAGCTGAGGAAGTGGGAAAGGCATTCCAGGAGCATCCTGAGTACTCATGAGCAGTTTGATGGGCTAGGACCTACCTCACTGATGGGGTGGACAGGGATGAGTGGGAGAAGGTGGACTAGAATGGAGGGAGATGCAGCCAGATTAGTAAGGACCTTGAGGGGTAATGAACCATAAAAGAGGTTTGTTTGTTTTTTCCCATTTGGGGTGGGCCAGTGGGGACTCACACTTGGATGTGTGGGAGATGAATTAGATAGGAAGAGACTGGAGGCAGGGAGGCAAAGAGGCTGTTATTGAAAGTCTTCGCCATCGCAGGAACAGTCGGTATTGGGAGGAAAGACACAGATTGGAATCCATTTCCCAGAAAGAATTTCATGGGTCAAGGGACTGATTAGATGGGGTGGGAGTGGGGATTGTTAATGGGAGAATTAAAGCTGACTTCAAAGTTTCTAGCTTGAGCAACTAGAGGAGGTGGAACCATTAGTTGACACAGAAAACATAAGAGAGAGACCAGATTGTGAAAACAGAAGGAAAAGAATATTTATCTTTAGATTCCTTGAGTATGAGGTGCCTGAGACTGAGACCCCCAGCTCACTCCCCAAGTGGAGATGTCCAGTAGGCTTTTGAATATGGTGGCCTGAAGCTGGTGAAGAAAGGACTGAATAGCAGCAGGAGGGCCACAGCATTCTAATTTCTGGACCCAGTTTCTTTTTCTCTTTCTAACCCAATTTATTCAAAAGAGGCTCCCCCAAACTAAACCATTGGTCCACGGCCTCACGGTGATCATGCATGTTTCAAATTGCTTCTCTCCCTACCTGCATGGCTAGAAATGTCTTTCCTTAATGTTCTGAGACCACGAGAGACCTTGTTAACATAACCACTGTAGAATGGGGAATGCTCAGCAGGCCCTTCCTCACCACCTCTTCTCTGAGTCTGAATATATCTGCTCAAGAGGAGTGGTAAGAATGGCAGGCCCCCAAAGATGTTTGTGTGCTAGGGGGGCCTAGCAGGTGCTAGGTTAGCCCAAGCAGAGAATCCCAAGCTTTTTGAAGAAAAGCTGTTTGCCCCTTTCCTGTGTTTGTATGTGTGTGCCTGTGTGCATCCATGCATATACATGCTTACATGTATTTGCGAGGGTGCTACTCCTAAATGGAACAGGAGGGCAGGTCTGCTTCTGGCAGACCTCTTCTGTTGCCATCACATGAGCAGCTCCAAGGAAGGCTACAGAGAAGCCCCCAAGGCAGGGGCCCACCTGGAACCATGACATCAGCCCTCACTGACCTTTGGGCAGTGTGTTCACTTCCTGTAGCTGCTGTAACAAACTACCATACATTTTATGGCTAAAACAGCAGACATTTATTCTCTTATAGTTCTGGAGGCCAGAAGTCTATAATCAGTAACACTGGGCCCAAATCAAGGTGTTGACAGGACCACACTCTTTCTAGAGGCTCTAGGGGAGGATTTGTCCTTTGCCTGTTAGAGCTTCTGGTGATTGCCAGCATGTCCTACCTTGTGGTGCATCATTCCATTATTCTGCCTCTGTGGTACACCTCCTCATCTCTTCTGTGTGTTAAATGTCCTTCTTACAGGGAGACATGTGATTGCACCTAGGGTTTACCCAGATAATCCAGGGTCATCTTCCCATCACAGAATCCTTAATCATACCTGCAGTCTTTGCCATATAAGGTAGTGTTTACAGGTTCCAGGGATGAGGATCTGATATCTTTGGGGGCCATTATTTAGCGGACTATAGGTAAGGTATGGGAAAGTTCTTTCATTTGCCTCTTACCACCTATGAGTAAAGTGGGTGTCACTATCTCCATTTTAGCAATGAGAAAATGGGCTCTGCCAGCTAAGTGCCAAGATCTATGGAGAGACCTTGATCTATTGATGAACCCCAGGCCTAAGAGTTCATACTATTTTTTAAACATATAAAGTCTGTCCTTTTCTTTGAAAAATGATGGTGGTACATTTATTTAATCAAACAGATAATCCAAACCTCATTTCTGCATTGGGTGACTTTTGCTGGTTCACCTGGCCCAGATCTTGCTTATCACGTCTATGGGAGCCCAGCAGGCCAAAACAGACCATGGCAGCCCTCCTGACTTCCCTAGCTGGGACACAGAAGCTGGGCTTGCAGGGACAGCCCTGCAGTGGGGTGGGAGAGTCAGTCTGCAGTCCACTCTCGAGGTTAGACAGAGACCTGGGCCCAGAGTCTGAAGCTGAGGAACCCCTGACTGGGGTCAAGCCCGGAAATGAGAGTAACCTCCACAATGAAAGCCCCTTACATCCCAGTACGTCTGCTTTTCCACCTTTTATATCATCTTTTATATCATGATGTTTCACTTCCCCCTAGGAGGCAAACTCCCTATTTCATAGTTGAGAACTCAGAAATAAATGGGCAGGGGTTGTCCTAGTCAGCCCAGCAGGCCCTGGGGTCAGTATAGGGGACTTAACCAGTGCTGCCTTTTGGCCCCTTGGTGTGGGCCAGAGGGCCAGGGTTGTGGATATGTCCCATCACCTGTTCATTGGAAAGGATTTTAAAAGCTGGATGCTCCATGGCAGCGTGAAAGCTCTTGTTGGGTTGGGCCACACTGTGCTTATTGAGGTTTCTCCTCCCCCATTCCTGCCAGGTGTGTGGCCTGAGGCAAATCACTACCTTTCTCTGGGCCTCAGTTTCCTCCCCTGTTGTGTAACACAGGGTTGGTGTAAGTGGTCTCCGGTCTGTGCTGACTCGCTTTGCCCAAAAGCTTCCTCCTCATCTGAGGATTTGAAGCAGCCTGTGTTGAAACCAGAGGCTTGGGCCTCCAGCCTTTTTCTGGTGACTGCCCCCAAAGAGCATTTGCCAGGAGTCCTTTTCCGCCACCAGCTGCATCCCCTGCAGAGAGGAATGTCGGCCTCCCATTTCTCTAAGGGCAAGCAAGGCATTGAGTACCAACGGAAGACTGGGGATTCTGGTTTGAGAGAAAGGAGCTCTGCGCTCAGGGCCAACATCATTTAGAAGCCAGTTTCCCAGGAAAGGCTGGCTCTGGCTTACTCTCAGGGAACCTCAGGGTCCTCTGGGGATACCTGTTCCACTTCCTTAATTCGCCCATCTGTTGGCAGACCCCAGACGCATCTGGGCGTCCCCTCCGGGTTAGCCGCAGGAGGCAAGCAGCAGGCTCTGAATTCCGCCTTTGTCCAGTGAGCCTAGTGAGGAGGGGCTGAGCGGACCCCCTGCCCCCACTGGAATGTCGGCTCGCGGCGCCCCCAGCGCTCCCTCCTCTTCAGCCGCCTTCCCCGCTCACTTCCTGAGTCCCACTGATCCCACCACCAAACACACACACGCGCGCGCACACGCACACACACGCGCACACACACACACATACACACACTTCCTGGCGGGCGCGGAGGCCGCGCTCCCGGCTCGGTGATCCCCGCTGCCTGGGCTTGGGGGAGAAGCGACCTTTTGTTATTCAAATCACACCCTCGCCGCGCGCCGGGCCGCGGGCTCCGGCCCCGAAAAATCGGTCCATTGGTCCCTACCCACCCCAACCCCGCTCCCCGCCACCCTCACTGGGGCTCCCCCAGCTGATTTCGGGATTTCCCGGCTCCCGGGGGCTCGCCGGGCGGGTCTGCCCGCCCGGCCGCGCCTCCCCCGCCCCCGGTGCGCGCTGCGGCTTCGCGCTCGGCCCCCTCCCCCTCCCCGCCTCCCCTCCCCCTTCCCTTCCTTTCTCCGGTCCAGCCTCGGTCCTGCCGCCGCCGCCGCCGCCGCCGCCTTCCCCGGTCCGCGGGGGCCCTGCTGGCTGCCCTCCCCGCAGCATGGCATCGACGGGGCTGGATTAGCCGGGAGCAGCATTTGGGGGAAGCGGGATCTCAAGGGGTGGGGGGTGCCCTGCAGCCTCGGTCATGGATGTGAGCAAGATGGTAAGTGAAGAGCAGGGGCTTTGCCCTGGAGCCCCCCCCCCCAACTTCCCACTCTCTTTCCTTCTCCCAGTCGGCTTGATCCATTGAAAGTTTCTGGATTGTTGATCCTGCCTGTTGGCCCCAACTCCAGGCGTGCTGGAAAAGGGAGTCGGGCCAGGATTCTGGAGGCGGCTGGCGGCACGGGATGGGGCTCCCGGTTTCCCGCCGCGCTGCCGCCAGGGCTTCCCAGGAGAGCTCCCTAGACTCCAGGGAGAGAGAGAGGGCTGTTGAGCTTGCCTCTCAAATTAGGAAACCAGCCTGGTAGAGGGGGGGCATGGCTGCGGGAAGGGGGCTCGCCCCCTCCCCTTCAGAGCCCCTGCTTGCACACCTATTTGAGATTTATGGAAAGATTTTTGGACTGAGCCAGTGGGCAGGAGGGCACAGGTGTGTGGCCTGGGAGGGCGGTGTGAAGGAGCTAGGGCGTTAACCATCCTAGAAGATGAGGGGGCAGGAATGGAATCCTTGTCATAGATGGGGGATGTTCTAGATTTACCACTTGTAGACTCCAGCTGCCTGGGCCTTAGGAACAGCAAACACCTTTGCCTCTAAGCATCTGCCTCTCTGCAGGGGGTTGATTCCCCAATTCAGGTCAGTCCTCCACCCCCAGGAACACTGTGGGAGCTGAATACATTGCTTGTTAATTGAGGAGCAGTTCTCAGGGGGGTAGCAGGATGTGATTTAAGGATGTGATCTGAAGGGAGGGGGTCTCTGGGAGCATTGGTAGGTCTAGCTAGGGCAGGTTTTCTCAGGGGTTCCCGATTGGCTGCTACTCTGATTGAAGATTTTAGGGTGCTCTTGAGATCACTACCACCCTGACCCTGGCCTTTAGACCAGGGTAATGTTACCCCCACCCCAACCCCACCTTAGCCTTACAAACTTTGAGGGCCTGTCAAGCTAGAGAGGTACCCTGTGATGGGCTGTGCTTCAGAGGAAAGGAGCTGGGTTGGGGTGTGTCTGAGGGTGGGGGGGTCTGGGTCTGCCTGTACCTTAGGGATAGGAAGATACTGGAATATGAGTTCATCTTGTACAGAATTAGGCTAGTTTTCCCAAAGAGTGCCTTTTTGAAGCAAATATCTCTATGGAAAAGGCAGGTAGGTTTCTGGTCCTGCCAGGCATTTGGCATTCTCTCTTGGTTGGAGGACAGAAGGAGGGGAGCAGATGATAGATTACAATAATTTCTTCCCATGACTGGAGACCAGTCTCAAACTGACTGAGTGCCACCCTGGGGTTGGGGTGAGGGACTTTGTTGACTCCCATCTTCCTATGAGGATGCATACTTGTTCATCAATGCCAAGAGACTGGACCACCATTCCCTATGTGTGAACCACAAAAGCTCACTTTCTTTGGGTGACTATTAGAACTATCCCTCAAATAGTACTCTATACAGTTGTGGGGGTGGAGAACTGACCAGCAGCCAGGCCCTTTCCGAAGAGTCACCTGACCCCAAGGGATTTGAAGTTCTAGTCCCATGGCTGCCAAACAGCTATCAATGCAGTCCCCAATCAGAAGGCCACAGCTCCAGGGGCTGTGGGGGTCTGAGAAGGGACTGGGCTGCAGAATTCAGATGGAGGACAAGGCTCTTGAAGGCTGGGTGGTGTTGGCTCTGCTGAGAGCAGTGAGGGGCATTGCCCATTGAGAGAGTCACAGAAAGAGGAATGGGCAGAGCCCATTGGGTAAAGCTGAAGACCTCTGGCTAGGATAGAGTTTTGAGATCAGGAAATGTTGAGATCACTGGTTGGGGCTAGACCAGAAAGGCCTTGAACGCCAGCCAAGGTGTTCCAACCTTGGCCTGTAGGCACTGGGTAAACCCTGGAGAATTTTGAGCACAGGAAAGGCACATGTATTGCCTTTTTCTTCTTTTATCTTGGGGTCCAAACAAAAGTGATATTAGATTCTCATTAATTATTGAGCAGCTAAATGCCTAGCCCAGAAACTATTGTCCTCAGCTCTTTGTAAAGAGCACAGACCCTGGACTGTGTAGCAAGAAGAACCTTACCCACCCCAGGGAATTGGTACCTGCTTCCCATCCCTGCAATAGGCCCACGTTACTATTTGTTCTGACCATTAAAGCCCCAGCTCCAATTTGAGGTCCTCACTCTGGGGGCCCTTGGCTCCAGGGTTGACCTCAAACAGCATTTTCACCATAAATTTGGCAGAGCCCAACATCAGCCTTGGGGGTTTCTTTCGCTTATTGCTGAATGAGAAAGGTAAATTATAGTTCACCGAACTCCCTGCATGCTTTTGAGCAGGTTTCTTAACCTCTTAGCCTCAGCTGTAAAGTGAGAACAGCAATTCAGGCATACCTCGTTTTATTGCACTTCACAGATACTGCTTTTTTTTTCTTTTACAAATTGAAGGTTTGTGACAACCCTGTACCAAACAAGTCTATTGATACATTTTTTTCAACAGGCTTAGAAAATGGTTAGTATTTTTTTTTAGCAACAAAGTATTTTTAAATTAAGGTATATACACTTTTTTAGACATAATGCTATTGTACACTTAGTAGACTACAGTATAGTGTAAACATAACTTTTATATGCACTGGGAAGACAAAAAAATTATGATTCACTTTATTGTGGTCACCTGGAACCAAGCCCGCAGTATCTCCAAAGTATGCCTGTACCTGCCTGAGCATCCTGATGAAGGCTGGAAATAATTCTTTTAAGGTATAGGACCTGGCATAGTAAGTCCTCCATACATGGTGGCTATTATGATAATGATGGTCTCTGAAGTCTCTTCTAAGGTGACTCTGATTCTCCCCCCTCCACACACACATACCATTTATTTTTTATTTTTTAAGTCTTCACCCAGGGATACTTTTCCATTTATCTTCAGATAGAGTGGGAGAGAGAGAGAGAGAGAAACATCGATGTGAGAGAGACACATCGATTGGTTGTCTCCTGCACGACCCCGACCAGGGCAGGAACCGAATCCTTGACTGGAATCAATCCTAAGACTCTTTGGTCCACAGGCCAACGCTCTAACCACTGAGCCAAACCGGTCAGGGTCCATTTATTTTCCTGATTGGCCAGAAGAGCTGAGTGTAGGCTGTTTCCAGTTGCCTGCTCCTGGGACCAATTCTCTCATGTCTATTTTCTGAATGAAGGTACAAATGACTGGGGAGAGTGGATTCACCAGCTGCTGTGACTGATGAATTTTTGATGACATCAGGCATCTGCCCAAGGGAGAGCTGTTTTAACCTGGCACTTGGGGGTAAAGTGCAGGTGCCTTTTGGTGGTTGGTGATGGAGTCTGTGCCTTAACACAGAGAATGCAAAGATGTAATTTGGGGAGCAGAGTCAACATTGTCAATTCTTACAAAAGAACATATAGTTTATATATAATTTATATTTGCATGATGCTCTATGGTTTACAAAGCATTTTCACATCTGTTCACGTTTATTACAATCCTGTGAGGAAGGCAGGGCAGAAATGATAAGCCACTTTTTATAGATAAGAAATCTGAGGTTCAGCAAAGCCCCGGATCCCATACAAGTGGTGGAACCAGATCTTGCACCCAGTTCTCCTGATCACCAAAACGTCCGCTATGATGACTAAGTAAATAAAGAGTAAGGAAGAAGATTCAATCACCAGATTCTAGAATGGACACAGCTAATCTAAAAAGACGAGCTGCCCTGGCTGGTTTGGCTCAGCGGTTAGAGCGTCGGCCTGCGGTACAGAAAGACCTGGGTTCGGTTCCCGCTAAGGGCACGTACCTCGGTTGCAGTTTTTCCCCGGCCCTGGTTGGTTGTGCGGGTGGCAGCCACTCGAAGTGTCCCTTTCACGTCGATGTTTCTCTCTCTCTCTTCCTCTCTCTCCCTCCCACTCTGTCTGAACAAAAAATGAAAAAATGTCCTCAGGTGAGGATAAAAATAAATAAATAAATAAATAAATAAATAAATAAATAAATAAAAATACCTTTGGTCTCTGGGTCCCCTAGGGGAGAAGATCCAGGGAGAGGGGATTAGCACTTATCTCCAGGTGGACTGTGTATCTCCTCAATCACCTATGGCTATTTTTAAAACTTGAGGTTTCTTCATGAATCTCGGCTGCTGCCTCAAATCTGAGTCACCTGACCCCTCAGATCATGCAGCTTACACAGCAGGAAGGTGGGAGGAGTGGAGAAAAGGTGTTTTGGGTGTTCTGAGTAAATGATAATGATGGTGGGGCAGGAGAAAGCTTCAGGTCAACCTGCTGTGACTGCCAGTGTGCATGTGTATTTGCTGGGTTGAATTGGGATGTCGGAGAAGGAAATGACAAGCTGGGGAGATCCCAGTGTAGAATGATGCCAAAGACTCTGCTCATAGCCCACATCAGCTAATAGCTGTGGAAAGGAGGATGTCCTCCCACTTAGAGTCTGAGCTAAATAATTAGTTAAAGCTGGACATAGCTGACCTGGGTGAAACCAGAACACTGTTTTCAGGTCTGGATCACAAAATCAGCCTAGCAGTGTATCATAGCCAGCCAGCATTTGAAAGAGTGAAATAGATCGGAAAACATACAATTATATTCCATGTAAGGAGGTAAACATCTGTTTTGGTTGTATACACACATGGACACAGATAAGGACTGGCTTTATAAAATGTGGTTAGAGTAAAAAAAGGTATGAGATCTCTGACCTAGAGAATGTCCAGAGGAAGGCAAGGAGGGTGTCAGCCTCGTAGGAAGACTAGAGGGCCAATTGCTGTTTGACACATTGAGGGCTGTTAGGAGGAAGAAGTCGTTTATCTACTCCACATGGTTCTGGGAGATGGGATTTATTTTTTAGAGGTGGCAGATTTTGGCTGGCCAGGACTTCCCCACAGCAGGGCCATCCTATGGGAAAATCAACTCCCGAAGAGAGAGAGAGCCTTTCCAGCCACTGGAGCTGCTCAGGAGCCTGGAGGAGCATGGCTTCTGAGTCCTTGCCAACCTGGAGACTGGCTCACCACTCAGGCTTTGGGGACAGCCCTCAGAGACCTGTGGGTTCATGGCCGAGGTCTAATATGGCTGGCCTCCTGTGAAGGGCAGCTCATTTGAAACTGGGGAGCAGTTCCAGAGAAGTGAGTTGACGTATCCTGGCTTTGTGCATCACCCACCACAGTTTTTAAAATTCAGCAGAGCATCACGGATCAGCCACCTTCTCCATCGAGCCCCTGGAGTAAGGTCAGGGATCATAGATCCTCAGCCAAGTGCCAATGGGGAAAGAAATCTGTAATTTGTCTCCTTTAAAAATGCTTAGGAAAAAATAATTTTTTATATACTGTATAACTGTTATCACTTATTGTCACTGACCACTAAGATTTTAACTAAGATGAAGTTCAGTTTAAAATTTTTTTTCTTTATTGATTTTAGAGAGAGAGGAAGGGGGAGAGAGAGAGAGAGAGAGAGAGAGAGAGAGAGAGAGAAACATCGATGAGAGAGAACATTGATTGGCCGCCTCCAGCATGCCCCCCACTGGGGATCGGGCCCACAGCCTGGGCATGTGCCCTGACTGGGAATTGAACTGGTGACCTCTTGGTGCATGGGTCAATGCTCAACCACTGAGCCACACCAGCCGGGCGAGATGAAGTTCAGTTTAATTCAGACACATTGAATACCCGCTTTATGCTGAGGCACCTGGGTATGGATGTTAAGATGTTAGGGGTCCAGAGCAGTGGATGGCCAAGTTGTCCATGGAAAGGATAAGAGAGAGAGAGACCGAGGTTTCCTTGAAATGCATTGAGTGGGATGACATATAGACATTTGCAATTGACAGAACACTCTCACCTGGATTATTTTCTCCCTCAAAACACCCTTGAGAAGCAGGATTTAGTGCCCTCAGAGGCCACTCCAAGTCATCCTGCCAGTCAGGGTCTAAGTTCAGAGACAAACGGAGGTTTTAAGACATCTCAGCCCACAGACGACCCTTCCTTCCTGCTGTCTTCCCCCTAAGCTTCTCCCCACCCCCAACACACACACACACACACACACACACACACACACACACACACACACACACACAGCTGGGGATTTTCTCGAAGAGCACGTCCAGGGGCTGTTTCCGCTCCACCTTTGTCTCCTTTCTTGCCTGAGAGGTCCCAGTCCAAAGCCAGACAGGCATGTGGTCTGGCAGCTGTCCCTGAGCCAAAGAATTCCAGCATTTGTCATGCTGCCTGGGGCCCAAAGAAGTTAAGCTATAGATCTTTTAAGGGGAAAAAAAAAATCCTGTCTCCTTTAGGTTCCCTGCTGCCCTAACGAGCCTTTGATCTGGAGGTGGTTCCCGTGAATGGGGCTAGAGGGTGGGAGACTATTTGTACATGTGAGTGGGAGCCACCTAGAGTCCACAGCATCACTCCTGCACCTGGAGGATCGATCAGGTAGCGTTTTCTGTGTCCAGAGACTGTACTAGATGCTGATCAGGGCCTTTGGAGTCACATAGGCCAGAGGCTAAATCCCGATGCCACCACTTGCTGCTCTAGGACTGTGGGCAAGTTAGTTGACATCACTGTCTCCAGCTTCCTCATCTCTTGGAAGAATTGGTGTCTGCAGACATGGGAGGGGTTGAGATGGCCTATTTAAAGTTCTTGGCATATGGGTGGGGCTTACTAAGCCACAGCTACAATTATTGATATTTTTGCTCATTCATTTAGGCAGCAAATAAAATCTTAAAACTTCAGGCGAAGGGGTACAGTGACCCATCTGCTGGGTGAACTCGGTCTGGTAGGAACATCAGGCGTTTTATAAGTAATTACCGTTCATGTGGTAAAATGCCCAGAGTACATCTGAGAGGTGTGCTCGTGTGGGAGGGTGGGATTAATGACCTGGCACTAGGGGAAGGGCCTCCCTGAGAAAGCTGGAGAAGGGAGAGAGGAGTTCCCCCAGGAGGTAAGGAAAGGAAGGGCCTTCCAGGCAGAGAAAATCACATATGCAAAAGCACATGGTTAAGAAATCACTCCTGTGTTCAGGATCTACCTGTGGTTTATGCTAGATGAGTAGGTGCAGTCCCTGTCTCCGAGGGACTAGCAGAGTTCCCAGGACAAGGGATCCTAATCTTTTTATACCTCAGTGCTTCCTGGAAGAGGTGTTTAAGCTGTGTTTTGAAGACAGGGAATAGCGATTTTATTGATGAGAACACATGACGCCCAGTAGGTGCTCAATGACTGGATGAGGTGATGAGAAAAGACATTCCAGTAGAGAGAGTGTGCTGTGTGCAGGCGAATGGATGTTGAGTAGGTTTGTTAGGATCAGGACCAGAGGAATGAGAGGAAAGATGAGGGGGTGCAGGGTGTGAGGCCTAAGTTAAAAATAACCAGCAAGTGTCCAGTAGATCCAGTAATCCAGGCCATCCCACTTGATGGTCAGGCCTGAATGTGCTATTCTGGCCAATAGGCTTGCACCTCCCGGTCCCAGTGCTGGAGATGGGCCTCACTGGTGCCAGGATAAGCATGGGAGCTGCACACTGCGGGTTGGGGGAAAGTCTTTTTTGAAATGAACGCTTCTTGAACTTTCCATCATGTCCTCTATTGGGTGCACTTGGTTCAGCCTCATTTCCTGGGACCTAAAATAGTTCTCTCTTTTTGGAGTTCTCTCAGGCTGGAGTCTTTGGAAAGGAGTCTTACAAATCACTGTCTCCTGAGCCCCACCAGCTCAGAGATCAGTATCAGCAGCCTTGACCAGGGTCCTGGAGATCATCCTTTTTGTCCTATACAAATGTTGAGATTGTCCCCTGAGTCAGTCAACACTGAGGCCCTATGCCAGGCACCGGAAATAGGAAAGGGAATGGTATCATTTGAAAACTGCCTTCAAGGAGGTGGAGGAGAAAAATGATTGTAAATAATGTGATAAGTGCCATATTAGAGATTTAAAGAAAGTCCTATAGAAACTCAGGTAGGAATAATTAATTCTAAAGTGGCATAGGAGGTGGGTTGGGGAAGGGGACACTGCAGGCCATTCGTTCATTTATTCACAAAATATTAATGGACTACCAGCTACTGTTCTAAGCCCTTGGGGTACTTCGGTGAACCATGACTGACTAGTTAATTGCAGGACTTAAATAAATGGAGATGGTTTGGGGAGGGTGGTTAATCTAGGTTATAGGGGTGAAATGAGCAAAGGGTGTGGGTGAACCCTTGGACATGTCTGGCATGGTTGCAGCTGTGTTTTAGAAACAGAGATCTGGCCATGTGTGACCGACAGGAGCTGGTAGCCCAGTGGAATGTCAGGCTTGGACACCCAGTGGGGGTTCACCCTGCCTGGGGCACTTTAGTGACTCTCTCCATACCCCTACACTTTTCTTGAACCTCATCGCTCTTCCTATAAGGAAGGGCTCTCCTTCACCCCTCGAGAAACAGAAGTGAGAGTTCCTGGCTGCTCTACTTTCCGAGGAAGTTCATCACAGCCATACAGCTGATGATGAAATCCACCTCCGGAATTAGCAACCACCCCCTCTTCACGGTAGAAAACTGTTCAGCAAATCCTTCTCGGCTTGTTATTACTTCCTGTGTTTGGAGCTGGGAATATCCATCAGGGCTCCTGCCTGCCAGCTGGGACATTCCATGGCCTCCCGAGTGTGACCAGACCCTGCTCCGCTCATCTACTCTTCTCTTTGGCTCTGACCTGAGATCAGGGAGGTCCGAGCTTTTGTTGTGTGTTAATAAGGACTTCAGTTTCTGGACCCCAGGGCTTGATGTTGACCTGAGTGTTTTCTCAGTGGAAATGAGCCTGAATTTTCCCAGACCTGGAAGGATATAGCTGGAATTGATGGGCCTGAACCTAGAGTGAGATCTTGGTTGAAATCCTGGCTCTGCTTGTTACTAGCTGGGGCATCCAGCTAGCAAGGCATCACAACTAGCTGGGCAAGTCACTTAATCCTTCCGATTCTGTTTCCCCATCTCATCAATGGAGTTAGCAAGTCCTAATATTATGGTAAGGGTTAAATGAAATAATGTGTGCAAATGAATCTGGGATCTATTATAGTCCAGGAGAGTTGATTGAATTAGAGAATGAGACTCTGAACACAGTGAGGTGGAGACTATTCAGTCTGTTTTAGATAAGGAACTTGAGATCCAAAAGGAAGGGGGGTGGGAGGGGGGGCGGTAAGAAGGAAGGAATTTGAGAGAAGAACTGAGAGGAAGTCCGGATATTTTGCTTATATTTCCTCTGCTTCCCCCAACACACACACACGTGTGCATCTATTGCTCCCCAACCCCACCTTGCTCCCCCCAATACACACACATCTATTGCCAAGTCCCTGGGCCTGTCTTCCTAAAGGAAGCACCATCAATTCCATCTCTCCTTCCTGAAAGGCCTCATTGAAGAAGGACACCAAAGTGACCAAGTATATCTGAGTATTGATTCCATCAAGGTCCAACAGTTGTAAAGCTGGAAAGGCAACGAGAAAGAGAAAGGTTGGTGTGAGGAAAAGTGAAAGGGATGGGGGAGAATTGACCCGGAAGAGGAGGCAGAGGGCTGGCTTAATTTCTTTCTTCAAGTTATGGTGGAATGGGCCTTTAGTGCTGCTCCCTGGCAGGCCTGTGCATCCCCTGGTCTGTGCCGCCCACCGCTTTCCTAGATGATACTTTGTGCCGCCTCCGCCCCGCCCTCACTCTCAGCCCATGACCTATTTTGCTGTGAAATGACATGAGACGAAATCCTGAGAAAGCTTGCACGTCTGCCTACACCTGTGTCCACACTCTGTGACCTGACCTGTTCCTCTAACTGGGTGGCTGCCTCCTGTTGAGATCCCTTCCCCATTCCAGCGACTCTCCCTTCTCTCCCCTTACATATATACAAACAAGTTATAATTTTTCCCATTTAAAACAAGGAAACCTAGACCTCGCCTCCTTCTTTCTCTGCCTCCTTACCACCTTGCTGCCTCCAGTTCCCCTCCTCCCCTTTCTCTCATGAATCCCCCATCAGGTTCTCCCCCCTTCTCTACCAGAAACCCTTGGTAAAAGTCACCACAATGTTCAATATGAGGGTCAGTTTCCAGCTGCCTTCCAGCTTGATCTCTTGGCAGCATTTAATGCAATTGATCACTTCCAGGTGAAATTCATTTCTTCATGTGGCTTCCGCGATGCCACACTCTCCTGGTTTCCTCCTACCTCATGGGCTGTTTCTTTTCTGTTTCCGTGACTCACTATCTCTCTTTCTTGAATGTTGGGTGTTCTCAGGCTGCCCCCAGATTTATCCTCTGCACTTACTTCTTGGTGAATTTACTTGAATCCCATCTTTACATCCTGATGGCTACCAAATTGATACGTCCAGCTCGGACCTCTTTCGAATTCCAGGCTTGCACATCCCACTGCTCTTTCATGGCTCCATTTGGCTGTCTCATAGGCATCTCACATTTGACATGTCTGAAAACAAGCTCCTGTCTGCCCCAGCCCAAACCTGCTCCTTCCATGGTTCTCTCCATCTTGTTAATGGCAACTCATTTCTTCTTGTTGCTCTGGCAAATTATCGTGGTGCCATCCTTGACTCCTTCCTCACACCCCACGTCCATAACATCAGCAAGTCCTGTGATCTCTGCCTTCAAAATATATCCGACCACATCTCAGCACCTCCACCATGACTAGCCTGATTTGAGCTACCATCATCTCTGGCCTGAATTAATGCAGCAGTGTCTTAATTGTCTGCCCTGCTTCCACGCTGGTCTCTGCAGTCTCTTCTCAGCATAGCAGCCAGAGGAACCCTCTTTAAAAAGTGAGTCAGATTACATCACCCCTTTGCTCAAAACCTGCCAATGGCTCTCGTCTCACTCATAACAAAGACTGGTCCTTACAGTGGTCTCCAAGCCCCATGTGATTTGGCCCCTCTCATCTCGGACCTCCTGGCTCCAGCCACACTTAACTTCTAGCTATTCCTTGTACCTGCCAGGTGAGCTGTACCTGGAACTCATGTCTGCCATCTTGCTTCCTCATCACTTTCAAATGTGTCCCTCTGTCAGCTTCTAGTAGTACCACCTTCCCTGATGACCCTGTGTTAGGTTATAACACCAGCTCAGTAAGCCCCAACCCTGTAGTCAGCCTTATTTTCTCCCATAGCACTATTACCATCTCATTTGTTATATATTTTATTTATTTGTTTACTCTCACTCTCCCACTAGAATATAAGATCCATGGTGCCAGAGGCATTGTATTTTGTTCACAGCTATATTCCTAGAGTAGTGCCCAGCACATGATAGGCCTTCAACAAATATGTGTTGAATGAATGGGTGAATATGAAAAGAACTCAGAGCAGTGTTCCCTGAGTTTAGGGAAGACCAAAAGAGATCTGAGTGGACCTTAAGACTCTATTAAACATAGAAATAGGTGACAGAGAGCAGGGCTGGGCTTTTTTTTGTTGTTAATTCTTACTCGAATATATTTTTTTTCCATTGATTTTTACTAGACAGGCGCTTTAACCAACTAAGCCACGGTGCTACCCTTTCCATTGATTTTTAGAGAGAATGGAAGGGATAGAGGGAAGGAGAGAGAGAGAGAGAAAGAGAAACATTAATGTGTGTGAGAAAGACACATCGATTGGTTGCCTCCCACATGTACCCCGACCGGGACTGGGGCTTGAACCTGCAACCCAGGTACTTGCTTTTCACCAGAAATCAAACCCTCAACCCATGGGCTGATGCTCTAACTACTAAGAATACCAGCCAGGGCAGGGCTGGGTATCTTTAAGAAGAAAATAAGTGACCATCTATAGTGGGCCAG
Source organism: Tadarida brasiliensis (assembly GCA_030848825.1). Classification (NCBI taxonomy): domain Eukaryota; kingdom Metazoa; phylum Chordata; class Mammalia; order Chiroptera; family Molossidae; genus Tadarida; species Tadarida brasiliensis. Next base: position 103,819,452 of record CM061258.1, on the reverse strand, counting down.
TTCTATAGTTAACCAGACTACATAGGAGCAGAGCTATTTTTCTGAGCCTGTGTAACAGATGTGGTTTTGTATAAATCACACTTCTGTAAATGGAACCCTGTTTTAAATGTACTGGCGGAGGTTGCTATTTAAAGGAATCTGATGCCAAATTCTTTTATAAAATGAAGAGTAATCTCCTAATTTGTCCTTAATGTCAACTCATACCCTTTCACCCCAAATTTATATTTACTTGTATCAAGATATGTTGGTCCAAACTGAGAAAAACTTCTTCATTTTCCGTTTTCCCACTGTCTTTATTATTCCCTTTCTCTTTGCCCTCATTCATTCCCCTCTTCATTCCTGTTCTTACTATAGCTGAGTTTTTTTCTTAGACTCCGAGATAGCATGTTCTTCTGTAACACTACCAGAATTAGAGTGCGATGAGCAAAGGCTTCTTTCCAGACCAAATGAATCCAATCTGGGGGTGGTGCAGGGAAATCTGTGAGGGGGGTGTGAATGCTACTGGGCTACAGGGTTAGGTGCCCAGGTGATACTCAGGCACAGCTGGGCTTGAAAGCCACTGACCATAGAGACAGCCATGTCCTATTCACCCTTCCCACTCAGAGCCTACACTCCTCAGAAGTGATGAGGCTGGACAAGCATCCCTTTGGGGCTTTGCAGGTGGCCGATGTGAATTTGACCACAGACTGAGTCAGGACTGGCTGATTTGTCTGAGGGCTGGAATTCAGGGCTCAGATTCTCCTCTCAGTAACATCACCTACCCTGCTGGTTTCTTAGACGAGAGCAAGGTCTTGTGGCCACTGCCCGATGGAGTTTTGTTCAGGTGCTCTCCAGAGTGTCTGTTTCCCTTCAAACTGGAATAGGTCCCTCAAGAGAACACAACTGTGATTAAGGGTTCAGTGGAACATGTGCGAGCAACTAAGACCAGATCCTGCTTCTTGACAACAGTAGAAGCTTGACTTGTTTAGAGGTTGTTTGGCCTTAGGTCGGGTCTTCTTTATGAAAAACTCTAGGTTTTCTGAAAAACTTTCTCCTTTTGGTTCTTTGTAGACCAAAAGATTGTAGCATCTGCTAGTAGGGCAAATTGGACATTTATAAGGTAGAGAGAAATCTGCCTTTAAGACAACCAGTGTGTTGAGGTCAGGGAAGAGGTTTAGGAAACAAGTTGGCTTTGGCTAAGAGTTCAGTTGTAACCATCTAAATAGTAGAATGTAGAACGTGTTCCTGAGTGAGAAAGGTGGGTGCCAGCCGCTGTGTGGCTGACCTCTCTGAGCCCACTTGTGTCTCTATAAAGTATGCCCTGCCTCCCTCACAAGGTTTTCTCAGCATCAGGAAGACAGTGCATATGAAAGCTCTTCAAAGATTGTGAAGGGCTAAACAAAAATGAGAAATGCTATTGTCATTATTACTCAAGCAAACCTGGTATTTACATATTGGAATGAGCCAAACCTGTATATTGGGAATGCTTAACATTACAGAATTATTTGCTAGAGTCAAAGAAGATGTCTTCACATAGCCACCCCCTGTATAAAATGGGATTCTATTTCTCTATAAACTGCATTCCATGAAAATTAGATCACAGTTGTGTGAAGACCACCATCTGAAGCGAGAGGCAGCTGAAGTGTTGAGAGGGGCGGCGCTGGCGCTGTATTGGAGGGTTTGGAATTCACAAAGTCAGGAGCCACTCTGGGTTTCTCTGCTGAGAGAACTCATGAGCACAGTTATTCTTGCTGCTTTATTTGGGGTCAACTGTGGTGGAGACGAGAGGAAAAGGGCCAGTTATGTAGTAATATGGGTGTAAGATGAGGGCACTTGATGTACCAATTGAACAAAAAGAGATCTGGAGGGTGTTTGGGAGGGAGGAATGGCAGGCCTTGGCATTGTGTGGCTATGGCAAGTGCCTTTTGGCTCATTCATTTGACAGATGGAGATGCTCTCAGGAGTAGGGCTCCGGGAGAGGCACAGAGCCCGAGAATGGGTGCTTCCCGTGCCCAGGGACCACCTGTCAGTCAGGCAGAGAAGAGACAAAACTAACCTCACAGTTAAAAACCTGGGTGGTGGGGAATGGTGGAGGACTTGGTAGAGGGGAGGCGAGAAAGTTAAGCAATGCTGGTAGTTTGGGCAAAGACACAGCATAGGGTTTCAACTCTTGGAGACCAGCTGTGTAACTGGTAGACAAGGGCATTGTGAAAGGCCTGCCTGAGGCCTGACTTTCTAGGCAGAGTGACTTGTCCAGAAAGGGACCCTAATGAGTTCTTGGTGCAAGACCTATGAACTTGGCATTGCAGTTCCGGTTCCTAGGGAAGCAGAACTGAGCCTTCCTGTGTGAAGAGAGAAGCAGGACTGTAAGGGAGGGCGTGCCGTGCTGAAGCCATGGCCCCCTGCAGGTAGGGGAGAAGGGAGAAGGGCTGCTGCTTCTTTTCCATGAGACCTGGTGTCCAAGTGTCTAACCCTTGTGCCCTATGTAACAAGGCCTTCTGAAGGCCTCCCTGGGCACCCTGAGGTTGTCACAGAAGTTGTCACGTGGGAAGTGGCAGCTGGTGTGCGGAGAAAAGGAGTGGCTGCAGGACTCACATGAGAGGCTGGGCTGCTCAAGCCAGTGGGTGGCAAGGGCATGGGTTTTTAGGTGGGGACAAAAGTACAGAGGATGCGGTGTTCTTTGCCTAAGGATGTAACAGGATGATTTGGCAGCTGTAATGATAAATGAGGGCAGAGAGACTGAGCTTGTGGCTTCTCTGGGTCAGGAGGGATCTCAGTGGGGTCCTCCTTTCTATAATAGATCGCCCCCATGCCGAATGGTCTGATTCAGAGTCTGTAGTAAAAGTTCTGGAGAGCTCTGGGGATATGGAGCTTGCGGGGGAAGGGGAGTATGTTCCAGTGCAGTGGCAGAGAAAACAGGAGTATGCGGGATGCATGACAGCATGGGGACAGGGTTGACCCTGGGATGCCTCTCAGTTTGAAAGTGTGTGGAGGATGGGTTCAGGATGGAGGCTGCTCACTTGGCTCTCACTTGTCCCCCACAAAATAAGAGGAGCCTTGGGACTGGGAATGAGGGGGCAGATGGGAGAGGGGTCCTGTTGAATAGTAAGGGAGAGCACTTTTCTAGGGATTGACGAGCATCCTGGATCATTTTCAGAGAAGGACAGATAGGTATTTGTCTCTGGCAAAAGAGACGGCCTTTGCAGCCCCTCTGCTCCCAATCTGGAAAGATCCCATGCCTGTCTGTACTTTGTCTGTCTGACCCTGTCTGGGGAAGGAGAACCAGCCATGGAGCTGCAGTTCTAACTGGGGATACCAGTGGGAGGTCCAAGAGGCAGCTGAGCCCCAGGCCCTGGGAGGGAAGGGACATCCATTCTGTCCAGACTGTCTCCCACTCCTCTCCTCCCATTCTCTCTTATCCCTCCCCACACAGCCTTTTGCCTCCTCCATCATTCACCTGGAGCAGCTCTTGCCCAGGTCACCAATGACACCCTTGTTGTATGCAGTGGGTAATTCTCAGTCCTCATCTTGCTGCTCCTTCAGCAAGATTTGACACAATTGACAGTTCCCTCTAAACTGAAACAGTTTCTTCACTGAGAGAGGTAACCTCACCCCTCCGATTCCCCTCCTGCCTTGCAAGCTGCTTTTTCTCAGGCTCCTTCCCCAGTTCTTCCCCTTCCTCCCAGAACCATGGGATCACAGGGTTGAGAGGGCCTTACACCACCTTCTGTAAACACTCCTCTGATGACTGACGCCTCTAGCCCAGGAGAAGCATCAGTGTCCACCTTCCAGTCTTGTCCATCTCTCACTAAACCTGGTTTCTTTATTTTTAAAGCCAGGTTTATTGAAATATACTTTATATATAATAAAATTCATTATTAGTGTACAGTTCTGTGAGTTTTGACAGTCACATACAATTAAGTAACCTCCACATAGCCAAGATTTAGAGTAGGTCCATCACCCCCCTTTGTAGTCACCCCTTGTACCACCCCCGCCCCAGCAACTGTTGATCTGTTTTTTTATTCCTATAGTTCTAACTTCTCCAGAATGTCATATAAATGGAATCCTGTAGTGTGTGGCCTTTTGGATCTGGCTTCTTTCACTTGACATAAGACTTTTAAGATGTATCCATGTTGTGGGCATGAATCAGCAGTTTGTTCCTTTTTATTACTGATCAGCTTTTCATGGTATGGCTGTACCTCAGTTCATTGATCTGTCCCCAAGTTGAAGGACATTGAAACTGTTTCCAGTTTGGGGAGCTGATGATTACAGAATCTGACTTCTTTCAGTTCTCATTCAAGGGTCCTGTTCTTGCCCTGAGACCTTCCATTTCACAGGTATTTGTAACTGAGATACCCAGAGACCTCTGTACCATTTCTTCCCTGTCATTACTCCCACCACCCGTTCCCTGATTTCGCTTCTCTTATCCGGCCTTCTGTGGTTTACCATCCTAGTGGGTTTACTTTGCACATGCCCACTTTATCCGTATTCCTCTTAGACTGTGGTGCCTAGCAGAATCTCTGGCGTGTGGTAGGATGAACCAGTAACCAAGTGTGGGTGAAATCTTGAAACCAAGGATTGGCTCTTGTTCTTGATCATGTAATTCTACTGATGTAGCTCAAAATGAAATTAGCGTCTTAAATTTTATTATAATGACCACAGCATACTGTTAAACTTATTAAGAACGCATTGGGCCCTGGCCGGTTTGGCTCAGCGGTTAGAGCATCGGCCCACGGACCGGAGAGTCCTGGGTTCTGTCGCTGCTAAGGGCACGTACCTCGGTTACAGTTTGTCCCCGGCCCTGGTTGGGGTTGTGTGGGTGGCAACCATTCAATGTGTCTCTCTCACATCGATGTTTCTCTCTCTCTCTTCCCCCCTCCTCGGGTGAGGATTTAAAAAAAAAACAAACGCATTGGGAATCAGTTCAGCCCTTTTCACCCAGTCTGGTCTTCAACCACAGGCAGTTGGATTTGGGCCCAGGTATATTCTGTTCTATTGGTTAACACCCATGGTCATACTCTGCCACTATCATCCCAGTGCATTTGCTGTTGTTCCCACCATCAGGTAGATCAATCACTGTGCCTTCTCTAGACCCTCACTGGTAAACACAGGGAGGAAGACAGGCCGCAGGCACCAGCGTACTGTACCCCCAAGGTAATGGTAACCAGTGATCAACACCTGTAAGTGCGGACATCCACCCTCAGCGACCTCCCTGGCTAGCCCAGAGGTAGGCAAACTTTTTCTGTAAAGGGCCAGATAGTAAATGTTTTGGGCTTTGTGGCTAGCTGATGTTGCTTCCTCTTCCTCCTCCTCTTTCTCCTTTCCTTCCTCCTCTTCCCTTTAAAAATGTAAAAACCAATCTTAGCTCACATGCCACACGCAAACAGGCTGCAGGCAGTAGTTTGTGACCCCTTCATAGCCTGTCATTTTTCATCCTTGTCTATAAGATATTATTAGAGACTTTGTGAAATGCCTTGATGATGGAAATTCAGACATGCCATGCCCACTTGGGTTTCCCGAAACGCCAGCCTAGAGTCTAACAAGGAAACGAGGTCAGTGTCATATGACTTGTTTCCGTAAACACATGTTGGCTCCTGGTGCTTGGGGCGCCTTTTCTTTTGGGAAGTGTCTCGTGGGTAATGTGTAGAGTTACACCTTCTTCTCTCTGGTAAAGCGTGACTATTCTCACCCACGTCTAATCATCCGTAGCACTCCCTCTCCTCACCGTCCCACCCTGATCCTGAGACTAGACTGTCTGAGCATCACCTTCACTCGCTCTTTTTTTTTTTTTTTTTTTTTATCCTCACCCAAGGTTTGCATTTATCTTCAGATAGAGCCGGAGGGAGAGAGGGAGGAAGAGAGAGAAAGAAACATCAATGTGGGAGAGACACATTGAGTGGTTGCCACCCACACGACCCCAACCGGGGCCGGGTACGTGCCCTTAGCGGGAACCAAACCCCGGTCTCTCTGGTCCACGGGCCGATGCTCTAACCGCTGAGCCAAACCAGCCAGGGCTTCACTTGCTCTCTTAATCCCTTGTATGTTACTCATCCAAGTCAGAGGCTGAGCTCACTCAGCACTGGGGATTCTCTGAGAATCTCCTAACTCACCTTGGGTTTCCTCTTTCAATGATCTTTCTGCCCTTTTCAGTTCAAAGCTCATTCCAGACGGAAAAGACAGAGGGAAAATAGGAGTTCGTTGTCAGTGTTGCACCATTGGCTGAAAACGGCATGTCCATCACTTCCCTTGCTCTTTTGCTTTTCATGTAATATGGTAGCCTTTGTGAATGTCCTATACGGTTTCTGGAAGCCTCATCTCCTTTTGGCTTTAGCTTTCTGATTCTGCTCATCAGTGTGTACCACTTATAGATGTAGGCAGAAGTAACTTGTGCACTCACTCTGGTTTCTGTTTTCATAAAGTACTTCTGAAATTGCATAGTCAGACGAGAGGGATGGAAAGAATAGGAAGAGAAAGGAGGATGGTCTTTATCTCCCTATAAACAGTCAAGTGTTTGATGACGAGATCCACTTTCTTTCATCTGTGTGCTCTCCGGTGGCACTTAATGCAGGGTCCTGTGCCCGGGCAGCGGGTCCGGCTGTAAGAATGTCCATCACAGTCTGTGAAAGGCCCGAATGGAGTTGTGTAGCACACAGTCTTACAGCCTAGATGGTGGCTCTGCCCTGCATAGAGTAGATATTCAATCAAAATCATAATTCCTCAGTGTTTTCCACCTTTTCTTAAAAGTTACTTTACACATACCATTAAATTCACCATCTTAACCAATTTAAAGTATATAATTCAGTAGCTTTTAGTACATTCACAATGTTGTGCAACCATCACGACTAGTTTCAGGACATTTTCATCACCCCAAAAGGACACCCCATACTCATTAAGCAGTCATGCATTCCCCTCCTACCAGAACCTGGCAACTGGCAGTCTGCCTTCTGTCTCTGGATTTGCCTATTCTGGACATTTCCTATAAATGGAATCCTGCAATATGTGACATTTTGTGCCTGACGACATAATGCTTCTTTCACTTAGCATTATGCCTTCAAGGTTAATCCATGCTGTGGCGCATATCAGTTCCTTACTTCTTTTTGTGTGTGGGTGTATGGGGGGGGGGGTAAAATATGCAGACCATAAAATTTACCACTTTAACCACTTCTAAGTGACATTAAGCACATTCACATTGTTTGTGCAACCATCACCACCATCTATCTCCGGAACTTTTTCATCTTCCCAAATTGAAACTCTGTCTATGAAACAGTAGCTCTCTACTCCCCACTCCTACCTGCCTCTGGTACCCACCGTTCTACCTCTTTCTCTCTGCATTTGGCTATTCTAGGTATCCCATATAAGCGGGATCAAACAGTATATGTCCTTTTGTGTCTGACATATTTCACTTAGCATAATGTCTTCAAGGTTCATCCACATGGTGGCATGTGTCAGAATATCCTTCCTTTTAAGGCCGAGTAATATTTCCTTTTGTGGGTATACCATGTTTGTTTATCCATTCCTATGAGGATGGACACTTGGGTTGCTTCCACCGTGTTTCCCATTTTGAACATTATTTCTTAGCTGTTCCAGGTGCTTCCCAGCCCTGGCCACCTTCCTCCCAACACAGGATCGTACACCTTGCTGATTGCAGAAGTTATGGACAATTTTTAATCTTCTCAACTTTCTTATTCCATCTTCTCTTCCAGATTGTCAGACTGCAGAATAGTGCCTTTCATTTTGCTAAACCCTTTAAAATCTGTGTGACCCAGATAGTTCAGTTAATAACTACCTGTCCAGAAGCCACATAATGGTTGGGGCTTTGTAGTGGGAGGAAAGGGGGCGATGAGATTCTGATTTCCAGCTTATGAAGCAGATAAAGCACCCAGAATACTAAAAGGAAAAAAATACTATCTTAGTCTGTTCAGGCTGCCATAATAAAATACCACAGGCTGGGTGGCTTAAACAACAGGAATTTATTTTTAACAGTTGTGGAAGCTGAGAAGTACAAGATCAAGGTGCTGGCCAATTCAGATCCCCAGTGAGGGCTCTGTTTGTGACATTTATTTATTTATTTTTTAAATGTTTTTATTGATTTTTAGAGATAGAGGAAGGGAGAGGGAGAGATAGAAACATTGATGGGATAGAACACATCGATTGGCTGCCTCCTATACGCCCCACACTGGGGATTGAGCCCACAACCCACGCATGTGCCCTGGCCGGGAATCAAACCTACGACCTCTTGGTCCATGGGTTGATGCTCAACCACTGAGCCATACTGGCCGGGCTGTTTGTGACTTTTAGACAGCCACCTTCTTGTGGAGAAAAAGCAGGCACTTCCTTGTGTCTCTTTTTATAAAAGCACTAATCTTGTCATGAGGGCCCCGTCCTCATTACCTCGTCTAATAATCCTAAGCCTAAGTACCTTCCAAAGTCCCCATCTCCAAATAGCATCATGTTGGGGATAGGGCTTCAACATATCAATTTAGGGGGCACACAATTTAATCCTTAGCAAATACTTGTTATAAAAATATTAAATGAGTGAAAGTATTTAATTATATGGAGCCTATTAAGTATAAAAAGTATAAGAAATAATAGCTGGATATCATCAATAAGTGTAGCTTATAGTTAAATATCAGTAAGATTTTTCAGTTGGAAAGAGAAAGAAATGTGACTTGAGGAAGGACAAGATAGGCAGGAGAGCGGAGCAGACGAGGTATCAAATGCTGCTGAGGATGTCTGCTTGGAGAGCGCTGAGAGCAGGCCCTTCTTCCTCCCCGCCCAGTGTGTGCCAGGCACAGTGTGAGCACTGGGGGAACAGCAGGGAACATGGTCCCTGCACTCAAGGAGCTCACTGTCTAGTGTAAGACCGAAAAGCAAATGAAAAAAAACAAGAGAATTTCAGATTGTGATAGGGCCTCTACAGGAAATAACCAGGGAGGTTGTGAGATTTGATACAGAGATAGCGCAGGGCATGGGGTAGAGAGATTAGAGAGGCTGCCTAGGAGGTGGTATTTGAACAGCTTGAAGAAGGAGGAAAATCTAGCCTTGCAAAGAATAGGGGGAAAGACTATTCCAGGCATAAGGAGCATCAGAGGCAGAATAAAGAGTGTTTGAGGAACAAAGAGGCAGCCAGTGTGGTTGGGCATAGAGTAGGAGGGAGAGTGGGAGTTGATGCCTGTGCACGGCCTCGTGGGAGTGCAGACTTCATTCCACATGTGGTGGAGGGCTCTGAGCAGGTGGTGTGATCTCATGAGTGGTTTATAAAGATCACTCTGACTGCTGGGTGGAGAGCAGCAGGGGGAGAGCCAGTCCGTTTGGGAGGCTGTTTCAGTGGTCCCGGGGGACATCCTAGTGGTTTGGGCTTGAGTGGAGGCAGAAGACATGAAGAGAAGCAGAGGGACTTGGGGGTGGAAAGGACAGCTTCACTGATGGGTTGGATGGGAGCACCGAGGCAAAGGCAGCAGTCAAGGATGACTTCTAGGGAGAGTGGGAGAGGAATAGTTGGGCAGGTGGGCGTGCTGGCAGAAGTTAAGTATTCACACTGTGGGCCTGGTTGAGATCACTAAGGAGTGGATATAAGTAGACAGAGATCTGGGGACCAGCATCATGGGGTAAAAGCGAGGCAGACAGGTGGAAGGTGTTGACTAGGGTATTGGACTTCTGGAAGTTAACTGCAGGCAGCTCAGCATGGGGACAGGGACCTGGGTTTGAATTCTGGCTCTACCTGCTGCGCCTGTGCTACTTTGGGCAACCTGACTCAGAGAATAGGGGGTCGATCCTGCCTTCCAGGGCCAAAGGGAGGACCAGAAGCAAATGCCTGAGTGCAGTGGCTAGTAGGAGGCAGAGGCTCTGCTGCTGCTACCACTAATTCATTGACAAAAACTATGACTGCTCTATTATTATTATTATTTCTGATCAGGAGAAAAGTGAAAAAGACTTGCTACTGGACAGCAGCTTCCAAGTGTCACAGCCAAGACTAGAGAAGTCTCAATGCTGAAGGCACCCAGTTCTGTGCCTCGCTTGTCCATTCCCCTAAGGCTCATATGATCTTGACTTGCTTCTGAACTGTCATCTTCGCCCAGGTTTGGGATCCCAGCTGTGATATTAAGCTGTCCCCACATTTACTGTGACATGCCGAAGCTACATTTTGCATTCTTCTCTCCCTGAATCTCATCTCACCCTCCCTCATTGCCATCCTTGTTCCCCCCCAGACAGAGCTGATGGCCCAGAGGATCCCTTTCTGCCGTGTCTCAGGATTAGGCACTTGGGAAAAAGATTCTTTCAGCCCCACGTTGGCTGAGCTTGGCTCATGGACTCTGGAAGCCTTTGCAGGAATGCAGGCTGGGGTGGGAGAAAGAGGAGAGCCTAGACCCAATCGCAGGTATTAACAGGACCACCTCCCTTATCTGTTTACCTCAAGCTTCCAAACTTAAGAAGTGTTTCCAGCGCTCAGCCCCCTTGGAGGGCAGCCACTTATGCCTTTGTTGAGAAAAACTTCCTTTCCCCCTGCTCTTTTCACTTCTTTCTGTTTCCCTTATAACTTACTTTCTTCTTTCCCCTCTGCCCTGTCTGGTCTCAGCTTTTCCTTTGCTTGGTGTGGGCCATGGGCCTTTTTGTCCCTTGCATTAGCACCTGCCACCCCCACCTGGGCACATCATTTATGCCTGCCCTGCCATGGAACCTTTGCCCATGGGGCCTTTGCAAGCCAGCTCGGCTTTGGCAGCCCAAGTGCTGGGCCCCTGCCAATAGCTGTGTGCGTGACCAGACAGTGCCCAGCTGGCCCCCACAGGCCAGGCCCAGGCCCTGCGCCCCGCAGAAGCAACACCCAAGGGTTTTCCATGCGGAGGACGGAGATGGGGAGGTGGTGGGGCTGGGAGAAAGCAACCTTTCTTGTGGTGCCTGCTGATAATTGGCTCTCTGGAACCAGCTTGAGACACAAGGGCCAGCTGGGTCAGGAAGTAGTGTACAATGCTGTTCTTTCAGGGGGTACACTGCATGGTCTTAGGTCCCGTGTGACTCCAGGGAAATCTGGAAAACAGCCTGTTCTCAGAGGATGTTCTCTAACCTAGACCGGAGGTGAGAAGTTGAGCCCTAAACTTCCCACCCTCTACCCTGGCAGTGCCCCCAACCATTGTCCAGTTCAGAACCAAATTATTTCCTTTGGAGAGAGTCTGAGAAGGGGAGGGAAAAGAAGCAGATTTTTTCAAGAGACTGTGAATCATGTACCTGGTGCTCTACAGAGTGGGGAAGCAAATAGTCCTTAATGATTTATTAAGACCATAGGCCCTGCCTTAGCAACTGTGGGCCCTGCCTTAGCAACTGTGGGCCCTAAGAGAAGATGGCAACATCCTTGCCCTCAGGATTTTAATCTGGGTGGGGAGGTAAGACAATATAACATACTAAGTGTCAAACTCATGAAAAGAAATAGGAATTCAAAAAAAAAAAGAAGAAACGAAGAAGTTATTGGCCAGAGTGGCCTAGCAAGTCCAAAGGAAGGTAACATTTGGTCTGTACTGGGAAGACAGGGAGGGATTTGGAATGAAGAGGAAGTGGAGGAGTGTGTCACACAGGGTGGAATCGCAGGCACCAAATATTACATAAGTATAGGAAACTCGCCATAGGCCGGAACTTCTGCCATGTGAATGTCCCTGTGTCTGACCTTCCGAGGGCCCTGGAGGACCCACAGCTTGCCCAGAATGCTAAGGCTCAGCCCTGCCTCTGAGCCCAGAAAGCCTTTCCACAGAAACCGGGCAGTGGGCCTACAGTCGTGGGCTGGACTCTGCCTCTGGGGAGCTCTCTTGGGAAAGTGTTGGTTGGAGAACTTTGGCCACGTTGGCTGCAGTAAGTAGGTGCTCCTGTGAGCCTGGCAGAGCTGCAAGAGAAAGGTCTGGGGCAGTCCTGACAAGGGCAGGCAGGACTTGCCAATGTCTTGTAGTTGTTGGTTTGGGAAGAATGTTGTTTCATAGCCCAGTGCTAGGCTAGGCCCTTTGTCAATGCCCCAAACTCATGCTGGGGACTGTGACCGAATGTCCACACGGAAGTTGTCCCACGCTTTCTTTCATCAGGGCGCTGACACAGCAACTCCTCAAACTCAGGAGAATGAAGGGACATTTGTATTAGGACCTTTCCCTGCTCAAGAGCCTTCTGTGGCTCCCCAGTACTCATCAAGTCACAGGTTCCTGCCCTGATGTCCAAAGCCCTCCATTATCTGAGGGCCTTTACAGAGTCTAAAAACAGGAAGGGATCTAGAAGTCATTTAATCCAGCCTGAGCCAATCAGTCTTTTTCGAAGTAACCCTGAGGAGAGAGAGGTTGCCTCACTTCTGCCTACATGCTTCCAATAATGGAGAAGTCTCTCTTTCATGAGATACCTTCAAGTGTATCCAGAAATGGCCTACCTATAGTTGTACCCATTGGTCTAGGTTTGATCCTCTGGAGTTATTCTTCTTCCACATTACCACCCTTCAGAATATTGATATTCCTCTAAGTTTTCTTCAGGCCCCACGACCATCCCAATTCAGGTCACTTTCTTTTAGAAGTGGTCTAGTTTGTCAATTTCCCTAAAACCAAATATTGTTTTTATGTGTGAATTGCTCTGCATAGTGAATTGGAATGCGCCTCACCACCACCCCATTCTGAACACTACACTCCTTTTAATACATCAAGTCTCAAACTTGCATTTTGATCAGCCATATCAAAATGTTGCTTATATCAAGTTAGCTGCCAAATAAAACACCTGAATTGTTTTCACAAGTGCTGCGTTAAGGCATCTCTCCCCTGTGCCAGTGAGTTTAGATCTAAATATAGGAAATTTCCTTTATACCTACTGGATAGCATCTTGTGAAGTTTAACCCATTTTTCCAGTCTGTGGAAATTATTTGGATTCTGATTCTGTTCCTGTGGTGCGGAAGGCCGTGTCTGGTGTGGGGATTGTGATCCCGTGCCTGAGTCATAGGGCCACACTGCAGGTCTGAGTCCCAGCTCCACACTGGCTGGTGGAGTGGCCTCAGGTAATTTGCTTAGCCTCTCTAAGCCTTGGTTTCTTTATCTGTAAAATGGAGCTGATTAGTAATGCTTGCCTACTCATAGGATGTAGAGTTAAAGGACTTTAATGAGATAATTCATACAAAATGCTTATTAGCACAGGGCCTGGTAGTAAGCACTCATTAGCTGCCATTATCGTTGTTTGTGTATTTGTTTGTTTTTTGTTTTGAGAGAGAGAGAGAGAGAGAGAGAGAGAGAGAGAGAGAGAGAGAGAGAGGGAGAGAGAGATTTGTTGTTCCACTTATTTGCGCATTCACTGGTTGATTCTTGCAACCTTGGCATATTGGGACAATGCTCTAACCAACTGTGCTACCCATCCAGTTATCTTGATGGTTATAACCACTGCTACTGCTAGTTCACTTCCTCATTCTTTATAAAATGGCCATTTCTCATCCCAAATCCTCCTAGCCTCATTGTCCTTTGCGTACAGTGTCTCCTCAGCCTGAGATGCCCTGCTTTGATTCTCCCACTTGTGTAGGTGCAAACCCTCTGCAGCATCTGGGATGTTTCCCTCTGCTGTATTCCCTGTGAATGGGAGCTCCTACTGGCCAGTCCTATTGAAATTCATTTTATAGTCCACTTAATATAGGGTCTTAACATTTTCTCTTCTATCATTTTGGTTGAGGCCTTTATTCTTACACTGCTGTCTGCTATTAATAGCTTCCTCCTTCAACTCCCTACCTCCAGGCTCCATCCTCCTCTATTCCAGCGCTCACTCTGCTGCTGGCCAGTCTTTCTCCAGTTATTTCTGTCTTTTCCTGCCCATTCAGAAGCCCATGGCCTTCCACACCCAGCACCAACTCCCTTTCTGGCTTCCTCCCCCTTCCTCCCCTGTATAGATGCCACCCTCCAGCCAAACCTGCCTGCCAGCTCCAGGCCTTTCCACTCAGCTGCCCTTCCTTGTTGTGCTTTCTGCCTGGAGGGCCTGTCCTCTGTGTCCCTTTCCTAGACCCAGCCCCTGCAAGCCCCTCCAGGGTTCAGGGCTGGGCTTGAAGATTGAGTTGACCCTGGTTGGAAGTGAATACTATCACCTTGGGCAGGTGGCGTGGCCTTTCTGTGCAACAATCAATCATAAGTGCCTCCCGGTTTGCGTGCAGTGAGAAGAAAAGAAATAGGTAAATTGCTGGGAACAGCACCTGGTCCAAGCTATCCATCTTCCTCTAAGAAGTCTTCCCTGAACAGCATCACCATTTTAAGGGATTCCTCCCCCCACCCTTAAACATTTAGAGCACAGAACATTTCCAGTTTTCAGAGATATACACAGACTATATAAATATAAATGTATGGTATTTTATGTTGCTTAAGGGAATTTTGAGGACTTTTTGTTTTTTCCAAGCAAAGCTTATAATGACCACAAGCTTAGACACTTGATTGATCAGTATAAACAAATATTTGTGGAATAAATCTAAATCCCACCCGTCACAGGTCCTCCCCTGAGGCCCTGGTGTGGTTTCTAGCATTTCCCTCCAGCATGGGTTTCCTCTTCTTCCTCTCAGCCTGTGCTGTCTCTACCAACCCCCTAGAACTTGACCACGTCCAGTTCAGCACCTCATTGAATTTGGGTCTTTCGTCCTCATTTTACATGTTTATGTCCCTTATCATTTCTTATGGAATGCAGGCAGCATTTAAGGGCTCAGCAAAGGTGGTGACTTTGCCTAGAGCTATGTCTTCAGCCAGGGAAGACATTGTCCTGAAGCCAGGGAAGAAACATAAGTTTAAACCCTATCACCAAAGGCACTCTGAAGGAAAGGGAATGGCCTGAGATGGGCCTGGAAGCAGAAGCTGAGAAACAAGGTCCAGGTAAGGATTTGTTAAGGGGAGGCTGGAAGCCCTCGGCCTCCGTAGGACACATGAACTGCTTCACTGGGAGATGTTTGGGGAATAGGCTTTTTACTTCTCTCCTACAGCATCTCGAGATTCCTTCTCAGTAGAGCCCTGTTGAGTGCTATAGGGAAGAGGGCAGGAAGCATCTGCACTCTCCTTGTCCTCAGGAGGACCCAGTCTGATGGGGAAAGGACCCTGTATTAGTCTGCTGGGCCTGCCATAACAAATGACCACAAATTGGGTGGTTTGAAACAACAAAAATTTATTTTCTCACAGTTCTGGAGGCTAGAAGTCTAAAATCAAGGTGTTGACAAGGCCATGCTCCCTCTGAAGGCTCCAGGGAAGAATCCTTCCCTGCCTCTCCTGGCTTCCGGTGGCCGCGGTCATCCTTGGTATTCCTCGCCTTGTAAACACATCACTCAGATCTCTGCTGCCAGCTTCACGCGGTGTTCTCCCTGTGTCTCTGTGTCCCTGTTTCTTCATGTGGCCTTTAAAAAAATTATTATATTACTTTCCAATTACAGTTTGCATTCAATATGATTTTGTATTCACATGCCCTGCTTATGAGGACACCAGTCATATTGGATTTCAGGCCTACCCTAATCCAGTCACCTCATCTTAACAAATTACATCTGCAAAGACCCTGTTTCCAAATGATATCACATTCATAGGTACTGGGAGATTTGGACTTGAACATATCTGTTTTGAGGGGAGACACAGTTCAACCCATGACAGAGCTTATGCTGTTAGACTTGAGTCTGGTAGGGAGAAAAAAAACATGTGGAAAAGTGGACATAACACATCCAAACATTATATAAACCAGATATAAAGAAACATATCTCAATAAAGCTTACAAATAACCTATTTTATACCATATATACACATATATGTATATGTATATATATATTATGAATATATGTATTTTTTCCAGATAAAGACTCAAATGTGAAGAAACAAACAATAAAACACTTAGAAGAAAATGTAAGCGTCTACCAGAGGTAGAAAAAACCTTAAGTAAACAGAGAAGTTATAAAAGATAAGATGGACATGCTTACCTATGTAAGGCAATCAACAATCATGACATATAAGTCCAGGAAATACAAATTAAAGTGGAGATGAAATGTCACTACACCCAGGAGACCAACAAAATGATAATAAGCGATAACCCCTGTTGTTGGTGGGGATGCTTTTGTACATTGTCAGGCGAAAGGTGAATTGTTAGAGCCTTTTTAGAAAGCAAGGTGGCAACCTTATTTGGATCCCGATTAGAACAACTACAAGAAAGCTTTTTTGTTTTGATATAATAGAGAAATGTGAGTGACAACTAACCATTTGATGATATTAAGGAATTGTCTTTAAATTTTTAGGTGTGATCATAGTATTATGGTTAATTTTCAAAGAGTCCTTTCTTTTTTCTTAGAGGTTCATACTGAATATTTACTATTAAAATGATATAACACCTGGGAATTTACTTCAAATAATCCAGGGAGCAAGGGGGTCAGTGGCTGATGGCATAAAGCCAAGGTCAGCACACTACAGGCACAGCCAAATCCATACTACCACTTTTAAATAAAGTTAAAAAAAAAATTTTTTTTCTTTATTGATTTTAGGGAGAGAGGATGGGAGAGGGAGAAAGAGAGAGAAACATCAATGAGAGAGAACGTTGATTGGCCGCCTCCTGCATGCGCCCTACTGGGAATGGGGCCCACAACCCGGGCACGTGTCCTGATCTGGAATCGAACCAGCGACCTCTTGGTGCATGGGTCGATGCTCAACCAGTGAGCCACACCAGCTGGGCTTAAATAAAGTTTTATTGGAACACAGCCACACTCATTCAGTTACATGTTTGTTTAGTATTACTGAGGCTGCTTTTGGGCTGCAGCAGCAGAGTTGAGCAGTTGCAATGGAGACCTTGTAGCCTGCAAAGCCTAAAGTATTTACATACAAACTGGCTCTTTTCAGAAAATCTTTGCTACCCCTTGTCCATAAAGAAGCATGTTTGGCTAAAAGTTTGTAATGGTTGATTCTGGGGACTGACGATGTGAGGGCCTATTAGACTAGTCTTCATACTTATCTGTGTTTGGACTTTTTCATAATGAAAAGTTTAAAAAACAAAACTTTGACCTAGTAATCTCATTCCTAGAAATCCATGCCTTGGGAATAAAAGCATCAATTAATAAAGATATATGTATAAGAATGTTTACTAAAATAGTTTACAGTGGTTAAAAAAACTGGAAATGCCTTCCAACATGGGAATACTTGTGTAAATCACATCCACCCACACCATGGACTATGATGTTGTCTTTTTAAAGAATGAACTAGAGTTTTGCCATTCCACTTGGTGAATTTTTTATGAGATATTTTCAAGTGAGAAAAGCAAAATGTAGAAAAGTCTGTACATGACAGTCTGATTTTTGTAGAACAGTAGCAAAATTAACCTCTTCTGTGTGTAGGGATGAGTGTGTGTGTGTGTGTGTGTGTGTGCGCGCGTGAGATGCATAACAGGCTGTTAACATAGGTTGGGGTAAAATGACATCTGTGGAAGGGAAGCAGAAAAAGGAAAAATCTATGCTTAAAAAAACAGCCTACATGATATGGTCCTGTGTATATGTTTCTGTAAGTTATATTCACATGTATATGTGCTTTGCTAAATTAAAGAGTTATGATTTTTTAAATAACTGGAAAGGAGTACATATTTTTAATGCCCTTTGAGGTAATAAAATAAAAGGGAATTTGGTTAGGAGTTGGAAAGTGCCCAAGAGTGGAAAAACAAGAGACAAGAGTGACCTGGGCCAGCTAGGGGAGGCTCTGTGGAAGGTTCTAGTGGTGAGAGAGGGGCGGCTGGATGGTCTTTGGGCCACAGTCGCTCCCTGATCTCAGTGCCTCTTCCTCCTGCTCCCAGAGAAATAATGTTTCCCTGGGGGATGAAAAAGCATCCCTTTGTGCAGGCCTTAATTGCCATGTTGTTGTGCCAAGTGAATGAGTGGCAGGCGGGCACAGCAGCTGGGCACAGCCAATGCCAGGCAGCAAAGCCCGCTGCCTTAGGACAGCCTGGGCCAGCTGGCCTGGGAGCACTGCCCACCTCTGCCCCCGATACCCCCCGCTGGGGACCCTGCACTGGGACAGTGGGACAGAAGGGTCTGCTGAGGGGGAGAGAGGAGTCTTTGGAGGGAGAGAAAGGGGTGGGCCCCTGGGAGGGTCTCAGCCACTCTCAGAAGCTTATTCATTTCATCCTCCCTTCCCCTTCCCCTCCCTCTTGTTTTTCAGACTGTCAGCATCAATAAGGCCATTAATACGCAGGAAGTGGCTGTAAAGGAAAAACACGCCAGAAATATCCTTTTGGATGTTGCTTGGAAGACCGACCCTGAGAGGGGTCAAATTGTGGGGACTGAGGTCAGGGCGAGGAGTCCTTGCTCAGCTGCAGGAAGGGGAACCCCCACGCAGGCCAGGCCCCTGCGCAGTTTGAGCAGCATTGGTTGGCAGCAGCTGGCCCCAGAGACCAAGGCTCTTTAGGGTGGAAGGCACCAAAGTGGTCATCTAGCCCAGTCCTTCGGGCTTACCAAAGATCCCACTCCCCTCCTACGACTTCAGCTTTCCAGAGCTGCCAGGTCTTTTGAGATGCTTCCTTGGGGCAGCACAGGGATTTTCACCTGCACCATCAAAGCACTCCAGCTGCTGCACTTTGCCTGCAGAGCCATACTGACCACCCCCTTGGGGACGTGACCATCTCCCCTTCTCTCATCACAAAAGCAAAATAAAGGTCTGGGCTACAGTGGTTGGCCTTAAGCCAACGCAGGGGTTCACCCTAAGCCAGAAGGGGAGAAGACAGGGACCTCAAGGTGGTTTAGGGAACCAGTGACTTGAAGGTTTTCACCACGCCAAGTTGGCAGAGGCCCTGGATGACCACCATTGTGGGTCTGTGGCTTAGGAGAGAAGTGCAGGCAGCACGTTGGCCGGTGGATCTCTGGGTTTCTGTCCCTGAGGTACAGAGTCCGGGAGCTGGAGGGCTGAATCCCCACAGGCCGAAGGAGGGGCTGCCAGTGAGGCTGAGCCTTTGTGTGTGTGCCAGGGGCAGAGCAGGGTACCAGTCAGGACAAGTGTAGGCTGGGCTTCTGTCTGGGATGGGCAGTTCCTCCTTGCCTGGGTTCGTCATGGTGGCTGCGCCATGGCCAGTCAGTCCTGAACAGTTTGTCTTGATGCCATCTCACCTCAGCTCCTGGGGGAGACTCTCTAGGTTAGATGCCCAGAGGTGGCAGGCCCTCAGGAAATGTTGCTAACAGCATGTACTGCTCTTCACGGGAGTGAAAGCAGCTTATCTTTAGTGGGAAGATGCTTTGGTTGGAATTAGGGCTTTGCTGTGTGAAGAGGGGCTGTCGAACCTCTCCCTGGTTCCCCTGAAGCCTGCCTGACAGTGAGCCAGTTAATCTTGTCCTTCTACTTCCAGAAAGGCATAGTCCTTTTGCTTTGCTGAGTCAAGAAAACCAAACCAAGAAAAGCCCAATTGATTTCTCAATTATCTAGTCCTGACCCTTACCTGCTAAGGATTTGTGATCAGTCTGATGCAAGATATGAAGTAAGAGGGAGACAGTTGTCATAGTCCAGTGTGCTCCTCTGAATGGGGGATTGGCACAGAGAGGATCAGGCCTGCAGTGGCAGGGCCATGTCACACCCCTCCAAGGAGGCCACCTGGGGCAAAGAAGGGATGCTGGAGGAAGAGTCCAGGATCCCACCTCTGGAGCTCTCTGGCTCACTGTGAACCCTGTGGGGCCTCCATGAGCCTCAGTTCCCTCCCTTGTCTGTCAGATGAAATGGTTGAAGAAGATTTCAAAGGTCTCAAGTTCCAGCTCTAACATTCTGTGCGACTCTCTGACTCTCAGTTTCTAAGTGGTGGATAAATGTTGAAAAGATCAACTCCTTACAGTAGGGTTTTTAAACCTAGTTAATTATATAAGAAAACATTTCTTCTTTATCGATTCTTTTAAAGAGCATCAGCCACCCTGCTGCTTCTGACTTCAGAAATGCTATTCAGACATCCGTGTATCCCGGTGCCTAACCAGCAAACTGGCCAAACCCCCTACTATCCCCCACCCATGGTATTCACTTCTGGAGGGCCCGGGACTGGGTTTTATTTTTCTTTATGCCTGAGTGCCTGTTACAGTACCTGATACATAATAGGTGCATTGAAATGCTTATGAAATAAAAGAGGGACAGAAAGACCTTCTTGCCTCTTTCAGAGTCAGGGTGTCCAGCTAACTCTACACCTGCTCCTGCTTCGGCAAACTGCTCTCAGGTAAAGTAACCACTGTCAGTGCAAGAAGTCATCGCATGAGAGGAAGGGGTGCTGCCCATCTCCTCTTGGCTTCCTTCTAGTCCAGGGGGCTGTGTTTTAGGTGAGAACATAAGTTATTTCAGAAATCACTCCAAGACCAAAAGCTGATTTCAGTTTCCAGACCCAAAAGTTATGTTCAAGCCCACCCCTCTCAAGATTTATATCTCAGTCTAGGGAAGGCACTTTGGAATACCTTCTAGCTCAGAAGCAAAACAACATATGTCTGGGTGAGTCATATAATTTGTGACCTGATGCAAATCTTTCTGCCCTAAATGGCATCATGTTTCTTACCTGAGCCTTGATAAAGAACCTGAAGTTGATGGAGCCCAGTTATTGGGTGTGTGAAGCCTGTTTAAGCGGACAATTACAAAAGAAATGTGGGCATCCTCTACTTACCCCGAAAAGGGCTCGCTAATTACAGAGGCCTGAAGTGTGAACTTAAACACACATGAGTCCAGATGGACTTTTATTCCACACATATCATGGCAGGCAGTCCCTGGGTAGTTGGTATTGTTTGGAATTGGATCTTGGGAAGAAGTGGCCCCAGATTCCACATACAGGGAGTTCAAGGTGTTAGGAGATGAAGGCACCCCTGAACAGGCCAGGAATGTTTATAGAAGAGTTCAGGGAAAGACATTTTAAACAAAGACTGTGCCTTGGACTGAAGAGTTGCAGGTTTGATTCCAGTCAAGGGCACGTAGCTCAGTTGTGATTCAGTCCCTGGCCCTGGATGGGGTCGTGCAGGAGGCAACCAGTCGATGTGTCTCTCTCACATCGATGTTTTGTGTCTCTCTCACATCGATGTTTCTCTCTTTCTCTCTCCCTCCCACTCTGTCTGAAAATAGATGGAAAATTATCCTCAGGTAAGGATTAAAAAAAAAAAAAAAGACTGCTGCTTTCAGGGCGAGAGCAGAGTGCCTAAGAGGAGTCAGGGGCTGCTGGAGGAGGAGCCAACCAAATTATCTTCCCTCGAAAGGCAAACTGGGACCACTGGTGGCCCAGAGAGCACTTGTGCAAATTAGAAAAAGACACCCCTCCTGAAAGACATTGCCATCTCTGGGGAAATTATCTTGTAAAATGGATTTTATTAGAATGAAACACCTAAAAAAAAAAGAATGAAACACCTTATTGCCTACCATCTGTCAAAAAGTGCCCAGATAAATGTACAGATCTGTGGTGTCTTAGTTATAAGCAGTGTCCCCTCCTAGGTAGTGCCACTGTTCTCTGAACAACTGCACCACCCTCCACAGTAGCCTGTTGCAGACTCAACCCCAAGGATCAGCTGGCTGCCTGAGGCAGGGCTTGTGCCTTTGTTTTCCATGACCCTCCCTCACCATGCATACTGGGCACCCACCATGAGAAAGGGGCGCAGACCTTTTGGTCTGTTGTCAACCGGCTGCCCCTCTCCAGCAACG
This sequence comes from Tadarida brasiliensis, assembly GCA_030848825.1. Classification (NCBI taxonomy): domain Eukaryota; kingdom Metazoa; phylum Chordata; class Mammalia; order Chiroptera; family Molossidae; genus Tadarida; species Tadarida brasiliensis. The sequence goes on along the minus strand of CM061258.1, from coordinate 103,797,865 downwards.
CTGTGCTCTGCTGGAAGTTCTGCCACGTGTTCCACAAACTCCTCCGAGATGGACACCCAAACGTGAGTTCCTGGGCTGCAGGGGATGGCCAGAGGGCCAGGGACCCGTGTGGGAAAGGTGTGATCACCTGGGCCACAAAGGCCACTGTCCACTCCTGCACTGAGGGTGGCAACTGCCCCTTTTTCCTGGTCTTTCGGTTACTGATTAGATGTGGGGTTTTCTGTCTCTGATCAACCTCTCCATCCCACCTGAGACCCATCTTTTACCATCCTTTGTCTCCTCTCTTCTCATAGGCTGTTCTGTTTCCTCCCCAGGTCCTGAAGGACTCTTTGAGATACAAAAACGAATTGAGTGACATGAGCAGGATGTGGGTGAGTTTAGAGATTTGTGCAAGGGCTACTTGTACCTCCTTCTTTCCCCAGAGGGCACAGAACAAGGACCATGGAATGGAACAAATTCATCTCTTTCAACTTGTTTAGGATTTCTCTCATGAGCATCGCAGAGGGGTCACGGATGTCCCCAAACAGTGCCATGATACCCACAGTCTTACCTGGGGTCCCTGGCAGCTGTAGAGAAGTGCTAGGGCCTGGGAACTCCTTCTGACAATGGAACCTTATGTCACAATGTCCTCTAGGCATTGGGATCCCTCAGCAGTGACATTGCCACAGTTTTCACCTATTTTTTTTACTGGTCCTACTGGGGTCACAGTACATTGAGAACTAGCATTCCCACTTATGGATGCCAGTGCCTTTTCTTCTCTGTCTGGGGATTCTCAGTTCCTTAGGATGAGGGAGGGGTAGGTGACAATATCAGAATCAATTGAAAAGAGTGTTTTTGTGCACGCACCAGAATTCCTCTACATTCTGATATCCAAGGAGTATATGTATGGGTGAAAGGTAATCTGCATTTTGAAGAATCTCCCAGGTTGATTCTGATGTGTCCCTTTGCCCTCACTGGTTGAGAACTACAACTTTAGCTCTTTCCTTCAAATTCTTACCTGTATCTGTCTGCACTCACAAAATATTAGCAATTGTGTAGTTTAGTCTAGCCACTACAGATGAGGAACTACAGGCTCAGAGAAGGAAGCGGCTTTTCCTAGCCACAAGGCCAGTTCAACTAAACAAAGCTGAGAGTTGTCACCAAACCTCCCAGCTGGATGCTTGAGAGCTCTCTGTTATATCCCTAAACATGTAGAGCTTAGGTCTTTTTTCTTTTTGTTAGAATTTGCTGGTATGTCTTTCCATCCTTTTACTTTCGACTTTTCTACATTCTTATGTCCTAAAAATATCACTTGTAAATAGCAGTTAGTTGGATTTTGTTGTTGATTTATTAAAGATGACAGTCTTCATCTTTTAACTGCGTTTGCTCCATTTACGTTTATTATAATGTGTGATATGTTTAGATTTATAGTTCCATCTTATTTTGTGCTGTTTGTTCCATCTGTTCTGTTTCTATTTCTATTGGATTGATTATTTTTTCTCATTCCACTTTCCTCTAATTGCTAGTTGGTAGATTTAAAAAAACCTCTGCTTTTATGTTTAATTTTTTGGTATGTTATCTAATAATTACAAAATGTGTGTTTAGTTTATCAAAGTCTAAAAGTCATATCTTTATCTGTTTCCTGTATAACACAATGACCTTAGAATATTTTAACTCCGTTCACTCCTTCTCAACTTGTATGTTATTGTAATGTATTTTAATCTTGTTTATTTGTTTCTTTTTAAACCCTATAAGATATTTTATTTTAATTGTTTTATTCTGTGTTCTTCATTTTTTTTTTACCTCTTATATCTTCCATTTGAGATCACTTTCTTTCTGCCTGAATTATTTCCTTTAGAACTTCCTTTAGTGAAAGTCTGCTGGTGGCCAAACAACCATCTTGTTTTGTTTGAGAATGTCTTTATTTCACCCTCATTCATGGGACATATTTTCTCTGGGTTTAGAATTTTGGTATGACAGTTATTTTCTCTCATCACATGGAAGATATTATTCAAGATATCCTTCCTCTGACTTCTGGCTTTCATCATTTTCATGAAGTCTGCTCTCAGACTCACTGTTGCCCCTTTTCCTCACCTGAGGATATTTTTCTACCCATCCTCAGATAGAATGGGAGGGGGAGGGAGAGAGAGAGAAAGAAACATCAATGTGAGAGAGACACATCGGTTGGTTGCCTCCCTCACAACCCCGACCGGGACCCTGGACCGAACCGCAACCAAGGTACGCGCCCTTGATTAGAATCGAACCCGCGACTCTTTGGTCCGTGGGCCAACGCTCTAACCGCTAAGCCAAACTGGTGAGGGCCAATATATCTTTTTTGTCTGGCCATTTTAAAGATCTTAGTACATGACTAGGTGTGATTCTTTGGACTTCTTAAATCTGTGGGTTAGTATCTTTCATTAATAATTAAAATTCTTCTTGTCTCTTCAGATATTGCCTTTGCTCATCCATTTTGTCTTTTCCTCTGAGACTTTGGTTAGAGTGTGTTAGACTTTCTCACTTTATCCCCCATCTCATTTTAGACTGCTGTTTCATTTTTTTCTACCTCTTTGTCTCTATAGTTCATTCTGGATCATTTCATTAGATCTGGCTTTCAGTTCACTTGTTACCTCTTCAGCTGGCTCTAATCTGATTGGCATTCTTCATAATGTCTTGTGCCCTGCATATGTTTTGAAGTAATCTCTTATTTATTTAGACATATTAAACATAATGATTTCATATATCATTTTTTTTATACTTCCATTATCTAAAGCCCTTAAGAGATCTGTTTCTCACATCTGTTGTTTTGATGAATTTTGCTCATGCTATTTAGTTTCTTTCTGTGCTTAGTTATTTCTTACTGTGAGCTATTCATTTTCCTTGGAATTTTATTTGTGGGAATTCTTTGGAGTCTTTAATGAAGGCAGGTTCCTCCAGAAAGAATTGGCATTTGTTTCTGTTGGGATCACTCTAAGTTCTCAGCTTACGGTTTTATGAATTCCAGGCAGAGCCCCTTGAGGACTAGCTCATGGGTCCAATTCTCGGCAGCAGGTTTTTCCTCTCTCTGATCACAACAGTCATCTGAGGTAGCAAATTTTCTTTGTAGTCCTCAGATAGGACTCCTTCAATGTGGGGGTACAGATATGCGTTACTTCCAATTTACCCTCAGTTCCCCTGAACCAAGGAGGCAGCTTTTTGGCTGTCCTGAGTCTAGCAGCTAGACTCTTCAACTTGGGCAGACCAGAGCCCTGCCTTCTGTTTACCACCTGGTCCTGGAGGCCCAAAAAGTCAAAGATCAGGTACACCCAGTCTGGCAAAGTTCCCTCTCCCTCCACCTCCATTACCCCAGTACTCCATTTACTCTCCAAGAATCTGTGTTTACTCAGTCCCTGGCCTGAGGATTCCTTACTCTCTTATTAGTTCATTAATGCCTTCAAAAATTTGAAAATATTTTTCCAATATTGTTAGTTTTCAGTGGGAAGGTCAACCCAGGTAGCTAGCCTGTCTTATTATCCAAAATAGAATTCCTTTAGGTCTTTTTCATATGTAGTCTATTTCTCCCATTTGCCTGAGAGTTCCTGAAGTTAGAAACCTCTTTTACTGTATTATTATTATTTTTTTAATTAAGACTTTTTTTTACAGAAGGTTCAGGTTCACAGCAAAATTGACAAGAAAATACAAAGATTTCCCATATACCCCTTGCCACCCCGCCCCAACACACACAGCCTCCCCTATATTAAAATGCCCCACCAAAGTGGTACATTTGTTACAATCAATGAACCTACACTGACACATAATCACCCAAAGTCCATAGTTTACATCACAGTTCACTCATGGTGTTATATATTCTATGGGTTTGGACAAATGTATAATGACATATATCCATCATTGTGGTATCATACAGAATATTATCACGGGCTTAAAAATCTATATTCCGCCTATTCATCCCTCCCCATCCTGCTGCCCACAACGCCTGGCAACCACTGATCTTTTTACTGTCTCACAGCTTTGCTTTTTCTAGAATGTCATCTACTTGGAATCATATAGTATATAGCCGTTTCAGATTGGCTTTTTTCACTTGACAATATATATTTTAAGTTTCTTCCATGTCATTTCATGACATGATAGCTCTTTTTTTTTTTTTTCTTTTTTTTTTTTAAACACTCAGTAATATTCCATTGTGAGGATATATCACAATTGATTTAACTATTCACCTACTGAAGGACATCTTGGTTGCTTCCAGTTTGGTGCAGTTATGAATAAAGCTGCTATAACCATCTATATGTAGTTTTTTGAGTGGAAATAAGTTTTCAACTCTTTTGGGTAAAAACCAAGGAGGACCACTGCTGAATCACATGGTAAGACTATGCTTAGTTCTGTTAGAAACTGCCAAACTGCCTTCCCAAGTGGCTGTACCATTGTGCATCCCATCAGCCATGAATGAGAGTTCCTCCTGCTCTACATCCTCCCCAGCATTTGGTGTTGCCCGAGTTCTGGATTTTGGCCACTCTAACAGGTGTGCAGTGGTGTCTCAATGTTGCTTTAACTTGCCTCTCCCTGGTGACATATGATGTGGAGCATCTTTTCATAGGCTTGTTTGCCATCTGCATTTGTTTAGGGGCCCATTTTTTAATTGAGTTGTTTGCTTTCTTTTATTGGGTTTTAAGAGTTTTTAGTGTATTTTGTACAGTAGTCCTTTATCGGCTGTGTTTTTTGCAAATATTTCCCCCGTGTGGCTTATCTACTCATTCTCTTGATGTTGTCCTTTGCAGAGCAAAAGTTTTTAATTTTAATGAAGTCCAGCTTATAAATTAATTAAAAAATATATTTTTAATATGTTTTTATTGATTTTTTAGAGAGAGAGGGAGAGAGAGATAGAAACATCGATTGGCACACCCCTACTGGGGATTGAGCCCGCATCCCGGGCCTGTACCCTGACCAGGAATCGAATTGGGCGACCTCTTAGTCCATGGGACGATGCTCAATCTACTGAGCCATGCCGGCTGGGCATAAATTAATTTTTTTTATAGATTGTGTCTTTGGTATTGTGTCTAAGAAGTCATCACCATACTCAAGGTCACCTAGGTTTTCTCCTGTGTTGTCTTCTAGGAGTTTTATAGTTTTGTGTTTTACACTTAAGTCTATTTCTTTTCTATTTATCTTTTTTCACTTTTTGATCCTGTGCATTTTCATGTGAAAGATAGTTGTCTTTGGTGGTGAGAATATTTTTTCTTCTTTTTTTTGCTTTTCAGTACTTTCCAATTTTTTTAGTAATAAACAACTATAATGTAAAAATTAATAAGATATGAATTTTCATACCAAATTAATACATTATGAAACACTCATCTATGGCATTTGTTTGTTTGTTTTTTAAATATATTTTTATTGATTTTTAGAGAGAGAGGAAAGGAGGAGAGATAGTAACATTGATGTGAGAGAGAACTATCAATCAGCTGCCTCCTGCACGCCCCCTGCTGGGGATCAAGTCCACAACTCGGGCATGTGCTCTGACCAGGAATCAAACCCATGACCTCTTGGTGCATGGGTCAGTGCTCAACCACTGAGCCACACTGGCTGAGCAAGCATTTGTTTTTTGTTTTTTAATATTTTTTCTTTATTCATTTTAGAGAGAGAGGAAGGGAGAGGGAGAGAGAGATAGAAACATCAATTGGCCGCCTCCTGCATGCCCCCACTGGGGTTGGGTCCACAACCTGGGCATGTGCCCGGACCAGGAATCGAAGTGGCAACTTCTTGGTGCATGGGTTGATGCTCAACCAGTGGACCACACTGGCCAGGCACATTTGGTATTTTTTTAAAATCCTCACCCAAGGATATTTCTTCATTTATTTTCAGATAGAGTGGGAGGGAAAGAAAGAGAGAGAGAAACATCGATATGAGAGAGACATATCGACTGGTTCCTCCCACATGACCCCAACCAGGGCTGGAGACTGAACAGCAACTGAGGTACGTGCCCTTGACCAGAATCGAACCTGTGACTCTTTGGTCTGAGGGCCAACCCTCTAACCACTGAGCCAGACTGGCCAGGGCCACATTTGGTATTTTACTCTTACTACTCAACTCCCTTTGTTGCTTTTTGGGGCATGTTTCAACAGGGTTTCTTTACTCTAGGGCCTATAGATACAATTAAAAAACAAAAATCAAAACTCATCTGGGAGCCACAGGTACTTAGTTGAAGGGTTCTTTTGTGTCCCCATGTCCCTTCTCTTTTATATATAACTAGGAGTTCCTAGCATTACTCTGCTAATCCCAGCGTCCTCCCAAGCACCCAGGACATGACTGCATGGGCAGACTCCATGGGAATGCTTGCTCTTCACCTGCTAGAACTGGTCCCATTTCATATCCCCACCCCACATCTAATACTGTAGATGCTCTCAGTCCGTTGGAGTCCATCTGGAGGAGGTGTTTCCTCTCCTGTGCTTAGAGAGACGGAAGGAAGGAAATAGCCCATAGCCAGACTGTGATTACTAAGAGTAGGAGACTTAAAATTCTTAAATAGAAGCCCTTGTTCAGAATTTATCCAAAGGAAGTTCTCATGTTTGTACACAAGATTATACTGTAAGAATGAACAGTAGGGAGTTGGTTTGATAAATGACAGTATATACTTATAACGTACTGGACAGTGACTAAAAGTAATGATACAGAAGAATATTTAAGATAGAAAAAATTGTAGTATATTAAGAAAAAAAGGCAGGTTGATTCCATTTTGTATTTTAAAATAAAGGTGGAGCACAGAGGATTTTTAGGGCAATAAAATTTGTGTGATATCCTACTGGTAATACATGTCATTATACATTTGTCAAAACTCATAGGATATACAATATCAAGAGTGAACCCTAATGTCAAATTTGTTTTAGATGATAATGATATGTCAGTGTAAGTTCATCAGTTGTAACGAGTGTTCCACTCGTGCAGGATGTTGACACTCGGGGAGGTTGTGTGTATGCAAGGGGTATGTAGGAAATCTCTATACTTCCTATTTAATTTGCTGAGAAGCTAAAACTACCCTAAAAATAAAGTCTGTTTAAACTGAAAAAAGAAGATAACATTTCGTACCCCAAAGTGTTAGCCATGATTACATCTGGTGTTTAAATTAAGGGTGATTGTTCACATATGTACTTTTCTTTATTTTCCAAAGTGTTAACAATGGACATTTGTTATTTTCATAATCAGAAAAAAATATATATTTTTAAAAATGAACTCCTGGCTATAGGTCTTTCAACTCAAATGTTCTCAATGCTCTCACCCTGCTTTCTTTCCTCTTCCCGAAAGGGCCACCTGAGTGAGGGGTACGGACAGCTGTGCAGCATCTACCTCAAACTGCTGAGAACGAAGATGGAATACCACACCAAAGTGAGTCTCTGCGGACAGTCCTCCCCCGCCCCCGTCTCCTCAGCACCTCGATGGCCTTAATTGTCAGGTCTTTCAGCTAATTGGACAGCCTGGCTTCTCAAGGAGTATTTGTACCATCTCCCAGCTGCGTGAGAGGAAACATTTTATAGGACAACCACGGTCAGGCCCTGGGATGTGTCCCGTGTCTTCTACACCTTTTGTCCCACGTTTTGCAAATAGAAGGAGGAACCCTATCCATAGGTTGCCCTATGAAAATGTTTTAGAAACACTGACTTTACTGTTAATAAAAACAATTCCTTCCATTTATATAGCGAGTTTCCACACAGAACCTTCCTTTAATCAGTATGTGACTTTAGTCAGTATTTCTTATGCACCTATTGCGTGTAAAACGGTGTGCTTGGTACCAGGTGGCATATGGGAATAAGGGAAGGGCCAGATTCGCTGGGGAGAGAAGGCTACATACTCGAAGCAGCGTGTGTGGTGCGAAGCAGTTTTGTGCCTGTGCCCGTGGAAGAGTGCCAGAGATGTTCCGAGATGACTGAGGGTTGTGGTGTTTGGAGGGGCAAGGTGAAGGAAGGGGGGCTTGAGGTGGACCTTGAAGGATGGGTGTGGTGCCAACAGGTGGTGGGGAAGGATGGCATGCCAGGTGGGAGAGAAAACCACCTGAATTAGGGAGGGGGCAGTAGGAATGGAGAAGGAAGGAGATTTAAGAGAAAGTCACATAATTTAGTGGTTTTTTCTCCATTATCTTTTATGAACTTAAGGGGTAGCTTTGATTCATTGAAACCATCCTCGTCAGTTAAACGTTTTCTATACATCACTTCATCCTTAGAACAACCCTATAAAGTCGGTATTATTATATCCTAGGGAAATGAAACTCAGAGTGGTGGAGTCCCTTGCCTGAGTCATGTAGCTTCTCGGTGGTGAGGTGGAGATTTGAACCCAGGCCCATATGACACTGCAGCCCATGCTGGTCAGTGGCCACCCTGCCTCTCCTCATGTCTCACTGAGTGCCTGCCAAGGGCCAGAACGAGTAGGCTCTGAAGAGAGAAAGGTGAATAGACGTTGCCCCTGCTCTGGGTGTTGTGGTTTGGTTGGGAGAGACGATAGACTGCAGTGAGGACAAGCACTGAGAGAAGCGGAAGGTGGGACAAAAGCATATAAGGGGGCATCTAGCCCAGACTCAACCAGGTAGGCTTCGCAGAGGCAGAATGACACCTGAGTTCAGCCATAGGGTGTTACAGTTGTCTGTGCTGCACAGCACATCACCCGAAAACTTAGTGGCGTGCACCAACAACAATCGTATTATCTCTCACACTTTCTGTTGGTTAGTTCTGGAAGGGTGTGGCAGGGCAGTTCTGGCCAAAGGTCTCGTGCCGTTGCAGTCAGATGTTGGCTGGAGCTGCAACAGTGGGGGGCTGGCCTGCCATCCCCCTCTTCCTGGAGGCTCGGGCTAGTCAGGACTTCCTCACACCTGGTGAAGATTCCCAAGAGAACAAGGTGGAAGGAAGGGCATGGCATTTTTAAGGCCTGGCCTCAGAAGTCACAGGCATACCTTCCACTGTCCTATATTGTCTAAGGCAGTCACAGAGGTTCCTAGATTCAAAGAGAGGGGACAGAGACCACACCACTCAAGGGAGGAATGTTAAAGGCACATTGTAAAGAGAGTGTTTTGAATGGGATATGTTGTGACAACAACCTTTGGAAAATATGGCCTGCCACAGTCCGCCCTCTGGCCCCACAGTGACAGCCCTCCCTGCCTTCTGTGGAATAACTCACCCCTCCCCCAGACCTGTCTGCCACATAGCGGGTAGACAGGAGGGGGCTGATGAAGGGTGGAGTGGGCATTCTGGGCAGAGGAATTAGCTGGAGACATAGGGTGTGAAGCCCAGGACACTTTGTGTTTGTGTGGAAGTAGCAGTGGATCCACATTAGTTCACGGAGCAGGCAGAGTGGAGAGCAGCAGGTGTCTGGGCACGTGCGTGAGACCATCCCAGTAACAGTGTGGAGGGTGGAAGAGGGGAGAGCCAGTTAGGACGCTTACCTGTGGGACAGACAAAGGATGGAACTTCCTGAAGACTAGCAGGAGAGAGAGGAGAGAGGGGGCAATAGCTAGAAGGAGATATGGGACCATGGGAAAGACTTGGGCCACCAGGAAGAGGGACAGGACCATAGGGAGGTAGATTGGGGCTCTGGGAGCTCTGGACTGTGGGCTCCAAGAAGACAGAGGACAGGTGTATGTGTCTCCTTGTGTCCTGTGTCTGGCCCAGCATCTAGCCTGGAACAGGTGCCTAATCAGGATTTGTTGGATGAGTGAGAATGAACCAGAACCTAGATCAGATCCAACAGACACAGAGGGGGCTGACCCTGAGTCAGGAAAGAGGTAACCCTTCTCTGTTGAAGCTGGAGGAATAGAAGGACAGCTGGGTACATTCGAAGCAGGGAAGGGAGTGAAAGGCAGGAAGCTGAGGGAGTTACATTCATGGAAGAAGGAAGGCACGTGCTGGGGGTGGCTCTTGTCGGGCACCAGCTTTGAGAGCTGGACAGTTATCGGTGGGAAGGGAAATCATCTAGGCAGTAGCAAGGGCTATTCATGGGGGCACTAAGGCTAGAGAGCGTGATCTCATAGTGACTCCAGCTGTGAGTTCTCTGCAGGGACATTTGGCAGCTGGTCCTAGGCACAAAGAATGTGACAAAAATCCAGACTCACCAGGTGAAAGGACAGGCAGCAAGAAAGGTGAGGACCTGGGAGAGGGGACCTAGGTCACCATGATGTCCATACTGAGGGAGAAAGTAAGTACAGCCAGAGGGAGCAATGAAGGATCTGACATGTCAGTCTCTGAGACAGAGGAGCTGGAGGTAGGCCTGAGGCAGGACAGGACTGCCCGGGCCGAGGGCAGGGTATTGTAGCCAGAGTGAGGTGTGGAGTGGAGGGTCTCTGTCTTCAGAGCTTAAAGTACTCACACTGGAATTCAGAACCCCCCTTGCTGGACTGGCCATCATCTTCCTGTGCCCACCTCCACCTTTCCCTTGGCCTTGTGTTCCATCTGCTCCAGACAAACCACACCAAGGAGGAGATGATGGTACAGATACTGGATAATGATTGATGATACAAAATAATTTCTCCTGGTTTTGGGGGTACATGATGTAATATTTTCCTACCTTCAAGTTTATTTGACTAATTATGTTTTGCTAAAGCTAATATGAGAGTGGGTTTGGCTTCCCTGAACCCACACCAGCAGCTTTGGGAAATGGCCAAAGGACAGTGGGAAGCCTGGCGAGGATTCGGATGCCCTGGGGATAATGAGCGCTGCGCTGCCTGCTCCTGTGGGTTTGGGGGCCGGCCGTTCTCACACTCTGGGTCTCACTGTGCCACAGGAGAGCGTCTTTAGGAGAATGTCTCAGGGCACAGATTGTTAGGGGCGCCCTCTCGTTCCCAGGGGTGGGATGGGAGCTTCACTTCCAGTGATGGGTAGTGGATGTTCTTTGTCACAGTCAAGGGGTCTGTGTTTGTGTGTGTTCCCCTTACCTGGGAGGAGTGTAGGCATGAACCGAAAGCACACATGCCACCCCAGCAGAATCAAGCCCGCTGCTGCCCAAGCTCAGTGTAGACGGCTGGCCTGGTATTGCTTGGTTGGAGTGTAGAGAGAGCTATTGAGGTGCCATGTTCTGACTTCCTTTCTCTGCTTCCCTTCCAGAATCCCAGGTTCCCAGGCAACCTTCAGATGAGTGACCGACAGCTGGACGAAGCTGGAGAGACTGATGTTAACAACTTGTAAGTTGCTGTCCTCGTGCTCTGGACTCAGTGGGGAAGAAAGCTTTTGTAGACTCACTCACTTCCCATTAGGATCACGGAGGGCCTGATGGTAGGGGCTGGGGCTGGGGTGGGGACTAAAGCCCCTGGGTGACACGGCCTCGGGGACACTTACTGCTGGTGTCTTATCCAGAACCCGCCCAGGTTGTCTTACACTCCAGGCTCTATCCTCTGTTCTCCTCTGCCTCCCAACCCAGTACGGTGCCTGCCCTCTCCCCCTTGCCTGTTGAATTCACTGTCACTGTTGAATTCACCCTGCTTGATCTTCAAATGGCCTTAATACCCACTTAGGTGGGAGCTAAGAATTGGAGCGTGTGCGTGCGCATACGCACTGGGGGCAGAAGCAGCAGCACAAAGTGTGGGGGAAGGGACAGGTGAAGCGCTGGCCTTGGGCTGTGGAGTATAAGCTTTCTTTCCTCTTGGGTCCAGTTTTCAGCTAACAGTGGAGATGTTCGACTATCTGGAGTGCGAACTTAACCTCTTCCAAACTGGTGAGTCTCTCCCTCCCATCCGGCCCAGGCTCTCTTGGGAATTGCCTAATTCCAGCCTTGTTCCCTGCTGGGACTAGCCAGGCTTGTCCCCCTCTCCCTGCAAGCTGCACAACACAGGGCCAGGAAAGTGGAGACTGCAGGCTCTTGGCCCTCATGCAAATGGGCTGAGAGTCAGTGATTTCATATCTGAGCAGAATGACCATGCTCCCCAGCCTGCTGGCTTCACCCCTGAAGTCCAGGCCTCTAAGAGCCCAAAGTCAGGTCTGACCTCTGACAGCCCATGGACTGTGGCCCCAACACTGGCTGGTCCTTTGGCCAACCCCATCTGCTACTCAGCCAGGCTGGCACTCGGGCTGAATTTCTGTAAGAAGGGCTGCTGTCTGCTGTTTGGTCGGTAGCCAGGTCGAGTTGAGTTGTTACCCAGGCCCACATGAGAAGTCCTAATGCCCTAGTTGGGGAGCACTTCCGGGCTCCCTCCTGCTGAGAGTTCTGGAGCCTCTAGGCTGTGAGCCCCTAACACTTCCCTTGTCTCCTGTGTCTTCTCTTCCCCACAATTCCCAGCATGGCTCCCCCTTCTATCCCTGGGGAACGGAAGAGCCAATTTCTAAGAGTCAAGATGTTCTATGACAAGTGTCCAACTCTGTCTTCGTGCACAAGCTTGGCAACCTCAGCATTTGGGCATGCAGGGCCCACTCCTGGGGCTGCAATTTTCTCACAAAAGACAGAAACTCTCTCACCCTAAATTGCAACTTTTTTCAGCATGTTCATCTGTGCAGCAAATACTTACAACTGAGCAGTTAACTCCAGCTATACCAGGCCTGTGACAGGGTGGCAAACTCCTTGATAGTTTGACCAATCAGTTCAGTGCAGGATGTGGTCAGAGGAACACCAGAAACAGTGGGAAACTATGATTTGTGGGAGAAATAAGGCACTTGGCCCACTAGCAACCTATTTGAGCAGTCTTCTGCAAAAGTCGGTAGAGAAGTAAAAATGAAATAAAATCCAGTCCCTGCTCTAAGGCATTCCCAGCAAGGTAGGAGAAATGGTGTAAAGGAGGTTTTTTTGTTTTGTTTTTAATGCATTAGAAATATTTGTACACAAGTATACAAACAGCTACACATTGTTGTGGCTAACTTTCCATTATTTAGCTTTGGGCAGGAAGGGCCTATGTGGATTAGTCAGAATTCATTCATTCATTCAGCTTTGGAATGTGCTTAATTTGAATGCAGGTATGAGTGATATTCTAGGAACTGTCATCCTTGGGAGAGACAGTAGAAGTTGCCACTCAGCTGACCCAAGCTGTCTTCCAGCTGCTCTGACCTCCTTCTCAGGGTCTGCCTGCCACAGCGGCAGTGGTTGGGGAAAACTAGGCAAATGCTTCAGCCTTTGGGGCTGTCCCTTCCAGCTCCTGACAGGCTGTTGGAGTAAGAGTAAGCAAAGGTGTGATAACACCCTCCAGGGTGTGAGGAGGCTGGGAGAATGAGTATTGGTGCAGGCAAATGCCCCGACCCAGGTGGCCAGCTTGCTCCCACCTCCCATGATACCTGGCTCTGTTTATATCTGCATTGTTCACTTGTATTATTACCACTAGATGCTGAGCTCCTCCTCAGAATCAGGAACTGTGCCCTACTCATCTCTGTTCTAGCCCAGTGCCTGGTCTATAGCAAGCGCTCAACAGCAAAGTTCAAGAATGCTTGCCTTAGATGAGCAGCAGTGAAGAAGCAGCAGGTGAACAGAGTTCATAAAGTGGTGTCAGCATCCAGCTGAGTGCCCTGGGATCATTGGGGTGATTAGCTACTTAGAGTTGTGTAGGAGAGCCATCTGAATCTTGGCACCAACCTCTTCATGGTAAATGTTGGTGGCTTTCTCGTCCCTGAAAGAGCCCTGATTTGGAATCAAAGCCCTCTTCTTCATGTCTCCCCTGCTACCTTCCCTGTCCCCGATCACCTACTGTGTGATGCAAAAGTCATGAGGGCTGGTGTTGGGAGAGGTCTCTCCAGCTTCTGAGTCCTGGTCTGTGACCCTGCAAGGTTCCGACCGGTACCCTCAGAAGGGTGCCACTGGTTTTCAGCTCTGGGAAATAGACCAATAACAATTAACATTTATTTTGAGCACTTGCAGTGGTTCTCAAACTATGATCCCTGGACCAGCAGCTTCAGCATCACCTAAAAAGCTTATTAGAAAAGGAAATGCTCAGGTTCCACCCCAGACACAACGAATCTGGAGCTGAGGCCTGCGATCAGTATTTTAACAAGGCCCCCAAGTCTGCACTGGCCAGTATGGCAGCCACTAGCCACATGTGACTATTTAAATTAATTACAACTAAATAACAGTCAAAAGCCAGATTGCACTAGGCGTATTTCGGGCACTCAGCAGCCTCATGTGGCTCGCATATTGGGCAGCACATATGGGATACTTCCATCGTCATAGAATTCAACTGGACGGTGCTACTGGGCGATTCTGATGCTAAAGTTTGAGAACCACTGAGCTAGAAAATACAGCTTTTAACTGGCTGTATAGTAGAATCACTTGGGAGGGCTTTTGAAACCTACTGATGCCCTCATCCTACTCCAGACCAATAAAACAGAATAGGGGTGTAGGGGAGTTGCAGGCAGACATTAGTAGTTTTTAAATTTTTCCAGATGATTCTAATCAATCTCAAAGCCAAAGTTGAGAACCACTGCACAGTGCTACACACTTTCCACAACATTTTCATTTAATTCTTACAAGATCCTTATGAGGTAGGTTCTATTAGAACCACCTGCATTTTATAGAAAATCAACTGGTGGCACAGAGAGGTTGAGTAACTTGTCCATGGTCACACTGCTCTAGATGTTACTGGATGCCAAGGGCCATTCCTGGAAAGCAGCATTAGGCCTGGAGATGGAGCAGTCTGTGATTCCCTGCCAGAATGGAGCCTAAGGAAGCCAGTAGACGTGGGGATGGCCGCCTTGCAGTGACAGCTGCTTTTAATTTGTGTCAAGAAAAGCTGCCTTTTAATTAGAACCATTTGGGATTTTTTTTTTTCAGCTGCCAGACTGAGCCAGTTAACAGGGATTAGTGCAGTCAGGGAAGGCCGAACACAGCAGCTCTGGGATTTCCTCCGGGGCAGTCCCACATGCTGAGGGACTGCAGGCAGGAAATTGGCCCTGGCCACTGGTTTGTGCTGACGGTCCACAGCCAGGCATCAAGGTGCAGGGGGTTAATGTGGTGGGGTCTCGGGAGCAAGACACTGAGGGAGCAACTTGCTCTCTGGAGCTTGGGAGAGTGGAGGGCAGTACCTCTGTTGGCCTGCTCCAAGGACCTCCATCAGCTTTTGATCCTGATAGGCATCCTCCTCCCAGCCCCTGGCCTTGGTCTTTGCAGGCTCTCCAGTGGTCTACCCAGGGCTCTTGCACATCCCCCCTTCTGCTGCCACAACAACCCTGTGGCAAGCCACCAGTAATCCAAGGCTGACATTCCCTTCCTCATGTTCTGATCCACGTTTGATATGTTCCCCACATGTTAACTTTTGCCACCACCAGATTGGGTGCTTCCCAGGGTGGAGTTGCCATCAGACTGTGTTTATGTGTGACAGGAAGGGCTGGATTAGCTATCTCCACAGCCCCTTCAATCCTGAAATTCTGATGCCCTATAGATCTGAGGACTTCCCTTGAACAGGAGCTCATCTCCTCATTACCATTAAATCAGAAACTGAAAAATGATGAGTTCAGTCTTTCTGACCAGGCTGGGGGCAGAGGCCAGGAAGCTCCCCTAGGAGGGATTCTCCCCATCTAGGTGTTCCACCAGGCTATGGGTAAATCTCTTTTTTCCCAGCTTCCACAGGGCTGTGCACAGACAAGCAGAGTTCCCATGTTCATGACACGTGGAGCGCCTTGGCTTATGGGAGCACAGGCTTCTGGTCTAGCCATTGCTGGCCACACAGGCTCTGTCTTTTAACTCATCATCTCTCAGCAAAACCAGTTCTTGACTTTGTGACCACCTTCAGGTCACTTACCATCAGTTTCCTCACCTGTGTGACATGGGTACCTTTAATTATCCTGTAGGCATGCTGTACGGTTGAAGTGCATTAAATGCAATAGTGTATGCAAAGAATAGGTCCTCAGTGTGTGTGAGACCCTGCCATCTGCCCCTCTGAGGAGGTCACCTATGGTTTCCCAGCTCTACTACCTCTCTCCCCCTTTTATTTTCTAGTGTTCAACTCCCTGGACATGTCCCGCTCCGTGTCAGTGACAACAGCGGGGCAGTGCCGCCTTGCCCCACTGATCCAGGTCATACTGGACTGCAGTCACCTCTATGATTACACTGTCAAGCTTCTCTTCAAACTCCACTCCTGTGAGTACACCAGCCAGATCTTCTCTGAACTTCTGGCTGGAAGGAGGATCTCAGCCTGACACTATCCCTGGGGAAATGCAGCTCCTCAGTGGCCTGACCTTCCCGCCTCTGTTCCAAAAGGCCCTGAGGCTCCCAGCCAGCTTGAGAAGAGCAGGGTGTGAGCTTTGGTCTGCCAGTGAAGCAGGGTGGTCCTTTCCCTCAACCCCTAGCCGTACCTCATCTCCATCCATACATGTCATGTATTCTATGAACCACACAAACGATGACAGACCTGGCCTAGACCCACAGCAGCAAAGGCAGTGCTTTCCAAAGTGTTCATCAACACAGTCTCTTTGTACAAATGGCATTTTGTAGAGAAATAAAATATAAAACAGCCTCTCAAGTAAACAGAGTGCCGACACTGACCTAGACACAGATCCCTGGGATGCTTTTGCAGACTTTATTACTGGTCTTGCAGAAGTTCTTATACTTCCATGTGCTTCTTGTTTAAAACTGTATGCACTGGTAGGATTCAGGGTCTGCATTGTTAAACCATAGGCCAGAAGAATCGGATGTGGGTGGTGCCTGGGCCACACTCCAAGGTGGCCACTGTGAAAGATGTACACGTGCAGAAGGTGTAGATGATGGAAAACCAATAAAAATCAAGACATGATTGGATACTAGCCAGGTTTATTTTAGAATTCTCAGACAAGGGACACTCTGGAACTGTGGTCACTGACAAGGACTGGACCTGGTTACTTAGGACAAGGGAGTTAGCATCACGCTGATGAATCCAGGAGGGTTTGGCGGAAGGGAGGTTGGAATTCTATGTTCAGGGGTTAGAAGGGCTTTGGAGCAGGTACACGTGTCTGAAGGGAGCAGAGATTGGAGTAAATTCCAAGAGAAGGCAGGCAGTTACTTAGAAGCTCTAAATATAGATGAACTTGTCATTGTTTCTAAGATGCTGTGGAACCCAGTTGCCCATTAGAATATACCCACTTTCTTCTAAAGTGGTGAGTTATGAGAAGAGACAGGTAATAAGGTATTTGGGTTTAAAGGCAAAGCAATACACAAGACCCTCACTGATGGCCGCTGGGCAGGAGACCTGTGTGGCTTGGGGAAAGAGTGGGAGAGACACTCCATACAGTACATACTTATCTAAAAATAAACTTTTATTTTAGAATAGTTTAGATCTATAGAAAAGTTGCAGATAGTTCAGCGTTCCCATATACCCCCAACCCAGTTTCCTCTATTGTCAACATCTTAGATTAGTATGATATTTGTCACAAATAATGAACTGATATTGATACATTATTATTACCTGAAGTCCGTACTTCATTCAGGTTTCCATAGTTTTTACCTAATGCCCTTTCTCTGCCCCAGGACCCCATTTAGAACACCACATTACATTCAGTCATGTCTCCTTAGTCTCTTCTTAGCTGTGACAGTTTCTTAGACTTCCCTTGTTTTTGATGACTTTGATAGTTTTGAGTTCTGCTCGGATATCTTGTAGAATGTCCCTCAATTTGAGTCTGTCTGATGCTTTTCTCATGACTTGACTGGGGTTCTGGGAGACAGAACGCGGAAGTAGTGCCATTGCCACCTACTGTATACTTTTGCCATTTTGAATGATCATACCTTATACGTGTACTACCTCTTATACCAAATGAATATAGCATCTATTCAATAAGATTTACATTAAAAAATAAAACAAAAAAAAAAAGGATCTCTTGAGTTGTGCTCTATAACTGAAATACACAGAATCACACGCTCTGTGAGGTGAAAGGACCGTAGAGAACCTGCTCCGGGGGAGGCTGGCCCCAGGAGGCTGCTGCTTGTCCCACATCACAGAGTAGCAGGGACCAAGTGGGCACTGGACCTAGATCCTCCGAGTCTCAGTCCCATGGTCTTACCTCTCATAGGTATCCTCTCGGGCAGATGCTATGGATTTCTTCTGGACTAATGTCTGCACTGGGCCTCACCCAGTGCACCCACTGCAACCCTCATCCCCCTCCTCTGGGGCCAGCTGTGGTCATTCTGCTGCTTGGCCAGGTCACCACTGCTTCTTCTGTGGTCAGGGACACAATGTCCAGTCCACTGTGCCCAGCATCGCTCGTACTCCAGGAGCAAATAGGAAGAAAGATTTGGAGGATAAGCGCCACAGACTCCCTGCTGGTCCTCTTGAGCCTCCTTGGATACTAGTCCTGGGGCAGCTCTAGGCCAGGAATGTCCACCAGCAGGGTTGGCCACAAGTCCCAGGACGGATGGTTCCCTGTGGCTTGATCTGCCCTCTGGTCCTCCTTTTCCCTCACTCTTTTCCAATTTCTCTCAGGTCTCCCAGCTGACACCCTGCAAGGCCACCGGGACCGTTTCATGGAGCAGTTCACTAAGTAAGTAGCTTAAGTGACAGAAATGAAGATCAATCAAAAAAGTGCCATAAAATCAATCCATGCAAGAACACTCGCTTTAAAATGATTGAGGAATGAAGGTATCTGCATTTAAAGCAATAAAATAAAAAGAACTAGGAGGGTGGCAAATCTACAGTGTCTGGGAAAGCTGCCATTTCCCTAATAAATCCCACAGAAGCACACAGAAGAAGGCGACTTCATTTGTCACCTGCTTCACGCATGCCCAGGGCTTCATCCTCCTCACTTCTTCTCCCTGAGTTCTGTGGTCTAATAGCATGTGCATGCTGACAACTCCCAAATCTGGATCTCTAGCGGAACCTTACCTCAATTCCAGTCTCACCTACCCAGTTGCCTATGTGACATCTCAACACCAGACCTAAATCTCAAACCGAACTCTAGGTTTTCCTCCAAGAACCATTTTCTTCCTGGTCCTTTCTATCTCAGTAAATACTGCCACTGTCCATTTAGGCCAGAGATTTAGAACGCACCATTTTCCTCATCCCCTATATCCCATCCATCCCCAGGTTGGGTTGATACTCTACAAATATATCTTGGCTCTGGTCATATCTCCTCCCATCTCTTCAGCTACCATTGCTGTCTGCCCAGACCTCCAATATTGACAGGATACCCTAGACTTCCACTCCACCCACCTACAATCCCATCCTCACCCAGTAGTTAGAACATCCTTGTAAAAATGTAAATCTCTTGCTCAAAGCCTTTCAGTGGCTTCTGAATACACTGAGAATAAAAGCCAAGCTCTTCTTTACAAGACCCTGCATGATCTGGCCCCCCCTGCCATCTCTGACCTTGTCTCTAGAGCTCAGCATGTTTTAGCCACACAGGTCCTCCTCCGATTCCTGGAACAGACTCAGTGTACTCCTCCCTCGGGGCCTTCATATTGCTGTTCTCTCCTGGGGATTCTCTTCTCCCAGCCTGACCAGCTCCAGGTCATCTTTGGTCACCTACTCTCAGGCAATCTTTGGTCACCTTGTTTGAGTTGGGTCTTCCCATCTCTTGATCCTCCAACCTCACCCCACCCCTCATATTCTCTCTCACAGCACCCTATTTATATCCTTCATTGTTCTTAGCACTACTTTATTTCTGTTTGTCTTGTCTGTTATACCCCTAGCACCTGATACATAGCAATTAAGCATATAGTGTTTAATAAGGATTTGAATGAATTAATGAGCTAATAAACCAGCTGTCTAGTCTAGAAGAGGCAGAGCTTGTCTGACTGAGAGGCTAATTATTCTGGTGCTTTTGGAAAAGAAAATTGGTGGCTAGATGAAAAGTACAGCTCATCTCTCAATTAAGTGTGCCCAAGAAGAGGGGAAGGAATGGAGTGGGAGACAGGAGAACCCAAGGAGCCGAGAAGGGGATCAGCTTAGCAAGGTTTATTTTGACACTCTTGTTTTTCCTGTTAATTTCTTCATCCTTGACTTCAGAATAGGCATAGCTCCCAAATCCCAAGTGTAGGGTCCTCCTGCTTCTGGTTCCCGAGCTGCAGAGGACAAGTTCAGGGTTGTACTAATCTCCTGATTTCCTTGTTCCATTTGAAAAGCCTCGTCTGTTTATTCTATAACAAATGACTTACTAAACCCTAGGAGACAGGCCCTGGAGCTGATTTCCTGGAATGTTAAATTCCAGTAGCTGTTGAAAACAGTAGAGCCTATTACTGTTGGCTCCATCCCAGAAAGAAGGAGACGTGTGGTCAGGTTATTTTATTCTCTTTCATTTTTTCTAGCTTATGAAAACATCTCCCGTGAGTAGCCACCTCACCTTCTCCTCTAACAGGCACTGTGGTTCTCTGGGGGGCACTGCCTCCAATTCTGGGAAGGCAGCAGTGACAGCACAGCACAGTCCTAACCTTGGGGTCTGAGGGCTGTCCTGAGACCCCAGGGGTCTAGTTTATTGGGCTAAGCTGCAGAAAATTCGGTGTTGCAGAGAGAGGTTGCTGAGATCCATGACCCCCTTCATCTCAGAAAATATGTCTGGTGTTCGCAGCCTTCGTTGGCCTTCAAAGTTTAGATTCAAAATAGAGACTTGAGGATGAGGGGGGAAAAGATCAATTTCTTAATTCCCATGTTCATCCAAGATTAGGAGGCAGTATCAGTTTTCTCCGATGAATACTTGTTGAATAATTCCCTATGTTTGGTACTGTGGTAAACCTAGATCAGCAGGGCTCCTGTCTGCTCTCTAGAAGCTTATAGTCTAATTGGAGAGACAACAAGTAGCTCTAACACAAGGTGATTTAATGAAAAAGAGATCTACCTTGCTCTGGCCAGTGTGGCTCAGTTGTTTGGGCATCATCCATGCACCAAAAGGCTGCCGTCTTGGTCAGGGCACATGCCCTGGTTTCGGGCTCCATCCCTAATGGGGGGTGTGCAGGAGGCAGCCAATCGATGTTACATGCTCACATTGATGTTTCTTTCTCTCTCCCTCTCCCTTCCTTTCTCTTTAAAAATCATTAAACTATTTTTTTTTTAAAAAAGAGAGAGATCTACCTTAGTAATTTAAGTTCCCTTCCCTTTTCCTGTGGTTAGTTGGTTTATCCTGAGAAAACATATTTATTTTAATGTTATTCTAAGCCAAACATTCCTAGGAAGCTACATCTGACGGACAACAGCATATATTCTACAGTGATGCAGAAATGTAGTTTTGGGGTTATCTACTCTTGTAGAGGATTTTGTAGTTCGGGTTACTCTTTCCTCACCACCAGATAAGTGAGGACTGACCATAAATACTCTTTCTCTATAGCATCATAATTGAATCCTTGCACCATGGAGGCCATCTCCTTGACAGCCTGTGCCTTTGGCCTGGGCAGGCACAGGAGGAAAGCTGGGTGGTGGTACTGTCCCCTCCTCCCCGGGGCTGGTGAAGACCCCAGCCCCCTCGGGCCGTTCTCCATCCCTAGGTTGAAAGATCTGTTCTACCGCTCCAGCAACCTTCAATACTTCAAGCGGCTCATTCAGATCCCTCAGCTGCCTGAGGTAAGTCCCAGCCACACCCTGGGAGTTGCCCAGTCCAGGTACCCTTTTAGAGGCTGGCAGGCCTGATGAGTGACAAAGTATGAGGATGTGTCTTCCCTCTTCAGAACCCACCCAACTTCCTACGAGCCTCTGCCCTGTCAGAACACATCAGCCCTGTCGTGGTAATCCCAGCTGAGGCCTCGTCCCCTGACAGTGAGCCAGTCTTGGAGAAGGATGACCTCATGGACATGGATGCCTCCCAGCAGGTCAGGACCATTTGGGAGAGAAACTTGGGTCTTCCCATTGACCCCGAGTGCAGGCAGAGAGGATGGGAAGGGCTCTGGCCAAGCCACATTGGCTCTAACCAGGGTCAGCTGCTTTCTAACCCAGGCTCTAACTTATACTGAGTACCCTGCCCTGTGGTCCCTAGGAGGGACCATAAACAGATCTGAACCACATTAAGAGAGGTCCCATTCTTACATGTCACTCATTTGCCCCCCACCCAGAATCCTCTGGATCTCTAACTTTGTTCTCAATCCTCTTTGGCCACTGCAGAATTTATTTGACAACAAGTTTGATGACATCTTTGGCAGCTCTTTCAGCCATGATCCCTTCAATTTCAACAGTCAGAACGGTGTGAACAAGGATGACAAGTGAGTCCAAGCTGGGTTAATGTAGATAGAGCAGAAATTAAGTTAAGCCATGATCTGACTCGCCGCATCTAACCAAAGAGGAATTTTTTTTTATTATTATTGATTTGAGAGAGAGAAACATTGATGTGAGAGAGAAACATCGATCAGTTGCCTCTCATATGCACCCCAACCAGGGACCAAACCCACAACCTGGGCATGTGCCCTGACGGGATCAAACCAGCAACCTTGTGATGCACAGGATGACACTCAGCCAACTGAGCCACACTGGCCAGGGCTAGAGAGGAATTCTTTTTATTTTATTTTATTTTATTTTATTTTATTTTATTTTATTTTATTTTATTTTATTCTTTATTGATTTTTAGAGAGAGAGGTAGAAATATCGATGAGAGAGAACATTGATTGGCCGCCTCCTGCATGCCCCCCACTGGGGACCGGGCCCACAACCTGGGCATGTGCTCTGACTGGGAATCGAACTGGTGACCTCTTTGTGCATGGGTCGATGCTCAACCACTGAGCCACACCGCCGGGTAGAGGAATTCTTAATGATGCTTGGGTGTCTTAGAGAAATGTCTTGACCTTCAAATAGTGGACCTGTGGGTGTTAGATTAGTATCTGGTAACACTGACAGTCTTAGAGTAAAATTTATGGAATTTCAAAGAATTGTCTCCAGATTAACACTAGCTTTTAACTTCCTCCCCTGATCTCCCAGCTTGTATTTAAAAGGAGAAGGGTAGGAGCACAGCAGAAGCAAACTTGTTCACCTTCTGTTCTCAGGGATCACTTAATTGATCAATTGTACCAAGAGATCAGTGGGCTGAAGGCACAGCTGGAAAACATGAAGACTGAGGTATGAGTGGGCTCTGATCTGTTTCTGGACTTCACCATAACAGGACAGATTTTATTATTAAATTTACTTCACATAGATACGTGTTGGACCACATCTTAAGGGGGATTAATTAGTAGCAATGCCAAAGCCAGAGGACCTCGTCTTTCCTTGTTCTCAATTGTAATGCATTTCTCTTGTACTTGTTTTGAGAATGGCACTGAAGCCAAGCTCCAGTGTCCCTCAGAGATAACCATGATCACCAACCAAATGGCTATGAAGCTGTGGTGAGAAAGACCTGTTCTCAAATGGCGATAAGTTGTGTGATGGCTGTTTGCAGTGTCTGATGCTGTAAATATGCCTGTCCCTCAGACCCAGAGCTGGTCAGAGGCTTTACTCACTGGGACAGATGAACATTCTCTCCTTCCTGATTTCATTTCATTCATCGCTGCTCCCAGGCCACTCTTAACAGGACCAGAATACCCCCACCACCATCCCTTGTTGCAGATTGGATGGCTTATAATGACCTGAAGGCTCGGCTCTCGTGAGGTCTTGGGAGTGGGCTTATTGGGAAAACCTAGGTGTTTATTTGGTCGGTGCTGGAAACATGGTAGGACCTGCTTCTCAGCCCAGCGCACCTGACCCGCAGCAGTGCGCCCAGCAGACACGTTACTTAAGCCCCTCCCACAGAGCCAGCGGGCTATCCTGCAGCTGAAGGGCCGCATCAGCGAGCTGGAGGCCGAGCTGGCCGAACAGCAGCACCTGCGGCAGCAGGCGGTAGATGATAGTGAGTTTCTGCGGGCAGAGCTGGACGAGCTCAAGAAGAAGCGAGAAGACACGGAGAAGGCACAGCGGAGCCTTACGGAGATAGAAAGTGAGAGGCTGGTGGGGGTAGGGGTGGGGTGGGGGTGGGAGTGGGAGTGAGGGTGTGGTTAGGGAAATCAGGATGAAGGAGGAGGCTGGGTGTCCAGAGTTGCTGTCAGGAATGCCAGCTCTAGCAGCAGTCAGAGGCTGCTGGGAATCCAGCAGGTAGAGCACCTGTGAGGCACTGCCGTGAACACTGCGATGGGGACTACAAAACGTGACGGAGGTGCCTGCCTTGGGAGAGTGGATTTCCGAAGGAGAGATAGCCCAAGAATTAACTTGACTTAAAGCCAAAAACACTGATAAAGTAAATGCATATGTGTAAATGCTCAGGAGGCATGAATTGGTGCAGTGATTTGAGTCAGGTGAATCCTTTTTTGTAGATGACTTCCCTGAGGAGTTTAAGTAGGATTTTTGAGGGAGAAGAAGTGTATGCATTTGTGAAAAGAAAGGAGGGTCTTTTCGGGACTCTGGCTTATTGGAAGGCAGGTGGAGGGTTCTTGCCAGGTAAAGTCCTCACCTTGGTCCTTGACCATTCAGGGAAAGCCCAGGCCAATGAGCAGCGGTACAGCAAGCTGAAGGAGAAGTACAGTGAGCTGGTGCAGAACCACGCTGACCTGCTGCGGAAGGTAGGACCCTCAACCTCCCTCTCATGGTGCGCAGGCCCCACATCACGGGGGAGAGAGCAACTCGGGCCTCATGGCTTCTCCAAATCCAGTGCCCACACCAGTCTCTGGTGGGTCACCACCATTTCTTGGGAACCTCAGTTTTTCAGGCTCCCTTGCCTCCCATACCTTGAGCTCCACCGTAGATGCTAGCCCCACTTGCATTATCCTCCATCTGTATTATTTCTTTAAATATTTAAGAGTATATATCTGCAGATGACAGCTTTCTTCTGACTTCCCTCTGGGTAGGAGAGTGATTTCTGTGTCCAACTCTAGGGTGTTCACAGTCTGAATGCTGTCATTTGTTCTAGAAGGAAGATGTCCTTTAAGCCTGAGATGAGCCACTTCAAGACAGTGTTCTTCTCTTACAGAATGCAGAGGTGACCAAACAGGTGTCTGTGGCCAGACAAGTCCAGGTGGATTTGGAACGAGAGAAGAAAGAGCTAGAGGATTCCTTCCAGCGCATAAGTGAGCAGGCCCAGCGGAAGGTGAGTGGGAGGGAGACCTACATGGGAAACGATGGAGGGGTCCATCTGAGTTGGAGGCAGGCACTGATCAAAAGACCTTGTCTTCTTCTGCTCCACGGGCAGCTAGCTCTGTGGGTTGGAGCTACGAGAGGCCATATAGAACAGGTCATGGTCACCAATGCATAAGTAGTTTGAAGTGACAAAGGGACCCAAGTTGAGTAAGGTTCATCAGCAAAGGCTTTCCCAGGGCGAGTCCTGGGGAGAGTCTGAAGTGAAAGCACATGGATATCAGAGAGGGGAACAAGTATTGACAAGGAGCTGCAGCCAGGGGAACACCCATGGGTCAGGGTGGGGTTGGCAGGAGGTCCGTTTGGAGTAAGCGATGTTAGGTGGATAAAACTGAGTGCCTTATACTTCGAGTAGTGGCACATTTTCTGTGACCCAAAGTAAAAAATGCATCTATCTAATGGAAATAAAAGTTTCGCAAAACAATACTTATCCTTACTATGTGAGTGCATTTGGATATTTTGTTCTGCTGTTTCATTTTTTAAAATGTTAGCTGTGAATTTTACTAATGGGTCACAACCCAATCTTTGAAAAACACACTTAGAAGTCAAAGAAGGGGAATTATTTCCAGATGGCAAGATTTGGCAATGTACCAATGTTGGGATGCCTGAATTAAAGATCCAATTCTACTTGAATGAGTATTATGGGTTTAAGCATGGCACTCAGGAAATGGCCCTAAAATTCCCCCCTTGACATTCCATTTGCTCAGAAGAAAATTTTTTCGTACACTCTTGAGTTCTTACCTCTTTCCCCCCAACCCCCTTTTTGCTGAGGTAAAACTTGCATACAAAAGAATACATAAATCACCCTGGCCGGTTTGGCTCAGCGGTTAGAGCGTCAGCCTGTGGACCAGAGAGTCCCAGGTCCAGTTCCCGCTAAGGGCACATACCTCGGTTGCAGTTTGTCCCTGGCCCTGATTGGGGTTGTGTGGGTGGCAGCCACTTAATGTGTCTCTCTCACATCGATGTTTCTCTCTCTCTCCCTCCCGCTCTATCAGAAGATAAATGCAAAAAAAAAAAAAAAAAAATGTCTTCGGGTGAGGATAAAAAAAAAAAAAGAACACATAAATCTCATTTATAGCTCAGGCATTTTTTACATGTTTATCCCTTGTAACCACCACCCAGATCAGGGTGCTCCTTTTTTTCTTCTCTTTCAGACTCAAGAACAGACGGAAGTACTAGAGAACGTGAAGCAAGAACTTGCCACCAGCAAACAGGAACTCCAGATTGTCCAAGGCAGCCTAGAAACAGCTGCCCAGGTAAGCGCCACCTTCTTTATCCCCCTTCCTTATCCTTTTCTCCTCTGGCTTTTGTATTGCTGTCACTGAGCCTCTGTCACCATCCAGCATATGGCCAGCCTGGTCCCATCTGTGATCAGTGTGTACTCAGAGGAATAAAAGTGGCAGGTTAAAGAGATACCACCTTGTGTTTCTTGTGGCCTGGTGGTGGGTTTGGATTTCTGGGGAGGGGACAGTTTAGTTCCTCCCAGCAACTCCATCTTCCTACGCGGTCGCCATTACAGTCCGAAGCAAAATGGGTGACCCAGATTGCTGAACTGGAGAAGGAGCGGGACAGCTTGGTGAATGCCATGGCTCGTCGGGAAGAGGAATTCTCCACTCTTCAGGGACAGCTGGACTACACCCAGCTCAAACTGTCCAGCACACAGGCAAGTAACAGACTCCCTTGGGCTGACTATGTTCGACCTTACACCTCTGGGCTTCAACGGTGTATTCATGGAGGCTGGGGGCTATGAAAGGGGCTTGGGGCCTCCAGCCTGCTTGTGAACATATCTGTAGGAATAGCCTCCAATGCCAGTGTGCCCTGAGTCACCCACAGAGCAGATGAGGGAAAGCAAAGCTCTCCTTCTTTGTATGAAAAAGGGATGCACTTAGCACTCTCTCCCCAAGACTGAAGAATGGGTTGCAGTGGCCCATCCCCATAGCCACCTGTGGTCAGTGACACACACCTTGGACAAAGCAACAATTTGAGCTAAGATGCCAGGAATCCCAGCTGTCACCAGTGGATGCTGCTCAAAGGCTCTTATAGGATCTGTGGCAGACTCACCTCCCTGGACCATTTCTAGGAATCTATGTGCCAGCTTGCAAAGGACCAACGAAAAATGCTTCTGGCAGAATCAAAGAAGGCTGCAGAGCAGGTGATACAAGAGGCCTTGAGACAGCTTGAGGAGCCCACTCTCATCAGCTGTACCGGATCTGCAGGTACTCTCCCCAGCTTGCAAGTGCCGAATCCTGTTGGCATTAAATCCCATGTGACACTGAGCTCGGGTTCTCGGCCGGCTGCATGTCAGAGTTGCCTGGGGATGCCTGGGCCCCAATCCCAAGATCAGTTCAATAGTAAGCTCTTTGGCATAGGGCCTGGGCAGTCGTGTTTTCTAAAGCTCCCAGCTGAGATAACTACTGCTTTAGTCATGGATCACACCGATGAAACACCTACTGGGAGCTGAGCCTTGATAATAATTCTAAAGGCCAGGAGGAGGAGGAGGAGGCAGTGCTGTGTCTCTCTAAGGAGGAAACTGCTCTAAATCAAGGGGTGATTACTCATGAGCTTCAGGCCAGACAAGGAGGTGTCAAAGTGTGGAGGGGCAGGAACAATAAAAATCCCCACATAGTCATAGGTACACACAGGGGCCCACTTGGCATGTACCAGAGTCCTAAGGGCACGCGAGTAGAGCGGTCCGTCCGAGTCAGAGAAGCCCTCTGGACGAGAGGAAAGATCCTTTGTGCACAGTGGGTGAGAAAGGCCCACGGGATTCGTGAAGTTACAGTGATGAGTAGATCTCATGACAGCTCATTCTCAAACAGAGAAGACATGTTGGAAAAGTAATGAGAGTTTCCACTGAAGGATCAGGCAGATGGGAAGAAACAGCTGACAGTTGATTTTTATTATCAAATAAAAAGGTCTCAATGTGGTGAAGTATACAGCAAGGGCTATTATATCTTATTCAACGAGGAACCCATCTGTTAGGAGACACCACAGTTATAAATGAAGGAGCACACTCAGTACCTGATGTACTGAGGGACGCCAGGAAGTGGGACCATTGTGGGCAGATTCAGAGGAGAGATGTTATGAGCTAGCTTTTGAAGGAAGAGGAGAGACATTAACCATGGAGAGGAAGAAAAGTAGGGGATGATAATAAAATAACTGACATTTCCTGAGTGCTTTCTGTGTGCCCAGCACTATTCTAAACGCTTTATATGTCTTGGCCCAGCGAATCCTCACGATGATGCTAGAGGTGGTATTATTATTTCTATTTTCAGATGAGGAAGCAGGTACAGGCGGCATGAGATCATGCCTAGAGGTAGAGCCAGGAGCCACGCCTAGGCCATATGACCAGAGCCCATACTGTAACTCCTGTGATACAGTCTCCATGGACCTGTGCACAGAGGCAGAGCAGTGGGAATGACTGTTGTGTGCAGAGCACAAACATAGATTAGCCTATGGGAGCCAAGTGTCTGGGCTCAAGGTTAATGAGAGTCCAAGGGCCTTGAAAGACTTAACAGGGAAGCCTGGATTTGATACAATGGGAAGTAATGAGAAATGAGATGCAGAATCTAGGCTGGCAATGTGGTTGTCCTGGTTCTTCAGAGAGGCTCAGAAGCACAGCTTTTGAAGCTACAATAAGAGAATCTCATACCAGAGTAACCAATGAGCTTTTCTCCTTTCCCCCTTCTTAGGGCAGCTCCCGTAGGGCTGGGGCCACTCACTAGGTAGGCTCATCCATCAGGTGACTTAACAGGGATGAAGCAAGCTATGACAACTCTAGCTTTGACTTTGCCCTGTCTTTCCTCTCACAGATCACCTTCTCTCCACGGTTAAGTCCGTTTCCAGCTGTATTGAGCAACTGGAAAAATGCTGGAGCCAGTATCTGGCCTGCCCAGAAGGTAAGAAAAGCAAAGGATAGTGTCTGTCACCAGTGATGGCTGGGCAGGGCTCAGAAATACTTGAATGTGGAAATATGGGTTCCCATGCACCAAGCAAGGAGTGTGTACAACTTGTAAAGCTGGGAGGGAGGAGATATGAAAGTGATACCCCTCAAGCAGGACTGAGAAACTTTCCTTCAAACTCCCGGCAGATATCAGTGGGCTTCTGCACTCGGTAACCCTCCTTGCCCACTTGACCAGTGATACCATTGTTCATGGTGGCACCACCTGCCTGAGAGCCCCACCAGAGCCTGCTGATGGTGAGTACCAGAAGTGAGGGGCCATTCAGAAAAGCAGGGAGTGCAAAGGGCCTTTAAAAGTCTTATTGCCTTGCGTCTCCAGCACTGATCGAAGCCTGTAAGCAGTATGGCAAGGAAACTCTCAACTATCTGACTTTCCTGGAGGAAGAAGGAACCCCTGAGAATGTCAGCAGCACAGCCATGAGGAACTGCCTCAGCAAGATCATGGCCATCGGCGAGGTATTATCAATATTATCGTTGGAGAAAGTAATTGTTGTTCTTAGTTGTGAGTGCTGGTGATTTGCTGGGAAGTTGGTAATGTTCTAAGCTAGTTCTTTCTGCACTTTAAACGTGATTTTAGAAAGTGAGAGGGCTGAAAAATCTGACCTCCCTGAATGACATTCCAGTTACATATAATTCATTGGCTATTAATTAAGAATCTGCCTGTGGTTGTCATCATGCTAGGCAGTATCAAAGAAGAATAAGCATAGTTTCTCTGCTTTCAGGGATTTTTATGTGTTTGGGCAGGTAACACCTAAAATGGAGATAACGATATGTTTGTTTATTCAATAAAGGTATAGTGACTGTCCTATATACTGGGAATTATGGTAGGTGTAGTCATATAGGGACAAATAAGACATGGTCTCTAGAGGAAAAGAAAACAAAGCAACTATTTCTATACAGTGTGGTGAGGAGTGAAATAGAATCCATTTTAAGAGTACAGTACAAGGCAGCATTTAATTAATTCCTAAAATGTACGGCGATAAGTTCAGGGAAGAAAGAGATCAGGACCAGAGTTCAGATCCTCATCATTTCTCATTCGAGCTCTTAAAGCAGCCTTCTAATTTCTTTCTCTGCCTCTGACTTCTTTTTCCTCTGTTCTCTTCCAAAAACAGAGATCTGATCATGAGTCCTCTTGTTTGATAACAAAAATCATATAATGTTACGTGACATAAAGGACCTTCGGAGTCTGGCCCTTATTCACCCTTCTGGGCCCTTCTTGCACTCTCCCTTCACCTTATAGTTGGTGGTTAGCACTGGAACGTGCCTGCGTACCTATTTCCCCCCAAGTGAGTCCTCGGAGGTAGAGCCCATGCCTTCTTCATATTGTATCCCCGGCCCCTGGCATAATATCTGGCAGGTGGTTAACACCCTGCGAATGTTTAATTAATTGAATATGCACACAGAGAGAGCAAACCAGATAAAAAGATGGATCAGATGGAGGAGGAAGGCTCATACTGGGGAGAAGTGGGCAATGAGGTAGAGAACCTTCAATGTCTGGATAAAGGAAGACTATGGACAATGGTGAATTGCTAACCTCCCTTTCAATAGGGTGACATGATCATGGTGATGTTTTGGTATTATTAAATCGGTGTAGTAGCCTAGGCAGCATTAACACAGTCTGCCTTTTGTTGGAGATAGAGCATCTTCCCCCATATAGTGCAGACTTGAGAAATCAATATGTACATGCAAAGTATGTAGGACACCATGAAGAGATAAAAAATTGATGAAAGCAAAGCAAAGTGTGATAGAAAGATCATAGGCAGTTTTCCTTCCTGGCACTAGGGCTTACCAGATGTAGAGACTCTTCCCAGAATAGGACATGGAAAATGCTGAATAAAATTTGAAAAAGAAAAAAAATTTTTTTTAATTGACTCTGAACTGGCTAAAAACTAAGGAGATTTTCAAAATCAGAAACCTTACCCTGCTGGTGTGGCTCAGTGGTTGAGCGTCGACCCATGCACCAAGAGGTTGCTGGTTCAATTCCTAGTCAGGGCACATGCCCAGGTTGTGGGCACAATTCCCAGTGGGGGGCATGCAGGAGTCGGCCAGTCGATGTTCTCTCTCATTGATGTTTCCATCTCTCTCTTCCTCTCCCTTCCTCTCTCTCTAATATCAATAAAGAAAAAAAATTTAAAAAACATCAAAATCAGAAACCAAAAGAATACCAGAGCCAGTGTTTGTCCATCTCTGGTGGCCAAGAATTTGGAGTTTAATGGGCCACACATACAGAGGAGATTAAGAAACAAAACCTAGGCCCAAGTAGGATTAAAAATTGCAACGGGGAGCCTTCCTCCCCCAAAAAGAAGTCTGAAGTGAATAGGGGGAAAAACCCTGCCCTACAGGGAAGATCTTGTCTTAACCTTGACAAGTTGAGACAGGAAACATGCCTGCCTAGAGAATTCCTAACCACAAGCCACCTTCCATGGATTCAGTCTCAAATATCATACTACCTGTGGGCCCTAAAAAACCCCAAATGGAAAATTAAGCTTAAAGCATTTAGGTTGTTCGGGGCCCGGGTACCTGGCAGAAGCAGATCCTAATTGTCTTTGAAAAGATATATTTTGGCCCTGGCTGGTTTGGCTCAGCAGTCAGAGTGCCGGCCCTCAGACCAAGGAGTCCTGGGTTCGATTCCGGCCAAGGGCACGTACCTCAGTTGCAGTTAGTCCCCGGCCCCAGTTGGGGTCGTGCAGTGTCAACCAATCAATGTGTCTCTCTCACATCGATGTTTCTCTCTCTCTCCCTCCCTCCCACTCTGTCTGAAAATTAATGTAAAAAAATATACTCGGGTGAGGATTAAAAAAAAAAGAAAAGATATACTTTGATTCTAAACCTCAAATACGTTTGATAAATAAAGTCCCAAGGAATATAAGTTCACAATAACTCTGTTTGACATGTAAAAGAAATTTTTAAAAGGTATTAAAAGTGAGACAAAGAATAAGATAGTTTCAAAGGTAACCAGATATATTTGAAAAAGAACCATAGAACTTCTAGAAATGAAAAATATAATCATTGAAAGTAATAACTTTAAAATATACAGATTCAACAGTAAGTTAAAACAAAGCTGAAGAAAGAATTAGTGAACTGGATGATAGAACTGAAGGAATTTTATAGAATGTGGCACAGCTTTTATAAGTTGGAATGTAGAAGTTATATATAGAACGTTTAATCAGAGTTCCAGAAGAAGATAATAGACTATGTTCTCCCCACCCCCAGTAACATTTTGTTAGTTCTATGTGTTAAAGATTTTTCTTCTACAACTTGCTTTTTCCAACATTCTTGTTTGTGAGATTCATCCATGTGGATATATTCATTTTCACTGCTCTATTGTGTTCCGTTGTGTGAATATTGCTTAATTTCCATATCTGTCTCTTGATGCACATTTGGGTTATTTCCAGTTTGGGGCTTTATGAATGTGTCACTATGATCATTTTTATACACATCTCCTGATGCAAGAGTGCAAGAGTTTCCCTAGAGTTTATATATACCCAGGAATCAAATTACTAAGTTATAGGAGGGATCTCACATGCAGAATACTGACTGAAGAAGCAAGTCATAGAAAATATATACAGTATAACTCCTTTTAATAGAGACCAAACATGCAAATTTAACATTATATTGTTTAAGGATGCCTTCTTATAGAGTTTTGTTTGTTTGTCTTTAATACATTGTAAGCATTCTCCTGAATTCTGTGTTTACCTTGGTGTGAGGAGTAGGGAGGAAGGGAGATAGAATCGGGGCAGGATACAAAGGAGATTTCAAAGGTACTAATAATGTTTCTTAAGCTATTCCTTAAGTTGGGTAACATGGGTAATTGTTCTTCTTTAAACCATTTGTATCTATTTTATACCTTTGTATTTACAACACATAACATTTAAAAAAATCGTGGGCCATCAGACCCGAGTTCCAGTCTTAACCATTTCTTAGCAGTGTAACTGTGGTCAAAACATTTGACCTTTCTGAGCCTTGGCTTCCCATCTGTACAGCAGGAATACTACTATCTCATATGATTGCTGTAGCAGCAAAGTTAGATAAGGGGCAGGCTGTCTGGTTGGAAGACATCTATATTTGAAGAGGCTTTTAAAACACATCCCAAGCAGCAAGCACAATCAACACTGTGTAGCTGTGGGGTTAGGGTCCAAACAGCTGCAACTGAATGGCCTTGTGGGTTGGCCTTCTGGAAGGAAAGGGGTTCTAGAAGGAGAGAGGCTCTGAGTGAAGGTAGACAGAGTGGAGCATGAGGTTCCAGAATTCATATGGTAGAGAGTTCCAGACAAGGCCTATTAGGGATGCCTCTTCATGGCTTGCAGAAGTGTGTTATGTGGTGGGGCCCTCCTACCCTCTGCCATAGTGTGAGGATCACAGATCTACCACAGGAGAAAAGAGAGGAGGTCAAAGGGTCATTTCAGTACTTATGATCTATTCACAGGAGCTTCTGCCCAGAGGCCTGGACATCAAACAGGAGGAGCTAGGAGACCTGGTGGACAAGGAGATGGCTGCCACTTCAGCTGCCATTGAAACTGCTACAGCCAGAATAGAGGTATGGAAGGGTCTGAAGATCTAAAGTGATGCTCTTACAGCTACCCTTTGGCAACATTTCCTATTGGATGTATCTTAGTTGTTAAGGCTTCAGAGGTCCCCTATAAAAATAAACCAGAACCTGAACTCACTAGGATCTCTGAGGGATAGAAAATGAGAAAGTCCTCACCAAGAGAAGGTGAGCAGTTTCCTCAAGGATCACATACTTTGGTATCAGGCCATCTTGCATCCAAATTCCAGATTGATTGACCACTTTACCAATTGGGTGACTTCATAAGTTACATTAACCTCGCTAAGATTCCGATTTCATTTCTGTATGATGTTGATGATAAAAGCACCGACCTCAGAGGGATGTTGTGAGAGTTAGATGGCATAATGCACATCTCTCTCAGTGCTAGGCACTCAGTAAATCAATGCCAATGCGTGTCTCAGGGAAAAGCCGAGTGAGCATCATTGGAACGGTCACATATTTCTCCTTTTGGTGAGACTCAGGCCACCCACCTTGGTGTGAGTACCTGCTTCTAGGACCTGGTAGCAGCTGCCCCTACCAGCATGGTGCCATAGCTCTCGGAGTTCTGTGCACGTCAGCCTGGGTGCCAGAATGTCAAGACACTGACAGAAGAGCCAGCCTGCTGTAGCTGCCACCCACTGAGTAAATCAGAAGTCTAGGTTCTTTTCCTCATTCTCGCAAGGATGTGGATGGGCTCTTCTAGATTTGAATATTGGACCCAAAGTATAGCAGTACACCAGTGGGTTCTCAGTACCTGTGACGTGTTAAGAAACCCTGCTTCTTTTTAACAGGAGATGCTCAGCAAATCCCGAGCAGGAGACACAGGAGTCAAATTGGAGGTGAACGAAAGGTCAGTCTGAACAGCATGTCGGCACGTGGGTGATCAGGATCAGTGTTGCCTGCATTGGCTTATACTAATTAGAGTAGAACATTGGCAGCCATAGGGGAAGGTTGAGTTGATGTAATTGTCAATAACAGTATTGATGATGGTGATAGTATCGCTGTTGCGTTATAGGGGAAAAGAAACCCCCAAGAATCCTCACTTAGCTATTCCTTATGAAGAAGATGCACAATCGGGTCTCCTCACTCACCTGCCTTTCCTTTGAGGCTTCACCTGCAGAGCATTCCCTGCCTTGTTTCCCATTCCAAGTTTGCCTGTGTTTAAGAATGAAAAAGAGAATAGTTTTCTTCATTGGTGTTGGTCTCAGTTCTGGATCCTTCACCTTTTTTTTTGCAGAATTCTTGGTTCATGTACCAGCCTAATGCAAGCTATTCAGGTCCTGATTGTGGCCTCGAAGGACCTCCAGAGAGAGATAGTGGAGAGTGGCCGGGTAAGTGTGGGTGAGGGTTCGTGAACAGGGAGAACAGACATTAGTTACAGATTCCCAGCTCACTGAGAGGCTAAGTCTACACAATACACTCATCCACATTCAGTGAAATCTATGTTTGTTTCCGTCTCACCCTGCGTGTCCATCTGAGGGCACAGCTGCCTCCACTGTGGATGTCAGCAGACGTCATGGGAAGAAGCTGGAACACTGCCAAGTCCCCAGAGAGCAGCCAGCCACAGCTTCCGGCTACAGGCTCATTAACCCAGGCAGACATTGTTGGAGCCTGCTGTGGAAACCCAGTGTGCATAGCAAGTCTGGGCCCTTGGAGGAGGAAGTGAGAGCTTTTGAAAACTTAGCATATCAAAGAAGGAACCTGGCTGACTTTTCACAGTGGGCTCTGCTGTGTCTCTTTCCAACAGCAGTCAACTCACAGTGATTCACAAACTCTGCCTCAGTCTAGTGTTGACATTGTCACTTTGATTTTCTCGCTCCTTTGCTGGCACTGTTGCCATCTTGTTCTCTCACATCCCTGAAGCAGCTGCAACTCAAGAGATGAAGGTCCAGGGAGGGTTGATGAGCCTGAAAACAATCATAAAGAATGAAGCCATATCTGCTTTGGTGGTGCTTTTTATCAGTCTGAGAGGTGATGTTTTTGGTTCCCAAAATTAGAAAGAGGGACTGAACAAGAAGTATCTATCTGCAGGTTCTCAGACTATCAGGCACTTCCAAAGCATAAATACATTTTTAAAATCCAAGTAGAAATAGTTTTTTAAAATTATTAACTGTATACTCTCTTCTTTTGGCAAATCATGGAGAACAGCTAGACTCCTCTGAAATTGTTATTCGTAGATACATAATTACATATACATATATACACACACAAACAATGTGGAAATATAATGGAAATGCTGTGAGTTTGGGAGTCAGAAAAGCCTAGGATTTACTTCCGTTTATTTCCTGCATGACCTTGGGAAGAGTATTTTTGCCTCTCAGAATCTTACTTTTCTCATCTGTAAAATGGGAATAATAATGCTTGCCTCTCAGAGTGACTGAAAATATATATGAGGTAATATATATATAAGCACCAGCACATAGTAGGCCCTTGATAAAAGGTCGTTATTATTATTTCTCACCTCCCTAGGGCACAGCATCCCCTAAAGAGTTTTATGCCAAGAATTCTCGATGGACAGAAGGACTCATCTCAGCCTCCAAAGCTGTGGGTTGGGGGGCCACTGTCATGGTGTAAGTGTCTTTTGGTCCCAAGGCTCCTCACCCCACCTTGATTCCATTGACTCACCCCAGAGAATAACTAAGGGAAAATATCCCCCCTAAAAATATACTGTTGACAAGGAAGACAATAGGATTAAAGTTTAAAAGTCAGCCTGGCTCTCCTGGGACAGCACAGGGGTAAGGCAAGCAAGCTGACAGGGTAATGACGGTGGCCTAGCGGTGGGATCATAAGGGGGTTGCAGCTGTGACTGCAACAGTGACATAATTCATCTTGTCCTTTCCTGACTGTCAGTGATGCAGCCGATCTGGTGGTTCAAGGCAGAGGGAAGTTCGAGGAGCTAATGGTGTGTTCCCATGAAATCGCTGCTAGCACAGCCCAGCTTGTGGCTGCATCCAAGGTAGGACCTGTTTTGGACTCCTTGGAACACACTATAAGGCCTAGCTAGGCTAAAGATACTGGGACTATGGAGCTGGCTCCAAGAACAGATGATTTATCCAGGGCCAAAGTGGGTTGGGTCCCTAATTAAAATTCTGATTCTCAAGGGTCCCCTACCCCTCCCTCTAACAGCCTTTCATCTGTCAGCAAGAAGCCCCTCTACCCAGCTCACCACATGTGTTCCTCTTGGCTCTCCTCACTGTTGTTTCAAGTGGCCTTTGAGGGTTCCATCTGTGCCGACCTCATGAGCAATCTCAGTGCTCCAGGAGCACTCAGATAAGGAATGAGGCGGGCTGTCAGATGCTCGCTGGCTTGGCCCAGAGCTTCCACAACCAGTGTCTGCCTCTCCTCAAGTCTCCAGATCTGAACCAGTGCCCCAAATAGTCCTAATGCAAAGCTTGTCACCAAAATCCTTCTGTGAGTTTTATAGTACCCTAGGGAGTGTTCTTTCATCGTCCTTATTTATTGTTATCCCAAACTGGTTCTCACAACTGGAACACTTCATCAAACTATCTGATAAGCTAGAGTTTGGGGCCATCAAGCAAATAAGCCAGGAATCATCTTTTATATTAAAGATATGCAGGACCCCACAGGCAACGATTTTTGAGAAGTTGATTGGTAACCACAGTGGATCACATGTATTTGTCAAGAACCATCAGTCCAACTATTTGACTCAGCCCTTGCCACCGCTCTCTCTATGTTGTGTGAACCTAAATATGCTTGGTTCTGGCAGGTGAAAGCTGATAAGGACAGCCCAAACCTCGCCCAGCTCCAGCAAGCCTCTCGGGGGGTGAACCAGGCCACCGCCGCCGTCGTGGCCTCAACCATTTCTGGCAAATCACAGATTGAGGAAACAGGTAGCCTTTCAGAAACAATACTTTTTTTATCCATCTGATTTAGCTGTTCTTTTTTATATATATATATTTTTCTTTATTGATTTTTTTTAGACAGAGAGGAAGGGAGAGGGAGAGAGAGACAGAAACATCAATTAGAGAAAACATCGATCGGCTGCCTTCCGCATGCCCCCCACTGGGGATCAGGCCCACAACCTGGGCATGTGCCCTGACCAGGAATCAAACCAGCGACCTCTTGGTGCATGAGTCAATGCTCAACCACTGAGCCACACCAGCCGGGCTGATTTAGCTGTTCTTTACAGTCTTCTCCATGATCCCAATTTCCCACAGTTCTATTTCCAAATTTTCTTATTTTTCATCTTTTGCATAAATACTTATTTTCTCATAAGAAGAGTCGCCACATAAGCATGCTATTTATATCACTATAGTGACATACCCTTAGGCAGATTTTCCATTTAGCCATTCCTCTGAATTCAAAGAAATGCCTCTTGCCCTGGCCGGTTTTGCTCAGGGGTTAGAACATCGGCCCATGGACCAAAGGGTCGTGGATTCAATTCTTAATCAAGGGCACATACCTGGGTTGCAGGTTCAATCCCCAGCCCTGGTTGGGGTCATGCAGGAGGCAACCAATCAATGTGTCTCTCTCACATTGATGTTTCTCTCTCTCCCTCCCTCCCTTCCACTCTATCTAAAAAAAAAAAAAAAAAAAAAAAAAATCAATGGAAAAATATCCTTGGGTGAGAATTCACAACAACAACAAAAAAGACATGCCTCTACGGGCCTGGTTGTCTTGCAGGTGGATGAGTGGGAGTTCTGATCCTGGTGACCCTGTCACTGTGTTTTCCTTCCTTTCCATCCCTTACAATGTACACACATGTGTTGGTAAATGGCAAGCCAAGCATTTCAGCAAAGCATTGGCATTGACCACCTCTCAGGCAAGAGTCAGCCAGGGCTCTTAACTTGACAAGAACTTCGCATTTCCATCCTTGCAGACAACATGGACTTCTCGAGCATGACGCTGACCCAGATCAAACGCCAGGAAATGGATTCCCAGGTAGGAACTCCATCTCTAA
This sequence comes from Tadarida brasiliensis, assembly GCA_030848825.1. NCBI lineage: Eukaryota > Metazoa > Chordata > Mammalia > Chiroptera > Molossidae > Tadarida > Tadarida brasiliensis. The sequence goes on along the minus strand of CM061258.1, from coordinate 103,759,554 downwards.
GTCTAGCCAGTCTCTATTGCTTATGACATCAACCCCAAACATTATTCCCATGGTGAGAAGCCAGTGAGCGAGAGACTTGGGAGAAAATGAACTCAGATGTACCTTTTAGCCCAAGAATTAATGTATTAGTAAATGATGCTGGAAGAAACAGTGGAGGTGGAGAGGGGCGATTAGTAAAGAATAGAATCTTAACTTTTGTCCACTAGTCTTGCACTTGTGTCCCACCCTGACATCCTTGTCCTAGAATTACTGGTCATCAGTCCTGGGGTAAAGTGCAGATTAAAACTGTATAAATCTATGGATGGGTCTCTTAGTATCTTTACGAAAATTCATGTGGCCAAATTTCTGTGTAAACACTGAAAAAAACTGAGCTCGAGACTGAGTCTCCTCCATCTATACTCTCTTCTTTAGTGGTTTCAACTAGTCCCTCTTGACTTTAAATACCATCTATATGCTGATAAATACTACATTCTTCTCCCCAGCCTAGGTCTTCTTGAGCTCTGTACTTGTTAGCTGCTGACATGATATCTCCATCTGATGCTCAATAAGCATCTCAAACTTAACACATTGTTGACCACTCACGAGTTAACTCATTGTTTTCGTGCCCAAACATTGCTGACTGCTCACAAGTTAACTCGTGTTTGCACTTGCATTAGCTATTTCAATTTTTGAAACTCTGGGTAATATAGGATTATTGTATTTGTGACTCTTCGCCCTAAGGGTCGAAGTTCGAAAAACAGCACACAGTTCTATATTCTTGAAGTAGCTAGGGAATGGATATCTGCTGGTTCAAATGAGTGCAGCTCAGAACCTAACACTTCTTCTGGTAGTTCTAAAAGAGCTCTTTACATTGATTCACCTTTTAGGCTTTCAGGGCAACTAAAAGACCACATTTTAGAAAAAATAGTCACTGATATAAAAAAAAAAATCCAACTAGAACGTGTAAAATGTATGTTTCAAAAGGTGAGCCCTGGCCGGTTTGGCTCAGCGGTTAGAGCGTCAGCCTGCAGTCCAGAGAGACCCGGGTTCGGTTCCCGCTAGGGGCACGTGCCTCGGTTGCAATTTATCCCCAGCCCTGGTTGGTCATGCGGGAGGCAGCCACTCGATGTGTCCCTTTCACGTCGATGTTTCTCTCTCTCTCTCTCTCTCTCTCTCTCTCTCCCACTCTATCTGAACAAAAGATGGAAAAATGTCCTCGGGTGAGAATAAAAAAAAAAAGTTGATTGCTATACAGTATATCACACCAAAAAAATTACTAAAATATATAATATGTAGAAGATACATACAAAGTTTTATTTAAATTCATTATGTATAAATAAAGTATACTGAAGTTTATTTAGATTGTTTCACTTTCATACACAATTACGAAAAAATAGCCGGTGACATGAGATAACTTCTGCGTAAAATTACAGGTCAACAATGTGTTAATATCCAAAACAGGTCTCTTGGTTTTCCTCTTACCCAAATTTATCCCTTCTCTGGTTTTCTCCATCTCAGTAAATGGCATCACCACCACCCAACTTGGTGCTAAGCCCCAAGCCTAGGAGTCATCCTTGGTTCCTCTCTTCCCCTCACCCTCTACATCCAATCCACCAAGCAAGTCTTGTCCACTGGAAATCTCCAAATGATAGCCTTACTTAATCTTCCCACTATTTTCCATCTCCTTTACCTAGTCTAAGCCACCATGTCTTTCTCCTGAGCCACTGCAAAAGCAACTTAACTATAATGTATGTGAATCTGTGTTTCAAAATAATCCCATGGTGGGGCCGGGGTGGTGGTGGAAGAGAGAACAGGGAAGAGTGCTGCTGAGACAGGTTGGGCCATGAATTGAGAGATGGTAGAACTTGGTGAAAGGCACATGATGGGTTTCAGTGTACCAGTCTCCATCCTTCTGTATGTTTTGAATTTCCCATAATAAAAAGTTTAAAAACAAAAAAAGAAACGACCTAACTGGGTCTAGTTATTTCCGCTTTTGCCCCTCTACAGTTCACTCATTCTCTGCGTATTTTAAAAACATAAGCGACAGTATGTTACTCCCCTGCTTTAAATCTTCCAGTGGCTTCTCTTTGTACTTAGAGTAATATCCAAATTTCTAACCCTGGCCTGTGGGCCTGGGTGAAATTTGCCTGTATCTCCAACCTCATCTCATGAACACCCCCCCCCCCCCATGTGTCAACCACACAGGATTCTTTCTGTTCTCCCAACACCTCAAGCTCATTCCTGCTTTAGAGTCTGATTCCTCTACTTGGAATATTGTTCTTCAGTTCTCCGAGTAGCTGATCTCTTATGGGCATTTAGGTTTCAGCTCGAGTTACTTCCTGAGAGTAGCCTTTTCTGACCACCCTTAGTACTTATCCCATCACCTTGTGTCATTTTCTTTATAATCTGACCTTTTCTTATTTGTTAGTTTGTGTCTTCCCCCTGTAAGGTAAGCAGGGACCTGGTCTGTATATGCACCACTATGTCTCCAGCACCTACAGAAGGGCCTGGGTTGCATGATGGGTGCTCAGCAAATACGTCCGGAATTAATTAATAAAATAACTAAAATTAATGAAGAGTAGGGATAGCCAAGAACCAATCTCTCCTTTAGTGAGATTATGCGGATTACGACTAGATTGGAACACATCACACAGATACACCAAACACTAGAGTGGTTTTTAGACAGTGATTTATCAGAGGAACTTAAGATAAGCTCTACTCCCATTCAGGCACTTAGACTGTAAAGCATCATTCATTTCTAGTAGAGGGTCCTGGTGGGAAGATAGATGGAATAGATGGGTGAATGAGAGGGTAGAGAAATTAGAACAGAGACGAGGTTGGACTCGAGAACGGGGTAAGCTATGGAATAATATGGAAGAAAACTGGAACACGGAGAAAAGGAATTAAGTCAAAATAAGTTCAGATCGCTGCTCAAAAGGAAATTCCACTTTCCCCACAGGTTAGGGTGCTAGAGCTAGAAAATGAACTGCAGAAGGAGCGTCAAAAACTGGGAGAGCTTCGAAAAAAGCACTATGAGCTTGCTGGTGTTGCTGAGGGCTGGGAAGAAGGTAAGCCTCTCTGAGGGCCGGCACTAGCCCGCAGTGAAGGAGGGATGCTGTGTGATGAGGGCTATCCCCTCAACTAGAACAGAATGAGGAACCCTTTGGTCAATGATCTCCTCCTTCTCTATACTCATAGGGCATGTTTTCATTTGCAAACAACCTATAAGCCAAAAACTGAGATAAACTGTGAATTGAAAGCTTTTGTTGTTACCTTTCAAGACCTTAATGTTGACCGGTGGAGTGGTCACTCATCACCATTCCCTTCCAGGCCCGGTTAGCCTTGTTTACCCCCCAGGCGTTTAGTCTCTGACCAGCCTAGAGTTGAATAGTGAATGAATGAGTAGTGATCAGTGAAGATCCAGCAGACAGGGGCAAGTGAATTACTAGGTTCTGACTGTCTAGAGCAAGCAATTGGCAGCAATGGCCAAAAGATAGGAAGTGTCAGGAACTAGAAATAGTGTGGACTGAGTAATGTTCGGCCCACCAGCCCAGAGATTCTTCATTGCTTGGACTCTGTGAGTGCGCATGTCCAAAGTGGCCAACTTGATCACTACTAAGGTTGGACTTGGCTGGCTCTGATGTATCCCAATCATTCCTGGACACTTCACTTAGAGACAAGGTGGTTATGATGATAATGTGTTTTAGAGCCCAACATGGTGGCAGTTTTGATTAACTGTAATGCATGCATGCATGAAGGGCTATGAAACATGAATGGCTGTTATTGTCTTTTAGGAACAGAAGCATCTCCACCTGCACTGCAAGAAGTGGTAACAGAAAAAGAATAGAGCCCCACCGATGCCCCACACGTCACAGTGTAAATCTTTGTTGCCCATTTATGTGTGTCTTATTCCCCAGCCACAGACTAAACCCTTGGAGTTGCAGTGGCAGCCACTCCACTCCCATTATCCAGTGCTGAGGACCTGCATGGCCTTCCAAAGACTCCTCCACAGTGACACCCTTTGTGTTGGAACCCGTGATCTGTGTTCTTTCCCCGCCTCCCTGATGTCCACAGAGGACAGGGAACAGGGCCACCCCCACAGAGAGGACCTCCCTCCCAGTCCTGCCTGCTGTTTTAGCCCTAAACAATCGGTGTCCTTGTCCGAGGGGCTGTGGTTGCTGTGGCTGAGAGCCTGGAGAGGGAAGATCTTATGCATTTTCTCTTCTGTTTTCTTCTCAGTCTTTTCAGTTTCATCACTTGCACAACCTTGTGAGCATCAAAGGGCTGGTGGATTCCAAACCAGGACACCACCCTGAGTCTGTGCACAGAGTCAGAAGAACAGCAGGAGTGTCCTGGCTGAGAATGCCAAGGCAATGCTCCCCTCTTTTGGCAGTTCCATGGATTCCCACTGCTTCTTATGGTGGTTGGTTGGGTTTTTTGGTTTTCTGTTTTCAAGTTTCACTCATATAGCCAACTCTCCCAAAGGGAACACCTCTGAAGCTCTGAGCTCCTAGGAGCCCCTGACCACAGCAGTTAACAGCGATGGTGCTGCTCAGGCTTTACCTTGGTGCTCCCCATCAGCCTCCGTGCCGAGTGTCCTGCTGCGTGTGGGTCAGCCAAGGCCACTCCCCAGGGTCAGGTGGAGCTGCTGAGCCACAGCTTTCCTCCAAAGGCAGAAGTGGAGGGAGTGCCTTTCCTTCCTAAAGCTGGAGCCCAGCTGAAAGCCTCTGCCCACCTTCATGAGTGAGAGGACCACAGAAAGAGGGAAAGCAAGGGTGCGCACCACCCAGGTCTTCAGGAGACACCTTTCTTGGGAACTCCTTGTGACCAGGCTGAGAAACCTTATCACGTGCTCGAATGGAGCTGGTGAGAATAGCCACACCTCTTCCCCCAGAATGAATTTTCCTTGGCACTTCCCTTCAGTCCCAGGCAGGGCCCTAAGAGGGAGCTTATGAGGGGTTTTCAATTCCTTTCTCCAAATGTCTGCCTGCCTTGGTATCCTCTGGAATTTGAAGAAGATAGTTCCGTGTTCTACCTAATTGACAGACCCAGAAAATCAGGCAAACTTGCTCCCAGTAGAAAAGAACCCTGTGCTTGGTTTGGTACCTTTAATATTTATTACTAACCTCCGTTACGCAGCAGCAGCCTTCAAAAATACGCTTGGAGCAATCAGGATTTCAGGTGTGACTATGGCAAGGTGTGACTGCTGCCCTATACATCAGTCTTCAAGAATCGGAAACAAGGCCAAGATGCCATCCCGTTCTGTCACCAGCTTGGATCATGAAGCAAGCAATGTTCCTCAGAGCATCCGGGGCAGGAAAACGAGAAAGGGGGACCACTGGCTCTGACCCCTTCCAGACACATGTCCCAGGCCCTCACTGCCCTGTGGATAGGATGTGGGCACATGAATTAGCCTCATAGAGATGGGCAGGCAGCCAGACAGCACTTCTCCACCTCCAGATGGACCCCAACATTTAAGTGACCTTTTGATCTTGGACAGTGTCTTCCTTATCCGTAGCAACTCGTAGGTAGTAGCCACCAAGCACTTCCCAGGACCTGTCCTAAAGGAACATCGTAAGTGTGGCTACATGACAGGTTGTGAGACTCCTGTTTGATCACTGTGAATCAAACCACCCCCCGCAAACCCCCAAACTCTGTCTTGGTGTGTTTTCTAAGTAGGACACTCAAAAAACTGTCTCCCTTTAGTTCAGATTATGAGACTCAGATATATGATCTCCACACTGGGCTAAAGAGGGCTCAGTAATAGAACTTGAGCGCTCTCATGTTTAATGTTTCTTTTTGCTCAGTGTTTTTCCATCTGAGGCTCAGAAGGAGTGTGTGGCGTCCCTGGCCCACTTGTGCCAATTAAGCCAATCAGTTTGTTCTCAGTGTGGGTCAGTATTTCCGAAGGTGGCTGGTCCTCATTTCCAGAATTTCAGCCAAACAGTTGTGCTACAAATCACCCATGGGGGAAAAAAAAAAATCTAGTATATTGGACCAGATTAGGACTCTTTGAAAAACACTCCCTCTAAAAAGAAGCCACCATAATTTTTTTTTTTTTAATCCTTACCTGAGGACATGCTTTTTTTTTTTTTTTTTTAAAGGAGGGGAAGGGGGAGAGAGAGAAACATCCATCAGCCAACTCTCATACATGCCCCAACCAGGGATCGAACCCACAACCCAGCCATGTGCCCTGATCGGGAATCGAACCTGCAACCTCTCAGTGTACAGGATGATGCACCAACCAACTGAGCCACACTGGTCGGCACCACAGTCATTTTGAAACCTTCATGGGCTTAGCCAGTAATAAAGCCATTACAATAGCACTTAAACAGGAGACAGGCTCAATCAGTCTCACATGAGACCATTCCTGTCAGATAATTACTTTCACCATTGCTCAAATTAGAAGCTAGTCCATTCTCTAGCCAGAATCAAATTGGCCTATCTTGGCTAAAAATGAGTGTGTGATACTTGGTGTGAAATACCTTGATGAAAACGGAAATCATATCCTAAGGCTAAAGTGAACCTCACAGCCTTTTAAATTAATCACTGGGCATCGTTAGTGACTGGAGTCTCGTGGATCAGTGTAAATGGGTCATGACAAGAGGAGAGCAGCAAAGTAATGGCTTAAGGCTGACAAGAGGTTGAAATGCAGCCACATCTGTTACTTTTGTAATACGGTGCTCTAATACCACTAGAATAAGGATGTGTACATAAGGGAAAAATAGAAAAGACCTATTTGTTGGGATATTTTATATCTGAGCAAGGAGTTTAGACTATAGTTGAGATTGATCCCTAGGGTCCCACCTAAATATGAATCCTCAGCCCTGTGGCTGGAAAAACCATTGACCAGGGCATCCTTTCTTGGGAGTGTTTGAGCTACCGAATCAAACACCAGGTACCACGGGGGTCACAAGTGCACGTTGTTTGGTCAGGCTGGTATGCTTTGGCCACACTAAAGAAGAGCTGGTTCTGAAATTGCACCCAGGAAGTGCTCACTTCTTACCAGCTCCTTAGTCTAGAGCAGTGATTTTCAACCAGTGTGTTGCAAGAATTTTTAAAACATGCAATATCTATTTAGTCAGGGGCACTGACCTCTTTCCCCTTAGCCTGTCAAATAAAAAATGACAACAGCCATCCAGTGTGAATGCCCTGCTTGGAACCATAAATATGTGTCACATAATAGTTGCATCTTATTGGTCACGTCACACAAAAAGGTTGTGTCTGGTTCATTCTTGGTACCAAAAATTCTTATATACAAGTATAAACACCTGATTTTTTTAAAAAGTCACTTTGGAGCAAAAAGTGTAGGTAATTACTTTTTTTTTTTGGTAAATCAATCAAAATTATACCCATTTTTTTGGTCAGTTCAGCAAAAAATGCATTTTTGGTGTGCTGTAGAATTTTAGTTTATGTATGCCATGAGATGAAAAGGTTGAAAATCACTGGTCTAGAGGTGTCCTCTGGCTCCACTTAACCTGGTCTTTAACAACTGTAAAGTTCTTGCTGCCTTCTACCACCTTTCCAAGTCTCTGGAAATCCCTCCTGCCAACGAAAGCCTTCAATCCTGACATTGGCCTTCCAACCAAATCGGCTTTGCCTTCTCTGCCGTTCTCAGTACTCCAGAGACTGCACTGCCTGTAGCATAGAACACCACCACCACAGGCCTGCCAGCCACCAACGCAGCAAACTGGAGAGCTGTCTGCTGCTCAAGTCCTTCATCTCCCAGATCCAGACCAAGTACAAGATCAGCAACCCACAGTGGTGGTCCTGCCTTTCACCCCAGGAGCCAAAGCAACGTGGAACAATTGATTAGATGCCTTTGGGGCCGATTCTGAGAGTAGATAATTTCCAGACATGTCTTTCAGGTGACCCTCAACTACCTCAGGTTTGAAGGCCCTAAATTAAGCTGATTATTCACAGGCACAAACCGAGGGGGTTCAGGTAAATCTTGGTGATAACACAATTGTCTCAAACTTACAACTCTTTCACACTTAGGTTTGCAGGGATGGGGTTGGGTTTGTTTTTCTTTTCTGTTTTTAACCTTTTCCCCAATTTTCCATTAGAATAGTTACTATAAATGAATTTCATTTTTCACTGAGTGCCTACCTTCCCAGGGCAGGTAGCCACTGGCTTTTATTCCCTTCCAACAATACTTTTATTATGGTATTAAGACCTTTCTTTGTATAATTCATTGCATCTGTGTTTTCAATTTTTCAAATAAATATTTCAACCTGGCATTGGAGAGTAGCGGTGATAACTGACCAAACAAAGTAGGTTTGAGGTCTGAGGTTCCAGTGAAAAGCCTACATTTATATCCTGGGGTTCACTGAATCCACATAAGCTCTGCATCTCTGGGAACATGTCAAACATTTTCTGAATCATAGACCTCCAACTGCATCTCATTTGCTGTTGTAGAGAAACTAGTTTGCATCCTTTATTTTTTAAATATTTTTCCTTTATTGATTTTAGAGAGGAAGGGAGAGGGACAGAAACATCCATGAGAGAGAACATTGATTGGCTGCCTCCTGCATGCCCCCCACTGGCGATGGGGCCCACAACCTGGGCATGTGCCCTGACCGGGAATCAAACCGGCAAACTCTTGGCGCATGGGTCGACGCTCAACCACTGAGCCACACCAGCCGGGCTAGTTTGCACCCTTTAAACATGTTCCATCCTCTGTACACTCTCCTGTCCCTGAGAATGATCAAAGTGCCAAAATGGTCAGTACTGTAATTTATCTAGAAGACCAGGTCTCTGCATAAAACCTGGAGTCTCAAGCTATGAATACAACCTTCACCTTTTAAGATGCAAAAGTAAATTGCTGCCTTAACATTGGGTGGGACAAATTCTGCTCAGGAACAGAAGCTGCCAATTATAAGATTCAGAGACAGCCAGTCACAGCTACCAGAGGATTTTCAGAGGGAACTGACAGAATGGGGCTGGTTGCAATGGTGACCTTTCCCTGGCAGGATTGTCTGTAACCTTATGCTTGCCAGTGTATTAAGCCAAGGGGACCTACAGGGAAGGAGAGAGATGGGGAAGGCCTGGGGTTGGTAAACAGGATAATTGCCCCCAAAAAACACATCAAGTAAGCAGAAAATGAAGCAAGTAATTAGAAGCAAGAGTATAAGGAGGTCAAAGAACCTGGAAAAAGAAGGAAATAGTGTTGAAACCACCCAGTGGGGAAGATTATCTGGATACATGCAGAAGATGGGGAACACCTGCCTATGGTTGGGCTTTTCTCCCGGTAGCAGAATGCAAAGGTGAGCCTGCTCCATTTGAAGCACCAATGATAGACTGGACACTTGGTCACAGCTCTCTTGCAGATCGAGTGTGAATCTAAGAGTCCAGAAAGCCAGGCAGAGGGCTGCCTTGAGCACCCTGTGGCCCCATGCTTTGAAGTGTCTGGGGCGTGGGTCTGGCCAGCAGTGCCATCCAGGCAGAGCCTTTCTCCCCTTCCAGATACACTCCAGTCCTTGACACCCCCCTACACCTGCACATAGTCTCGACCAGATGCCCCAAAGGCTCTGGTACTCATACCTGAGTGGTCTTCCTGGGGTCCTGTGGCTTGCTCCCCAGTTTGAGGAAGTCAGCCTGGCTAGCTGGTCACTCTGGCTATTGTAAGGAATCTTGAAAGCAGGCCACCAGAATTTTACATGCCATATAAAAAGGAGGGGTTGGAGAGGGGTAGTTAGGGTTTATAGATGGGGACCAAATTTGTTTGGGGTCTAGGGATGGCCCTGACAAAAAAAGGGGGGGGGGCTGAAATAAACAAGTGGGAGGATAGTCTAGTGAAATCCAGACCAGGCGCATATAGCTGAAGATTACTGTGTACCGTTGTCATTTAAAACCAGTGAATTTTAATCCTGCTCACTATGGTGGTTCTTGATCTCCAGCAGGTTACCCCAATGTACGGTATAGGTAGGCCTTTAAACATTTTGCAATGAATGAATGCTCTTTTTACAATGCATTCTTAGTTATACACACATTTTATGCATCCATTTATTGTGCAGGCACTGAAATTTTCAAAGATGAAGACTTGCCATTCTCTGTACTCAAAAGTTGCACTCACATATTCAAACTCTTTGTTTTCAAGTGTCTACTAGGCACTGGGAACAAAAACAAACGTTCCACGCTTCTAGAGCTTACAGGCTATTGAAGGAGACAATTACAATAATCACAAAAACAAGTGTGTAACTATGACTGGAGTTAAGTGCAAGAAAAGAACACGATAGAGTAAGCATATAAGGAAGGGTTAGAGAAAAGCTTTCTTGATAGTAATAGCTGGACTAAGATGCAGAGTATAAAGAGGTGTTGACTATGCTCTGTGACGGAACACCAAAGGGACTGAAAGGCCAGTATAGCTGGAGCCCAAACAGAGTGGTACAAGTTGAGTCTGGATAAAGAGGCAGGAGCAGATCATGCAGATATGGAAAGCAGTTGGTGGGCTTTATGCAAAGGGGTATCAAATCATATTTGCATTTTGAAAAGACCATTCCAGTTGTACAGACAACAGATGAGAGTGGAGCAGGAGTCAATGAGAAATTCAGTAAGATTAAGAAGTTTTCATTTTGTTCCATAGAGAGTAGCGAGCCATTGATGGGTCTTAGGTAGGAGGACAGGTCACCTCTCATCCTCACCTCCTGTGTTCACTAGTCAGACTGGCCAACCGAAAACAATTTTTGCCGGCTGACACATTTTTGTCACCCCACAAGATCTTCCACACTCCCTCTCAGTTCCCCCTTTAACTTTGCCTTTCACCTCTCACAGTTCATTAAGTCTGCAACAGGACATCTCACTGGGCACACAGGCTCTGTAACCCTTCTTCCTCAGTCCACGTGCACCATGGTCCCTTTGTGAGCTAAAACAGCACAGCGGTACTGTTTCTAGAGATGGTGTTAACTTTCTAAGTTAAATACCAAAGTACTTGGAAGCATCCTGGACTGCCCTTCAAAATCTCTACTGAACTTTCCATGTCTCCTAATTAAATATGTTTTGTTCCTACAGAACCAACATTCAAAATCAATTTGAAAACTAAATTTTATTCAATTCCTACATTGTTTAAAATGACTATTACAATAGGTATGTCCTCTTGAATCATGCCAACTCTGCAAACACTGATGAGTTCATATTGTACACAAGAGACTTTAGGAAAGAGAAAAACAAGCCAGTTATGGTCCCTTCTTTAAGGATCTTCCAAGCTTGGAAGGAAGATAGACACATACATTAGAAAGTGAAGTATATACATGAAAGGAATGAAACACTATTTCAACAAATCTAGCAGTATTGAAAGAGAGAATCAGGCAATAACTTTAGAAAGCAATGGCATCAAGGGAAGAAAGACACAAAAATGCTTCAAGGCTAAAAAGAAGTCAGAGGAGGTAGGAATTGAAGTATGACACAAATGAGAGGTATACTGAAGCAAATTGCTTGAGATGCGAATTCATTCTTCCCACAAATTCTCACTCAATGTCTACCATGTTTAAGGCACAAGGGATACCATGCCAGGGACACACCCACCATTTGAGAGCCTGCAGTCCAGTGGGGCAGTTGACACTGAACAAGAGCAAGGCATGACCGAAAGGGTGCAGAAAAGGAGGACACAGCAAGGGAACTAGTACATTTAAGGAGGTCAGGGGAAGCTTCCAAGAGGAAATGACAGTTAGGCTGAAACCTGAAGAATAAGTAAAAGTTGGTAGGGGGAAGAGTGAGGTAAAGAATATATTCCAGGCAAAGCTAACAGCAGTGAAAGAGAGTTTGGCACATTGAAGAATGATAGAAGCCCCTATCAGTTGTGGATGACTGATTTAAGAGCCAAATTGTAGAAGGCCTTGAATGCTATTTGAAGGATCTGGGGCTTTATGCTCAGGATTTTAAGCAGGGGTGTGATATGACACCAGCTATTACCTTTCATCTAAATAGCCTCAGTGGCCTCCTAAATATATATATATATATATTTTTTAATCCTCATCTGAGGACATGTTCACTGATTTTTAGAGAGAGAGAGAGAAACAGAGAAACATCGGTGCGAGAGATAAACATCACTGTGAGAGAAACATTGATCAGTTGCCTCTGCATGTGCCCCGAGCTAGGATGGAACCTACAACCTGGGTATGTGCCCTGACCGGGAATCAAGCCCACGACCTTTCAGTGTAGGGGACAATGCTCCAACCAACTGAGCCACAGGGCGCCTCCTAAATCTTATACCTAACCTAGTTCTGCCCTCTGCCAATCCATTCTCATTTTGCACCTAGAGTAATCATTCCCAAAGTTACATCAGATCTTGTCACCCTCCCTCTCTTCCTTAAAACCTTTCAATGACTAGAGAGAAAGATATGTTTCAATGGAAAATTATAGTACAACCTCATGGATATTAAATTCTAGTCCTCTTCGTCATCTTTAAGGTTTTATTATCTACCTGTAAACTGGACTAGATCCTGACTTCTAGTTTCCTCCAATATCTGGCTACAACTCCAAACTAACATTTCCAATTTTTCTTCCACTCTTCTGACTTGAAATCACTTAAAACTAAAACTGCCCTTTCCCAAAAGTGCTTCAAATTGAAGCTGACGACTTGGTATAAACTTCAGAGAAATCATCTTAATGGCTCATGTATGGACAACCTTCTGGCCTTTCTGAGTGGACCACTCAGAAGGTTTACCAGAACACCTGATGACATCAACAGAGACATTCACACTGAAAACTAGGAAAATCTGTCAAATTCCCATTGCCTATCCTCACTCCATCTAAAAATCTTCTCAACTGCTCTCTGAATCCCAAAACTGAATTTATAGTTTGTTCTAACCATTAGCCTTTGTTTTTCTTTTGTTTCTATAGAATTGCTTCTTATTAAATGCCTGATTGCTCACACCATATAGAAGCCTAACTTTGGTGGGAGCCCACCTGCAACACTGCCTCCTAAAATGAGATACAACAGTTTTACTGGACTGATCTATTCCCAGGCCTGAGAGACTGGGTCGATGGGTTATGGGACAATCTACCAACTCAGTTTCTGGACTTTGAAACTTCTTGGGGAAGTCTCAGACAGTGGATACAGGGTCCAGGACATACTACCCTAAAATATGATACTCCTGTATACTGAATATTTTAAGCTGAAAGAATTTGGAAAAAAAAAAAAAAAAAACATGTACAGGAAGGACTTTCTGACCTTCCCCTGAAGCAGGTCATAAAGCCCTCATGTGAGAAGTACACTCCACAGAGGAAAGGAACATCTTTATCTCCTAGCATAAAAATTTACTCAGGTTTAACTGCTTCTTTGGGTCATTTCCTTATGAAGGCTCTCATGTCATATAAAACATATTAAATTTGTATGCTTTTCTCTTATTAATGTTTGTTTGTTTCTTGGTTACAGGGTCCCCAGCTGAGAACTTAGAAAGAGGAAAAATACATTTTTTTCTCCTCTACACTTTTTCATTTAAAAATATTTGGGGGGGAAAAGTTTGAAGGATATGACAAAGTGACAATATTTGTTTATTCTTGGTGGTGAATTATTTGATACCTGTGTTATTTTCATACTTTTATATATTTTACATTGTTATTTAAAAGATGTATACAAAAATATAGATGCAAAGTATATGTAGGTGAGATAATTTACTGAAAGTACAGTGGGATTAAGTGGAAAGCCTGTGGCAGACTATAGGAAGTCTGGAAGACATGTTCTAGTTAATTTGACAGCAAGGTCACAAGAATGGATAAAAGAACTTCCAGTCTGCAATAGGAGCACAACATGTTTGTGGAGGGGAGAGAGCACGATTCTTTGCTTTTCACCAACAACGTTTGGAATCTCTGAAGCCGGACTGGAGAAAACACACCGCCTGTTTTAGCAAGGGATGGAGACTAGCAAAAAGGGCAAAGTTAAAAATCACTGAGGTGAGCCTGGCCAGTGTGGCTCAGTGGTTGAGCATCGACCCATGAACCAAGAGGTCGCCAGTTTGATTCCTGGCCAGGGCACATGCCGAGGTTGTGGGCCAAATCCCCAGTGGGGGGCGTGCAGGAGGCGGCCAATCAATGTTCTCTCTCATAGATGTTTCTACCTCTCTCTCCCTCTCCTTTCCTTTCTCTATAAAATCAATAAAGAAAAAAAAATAAAAAATAAAAAAATCACTGAGGTGAGAATTTAAATGATTGGTCATAATATCCAAGCTATTTGGGTACAGAAGCAAAGCCCAGACAGCTTCTGGTTAGAGCAAAAGGGCTCTACAGGCTCTACTGAGAATGAAAAGTGTATTCGAAATAGAACTGGAGGAATGTAAACTATTCACAATAAATGAAGGAGGAAGAAAAGTGACAGAATCAGTTTGTGGTAGGAGAGAGGAATTTTAGAGTTTGAAACCCACAAAAAGTGTTTTTCTTTAATGCTCAGAGTAGTAGAACAGATGTTAAATGTTCAGTTTGGGACAAACCTTGTGACAGAATGATTGTGAGAGGGGAAAACCCTTAAGGGCGTGTAAAAAGCGCCGGTTAGGTTTGGATTGTCTAAATGTGCCGCTTTCCACTCACTCTCTACCATGACCCAAGTAACTTACAAAGAACAAAACAAAACCCAACGAACCAACTGTGGGAAATCTCCAGCTGTGTGGGGTGCTCTGATAGGGAGGAGGGGGTGTTCCAGAAAAACCTTCCACTTACAAGGGGCAGAGGTGAGGGAGGACTTGGGCTCTCAAAGAGCCACAGCCTTGGAGGAAATCATTATCCTAGAGACCATGGGTACTGGGACTGAGCAAACTACGACATTCTGCAGAAAAGGGCCATCAAGTTGGATTCTCTGGGTCTACACGGTGAAGAAGTAAGGCGGGAACCTCATTAGCTTACCCTGCCAACCAGGACCCTCGCCCCGCCCCGCCCCGCCCCGCCCCGCCCCCAGCACCCCGCTCCCTCCTCCACCTCTCCCGGGAGTCGAACACAGTGACGCCAGATACTCCAGGTGCATGTGGGAAGCACGCAGTTTCCGCTTGCTTCCAACAGCCTGGCCAGCGCGGCCAGGCCTCCTGGCCTGCACCGGCTCACGTTGGGGCCTCCCTGGCTGCAGCTGCTTGGACTGGCTTGTTGCTGGGGCTGTGGCCTGGTCACGGTCTGCAGGTGCGCAGTCGGGTAAGCCCCTTCCACGCCATTAGGCGGCCTAAGCCTCGCGCATCATCAGGCTCGCCTGTGTGCTGGCTGGTCACCAGCGGCTTCCGACCCTGGTGAGGTGATGGACACAGAGCCTTGTGTGCTTGGGTTTGTCGAGCACGTCATAATTAAAAGGCAGTTATTTCCGCGGGTGGTAGGCGCGAAGCGCTTCTTGCTAGCATTGTCCGGTAGTTCGATCTTCGCCTTCGTTGGTTCCTGTGCTCTTAATCGCGTGGGTTGCCACTCCTTCCCTGACGTCCAGCCACCTCTTCTGTGCCTGCTGATCCTTTCCTGGTTTCTACTCCTCAGCTCAGCACCAGGGCCCTGTTTTGGGTTCAGTTCTTGGCACTCTTAACAGATGTTGGTCTGCTACAACATTTCCTGGATTACTTAGATTGTTTAGATGGCTCCTAATCGCTCTCCTCTAACAGGACTTCTTAGCTCTGGTACTGTGTAGGGCAGCATTAAAGTGCCTTTTTTCATCCCTCAGAGTCTGAAGTCATAATTTTCGCTTTCTCTCCCAATCTCCTACCTCCTGTGTGCCCACCAAATTCACTAAACTCACTAAGGCATGAAACTGTCAGATTTGACTCTTAACCACCTCTTCAGCCCCATCATTGTGTGAGATGCCAGGTCCCATAAAGCTGTCTCCATCATTCTGTCCTTTGCCTTCTTACTATCCTTCCACAGGTCCTTCAGCCTCTCATTTCTTTTTTTCTTTTTATTATTTTAGAAAGAGAGAGAAACATCATTTTTTTGTTCCACTTCATTTATGCATTCATTGGCTGATTCTTGTATGTGCCCGGACCAGGCATCCAACCTGAAACCTTGGCGTATCTGGAGGACGCTCTAACCAACTTAGCCACCTGGCCAGAGAGGGATTGCTAATTTTCACTTGTTGAGAGCTGGAGCTGCATGTTACAATTCCAAACTATTTTTGCAAAGTGTGCGTATTCCTCGTTGTTTGATTTTGTTGTTGTTTAATTTTTGTAGTTATTTAACTGTATTCTCTTATAAAATCTGAGAATTATATCCTGAGAACCATTCAACTGGGGACAGCATCTTCACACAATTTGAGAGAAGATTAAAAGTGTATAAAAATCTTGTCTCATATGCACAGCCAATTGACACGGACACTAGGCTGGGGAAGGCAGGAGGGGTAGTGGGAGCAGGGAGAAGAGTGTCAATGGCGAAAAGAGGGGGACATCTGTAATACGTTCAACAATAAAGAAAAAAGAACTAAAAAACATACGTCATGTTGTAAAATAAAATAAAATATATTTTGGATATTAAAAAAGAGGAAAGGAAATCTTGTCTTATTACACAAAAGGAATTGCATGTATACAACCACTCTTTAGATCACATATGCCTAATAAACAGTTGTATTTGTTTATAAATATAAAGGACAGTATATTTTCTAAAAAGAAAATGTACATTGACCCCTGGTGAACATTTTATTGGCATTTACAACAAATGGCTAACACAATTAGCACCAATTAGCTTACCCTCCCACCCAGGACCCTACCCTGGGTCCCACACGCAGCAGAAAGCAGCCTCGCCTCGCCTCGCCTCGCCTCGCCTCGCCTCGCCTCGCCTCGCCTCGCCTCGCCTCGCCTCGCCTCGCCTCGCCTCGCCTCGCCTCGCCTCGCCTCGCCTCGCCTCGCCTCGCCTCGCCTCGCCTCGCCTCGCCCCGCCCCGCCTCGCCTCGCCCCGCCCCGCCCCGCCCCGCCCCGCCCCGCCCCGCCCCGCCCCGCCCCGCCCCGCCCCGCGTCGCCCCGCCCCGCGTCGCCCCGCCCCGCGTCGCCCCGCCCCGCGTCGCCCCGCCCCGCCCCGCCCCGCCCCGCCCCGCCCCGCGTCGCCCCGCCCCGCGTCGCCCCGCCCCGCGTCGCCCCGCCCCGCGTCGCCCCGCCCCGCCCCGCGTCGCCCCGCGTCGCCCCGCCCCGCGTCGCCCCGCGTCGCCCCGCCCCGCGTCGCCCCGCCCCGCCCCGCGTCGCCCCGCGTCGCCCCGCGTCGCCCCGCCCCGCCCCGCGTCGCCCCGCGTCGCCCCGCGTCGCCCCGCGTCGCCCCGCGTCGCCCCGCGTCGCCCCGCCCCGCGTCGCCCCGCCCCGCGTCGCCCCGCCCCGCGTCGCCCCGCCCCGCGTCGCCCCGCGTCGCCCCGCCCCGCGTCGCCCCGCGTCGCCCCGCCCCGCCTCGCCCCGCCTCGCCCCGCCTCGCCCCGCCTCGCCCCGCCCCGCCCCGCCCCGCCCCGCCCCAGCACCCGGCTCCCTCCTCCACCTCTCGCGGGAGTCGCCCACAGTGACGCCAGATACTCCAGGTGCGTGTAGGAAGCACGCAGTTTCCGCCTGCTTAGCACAGGCTGGCCAGCGGGGCCAGGCCTCCTGGCCTGCACTGGGTCACGTTGGGGCCTCCCTGGCTGCAGCTGCTTGGACTGGCTTGTTGCTGGGGCTGTGGCCTGGTCACGGTCTGCAGGTGCGCAGTTGGGTAAGCCCCTTCCACGCCATTAGGCGGCCTAAGCCTCGCGCATCATCAGGCTCGCCTGTGGGCTGGCTGGTCACCAGCGGCTTCCGACCCTGGTGAGGTGATGGACACAGAGCCTTGTGTGCTTGGGTTTGTCGAGCACGTCATAATTAAAAGGCAGTTATTTCCGCCGTGCTAGGCGCGAAGCGCTTCTTGCTAGCATTGTCCGGTAGTTCGATCTTCGCCTTCGTTGGTTCCTGTGCTCTTAATCGCGTGGGTTGCCACTCCTTCCATGACGTCCAGCCACCTCTTCTGTGCCTGCTGATCCTTTCCTGGTTTCTACTCCTCAGCTCAGCACCAGGGCCCTGTTTTGGGTTCAGTTCTTGGCACTCTTAACAGATGTTGGTCTGCTACAACATTTCCTGGATTACTTAGATTGTTTAGATGGCTCCTAATCGCTCTCCTCTAACAGGACTTCTTAGCTCTGGTACTGTGTAGGGCAGCATTAAAGTGCCTTTTTTCATCCCTCAGAGTCTGAAGTCATAATTTTCGCTTTCTCTCCCAATCTCCTACCTCCTGTGTGCCCACCAAATTCACTAAACTCACTAAGGCATGAAACTGTCAGATTTGACTCTTAACCACCTCTTCAGCCCCATCATTGTGTGAGATGCCAGGTCCCATAAAGCTGTCTCCATCATTCTGTCCTTTGCCTTCTTACTATCCTTCCACAGGTCCTTCAGCCTCTGTTTCACTTCTTTTTTTCTTTTTATTATTTTAGAAAGAGAGAGAAACATCATTTTTTTGTTCCACATAATTTAGGCATTCATTGGCTGATTCTTGTATGTGACCTAACCCGGGATCAAACATGAAACTTTGGTGTATCTGGTGGACGCTCTAACCAACTTAGCCACCTGACATGAGAGGGATTGCTAATTTTTACTTGTTGAGAGCTTGAGCTGCATGTTACTTTTCCAAACTATTTTTGCAAGTGTGTATTCCTTGTTTTTTGGTTGTTGTTGTTTTTAATTTTTGTAGTTATTTAACTTTATTCTGTTATAAAGTCTCAGAATTATAACCTGAGAACCATTCAACTGGGGACAGAATCTTCACACAATTTAAGAGAAGATTAAAAGTGAATAAAAATCTTGTCTTATATGCAGAACCAATTGACACGGACACTCGGCTGGGGAAGGCAGGAGGGGGGTGAGAGCAGGGAGAAGAGTGTCAATGGCGAAAAGAGGGGGACATCTGTAATACTTTCAACAATAAAGAAAAACGACCTAAAATACATATGTCATGTTGTAAAATAAAATAAAATATAGTTTGGATATTAAAAAAAAGAAAAGAAAATCTTGTCTTATTACACAAAATGAATTGCATATATACAACCACTCTTTAGATCACATATGCCTAATAAACAGTTGTATTTGTTTATAAATATAAAGGACAGTTTTTCTAAAAAGAAAATGTACATTGATCCCTGGTGAATATTTTATTGGCATTTACAACATATGGCTAATACAATTAGCACCAATTCTCATAGCTTACAAACATTACAATTAATGTTAAATAACAATGTGATAAACAGCAAAGTAATAATAACGCACATGTTTTACTTGAAAGTTCTAATTTTTAAAATAAAGTCCAAAATGACAAATCAGAACTAACAAACCTTCCAAAGTGTAGTAGAATAAATTGCTCAGAAAGCAAATAACTAGAAAAAAATCACAGGACAGAGAACTTTCCTGTATCGAAATCCTTCAGAGTGAGCTGAGAGGTACTAGTGATGACAAATGATGTGCATAATTTTTACAGAATAAAAACATCTCACCATATATAGGTTTAATATTTACCTCTGTAAAAGTGCAAAGTGCCATCTTAAATTTAAAAAGAAAAGATTTCCTTGTGTGTATACTTTAGATATAGAGTAAAATATAAATATGAAACTATATGAGGAATAAACACAGATAATAGAATATACATCTTTAAAAGTCCAGCCTGTGTGGCTCAGTGGTTGAGCATCGACCCATGCGCCAAGAGGTCGCCAGTTCGATTCCCAGTCAGGACACATGCCCAGGTTGTGGGCCTGATCCCCAGTGGGGGACATGCAGGAGGCGGCCAGTCGATGTCCTCTCTCATCAATGTTTCTATCTCTTCCTCTCACTTACTCTCTCTCTAAAATCAATAAAGGAAAAAAAATTTTTTTTAAATGTGGACATAGACATCTTCACAGAGAGATGTGAGCTATTAATGGCTGGTTAAATATCCAAGCTTAGGCAAAATATTTTAAATGTTTTAAAATAATAAGTATTTTATGTAAAAGGATATTAACCACACTCCACCCAAACCACCCCTGTAAAATAAAATCTATTACATAAAACAATCATTCTATCTATCTTAGAATTTATTTTTTTTTTAAATCTGGTAAGAACATTTATGAAAGCTTATAAGGTTGCTTTTTTCTTTAAATAGGAACAAATATAGCATACAGAGTAATAATAATAAACAGAAAAATAATTTATATGGCTATTCCATTTCAGGAAACTGGTAGCTCAAGAACAGAACACTGCAGTAACAGACATAAAATATTTGAGAAAGATGATATCTACAGTTGTATCTTTAAATTTTCTTCTAAGGGAAATTCATGTTTTATTTGAGAACTTGTCAATTCCTGATACTTTCTCTTTGGGATTTAGCTGTTTTGGTTCTACATATAAACATTAACCAGCCCTGGCCGGTTTTGCTCAGTGGTTAGAGCATCAGCCTGCAGACCAGAAAGTCCCGGGTTCGGTTCCTGCTAAGGGCACGTACTCAGTTGCAGTTTGTCCCCGGCCCTGGTTGGGGTCATGTGGGTGGCAACCAGTCAATGTGTCTCTCTCACATGGATGTTTCTCTCTCTCTCTCTTCCCCCTTCTCTCTCTCCCGCTCTGTCTGAAGATAAATGCAAAAATGTCCTCAGGGTGAGGATAAAAAAAAAAAAAAAAAAAAACATTGACCAAGCCCTGGTCGGGGTTTGGCTTAGCGGTTAGAGCATCGGCATGCGGAACAAAGAGTAGTGGGTTCGATTCCAGTCAAGGGCAGTTTGGTCACCAGCCCTAGTCGGGGTCTTGCAGGAGGCAACCAATTGATGTGTCTCTTTTGCATCAATGTTTCTCCCTCTCTCACTCTTGCTCTCCCTCTCCCCCTTTTTCCCCCCTCCCCCTCCCACTCTATCTGAAGATAAATGGGAAAATATCCTTGGGTGAGGATTAAAAAAATAAACCGAAATCAAAGGTGTTTCTCTGTTTAATGCCGACAATAAAAAACAAACTGCCAGTTTGAATATGGTGACATGTGAAATGGTTTCTAAAGAAGTAAACTGGACGACTGTAATGTAGTTCTGCAGTTCTGAATATAACATATTTTTAGAGGAACCTTCTACAACACAAAAATTTTCTAAGGGCAGCAAAATGATTTTACAACAAGATGGCATTGGTCTTCCCAGAATTAAGTCGAATCTAAATCTACACAAATGTTTTTCAAATGTCAACGTATTTTTTTCTCTTTTAAGCTTTTCGATATAATGGCACAACTTCAGAGCTGTCCCCAGCTTAAGCCCCATATACTTCATTATCTTGACACTCTTTTCTTGAGTAGTAGCAGAGCTTTCCCATCAATGTCATGTTGCCTGAAGAGGTCCATGGGGGGGCGGGGGGTGAGTGTCTGAGGATCTATATGTTTCAGAAACAAGATCACTGCCTCTACGGACCAAGTTGAAGGGTCATCAGAGAAGTTTTGTTTCAGCATAGCTAAAATTCAACTGATGAACTTGTAGCAAAGCCAGCTGGAATGCAGAGATAAGGCCATATGGCCGAGGCTCTTATTTTCCAACAAAATTGGGTAAGCCATCATCTCAGGGTTGTGTGCTGCACTGGATCTGTCTTGGCCCAGCATGGCTGGAGGTACTGATTTGGAAGCTCGGGAAGCTGAGAAGATACTACTGTTGCTGTGAGCCCCTAGGTTAACAAAGCAGGGCATGGAAGAAGAGCCCTGCACTGGATCATTGGGTGTGTAATATGACTGATATGACTGTGTAAAGATGGAAGAAATCATCGGACTCTGGCTGAGGCGCAGCTCCTGCTCCTGATAGAGTGACTCCTGATCCTGTCCCGGGAATCCTCTGACTGGTAAGATGTTACAGGGTTGCTCTGGGAATCATTTTCTGGCCTTTCTGCTGGCATAGTTGGGCTCTCACTTTCAGGGTAAGATGATGAAGAGAGGAGGCTCCTTCTTTAATTTCTGCAATTTGATTTTTCTAGAAAGCAGGTAATTATAATTTTTGTATGCATATCCAAGTGGGTGATTTTGCCACATTGATTTAGCACAAAAACAGTGAATTTTTTAAACTTTCCATTAATGACATCAAAATTCTTGTCCAGGTTTTGAATAGCATTGTGGATGATCTGGCAGTGACTCAAGACATTCAGAATTGTTTTTTGTTGCTTTTCATTGTAGGATGTGTCAGTCAGGATACTTTCCTGCACGTGGATTTCACTGGAGCAGCTAGACATCTTTGTGCAACAGGAGCAATTCCACTTCCTCTGAGTTGGGCCTAATTATTTTTAAACTTGCTAGAGGGTTTATGTGTGAAGCTGCTTTGTCACCTAGGACTGGTAAACCTTCTACTCCTTTTTGGGTGACAGATTCTGCCACACTGGGCTCCAGAGTACTCAGGAACCAGCTAGTGGTGGCCTGTCTCCCCTAGCGGCAGCCGCAAAGAAGTGTATTCCTTGTTTTTGTGAAGTCACGGTTTCTTTAAATCGGATAGATTCCCCCTGGGGAAGCCGATGCTGCTGAGAGAAGCAAATGCAAGGCAAGCATCTATGCTGGTCCTCAGGGATCCTTAAGACTGACCAAAATATGTAACCCTCAATTTTTGGAGGACAAGGTTTCCACTGCTTGTAATGACATCTTCAGCTTCTTTAGGAATGCAGGCTGCTATCCATATAGCTGCAACATGTCAAAGAAATAGGGGATGTTGTCTGGTTTGCACATGCTGCTTACTTGTGAAAGAGTAGCAACCTCTCCATTCTTTTATTTTTTAATATGTTTTTATTGATTTTTAGAGAGAGAAGAAGGGAGAGGGAGAGAGAGAGAAACATTGATGTGACAGAGAAATATCGATCAATTGCCTCCAGTATGCACCCCCACTGGGGACCAAACCAGCAACCTGGGCATGTACCCTGACTGGTATTCGAACTGGCAACCTTTCAGTACACAGGACAAGGCTCAACCAACTGAGCCACACTGGCCAGGGCTCTCCCTTTGTTCTTATAAGGACTCCTTTGGTTGTTAAAAAGTTTCTGGTCATGTTCCATAGTTTCAAAATAGCTTATTTCAATCACTCTTCCCTGCTCATTGGTTGCTTTGATGATGGGACCAACTCCTAGAGTTTCCTACTCTTCCATTTTGTGTGACAGTTTTCTGAATCATGTTTTTTATTTTTATTTTTTCTTTTTGGTGTGTTTTATTTTATTGTTATTATTATTTTTAATCCTCACCTGAGGATATTTTTCTGTTTATCTTTATATAAAGTGGAATAGAGGGAGGGAGGGAGAGAGAGAGAAACATTGATGTGAGAGAGACACATTGACTGGTTGCCTCCTGCACAACCCCAACCAGGGCCAGGGACCAAACCACAACCAAGGTACGTACCCTTGACCGGAATCAAACCTGAGACTCTTTGGTCCACGGGCCGACACTCAACCACTGAGCCACACCGGCTGGGCCAATTTGTGCCTATTAATCCCTTTACCTTTTTTGCCTATCCCCCCAAACCACCTCCCATATGGCAGTTCTCTATCTATGAGTCTCTTTCTGTTCTGCTTGTTCATTTGGTTTGTAGATTCAATTGTTGATAGATATGTATTTATTTCCATTTTATTGTTCATATTTTTTATCTTCTTCTTCAAGAATACTCTTCAACATTTCATATAATACTGGTTTGGTGGTGATGAACTCCTTTAGCTTTTTCTTGTCTGGGAAGCTATTTATATGTCCATCAATTCTAAATGATAGCTTTGCAAGATACAGTAATCTTGGTTGTAGGTCCTTGCTTTTCATCACTTTGACTATTTCTTGCCACTCCCTTCTGACCTGCAAAGTTTCTTTTGAGAAATCAGCTGACAGTCTTACGGGAGCTCCCTTGAAAGTAACTAACTGCTTTTCTCTTGCTGCTTTTAAGATTCTCTCTTTGTCTTTAATCTTTTGCATTTTTTTTTTTTACTGGTGAAAACATTTTATTTATTTTTTATCATTAATTTTTTTTTTTTTTTTTTTTTTTGTATGTGCCCCTAGTGGGAACTGAACCTGGGACTCTCTGGTCTGCAGGTCAACGCTCCAACCGCTGAGCCAAACCAGCCAGGGCTAATTTTTTATTTAATTTTTTTTTGTTACAGTTGTTTCTCTTTTTTCCCCCATTGACACCCTTCTCCCGTTCCCACCCCCCCCCCACACACACACACACACAGCATTGTTTTCTATGTCCACTGGTTATGATTATATGCATAAGTTCTTTGGTTCCAGTGTTTTTAACTTTGCATCTGTTAGATTGTTTATCTCCATTTCATTTAGTTATTTTCCTGGAGTTTTGTTCTGTTCTTTCATTTGGGACATATTTCTTTGTCTCTTCATTTTGGCTGCCTCCCTGTGTCTGTTTCTATGTATTAGGCAGAATCTCCTAGGCTTGGTAGGGTGGCCTATTGTAGTAAGTGTCCTGTAGGGTCCAGTTCCACAGCCTCCCTGGTCACCCCAGCTGGGCACTCGAGGTGCACCCCCCATATGGACTGTATACCCTTCTGTTGTATTGAGTCTTGATTGCTGTTGGCACATCAATGGGAGGGATTGATCAGCTGCAGGGACTGGCTGAGCCCACTGACCACCGACCTCTGACCACTTTGGAGGATTAGCTGTGTAGGATCCCACTACACAGAGCTAGACTTACTTCATCAGGGCTCTGGTACCTACTGAGTCCACCCCTTAAGTGTGTTGCTTGTGGAGGTGGTTGGGTCATGGTGCTTTGACGTGGTCTGAAGCTTTCCATTGGGTGTGCTGGCTCTGGGGGCCTCCCGGGAGGTGCAGGCCAAGGTCAGCCACTGCCTGTGTTCTACCTGGGGCCACCAGGCGTAAGCTACAGAGCGATCTGCAGATGCTGCTTGTGTTGGGCTTGAAGATGCTCAGGAGAGGCCAAGCTATGAACCAAGGCTGGCTGCTGCTAGTGCCAGGCCTGGAGCCACTTAGAGGTATGGGACTCACTGAGGCCAGATGGCTGCTTATTTGAGAGAATTTAGGAAAATCTGAAGCAGGAGCTAAGATAGGCCAATCCTATGGTAAAGCCACTGGAAACAGCTTGGGTAGGCCTGAAAGTTGGGTGGGCAGAGTCTCAGGGAATCACCAGAGCAGGGCAAACAGTGTAAGCCAGGTTGCTGGAGTCCCAGATATAGCACCTGTCTGCCGGCCCCGTAGGGGAAGGGCTCACCAAAGTAACAATGGCTCCGTCAGAATGTCTGCCCGTCTGTCTGGGAGGAAGCTGCCTCTCCAGCGCTCACCCCGATGCCAAATGCAGTTCTTCTGGTGCCTTTCAAACTGCCTCTCCTGCATTGGAGTCCAGAGGGAGTGAGTCTGAGCAAGTCCTTTAAAAGAAACTGCCTGGGACTCCAGAAGCCTCAGCCTCTCTCAGCCTCAGCCTCTCTCAGCCTCAATCCCTACTGGTTTTTACAGCCAGAAGTTATGGGGACTTCTCTTCCTGGCACTGGAAACCTGAGCTGGAAGCCTGGTGTGGGACGAGGATCCCTTGCTCCTTGAAGAGGACCTTCACAGCCAACGTATCCCTCCTGATTTTTATCTACCACACGTGGGTGTGGGACGAGCCCCTCCTACCAGTCTTAATGTGGCTTCTTTAATTTCATAGTTGTAGGAATTCCATTCCGCTCAATTTCAGGCAGTTCTGAATGATGGTTGTTCTGTAGTTTTAGTTGTAATTTTGATGTGGTTGTGGGAGGAGGCGAGCACAGCATTAACCTACACCGCTATCTTGACTAGAAGTCTGAGTCACATTTTTAAAAAAATATATTGTGACAATGTCTGTTTTTTAATTGGCCTGTATAGACAAGTTACATTTAATATAGTTTGTGATTGATTAGTATTAAGTCTGCCATTTTACTTATTTTCTATGTTTTCTCTTTTTGTTTGTACCTCTCATTCCCTTTTCTTGCCTTCTTATGCGATACTTGAACATTTTTTAGTATGTCATTTTAATATATATCTATAGTTTTTTGTTTTTGTTTAAAAAAATTTTTTTAAATCTTCACCCAAGGATATTTTGCCATTGATTTTCAGATAGAGTGGGAGGGGAGGGAGAGAGGGAGAGAAGCTTCGATGTGAGAGAGACACATTGATTGGCTGCCTCCCACACAACTCTGACCAGGGCCAGGGATCGAACCACAACCAAAGTACGTGCCCTTCACCAGAATCGAACCCATAACTCTTTGGTCCATGGGCTGACGCTCTAACCGCTGAGCCAAACCAGCCAGGGCTATAGTTTTTTAATATATGTCTTTGTATAGGTTTTTAATGGTTGCCATAGAAATTATATTATACATACTTTTACCAGTTTAAGTGGAATGTAGAAACTTTACCATCTTTGGGTCCTTTTTCCTTCCTTCATAATATTGTTGTCTTTTTTTTTTTTTTTTATCCTCACCTGAGGACATTTTTGCAGTCATCTTCAGATAGAGTGGGAGGGAGAGAGGAAGGAAGAGAGAGAAACATCAATGTGAGAGAGACACACTGAGTGGTTGCCACCCACACGACCCCAACCCGGGCCAGGGACGAACTGCAACCGAAGTACATGCCCTTAGCGGGAACCGAACCCCGGACTCTGTGGTCCACGGGCCGACACTCTAACCGCTGAACCAAACCGTCCAGGGCCATAATATTGTTGCCTTAAAAAATATCTCTGTATACATTGAGAACCACATGAGACAGTGTTATAATTGTGCTTTCATCCATCAAACATAACTTAAAAAATTTAAGAGATTATATTCACCCAGATATTTACCCTAAAAAAAAATGCCTTTCCTTCATTCCTAATGTCTCAGGTTTCTGCTATTTCCTTTCCATTTGAAGAACTTTTCTTCATCACTTCTTTTAGAGCAGTTCTGATAGTGGCAAATCACTTTATTTTCCTTCATCTCATAATATCCTTATTTAACCTTCTTTTCTGAATGGGATTTTTCACTGGATATAGAATTATGGGTTGTCATTTCTTTTCTTTCAGTGCTTTAAAAATGTTTTGCCACTTCCTTCTCCATGATTTCTTTTTTTAAAACTTTATTTTAAAAACCTTCAGTGCAATATTAAAAAGCAATACAGCCAGCTGGAGTGACAACCAATAGAAAGGGGAGGAGTAGGGAAGACCCACCAACCCCACCC
This sequence comes from Tadarida brasiliensis, assembly GCA_030848825.1. Lineage (NCBI taxonomy): Eukaryota > Metazoa > Chordata > Mammalia > Chiroptera > Molossidae > Tadarida > Tadarida brasiliensis. Next base: position 103,732,515 of record CM061258.1, on the reverse strand, counting down.
CAGCTGTTCCTAGGGGATGGAGGCTGGGGGCAGACCAAGGAGGGGCCTAGTTGGCAGGAGAGGGAAGAAAGGCCACCCACCAAAATGAACAAGCAGGACAAATAATTTATATAGGAAATATCTGGCTGAATTGAAGATCTAGGGGAGATGGGAAGCCACCTTTTTTTTTTTTTTTTTTTTTTTTTTTCAAAAAATGTCCTAGGCTGGGAGGAAGGATTGGCCTCCTGGGGTGAAATAAGCAGGCCCTGTCCCACCCCACACTCCTCTATCACAGAGTTTAGGATGTGCTGGAGGCTAGATGTGTGTGTCGGGAAGACATGGGGAAGAGATGAGTAGGGAAGGGTGCCCTCTCATTGGAATCTGTTACAGCTGAGAGTGTCCCCGGTTCATCTCCTGGACTCTGAGGGTCTTGGGTAAGATGGGGCTGGAATAGGTTGGAGCAGGGGTGAGGCTGGGCACTCAGCCTAGAAAGCCATCAGGGTCATCATCCTCAAAGTGGACTTGCTGGTGCACCTTGATGTGGTGCTCGTAGGTTTTTATGGCTGGACCAAGATAGATGGACAGGCCATTTAGCACATCTGTCTGCTGCATAAGCAGGAGAGACTTGCCATTGATTTCTTGTTCTTGGAAAGCTGTTGCCTGCTGAGGAAAGCCAACCTCTGTGAAATATTCTACCACGTCCATCACTCTGTGGGTCAGCTGGCTTCTCTGTGCCCAGAAGGACAGCCAAAGGGGGTCCTATCGGCCCTAGGCTGGGCTGGTTTGCCTGGGGGCAAAGGCATGGGAGATAGGGAGCCTGGCCCAATGGCAGCAGAGGCTAATCCCCCTTCCTTATTCATGGCTGCCATGGAGAACACCTGGTGGGTGCCACTGCCCGGCACTGGCCCCCACCCTTCATCCTGGCCTTGGTAGGGTCCATAAGGTGTCCACTCCTTGACCCTTTCCTTGGCACTCTGAGAGTTTCACTTGCCATTAAGCATTAAGCTGGTGGTGCTGGGCACCTGCAGGACAGTCACTCTTGGGCACCTTGTAGCCTTCAGACACATTGTCTTCATCTCATCATCATCTTTCTCTGCTTCCTTCTCAAGCAGTTGCTCTTCTGATGAGAAATCTATAGCCATTTGAATTATTCCCCTGTAGGTAATACTTTGTTTCTCTCCAGCTGCTTTCAAGATTTTTTTATCTTTATTTTTTAGACATTTGATGATGATGTGTCCGTGTGCTGATTTATTTGGGTTTATCCTTTTAGGGTTTGCTCAGATTCTTGAATTGATAGGTATATGTCTTTTGTCAGATTTGGCAAGTTTTCAGTCATTATTTTTTCAAATATTTTTTGTGCACTGCACTCTTTTTACTATCCTTCTGGGACTCCGGTAACATGAGTGTTAGGTCTTTTGTTATTGTCCATTAGGCACTTGTTCGTTGTTTTTTTGTTTGTTTGTTTTTTTCTGTTTTGTTTCTTTTGTTCAGATTGGATACTTTCTATTGATACATCTTCAGGTTCAATGATTCTTTCCTCTGTTAAATCTCCATTCTGCTATCAAGCCCATTCAGTGAGTTTTTACTTGTTGTAATTTTTAGTTCTGAAATTTCCATTTGGGTCTTTATATCTTCTTTCTCTTTGATAAGACTTTCTGTTTTTCATTTTGTTTCAAGAGTGTTCATAATTACTTAGAACATTTTTATGATAGCTTCTGTAAAATTCTTGTTGAGTAATTCTCACATTACCCCAGTGTTGGCATCTGTTGTCTTTTCTCATTTGAGTTGTTCTTCATGGTTCTTGGTATGAGAGGTAATTTTTTTTATCCTGGACATTTTGAATATTATGTTATGAGGCTCTAGTTCCTTTGTAAATCTTCTATTTTAGCAGGCAGTCAATATGTTTATACATAGAGTGCACATTCTGGTCCAATTTTGTGTGCCCTGGTTTGAAGATCAGTTTAGTTTTCAAAGCCTTTGCAAAGCTATTCTGAACTGTCCCATTGTGTGCTACCCAGAGGCCAATTTGAAATCTTAGAGTATTCTACATTGTAGTTAAGTTCTCAGATTTTTTGCTGTGTTGATACCAGTTGGTTTCATACATGGACTGCTTGGGGAGGCGTAATCCATTTTTCTAGCTCCCTACTCTCTATTTGAGAGGAGATGGGGTACCACCTTTTCATTACTCAATTAGTGCAAGTTGTGAATAGTCAACAGAACTACCCATGGTTCTCTTCAGTGCCTGGTGGGGAGGGAAGAAGTGTCACCTTTGTTTTGTTGGTATAAGGTGGGGATGATCAACAGGGCTTTGTTCCACAGTCTCTGCCGTACCTGGTGGGGAGGGGGAAAGGTATAGGGTCTTTTGTGGTGCTTGGCCAGGGTAGGGTGGCTATAGTCAAAAGGGTACCATCTTGCAGAACTACATTCTTCCTGGTCATTTGACTAGAGAGAATAGGCTTTTCTTGGGGCTTGTTTTTTGGGGGGTGGTCATTAGCATTTTCTGGTTGCAGTTTGCTTTAACACCCAAGCCAGGATATATAGGTGGCAGAACAAATAGACCACCCAGGGAACTCACTGCTGGGTTGTCCCTCAAATCCCTAGCTTGTTTGCCTTCTTTTCTCCAACTTTCAGAATGTTGTTTTTTTGGGAGGGGGAGGGGGTTGATAGGTACTTCATGTATTTTGAACAGTAATTTTTCTTATAATTAGCAAGAAGAATATGGTAGAATGTGCTTATTCCATCTTCTATGGGACAAGAAACAACATAAGGCATTTTATTTTAAATTTTCCTTTCTTTATTGATTTTAGAAAGAGAGGAAAGGAGAGGGGGAGAGAGAGAGAGAGAAACATCAATGAGAGAGAATATTGATTGGCTGCCTCCCAGCCCCTCACTGGGGACCTGGCCCACAACCTGGGCATGTGCCCTGACTGGGAATTGAACTGGCAACCTCCTGGTGCATGGGTCGATGCTCAACCACTGAGCCACACCGGCTGGGCAACAGAAGGCATTTTAAACTGCTTTTTAGAGTATTATCATTTTAGCAACAATACATTTGTTCATGTGTGTGATGAAAAATCCTACCCATTTTGTGTATAGATTATGTCTCATGGCCCCATACTGTAATAGGCAGTAAAAACCTAACCCTAGTACACAGCCAAAACCATCTTCCTAAAATTGTACTCTTCAGCTCTCTGCCTATTTACTGTGGCTCATGAGACCTCTCCATATCTTCCTCATTTCATCTGTCCATTTGGGCCCTTTTCTCCAGGTGACCAGCTGCAGCCTTTTCAACCCTTGCTGAACTTGTAGTAGGACTATTGGGAGGATTAAATAGATTAATACAAGTCAAGCACTTAAAACAGCAACTGGCACAGAAAAAGCAATCATTACATGGTGTTGGTGATAGTTATACCCTTCAATTTTGGCATAGCCTAAGCTTCAAGTAAAAGATAACCCAAACTATCTATGATCTACTACCAAAGGAGGGAAGTCAGATTCTCGTTAGCTTCAGTTTGAAGGTGTAATTTTCACTCGTGCAATATAGTCTGCAAACATGTGTTGAGTGCTCACCATGTTGAGCATCCAGAGATAAACAAATAAGACACAATTAATGTCTTCAAAGAGCCCAAGGACTAGAGTGGGGAATAAATATGTAAACGAGTACAATAAAGGAAATAAGTGCTAAGGAAGGGTTCACAGAATTTGTGACACCTAGGCTGAATCTTAGAAGATAAATAGGTTTTCCCCCAGGTGAGTAAAGCCATTTCACGCAGAAGCAGGATGAGCAAAAAATTCAGAAGTATAAGTCAGTGTGGCAGGTAGTTTAATATACACATATTCTGTGTCATATGCCTGCAGTTGGATTGAAATTATATGCTTAGAGGAGCACATGAGCCATACTCTAACCTAATTTACAAGGTCTTTCATAATCTAGTCCCTACTTAACTCTCCAGTTTTATCTCTTTTCATTTTCATATAAATACATAAATGTTATATAAATATAAATTTATATATTTATAATTATCTAACATCATGTATTAATACCTGCATAGTGATACACAGTGCCTATTTTAAAGACAGACTTACTAGATCTAACTCTTAAGACAAGACTAGCTCGAGACACATTCAATCCCAAGTACAAAATGAGAAAAAAAAAAACATTCAGTCACTAATCTGAATTGAGGGCGCGGGGAAGGAGTACAGTGTAGCAGATGCCTAAGTGACAGCAACTTAAGTTTTTTATTGTAGACTTGCTGGGTCTCCCCATCTCCACTGTGTTGTTCATATGCCTTGCACCAACTCTTTTTATCCATAGCTGCCTCAGGTATATTAGAGGCAGATGGAGTCTTGGCATAGTTATTTTCTCTAGACTTCCATTACTTTATCTGGATAAGACTTGGGAAGATTCAGTTTTATCTTCCATACTGGAGCTGCTGGGGTAGTCAGATAACTAAACCATGCAGCGTTTCCCTCACTTTCACCAATATGGAATGGTCATTGTCTGCTACTGTCCTCTCCAGCCCCTCTTTTCCTAAGACACCACCTACTGGAGGCTGCTCCTGTTCTCAGGGGGTCCCGCACAGAGACGGTATATGACCCAGGGCACATGGTATCTTCCCTCTGTTTCCTCCTCTTGCAGCACTTTTTCCATGCCCTTTATGCTTTCATCACGATGAAACACATCATTCTAATACACCAGCCTCTCTCTGGACTGCAGCCTATACACATATTGGTTCCTCTACCTCAAATTCTTCCCCAGGCTCCTCTTAGCCCCATACCCTCTTAGCCAAAGACAAGACTTCCTCACAGAATCCTTTGCTGTTATACCCCCACATACACACCCTGTTCTATCATGACAGCCAGTGTAGATTGTATTTTCTGAAGATGGCCATAGTTTATATCTCCCATCCCCTGCACTCTTCTTACAATATAATATTAATGCTTCTTCTATCAAGTGGTGGGGGTGGGTGATATATGTCTCTTCTTGAACCTATGCATATCTTTGTGATTGCCTGACCAAATGAAGAAGGACAGAAGTGATGCTATGGTATTTCCCAGGCTAGATCATCAAAATGGTACTTCTCCTCTTCTCTCTGGGAATGCTTGCTCTTAGAACTAAACTGCTATACTCTGAGGAAGCTCAAACTAATCCATATGGAAAGACAGCATGGAGAAGAAATGCATACAAGTTCCATCCCAAAGTTCAGCAGAGGTCCCAGATGACAGTCAGCATCCGCCACTAGCTATGTGAGCAAAGATGCTTCTAAGTCAGGGGTGGGGAACGTCTGGCCCGTGGACCATATAAGACCCACAAAATGAGTACCAGCTAACATCACATGCCTCACCAAATTAGCCTGACCAAATATAGCAGGCTAATTTTGGAGTTGATAATGTTGTATGGCCTGCAAATGATGTTATAAATATCCAAACAGCCATTGACAGAAGAAAGGTTCCCCACCCCTGCATGATTCCAGCCCCCTACCATCAATCACCCCTAGCTTTTGAGTTTTCCTAGCTGAGCTCCTAGTCATTGTGGAGCAGAAACAAGCCAGTCCACTGAAATCACAGAATCCCTGAGGATAATAAAATGTTTTATGTCACTACACTTGGTTTCTTATGGTATTAGTAACTGAAACAGTCTTTACTACTCCAGTACTTTCAGCACATTTCTATTTGTTTAATGTCTGACTTGCCTGGTAGACTCTATGCTCCTTGAGGGCTGGAACCATGTCTTTAGTGCTCACTGCTGTATCCTGTGTGGCACAAAGGTAGTGAGTGCACAATAAACAGTGAACTAATAAATAGAAGATATATGTTTCTTCTCTTCAACTTGGTATCTGTGTGCAAGCAGGCACACACGTGTTTCTGCTTCCAGGGTTGCTCTTGGCCTGCAGTTCTGTGCTTCCCAGTTTGACCCCTCCATCCCCAAGAATCTCCTCTCCCTCCTCAGCATGACTGACCTGTTTATTAGAGATTCACCTGCTTGTTTCTCCCACATTTTTTATTTACAGGTGGTGCCTGTAACATTTCCCTCCACCTTTGCAGGGAAAAGGGTAGAAAAGTTGAAGAAATAGGAAGCTAAGAGTTCCAAAGACAAACTTGACCCATTTTATAATTTCGTTAACAACAATCTTGAGAGAATAAGTACAAACCTTAGGTAGTTTGGTATTTTGTCCTTCATGACAGTTCTTTCCTGATAGTATTAAATTATTAGGGTTAAGAGCTATTACTACACCATTATAGGCAAGCTTCAGGCTGCCCTCTAGTGGGAAGTAGCACAATAAAGTCCTACTATATTACATCCTGAGGCAACCTGGATCCCAGGGACAAAGAAAATTGGAGGTTGGGCCCGGCTCTGTCTTCTTGACTATATATAATCAGTACATACAGCATCGCCTGACATTTAGTAGGAGCTCAACTAATATTTATTAAATAAAATAACCAACGTGCACTGTTTATGAGCACTTAGCACATTTCTTGAAAGGCTTCTGTTTAAGACATTAAGCCTATGCACTGTAGATGATATAAATCAGGGATAGGTAGAAAATATTTTAGTCTTAGAGGCCATATGGCTTCTGTCGAAATTCCTGATTCTGCTGTTGTGGTAGGAAAGCAGCCACAGACAATACATAATCTAATGTGTATGTCTGTTCCAGTGAAATTTCATATACAGAAACAGGCAGCCCACATGCAGGTCATAGTTTGCTGACCCCATTCCTTTAAAAATGCTATTTGTTTTGAAGTATTTCAAACCTCAGAAATGTAAAGAGAATAATATAATGAACACTCCATGTATCTATTGCCCAGATTTACGAAATGTTTATATTTTGCCATGTTTCAGATCTTTAAAAATAATAATATGTTACAGATACAATTAAACTCTCTTTGTGTACCCCACCTGGATACCATTCCCCTCTCTCTTCCTCTCCAGACAACACAATGTTGAAGTTGATGTTTTTTCCCCTACACACATTTATATTCTTAATATATATGTAGGTATCCATTTTAGGTATATTATTGTACAGTATTCTTTAACTTCGCATATAATATTGTACTACTTTCCTTTTTCCACTCAACATTGTTTTTGACATTCATACATACTGCTGTGTATACAACATTGTATTTTTTTTTTTTTTAATTCTCACCCGAAGACATTTTTCTATTTATCTTCAGATAGAGTGGGAGGGAGGGAGAAACATCGACGTGACAGGGACACATCGACTCATTGACTGCTGCATGACCCCAACCAGGGCCAGGGACCAACCGCAACCAAAGTATGTGCTTTTGACCAGAATCGAACCCACGACTCATTGATCTATGGGCCGATGCTCTAACCACTGAGCCAAACCGGCCAGGGCCAACATTGAATTTTTTTAATGGTGTTTTTGTGTACTAAGAAATCTGCTTATCCCAAGGTTACAAAGATTATCTCCTATGTTTCCTTCTAGATGTTTTATAGTCTTACCTTTTATTTAGTGCTCTGACCCATTTTGAAATAATTTTTGTGTATGGTGTGAAGTAGGGATTGAGATTCATTTTGTTCTATATGGATGCCTAGTGTGGGCATTTTATAAGATGTCCATAAATTCTTTGACACTTCTCTCTCCAAAAGATAGAACCTAATTCCTCTCCTCTTATGTGTGGGCTGTACTTAACGACTTGATTTTAATGAATAGAAGGTGAAGAAATTATGGTATATGACCCAAGATTGAGGCATAAAAGGCACTGTGGTTCCCCCTTGCTTTCTCTTCCTTTGATTACTCTGTGGGAAGTCACCTGCCATGTGGTGAGGACACACTTAAGCAGACCTATGGAGGGATCCACATGGTGAGGGACTAAGGCCTTCTGCCAACACTAGCAAGGAAGGGAGGCCTTTTCCAAATAACCATGTGAGTGAACTATCTTGGAAGCAGCTCCTACAGCTTTAGTTGAGCCTTCATCAGTGATTGGAGCCCTCACTGATGTCTTGACTGCCATCTCATGAAATTCCTGAGTCAAAACAACCCATCTAAGCCATTCCCAAATTCCTGACTCACAGAAACTGTAACATAAGAAATTTGTGTTGCTTTAAAACACTAAGTTGTGGGATAATTTGTTATGTAGTAATAGATAACTAATACATCCAGTGTTGCAGCATCTTCCCCATTGCATTACAATGCTGCCAATACAGAACATCAGTTGACCACATATATATTAGTCTTTTTCTGAAAACTCTATTCTGTTCAACTAAGCTATATGTCTGTTTATGCCAACAACATACTGTCTTGATTACTATAATTTTTACTGACGTCTTGATGTCTGGTAGTGTAAGTCCTCCAACTTTGTCACTGTTATTATTTCTTATGTTTAATCCTCACCCAAGGATACTTTTATTGAGTTTTAGAGAGAGAAAGAAAGGGGGAGAGAGAGAGAAACATTGATGTGAGAAACATCAATTGGTTGCCCCCACACATGCCCCGACCAGGTATCAAACCCACAACCTTTTGGTGTACAGAACAATGCTCCAACCAACTGAGCCACTCAGCCAGGGTCATTGTTATTACAGTAGAACCTTGGTTATCGAATTTAAGTCTTTCCAGAAGGCTATTCGAGAAGTGATTTGTTTGAAAACCAAATTTTTATTTCCCATTAGAAATAATGTAAATTGAATTAATCTGTACCAGACCCCCAAATGATTCCATTTTAACCTTTCTCAGTAGCCTGTGATTGTTGCTTCATGAACACTTTCACACCCTTAGCAACATCAGCACTCTTGATGGCCTCTTTATGTTTTAAAATTGTGCTAATCATCGATTTTGCCACACCATACTTGGTAGCCAGACCAGACATGTGAACAACTCTATCATACTTTGCAATTATTTGTTTTTTAAGCTCTATCGTTGTTCTCACAACTTCCCTTTTCACTTTGCTGCTATCCCTAACCTTTTTAGGACCCACGGTGACTTACTGTACGTATTTAATAATAATAAGCAAAAACAAAAGCAAAAAAAGAAAAAAGAAAATATTCACAGCACCATTTCCTGAGATGTTAACAACGTGGGATTTAGCAGTAAACTGACTCATACTTGTGCACTTTCCTTTGTCACGTGAGAGACATGTGACTGATCATACAGGTAGTAGCATGAAAGGGTTGTCACTTCAAGAACCAAAGTTTTGTTCGACAACTGAGACAGTTTTCTGTGGACAACTTGGTCGAGAACCGAATTGTTCGAGATGGGAGATGTTCGAGAACCGAGGTTAGACTATATTTCTTTTGTCATAATTGATTTGGCTATTCTGGGTTCTTTGCATAGCATGTAAATTTTAAATCATCTTATTAATTTCTAAAAGAAACCCTGGATTTTTCATTTGGCTTGTACTGAATCAGTGATCAATATGAGGATAATGGCTCCTTTAAAAATATTGACTGTTCCAATCTCCACTTACTTAGATCTTTAATTTCTGTCAAAAATGTTTTGCAGATTTAGTGTAATGTTTTAATGTAGAATTCTTATACATATTGTTAAATTTATCTGTTTCTTGTTTTTATGCTATTATAATTGGTATTTTTAGATATAAAATTTTAATTGTTGCTAGCATATAGAAATGCAACTGATTTGGTAGGTTGGCCTTGTTTTTCCTGTAATCTTGCTAAATTCACTCATTAGGTCTAGCAGGGTTTTTTGGTTTGTTTTTGTAGATTGGTTGGGATTTTCTGTGAACACAATTGTGCCATCTGCAAATAAAGAACATTTTTACTTCTTTCTTTACAATTTATATGTCAATTCATTCTTTTTCTTGCCTTTATTGCCCAGGTAATGTTGAATAGAACTGATGAAAGTGGACATCCTTACCTTGTCCCAATCAGTCTTTCCTCATTAAGGCTTTCTAACTTGTCCTGTATTAGGTTAAGGAAGTTCCTGTCTTGTCCTAGATTGCTGGGAGATTTTTAATTTAACCATAAATGTGTATTGAATTTTGTTAAATGTTTTTTATTTTACAAAGGCTGTAAATTGGGGTGGTTAGATAATTAACTTTTAATGTTATTACTGACACTTTAGGTTTGCTTTTATCATCTTGCTATTTATTTTGTATTTATTCTTTGTTCCTCTTCCCCTCTTGTTCTGCATTCTTTTGGATTAATCCAGTACTTTTTGTTATTCCATTGTCTCCTTTGTTGACTAATTAACTATGTCTCTGTTTTGTTATTTTAATTGAAAAGTTTATAGTATATATCTTTAATTCATCAGAATCTACCTTCAAGTAATAGTAGACACATTATGTGTAGCTTAAGAATTTTATAATACAGTGTAGGGCAAAAGTAGGTTTACAGTTGTGAGTATGCAAAACAGTTTATTCTTGTAGTATTATTTATTAATTATATTGTTTTCCATAAAACAACTGTAAACCTACTTTTGCCCCACCTTATATACTTTTCATTTCTGCCCTTCTGTTATTATTTACTTTTACACATGATATAAGCCCTACAATACATTATTATTCTTCCCCAGCTTTACTGAGATGTTATTGATATATAACATGTAAGTTTAATGTTTACGACATGATTTGATACACAATAAGGTTAGTTAACAACTCCATTTCCTCACATAATTACCATTTGTGTGTCTGTTTGTGGTGATAACATTTAAGATCAACACTTTTAACTTTCAAGTATATAATATGGTATTGTTAATTGTAGTTACATTATGTACATCCAATCCCCAGAAGTTACTCATCTTTTCTTTTTTTCTTTTTTTTTTATCCTTACCCGAGGACATTTCTGCATGTATCTTTAGATAGAGCAGGAGGGAGAGTGGGAGGAAGAGAGAGAGAGAAACATCAATGTGAGAGAGACACATCAAGTGGTTGCCACCCACACAACCCCAACCAGGGCCGGGGACAAACTGCAACTGAGGTACGTGCCCTTAGCGGGAACCGAACCTGGGTCTCTCAGGTCCGCGGGCTGACGCTCTAACCGCTGAGCCAAACCGGCCAGGGCGAAGTTACTCATCTGGAAGTTTGTACCATTTGACCACCTCTCCCCATTTGTCCCAGCCCCCAGCAACTACCACTCTACTCCCTACATTTTATGAGTTTGGCTTTTTTAGATTCCACATATAAGTGAGAATATAACAGTATTTGTCTTTCTCTGTTTGACTCATTTCACTTTGCATAATTCCCTCAAGGTCCATCTATGTTGTTACATAAGGCAGGATTTTATTCTTTTTTATAGCTGAAGAATATTTCATTGTGATACATACCATATTTTATTTATCCATTCATCTATTGGACACTAAGGTTGTCTACATGTCTTGGTTATTGGGAATAATGCTACAATGAACATGGAAACTACCATGTTCAAGGTAGTGAGTTCATTTCCTTCAGACATATACCCAGAAGTGAACTGCTAGATATATGATAATTCTATTTTTATTTTTTTGAGGAAACTCCATATTATTTTCTATAGCAGATGCAACATTTTATAATCCCATCATCAGTGCACAAGGATTGCACTTTCTCCATATCCACACAAACGCTTGTTATTTTCTGTTTTTTTTTTGTGTTGTTTTATTTTGTTTTTAATTTAGGCATCCTAATGGGTATGAGACAATATCTCATTGTGGTTTTAATTTGCATTTCTCTAATGATTAGTGACATTGAGTATCTTTCATGTTTGTTGGAGAAATGTCTAGTCAAGTCCTCTGTCTGTTTTTTAATTGATATATATATATTTCTTAATCCTCACCCGAGGATATTTTTTCCATTGAATTTTAGAGAGAGTGGAAGGGAGTGGGGGGGGCGGCGGGGAGAGACACATCGATTGGTTGCCTCCTGTACTCACCCAAGCAGGGCTGGGGATTGAACCTGCAACCCAGGTATATGCCGTTGACCGGGAATTGAACCTGTGACCCTTTGGTTCAAGGGCCGACACTCTAACCACTGAGCCACACCAGCCAGGGTTAATTGGCATATTATTAATTGGTAATCTTTTCAAGTTCTTGTTTTCCATTTTTGGGTAATGAAATTATGTGGGTTATATGGTAATTCTAAGTTTAACTTTTGAGGAACTGCCAGTTTTCCACAGCACTATATGAGGGTTCCAATTTCTCCACATCCTCACCAACACTTATTTCTCTTTTCTTTAATTATAGCCATCCTAGTGGGTGTGAAATGCTACCTCATGGTGGGTTTGATTTGCAAATGCATAATGAATAATGACATTGAGCATCTATTCATGTGCTTGTTGGCCATTTGTCTTTGGAGAAATGTCTGAGTCCTGTGCCCATTTTCTTTTTTTTTTTTTAAAGAGGCAAGGGAACAGTCAAGGACTGCTTTAAGATTTTTTTTTTCCCTTTATTGATTTTAGAGAGGAAGTGAGAGGGAGAGAGAGATAGAAACATTGATGAGAGAGAACATTGATTGGCCGCCTCCTGCATGCCCCCCACTGGGGATCTGGCCCACACCTGGGCATGTGTCCTGACCAGGAATTGAACCGGCAACCTCTTGGTGCATTGAGTCGATGTTCAACCACTGAGCCACACCAGCTGGACTGTGCCTATTTTTTAATTGGACTGTTTCTCTTTTTGTTGTAGAGGTTTGCTATATATTCTGGATATTAAGCATTTATCAGATATACGATCTGCAAATATTTTCTCCTATTCTGAGGATTGTCTTTGCACTTTCTTGATAATATCCTTTGATGCACAAAGGTTTTTAATTTTGTTGAAGCCAGATTTATTTTTTCTTTTGTTGTTAATGCTTTTGGTGTGAAATCCAAAGTCATGAAGATTTACCTGTGTTTTCTTCTAGAAGTTTTATGATCTTAGCCCTTATATGTAGGTTACTGATCCACTTTGAGTCCATTTTTACATATGGTGTGAAGTAGGATTCCATTTCATTCTTTTTCATGTGGAAACAGCACCATTTGTTGAATAGACTCTTCTTTCTCTTTCGAAGGGACCTGGCACCCTTGTCAAAAATCAGTTGGCTGTAGATATATGGACATAATTATATCTGGACTCAGTTTGTTTCCATTGATCCATATATCTGCCTCGATGCCAAAAACCACACTGTTTTGATTACTGTAGCTTTGTATAACTTTTGAAATTGGGAAGCATGAGTCCTCCTACTTTGTTCTTTTTCAATATTGTTCTGGCTATTTGGGGCCCAAACTGCCCCTCACAATTCCATGTGAATTTGAGGACTGACTTTTCCATTTCTGCAAAAAAAGCTGTTGAAACTTTGATAGGCAATCCATTGAATCTGTAGATTGCTTTGCATTGCCATCTTAGCAATATTAAGTCTTCCAATAAACATGGGATGTCATTTCATTTGTTTAGGTCTTCTTTCCTTTCAGCAATGTCTCACAGTTTTCCATGTACAAATCTTTCACCTCTTTGGTTAAATGTATTCCTGGTATTTTATTCTTAAGATTTCATTGTCAGTGGAACTGCTTTCTTAATTTTCTTTTTAGATTATTTATTGCTGGAGCATACACACATACTGATTTTTGTGAGTTGATCTTATACTCTACAATTTTGTTGACTGTGTTTATTATTTCTAGTGGCTTTCTTGTGAATTCTTTGGGATTTTTTAATATATATAGGATCATGTCATCTACAGATAGAGATGGTGTTACTTTTTCCTTTGGAATTTGGATGCCTTTTCTTTCTTTTTCTTGTCTGACATCTCTGGCTAGAACTTCTAGTGCAGTGTTGAATAGTAGTAATTAAAGCATGTGTCCTTGTCTTGTTCTTATTGGTACAGCTTTCAGTCTTTTACCACTGAGTATGCTTAGCTATAGAATTTTCATAAATACCTCTTACCATGTTGAGGAATTTTCTATTTCTAGTTTCCTGAGAGCTTTAATCATGAAAGGATACTGGATTATGTCAAATGCCCTTTTTTGCATCAATTGAAATGATTGTTTTTTCCTTCATTCTAGTACTGTGAAGTATTATACTGATCTTCATAGGTTGAACCTGCCTTGCATTCCTAGGATAAATCCCACTTGGTCACGATGTATAGTCTTTTTTATGTGCTGCTGGATTTGGTTTGCTAGTATTTTGTTGAGGATTTTTGCATCTGTCTTCACAAAGGATATTGGTCTATAATTTTCTTGTGATGTTCTTTTCCTGGTTTTGGTATCTGCCCTCAAAGAGTGACTTAGGAAATGTTCCCTCCTTTCCTATAAGATTTTAAGAATGGTTAGTGTTAATTCTTCTTTAAGTGTTTGGTAGAATTTACCAGTGAAGCTATCTAGTTCTTTATTTGTTGGCAGGTTTTTGATCACTGATTCAGTCATTTTTTGATTCAGTCATTTTTTTTACTTGTTATCGGTTTATTGAGATTTCAATTTCATCTTCAGTCCATTTAGGTAATTTACATATCCCAGTGGATTTGTCCATTTCATCTAAGTTATCTGATTTGTCGATGTACAATTGTTCATATTATTCTAATTCTTTTTATTTCAGTAAGGTTAGTAATGATGTCCCCACTTGCATTTCTGATTTTAGTTATTTGTTTTCTCTGTCAGTCTCTATAGGTTTGTCCATTTAAAAAATATTTTTAAAGAACCAACATTTTGGTTTTATTGATCTGCTATTGTTTTCTATTCTGTATACCATTTATCTGCACTCTAATCATTATTTCCTTTCTTCTACTAGCTTTGTGTATAGTTTGCTCTTTTTTTCCAGTTCTCCGTGGTGTAAAGTTAGGTTACTGTTTTGAGACCTTTCCTCATTTTAAATGTAGGCATTAACATCTATACATTTTCTTCTGAGTACTGCCATAACAGCATTCCATAAATTTATATTGCCTTTTCATTTAAATTTATAAGTATAGTTGGCCCTTGAACAACACAGGGGTTAGGGGTGCGGACACACTACATAGTTGAAGATACGTGTATAACTTTTTTTTTAAATAAATTTATTTATTTATTTATTTTTATCCTCACCTGAGGACATTTTTCCATTTTTGTTCAGATAGAGTGGGAGAGAGAGGACGAGAGAGAGAGACGAGAGAGAGAGAAAGGGACACATCGAGAGGCTACCTCCCGCACGACCCAACCAGGGACGGGACAAACTGCAACTGAAGTACGTGCCCTTAGCGGGATCCGAACTCAGGCCTCTCGGGACTGCAGGCTGATGCTCCAACCGCTGAGCCAAACTGGCCAAGTGTATAACTTTTTAAAAAATGTTTTTATTGATTTTAGAGAGAGAAAGGAAGAGGGAGAGAAACATCGACATGAGAGAGCAATATCATCAGCTGCCTCCTACATGCCCCCTACTGGGGATCAAGCACGCAACCTGGACATGTGCCCTGACAGGGAATTGAACCCGCAACCATTTGGTGCATGGACAATGCTCAACCAACTGAGCCATATCGGCCAGGGCAAAAATACATGTATGACTAATTTTAATTGGCCCTCCACATATACAGATTCCTGACTGCAGGTCAAAAATACAATTGACACTTGAACAACTCGAGTTTGAACTGTAGAGATCCATTTATATGCAGATTTAAAAATTTTATTTTCTACTTATCTGGCTTTAAGTTCACTGACTTTATTTTGCTATCTCCAATATGCTGTTAAGCCTATCCAGTGAATTTTTCAATTATTATTATTTTTTTTAATATTTGTTTCTAACTTATAATTTTCATTTCTCTGTAAGGATTCCTTATATATTCACTCATTAAAACCATGTTTTCCTGTAATTCTTTGGGCATATCTACAATCTTGGTTGGCTAAGTCTAACATTTGAATTCATTTCTATGTATTGCTCTTTTCTAGACTATGGATCCCATTTTCTTGTTTGTTTGATGTCTAAATGACTTTTTATTGAATATTGTGCATTGTGAACAATACCCTGGATTCTGTTCTCTCTATATAACGTATATGGATTCTTATTTTAGCAGGAAATGTAATTACTGGCAAATGACCTTACACTTATTTAGGCTTAGTTTTGTTTTTACAGATCAGTGGAGAGCCTAAATGGTTTCCCAAGCCCCAGTAACTTGGTAAGATCCAACCTCCAGATTCTTTTCCTATGGATCTTGTCATGGTTTGATTTTAGGCTTTATTAGGACCAACCTAGAGTAGGTCTTACTCTGCATTCTGGTCCTTAACCCAAGATGTAACCTTTCTGTTGTTTCAACTGGATGCCAAGGATGTTAAAGATGTGTTTACAAGATCTCTCTGCTTTGGCAGGGCCAGAACTTCCCTGGCTGTGCTCTTATCCCAGGACTGCTCTAACTCTAGGATCTCTGTTCTAATCTCAACCCCACATAGTACCTGCTTTCTGGTAAGCCTCAGGTGATCTCACTCTGTGTATTTACAGCCTCACTGTATTATTCAGGATTCTCCAGAGAAACAGCTAATAGGATGGACACACACACACACACACACACACACACACACGCCTGTAATTATTATTATTAGGAATTGACTCATGCAATTATAGAGGCTGAGAAGTCCCAAGATCTGTAGTCAGCCAGTGGGAAGCCAGGATAGCTGATAATGTAATTCCAGTCCAAGGCCAAAGGCATAAAAAACAGAAGAGCCAATAGTATGGGTTTCAATTCAAGTCCAAGTCTGAAAGTAGTAGAAGACCACTGTCCCCAGTTCAGACAGTCAAGCAGAAAGAATTCTTACTCAGCCTTTTTTATTCTATTCAGGCCTTCAACAGATTGGTCAAGACCCACCCACTATGGAAAGGGCCATCTTCTTTACTGAGTTTACTAATTCCAATGTCTTTCTCATCCAGAAACACTCTCATAGACACACCCACAAATAATGTTTAACTAAATAGCTGGGCACCCCATGGCCCAGTCAAGTTGAGACATAAAATTAACCATCATATCAGCCTTCAGCCACAGATCTGAAGGGGACTCACACATAGACTTCTGGAACTCCCTGTCTGCATGGTGCCCTCCTTTCCCTTGTTCTGCCCAATGGTTTCCAGCCATTTCAGCTATCCTGAAGTCTGCTCTTTGCCTCCTCAGCCTAGTGGGATCACTCTGCTCAGCCTCTAGATCTCCGCACTACTGTTAGGAAACTGCCTGCAAGTAGAGGATCTCAGTGATTTGGGGGCTCACCTCATGAGTTTCCTCTCAGGAATCAGTCTTGTGCTTCCTGTAGTCCTCTGCCTGAAAGTAGTTGCCTCATAAATTTTGTATATTTTTAGTTGTTCATGGTAGGAAAAATAGTCTGGTAGCTATTAATTATGGCTGGAAAGGTATGGTTTTCATTTGCTTTTATAGTATTTTATTATATGAATTACACCACTATTCATCCATCCTTGTGTTGGCAGACATTAGATATTGGTGTGTTCAAATAGTCACTAGTATAAGTGATGCTTTAATGAGTATTTTTGTATCCAGAAATGGAATTGCAGGGTTATAAGATACATATTTCTTCAACCTTATTTGATACTGCCAAATTGCTCTCCAAATTACACTGTTCTACATACCCACAAACAGCATATGAGTTCCATTTGTTCCACATCTTTGCCAAAATTTGATCTGTTGAACTATTAAATTTTTCTACTTGTGCAAGTGAATGTAAAATGTATCGTTACAGCAATAAACATTTCCTAGATTACTAGTGAGGTTAAACATATATATGTATGTGTATGTACATATATATACACATACATATATACACATATATATGTATTATCGGCTATTTGGGTTTCCTAGTCCATAAATTGCCCCCCCCCCCACACACACACACACAATTGGGTCCTCTTTTTGTTACTGATTCTTAGAAATTCCTTATAAATTCTAGTTACTAATCCTTTTTTAGTTATGTGAATTAGATTCCCCCCCCCCCCGATCTGCCTGTTTTCTTCCCATACAGAAGTGTTAAATATATTTCTTTTTTTAAATCCTCATCTGAGGATATTTTTCTATTTATCTTCAAATAGAGTGGGAGAGAGGGAGAGAGAGAGAAACATCAATATGAAAGAGACACATTGACTGGTTGCTTCCTTCATGACCCTGACCTGGGCCAGGGATAAACCACAACCGAGGTACATGCCCTTGACCAGAATGGAACCAGCGACTCATTGGTACACCGGTCAATGCTCTTAATGGCTGAGTCAAACCAGCAAGGGCCAGAAGTGTTAAACTTAATGTAGTCATATTTAGCTATGTTTTACTAAATGATTTGTGCTTTTGTGTCCATTTCTTTGACCTCTAAACACAGGGGTGCCCCAGAGTTTAGGCCTCAGAACTATCTAACATTAATTCCCAAGTAATCTTACTTAGCCTTGTAGCATCTGTATACTGATGGCTTTTACATCTAGCTCCTCTCAACTCCAGTATACGATAATTTAAAGGACCCTAGCTGAGCTAGGTATTATCTTTCTTCTTCCCTTATTATCCAAATAACTTGAATAGAAAGTCTGCGGTCACTGCCTCCATTTCCTCATCTTCGATTCACTGTTTAACCTGCTGCAGCTTGGCTTTTGTCCCACTATTCCACTGATACTTATGATTTTTAATTAAGCAACACAGCCCATCCCCTTTTCTTTTCAAAGCAGCAGCAGAATTGCCCTATCAGTGTGTTGGGGAGAAGGAGAAATGCTTTTCTCATCTCTCCAAGTTGCTCCAGATGCATCGTTACTGAGCCCTACCTTTCCAACCTCCCTGTTCCCCCAAACATCCTAATCTCCAGCCATACTGACCTGTTTGGAGACTCTTGTATCATAGTATTCCTTTCCATCTCTGTGCTTCTGCATAATGCTCCTTCATTTGCCTGGAACCTACTTTAACCGGTTTTCTCAGCTCAAGTAGCACCTCCCAGCCCATCTTACCCTTTATCATTCTTTTTGTGCTTCTATTATCACATCACATTGAATCTTAACTTTTTATTTACACATCTTTCCTACTCAACTGAGGGCTTCTAGAGATCAGAGAACCTGTCTTTTCTCCATTAATATCTTTAATGTATATCAATGAATAAATAAACGAATGAAAAGCTAAGGAAGCTGAGCTAGACCAAAGTCTGAATTGGCAGACCAAGTTTGTTTGTTTGTTTTATTAAGATAAAATTCACAGATTTGTGAAGCATTCAGCATAATCTAATTCTAAAACATTGTGTTCCCCTAAAAAGAAAACTCCCTTAGCAGTCACTCTCCATTCCCTGACCCGGTACACACTCCCCAGGACTAGACAACCACTAATCTATTTTCTCACACCACCAAATTTAACATAGGTAAATTGATCACAGATCTTTAAAATCGATTCTGGACCATGATGTGAAATTTGGTGGATAATTGTCCCATTTTACCAACTTGTACTGCAAAACTCAAACTTATCTCGAAGCTCTAGGTTTGATCTGTAGTTTATCAGACTGTTTGATCGGGACTTTATTAAAACTAGATCCACATTTAACAGTGGTGGTTGGTTTGGGTTGGTCTTGCTTTTTTCACTGTTTCTGTTGAAGTAAACCCTCTTAATCTGTTTATATTTCGGCAGAAAATAGGGTAACTGGAAAAACCTCACACTCTCTGGTAGCAATTGTGAAAAGTGTCTGATAATATCTCTTCTGGAGAGTTTAGGGCCCCAAGAAGATACCATGAATTAAGCATTGCGTGAATAGTCGTTTTCTGGAGCTTTTATTTTTAACCCGATTCTTCACAGGCTCACCTCTGGAGGGGTGCTGTGCAGGTGGACCTGCAGGAGGCCTGTTGAATTCTCAGAACTCAGTTTCCAGGGAAGACGCATTTTTCGAATTGGGCCGGGTCTAGCGCGTTGCCAAGTAGTAGCTTTTCCTTTCGCGGTCGCGCAACCGAGTCGCATACGCAGTGACGCAACCGGCACGTGGTGACGCGGCGCGCGGCGCGGTGCACGCTGGGATATTTAAGTCTTCTCCGCGGCGCGGAGCCGCGATGTCTCCGGCGGCTGCGGCGCCTGGAGGAGGCGAGCGGCGGCGGCCCATAGCGAGTGTCAGGGACGGACGGGGCTGGGGCTGCGGTGGGGTGGCGCTCCTTGGTCTGTTGTTTGGCCTCGTGCTGTACCTGGTGCCGGCGGCGGCTGCGCTGGCCTGGCTGGCCGTGGGGGCTACCGCGGCCTGGTGGGGACTGAGCCGCGAGCCCCGAGGTTCGCGCACCTTCACCTCGCTAGTTCCGAACGCGCGGCGTCAGCGAACGCTGCTCGCCTCGCCTCCGGCCAAGTGTGCGGTAAACGGAAATCTCCTAGAGCCGCGGACCCTGCTCGAAGGACCCGACCCTGCCGAACTGCTTCTTGTGGGCAGTTACCAGGGCAAGCCCGGCCCCCCGCAACCTGCTGGCGTTCCGGAGGCCAGGGACCAGCGGGAGAGGCAGGGCCGTCGCCCACCCATCCGCACCACGCCACCGGCTCAGTCGGCCCATCGCGTTCACTACATTCACTCGTCTCACCTCTCTCACCCTATTTCTCTTTTCCGACCCTCCACGAGACCTTCCCACAGGTAAGATACCCTGATCTTTCCCAGACCCTCCTTTCTGTCGACTGGCTTCGAATTGAGGACTTGACTTTTAAATCCGATGTTCTTTCATAAGTCCAAAGTGGATTCTGTGTCGTTTAACCTCTTTCAACATTTTGGTGCATGTCAACCGTCTCCTGCCCCCTCCCTTTAACCTTTGGAATGAGATGTGATGCGACAGTTGTTCCCTTCCTTCCAGTTATTAAAACTGTCTGAATTTTAGTACAGTATAGATTTAGCAGAATACTTGTTAACGCTGGAACATCTCTACTTTGAGTGAGAATATCTTTATCTTTGGAGTGTAGTCATAAAGTATTGTATATATATATGTACATGTATATATTTTGGATGGATAAAAGAAATTTTATCAGTTTGAGCTCAAAGAGGTGTTCCCAGGAAACACTTATTCCATTGATAAAGTTTGATAAAGATGATCAAATTAAAGAGACTTTCATTTAGTCTCTAGTGGAGAGATACATAAGAATACCCAAAAAATGGTGGAAATAGTAGGTTCTTGGTAAGTAAATTTAGTTGAGAAGATGAATATTCAGGTGTTGAAAAATATTTTATTCTGGGTGTATATTACTGATGACTAATTGAAAAGATTGAAGGATTCTTGAAAAGTTTCTCCCTGCATGTCCTAATGCACACTTTTCTTCCATTGTAGTTTTACTTGTGTGGGTAAGGTTTCCAGTTTCCCTCTCAAATTGTTGAAGTCCGTTGTAGCGATGGCTGTTAAGCAGCTGCCACTTTCTGCCCTTAGATGGGATGGTGTGGGAAGTTGTCTTAAAAATTCTGTGTTTTGTGTTGCTTAGAGGTTTAAGCTCTCTGGAAAATATCTGAACCCACATAGTTCTTTAGTTAGTTAAATTTTCTGACATTCTTTTAAGCTGTTTTTTGGTTCTGTAACATGTCTCTTATTTTCCACAGGGATTGTGGGACTTTATCAAATCGGTTTTTAATAACACCTCGAAGACGATATCCAATTCAGCAGGCCCAATACTCCGTTCTGGGAGTACTTCCCACAGTGTCCTGGAATGGTTATCACAAGAAGACTGTGCTATCTCCTCATAATTCCAAAATGGTGTGCAGCCCAGTGACAGTGAGGATTGCTCCTCCTGATAGTAAATTGACTCGTTCTCCAATGTAAGTATTATTGTTGGAAGAATAGACTCCTTTTTGTGTCTACTTTATTCTTCCATGGTTGTTTCTCTGACAAGACAACTCTAAAAAAAAAAGACTTGTTTAAATGAGAAATCCCAAATTTTAGTTGTTGAACTGTCTCTTATTTTCTTGGTTTCTTTTTTTGTTTTTGTTTTTGCCTTAAATTGTAGCTTTAATTGCTAACGGCATTTTCTGTGAATGTATAAATTACACTTTGCTTGACAGTAAGCTTCTGATTTTCAGTGGAGTCCATGCTATATGACATGGTAATTAAAACATCTTAGTGCTAGAATCTTACCTTTCATTGCAGACCAGAGCAGTTAATCAGCTCAACACTGTCCTCACCATCAAGTAATACTCCAGATCCATGTGCAAAGGAGACTGTACTGAGTGCCCTCAAAGAGAGGAAGAAAAGAACAGTGGAGGAGGAAGAACAAATATTCATTGATGGCCAGGAAAATAAAAGAAGGTAACAGGCCCAGCAGAGTATTAAAAAGGCCTCCCACATGGACTCCTGTGATTTGAAATGCAGATTACTCCCCAAAAAGATACAAAGGCCAACTCTAGTGTGTGAGCCTTAGTAGGTCCCCTTCTTTGGCTTTCATGGAAGAGCTTAGTAGCAAGGGTTTTAATGCTGTTCATTTCAGGTTTAGGCACAAATTAGATAAATGTTATAATTTACCTTTTCCCTGAGTATTGGGCAAGCCAACTATTAGTCATGTTAGCCTCATACTTTTGGTACAACTGTGTTAAATTCTGTTTTTGAGAGAGTGTTCAAAGACTTCCCCTCCCAATTTTGTGTTGCTTAGTTATTTGGGTAACCACCAGTTTAAATGTTGTAATTGTGCTGAAGGGAATGCTTGGCAAAGAAAAGTATAGGCTAGAGTATGATAGATTTGTCAGTAATGAGAGTGAAACCAACTTCATTAATTGGTTTTTGATAACAATGAAAATGAAATGAATCTGTTTCCTGAGCATGGAAAGAAATGCCCAGCTGGTGTGGCTCAGTGGATTCCCATGGACTGAGAGGTCCCAGTTCGATTCCCATTCAGGGCGCATACCCGGGTTGTGGGCTTGGTCCCCAGTAGAGGGCCGTGCAGGAGGCAGCTGCTCGATGTTTCTCTCTCACATTGATGTTTCTCTCTGTCG
This sequence comes from Tadarida brasiliensis, assembly GCA_030848825.1. Classification (NCBI taxonomy): domain Eukaryota; kingdom Metazoa; phylum Chordata; class Mammalia; order Chiroptera; family Molossidae; genus Tadarida; species Tadarida brasiliensis. The sequence continues at coordinate 103,709,774 of CM061258.1, read as the reverse complement.
CTTCTCTCTATAAAAAAATTAATAAAAACATTTCTTTTTAAAAATCGTTGAAGTCACTAATTAGGATGCAGAATTGTTTGTGGCTTTCTAAGGAGTTAAGGATTCCACTCATTTTTTAATACGAATTGAGCAGCCACATGTGCCAGAGCCTATTCCAGGTACAGTGAACAAGACAGAGTCTTCATGGGACTTGTTGGAGGGAGAAAAACAAAAAGGGGGAGGATATTAAAACAAGGTCTAGATTGCAGGTATTTAGAAATTTTTTTTAAAAATCAGGGTGATAGAAATAAAAGACAGGGTGATGTAACATGGTAATGAGAAGGGGGCTTCTTTATATGAGGTGGTCAAGGAAGTGCTTTCTGAGGAGACAGTGAATTCCACTCTTAAAAAATATATAATCGTTGTCCCTATTACCTAGACCAGATTGTTTATATCCTACAAGTTCAGGGTTTGCCATTTTTGATACTTTAGATAACAAAATTAAGTAGGGTAGTATTAATCAATGTAGGCGTCTTTATGTAACATAGGAAGATCAGGTTATGATGACTAGAGATGTGATTTACAAGTGAGAATTTGAGCTAATGTCAACTACCTAAGCAGGAGTGGCAGGAGGCATGGGGGTGTGGAGGTGGGAGACGAAATTACTATTCTTATGGTCCCAGTAGGTTTTTCATGTTCTTTGGGATAGTAGTTTTACTTGACCCTAGTGAGTCTGTAACTGAGGATTCTGTGTTATCTTACCCATAATTGGAATAAACAATGATTATGTGCACCACACATAGACCCTTCTTATACATGAGATGTAAAGTTTTTCCCTAACAGACTTGCCATATTAACCTGTAGATCACTATGGGTTGTGTGGATTAGTCCCACAGTGTTTTTTTAATTTGTAGATGGTAAGTTGTTAAATTTGTGATTGTAATAATACACTGAATAGTTCAAAAGGTCTTGATGTAGAGTAAGTCTTCACTAATGTTGTCAGTAGATTCTTGGAAACTGTGACAATATATAACGAAATCAATTTTCCTGTGGGCTGATTGAAATAAACAACATTTAAGTTCCTATTGCATCTCATCAACGTCATAACAAAACGACATTGAATGAAATGAAGTTATTCAAGGATCTGCTGTATTTTCATACTTTCCTTATTGCTAGGACAATCTTAGAATACATTTAACTTTCGGAATCTTTGGGATTTGAAGCATCCTTTTTCTTGTCTAGCATGGAACCTGTGTTCCACAGAAATAGTATAAGGTCCCAGGAATATGAGAATATGCTTTAAGGGGGAAAAAGTCGTTTCATTTAATTGAGAGTTTTTGATTTATTACAGGCGCCATGATAGCAGTGGGAGTGGACATTCCGCATTTGAGCCCCTCCTGGCCAATGGAATCCCTGCTTCTTTTGTTCCTAAGTAAGTGAAAATCCATCTGGTTGAAATGGACACTATTTATAAAAAGGGCATTGTCAAAGTTATTATCCTATAGATTTTCCTCTTTGCTTTTTGCATTGCTTTATTTTTTCAGGTTCAAATCTTTGAAATCGAAGAGGATCATTTGAGTAACTTGCCACAATAACTCTTACATAAAATTCCTTTTAATTTGGAGAAAATATGTTAAGACTAAGAGGGTTTTTAAATATATTTAATAACCAACTATATAAATAAAAAGATTACAAGGTTTGCACAATGCATAAAATGCAAAACTGAAATGTAAGATAAATGATAAGTTTCTACATTTGAGCTTAAATACATTTGAGAAAGAAATGGATTGTTGCCCTGGCCAGTTTGGCTAAGCAGTTAGAGCATCGGCCCACGGACCAATGAGTTGTGGGTTCGATTCTGGTCAAGGGCACGTACCTCGGTTGTGATTCATCCCCGGCCCTGGTTGGGGTCATGCAGGAGGCAGCCACTCGATGTGTCCCTTTCAAGTCGATGTTTCTCTCCCTCCCACTCTAGCTGAACAAAAATGGAAAAATGTCCTCAGGTGAGGATAAAAAAAGAAAGAAAGAAATGGATTGTTCCGCTGGTGTGGCTCAGTGGTTGAGCGTCAACCCATGCACTAAGAGGTCACCGGTTTGATTCCCAGTCAGGACACATGCCCAGGTTGTGGGCCCGATCCCCAGTGGGGGGCATGCAGAAGGTGGCCAGTCGATGTTCTCTCTCATCGATGTTTCTCTCTCTCTCTCTCTCTCTCTCTCTCTCTCTCTCTCTCACTCTCACTTTCTCTCTCAAATCAATAAAAGGAAAAACAAAAGAAATGGATTGGAGGGAAAGTGGCTCAGAAATATGTGTGAAAAGACTTGGGGTAATTTATATGCTTAATTTGAGCCAGCAGTATAATATGGTTGCCAAAAAAGATAATGTACTCCTATTGTGTGCTGATATAACAAAAACTAGAATGAGGCAGGTAAGTGGTAGTCCTACTTTCCTTAGTTCTGCTCAGATTGTCCATGGAGTATTGTGTTTGGTTCGGTATACTATACTATAAAAGAGGATATACACAAACTGAAATTCATTTAGCAACTAATGTGCTAAAGGGTGATGTTGGTGGGTGATGGGGTTTTGAAGGTACATAAGTACTAGCCCAGAGGAGAAAAATCTCAGCGGGAATAAGGAAATGAGGAAGGGAAAGATAATGGCCTCCAAAAAACTGAGGGACTGTCAAATGATAGAAAGAAAACAGCTTGCTCAGTACAGCACCAAATAGGATCCATGGGTGAGAGAGGAAATATTTTTTTCATTCAATATAAGAATAAACAGGTCCACGTTTGACATTCATCACTCTAGGACAGCGGTTCTCAACCTGTGGGTCGCCACCCCTTTGGGGTCGAATGACCCTTTCACAGGGGTCGCCTAAGACATAACAGTAGCAAAATTACAGTTATGAAGTAGCAACAGAAATAATTTTATGGTTGGGGTCACCACAACATGAGGAACTGTATTAAAGGGTTGTGACATTAGGAAGGTTGAGAACCACTGCTCTAGGAGATAGTTGTCTACATTGTAACAGAAGTTGGATGACTATTCTACGGGAAGGATATACAGGGAATTTATGTTTCATTTGGAAACTTAGAAAAAAATGGTTAGTTCATCTTAACTGATTTTTTTTAACAGTTTTATTGAGGGATAATTGACGTAATAAACCGTGTCTGTTTAAAGTGTACAGTTTGGTAAGTTTTCACATGTATACACCTCTGAAACTATCACCACAGTCAAGATAATGAACATAACCATCACCTCCAATGAAAGTTTCCCAGTGTCCCTTAGTGATATCTCCCTCCAACCCTGTCCCCCTCCCCAGGCATTCAGTAATAATGCTTTCTGTCACTGGAGATTAGTGTGTATTTTCTAGAATATTATTTAAATGGAATCATACATTTAATTTTCAAAATATTTGTCTTTTCCTTCTTGACTTCGTCAGATATGTATAATGTGACCGTGGATGAAGCCTTAAAAGAATGTCTTCAGTAGCACATCTAACTATCTTTTTCCCTTTTATTAGGCCTGGGTCTCTGAAAAGAGGTCTCAATTCCCAGAGCTCAGATGACCACTTGAATAAAAGATCCCGCACCTCTTCTATGAGCTCCATGACAAGCACATACACAAGTGGCATTCCTAGCTCCAGCCGCAATGCCATTACCAGTTCTTACAGTTCTACTCGAGGTTTCTCTCAGGTACATTCTTGTGGGTGGCATGGGAAGGTAAACCAGTGTATATGTGGAAACCTAATACAAGACAGCCATTATTGCACATAAATGGACAAAGAATGAATAATTCAATAAATGGTGTTAATTGGATTGAGAAGGTAGTCTGAATTTGGATTGCATTGTGTCATAAAAGAAATTTATCCTAGGTTACGAATTTAGTGAACGTTTTGAAAACAAGGGGTTTAATTCTTTTTTAGAAGGAGTATGTTGTATAGCCTAGTGAATAGAGCAGGCTTTGGTCTCTAGGTTCTTTTAATTTATAATGCTACTATTTCTCTTTTTTTCATGCTTTTGAAAAAACAATCATTTTGTCCTGTAGAATTTCCCCTATTCTGGATTTAGTTTGCATTGTTGCAGTCATTTTAACATGCTCTATCCCCTGTTTTCCTTGTAAATTAGTAGTTGGATCCTGAGGCTTGATTAGATTCAAGTTCAGTTATTTTAGCAGAATATTGTATAGGTGATGCTGTGACTTCCTATTGCATCCATCAGGAACACGTGAAGTCTGGTTGCCTCCCTTTTGTGATGTTAATGTTGATCATTGGGTTCAGGTGGTGGTAGTCTGATGCTTCCATTTTAATTTTTGTATGAGCTTTTCATCTGAAAATTTCAGCAGCCATTCATTATCTTAGCCTAGGTCCATTGTTTTATGAGGTTGCAGAATGGTGATATTCTAATTCTTTATCTTTCCCTCTACATTTATTAACTGAAATTCTATGTAGGAATGACAGGATGATAAGACTTCGATACCATAGCTACTCTAAAGGTGACTAGTGATGTTTTTGCTGTTGTTGATTATCTTTATGAACTTTTGAATTTTTATAAGCATTTTATAATCCTCAATATTGTAGTTACTCCTTTTGGTGCACAAAATTTTCCAACTTTGACCAGTGGAAGCCTTTCATATTAGCTCTTGTATCCTTTTGTTTTAACCTGAGTAGTCTTTGCTTCATTGCTTTTTTTTTTTTTTTTTTTAACCAAAAACAAATCCATCTTGTACATTTCCAACCCAGACTGAAGTTGAAGTTGGCTGTTCTTCAAGTAGTCTTGGTTTTAATATTTCAAATTCATATTTAGGATTACAGAATTTTTTTGGTTTAGTTTTTTTTTTTAGTTTTAATCCTCACCCAAGGATATTTTTCCATTTATCTTCAGATAGAGTGGGAGGAAGGGAGGAAGGAAGGGAGGGAGGGAGGAAGGGGAGGGAGAAAGAGAGAAAGAAAGAAAGAAACATCGATGTGAGAGAGACACATCGACTGGTTGCCTCCTGCACGACCTGACCAGGACCGGGGACCGAACTGCAACCGAGATATGTGCCTTTGACTGGAGTCGAACCCGAGACTCTTTGGTCCACAGGCCAGTGCTCTAACCACTGAGCCAAACTGGCCAGGGCAAGCAGCAGGTTTACTTTTAGGAATTAATCCTACTCAAAGACATATACAAAGACGTTGATTTTAGAATTATTTTAATACCAGAAGCTTGGAAACAATGTATATGCACCTTTTTAGGGGGCTGGTTGTAATTTACAGTATTTCCATAAGTTTAAATACTATGTAACTATTAAAAAGAATAAGGCAACTCAGCCAATGTGGCTCAGTGGTTGAGCGTGGACCCATGCCCCAAGAGGTCGCTGGTTCGATTTCTGATCAGGGCATATGCTCAGGTTATGGGCCAGATCCCCAGTGGAGAGCATGCAGGAGGCGGCCAGTCGATGTTCTCTCATCAGTGTTTCTATCTCTCCCTTTCCCTTCCTTTCTCTTTAAAATCAATAAAGAAAAAAAAATTTTTTTAAGAAAAAATAAGGCAGCTTAATAGGCACTGATGTGAATGATCTCAAAAATATATTTTAAAAAATAAGGTGCAGAACTCTGTGTATAGTGTCTTCTATCATTTGTGCTGCTGTTTCTTTAATTTTTTTTTTTTTTATCCTCACCCGAGGACATTTTTGCATTTATCTTCCGATAGAGGAGGAGGGAGAGAGGGGGGAAGAGAGAGAGAGAGAAACATTATGTGAGAGAGACACATCAGCTGGCTGCCACCCACACGACCCCAACCAGGGCCGGGAACAAACTGCAACCAAGGTACATGCCCTTAGCAGGAACTGAACCCAGGACTCTCTAGTCCGCAGGCCAATGCTCTAACCACTGAGCAAAACTGGCCAGGGCTGTTTCTTTAATTTTTTAATATGCATAGAATAATTCTGACAGGATGTTAGAAACTGGTAATAACTTACTGAGAGAGGAGGGAAACTTCCTTTTTACTACATACTCTATTTATTGAAATTTGTAACATGTTCTACAAGTATTACCTTTCCTGGTTTCAAAAAATGTTTTAGGCATAGATAACTGTTAAGTAAAAAGTAAAAATCCCCTGTCCCTGGCTATTCCAGTCTTCATCCCATCTCCATGCCTATTATTAACATTCCTATTGTGTGTGCAAACACAGATAATACAGAGAATTTAAAGACTGTTTTACACAAATGGGATCATAGCATATGTGCTTTTTAGGATCTTTTTAAATAATATATTATGTAAACTACATGTCATATGTAATCCCTCACTTGTTTAATGGCCTTTTTTATTGGAGTTTAGTGTGCAGAAAAATATCATGTACAGCTCCATGTAACCACATCCACATCAAGTAATCATTTTCTACACCCAGAAGCCTCTTTCATACCTACTCCAAATCACTACTCCTTCCCTCCTTTCTTCCTGAGTGTTATTAGTATTATGTTTTTTTCTGTTTTTGAACTTTATATAAAGGAAACACAGAATATGCTTTTTTGTGTGTGTTTGGCTTCTTTCACTCAATATTTTATTTGTGAGATTCATTTATGTTGCATGTAGCAATAGGTCTTTCATTTTCATTGCTGTATACTGTTCCATTGGACATTTGGGTTTTCATTTTGGAGCTATAATAATGCAGCTGTGGACATTATTGTAAAAGTCTTTTGGTGCACATAAAGTTATGTGTATGTTCAGTTTTAGTAGATGTTCAACAGTTTTTTCAAGTGATGTTTCAGTTGATACTTCTACCATTGCAGTATGGGATTTTGTTCCTGTATTTACACATCCTCACTAGTATTTGGTGTTGCTCTTTACTTACTCATTCTGGTGGGTGTGAAGTCATTTTTCATTGTGGTTTTAATTTTGTTTGCCTGGTTACTAATGAGATAGCGGTATGAACTGTTCATTGGCCATTTGTACATCCTTTTTAAGTGCCTGTACAAGTTTCTTGACTCTTTTCCATTAGGTTGACTTTTTCTTATTTTTATAAGTTCTTTATATTTTCTAGATCCAAGCTTTCTGTGAATTATATGTGTTGCAACAAATAAGTGTCCTATTCTGACTCACCATTTCCTTTCTTTTTTTTTTTTCTTTTATTGATTTTAGAGAGAGAGGAAGGGAGAGGGAGAGAGAGAGAAACATTGATGAGAGAGAGAGAGAGAACATCAACTGGCCACCTCCTGCATGCCCTCCCACTGGGGATTTGGCCCACAACCTGGGCATGTGCCCTGATCTCTTGGTGCATGGGTGGATGCTCAACCACTTAGCCATGTCGGCCGGGCTCACCATTTCCTTTCTTACAGTCTTTTCACTTATGATTAGTATATCTTATGTACTGTTTAGGACATTTTTGCCTTCCTGTGGTTGTGATATTCTCTTATGTACCTTCTAGGAGCTTTATTATTTTTCACTTGACATTTATATCTATTATCCAGTTGAAATTGACTTTTGTATATAGTGTAAGCTAGGTGTCAAAAATTAGTGTTTTTCCCTATAAATATCCATTTGACTTAGCAACATTTATTGAAAGGACCATCGTTTCTTTTTTTTTTTTCTTTATTAATTTTTAGAGAGAGAGGAAGGGAGAGATAGAAACATCGATGAGAGAGAACATCGATTGGCCGCCTCCTGCATGCCCTCCACTGGGGATCAGGCCCACAACCTGGGCATGTGCACTGACCGAACCGGCGACCTCCTGATGCATGGGTCGACGCTCAACCACTGAGCCACACCAGCTGGGCGGGACCATCCTTTCTTGTTGCTCTGCAATACCACCTTTGTCATAATTTAAGTGTCCATATATACGTATCCGTTTCTAGATTCTGTTCTGTTCCATTGGTCTATTTTCCTACTCTATGCCTGTTCTTCCCCAGTCTGTGCTACACAGTCTCTAAGTTTTGATACCTAGTTAGAACAAGTATCCAACTTTCTCATTTCTCTTCAGAATTACCTTGAATCTTGGCCCTTTGCATTTCTATATAATTTTAGAATCAACTTATCAATGTCTACCAAAAATAAGTATTTGCTGAGATATTGATTGGGATTGCCTTTAATCTACAAGTTATTTTGGAGAGAATTGGCATTTTTACAATATTGAATTCATGAACTTGGTGTATCCTTCATTTATTCACATCATCTTTAACTTCTCTGTGTACTGGTTTTACATATCTTTATTTATTTATTTATTAATCCTCACCCAAGGATATTTTTACATTTATCTTCAGATAGAGTGGGAGGGAGAGAGGGAAGAAGAGAGGGAGAGAACCATCCATGTGAGAGACACACATCGATTGGTTGCCACCCGCACAACCCCAACCGGGGCTAGCAATGAACCGCAACTGAGGTACGTGCCCTTGGTCGGAATCAAACCCGGGACTCATTGGTCCACGGGCCGATGCTCTAACCACTGAGCAAAACTGGCCAGGGCCCGAGGATATTTTTCCATTAATTTTTTTCAGATAGAGTGAAAGGGAGAGAGAGAGAGAAAAAAAAAAATCAATGTGAAAAAGACACATCAATTGGTTGCCTCCTGCACGACCCTAACCAGGGCCAGAGATCGAATCTGAAACTGAGGGACATGCCCTTGACCAGGAATCGAACCTGTGACTCTTTGGTCCTTGGGCTGATGCTATAACCACTGAGCCAAACTGGCCCAGGCTTTATTAAATTAATTTTTAGGTATACATTTTTTATACTATTTTAAAGAGTATATAGTAATTGCTGCCCAGCCAGTGTGGCTCAGTGGATTGAGCGTCGTCCCATGGACTGAGAGGTCCTGGTTTGATTCCCAGTCAGGGCATATGCCCGGGCTCGATCCCCAGTGGGAGGGCGTGCAGAAGGCAGTAGATGGATGTTTCTCTCTCGTGTCGATGTTTCTCTCTCTCTCTAAAAAAAAAAAAATAATAAAAGCATATATTTTTTTAAAATGTAATTGCTACTGATGTATAGAAATACAAGTGTGTTTTTTTAATCCTCATCTGAGGATATATTTTATGGACTTTTTTAGAGAGAGGAAGGGGGGGAGGGAGAGAGAGAGAGAGAAACATTAATTGGCTGCCTCCCATATACGCCCCTACTGGGGATGGAATCCACAACCCAGGTGTGTGCTCTGACCGGGAATCGAACCTGCAACCTTTTGGTGTACGGGATGACGATCCACCTGGCCAAGACACGACTGGTTTTTTAATTCAGAAAATTTGCTTAATTCTGAATAGTTATCTGTATAGTCTTCAAGATTTTGTATGTAAATCATATTGTCTACAATAATGACAGTTTTTCACCTCCTTTTACCCCCAATCCTTACATTGTTAGTTTATGCCTTACTGCACATGTCTAAGACCTCCAGTATAATGTTGAACAGAAGTGATAGCAAACATCCTGATCTTGTTTTTTCTAATTTCAGAGGCTGCGTTTTCCATGTTTCATGTTACATGTGACGTTTGATATAGATATTCTTAGATCACTATTTTGTTTTTTTTCCTTAGCGTTTTCTCTTTTCTAATACATGCTTTTAAAGTTATACATTTCCTGTAAATTCAACTTTAGCTGCATTTCACCAGTTCTGAAATAGAAGTGTTTTTCATTCGGTTCATAATATCTTCTAATGTCCATTGTGATTTCTTCTTTGAATCATGGGTTCTTTAAAAGTACACTGCTTAATTTAACAGTTGGGAATTCTCTAGTTACCTTTTTTTTTTTTTTCCTCACCCGAGGATATTTTTCTACTTATTATCAGATAGAGTGAGTGGGAGGGAGAGACAGACAGAAACATCGATGTGATAGAGCCACATCGAATGGTTGCCTCTCCTGCATGACCTGACCAGGGCTGGGGACGAACCGAAACTGAGGTAGATGCCTTGACCGAAATTGAACCCACGACTCATCTGTCCACGGGCCGACGCTCTAACCAGTGAGCCAAACCAGTCAGGGCTCTAGCTCTTTTTGTTGCTGGTTTTTAGTTTAATTACATTAGGTCACAGGATGATATATTCATATCAATCCTTGAAATGTTTTGAAATTTGCTTTATGGCCCAGCACATGTTTAGTTTGTTTTTTTTTGTTTTTTTTGTTTTTTTTCATGTTTAGTTTTGATAAGTGTTTCAGCTTCACTTGAAAAGAAATTTTATCATGAAGTACTCAGTTGTAGTTTATCCTCCTTGAAGTTTGTTTTGTGGCTTGGTGTCTTTTGATGGTTTTGAAAAACTATCAGCCATTATCAATTCAGATATTGTTCTGCCCTATTTTCTCACCTCTCTAGTATTCCTAGACATGTTAGAATTGTGTTCTATGTGTATCTCTTTTTGTGTTTCTATCATTTTGTCTCCCCAAACTTCCGTTCTTCTGTTTTTTAGTTTACTAATCTCCTTCAGCTTTGTGGAATCTGCTATTTTACTCTATCCATTGCATTCTTTTTAAAATTTGGGGGTTAACATTGCTTAGTAGCATTATATAAGTTTCAGGTGTACAATTTTATAATACATCTGTATATTCCATTGAGTGCTCACCATCCAAAGTCTAGTTTCCTTCCATCACCATGTATTTGACCCCTTTATCCTCTTCATCCTGCCCCCAGCTCCCCTTCCACTCAGGTAACCACCATAGTCTGTGACTATGAATGTGTTTTGTTATTTTGTTGCTTTATATCCCACATAAAAGTGAGATCTTGTGGTTCTTGTCCTTTTCCATTTGATTTATTTCACTTAGCATGACACTCAAGATCTGTTTATATTGTCACAAATTGCAATATTTCATCTTTTTCATGGATGAGTAGTATTTCTTTGTATATATGTAACACATCTTCTTTAGCTTATCATCAGCTGAAGGACATTAGGTTGTTTCAGCAACTTGGCTATTGTGAATAACACTACAAGGAACAAATGGGTACATGTAAGTGTTTTCAATTTTGGGGGTAGATCTCCAGAAGAGGGTTGCTGGGTTATATGGTAGCTCTATTATTAATTTTTTGAGGAACCTCCATACTTTTTTTCATAGAGGCTGCACCAATTTACATTCCCACCAGCAGTGTACAGGGGTTCCCTTTTCTCTGTATCTTCTCCAACACTTGTTATTTTTGTCTTGATAAATAGCCATTCTGACAGGTGTTGCATATCCCTTATAGCTAGTGAAGTTGAACATCTTTTTATCTATCTGTATATCTTGGGGAAAGTGTCTGTTCAAGTCCTCTGCCCATTTTTTAAATTGGATTGTTTGGGGGTTTTTTGTTGTTGTTGAGTTGTATATGTTCTTTATGTATTTTGGGTATTGACCTCTTATTAGAGATAGTGTTTGCAAATATCTTCTCCCGTTTGGTTGGTTGCCTTTTTGTTTTGCTGATGGTTTCTTTTGCCGTGCAGAAGCTTTTTAGTTTGATTCAGTTCCGTTAATTTATTTTTGCTTTTATTTAACCTGGTCAAGTTCACAGAAACGCCTCTGAGACCAAGGTCCATAAGCTTAGTACCAGTGTTTTCTTCTGTGTATTTTGTTTCAGGTCTTACATTCAAGTCTTCAATACATTTTGAGTTAATTTTTGTGAATGGTGTCTTACTGCAGTATAGTTTTGTTCTTTTGCATGTGTCTTTCCAATTTTCCCAGCACCAGTTATTGAAGAGATCCTTTCTTCATTGTATGTTTGTGTGTTTTGGGCTCCTTTGTCAAAAATTGGTTGACCATAAATGTGTGGGTTTATTTCTAGGCTCTCAGTTCTGTTCCATTGGTCTATGTGTCTGTTTTTCTGCTAATACCATATTGTTTTTATTATTGTAACATTTAGTATAGTTTGAAGTCAGGGAGTGTGATACCTCTGGCTTTTTTTTGGGTCCTCAGGGGTCCTTTGTGGTTTCATACAAATTTGAGGATTTTTTGTTTTGTGGAAAATGCCATTGGGACTATGATAGGGATTGCATTAAATCTGTATATTGCTTTAGGTAATATGGTCATTTACAAAGTTAATTCTTCCAATCCTTGAACACAAAGTATCTTTCCATTACTTTGTGTCTTCACTTTCAACAATGTCTTGCAGTTTTTGATATATAGGTCCTTCACTTCCTTTGTTAAATTTATTCTTAGGTATTTTATTATTATTATTATTTTTTTTTTTTTGCAGTTATAAGTGGGATTGTTTTCTTCATTTTTTTGAATTTTATATTTCATTGTTAATATAGGAACACAGTTGGTTTTTGTATATTGATTTTGTATCTTGCAACTTTGCTGTGTTTGTTTATTTCTAATAGTCTTTTGATGGAATCTTTAGGGTTTTCTGTATATGGAATCCTGTCACCTGCAAATAGTGACAGTTTTACTTCTTTATTCCCAATTTGGATGCTTTTTATTTCTCTCTTGCCTGATTGCTCTTTGATAGTGTGTTGAATAATAGTGGTGAGAGTGGACATCCTTGTCTTGTTCTTGATCTTAGAGGAAAAGCTTTCAGTTATTTACCATTCAGTATATTAGCTGAAGGTTTGTCATATATGGCCCTTATTATGTTAGGTATTTTCCTTCTATACCCATTTTGTCAACTATTTTAATCATAAATGGATGTTGTATCCTGCCAAATAATTTTTCTGTGTCTATTGATATGATCATGATTTTGTTGTCGTTGTTATTAATGGTCACCCAAGGATATTTTTCCATTGATTTTTTAGATAGAAAGGAGGGAGGGAAAGAGGGAGAGAGAAGGGAGAGAGAGAGAAAAAAACATCAATGTGAGAGAGACACATCAGTCGGTTGCCTCCTGCACAAGCCTGACTGGGGCCGGGGATCAAACCTGCAACCCAGGTACGTGCCCTTGACCAGAATCAAACCCATAACCCTTTGGTCCGCAGGCCAGGGCTGATCATATGATTTTTATCCTTCATTTTGTTAATGTGTATCACATTGATTGATTTGCATATGTCAAACTATCCCTTGTGTCTGTGGAATGAACCCCACTTGATTGTGATGTATTTTCTTTTTTATTTATTGTTGTGTTTGATTTGCTAGTGTTTTATTTAGGATTTTTGCATCTATGTTCATCAGATATATTGGCCTGTTAACTTTTTTTGTGTGTTATCCTTACCTGGTTTTGGTATCAGGGTAATGTCGGCCTTGTGAAATGAGTTAGAAAGTATTCTCTCTTCAATGTTTTGGAAGAGTTTGAGAAGGGTAGGTATTAAATCTTCTTTAAATGTTGGTAGAATTTACTAGTGAAGCTGTCTGGTGTTGGACTTTTGTTTCTTGGGAGGTTTTTAATGGCTGTTTCAATTATCTTACTGTTGATCGGTCTGTTTAGGCTTTCCAATTCTTTATGATTCAGTCTAGGAAAATTATATATTTCTAAGAAGTTGATCATTTCTTCTTGATTATCAAATTTGGTAGTGTATACCCTTTCATGGTATTCTTGTATAATCTTTTGTATTTCTGTGGTGTCTGTTTTAACTTCTCTTTCATTTCTGATTTTGAGTCTTTTCTCTTTTTTTCCTTAGGCTAGCGAAAGGTGTGTCGATTTCATTTATTTTTGTTTCATTGATTTGTTCCATTGTCTTTTTGTTCTCTACTTTATTTAATTGTTTCAATTATTATTATTTCCTTCCATTTACTGTCTTTGGGCTTTGTTTGTTCTTATTTTTCTAGTTTTTTTAAGGTGTAATTGTAGATTGTTTGAGATTTTTCTTATTTCTTGAGGTAGGCCTGTAATGCTATAAACTTCTTAGTATTCACTGCTTTTGGTACATTCCCAAAATTTTGATATGTGTATTGTCATTTTCATTTGTCTCTATGTATCTTTTGACCTCTTCTTTTATGTCTTCTTTGACACAATAGTTGTTCAGTAACATGTTGTTTAATCTCCATGTATCTGTGGTTTTCCTCGCTTTCCTCTTATAGTTAATATCCAGTTTTATATCATTGTGGTTGGCAGTGTACTTGATATGATTTCAATCTTCTTAAATTTATTTATTTTTTTTTTATCCTCACCCGAGGACATTTTTTCATTTTTTGTTCAGATAGAGTGGGAGGGAGAGAGAGGAAGAGAGAGAGAGAGAAACATCGACATGAAAGGGACACATCGAGTGGCTGCCACCCGCACGACCAACCAGGGCCGGGGACAAACTGCAACCGAGGTATAATGCCCTTAGCGGGAACCGAACCCGGGTCTCTCTGTACTGCAGGCCGATGCTCTAACCGCTGAGCCAAACCGGCCAGGGCTTCTTAAATTTATTAAGACTACTTTTGTGCCCCAATATACTGTCTATCTTTGAGAATGTTATATGTGTACTTGAGAAAAATGTATATTTTATCATTTTGGCATGGAAAGCTCTGTAAATATTATGTTCGTTTGGTCTAATGTGCAGTTTAGGGCCAATATTTCCTTATTGACTTTCTGTTTGGATGATCTATTCATTGCTATCAATGGGGTACTCGGGTTCCTTACTATAATTGTATTTTTGTCTGTTTCTCCCTTTAGGTTTATTAGTAATTGCTTTAGATATTTTAGTGCTCCCAGTTTGGGTACATAAATATTGATAAGTGTTATGTATTCTTGATGGATTGTCCCCTTTTTCATTATAAAATGTCCATCTTTGTTTCTTGTTATCTTTTTTTTTGGTTAATCCTCACCCCGAGGATATTTTTCCATTGATTTTTAGACAGAGTGGAGGGGAGGGAGGGCGAGAGAGAGAGAGAAACATCAATGTGAGAGAGACACATCGATCGTTTGATTCCCGCATGACCCCAACTGGGGCCAGTAATCGAACCTGCAACCCAGGTATGTGCCCTTGACTGGGAATTGAACCCACAACCCTTTGGTCTGTGGGCCAACTCTCAAACCGCTGAGCCAAACTGGCCAGGGCTCTTGTTACCTTTTTTTATCTTGAAATCTATATCATCTTTCTTAAGTATGGCTACACCTGCTTTTCTCTGGATGCCATTTGTTTGGAGTATCATCTTCCACCCCTTCACTTTGAGCCTATGTTTGTCTTTGTAGATGAGATGGATCTCCTGAAGGCAACATATAGTTGGGTCTTGTTTTTTAATCCATTCCACTGCTCTGTGCCTTTGGTTGGTGAGTTCAGTCCATTTACATTTAGGGTAATTACTGATATATGAGGACTTACCACGGTCATTTTACCTTTTGTTTTCTGGTTGCTCTGTATCTCCATTGTTTCTTTTCCCTTGTGTTTGTCTGCTATTTTAGTTTGGTGGTTTTCTATGATTTTTTTTCCCCTCTATTTTCTCTTTTGCTGCTACTGCTGTTGTTGTTACATGTCTTAGCTCTAGATTTTTATTTTGTGGTTACCATTAGGCTTATGTAAAAAAAAGTTTCAAACATACAATAGTCCTTTTTCTTCTGGTTGCATCTTAATCTTCTTTCACCTGTGCAAGGTCAGTCCTTTTCCCCTCCCTTTTTATGTTTTTTGTTGTCACAAATTATCCCTCTTTATACTGTGTTCATTTTGAAATTGCAGAAGTTAGTCTTTTTTAAATGCTTTCCCCCCCCCTTTAATCTTTGTTTTAATTGTTTAATAACCTATTCTGAATAAGAGTTACAGTTTCCTGCTTCTGTTTGTTTGCCTTAACTGTAGAAGATGCCCCATATTCCCTGAGGAGGTAGACATCCCCTCTTTGACCGTGTCACCTCAGTTTCAGGGTACCACCCCCATGATAGAATGTGTCAAGCAATGGGGCTCGGGCCTATGAATTCCTGCCTCCTTGTAACCAGAAGCTGTCAACTCCTCTGTACTATCTGAGGTGTTCCAGCTGCCACAACTGGATTTTGCCATGATGGGTGGGGGAGGGGTGGACAGGAGGAGGAGGGTTCATGGGCCTCTGGCTTTGCTTTCTCTGTGTTAATGGCAGCAGCCACACCCACTGTGCCCTATCTTTACCTCTGTCACTGGGTTTAGCCACAGTGGGCACTGGCCACTCAGGCCAGAATGTTGCTTCTGCCCCTTCCAGCCCTCTGTGCTGCCATGTTAGGGCTGCTACACGACTCCTTCCCCCTCTACCAAGTCAGCTGGGACCTTGGTGAGCATCAGACTGCATCTTTGGTTCCTGTCTCTGTCCTCCCCGCACCCCGCCCCCATCCTGCCTCCCTGCTCATTCCATATGCCCACATTCATATGTCTCAGTGCATGAATCTCAGACATGTTTGTGTATTAAGCAGGGAATCTTGTTGAATTATAGTTGTCCAATTTATAACTTCAATGGGGAAAACCAAAAGGTCTTCGCACTCTGTCATGATGCTGACATCACTGTACCTGAGGATCCATCCATTGCATTAAGTTCAGTAATTGTTTATTTTTATAGTGACCATTTGTCTGCCAAGATTCTTTATATTGTCATTTAAAGTCTCATAATAAATAGTTCTTTAAAGTCTTATTTGATCATTCCAGTATTTGCATCCTGTTGTCTGTTTCTGATGTTTGCTTTTTTTCTATTTGGTTAAACGTTATCTTCTTATATTTTTGATTTTTTTGTTTTGTTTCTCTATAAGACATTGGGGGGATGGGAGTGTAACTGTGACTTGAAGGTCTGAATGATGATATCTTCCTCCAGAGAGGTTTTACTTTTGTCTCTGGCAGGCAGCTAGAATAGAGGCAGATTACCTCCCTCCAATTGGAATTAACACTGAATTGGCTGTCAGTTCTTATGAGGGCTGGGGTTTTGTGTGTGTGTGTGTGTTTTTTTCTGATTTGCCCTATATCCTAGTATGTAGCCTTTGGGATACCAACCAAAAGCCTGAGGTATTTATTAGGCCCCTCTATACTGGAAAGTCTTGAATTCCAATTTTTGTCTTTCTAGGCCTAAGAGACTGCCAGAAGCTTTTCTCAGCCTCTTAACGACAGCTTTTACTTTTGAAATTGGCATTCACTATGAGGGAAAACATAGGCCCAAGTGTGGGTCTCACCTCTTGGCCCCTCTTCTCTGTCTTGTCTCTGCAATGTCCCACTGCCTTGGTAGCTCTTCATATTGCCATACCTTCATACAGATGTATTTCATATTTTCTTTAGCATTTTCTGCTTGTCCTCAGCAAGAAATTTGGTGTAAAACAACATAGTCAGCTATTGCTTAAAACATGGTCAGATTTTATTTTAAAGCACCCTACTCCTGGTGGATCCTGTGACCCCTTGCAAGAAATATGCTCACTAACACTGTGTAGCTCTTAGGTGTTCTATTTTTTAGTAACCAATCCGCTGTTGTTGTATGATATTGGAATATGTGGTAAGTTCTCAGAAGTAGATCTTAGGGGAGATTCAAGTAATATGAAAGTTCTTTATGTTGATGCTTCTCTTTGAAAGAAATATATGGTGAAATAGTAAATATCTCCAGTAATCAATATAGATTTAATGCAAGTGTTAGTGTAGATATTTGACTTGTGTTTTTCCAGAGGAACACTAGTAAATACCTAAGTCTACAGCTACCCAAACTAGAAGTTGTAGCCTTGATATTAGAAAATCATTACAAATGTTAAGCTGTACCAATTATAGAAAGTGAACTGTTCTCCTACCTCTTTGTGCATGGCATTGATGCCTCCATACCTCCATGTGTTTTACAAGACTTATTTTCCAAAGTAGGCATTCAAAACTTCATACCCTTAGCTTGCATTTCTGACCCTGTCTTATTATTTCATTTATAGCCTATATTTAAACCAAGCCAGAATATTTATTATCTTCTAAGAGCACCTATTTTCCTATTTCCTTCCATTTTCTTATTCTGTTCTCTATCTGGAATAAGTATGTTTTATCAAATTACAGGCCATCTCAAATGTCACCTTATTCCTTTATTGATTCTTCTAACCAAACAGCATAATCTCTTTCTTCTTGGGCTCCTTTTTAGAGACATCTTTAGAGACTGTTAATAGTCATTTTATGTACTGTCCTATCTCTTTTCCACATCGTAAATTTCTTGATGGGAATGGTCTTGCTTATCTTTGCATTTGTAAAGTGTAAGGAAGTAGGAACTTGTTAAATAAAAATTGAGTTGCAAAGCAGAACTAAATTGACTGCTCGATACATATAGATCAACTATCTCTTTTTGTGACTTGCCTTGTTGTCTTTTGCCCACTTATTATTTTATATGTTCATTATATTTATATGGAATTGCAAGTTTTCCATTTTGACATGTTAAGGATATTAACTCCACTGTAATTGAAAATATTTGCCTTTTAGTTTGTTTATGGTTTTGTTTGGTATTTTTGTTTGTGTCCTGTCCACATAGATTTTATTTCTAGTTTATGGAAACATTCGTGTTGTTGAAAATACAAATGGTATAAAAGGTATACATATAGTAAAATCTCCTTCCCACATGGCAATATTTTTATGTAGTTTTTATGTAACACTCTGTCAGTTTTCTTTCTTATGTTTCTGACATAAAAAGTCTTTTTTTCTACCCCATGTTATTTATTTATTTATTTATTTATTTATTTTTTTATCCTCACCCGAGGACATTCCTGCATTTATCTTCAGATAGAGTGGGAGGGAGAGAGGTGGGAAGAGAGAGAGAGAGAGAAACATCGACGTGAGAGAGAAACATCGACGTGAGAGAGACACATCGAGTGGCTGCCACCCACACAGCCCCAGGTCGGGGACAAACTGCAACCGAGGTACGTGCCCCTAGCGGGAACCGAACCTGGGTCTCTCTGGACCGCAGGCCCACGCTCTAACTGCTGAGCCAAACCGGCCAGGGCCCTACCCCATGTTATTTAACAAATCTATTTTTTTTATAGTTCTTTTGTTACACTTTTTACATGTAAATTGTTATTACATCTGGATTATATGTGTATTTACAATCTATGAAGTAGAGATACAACATTTTTTCCCCTAAGTGTTGAACCAGGTTGTCTCTAACCCTGGCAAAACATTAGACTCACCTTTGGCACTTTGTTAACAATGCAAAGTGTGAGGCCCAAGATTCTTTTTCCCCAAAATGACCTTTCTTATTCTTTACCTCATAGTAACATTTTTTAAAATATTATTGATTTCAGCATTTTTGTCAAGCTAATTCTGAGCCTTGGGTTTCCTGATATTAGTCTTATGGAACTGTTCCACTGTTTTATCACCTGTCCTTGATTTTTAAATCCTTCTTTTCTTCTTTTGAACTTTTATTAAGCACTGTTTTCCCCCTGTTCGTGCTTGTAACTGTTACAGAATAAGAAAGCACTAGAATCTTCTCACTAGGAAAATGTGATCATTTAGTATCTTTGTAATTATGCCAAAGACTTGTTTGCAGAGTCCTTGCTCTTTGTCAGTTACTTTGCTGCTAAGCCCCCTTTGAAGGATGCAGAGATTAAAACAGACCATCTTTGCTATCAAGGGACTCTGCCTGGTAGCAGAGACAGATGTATGGATAATTATCATATAACAATAAGTAGCATAGGTTTTACAAAAGTTATAAATTTCGCCCTGGCAAGTTTGGCTCAGCAGTTAGAACATCACCGTGGACCAGAGAGACCCGGGTTCGGTTCCCGCTAAGGGCACGTACCTCAGTTGCAGTTTGTCCCCGGCCCCGGTTGGAGTCATGTGGGTGGCAACCACTCGATGTGTCGCTCTCACATTGATGTTTCTCTCTCTCTTCCTCCCTCTCTCCCTCCTGCTCTGTCTAAAGATAAATGCAAAAATGTCCTTGGGTGAGGATAAAAAAATTTTTTTAAAAAGTTATAAATTTCATGACATCATTTTTTTTTTTTCAATCCTCACCCAAGGATACTTTTCCATTTTTGTTCAGATAGAGTGGGAGGGAGGGAGGGAGGGAGGGAGGGAGGGAGGGAGGGAGGGAGGGAGGGAGAAACATCGATGTGAGAGAGACACATTGACTGGTTGCCTCCTGCACGACCCCAACCAGGGCCAGGGACAAACCACAACCTAGGTATGTGCCCTTGACCCGAATCGACCCTGTGACTCATTGGTCCACGGGCTGATGCTCTAACAGCTGAGCCAAACCAGCCAGGGTAACAGCATATTTTTTAAAATAAAATTAATAAAGTAAAACTGAAAATTTAGTGAAAGCAAATACTAAATTAGTTTATGGGCTTATCTTCACCAGAATGGTTTCCTAATTTACTCTGATTATTTACTTACACAGTCTAGAGTAAATGTATACACCATAGCTCTAAATCATTATTGAATGTAATGTTCTACTTTTTTAATGTATGCAAAAAGTACATTCATTCCTTCCACATTTATTAGTTAGCATCCATTATTTTTCAGACTTTTTTACCCCATAGTTAATATTGGCAACTGACTTACTTTTCAGGAGCCTTTCTTCACAAAATAATATTTTTTAGTCACTTACAAGGAGACTTTATATACAGTATGAATAGAACCACAAAATTATATTGAAGGTTGAATGATGAACTATCACCTACTGTCAGTCATGTTATTTTTGTTTGGCTTTTAGCTATGGAAGAGAAGTGGTCCCAGTTCATCACCCTTTTCCAGTCCAGCCTCATCCCGCTCCCAGACACCAGAGAGGCCAGCGAAGAAAATAAGGTAATCAGTTATTATTTGCTGTGTAGATTATTGGTCAGGAAAGGAGGGAAATTTACTTGGCTCTTAGGCTTTCTGTAACTCTGATTTGGGGAATCAAATAAATTGACATCTAGATGGATAGTGAAGTACCCACCAGAATTGCTCTCATTTCTTACAGTTCTTTACATACTGACTACAGGGGCCTCTGGTTCTCTTCTGCTGCACGAGTGACTGGGTGTAAGAGTAGAATAGAGTGAACAGAGTTAATAATGTTAGCAGACAGAAGACTTCATGTTTTTTACTCCAGCTGACCCTCCAAGTCTACGTATAGTCAACTAGAATGCCACTGTCTTAGGAATTAGATCTGTGCCTAGAACTCTCAGTAGCATGGCAGGTTGTAAGGAAGGTTTGAAAATAATTGTTTTAAGGGAGTGGTTTCTCCGTGGTTTCCATGAACTACCTCCCTTCATTTCTGTGAGAATTTTCTTTTGACTTCTTTTATTTTTTGTCCTGGCATACTGAGATCTCAAATCATGGTCATTCTAGACTTTGGCCAGTTGGGAGCCAGGAAGGTATAAGTTATTCAGTATTTATTGTCAGGAAGTCTTTTTTAAAGTTAATTCTCTGTTTTTCTCCCACAGAGAGGAGGAACTTTCTCATCATTCTAGTCCTTCAACTCCATTAGTAACCGACAAGGAGTCCCAGGGAGAAAAGGGTAAGTTGATAAACACACAAGAGTGATTTATGGTGGTAGAAGTGTTTATGGAGGGTGTATAAACTACTACTTATTTGAAACACACTTTCAGCATTGCTGTGTAGAGGGCCTGGTATATACAGAGACAGAAGTTCCCGTCCTTCAGAGGTTTGTAGTCTGGTAAGGGAGAAAAGTGACAAATGCATTGTAACCCAGGGTAACTGTGGGATAGGGACAAGCTTAGGTTGAAGTATCTGAACAATCCAGTTGTTGTCCAGCAGTTGTATGCATGCATCTGGAGTAATTCTCTCTTTATATCCTCTTGACTATTAGAAATAATCTTGCAAACACCATCCAAGAGCCCAAAACATGGAAGATAAAATCTTTCAGAGATACACAGTGAATATTCATTGTTAAAAACCAAGTGGATTGCCCTGGCTGGTTTGGCTCAGCGGTTAGAGCTCCACCCGCGGATTGGAGAGTCCCGGGTTCAGTTCCCACTGGGGGCACGTACCTCGGTTGCAGTTTGTCCCCGGCCCCTGTAGGGATTGTGTGGGTGGCAACCACTCAATGTGTCTCTCTCACATCGATGTTTCTCTCTCTCTTCCTCTCTCCCTCCCACTCTATCTGAAGATAAATGCAAAAATGTCCTCGGGCCCTGGCCGGTTTGGCTCAGCGGTTGGAGCGTCGGCCTGCGGTCCAGAGAGACCCAGGTTCGGTTCCCACTAAGGGCGCGTACCTCAGTTGTAGTTTGTCCCCGGCCCCTGGTTGGGTTGTGCAGGAGGCAGCCACTCAATGTGTCCCTTTCACGTCGATGTTTCTCTCTCTCTCTCTCTCCCTCTCTCTCCCTCCCACTCTATCTGAACAAAAAGTGGAGAAGTGTCCTCGGGTGAGGATTAAAAAAAAAAAAAATGTCCTCGGGTGAGGGAAAAAAAAACAAAACAGGTGGATAAATACACTCATCCATTTCTGGAAGAGGGGAGGAAGAAAACAAGATTATATTTCTTTCTTTAGTTGTAGATACAACCACA
This sequence comes from Tadarida brasiliensis, assembly GCA_030848825.1. Lineage (NCBI taxonomy): Eukaryota > Metazoa > Chordata > Mammalia > Chiroptera > Molossidae > Tadarida > Tadarida brasiliensis. Next base: position 103,687,618 of record CM061258.1, on the reverse strand, counting down.
TGGAATAAACAGAACTTGCAGAATTCCCCATCTACACCTGGCAGCTCTGGGCGGCGAAAACGGAAGATTCAGCTGCTGCCCTCCAGGCGAGGGGACCAGCTGACCTTGGTATGGTCTTGTTCATCTACCCTTACCCACCCCAGCTTAGCTCTTCTAAGTCTTAGGAAGGCTAAATACAGGTTTCTTCCATTTTTTTCTGATTGACTTGACTTCTCCTTTTTCCCTTGGGTAGCCTCCACCTCCCCAGCTTGGTTATTCAATTACTGCTGAGGACCTAGACTTGGAAAAGAAAGCTTCCTTACAATGGTTTAACAAGGTCTTGGAAGATAAGACTGGTAAGGAATAAAGATCAAGGGAGGATTTGTTTTCTTTGTTTTTGTTTTGGTCTTTCTTATCTGAGAAATCCATTTGGATCTTCAGTAGAATCTGGAGAAAAGTGAGCACTGAGGTTGAGGGGAAGCATTTCTGAATGAGTTATACTGAGACACTGAGCATCCCCATGCTCTATGATATGTCACTGGAAAGAATTCTCAAACCAGGGAGGACAATTGAATCTTCTCTTTTTTCCTTAGATGCTGCCTCGAGCTCTGTCACTGAGAACCCACCTACCACTCAGCCTTTTACTTTTACCCTGCCTACTACTGGGACTGCTCCCTCCCCAACCTCTCTTCCAGCCCCAAGCACTAACCCACTGTTGGAGAGCTTGAAGAAGATGCAGAATTCTCCAGGCTTACCATCCTTCCCGGGTGAGTGGGAGAGCTTCCCTTGGAGCATATAATGACATCAATCTTTGTTGAGGTTGAAGTAAAAGCATCATGCCTGTCAGTCACTGGAAATTGTGAGGATTGAACCTACTCTGGCTGACCAGAACTGAGCTGGTGCAAGCTTAAGAGATTCAGGATTCCGTAATCAGGAAATTTTAGGGAAGGGGAGCTGGAACACTTAAGCTAGGAAAAGAAGCTTAGTTTTGGTAGTCATATGGCTCTTGATTTGAAACCTAGTTCCTTAGCTGCTCTGAGGCTTGCTGCCATCTGTAAAATGAGAAGAATGCTTACCTCATGAGGTATTGCTGAAGTATAAAATGTAATTACATGGTTAAAATTTCTTGTCTCATGGTTATTAGATCACAGACACAAGATAATATTAATTACTTTTCCCTATAGGTTTCCAAGGATCTGTTAATTGATTGTTCCAGCCCCCTGACTTCATGGCACTGCATATATACACACTCCTGTTATTGCACTTTGTCATGCAGTAGTAGTATATGTTAGCTATCAGCCTGTCCCAGGGCTCAAAGGCAGAGACTGTCTCTTTCATGGTTATATGCTCTGCACTTAGCACATGGTAGGCAAATATAGTAAATCTTTGTTATATGAGTAAGATGTATCTAGGTTATTAACTGGACTTGAATTCAGGTGATAGGATTTTCCTAAGTTTCCACACATTTAACCCCAATTCGGCCAAGTTTTATCGCCTTCTATTTTCCTTATGATCTCTGAAGAGTAGAAATAATGAACACTTAATTTATTTTTAAATAATATTTTAAGGGCCGGTGGTGTAGATTTAGTCATATATGTTGACTGACTCTTAAATCCCCAGCACTGTGCTGGGCACAGGGAGGACACAAAAGCATTGAATATCATCATGTTTGAAGTATTCAGAATTCACTTTCTCTACTCTTCTTCCCAGATGATTCAGCTGGAGTGGCAACCACTGTGGCCCATTCGCCTCCGAAGACATCTGGCCTTTTAGGCCCTCTTGGCTCTTCACAGTCAGCGCCCCTTCCAGGCACCTCCTCAGACTCCAAATCCACAGTTACTTTCTTGGGGCTGACCCCTACTTCTACAATACCAGTCACTGACACCACCAAGTCACCTCTGTCGCCTCAGGCTGAGACATCTGCCACATCCCAATCCCTGTCTGCCCCATCCCCCACCCCCAAGCCAAGTCTTCTCTTTGGAATGCTGAGCACTCCACCTGCTAACCCTTCTGCCTCTGCAGCTCCTGCTGTGTCTTCAGCATCTCCCATGTTCAGTCCCATTTTTGAGACCCCACCTAAAAGCGAGAATGAGGCCCCCTTGCCTTGTAGCCCTTCCAAGGCCACAACTGCATCTTTTAGCTCTGCCCTCCCCACAGCTACCAGCACCTCACCCCTCACTTTCAAGCCGATTTTTGGCAACGTGGGGCCACCTACATCTCTTCCCTTGTCAGCTCCCTTCTTCAATCAAAAAACTACTCCAGCCACGACCACAGGCGCCCCTCTCTTCACTGGCCAGGCCAGTGCCACCTCAACAGTGGCTTCCGTGACCACACCCAGCACCTCTGCAGACTCAGCTTCGAAGCCTGCCTTTGGCTTTGGTGTGAGCAATGTGACCAGCACCATGAACGGCATGACTAGCACCACCACTTCCACCTCCCAGCCTTTCCTCTTTGGGAATTCCCCTTCCTCTGGTGCCAGCTTTAACCCAGCCATAGGCCCAATATTCCAGTTTGGCAAGCTCCCTGCCATGCCTGTTTCAACAACAACGACGACGACAACGACAACTACCACCTTTGGCCAGTCCCTACCCACGGCCGTGCAGACAGCCACCAGCAGCAGCAGTACCGCCGGTTTTAGTGGTTTTGGCAGCACCCTTACAACCTCAGCCCCGGTCACCACCAGCCAGCCTACCCTGACATTCAGTAGCACTACCACCCCAACATTCAACATTCCCTTTGGCTCAAGCACCAAGGCCCCTCTCCCATCATATTCAGGAGCCAACCCCCAGCCTTTTGGGGCCACTGATGGGCAACAAGAAGGGGCTACCAAGCCAATCCTCGTCCCCAGCTTTGGCAATTCTTTCAGTTTTGGAAACTCTGCAGCCCCAGCCCCAACTGCAACTCCAGCACCAACTCCAACCCAGCCAGCCTTTGGCAGCACTGCACAGTCAGCTTTTGGTGGTTTGAAACCCACAGCCTCTGCCTTTGGCACCCCTGCCAGCACCCAGCCAGCCTTTGGCAGCACTACAGCTGTTTTCTCCTTTGGTGCAGCCACCACTTCTGGCTTTGGAGCTACAACCCAGACCACCAGCAGCGGGACCAGTAGCTCAGTATTTGGCAGCACAGCACCATCGCCCTTCACGTTTGGCAGCTCAGCAGCCCCGGCTGGCAGCGGGGGTTTTGGGATCAATGTGGCTGCCCCAGGCACCAGCCCTTTTGGGGGAGGCTTGAGTCAGAACACGTTGGGTGCACCCAGCCAGAGCACACCCTTTGCCTTCAATGTGGCCAGCACACCTGAGAGCAAGCCTGTGTTTGGAGGTGAGATTAGGAATTTATTTGGTCTGCTGAGCCAGGCACTGTTTTTAAAAAAAAATGTTTTTTTTTTCTTTATTGATTTTAGAGAGAGAGTAAGGGAGAGGGAGAGAGAGAGAGAAACAGCAATGAGAGAGAACATCGATTGGCCTCCTCCTGCATGCCCCCCACTGGGGATTTGGCCCACAACCTGGGCATGTCTCCTGACCAGGAATCAAACCGGTGACCTCTTGGTGCATGTGTTGACGCTCAACCACTGAGCCACACCAGCTGGCATAGTCTCCACTTTTATGGAGCTTTATGTTATGGTTGTGACGAGGCAGGTATTAAATGTATAAATACAATGTCAGCGATAAATGTCTTGATAAAATATGTAATCACTGATTGTGGAGGAGCTATTTAGGTAGTCAAGGAAGGCCTTTCTGAGGAAATAAATTTAAGCCAAGACTACATTTGTGACAAAAAGGGGTTGGGAGTACGGGTGTATAGGTATGTGTGAGAAAAAGCTTTGCAGGCACACGAGATAGCTCAAAGGCCTAAAGGTAGAAATAAGCCTGGTATGAACAGAGGTGTGGCTAAATAGTCAAAAATGTAAATGGCCCTGGCCTGTGTAACTCAACGGTTAGAACGTCAGCCCTTCCTCTCCCTTCCCACTCCAAAAATCAATGGAAAAAAATATCCTCAGGTAAGGATTAACAACAACAGAGGGTAAATGGTATAAAAAGAGGTTGAGAGACAGGCAGAGTTGAAGGTCATGGCCAGGGTTAAATGTTTGGATTTTAAATACTAAGGGCAATTATTGTAGAATTTCAAGCAGAAGAATGAAACGATCTTGCCACATGAAAGATGAATTAGAAGTTTTCATCCTGATAGCTTCTATTTTCTTCATTAAATATGAGAGAGGATTAGGGTAAATTGTGTACAAAAGAGAGCCTGTTAATAGTCTTCTTGGCCCTGGCCAGTTTGGCTCAGCGGTTAGAGGGTCAGCCCACGGACCGTAGGGTCCTGGGTTCGGTTCCCGCTGAGGGCACGTACCTCAGTTGCAGTTTGTCCCCGGCCCCGATTGGGGTTGTGTGTGGGTGGCAACCACTCAATGTATCTCTCTCACATCGATGTTTCTCTCTCTCTCCTTCCCTCTCTCCCTCCTGCTCTATCTGAAGATGAATGCAAAAAAAAGTCTTTTTGCAGAGTGGAAAGGAAGATAATGAGAAAGTGTAATAGAACTGCCAGGCAATTTGAGGCCTGGAAAATTGTGAATTTAAAGTGAGGCCAATTAGCACAACTGTTTTTCCCCGGCAACATTCAGTCGTCGAGGTGTAGACCCAAAATAGGTAGATAGCTGGTAAAACCCAATCTGTTTAAACTCAAGTATAGCAGGAGGGATGGTGGACTTTGAGTTCTTGGTGAGATTAAGGAAATGCAGGACTACTAGAAACTGAGCTGGAAGAAGGACTGTAGTAGTTGCATTTAAGATTTGAGAGCTAGCCCTGGCCAGTGTGTCTCCGTGGTTGGAGCGTCAGCTCGTGAACCAAAAGGTCACAGGTTTTATTCCCAGCCAAAGGGTATGTGCCTGGGTTTTGGGTTCAATTTCTGGCCCCCAGTGGAGCATGTGCAGAAGGCAACCAGTCAGTGTTTCTCTCTCACACATTGATGTTTCTCTCTGTCTCTGCCCCCCACCCCCACCCTCCTCTACTCTAAGAAAAATCGATGGAAAAAATATCTTCGGGTGAGAAGTAACAACAAAAAAGATTTGGGAGCTAGAGCAGTTCCTGGTGGTGAGAAGGTGTGACCATAGGAGTGGGTGGTGGAGGTTGGGTAGAGGAACAGATTGGGGTGACAAGGTCCGGGCCTCAGGGAGCAAGACAGACAAACTACATCAGGCTGAGACAAGTGCATATGAGAGAGAGTGCAGCCTTCTGAGAAAGCAGCATCACTACTGGGCATGAGGGTTCAGTGAGGGCAAGGGAGTTTGCTGATGACTGAGTTCCACGGGGGCCCCATTGGCAGATTAGGGGACCTACAGGGTGGGTCGGAGTGGTGGCAAGTTTGGTGGAAGGCTCTGGTTTCTGGAGGGGAGGGGACATAAACAGAGTAGAGACGTATCATGATTAGTCCTGGTAGAAGGAAGGTAACCTGGTCAGGCTAGAAGGTGGGGGTCCACTGAGTGTGAGTGCAGAGGCTCTACTACTACTAAGTGGTCTGAAGGCAACACTGAGGAGCTTTTTGTCTGCTGCAGGACAGTGGTTAGCAGACTGGGAGATAGGCTCACCTAGAGCACCAGGTGTTAAGACTTAATTATACTGTGCAATTCTTTTGGGGCAGTAAACCAGAACAGTGTTCAGGGCTAAGGTGTCTGTGGAGAGTGCCCCTACAAAGAACAGATCTCCCTGCAAGGTTCATTAGTATCTGCTTTGATCTCCTCTGCTCACTGACCTAGTCTCTACAGTTCTCTATCATCTCTTCATTCTAGGTACCTCCACACCCACCTTTGGTCAGAATACCCCTGCCTCTGGAGTGGGCACATCAGGCAGCAGCCTCTCCTTTGGGGGATCCTCAACACCCACCCAAGGCTTTGTTGGAGTTGGACCTTTCGGTAAGCTTGGCAAATCTGTTGCCAGCATGGCCTGCTTATTCCTCTCGAGAGGGAGTAAGGTGGGGTGGGTTGGCAGGTTCCTGGCTTTCTGAGGCCCTCTTGGGAAGATCAAGCTCATAAGCATGAGAAAGATGTGGCCAGGCTGAGAGTCCAGCACAATCTGGTTTCAGAGTTGCCAGCAGAGAGCAGAGGAGCCTTTTTGGGCAGAACTTCTTAGATCACTGGAAAGCCTGGTAAAAATGCCTTCCTGGACTTCTCACAGACTATCTGTGATTCTGGAGTTTTGCATTTTCAATAGGCCCCTCCCCAAAAGCAATTGATACAGCTTGGGAACCCCTATTCAAGCCCCCACAGTCCTGTTGGCCTAACCTTCCAGAGATTAGAGCACCCAAAAAAGCGTTCTCAGGTAGCAGCTGCCCTGATGAGATTTTGTTCAATCTTTCCAGGATCGGCGGCCCCTTCATTTTCCATTGGTGCAGGATCCAAGACTCCAGGGGCTCGACAGCGACTGCAGGCCCGAAGGCAACACACCCGCAAGAAATAGCCTTTGTCCCTTACCTCCATCCCCCCACCCCCACCCCACCCCTTGCCCAAATCTGAACCTTGGCACCTGCTAGGAAGAGCCTCTAACCTATGTAGTTCCATAAAGCAAACCTACCCCAGACCTCTGGCTTCAGCCACCAGGGAGGTAATAGCAGCCCTGGGGACCATTTCCCTCTTGAGAGGAAGAAGCCTCAGGCCTCTTGGTAGAGGTGGAGGCAGGATGTGGCAGGGCAGAAGCCTGATACCTTTACTTGAATAGATCTACTGGTGAGGCTGGAGAGAACTAAAGAAACATCTGTACATATTGTCCACTTATTTCCCTGACTTGTTTAGTGTATAAGCTCAGTCAGGCAGCCTGCCTTCCCGCCTTTTCCCCAGAAAGCCATCTTTGCTGGAGGGTAGCAGGCAGAACCCTGCCCACCTGTCTCTCTGATAAGCATTTGATGGGATTGGGGAAAATGGATTATCCCTAAAGCTTTACCTTGCTTGGCTTGGCTATAAAAATGGTTCTCTGGTCCCTTTAGGGGACTGTTTCCCCATTTCTTGCTGCTTTGTCCCTCAACTGGTTCCTTGCAGGATCTATTGTTTTTTAAATGATCTTGAATCAAGCTTTGCCTTGAAGACCCCAGTGGATGCTGCTCTTGCTGTTTCACTTCCTCTTGCCAAGTCTGAGTCAGTGTTTTGTCCCCAACCCTATCTGCCAGTTTGACCCCTAAAAGCTTGGTGGCTCAAGACTGTTAGCCTGGCAGATCCAGGGGTGACCCCTCACTCCAGGGAGGGAAGCTCCTGGAGCAGACAGGATGTCCACCGCTGCTTTCAGCTGCTTCTTCTCCCACCATCCCCACTGGCCTCATTGGGCACATCTGCCTCTCCGGGATTGTATGTTTAAAGCCTTGTCCTGTGTTACTTTGTCTGATGCTCATGTCTATTTCTCTTTGAATCGAGTTTGGAGGAAGAATTGAATTGTATGAGTGGCGGCATGTTGATAGTGCCGGACTTAACTGTTTCAAGTTTCTGGGACTTAGCTAATTGAATGTGGAAAGTAGCACCACCACTTTATGGCTACAAGTGCCAACTCCTAGATTTTCAAATGGTGTTTTGACTTTAAGGGCTGGCAGCCCAGGAGGATCGGGCCAAGGGGAAGCAAAGACCTCTTCCCTCTGCTGTTTCTCTCCTACCTACCTGACCTCACAGGCTAGATTACCCCTAGGATATGTTAGAAAACCTAAATTAACGAGCCACACTCTTAAATTCTTAGTTGTAGTGTTGCCCCACCCCCACCCCTAACAGGGCCTCCAACTCTTCTTTTTTTCGTTTCAAAACCACATACCCCTCAGGCCTAAGAGCCTTGCTGCCATGCCCATCCTCTTTGGGAGAAGTATGAATGCGTGTGTCTAAATTAAAAGAAAAAATATTTAAACATTTTTTAACAAAATAAAAATTTATTTTTGTATTTAAGCTAAATTGCCTTTTAAATTCCTTCAAGCTTGGTTCATTGAGGTGGTTAAGTATAAATGCTGTTTGATTAGGAATTAGCTGTATAGTTAAGTTATGCCTGTGTGAAGAAGAGGCTCCAGTGCTGTCCCAGGCAGCTTTCCTGAGGGACTAGCGCTCCTTCTGGACACATTATGTAAAATGTAATTCTTATTTTATAAATAATGTGACGTAGATGTAACTAGTCCCCCTCACCCTTTTGTGACTGAGGTTGAATGTTTTGTGGCAGGGGACTGACTGTTCCTCCCCACCCCCAAGAGGAGCTCTGTTAATACTTAACTGTCTGTGGAGCTGAGGAGGGAGCCTGAACCTCATGTCCCAAACACCTACTAGAATTGGAGGGGTGGAATGGGGCACAGGCCTAGAAATCAAGCTTCTACCTATGCCATATGTAAGGTAGACCCTCTTAGTTTTAGTACTCTAAGCTAGTTTACCTCAGTTCCACAGGCAGGACAGTTGGTCCAGGAACCCCCCCGAAGAGGGTGTCCTGGCACAGCCTGAGTGTGAGTGTGTGAGTGTGTATATGTGTACATGTACGTGCACTGGACAGGAACGGGAGGCTGGGACTTTCCATTACAAATAAAGACTTAATTCCTGTGAGTCTAGTTGGAATTTTTAGTATGAATGTGAGATTTTTCTCCTTGCTTATGTCATTAAGAATTAAAAAAAACAACTGTGACCTACTATAGACCATGTCCTGCCTTTTATTTTTGTGGGCTGTACTTCTCTCACAGCAAGAACTTGGCTCAGGGAAAGGACCCAAAGGATGAGGAAATCCACTCTGTCTTTCCAGCTAGAGAAACAGGACTATCAGTTTCTTTCCTATAGCAACAAAAAGAACAGAACCTTTAAAAAAAAAAAAAGAAAGAAAGAAAAAAAAAGAAAAAACTGCTGCCTGGGGCTGAGGGCCCAAGGCTAAGCTGAGGGGAGAACCAGTATCTTCCTTTCCTCCACCCAAGAAGTCAAAAGCTTTGAGCACCTGCTATGTGCAAGGTAACATGCTAGGTAGGAGCAGCTGCTGCTTTTCGCTGCCTCCTCTTTCTCTTTGGAGCTGGGCTGGGCCTGAGTTCTGGTGCTGATGCTTCGGCCTGTGAGACTGAGCTAGAAGAAAAGTGTAAGTTAGATGTGTCCCCATCTTCCAGAATCTTCCCAGCAGGCCCCCTGCTCACCTTGGCACCTCTACCCGTTCAAGTACAGCAATGAAGAAGCCACCAGTGAGAGTGGTCTCAGGGGAGGCCCGGAGGCAGTGTTGCGCCCCTGGAAAAGTGTTAAGGCCTCGGTGGGGCCAGGAGGGTAGGACAGGAGCTAGTCTGTGGAGAAGAAATAACAGAGACTTCTAGGTAAAAGAGCAGTCCCCCTCCCCAAAACCCTGGTGGACACCCACTACCTGAAGATTCCTGAGCTCTGCTGCAGGGCCTCCTGTACCACATCTTCATTCTCCTCTTGACAAAGGGAACATGTGGAGTAGACCAGGCGCTGCAGGGAGGGGAAATTGAGCGCATGGCACAGAGCTCGCTGCTGGAACCCCGCCAGGGCACGCAAGCGTTCCTTGCTAAGTGTACCTGTCCCAGGCTCCTCTAGCTGTCTGGTCAACATACCTAGGGAAAAGAGGGTTTTAATTACAGACTGCCTTATTTCTACTGAAATCCCCACTTTATAAATGAGAACATTTGCCTCGAGTCCCAAGACGATTTGAGTCAGAACTAAACCCAAGGCCCAAACTGCTACCCCTTCCACTCTAAGGCTGCTATGGATCTGTGGGTCCCTGGGCCACAATTTCTCCCCATCTCACCAGAGCCACTACAAGAAGGATCCAGCAAAATGTACTGGACCTGACGATAACGCTGGTCCGAGGGTGAAACTGCCAGGAAGTCCTCTTCAGCTAGCTGGCAGCAAGAGACTCCAGCCCGGGCCAGCAGAGTAGCCATAGATGCCAACCGCTTGGCATCCAGGTCAAAGGCAAAGATCTTCCTACAGAAAAGGATAGAGTTGAGGTTAACTGAGTTTATACAGCATCTAACAGACCACAACTCTGACATACAAACATGTATATTAAGTTGGGACACGCAGAAGATAACACTTAAACATCCCGCAAGGACTAAGGAATTCATATCTCACACTTGCAACCCATTGGGAAGCTTAGCTTGAGGCTATATGGGGAACTGTCCTAGGTCCAGAAAGAAATATTAAAAGGAAAATCTTCCTTTCAGCCTTCAGACCTACTGGAAAAATAAATTCCTTATTTCTTCTCATCAACTACAGGATCAGACCCCATTCCCTTCTTCTGACCATGGCACTCACCCTTGGTTCTTCAGAAGAGCAGCCAAGTGACTTGTCTTATTGCCCGGGGCAGCACATGCATCAATGACATGGGAACCCGGGGGCGGAGCCAGCAGCATGGCTGGGAGACAGCTAGCCTGGCAGAGCAGAGCACAGTGGCTGGGTGAACAGAGACTCCAAGCTGATCACTCCCACACATACATTCTTCCCTTTTCCATCCACCTTCCCTACCTTGTCTTGTAAGATGAGGTGACCAGCTTGGTATAGTGGATGTTCATGCAGATCTGTTTGGGCAGGAAACACAAGCAGCTCTGGCAACAACGGATCCAGAATAAAACACTTCCCTTTGAGGGCCCGCAGGTCCTCGAGGCTGTCAGGGAATAAGAACCACTCATTCAAGATTTTCTAAATTATTACATGCCGGGCACCAGGCTGGGCATTTCACATGTTACCTGACATGTTAACTATTCATTCATGCAACAAATGTTTACGACTGCTATGAAGAAATAAACGGGGTAGTAAGACAAAGTCTGGGTTCTCAGACCAGACTGGTTTCAAGACCCCACCTCAGCCATTTACCAGCAGAGCCAGTGCTTTTATCTCAGCCTGTTTGCACTTCTGGAAAATGGTAGCTGTGAGGATTAAATGAGTTAATACGTGCAAAATACTTAGAAAAATATGTGGCATAAATTAGGCGCTCAATAAATGTTAGCCATTACTGTTAAAACATAACCTCAAGGAGAGGTTACTTGGGAGAGGATGGAGTGATGAAAGGGGCGAAAGGGAGATAAGTATTGAGCTGACCTCCTGATGGATGAGTTAGTAACATGAGGAGCCGAGAAGAAAACTACATTCACTACACTCTGTAAAGGAGCCTTGTCCACTCCACCTGACACACATAGAAACAGGCCTAGAGAATAGTGCCTCAGTTCAGAAAGCTATCAAGCAGCAGAGCTGAAATTCAAACCCACACACAGCCATTCTCTATTCTACCACCCTGGTCTCTAAGCAACATGCTCCAGGCAGAAGGGGGAACACCTAAAACAGGTGGGGGTGGGAAGAGCAAAGGCAGCTTCCCAGAGCTGTCAAAGAACGGGAGAAAGGACGGAGTCCAGGGAAAAGGTGGGGAAGCATGAGAGCAGACAGCAGCAACCATTGTGGGAACAGCAGATGGGCCTGGAGAGGGCATAGCACAAAGAGCCAAGAGAGGGTTTTCGGCAGGGAGGTAACACATCAGATATGGTTTCAGACCTTTCTGTATCCAATCAAATTAGGATGAGTGCCTAAACCTAGGTAATGTCCAGGGGGACAAAATGAAAGATTTGAGAAAGATGCTGAAGGCAGAGTAGTGAACGACAGGAGGGATGACTCAGTTTCTGGTTTGACCAAATGGGTGCATAATTATATCTGTTAGGTTAAAATAGGGAATGCAGAAGGTGCAAAGTTCAGGGATGCAAGGATGGTTCAAATTAATGTGATACATCACATTAATAAAATGAAGGATAGCCCTGGCCGGTTTGGCTCAGCAGTTGTAGCATCAGGCCGCAGACCAGAGAGTCCTGGGTTCGGTTCCCACTAGGGGCACGTACCAAAAAAAAATTTTTTTAATAAATAAAATGAAGGATAAAAATAACTCAATAAATGAAGCAAAAGCATTATTATGAAAACTCTAAACAAAGTTGGTATGGAAGGAATGTACCTCAATACAAGAAAGTCCACATAGGGCAAGCCCACAGCTAACACAATCCTCAGTGGTGAAAAGCTAAAAGCTTTTCCTCTAAGATCAGGAACAAGACAAAGGCCACTTTCATTCAACAGAGTATTGGAAGTCCTAGCCAGAGCAATTAGGCAAGAAAAGAAATGAAGTCATCTAAATTGGTAAGGAAGAAGTAAAACTGTCATTATTTGCAATATGTGTGTGTGTGTGTGTGTGTGTGTGTGTGTGTAAAACCCTAAAGACTCCACCAAAAGACTAGAATTAGTAAACAAAATCAGTAAAGTTGCAGGATACAAAAATCAATATATAAAAATATGTTGCATTTCAATGCACTAATAATGAACTATCAGAAATTTTAAAATAAGCCCATTTACAATTGCATCAAAAAGAATAAAATACCTCAGAATAAATTTAACCAAGGAGGTGAAAGACTTGTACACTGAAAACTATATAAGATATTAATGAAAGAAACTGGAGACACAAATAAATGGAAAGATATTCCATTCTCATGGGTTGGAAGAATATTGTTAAAATGTCCATATTACCCAAAGCAATGTGCACATTCAATGCAATCCCCATCAAAATTCCAATGGCATTATTCACAGAACTAGAAAAAATAATCCTAAAAGTCTGTATAGGATCACAAAAGACCCAAATAGCCAAAGCAATCTTCAGAAAGAACAAAGCTGGAGGCATCATGCTCTCTGATTTCACAAGCTATTACAAGGCTACAGTAATCCAAACAGTATGGTATTGGCATAAAAAACAGACACATAGATCAATGAAACAGTACAGAGAGCCCAGAAATAAACCCACACATATATGATCAATTTATGACAAAGGAGCCAAGACAAAGGAGCAATGGGGAAATATACCATTTCAATAAATGGTGTTGGGAAAACTGGACAGCCACATGCAAAAGAATGAATCTGGACTACTCCCTTATACCATACACAAAAATAAACTCAAAATGGATTCAAGACTTGAATGTAAGACCAGAAACCATATAACTCCTAGAATAAAACATAGGTGGTAAGCTCCTTGATTGACATCAGTCTTGGTAATTTTTTGGATTTAACACCAGAAGCAAAAGTAAACAAGTAGGACCAATATCAAACTAAAAAGCTTCTGCACAGCAAAGGAAACCATCAACAAAATGAAGAAGCAACCTACTGAATGGCAGAAAATATGTGCAAATCATATATCTGATAAGGGGTTAATACCCAAAATGTATAAAGAACTCATAAAACTCAATAGCAAAATACAACAACAAACAATCCAATTAAAAAATGGGCAGAGGATAATAGACATTTCTCCAAAGAAGACATACAGATAGCCAACAGGTACAAGAAAAGAGGCTCAACATCATTAATCATCAGGGGAATGCAAATCAAAACCACAATGAGATATCACCTCACAGCTGTTAGAATGGGTATTATCAAAAACACAAGAAATACCAAGTATTGGCAAGGATGTGGAGAAAAGGGAACTCTTGTGCACCGTTGGTGGGAATGTAAATCCTGTATGGGAAACAGTATAGAGGTTCCTCAAAAATTTTAAAACAAAACTACCGTATGATCCAGCAATTCCACTTCTGAGTATTTACCTAAAGGAAAGCACTAATTTGAAAAGGTATGCACCCCTATGTTCATTGCAGCATTATTTACAATGGCCAAGACATGGAAACAACCTAAGTGCCCATCAATGGATGAATTAATAAAGAAAATGTGACACACACAGAGGAAATATTATTCAGTCATAAAAAACAAAAAACAACAAAACAATGAAATCTAGCGGTGTGACTTAGTGATTAGAGCATCAGCCTGCATACTGAAGGGTCAAGGGTTTGATTCCCGGTCAAGGGCATGTACCTGGGTTGCAGTTTCGATCCCCAGCCCCAGTTGGGACGAATGCAGGAGGCAACCAATTGATGTGTTTCTCTCACATCTCTCTCTTTCTCTCCCTCCCAGCCTTTCTCCCTTCCACTCTCTCTAAAAATCAATGGAAATAAAAATAAAATTGAAATCTTACCGTTTTCTTTCTTCCTTTTTTAAAATATGTTTTTATTGATTTCAGAGAGAGGGAGGGAGAGGAGAGATAGAAACATTGGTGAGAGAGAAACATGGATTGGCTGCCACCTGCACGCTCCCCACTGGGGATCAAGTCTGCAACCCGGGCATGACCCTAACTGGAAATTGCATGGGACTACACTCAACCAACTAAGCCACACTGGCCGGGCTCTTTCTTCCTTTCTTTTTTTCTTAATGTAAGTTTAAATCTTGCCATTTTCAACAAGGATGGATGGACCTTAAAGGCAAAATCTGATAGAGAAAGATAACTATCTTATGATCTCATTCATATGTGGAATCTTAAAAAATCCAGAACTCACAGGTACAAAGAACACATCGGGGGGGGGGGGGGGACACAAAATAGGTGAAGGGAGTCAAAAGGTACAAAGTTCCAATGATTAAGTCATGAGGATGTAATGTACAGCATGGTGACTATAGTTAATAATACTATATTGCATATTTGAAAGTTGCTAAGAGAATAGATCTTAGAAGTTCTCATCATTGCCCGGCCGGTATGGCTCAGTTCTTGAGCATCGACCAATGCACCCAGAGGCCACCGGTTTGATTCCCGGTCAGGGCACATGCCCAGGTTGTGGGCCCAATCCCCAGTGGGAGGCAAGCAGGAGGCGGCCAGTGGATGTTCTCTCTCATCGATGTTTCTATCTCTCCCTATCCCTCCCTCTTTCTCTAAAATCAATAAAGAAAAAAATAAATAGACATAAGACAGATTAACAGAATTACAAATTTTAAGAAAAGTTCTCATCACAAGAAAAAAACCGTAACTGTGATGGCAGTTGTTAACTAGACTTATTGTAGTGATCATTTCGCAATATATGCAAATATCAAATCATTTCACTGTACCCTTGAAACTAACATGTCATATGTCAATTATACCTCAATTTTAAAGAAGGAATGCTGCAAAATAATCCAATAACTTGTTTAAGCATATTTTTAGGATGAATTACTTTTAAATCTTGAATTTTGAATAAACATGACTGAACGACAACAAAAAAGGTACAAAGTTCAGAGGATAGATGAATTCCATCTGACACACGCTGTGATTGTGGTGTCTGAAGCACTGATATGAACCTGAGGTTATGAATACAAGAGAGATGTCTAGATTGGGAGACAAGATTCATCAGGTGAGAATTAGGAATTAGAGCTAGAGAAAAAATTGAGGGATAGCTACATTAGAAGAATGTCAATGGGTCTCCAAGAACAATCAGTGTTTAAGAAGTGGAGGAAGACAGGCCTTTGAAAGGGATGGAGAAACTGCTGTAAAAATAGGAAGAATCCCCCGGTGCAGTCACAACCACTCCGCCTCTCTTTTCCCATCCATTTCCCCAATGCCCCCAGGCACCTTCCTAGTTTATGGCAGCTGGTCAGGGTTTTATCCTCACCTGGAAGCCCGACCCTGGTAGGAGAAACCTTGTCTCTTGAAATAATCAATTGCATCATCGGAGCAGGTCTTGAGAGTGTTCACCCGCACAAATCGAGGCACTTGAGAAGCTAGGAAACAATCAGCCGTCAGTGGACAGGAACATGGCCCTTTCCTTTGAGGGCCGGATGGCTATCCCCCACCCCCACAACTCAACTCACCTGAGCCAGGCCTGCATCCCACTTCCAACAAGTCCTCATTCCGGCTCACACCTCGATGAACCTTCAGCCGGGCCAACTCAGCCTTCAGCCTTGCCTTGTGCCGGTCCAGAAGAGGCTTCCATCTGCCCCCGCCCCCTCTAAAGCCTCTTCCTAGCAACAACTCATACACTAACACCTGGAGAAGGAGAGACCAAGAGAGAGGAAAAACAAAAAAAACAAACCCTAAGCATTAACGCCTTCCAGCTCCATAGTGTTGGAACTGGACAGGCTAAACAGACCACCTGTCCAGGCAGTAACAAGTAAAAGTGAGGTAACTTGTCTAAGATCACACAAAATTAATGGCAGATACAGGGTTCGAACCTGATGTCTTGCTTCCCCAGTCCTGAACCCTTTCCGCATGGCTGCTCACCAGCAGAGCTCAAGATCTTAACCCTCCTCCTCGTCACCACCACCCTTTTGTTTTACCTAAAAGGTCCCTGCCACTGCTACTTTGTACTTTCGTTGTTATTTAATCTTTTACACAAGGCTGGAAATCAAAGCATTTTCATCCCACCTCAATTCCTAACTTAGAGGCGGGCTGCGCATCCTCATTTCAGAGGAGCGACTTACTGAAGTCACGCCGTGGACGGTACCCAGCTAGGACCAGGTTAGGAGGGACTCACTGCTCGACCTCGCCCACCCCGCCGGTCACCTTGGCCAGGTGCGGCCGCAGCTTCTTCTCGGCGCGGAGGAGGCCGGCGCTGGCGATCACGGCGTCCAGCACGGCGGCGTAGCGTTGCGTCTCGCACACCAGCGCGTACAGCTGCTTCACGTTCTGCGCGCGGCCAAAGGGACACGAGCTCAGGCGGGGCCCCGGCCCAGGCTAGCCCCCTACCCTGCCCGCCCGCCCGGCCCGGCCCGGCCCGAACGCTACCTGGAAACTGCTAGCGTACACCAGCCCCTTGATGGAGCCCTGGCGGCTCTCAACGCCGGCCAGCACGGCCGCCGCCGCCGCGTACAGCGCCATACACCTCTCCCGCGTGCCTTTACGGCTCTGTCGCGACGCGCGCCCGGCTTTGCGCCGCCGCCGCCTGCCCAGACTTCCGGGGTTAAAATGAGCGGAGGTGCTGGGCCCGGAAGTCCCAAGGCCCATGGGAATCTCCCCAGGCAGATGTCAGTTTCGGTACCTATAGGTTAGAGTGGGGAGGCCAGGCTGGGAAGTCATTTCTCTACTTCTTGTTAGGTCTGCACGTTTTTCTCTCAAGTTTTGCCGATCTGATAGGCAAACAGTGGGATTTTACTGCTGTTTTAATTTAATATGTTATTGAGGTTGAATATCTTATTATTTTTAGCCTCACTAGAGGACCTTTTTACATTTATCTTCAGATAGAGCAGGAGGGAGAGGGGGAGAGAGAGAGAGAGAAACATCGGTGTGAGAGAGACACATGGACTAGCTGCCACCCACATGACCCCAACCGGGCCGGGGACAAACTGCAACCGAAGTATGGAGTACGTGCCCTTAGCAGGAACCCAACCCAGGACTCTGGTCTGAGCTGATGCTCTAACCGCTGAGCCAAACTGGCCAGGGCTGAATATCTTATGTTTATTGGTTATTTGTATTTCTTGTGTTATAACATGTTAATGTCTTTTGCTCACTCTTATGCCATCTTTCTCGTAGTGCCTTCTATACATTAATATTATATACTGTGAATGTAAAAACCATTCTAACCTGTAGAGAATTTTTGTGACTTTATTTGAGCCAAACTGACACCACTTGCTGGGAAACAAAATTACAATGAATTGAGAAAATGCTCCAGAGAATGGCAGTTTTGTACCTTATTTTATACATTGTAATCAAAAGAGGAAACATAAGTGGGTTGCATGAAATCCATCCATGATAGATTAGGGAGGCAGGAGAGAGCAAAATGGGGAAACCTCTGGGATTGTATGAGAAGTAAAAGGATAGACACACATCTTTTATGTAAGTGGTTACAGGATAGTTAACAGTCAACAACTAACTCAGTAGCAATGAGGGGATTTGTGGTCTCCACAGAGCAGTGTCTGTGCTTTGAGAGATCTGAAAAATGAAAAATTACGTTGACATTCCAAAGATATGTTATGGTAAATGCAAAAAGACAACAGACAGACTTAGTTAAGGTAAATTGACCTTTGTCAGGGAAGATGCTGGCCTAGGACATGACTACCCACTGCTTTTAGTTAAAAGGTTTTAATTTCAGACCATCCTTTGTGGTTATTTTAGGTCTCTGAGTGTGTAAGGCCACCACGCAGGCCTCCCCTGAACTTGTCAGGCTTAGTATGTGGCCCCTTTTCATCCACAATACTCTTGCTTTAGGTATTGTAATTTCCCCCCATTTATTGTTGCTTTTTTAATGTAGCTAATAGTTGCTTTGGACAGCATAGTGTTTTCGTTTTTTAAAAAACTTTAATGGTTATTGCCTTTGTTGTCATGTTTGGAAACCCCTTCATACTCCTACAATATAGAAATCACTATGTCTTCATTTTTTCACACACAAATCTTTAATCTGTTTAGAATTCAGTTTGGCACATGATGTGAGGAAGGGCTCTAACTTTGTTTCCAATAGTTAGCCTTTCATGTATTCATTGCAATGATTCATTTATAGGAGTGTTTCCCCAGCCTGATCCCTGGGAGAGCATGGGGTTGTGTAGTATTTGTCTCTGTGTCCCCAGCAGCCATGTAATTATTGGTACATAATTGGTTGATTGAATAAACCCAAGTGTATCTCAAGCATTCAAGTAGACAGGCCTCCGTGGACCAGATAGAGCATTCCAGTCTACATAGTTTTTAAAGCTAACAGCACATTGTCAAGCATTTTGCAAAAACGGTTGACTCCAGCCTACCTTAAAATTGCTGACTTGTTTAAAGGTTTAACCAAGTCTTTCTGTAGCTCTAGATTATTAATAAGTGATCTTTTAGTGGAACACCTCTTCAACCCCTCACATTGAAATCACATCACCTGTTTTTTATTTTCTTCATAGCACCTAATTACATATGTGATTGTGATTTATTCTGTCTCCCCAGCTTACTCTATGAGGGCAAACCCTGTCATCTATCTTTACCTCCTAGACCAGTGTTTCTCACAATAAGGACCTAATAAATATGTGTTGAGTGAGTGATGGAAAGAATGAATGAAGCACAAATAGATGTGGTGCTGTACAGCCAGTTGTGCCGGAGCTGACCCGTTCTAAAACAATCCCCTTTCCTTCAGGTGAGTGGGTAACAGTGCCACCAATATTGATACAAGTCCATAATTTATCCAGATTTCCTTAGTTTTTACCCAATGTCTTTTTATTTTCTGTCCCAGAATCTCATCTAAGATACCACATTACATCCAGTTGTCATGTCTCCTTAGGCTCCACCTGGCTGTGACAGTTTCTTGGACTTTGTTTTTGGCGAACTTGATGGTTTTGAGGAGTCCTGGTCAGTGTTTTGTAAACTATCCCTCATTTGGAATTTGGCTGATGTTTTTCTCACGGTTAGATGAGGGTTATGGGTTTTGGGGAGAAAGACCACATGTAAAGTGCCATTCTTATCACGTCATATTAAGGGCACATAGTATCAACATGATATCATTGTAGATGTTGACCTTGATCACCAGGCTGAGGTAGTGTTTGTCAAGTTTCTCTACTGTAAAGCTACTCTACCTTTGTCCTCCCTAGAAGGAAGTCACTATGCACAACCCACACTTACAGAGTGGGAGGGTTATGCTCCCCCCACCTTGAGGATGAACTAGTTACATAAATTATTTGGAATTCTGCATAGATTTATCTCTTCCATTCCCTTTATTTAATTATTCAATCATTTTGTATATCAATATAGATTCATGGATATTTATTTTATACTTTGGGTTCTAATCCAGCACTACTTTATTTTGTTACTCAAATTGTTCCTGTTTTGGCCATTTGGAGTGCTTTCAGTTGGCTCCAATGTCCCTTTGACAGGCTCTTATTGTAGGTTTTTTGTTTTGTTTTTTTTATTTTTTTTATTTTTAGAGCAGGAAGGAGAGAGGGAGGAAGAGAGAGAGAGAAACATCAATGTGAGAGAGACACATCGAGTGGCCACCACCCACACAACCCCAACCAGGGCTGGAGACAAACTGCAACCAAGTTATGTGCCTTTAGCAGGAACCAAACCTGGGACTCTCTGGTCCGCGGGCCAATGCCCCAACTGCTGAGCCAAACTGGCCAGGGCGTTTTTTTGTTTTTTGGTGGTTTTTTTGTGTGTGTGTGTTTTTTTTAGCACTTCCTTGCCTTCTGGCACTACAAGATACTCAAAGCTCATCTTGTATTATTTCTTTTTTTTTTAATATGTTTTTTTTAATTGATTTTTTAGAGAGAGAACATCGATGACCATAGATCAGCTGCCTCCTATACGCCCCCTTGAGGATGGAGCCAGCAACCCAGGCATGTGCCCTGACTGGGAATCAAACCATATACCTCTTGGTACATGGGACAATGCTCAATCCACTAAGCCACACCGGCTGGGCCATCTTGTGTATTTCTTGATCTAGTCCTAGAATCACCCATTTCTCCAAGGAGCCCTGGTTCCTTTTTATTAGAGAATGGTATTAGAAACCAAGATCTGGACATGAGGTGACCTGTTTAATTTTTTAATTGTGACAATTAGAAAATTTAAACTTGCATGTATGTCTCTTATATTTCTATTGGATAGCACTGTTCTACAGCACTGTTTAAGCATCTCCTCTATCCTAAAAATGCCTTCTCTTAATACCACCTTCTCTCAAATTCATGACCCACTCTCTCTTCTTCCCTTCACCATCAAAATTTTTTTTTAAATATGATTTTATTGACTTTTAGAGAGAGAGGAAGGGAGAGGGAGCAAGAGATAGACACATCAATGAGAGAGAAACATCAATTGGCTGCCTTCTGCACATGCCCTACTGGGGATCAAGCCTGCAACTTGGGCATGTGCCCTGACTGGGAATCAAATCCATGACCTTTTGGTCCATGGGTCGACACTCGACCACTAAGCCACACCGGCTGGGCACCATCAAAAATTTTTAAAGAAGAATCAGCAAGTATTACCTTTACTTATTCATCACATGCTGTTACTTAACTCCCTGCAATATGTCTTCATCCCACTCCACTGAGGTGACTCTCTTCAAGGCCGCCAAGAATTTACTGATATTCCTCAGGCCTTTCCTGCTGAGCCTGTGGTTTCATGGCACTGCTGTGTACACTGTCTCTGTTGTAAAGCTTTGGCTTCCATGACCTCTCCTGCTTGGCTTACCCTCTCATTTCTCTGACCATTTCTAAGTTTCCTTCGCATTCTTCTCTAAGCTGCTCCTTTGGTTTTGGTATTCCATCTTCTGGCCTCCTTTCTATCATTCTAATATCTCCCCCACCCCTGAGCAGATTCACCCATCCCAACACTGTCACTACTACAGAACAAAGTTAATATACACTAAAGTAGCATCGATGGCTCTCCGTGGTCCAGCCCCCACCTCCAGCTCCAGCTCCAGCATCCCTCTGTGGACCTAAACCCCAAAGGCTCTTCTCCTCTGCTTGCATTACACTTCTTTCTGCTTACATCCTAACTCCACATGAAGAATTAACTGATTTTTCCTCTGCCTTCTCCATATTGGATGTATATCAGTTAAGATCTTTTGGTTGCAGGTTTCTGGTTCAAGATGGCGGCATAGGAAGACCCTGAACTCACCTCCTCCCAGGAACACATTTACACTTACAGATAAAGCAATTCCCTCTGAAGAAGAACTGAGGGCTGACAACAGTGTCTGCACAACGAACAAGAGGAGAGAGACCACACAGAAACAGGTCTCCCTGCAGCCTGCTCCAGCTGTAGTTTGCAGCCAAGTTACTTGCCCCCGGCCCTCAGCTTGCACAGCCCTAGCTACAGCTCCTGCTGAGGTGTGGCTTGAAGCTATAGCCCCAGAAGCTTACCTCTGGGAATCCCTACAGCTCACACCTGCTACAGCTTTGGCTCCTGGGACTACCTGAGGCCTGAGCCCACTCTAGCTACAGCTCCAGGCCCTGGTAAGCTTTGGTTCTCCTACCCTCAACCCCCTAGGGACTCCCTGTGGCCCACTCACACTCCAGCTGGCCTGCCAAAGACACCTGGCACACACAGTCTGCAAAGGGGAAGCTCCTACACAAGGTCACTCCTTCAAGACTGGGAGAGATTGCTGTTTTGCCTAATTCATAGTAACGAACAGAGACAGCCAAAACGAGCAGACAGAAAAATATGTTCCAAAACCCCAGAAAAAGAACTAAATGAAACAGAGACAAACAATCTGTCAGATAAAGAGTTTAAAACATTGATTATAAGGATGCTCAATGATCTCAGTGAGAACTTCAACGAAGAGATAGGAAACATAGGAAAGAATCTATCAGAAATGAAGAATACAATAACTGAAATGAAGAATATATTAGATGGAATCAATAGCAGATTAGATGAAGCAGAGGATCCAATCAGTGATTTGGAAGACAAGGTAGCAGAAAACACCCAATTGGAACAGCAAAAAGAAAAATAAATTTTAAAAATGAGGATTGTTTAAGGGACCTCTGGCCATTACTTTTTTTTTTTTTTTTCATTATTGATTTTTAGAAAGAGAGGAAAGGAGAGGGAGAGAAAGATAGAAACATTGATGAGCAAGAACACTGATTGGCTGCCTCCTGCCGCCCTCCCCCCAACTGGGGATCAGGCCCACAACCTGGGCATGTGCCCTGACTGGGAATTGAACTGGTGACCTCTTGGTGCATGGGTCGATGCTCAACCACTGAGCCACACTGGCTGGGCCAGCCATTACTTCTTTTTTTTTTTTTTTTTTTTTTTTTATCCTCACCCGAGGACATCTTTTCATTTTTTCTTCAGATAGAAGTACATGCCCTTAGCAGGAACCGAACCCGGGTCTCTCTGGACCGCAGGCCGATGCTCTAACCGCTGAGCCAAACCGGCCAGGGCCAATTTTTTAATTATTAAAAAAATAAAATAAAACAAAGGGGAAAATAGTAACTTCACAGCAGAGAACCTTAGAGGACATGCCCAGGACTTGGTGATCAAAGTTAACATCACCAATATGGGAACAAGTCACAATCTCCTGCCTCCTAATAGGATCAATGAGAAGAACATAGAATCACTCCTGGGGTAGTCCTGCCATCTATGCAGAACCTGAATCTAATGAAGTATTGGATAAACACGAATCAAGGGACATTCTACAAAATAACTGGTCCCACCTCTTCAAAATGTCTAGGTTGAGAGGACAAAGAATGACTAAGACTGATCCAAGTGACAGAAGGCTGAAGAGGCATGACAACTGAAATGTAACAGGTGATCCTGGATTGGATCCTGGACCTGCAATATTCTTACTACAGAGGACAAGTAAGATAATAGATGAAATCTGAATAATGTCTGTGGGTTAGATAACAGTTTTATAAATATTAACTTCCTGATTTTGACACATTTGCATTGTGGTTATATAAGAGGATGTTTTTGATTTTTAAAAACATTTTTTAATTTTCAAAAGGATAAAAGATCTTTTGGTTGCAAACACTAACCCTGGCTAGCCAAACAGAATTTATGAAATGGGTGTGGAAGTATGCCACTGTGTCTGTAAGCATCTGGCTGGAGGCAGAAAGGTGCACACAAAAGAGTAGTTGACATTTTAAAGAAGGGGCTGGTCAGAGTTAAGGAACTTGCAGGGGATGGTGCAGTACTCAGGGCTAGCAGCAGCACTCTTCACCACCAGGCCTGAGGAACAAGGGAAGAGGAACAGAAGGAGGGGGCCACCTGCCAGGAGTCTTAAGTAGAGGGAAGCTGCCAACCCATAGCCCAGCAGGCAAGAAACCAGGAAAATAAATATCTCAAACTCCCTCTCCTGCCCTTGGATCTCCTGCCAGTCCCTCCCATCAGCTGAGCCCAACAGGAAGCCAAAGAATTTTGCATTCCATCGGGGCCAGCCTCCCAGGACACAGAGCAAGATGAAGAAGGGTGGAGAGTGGATATAGAAGGGTGACACTTGTCAGCCCAGTCCTGAGTTGAAGGAATTGCTGCATAACCAAAAACCAGGTCCGAAAGGTGTCAAGCACACAGCAACCAAGGCCAAGGCCTGGGAGATTCAGCCAGTAAAGATATAAGCACCATTTGATTCAAACAGTTTATTACTTACATAGACAACAGAAGGAAGATTAGCCAAAGGTAGCCGCTCCACATGGTCCTGTTTGCACACACAAAAGGGACGATGTGGACATCAAAGGGCTGATGACTGCAACACGAGTTGTGGGATATGCTGTTGCAGAGGAGCCAGTTCTAGACACAGCTAAGCTGTTTTATAGTCTGCAGCTCTACTTGGAAGGAGGTGGAGCAGAAAGTCTTGTTCTTCATCAGAACCTAGAAGGTGATGTCTCCTGACAATCTCCCATGGGATAAGGAGGTGGGTGGACACAGCCTTGAGGTAGCACCTCACAAGCTTCCCATCCTCTCCTGTTCCTGGAGGGTCACTCAGGCAGTCAGTCAAGGCCTTTACCCATGTGGCCTATGTGGATACGTGCCAGGGCACCATAGTGGAGCTCTTCCCCATGGAAGGCTCTCAGGTGGCTTCACAGACCTCTCAGTTGCACAAGGCTGGGGAGCTCTCTACAGCACCAGGTCTCAGGTGACTGGGCCCCAACCATTCTCTCTCTTCCAATTTTCAGATTCTTGGGAGATAATCAGCTGTCCTAGCCTTAGTCTGGGGTGGACACCATCAGCTGTGGCCAGGCGCAGGCTCACCATGAAGACATGGGCTCTGGCCACCCTCCATGTGCATGGCAGCTTTCAGGGACGGGTTGCACCCCTGTCTGGTCCCTACTTGCTTCTGCTTTAAAGTAGTGTCATTTCCGCCCTGGCCAGTTTGGCTCAGCAGTTAGAGCGTCGGCCTGCGGTCCAGAGAGACCCGGGTTCGGTTCCCGCTAGGGGCACGTGCCTCGGTTGCAGTTTGTCCCCGGCCCTGCTTGGTCGTGCGGGAGGCAGCCACTCGATGTGTCCCTTTCACATCAATGTTTCTCTCTCTCTCTCTCTTCCTCTCTCTCCCTCCCACTCTATCTGAACAAAAAATGGAAAAATGTCCTCGGGTGGGGATAAAAAAATAAATAAAAAATAAAGTAGTGTCATTTCCATCTCATCTCACGGAGAGGGAAGTCAAGAGAGGTCTTTAAGGACAGAGCAGTGATGGAGTGATTGATGTGACTCTAACCACAGGCCAATGGGCAGTGGTGGAAGTCAGCTCTGGCCCCACCAGAGGGTGGAGACCAGAGCATAAAGCAGTTCTGTACAGCAATTAATATTTAAATGATTTTAAATCATTTAAAGAGAAAGAAATAGGTAGGGGGAGGTGGAGGTGGGTGGAGGTGGGCAAAGGGCAGGGAAAAGGGGGATACCTATAAATGTATCAACATTAAAAAATATTTGATTTAAAATAATTACTTAAAATTAAAATAAAAAATAAAGAGAAAGAAATAATGTCGAATTTATTGTCCTTAAAGTTATTTTAAGTGCACGATGATAATGAAAAATTGTGTATGGGAATGTTTCCACCCTCAGTTGGAAGAGTAAGCAACAAGCCAGGTAGGAGGGACCAAGAGAAGCCCATGGACATCAAGGCCCAGTTCTACCGGTTAAGAAGCAGATTAGTACCTGACAAGAGGTTAATAAACACACCCTTGGTTGATGGGAAAGGGATTGTGGTCTTTTCTTCTTATCACTAAATGTTTCTAGGGTCACACAGGCATGAAGACCTTCCCAAACAGTAAAGATGTAACCTCTGCTTGCTGGACCCAGCAGAACCACTCGAGTCCCCATGCCCAGGTGGGAAGGGGCTGTGAGCAGGCCATGAGCACTCCTACAGCTTAGTGGGCTATGGAGAGGTGAGGTGGCTGGGCCCACTGGGCGGGGGCAGCACCATGGGTAGTGAGTTGCTGCCCCTTTCATGCCAGCATGTGTCCAGGATGGGGTAGAGCTTGCCCTGGAAGTCAGCCTGGAATGTGTAGAGCGGCCGCAGGTCATCTGGGCGGTCAGCATCGAAGAAGGTGAGCTCTCCCTGATCATAATGCAAATAGACACCAATGCGGTGGGGGTGTCCGGCCACAGGCAGGGGCACCCTCGGGCAGCCAAAGGCCTCATACACCCGGCCCTCTTTCAGACCAATGAGCCACATGCCATGCTCTGGGGACTTGCTCAGCTTGCCCTTTCGACTGACTGTGCCCTTGATGACCCCCAAGCGCCAGTCGCTCTTGCTGCCCACCACCACCTCCCAGTAGTGGCGACCACAGGAGAAGCCCCGGCTGGCCAGAACACAAGTACTATAGTCGAAGCGCTCAGGCTGGCTGGCATGTCGCTGGGCCAGGAGCCCACACTGCACCACTGTGTTGCCCTTGGAGAGCTCCAGGAGGGGGTGGGCTGTGGCAGGATCCAGCTTGAGAGTCTCTGGGGCTAGGAAAGATCAGAGAAGGCATGTTTTCAAGCCACACAGAAGGCAGCAGACCCTGCCCCAAGAGAGGCTGCTCAGAGGCCCTGAGCTCCTCAGAAGAGGAACTGTATCGGCCTCATCTCTGTATCCTCGGGGCCTAGAAGGGACCAGGCACAGAGTAGACACCCTTAGGATGTTGGCTGAATGAATGAATGATGCCTGAAAAGTTGAAAACAAACAGCTGTGAGCCGAGGTCTTCTGTTAAGGGACATGGTTGCAGGCCTGCCTAAGGCGGAGGTGCTGATGGAAGGACCTGGAAGACAGCCTGTCAGGTGTGAGCCACAGCTAACTCCCCAGGTTTTCTGGAGACTCCATAACAACTGCAGTTGTTTTCTTTGATATCCTCCTAGCAGCCTATTCAAGGACAAACTCCCAATTGACCTCTTTGCTAGCTGCCAGCTAATCAGTTTACACCAAAAATGTGCAAACAACATTCATGGTTCAGAGAATGTGGTTTTATTCTCTCCCCCTTTTTCTATTATATAAACCCGGTTTTTGTCTTTGTTGGATGATATCCATCTGTTGATGGAGCTCCCTTATGTGCCAGTAATGAAGGAGTTAATTAGATGTCTTTGAGTTTTTGACAGAGTAACAGCTACATTTATTAAGCACTAAACTAGACAGACACACACACACACACACAAACACACACACACATTTATAAGCATGCAGCCTAGCAAGGTGGGTGTTAATAGCCCCTCTTTACAGTTGAGGAAACAGAGGCTCAGAAATTATGCAACTTGCCTCGGTTAGTAGGAGATGGAGCTGAGCTTGACCCAAGCTATTTGGTGGGAGCCCATTCCTGTGCTCTCCCCACGAGCCTGCGCAAGCCTCCCTTCCAGCTCTCTGTACCTTGCACCGGCAGCTCTCAGGAATGAGGATGGATTGGGGCCTCACCTGGCAGAACCTTGCGGAAGAGCCTTTTCCACACTGTCAGCTTGATGTCGGCCTGGTGGAGGCCTGGCTTGAAGGAGATGGGGCTGAACGTGCTCTCCAAAGGCCGGGCCTGCTGGAGCTCTGCTCTGGAGGCAACAGTGTGCAGCAATGGCAGAGCCGCGTACCATGCCCCACCCATAGGCAAGTCCCGTCAGACAATCCACAGCTCAGCAGACTGTGCACTCAAGATGCCCATCATTTCCTCCCCTCCACCCTCTCTCAGAAGACCTGCCTCCTTCCTGGAAGGGGAAATACTCTACATCAGTGGTCCTCAGATTGCAGGTCTTAGACCAGTAGCATCACCTGGAAGCTTGTTGGAAATGCAAACTTTCTTGGGTCCCACCCCAGACCTGCTGAATCAGAAACTGATTACTGGGGCCCACTGCTGGTGTGTGAATGAGCTTTCCAGGTGATTCTGATGTGAGCTAACATTTCAGGACCATTTTTCTGTACTGGGTGACCCTGGTACAGAGCCAACCAGATTCTCTGTCCATTCATTTTTAAATCAATGCTCCCAATCAAATTGTCCCTGAAACTAAAGAAAATCTGAGGCCCTGGCCAGATAGCTCAGCTGGTGGAATGTCATCCAGATACACCAAGATTGGGGGTTCGATTCCCAGTCAGGGCACACACAAGAATCAACCAATGAATGCATAAATAAGTGGAACAACAAATCAATGTTTCTCACTCTCTCTCCTCCCTTCCTCTCTCCCTAAAAATCGATCAATAAATAAATGTTGAAAAAAAAGAAAATTTAAGAAAACAAGGAGACTCATGAACGGGGTCAGGAAGGCTCAGAAACTGCACAATTATTCACTTGTTGGGACTGGAACATGGATCCAATGCCTTCCCACAGCCAAAGTGCAGGTGTCAGGCCCCTCATTCTGGCCATCACCCACTTCTCCTACCTTACTTCCTGTGTCATACTTCACAGCCCAGCAATACTGAACTTCTCATAAGACTCCCAAGTCCACTTACCACTTTGTTCTTTCATGTTATTCTGCTTGCCTGGCAAACTCCTGTCCTCGCCCTTCTCAGCTACGCCACCCATACACTGTCTTTGCCAATCTCCCCCCACAGTCACCGCCTCCTCTGTGTTATTTCTGTAGCTTCTATTGTTCTAGGTACCCACAGTGATGTAATCACAGTTCACTGTCTGCCTCCCACCAGTCTGCAAAACCCCTGACGGCAGGAACCTGACTTCACCTCTGTTTTCCCTGGCCCAGTACAGAGCCAGAGGGGGGCAGCTGCTCCTGAGGCACCGGCGAAACTGAAGGGAGGAACTAGTAGAGAAGAGATGCCTGTGCCCACAGCCACCAGACCCATGCTGAGAGCTTCTTCCCAGGTTATTACCTGGAGGCCAAGGAGTGGTACTTCTGGAAGACAAGAGAGAGGTAGGTTAGGGCAAGGCAGAGGCTGTGCAAAAGCCATTAGGAAAAGGAGACTGTTGAGGCCCTGGCGGCCTCAGCATGGGGGACACTCCCTTGCCCACTCACGAGGATGAACTCATGGTGATTCTCGTTACCAAACTGCTCCAGCACACTCTCAGCTTGGACCAGCCGCTCCCGCGTGCCCTGGGTCTGCTCCAGCTGCATGTCCAGGGAGGCCACGAGGCCGCGGGTGTGCCCTTCCACCCCTTCCAGGCAGCGGGCCTTCTCCTCGTCCACCAGGTGGTGCAGCTCCTGGAACTCACGGCGGATCACCCAGCTGAAGACATCGGACTCGTTCTAGGACAGGGAGGGCCTGTCACAGCAGGAGCTTCATCCGGGTGGTGATGACTGACCTCTGTGTCTCCAGAGCCTGGCAGCTGGGCCTTCCTGACTGGGCTGAGTCCTGCCCTGGTGTTTACACTGTGCCTGGAGGTCCCATGGGGGACCATGGGAGTGGGCAACAGCACCAGGGTAGAGGCTGGGCCCCCAGTACCCATTTCCAAGCAGCGGCTCCGCTCTCACCCGTCTTAACTAGTGTGTTAAGTAAGATTTTGCTTTCTCACTGGGTTCCACACTGAAAAAGTCTGAATAGGCCCCAGGAGAGCGGCTTCGGAGTGAGATAGCCAGGATTCCTGTGTGACCCGAGTCCTGTCTCCATCGAGCAGGGTGATGCTGCCTCTCTCTCAAGGGTGAGGGGCACTCTGGGGATACTGCTGCCATTCACAACCGCCTGCGGGGCCTAAGCTCCACACCCTCTCAGCCCCAGTGTGCCTCTCACTGAGGAAAAGCACACAGCTAAGGGGAGCTCCAAGCCTTTCCATGCCTGTGCTGCAAGGTACTGAGCGGGCACCGCACTGACTGTCAAGGTCAAGCAGACACAGGCGGCAGGGGGCTGGCGAGTCATGCCCACACTGTTTACCTCTGGGACTGAGGTTCTGGCTTATCTCAGTCCCAAGGACACAGGGGACACAAGCCAACTTAGAGACAGTCCTGACAACTGGGCTGAATTCCCCTGAGAAGATTTGCACCTTCCCCACCCTGCCCTGGAATGCTTTGAATTCTGGCTTCATGTGGAAGGCATGGATTCCTGTAAAGGACACATCAGAACTGGGCTCTGTAGGGAAGGGAAGGTGGCTGGTTCCAGCGCAGGGGCAAAGGAAAAGGGCACTCACGACAATCCGGGTCCTGTTGTTCACCAGCTTGGCGATATGCTCATCCACCTTCTTCTGTTCCTGCTTCAGGTCAGAGATGAGGGCTGCAAGTTCCTCCTAGAGGCAACATGCCATGGCCCTGTGAGCGGCTGACTCTTTACCCTCTTCGCTCCTTGGGGCCAGCCCTGGGCCTCATGCTTCTAGGAAGCATCCCAGTGACCACAGGTACTCCCAGTGGAACCGGGACAGGCACCAGAGCTCCCAGGCGCCCTTGACCTCAAAATAGTTAAGATTATTCAAGAATATTCCACATTGATACTAGGAACTGCCAAGGAAGAAGAGGAACTCCGAGCCACACCTCTCCAAGACATGGAGAGAGATGCTAAATGTTGTTACAACCACCTGGAAGTCACCACACAACATCCAAGAGAGGTGACTGCCAGTCTGAAGCCAATACTCCCTGCATGGAATACTGCCCGTAGGGTGCCACCAAGTAAACTCTCCAGTCACCAGGAGGCCCAGAATTAGTGGGCATTTGATCGAGAGGCATTACAAAAGGGCTGTCCCCAAGTGAGGCCAGGTGCTTGTGGTGGCCCAGGTTACACCTGGTGAGTCCCCACACCCTATAAAGACCTAAATCCATCCTTGGCAGGTTTGGTCCCAGCCTAGATTTAGGGGCTCTCAAGGTCGAAATAAACACTTCTCCTGGGCTGTTCTGGCCCCAAATATGACCTATCCTTAGGGGTTCAAGCAGGACCACCATCTGGCTGCACTACTTCACTGGGGCCCTGAGGGTTTAAGCCCATGGAGTGTACAAACTCTGGCTTCGAAAGTTCCAGAGAGGAAGTCACCCGCAAGAGCCTTTCAGAAAGGGAGCGGAGTAAAGAATAAATGGACAGAGTGCTTGCTCTGGATATGGAGGTGTCAAATCTCCCAGCAGCCCAAGAAAGGGCATTCCAGTAGTAACCCTCGGGAGTCAGAGAGAGATGGGACTAGTCCTTTCTCAGTAACAGGACAGTGAGAGGAAACATGACTGTGAAAATAAAGTATCTCACTATCTCAATCAGTAGGAGAAAACAGGAAAGCATGACAGGGATATGATAAAGTAACGTAATTTAGTCACATCACACAGAAGGGTTTTGGGATCACAAAAACCCACATCCAAAACCAGGACTCAAGCTGGGCCTCAGTTTTTTGCTAGAAATGAAGAGCAAGTTCCCAAATGTTTCCTTCTCTCCTGGACAGCTGTCTGCTAATAAAACACAGGCTCACCCTGGCTGCTGTGGCTCTGTTTGTTGGAGCATTGTTCCATACACCAAAAGGTGGTGGGTTTAATTTCTAGTCAGGGCACATACCCAGGTTGCAGGTTCGATCCCCAGTCAGGGTACATACGAGAGACAACCAATTGATGTTTCTCTTTCTCTTTCTCTCTCTCTCTCTCTCTCTCTCTCTCTCTCTCCCCCCACCCCAATAAAAAGCATATCCTCGAGTGAGGGGAAAATAAACAAAAATGTGGGCTTAATTTCACTGTATTGCAATTGGGAGTCCTCCTTCCACACTCCCCTAAAACTACACTTGCCAAGGTAATCAATTCTTATTGCTAAAGCTGACAGACTCCTTTGAATCCTCAACAGATTTCACACAAGTGATCTTGTTCTGGTTAAAATGCTCTGTTCCTCTGATTTCCAGGAGGCCACATGGAGCCAGTGTTCCTGTTCCCTCTGTTGATTCTTTCTGTCCCCTTTTCAGGGTTCTCTCTCCCAAACCTTAAACCCTGGTGCTCCTTGGAGAATCATCAGCGACTTCCCTTATCACTCTGCAGACTCTTACTCCCAATCTCTTATCCCTGGCCTCACTCTCCAATCTACCCCTTCAGTAGAGGGATAGGACTCCATCACAACTCTGCTTAAAAACCTCCAGTGCCCACCCCTGCACCACCATGGTTCTCTGAATAAACTACAAATCTCAACACGTGTCACACAGGTCTTTCCATGGCCCAGCCTCTGCTTACCGCACCTGCCCCACCTGGCTCCCACCTCACTCTCCCTTGAGCTTAATGGAATGACATACATCCTCAAATGTGTGCCATGCTGTTTGCCTCCTGGTCTTTTGCACGTGCAGTCTTTATACTTGGAATGCTTTTGCTCCCCTTCTTTTCCTATCTAGTCCTCCGTTGGTTCAAGTCTTGGCTTCTTAGTAGCCTACGTCCTCTAGGAAGCCTTCCCTCACCACCTGAGACCACGCAGGAGCTCTCTCACTTAGCGACTATATTTAACTTTGACAGCAGCACCCGACACACCAGACCCCCAGACTGTGAGCTCCCCCAGTGCAGGTTAAACCTCTTGCCCACTACTGTACCATGGGCACTAGCACATTGCCTAGTACAGATTAGATGCCCAGGAAGTGTCTGTGGGGAGGAGGGGCTGGTGGATGCCCTGGCTGGCCCTGCGCATGTTTCCTATGCTTCTCCCAGGGTTGAAGGAGCAACGAAATGCTGCCCAGAGCACTCAGCCAGGAAACCCCTGGAACAGACCCTCTGCCTGCAAATCTCCATGTTCTTTCTTTTCCTGATCCCCTCACTTGTATTTTGTCATTCCTCACTTTTTGTTTGTTTGTTTGTTTGTTTTTTGGGGTTTTGTTTGTTTTTTGGTTAATCCTCACCGGAGGATATCCCATATCTTTCCATTGATTTTTAGATAGAGTGGAAGGAAGGAGGGAGAGAAAGAAAAAAAACATCATTGTGAGAGAGACACATCAATTGACTGCCTCCTGCATGTTCCCAACCAGGGCTGGAAATCTAACCCACAACCCAGGTACTGCCCTTGACTAGGAATCGAGAACCCACGACCCTTTGGTCTGCAGGCCCACACTCTAACGACTGAGCCAAACCGGCCAGGGTGTCATTCCCCCTTTTATGCTCCCTTCCCCTCAAATACCAGGCCATGCACCCTATAATAATTTCCTTCCAAGTGCCCTTCCTGCCCTTTCTTGATGTGTTGGCAGTGGGAGGAAAACTGGCCTTGGTTTGAGTCCTAGCTCTGCCACTGACAAGCTGTGTGACCTTGGGTAAGACCCTTACCTTCTCTGAGCCTCAGTTTCCTCATTTGCAAAATACGATAACAACCTACCCTTCACAAATCTTAGATCAACATATTAACCTAAGATGGTATCATTGCTATTGTAATTATTATCATCATCTTAAATGATGATCTGCTAGACCTGAGGCAAAGGTCTAGGAGGGCAGGGATCTATTGATTCCACAAATACATTTTGAACATTTACTACACCAGGTACCGCTCCAAGCACAAAAATACCCTGAGAGCTTGCTGGTGTGGCTCAGTGGTTGAGCATCCACCCATGTACCAAGAGGTCGCGGGTTCCTGGCTAGGGCACGTGCCCAGGTTGTGGGCCAATCAATGTTCTCTCTCATTGATGTTTCTATCTCTCTCTCTCCCTCTCCCTTCCTCTTTCTAAAATCAATAAAGAAAAAAAATTTTTTTTAAAGAAACGAACGAGAGCTACAAAGAAAAATAAACAGGGGAAGGACTAGCACGTGACGCAGGGCGCTCTCCACCTCGCCTAAGCCCCAGCACCTGCTCAGAACGGGACTCAAGGATGAATGAATGCACCGGAGTTCTGCTCCAGGACAGGGATGGAGAGAACTCGAGTCCTAAGACCCTTCTGTGCCGGGCGATGGCGCCAGAGAGCGCAAGGGCTGGGCTCCATGGGTCCCCAGGGTGGCGTGGCTCGCGCTCCCCAGCAGCCTCGCTGCCCACCTTCATGCGACTGTAGACAGTGGAGACCGGCGTGACCCGGTGGTGCTGGTGGGAGCCCAGCAGGCCGCAGAGGCCGCAGATGAGCTCCTGGTCCTTCTCGCAGAAGAGGCTGAGCGGGTTCCCGTGGTGCGCGCAGATCTTAGGCTCCGGGTCCCGAGGGAGCCGCAGGGCTTCGATCACCCGCGCCAGGGAGAGGTTGGGTGGGGAGCTGCTGCCGTCCACCTCCTGCCGGCACACAGGGCAACGCAGCTCGGAGTCCAGGTGGCAGGACAGAGACACCAGGCAGTCTTTGCAGTAGGAGTGGCCACATTGCAGCATTAGAGGCTCCTTGAAGACCTCAAGGCAGATGGGGCACTGAAGGCGGTGCTCCAGCTCCGTCATGCTCACCAGCCTCGCCATCCACGGTGTGGGCTGTAACACAGGGGCCTTCCTGAGCCTGCTCCCTCCACTCCCTCTACCCACAGTTCCCTGGAAAGGGCCTCTGGAAATTAAAGGGCCTTACAGACTCCAGTCCTGAACCCGTGTGGCCTTGGACGTGTTTCCCATCTTTAAAACAAAGGGCTTGCCCTGGCCGGTTTGGCTCAGCGGTTAGAGCCACCGCCCACAGACCAGAGAGTACCGGGTTCGGTTCCCGCTAAGGGCATGTGCCTCGGTTGCAGTTGGTCCCCGCCCCGGTTGGGGTTGTGTCGGTGGCAGCCGGTGGATGTGTCTCTCTCACATAGATGTTTCTCTCTCTCTCTCTCTCTCTCTCTCTCTCTCTCTCTCTCTCTCTCTCTCTCTTCCTTCCTCTCTCCTTCCTGCTCTATCTGAAGATAAATACAAAAATGTCCTCAGGTGAGGATCAAAAATAAATAAATAAATAAAACAAAGGGCTTGCCTTGGCCCATTTGGCTCAGCGGTTAGAGCGTCCCCCACGGTCCAGAGAGACCAGGGTTCGGTTCCGCTAAGGGCACATACTTGGTTGCAGTTTGTCCCCGGCCCGGTTGGGGTTGTGTGGGAGGCAGCCACTCAATGTGTCCCTTTCACATCAATGTTTCTCTCTTTCTCTCTCCCCCTCTCTCTCCCTCCCGCTCTATCTGAACAAAAATGGAAAAATGTCCTCAGGTGAGGATAAAAATAAATAAAAAATAAAATAATAAAATAAAACAAAACCAAAAGGCTTAATGGAAAAAAATGGTCACTTCGAGATATACGATTCTACCTTTTTTTTACTCAGATTTGGAGGTAAACATGAAAGGGGCCATCTGTAGCATCATTTGGAGTAACACAAATAATGCAAGCTCCAGCCTCAGCAGGTATCCTGACCTAGAACTGGTCAGCAAAAACAAACAAAGGTCCTTTCCACCTTCTACATAAGTATTCAAATTGCTGAGCAACTGTTGGAATCATAGTTACAATAGAGATTCCTGAATCACCCCTTCACACATCTCCAGTAAGACCTGGAAATCTACATTTACAATACACATTCCCAGATCATTCTAAAGCAGAGAGCTCTGTCTTAGGACAACATTGTTCTGGAGAGCCTGGGACTTAGGAGAGCTGTATCTTTTTATTTTTATCCTCACCCAAGGACATTTTTGCATTTATCTTCAGATAGAACGGGAGGGAGAGAGGGGAGAAGAGAGAGAGAGAAACGTCGCTGTGAGAGAGACACATCGACTGGTTGCCACACCACACGACCCCAACTGGGGCTGGGGACAAACTGCAACCGGGGTACGTGCCCTAAGCGGGAACCGAACCCGGGACTCTCTGATCCGCGGGCCAACGCTCTAACCACTGAGCCAAACTGGCCAGGGCGGAGAGCTGTATCTTAATCTCCCACACCTTTCCCCTTTGGAAACTGATTGGCTCTGAGAGAGGAGAAGCACCTGCTAGAAATGGGCAGCAGACCCAGGAAGAGCCCCGACATGGAACGACCTGGCTTCTCAGACTCCACAGAACCTCCCACCAGGGCCTCAAACCAGCATCACTGACCTGACTGGCTTGGCCTCTTCTCCCCAGGATGGAATAGCAGGAGCAGAGACCTGAGGATTGCAGCTGGATGCCTGCTCCACCACCTAGTCACTGCCCCTTTTCTCCTCCTCTTTCCCAGCAACACCCCCATGTCCTCAAGGTCACCCAGAATCAGGTGGAAACTAGACCACATCACGGGACTGGGGAGGCAGCCTCTGCTGGGCTGGCTCTGATAACTGTAACATTCAGGTGCTTGCTTTGGCTAAGCAAGGGGAAGGGGTGGAGACAGAGAGACTAGGTACCCATACACACCTTACAGACCCCACACGGGAACAGACTTGTGCTTCGACACAACTGTCTGAATCTCTCTCTCTTTTTAAAAGATATTTTTATTTACTTATTTAGATTTAATTGGGGTATATCTTCTAAAAAGTGCACAAATCTTAACCACACACTTAATGTACACTTTATATATACTCACTCTCAAGATCAAGATACTGAACATTTCCAGTACCCAGAAGCCTCCCTCATGCCGCCCTCTAGTCAGAACATCTAACAGGAAAAGCCATTTTCATGCTCATATCATTGTAGACTAATGTGGTCTGGTTTTGAATTTCAAAAGAATAGAATCACATAGTATATACTCTTTTGTGTGTAACTTCTTTATTTAATATTATTGCATTGAAAACTTTTTAATATGAAGACTTTCAAAGGTTTAGAAGTTCAATGACACTTTGTTATAGAGTTAATAATATACTATGTATGCTGGATATATGATATACAGGTCATAGGTACTATAAATATATATCCCAGGGTTGTGGTGGGAAATTATTGATGGGAAAGGACAGGATGGAGAGGCTCTCCAGAAGTGTTAAAAAACAGAAGCTCTAGAGCTCCCCATGGCAGGGTCTGGGGAAGGGCCGTAGGCACCATTTCTGGCCTCGAAGGTGGCAAGAAGAAGCCCCTGAAGCAGCCCAAAAGGCAAACCAAGGAGATGGACGAGGCAGATAAGGCATTCAAGCAAAAGCAAAAAGAAGAGCAGAAGAAACTCAAGAAACTGAAAGTGAAGGCTGTGGGGAAGGGCCCTCTGGCCACAGGTGGAATTAACAAATCCGGCAAAAAGTGATCTGTTCCTTGTGCCTGGGGCAATGGTGATCCTTAATTACATTCCTGTTCTAACATCTGGATTCCCTGTCATACCATCTGTTGCCTAGAGCTAGAATGAAGTGTTGTCTTGGAGCCTGTGGTATATTTAAGAATTAACTTTTGTAAATGATAGTAATAATCATGCAGTGGCTCATCTCTTTAGTTCTTCTCATTCAGCCATTTCAACCTTAGCTGTGAGGTCAGCGTAAACCCAGCTCAGAATCCTGCCAAAGTGTGTTCTTCAGTCTTTGTTCTAACCCGAATTCTTCACCCTGGAATTAAACCAACTCATTTGGAAAAGAAAGGAAGGGAGGGAGAGAGGAAGGATGGATGGAAGGAAGGAAGGAAGGAAGGAAGGAAGGAAGGAAGGAAGGAAGGAAGGGAGGGCTCTAGAACAGTAGGCCACAACTCCCATAGGCCTAAGCACCCACATATGCCAGCAGGGGTGATCTCCACCCCAGTAGTAAGCAAGACTAAGGTCTGGTATAGGCAGGTAGAAAGCTAATTTTATTTATCAATTCAAGAAATATGTATTGAGAACCTGCTATGTGTCAAGCATTGTGCTGGGTATTATGAATATATTAAAGAACAAGACAAAGTTTGTCCTTTTGGAGTTTATGATGTATGGAGGTAGGAGTGGTATAAGGTCATAAATAAACAAGTTAATAGAATAGTGTTAAATGCTATGCAGGAAGTAAACAGTGTAGTGAGAAAGGAGGATGGGGTGACAGGTTGTGTGAGGTGCACTTGAGCAAGGGGCAGGACAGTGCACTTTGAGGAGGGACGGTTGAGCTGACACCTGAAGGATACACAGAAGCCAGCCACCTGAAAGGATTCAGGAGGACAGACCAGGCACTGGGTCAGCAAGTGAAAAGCCCTGAGGCTGGAAAGCACTAGCAAGGAGGCCTGGGTAGCTGAAGCATGGTAAGGGAGAAGAAACATCAGAAGATGAGGCCAGAGAGGTTGGTAAGGAGGGCTGTGTAGACCAGGGCAAAAGTTTGGATTTCATTTCAAGGGCAGTGGGAGCTATTGGAGGATTTTAAGGCAAGGGAATATCACCTTGTTTATATTTTTAAAATATCATTCTGGCTGCTGTGTAGATAATGGATAACAATAGTGTGAGCACTTGGGTGGATGGATGGTGAAGCCAAATGACTGATACAGAGAAGAATGACATAAACAAAATGCAAGAGGAGTCCAGAGTTAGAAGCCTGAGGACATCCAGGTGGAGGAACTGAGTAGCCCAGGTGGTCTGCAGACTTCAGCAAACAATGGAATCATCTAGAGGGCTTGTCGAAACACAAATTTCTAGGCCCTCGCCGCAGAGTTCTGATTCAGGAGTACATGGATGGGCCCAAGTATTTGCACTTGTAACAAGCACTGATGCTGCTGGTCTGGGGACTGATTGCTCTTTGAGAACCACTGAAAAAGGCAATTGGACACAAGCACGTGGAGCTCTGGCACTTGGAAGGCTCTAGGCTAACCAGGTACATACCACCTGTTTATAGCACATATTTATAACTGTGGGAATGGTTGGGATCTCTCAGGGATTGAAATAGAGAAGGGTGCGGGGGTCCAAGGACAGCCCTGAGGTTGCTAACTTTTAGAGGTCAGAAAGTGGAGGATGACTGAAAAGGGACAGCCAGTGAGGTAAGAGGACCATCAGGAGAGTGTGGTGACTAGGAAGCTGTGGGAGGCAGAATCCCCGCCCCCAAACGATATCCATGCCCTAATTTCTAGACTCTGTGAATATGTTACCTTACATGGCAAAAGGTACTTTGAAGATGTAATCACAGTCATAGACCCGAATTATCCAGGTGGGTCCGATTTAATCACATGACCCCTTACAGCACAGAACTTTCTCTGGCTGGAATCAGAGAGAGATGCTACAGAAGCGGAAACAAAAGGATTCCAAGTATGAGAAGGATTCAGCATGCTATTGCCGACTCAGATGTTGGGGCCCATGTGCAAGGAAGGGAGAGAAGTCTCTATGAGCTAAGGGTGACTCCAGGCTGACAGCCAAGTAGGACATAGGGACCTCAGGCTTAGAGCTTCAAGGATCAGGATTTGCCAACAACCTGAATGAGTTTTGAAGTGGATTCTTCCCCAAAGCCTCCAGTCAGGCTGATGCCTTGATTTGAACCCAGTGAGACCGATGTCAGACTTCTAACCTACAGAACTGTGAGAGAATAAATAGGTGTTGCTTTAAACAGCTAAGTTTGTGGTAATCTGTTATGACAGTGATAGAAAATGAATATAGCCCAGCTGGTGTGGCTCAGTGGTTGAGCATCAACCCATGTACCAAGAGGTTGTCGGTTTGATTCCCAGTCAGGGCACATGCCCAGGTTGTGGGCCCCATCCCCAGTGGGGGGCATGCAGGAGTCAGCCAATCCATGTTCTCTCTCATCAATGTTTCTCTCTCTCTCCCTCTCCCTTTCTCTCCCTCTAAAATCAGTAAAAAAAAATTTTTTAAAGAAAACAAATATAGATGCCAAAAGAAAGAATGTTTAAAGGTTAGAGAGGTCAACTGCATCAAATGCTGACAAGAGTCCAGTGATCTGAGGACACGAGGTGTCTGATGGATTTGGCAACTGGCAAAGAGCAGGGAAAAGTGGTTATATTGAAGTGGGTTGAACAGAAAATGAAGGGTGAGGAAGTGGAGACAGAGTAGTTGAAAAGGCCTCCGCAGCAACTCTTTTGAGAAGTTTTTCTGTGAAGAGTAGCAGTGGGGCCACCTATAGCAGGAAGGCAAAGTGGGACAAAAGGAAGCTCATTTCTCTTGTGGTAGGAGATTTTTTGGACACATAAGCAGAAGGAAATGATCCAATATCCGAGGCAAGACTGATGCAGGAGAGATGGGGTAGACAAGAGCAGAAGGGCCCAAGGAACAAGCAGGAGGGGATGGAATCCAGGGCCATCCTCCCTTTGCATCACAAGGGAGCAGGTGCAGCAGATTTTCTGGGTTTGCTGATGGAAAATTGAAGGACATCATCAACTTGTTTTCTCAGGAACTGGGCAATTTCACTCTAAAGCTCTGGCCTAAATTTCTCAGAAAAGCACAAGAAAAAAAGAGAAAGTGGAAATAACCCACTGCTACCTTAGCCTCCAGCAGCAGGGCGTTTCTGGGGCCTTGTGCTCACCAGGGCGCTATGGCCACGTGACCCACTGAGCGCCCCCCCGCTCACGTGCCCCACCACACCCCCTACCACGTGCTACACGGTGTTCTGAGAGTGCCCACCACGTGTGCATCCTGCTCGGAGCCATCCCCACGCCCCATCGTGCTCTGCGCGCCGTCACGTGCCCCCACCCGTGAGAGCCGTTGGCTGCGGTTGGGACGAAGCCTTGAGCTGCTCGCGGCCCCAGGACCGAATGCGCGGGGCAAGAGCAGCCTGCGGGGTATAAAGGGGCGGCTGGGTTGCCGCCTTGGGGACTTTCCTGGAGTCGCAGCTCGGGGAGGTCGCTGGGCCCTGTCCGCGTGGACATGGTGGGGAGCGCCCGGACTCCGGGCGTCAAGCGAGGGGACGGCGCCCCCGGCCAGGTGAGGCCCGCGCGGGCGAGCAGGGCCGGGGCACCGGGCGGGTCAGTCTGCGGGCTCTGAGGTCTGTGTTTCCTCCCCCAAAGTCTCCGTACCAGAGGTTAAGTCAGTGGATGCAGGACATTTCCGGGGACCAGGGCGTGCTGAAGGACGTCATCCGAGAGGGTGCTGGTGAGCTGGTGACACCGGACGCTTCGGTGCTAGGTACGGCCCGCGGTCCCGGTGCCATCTGTCCTGGGGAAGCTGGTGATGCGAGAGGGCGGGCGGTTTCACGACACTTTACTTTGGGGGGAGGAGAGGCTACATTTTCAAAAAGATAGCATTTTTATCGGGTAGAACATGCTTTGTTGGAATTCGAATTTTTAAGGGAAAGCAAGGGAACCCCATGTCCCCTTTGCACGACGCCACTGTGAACAAGGGACACTGGAGGCCTACCAGCCAAGTTTCTGAACCTCAGAGCCAAAGGGCAGGCAGGCCTCCAAACGTTGAGCAACGATTGGTTCCTATCACTCAGGGTGGGGGGCAGTTGAAGGGCATCTAATTCTGTTGTTTTTGTGTGATAGTTCGAGACCTGATGTTGTAGAGGTGAGGGTGTTAGTCCATGTTTCTGTGTCTCTTTCCTCTGTCCTAGTGAAATACTCTGGATACCTGGAGCACATGGACAAGCCCTTTGACTCTAATTGCTTTAGGAAAACTCCTCGACTCATGAAGCTTGGAGTGGGTAAGTTCACATTATGTGCTCGGAAAGGAGTTCTTTTGGGGGAATCAGTGAAGGACAGTGCCCTAAGACTGGAAAACTATTCAGGGCACAGATTCTTTGAGTTGGTTGTTTTTGAGGCTGGGTTTTGCTAAACCAGCCGGTTCTCTCCTACGTTTCCCCTTGAAACCTAGGTATTTGGGAAATGTCCTACCTGGCAAGGTTATCTTTGCAGCCTGATGTAACCACTGGGCATTGTGTTTTTGTTTGTTTGTTTATTAAGTAAACATCTGTTGAATGCTTACTACCCACAATGCATGGTGAAAAGAGAGGATGTACCCAGATGATTAGAACGTCTCAGACAATGTGGTGGAGGAGATTGACTCTCGCATTCAGACATCTAACCTGGTAGAATCAGATAAGTTCCTGGGAGGTGTAAGAAGTGTTGCAGGAGTACTTAATGAAGAAGGCACTGTTGATTCCAGCTGGGAAGATCAGGGAAGGTGTCATGGAAGAAGGGGCATTTGACACGAGCCCTGAAGTTTGAATAAGATTTCAGTCAAGGCTGAAGCTGGGCATGAGATGAGGAGGAAGATGTTGCAGGAAGAAAGAACTGTGTGAACAAAGATGTAGAGGCTAGAATTCTGTAGAACCTAGAGAAGTTAGAGTTGGAATGGTTGTGGCAGTGGGAAACAAGGTTGAAAAGTGAGTTGGGGCCACAATGCAGAAGGCTTGAAAGATCATGTGGAGAGATTTGGACATAAAGAGGGAAGAAATAGCATTGGAACTGGATACTGGGCAAGCTTCAACCAAGTTCTTTGTCCCTTCTTCCAGATATTACACTTTGGGGCATGGAGCTGGGCCTTCTGAGCATGCGGAGGGGAGAGCTGGCCAGGTTTCTGTTCAAACCGACCTATGCCTATGGAACACTAGGCTGCCCGCCCTTGATCCCCCCAAACACCACTGTCCTGTTTGAGATTGAGCTACTTGACTTCCTGGATTCTGCTGAATCAGACAAGTTTTGTGCCCTGTCAGCCGTAAGTTCTGGAACACAAATGTCAACACTTCATAGAGAGAGGGTTGAGTTTGTGTTTTGGGTAATTATCATGCCTTGTGGATGCTCCTCTGGCCCAGGTTCCATCCCTGAGGCTCCTGGGGGTGGTGGTGGTGGTAGATGTTCCCCCATTCCTAGTACTGTCCATCTTAATATTGGCTCTTGTGTGTGTGGGTAACTGTGCTAGGCCAAGGTCAGGCTGTGGGTTTGTTACGGACCAGCAGTTTGAGCTGATCTTTCAGTCATCCTTTGCCTACTTCTCTCTGCAAGACAGTGAACATTTGCTTCTCAACATTAAGTTTGGTTTCCAGCAAGTCAAGCATTGGTAACTCATAAGTAGGGTGACCATATAATTTGTTGTGCAACCTAGGATACTTGAGAGTGAAAGGGACTATTCACTGAATAGGATACTAGGACATCAGGTGTAAACTGGGATAATCCCAGGCAAAGTGGGACATATGGCCTCTGTTCTCATAATTTTAGTGTTATCATTTCTTTGTTGCTTCTCTTAACCTTTACTATAGAGATAGGGCTTCTAATCTCATTAGTAGTCATATGCACACTTTGTCATTCTATCTCACACTGACTGTATATGTGACCTTAGATGTCCACCCTAGGTTTACATCTATGTCTGATGACTCCCCAGCTAAACTGTCAGGACCTCAAGTGACGGGTCTTACCTTTTTCATCTTTAAACAAAACAGAGGTTCTTGCAGATGCCTGGGTCCCACCTCTGGTATACTGAATTAGAATAGTGGGGTCAGGGGACAGGGTATCTGTGTTTAAAAAGAGGCTCAATGGGTGGTTTTGATATGTACCCAAGGTAGCACATTGTGGCCATAAAGACCAGTAGGGCCCTGGGCAGAGCAAGACCTGTTAAATAAATGGTCCTGATTTCTGTGCTTGACGAGTTCCATCAGTTTCTAATTCCATGAAAACTGCTGCTTTAGGGAGCATCTCTGGGAGGATTATAGAAGTAGATTTACTTTTGGCTCTAGCTGTAAAGTGAGGGCAGTGATAACACTGAACTGCCATGACTTCTGTTGGGATTCACAGAGATGAGCTCAGTAGAGGCACCTCGCCCAATGCTTGACACACACAGCAGTAAACAAAAGTTCCTAATCTGGAGAAAAATGGAACAGGTGTAATTACACCCGCATCATGACTTTCAGTTTTCTCACTGGGCATCCTTGTCTTTGGTCCTCAGGAACAACAAGATCAATTTCCACTTCAGAAGGTCCTAAAAGTGGCAGCTACTGAACGGGAGTTTGGCAACTACCTTTTCCGCCAAAATCGTTTCTATGATGCCAAAGTGAGATATAAACGGGTAAGAATGCTTAAGAAGTATGTGTAGACCCAAAAAACTCCTTGTTTAAAAGATATAGACCTTGTCTCTTTCCCTACTCTTTATATGCAGCCATTAAGAAAAATTTCATTAAACCTTCTCATGCCAGATAGCTGGGAGAAGGGGACAAGGTATTTGGGGGGAGCATGGTGTTCTGTGTCTAGTACTGGATCTGATTACATGGGAGTGTTCAGCTTGTGAAAATTCATTGAGCTGTACACTTATTTCTGTACTTACCTCTGTGTGTGTGTGTGTGTGTGTGTGTGTGTGTGTGTGTATGTATTTCAGTAAAAAGGTTTTTTAACTTCTCATCTTAGTATTAGGTCCTCTACCAACTGATTTTTCCACCTCCCTCTCTATTAAGTTTGCCATCTTCATTTCCTGTCTGATGGTAGAGATTCATCTAACTCTCTGAGGTGACTCCCTTCTCACCAAACTTTTGATTGTGATTTGGCTTCTTGTGTAGGTTATGCTGACAGGAATTCACTGTACTTTGTAACTAATTCCGTAAATATGATGAGCACTTTCTGTGTGCCAGACTCTGTCCCTTATGTTCTAGACACAAACAGGACAGTTTAGGGGTAGTCTAATTTTACATCTCATTTGCATACTGAGCCTAAATCATTCAGAATGTGTACTCAACTGGAAGCAACAGAATCCTGAAACACTGTTCTTTAAGTAGACTAGATACTTAATTATTCCTCACATAAAAAGGGAGGCAGTCCAAGGCTATATAGCAGTTCCACAAAGCCACCAGGAATCTAGGTTCCTTCTGTCTTTCTACTCAGCTACTCTTAAATGTGTCCTTGTTTTTTACCCCCAAGAAGATAATTCAACTTGTAGCATCACATGATTATCTGGACAGAAAGAAGAGAGGAGAGGAGTCTGGTGTGTTTGTTTATTACTTCCCTTTATATTTCATTGGCCATTTAAATGGACACCCTGAGATGTATAGGTAGGAAGCTGGGGAATGCACTTTTTAAATATGTTTTTACTGATTTTTTGAGAGAGAGCAGAAGGAAGAGAGAGATAGAAACATCCATGTGAGAGAGAAACATTGACTGATTGCCTCCTGCATGCCTCCTACTGGGGATCGAGCCCACAACCCAGGTATGTGCCCTGACCAGGAATTGAATCGGGCGACCTCTTAGTCCATGGGATGATGCTCAATCCACTGAGCCATACTGGCAGGGCAGAAATGTACTTTTTAGATTAGTACATTGCTGCTTTGAATGGAATGGAAATAGTTAGGAGAAGAGGGAGGGGAATAGATACTGGGTAAGCAGCTAACAGTATCTGTCACATTTGTCTTATATGAATATGCTTCAGAGAGAGAAAGAGGAGAGCATGTATGTGCCTGTCTTTTGGAATGCTGACAAAATCAGGTTCTTAAACTTGGATAGTGTAGATTTTGGCTCATGGTTAGGTTGAATCATGGATACTATTTGTAAAGTTTCTTGAGAGCCTGCTCAAGAAGCTTGAAAAAATTTTTCTCATAAAAAACAGACCACTCCTTCCATCGCTTATTTCCTAGGACTGATCCCCTGAGGCAGTCACTTTTTAATTATATCTGCTGTTTCTGTGACATTGTGCATTTATAAATGACATGACTTTAGTTGCTCTTTTTGACATTTCTATTTTTCATTACAGAAGGTGAGGCGAGGCTTTAGTTCTCACTTCTGCTTTCCCAGTATTGCCATAATTTTTAAAAAGTCAGTATTCAGTCTTACGTTATTAAGGTTATATAATATTATACCTGCTGAGCCCAGCTCTTTACTATGCTTACTTGTGCAGCAG
Source organism: Tadarida brasiliensis (assembly GCA_030848825.1). NCBI lineage: Eukaryota > Metazoa > Chordata > Mammalia > Chiroptera > Molossidae > Tadarida > Tadarida brasiliensis. The sequence continues at coordinate 103,642,710 of CM061258.1, read as the reverse complement.
CCCCCTTCTGCCCCTTGAATTGCCTCTTTTCTTGCCTGGTTTTCTCTGTATTTATCACTGTTTCTTCCTAAACGTTCTTAGAGCAGTAGAACGAAAGCCTCTGTCAACACTACTTTCCATGTGATCATGCCTCTCACCGTCCAGCAGTTCCAGATATGCTCAGGATGTCCCCACTGGTTTCTTAGATAAAACATCAAAAGAACAGATAACCAAAGAATAAATACATTGGACTTCAAAATTAAAAACTTTTGTACTTCAAAGTACACTATCAAAAAAGTGAATGAAGAAAATGAAGAAAAGGCTGTCTTATCAAGAAAATCAGTATAATCACCAGTTACTGGTTTAAGCTGGCAACATATAATGGTTTACTGCTTATTGGCCATTTGTATATCTTTTTTGGAGCAATGTCTATTCAGTCCTATGCCCGTTTTTTAACCAGGTTGTCTTTTTATTGTTGAGTTGTAAAAGTTCTTTATAATCTTGGATACTAAACCTTTATCAAATATAATTTGCAGATATTTTCTCCCAATCTGTGGGTTATTTCACTCTTTATCTTTTCAGGAATGTACAACTGTCTTTTTATTCAAAAATACAAAATAAATTACTTGTAGGCATAGATAATGTCAGTAGTAAACCATTATATGTTGTCAGTTTAAACCAGTAACTGGTGATTATAGTGATTTTCTTAAACATCAGCCATCTTCTTTTTCATTTTCTGTATTCACTTTTTTCAGTATCCTTTGAAGCACAAAGTTTTTAATTTTGATGAAGTCTAATTTATTTATTATTTGGTTATTTGTTCTTTTGGTGTTATATCTGAGAAACCATTGTCTAAGGTTACAAAGATTTACATCTGTGTTTTCTTAGTCTTACAGTTTAGTTCTTTAATTTAGCTCTATGATCCATTTTGAGTTAATTTTTGTACATAGTATGAGGTAGGAGTCCAACTTCATTTTTTTTTTTTACATGTTGATATCTAGTCGTCCCAGCACCGTTTATTGAAAAGGCTACTCTTTTTCCATTGAATGGTGTTGCACCCTTGTTGAATATCAGTGGACTTTAGATGTATAGGTTTGTCTGTGGACTTTCAGTCTACACTGTCATTACTGTTCCATAGATCTAGATGTCTGTCCTTGTGCTGGTACCACACTGGCTTGGTTACTATAGCCTGGTAATAAGTTTTTAAATTAGAAAGTGTGTCTACCAACTTCTCTTTTTAATATTGTTTTGCTATTCAGGGTCCCTTGAATTTTCAAATCAGCTTGATCATTTCTGCAAGAAAAGGCTGTTGAAAATTTGGTATGGTTTCATTAAATCTGTACAGCAATTTGGAAATATTGCCATCTTACCAACATTAAATTTTCTGATCCATGTACATGAGATGTCTTTCCATGTATTTAAGTCTTCTTTCATTTCTTCCAACAATGTTTTGTAGTTTTCATTGTACAAGTCTTGCATTTTAAATGTATTGCCACTTATTTTATTCTTTTTGATGATACTGTAAGTGGAGTTTTCTTAATTTCATTTTTGGATTGTTTATGGCTAGAGTATAGAAATATAGCTAACTCATATGTTGGATCTGATATCCTGAAACTTAGCTGAACTAATTTTTTAGCTCAAAGGGTTTTTTTGTGTGTGGATTTTTAGGGTTTTCTGTATATAAGATTGTCACTCCTCTTGACCACTTGTCCTTCCTCTCCACAGGCCTTGTTGCTTCTTCGCAGGCGATCAGCACCCCCTGAAGAGCAGCACCTGGTGGAAGCCGCCAAGCTTCTTGTTCTCCTTAACCTCTCCTTTACATACCTGAAGCTGGAGCAACCCACCAGGGCCCTGCACTATGGAGAGCAGGCTCTGATCATTGACCAAAAGAATGCCAAAGCCCTCTTCCGGTGTGGACAGGTGAGTTGGAGGGCAGGGACTTGGGAACAAACGCCTAAGAAAAGGTGGCAGTAGTGTTCAACTTGGGCACTGCAAAAATGCTCTTTCCTAAGTGTGCTTTTAAATTCCGTCCTTTGACAGGCCTGTCTCCTCATGACTGAGTATCAGAAGGCCAGGGATTTTCTAGTCCGAGCCCAGAAGGAACAGCCCTTCAATCATGACATCAATAATGAACTGAAGAAACTGGCCAGGTGAGACCTGTGTTTGCACTCCGGCTAACAGAAAGACATACGTGATGCATCTACAGTTGTCCAGCACATGTTATGAGGCAGCGCCCCCTAGAGCTAGTTTTATAAAGTGCTCAGTACTCTAAACCAGTAGCTCCCAGTGGGGAAGTGAGACAGACTCCAACTACACCTGTCTGGATCATTTCCCACCTCCCTATTTCATCCCTGTGCTTGAAAATAAGTACCCCTAAAGAGGAGGGCTACTGTAATTTTTTAAAATGACTTGTTCTTTAGATACTCTTTCCACTTGTCATCAACAGAGAACCACGGTTCTCAACTGACTGCAGAAAGGTGCCTTACAGACCCTGGTTTGATCTGAAATTGATCTTTCAGGTCTGATTCATACCCATAGGGTGACTTTCTTGTTATCCAAGTGATATATATACCAGTTTTCCAGTAATGTAACTCTACTTCATTTTATTTTAAAAATTTATTTATTTTAATCTTCCCCCAAGGATATGTTTTTATTGATTTTTAGAGAGAGAGGAAGGAAGAGAGAGAAACATTGATTTGAAAGAGAAACATCGATTGTATGTGCCCCAACTGGGGATCAACCCCGTAACCTTTTGGTTTACAGATGATGTTCCAACCAACTGAGCCACCTGGCCAGGGCCAGTAATGTAACTTTTTATAATTATAGAAGTTTCACGTTTATTGTAGAAAACCGAAAATATCAACATGTAAATAGAAATCACCCATATTCCATCATCCCATAATATATCCACTGTTTTTCAGGTGGGTTTTTGTTGTTGTTGTTCTGCATTGGTGAATTTCTCTAGTCCTGTTAACATTAAACATTTAATCCGAATTGCATAGTGAAAGCTTTCTTGACATTAAAGAAGTCTGGGGTATGTGCACCTCTTATATTTGGATCAAACTGTTGCATTTTGGGCCTTTTAGGACTTTCCAGCAATTTTCTTCCTGATATTTATAAGTATCCTGTCAGCTTAGATGTAGAAATTTTGGAATCTAACCATTTTTTAGCAAGAAAATTTCAAAATAAGTTAGTGGCTATTGAGTGTGAGGTATCACTTGGCAAGACTCCACCTGGCAGCTTCACTGACGGTGCTGCCATCTTTTCAGAAATGGACTTTTTGTCCAAGGGCTTCCTTAATAACTGTTGGGAGCCTCCACTGTGTCCCCTATCTCTCCAACACACTTCCACACCCTCCTGATTCAGTTTAAAGCCCACTGAATTTTCAGTGTTTCTGGACCTGAGTGGAGAATTCCAGCCACCAGATGTCACCTCCTACAAAGACAGACCTTCTCTAACTACTGTGTGTTTCTCCTTACAGCTATTACAGGGACTACACAGATAAAGAGAAAGAAATGTGCCATCGAATGTTCGCTTCTTGTGATAATGGCCCTACAGTAGGAGAAAAGTAAAGGTAATCAAAGGACTAAAGCATAAAAGACTTCAGGATTTTGTCCAGCATGTATAAAAATGTGGTTGTTCTCCTTGGCCCACCAGTGGATAGCGGCTCTCTACAGTTGAGAATGGATGGGAGGAGGAGGAGTAGAAAAATTCCTGCTGAAGCTAATGACACAGATCTAGTGCAGGATGCACACACTGTGGGCCTTCTCATAGAGAAGATTGGACAGTCCATCCAGAGCTGGGGGGTAAATCTATAGGTTTACCAAGTCTTAGGCTTTAAAATGAAAAGAATTTTTTTCATATTTTATGTTAACCTCTCCCTCACAGTAGCTTGGAACATGAAACTGTGATAGTCATTGATGTGATAGTTTATCTGAGTTTTGAAATGAGCAGTAATGCTTCTCTTATCTGATTTTTCCTGAAGGCCTCCAACTTCACTTTATACCTAATGCATCATTAAAGAAGACTAAATTCAAATGTCCAGGGGTAGGGATGGGCAGTGACTCTCACGTTCTGCTTACTATTAGAATTAGAGATTTGAAGATTTTAGAACCAACAGGGAGCAGAAGCTAACATTCTTACCACAGCATATACCTTGTGGTTTAGCAAGCACAGGGTTAAGGTTTCCCATGAGTACATGAGATAACCCTCTAGTCTGGTTTACTATTACTTGAGAAAATTAATGGAAACAAAATCACCTGCCTTAAACACCTGCTTAGCTGGGTAGATAACTCTGCTCTCTTGAGAGAAGTTAAACAAGGGACAACAAGAAAACAGCTGCCCAACGGGCTCCTGGTGATAAATCTCTCCTTTGTTGCTACCTACATCCCTCTACAAAAGAGGCTTGAGAGAAGAAGGCAGTGAAAAGGCCTATTCATCCCAGACTTTTTCACAGGTGATCTACAAACTGCTGCTGTCTGCCCTGTCAGAAGCAACCTGTCAGTATCAGAAGTAAATGTTGCCTTCATCACTGACCCTGACCCTGTGACCCTGGCCTCCATGTCTTTCAGGGACATTGGAGTATTTGAACTGAGATGTGAGCCAGAGGACGTCTCTTATTTGGCTGCTGTTAATGTCCAGTACAAATGGAGCCCTGGTGGCTTTTTGCCAGACATTTTAGACTGTGACCTGGTATATCCTGCCATTTAATGAATATCCAGTTCTTCCAGGGTCCGTCCTAGAAACAGATCTTGGAAAACCCAGCAGGGCAACAGTTCCCTTTCCATCATCTTTACCTCTCAGCTTTGTCAGTCTGTCAGATATTTTGGAGTCTAATGATTTTTAGATGGTTTCCCATGCATTTCTAATCTTGAGTGTTTGTCTTATCACCAGCTGTGACTGTGTTGGGGTCTAAATGGGCCATGATTACCATACTCCAGTGCTGTTGCGGTTGTAACATATCTTGGCTTTTGGTCATTGGTGTTCTCTCTGTTCCCCTTCTCGTCTGTTGTACTTGTGCTGAGTTAGTCACTTAAAATGTCCAGGTTTTTTTTTATTCTTTTGACAGTCTAATTTTGACTAAGTAGGACCATTTAAAATTTTTTCTCAGATGTTAGATATTCCTGACTTGTATTCATCTTGTCTCCTAAGATGTTAGACACTTTGGTGGGATGAGTGTTCTAAGCCTCTGACTGTAGTAGACTAAATTTTTTTAGATCAAAGGCCATATCTTTTTCATCTTTGTATTTTCTAGCATCTGGAACCATGCCTGGCATATGATTAGCGCTCAGTAAATGTTGGTTGGATCAAGTGTAAAATAGCGGAAATGCCAGACCAGTCTCTGTGAAACCATACCCTCCAGGCTGGCTCTTGTATTGCTGTCAGGACTGTTATTTAGTGCCAGGGACAGAAGCCCATCTTTATCTAGCATCAGCTAAAAAGGAGATGTACAGGGGGATCCTGGGGTAGCTCACCAAGTCAAAGGAGGAGTTGAACAACCAGTACTCAGGCAGGTACCTGCAGTTCTGAGGGCCTCAGTGTCTCCATCTCATCGCTGCTTTGTTCTCTTCCACTAGAAGGAGTGCCCAGGCATCCATTTGCACAGCCTTTCTATTTGAGGGAGGGCTCTTTCTTATCCCATACCTTCCTACTCTTCCTGTACCAACCATAGCTCCAGTTTGAAAAATCCTAAGGGAGGACTCTGGCCTGGTTTGGGGGATGTTGAGTCCCATGAGTGGCACCCCTTCGTAGCACCACATGTTAGGAACTAGAGGAGCAATGATTGTTCGAAGAAGGCTGCTGTTTGAACAGCAAGGGGATGGAGACAATGGGCAAAGGGGAAGAGGCGCACCAAAGGGTATTTAGCTGTTGCAGCCACTCACTGTTCTGCAGAGGTGTGCCCTTTTAGTCTTGCTGTGACAGAGCATTGGTCAATTTAGTGAATTAGGAATTTCTTGCAGCTCCTCTGGCTGGGAGCTCAGTGGTGGAAAGCAAATACATCCGTAGTTCTGCCACACAGTCTTTCCCTTAGTTTGGATTTTCATAGGGTGTGACAAAAACACACACCTCTGGGTGGGAATATTCTTGGGGATAATCTAAAAAGTCAAGATGGAAGTCGATGTTTTCACTCATGTACATCAGAAAACTAAAAGTTTATAGCAAACCCCAAGCTAATATTTGATAAGCTGCTTTGAAATTGCTTTCCCCGTGGTTTGCAATGCAATGGAAGCAGTATTCCTGTGTTTGTATATACTAAATTTAAACTTTCATAAATGGATATTTTTTTTTTTTCTTCAGATAGAGTGGGAGGGAGGGAAAGAGAGGGAGAGAGCAACATCGATGTGAGGGAGACGCATCGACTGGTTGCCTCCTGCACAACCCCGACTAGGGCCGGGGATGAACTGCAACCAAGGTACGTGCCCATGGCCGGAATTGAACCCACGACTCATTGGTCCACGGGCCGATGTTCCAACCGCTGAGCCAAACTGGCCAGGGCCATAAATGGATGTTTTCTAACTATCTACTTGGTTAAGACCTCACATATCTCCATCCACAGTAGTAGCGATTTTACCAGGGGCACCAAAGAGCTTTTATAACAGATGCCATCATAGCTGGAAACATTTAGAATAATGCTATAACATTTTTCTTAATTTTATTTTTATAGCTTTCATTGTCATCTTTGGTTGGAGTCTGAGTTATGTCCTTCCTATCCTAGCATGCTAGTATCTGAGGCCCTTGCCATACTTCATGTCTGGAAAAGAGATGTGTGAAGTGAGCGCTATTCTCAATTATTTAAATGGTTAACCTACAATAGGTGAATTTATGTTATGGTTTCCAAAGAGAAAGACCAGCAAGTGGATGTAATAGGAAGACAAAACTTGGCTTAATAGGAAAGATTTACTAATTGTCCTACCGTAAGTGACGTTAAGCTCTTCCATCATGGGGAGCACACACAGAAAAGTGCCACTTTTTTTTTTAATCCTCACCCGAGGATATTTTTCCATTTATCTTCAGATAGAGTGGGAGGGAGGGAGGGAGAGAGAGAGAAACATCGATGCGAGAGAGAGACACCAATTGGTTGCCCCCTGCATGATCCCAACCTGGGCCGGGAACCAAACTGCAACTGAGGCACGTGCCCCTGACCAGAATTGAACCTGCGACTCTTTGGTCCTCGGGCTAACACTCCAGCCGCTGAGCCAAACTGGCCAGGGCAAAAAGTGCCACTTTTGACTGCTTTTTGAGAATGGCTTTGGTAGGGAGCACCTCAGGCCTAGCTTTTTTTACTCCCAGGCCAAGCTTTTCTACTGTGTCCCATAGGAGTGTGGGTCATCTTGGGAGCTGGTAAATTCCCTGTTAGGGTCTGTCTAAGCAGAGCTGGAGGGCCCCTTGGAGATGGAAAAGAGATGTGTGAAATTAGATGGCCGTTCTGGGCCTTCCAATTCTAACGTTTTACCATCAGGCACTTGCAGACTTGCAGAGGGTGACAGCTTCTATCCTTAAAGCACTTCTAGTAGAGGTGGAATACGAAGTCCTGCACTCAGCATCAGAAAACTCACACAAGGACAGGAAGTGGGAGAGACCTGGTTTGGTTCAAGAGCAAAGATGTTGTTGTGGCAACTGCTGGTTCAGAATGTACCAAACATTAGGCATGGCTGCCAAAGAAAATAGCATCCTGAACAAGTGAAGAGGGTCCCATGGCACCACCATCAACAGCCTCCCTTCCTTACTCCTTCCCAAGTACCTCTTGAGAGCTGATGGTTTTCAGGCATTCTGGCAGATGCTTTGTGGCACGTGAAAAGTCCAGTCCTGCTCCTGTGGTGCTGGTCTGTAGAGATGGTGCTCTGATATGGAGGACAGGACAATCAGTTCAATCACAGGAAGAGTGCCATGAGGGGAAGCATCCTGATCAGAGAAAAGCTTTGCTGAGGTAGTCCTGAAGCTTTGAAGGGCAGCACGGGGCACATTAAGGGAAGAGGTGGGAGAGGGAGGTGCAGAAAGTAGTGGTGTATGGAGAAAACAAGGAATCCAGTGGAGAGGTCAGTGTGGACCAGGTATTGTCCTGGTATTTCAGTCTTTTGGGGAGTGTAGGCTGTGTTCTATAGTATCAGAGGAGGGGAAAGATGTGATCAGAGTGGAGATGATATGACAGTTCATAAAAGAAGGGGCTAAAGGGGCATGGTGGAGGGCACATTGGAGGCGCCAAGTCTGGCCTGTAGAAGATACTTGAGAAGTGATGACAGCCTAGAGGTAAACGTACCAGCAGAAATGGAAAGAAGACAGGAACATGAGGCCTTCCATCTGGAATGGATGGGAGGGTGCTTCCAGTCAAAAGAATTCTAGTAGCGCCTTGGCTGGTGGTGCTCAGTGGTTAGAGCGCCAGCCCATGGTCCAAACGGTTGTGGGCTTGATTCCTGGTCAAGGGCACATACCTAGGTTGCAGGTTCAATCCCCAGTCCCGGTTGGGGAGGCAAAATCAATGTGTCTCTCTTACATCAACATCAGTGTTTCTCCTTAGCTGATTGAGGATGACCATAATGCCAGAGGGTGTGCAAGGTGACCTATGGGCTGTGGGCAATGGTGGAAGGAACTGAAGCTATTTATTCTGGAGAAGAGAAGCTTTAAGTGGTGTGTTAGCCATGTGCTAATGGAAAGAAGTGGCTTGGAGTGGAGAGTATGCAGAATTAGGAGTTAAAGTTGATCACAATGAACTAGGAGTGAGAGGGAAATCTTCTGGAGAAGAAGGCAGAGCTTTGGTGAGTTCACAAGGCTAATTGGTAGGCTTGGATAGACAGAAGGGACTCACCCACATGGTCATCTTACCTAGGAAGAGTTTTAATGATTTTGCTCTTGGTTTGTCATATTTTACTTTCTTCTACATTATTTTAATAGCATTGCTCAACATTTATTTATTTTATTTTTAAATGTATTTTTATTAATTTTTATCAAAATATTTATTGAACATATTTTATATGCTGGGCATTCTTTTACATGTTTTATGAGGATCGCTTTTAATATAACATCTCTATAATATAGATATGATCTCCATTTTGTAGATGATGAATTAGAGATGAAGAAGCTACATAACTTGCCAAGGTTACAAAGCTAGCAAGCGATAGTGCCAGGGATTCCAACCCTGGCAGTCTGGCCCAGAGCAACCAAATTGAGAAAACAATCAATACAAAAGGGTTCACCAGAACAAACCAATTTTAACTTCTGCTTCTTCTGGAGATTCTTCCATATAGCTAAATATGTTATATTCCGTATAGCTAAATATTCTATATGTGTTGCCATTTCTTTTTTTTTTTTATCAATTTTAGACATGTATCTGTTGACTTCTGCTGTGATATGATATAGTACTATCTCTTTCCTCCCTTTATAGTTCTACTAGTACTTTCAGACCTTCTGTTAGATTATTATAATGAAAACTTATACTCAAATTGATGTTTTTTATTTCATAAGCCAAAGACACTATTTTATATATTCTACTTTGTATAATGAGAATATTACTAACTGAAAAGCCAGTGCTTTGCTTTTTAAAAAATTTTTGAACTTATATTTTTCTTCAATTTCTAATTTAATTTCTTTTTTTCCCCCTTGACCTGTTTGCCTTTATTCTTTTTAAAACTCTGGGTACTATATAGTCTGATTCTTTCTTCTCAGGGAGCTTTCTTTTGGAATTCTCCACATTTGTGTAACAATCTGCACAGATCATCCTATATGCCTGATGCACAGCTGCCATTGCGGGCCTTCTTTTATCTCCTGGGTTGGATCCACTGTTTCCTGGATCCCTTTTCTTAGTTTACTTTCTTGTTCTGATATTTTTGAATAATATCTAAAAATTGGGTATATAAGAGAAAATTTCCAACTCCTTATATGTCCAGTTCACACTTAGATTAAGAGTATCTAAGAACCTTCTCCCTGCTTAGAACCTGTCCCTCAGTTAAAAGCTCCCTCCTCCAATAGAAACTGTCCCCTTGTTAGGACCTTAGAAGAGCTTCACCCCACTCCGAACTTGCCTCCCCTTTAGACCCCCTGCCTCACAGCTTCTCCCCTCAGACTGTCTCCTGCTAAGACTTTTCACCTCCCCTGCTCACACCCCAGCTCCCTCTCCAGAGCTCGTCTCTCCCATCTATACTTCTGTCCCCTTTTAGCACTTATTTATCATCATCAATTCCAGATGCTAGTTAAAAGTCTAAGAATAGACTGTCTCTTGGATGGTCACTTCTGAGAAATCTGTTTTTCTTTTTCTTTCTGTCTGGAATCTTTTAATATACCTTTATTCTTGATTCATCAAAAATTTCATAGTAACGTGTCAAGGTAACCCCAGATGCTCAAGTCCTTTAGATAAGTACCTCAATTCTGGAGGTTCAAGTTCTTAAGAGCTAAGAAATTCTTCTGTAATGTTTTTTTAATGACACTTCCCTTCCCCTCCCTTTTTTCCCCCTGTCCTCTTGTTCTGAGACCTCCTATTGGTTAGATATTGAACCTCCTACAGGGATCCTTTATATTCTTTATGTCTCTTTAAAATTTTCTCTCCCCCCACTCCTGGAAATGTACTTCATTACTTTTTTTTAATCCTCACACGACATTTTTCCATTTTTGTTCAGATAGAGTAGGAGGGGGAGTGATGGAGAGAGGGACAGAAAGAGAAACATCGATGTGAGAGAGATACACTGACTGGTTGCCTCCCACATGACCCAGACCAGGGCTGAGGATGAACCGCAACCAAGGTACATGCCCTGGACCGGAATCGAACCCACGACTCATCAGTCCGCGGGCTGACGCTCTAACCACTGAGACAAACCGGCCAGGGCTGTACTTCTTTTTTTAACTCTTCCATTGGCTTTTTTCATCTCAGCAAATATTTGAATCCATGAGCTCTTTTTAGATTTCCCTTTTTCATAATATCCCGCTCTTCCCCCTCTTTGTATAATAAAAATATCTCAAACTTACACAAGTAGAGGATAGTATAATGATTCGCTCGTGTTTTCATCTATGACCCCACGCATTTCCTCCCCAACCCCCAGCACTGCTGGATTAATTTGAAGTAAATCCTAGTAATTAAATAATTTTATCCACAAGTATTTCCCTATGTATCTCTAAAAGATAAATACCATTCTTGCAAATTTTCACTTATTCCCTAAAATGTGTATTTTTCAGCTTATTTGCTTTGACCTTTCTCTCTTCCATATTGCAGGCTTTCCACAAGTGGTTGGTGTTTCTTGGTTTTCTATTCACATTTAAGAATGAAACTGCTTGCCTGGCCAGTGTGGCTCAGTGGATTGAGCGTCCTCCCATAGACTGTGAGAGGTCCAGTTCAATTCCCGGTCACTGGGCTCGATCCCCAGTTGGGGGTGTGTGGGAGGCAGCAGAGAAACATCTGTTTCTCTCTCACATCAATGTTTCTGTCTCCCCCATCCTTTCTCTCTAAGAAATCAATAAAAACATATTTTTTAAAAATGGAGTTGTCTTTTCTCAAGGGTAACTGGACCTGGCAGGCATCTTGTTGTCAGATAAGGGCCATGTCATTTTCCAGGCAAACTTTTAGACACAGTCTCTTGATCTAGATATCTGTGAAATGCCTTTTCTCCCAGCTCAGGAGGTGTCATTGAAGTCATCCCTTTGTTGTGTGGCTATAAATAACTGCACTTAGGTTGGCACTTTTTCATTATACCCTTTCCTGGGAAAGCATTTCCCCTGGTACAGTTTCTTTGGCCCCTTCACCTCTCTCTGCATCCTCATTTGGTAACTGTAATGAGCCCCAAAGCTGCTTTCTACTAAGGTTTACGTTAGTGGATTCTGTGTTCTTTGTGGATGAGGTATCAGTGAGGGGCACTTAATTAAATTTCAGGAGATAAATAGGTTCCTTTTAATAAACTTCAAAATCAGTGATTATTGAAGTACCTTTACCAGTCATTACAGTGTTGGAAGATGGGAAATTTGGCTTCCTAGTCTTAGCTCTCTAGCTGTGACTTTAACCAAGTCATTTAACCACTCTGGGCTTCTGTTTCATCATCTATAGGATGAAGTGATCAGATCTTTAAGGTTGCTGTGCACTTCCTTAGGTTCCATCAGGTGTTCACTTAGTCTGTTTTCATTTCTTGGACTCATAATTTGGTACATAAGCCCCACCTCCCAGCATATGTAACCTAGACAGTGATTTAGGTAAGCAGGGAAAGGGGAAATGGTAAAGGAAGTGAGTCCAAGCAATGAGTAATTAACACCAAGTGAGTGTCTCAGTGTCTTGAGACACGTAAGAGAGAAGATAAGGAGTCTTAGCCTGGTTTTCCTGACTACCCGCCATATAGTTCTGCCAGAGAAGTCACAGACCCAGGATGAAGCTGAAATGTACTGCAATGAGCTTAAGAGTTTCAAGAACTCGGAGAAGGGTTTTCAAATCTGTTAGACAAAGGGAGCAAGTTAGCTGTGAGCAAAAATTGTCTCTAGCACAGAGGACAAGGGTATGTTCACAAGGATGTGATCTGCTCTGTTATTGTGACAGCATCTATGGAGTCATTGTCACAGTCCAAACAGAAAAGGCTGTGAGAGACAGATGTAGGTCTTTGTTTTGTAATTCTTTTTGACATCCTAATATGTTGTAGGGTTTGATTTATATATTGAATTAATAGGCACGAATGTAAGTAAACCCCTCTGTGCTAGTTTCCTATTGCTGCTGTAATAAATGGCCTGGAGAGGCTGCTTGCATTCCCTGGCTAGTGGCCCCTTCCTCCATTTCTAAGGCCTGTGGATAGCATCTTCAAATTCCCCCCTGCTCTCCCTCCAATACCTCTTTCTCTGAATTCCTCCCTCCCCTCTGCTTCTGACATCATGTTTCCTTCCCTTTCCTTAATTTGCCTGCCTCTCATAAGGATCCTTCTGAGTGCATTAGGTCCACCCAAATAATCCAGGTTATTGCCCATCTCAAGATCATTAATTTAATCACAAAGTCCCTTTTGCCATGTATGCCAACATAGTCGCAGGTTCCATGTATTAAAACATAGACATCTTTGTGGTGGGTATTATTCTATCACACCTTCTTATATATCAACATCTATGGGCACTAAAATCTCTTTAATTAAAGAGAACTCAGAACCATACATTTTAAATGTTCTCCACTTAATCCTTTCTACCCAAAATAAGATAATTATAACAGCCACCTTTGGCATATTTCCTCTCTTGTAATAATCCCTTCTGGTGGCTGGAGATATAATTGGGTATAAGGGGAAACGACTGGAACCAGATTATCATTTCCAGTAGATGGCCTGAACACAGATGTGGGGTGAGTGGAAAGGAGGGGGAAAGTTCAGGGACTATTTTAGATGATAGAATCATATAATTTGGTGTTGAGATGGGGAAAAGAATCAAGAACAAGCCCCAAATTTCCAGATTTGATAGTTGGGTCCATGGAGATATTTCCAACTGAAAGAGGTTTGGGACAGGTATTTTTAGTTTTGGGCTTGAGGAACTTGAGGTGCCTGCAGGACATCTAAGTGGAGGTGACTAGCAGACAGATATGAGTCTGAGGGTCAGAGAAGAGGCCTGTCTGGAGAGCATGTAGCAGCATCAGTATATGCTGGACCATAACATCCAGGAATGTGAATGAAGTCGCCCAGGAGGAGGTGTAGAAAGAGAAAGACAGTGGGCCAAGGATGGACCCTGGGAACACCAACATGGAACGGAAAGAATAGGTCAGGAACCAAGAGAGTGAGTCACCATGAAAACCAGGAAAGTGGAACAGGGAGTTTAACTGGGAGTCCATGGTGAATTTCAGGGATCCATGAACCCCTGAATGGTTGTGTATATGTGCGGATTCCATGGCTGACATCAACTTCCCAAATGGGTTTCTCTGACACCCGAAAAGGTAAAGAACCTCTAGGGGGTCGAGTTTTAAAGAGTAACCAGCAGTGTTGAATCCAGCTGCACCAAGGATTTGAAAGATAAGGACTGAATAGTATTCACTGGACTTGCCAGTGTGCAGCTAGCTCATAGTGACCTGTGGCAACAGTGGAGTGGTGGGAACAAAGACAAGACTGCCCTGGGTGAGTAGTTAGCAGAAAGTGAGAAAGTAGGGAGTATAAGCCAATGCTGCTGGAATCAGCCTCATCAGATTCTTCTCAACGGCTTGTTAGAGCACAGCTTCCAGGGCCTCTCCCCAGAGGTTCAGATTCAGCAGGTTGAGTGGGGGAGCCCAAGAAGTTGTATTTCTAATAAACTCTCAGGTAGTATAGACATAGCTAGTCTGTGGACCACAGCAATGTAGGCTACTTTATCAAGATGTTTTCATGAGAAGAGGCATGGTTGAATGTAACTAGAAATATATTAAATAATATAAACCTTGTTTTGAAATAAGGGTGGCAGGTGGGTGGCGCTTTTGACCCCTCTTTGACCATATATATATCCTGCCACCTGGACTGTGGCACCGTGGCAACTGACGATCATAAGCTGACAGAAGTGCAGCAGGGCTGTACTGTGAGTCTTGCCCACACCCTAGTAGGGGTGGAGGCCTGGAGTGCTCTCTCATTCACTTTCAGCCTAGAAAGGAGTGGTTTCAGGGGACCACTCAGAGAGCTTGATGTGTGTTTCCAGCAGGTAGGGAACACCACTGTGTGACTCATGTCAACAGTGAGAAGAGGTAGAGGAATGTAGCCAAAGGAGGGACAGGTTGCAGAGAGGCTGAGTCAGTGTGGGGCAGGCCACCAGAGGACCAGGGCCTAGCTGGAGAGAGGCAGGTGAAGGGAGAGACTCAGTCAGCTTTGAACAGTGGCCTGGCAGGAGCGAGAGGGACAGGATGAAGGACCAGACCCACCAGGTGACACAAGTCGACTAGTGGGGTGGCCAGAACATCACGTCATAGAGTGAGAATGGGGTACGGCTCCTTATAGAATTCTTCTCCCTGAGTTGGAATTATGTGAGATACTCGGACTAGGTTCTTTCAATTGAATAATGCATTTTGAGCAAAGGAACCAGTTAAATGCTTCAGGGAGGGTCTAGGAATCTTTGCCTTTATGTACAATGTTTGTGCATTTTCTAGGATTGGAAGAGGGATCCATAGCTTTTATCAGTTTTTCAGAAGGGGTCTATGACCATAAAAGGTTAAGACCCACTGTTCCTGGAACAGGTCTGAGAGTTCACCCTGGTTCACGGTAGGCTTGGAGGAAAGTGCTGCAGGATGGGGCTGTGAGACAGACCGGGGCTGGTACACGACGCCGTGGGAACTCTGCTTACCCTGCCTGATTCTCAGTTCTTTGTCCTCGGATTTCCAACATAAACATCCTGGGCGCTGCTGCCTCCGGCTCATGGTTCCAGGATTACATCACTTCTGTGTCTTCTCTGTTACATTTTCACACTCTTCTTTGATTACTGCTCATTATTGTGGACACTGATCATATCATTGCTTGAGTTTCTATTTCACATTGACTGTGCCCTTTCCCCAGGCCTGGGGTTTGCTCTCATTGGAAGCAACTTGTTTAGTATTAATATATTCAGCTGGCATCTGCCCTGTTAGACCTTTGTCTGTATTCCCTGCCTAAGTCTGACTGCTTTTGTCTTTGTAGGTCTCCGGGCTTATCTTTCCTTGAGCCAGGGATACATGACAGCTTTTTTCCTCTGACTTTGCACTTCAGTGTGCTAAGATTACTAGATTTTCAAAATGAAGTGTAAACTTTTCTACTTTGATACATTTTCCCTTATGCTAATATGTTACTTTTTATTAGTTTCAATTTGAAAATTCAACTAACTGAACCTCATAAAATTCCAGTGTCTGATCTCTGATCTTGGAGGTTATCTCTGCCCATCTGCCTTCCTGGGAACATGTTCAAGCTGAATGAATGTTGATTACAGGGTTTATTTCTAAAGTCATTTCATGGGACACAGACTAGATTGAAACAGTTTTTCTTTTCTTGCTTGGCTATTATTAAACTTTTTAATATGGGCCTTTTTAAACCTATTTAAAGGTGGAAAGAATAGCATGACAATCTGCCCTTGTACTCATTACCCATCTTTGACAGTTACCAGAATTCTGCTGTTCTGTTTCCTCAAGCCTTCCATGAAACTTTTCGTCCATATTTCTATTTAAACTATAAAATTCTACATGCAAAGTTTTAAAAAAATTAAAATGCTACATGCTTATAGTTTTAACAAGGTTAAAGCAAATGCTCTCAGTCCCCAAGTCTACTTCCTGGTGTTGATGTTTCATGTGTCCTTCCTGAAGAGTTTTATGGTGAATATTTGAGAATGTGGGTGTATATATAATCTTCCCCATAAATAAAATTATACATTTTGTACTGTAATATGTTTTTTAATGCATTTGGGGTATTTTCTAAGTCAGTACACAAAAAACTACTTTATTAATTTTTTTTCTTTTTATTGATTTTAGAGAGAGAGGAAGGGAGAGGGAGAAGGAGATAGAAACATCAATGAGAGAGAACATCGATTGGCTGCCTCCTGCATGACCCTCACTGGGGATCGGGCCCACGACCTGGGCATGAGCCCTGACCAGGAATCAAACCGACAACCTCTTGGTGCATGGGTCAGTGCTCAACCACTGAGCTACACCAGCCAGTCAAACTACTTTATTTTATTTTATTTTTTTATTCCTCACCCGAGGATACTTTTTATTTATCATCAGATAGAGTGGGACGGAGGGAGGGAGGGAGAGAGAGAGACAGAGAGAAACATTGATGTGATAGAGCCACATCGACTGGTTGCCTCCCGCGCAACCCTTACCAGGGCAGGGGACGAACTACAACCAGTGTACGTGCCCTTGGCCGGAATCGAACCTGTGACTCACTGGTTTGCAGACCAACGCTCTAACCACTGAGCGAACCGGCCAGGGCCAAACTACTATATTTTTAAAAAATGATTGAGTAACATTTCATCCTAGGAGGGCATCATAATATGTATTCTTAATAGTGATTAATAGATAGGAGGTAATACAGTTATTGCCACACCTGAGTTTTCTGTGATATTTATTTAAATGTCATATCACTGGACTAGGTATTGCTAAGTTGTCTGATCTCTGATCTTGGAGGTTATCTCTGCCCATCTGCCTTCCTGGGAACATGGGGTTATACCAGATCTCTCAAGTGGTTATACCAGTTTACGTCTCCTTTGTTACTGTCAGAAATGTCTTTCCATGCTTTGCCATCATTGTACTGTTAGACTTTTTAGTCTTTGTCTGTTTGGTGCATGTGAAATGGAATCGCATTATTAGAAATAGCATGTTCCTGATCAGTCATCTTTTCACACACCTACAGAGTCAGGTGTCCTTTCTGTAAATTGCCTATTTGTTTCTCTGTAACCAAACACCTTTCTGAATTTTTTAGTTTTTTGATAGTTATGTCAGTTGCCTCCCTGGATATTCTAGACACCTGGTCATCATATACACATGATCCCCACTTAACATCTCTTAATTTATTCAGAGCCCATCTAATCACGTGGACTAGCACTTCCAGACAGTGTTAAATAGTGGTGATGACTGAGTACCCACACCTTTCATAACTGTAATGGAACTGCCACCGTTACGCTGTTAAGCATGATGCTGCCTACTGCCTTTTGGTTGAGATATATTCTTTTTATCATGTTAAGGAAATGTTTTTTTACTAAAGGCTTTTATCAAGAGTGATTGTTATTAGATGCCTTCCTGTCACAAAGACAAGCTTTTTTTTTTTTTTTTAACCCTTAACCCATTATTATGGTTTATAATATTGAATCTTTGATGTGCAGGAAGAGAAGTAGTGTGCATCTTTAATTGGTTGCTTTGGGAGAGCTGCAGAGTTCCTCTTACACAACAGAAGAGTTCCTTCCCTAAGGAAATGCGTTGATGGTACATTTTGTCATGAAAAACCATTAAACTGAGTAGGAGAATCTGAGGCAAAAGGGAACTAAATTTGTTTTTCATCATAGGTTAACAGGAATTTTTTTGTTTTCCTCAGGCTGCTTGATGCCTGAGAGAGGAAAGTTTGGGGGGAGTTTTGGACATGGGAAGAGAGCAAAGGAGGAGAGCCCAAGAGCTCCTTGAAGGGGGCAGAGGGACAAGGGCACCAGGATCATGTTGATGGGAGGAGCTCCCAGCTATTTGCATTTTTCCTTCTTAACTGACAATGTCGTTTCCTTCTAGTGCTTTTATAGTTTATTTTATATGTTTAGATTTTTAAGCCATCAGCAGTTTATCTACACTTAATTTGAAGTAGGGATTGAACTTTTACTCAAATGTCTAAATAGTTGTACTAAAATCTTCCGTTTACTGACTTAACATGCGTAATGCCCTGAACAAAGGGTCAAAATCTGTATAGAGTAAATTCATTCATTCTTCATTTTAATAATAGCATGAGTATTGCATGTTTGTGTAACAAAAAGTTGCTTTATGTGAAACAGAAACCTATGTCATTCTCTGTCCCCATAGCCTACTTAATTTTTCATAGCATGTATATTTTTTTATTCATCTTTTTATCCCACTAAAAAGAGTTCCATAAGGGTGGTGATTTTGAGATTTGTAAGTTGTATTTCACTAGTACCACAGTATTTATAAGCCAAAAACGAAGTGCTCTTCACACTAGGTTTAAATGAGAAGCATGACACCCTGGCCGGTTTGGCTCAGCGGTTAGCGTGTCAGCCCATGGACCGAAGTTGCAGGTTCAATTCCAGTCAAGGGCACGTACCTCAGTTGCAGTATGGTCCCCGGCCCTGGTCAGGATTGTGTGGGAGACAGGCGATGTTTCTCCCTCTCTCCTCCCTCCTTCCCTCCCTCTCTCCCTCTCACTCCATCCTCAGGTGAGGATTTAAAAAAAAGAGAGAGAAGCATGATGGACAACTTGAGGAGGAAGCATTGACCTCCTCACTCCTGCCCTGTATTGTGCCCACCTGCTGCTGCTGCCCAAGGGGTGGGAAGAGGGGAGTGTCACAGGGCACATTTTTCTGGATGAAGGAAGTATTCTTCCTTAGACCCCCAGCCCCCAGGATGGCCCAGACAGCTGCTCACACCAGTACATCAGTGCTGGGAAGGCTCATCCAGACAGTGCCCTTTGTGTACCAGCATTTTACATGGCCAGCACTGGGCTCCAGGGGAATTAGAGAGGAGGGGTGGTGGGCAGGCAATAACTGCAGAACTATCAACAGGTCGTTAGGCCGTTACAATAGCTTTCATCCTGTATCCTCCTTCATGATGAAGTACATATGCACATTTTATAAATGAGAAAACAAAGGATGTGTGACTCACCCAAGATCACAGAACAGGAAATAGTGGGGCCTAGGAGACCCAGGTCTTCTGGTTCTAAATAAACTACCGCATTGTCTCTCTGCTATCAACATGGGTGTGTTATCTGTCGGTGTGGTGTAGTGCCAGTTGTATGTGGAGCTGCCCATGAAAGGTTTGTCTGGGCCTCTCAGCTGGTTACATCCTGAGTGGCTTGTGCTGCCCCGTGTTTGTTACAGGTGTTAGTAGTAGCCCATTGAAAAGCAGCTGCTTACATGTTTGGCTCTTTGGGGGTGTTTTCCACATCCTTAAATGGTTAAGGAAATCAATGAATAAAGTTTTATTACATTCAGAAATTAGTCACTTATTTAGGGGCCTGATCTGAAAAATGAAGAAGTTGAATTGGATTAGGGTGCTTTTTCTTCTGACTTTCTGCAACTGTGTCCTGTGTTCTTGATTTGAAATTTCAAAGCCACCATATGAATTGGTAACCATTTCCCAGAACCCATCCAGTAGGGGCCGTCCAGTGATGGCATCTGTCCCCTGATTCCCTTCTAGTGTCGTCACTGCAAACCCAGAACTGGCTTTGGCTCCCTCTAACACGTGGCTGGGACCACGGGCAGCACCTTCAGTTTGCAATGGCTCTGCTTCGGGTGACTGAGTCTTACTGTGTTTCTAACTGCTGTGCTTGATTCCTAGATTCTTCAACTAACTACAAGCAAGAGAAGTGAGGCTGCTGGAGTTCTCCATCAGTTTTGGGGGGGTGTCTTTTTGGAAAGAAAGAACTCCCCAGGGCACACTGTGTCACAGTGGCCTGCTTGGAAGAGGGGCTGGAATTCCACAGCCCCGGGCGCTGCCTCATCTCTGACGCCACCGAACCGTGTTTTCACAGGTGCTGTTTTCTGCTTCACGTTTTCATACACACAGTACATAGTAGGGAAAGTGTCTCTACTGACAAGTAGAAAACGCTATTTTTAAGGCAATTTCTTGGTTTTTTTGTGTGTGTTTTTCTTTAATGGAATTAGTTCTTGGCTTTTCTCCCAGTCCCAACCCCCTTTCCAGCTGCTAATGTCCCTGGGTAAATACAAATAGAGATTGCTGTGTGTATTTTATAGGGTTCTCTGTTTTGAAGAGGGAGAATTATGTTACAAATGTTTTTGTTGTAAATAAATAAAACACTTCCTTGTCCTTGCAAGATCCAGTATAAATTTAATTGTGTGAATTCAACTAAGCTTGTAAAGTCAGTAGGTGGGGTGAGGGACAGCCATTCGTTAAGACCAGTTGGATCAGCAAGAGGGATTATTGGGTTTGTTTCCTAGAGCCAGAGCAATTCTTTTCTATTTACCTAATAATAAAATGCTGTGCATTTGAATAGGGGTTCCCTTGAAACCAGGTCCTTTCTGTGGGGAGCTGTTTCAAGACAGTTAATTGGAAACCTTGGAGCCAGTCAGTCCTCCTGCATTTGTACACCCCAGGGCTTCCTAGACACCTCTCACTGCTGGGGCCTGACTCCTTGGCAGGGCAGCCTCAGTGCTTCTCCTGGGCTGCTCACCCTCCTCCTGGGCTGGCCCCCATGCCCTGTCACTTGGCTGCTTCTGCCCTGCTGTCCACCCCACAGCTGTGCGTTCCCATCCCAGGTACAATACCCAGTCTTCCCCACAACACCCACACTGCCCTCGGATCCTTTCATCAGCCCCATGTGCTCCCTCTTTACCCTCCTGACCCTCATCTTCCCTTCCTGGCCAACGTTCTTCAAGGGTGTTGTCTACGCTGGCTTTCTCCACTCTCACTGCCAGTTACTCCCAGCCTGGGCCGTCTAATCCAGCGGGCATTTCTCTGTCTTTACTATACTCCCCGAATTTCTAATCTCCCACACTCTTGGATTTCCTCCTACCCCCTGGGCCACTGTTTGGTTTCAACTCTTCTCATTGCTACCCCTCCTCTCACCCTTCAAAAAACACTTCAGCTCTGGCTGGTTTGGCTCAGAGGTTAGAGCATTGGCCCTTGGACCAATGAGTCTTGGGTTCAATTCCGGTCAAGGGCATGTACCTTGGTTGCAATTTGTCCCCGGCCCTGGTTGGGGTCATGTGGGAGGCAGCCACTCGATGTGTCCCTTTCACATTGATGTTTCTCTCTCTCCCTCCCACTCTATCTGAACAAAAATGGAAAAATGTCCTCTGGTGAGGATTAAAAAACAAAAACCAACACTTCAGAGCATTTCATATGTAATTTAGACAATCAGTGGCTGAGGTTTAGACAAGTGACCCAACCAGACACTGGGCTTTGCTGGAAGGCCGGGTGTATTCTCTGATTGGGGAGGCACCTGGCCTATGCCCCCACCTCTCAGCACCTCACTTTCTGACAGGATCTGCTTAGGGAGCAGAAACCAAGTCCTTTTAGAGCTGGCTGGGCCCTGCCTTTCTGTCTGGGGAAGTAGGGTGAAGATGGTACTGTCCCGGACCAAGGTACAAAGGGGCCTGCCCAGTCGACTCCTGCCCTTCCCGGGTACTTCCTTCAACCTGGACAACTGGAACGATAGCCTCAGAAGAATGGTTTTCTTTAGAGGCTATGAGAACCTTGCTGATGATTCCCAGACGTGCACCTTCAGAGCTCATGACCACAGCTTGAGTTCACCTAGGATCAGACATCCCTCAGTCCCTCCAGAACTATCTTCTTACCCCACATTCTATCCAGTCAGCTCTGCCAAGCCCTATTCCAACAACCGGCAAGGCTGTTCCCAACTGCTGTCTCTCTCTTTCCTCTTTAGCTTCTGACATGGCCATACAGCCGAACCAGGCTAAGAGTCAGCCCCGCCATCCTTCTGTGGCACTCTGGTGTCTTCACCTCATGGCCTGCACTGACCTCCTCTGCCTCAGTTCTTGCTCTTTGACTCACTTCCCCAGCCTGCCTCCACCAGTGGTGAGAGCTGACCCATCGTGGCCCACCCTCTGTTTGGCTCCTTTCCAGGCTCTATCTTGGAAAAGAGTTGCTGATAGAACTTTAGCAGAGGAATGTCATGAGATTGATGTTTCTGGAGGATCACTCTGGAGTAAAAGGTTTTGGGAAGGCAGTTTGATAGTACTAAAAGTTTAAGAATATACACTCTTCAACCCAGCAATCCCACTTGTAGGACTCTGTCCTTCAAAACCATTTACACTTGTGAGCTGAAGCGTTGCACCACTGTTGATGACATGGCACTGGAGACAACTGTGAGTGCTTCAGAGGGGAGTGGTGAGGGAAATCACAGTACAGCTACCCTGGGGACACTCGGTGGCTTTTAAAGTCTAGAATAGGCCCTGGCCGGTTTGGCTCAGCGGTTAGAGCGTCGACCTGCGGTCCAGAGAGACCCGGGTTCGGTTCCCGCTAAGGGCATGTACTTCGGTTGCAGTTTGTCCCCGGCCCTGGTTGGTCGTGCGGGTGGCAGCCACTCGATGTGTCACTTTCACATCAATGTTTCTCTCTCTCCCTCCCACTCTATCTGAACAAAAAATGAAAAAAAAATGTCCTTGGGTGAGGATAAAGTCTAGAATAGGACCTGGAGGATACACGGAATCTGGATACATTGATGACTATACATAGAGAAAGGACTGGAGAATGGGCTCCAGACCTAACAGTGGCCACTTCTGGCAAGAGCAGCATGGAGACAAAGGAGGCTTCCATGTTACGTTCTGAGGGCTTCTGTAGGACATTCAAGATGTATCTGTGTGTTATTGGTGCAATTTAAAACTTAGAAGGAAAGGTAACTGGCTGCAGTGTAAACCGTGGAGGATGAATTGGAGGAGCAAGACGGAGCTGGCCTGCAGGAATGTGGTGGGCAGTGTGGATGAGGAACACTTCGAGGGAAGACCAGCTGGCTATCCCTAACCCACCACACGTGTGTCTGAGTGACGATGGTATCTTCTGCTTTTGCCACGGAGACACATGGCCCTGGAGAACAAGGAAACCAGCTTGTCTGTTGATCTCCAAAAAAGAATTTCTGAAAGGGCTCCCCACTCAGGTGAGCAGCATGTAGCAATTAAGGTGGCCTTCAGGTGGCACTGACCTCATCTAGCCACATCACACTTTGTTCTCAGAAAACCACTTTTCGCCCTACGTAGGTTTTGGGGTTTACTCCCCCTTTTCCACCTCCTTTGTCTCCATGCTGCTCTCACCAGAAGTGGCCACTGTTAGGTTTGGAGCCCATTCTCCAGTCCTTTCTCTCGTATTCAGATTGTCCCCAGGTTCTATATTACACTTTAAAAGCCACCACGTGTCTCCAGGGCAGCTGCACTGCGGAGACAGTCAGTTGTGCTCTTCAGTCGTGGCATATTGTCACCACAAATCTGGCCAAGCCCTCTTATTTTATTTACTTATTTTTTTGTATCCCCATATCCTCTCCCATAGGCAACTGTGTTAATGTGTTTCATGTACGTCTTTGTCTTGGATGCATTTTTGCAAAATTTGTGTCATGAGGTGTTATGAAGCCAGCCTCCCCATGGCATCTTGGGCAGTGTGGTGTCAGGGAAATGTCAGCTGCCATCTCTGGGGCTGGCCCGGGCCCTCACAGCCTTTCTTCAGTTCACTCTTCTGACAACTCTGTGAGGCGAGTGGCGCACCTGCACTTACCAAGGAAGGAAAAAGTGGGTTTAGATGGGTTAAGAACACACACAGCCACCCAGCCCTTCGCTGTCAGAGCCGGCGCTGTTTTGGATGGGGCCTCTGGCTCTCCATAGGGCTTCGTCATCCTCACCACACAGCTTGGTGCTCAGCCCCTCCCCTGGGAGTTTGTTTTTCTTACTCCAACCCTCCTCTCCCTGGAATCCACCAGCTGCACGGACAACTTACCATCTCCTTTGATAGAAGGTGGTTGGGCCCAGGGGAGGAAGGATTGCCACAGGTCATGCAATTAGAGCTGAGTTAGGACCCGGTTAGAAGTTGGAACATGGTCCTGTCCATAAGTGGTCAATGGCCTCACCCCTCTCTCTCCACCTAAGGCCAGTTGCTGTCTTCGGAAGGAAGATTTTAGCTTTTCCCTCCCCACAAAGGCCAGAAGGCCCTGGCTGACTTTTGCAGAGCAAACTGAGCAATAGGTGGCGACATAACCCACTTTATACTTTCCCAGCAAGCCAGGTGGCCCCAGAGAAACTATGCCTCACCTGTGCCCTGGCAAGTGACCTGGGCTTGTGGGTTCTCTCTCTCTCTGCCCAATTGCTCAACATGCTCACTCAGTAAAGACTGATCTGTGCTGGGTGGTGAGTCTCAGCTCTAAGAGTTGGGCCCTTGTACTCAAAGAGTAGGAACAGGCAGCAAGTATAGTCAGTCACAAGCACAAAGCTGGGAAGGGCTGGAAAGACTGCAGGGAGTTGAAACAATGGAGCCTGAAGTATCTACTCCAGGCAGAGAGAGTGGAGGGGGCAGAGGCCTGGAGCACAGCCCTGCCTGTGCATTTGAGGTAAGTCTTTTCAGTGGAGGGCATGTGGGCAGACGGGAGCAGGTTCCAGAAGGCTGTGTCAGGCTGAGGAATCAGACCCTGCTGTCAGCCTTGGAGTGTCCTGAAGGCTCTTCTTCCCCCGGTGATAACTCTTTCCCCTGGAGACTCCTACTCTCAGGCTCAAAAGCCGGCTGGCTGCAGAGAAAGGCTGCCATCTTCCCTTGGCTCTTTCTACCTTGTTAAGAAACTTACCTTGACCTCTCTCATTGCTTTGGTCAACTCAGTCATGACAGTGACACAATAATGGGGAGCAGTCAGACTTAATCTAAAGCACAGGTTAAGCAAAACACCTGTGTGTTTGTACACACACACTCATGTTTTGGCCTAGGAGGCAAATATTCTAGAAGGAGACAGAAATGTCAGCAGATAGCAATACGATATAAATATTGTAATAAACCAGGAAATGGGTTTTTTTTGCCCTGACCAGTTTGGCTCAGTGGTTAAAGCATTAGCTCATGGACCAAAGGGTCCCAGGTTCGACTCCCAGTCAAGGGCACGTACCTGGGTTGCAGGTTTGATCCTCAGTCCGGTCTGGATCATGCAGGAGGCAACCAGTCGATGTGTCTCTCTCACATCGATATTTCTCTCCCTCCCTCCCTTCCTCTCTTCCACTCTATCTAAAAAATCAATGGAAAAATATCCTTGGATGAGGATTAACAACAAAACATTTTTTTAAATTAATGTGATCATCTCTTGTTTTTGGTTGTTGTTAATCTTCACCTGAGGATATTTTTTTCCATTGATTTTTCTTTTTTAAGAGAGTTGCAAGGAGGGAGGGAGAGGAAAAGAGAGAGAAAGAGAAGAAAACTTACATACATGGTCCTTGCCCTGGGTGGGGAAAAAGATGTCTGCCACTATGTAAGACGATTTCAAGGGGCAGGTCAGGGAAGGCTTCTTGGAGGAAGTGCCATTAGAGAGGAACACATCAATGTGAGAGAGACACATCGATTGGTTGCCTCCCACATGACCCTGACTGGGGCCAGAGATTGAATCTGCAACCCAGGTACGTGCCCTTGACTGGGCCCTTCACTGGGCCCTTGATTGGGCATCAAACCTGGGCCCCTTCAGTCCAAGGGCCGATGCTTTAACCGCTGAGCCAAACCAGCCAGGGCCTAGATGTGATAGTCTTAATTCACAATCCTTCAAACTACAGGTGCAGGTGGGGGAAGTCAGTCAAATCTTTATTTCCCCCCATCCTGCTCCCTTTCCCCAGCTCCCTCCTGCTGAGCTTGCCCTCATCCCTCAGATCAAGGTAGAAAGGCCCTGCTAGAGAGGAGAAAAGTTCAGACCCAGAAAATTCACCATCCAAAAAGGGAAAAGACTTTCATGGGTGCTCTTTGAGAAATCCTAGGAAACAAGAACACCACCAGGAGACAGACTCCAGATAAATGGCTATTTTGGAAAAGAGACCACATGGCCCAGAAAGAGCCCCAAACTTACTCCTGCCAAGAGACTGGGCATCCCTGCAGTGACCTACTGTGAGGTGTGCCAGGACGAGTGGTCCACTTGGTGATCGGTGTCACTGCATGCTTGCTGAATCTGAACCCAAATTCCTGATGCAAAATCTCACACTGGTTTCTAAGAACCTTTTGAGGTAACTTATGAGATGGATAAATAGATGGGGGTATGCTGGAGTTACCTGTTCTTGAAAAATAGGCTTGCCAACTCGTTTGTGTTGGTTTGGTTTGGGTTGGTTTGTATTGGAAGGACTCCTACATAGCGCATGAGACCCTCACACATACATTGTACCTCAATACCCTCAGTACAGGGAAAATGAGAGCCACTTCCTTCAAGCTGCAGCTGCTCCTGTTCCCCTGCCCAGGCCCCTGAGCAGTTCTTCCTCCCACTCAGCCTCATCCCATTAGTCACCACTGCTGAGGGTTTTGCCTCCTCGATATTCCTTGTAGTTCCTTGTATCGCTCTCCCACCGCAACTCTTATCTCTCTTCCCTGCCTGGATCAGACACTAAGGCTTCTCACCTTGATCACTGCCACACCTTCCCAGCCAGCCTCCCCAGTCCCAGACTGGGCTCCATCAGCCCCTCTCCGACAACTAATCCTGTCCTGCCCTGGCTTCCGTAGCTCCCAGTAGCCTTTGAGATAAAGTTCAAACTCCCCAATTTAGCACAGAAGGCCTGGCCCCCCTCCAGCCACACTCTGCCAGGCTCCCTACCTTCCAGCCACACTGAGCCACTTGCGGTTCCTAAATATTCACACCATTCCACACCTCTGTCCTCCTCGGTGCTTTCTCAGGCTGCATTTCCACTTCTTTTCCAAGCTTTGCCTAAGACAGGCTCCTGAGTGGAAGCCCCCAAGGCTCACAAGCCTACAGTGGCAGGACTGGGAGTGAAGACACGTGTCACACCCTGGCCAGTGTGGCTCAGTTGGTTGAGCAAAGTACCTGGTTCGATTCCTGGTCAGAGCACAGACCCAGGTTTCGGGTTTGATCCCTGGTCGGGGTGGCTACAGGAGGCAATCAATTGATGTTTCTCTCTCACTTTGATGTTTCTCTCTCTCTTCCCCCTCCCTTCCTCTCTCTCTAAAAAAAATCAATAAAACATATATATTTTTTAAATATAAAAAGACATGTATCCACAGCTGACTATCGGCTGCCCCAACCATGGAAAAGGAGCCACTTAGCACAAGAGTGAATTCTCTGTCTCCAATCCAGCAAACAGAATCAAAGAAGCTTTCCTCTTTGCTTGGTATTAAAATATTTTCCCTCATGTTTTTAAAAACCATTTTAATTTCTTTATATAAAAACCACACATATAAGGTAGTTAAAAATATATGCATAAACTGGAGAGAGAAAAACACCTTAAGCCCCACTTTCTCCAGGCAGCCTTCCCTGAGCACCCGGCCATCCATCGCTGCCTCTAAGGCCTGCTTCCCATCACACCACAATAATAGCATGGTCTGGCCTGACTTCCCCAAGGCTGCAAGGTCCTCGAGGGCAGGGACAGTATTTCACCTGACTTTGGCTCTTTATTCCCCAGCACAGCCAGATATACAGGAGCCCCAGTTTGTTGAAGGAATACATGGATCTCATTTATGAGATATGTCCACACACCTCATGAAATCCCATGGACAAATCAGAAAGATAATGCAGTATTAGTGGCTTAGAATGGGTTCCGCATTTATCTGCTATGCCAGGGAAATCTGGTTCAAGGACCTTTGATGAAAAAGAAAATGACAAGCCCAGGGTGACTGTGAGCTCAGTATGAGATGTGGGGTGCAGTGACTGCTAAAAAGGGCAGGGATAGTGCTGCTGGGGGCAGGCTGAGGGACAACATCCATCAAGACAGGTGGGGCCTGAGGTTTGTGCCAGCTCACAGGACCCCAGGCAGGTCAGCAGGCTGCAGATCTGAGGACGGTCACTGACCCAGAGAGAGGCCGAGGGCATGTGGACAAAGTTGTGCTCTATGCCTCATTTTTCTGCCTTAACGATGAGGCTACATCCCTCCGTGCTGGTTGTGAAAGCAAAATCCGATCCTCAGGGTCAGGAGAGCCCTAGGGGCCGCAACTAGTTTGCTGGAAATGCAATGAGGGCTTCAAACCTAGTTGTGAATAGTTGTTGGAAAACGTGAAGTTGACTGGGAGGACTGAAGACCACTGTGATGTCAGCTGCCCCTTCTCCTAGTCCCACTGCCCCAGGTACCTTCACATTGTGCTTCTCTGCTAGCGCTGTGCTCCTCCACCTCCCCCTTCTCATGCACCCCTGCAAGGGGCCCAGCCCCACAAGGGCCTTCCCTCCCCTAGGCATTGGAAGGCCCATTTCCCCACCACACTTGGCATTTGGAGTGTAAAGCAGACACCGAGGTGGGCTGGCCCCTGTATGGGCACAGCCAATAGCTACCAGCCATCAATAGCACAGTGTCCCCCAGCACACAAAGAGCCTTACTCAGGCTCCGTGGAATGGATGTGAAAATCACCAAGGTGCGTTTCCAACCTCAGAATTACTCAGCAGGCCTTTCCTGCGTCACTGATTCCTTTTATGATTCCATGAGGAGGCCCTTCCTAACCTCACCCTTGAGTCTCAGGCCCCCACTTTCCTCCCAAGCACTCCCCCCCCCTCACACATACACACACTCCTCTCTCCAGGCCCAGTGACCTGGCCTTCTCCACCACAGAGAAAATAAAGGCCACTGGGCATGAAGTAAGCCCCCCTTTCCCCTCACCACTACCTCTTCTGTATCTACCCTGGGTCCTTGAGGGTAGAAATGCCCACCCCTTGCCACTTTCTGTGCAATTGATCCTGGCTCCACCGGGTTCATCAGCCATCCTCTGTTTGTGACATCGGTTTCTTCCCTTCTGCCTGCAAACATGGCCCAGTCTCTCCTTCCTAACAGAACACTCCTCAAACCCTGCCTGCTTCTTTCCCCCAGAGCCAGACCCCTTTATTTTAATCTATTTATTTAATTCTAGAAAATGGAATGCATTTGATCAATCCTTGCCCCTCACCCTATTCCTTGTCCCTTCTCACTGTTGGCAGTTTCCTAGTTATCCTCCCAGGAGAGTTAACAATTTTTACAAAAAGATATCTTCATATATTCTTCCTCCTTTAAAAAAAAAAAAAGAGAGATAATTCACATACCATAAATTTCACTCTTTTAAGGTATACGATCCAGTGGGGATTTTTTCAGCATGTTCACAAAGTTGCACAACCATCACCCTAACTAATTTGAAAATATTTTGATCACCCCCCCCCCAAAAAAATGCTTAATCCATTAGCAGTCACTGCCCAGTCTTCTCTCCCCTCAGGCTCTGACAACCACTAATCTACTTTCTCTCTCTATAGGTTTGCATATTCTGGATATTTCATATAAATGGAATCACACAATATTTGTCTTTTTGTGTCTGACTTCTTTCACTTAGCATAATGTTCATCCATGTGGTAACATATCAGTGTTTCACTCTTTTTTATGGCTGAGTAATATCCCATTGTATGGAGACCACCTTTTGTTTATTCATTTACCAGTTGATAGACATTTGGTTTGTTCCCATTTTTTGCCTATTATGGGTAATGCTATTATGAACATTCGTATATATTTTTGTTTGAACAACTGTTCTCAATTTTTTGGGTTATATACCTAGGAATAGAATTGCTGGGTCATATGATAATTCCATGTGTAACTTTCTGAGGAACTGCCATACTGTTTTCTTTTTCTTTCTTTCTTTCTTTCTTTCTTTCTTTCTTTCTTTTTATTGATTTTAGAGAGAGGAAGGGAAAGAGAGAGAGAGAAACATCTATCAGTTGCTTTCTATATACGCCCCTATCAGGGATCGAACCCACAACCTGGGTATGTGCCCTGACCAGGAATTGAACCTGCCACCTTTCAGTGTACGGACAACGCTCCAACCAACTGAGCCACACCAGCCAGGGCTGCCATACTGTTTTCCACAGCAGCTTTACCATTTCACATTCCCACAAGCCATAGATGAGTATTCTGATTTTTCCACATCCTCACTAACACCTTTTTCTTTTTTAAATTATAACCATCCTAGTGCATGTAAAATGGTATCTCATTGTGGTTTTGATTTGGATTTCCCTAATGACAACTGAAATCAAGCATCTTTTCATGTGCTTATTGGCCATTTGTATATCTTTTATTCTTAATTTTTTTTCTTCTTTATTGATTTTAGAGAGAGAGGAAGGGAGACGGGGAGAGGGAGAGAGAGAGAAACATCGATGAGAGAGAACATCGATTGGCCACCTCCTGCATGCCCCCCACTGGGGATTTGGCCCACAACCTGGGCATGTGCCCTGGCTAGGAATCGAACTGGCGACCTCTTGGTGCATGGGTCGACGCTCAACCACTGAGTCACACTGGCTGGGCTGGGCTGTATATTTTCTTTTTTAAAATGTCTATTTAGATCCCTTGACCATTCTTAAAATTAGGTCATTGTCTTTTTATTGTGGAGTTATAAAAATTCTTTACTCTGGAACTAGTTCCATATCAGATTTGTGATTTATAAAAATTTTCTCCCATTCTGTAGAGTGCTTTTTCACTTTCTTGCTGTTGTCCTTTGAAGCACAAAAGTGTTTATTTTTTATTAATTAATTTATTTTTCTTACAGATGTTTCTCCTTTTTGCCCACAGACATCCTCCTCCTGATCCCACCCCCCCACCCCAAGCATTGTTGTCTATGTCCATTGGTTATACGTACATGCATATAAGTTCTTTGGTTTATCTCATCCCTCCCCCGGTCCCCCTCTTCTGAGGTTTGTCAGTCTGAACCATACTCCTTTCTATGTCTCTGGGTCGGTTTTGTTCATCAGCTTTTTTTGTTCATTATATTCCACAAATAAGTGAGATCATGTGGTATTTGTCTTTCTCTGATTGGCTTATTTCGCTTAGCATAATACTCTCCAGGTCCCTCCATATCGTCTCAAAGGATAAGAGATCTTTCTTTCTTACAGCTGCAGAGTATTCCATTGTGTATACGTACCACAGCTTTTTTATCCACTCATCTGTTGATGGATACTTGGGCTGTTTCCAGATGTTAGCTATTGTAAATAGGAAGCACAAAAGTTTTGATGCAGTCCAAAAGTATGCATCTTTTTGTTGCTTTATACTATTGGTGTCATATGCAAGAAACCATTGCCAAATCCAAGTTCATGAAGATTTACCCCTGTTTTCTTTTAAGAATTGTTAGCTTTAGCTCTTATATTTAGGTTGTTGGTCGTTTTGAGTTAATGTTTGTATATAGTACGTATGAAGTAAGAGTCCAACTACATTCTTTTGCATGTGGATATCTACTTTCCCAACACCATTTGTAGAACAATACAAGATCCATTGAATGGTCTCAGCACTTTTGTCAAAAATCAGTTGACCATAGATGTATGGATTTATTTCTGGACTCTCAATTCTATTTCACGAATCTATGTGTCTATCCTATGCCACTGCCATACAGTCTTGATTCCTGTAGCCTTGTACATAGTAAGTCTTGTAATCAGGAATCTCCAACTTTGTTCTTTTTTTTTTTCCTTTTTTTTTTTTTTTCCTCACCCGAGGACATTTTTTCATTTTCTGTTCAGATAGAGTGGGAGGGAGAGAGAGGAAGAGAGAGAGAGAGAAACATCGACATGAAAGGGACACATCGAGTGGCTGCCACCCACACGACCAACCAGGGCCGGGGACAAACTGCAACCGAGGTACGTGCCCTTAGCGGGAACCGAACCCGGGTCTCTCTGTACCGCAGGCTGACGCTCTAACCGCTGAGCCAAACCGGCCAGGGCTCCATTTTGTTTTAACTAGTCTAGGTGCCTTGCTTTTTTTTTTTTTTTTTTGGTTAATCCTCACCTGAGGATATCTTTTCCATTGATTCTTTTAGAGAGAGTGGAAGGGAGAGAGGGAGGGGAGGAGAAAGAGAGAAATATCTATGTGAGAAAGACACATCAAGTGGTTGCCTCCCACACATACCCTGACCAGGGCTGGGGATCGAACCTGCAACCCAGGTACCTGCCCTTGACCAGGAATTGAACCTACAACCCTTCGGTGTACAGGCCAACGCTCTAACCACTGAGCAACACCAGCCAGAGTGGTTCCTAGTATTTTTTCATAAGAGTTTTAGGATCAGCTTGTCAATTTCTGCTGAAAAAGTAGAACTATATATATATTTTTAAAATATGTTTTTATTGATTTTTTTTTAGAGAGAGAAGAAGGGAGAGAGAGAGATACAAACATCGGTGAGAGAGAGAAACATCTGTTGGCTGCCTCCTGCATGCCCCCTACTGGGGATCAAGCCCACAACCCAGGCATGTGCCCTGACCTGGAATTGAACCGGGACCTCTCAGTCCATGGGACTATGCTCAATCCACTGAGCCACACCAGCCAGGCAGTAGAACAATATTAAGTCTTCTAATTCATGAACATTAACGTCTTTCCATTTGGATTTTCTTTAATTTATTTCAATGATGTGTAGTTTTCGGTGTATCTTGCTCCTTTTTGTTAAGTTCACATTTACCAGGCTTTTAGCTGAAGTGTCTGCACTTGCTTTCTCAGCTTCATCTCCATTAATTGTCTCTGAGCCCATTACTATCACCACCCTATGGACACTACTCTGACCTAGGTCTTCAGTGACCCTTTAGTTGACTGTTCAGTGAGCACCTTACTTCTGGAAAGAAGTCTTCTTCGCATGGACCTCTGAGACCATTGGCCACTTATGAACATTTCTTAAAATTACTTCTCGTGGCCCTGGCTGGTTTGGCTCAGCAGTTAGAGCGTCAGCCAAAGACCAAGGAGTCACGGGTTCAATTCCAGTCAAGGGCATGTACCTCAGTTGCGGTTCGTCCCCGGTCCTGGTCGGGCTCATGTGGGAGGCAACCAGTTGATGTGTCTCTCTCACATTGATGTTTCTCTCCCTCCCTCCCTCCTACTCTATCTGAAGATAAATAGAAAAATGTCCTCGAGTGAGGATTAAAAAAAAGAAGTTTCTTCTTGTGTGGCTTTCACAAACCACTCTCCTTGTTCTGTCTGTACCCTTCACTAACCCTACTCCTCTTCCTCTCCTCCTCCTCTTCTCCCTCTCCCTCACCTTCCCCTAGTCCCTTAAACATTGGGTTTCTGTTCTTGATCATCTTCTCTTCCACATGAATGAGTTCATCTTTGGTAAACTCCCAAAGCCTCAGCCTCCATCTTTACCTCAGAGCCTCCCAACCCTCCTCCTCCAGCCCCACCCTCTGGACCTTCAGTGCTGTACCCCCAGGGGCCTGAAACCACCCCTCCCTGGTCTCTCCTCAGTAACCTGGGCCTCTTCTCATGTTCCTGAGGTTGGTTAGTGATAACACCCAGCCAGAAGCAATCCTGGAGGTCACTGTGCTTTACTCTCCTCTCTTCCCAAATCTCATCATTTGTCACATCCTTTTGCTTTTGCCCCCTAAATACTCAAAAGAGAGATCTAAAGTGGCATAGGGAAGGCCCCTGCCTTCAGCCTGACTCTGTGCATGGGGAGCAAGGTGGGCGTGCAGCTACCTAGCCCACAGCGCCCTAGGCACAAATGCTGCAGGCTCAGAGGTGGGGCAGAGGGAAGCGGGCATGCACTGAGCTGGGAAAGACTGAGGTCAGCAGAAAGCAGGAGGGAAGGCCAGAGCCACACTGCGCCATGGAGACACCTGAGTGTGGGGTTCAGGAGCAGTCAGTCCTGGTCAAGGTGAGAGGGAGGGTGCAGGAGGGCAGAGGGAGTATGACTGAGTGTGGTTGGGACTGTAGCTGGGATCTGAGATGATTTGGCATCCACTTCCCTTATGCCTTTATGACCTCGGACATGGCACTTAATACAGAAGCCTCAGTGTCCTTATCTGACACCTGGGTTGTAGGGGGGATCACCTGCGATCATGGTTGTAAAAGTCCTTTGTAAGTGGTAAAGTGCTGGATAAGCTTAAGGCAGTCCCAGGCCAGAAAGGGAAGCAGGCTGCACACTGTGAAAACCACGACCACCAAGGACTCAGGCTTTGCTTTACAGGTGTGGTGAGGATATTAGGTGGGACTCTTTCAATTCCAACAGACAGAAACCCAACTTGAACTGACCCAAACCAAACGAGAATGGATTGTCTGTTGTCATGAGAGATCCAGAGGTGGCTCTGTCTGCACCACAGCTGGATCCTGGGGACCCAGGAATATTTCCTGTCTCTATCTCTCTGGGTTTTCTTTCTCTCTTGGCCCTCAGCCACTGCGTCTGTTACCTCTGCTTCCCTCTTGGGTCCAGGGAACCCCCTCAACCTCACCCCTCCAGGTACCAAGACCCAGAGACCCAGAGCTCCACTGTGGGCTTTCACACAGAAAGCTTTGATTGGCTTAGGGTGGGTCATAGCGCATCCCTGAACCAATTGGGAAGGTGGATGTAGCCTCTAATTGGCCAACCAGGTTAGTGCCCTCCTCTGCATTGGGGTGGGAGCAGAGTGATGAGGAAGAATTGGCAAGGAAGGACCCTCAGAGGCCAGGCTGTGGACTGACATAACCTTTCCCACTGCAAAAAAGGAGTCTTGGGGCTGGACATAGAGTGATTAAACCTCCTGTGAGGTGGTGGGAGGCAATGCCTTGGAAAGGGGTGAGGAGGGCAGATCTGGGCCATGACCGCATGTCTCATAGAGAAAGGCCCGCCACCTTGCAGTTCCCAAGCTATCCTTACCTGTCCACAGCCTCTTTCCTCAGCTCCACGTCAGTCCTGAGAAGTAGGGAAGAACGACCTGACTGCCCATTTTACAGGTGTGGTTGAATGGCTTTACCAACATGAATGGAAGTTGGAGTCTCCAGGCTGCCCATTCTTCAAGGGGTATTTCCCTAAGGAGCCAGCACTGGGTGTCCAGGGCAGGTGGCAGACATGGACGGGCCCTTTCTTTGGCCCAACACCACCTTTGGGGTGTGAAAGAGGCTCACGCTGGGTGAGGGGCTGCAGGCAGGACACAGACCCTGTTGGGGCCTCCTGCCTGGCAGGGGCCCCTAGGAAGACCCAGGTATGGCCTGTGGGCGTGCAGAGCAGGATGACCCAGGCGAGCTTCACGCAGGAGGCTGCCTTGAGCACCCACGATGTTCTCGAGGTTGGGATGAGTACGAGCATCCCGGGAGCAGAGGACAGTCCCAGCGAGGGGTGGCAGGCAGGGGTGTGAACAGAGGCGGGGAGACTGGAAACTGGGCCCCACCTGGGGGCTCTGGGCACGCAGGTGAAGCTCGGCAGGGAAGTCACGCGCCCCCGGCGCTCTTCCCGCGGCTCCGGGGTCCCACCGCCGCCCGGCGATTTGGATTTGGGCGCGTCAGCAGAGCGGAAACGGGCGCGGCGCCAGCCCCGGCGGGGACGCGGCCTGGCAGCGCGGCGGCGGCTCCGCAGCTTCTGTTCCGCCCGCGTTTGTGTTGGCAGCTGCCTGCGGCGCGCGGCCGGGCGCGATGAAAGGGCCTTCTGTCTGCGCCCCAGCAGCCCCGCTCGGCTTTCATTCTTAATATAATCTTCACTTCATTTTTAACCAAGCAGAGGTTCTCTTGGAATTTTCCCCCTTCTTCCAAAAATACATGTGCGTGTGTGTGTTTGCAAAAGGCCCTTCACGGTGAAGGTCGGGATTGTCCTGGGGAAGGGAAGTGCGAAACCCGAGGCGGATTCAGAGCGAGACAGAAATGCCTTCTTCCTCTGCCTCTGCTGAGGTGTCCCCCATCCCAGCCCCTGGATGAATGGCAATGTTTGGAAATCGAAGTCAGTGGGGCGGGGGTGGGGTACTTTCTCGAGGGGCCCCTGACCAGAACTGGTCAAAAAACAGTCATTAAGTGTGGCCAGCCAGGGCTGTCCTCCCAGAAATGGATGGGAAAGGAGATGGGGACCCCTGGGTGCCAGGTTCTGCTCGGGGAGATCATGCTCTGTACTGATGCCTGTGTGGGGGCTTAAAACAGCCTGCAACAGTGTCTAGAAACCTGTCACCAGCCAGCCAGCTATTAACCTGGCTGAGCAGAGGGATGTTACACCAAATGTAATTTTCCAGATTATACCAAAGAGTGCCATTTGGAGAGACCCCCACTTCAAGCATCACATGGCCAGGGCTCTGCATACCTGTTCCCAGGCCCTGGGAGTTAGGTGTGATTATCCATACAGAAGGGAAAAGGAAGGCTCAGAGAAGCTAAGTAACTTGCCCCAAGTCACAGAGCATGAAGGTGCTGGGGCTGGAATTGAGGAAGCAGGTGGCAGGAAGCCTGAGTTCTCCCTTCTGCCTCAGTGGTTTCAAATTGTGTTCTACAGAGCTTGTGCCTGCTTCGAAGGCCCTGAAAATGTATGATTCTGATTCTTTAGAAAAGAAAAATAATTAACTTATGTTTATATTTGGACTTCTGTTTTGAGCAACATAGTGGATTAGATCATCTGAAAACCACCCTGCTCTAAACACATAGGAAAGCTATTTTAAAACAACAACAACAAAACACAACAAACAAACAAAAGGAAATCTCCAAGAGCCAGAAATGAAGGGGGTGATGAGAATAAGTTGCCCACAGCTGCCCTAAGTGGTGGAAGGGGACACACGATGAAGGCACAGGCAGGAAATGGGGGCAGGCTGTCATCCAAAGAAGGTGAGGCCTTGGACCTACCCAAAGTGAGGATTGAAACAGAGACCCTCAGCTGATGCTGGGACTACACCCTCAGTGAAATAATGTGCAAGGAAAAAAAAGACCTTTAGCCATAGAAAGACAAGAAGGAAATTTTTCTCAAACCAGCTGGTAAAATTTTTTAAAATTCCTTTTGAGAGTTTGTTACTATGAGCCAGCGCTCACACAAATTTTAGATTCCAGCCCGGCCGGTGTCACTCAGTGGTTGAGTGTTGATCCATGCACAAAGAGGTCACCGGTTCGATTCCTGGTCAGGGCACATGTCCAGGTTGTGGGCCCAATCCCCAGTGGGGGGCATGCAGGAGGTGGCCGATTGATGTTCTCTCTCATCAATGTTTCTATCTCTCTCTGCCTCTCCCTTCCTCTCTCTAAAATCAATAAAGAAAAAGAATTTTTTTTTAAATTTTAGATTCCAACTGTCTCTACCCTGTAGACCTAAAACTGAGAGATTAATATTGGTCCCAGGCTTAGTAATATCTGTGGAGTACCCAACAGAAACAAACTCAGGACTTGCTTTAAGGAACAGTTCTCCACTGAGGCCACAGAGGACTCCCACAGGCAAAGCCCTGCTGAAGATAAGTTGATAGTACACAGAAGAAAACTCAACCATGATCAAAAGTTTGGAGATACACAAATAGCAAGATTATACAACCCAAAACAACCTGGTAGAGTCTGTAACATAAGTATGTTCAAAATGACAATAGGAAAGAGTAAAAAACATGAGAGAAAAATCACACTATGACAAAAAGAATAGGCAGATGAGAGAAGAATCAAATAGAACTTCTAGTAATGAATAATATAATCATTTAAATTAAAAATTCAGTGGATGGTTAAAGAGCAAATTAGTGACCTAGATAGTATCCCCATAGAGAAATACAGAGTTCAATAAAAATAACCATGACAGGGAATATTATAGATTGCTTGCAAAAATGGTCACAGTTATTCCACTCTGATCCCAGTTTATTCTCTAAACCTATCATGCACAGGCCACAAATACAGAAATATAATAAATATCACTTTCTTAATTTTATAAAATTGAATTTTCCTCCATGAGATTTTATAGCTGTACCTTCTACCATCAAGAAAGTGGAGTCTTCCCCCTCCACCCTCTCACCTAGGTTGCCTTTGCAACCTCCTTTAACCAGTAAAATGTGGCATAAGTAATGTTGGTTCTGAGCTTTGATCTCAAGAGACCTTGCGTACTTCTGTTCACTCTCTTAAAACCCTCAGTGCTGGTGGATGAGAGACTACGTGGAACAAAGAAGTGCCCACCCACCCGAGGCCATTCTAGACCAGCCAGCCCCTAGCTGACCACATGTGCATGAGCAAGCTCAGCCAAGACCAGAACCACCCACATGAGCCCTAGGCCAAACTGGTGATACACAGAATCATGAGCTAAATAAGTGGTTGTCATTTTAAGCTAGTACATTTTGGGATTATTTGTTATACTGTAAAAGCTTATTGATACAGAAGGAGTAAGAGACATGAATAGACTGAGAAGGTCCAACATATATCTAAAAGGAGTTCCGTGGCAAAGAGAATAGGCAAATGGGGGAGAGGATATATTCAAAGAGATCATGTCCACAAAAATTCCAGTTTTTGTGAAAAATATAAGTCCTCAGTTTCAAAAAGCACTGGGCCCTGGCCAGTTTGGCTCAGCTGTTAGAGCATTGGCCTGCGGACCAAAGAGTCGTGGGTTTGATTCCAGTCAAGGGCATGTACCTCGGTTGGGGTCGTGTAGGAGGCAACCAATCGATGTGTCTCTCTCACATGGATGTCTCTCTCTCTCTCTCTCTCTCCCTCTCTCTCCCTCCCTCCCTCCCTCCCACTCTATCTGAAAATCAGTGGAAAAATATCCTCAGGTGAGGATTAAAAAAAAAAAAGATCTTTATGGGGTTTGGCAGTTTACAGTGATATATATAGGTGTAGATGTATTTATCATATATGGAACCAGTGCTTTTTTTTAAATCCTCAACCGAGGATATTTTTCCATTGATTTTCGGATAGAGGGAGGAAGGGAGGGAGAGAGAGAGAATTATCGATGTGAGAGAGACACATCAATTGGCTGCAACCCTGACCAGGGCCGGGGATCGAACCGCCCTTGACCAGAATTGAACCCGCGACTCTTTGGTCCACCAGCCTACACTCTAACCACTGAGCCAAACTGGCCAGGGCCCCATAAAGAAGATCTTAAAGGCTATCAGAGAGAAAAGACAGACTGCCTCCAAAGAAATGACAACTGCACTGCCAGTAGATTTGTCAATGGCAACATTAGAAGTCAGAAGACTGTCATGAAGAATATCTTCAGAGTGCTAAGAGAAAATAAGAGTGATATGGAAATTATTTAGCTAAATTATTATTGAAAAGCAAGGGTAAAAAGAAGATAATTTTTTATAAAGACTGAGAAAGTTTACTACTAACAAACTCTTATGAATTGACTATTTATATACAGATATATATAGATATCTATCCTTTATATCCTTTGTAACATTTACATATAATATATGACATATCTGCTATATATAATATATATTATAACCCAGGAGAAAATGGTGAGAAGAAAGAAGCAATGATATACAAAAAAAAAGAACAAACATGAGTAAATCTAATGATAACAACAATAACCAATTTAGGGTGAAAAAAAGATGTAATTAAAGTATTGGACACCAATAGGTGACTAAGTTCCTTGCATTGGTCAAAAGGGTAGACGTACACTGTAGACACTGTTAGTTCAAGTATACAAGTTAAAGTTGTTGTTGTTTTTTTTATCTTCACCCTAGGATATGTTGTTGTTGTTTTAATTGATTTTAGAAAGAGAGGAAGGGGGAGAGAGAGAGAGAAACATTGATCAGTTGCCTCCTGTAGGTGCCCCAACCAGGGATCAAACGAATCTGCTACCTTTTGGCGTATGGGAGGGTGCTCCAACCAATGGAGCCACCCAGCCAGGGCAAGTTAAAAAAAATTTTTTTTTCATTTTTTGTTCAGATAGAGTGGGAGAGAGAGAGAGAGAGAAACATCGACGTGAAAGGGACACATCGAGTGGCTGCCACCCGCACGACCAACCAGGGCCGGGGACAAACTGCAACCAAGGTACATGCCCCTAGCGGGAACTGAACCTGGGTTTCTCTGGACCGCAGGCCGACGCTCTAACGGCTGAGCCAAACCGGCCAGGGCGCAAGTTAAAATTTAAAGAGTAATTTACAAAGGGAACAAAAAAGAATATATAACTTCCAGCAATGTATGGAGCAGGGACTGGGGAGAAGAGAAAACAGAAAACTTCATAAATCTAATGGAAAACAATAATGGAGAAAAATGAAACAAAGAAAAAGGAAGATAAATAGACAGTACAATCCAAACACATAATCACAATAAATGTAAATAAGCAAAATTCACAGGTTAATGGAGAGTGTCAGAATAAATAATTAAGCAAAAGCCAAAGATACATAAATATTAGAATGCAGAAATATTGTAAGTAACAGAATGGGAAGACTTTTATTAGGCATGTTCTAATCCAAAAAAAGATGGTGTAGCCGTATTAATGTTAATCAAAATGGACTTAAGGTTCTGTTTTCAGATAAGATGATAGATAAGATGGAGTAACATGCTTCACTCCATCTCTCCCATAAAATAAAGCTATAAAATGAGAACAGATAACATTTAAAGAAACAATAGCTGGAAATTTTCCAAATTTGGCAAAATATATAAACCTACAAATTCAATAAGCTCAGTGAGCCATAAACAGGATAAACACAAAGAAATTCACACCCAGACATTTTCTAATTAAACTGTTGAAAACAAAGGACAAAAAAAATAAATAAAGAAAGAAAATCATGCAAGAAGCCAGAGGAAAAACATACATTATTAGAGGAGAACAACAATTCAAATAACTGAATTTCTCATTAGATACCATTAGGGGCCAGTAGGAAGTGAAACAACATTTTTAAAGTGTGAAAGAAAAGAACTATCAACCTATAATTCTATATCCAGTGATAATATCCTTCAGGAATTAAGGTGAAATGAAGACATTCTCAAATGAAGGAAAACCAAAAGAACTTGTTCCCAACACACCTACTTGAAAAGAAATACTAAATGAAGTTTTTCAGACTGAAGGAAGCTTGGAAAATCAGGGTTTACAGAAAAGCACAGAAGTGGTAAACATATGGGCAAATTTAATAGACTATTGTTCTTCTCTTGAGTTTTAAAAACTGTGTTTGATGGTTGAAATAAAAAAAAATTATAATGATTTTTGGTGAGATTTTCAGTGTATGTCAATGTAATATATGACAATCACAACATAATGGGGAAGAGTAAAGGGAACTATATTGTGGTTTCTACATTCCACTTGAGTCATGGTAAAATATTGATTCTAAGTAGACTTGAAAAATTAAGTATGTATATTGTGCTCCCTAGGGCAACCACTAAAAGAAACTATACAAAAAGATATAGTCAAAGCACAATAGATAAGTTAAAATAAAATACTAAAAAACATTCAAATAATCTAAAAGAACACAGGAAAGGGGAAATAAGGAAACGAGAAAAAATAGAAAATTAATAAAAGACAGACCTAAATCCAAATGGATCAATAATGACATTAAATGTAGATAAATATGTGAATTAGGAGAGATGGTCAGAAAGGATGAAAACAAGAACAAAACAAGACCTAACTATATGCTGTCTACAAGAACTTCAAATATAATGGTATAAATAAGTTAAAAGTAGAATAATGAAAAAGATGCACCATGCAGAAAACATTCCAAAGAAAGTTGGAGTGGATATATTAACATAAGACAAAGTGTACTTCACAGCAAAGAAAATTACAAGGGACAAAGTTAATTTTTCAAGAAGACATATCACTTCTAAATGTATATGTACCTAAAACCAGAGCTTCAAAACACATGGAGCAAAAACTGATAGAAATGAGAGGAGAAATAGACAAATTCACAATTGTATTTAGAGACTTTAGCTTTTTCCTCTCAGTAACTAATAGTATTAGTTGACAGAAAATCAGAAAGGCCATTGGAGAAGTGAACAATACTATCAACCAACCAATGTCAGATCTAACTGACATTTGTAAAACACTCTACCCAACAATGGCAGAATACACATTCTTTTGAAGTGCCCATGGGACATTCACCAGGATAGACTATATCCAGGGTCATAAAACGAACCTTTACAAATATGAAAGAAGTGAAACCATATAAAGTATGGCCATAGTGGACTTAAACTAGACATCATGAGCAAAATGATAACACGAAAATATTCAAACACTTGGAAATGAAACCGCATACTTCTAAATAATCCACGGGTCTGAACACCCCTAATTCATACTATGAAGCCAGCATTGCCCTGATATCAAAGCCAGACAAAAACAAGAAAAGAAAACTACAAACTGATATCCTTTATGAATACAGATGAAAAAATTCTCAACAAAATATTAGCAAACTAGCCCTGGCTGGATAGAGCATCAGCCTGTGGACCAATGAGTCGCAGGTTTGATTCCAGTCAAGGGCACATACCTTGGTTGTGGTTCGTCCTGGGCCCTGGTCAGGTCGCGCGGGAGGCAACCAGTCGATATGGCTCTATGACGTCAATGTTTCTCTCTGTCTCGCTCTCTCCTGCCCTTCCTCCCATCCTATCTGATGATAAATAGAAAAAAAGTATCCTCAGGTGAGGAATAAAAAATATATATATATTTTAGCAAACTTAATCAACAGCATATTATTTTTTTTTTCAACAGCATATTAAAAAGATGATACACTATGACCAAGTGGGATTTATCCCAGAAATGCAAGTGTAGTTCAACAAACAAAACTTAGTTAAAATTAAAAATGTAGGAGCTAAATGTTAATACTCTTGTAAGAAAACAAAGGGGGCCCTAGCCGGTTTGGCTCAGCGGTTAGAGCGTTGGCCTGCGGTCCGGAGAGACCCAGGTTCGGTTCCCGCTAAGGGCATGTACTTCGGTTGCAGTTTGTCCCTGGCCCCAGTTGGTCGTGCGGGTGGCAGCCACTCGATGTGTCCCTTTCACGTCGATGTTTCTCTCTCTCTCTCTTCCTCTCTCTCCCTCCCACTCTATCTGAACAAAAAATGAAAAAAAGAAAAAAAAAGAAAACAAAGGGGTAATGAACTTGGATTTGGCAATGGTATCTTAGAAATGACACCAAAAGCATGAGCAACAAAAGAAAAAATATATAAATCAGACTTCATCAAATTAAAAACTTTTGTGTTTCAAAGAATACCAAGAAAATGAAAAAATAACTGATAGAATAGGAGAAAATAATTGCAAATCATATCTCTGATAAAGGACTAGTATACAGAATATATAAAGAACTCTAAAAACTCAACAACCAAAAGATTCACAACCCAACTGAAAATGGGCAAAGGATCTACAAAGACGTTTCTCCAAAGAAGATATACAAATGGACAATAAGCACATGAAAAGATGCTCAACATTATTAGGGAAATGCAAATCAAAACCACAATGTGATACCACTTTACACCCACAGGGATGGCTATAATTTAAAAAGAAAAGAAAAGAACAAATGTTTGGCAGGATGTGGAGAAATTGGACCTTCATACATGGCTGATGGGAATATAAAATGGTGCAGC
The DNA here is from genome assembly GCA_030848825.1 of Tadarida brasiliensis. NCBI lineage: Eukaryota > Metazoa > Chordata > Mammalia > Chiroptera > Molossidae > Tadarida > Tadarida brasiliensis. Next base: position 103,599,381 of record CM061258.1, on the reverse strand, counting down.
CTCTGTGGAAACAGTTAAACATAAAGTTGCCATAAGACCCAGCAATTCCACTCTTAGGTGTATCACTAAGATAACTGAAAACATATGTTTACACAAGAACATATAATGAATATTCACAGCAACATTATTTACAATAGCCAAAAATTAGAGGCAATAATGATGCCTGAAAAAAAATAGAAAGGCTCAAAGACCTATAATCATGAAATAAGTTGAACTGATAGTTTCACATCTTCAAAAATAAAACATTAGGTTTAGGTGGCTTTTTAGGTGAGTTCTTTCAGATATTCAAGGAACATAAAATACAAATCATGAACAAAATATTCTAGAGAAGAGAAAAAGAGGAAATGCTTACTGGCACATTTTATAAGACTGATATAGTATTAACCCCAACACCAAACAAAAATAGTAGTTAAAAAAAAGTACATTATAAATCAGTCTCTCTTAATAGCATAGAATAGGTCACAAATGCAAAAATCCTAAGTAAATTTAGCATATTAAATCCAGTAATTAAAAAATAGGACATTACTGCCTAGCCGGTGTGGCTCAGTGGATTGAGCATCGTTCCATGGACTGAGAGGTCCCAGTTTGATTCTGGGTCAGGGCACATGGCCGGGTCCTGGGCTCCATCCCCAGTAGGGGACACACAGGAGGCAGCCCATCAATGTTTCTCACATCCATGTTTCTATATCTCTCTAAAAAAAAAAAATCAATAAAAACATATTTTTAAAAAATAGCCCTGGCCGGTTTGGCTCAGCGGTTAGAGCATGGGCCTGCGGACCAAGGAGTCCCGGGTTCGATTCCAGCCAAGGGCATGTACCTCGGTTGTGGTTAGTCCCTGGCCCCAGTTGGGGTCGTGCAGGTGGCAACCAATCGATGTCTCACATTGATGTTCCTCTCTCTCTTTCTCTCTCTCTCTCTCTCTCTCTCTCTCTCTCTCTCCCTCCTTCCCTCCCACTCTGTCTGAAGATAAATGTAAAAATATCCTCTGGTGAGGATTAAATAAATAAATAAATAAATAGGACATTATGACCAATTTGAGAGTTATACCAGGTATACAAAGATTGTTCAATATTAGAAAAATCTAGGCAGTGCCCTCAGTGTGCCCAGATCTGTCTCTTGCTTCAGCAGTGTTTGGACAGAACAGACCCAGGACGCCCCCTCTTCCAGCCTCCAACCACCCTCCAACCGCTTTTCCAATCACCACCTTCAGAACCACCTCAGCCATCCTCAGCCTCGAAGACCAGCCAACACCGTTTTCTGACCTTAACTCCTATTGCCGAACAACCATGAGCTCCCACGTTCTTCAGAAATATTCCACTGAGATGGAGGCTGTCGCCACCTGCCTGGCCACCCTGCATCTGCGGGCCTCCTGCACCCACCTGTCCCTGGGCTTCTATTTCCACCGCGACGGCGCGGCTCCGGCCGCCTGGGCCCCTTCTCCTGCCAGCTGGCGGAGAAGCACGAGGGCCACAGCGTCTCTTAAAGCTGCAAAACTTGCTCGGTGGCTGAGTTCTCTTTCAGGATGTGCTGAAGCCTTCCCAAGATGAGTGGGGCAAAACTCAGGATGCATGGAAGCCGCCATGGCCTCGGAGAAGAGCCTGAACCAAGCCCTTTTGGATCTGCGTGCCCTGGGTTCTACCCACACAGACCCTCATCTCTGCAACTCCCTGGGGAACCACTTCCCTGATGAGCAGGTGGCCGCCCCCAGGCTGGGCTGGGCCAGTAAGTCTTCCAAAGGCTCACCCTCAAGCATGAGTAGGAGCCTTTGGAGCCCAGAGGGCTCTGAGGGGTCCCTCTGCATGCCCTGGTGTCTGGCTTTCACCTGAGCCTCTCTCTTCCTGAAACCACTAGACATTCTTTTGACCATCCTGGAGCCCTCTCCCATGCATTGGACCGAATAGAAACAAGAAAGCTTTTTGCAGAAAAAAAAAAGGAAAGGAAAGAAAAATCTATTAATATAATTCACCATCTTACCAGATTAAAGGAGAAAATCCATATGATTTTCTCAATAAATGAAGAAAAAGCAACTGATAAAAATAACATTTATGTTGTGTGTGTGTGTTTTTTTAACTCTCAGTAAACTATAAACACAAGGGCATTTACTTAATCTGAGCCTACTTTATTATTCCTCTAAATCTGCTCATTCCTTCTTCTTCTTTGATAATAGAATTTTTAGCTGGGCACCTGCACCACCAGCATAAGGACTAACCTCCCCAGCCTCACTTGCAGGCGTGGTGTGGACCTCTGCTGCAATGGGAAACAAGGGCAAATTTTCAGAGGCTTCCTTACCAAACAGCTGGCGTGCCTCCTTTGCCTCTGTTTTATCCCTTCCTTCATCTTGTGTAGAAGTCAGAGGCTGTCTTGGACCATCCTCATGGCCAAGGGCAGTGGAGCAGTGAGCTGGAAGAAGCTTGAGTCTGTGAGGACTCCTAGAAGAAGAGATGTCATACCAGATCCTGGTTGCCTACACATCCGAACTGTTTTGTCAAAGAGAAATAAGTGTTTATCTTGTTTAAGTCACTGCTATTTGGGGAATCTTCTGTTACTTACAGCTGAAATTAATCCCAAATGAACAAAGCTGAGAAAGGATGTCTACCAAAAGCCTCAAGTAATTGTTATCCTTGATAGTGGAATATTAGAAACATTCCCTAAAATCAGAAAATCCATTCCAATCAAGAATGATACAAAGACATCCACTCCCACAGCCTCTGTTCTGGATTGTACTAAAATTCCTGGCCATTGCAGTAAGATAATAAAAATAAAGGTGATACTCTTCGGAATGAAGGGGAATCATATGGTTTCCCTACCTATGACCCAACCATTTCAATTCCAGGAAAATACCCAAACTCTTGCATACATACATAAGGAGACATATACAAGAATGTTCATCACATCATTGTTCTTTATGAAAATATGGAATCAACCTAAGCATCCATCAATGAGCCAATGGTTAAAGAAATCAAATTTTACATTAGAGTTAAAATGACAGACTAGAGCTCCACATCCACATAAATAGATCTAAAATACAGTGTTGGTTTTTTAAGAAGTGTCTTTTTCTTTTAGAGATACATATTGCAGTTTTTACAGATGAAATTGCACATTATCTGTTTTGCTTTAAAATAATTCAGAGGAGTGAGAGAAGTGGAAAGGGATTTTAATGAAGCACATGAAGCCATCACTGGTCATTGAGCTGGGATATGGATACATGGGGGTTCATCATATTATTCTGTTCTTTTGTATACATTTGGGGGGAAAATAGCATGAAAAGAAAGAAAGCTGAATAATGATATATTCAAAGTTATAGAGTGTTTACATAATTTAAAAGCACATAAAACTCTATATTGCATAGTGATACATATATATGTGCGGTAAAAAAAAATTCACTGGAGTGATAAACATCAATTTCAGGAGAGAGAGAAAAATGTGATGGGAGATTTATGCAAAGAATTTCAACTGGTTTTGTTATATTTTAATTCTTAAAAGAAAAATTGGAAGAACATAATGCAAAATGTGCAGATTTAACAAAGATGGATTGTGCTAGCTGTTGGTTATATAATTTATTTTCTGAATCCTTTTCTGAATGCTTGACACATTTGTTTAAAAATAACATTTTTGGCTATTTACAAAAGATCAAAATGCATACTCAAATGTATTTTATACCAAATGTTTACACAAAGCAAAACTTATGACTAAAGTTAATTCAAGGATTGCTATTATTATAAGTAAATAAATTTGACACTATAAACAGTATACTAATAAAATAATGTTTCTATCTGTTCTGTGTTTTGAGAATCTCATACAAAAATCTTAAAAAAATCTTACTAGGAATTTCATTATCAAACAGCTCATTGAGATATAATTCACAAAACATATAATTTAAAGTATTTTATTCAATAGTTTTTAGTATGTTCACAGATATACAATCATCACCACAGTCAACTTTAGAACATTTTCAAAACCTAAAAAAAAAATCACAACAGCCTTGTAACCTTTAACAATCATGCCCCTATCCCCCATCTCTCCTAGATTTAAGCAAAAATTAATCTACTTTGTGTTTTGTATAGATTTGTCTATGCTGGACATTTCATATAATGGTATCATACAATATGTGGCTTTTTGTGACTGACTTCTTTCAATCAGCATAATACTTTCAAGGTTCATCCATGTTGTAGCATGTACCAGTACTTCTTTCCTTTTTGCGGCTGAATGATATTCTATTGCATGGATCTACCAAACTGTTTATCAGTTGATGGACATTTGGCTTTTTTGTGTATAGAAGTACTTCTGCGGACATATGTTTTAATTTGTCTTGGGTATATACCTAAGAATGGAATAGCTGGTTCATATGGTAACTGAATGTTTAACTGTTTAAAGAGCTTCCAGCCCTGGCCGGTTTGGCTCAGCGGTTAGAGCGTCGGCCTGCGGTACAGAGAGACCCGGGTTCGGTTCCTGCTAAGGGCATGTACTTCGGTTGCAGTTTGTCCCTGGCCCTGGTTGGTCGTGCGGGTGGCCACTCGATGTGTCCCTTTCATGTCGATGTTTCTCTCTCTCTCTCTCTCTTCCTCTCTCTCCCTCCCACTCTATCTGAACAAAAAATGAAAAAAATTGTCCTCGGGTGAGGATTAAAGAGCTTCCAGCCCTGGCTGGTTTGGCTCAGCGATTAGAGTGTTGGCCCGTGGACCAATGAGTCTCGGGTTCAATTCCAGTCAAGGGCACGTACCTCGGTTGTGGTTCGTCCCTGGCCCTGGTGGGGTCATGCGGTTGGCAACCAGTCGATGTGGCTCTATCACATCGACGTTTCTCTCCGCCTCTCTCTCCCTCCCTCCAACTCTATCTGATAATAAGTAGAAAAATATCCTCAGGTGAGGAATAAAAAAATAAATTAAAAAAAAAAAGAGCTTCCAGGTGGTTTTCCAAAAAAGAGCTTCCAGGTGACTGTACCATTTTATATTCCCTCCAACAGTGCATGAGGGTTCTGATTTCTTGACATCCTAGTTAACTATCTGATTTGTTTATAATAGACACCGTGGTGGTGTGAAGTGGTAGTTAGTTGTGTTTTTCATATGCATTTCCCTGATGGCTAATGATATTGACCATCTTTTCATGTGTTTATTGGCCATTTGTATACCTTTCAAGAGTTGTCTGTTCAGATCTTTTGCCCATTTTTAAATTGGGTTATTTATCTATTATTGAGTTGCAAGAGTTCTTTATATATTCTGGATCAACTCCCTTTTCAGATATATGATTTGCAGAAAATTTCTCCAATTCTGTAGGTTGTCTTTTCACTTTTTTGATAATGACTTCTGAAGCACAAATTTTTAAAGTATCGATGAAGTACAATTTTTTCTTTTTTTCTTTTGTTGCTCATGCTTTGGGTGTCATATCTAACAAACTATTGCCTAATCAAGGTTGTGAAGATCTATCCCTGTGTTTTATTCTAAGAAGTTTATAGTTTTAGTTCTCATATTTAGCTCTCAGATCTTTGAACCATTTTGAGTTAATTTTTGTACATAGCATGAGGTGAGGATCCAACTTCAATCTTTTGTATAGGGCTCTCCAGTTGTCTCAACACCATTTGTTAAAAACATTATTCCTTCTCTATTGGATGCTTTTGGCATCCTTGTCAAAAATTAGTTGTCCATTGACACATGGGTTCATTTCTGGACTCTCAAGTCTATTCTACTGATCTATATGTCTACCTTTGATTACTTTGCTTTATAATAAGTTTCATAATCAGGAAGTATGAGTTTTTCAACTTTGTTCTTTTTAAAGGTTGTTTTGGCTATTATGGGTCCCTTTTATTTCCATATAATCTTAGGATCAACTTTGCTCTCACCCATTTTATTTTTACTATTATTGGCAAAAATATTGAATTTCTGTATTTCATAAGCCCAATAATACTTTATGTACATATTATTTTATACTATTGCTTTTTAAATTAGTTAAGATAAGCCCTGGCTGGTTTGGCTCAGCGGTTAGAGCATCAGCCTGTGGACCGAAGGGTCTCGGGTTCAATTCTCGGTTAAGGGCACATACCTGGGTTGCAGGTTTGATCCTTGGCCCCGGTGGGGGCCATGTGGGAGGCAACCAATTGATGTGTTTCTCTCATATCAATGTTTCTCTTTCTCTCTCTCCCTTCCACTCTATCTAAAAATTCTTGGAAAAATATCCTTGGGTGAGGATTAATAAAATAAAAAAATTAGGCCCTGGCCGGTTTGGCTCAGCGGTTAGAGCGTCGGACTGCGGTCCAGAGAGACCCGGGTTCAGTTCCCGCTAAGGGCACGTACTCGGTTGCAGTTTGTCCCCAGCCCCAGTTGGGGTCATGTGGGTGGTGACCACTCAATGTGTCTCTCTCACATCAATGTTTCTCCTCTCCCTCTCTCTCTCCCTCCTGCTCTATCTGAAGATAAATGCAAAAATGTCCTCAGGTGAGGATAAAAAAAAAATTGGTTAAGAGAAGAAATGCATTTACACTGTCTTTTATAATTACATTATTACCTTTACTGATATTCTTTGTTTTGTCATGTGATTTACTGTCACTTGTTTTAGGGTCACTTGCTTTCAGCCTTAAGAACTTCTTTTAGTTCTTTTTATAAGGCAGGTCTGCTAGCAACAAATTATCTTAGTTTTTGTTTATTTGGGAATGTATTTTGCCTTGATTTTTTAAAGATAGCTTTGCTGAATACAAACTTCTTGGTTGACAGTTTTTTTTTCTTTGAGCATTTTGAATATGTTACCCCAGCACCTTCTGGCCCCTATCATTTCTGATGAGAAGTCAGCTGTTAATCTTTTTTCTTTCTTTCTTTCTTTATTTATCTATTTATCTATTTATCTATCTATTTATTTATTTATTTATTTATTTATTTATTTATTTATTTATTTATTTATTTATTTTGGTATGTGCCCCTAGTGAGAACCGAACCCAGGACTCTCTGGTCCACAGGCCAATGCTCCAACCACTGAGCCAAACCTGCCAGGGCTGTTAATCTTTTTTAAAATTATCTTTATTGTTGAGAGTATTACAGATGTCCCCACCCTTTTTACCCCCATTACCCCCTCCACCCAGCTTCCACCCTGCCCCAGTTCCTTCCCATCCTGTTGTCTGTGTTCATGGGTAATGCATATATGCATATAAGTTCTTTGTTAATCTCTTCCCGCCTCCCCTCCCCACACCCTTTTCCTCTGAGATTTGTTAGTCTGTTCCATATTTCCATGTCTCTGGTTCTATTTTATTCATGAGTTTATTTTGTTCATTAGATTCCACATATAAGTGAGATCATGTGATATTTGTCTTTCTCTGACTGGCTTATTTTTCTTAGCATAATAGTCTCCAGATTCCTCCATACTGTCTCAAAAGGTAATAGATCCTTCTTTTTTACAGCTGCATAGTATTCCATTGTGTAAATGCACTACAGCTTTTTTATCTTATTGAGGTTTCCTTGTAAGTGATGAACTGTTTTCCTCTTGCTGTTTTAAATGTATATATATATATTTTATATCCTCACCCGAGGACATTTTTGCATTAATCTTCAGATAGAGCTGGAGGGAGAGAGGTGGGAAGAGAGAGAGAGATACACATTGAGTGGTTGCCGCCCACACAACCCCAACCGGGGTGGGGACAAACTGCAACTGAGGTATGTGCCCTTAGTGAGAACCAAACCTGGGTCTCTCTGGACCACAGGCCGATGCTCTAACCTCTGAGCCAAACTGGCCAGGGCAAGATTTTTTTCTTGTCTTTGACTTTCAGCAGTTATGCAGTCAAACCTCAGTTTTTTAATGTTTCCCATCTGGAACAATTTGCTTCTCAACCCAACAACCCTTTCTTGCTGATACCTGTATGATCAGTCACGAATCTCTCAGGTGACAAAGGAGAGAATGCACAAGTATGAATCAGTTTACCACTAAACCTCATATTGTTAACATCTCAGGAAATTGTGCTGTGAATATTTTTGTGTATTTTTGCTTTTGTTGCTGCTTATTATTATTACATTTTCACTTTTAATGTACATTTAATTTGCTTTGTTAATTTTTTATTTACATTTCATGTCCTTTTGTTTTTAAAGTGTGTATTTATAGATTAAATAGTACATTAGACATATACTGTATATAAGAAAGTTCAAAAAAGGGAATCATTTGGGGGTTCTGGAACAGATTAATTCAATTTACATTATTTCTTTCTTTTTTTTTTTTTTTTTATCCTCACCTGAGGACATTTTTGCATTTATCTTCAGATAGAGCGGGAGGTAGAGAGAGGGGAAGAGAGAGAGAGAAACATCGATGTGAGAGAGACACATCAACTGGTTGCCACCCACAGGACCCCAGCCGGGGCGGGGACAAACTGCAACCAGGGTACAAGCCCTTAGCGGGAACCGAACCCGGGACTCTCTGGTCCGCAGGCCGACTCTCTAACCACTGAGCCAAACTGGCCAGGGCTCAATTTACATTATTGCTAATGGGGAAAATATGATTCCATTTTCTAACAGCCTTCCACAACAAATTAAATTCAAGAACCGAGATTCCACTGAACTATAATGTGTCTCTTTGTGGATCTTTTTGTATTATCCTAGTTGGAAGCTTTGAGCTTCCTAGATGTGTAGATTACTGTTTATCAATAAATTTGTGAAAAATTTAGCCACCATTTCTTCAAATATAGTCTCTACTCCTTTCTCTCTCCTCTCCTTCTCGTACTCCCATTACACATATGTTGGTGGGTTTAATGATGTCCCACATTTCTCTGAGGTTCTGTTTATTTTTCTTCATTCTTTTTTATTTCTATTCTTCAGATTGTATAATCTCAATCAATGTATCTTCAAGTTTACTAATTCTATCTTCTATCAACTCAAATCTACTGCTATGCCTTTCTAGTGAATTTTTCAGTTTAGTTATTGTACTTTTCAACTCTAGAATTTCCATTTAATTCTTTTTATAATTTATCTTTATTGATATTCCCTATTTGATGCCACTTTGTCATCATACCTTCCTTTACTTTTCTTATTATGGTTTTCTTTAGTTCTTTGAACATATTATAATGGCTACTTTGAAGGTTTTGTCTGTTAAATCCAACCTCTGGTCATTCTCATAGGCAATGTCTGTTACTTGCTTTTCTCCCCTGGTGTATGAGTCATACTTTCCTGTTTCTTTGCATATCTCATGTTTTTTTGTTGGAAATTGGCCGTTTTAGATCATATATTTAGATCAACAACTCAGTATTGTCCCGTGGGGCTTGTTATTACTATTTGCTTGGTTATTTGTTTAGTTACTGAATGGATTATTTAGTGAATTTTATTCCACCCTCTCCCCTTCTCAATGTGTAGCCTCTAATATTATTCCTCAGGGAATGCCTACAGTCACCCTGCAATGACAGTGGTTTTGTCAGGGCTCTCTTTGATTGCCTCTTTTTCTGACCACACCCATCTGTTAAGTTGCACTAGTTAATGGCTAACTGCTCTATTGTTTTCAACAATGCCCTGTGGCATTAATTGCTCCAAACTGATCCAATCCGATTTGGGCTCATTTAGCCCTGGCCAATTTGGTTCAGCAGTTAGAGTGTCAGCCCACGGACTGAAAAGTCTTGGGTTCAATTCTGGCCGAGGGCATGTACCTCAGTTACAGTTTGGTCCCCAACCAGGGGACCACCATGCGGGAGGCAACCAATCGATGTGTCTCTCTCACATCAATGTCTCTCTCTCTCTCTCTCTCTCTCTCTCTCCTCACTCTATCTGAAGATAAATGGAAAAATATCCCCAAGCGAGGATTTATAACAAAAAATTAGGGCTCATTTAAAGAGATAGTTCCCAAGTTTGTGTTTGAGATCTAGTCTGACCCCACAAGGGTTTCTTTCTTTTCTTTTTTTAATATGTTTTTATTTTCTTAGAGAGACAGGAAGGGAGCAGAGAGATAGAAACATCAATGTGAGAGAGAAACATCCATCTACTGCCTCCTACACACCCCTCACTGGGGATCGAGCCCAAAATCCTGGCATGTGCAGCATGTGCCCTGACAGGGAATGGAACCAGGACCTCTCAGTCCATGAGATAACGCTCAATCCACTGAGCCACACTGGCTGACCAGAAGGGTTTCCTTCCGTTGTCTTTTTCCCTGGCTCTCTCTGACAAACTAGCAAGCCTATATTTTAGCCTATATCTCCAGTGAATCTACAGATCTCCTCCTAGTTGCCTTTCACCACCACCTCTACTGGTTTTGAGAGCACCTCTAGGCTCAAACTTCTCCACACTCTGTTGCAAATAAAGTCAGTTTCTTTGAGAAGGGATTGGGAGCTCACTATTCTACAGCCTGCTTCTTCCTCTGGGAAAAATCTCTATGTCATGACTCTGGAGATGGGGATACAGACAATGGTATGCTTCTCTAAAAATGACACCCCTACTTTAGGAACTGAGTGCTGGTGGGGTGGGGGAGGCAGTGGCCTCAGGTCTTGTTAGCTTGTCTCTGCCAGGACAGAACCTCTGCCTTAAAAGCTAGGACAAAGGGATCAGGATCCAAATATTCTCGGTGGTGCCATGCCCATGGTAGAGTGGTGGCTGGACAGAAGGGAGTCCCCACCTCTCCCCAACACTTGTCCAGAGCAATGCCTCAGTAATAGGTAGCATGGAGCAGGCTGAGAAATGCTGATGTTCTGCCTCTTCTTGGATGATAGCCTTTTGACTGGGAGCTAGAGGGAAAGGGACCTCTGTGTTCTGGGCTGCCCCAGTCTGGAGTGGGATTTCCATCTTGCTAAGCTGCAGGTGGGGGAAGATCTTGTTCAAATACCACAGACCCTCACTGTTCTTACCAGGTTTTAGTAGAGTTTCTTGAATAAATGTTTCTCCATTTGTTATAAGCCTTTAGGACCATTTCCAAAGAGTGTCTGAGTGCTGTGATGAGCAAAGTCCTCCTCAAACCGCCAGTGGATAAGCAGTATGAGGGAGAAATATTCCTTGGCTGTTTTAAGCCACTGAGAGTCAGGAGTTTTTGTTAGCACAGCAAATCTAGCTTAGTGGTTCTCAAATTTGAGCATGTATTAGTCACCCAGAAGGCTTGCTAAAATACAGAGTGCTAGGCTTTACCCCAGGTTTCTGACTCAGCAGATCTGAGCTGGTGCCAGAAAATGAACGTTCTCATAAGTTCCCAGGTAAAGGTGATGCTGATGCTCCTGGAACCGTACTTGGAGAGCCACTGCTCCAGCCGTCCTTTCCGACGCTTGAGGGTAAATAACAGTACAATAATGTTTACATCATTAAAGAGTTGTAAAGATTATTACACTAACATCTGCAAAGCATTAGAGTGTTGTCTGGCACACAGACAGCCTTAGTATTATTATTAATATGTCCCAAGATTTTCTTAATATAAAAATGTTCTCAGGTGTTTAAATTTTAATATTACTTGGCCTTTTACTGAAATAACCCAGATGACTAGATTTTCCAGCATTTTCAGCTGTCTCTTTTGATTACTTCTTGATCCACTTATAGCGCAGACCAATTGCTGAGGAAAGAGAGTCGTCAGGCAGGACTGTTAACTAGACACCGTAGTCTTACCCACTCTCCCGTCAGCCCGCTGCCCCCAGAGCTGAAGGCAGCGCCGCTGCTCTGCGCCGAGTGCTTGGGCTTTGTGGTTGCCGGTCCCCTGTTCCCATCAGGGGTTCTCCTTTCTGGTGAACTGTCAGCACCCAATGCAAGATGCCAAAGGGGTGCTAATGAGAAGGGAGAAGATGGTAAATAAATGGCAGATTTCTTCCCTGAAAAATAAAACGAAACCAAGTCAGGGGGAAGGAGGTGTCCACGTTTTCTTCTGCTTCTTCCATGTCCTTCTTCCAACTGCGTAAGGAATCAGGAGGTTATCACTTGTTCAGGAGGATGGGGTCCACGAGGAAACGGAGTAAAAGGCAAGGATGTTCCCTTTGAACTCATAAGAGGGAAAGAATGCTGGGTCTGCCTTAGGATAAATTATGATACTCTAGATTTTGATGCCTAATATCTTGTCATAATCTTCCCAGTGCTCTCTGGGAAGTCCTTGGGTCATGCACTGACAGCGACAGTAGCCAATATTCTATGTCATGTGCCATTAACTCATGTAATACTCCCAACAGTAAAACAGGTACTATTATTACCCTCACTTTACAAATGGGGGAACTGAAGCACAGAGAGGTTATGTATTTTGCCCAAGGTCACACAGCTTGTTAAAAGTCAGAGCCAGACCTTGGCTGGTTTGGCTCAGCAGTTAGAACATTGGCCTGCGGACCGAAGAGTCGCGGGTTCGATTCTGGTCAGGGGCACGTACTTCAGTTGCGGTTTGGTCCCCAACCCTAGTCGGGGTCATGCGGGAGGCAACCAGTCGATGTGTCCCTCTCGTATCAATGTTTCTCTCTCTCTCTCCCCCTCCCACTCTATCTGAAGATAAATGGGAAAATATCCTTGGGTGAGGATTAAAAAAAAAAAGTCAGAGCCAGAGCCGGGATTTGAACCTACATGGTTTTAGAGTCTCTGCTCTTAACCCTGCCACTACGGCACTATGATATTCCCTGGAAGGTAAGTGCCATGCAGACAGGGAGCCGGCCTGTCTTGCCCCCCTGCTGTACCTCCAGCCCTGGAAGAGTGCCTTACCCATAGGAGATACTCCATAATATTTGTAGAATGAAGGAAAGAATTCCCGATTTGGAGCCAGTAAGCAGAGACTGCTGTTGGATATGTGTCATCGAGTACTGGTTGCACAAAGGAGGCTCAGAGGGGAGTAACTTCTCTGAGGTCCCCTAGGGCATGATGTGGCCAGAACCACTGCCCTAGTCTCATTAGATGAATTAAGTGCCTGCAGGTTCTGCCAGAGTGAGAGCCTTTCCCCTCGGCACCCAGGGCATGCGAGGATCTGCCCAGGAAGAAGGGCCAGGCTCCAGGGAGGCAGTGCCCAGGGAGGGTGGGGGCAGGGTAACCTGCCATCCCCTAGTCTGATCTAGGCCAATGCCATATCCTAGACATCACGAGAGAGAGACACTGAAAGCAGCTCTGTGACAATACTCAGCTTGGACACAAGAAAGAATCTGGGGTTTTCCACTATGACCTAGATAGACCATGGATTGCGGTCAGAGAGACCCAGGTTCAAACCCCAGCTCCTGCATCCTTGAGTATAAGAAAGGGACACCACCTGCTGGGAAAGCTGATCGCGCAGACTGATGACAGTGCTGGTGAATGGTGCAAGCACACCCTTCCCCTGTGACTCCTGCAATACCTAACCCAGGGCCTCATCCCCGGGAAGGCTGCCTCCTTCGCCCCAGCCAGGAGTGGATTTCCCAGAGAAAGGCTGGGACACTGGTAGAGTGTGCTCATGCCTCAAATAGGTCACTTTCCAGCCGGTCACTTTTTCCCACTGTGGCTGACCCAGAGACAGCTGGAAAATTGGCTTGCCCGAGGAGGAGGAGAGATGGAATGGAGGGCATCAGGGAAAGGGCCTTGACCCTGTCCTGCTCCCCCACCCACCCAGAGCTCCAGTCTTGTGGTGGGGGGTACCTCAGAGTGGGGAGGCCTGGGCTGTGGGCCTCAGAGCTACAGGGGGCTGGCTTAAAATGCAGTTCTGCCCCGCCCCCCTGAGAGCCCAGGCCCTAGACTCTCCATTGTAAGGAGCTCCCTAAATTACTCTGATGCAGGCCTCAGACTGCACTTTGAGGTGCACTGACTGAGGGGTCCCCCCTCCCCAGCACCAACCCTGACTCAGGGTCTTCCTATGTTCCTCCTTCTCATTTCGTCCCGGTTTCACCTGGTGTCAGATAACGGGAGGCCTAACGGTGCAGCAAGATGCTTATTTCGGGTTTTCTGCTTAAGATCTCCCATCCGTAACCATCATTCCTCACCCACTGCTCAGCTCTGACTCTTCCCTGACTCGACTTGGCGGAGGATTTGTACCGTCCCCTCTGCGGCTGGCCCCGGTAACTCTGTTTGGGGAGCCCCTCTGTGGAGCTGAGGGGCAGGCAGCAAGCCCGGTGCCTGTGGGGAGCAGGAGGTGGAAACTTAGTCCCAATGGTCAAAAGACGTCTGACCAGGGGGCAGGGCCTGGGGGGTGGAGGGTTGGCTGGGCGAGCTCTGTTCCATGCACAAGCATGTGCAGGATGCCATGTGGCTATTTTTACTCCTGCCAAGGAAATCGTGTGATTTATGTGAGGCCTGGTCCCCTTCAGGGCTGTGTTATAAATACACCTGGCCCCACACTCTCGTTCCCTTGGAGAGGAAGCTCGAGCTTGTCCTGCGTGGCCTCTCTCCCGCCTCCCTCCCTGACTCACTCAGCTGTGTTCACACGTGTGTGGCCTTCTTGGGGCATCCTTCCTCTGTGGAGCTGCCCCCCTGTGGTGGCCCACTCTCTTCAGCCAGCAGGGCTTCGTTGTGAGCAAGTTTATCGGATGATTTCAGGAATGGCAGTTTTCTGGGAGCTGGCTTTGATGAGGGGAAGAAGGAGAGAGCTTTGAATCTGAGCTCCACACTTCCTTCAAGGGACAGGTCTGAGTAACAGGAAGGGGAGAGGGGACCAGGAGGGAAGTAAGCCTCAGAAAAACTGGCCTCTTCCCCAAGATGTACCCCTCTGACCAGAGTCCGCTCCTGGGAAGTAGCAGGCAAGGTGGACAGGGTGCCCATACACCTGTGCCAAGGGGTCTGTCTGGGCCCAGGACTGGTGTCTGCCCTGCCCCTTCCTTCAGCTGCAAAAAGGCAGGCAGCGCCCTGTCACAGAAAGAGCCCAGGCTGGGGAGCACGGGCTGGGCTATTCCACTTGCCAGCTGCGTGGTCTTGGGTAAGTCCCTCAACTTCTCTGACCCTCAAGTTTTCTTCTGAAATGGGTGACAAGATGCTACCTCTGGACTGATGTGTGTGCAATTCAGGCCGGCTGGACTGACAAGGGAGATATCCAGGGCGGGCAGCTCCTGTCTGACATCATCTCTTCTTCTGAAGAGACCTGGTCTTTCATCTGTGAAGCAGGGGCCCAAGGCAACACTGGTCGGGGGCCCATGCCTCTGCCCTGACTGGGGGAAGGCAGAGATGCTTCTCCGTGAGCTCTGGGGCACTCAGTTCCTTTGCTCATAGGAGGCAGAGATCACTCAGGCACCATCCAGTCCAGAGAATGATGTCCAAACCTAGCTGATCAAGGGCCAAGATTGGTCCCCTCGCAGACACTTAAAGCTACAGGGACTTCAGAGTTCACCTAACAGTGCCAGCCAGCTATTGCCACAATAACACTGCATAACAAATCAATAAAAAACCGAGAAGCTTAAAGCAACAAGCATTTATTTCTTGCTCATGCTTCTGCCGAGACTGCTCCACGCATCTCTCAACCTCCTTGGACCAGTGGCCTTGCTAGGGCATGACGCTGAGGCAGGAGCCCAGAGGCAAGCCCAATCGCTCAGCATCTTTCAAACCTCTGCTCACCTTATGTCTGCCTATATCTCACCAGACAAAGCAAGTGGCATGGCCAAGCCCAACCGTAATGGGGTGAGGGCATACTCCATGGAGGGGAGTGGGAGGTGAGGGTGCGACTACTGCTGCCTGAGAATCTAATGAACTGATTTTCTATCTTTGCCCTGCACCACGATGGGAGTCCCAAGAGACACTTTGGGGCAAGGGAAGGAGAAGAAACAGACTGGGTGCAACACCTCCACCCAGCTCCATCCAGAGCCAGGAGGCTTTGTCTTGAGGTGTGGAGTGGGGGGAAATGCTTGTTTTTTCATGTTTTTCACTCTTTTGCACTTCTGAGCCATGTCCTTTGTCTAGTCTGCCTGGGGAAGACCAGGATTTGTTACAGAGGATGCAACGTAAAGAGAAAGAGGAGACACGAGGGGACCTCTGACATTCAAACATACAATTTTGCCATCTTGAAAAAGAATGAGCTGAATGTCAGTGTCTCCCGCTGTAACTCACCTTGGTGAACTACACTGGACCGCAGAGTTTATTATGAGGAAATGATGCAGGTGAGAAGAGGTGGGGGTCCTCCACTCCCTGGACCTGGACCTGCTGGAGAGAAAGTGACTGAGTGTCCCAACCTGGGCTTCTGCCTGGCGGGCAGTTGTGAGGGGTACGTGGAGAGAGGCACCACGGCCAGGGCGCTCTGCCCTGCGGCCTGTCGGGACTGTGGAGACCCTCACAGGCTGCCTGTGCCGCCCTGGGCTCAGCCACATTAAAGCAGGCTGTGGTCAGGCTGGGGAAGCCCTCGAGGCAGAGCTCTCCAAGGCCCCTCGGGGTCCTGCAAGAGGAGTCCCTGGGTTAAAAGACAGTGGGTCATCCGCAGGGACAGCTGTGGCGGACAAGGTACCGCCTCAGCAGAGGGCAGGGAGGAGGCCTGCAAACAAGAGGCGCCAGCTGCAGGCAGGAAGCTGGGCCCTTCACCTGTCCGCCCTCCCTCCACCCTCTGTGAGAGAGATGGGGTTTGTTTTAATCCCACTTAAAGACACTTTAGGAATTCTCAGAGCAACCATACGGGATCCCCTACTGTCAGCCCCCGCCCGTCCACTGATGCCGCCCCCCACACCTCTGCTTCCAGCACTGTCCTTCCCCAAAGTAAGCGGAGCAGTTCACTCTCTGGCTTTACACTGGCGGCCATCCCCTCAGCATGGGGCTGGGGTCCACTCCCCAGTCTTTCCTGGCTCTCTAGCTCCCCTACCCCAGCTGGCTCCAGCCACAGTGAAGGTGGCAGAGACCTCTGGTTGTCCCTCAATATTGTTCCTCCCCTTCTTCCATGGCATTTGAACCCCTGGGTTTTAGCTGGGCATGTGCCTGCCCAGAATAATCTCTTGGCTGTCCTTGCAGCTAGGGTGGTTACAAACCAAGTTCTGGCCAACAAGTTATAAAGAGTGTCACCTGCCAGCGTCTGAAATCTTTCCTTCAATACACCAACATGCACCCTTTGCTCCCTTCCTCTTCACCTCTTCCTCCATGCCAGTGCCTGGAATATGGGTGTGATGGCTGGGATTCTCACCGCCACCTTGGGCCAAGAGGTGCAAAACCACATTCCAGCGGCGTGTGGTGAGCAGAAAGAGCCTGGCTCCCTAAGGAATTCAGGCAGCTGAGCCACCACGTCAGGCCTGACTGCCTCCCTCTGGACTTTTGCATGACAAGGGGGTGAGGGTGAAGCCACTGCTCTTTCACCCCTCCATAACTAACGCACTGAACTTCTCGCTGTTCCCAGAATGGACCATCTTTACCGCCTCCAGGTCTTCGGAGATGCCCATCTCTTTTTCTGGAATGAATTTTCCTCTGTCCCCACCACCACCTAACAGCCTGATAAACTCCCATTTACCCTTTAAAACTCATGTCAGACATCATCTTCTGTGTGAAACCTTCCCAAGCTCACAGTCAGCTGCTCCCGGCAGTGGGTCCCCCACCCGGGTTCACCCTGCTGTCAGCGCTGTGCAGAGGCCTGTCCTTGGGGCACATTCTTCAGTACATCCTCCTGGTCCTTCATGAAGTTCAAGTCATCCGTGGGATCTGGTGGGAAAAATGCAGGGGGTGCAATTCTGAGTCCCAATCCAGCCCTTTTTTATGTGTGTCATTCTGGCCCCCTCGCACCCATCCCAGGCTAGCAAAAGAGTGGGAAGATGGTGAGGGGAGAGCCCAGGCCAAGGGCAGGCAGGGGGACCACACACTTGGGTTGTGCCAGAAACAGCATTGGGCGGTGGAAGCCCCAGGTAGGGGCCTCCGCTCCATCCTCGGGAGGCCTCTGGGAAGAGGTTCTGGACAGAGCAGACCAAGGACCTCAGACAAGGCTGAGTGTGATGGGCCCAGGTGGCAAGGCTGCACAGGGCAGGAAAGGGTGCCCCAGAAAAGCATGGATCCCACTCCCCAGAACCTTAGACTTCCCAGCCCTGGTAGACAGTCCAGGCATTGTTGCTTCAGCTGTGGAGGGGCTGCAGGCTGGCCGTCTCCGCTCCCAGCTCTCCAGGGCACTGACGGCAGGGGAGCCCTCTTGAAGCCAGGGTCCTTCCCAGCGGCGATGCTATCTGAGTGCCGGGTCCACCCTGGGAGCTCGGCTCCCCTGACCATTCACCTCTCTGTGCCCTGAGAGGAGGACTCCCCACTCGGACTGGCCCTGGTGCTGAAGGGAGGGGACAGCCCAGCCACTGATGGTGAGTACCTGGTGTCTGGCCTTGGAACCAACATCCTGAGAACAGACAGAGCCCCAACTTCAGACTGAGCCCTGCTAGTCTGAAGGTGTCCACATGGGACCCAGTTGAAATCTATATGCCAGAGAGAAAATCCATCCATCCCTAAAATTTTTTTTGCTGTCTGGTTGTTACACAGTAACTACTTGGGCAAATGAACCATGTCCACAAGGTTGGTTGCAAAGAACAGAATGGATGCGGGTTATTTACTGGAGGTGGTAGACGGGCTGACGAGGGGGTGTGGGAAGTCAAAGGTAGTCCCAGGTTGTGGGCATAAACCACTTGCTGGATGGGACTGAAATGAGAACAAGGGAGGCAGAGGGGAAGGCAGGAACGGTGGGAGGAAAGCAAGAATTCTGTTCCAACCATGTTACGTGTGAAATGTCTGCAGGACGTCCAAGTGGAGACAGATGCAGGTACACACTGAATGTCGGAACTCAGAGGGGAGGTTTGACGGTAGATGAGAATTTAGCAGCCACAGGCATACAGATGACAGAGGTCACTGACAGAAATGAAAAATGGTGCTACCTTCAAGTGTTCAGAAAGTAATGGGGAAATTGAGGTCACCTGCAAAGTGCAACAATGCAGGTCAAGGTAAGGGAGCCAAACGCCTTTCTGAGGACTCATGTGGACAGGGACCGTGTCACCTGTCTGTTTCCCTGACTTTGGCCCTACTGGGGAGCCTTCCAGACCCCCCAGGGGGAGCTGATCGCGGCATCAAACATGTTTTGCTGTACTGTATACTTCTTTTAAAGGAAAAAAAAGGTATCTGAAACCATAAAATATGCCCCAAACGCCCATGGCACTAAAGTTTGGAGAACACTAAGAGTCTAAAGCCTTAGTTTATGGAAAGTATTTCCCCCTTACCCGGGAAGAGGGGGGATGTTTCCAAGACCCCCAGTGAGTACCTGAAACCACAGATAGTACCAAACCCCACCTACACTGTTTTTTCCTACATATACATAACTGTTATAAAGTTTAATTTATAAATAAGGCACAGTAAGAGATTAACAATAACTAATAATGAAATAGAACAATTATAACAATGTGCTGTAATAAAAGTCGCATGAATGTAGTCTCTCTCTCAAAATATCTTTTGAATTGTTTATTTCTGGAATTTTCCATTTAATATTTTTGGACCACAGTTGGCTGAGGGTAACTGAAACCTCAGAAATCAAAGCCACATATATGGGGGGTGCTTCTGTAATTGCAAAGGATTACTGCAAGAGGGATTTTTCATTGTAACTGATAAAGTTATTTTTTTTTTATTGATTTAACACACAGAGAGAGAAGCATTGACTTGTTGTCCACTGATTCATGCACTCATTGGTTGCTTCTTTTTTTATCCTCACCCAAGGACATTTTTCCATTTTTTGTTCAGATAGAATGGGAGGGAGAGAGAGACAGAAACATCGACGTGAAAGGGACACACTGAGTGGCTGCCTCCTGCACGACCCAACCAGGGCCGGGGACAAACTGCAACCGAGGGACATGCCCTTAGCGGGAACCGAACCCGGGTCTCTCTGGACCGCAGGCCGACGCTCTAACCGCTGAGCCACACCGGCCAGGGCTCATTGGTTGCTTCTTGTATGTTCCTGACCGGGGATGGAAGCCACAACCTTGGCGTATCAGCACAATGCTCTAACCAACTGAGCTACTTGGCCAGGGCAATAAAGTCATCCTTAAAATTATCATGGAAATGAAAACTAAAAATGTAAATTCTCAAGAAATTTGATGTCTGTGAATACATCCTCAGACCCCTGTTTTGAGAGATATCACTGGGAAACACACACCCACACAGCAAGAGCCCCCCGACACACACACCCCATGTATATGGCCCAGCACAGTGCAAGCTGTTAGTGAATTTTGTTGACAAGGTGAATAAGTGAAGAAAGGCAGGATTTCGGATGGAGGTGGTAGAGACAGGGCAAAGCATCCTTTCAGAAAGTGCCTCTCCCTGAAGGCTGTGAAGTGGGTGCACTGAGAACACGGTGGGGAGCAGGCAGGAAGAGAAGGAGGGGACAAGTGCGAGAACAGTTTGTCCCCCATTCCCTGCTCTGTGCCCTTCTCACACCTGCAGTCCAGGGTGGGCTCAACAGGGACCTGGAGGGTGAAAGGAGCCTGGGCAGAGGTGGGTTGGGAGCTCAGTCTGAAATCTCAGCCCGGGAGGAAGCTGAGGATCTGCCTTAGCTCACTTCCCTCACTTCATAGGCAGGAGAACCAGGAGAACTGTCTGGGGCAGGCTCAGTCTCCTCTCCCAAACACAGGGAGCGCACCATGCGCCTATGAGAAGGTGATGATATCCTTATTTTAAAGCTGCGGAAACTAAGGTCCAGAGAGCTTAAGTGACTTGTCCAGATCAGGCAGCTGGAGGCACATGGCAGCTGGAGGCAGCAGCCCCTCCTGAGCCCTTTCTGCAGCTGGTGGGGAGTTTCCTTCCCCAAGGGCACAGTCCTCCAAAGGGGCACAGCTGGGAAGGGAGCCCAGGGAACCCCAGAGCCCCTTCCTCACACTGTCAGCTGCTGTCTCCCCTGCTGGGGGTCCCTGCCACACGGTTCCTTCACTCCTGGCTTCCTGTCTGGGGGCAGCCCCTGGATGAGGGCAGGGTCAGGAGGAACAGAGCCGCCCAAACCCTCGCCGGGTTCTGATCTCCCAGGAATCAACAAGATGGGGGTGGGGGGCTCAGCCTCCCCATCCTGCCCCTGTGGTCACACAGCAACTATGGCTACGAGGTTGGATTGAGGGGAAATAAAACCCCAACACCCCGCTTTCCACCCCAGGCCCCAACTTCTCTGTATTTGTTTATTTACCTTGGAAAAGGCCCCATGGCCTAGGCAGGAAATGGGCCAATTCCAGGAGGCTCGGCCGGGCTGGGGAACAAGGAGCCACATTGTGCTCCACGCCGGGCCGCTCCCCAACCTGGGCCTGCTGCGGAGCCCAAAGAGGGGGATCTGCGTGGGGGCCCAGGCAGGAAGGAGGCGTGGGGCTGAGGGGCAGCCAGCGCTCCCAGCCAGCCTGCCTATGAAAGGACTTCTGTGCGGGGGCAGTGGGAGTGGATGAGGAGGGACATGGCAGGGGGGCCTCATCGCAGTCTAGAGCCCACCTGGCACCGACCTGCCAGCCTAGGGTGGAGGAAAGAGATCCAGGAGCCGCCTGGCCCTGGCACTCCTAGCTTCTTGTGGGCAGATGTCACCCCTGGGTGGTGGAACGTCCTGCCCTCAGCCTCCCCTCCTGGGTTCCAATTCCTGCCAGGAAGCTCACCTGACCTCAAGCCTCCTTGCTAGGGGAGGGATGGAGGCAGGCGAGTCCTGTGGTCAAAGCCAGGCCCTGGCTGACAACAGCCAGGCTGGCGTGGGATTTGATGTCATCATGGTGGTACTTGGGGAGGGCTGACCCCTCTTCAACCCTGGATATTCCTTACCAACATGCTGGTGTCCATACAGGCAGACCTTCCATTTGTTCATTCATTCATTCATTACGCGACTCCCTGTCTGCTGGACACACACTCCCTTCCTCTCTATGCCTGTCACTCTGACTTAAGGCAACAGTCTCCTCCAAACCCCCCTCCCCTGTTCCCAGAGTGCTGTTTGAGAAATGCAGATCTGATTATGTCACTCCAGTCTCTAAAGGTCTTCTCAGACTTCCTACTACTTTCTGGGTAAAGACGTTCACAGACCCTGTGAGCTCAGCCCCAACGGCCTCTCAGGCCCCAGCGCACCAATGAGTGGGTGTACGGGGGACATGGGAGGGTCAGAGGTGAGATGGATTTCTCCCCCCAGCACTCAGGGGGCGCTTTAGGATAGACATGTTCTTCCAGCTAGAAGAGAATCCAAGGGACCTCAGAACTGGGATGCAGACCTGGGACAAGACATGCGCATAGCCATCAACTGGCTGGAGCCTCTGCATCCTTCCAAAGCAGCCCCTCCCACCCCCACTCAGAGCATCGCCCGTGCCCCCACCCCTGCTGTCCTCACAGCTGGACACCACACTGTGTGTGTGTTCATCCGGTGTTTCCCTCCCAGTCAGATCATCAGCTCCACCAGCAGGGACCCGGTCTGTCTCCTTCATTGTGTATTAGGTGCTTGGTAAATGTGTATGGGATGAAGGAAGCAGGAAAGGAAGGGAGAGAGGAAGGAAGGAAAGACCGAATAAAGAGAGAGATGATCTGCCTCCAAATGGGTAGGCTCAATATTGTAAAGATGTCAGTTCTCTCCAAATTAATCTATAACTTCAATAAATGAATCTCTAAATTCAATAGGATTATTTATGAAACTAGATGACAAAGTTCATCTAGAAGAGAAAACGAGGAAGAAGAGCCAAAATAATGATCAAAATGAAGACCAAAGACAGGGAGCCTGCCCTCCCAGGCATTCAAGCAAACTACGCGTCCGCAATAACTAAAACGAGAGGCACCTGCATCTTTATTGCTCTCACAGCCAGTGCAGCTAACCTGCGTCAGGCACTGTTAGGAACAGCTTTTCCTGTCCTGACCCATTTGATCCCCATGTGAATCCCATTTTACAGCTACTTCATTTCCAGGTAGGGGAACTGAAGCTCTGAGTGAAGTCACTGGCTCAAGGCCAGCCTGGTGTGGCCCAGGCCCTGTCCTAAGCACTTTGCATCTCATATCTCACTGAATCCTCACAACCACCCCATGCAGTAGGTACCATTACTAATTCAGCCCAGCTATAATGCATTGGTACCGCATGAAATACTATGACACAGTGACACAGCTGTAAAAACGGTGGACTGCCCTGGCTGGTGTTCTCAGTGGTTAGAGCATCAGCCCACGCACCGAAGGGCTGTAGGTTTGATTCCCAGTCAAGGGCACATACCTGGGTTGCAGGTTTGATCCCGGCCCTGGTTAGGGCACATATAGGAGGCAACCAATCAATGTGTCTCTCTTACATCTCTCTCTCTCTCTCTCTCTCTCTCTCTCTCTCTCTCTCTCTCTCTCTCAAAATCAATGGAAAAATATCCTCAGGTGAGGTTAACAACAACAAAAAGGTGGACTGAGCTTTAAATGGGTCCAAGACTCATCAAGTGAAAACAAGTTACAGAATGAGATATATATTATTTAAGAAAACACAAAAAACTTGTATCCCGTGTACATGTGTATATAGGGATGTAAGTGCAAAGAAAAGTTTCTGGAAGGAAATCCAAAGAGACCCACAGTGGTACCTCTGCAGGGAAGAGAGGGATGGGGACTTTTGCTCTTTACTTCATGTACCTTTTCCTTCTTAAATAGTAAAATGTAATACACAGAAAAGTGCCCCAAACTTAAGTGTTCACATTAAAACTTATCAAATGAACACCTGAGTGACCCTTACCCAGTCAAGAAGTAGAACACTGCCAGCCCCAGAAGCCACCTGCCTGCCCTTCCCAAACCTAACCAAGTCCCTGCCCCCACCCTGACTGCCACTTCCTACCTAACAATTTTGATGTTCACCTCTTTGCATTTCTTTAACATTTATCATAGCAATCTAGTTTTGTTTTTGCCTCTTCCCAAACTTTATATAAACAAATAGTGTGTATTCTGTTAGGTCTGACATTTTTCACTCAACCTTATGATTTAAAGACACCGTGTTGATGCACATAGCTGTCATTCATGCGTTTTCATTGCTCTATAGATTCTTACTTGATATACTTAAAAAAAATTTTTTTTTTCATTTATCTTGAGATAAAGCAGGAGGGAGAGAAGGGGGAAGAGAGAGAAACATCAATGTGTGAGAGAGACACATCGAGTGGTTGCGACCCACACAACCTCAACCAGGCCGGGGACAAACTGCAACCGAGGTATGTGCCCCTAGCGGGAACTGAACCCGGGTCTCTCTGGACCACAGGCTGATGCTCTAACCTCTGAGCCAAACCGGCCAAGGCTGATATGCTTAAAATTTTTTATAATGAAACAAGAACAGGATGATGTAAAAAAGGTCAAAGTGCCAGTAGATTTATCTGGTGAGAGCCCACTTCCTGGTTCATAGATGACCATCTTCTCCCTGTATCTTTTCATGGTTAAGGGGCTAAGAAGCTCTCTGGAGCCTTCTTCTTTTTTTTAAAATAAGGGCACTACTGAAAGTTTTCCAGTTCAATTCCAGGTCAGGGCACATGCCTGAGTTTCAGGCTCAGTCCCTGGTAGGAGGTGTGCAGGAGGCAGCTGATTGATGTTCTGCTCTCACATTGATGTTTCTCTCTCTCTCTCCCTCTCCCTTTCTCTCTCTCTAAAAAAAAAAAAAATCAGTAAAAATATTTTTAAAAAAATAAGGGCACTAATTCCATTCATGAGGGCCCTCATGACCAAATCACCTCCCAAAAACCCATTTCCTAATACCATGATGTTGAGAGTTTAAGTTTCAACATAAGAATTAGGGGGGAAAGAGAGACGTGAACACTCAGTCTATAAGGAAGTCCCAAACTGGAAACCACTCAAATGTCCATTATCAGGAGAATGAAAAAAACAACTGTCTATGCCCTGCCCATACAATGGAGCACTCACTACTCAGCAATGAGAATGAACAAAATACAGACACATGCCAACAACATAGATGAGTTGCACAGGTAATATGCTGAGCAAAAAAGCCAGGCACAAAAGAGCAAATACTGTATGATTCCATTTATGCAACATTTAAGAACAGGAGCAGTTAAGCCAAGGTGGGGGCAGTGAGAACAGTGGAGCATCTTGCTGGAAGGGGACACAAGCCTCCTGGGGTGATGGGCAGGCTCTGTGTCTTGTCCGGTGGTGGTTACACTGGCGTGTTCACTTTGTCAATAATTTATCAACGTGAACACTCAAGACTTGTGCATTTCAATGTAAATTATATCTCAGTATTTTAAAAATTATATCCATGTGTTACTTTAATTACAAAATTAACTGTAAATAAATAAAAGCATCCCAATTTTATTCACTTGCAAGTAAGCGTACGTGTTCATGTCTGTAAAGGTCTGGGGGGATACACTACCCACTGCCAACGGGGCTCCTTCCAGAAAGCGGGGAGGTGGGTGCCTAAAGAGTGTGGATTTTCACTTTTATTATTTAAACTCATGTGTAGTCTAAAGTTGGCACAGAGCATAATGCTTGTGATTTTAAAGTATATGTGATTACAAATTTTATATATATATATATATATATATATATATATATATATATATATATTTTTTTTTTTTTTTTCCTTTCTCTTTAAAAAGAGTAACTCAAAGCAATGGTGAATACAGTCAGCAGAGGGACTGTCCTAAGCAAAGGTGTGGCCCAAGCTCAGGGGTTTTGGGGTGTTTTGGGGCCAGTAAAAGAGCAAGGAGTGTTGGAATACTGGGCTTCATAAGTTAGAGGTTGTCTCCAGTCAGGAAGGCTGAACACTGAGCCCAGGACAAGGCTTTGATTGCCAGACTGGACCTTTTGGGTCTGACCCTCCAGAAGGTGGGAGCCAGTGAAGGTTTTGGAGCAGAGAAGATGAGATGCATCAGGAACATGAGGCCTCTTTTATTTTTTTTTTTATCCTCACCCGAGGACATTTTTTTCATTTTTTTGTTCAGATAGAGTGAGAGGGAGAGAGAGGAAGAGAGAGAGAGAGAGAAACATTGATGTGAAAGTGACACATCGAGTGGCTGCCACCCGCACGACCAACCAGGGCCGGGTCCAAACTGCAACCAAAGTACATGCCCTTAGCGGGAACCGAACCCGGGTCTCTCTGGACCGCAGGCCGACGCTCTAACCGCTGAGCCAAACCGGCCAGGGCACATGAGGCCTCTTTTAAAGGGCCCTGGCTGGTTTGGCTCAGTAGTTAGAGTGTTGGCCCGCGGACCAGAGAGTCCCGGGTTCAGTTCCTGTTGAGGGCACGTACCTCGGTTGCAGTTTGCCCCCGCCCTGGTTGGGGTCGTGTGGGTGGCAACCACTCGATGTGTCTCTCTCACATCAATGTTTCTCTCTCTCTCTTCCCCCCTCTCCCTCCCACTCAATCTGAAGATAAATGCAAAAATGTCCTCGGGTGAGGATAAAAAATAATAATAATAAAGGGAAACCATTTGAGGTCAGAAGCAAAGGGAGGCGACCGCATCCAGTTAGGCTGGAGGCGCCCTCAGGCTTTGCCCAACCCATCTGTACAGGAAGGAGGGTAGAATCGTGATTTGTCTCATCTGTAGAAGATGTGGGAAGGCCTGCTGAGCTCTCCCGGGCCAACCCTCCCACTTTCACAGAAGGAAGCTCTCTTTGCCCAGGCACAAGAGAGGATGGACTTCTGGGCAAAAGAGAAAGACCGAAGCTCCTGTCGGTGTGTATGTTTCCCTGGGGGAAGTACAGCTGTCCCACAGGAGGAGGTGAAACCGGGCAGGTCAACAACCAGGGCCAACTTAACCATCTGGCTCAGTGGGCATGTGCCAGGGCCTACAACCCTTTTAGGGACCCACCAAAATGCTTTCTTTTAAAAACAGAAGAAAAAAAATAAACTTTTAGGTCAAAAGTGTTTTTATATATAATATTAATATATTCATAAAATATAATGTAATTGTGCCCTGGATTAGAGCATTGGCCCATAGACTGAAGGGTCACAGGTTCAATTCCAGTCAAGGGCTCGTATCTGGGTTGTAGGTTCAATCCCTGGTACATATATGTAATGTAGTCATAAAATATAGTTCAGACAGTCATAAATTTTAACTTTTTAATATTTTGTTGTAATGGAGGAAGGGGCCAGGAAAACAAAAACGCAGCCCTGCCCTGGCCGGTTTGGCTCAGCCGGTAGATTATCGGCCTGCTGATCAAGGAGTTGCGGGTTCGATTCCGGTCAAGGGCACGTACCTGGTCGGGGTCATGTGGGAGGCAACCAATCAATGTGTCTCTCTCACTTCGATGTTCTCTCCCGCCCCTACCCCCAATCTATCTGAAGATAAATGGAAAAATAAAAAATGCAGCCCTGATGACCTGGAGGCTTCGAATGACAACTGGAGACAACCAGAGTCCAGGAGAGACTGAAGAACGTGTGTGAGAGGAGGGGGAGCAAGGGGAGGGAAAGCCTGGTGGGAAGGAACAGTTCTGGTGTGTGGAGTCCAGGCCCCATACTGTGACGAGCTGTCCCCTGAGGACCCTCAGCCTTCCCTAGAACACTGGCACCCCCAGAGCATCCTTTGTCTGCTGAGGAAACTGCAGCCCAGCAGCTTATCTAAGATGACGGCTGTGGGGCACAATTTGAGTCCAGGCAGCTGGATCCCGAAATGCTGCTCTGAGCCAGCCTGTGACACTGCCTTCCAGGGCCCGAACTCCTCAAAGAGGGACGTGAGGTTGTCCTGTGAGTGGGTGCCTGCAGAAATGGTACCGAAACAGAACGAGACATATTGGGGGGGGGGGGGGCTTCTATCCTTCACATGGAATAACTCTCACTTCCCCACCGCATACCTACGAGGCCAGGAACAGGCAAGGACCAGGATAAGCCAAGATGGAGGGACACGCTCCCTGCCCGTGGGAGCTCCTGGGGCAGATCTTCGTGGGAAAGAGACAAACAAGGTTGCATACACACTGACCAGGCCACGGAAGCAAGTGGACCCGTCAGGTGCGATGATCTAAGGCAGAGAATTAAGGCAGGGAGGGCACAGGCCTAGTATCAGGAGGCCTGGGGTCCAGCTCTATCCCTCAGCCTCAGTTTCCTCATGTAAAATGGGGGCAAACAAGGTCGTGGGTGTGAAAGGGCCTCACAGGACACACAGACTGCAGATCGGACTGTAATCCGAAAGGGTTGATGCAAGGAAGGGGAGGTGGTCTGTGCTGTGGAGAGCTGGGAGCCTCTCTCTGGGTGTGATGGGGCCTGGGGGTGGTGTCACACCTTCTCCTCCACACTGGGAGTTCATGGTCTGGAGTGGCTAAAGGTCACACCCTCAAATCTGATAGGCTTTGTTGAGCTTCTGCCCTCACACCTTGAGAGGCCAGTGTGGCCTAGATCCAGACTCCTTGGTTGGCTGCCGCGTGGGGCTGGGGCGGGGCAGGAGAACGGCTCAGAGCGCACTGGGGACCATCCACCTGGAGCCTCGGGAGCAGTGGGTAGGGTGACCGTGTTGGGGGTGAGAACTAGCTTGCCCAGAAGGCAAGTGACTTTCCCTGGGAGAAGTCACAGAGGGGCCCACAGAGAGCCAGCAGCCTCAGAGAGGGTAGGGGTCCCAGGTCTTGGAGTTGAGGCAGGCCTGCCAGGCTTCCTTCTTGGGGGACAATGTGAGGCCCCTCTCTGGGCTGGGCAGGGTGGTGGGAGGGCAGCGGGGCCCAGGCTGGGAACTCTTTCCTCCTTGCTCGGCAGCTGAGGTTATTTTTTTCCCCTCAGCCGCTGCCGAATTTCCCTTAGAGTTGGATAAATAAGCAGCAGGTTCCAACGTCAACGAAACAGGAGCTGGAGCTGCCGCACAAAAGCGGCTTTTAGCAGTGGCAAGCGCCTCTGGGAGTCCTGGCCACAGGGTGGCCGCAGCGGCCCTGGCAGGGCTGGGGCTGGACACAGATGGGGGTTCCCTGGAGGTGGGGTGCCCTTTGCCCCTGCATACTCAGACACCGCGTCCCTTCCCAGCAGCTCCCCGGAGTCGCTGTATGAAAGGACCTGTTTCCTGCAGTCAGCTCTGCCCTCCTGCCTGCCCGCCTTCCCTCTGTGCCCTTAAAGCACCTCCATCTCCAGGACTCACGCACTTGTCACCTTTTCTGGTCCCAGCCGACCCCCAGCAGAGCCCACGTTTGTTCATTGCCCGTCCACTCTGCACAGACCACATAAAACACTCCCTCACTTAAAACCTTCCCGGGGCTCCCCTTTGCTCAGCCTCACTACGGGCCTAGTTTTCTCTCTTATGCTTTCACAGAGCTGTTCCCTCTGTCTAGAACACTCTTCCCTCTATTCTATCTGGCTCCCACTTGGGTTTGAGAATCTGCTCATATGTCACCTTCTGTGAAACTCGCCCCCAGGTTCCCTCTCTAATCACAGATATCAGCTGAATCACAGTTGTCACTATTCTCTGGACCACAGGCTGACGCTATAACCGCTGAGCCAAACCGGCCAGGGCAGTTGTCACTGTTCTATCGGTGGCTCCAGCTAACCATGAGCAACCAGAGGGCAGGTGCCCTGTCTTGTTCATTTTGTGTCCCCAGAACCCAGCCCAGTCTGTGCTGTGTAGGGTACAAAGGAGGCAGTGCCTGACACAAAAGAGGTGCTCAATTAATGTCTGCTACCCAAAATTCCCATAAAATCACATAGACATTCATTTATATAAACTAAATGCAAACTAATCTACAGTGACAGCAGTTCAGTGGTCACCTGGGAAGGGGAGGAAGTGTACAAGAAAACTTTTGGGGATAAAGAATATATTATTATTATTTTTTAATCCTGGCGCTATGGGTTGCCCTTAGGCAAGTTGCTTCAACTGTCTTTAAGCCTGTGTCTTCATCTAAAAATTAGAATAAAAATTAGAATAAATAATAATCACCTCATAGGGTATTTTGAGGATTAAATGAGATATAAATAATTCTTAATAAATGGTAGTTATTATTAGGCTAATTTTACACTATATTTACCAGTTATTAACTTTTTAATGTGCTACTTCCCAGTAAAATATTTGCATTTTAACTCAGAGATATTCGTTATCTGGATCAATTGTGGTGATGATTTCACAAGCATATCCACATGTCAAAACTCATCAAATTGTATACTTTAAATATGTGCAAGTTTATTTTACATCAATAATGTATCTCAATAATGCTATTTAAAAATTCACATACCGCCCTGGCCAGTTTTGCTCAGTGGTTAGAGCGTCGGCCCGCATACCAATGAGACCCGGGGTTCGGTTCCCACTAAGGGCACGTACCTTGGTTGCAGTTTGTCCCCGGCCCCGGTTGGGGTCGTGTGGATGGCAACCAGTTGATGTGTCTCTCTCACATCAATGTTTCTCTCTCTCTCTTCCTCCCTCTCTCCCTCCCGCTCTATCTGAAGATAAACGCAAAAATGTCCTCTGGTGAGGAAAAAAACAAAATTTTAAAAAATTCACATACCCATTGACTCAGACACTATACTGTAGAAATAAAAGTACAAGTCCATTCATGGTTGGCAAACCTTTTCTGTGAAGGGCCAACGAGTAAACATGTACAGCTTTGTGGGCCATATGGTCTCTGTGAAAATTACTCAACTGTGCCATTGCAGCTCCAAGGCAACCATAGATTCTAAACCAATGAGCATGGATGTGTTCCAATAAAACTTTATTTACAGACACACAGTGGACCAGATTTGGCTTGTGGATTCCGGTTTGCAGAACCCAAATATAGATATACATGCCCACGTATCTGCATGCTTAATCTAGATCATAACAGAAGCCACCTAAGTGTCTATCCAAAGGGGATTAGCTAAATAATTTGTAATAAATCCTCACTGTGAAAATCAGAGTGACTATTAAAAAGAATGGTTGGACCCTGTGTGTTGACATTCATGATAATTTTTTAAAATATATATTTTATTATGAAAAATTTTAAATATACAGAAAAGTTGAACAAAATTTGTAGTGAACACCTGAATATCCACCATCTAGATTCTACCAGTAACATTTTACTTTTTAAAAAATATGTTTATATTGAGTTTTTTAGAGAGAGAGAAAGGGAGAGATAGAAACATCAATGAGAGAGAGACACATCAATTGGCTGCCTCCTGCATGCCCCCTACTGGGGATCAGGCCTGCACCCTGGGCATGTGCCCTGACCGAGAATCAAACCCGGACCTATCAGTCCATGGGATGATGCTCAATCCACTGAGCCACACCAGCAGGGCACATTTTACTTATTTTTATCATATATTCATTCATCTATTCATGATAGATTATTAAGAGAGAAAAATGAGGTGTGAAATGTATTAATTTATTATTAATTAATAATTAAGTAGATATATTAATTTACTGTATTAAATCCATTTTAGTAAAAGAAAGAAAAGACTACACAAGTGTTTATAAAGTCTAGAAGAAAGTATCAAAAGAGCCCAGCCAGTGTGGCTCAGTGGATTGAGCATCATCCCATGGACTGAGAGGTCCCAGTTCAATTCCCGGTCAGGGCACATGCCCGGGTTGCAGGCTCAATTCCCAGTAGGGGACGTACAGGAGGCAGGCAATCCATGTTTCTCAGACTGATGTTTCTCTCTCTCTCTCTCCCTTACCCTCTCTCTAAAAAAAATCAATAAAAACATATTTTTTTAAGTATCAAAAGATATGCCTGAACTCTTTTTTTTTTTTAATTCCTTGCCCAAGGATATATTTAGAGAGAGGAAGAGAAAGAGAGAGAGAGAGAGAGACATGTGAGAGAGAAACATCAATTGGTTGCCTCCTGCATACACCCTGACCAGGGATGGAACCCGAAATCTAGGTATGTGCCCTGACCGGGAATTAAACCTGAAACCTTTTGGTGTATGCGACAACGTTCCAACCAACTGAGCCACCCAGCCAGGGTGAGATGCCTGAGTGCCAAGATTATAAGAAGAGAAAAAAATGATTATTTTATTTCTTTGCGCATCTGTCTAATGTTGAATTAGTTGTGAAAATTGTAAAAGCCCTAAAAAGAACTTTTTAAAACATTTCTTTAATAAGAATGAAACAGTCTAGTTCAGCCCTTGACATCCCCATAAAGGGAATCTGAGTCAGAACCAGGCTCAGGGAGGTGGGCTCATTCCCTGAGGCCCACCAGATGGTCTTACCCAGCCCTGCCCGGTGCACGGGCAGGCACACACAAGAATAACCAGGCCCCTGCATGTCCTTGGGTGTGCACACACACTTAACTCACCCCTCACACACACACACACACACACACACACACACACACACACATGTGCCAACACCCACCTCTGTCTACCCAGGCTGCAGTGACACTCCACACCCCGCCCCTGCCCAGGAGCAGGTGTGTCAGTGTACCTACTGGGTCTTCCATCACCACTGACAGTGCCTCCTGAGGGGTGTCCAGGACACATGGAAGAAATGCAGGACCAGCCCTCCTAGTTCTTGTTTATTCGCAGACACCCCTGTCCCCAACAGTCCAATCAACATCCCTTTCTCAACCTCAGGCCCACTTGCCTTCAGCCTCTTCCAGAAGGACCCTATGGCCCCCTCCTCATTACAACATTCTTTCATACAACAGACATTTATGAGAGCCTCTTCCAGGCCAGGCAACAAGCCACCCAGGAGCTCCCAGGCTTGTGAGGAGGCAGGCCCAGGTGTGGTGGATGCAAGGCACAGAGGTGGGCACCAGGCCCATCAGGTGGGGGTTGTCCTGTAAATGGCAATATTAGAGCTGAGTTGGGGAAGGAAGGGACAGCATATGTCCAGTGGGGGTGAGTGGTGGCTACAGTCAGAGAGGATGTGGTAGCAAGGGCCTCAAAAGTGGGGGATTCAGGGAACTGGAGTGGTGGGAGGGGGACACAGGTCAGGAAGGTGTCCCTTCCCACTTATGCAGGGCAACTTGGCTCACAGCCAAGGGCCCCCAGGAAGGGAGGCATCTCCCCAAGGAGGAGAAGTTGAGAGGGGCTCCATTCCCACCTCACCCCCACCTCTGTCCCCCTCTGCCCAGTAGAGCAGGAATGGGGGTGGGCATTGATGGTAATCTCCCTCCTCCCGGTCCCCTCTGGTCCTCCTCATAGTCTCTCTTTCAGTGAGCTCCTTGGGTATTGTTCCGCCTTTGTAAAGAGGGGGATCGAGTGACAAAGCCCAGTGGGTGGCAGGAGGCCCAAGAGGCCTCTTCTCTCCCAGGCAGCATCTGCATGGGGGAGGGGCTGTTCCACACCGCCTCCCCACCTCTGGCTTCCCAGGAGCAGCTGTTGCTATGGTGACAGGCCTGGCATCCCGAGGCTCCTGGGCCACCCTCCCCATTCCGTTACCAGATGAAGGGCCCCTGACTCCTCTACACCCTGATGGGGGGTGCAATAAGGGGGGCAGGGGCACAAAAAACCTAGCTCCCAGGCCAGTCCTAACAATGGGAAGCCTCCACCAGTCTGAGCTTCCCAATTTGGCTACCAGCAAAGGGGACAGCTCTGGAACTGCCACCTCCTACCAACACCATAATGTAGGGGCTCAGGAAGCAGGGCCATGCTCCACTATCATCCATGCACCTGTACCTCCTTGGGGCAAGATATGGAGAAAAATAAAATGTCCCCTTGGTCCTTGAGCAGCTGCTAGTATTGGAGCAGAGGGGTGAGTGGATAGAAGGCTAACAGTGTGTGGGTGCACAAGTAGGTGGAGAGTGGGTGGACAAGGACCCTGGGCCCACAGAGCAGAGCCTCCAGCTCCATCCAGGAGAGGGGGCTACCCTAGGAAGTGATGCTGGAGTGCCAGCCAGAGCAGCAGAAAAGGGCCTCTGAGCTAGGGAGATTGGAGGTATGACAGAGGTGGCATGTTGTTTCCCTGGAGGAGTTGGGATGGGGGGTGGGCTTGGCAGGAAATAAAGAAGCAGGTGGAGTGGAATATAATGAACATAACAGTCTGAGGAACAGGGTAGACCCAGAGACGTGGAAGTAGGGTACAGACTGACAATCCTCAGAAGGGGGGGGGAGATAAACCACAGAACTTATATGCATGTATGCATAACCGATGGACATGGACAACAAAGCTGGGGACGGGGTGGAGGGGGGATGGGGAGGAGGGTGTCAATGGGAAAAAAGGAGAAACATCTGTAGCAAAAATAAGTCAATTTAAAAAAAAAAAAAAAAGAAGCAGGTGGAGAAGTTATGCCTTGAAGGGTTTCTGTTGTCATCTCCACGAGCAGGAGCTTCACCCTGTGTAATGAGAAGCTGCCACTGGCATTTTGGGAATGAACCTCTGTTATTCTTGACCAGGTGATCAAAGCAACATCCTTTATCCAAAGGTACCTCACTCCGCGCTACCTCCTTGGGAAGTTCAGTGCCTTGCAGCAGTACCTCTCATGGCTCAGGTGAGCAGAGCGTATACTATGCGCTGGGCACGGTGCTGGCTGCATGTCCACGGATGCCCAATCTCTCATGTACCCGTAGAGAGCAAGAGGCTGGGTGCACGCCTGCAACAGAGCATCTTTCTTTCCTTCTCCTTTCCTCATTCCAGCGCAACTATAACAGGAGGTGAGCACTAATTACAGCCACTGCCCTGACTTCTTCTTCAGCCCCCACCACATGCCAGGCTATACAACAGGGTGGTGATGGCTAAGCTGGGCCAGCTGGGCAGGGGCCCTTCCTCTGGTGGTGACAAGCAGCCTCATGCAGTGGAAGAGCCTGAATGCCAACCCTGACCCTTGTGAGCTCTGTAATCTAGGGCAAATATCTTTTCTGAGCTCCAATTTCTCACCTGTAAAATGGGCACAGAATTCCTTGTAGAAATATGAGAGTCTAAAGAGTCGCTGTGAAATGCCTGCCTGGGCCTGCTTGGCTCACCATAGGTCCTCAGTCAGTTCCCTAGCCCCCCTGCAGTTCAGGTCATTCCCTTACTCATTCATCATCTAAGCATCCCTGAACAGCTGCTAGGGTGACTGGACTTGTGCTGAGCACACATGTTGAATCTGAGTCTGAGTCTTCCAGATACTCCTAGGGGATGAGGGCAGATGGGAGGTGGGCAAGGGAGTGGGGACAGCAGTCTCAAAGTGAGTCCCAAACCAGGGCAAGGTCCCTTGGTGGCCTGCTGGGTGCCCTTGCATTTCACTCACAGAGCTACCCAGGAACCATGGAGGGTACCTGGCTGAGCAGAATCCGGAGGGCTGAGGTGCTCTGGGACCCTAGGGAGCCCTAACAACCCCAGCCCCTCAAAAACACCTTCCCAACCTGGGGGTGTACAGGTGGGTGGGATGGGCAGTAAGGGGTCTCAGTCTCAGACCTCATTCACTTATTATCAGCTGTCACCAGCAGACTGTGCCATATCCCTAGGGGTTCACAATTACTGCACTGTGTCTTGGTGGTTCCATCTGTACCATGGGAAGGAAAGTCCTCCCCCTCTCCACAGTTTAGGTGTGGCCCACAGAAGCAGAGGGAGTAATAATCTGGTATCATCCTGATAGTGTAGCGAGGAGAGTATGTCCATGGGATGTCACTGTATATTGCTCAAGCTCTGCGGGCACAGGAAGGAGAACAGGGCTCTCTGGTGGCCTGTGGGCTGGTGATGCAGAGGCAGCAGAGAACTGCAGGCTCCCTGGACAGAGAGGAATT
Organism: Tadarida brasiliensis; assembly: GCA_030848825.1. Taxonomy (NCBI): domain Eukaryota; kingdom Metazoa; phylum Chordata; class Mammalia; order Chiroptera; family Molossidae; genus Tadarida; species Tadarida brasiliensis. The sequence continues at coordinate 103,564,125 of CM061258.1, read as the reverse complement.
CACAGGGAAAGCTCTGCGACAAGGGAGCTCAGGGAACAGGAGGGGAGGAGGGAAAGGGAGACTGGGGGTGTTAAATCGAGTCCTCCAGCTATGTGGAAAGCAGTTTCTAAGCGGGTCTCAGAGGAGTTGAGGGGCTACCCTATAGAGAGCAGGGCCTCCTGGAGAATAGGGTAACAACACCTCTGGGAGGGGAGCACAGGGCATTGTGAAATGTACCAAGGTCAGAATCAAACAATCACAAATGGAACACTTAATAGATCTATGCCCTTGGATATGTCACTCCCCTTTGAGCCTTGGTTGCCTCACCTGGGAAAGAAAGAGCCCAGAAGAAACAATGAGGACAAGTGCGCAATGTAACTGATGAGTAGCACGTGTGCAACAAATGCGTTGTTAATTTTTACAGGATTATGTGCCTGATTCACAGAAAAGGAAACTGAGGTTTAGAGAAGAACCCAAAGTCACCTACGACTATGAAGAGGCAGAGGCAGTACTTGAACTGTCACTGAGTGCAAGGCCGAGGCTTCCCACGCTCGCTCAGAAGCCTTAGAAAGGGTCTCCTCACCTGGGGTAAGAAGACTTAGTATGGAGGAGAAGGAATCTTCCGACTGCCTGTCCTGTTGCGAGGAAAGACTGGACAGCAAGGGAAGGGAAACAACCGAGTGTGAGCGGGCAGACGATGTCGTACTTCAACCCGCCCCACAGGACCGCACCCCCGTGGGTGCCCCGGGGAGGGTGCGGGTCGCGGCGCCTTTAAAGCCCGGGCGAAGGCGTACCCCGCGCGCGGAGGACCCGCCTCTGGGCTTGTCCAACCAGCGCCCCACCCCGAGGCTTGTAGCGGCCGCCTCGGGAGGCGGCGCCGGCTGTGGCTCGGCGGCCGCTGGAGTGGCAGCGGCGGTGGAGGCTCGGCGCCTCCTCTCCCTCGGGCTGCTCTCCTGCGCGCTGCCCAGAGTGGCCAGCCGCGCCCGGACACACGCGGGCGGTTCGGCGATGGCCCGCGCTCAGCGACGAGGCGGGCGGGCACGGGGACGCCGGACGGCGCGGCCCGAGTGAGCCGGGGCCGACCTCCCGCCTTCGGCCGGGGCAACCCGGGATGGCTGTGCCGCCGCTCCGCCGGGCGCTACTGCTGTGGCAGCTGCTGGCGGCGGGCGGCGCGGCGCTGGAGATCGGCCGCTTCGACCCGGAGCGCGGGCGCGGGCCGCCGCCGTGCCAGGCGGTGGAGATCCCCATGTGCCGCGGCATCGGCTACAACCTGACCCGTATGCCCAACCTGCTGGGCCACACGTCGCAGGGCGAGGCAGCCGCCGAGCTGGCCGAGTTTGCGCCGCTTGTTCAGTACGGCTGCCACAGCCACCTGCGCTTCTTCCTGTGCTCGCTCTACGCGCCCATGTGCACGGACCAGGTCTCGACGCCCATCCCCGCCTGCCGGCCCATGTGCGAGCAGGCGCGGCTGCGCTGCGCGCCCATCATGGAGCAGTTCAACTTTGGCTGGCCGGACTCCCTGGACTGCGCCAGGCTGCCCACACGCAACGACCCGCACGCTCTCTGCATGGAGGCACCCGAGAACGCCACGACCGGTCCCGCCGAACCCCACAAGGGCCTGGGCATGCTGCCTGTGGCGCCGCGGCCCGCGCGGCCCCCCGGGGACGCAACCCCGGGCCTGGGCGGTGCCGGCACCTGCGAGAACCCCGAAAAGTTCCAGTATGTAGAGAAGAGCCGCTCCTGCGCGCCGCGCTGCGGGCCGGGTGTTGAGGTGTTCTGGTCGCGGCGTGACAAGGACTTCGCGCTCGTCTGGATGGCTGTGTGGTCAGCGCTGTGCTTCTTCTCCACGGCCTTCACCGTACTCACCTTTCTGCTGGAGCCTCACCGCTTCCAGTACCCCGAGCGCCCAATCATTTTCCTCTCCATGTGCTACAATGTCTACTCGCTGGCCTTCCTCATCCGCGCGGTGGCCGGGGCCCAGAGCGTGGCCTGCGACCAGGAGGCGGGTGCGCTCTATGTGATCCAGGAGGGCCTAGAGAACACGGGCTGCACCCTCGTCTTCTTGCTGCTCTACTACTTCGGCATGGCCAGCTCGCTGTGGTGGGTTGTGCTGACACTCACCTGGTTCCTGGCAGCTGGCAAGAAATGGGGCCATGAGGCCATTGAGGCCCACGGCAGCTACTTCCACATGGCTGCCTGGGGCCTGCCGGCCCTGAAGACCATCGTTATCCTGACGCTGCGCAAGGTGGCCGGGGACGAGCTGACTGGGCTCTGCTATGTGGCCAGCATGGACGCGGCTGCGCTCACAGGCTTCGTGCTGGTGCCCCTCTCCTGCTACTTGGTGCTGGGCACCAGCTTCCTCCTGACTGGCTTCGTGGCCCTCTTCCACATCCGCAAGATCATGAAAACAGGCGGCACCAACACAGAGAAGCTAGAGAAGCTCATGGTCAAGATCGGGGTCTTCTCCATCCTCTACACAGTGCCTGCCACCTGCGTCATTGTGTGCTACGTCTATGAACGCCTCAACATGGACTTCTGGCGCCTTCGGGCTACGGAGCAGCCGTGTTCCCCAGCCAGTGTGCCAGGTGGCCGGAGGGACTGCTCCCTGCAAGGGGGCTCAGTGCCCACTGTGGCTGTCTTTATGCTCAAAATCTTCATGTCGCTGGTGGTGGGTATAACCAGCGGTGTCTGGGTATGGAGCTCAAAGACTTTCCAGACCTGGCAAAGCCTATGCCACCGCAAGATGGCAGCTGGCCGGGCCCGGGCAAAGGCCTGCAGAGCCCAAGGGGGCTATGGCCGTGGCACCCACTGCCACTATAAGGCCCCCACCGTGGTCTTGCACATGACTAAAACGGACCCCTCTCTGGAGAACCCCACACACCTCTAGGTACACAGGCCTACTCAGGGTGGCTGTTGCCCCCTCCTAAACCGCCCCCCTCTGGAGGAGACAGCTGACTAGCAGCTGCCCAGCTGTCAAGGTCAGGCAAGTGAGTGTAAGGGGGCCAAGGACCAGGGCGGGGAGACTCTCCTTCAACCCTCACATGTGAGGACCCAGTGAGGCTCACTCCCCTATGGCCTAGTACAGGGTGTCGGCCTTGCTGAGTCCTCACAGTGTCTTGGGGGAGCATGTGGAGAGAGGGTAGAAGGGGGTGTGGTCCAGCAGGGCGTTTATTTAATGATGTAATTTATTGTTGAGTTTCTCTGGAAGCTGTGACTGGAATAAACCCCCGTGTGGCACCCCTGAGTCCTCTCTGGGCTGGGAAGGTGGGAGGTAGGAGGGAGGTGGCTCTACAGGAATCTCCCTTGTAAGCAGAGCTTGGGTGGGTGCTGGACTCATCCCCCTGCCCCTGGTTCTCTGGCTCCCCACCAATCGGGAAAATGTCCCCCATGGAACAGCTGTGTTTTGCAGGAGTCTCGGATTGTGTGTGTGTGTGTGTGTGTGTGTGTGTGTGTGTGTGTTTCCCTGTGGCTTGTCTTTACTCCTTTTGGCAACCTGCTTGCTTATTTCTGAGGCCTGGGTTCCTGCTTCCCAAAGTGAGACTGGGATGCCTGCTGTGTTACTCAGGGAATCCCCTGGGATGACATCCTCACCTCTGGCCCTGGAGAGTATAGCCTGTTTGGGAGCTGTGTGTAAGTCTTCCTTTTCTCAGACTCTGCCTTCCTCATTTGTGTAGAAAATGAGGGCACCAGCCTATCTCAAAGGTTCTCAGAGGTTCAGGACCTACTTCTACTGCCTCTTGTAGTTCAGCCTGCTGTCTCTACCCTGGGGCCTGAGGCTGGAGTCTGACCATCCTCATTGCCTTCGAAGATTGTCAATGTACCCACTTCACTTGTTGGGGCCCTGGTCAGAGCATCCCACCCCAACCCCTCATCTCTCTGGGTAGAGATGGAGCTGGATTGGTATATGGGAATCTTGTTAATGGACATGGGCATAGAGATGGGAGCCTGTGAGTATAGTGCGAACTGGGCCCCAACTCCTAAGGTGCTGTGGGAAGATTTGAGGTACTGGGAGCAGCAATAAGAAATGGGGCAGGTGCAAGGGAGTAGGCATGGATCCCATGGGGTATCTTGCACATTTCTGTGCCAGGGGCTAGGAAAAATTCCATGTGTATCTGTGTGCCAGGTCTCAGAGACCCCCATCAGCTTGGAGTCAGACTACAGGGCCCCACCTTGGCCTCAGCTTTGGCCACTGTGACTCCAGCGAGGTGAGGCGGTTACTGTCCCTGGGTGGCATTCATTGTCACTGCCAGGAGGCCCCAAGGATCCAGCCCCACTGCCAGCCTCACTTTGGAGCCAAGGGGAGGCCCAAGGTCAGCTGCTTCATTTCAGTGGTAGGGCTCAGCCCCCAAACCCAAGACCTCTCAGGCCAGAGCTCTTGCCCTGCACCAACCACCCATCTCACAGGACAAGAAAGAACAGATGAAAACCAAACAGGTTGTCAATTTCTCAGAAGACAGCTCCATCAGGGGTTGAGAGGGGTTTAGGGCTGTCCCTCATCACAGTACTGACCTCTGGGGGAATTATGCAACTCTTGTGCCTTTTTGCTTCTGGGTTTCTTACATGTGGAATGCCCTCCCCATCTAAATCTTTCCCTTCTCACAGAGCACAGAGTAGGTCCCCGTGCCTTCTTTGACCAGTGAACTAAGTGACCGTAACACCTTGTAACTCTCCCAATGAGAGTCCTTGAGTGAGACAGGATGAGCTTATTGAAGGTGACAGGGTCTCAAGTTCAGAGTGGGAGAGACAGTGGCTGCATCAAGCTAGGCTTATAGGCCAGGTTTGCAGGGAGAGGAGCTGAAGCTGTTAAAGGGCCTGCACAGGGCAGGGGCAGCTGGAGCAAAAGGAGAGGATTCCGGAGATGGGAAAAGAAAGGCAAATGTGTATGGGCAAAGGGTGGAGGGGAGGGTGAGCATTAAGGTGGCACCAGTTCACCCTATTCCTTGCCAGTCATTGGACAAGGGAAGGGTGGTCCTTGGCTATGTCTCACTCAGCAGAAATCAGACTGGCTTCTAGAACAACTGGGAGGCAGGTGGGGATTGAGAAGGAGGTGCAGTCAGTACGAGCCCCAAGGGGCTCTGTCAGCTTTGAGACTGGGATAGTTCACATGGGCCAGGACTTGGGAGGGCGGGAGGATTGACCTTGCCGGCCAAGGCTTCTCAACACTGGAAGACACTATGAAAATGTCCCAGACCCTAGAGGAAAAGGAAGAAGGAAACATTCATTAAAGACCTTTTACAGAAGTCCTTAATTTGATCCTCCTCTTCCCACTTTACAGGGAAAGTGGAGGGCTTGGCTGGCTGTCACACAGCCAGGTGGTCTGCAGCCTGCAGAGCTTTTGTGACTTCCACTACCACACCACTACCATCACCACCACCTCCCAGGGGGCACAGATGTTGTAACCTGGGGTGGTTTTGTCCAGAGAAGCCCCTCCCAGAACAAGATCTTCCCCCACCCCAAGAAAAGTAATTCCAGAGCCCCCCAAAGTGCCTCAGAAACCAACACCTGCTAGCCCGTGCATTGTGTGCCTCCGGCCCCTCCCCTCAGTGGCCGTGTAGCCCAGCAGGTGGGTCCTCAGAGCAGCACAGCACATCATTGTGCACATGTCCACAGCCTGAACTTGTGTATGGGAGGGCCTGAGTTAAGGGAACATCTTAGGGCCTGATCTCAGTCAGTATTGGTTCCAGAGAAACAATTCAAAGTTCACAGGAGTCAGCAAGGGGTGATCTTGACTGAGGTCAGATTGAACCCCCTGGGGGGGGGGGGTCAGTAGCTGCTATCAGTCCCACCCTGAAAGAGAAAACTCCGGGGCTCCTGAGCAGTCCTGGGTGTAAAAAGGCCTGAAAGCCCTGGGCTGGGGTAGTAATGGAAGCAGTAACAGAAGAGCAACCTTCTCTTTCTACCTGACTTGTTTTCTCACCCCTACTGAGGAGACCCTGGCTCCCTGGCAAGTTGGAGACACCCACTGCCCAAGTGGTGGCTTTGGAATCCAGACACCACAACTCACTGCCACCCCTAACTGTGCCTCCTCTCCAGAGACAGGGTTTGAGGGAAAATAATTGTCAGGATGAGGGAGAGGACTTAGTTGGTTCTCAGAAGTAATGATTCAGACCCATCTTCAAGAATGAAAGTCCTCTTGTCCCCTCTTGTAGTAGTCAACCAAAATTAGGTGGCTCCCCCAAGGTCACACCCCTGGAGAAGGAGTAGGGAGGAATGGGGCTTTTCGAGAAGGTTGGATAGGACCAGGATACAAACTGTAGATAAAGTCACATGGCCCCACAGGTACTATCTTAATATGGCCTTAGGAACCTACCTGAGAGACAGAACTGCAAACATGTGAGCTGGGAGTCCAACTGTGAGTGTGTAGAAAAGGCTCAGAGGTAACACAACTCCCTTCTCCAGAGCCTTAGGGCTGATCAAATCCAATCTGACCTTAAGGCAAACTGCTTCCTCCCCTACAGGACTGAAAATCCCCACGTGCTCAGTGCAGGCCTGGCTCAAAGCCCACATTCAGCAAGGCCACACAGCGAGTCAGTGGCAGAAACTGCACCCAGGGCTTAGGTTCCTCCTCAAACTTCTTCCCGTTTTACCATTTGCTGTCCCTGGTTCAGCTGGTCAGGAACTGGCAGTTTCCCTTCTCAATAAATGGAATTGTGCAGTGGCTCTACAAAATCTTTTAATCCCATAGGTAAGCTGCCACCCAGCAGTGACGTACTCCAATCAACCACTCGGACTTGATAAAAATTCCCAGCATAAAATATAAATGAAGGTATAAAGAAAACAAGATTAGCTACATGGTAGAATTGTTGAAGCTAAATACATGATAATTCATTCCATTTTCACTCTTTTTGTGTTGAAGTTTTCCTTGAAAGTGTTTTTAAAATGTCTGGAATTTTCCCCAAATTAACTAAAGGACTACATAAATTTCTATAGTTAAGTCTTAAAAAAGACTTTCCTCTAATTTTTAGAAATTTCAAGTGAAATTTTGGGGGGTTTCAGACCAGAGACAAGGCCAGGAAAAACTTGAAGGTCATGCTTTGATACCCCAGGCAACAGAAATGTCTCCTGGAAGCAAGGAAATGAGAACTAGATCTAACCTGTGGTTAAAAAGACTAAGTCAGAGGTCCTCTGGATGCTGGGGAATAACTGGGTCCAGTAATCAATGGGAAAGCAGCGCTCAGGACTAGATACTATTCACTGGCACCCCCCAAGAGCACAAAGAAATTCACCAGAATTGTTTCTTCTTTATAAACACAAGTACATAATGTTTATTTGAAATTCCAATTTATTACAAGTTTACCCCTCAATGGGGCCCTTCTTCCTTAAAGACAATTAAAAAACAAACAATTTAGGTGTCACTGAAGTGGGAACACAGGATTCTTACTGTTAACAAGATCAAACTGGCTCTAGGGTAAGAGGCAGGAGGTGTCTGTTGGTGGCTAGGATTATGAAATTGTAATGTCAGTGCTAACTCCACGCCTGTGAGAAAGGGGACAGTAAACCTATCCACCAGCCGCTGGAGCAAATCCCCAAAGTCCTTGAACAGAGAGGATAGGGGAGAGACAGGGACCACACCTTGAAGTTTATTACTAAGAGGTTTTATTCTCAAGTTCTGTAAGTTGCAACCCCCTTGGTGGAATTCTTTTCCCTTAATTTAAATAGTTACAGAAGAATGTAGGTGCCCAAAATTTCCAAATTCAAAGTTGATAGAAAAAAAAAATTAAACCCTGTTTTGCATTTTTATCAAAATCTTCCATAAAAGGGAAAGAAGACTACAAAGTTTTGCCTAAATATAACTACCAGCGCTAGAGTCATTGTGGGAAGGGGCTGTCTAGCTTCTCCTCCCATCTCTCCCCTCCCACTTCCCACTGACACTGACCACTGACCACTGAAAGATTCAGGTTCTCAGGGAGTAGAGTCTGAGGCCAGAAAAGGCATGGGAGGAGGGGGATGAAAATGGACATGGAGGAGGGGGAAACAGCCACAGGGGCAGGCAGGGGGATGCCCCCTCCCCTACCAGGTCACACTGATTGCTGTGATAAACCTCCAACCCACTTCTCTAAAGGAGAGAGGATGGGCTGAGGGAGGAGATGGGGCAAAGGAAAGCAAACACATTATCATATAAATTGTACTGTACATGTGCCAAAGCAAGATGACAGAAATATTTTACAAGATGTTCTTTATACAATATCACTGCTGAAACAAGCAACTTTTAATAACTAGAAAAGTCAATTAAAAAAATTAAACATTTCAATCCTTCCTGCTTTTCTTCTGCTCCCCTAAGAGCTTGTCTGGTATGTGGGTGGGCTGGGCTCCAACACCCCTCTGGCCAGATCCATCAAAGTAAAGATTATATGCATGATTATAAGCAGGACTCCAGTTTCTAAGTGAAGTGCCTTAGTTTGTTTGTTTCTGAGGGGGTGAGGTGGGAGCGGGGAGAGAGCTGTCACAAAGAAGGGGAAGGGTATTCAGGAATGGCTCAGGGACTTGTCCCTTTACTCTGCCAAAATCAACTCAAAAGAGCACAACTGTTTCATGATGCTGGTGAATACAGAATTCTGTATGGCACTCACTAATACCATCACCTGAGAGGGAGAGGGAGGAAGAGACAGAGTATAGGCTTAAAGAAACAGGGCTGTATATAAATATAGATTTTTAAAAATCAACACCACCTCCCTAACTGGCCTGATTACACTCGATCCTTCTATGTAATACAATAATCTCGCCCCTGAAGACCAGAGGGCTTGGCACTATTGTGGTGGCCAAAGTGGAAGGAACCTTAGGAAAGAAGAAAGGAAAAGGAATTGGGTTCATACCCTTAGGCTCTTCCTGGAACTCTCAGAAAGGGGAGGTTAAGGCCATCTACCACCAATATTTCTAGGCAGAGACCACCAACCCAGTATTTTGCTCTCCAAAGAGCTATGCTTGATTAAGGCCCTATGGAGAATTTTAGAAAAACAGCACAAGCTTGGGACAGGCATTTCTGGACTCCCTGTGATGTCCTCCCTTCCAAGTTCTTCTCCATCTCCCTCTCTTGCCTCCCTCCCACACGTCCCTTGCTCTCACCTTGATTTCCCCAACCTCAGCTCACTCTCCCTTACCAGGGCCCCGCCTCTCTATTTCTTCTGTCTTCGTCCCCTAGACTGTCCAATGGTCTCTGGCTCACTGTCCCCTTCATCTTCAGCAAGCTGATCAGGAAACTTCTTGCGTTTCCTACGGACATATGGGTGGCCAGGAAGGTGTTTATGCAACAGAGCCACCAGACACTGTTCTGTCTTCACCATGCAGTTTAGCACATGGCTGCCTCGGCAGTTGTAAAGCTCGGCGTTGGTAAACACTTGCTTCATGTCAGTAAGAAATTCTTGCACAGAGCGGTAGCTCCCACAGGAACATTTGTTCTGCATTGTCTGGAAATCCATGGGGTGGGTGATCACATCATAGTAGTCCTCAGCCTCATCCCTGGTCACAGGCTCCCTGTGGAGAAGAACCAAATGGAGATATCAGCACAGCCTTGAATACAACTGACAGAGACTTTGCTGTTAAACAATTAGCCACAGAAGACCCACCCCTGCTGAGATCAGCCAAAACTGGCAGGCAGAGAGAAGGCGTATTCACCTTGTACTAAGAGCTGTCTCTACCAGTTTGGAACACTAATCTCTGCCACTGAGACATGTCTTGAAAAGAAAGGATCAAGTTAGTTCCTAGCACTCCCTCAGCCAGCTGTTAGGTTGGTCCTACTCCTCTGTGCTTGAGAACACAAAGCTCACCTGAAAGGCCAGCTGGAGCGGTACTTCACAATCTTGTTGAGGATCTCTTCACACTTCTGCAATTCCAGGCTTTGCCTCCGGGAGCTCCGCTTGGTCTGAAGCACCTGGTGCCAAAGGAAGAAGACATGTTATTACAGGTCCAAGAGAAGAGTGGACGAAACAGAAAATGTGTACATCTGTTTTAAAAAGAGAGAAAGAGTTCAACCACTTTCTTGGAGGAGACAGAGTCAAAATCATCTGACATTCAAGTCAAAAAGCCCTCTCAGCCACGCTATGGACAGGCATCTTCCCATCAGCCTATTTGCCTCCTCGCTGGTAGATGGTGATTAAAGTAGCAGAGAAAAGGCAGCAGCTGCCATATTATAGCAGTCCTGCTGGAGGTTGGCTAGAAAGGGCCACTGTCAACAGGACACCAGCCCAATGAAAGCAGATGGACCTGGGATTATGGTAAAACTGTGGGTGTATATAAGCAAGCAATTGCAGAAAGCGACAGGTTACGGGGACCACTGGCAGACAATTTTGTGGGTTAGGAAGTCTCAGGGAAGAAAGGCAAGAGGTACAATTCCTTTCCTATGCTCTCCTGCTGCAGGCATGTGGAAGCTAAGTGACCAAGGAGAAAAGAGTTGAGGCCTCCTTTCCAGGTAGCCATTAAAAGGCTATGACTCAAACCAGAAGGAGCCACAGAGTTGAAGGGGTTAGGGCTGGGCAAGTAAGTAGGAGGATCTCTCAATGCTCTCTGAGCTCCCTAAATGGCTTGCTATATGCCCCTAGCCCGCCCCAACCCTAATTTGATCTGTCAAAAAAGCAAGTTTTCAAGGGCTTCTTTTTGCTCTTTAAAGCTCAAGTGAAATCTAAAGCAAGACCACTAAAATCACAGTGGAGGAGCAGAGTGGAGGGTATGTCCCTCCCATAACAACTGTCAGCAAAAGACCGGAGAGTAAGTGAGGCTCCAACATTGCTGACATTCCCACAATGGAGACCCAGCCCCTCTGAGCCACTGGAAACACATGGATACTATTTTAAAATCCTTAACAAGTTACAGGCTGTCTGTTAACTAAAGGAGACAATGTTTGCAGGCTACAGCAGGGGAATGCCAGACATAGCTGTTCCTGGAGGGCCTGCTGCCTCGTCTGACTATAGACCCACCCATCAGCCTCCCAAGTTAGGGAGGAGGGAGGAGAGGGGGAGGCTCCCACCTGTTGCCTGATGAATTCCTAATGCTGGAATGGGGGATAAGAAGCAGAACCATTAGAGGCAAGATGATAAATAATTCTTACCAGCTCATCAACCTCAGTGTCATCCACAGGTGGTGCCTTCGGCCGAGACCTCCTGGTGGTAGAATGTGGCTTCTTACCTGGTCGTCGGCCTGGCCTTGCCACAGGGGGGATGACACCCTGCTTGCCCCGGACAGTCTTTCGAGGTCTCACTGAAATAAAAAATAGAGATTGAGAGAACAATTGGGATGAAGGAAGCATGCTACAGAATGGGGAGATAATCTGGACAAGCAAAGCAATGGCTTCCTTAGGTTACAGGGTACTCCTTGCTATATGTCTCTTGCCCAACCTAACAGGACATTTTAAAGGTAGCAGTAGTAGATGAAGAATAGATACCTTTATAATCAACTGCCAAAGACCTTTTAAGCCTCCTCAGAAGGTCAGTTCCTTCAGTGCTTCTATCCTCTGGCCCCACCCTGTTCAGTTACTCCTGGGAATGAGGCTCTTGAAGGAGTCAATTGTAAAGTGACTCACTCAGAAGGAGAGGCCATTTGCTACAGGTTTGCCTGGAATTCCTACAGCCCACACTCAGCCTGAAAGAGTGTAATGTTACAGGTGAGATGAAATTTGACTGTAGAAGAGATCCCGTTTTATAATTCTCAGAGTTACCCTAAACTCACCATCACAATCTTCTTAGAGAAAAGCTAATAGTACTTATGTGAAGTCTTCCTCATTGAATACAATTTAAGGCTAGTATCAGTCCTGCTTTCTTGCATTTCTGAAAACCATACAGTTGGCTAGGCCACTTCCATAAAACCCTGCCCAGGCCCTGGCCCATTTGGCGCTCAGCAGTTAGAGTGTCGGCCCACGGACAAGAGAAACCTGGGTTTGGTTCCCGCTAAAGGCACGTATCTCAGTTGCAGTTTGTCCCCGGCCCCAGTTGGGGTTGTGTGGGTGGCAACCAGTCGATGTGTCTCTCTCATATCGATGTTTCTCTCTCTCTTCCTCCCTCTCTATCTGAAGATAAATGCAAAAATGTCCTCGGGTGAGGATTAAAAAAAAAACCCTGCCCAGGATCCTCAAAGACAGAATAAAGAATACAAAGGCACCCAACACTACTTGTGTCTCAGGTTTACAACAGGTGCTCAATGTCACACAAACCAACATTCCTCAACATCTCCTCAGGGAGCAATGCTCCACAAGGATTAGCTCAAGGTTTCTCTACTAAACAAATTTTCCCTGGAAAGTGGGGAGGTGACATTTGAACAGAGATAGGGGCATACAGAGGCAGTGATACAATGAATTAATAAACAATGTTTTATATTCTACTTCTGGACCATGACAATCCTTTGGTGGCTATTTCAGGATCTCAAGCTCAAGACCCGGCTAGGAATAGAGTATGAAGCTGATGCCAAGAATAAAATTTGGGATGCTAGGGACAGACACCAACTCAAGGACTTGAGGTGAACTAGAGAATCACATCTTTGGTGGTCTAAAAGGCAGAGGAGACAAAAAGCTCTAAAGTACCAAATACTTCCTACATCCTTTTGGTAGAAAAAGCCCTTGAAACCTGGAAAGGAAACGATTCCTTGGAAAGAAAAGCAATCACTAGTTTGAAAATAAAATCAGTCTGGCTGGTGTGGCTCAGTGGTTGAGCGTTGACCCATGCACCAACAGGTCACTGGTTCGATTCCCAGTCAAGACACATGCCCAGGTTGTGGGCCTGATCCCCAGTGGGGGACATGCAGGAGATGGCCAATCGATGTTCTCTCTCATCGATGTTTCTCTCTCTCTCTCTCCCTCTCACTTCCTCTCTCTCTAAAATCAATAAAGGAAAAAAATAAACTAAAAAAAAAAAAAGAAAAGAAAATCAATACACTGCTATATTCAGAATCTGTTCCCACACAAATGTGCACCTGAATCACAACTCTCAGCCAGTAGATGCTGGTCTCTTTGTAATGCAAGGTTAATGTACTGCTTTCTCCTCACCCTGGATACCTGGAAAAGCATGCCTAGCAAACAATAGGAACCCAATAGGAATGGATGAAATTGTGGTGTCCCAAACTAAAAGTCTACAGGGTTGGGGAGATAAGAGCAGGCGTACAAGTCCAAAGCCCTCGAGTTTGGCAGCACTACTGCAATAAAAGACTTGTCATGCCAAACATCCTCTCTCTCCTTATACTAAGTCCAATCATTCACAGTGCTATGATCTTGGGAACTATACCATCTCTTCAAGAACTAATCAAAATCTTGATCTGTGGTCTCTTTTCTACTAACCTACAAAGAAGGGTATGTTTTGGAAAGAGGGAGAGGGCTAAGGGATAAACTGCAGAACTTCAGGTTTAACTATGAAAATGACAAGACACTCAAAGACTTACACAAAATAAGCATGAGAGTAAGAGTCACAGAAGTAAGCATAAATGATGAAGCCTTCTTCTCCCCCTACTGGCACCTAGTGTAAAACAGAGCTAAACCTTACTAACAACTTTACGCCTAAGCCATGAAAATCAATCTTCCTTTTTCAAACTAGCAAAGCTATAGCCCTGCACACTATAGGGAAGAGAAAATCACTGCAACCAGAGGAAAAATAACCTCTGAAAGCACAACTATACCAGAGGGAAAAGAACTGTTTAGGAGATGGCAATGGAACTAGATCCTCTTTACCCACTGTCCCCAGACACTGAGGGGTTCAGAACCAGAAGACTTGTTGTAAACATACTTGGGGTCCTGAATTCCAATAAATCGTGAATCTGCCATAAATTGATGTCTTGAGACCAAGCTACTCAACCTCCTAATAGAAAGTCAGTTAAATGCATCTTGAAAACCCATTTAAAACTATGGCAGTGAAGCCCTGGCCAGTTTGGCTCAGCAGTTGGGAGTGTCGGCCTGTGGACCCAAGAGTTGCAGGTTTGATTCCCAGTCAAAGGCATGTACCTCAGTTGTGGGTTCGATCCCCAGCTCCGGTCAGGGTTGTGCTGGAGGCAACCAATCGATGTATCTCTCTCACACTGATGTTTCTCTCTCTCTCCCCCTCTTCCTCCCTCCCTCCTACTCTGTCTGAAGAAAAAAAAAAAAAATCAATGGAAAAATATCCTCGGGTGAGGATTAAAACAAATCAAATACCTATGGCAGTGAAGTCACCCCAACAGCCACAACACGTGAGAAAAGAAAGATGGCACGATGGCACTGATTTTCTATTGCCAGCCAACCCAGTCTCTCCAAGTCAGCTTAAAAGACTATGAGGTTAACTACGAAGGCAAACTGAATACTTACATCGCAAACCAGCCACCTCATAATCTTCTTCTTCCTCCTCCTCTTCCTCCTCTTCTTCCTCTTCATTGCTCTCATCATCTTCACTGTCCTCAGAGGCAGACTCTTCAGTATAATTCCTGTGAGATGAAAAAAGTATGTAGGGAACATGGTTCTAGGCCAAAGTGTTCCTAGGGGGATAAAGTCCCATAGGCATCCCAGCAACTTTTTCCTCTTCACACACTAGACAGATTTGATGATGAGGGGAGGGAAACTGAATCCAGGCCAGGACACAGGAAACAGAACGAAAACCTAAGCTTCAACAGCATGCCTCCTCCACCGGGCTCCAAATGCTTTGGATAAGACACCAATGGCAACAGAAATCAAGACCAAAATGTAACCCCCACCCCCTCTCCACCAAAACAATACAAAATCCTATTCCTTTTAGCTCACAAAAACAGTCAGATAATGTAACATTTAAGGTATTAAAATGTGTCCCCAACTCTGGGGTGGACTGAAAGAATAAAAGCCCAGACAGGTGTTACTCCACCTTGATGGCCCCCTTCCAGGAGCTGAAACAGCTTGCAGATGACCATAACATCAAAGCAATGGTAATCCCAGCTCAGAACAGCTGGTCCAAAGCCCCACCATTTCAGAATAGCATGCCTCATCTCTCTAAGTGTAGCTGGAATGGAGTGAGAAATAACCAAGTAATACTGTTAGGTGGGGTTAGGATCAAACAGTTCTGCCCTTTCAAAGGGAGACCAAGCCAGAGTGCCTATAAGCTGCCCTTTTACAACCTCAAATTTCAACGTGGAAAACAACAGTATTAACTTGGCAAATATTAGGTGCCTCCTTTTTACAAAGCTCTGTGTCTGGCCTTATTGGGATTAGGGTGAAAAACAAAGCACCACCCCTACTTTAACAATCTCATGGGAAGACAGTCAAATGCACCAAAACACTGTTTTAGAGATTGAACACCCAGTTGAAACACAAAGAGGAACAATTAATTCTAAGGACATAAGGACATTTCAAAAAAGTGTGAAATTTTTGGTAGTTTACACCCAGTAAAATGAGGGAGTTCTGGGAAGAGAGAATATTCCCAGCTGGGACAAAAGTACAAGAGGCAAGGATACACAATGAACAGTCTGTAATAAGCACACAAATATGGGAACGAAGGCTCATAAAAACATATGCCAGTATTGTACAATAAGAGTCTCAAGAGTTAGGATAGGGAGTTTGGACTTTATTAAAGAGAAAATGTAAAGATTGATATTTTTAAATAGGAAAGTGACACAAGCAGATTTTTGCCTTTTGTATACCATTCTGGTATCACCACAAAAGACAGAAGGATAAGAGGGTGAAAGATACGAGGTAAGGAGCTGAGAAGCCACTGAAGGAGCCCAGGTGAGAGATGTATGAGGGCCAGTGACAAGAGGGACCTTGGAGAATGGACAGCAGATTGGTTCACAAGACAGCTGGCAAATGAATGACTAAGGAGACAAGGGAGAGGAAGATGTCCAAGCTGACACCCAAATTCTAATCATGATAAGGAAGGAAAGTAATAGGTCTGGGTAAGGAAGGTAATGAGTTTCAGGATTTGGTGGTTGCAGACGTAATCACCAATTAAGAACTGGGCAAAGTAGAAGCAAAGGGACAGAGGGAGATATACTGTAAAGAAGACAGAACAATAGCTGGTAGTTGAAACTAGAATATCAACATTAAGCTAAAATTAAATCAGAGCCCTTTGAGCTCTTATTATAGTACCTTAAATAATCAGGCTCTATTCCCAATAGGTGAACTTAAAGCTCCTTAAAATCATTCCGTTTGAATAACTGAAGCCTAATTAAAACAGCTATTTTATTCATTTGTTTTTAGAAGAATTCTCACCTGCCACGGGAGTTGCGCCTGGCAGTAGCAGGCTGGCAAGCTGGGCACTGCCACTCACCATCTGGTACTTCATAGAGGGCCGGCCTCAGACAAAACAGGTGGAAGGCTTTATTACACTCATCACACAAGATCAGTTTGTCATCCTCACCTGCAAGGAGATAAACTTGTATAGCATTGTCAGGAACATGGCAACAGTCAAGGAGTTATAAGAAGGAGCCGCTCACCCTCAATTAACATCACAGAAAAACAAACATTCTAGTACAGTGCTACCACATATTTTAAAAACTGTAGTCATTTTCTGAAAAGAAATTAGCACAAATTAGTCTATAGGTAATTTAGGGCTTAGGTCTTCTGATTTATATCCCAAAATCTACACAGGGCTAGGATAGGACAGTTAACATTTACTAAGAGACAGCAAAAACCAAGTGTGAGGAGGAAATTTTGCTGTTCCTTTTCCGCTAAGAAATGAATCTCCATGAAGTATTACATTTTCTGCCCTTCCTCCTTCTGGACCCCTTAAACACTTCCCAACTCATATCTGGTATGGTCCTCTTCAGACACTCAGTTTCTCTACATCTGAAAATACACTGAACCAACTTAATATGGTCATCTCCCCTCCCCAATCTTCATTCTATATCAGTTTTTAGAGCAACTGAATGATTTTACACAGGTCTTTTCATACTTGTAAATTAAATTCTAGCCAAATTCACAAAACAACTTTAGCCACTGAAAAGTAAATAACTGGGGGAGGCTTTCAGCCATGAAGTTCCTTTTACACATATGGACTCTGAAAGCTCTCAGCATTAAACAGTTTTCCCAAATGCCTTGCTCTGTAAAATTCAGTGCTGGAAAACCCAAACCTGAGTATTCGTCACAATGTGCAAGTACTGCCCTCTGATGGTAGCACCAGTCCTACTTCACGAATGACTAAAATTCAGAGATAATAAAATTATCTAATTATTAACTAATTTTGTCCCCTGTATAAAATTTAAAGAATGAAAAGATCAACTGCTCTTATTTTATACTTAAAATTGAGGAACAACGGGCCTGCTTTGAGATTTTTGGACATGTGATTTCAGGCTGGCATTTTATAGAATTCCAAGAGGTAAAATCTGTCCCACCACATTTAAAAGCTGTATACATACAATTCTTTAGGGGAGAAAACATCTGGGTAATGGAAGTCATAGTTCCTAATACACTCAAATAAGCAACATTGACCTAAATATACCTTTCTTTCGACAAACTTTGCATCTAGCATTTTCTGCTGACATATCCCACTTGATACAGGCATCAAGCATCCCAAGTAGAACATGCATTCTGGAAAAGGTCTGAGCTTCACGGATCGCTGTCTTCCATTTTTCTAGAGCAGATGCAACCTAAACAGAGACCAAATCAGGGCAGTATTACCATATGACCTCAAAGACATGGATTTTTCACATAATAACGATAGATTATACATTGAAAGAGGACTAGAAATAGGTAAAAATACCAGAGAATTCTGAGTACATTTTACCTCCTAGAGTTCCTCCTGTGTAACTCATTTATCTTATAGAAGAAATCAAGGTTCTAAGGGGGTAAAAAAAAAAAACTTACCAAAGGTCACACAAAGAATTAAGGGAAGGAAATAACTAGAGACACATCTCTTCTAGTGAAAACTACTCCAAGATTCAGAGTCATTTAAAAGCAGGAACACTTGCCCGGCTGGTGTGGCTCAGTGTGGTTGAGCTTCGACCCATGCACCAAGAGGTCGCCAGTTCGATTCCCTGTCAGTGCACATGCCCAGGTTGTGGGCCAAATCCCCAGTAGGGGACATGCAGGAGGCAGCCAATCGATGTTCTCTCTCATCGATGTTTCTATCTCTCTCTCCCTCTCCCTTCCTCTCTCTCTAAAAAAAAAGTAAAAATAAAAGCAGGGACACCTGTATTATATAAATGCTAGTATGCAATAATGCCACACAGGTAATAAAACTTCGGTTAACAAGATTATAAATTTCTGCACTAATGAGCCACAATCCTAAATAGTATTTATAAAACATCCTTAAATAAGTGGAACAACAAATCGATATCTCTCTCTCTCTCCCTTCCTCTCTTAAATAAATAAGTACATAAAATAAATGTATGATATACTGATAGAAAATATTCCTTCTGACTTTATCACCAACTTCTAAGTTAAGTGAAGATTTGAAAGTCCCAGAAGTTAGCCTGACTTCATTCTGGGCAGTTAATCTCTGCATAACCTGCACTGCCTCCTCTCATGATCATAAAATGCAAATTAATATAGAATCAGCCAAGCAAAAGGATGGTGGAAAATATAATCAGAAATTTTGATGGTAAACACAACTCTCTCTCCTATAAAATATACATTCTAAGGAGGAACAGAAATGCCATTTTAGGATAATTCATGTACTTGTACGTATTATTGTTTTATTAATCAAAAGGCAAGATTCTTTGATATCTCAAAGCACTTCTTGCCTAAATGATTAGGTGAGAATCCACATTTTAAAAAACTAATGTGGGGGGTAGCATTCTCAGAGAGTCAGAAAATACAACAGAGATGGACAAAGTAAAGCTTAGGCAATTCACCAGAAGCTGAGAGACTAGGTTTTCTTAGTATCATCAACCTTGTGGAGGTCACATTGCTTAACTCAGTCATGACTGAATTAAAAAGTGGGTTAGCAATAACTGCTTTTTTTTTTAATTCTCACCCAAGGACATTTTTCCATTTTTTGTTCAGACAGAGTGGGAGGGAGACAGAGGAAGAGAGAGAGAGACATCAACGTGAAAGGGACACATCGAGTGGTTGCCTCCCGCATGACCAACCAGGGCCAGGGACAAATTGCAACCGAGGTACATGCCCCTAGCAAGAACCGAACCCGGGTCTCTTGGGACCGCAGGCTGACGCTCTAACCACTGAGCCAAACCGGCCAGGGCATAACTGCTACTTTCACAATTTGGGCTCACTCTAGTTAACTGACAACATCACTGTTGGCACTGCCCTGTCTGAGGCAAAGAGGTCTATTCTAAGAAATATAGTCTTCCTCCTATAGGAAAGGTCAGTTATCCTGGAAGGCCATAGGCTTTAAAATAGAGCTGCAAAGGGACAAAGATAGTTGAGCCACTTCTGAAGCTGTGGTGTGAGGGGGAGAAAATAATACTGTCCTTTCCCTTTCCTACAGAAATAGAAAACCACAGAGCACTTCACAAGTATAAATTTATGAATAGCAAGGATCATTTAAAGACACACAAAAAAATATATTTAAGAGGCTGCTAAAGTTCTAGTGGAAATTGACTCATTCCTTACTCCAACTGCAGGTATTTCAACATCTGCCTTTGCAATATAGCACAATTTCCTTCCTTCCCTCTTCAGAGCTCCTAAATAAAACATGAGGTCCATTATGACAGCTGCTGGTTTTCTCCCCTAACAACAACCCAAATCTCTTCAATGGAATATAAATTTAAGAATTTTAGGTTCAGTTCTTTAAAAGAGTGCTAGTGAGAACAGGCAGGAAATGGCTCAAATGGGCTTTGCTGTCCTCTAGTGGATAGTCAGATGCATACAAGTATTCAAGAAAAAGTATACAGTACTGCTTTTTACTTCCTTAAGTTATTGTCTATAAACTATAAATTTGAGCACTCAATAGCTCATGTGGTCTCATTATAATAAAAAACTTGAAAAGATCTTAGAAGTAGGCTTATTTAACCTCATTTTAAAAACACGGGATTAAAATTTGCACATCAAGTTCACCTTGTAAAGTGTACTACTGTCAACAGTTTTTCATGTATTTACAGAGTTGTGCAACTATCAACATAATCTTAATTTTAGAATACTTTCATCACCCCAAAAAGAAACCCTGTACCCATTAGCAGTCATTCCCCAATCCCTACACTAACCCAGCCCTAGGCAACCATTAATCTACTTTTGGTCTATAGCAGTGGTTCTCAACCTTCCTAATGCCGCGACCCTTTAATACAGTTCTTCATGTTGTGGTAACCCCCAACCATAAAATTATTTTCGTTGCTACTTCATAACTGTAATTTTGCTACTGTTATGTCTTCGGCGACCCCTGTGAAAGGGTCGTTGGACCCCCAAAGGGGTCGCGACCCACAGGTTGAGAACCGCTGGTCTATACATTTGTCTATTCTGGACATTTCATATAACATGTGGCCTTCTGTTGCTGGCTTATTTTACTGAACATGTTTTCTGGGTTCATCCACATCATAGCATGTATCGGGGTACTTCATTCCACTTTAATTGCTGAATATATCCATTGTATGGATATATCACATTCACACTTTGTTTATCCATTAATCAGTTGATGAACATTTAGGTTGTTTCCATTTTTTGGCTATTCTGAATAATGTTGCTATGAACTGTTTGTGCAAATTTGGATAATGTTTATTATTTTTCATGGAAAGCAAGCTTACCCAAGGTCTCACAGCAATTTAGGGCCAATTTATCCCAATGCAATGCTATAATTGGCATTATACATACTAACCATCAATGTTATATCCACTGCATTACCATTTAGACCAGCCTAGACTCCAATCACCCTCAAATTTTGAGGGCAAAAACATTAGGCACTCAAGAAAGAACATCCTGGTCTTCTCCCACTGCACAAAATTCCAAACAGTCCAGCACATTAAAAAAAAACAAAAACCCCTATCATAGTCAAAACAGTGTTTTTAAAAACAGATCAATAGCAGCAAGATAAAAGTTTTGACATTCAACATCACCCAGTAAATACTCTCTAATGAAAATTTCAGATTCTCTAGCACATTTAAATAAAGTTGGTCCCTAGTTAGAAGTGAGTATAACTGAACCAAGGGGAAACCAGCTTACATGCAAGCCTAACAGTAAAAAGGCAATATATCTTGGCAAAAATATGAGGCTTCAGACCATATTCTTCCACAAAGAATGTATAAAATGGAAAAAACAGATAATCAGGTTGTCAGGACAAATGGATCCAAAGTAAATAGACAGCCTAACAGAACTCAGATTTTGCCAAATTATACCATGTCTTTCCTATTTAATACAAGAAAATGAAATCAGCATTAAATATTCAAAATCAATGACTATTACAAAAAGAGATTTGAGAGATAATCTACTTTCATAAATAAGGAAACTGAAGCCCAGATTAGAGACTGATATTAGCTCAGGCAACAACCTAGTGCCAATTGAAAAAACCCTGGCCCATGCTAAGTGGAAACCTTCAAAGCAAAGGACAGTGGAAAATTTCAGAGCTGTAGCAAAGTTGACCTTTGGTGGGGAGCTGAAGGGCATAATGCCATTTTAATGGAGAACATTGTTGAACTACTCAGTAGGCAACCTAATTGATTTTCCATGAAACTCGTCCACGCTTTCCATTTGTGTACTATGTGTCTGGGCCCCAAGGTTAAATCTGTAAAGTGCTCTTATTTTCTTCCCCAGTCAAGCTAAGAATCAAGTCTCACATTACAAGCTAAGAAGAGGTTACTTCACTATAAGGTTGAGTACAAAAATTAAAAAAACAAAACCAAACAAAACAAAAAAACAACTCAATGAGAAATCTATAACTAGTTGTCAATAAAAAAACATTATAGGTAAAGAAATGGCAAAGAAAGATCACATCAAGAGAGAGAAGAGACTCTTCTGCCCGGCCAGTGTGGCTCAGTGGATTGAGCATTGTCCCATGGACTGAGAGGTCCAGATTCGATTCCCAGTCAGGGCAGGTGCCCAGGTTGCAGGCTTGATCCCCAGTTTCTCTGGTCCGCGGGCTGACGCTCTAACCGCTGAGCCAAACTGGCCAGGGCTTGATCCCCAGTTTCGGTGTTTCTCTGTCACATCGATGTTTCTATCTCTCTCCCCCTTCCTCTCTCTCTAAAAAAATCAATAAAAATATTTTTTTTTTTTAAAGTGGCTCTTCTGTATAAAATTGAGTTAAAAACACAACCCAATAGTACTTAGCAAGACTAGAAATTATGCCTAATGAGAACTGATTTAGCATAGGAGGCTTTTAACTATCTAATGTCTTAGACTTCATCTAGAAGGTTATCTGGAGGACATATCATTAAAGAGAAGGTAAGAAGTAAATCCTAGTACAATAATGAAATATGTGTGAGGTCTCTCAGCCTACACCACAAATTAGTTAAAACTTTATCTGAGTCTTAGTTCTCTGCTCTGCTTACCTCTTCCCCAAAATGATCTTTCTTGTATCACATATCACCCTTGGCCTCAGGAAGAAACTTAGGGGGTACATGACAACTGTGTTCAAATATCTAAGGAGCTTTAGAGAGTAGACTTATTCTGTGTAAACTGAGAGGGCAGCTGTCAAAAATGACAAGAAGGTCAAGTTCACCCTTTCATGACCTGATTGACTCCAACTTATTCTTCAAAACCTAGCTGATATGTTCTCTCCTCTGGGAAGTTCTCTCTAATTTGCCCCCAGATATCCCTGGTGAGCCAAGTACTGCTCTTTATCATCAGTACTTGTTACACTACTATTATATAATCACCTCTTAAACTCAAAATGAGTTCCTTGAGGGCACAGACTTCTGGCTTCCACATGTCATTATAACCTGCAGACTTATCATAGTAACTGGCACAAGTCAGCTTTTACCAGTTGTTTATGAACAAAAATAAGGGAGAAAAGGAGAAATCAAAAATAGGGGAAAGTGCCCTGGCCGGTTTGGCTCAGCGGTTAGAGGGTCGGCCTTCAGACCAAAGAGTCGTGAGTTCGGTTGCGGATCAGTCCCCGGTCCTGGTTGGTGTCATGCAGGAAGCAGCCAGTCAATTTGTCTCTCTCACATCGATGTCTCTCTCTCTCTCTCTCTCTCTCTCTCTCTCTCTCTCTCTCTCTCTCTCTCTCTTCCTCCCTCCCTCCCTCCTTCCCACTCTATCTGAAAATGAAGGAAAAAATATCCTCCGGTGAGGATCAAAAAACAAAGGGGGCGGGGGGAGTATGCCACTAGATAATGGCTAAGACCTCTCCCTTAATGTACTACTGTCTTCAAATTCTTACATAATCTTAAGCAGAAATCTAATACACAAAACAGACAAAAACAGAGTTGCTAATTATTCCAATAAAGAAAAACCAGGCTGGGTGAAAAAGCTGAGAAAAGATTAAGCAAAAAAGAAAAATAAATAAAACTTCAGACACAGACAACAAGTATTGTGATTACCAGAGGAAAAGAGGGGTGGGGGGAGGTAGAAGAGAATATAGGTATGGGGGAATAAAATGGTGATGGAGTAAGACTTGGGGTGGTCAGTAAGAAATTAAAATTTAGAAAAATGAACATTTACATGGACTCACAGGGAGGGGGACAGATGCTCAGGATATGCTGATGAGTGAAAAACTGGAGAACATTATGCAGAGGATTCCATTCTGTAAAAATCCACAAACTCATCTTTGTATGTATATAGAAAACACATCAAACTATTAAAGAGTAATATTCTTGGAGAGTGAAATTAGGATGGGAGTTTTTTCATATTTTACTTACCTCTCACTTTTGATTTACTTATAATGATCATGCTTTTAAAATTAAAAAACGAGAACTGGATATATACATGCAAAAACATTAAGTTGGCTTTTTATCTTTTACTATCTACAAAAATTAACTCAAAAATGGATCAAAGACCTAAACATAAAAGCTAAAACTATAAAACTTGTAGAAGAAAATGGGAAAAAGCTTCATGATATTGAATTTGGCAATGATTTCTTGGACATGACAGCAAAAGCAGAGGTAACAACAGAAACAGATGTTGCATATTAAAATTTAAAACTTTTTGCCTGGGCGGTGTGGGTCAGTGGTTGAGCATCAACCCACGCACCATGAGGTCGATGTTCTCTCTCATCAATGTTTCTATCTCTCTCTCTCCCTCTCCCTTCCTTTCTCAAATCAATAAAATAAAATAAAAATTTTTTTGTTTAATTTTTTTTAAACTTTTGTGCATCGGCCCGGGGAAGTATGGCTCAGTGGGTTGAGTGTTTGAGTGTTATTCCCACGGACTGAGAGATCCCAGTTTGACTGCCAGTCAGGGCACATGCCTGAGTTGCAGGCTTGATCCCCAGTAGGGGGCATGCAGGAGGCAGCCAATTGATGATTTTCTCTCATCGATGTTTCTATCTCTCTCTCCCTTCCTCTCCCTCTAAAAAAAAAATAATAATAATAATAATGATCAATAAAAACATATTTAAAACTTTTGTGCATCAGAAGATACTATCAATAGAAAGGAAAAGGCAGATCATGGAATGGAAGAATACATTTGCAAATCACATAGCTGATAAAGACTAATATCCAGAACATATAAAGAACTCATACTACTGGACAACAAAACCCCAAACAACCCAAATGAAAAAGGGCAAAAGGCCCAGCTGGTGTGGCTCAGTGGTTGAGCGTCGACCCATCACCGGGAGGTCGCCAGTTCGATTCCCGGTCAGGGCACATGCCCAGGTTGTGGGCCAAATCCCTAGTAGGGGGCATGCAGGAGGTGGCCAATCAATGTTCTCTCTCATCAATTTCTCTCTCTTTCTCTCTCTCTCTATAAAATCAATAAAGAAAAAAAAAAAACACCAAAGGACTCGCCCTGGCCGGTGGTGCTCAATGGTTAGAGCAACAGAGCCCATGCACGGAAGGGTCACAGGTTCAATTCCCCGGTCAAGGGCATGCACCTGAGTTGCAGGTTCAATCCCCAGCCCTGCTGGGGCTCATACAGGAGGCAACCAATTGATGTGTCTATCTCTCTCTCCCTCCCACTCTGTCTGAAAATTAATGGAAAAATATCCTTGGCTAAGGATTTAAAAAAAAAGTAGCCAAAAGACTAGATAGACATTTGTCCAAAGAAGATAAGACAAAGTCCAATAAGCACATGAAAAGATGGTCAACATCACTAATCGTTAGGGAAATGCAAATCAAATCCACAAGATACCACTTCACACCCTAGTCTACTAACAAAGAAACAGAACATAACAAATGTTGGCAAAGATATGGGAAATTGGAACACTCGTGGCATTACTGATAGGAGTGTGAAATGGTGCAACCACTACAGAAGACATTATGGCAGTTCCTCAAGAAATTAAATAAGAGTTCCTATATGATCCAACAATTCTACTTCTGGGTCTATACTCAAAAGAATTGAAAGTAGGGATTGGACGCCCTGGCTGGTTTTGCTCAGTGGTTAGAGTGTTGGCCTGTGAACCAAAGGGTCTCGGGTTCAGTTCCCAGTCAAGGGCACACGCCTGGGTTGCAGGTTTGATCCCCAGCCCCGGCTGGGGTCGTTCAGGAGGCAACTAATCGATGTGTCTTTCTCATATTGATATGTCTCTCTCTCTCTCTCTCTCTCTCTCTCTCTCCCCACTCCTCCCTTCCACTCTATCTAAAAATCAATAGAAAAATATCTTCAAGTGAGGATTAAGAAAAATAAATTAAAAAAAACAAACAGGAAGTAGGGATGGAAGTAGATATTTGTACACCCATGTTCATAGCAGCATTATTCACAATAGCCAAAAGTTAGAAGTGACCCAAGTGTCCATCCACGGACAAATAAACAAAATGTGGTATCATGTACATACAACAGAAAATTACCCAATCTTAAAAAGGAAGAAAGTTCTAGCACATGTTACAACATGGATAAACTTTGAAGACATTCTGCTAAGTTAAGTAAGCCAGTCACAAAAGGACAAATAATTCTTTTTTTTAATCCTCACCCAAGGATATTTTTCTGTTTATCGTCAGATAGAGTGGGAGGGAGGGAGGGAGGGAGAGAGAGAGAAACATCAATATGAGAGGGACACATCAACTGGTCACCGCCCGCATGACCCAGACCAGGGCCGGGGACAAACCACAACCAAGGTATGTGCCCTTGACTGGAATCAAACCGGCGACTCTTTGGTCCACGGGCCAACGCTCCAACCTTTGAGCCAAACCAGCCAGGGCAAAAGGACAAATATTCTGTGATTCCACTTACATGAGGTACCTACAGTAGTCAAATACATAGACACAGAAAGAAGATGATGGTTGCCAGGGGTGGGGGTGGGGTGCAAAATGGATAGTTTAGTGTTTGTAATAAACATAGATTCAGTTTGAGAAGATGAAAAATCCTGGAGATGGATGATAGTTAACAGTTGGAGAACAATGTGAATATACTTAATGACAGAAGTGTACACGTAAAAAATAGTTAAAATGTTAAATTACCTTGTTATGTATATTTTACCACAATTTTTTTCATTTTTACTTTATTTAATTTATTGGGGTGACACTGGTTAACAAAATTATACATGTTTCAGGTGCATAATTCTACACCACATCATCTGTATTGTGTGTTAATCACTCCAATTCTAGCTTACCACGATTTTTAAAAATTTAAAAACCATTACCACCTTTTTAAAAAAAAGGAATCAATCCTGGCCAGTTTGGCTCACTGGTTAGAGTGTCAGTCCACAGACCAAAGAGTGGCAAGTTTGATTCTGGTCAAGGGCACATACCTCGGTTGCGATTTGGTCCCCAGCCCTGGTCGGGGTCATGAGGGAGGCAACTAATCAATGTGTCTCTCTCACATCGATGTTTCTCTCTCTCTCTCTCTCTCTCTTCCTCCCACTCTATCTGAAGATAAATAGAAAAGTATCCTCAGGTGAGGATTTTAGGGAAGAAAAAAAAGGAATCAGCTCTGGGAAAGGGGATGGGGACGGGGGTGCATTCTGACCCATTACCCAGCCCTAGAGGCCAGGGCTGTGCTCCGCAGACCAGTTTGAAAACCACAAACTTCAGTGAAAGTAACAAAAATGGAACATGAGCTCAGGGAACAGTGCTTACAGCAGCTAAAATGCATAGACAGGGTTAGACTATTTAAAACCAAACCACACTCTTCTATACAGCCATACATTTACATCTTCATTAACCAGATACCTTTGCTTCCTCTGCCATTTTTTTCTCTTCATCCACCTCTTCAGTCTTTGTTGAATCTTCACTTTGGAGTTTTCTTCTCTTTTGCTTGGGAGCCATGAAGCCTTGGAGAAACTTCTTTATGACACTGGCTTGAAGGGCAATCACACACTCACCAAAATCCTTCAGTTTCTCTAAAGAGATCACCTACAGGAATTGATTTAAAAACCAGACTGAGAGAAAGGCCAAGAGAAAGATGAAAGGAGACTATCCTTGACTAAATTCAAATCAACCTAGACACCAATGGGTCACATAACATTAATTTAACTGAGATCCTCAGTTCAATGGATGGCTTATTAAGCATTTAAAAGTAGCTGATGCCGGCCAGTGTGGCTCAGTGGATGAACATTGACCCATGCACCAAGAGGTCGCCGGTTTGACTCCTGGTCAGGGCACGTGCCCAGGTTCTGGGCCCGATCCCCAGTGGGGAGCATGCAGGAGGTGGCCAATCAATGTTCTCTCTCATCGATGTTTCTCCCTCTCCCTTCCTCTCTAAAATCAATAAAGAAAAAAAAATTAGAAAAAAAAAAAAAGTAGCTGACCACTTCCATTTCCTCAGTGAAGGGATCCATGAAATGCTGAAACTTGCTCTACTTAAGGAAGTTATGCAACTCACTCTTTTGCTCAGTAAACTGAGTGCCTATTACGTGCAAACTACAGTCTCAAGGCAAAGAAAAACTGAGAAGGAAAATAAAAATTTTCTGACCTACTGGCTTAAAAACTATAAACTAAGTAATATGTTTTACATGCCTGACCTCATCTAAGCCTCATATTTATTTTATGAATGAGAAAACAGAAGCTAAATCACCAAATCATGCTGTTAAATACTGAACACTACCTTCTCAGTCATGAAAGATATGCCAATTAAAAGATGCCATTTTATAACCACAAAGAGAAACAAAGAAGAATGATGATAACCCAATTTTAGTAAGGTATGGTTTAGCACAAAGGCAATTGACAAATATTTGCTAAATCAATAAAAGAGTAAATGTAATATTTGAACATGGCAAAGTCATTTTAGGTTGAATTCTTCAAAAATATAATTAAGCCCTGGATGGTTTGGCTCAGCGGTTAGAGCAATTGCCCTCGGACCATAGGGTCTTGGGTTTCATTCCCAGTCAAGGGCATATAGATGGGTTACAGGCTCCATCCCCAGATCCAGTCAGGGTCGTGTGAAAGGCAACCAATCAATGTGTCTCTCTCACATCGATGGTTCTGCCTGACCTCACTACTCCACCTAAAAAAAAAAAAAAGTCAATGGAAAAATATCCTCAGGTGAAGATTAACCAAAAAATAAATAATTAATTAATTAGTTTTAAAAAAACATAAAAAATGTTTAAATTCTTTTCCCTAGGAAATGTACCAAGAATTTATAACCAGACTAATTAAAAAGAAAAAAGTAGCATATATAAAATACATATATAATTTGCTAATTCTAATAGCAAAGAAAATGAAATAGAAATTCTGACAGTAGAAAATTTAAAATAGTATCGACTCCATGGGTTATTATGTATCCTGATGTGATATACAAACTAAAAGAAATAGAAAGTTGCCCCTGGTATGGCTCAGTGGTTGAGCATTGACCCATGCACCAAGAGGTCACCAGTTCAATTCCCAGTCAGGGCACATGCCCATGGTTGTGGGCCCAATCCCCAGTGGGGGGCATGCAGGAGGTGGCCAATTGATGATCTCTCTCATTGATGTTTCTATCTCTCCCCCTCTCCCCTTCCTCTCTCTCTAAAATCAATAAAGAAAAAAAAAATTTTTTTTTAAGAAATAGAAAATGTTCATAAATTAGGAAAAAGGAGGGAAAAGATGTAACTGCTCATAAAAATCACACAATTACACCTGAAACTAATATAATATTGTGTGTCAACTGATAATTGAAAAATAAAATTTAAAAATGATACAGCAATACACATGCTATAATGCATATAAATCATTTGAAAAGACCCACAAATATTGTTTGGAGTTAATATGGACTTTATTATTTAAAAACAGTAAAAAACATTTTACAATAATAATTGATGGGTAGTATTCTCCAATCTAACAGCATGATTGCTGCCCAATATAAGCATAACTCTCCTGAGCTAATTTGGTATAAAAATGGATAAAAACAGAATACAACAAATATATTTCAGACCTTAAAGCACAAGCATCACATGGGAATAAACATGTTAAATAATGTTATAGGACTATGGCTCCAGGACCAGTTTTCATTCAACTTAACAGAAAACCTGTTTTTGAACAAAGGCTCTGAGTCAACTACTAGATTTTTTTGGAATACTAGCAAAAGGTGACAAAGGAAAAATATCATATATAGAGAGAGAATTTTTAGTTACACACGTCTTTCAAGATAAACCCAAACATTTCCAGGATCACCAGGGGAAATCAAGAACAATGTGAGGGAATAATTCCAAATTGGGTCTTCATGAGTAACAGGTTTCTAAGGGTGTTTTCATATGTTCTTACCCGAGCTTCAAATTCCGATGTTTCTTCCACATAACCAAGACCCCCCTTTTGTAACCTTGTTGCAACTTCAATGAGATCACTACGAAGAAAGTTTAACAGCTCCTGGTTGCCATCACAGGATTTTAGGCCCAAATTTGGTTTCCGGGCCAGATGAATAGAATGAATAATGTCCTGGTACCTAGAAAAGTAAGGGCAAGCAGGAGGGGAAATAAAGAAACTTCTGAAGATGGTCCATAAATTTCAATTACTTGAAGACATATTTAGATTTTTTTCA
Source organism: Tadarida brasiliensis (assembly GCA_030848825.1). NCBI lineage: Eukaryota > Metazoa > Chordata > Mammalia > Chiroptera > Molossidae > Tadarida > Tadarida brasiliensis. Next base: position 103,534,367 of record CM061258.1, on the reverse strand, counting down.
TCTCTCCTTGGTAATTATTAATAGTCTCATGTTTTTTGCACTAATTTACAAATTTCTCTTATTCTTGATTCATTTTAAAAATAAACTTATTTTATTCTGTATTTGATAAATTCCAATATCTGAAGTGGGTTGCTTTTCCTAGCTCTCATTCATGGTACCTAGTCTGTATATATTTTAACTTTTTTAATATGAGTTTCTTGGAATTTTATCTGTGGGAATTCTTTGAGGTCTGGTTTGAAGCTGTGCTCCTCCAGAGAGAATATGCATTTGCTTATGTCAGTTGCCAGGAATTGCTACCAACCCAAGACAACTTTAAATCATGTGCCTGAAATTCTTCACAACACAGAAGAAAATTTATTTCAAGTGAAAACCTATATAAGGAACTTCACATTCACTTACACTAATGCTTAACCATTGAGGTCCCAGCAAAAACAACTCCAATAAGATTCTCTATCTGGATGGGGCCATAAGCTTCACTGTTGGTTTCCTATACCAAAATGAAAACTAAAGTTCAAGGTCATCTAAATTGAGTACTAAGTTCCCTATTCTTTCTTAATAAGAGTTTTTAATATTATTTGCCTCTGAATACTACTTCATTGTTTCCCAATGGTTTTCTTATAAAGAATTCTTTCATTGCTTTCTACATACAATACCATTTCCCTTTTATTTTCTTCTTTGATCTAAGTGTTACCTAGAAATATATTTAACTTACTACCAGTTAAGATCTTTTTAATCTTCTTAAATCATTTATTTCTAATTTAATTGCAATCTGATCAGATAATATATCCTGAAGCTTTCTACTTTTTAAATTTGTTGAGATTGTTTCTGTGGCTAAGTATATGATCAACTTTTATAAATGTTCAATGGATATAATGAAAAAATCTACTTATGTTTCCAAATAGCCTAGTATCCTTGGTTACACACACACACCTTTTTGCCCTGGCCGGTGTTGCTCAGTGGTTAGAGCGTTGGCCTGTGCACCAAGGAGTGGCGGGTTCGATTCACGGTCAAGGGCACATACCCAGGTTGCAGATTCAATCCCTAGCCCTGGTTGGAGCATGTGCAGGAGGCAACTAATCAATGTGTCTCTCTCCCATCTCTCCCCCCCTTCTACTCTCTCTCTAGAAATCAATGGAAAAAATATCCTCAGGTGAAGATTAAAAACAACAAAAAATATTTTCAACTAAGCTATAACTGACTGCATACCTTTTAATTTATATCTTTCACCATTTTACATACTCCTATAAAGAGTATATATACTTTTAAAACCTCAAACAGTTTGCAATACATTACCTCATCCCCTTGGCCACCACCAGGGGAAGCAAATAACTACCACCAAGAGAACAAATAAATAAATTGGGGCCAATTCACAAAATTACAGTCATGGAATAATATATAGAAAGAAAAACGGAGTTCAGTGACAAAAAAAAAAAGGATGGCTCTTTAGTGCCAAGTAATAAGTAGTAAGCCCCAAAGACTATATATATTGCTTGACAGCTTTTAAAAAGTTCAAAACCAAGCAAAATAAAACAAGATGAGTATTTTTCTAATGTTCAACAAAACCAAAAAAAGTGTAAGTTTTGTTTTTAATCCTGACAATCTCTTAACCTTTTGATGAGAAGGATTGATCTGTTTATATTTAGTGAATGGAACAAGTCCTTTCAATCTATGCCATGTGTCTAGCAAATATTTTAAACAGAAAGAATATCACAGAACTGCATTCCTTTGTGGTTCTGTGTACTGACATTTTCCCTTATCTTTCTTAATTTTCCTAATCACATCTGTATTAATACAGCATGATTCTGAATACAATTTTAGTTAATTTTTCAAATTAAGCAGTGGGCTAAAACCAATACAATGTACCCATTATCACTCACAAAAGTCTGGCAAAACTGCAGAGCATGTACTAAATGGTATTTTCCCTTTCTCTCCAATCAAACCTAAATTCAGCCATGAAAGCATACAGTCAGAAATTAAAGGTGGCCTCAATAGCCAAAATCTTGTCCTGGCTTTGATAGAAACAATGGCTAGAAAAGGAAGGAAACTAACAAATTTAGATGAAGTTGATGCTAATTTTGTAGACAGCACAGTTTTTGTTTGGGATTTTGGGGTGCTTTGGGGGTTTTTCTGTTTTTGTTTGTTTTTTTGAGATGTAATTCATGTAACATTAAACTCACCATTTTAAAAGCATACATTTTTAGTGGTTTTTGTTATAGAACCATCAAAACTACCTAATTCCAACACATTTTCATCACCCCATAAAGAAATCCCATACCTGTTAGAAGTCACTCCCAATTCTCCCTGTCTTCCATTCCCTGGCAACAACTAACTTACTTTCTATCTATGGACTTGTTATTCTAGATGTCTCATATAAATGGAATCATACAATATGCAATCTTTTATATCTGTCTTCTTTGACTCAGCATGTTTTCTAGGTTCATCCTAGTTGTTGCATATATCAATACTTCGTTCCTTTTTATGGCTGAATTTATGGATATATGAACATCTATCCATCAGCTGATGGACATTTAAGTTGTTTTCATTTTGGCTATTTTGAATACTGACAGAATACTTTTGATCACTAACTGATGTGGAACTTCATGTGTAAGGTTGCCTAACTACAAAGAGGCTCAGTGTGATGGTGCATGGCATGCATTATTCTATGACTGCTCCTGCTATCCTGAATATACATGGTTTAAAAGCATTATTTTTCCATATAAGTATGATGTGCCAAGAAAATACCAAACAAAAGGAATATAAAAGCTAGACATTTTTTAAAATTTAAGTTTTTATAAGTTTAAAAAAAAACACCCTAAGACATGTATAATATCTAATGTTGAAGAGAAATAAGATGTGAAAAGCAAGATGAAAATTCTTACCTCTTCTCTAGTCTTTCTTTAAGCTGACTTTCTCTTATTCCCTGAGGGTGAAGGCAATTTAGCAACTCATCCAGTTCTCTCTGGCTATCACATAAAAACCTGTAGGGGCAAAACAAACTTGAATAATTCTAGGAGGGAAGGGGGGGGGGGGCGGCGTCAAAAGTCAAACACTAAGAAGGGGATCTAAGGTTGATGGTGGGAGTAGGGAGAGCAGAATTCCAAAGAACCAATTACTATTTCCATTCCTAATGTTAACTTTATCCATGGACAATGGAGCCAATGCTTTCTACTAAAATATAATGAGACAAATTTTATCAATTTAATAGGCATATTTGTCCATACACCTTCAAAAGGTGATCATAGCTAAAGCAGTTAATATAATCACAAAGTAAGAGCCCTTTCAAAACTTAGCTCCTTGCCTAAAAGCAGAATCAACATAAAGAAAAATTAATGGCTATGTAAACAATTATTTATTTTTTAATTAATGAAGATAAAAATCCTAAATAATTCTATTTGCAAATGGACTGAAAAGCATTTTCAATGCTAAGATCTATCATGTACAAGGTTACATTACAAGGGGGAAAATATATTTCTAAACCTAGAACAAATATTTCTTACAAAAAAATCAAGCCTGGCCCTGGCCGGTTTGGCTCAGCGGTTAGAGTGTTGTCCTGTGGTCCAGAGAGACCCGGGTTCGGTTCCCGCTAAGGGCACGTGCCTCGGTTGCGGTTTGTCCTCGGCCCTGGTTGGGTCGTGCGGGTGGCAGCCACTCGATGTGTCCCTTTCACATCGATGTTTCTTTCTCTCTCTCTCTCTCTCTCTCTCTTTCTTCCTCTCTCTCCCTCCCACTCTATCTGAACAAAAAATGGGAAAATGTCCTCAGGTGAGGATAAAAAATTAAAAAAAAAAAAAAAAAATCAAGTCTGCCCTGGCTGGTTTGGCTCAGCAGTAGAGTGTCAGCCTGTGGACCAATGAGTCACGGGTTCGATCCCAGTCAAGGGCATGTATCTCGGTTGTGGTTTGTCCCTGGCCCTGGTCAGGGTCGTGCGGGAGGTAACCAGTCCATGTGTCCCTCTCATGTCGATATTTCTCTCTCTCTTCCTTTCTCTCCCTCTCTCTCCCTCCATTCTATTTGAACATAATTAGAAAAATATCCTCGGGTGAAAATTAAAAAAAAAAATAAAGTCTGCTTTGCACCAGCCAAGTAGCTTGGTTGGTTGGAGCATCATCCCATACACCAAAAGGTTATGAGTTCAATTCCTGGTCAGGACATATACCTAGGTATGTGGGTTCGATACACAGTAGGGGCACATACGGGAGGCAATCGATCAATGTGTTTCTCTCACATCTATGTCTCTCTCTCTCTCCTCTCATTTCTCTCTAACATCAATTACAAAACCTATCCTTCACCCTGGCCAGTCTTGCTCAGTGGTTAGAGCATCAGCCCAAGGACCAGAGTCTCGAGTTCAATTCCAGTCAAGGCTACATACTTCGGTTGCAATTCAATCCCTGGCCCTGGTTGGGGTCGTGCTGGAGGCAACCAATCAATGTGTCTCTCTCACATCAATGTTACTCTCTCTCTCTCTCTCCCTCCCTCCCTCCCTCCCACTCTGCCTGAAAATCAGTGGAAAAATACCCTTGGGTGAGGATTAAAAAACAAAAAAATACCATATCCTCGGGTAAGGATTTATAAAATAAAAATAAAAAGATCACCGCGACTGGTGTGTCTCATGGATTGAACGTTGTCCCATGGACTGAGAGGTACCAGTTCAATTCCCAATTTGCAGGCTCGATCCCCAGTAGGGGGCATGCAGGAGGCAGCCGATCAATGTCTCTCTCTCACATCAATGTTTCTATCTCTCTCCCTTCCTCTCTCTCTCTCTAAAACATCAATAAAAACCCATTTAAAAAATCAAGTCTGCTTTTAACACAATAAGTTTACATATCCAAGAAATCAAAGTCACACAAAATGATCTGAATAGATAATCAGTAACTCACTGGTGTTGACATATTAAATACTTTCTTAACATTGAAAGGAGAAAGAAAGAGCAACCAGAAGAATGCTCACATTACCATAGATTCTGTCCTTGTTTGGGTATGGTGGTCTCTACAGCAATGTCTGTTAGCGGTCCATGTTGTGTGTTCACGCTTATATTTTTGCCTAGGTTTGCTTTCTTACCTAAGAAAAATTATACATTAGGTTGAATATAGTAATTAAATATCCAATTCTTAGTTTCAAAACTAAGCAATCACAGCACCAAATCTAACAACTAAAAACACAGATGCTGCCTATTAAATATATTCACATGCACAACAGATGCTAACTTCTCTCTTAAATATCTTACATATAGCATATTATTGGGAATATTTACTCTCTATACAGTTAATCAGCTGTATAGCTCAAAGTTTGAGAATGAAGAGGGATAACTAAATAACTCTTTAATCAGAGCAAATAATTTACTTCAATGTTAACACAGACATCTGTGGTGAAGGAGAGTCATCTGAAATATATAAACTATTAAATACCCCTGGAAGCTTTCTAATGTCAGATATGATTAACTTTTTTTGTAAACCAACTTTTATATATCAATACATGATATTAATGTAGATAGCTCTTAAGCCAGTATTTGAAACCTTACCTCATACTAAAATTGGTTTGTTCCCCTGTTCCCATGCTCTCCCCTGCAATACTAACAATCTTTTTTTTAGTCTTTTCAGTCAGGTAATTTTGAAGAGACCCTGCCATGCTGGAACTAGAACTCATGAAGCAACAACATCCAGGCTCTAGAAGTGAAGGGATTTGGATGTCAACCTCTCAGGGAGCTCTAACTGTGTAGGCCCAACTTCTAAGGATAGCCACTAAGCTTTTAAAACACATTCAGTCTATCAGCCCACTGGAATCTCTCCTATGTCTGAAGATCCTGACTTGGTAAATATAACTGCCCTCACCTGGGTATTTACAGTCTACCAGAACTCAACTTTTCTACTAAGTATTACAATCTAACACTGAATATAATTTAACAGGAAAACACCTTAAATTTTAAGTTTGGAGCTATATATAATTTCCTTATTTATCAATTTTCTAAGTTTAAAGTTTAGATTACAATTTTATCAAAATGAAGAAAAGCTACTTTTTTTAAAAAATCAAAGATTTCTCGCCCTGGACGGTTTGGCTCAGCAGTTAGAGCACTGGCCCACAGACAAGAGTCATGGGTTCAGTTCCAGTCAAAGGCATGTACCTTGGTTGCGGTTCGGTCCCAGCCCTGGTCGGGGTCGTGCGGGAGGCAACCAATTGATGTGTCTCTCACATAGATGTTTCTCTCTCTTTCCCCCTCCCTCCCACTCTATCTGATGATAAATAAAAAAATATCCTCGGGTAAAGATTAAAAAAAATTAAAGATTTCTCAAAAAAACATAATCTAACATTTGAGAAGCATATTTATTAGGTTATAGAAAGCAGAGCTGGAAGAAAGCTTGTGGATCATCTAACCCAGTGGTTCAACAGGAAGTTATGCTGCCTCCCAGGAAGACATCTGGCAATGTCCAGACACATATTTGGTTGTTATTATTGGCATCTAGAAGGTAGAGGCCAGGGATATTGTTAAATATGCTACAATGCATAGAACAACCCCCCCACTACAAAGAATTGTCTGGCTTAAAATGTCAATAAAGCTGAGGTTGAGAAAGTCTGACCTAACCGAATCATTTGAATATTTTATCTTCCTTGAAATATTATATAGTTGACACTTGAACAACACAGAGATTAGAGGTGCTGATCCCTGGGAAGTCAAAAACTCATGTATAACTTTGACTTCCCCAAAACTTAACTCCCTTCAGTACCCATGAGGGATCGATTCCAGGACCTCTGCAGATACCAAAATCCGCAGATGCTGAAGTCACCTGTATAAAACAGCACAGATCAATGCATACAGTTGGTCCTCCACATCCATGAACTCCAAACAGTGGGTCAAAAACAGTACAGGTGCCCTGGACAGTTTTTCTCAGTGGTTAGAGCATTGGCCCAAGGATGGAAGGGTTTTGGGTTTGATTCCTGGTTAAGGGCACGTACCTGGGTTGCAGGTTCAATCTCCGACCCCTATGGGGGTGGTGAGGGAGGCAACCAATCGATTTGTCTCTCTCTCACATCAATGTTTCTTTCTCTCCCTCCCTTCTTCCCTTCCACTCTATCTAAAAGAATCAGTGGAAAAATATCCTCAGATGGGGATTAACAACAACAACAAAATACAGAACAGGTATTCATTGAAAAAAATATATGTATAAGTGGACCTGTGCAGTTCAAACCCGTGTTGTTCAAGGGTCAACTGTATATATTCTCTCTATAGATAAGACAGACAGACAGAAACTTCAAGAAAAAAATATTTAAAAAAGTACACTTCAGTATTTATTTTGCCAACTGAACCCACAACCCAGATGATGAAAAAGAACATTCTCAGTCCCCCTTCTTGACCCCTTCTCAGTCACTTATTTTTAGTTAGGTATTTGTTGTTTTTCCTCACTAGAATTTTAGTTAAATGACATTCAGAATCTTACCTGTCTTATTTGCTAACTTGTATCACGGCACATGAAAAATTGGTAAGCATATAAAACATGATCAACAAATAACGAATAAAAGAATTTTAAAAGTGGAGTAAGAAGACATGTAACTGCCTTCTTGGCCTCCTTACTTCAATTCTAACCCTTGAGGTACCTAGAAAGAGATTTCCAAGGAACAAAGTTTGAAAACTACTCATATAAATTCTAATACCCAAACAAGGTGTTATTACACTCATATAGATTTTATACGAGTAGTTCTCAAATTCTTTATCTTTCCACACAATGCCTGGAACAAATTTGGTAATCGCATGTTAGTTTCTTCCCTTTCTGTGCATTTCACATTCTCCCACCCCACTCAAATACATCTACCTAAGAAGGCAATAAAGAAATTTTACAAATGGAAGAGGTGACAGAGGACAGACAATCCTAAAAATTTACCCTACTTGAGCAGGGTAAAATAACTAATAGATATACGCACTACGGGGACAGTAATCCTCATCAGGAGAGTCAGCATGGTCTTTGCGGTGATGGTTGAAACGGTAGTCAATGCTGTCATGTACCCAGCCTTTTTCAATGAACAATCCTGGAACTTCATCTGAGAAGAGCCAGTATCTATAAATCACAACCACATATCACAACCACATATTAATAAGATCATGCTACATCATGAACACAAGATGACTTTATTGTTGGGGAAGATGATTAAAGAATATTACTAAACATTCAGAAATATACAAATTATAAAGTAAAACCAAGGATACCAAAATGTTTAGAATATGAGACTTGTCTAACATCTGTAATTTTTATAATTTCTGATATTTCTCAACTTTAGATTCCATACAATGTAATGCATTTAAAATACAATACCATTTTTAAAGACCTCTATTTGGTTCACATTTCACCTATCACCATAATTTAAGCTCCATATTTGTGATATCTTAAGAACAGGGTCATGTCTTTATTTAACTTTGTAACCTTAGCATTTGGCACACATTCAATAAATATTCAATGAATGTGCAATAAGCAATTCTGTTTCCAAAATCCATGAACAGGGAATCTTATCTATTCTTATTACTTTAGATAGTTTCATCCCTAGTAAAAATATAAAGATTACAAAAAATTAAGTTTAATAAGTTACCTATTATGGTTTCGATCTGTACCAATAGGAGTCCTACGCATGACTAGTTTTGCCTTGGCAATTCCCTCCTGGAATGCCTTCTCAGCAGCTGCTTTGTGTTTTCGGATTCGTTCTTCTTCAGCTTCGCGTTCTAGTTTCACTGTTCAAGACAAAAAGAATTAACTAGATTTTTTTTCTAGTAATTCCACTTTTACAAATTAAATGACATATAGAGTGAAAATTGCCTGGTATAAAGTACATTTTCACCAAACCTCAGTTTCCTTCTTTAATTCTAATCTGTTATATAAGAAATGACATGTAAAGGCAGCAATTTCTATCTGGTCCTCCTACGTGCTTTAAATTTTGGTCTCAGCCATCAATTCAATGCAAAATCTTTTCTCTCCAAAATTTAACTTAATTTTAATAATTAAATTGATTTTATGTTATTAATACTTTTAAATGTAACCTTAAAACAGTCCTTAAATGGAATTAATTGTAAACATTTTATGACAGAGCTGTCATAGAATCCTAAAAATGATTGAGATAAATAAAACTAGAATAGCTATTTCAAAATAAAACAAATTTTTGCCTTGAGGAATTTGATAGTATATTCAGTTTATCAGCCTTGGTGACAAAAAAAAAAAGAAGAATTGAGAAAGCAAGGGCAGGGAAACACTTGTGAAAAATAACAATGGTTGCACAGTGAATACTGTTTTTTAGTTATCGCTGCTAAGGACACACAAAAAAAGTTTTAATCAACTTATTTCTGATCATTCATTATATGGGATTATTCTATACAGATAGAAATTTCCCTCAACAACAGCAGCAGCCCAGTTATCTTGCCTTTTAAGTTTGTCTACAACCATCACAAATTCGATACTATAGTACAAAGCACTGCTACTTACAATGCCAGAATTTTTAACCCTGATCCTCTACTGGTTGTGACATCTACAATATGGTGAGATTCTGGAAAATGCATCAATCAAATGATATTACTTTTTAAAAGTTAAGACAAATCTCACTTATTTAAAACCAATATGGCATATTATCTTTAATAAAGTTTTTTAGCCTGAATGGAATTATGCTGGCAACAATGATTACAGTAGAGATCAGTACACAAAGGTAAATAATAAAGAGTAATGGCCGAATCACAATAAAGGAAAAGTTCCTTTTCCTGAAGCTACAAACAAAAAACCATCTAGGGCAAGTCATCAAAAGACAATCAAATTTAGTTTTAGCAGTTACAACACTGAACTAGATACTGAAAGACCTGAACTCTATAATTCAAATATTAGCCATGGCAAAACATTAATATTCTTTGTCCCTTGTTTCTCTATATCAATAATAGAATATCATCTTCCTAGCCTTTCTCCTTGGTTAAGATATATATAACACAGAGTTAACACTTCAGAAACTCAAGAAACCATTGTTTCAGGTAAAACACACTAAAATGTGATATAAATAAAGTTAATCTACATGTTATTTTATATGGAATGCAATTATACTCTTTCAAATTGGAAAGTACATATATGCACATACTCAGTGTGCATATAAATATAAAAACATTTCAATGGTCTTGCGTAGTATAACCTAAAATCTGTTTTAAAATAAATATTACATATATTCTAATGAAAGAAGAAAGTAACAAAGTTGTATGACTTAACCCAAAATCTCTCACATATAACTTAAGACTATTTCTAGGTGTCCATCTACCTAATCCTTAGCATCTAACTTTGACAAATAAATGGTTTTTACCATCTTCATTTCATAAGCTGGCAATGTTTAAAACTAACAGTGATCAAAACAGTTGAGTCTTAAACACAAAAAAAAATTAATAAAAAGTTTATTGTGGGTAACAATTCTGAAACAAATTTTGCATACATTGTAACATGATCAAATAAGTAAATATTGATACTGATATAGATAACTGTTGGGGGTAGGGGGATAGAGCAAAAATGAAAAGAAAAAAGAAAAAAATACATGGACGATAGTGTGGTGATTGTGGGGCGGGAGATGGGATGGACTTGGCTTGGGGTGGTGAACACACAATGCAGTATATGGATGGTGTATTGTGTAGTTGTGTACCTGAAACCCGAATAGTTCTGTTGACCAGTGTCACCCCGAAAATTCAATAAAAAGAAAACAAATATTGATATTAACAGGTACAAGGGGTCTCATGATACAAGAAAGAAGACACAAATATAGAACGAGGAAGGCAAAGCAGAACCCTTGGGTGTTGAAATTAATTTGGAATCTATTTAGCAAAAGAAGTACAAAATTTATACTCTGAAAACTACAAAATATTGAAAGAAATTCAAGTTCTAGCCCTGGCCAGTTTGGTCAGCAGTTAGAGCATCAGCCCTCAAACCGAAAGGTCTTGGGTTCGATACCCAGTCAAGGCACATACCTGGGTTGCAGGTTCAATCCCTGGCCCGGGTCGGGGTCATGAGGGAGGAAACCAATCAATGTGTCTCCCTCACATCCATGTCTCTCTGTCTCTCTCTCTCCCCCCTCCCTTCCACTCTATCTAAAAAGTCAATAGAAAAATATCCTCGTGTGAAGATTAACAAAAAAACAAAACAAAAACAAGAAAGAAAGAAATTAAAGATCTAAATAAATGAAAAAACATCTCATATTCATGGATGAGAAGACAAAATATCATTAAGATGGCAATAAATCTATTAGATCTATAGTTCTAATCTATAAATCCCAAAATTGATGTATAGATTCAAAGTAATCTTAATCAGAGTCCCAGATGTCTTCTTTGTGGAAATTTACAAACTGATTCTGAAATTACTATGGAATTGCAAGGAATCCAGAAGAGCTAAAACATTTCCCCACTTCAACAATTACTACATAGTAAAAACATTAAAAAAAAAAACAATTACTACAAAGCAACAGTAATTAAGCCACTGTAATACTGGTGTAAGTATAGACATATAGATCAATGGAATAGAATTGAGAGTCCAGAAATAAATTGATACATCTATAGTTAAATGATTTTTGACAAAGGTGCCAAGATCATCCAACAGGGGAAAGAATAACCTTTTCAAGAAACAATAACAGGACATCACTGGAGTCACATGCAAAAGAATGAAGTTAGACGCTTACCTCATACCATATACAAAAATTAACCAAAGACCTAAATGTAAGAGTTAAAATTATAAGACTTTTAGAAGAAAACATAGGGGTAAATCTTCATGACCCTCAATTTAGCAATGGATTCTTAGATATGACACCAAAACCACAAGCAACCAAAGAAAAAAAATAAACTGGACTTCATCTACAATTTTTAAATTTGTGCCAGGCCAGTGTGGCTCAGTGGTTGAGCATCAACCCATGCACCAAGAGGTCACTGGTTTGATTCCCAGTCAGGGCACATGCCAGGTTGTGGGCCCAATCCCCAGTAGGGGGCATGCAAGAGGTGGTGAATAGATGTTTTCTCTCATCGATGTTTCTACCTCTCTCTCCTTTTCTCGCTCTCTAAAAATCAACAAAGAAAAAACATTTTTAAAAAAATTTTTTTAAATTTGTGCTTCAATGGACACTATCAAGAAAGTAAAAAGACAACACATAAAATAGGCAAAAATATTGCAGATCAGCCCGGCCAGCGTGGCTCAACCTCTATCTATCTATCTATCTATCTATCTATCTATCTATCTATCTATCTATCTATCATCTATCTATCCTTCTTTCCTTCTGTCTTTCTTTCTTATCTCTCTCTCCCTTTTCCTTCCTCTCTCTCTAAAAATCAATAAAAACATTTTTTAAAATATTTGCAGATCATATATCTGACAGGAAAATTTTTTTATCTAGAATATACAAAGGATTCTTACAACTCAATAATAAAAAAGGACCAATAATCTAATTTGAAAATGGGCAAAAGATCTGAATTAGCATTCCTCCCAAGAAGATATGCAAATAGCCCTGGCTGGTTTGGCTCAGCGGTTAGAGCGTCAGCCCGCAGACCAGAGAGTCCCGGGTTCGGTTCCCGCTAAGGGCACGTACCTTGGTTGCAGTTTGTTCCCGGCCCCGGTTGGGGTCGTGTGGGTGGCAACCACTTGAGGTGTCTCTCTCACATAGATGTTTCTCTCGCTCTCTCCCTCCCCTCTAGCTGAAGATAAATGTAAAAAAAAAAAAAGAAGATATGCAAATGACCAATAGACACATGAAAAAGATGCTCGACATCATTAGTCATCAGGAAATGTATATCAAAACCTTAATAAGATACCAATTCACAACTATTAGCATGGTTATAATCTATAAACCATATAATAAGTGTTGGTGAGGATTCAGACAAATGAAGAAATCAGAACCCTCATACACTGCTTGTAGGAAAGTAAAATTGTGCAGCCACTTTGAAAAATAGTCTGGCAGTTTCTCAAACGGTTAAACAGTTACCATAAGACCCAGCAATTACTTTCCTAAGTATATACCCAAGAGAAATAAAAAGATACATCCATACAAAACTTGTACACCAATGTTTACAGCAGCATTATTCATAATAGCCAAAAATGTAGAAACAGCCCTGGCCAGCGTGGCTCAGTGGAGAGAGCATCGGCCTGCGCACCAAAGGGTTGCCAGTTGATTCTGGTCAAGGGCATATGCATGGGTTGCAGGTTCGATCTCAGGCACCAGCAGAGGCCCATGTGGGAGGCAACCAATCAATATGTCTCTCTCACATTGATGTTTCTCTCTCTGTCTCTCCCCCCTCCTTCTCTCCCACTCTCTCTAAAAATCAATGGAAAATATATCCTCAGGTGAGGATTAACAAAAAAAAAAGGTAGAAACAAACCAAATGTCCATCAACAAAATGTGATACATCTAGTCAGTGGAACAGTATTCTGCTATTAAAAGGCATGAAGTCACTTCCAGCCAAGATGGCAGCATAGGTAAACACGGCACTCACATCCTCCCACAACCACACCAAAATTACAACTAAACTACAACACAACCAGCATTCAGAAACGCCTGAAATCAAGCTCAATGGAAGTCCTACAACTACAAAATTGAAGAAGCAGCCACACACAGAGACTGGTAGGAGGGGCACAGGCACAGACCGGCTGGTCCCACACCCACGTGTGGTAGATAAAAATCAGGAGGGACATCTTGGCTGGGAAGGTCCTCCCTGAGGAGTGAGGGGTCCCCATCCCACACCAGGCCCCTAGCTCAAGGTTCCAGTGCCAGGAAGAGAAGTCCCCATAACTTCTGGCTGGAAAAACCAGCGGGAACTGAGGCAGAGGGAGGCTGCGGCTGCTGGAGCCCCAGGCAGCTCCTCTTAAAGGGACTGCACATGGACTTACTTGGACTTGCTCCCTCTATGCTCAGAGGGGAAGCAACTTGAGTGGCGCCAGAGACAAACAGGGAAGAACTGAGCTTTTGGCCTCAGGACGAGGGCTGGAGAGGTGGCTTTCTCCTGGACAGACATGCTGGCAGAGGCTGATGTTGCTTTGGTGAGCCCTTCGCTGGGGCGGCAGACCATAGCCATATCTAGGACTCCAGCAATCTGGCTCACACTGTTTTCCCTGCCCTGGTGATTCCCTGAGGCCCACCCCACCCAACTTTTGGGCCCACCCAAGCTGTTTCGAAAGGCTTTACCATAGGATTGGCCTGTCTTGGATCCAGCTTTACAGTTTCCTAAAATCTCTCAAACAAGCAGCATCTGGTCTCAGCGCGCCCCATACATCTCGCTAAGTGGCCCCAGGCCTGGCACTAGAAGCAGCCAGCCTTGGATCACAACTTGGCTTTTCCTGGGCATCTCCAAGCCCAGCACAAGAAGCAGCCATCTGCAGATCACTCTGTAGCTTATGCTGGGTGGCCCCATATAGAACACAGGCAGTGGCTGACCTTGCTCCAGAGCCAGCACACCCGGTGGACAGCTTCGGACCACATTAGAAACATCACCACCCAACCAACCACCTCCACAAGTGACACACTCAATGAGCAGGCTCGCTGGGTACCAGAGCCCTGATGAAGTAAGTCTTGCTCTGTGTGGTTGGCCCCTATACAGCTGATCCTCCAAGGTAATCAGAGGCCAGTGGGCAGTGGGCACAGCCAGTCCTTGCAGCTGATCAGCCTGAGTAAATCCCTCCCATTGATGTGCCAACAGCAATCAAGACTCAATTACAACAGAAGGGTGGACAGTCCACACTAGTGGTGCACCTCGAGGGCCCAGCTGGGGTGATCAGGGAGGCTGTACCACTGGATCCTACAGGACACCTACAACAACAGGCCACCCTACGAAGCCTAGGAGACATAGCAACTCTACCTAATACATAGAAACAATCACAGGGAAGCAGCCAAAATGAGGAGACAAAGAAACATATCCCAAATAAAAGAAAGAACAAAATTCCAGGAAAAGAATTAAACAAAACGGAGATAAGCAATCAATCAGATGCAGAGTTCAAAACACAGGTTATAAGGTTGCTCAAGAAACTTGGTGAGACCTTCAAGGAACTTAAGGAGACCTCCAAGGAACTTAGTGAGAACATCAACAACATAAAAAAGGACCAGTCAGAAATGAAGGATGCACTAACTGAAATAAAGAATAATTTACAGGGAATCAATAGCAGAGTAGGTAAAGCCAAGAAGCAAACCATCAATTTGGAATATAAGGAAGCAAAAAACACCCAATCAGAACAACAAAAAGAAAAAAGAATCCAAAAAAATGAGGATAGTGTAAGGAGCCTCTGGGACAACTTCAAGCGTGCCAACATCTGCATCATAGGGGTACCAGAGGGGTGCCAGAAGAAAAGAGAGAACAAGAAATTGAAAACCTATTTGAAACAATAATGACAGAAAACCTCCCTAACTTGGTGAAGGAAACAGACATACAAGTCCAGGAAGCACACAGAGTCCCAAACAAGATGAACCCAAAGAGGTCTACTCTAAGACACATCATCATCAAAATGCCAAAGGTTAAATACAAAGAGAGAATCTTGCCCTGGCTGGTTTGGCTCAGCAGTTAGAGCGTTGGTCCGCTGTCTGGAGAGACCCGGGTTCGGTTCCCGCTAAGGGCACGTACCGCAGTTGCAGTTTGTCCCCGGCCCCAGTTGGGGTGGGTGGCAGCCAGTTGATGTGTCTCTCTCACATCGATGTTTCTTTGCTTTCTCTCTTCCTCCCTCTCTCCCTCTCGCTCTATGAATGCAAAAAGTGTCCTCAGGTGAGGATTAAAAAATAATAATTAATAAATAAATAAAACAGATACAATATATTCTATAAAAAAAAAAAAAAGAGAGACACTCTTAAAAGCAGCCAAGAGAAAAGCAGTTTGTAACCTACAAAGAAGCTCCCATAAGACTGTCAGCTGATTTCTCAAAAGAAACTCTGCAGGCCAGAAAGGAGTGGCAAGAGATATTCAAGGTGATGAAAAGCAATGACCTACAACCAAAATTACTCTATCCTGCAAAGCTATCATTTAGAATTGATGGACACATCAAGAGTTTCCTAGACAAGCCCTGGATGGTTTGGCTCAGCGGTTAGAGCGTTGGCCCACGGACCAGAGAGACCCAGGTTTGTTCCTGCTAAGGGCGCGTACCTCAGTTGCAGTTTGTCCCCGGTCCCAGCTGGGGTTGTGTGGGTGGCAACCAGTCGATGTGTCTCTCTCACATCGATGTTTCTCTCTCTCTCTTCCTCCCTCTCTCCCTCCTGCTCTATCTGAAGATAAATGCAAAAATGTCCTCAGGTGAGGATAGAAAAACAAAAAAACAAAACAAAAAAACAAAACAAAACAAAGTTTCCCAGACAAGAAAAAGCTAAAGGAGTTCATCACCACCAAACCAGTATTATATGAAATGTTGAAGGGTCTTCTTGAAGGAGAACAAAAATATCAACAATAAAATGGCAATTAATACATATCTATCAACAATTGAATCTACAAACAAAATGAACAAGCAGAACAGAAACAGACTCTTAGATACAGAGAACTTTTTGTTGCTCGCCAGATGGGCGGGGGCTGGGGGGATGGGTGAAAAAGATAAAGAAATTAAGAAGTACAAATTGGTTGTTAGATTGATGAACCTCAAAGGGAAGGGGGTAGGGAGGGCGGGATGAGATAAACCAAAGAACTTCTATGCATATATGCATAACCAATGGACACCGACCATAGTGTGGGGAAGGTAGGAGGGGGGCGGGATTGGAGAGGAGCGGGTCAATGGGGAAACAAAGGGGGACATATGTAATACATTCAACAATAAAGATGAATTTTAAAAAAAGAAAAAGGAATGGAGTACTACTGAAACATGCTACCATAATGGTGAACTTTGAAGATATTATACATACTAAGTGCAAGAAACCAATCCCAAAAGATCACATTTATTATATGATTCCATTTATATGTTATGTCAGAACAGGCAAATCTAGAGAGACAGAAGACTGGTGGTTGCTTAGGTCTAGGGAGGATGGGTAGGTGGGGTGATGATAGCTAAAGGGTATGGGGTTTCTTTTTGAGGTGATGAAAATGTTCTAAAATTGTGGTGAAGGTTACACTATCTGTGAATATATTTAAAAACAATGAATTACACACTATCAATGGAAGAACTGCATGGTATATGAATTATTTTTTAATAAAGCTATTTCTTTAAAAGTTCAGATTTGTCTGGCCATTGTGGCTCAGTTGTTTGAGCATCATCCCATGCACCGGGAGGTAACCAGTTTGATTCCCAGTCAGGGCACATGCTGGGCTGTAGGATCAGTCCCTAGTGGGGGCGTGCAGGAGGCAATCGATCAATGTCTCTCTCTCATCAATGTTTCTATCTCTCTCCCTCTCTCTGAAATCAATAAAAAAACATATTTTTCAAAAATAAAAATAAATAAAAGTTCAGATTTGATGATGCTATCAAAGCCCAAAATTTGTATGTTCTTGTATCTTATTAAGGGAAAGATTAATATCAAATCTGGCAACTGTACAGAGGGCTTCAAATACCTTGTTATTCAACTGTTACAACAATCTTTACAATCATGTGAGGAAACTGAGGCATATGTAACTTGACCAAAGGAATATACCTAAGTAAGAGTAGAGTTTGAACCCATGATCTCTTCTGCTAGAATATTACACACATAGTAGGGTCTGGGTTATTATATACAGAGATAACTAAATAGTTATGACGAGTACAGACTCTACCATTACCTCAATAATTTCCTTAGTTTTACATTCTTCTAAAGAACTTCCCCTTTTCTCTCATCACAAGATTTTACCTTTCATTTCTCTCTCCTGGATTTCCCGCTCCTTCTTAGCCTGAATGGCAAGCAGCCGTCTGCTCTTCACAGTACTAATCATGTCTTCAGCTTCCATATCTACTTGGGGCTCAAATTTCACAACTTTTTTCCTATCAGTTTTGCCTAACCCATTCTCCTCTTTTCCATTTTCTTTATTTCTGGCTTCCATTTCTTTCCGTTTCTGTTTCTCTGCTCTCTTCTTATCATTTTCTTCCTTTAATACAGCAAGCCGTTCCTTCCACAACTCAGCAGACATCTGCTGTCTGGTTTCCATGTGGTCCTGCACTGAATATGTCATGAGAATCCGGTGGCAGAGTGCTGTCAAGATCTGTAGCTTCTCTTCCGATGTTAACTCAAAAAATTCAGAGGTTTCCAGCTTCTCTAAGAACTCATCTTGTACTTCATTGTCCTCAAATGGTGCTGAATCTTTATTGCCATCTGTGTCTGAGCCCTCACTTTCCTCCTGAACATCAGATTTGCGCAAGCAGAGCCGCACCAGCTCTGAAACCGAATGTAGAGTCAGAGGGATTTCCGACAGCTTCATTCCCAATTCACCATAGTCTTCTGCTATTTCATCTTGTAATAAGGTCTGTAAGAGGATGACCAACACTCTATTCAGGTATAAAAAGCCACCTTTTTCTGCACTCAAAGCTTCCATAAGGGACACAGCAGTAATGGGATACTGAGCATCTGGTAAGAGTAGTCCAGAATAACAGCTCAAGAACTCCACAACCATGGCCACATCCCCAAAGAGTGTGTTGGGCAGCCCTTCAGGGGTATCCACCAATCTAAATGCTGGAAGGTTTTTGCCAGTTAACTCTTGGTCCTCGTATCGCTTCTGTTTTTCTAGTTTCTCAAGCATTTCTTTCTCTCTCCGCTCTTTGGCTTTCTCCTTCAACTTTTCTCTTAATTCCTCTCGTTTCTTTTTCAAATATTCTTTGCGTTGCTCTTCAGACATAGAGGCCCATTTTTTTTTGTGCTCTAGAAGCTCAAAGCGTTTTTGAACAATACTTCGCAATTCTTCTGGGAGACGAGCTCTATCTTCACTAGAGAGAAGACGAGCTGTTTTGGAGATAACACAGGACAGGGCACTCTTCTTGTCCTCCCTGTCTTTGTTTTCTTTGTAGTAGGCAATAAGGTGTAGGGCTGCAGGAGGCAGATGTTTATGAGGTTTACTAGAGGACCTGGGTGTACCCCCAGAACTCCGTGGGGTTCGTGTCATCTTCTGAGTGCCTTTGGCCATATCCAACAAAGTCATCTGCTTCATTTTGGTTTTAGGAGTCTTCAGGCCCTTTTTTGGAGATCTGGAATTCCCTGTGGATTTCTGTCCATTCAGGATGCCTTTGCTTCTGCCCTTTGTTTTCAGAGGTTTGTCATTGTGCTTCCCTGGTTTCTTGGCAGATGGGCCTTTCTTAGGAATGTGAAAGTTAGCATGTAGTTTATTGGTTGACATCATCTTCATCACTTCTTCCAGATGCTCTTCTGGAGATTTGGAATTCTTTGAGTTCTTCACTTTGAGTGGTGAGCCATTCAAGGATTTCTTCAAGTGTACATGACACCATAACTTAGGATTTAGTGGTGAACTCAGAGAAGAGTTATCTGTCTTGGATTTCTTTGAGGGCTTCCTATCTGGGGATCCAGTATTCTTCCTCTTAGTAGAAGGGTTGAGAGTCATATACTAGAATTTAAGAATAGGAGCAAAATTAATTTTAAAAACTAACTTAAAGAAGCAATATTTAAGCATCCTAAGGCCCTCTTTTCCACTATTCAGGTAAAACTACAAATTCATTTCTCTTCATAAACACTATCTCCCTAAAAAAAACAAAGAAATAAAATTAGCTAATGTTTTAGCCTTATCAACACAAAATTCTCTTGATACCCAGGCTAAAAAAGGTATACTCTAATATTAACCATTTCTGCTATGCAACTAGCTTTCTGTTTATATATAGATTAGCAGTTCTTAAATAATGTAATGAACTGGGAACCCTTTCCCCAGAAAAAAAAATACAAAAATTATGCAAACAATTTCAGAGTCCATCCATGGATCCCAGATTAAGGATACCTAAATCTAGATAATGGAAACATGTGAGAAAATTTTAAAGTATTGCTCTTAAGACAAGACTGGGTTTTTATCCTATAAGCCTTAGTTCCAACTGGGAATATTCTATGCTCTTAAGGTTTACATTTAAAGTTTACCATTTAAGTATTTTTATCTCAATTCAGAAGCATATTTTCTTATTAACAGTACCAGTGAGGCCCGGCTGGTGTGGCTCAGTGGTTGAGCATCCACCCATGCACCAAAAGGTCACTGGTTTGATTCCCAGTCAGGGCACATGCCCAGGTTGTGGGCCCGATTCCCATATGGGGCATGCAGGAGGCAGAAATTGATGTTCTCTCATCAATATTTCTATCTCTCTCTCTCCCTCTCCCTTCCTCTCTCTCTCTAAAATCAATAAAGAAAAATTATAATAAAAATAAAATAAAAGTACCAGTGAGGATACTAATAATAACAAAGACACTGTTCACAAATAAAGAACCCTCATGACCCTGGCCGAATAGGCCCTCAAACTCTCCCTCTTTGACCTCTCTCCATACCTCAAGAACTCATTCCCATGAATATATTAGTGCCCTCTAAATTCTCAATTTCACATAATTCTATCTTTGACCATCCTTTCACATATTTCTAATTCACTCCCTCTAGTACCCCAACTCTATAATCCTTCATTCCCACCAGGACCTTAAATCTGTTCATGTTATCACATTTTCACCATGCCCACACTTCCCTGTCCTTCTAACCAAGATTAAATTCCACAGTCAATCATTAAAATCAATCTTACATGAAGCTACAGTTCTCTTACCTCCCTTGCTCTGTTATATCTAGTCACTCCTAGACTGCATGTGTTCAGCTTAAACATGACTAAACAGCCCTGGCCAGGTAGCTCAGTTGGTTAGAGCATCGTCCCGATACGCCAAGGTTTCGGGTTCGATCCCCAGTCAGGGCACATCTAAGAATCAACCAATGAATACATGAATAAGTGCAACAACAAATCGATGTTTCTCTCTCTCTCTCTCTCAAATCATTAAAAATTTTAAAAAGAAACATGACTAGAATAAAAGACATAATGACAGTATATAGTATTAGTAAAGTCATAACCAAGTATCTTCAAATGGGTCCTGAATGCCACCCAATAATCAAAGTACATTCCCTTAGTCCATTCAATTTCCTAGACACACATCATCTCCTGTGTCTTCAAACCTCTACCTTATCCCTACTATACAGAATTTGTTAATAGGTTAGAACTAGTCAATTTGTCATGATACCACTGTTTCTGTGTACTTAACACAAACAAAAAACACTTGATTTATATGCTTTACATATAAATGTGGTTTACATGTAAACCACTTTACATGACAAAGTGGTTTCCTAGTTTACATAATTACAAAGAACAAAACCTGGCAGCTAAAACACAAATTAAATGAAATAATAACCAGCAATGAAAAGGTACAGTCAATTTCAAAAAAAAAGTACTGTTTCAAGTGACTAGGAGAAAGACTAGATTACACCTAGAATACTTAAATTCTAAAATCTTCAAGTTTTTGAGTGGAAGGAACTAACTTCATAAGAGCAACATGTAAAGTAGCAGTCTGGCCCTGGCTGGGTAGCTCAGTTGGTTAGAGCATCGTCTCGATATGGGTTTGATCCCCAATCAGGGCACATACAAGAATCAACCAATGAATGCATAGACAGTGGAACAACAGACTGATAAATATCTCTTTTTTTCCTTCTCTACCTCTAGAATCAATCTAGAAGCAGTATAAAGGCAGTGGGTAAACAGGTTAGTGTGTAATGAGACAATAGGCAAGAAAACACCCAAAGACTATCAAATATAAAATTATGAGCCCCTTTAAAAAGGCTATAGGGGCCCAGCCAGAGTGGCTCAGTGAATTGAGCATTGTCTCATGGACCGAGAGGTCCAGGTTCAATTCCCCGTCAGGGCACATGCCCAGGTTGTGGGCTCATGCCTCAGTAGAGAGAGTACAGGAGGCAGATGGTCAGTATTTCTCTCTCATATCAATGTTTCTCTCTCTCTAAAAAAATCAATAAAAACAGCCCTGATCAGTTTGGCTCAGCGGTTAGAGCGTCGGCCTGTGGACCAGAGAGTCCTGGGTTCGGTTCCCTCTAGGGGCACGTACCTCGATTGCAGTTTGTCCCTGGCCCTGGTTGGAGTCGTGTGGGTGGCAACCACTCGATGTGTCTCTCTCACATCGATGTTTCTCTCTCTCTGTTCCCCCCTCCCTCCCTCCCGCTCTATCTGAAGATAAATGCAAAAATGTCCTCGGGCGAGGATAAAAGAAAAAAATAAATAAAAATAAAAATAAAATCATCAATAAAAACATATTTTAACAGGCTATAGGGAAATGGCTATGGTGAAATAAATCCCAGAGATGATACAGAACACCTATGCTCTTGGTAGGAGTAAACAAGCAGATAACAGTAAAATTTAATAAGCTATACTACAATGCCAATAAGATGTAAACATTAATAATATAATCAGAGCCTGGCCAGTGTGGCTTAGTGGATTGAGCATGGTCCCATGGACTGAGAGGTCCTGGTTCCATTCCCAGTCAGGGGCACATCCCCAGGTTGTGGGCTCGATCCTCAGTGGGGGGCGTGCAAGAGGCAGCTGATCGACGTTCTCTCTCACATCAATGTTTCTATCTCTCTCCCTTCCTCTCTCTCTAAAAAATAAATAAAAAATAAAAAAATCAATAAAAACCATTAAAATACACACACACACACACACACACACACACACACACACACACATATATATATATATATATAAAATCAGAGAAACAAAGTCACAGAACCAAGACAGCACAAAAGGTATAAATGTGGTCTGCAATGAATAAGTGGCTTTATACCTAACAAATCCTTCTTCTGGCCAAGTTCTATAACTTTAAAGGCCAATCTGCCTTTTAAGAATTACAGGCAATTGTAGGTTACTTACTGTTCCTCTAGCTGGCTGATTTTTTTGCCTGACTAACAATGGCTGTTCTTCAATTATCAGCCCCAGTATGAAATGACAAAGTGGTTTCCTAGTTTACAAAATAGAAACACTATCAGTGCTCCGGGGGATACTTTTCACAAAAGTAGAATTTCCCAGTTCTTGTTCTCCGGAACTTTCAAAAAGTTAAAAATTATGAATAAGCAAAGAAAACTAACATAAGATTCCATTTTCCTCGAGGACAGTGATAACACCAATACCCCAAAGAGAACCATATTTCAAGACCATTCTACAAATCATAGAGCAGTGATTTTCAACCTTTTTTTTTTTTTATCTCATGGCACACATAAAATAATTACTAAAATTCTGCAGCACACCAAAAAAATATATTTTTTGCCTATCTGACCAAAAACATAGGTGTAATTTTGATTCATTCACACAGGATAGCTAATGTTGTGTTGGCCCTTGTCATTGTTTTTTTTGTTGCTGTTTTTTTTTTTTTTTTATCCTCACCCGAGGACACTTTTTCATTTTTTGTTCAGATAGAGTGGGAGGGAGAGAGAGGAAGAGAGAGAGAGAGAAACATCGATGCGAAGGTGACACATCGAGTGGCTGCCACCCGCACGACCAACCAGGGCCGGGGACAAACTGCAACCGAAGTACATGCCCTTAGCGGGAACCGAACCTGGGTCTCTCTGGAAAGCAGGCCGACGCTCTAACCGCTGAGCCAAACCGGCCAGGGCTTGTCATTGTTTTTTATTTGACAATCTAACGGAAAAGAGGTCAGTACCCCTGACTAAATAGTCAGGTATTGCATGTTTTAAAATTCATTGTGGCACAGTGTGCCTCTTACAGTGTGCCTTGGCACACTTACTGAAAACTGCTGTCACAGAGTAAGACTAACTAAACACTACCCTGCCAGAAATTAATGACAAATATGTGCCTCCCAACAGTTAACCATCCTCTTCGGCTAGCCTTAGAAAATCTTCAGAGTACAGACAAAATAGATTGCCACTTTTTCTAATGATCATGATGATAGGTTTAAAGTCATTCTAAAATGAAATATATTGCTATAAAAAGGAGACTAATATGAGTCTATGTTTCATTATTACTATTTTAAATAAGATATCTTTTATTTTTTAAAGATGGCCTTTTTTAAAAATGTTTTTACTGATTTTTTAGAGAGGAAGGAAGAGGGAGAAATGGAAACATCAATGAGAAACAGAAGCATCAAAATTGATCACTGCCTCCTGCACACCCCTTACTGGGGATGGAGCCCGCAACCCAGGCATGTGAAATGACCGGGAATTGAACCACTGACCTCTTGGTGCATAGGTCGACCCTCAACCACTGTACCACACCAACAAGGATAAATAAGATATCTTTTAATAGGGTCAATTATTATTGGACCACCTCTTAATTTACTGGTTATATTTATTCATATTTAAAAAGTCAAATTCTTTAAAAATTTAAAAGAAAGTCAAATTAAGCATAAGTTACTTTAAATTTCTTCTACTTAGAAGCATTGTGTTATGCAGAAATAATGCAAGAAAAACCTGGATGGCTTAACCATGAAAGGATCCGGCTACCCATTTTTATTTATAAGGTATGTTTTTTGCCAAGACACACAGTATAATTTTTTTCTCTTAAAAATGAAAGAAGCCCTGGCCGGGTGGCTCAGTTGGTTGGAGTGTTGTCCTATATACCAAAAGGTTTCGGGTTCAATTCCTGGTCAGGACACATACCTAAGTTGCAGGTTCGGATCCCTGTTAGGGTGTGTGCAGGAGGCAACCAATCAATGTTTCTCTCTCGCATTGATGATCTTCTCTCTCTCTCTGCCCTTCCCTCTCTCTGAAACCAATAAAAACTTATCCTTGCATAAGGATTTAAAAAAAAGAAAGAAATTAACTCACCCAACCCCCTCCCAACAGGCCAGCTCCCCGAGTGAACAGTCCTTCAGTAACTGGATCATCTCAACATAGGACATGCTGGGCAGTCACAGCCAAATGGGAGCCGGCATGGCTGGACTCAGGGGAATCTGAAAAAGTATAAAACCACTTATGTGCTAAGGGTCTCCCCTATCCCTCATTTAGCATAAGTAATCTACTAGAGTAGTACATAGGAAAGGAGGAAAAAATGGACATCTGGATTTGCAGTACTATAGTTTTTGGCAAAGGCCCTTCCTAATTGCTAAACAAGAAAAAATACTTCTGTCTCAGCAACATGACAGGCTGTAAGAAAAATAGTATATATAAATCTATACTTATTCCCTGCCACCTGGAACAAACCACTACCACAAATAAGGAAATCTAAGATAAATAAATAAGATAAATAAGATAAAAATAAAGAATGTTTGCCCTGGCAGATTTAGCTCAGCGGTTAAAGTGTCAGCCCACGGACCAATGAGTTGTGGGTTAGATTCGAGTCAAGGGCATGTACCTCAGTTGCGGTTCGTCCCTGGCCCTGGTTGGGGTCCTGTGGGAGGCAGCCAGTTGATGTGTCCCTCTCACATTGATGTTTCTCTCCCCCCCGCCCAGCTCAATATGAAGATAAATGGAAAAATATCCTTGGGTGAGTATTAAAAAAACAGAGAAAAAATAAAGAATTTTTACGCCCAGCTGGTGTGGCTCAGTGAATTGAGAATCTTCCCATGGACTGAGAAGTCCCTGGTTCAATTCCTGGTCAGGGCACATGCCCAGGTTGTGGGCTCAATCTCCAGTAGGGGTCGAGCAGGAGGCAGCCAATGGATGTTTCTCTCACACATTGATGTTTCTCTCTCTCCCATCCTCTCTCTCTAAAAAGAATCTTTATTTATAGCAGCTCATTCAGATGCTAAATTTAACAGTAAGCAGTGAGAACTGTAAATTAGAAACTTTTTGGCAATCTACATGCTGATTCTTTTTTATCCTCACCCAAGGACACTTTTCATTTTATCTTCAGATAGAGCAGGGGTGGGGGGGTGGGGGACATCGATGTAAGAGAGACACATCAAGTGGCTGCCACCCACACGACCCCAACCAGGGCCGGGGACAAACTGCAACCGAGGTACATGCCCTTAGCGGGAACCGAACCCAGAACTTTGGTCTGCAGGCCGACGCCCTAACCACTGAGCCAAACTGGCCAGGGCTATATGCTGATTCTTATTTCATTCTTCTCATTCACCCAAGGAACCATGTTAAGAGTTTGAAGGCAATATTCACATAATGGGCTTGTCTCAATCCCTAGATGCCTTTATCAGCAAATTTGTGAAATGTGTTGCCATAAAATATTTTAAGTGCTTTGAAAATTAATATAATTTATTTTTTAAATATTTCTGCTCTCGTCTCCAACTCATAAACAAACCTCAAGAGCCAAAATTTAAAGAAAAATCCTAGGGCTATGAACACTTACTTGAAATATCAGTTATTAGGAGAGATAAAAAACATCTTTTAAAATATATAATAATTAATATCACTAGTAATGAGACCAAATCACATCATATGCCTTCTGATATAACTCACTGAGAAGAATACATCATTTTTGTGGTATTTCTACCAAAAATTCATAGCCTGAGTCTAATCATGAGGAAATAAACCCAGATTGAGGAGAATAATTAGTTTGTATTCTAAAAATGTCAAGGTTTTTAAAAGACAAAGAAAAGCTGAGGGACTATTCCAGATTAGAGGAGACTAAAGAGACATAACAATTAAATGGATCCTACTGAAACCAAAACAAAAGTTTTTTGTTTGTTTTTTACTAAAAGGACGTTACTGAGATAAATGGCAAAATTTGAGTAAGAACTGTAGATCAAATAATAGCATTGCTTCTATGTTAGTTTACTGATTTTGATAACTGTACTACAGCTGTATTAGAAAATATTCTTGTCTTTAGAAAACACATATTTAATTATTTTGTAAAAGGGCATCCTGTCTTATAACCTACTCTCAAATGTCTCAGAAAAAAATTTTTGAGTGTGTATATATAGAGAAAATAATAAAACAAATGTGGTAAATGTAAACATTTGAGAAATCTACGTGAAGAGTACAATCTAAGGGAAAAAAATTTTTTTTAATATTTTTCCTTTATTGATTTTAGAGAGAAAGGGAGAAGGAGCGAGAGACAGAAACATCGATGAAAGAGAACATCGATTGGCTGCCTCCTGCATGCCCCCCACTGGGGATGGGGCCCACAACCTGGGCATGTGCCCTGATCAGGAATCGAACTGGTAACCTCTTGGTGCATGGGTTGACGCTCAACCAGTGAGCCACACCAGCCAGGTTCTTTTTTTAAAATTAAATATATGTTTTATTGATTTTTTTAGAGAGAGAGATAGAAATATTGATGTGAGAGAGATACATTGATTGGCTGCCTCCTGCATGCCCCCTACTGGGGATCAAACTCGAAACTCGAGTTCAAACATTATGGATAGAGTAACAAAACACTAGCACTACATGTATTGTAAGAGGGAAATGAACTAAGATGACTGATTTCATCTTAGACGACTGTGATCTTATTAACCAATTGCCAAGTCATTCCTCCAAGTCTACAAAAAATTGTTATCCCTAAATTCATCTGTCAGTAGTTTTCTCCTTAACAAGTAGAATTTTGTAAGAAATGAATTCGCTAGCCATGAACCTATTATACCTATTTTAGACATCACAGAACATAAAATGAGTAAGACAGTTCTTGTTCTCAAATAATTTATATTCTAGAGTTTACAATGTGATAAACACACCTCATCATCACCCTCAACCCTACTCAGATAACACTGCAAAATTCTATACCTCTAAATAATTTTCCTCTTCCATCTAAGCTCTCATCATCACTCCTTTCCTAAAAATTACTCGGAACTTGCTTCCTCTCCAGGCCTCATTTCTCAACAATAGTTGTAGTTCAGCAACCTAGTACAACATTAAATTACACAAAAAACCAGAGAAGACAAAGAGAGAAAATATTTTTAACTTATTGCCTTTAGGATAGGTAGATCATGTGTGATCACTCTAATTTTCAATGCATTATTTAAAATTTTCTTTAGATAAGAAAAGAATCCAAAGCACTGTTTTATGGTCTGCTTATCTATGTCTTTACTATGTCCTTCCTGGCTGAGATACCAAAAAGCCTTTAAGAAAACCAATTTTGCCCAGCCAGTGTGGCTCAGTGGTTGAGCATAGACCCACCAAGAGGTCACCGGTTCAATTTCTGGTCAGGGCACATGCCTAGGTTGTGGGTTCGATCCCCAGTAGGGGGCATGCAGGGGACAGCCAATCGATGTCTCTTTCTCACATCCATGTTTCTCTTTCTCTCTCCCTTCCTCTCTCTCTAAAAAAAAATCAATAAAAACATATTTAAAAAAAATAAACAGGAGGGTGGAGGAGACATTCTGGAACTCAGACTTAGTTTTTTTGGTTTTTTTTAAATCCTCACCAAGGACACTCTTCCATTTATTTTCAGACAGAATAGGAGGGAGAGAGAAAGAAAGAGAAACATTGATGTGAAAGAGACACATCGACTGGTTGCCTCCCGCACAACCCCAACCAAGGCCGCGGACCAAACCACAACCAAGGTACGTGCCCTTGACCGGAATCAAACCCGCAACTCTTTGGTCCGAGGGCCGACGCTCTAAATGCTGAGGCAAACCGGCCAGGGCTTTCTCCTTTCCCTTCTGGCCCAGAGACCAAGATGAAAACATCAGCATGTAAATAAGTAAATTTAAAAACACAAGAAACATATACTCTCACAAGCCACATTAAAAACTCTCACAAACTACATTAAAATCTTATTGGAGAAACCCTAAGATGGAAAAGACAATCAGAAATCGAAGGCCAATGTCTTGGCTTTTGTCATTCACTTTCTGTTGCTTCTAATTAGACTAGCCTGTTTCTCCATCTGGAAAATAAGTTTAATATATTTATACATACCATACAACTTCATAAGAATGTTCTAAAGATCAAATGGGACAATTAAAGAAAGAATCATGTTCTCAAGAGGGAAATGCTAGATTTTCTACCAACCTGTCATACAAAATAATACTCATTCCAAGTCCTTTTTCAAGACTGCCAGTACATTTGATCCTCTTTTCTGATGTACAAAATCATTTTCATTTTTAGGATTCAATTTGCAAAATATATTTTTGTATTTATACCATATCCCATTACAAGAAGGATCTGAGGCAAAAAAGTACATGTATGGAGTTTGTTTCTTAATTATGTAAAAAATAAATTGAACTAGAGAGATACTCAACGTGACCTCTCCCCTATCAACCCCACATATCACAACCTATATGAAACAGAAATCTGAAAAATTTTTAATTCCTTTTCTGATGTTAAGAGTTCAAAATCTGCTTTAAATCTAATCCCATCTGAGAAAATAAACTCATCTAATAGTGTTCTATCCTGCTGTTCAAAAATTAATAGTTACCTTACCTTGTACGGATCAAGTAAAAAGTCACTGAACTTGCTAGGTAGAGAATACTTCTTCACCAATTCATCTTCTACCACCCAAGGTGCATTTTCACCAGTGCCAGCCCGTAAGGCATTATGCCGTATAAAGTATCGAAGTATCTCCTTATTTGGTGGGCGTTCTGTCCGAATCAAGCTGTCTGCTGGTACATTACTGATGATCTAAGTTAACAAATATAAACAACTCATCACTGGAGTAAAAAAGCAATTAACCAAGGAGACCAAAGATTTATGTTCTCTCCAGAAAAATCATAATTCCATGTATAAAATAGAGTTATAAACTAGGTGAAAGAAAAGAATTTTCAGAGACAGAAAATTAATTAATCCCTAAGCAATTCATCAATATGTATCAAAGTCCTAAAAATGTATACACCCACTGAACCAACAATTTCTCATATTAAAAATCTGGAGCCCTTGCCCTGGCCAGTTTGGCTCAGCGGTTAGAGCATCAGCCTGCGGTCCAGAGAGACCCAGGTTTGGTTCCCGCTAAGGGCGCGTACCTCGGTTGCAGTTTGTCCCCGACCCTGGTTGGTC
Organism: Tadarida brasiliensis; assembly: GCA_030848825.1. Lineage (NCBI taxonomy): Eukaryota > Metazoa > Chordata > Mammalia > Chiroptera > Molossidae > Tadarida > Tadarida brasiliensis. The sequence goes on along the minus strand of CM061258.1, from coordinate 103,504,621 downwards.
GTGGGGGAGGCAGCCCTTTCATGTTGATGTTTCTCTCTTTCGCTCTCTCTTCCTCTCTCTCCCTCCCACTCTATCTGAACAAAAAATGGAAAAATGTCCTCCGGTGAGGATAAAAAAAAAAAAAAAAAAAAATCTGGAGCCCTGGCCAGTTTGGCTCAGAGGTTAGAGCATCGACCTGGGGACCAGAGAGTCCCGGGTTTGGTTCCCACTAAGGGCACGTACCTCGGTTGCAGTTTGTCCCAGGCCCCGGTTGGGGCCGTGTGGGTGGCAACCACTCGATGTGTCTCTCTCACATCGATGTTTCTCTCTCTTCCCTCTCTCTCCCCCACTCTGTCAGAAAAAAAAATGTCCTTGGGTTAGGATAAAAAAAAAATTTGGAAAGAGTCCAGCCAGTGTGGCTCAGTGGATTGAGCATAGTCCCAAGGACTGAAAGGTCCAGGTTCAATTCCCTGTCTGGGCACATGCCCAGGTTTCAGGCTCAATCCTCAGCAGGGGGTGTACAGGAGGCAGCCGATCAATGTTTCCATCTCTCTCCCTTCCTCTCTAAAATATCAATAAAAACACATTGAGGCAACATGGAGGGATCTGGACAGCATTATGCTGAGTGAAATAAGCCAGTTAGAGAAAGACAAGTACCACATGATCTCACTTATTTATGGAATATCATGAATAAAATAAGCTGTCAATCAAAACAAATCCAGCACCCTGCTGGTGTGGCTCAGTGGTTGAGCATCGACCCATGCACCAAGAGGTTGCCGGTTCGATTCCCGGTCAGGGCACATGCCCAGGTTGTGGGCCAAATCCCCAGCAGGGGGCATGCAGATGGCGGCCAATCGATGTTTCTATCTCTCTCTCCCTCTCCCTTCCTCTCTCTCTCTAAAATCAATAAGGAAAAAAAATTTTTTTCATAATAGATCCAAGGACATGGAAGTAGAGAACAGACTGACAAACCTCAGGGGGAAGGGTGGTAGGGAGGTTGGTAAGAGATAAACCAAAGAACTTATATGCATATATGCATAGCCAATGGATACAGACAATAGTTTGGGGAAAGCAGGAGGGGGTGGGAAAGGGGAGAGGGTCAAAGGGGAAAAAAGGGGAGACATCTGTAATACTTTCAACAATAAAGATTATTTTTTAAAAATTTGGAAATAGCCCTAGCCAGTTTGGCTCAGTAATTAGAGCATTAGCCCTCAGACTGAAGGGTCACGAGACCAATTCTGGTCAAGGACACATACCTGGGTTGCAGGTTTGATCCCCAGTCCCAGTCAGGATTGTGCAGGAGGCAACCAACTGATGTCTCTTTCTCTCTCTCCCTCCCTTCCTTCAACTCTATCTAAAAATCAATGGAAAAATATCCTTGGGTGAGAATAAAAAATAAAAAAATAAAATTTGGAAATAAATGGATCAGTCATCATCACCTGCTCATAAAAGTAAAAGAAAAAGGGGAGGGCAGGGAGACTACATAAAGATGTATCAATAAGAGATTCATTTTTTAAATTAAAATACATCCATATAATAGACACTATGCTGCCATGGGTGAAAACACATTTTCTCAATCAGGACAAACTTATCAGAATCATCTAGGGAGCTATTAAAATGCATACGCTAGCCCTGGCAAGTGAGATTTGGTTGAGCATCATCCCACACACTGAAAGGTTGCTATCTGATTCCCAGTCAGGGCACATGCCCAGGTTGCAGGCTCGGTCCCCAATAGGGGGCGTGCAGGAGGCAACCAATCAATGTTTCTTCACACTGATGTTTCGCTCTCTCTCTCTCCCTTCAGAAATCAATAAAACCATTTTTTTTAAAAAACAGAACTTTTGCCCTGGCTGGTTTGGCTCAGCAGTTAGAGCATCGGCCCGGGGACTAGAGAGTCCCAGGTTCAGTTCCTGCTGAGGGCAAATACCTTGGTTGCAATTTGTCCCCGGCCCCGGTTGGGGTCGTGTGGGTGGCAACCACTCGATGTGTCTCTCTCACATCGATGTTTCTCTCTCTCTCTTCCTCTCTCTCTCCCTCCCGCTATATCTGAAGATAAATGCAAAAATGTCGGGTGAGGATAAAATAAATAATAAAAAAAGGTAAAAACAGAACTTAAAAAAAAAGAGTCAAAATGGAATAAGACTTGTCAACATTGTGAGGTGGGGAGAAAAAAACAATTCTAAAGAAGCAAAAGATCTGGGTTATAATCCTTCCCAATCTCCTTTACTAAATTAGGAACATTGACAGAATTATTAAATTTCTCAGGCCTCAGCTGTTTTTCTTCTATAAAGCAGTTAAACATGAAGAAAAATGTGCAGCTACCTTCCACACCCAGCCTCCCATCCTACTTCTTTCTAACATTTTACATATAGGTATATGAGTACCTGAAAGTAAAATAACTTATTTCGTGGACTCTAAGATGCTATTAATGAAAGACATTATTTTATGCACCACTAAAAAAAAAAAAAAATCATGCCAATTGACTTTAACATATATACTGATTCTAAGCACATTAAAAAATACTAAAGATGAACATTTTAGAATAAAGGAAACACAGTACTAAGTTACTTTAAGGATATTTACTATTTTAGGTTGTTAGCTCCACATATTCCTTATAAAAGCACTGCTTATTGTTAACTCAGTTTCTGAATTTAATTACATCACAAAATGCTCTACTTTTATTGGGAAGAGCTATTACCTCAGGAAGTATATAACTGCTGGAAACAGATTCTTATTTTTCAAACTGAGTTTGAAGCTCAATACAAATTACTCTTAACCCTAATAATGCCTATTACAAGGAAAAAAAACAATGTAATCTCCTAGGAAAGAAAATAAAATTTGACTTAAAGTCATAATTACTAAGACTGGAAGACTAGAAAACCACTCAGAATTTCTTACAGAAACACATTCATTTACATTTTTCTTTAGCACATTTTCTGAGAAAACTAGCCCTATGATATTTTCTTAAACAACATCTACTGCATGTAAGAGGATTAATATAAAGTGCAAACTAACCTTATCTTCATTTTGTAGTTTCACATCATATTTGTGAGGCAGAAATTTTGGAGGAGCCCATTTCCTTTCTCCTTTTTTTAATGAAGTAGGGAGTTTTCGTGGAGATCTACGTGCTCTGTCATCTAGTCAAATCATTAGAAAATTAGTGAAAAAATTTATTTATTTTAATTCAATTCATTCATTCATTCATAATTGTTTTATTGAACACTACTTTGCACCAGGCACTGAATGATGATGGTGCACCAAGATGAATCATAAAATCCTTACCTCAACTAGCTGAAGTCTATGGGCAGAATCCAACAATAATTATAAATAATACAATGTGGGGTAAATTACTATTATAGAGGTGGGTACAGAAAAATAATGAGGGGCCCTGGCCAGTTTGGCTCGGTGGTTAGAGCGTCAGCCCACAGACCAATGAGTCACGAGTTTGATTCCGGTCAAGAGCACATACTTCGGTTTTGGTTCCTCCTCGGCCCTGGTCGGGCCCTTGTGGGAGGCAGCCACTCTATGTGTCCCTTTCACGTCAATGTTTCTCTCTCTCTTCCTCTCTCTCCCTCCCACTCTATCTGAACTAAAATAGAAAAATGTCCTCAGGTGAGGATAAAATAAATAAATAAAATAATATGAGGGGAGAGAGCAGCAATGTCTAACTTAGGAAGATAGGTGAAAAAGGCCTAGAAAGAATATGACTTGTGCCTTGGCTGGTGCGGGAGGCAAACAATAGCTGTGTCTCTCTCCCATTGATGTCTCTGTCTCTGTCTGTCTCTCTCTCTCTCCCTCCCTCCCTTCCACTCTCTCTAAAAATCAATGGAAAAATATCCTTGGATGAAGATTAACCAAAACAAACAAAAAAAAGAGCAGATCTAAGACCTCAGAAAAAAAGAATATGACTTGTTCAGAGACTGAAAGTAATGAGGGATGGGTGAATATATCTAGAGTATAGTAGAAAAATCAGGCTAAAGAGGTAAGTGGGGACAAATTATAAAGAACCTTGTATATGGTTTAAAGAAATTAAAATGTGTCTTTTGGGCACTAGGGAAACAAAGGATTTTTGGTCTAGCTAACCAGATGTATATTTTGGAAAGATCACTGGCGTGAAAAAACTAAGACAAGAAAATAACACTTTCAGCAGTTAGAAAATAAAATGGGAAGATGACAATGAAAATAAGGAAATCAGAAGATACAACGCTAAACATCTGAATTAATGTAACCGGAATGGAGAAGGAAAGAATTAAGAGGTATTTAGAAGACAGACTTGATAATCAACTAGATGTGGGAATGTTAATAGTTTCTAAGTTTTCTGCCTTCTGGACAGAATAGATAAAACTGAGTAAGAGAATATTAAAAATACCAGGGTTCTTGTTTACTTGCCTTGGGGAAACAACAAAGAGTGAGGCGATTAATTTAGCTTTACATGTGTTAAACTTGAATTGCCTGGGACATACAGAGTTAAGAAATTAAGCTGACCTAGGTTTGGGAATCATCATCCTATACACAGATTGAGTTTAAAATCCTGGCATGGCCTGGCTGGTGTGGCTCAGTGGTTGAGCATTTGTAGACCCATGCACCAAGAGACCACCGGTTCGATTCCCGGTCAGGGTGCCTGACTGGGTTTTGGGCTCGCTTCCCAGTGGGGGTCATGCAGGAGGAAGCCAATTGATGTTTCTATCTCACATTGATGTTTCTATCTCTCTCTCTAAAAAAAAAAAAAAAAAATCAATAAAAACATTTAAAAAGTAAGTAAAAAGGCAGAACAAAAACCCTATGAAAAGAATCTAAGGAACAGCCCTGGCCAGTTTGGCTCAGTGGTTAGAGCGTCAGCCTTCGGACCAAAGGGTTGTGGGTTCAATTTCAATCAAGGGCATGTACCTGGGTTGCAGGTTCGATTCCCAGCCCCAGTAGTGAGGCAACCAATTCATGTGCCTCTCTCACAATTATGTCTCTCTCCTTCCTTTCCACTCTCTTAAAAAAAAAAGCAAAAATATCCTCAGGTGAGGATTAACAAAATAAGTAAATCAATAACACATCTGCACATATCCAAAACATCTGGAAAAACAATGAAAAAACAGAGAGCATAGCACTCTAATGTAATATTCTAATTCAAACTCTGTATGTAATACTTAAATGTGAGATAAGATCTGATCCTCTAACAGTCATAGGGAGGGGGATCAATATACACAAACCCTTCGAGTGCTCAGATTTTGAGACAGAAGGAATCTATGCTAGTCAAATTCTTTATTTACACAGATTTCTTTTTAAACAAAGACTTCAGAGGCTGAATAATTTTCTCAATGGGCAATGTCTCAGTTCTTCAATTATATAAACAGTATTTTTAGAACCACCAAGTCCCAAAAAATTATATTCAGACATCATGTTTCAAAATTCTGGCAGCTCCCATATGGGAGGGACTTGAGTTACAGAATATAGATAAAAGGAAGTATCTTAAAATCACCACAATTGGCTTGCAAAGTGAAGAGAAGTAGAGATTATAATTTGCCCCTCCTACTCTGACCCCCTCAAGACACAAACGTATTTTCCAACTTAAAGAGAAAATGAAAGCAAACTTTCTTTGCCATCTTGAGTAGCTAGGTATGTGCATACAGATTTCTAACAAGAGGAAATGACTTTCCAGGGTTCTTAACTATGTAGGGAGATTTAAGTCTTGATTTGTTTTGTGCATATTTTAGTTGCTTTCTTCACAAAAGGCATAGCTGTGTAGCTACAAAACTCGATTACAAATTTAATTGCTAGAGACCTCAAAAAGATTTGTGTATAATAAGAGCAACATAGGAAAGCTAGCATCATACATACTAATATTCTCTCTTCTCCCTTCATCCTCTTTTAAAATTGCTTCCTTTTTCGGATGCTCCTGAGCAATTTGGCTAGAATTCTCTTTGTCACTTGAGGGAGAATCACAGGCACCATCAGATTTCTTCTCAGTGGCCTCTTCATCCACTTTCTCCAAAGGATGAATCTTCACAATCCTCACCTTCAGCATTTTTTCCTTCCCAACCTATAAAGGAGACAGGAGTGAGAATCAGAGATAGTAAATAAGAACTAGAAAACCTAAAGATAATGCTTAGAATATATTATCCAATATACATTCCACCCCACTTAACAAAAAATATCACTAAAACTCTAAAGTACCAACCAAGTACAGTGATTTTTTCCAATTTTATTTCTCAAACTTTTATGTTAAAAAAATGACATCTTTATTCCCTGACTTAATTTCTTTATTCTTTTTCTACAACAGCTATGTGTTTCCTTTTTATATTTTTCAATTACAGTTAACATTCAAAATTGTATTAGTTTCAGGTGTATAGCACAGTGATTAGATACTTATATAATTTACAACGTGATCCCCTGGTAAGTCCAGTACCCACCTGACACCATACACAGTTATTACAATATTACTGACTATATTTCCTATGCTGTACTTTACATCCCTGTGATTATTCTGTAACTGCCAATTTCTACTTTTAAGCCCTTTACCTTTTTCACCCAGCAAAATATTACATCTTAAAAAATAAAATGATCACAATCTAGTTTATAATTCATGTACCAACGTATTAAAACTAAAGGACAATCACTGCACAAACCTTATACGTAAATACAATTCAAGAATTTCCATTTTATAAAAAATCAACTATACATATGGATATCCAACTATTCCAGAACCACCTATTGAAAAGACTATCTTTTCTTCACTTAATTACCTTTCAACCTGTATCAAAAATCAGTAGTGTTATGTGTGCCTGTGTCTATTTCTGGATGCTATTCTGTTCCTCTCATCTATTTGTCTATCTTTATACCAATTTTACACCATCTTAATGCTTTAAAATTTGAAGGCTCAAAATCAGAAGATATCAGTTCTCTAACTTTGTTGTTCTGCAAAGTTGTTTTGGCTAGTTTTTTGTATTCCCAAGTGAATTTTACAATCTGCTTGGCAATTCCCACAAAAAAGCTGCTGGGATTTTAGTGTAATTGGGTTGAATCTATTTATCAACTTGGGAAGAACCGACACATTAACAATATTAAGTTTTCAAACTCATGAACAAGATATACCTCTCCATTGTTTAAGGTCTTCTTTAATTTCTCTAGCAATGTTTTATAATTTTTAGGTATAGGTTACACATATCTTTTGTCAGGTTTACTCTTGGAGTATTTCTTTTTATTTTTTGGTTAATCCTCACCCGAGGATATTTTTTCCATCGATTTTTAGAGAGAGTGGAAGGGAGGAGGGGGAGAGAGAGACACATCGATATGAGAGAGACACATCCACTGGTTGCCTTTCGCACTAGCCCCAACTGGGGTGGGGGATCAAACCTGCAACCCAGGTAACATGTCCTTGACCAGGAATCAAACTCAAGATCCTTCAGTGCACGGGCCAACAATCTAATCACAGAGCCACATTGGTCAGGACAAGCATTTAATATTTTCTGATTATTGAAATAGTATTGCTTTGGCCTGGCCGGTGTGGCTCAGTGGTTGAGCACTGACCCATGCATCTGTAGGTAGCCAATTCAATTCCCATTCAGAGTACATGCCCAGGTGGTAGGCCAAATACCCAGCAGGGGGCATGCAGGAAGCAGCCAATCAATGTTCTTTCTCATTGATGTTTCCATCTCTCTCTCCCTCTCCCTTCCTCTCTCTCTAAAATCAATAGAGAAAAAACATAGTATTGCTTTGTTAAATTTAAAATTGTTTGTTGCTAAACACATAGAAATAAATGCAAATTGGTTTTTGTATCTTAATCTTGTATCCTGCCATTTATTAATTCTGATAGCTTTTATGGTAGACTCCATGAGCTATGCTACATAGACAGTCATGTCTGGAATAAAGATCATTTTACTTCTTCCTTTGAAATTTGGATGACTTTTATTTCTTTTTCTTTCTTTCTTTCATTGTTGTTGTTTACCCTCACCTGAGTATATTTTTCCACCGATTTTTTAGATAGAGTGGAAGAGAAGGAGGGAGGGAGGAAGAGAGGTGGGGGGGGAGACAGACAGAGACATGGATGTGAGAGAGACACGATTGGTTGCACAACCCCACTCACGGACAGGGATCAAACCCGAAATCCTTCGGTCCACAGGCAATGCTCTAATCGCTGAGCCAAACTGGCTAGGGCTATTTCTTTTTCTTGACATACTACACTGGTCAGACCCTTCAATACAATGTTAAATAGAGTAGGAAAGCAGATATTCAGTATTTTACCGTTAGGTATGATGCTAACTGCAGGTAATTCTGTAAATAATTGTCAGGTTGAAGAAGATTGTTTTTGCTGAATGTTTTTATTAGGAATTAATGATGGATTTTTCAAATGCCTTTTGTGTGTAATTGAGAATGATCATATGGTTTTCTTGTTTAGCAATAAAAATTACAAGTTTAAGACAAGTTTGCATTCCCAGGATAAACCCTATTTGGTCCTAATGTATCATCCTTTTAATACAATGTTGCTTTTATCTGCTAAAATTTTTATTAGAATTTTTACATCTATATTCATAAGGGATTTTTGTGTGTGTGCGCAAACAAAATTTTTTTTCTTAGTCTGTAGTTTTTTCTTGTAATGTGTTTATGTGGTTTTGGTATCAGTGTAATGCTGATCTCATAAAATGAATCACAAAGAATTCCTCCTCTTCTATTTTCTGGAAGAGCTTGAATAGAACTGGTGTTATTTCCTCCTTAAATATTTGGTAGAATTCACCAGTGAAGACATTTGGGCCTGCAGTTTATTTTGTAGGATGATTTTAACTACAAATTCTATTTCTTTAATAGTTATAGGGCTCTGTTTCTATTTCTTCTTGAGAGGGTTTTAGTAGTTTGTATCTTTCAAGGAATTTGTCCATTTCACTTAAGTTGTCAAATTTATTGCTCATACTATATTCCTTTATTATCCTATCAATATCAGTAAGGTTATGTAGTGATATTACCTCTGTAATTCTTCATATTGGTTCATTTATGTCTCCTCTTTTTTCCCTGAGTTTGGCTAGAGGTTTATTGGTTTTATTAATCTTCAAATCAGCTTTTAGTTTCATTGATTTTTCTCTATGATTTTCCTGTTTTCTATTTTATTTCCACTCTAATTTTTATTAATTCCTTTGGATTTAATTTGCTTTTCCTTATTTCTTTTTTTTTAATTTCTAAATTTATTGTTTTATTTAAGTATAGTTGGTTTACAATACTATATTGGTTATATTAGTTTCAGATGTACAACACAGTGATTCAACATTCTTACACTCCACAATGTGATCACCTCACCAATTCCTGCAATCATCTACCATGCAAACCCATCACAATATTATCAACTATATTTCCCCTGCCTGCTTCACCCATTCCCCTCACTCCCACCCCCTCTGGCAACCATCCCTTTGGTCTCTATTTCTACGAGTCTATTTTTGTTTTGTTCATTTGTTTGTTTTGTTTAGCTTTTGGGTTCCACATATAAGTGAAGCCATATAGTATTTGTCTTTCTCCGCTTGACTTATTTATTAATAGCCTGTAGATACATCCATATTGTCACATTTGCCTTATTTCTTAAGGTAGATGTGTTAAGATCAACAATTTGAGACCTTACTTTTTTTTAACATAGGTGTTTCGTGTTATACACTTCTCTTAAGCACTACAGTAAGCAACATCTCACAAATTCTAGTGTTTTCATTTGCATTCTGTTCAAATATTTTCTAATTTCCCTTTTGCTTTCTTCTTTAATCTATGAGTAAGTAAAAGAGTGATATTTAGTTTTCAATTATTTGCAGTTTCTAGGTATCTGTTATTGATGTCTAATTTAATTCCATTTTAGTCAGAATATATATTTAGTATGATTAGAACCCTTTAAAAAAATTTTTTTTTTGGTTCGGCCGGTGTGGCTCAGAGGTTGAGTGTCAACCCATACACCAAGAGGTCGCCGGTTCGATTCCCGGTCAGGACACATGCCCAGGTTGCAGGCCCAATCCCCAGTGGGGGGCAACAAGCCATACTGGCTGGGCAATTATTATTATTTTTTTAATCTTCACCCGAGGATATTTTTCCATTGACTTTTTTCAGCTAGAGTGGGAGGGAGGGAGAAAAAGGAGAGAGAAAGAGAAACATCGATATGAGTGAGACACATTGATTGGTTGCCTCCTGCACTAGGGATCAAACCTGCAACAAAGGCAGGTACCTATGGCCAGGAATCGAACCTGCGACTCTTTGGTCAGTGGGCCGACACTCTAACTGCTGAGCCAAACTGGCCTGGGCAGCAACTCTGTTTTTAATTTTTGAGGAATCTCCATACTATTTTCCATAGTAGCTACATTAATTTACAATCCCACCAACAGTGCATGAGGGCTCCCTTTTCTCCACATCCTCGCCAGCACTTGTTATTTATTGATGATAGCCACTTTGACAGGTGTGAGGTGATATCTCATTGTTTTAATTTCTATTTTCCAGATGATTAGTGATGTTGAGACTATTTTCATGTCTGTTGGCCATCTGTATATCCTCTTGGGAGAAATGTCTGTTCAAGTGCTCTGCCTTTTTTCATTGGATTGCTTGGTTTTTTTGTGTTAAGTTGTATGAGTTCCTTATATATTTTGAATATTAACCCCTTATGGATGTATCATTTGAGAATATCTCCTCCCATTTAGTAGGCTGTCTTTTCGTTTTGTTAATGGTTTCCTTCGCTTTGCAAAAACGTTTTAGTTTAATGTAGTCCCATGTGTTTCTTCTGTTTGTTTGTTTCCCTCACTTGAGAAAATATATCCATCCCTGGTCGGGTAGTTCAATTGGATGGAGAATCATCCCAATGCACCGGAATTATGGGTCTGATTCCCGGTCAAGGCATAAATAAATGGAAAAATAATGTTGATGTTTCTTTTCTCTTTCTCTAACTCTCCCATCCTTTCTCTAAAATCAATTTAAATAAAAGAAAATAGCCCTGGCCCTGGCTGGTTTGGCTCAGTGGGTACAGTGTTGGCCTGTGGACCAAAGAGTTGCAGGTTCAATTCTGGTAAGGGCACAAAGCTCGGTTGCAGTTTGGTTCCCAGCCCTGGCTGGGGTCATGCGGGAGGTAACCAATCGATGTGTCTCTCTCGCATTGATGTTTCTCTCTCCCTCCCTCCCACTCTATCTGAAGATAGATGGAAAGGATTTTAAAAAAATAATAAAAAATAAAAATAAATTAAAAAAAGAAAATATATCCAAAAAGTCATTGCGAAGAGCGATGTCAAACAGTTTACTGCCTATGTTTTTGTCTAGGAGTTTTATGGGTTCAAGTCTAACATTTAAGTCTTTAATCCATTTTTAGTTTATCTTTATATATGGTATAAGAAAGTGGTCGTTTCATTTTTTTAGATGTAGCTGCCGAGTTTTGCCAACACTATTTATTGAAGAAACTCTCTTTACCCCATGGTGTATCTTTGCCTCCCTTGTTGTTGATTAATTGACCATATAAGCAAGTAATTATTTCTGGGTTCTCTATTCTATCTCATTGATCTATATACCTGTGTTTATGCCAGTACCATACTATTTTGATTATTGTAGCTTTGTAGTATAGTTTGATATCAGGAAGCATGATACCACCCACTTTGTTCTCTTTTAAGATTTCTTTGTCTATTTGGGGTCTTTTGTGGTTCCATATAAATTTTGGGATTAGTTGTTCTGATTCTGAGAAGAATGTCACTGGCATTTTAATAGGGATTGTATTGCATCTGTATATTACTTTAGATAGTAAGGACATTTTAACAATATTAATCTTTCCAATCCATGAGCAAGGTATATCCTTCCATTTATTTGTATCTTGTTCAATTTCTTTCTTCAATGTCTTATAGTTTTCAGAATACAGGTATTTTACCTTTTTGGTTAAATTTATTCGTAGGTACTTTATACTTTCTGATGTAATTGTACATGAGATTGTTTTCTTCTAATCATTCATTATTGGTGTGCAGAAACACATCATTCAATTTTATTGAAATCGTTTATTAATTCTAATAATTTTTTGGTGGAATCTTTAGGGTTTTCTATACATAGTATGTCATCCGCAAATAATGAGAGTTTTACTTCTTCCTTTCCAATTTAGATGCCTTTTATTGTTTGACTGCTGTGGATTTCCACTACTATGTTGACTATAAGTGGTAAGAGTGGGCATCCTTGTCTTGTTCCTGATATTAGAGGAAAGGCTTTCAGCTTTTCACCACTGAGCATGATAGTAGCTATGGATTTGCCACATGTGGCCTTTATTATGTTGAAATGTTCCTTCAATACCAGCTTTGTTGAGAGTTTTTATCATAAAAGGATGTTGAATTCTGTCAAATGCTTTCTTTGCATCTATTGAGATGATCATATCGTTTTTATCCTTTATTTTATTAATGTGATATATTACAAAGATTGATTTATGGATGTTGAACCATCCTTGCATCCCTGAGATGAATTCCATTTGGTCGTCATGTATAATCCTTTCAATGCATGGTTGAATCCAGTTTGCTAATATTTTGTTGAAAGTTTTTGCATGTAGCACTGGCCAGTTTGGCTCAGCGGTTAGAGCGTTGGCCCATGGACCAGAGAGACCGGGGTTCAGTTCCCGCTAAGGGCACGTACTTCGGTTGCAGTTTGTCCCGGGCCCCGGTTGGGGTTGTGTGGTAGCAACCAGTCGATGTGTCTCTCGCACATCGATGTTTCTCTCTCTCTCTTCCTCTCTCTTTCTCTCCTGCTCTATCTGAAGATAAATGCAAAAATGTACTCGGGTAAGGATAAAAAAAAAAAAAAAATTAAAAAAAAGAAAGTTTTTGCATGTATATTCATCAAGGATATTGGCCTGTAAGTTTTCCTTTTACTGTAATGTCTTTATGTGGTTTGGGTATCAAGGTAATGCTGGCTTCATAAAATGAGTTTGGAAGCCTTCTTACTCTTCAATTTTTAGAAACAGTTTAAGAATAAGTGATTTTAATTTAGGTTAAAGTACGAAAATTACTGGCCACCGTTAGATATTTCATTACATACAACTGAAATCACTCATAATTCATATAACAATGTAAACAATCTATTTAAATATCTGAGCCTGTTAACTACCTCAACATTCTGTGCAGATTCTGCAAGACATGTAAAATGACTAGCCCAGTATTCTAAAATTTGGTCCTTATATTTGATATTAAGTAGAGAAGACTTCACATAAAGTTTTATACACACAGAAATACATTCTGTAATCTATGCTCAAACCCTGACATATGGTTAGTGAGTCAAATCACATTTTTGAAAAAAATAGGCACTTACCTCAAAGTCACACTCTTCTCCCACAGCATATTTGGTCATGATCTCCAACCAAGCAGTATCTACTAACTTCTCTAAGGAGGCTGTGTTATGGTGAACCATTTCCAGAACAAGTTTCTCATACCAGGCAGGAAACTCTTCCTTCAAACTAAACAAATATATTATTAATTACCAAAAAAATACAGAAAAACCTACCCAGAGCTTTAATTCAGGTCAACTGAAACATTTCTTTAGCAAATACATGCAAGGCACTAGAGAACACAAAAATTAAAAACCATATGGCACACAGGGAAAAGAAAGAACTTATAAATATCTTTGCAAGACTGACTAGATTAATTTTCTCATCTATAAAGTGAAAATAATTGGCACATCATAAGTTTAGACATTTTGCCATTAGTTTGTTTTTGCAGTAGACTTCCCTCTTTAGGTGTGAATTATTTATTCATAGCCTTTTCCCATCTTTTAGTTAGGACACCATAATTTCTATTATGTCTGAATCAATAATGCTTTCATAAGCATTTATTCATTTAGTTCTCATAACACCTTATGAGGTATCTAGAATTTTCATTTTATGGATAAGGAAAATAAATCAGGAAGAGTTAACATGTTAGAACCATGACTTGAACTCCAAAGCCCTTGCAAAGTAAAACCATGATGTACCACTTTTAACTTACTAAACTAGCAAAAAAGAACTTTAATTATCATACCCAATATGGGCAAATGAATAGTGTAAAATAACACTCATAATACTGCTGATAGCCTATGTTTCAACTCTTTTATTTTTTTTCTTTATTTATTTTTTTTATTCTCAGCCAAGGACATTTTTCCATTTTTTGTTCAGATAGAGTGGGAGGGAGAGAGAAGACAGAGAGAAACATCAACGTGAAAGGGACACATCGAGTGGCTGCCTCCCGCACGACCCAACCAGGTCTGGGGACAAACCACAACCAAGGTACGCGCCCTTAGCGAGAACCGAACCCAGGTCTCTCTGGACCACAAGCCGACGCTCTAACCGCTGAGCCAAACTGGCCAGGGCTCAACTCTTTTAAAAAGCAGTTTGATGCCCTGGCCAGTTTGACTCGGCAGTTAGAGCATCAGCCTGAGGACCAGAGTCCCAGGTTTGGTTCCGGTCAAGGGCACGTACCTCAGTGGCGATTTGTCCCCAGCCCTGGTTAGGGCCCCGAGGGAGGCAGCCACTCAATGTGACCCTTTCATGTCTATGTTTCTCTCTCTCTCTCGCTCTCTCTCTCTCTCCCCCTCCCTCTCTCTCCTTCTCACTCTATCTGAACAAAAATGGAAGGAAAAAAAAAGTCCTCGGGTGAGGATTAAAAAAATAAAAAGCAGTTTGAGCCCTGGCCGGTTTGTCTCAGTGGTTAGAGCATCGGCCCACAGACCAATGAGTCATGGGTTCAATTCCGGTCAAGGGCACGTACCTCGGTTGCAGTTCATCCCCGGCCCTGGTTGGGGTCATGTAGGAGGTAACCAGTCTGTGTGTTTCTCTCACATCCATGTTTCTCTCTCTCCCTTTCTCCCTCTCTCTCCTTCCACTCTATCTGAACAAAAATGGAGAAAGTGTCCTCGAGTGAGGATTTAAAAAAAAAGCAGTTTGACACCAATTATCAAAACCATCATATGTGCACAAAGATACTCAATGCTAGTTTCTTGATGGTCACAATCAGTACGACTCTAGTCTCCCTGCCTTTGTTAAGGCTGTTACCTTTGTCCTCTCCCCGCTGTCCTCCTCAGCTTAATCATCCTTCCAAGATATCTCAATTTCACGAGACCTTTCTTGAACCCTATAAAATCCACTCCTTCCATTATGCCTCCTAGTCACTTGACTTTAAAACTTTTGTTTACGATTATTTCGGAGAAGTTGGACGTGATGTTCAGATTCTTTTACTGTGTATTATTTACATTCTTATAACCAGTATGCATTACTTTTATAAAAACAAATTCCTACTTTAAATAAAAATGCAAAACCTCACTCTTTTTCAATAATTTCTCCCACCACCCCCTATATTGTTAGCTATCAAATCACATAAAACATTCCCCAAAAATTGTTCTTCAGAACTTCCCTCTGATGTAATTGGTTCCAAGGTCAAATGAGTTTGAAACCTGTAAGAGTAAACCAAGCTACAGTTTCTTTACTACAGGTCTTCTGAAAAATCTTTAACACACTAATATGTATTATGACTTTTCAAGAACAAAGTATGTAGTGTTTCCAAAGTTATGGCCAAAAAACCTCCTCTTTTCAGGAAGAATTAGAGAATCAATCTCATTCTTTCTCTTCCCAATATCAGGACTCCCTACCTGAACACTATCCTAGCTAGCCTACATATAGACTTCACACCTGCCTCTTCCTTCTCTAACTCATCCTACACACTGCTTCCGGATTACTCTCCTCAAAGTCCAACTTCAATCATCAAAACTGTCAGGCCTGGCCGCTGTGGCTCAGTGGTTAAGCGTTGACCCATGCACCAAGAGGTCGCCGGTTCAATTCCTGGTCAGGGCACATGCCCAGGTTGTGGGTCCAATCCCCAGTGGGGGGCATGCAGGAGACGGCCAATCAGTGTTCTCTCTCATCGATATTTCTATCTCTCTCTCCCTCTCCCTTCCTCTCTCTCTCAAATCAATAAAGGAAAAAATCTTTAAAAAAAAAAAAACTGTTATATGTACCTCTCCTGTTCAAAATTACTGCTGTCCTCATACTATTCACTGAATTAAATACAAATGTCTCATCTCGTCTTCTATGATTTGGCACAAACTCCTACAAATGTCACTGTCTTCATAAAGCTCCATAAGTTTTCCCTAACAACTACAAGTTAGTCTCTTTTTGTCTCAAAACCATAAACAGAGGAAGTAGTATTGTCTCTATTTGCAAAGAGTAAACAGAACATGCTTATATAGTGCAGAGGATTGTGCCTAGGTACTGTAACCAATTCAAGAATAAGTAAAATATGAGAGCTGCCCTCAAGAAGTTTACAGGCTACTATAAGAGGCAGCAACAACCCATGGGCCAAATCCAATCTGCTACTAGTTTTTATGAATAAAATTTTATTGGAACATAGTCACTCCCATTCATGTATGTATTATTATCTATGGCTGTTTTCACTGTACAACTTTAGAATTAGATAGTTGAGAAAAAGACTATATGGTCCACAAACCCTAAAATATTTACTAACTGGCACTATATAGAAAATGGTGACCAACTCCTGGTCTAGCATACTAAAAATGGCATATACATAAATAACCCTAATCTAAAACAGAATGAGGTAAGTGACCCAAGCAAAGAAGAAACAGGCACCAGGTTAACAAACTTGACTAATTATTAGTCAGTGCTGGAGCCATAACTAGAACCCAGATCTCAACTAAATCCAATGTTCTGTTACACCAGCAAAAGAACAGAATTATACGATCTCTGCTTATCTGCTATCAGGAGAAGTCAATGAAGTCAACAGAAAAAGCTTCTATTCCAAATTCCCAAAAGAGTAATTTATCATCCCTAGTTTCTACTTATATTTTACATGATCCTACTGCCCAAATTCTGAGTGTTTTCTTTGAAGGAATACCCAGACAAGTAGGCATTTTGAATATAGACAGGATTTTTTAAGACTCCTCATTCAGCCCTGGCTAGTGTGGCTCAGTTGGTTGAGCATATTCTCATATGGTTGTCAAAAGGTTGCCAGCTGGTTTGATCCTGGTCAGGGCACATGCCCAGGTTTGGGGCTCCATCCCCAGCAGGGGGCATGCAGGAGGCAGCCAATCAATATTTCTCTCCTGCTCCCTTCCCCTCTCTCCAAAATAAATAAAAACAGTATATTTTTAAAAAGGCTCCTCATTCAGCTACCCGAACTTAGATAAATGGTCTTCAAACTGTGTATTTATTTTTGATAGCTGCTGTAAATACTGTCTTAAATTTCATATGATCATAAAATTTTTTAAAACTTTCTACTTATTTGCTGCCTCCATATTACTTCTAGATCATATTTTTTCCATTGCTTAGAACCACATTTTCAAAATATTTACAAGATAAAAAAAATATACAGCAAAAACACTCAAAAGCCTGGTAAATACCTAAATAAATATATATAAATAATATAAATAATATATTCCACATATTTTGTTACTAGCAAAATTCTACTAGGCAAGGGCACTTAGACACCAATATAGTATACTAATGTAATATATTCCAATTTATGTCCCATAAATTTTAACACAAATATTGCTTTACAGTTACTATCTCCCCTTTCCTAACAATGTGAAGATGGTGCTAGAAAACCAATGTATTACTTACAGTTCAGCAACTTCCTGTTCCTCCTCCCAGGCCTCCTTGTGTGTTAGCTGACTACTTCCAGTACTCTTACATGTCCAAATGCGCTCACTGTACCTTTCCAAGCGGGCTTCATACTCTCTGTTAGCAGTGGCTCAGGAAAACAATATTCAAGCAACAGAAATAACTAATCCATATCCATAAAATACTTATTATATATATTTTTTAAAATTATAGTATCCTTTCTTTGATATACATATTGAGAAGAAAAAGTTAAAGTTAGTTTTCAATTGGCAAATTCAAACAAGATGATTAAGACTAAAGTATGATCAGAATGGTCTGTCATGTTTTACAAATAAAAAACATTAATATAGTACAAATGTGATTTTTTCAATTCACCCAAGTTTCATTTCACAAGACTCAAACAGTACTGAAAATTCATAAGAAAAATAAAGGCAAAATAAGACAAAAAGTCATAAAGAGTAAGAATTTAAGGTATGTGAAATTATCACACAACCCAGACGGTCATCAAGTTTAAAAGTCAGTTTCACAGTAAGATGAGATGACTAGACCAGTCTCATAGGCAGTTCAGAATAACCTTGTGCATCTGCTAATGATCAATTTACTAAAAGCCTTCCAGTCCACCTTAGAAACACCTGTTGATTCTCAGGGTTTAAGAATTTCATAAATCCTAAAAACAATTTTGATATATTTACCCAGTCTTTATGTTATCTACAATAACAATACATTCACAAGTCATTTACCAGTCATTGTTCAGTCTTTATGAGAGATATGGAGAAAGAGGACATCACAGTTATTGCCATACATATGGTAACTTTCTACAACATCCCAAAGGGAATTCACTATCAGCCAGGCACATTCAAATTCAAATGACAAGTAGCTAATTTACTTTTATGCACAGCAACAGATGCTATGCAAAAATAAATTGACACCACAACTAGAGAATTAGCTGCCAGTCTCTGTACTTTCCAAGTGACTTTATTTTATAGTGGTTGAAATAAAAGTATGTAAACAGCTCCCTCTGTAATATTAACTGACAACTAAACAAGCAATTCCTTTTTAATATATGAAGATTCTTGGTTTTCCAGGGTTATCAGCAATTAAAAGACAAACAGGGACAAATCCATAGATAATCCAAAATAGTAGTTTTAGCCAGTAGTAAAAGCACCTTCTCCAGACCTGACAAAAACAAAGTAACAAATCTATTTTCCTCACTGGCAATGGTGCTAATATTTAAAGGATTAAACAAAGTACAGTAACATTAAAAACCAGGAGTCAGCCCAGCCGGTGTGGCTCAGTGGATTGAGAGGTCTCAGTTCAATTCCAGGTCAGGGCACATGCCCGGGGTTTCGGGCTCAATCCCCAGTGGGGGGCGTGCAGGAGGCAGCCCATTGGTGTTTCTCTTTCACACTGATGTTGCTATCTCTCTCTCTCCCTTTCTCTCTCTATAAAAAATCAATAAAAACATATTTAAAAAAACAACAGGAGCCCTGGCTGGTTTGGTTTAGCGGTTAGAGCATTGGCCCATGGTCCAGAGAGACCCAGGTTCAGTTCCTGCTAAGGGCACGTACGTCGGTTGTGGTTTGTCCCTGGCCCTGGTTGGGGTCGTGCGGGTGGTAACCAGTTAATGTGTCTCTCTCACGTCGATGTTTCTCTCTCTCTTCCTCCCTCTCTCCCTCCCGCTCTATCTGAAGATAAATGCAAAAAAAAAAAAAAAAAAAGTCCTCAGGTGAGGATTAAAAAAAAGAAGAAAAAAAAAAAACCAAAAGGAGTCAGCCTTGGCCGGTTTAGCTCAGCAGCTAGAGCAGCAGCCCTTGAATCAAAGGGTCTCGGGTTTGATTCCTGGTCAAGGGCATGCACCTGGGTTGCAGGTTCAACCCTGGCCCCAGTAGAGGTCCTACGGGAGGCAACTAGTGGATGTGTGGAAACATCGATGTTTCTCTCCCTCCCTCCATTCCACTCTATCTAAAAATCGGGTGAGTATTAACAAAAAATAAATAAAAATAAAAAAATAAAAACCAGGAGTCAGACTTCTATATAAAGTTATATAAATCCACCCTAGCTGGTATGGCTCAGTAACTGAGCATCATCCCATGGACTGAGAGGCCCCGGTTCAATTCCCAGTCAGATGCCAGGGTTTCAGGTTTTATCCCCAGTAGGGGGTGTGCAGGAGGAAGCCAATCAATGTATCTCTGTCACATCGATGTTTCTATCTCTCCCTAACTCTTTCTCTATTAAAAAAAAAATCAGTAAAAACATATTAAAACCAGTAAGCATGACCTCGGGTGAGAATTTTTTAAAAAAGAGAGAGTGAGCCCTGGCTGGTTTGGCTTAGCAGTCAGAGCACTGGCCTGCAGAACGAAGGGTCGTGGGTTCAATTCCTGGTCAGGGGCACATACCTGGGTTGCAGGTTCAATCCCCAGACCCAGGAGCCATGCAGGAGGCAGCCAGTCAATGTGTCTCTCTCACATCAATGCTTCTCTCTCCCCCTCCCCCCTCCCTTCTACTCTGTCTAAAAATCAATGGAAAAATATTCTCAGATGAGGATTAAAAATAAATTGCTTTCTCATTGTAGAAAAAGAGAGAGACATTAAGTTTTTTTTATTTTCAAAAGTAGGAATCCTGTGCCCAGTCTATTCTTCTTGATCTAGATCCATATAATCAACAACATACTGGTATCGCCTAGATGCCTCAGTAATACCTCAAACCCAAGTTTTTCTAAATTAAATTCTTATTACCCCACCTCGCCCTCCCAAATTTGCTACCAAACAGATTTTTCCAGTCTCACTGAATGGCCTTAGTGCCCAAATCAGATATCAGGGAATCATCCTCATTTATTCAGTCCCAAATTGCAACCACTTATATATTTCTCAAGTCAGTCCTTTCTCTCCAATAACAAACAGAGCCATTAACTAAATCCAGCCTCTGATCCTCATTTCTCACCCAGCCAAAACATTTTAATTGGCCACACTGAAAATCTTCTTCTCTGGTCCTTTGTGCTTCTTACCCTAACATCATTTTTCTTGATCTTACTTATTTTTAAACCCATTTCTTTTGAT
Source organism: Tadarida brasiliensis (assembly GCA_030848825.1). Lineage (NCBI taxonomy): Eukaryota > Metazoa > Chordata > Mammalia > Chiroptera > Molossidae > Tadarida > Tadarida brasiliensis. The sequence goes on along the minus strand of CM061258.1, from coordinate 103,484,032 downwards.
TACTTTAAAAATCTCATTTGTACTAGAGGTGGGAGTAAGGAGGAGGGAGTCAATGGGGGGAAAAAGGGGGACATTTGTAACACTTTCAACAATAAAGATGGAAAAAAAATCTCATTTGCCTTCAGGACCCCTGAAAGGCAAATATGTTCACACACTCAGAAGCAATTCTCTGATTCGCATAGTACTGAAAAATCACTCTGTCAAACAAGATTTTGGTGAGATTTATTGTGTGATTTTTATTATTTTAAGAAAAAAAGGGGAGCCCTAGCCTGTTTGGCTCAGCGGTACAGCGTCAGCCCACGGACCAATGAGTCCCAGGTTTGATTACAGCCAAGGGCACGCACTTGGATTGCGGTTCATCCCTGGCCCTGGTCCAGGTCATGCAGGAGGCAACCAGTCGATGTATCCCTCTCATGTCGATGTTTCTCTCTCTCTCTCTCTCTCTTTTTCTCTCCCTCTCTCTCTACCTGAAGATAAATAGAAAAATATCTTTGGATGAGGATAAAAAAAAAAAAAGGGGGAAACTTTTTTCAAACAATATATTTAAATACCAAATATTTATTGACTTATGGTTTTTCAAACAAGAAAAGTCCCTTCCACCCTGATGTAAACTTTTCCCACCCTCTTGAAAATCACTGCCCTGGCCAGGTAGCTCCATTGGTTAAGAGTATGGTCCTGCTATGCCAAGGTTTCGGGTTCAGTCTTGGTCAGGGCACATACAAGAATCAATCAATAGCCCTGGCCAGTTTGGCTCAGTGGTTAGAGCGTCGGCCCGCAGACCAATGAGTCGTGGGTTCAATTCCAGTCAAGGGCACATAACTCAGTTGCAGTTCGTCCCCGGCCCTGGTCGGGGTTGTGCGGGAGGCAGCCAATCGATGTGTCTCTCTCACATCGATGTTTTTTTCTCTCTCTCTCTGTCTCTCTCCCCCACTCCCACTCTATCTGAAGATATTTGAAAGAATATCCTCGGGTAAGGATTAAAATAAATAAATAATCAACCAATAAATGCTAAATAAATGGAACATATCAATGTTTCTCTCTCTCCCTTCCTTTCTCTTCAAAAATCAATCAACCAAATTTTTTTTAAAAAGAAAGAAAACCGCCCTGGCCGGTTTGGCTCAGCGGTTAGAGCGTCGGCCTGCGGTCCAGAGAGACCCGGGTTCGGTTCCCGCTAAGGGCATGTACTTCGGTTGCAGTTTGTCCCCGGCCCTGGTTGGTCGTGCGGGTGGCAGCCATTCGATGTGTCCCTTTCACGTCGATGTTTCTCTCTCTCTCTCTCTCCCACTCTATCTGAACAAAAAATGAAAAAATGTCCTCGGGTGAGGATAAAAAAAATAAATAAATAAAAAGAAAGAAAAAGAAAAAGAAAGAAAACCATTGTTATCAGTAGAGCAATCTTAGTCTGGGTAACCTCACCCATTTCCATTACTTCAGTTACAATCTAGACACTAATGTCTATAACCAGCTCCATCTCCTCTCTCTGAACTCCAGGCCCATATACATACCAGTAAGATAGACATCTCCATTTGGATATCCATAGCAACTCAATATAAGAACGTCCAAACTAAACATTTCACTTCCTATCCCCTCCCCTTACATTCTTGCCAAAAAAAAGAAATTCAGTGGAATTAAGTTCTTGAACTTAATTCATTCCGGAAGGCTGTTCAAAAACCGAATCATTGTTTCCCATTAGAAATAATGTAAATTGAATTAATACCTTCCAGACCCCCAAATGATTCCCTGTTTTAACCTTTCTGATTACAGTACATGTATGATGTACTGTTTAATCTATAAACACTTTAAAAACAAAACAAAATGTAAATGAAAATTTAACAAAAAGGAACTGAAATGTACCATAAAAAAAGAAAATCTAAGAATAAGCAGCAACAAAAGCAAAAAAACACAAAAATACTCAACACAATTTCCTGAGTTAACAGCGGTAAACTGACTCATTCTCCCCTTTGTTTATCACTTGAGAGACGCGTGCCTGATCATACAGGTATCAGCATAAAAGAGTTGTCAGGTGAGAAGCAAATTGTTCGAGGTTTGACTGTAAACACTTGCTCCTCTTTCCAGGATCTCTATATCAGAGAATGACACCACTAACCAAATTGCCCGACAAATAAAATATTATCCTTGACTCCTCCCCAATCAATCACTAAATCCTGACCAATCTACCTAATTTATTTCCAAGATCCATCTATTGTACTTCTCTGCACATCAAGGACTAGTCAATTTATTCATTCCACCATTATCTATTGACTAGGTTATCTAATGGCCACTTCACTAGTTTAGCATTAGATCCATTCTCAACACTACAGCCACAGTGATCTTCCTAACCTAAGCGTCTGCTTCTTCCTTGTTCAAATTTTTCCACAACCTCTGTTAAATTTAAGGCAACGTCCAAACTCCTCAACCTATCTTACAAGGACCAGTGTGATGAATCCGTTTTCTGTATCTTACCACTAAGCAACTCCATCTCCATTCCCACTTCTTCATGCCAGCAGTAAAAAACTTATTTCAAGTTTTTAAATCAAGAAACTTTCAAACCCTGGCCGGTTTGGCTCAACAGTTAGAGCACTGGCCCGTGGACCAGAGAGTCCCGGGTTCGGTTCCCGCTAAGGGCACGTACCTTGGTTGCAGTTCATCCCCCCCCACCCCCCCTGGTTGGGGTCCTGTGGGTGGCAACCAGTCAATGTGTCTCCCTCACGCTGATGTTTCTCTCTTTCTCTTCCTCCCGCTCTATCTGAAGATAAATGCAAAAATGTCCTCAGGTGAGGATAAAAAAAAGAAAGAAACTTTCAAATTCACAAACTCTTCAAAGAACATAGTTCTCTATTCTTCATCTAACTAAATTCTAATCATCCTTTAGATCTCAACTTAAAAGTAACTTTCCCTAGGAAACATTCCTTGAAACCCTGAAATATGACAAATTGTATTCTTTCCAAATATTCACCTCCTCTCCATAAGAGAATTCTATTATCTCCACCCACTGCCATGTGGCTTGCAATGCCTCAGGTAAAGAGGAAAAATATCCCCTCCCCACAGATGTTGGGCTTGGCCATAGGACTTGCTTTGACCAACAGATGTGGGTAGATGTAACAGATGCCACCTCAAGGAAGCTTAAAAAGCCAACATGATTTCCTCCGTTTCTGCCACTAGAAAAGCATGTTGCAGACTGAGACCACTCCTTCAGCCTGAGTCTTGAAATAATAAAAATGTGCCTCTCCTTTTTTTTACTCATTTTCGTTTATTTCAAATGTGACCACAAGAAATTTTTTAATTCCATGTGGCTCACATTATATTTCTATTGGACAACACTATAAACCTGAGGTTTATATCTAGGAATGAATGTCCTCTTGACAGTAACACAAAATTTTTAATTGAGTAGTCATCAAAATTAGATTAATTTCAAAAGTCTAAAACTGAAAGGGCCTGGCCAGACAGCTCAGTTAGTCAGAGTATCATCCCGATAAGCCAAGGTTGCGGGTTCGAACCCTGGTCAGGGCACATACAAGAATCAACCAGTGAATGCAAGAATAAGTGAAATAACAAATCGATGTTTCTCTCTCCCCCACCCCTTGTCCTCTCTCTCTAAAATCAATTTTTTTAAATGTCTAAAACTAAAATTCCTACAACTACCCCTAAAACCCCTAACACTGAGTATTTTTAAGTTTATGGAATTTTGTTCTGGTTATTACTCTGACTTATGTAAAAAAGAAAGCGAGAAAAAAATGAAAATGAAAGCAGAAAAAGCCGACTAGAATATTGAGTCAGCTGCCTCTAAATCCTATTTCAGATTTTAGGTTACCAAAATAAGTCACTCACTTTCAAATAACCACTGAAAGCAAATGCCAATTGAGGTTTTTATGTTCCAGCTACTGCTACACATATAACTGAAGAGAAAATGTCAAAGTAGTTCTCCAAAGGTTGTGTAAGCTATAAATGATAAGATATTTTCATCAAGTCCTAGACTATTTCATTATGCATCTACTTTTTCATGAGTTCAAGGGCTACCTTTCCCAACCACAATATGCTGCTTCTTTGTTCTCTTTAGCCTTGTAAGGATTGTTTCTTTCAATAAAGTACTTGACAGCCTCAAGGGAAGAGGCCCAGAAAAGTATGGAGGTTAAATAAGCACAACTATAACCCTAAGAGTTCCAAGTGAGATAGATGACAAAATGCCATGTCAAGATTTGCTTTTTATTCTGTTTTTTCTCTTTGGACTAGTTTGTCATTAAGTTAAAAATAACACTAGCCCTGCCCTGGCCTGTGTTGCTCAGTGGTTTGAGCGTTGAGCTGAGCACCAAAGGGTCACGGGTTCAATTCCTAGTCAAGGGCACATACCTGGGTTGTAGGTTTGATTTCTGTCTCAGTTGGGGCTCACGCGGGAGGCAACCAATTGATGTGTTTCTCTCCCCCCACCCCCCATCTAAAAATCAATGGAAAAAAATATCCTCAGGTGAGGATTAATAAAAAATAACTCTAACCCAGCTGGTGTGACTCAGTTAGTTGAGCGTCGTCCCATACACCAGGAGGTTGCTGGTTTGATTCCCAGTCAGGGCACATACCCAGATTGCAGGCTCAATCCCCAGTGGGGGGCATGCAGGAGGCAGCTGATTGATGTTTCTCTTTTTTTTTTCCTTTACTGATTTTTAGAGAGAGAGGAAGGGAGAAGGAAAGAGAGATAGAAACATCGATGAGAGAGAGAACATCGACTGGCCGCCTCCTGCATGCCCCCCACTGGGGATCTGGCCCACAACCTGGGCATGTGCCCTGACCGGAAATAGAACCGGCGACCTCTTGGTGCATGGGTCGATGCTCAACCACTGAACCACACTGGCTGGGCTGATTGATGTTTCTCATCGATGCTTCTCTCTTTCTCCCTCTCCCCTTCCTCTCTCTGAAAGCAATAAAAATACATGAAAAAGAAAATGCTTGTCATTTAAAAAATTAAGTTAATACAAATAATTCTAGCCCTGGCCAGTGTGGCTCAGTTGGTTGGAGAATCATTCCATACACCAAAAGGTGGCAGGTTCGATTCCCAGTCAGGGCATATACCCAGGTTGGGGGTTCGATCCCTGGTTGGGAAGAGTTCGAGAGGCAACCGATACACATTTGCTCCTTGCTCTCTCTCAGATCAATAAAATAAATAAATAACTCTAATGTGGTATAACTTGTTACTTTAAAGAAATTAAATTAGCCCTGGCCGGTTTGGCCCAGCGGTTAGAGCGTCAGCCTGCAGACCAGAGAGTCCTGGGTTTGGTTCCCGCTAAGGGCACGTACCTCAGTTGCAGTTTGTCCCCAGCCCCAGTTGGGGTCGTGTGGGTGGCAACCCCTCGATGTGTCTCTCTCACATCGATGTTTCTCTCTCTCTCTCTTCCTCTCTCTCTCCCTCCCGCTCTATCTGAAGATAAATGTAAAAATGTCCTTGGGTGAGGATAAAACAAAAACAAAAACAAACAAAAAAAGAAATTAAATTATGCCCAGCCAGTGTGGCTCAGTGGTTGAGCATCGACCCATGTACCAGGAGGTCGCCAGTTCAATTCCTGGTCAGGGCACATGCCCAGGTTGTAAGCCCAATCCCCAGTGGAGGCCATGCAGGAGGCAGCCAACTGATGTTCTCTCTCATCAATGTTTCTACCTCTCTCTCCCTCTCCCTCTCTCTTCCTCTCTCTGTAAAAATCAATTTAAAAAAATTATAAATCAATGTAAGAGCTCAGTATTCCACTGTCCAATAAAATCCTGTCTTACAACTCCGATTTTGTTGTTGTTGTTTATCTTCACCCGAGGATATTTTTCCATTGATTTTTAGATACAGTGGAAGGGAGGGAGAGAGAGAAAGAAACATCAATGTGTCTCTCTCACATCAATTCGTTGCCTCCCACACAACCCCCACGGCGGCCATGGATCAAACCTGCAACCCAGGTACTGCCCTTGAGCAGAAATCAAATCTGAGACCCTTCAGTCCACAGACTAACAACTGCTGAGCCAAACTGGCCAGGACAACAACTCCAACTCTTAAAACATAGTCTAGTCATCTTTTTCTAGGCAAATCAAGTTATTTTGGCCATATTCTAATAGCCCTTTCTCATTACACCAGCTAAAAGTTCTCATATATTGATGCCACAAAAAATAAATAACCAACCCTGGCCGGTTTGGCTTAGCAGTTGAAGTGTCAGCCTGCCAACAGAAGGGTCTCGGATTTGATTCCCAGTCAAGGGCACGTACCTGGGTTGGAGGTTCATCCCCACCCTGGTCAGGATTGTGTGGGAAGCAACCAATAGACATGTCTCTCACATCGATGTTTCTGTCTCTTTCCATCCCTCCCTTCCACTCTATCTAAAAGGAACAAAAAAAAACAAAAAAACAAAAAACCCCAATGGGAAAATATCCTCTAGTAAGGACTAACAACAACAACAAAAGAAAAAAGAATTAAAAAAAAAAAAAAGATTAACCAGTTGTTTCTAGGCTTCAGAAACTAGGACAGTTAAAGCAATTCAACAAAATACTAATCTACAAAGGGCCACTTGTAGGTTCAGTTCCTTCTTAAAATCCATCTTGACTTAAATACAAGTCAGTGTAATATACTATTGTCAAATAATCACATCAAGAATTGATTCTGATAGACCCTGGCGGGTAGCTCAGTTTGTAAAGCATCATCCCCATATGCCAAGGTTATGGGTTCCATCCCCAGTTAGATACAAGAATCAAATGAAATGGTGATGCAAAAAGATATGACTTGGGTGGTGAACATACAATATAATATACAGATGATGTATTATAGAATTATACACCTTAAATGTATATAATTTTATTAACCAATGTAATCCCAATAAATTCAATAAAAAATAGAAAATTAACAAAAAGAGAATCAACCAATGAGTCATGAATGGGTGGTGCAACAAATCAATGTCTGTCTCTCTCTCTCTCTCTCTAAAATCAATCAATAAATTAATTAGTTAAAAGAATTTATTCTGCCCGGCTGGTCTGGCTCAGTGGTTGAGCATAGACCCATGCACCAGGAGGTTGCCGGTTCGACTGCCGGTTCGATTCCCGGTCAGGGCACATGCCTGAGTTCTGGGCCAAATCCCCAGTGGGGGGCATGAAGGAGGCGGCCAATCAATGTTCTCTCTCATCAATGTTTCTATCTCTCTCTCCCTCTCCCTTTCTCTCTATCTAAAATCAATAAAGAAAAAAATTTAAAAAGAATTTATTCTGATATAGTGAATTTTTCTAAGATCTAGTGTCCTGCTTGTAGTATTACCCTAGGGAGTGATGTAGCACAGATTGAAAGACACAGTACAATAAAAATAATCATTGATATATAACACCCAGTCATTAAATGTGTGCATCATTCACTACTAGTTCTGTAAGTTTAATGAAGATGTACAGCCCTGGCCAATCTGGCTCTGCAGTTAGAGCATCGGCCTGCAGACCAAGGGGTCATGGGTTCAATACCCAGTCAAGGGCACATACCTGAGTTGCAGGTTTGATCCATGGCCCCAGTGGGGGTCGTGTGGGAGGCAACCAATTGATGTTTCTCTCTCTCTCTCCCCCTCCCACTCTATCTAAAAAGCAATGGAAGCCCTGGCCGGTTTGGCTCAGCGGTTAGAGTGTCGGCCTGCGGTCCAGAGAGACCCGGGTTCGGTTCCCGCTAAGGGCATGTACCTTGGTTGCGGTTTGTCCCCGGCCCTGGTTGGTCGTGTGGGTGGCAGCCACTCGATGTGTCCCTTTCACATCGATTGTTTCTCTCTCTCTCTCTCTTCCTCTTTCTCCCTCCCACTCTATCTGAACAAAAAATGAAAAAATGTCCTCGGGTGAGGATAAAAAACAAAACAAAACAAAACAAAAAAAAGCAATGGAAAAACATCCTCAGGGGAGGATTTAAAAAAAAAGATGTACAATGACGCCTTTAAGAACATGCCTTTAAGAACAAGCTTTAAGTCAATAAAACATCATATAAATTTGTTATAAAATATACATGCGATCAAAAGATAGTACTTAGAAGAAAACTAAAGTATCAAATCCTATTAAAAACATAATTATAAATATAAATTAAGAACTGGAAATAACAGTATTTCTTCTTTTTTTTTTTTTATCCTCACCTGAGGACATTTTTGCATTTATCTTCAGATAGAGCGGGAGGGAGAGAGAAACATCGATGAGAGACACATTGAGTGGTTGCCACCCACACGACCCCAAATGGGGCCGGAGTACGTGCCCTTAGCGGGAACCGAACCTGGGACTCTCCGGTCCGCGGGCTGATGCTCTAACCGCTGAGCCAAACCAGCCAGGGAGGAAATAACAGTATTTCAAATGCAGCTGTTACTCAACCACATACTTGTTCTCCTCTATGAAATTCCTAATAGCCTAATAAAGAAATATGCCAACCTGCTAACCACACAATACAATTGTTTAAAAAGCATCCTAAAGTGCTTCTACTAGTAGACATTCCCAAGTGGGCCATTTCCCCCCAATACGTAACACAACTTAAGAATTCCTTTGTTAAAAGGTTCTACAAGTACTGGTATGGAAATATTTTTTTTAATACTTTTTTAATTGATTTAAAAAAATTTTTTAAATATGTTTTTGTTGATTTTAGAGAGATAGAAACATCGATGTAAGAGAGAAACATGGATCAGCTGCCTCCTGCACGGCCCCCACCGGGGATCGAACCCACAACCTACAACCTGCAACCCGCAACCAGGGCATGTGCCCTGACCAGGAATTGAACTGGGACCTCTCAGTCCATGACGATGCTCAATCCACTGAGCCACACCAGTCGGACTGGAAATATGTTTTTAGTGAAGATTTTTATTAAACACATACCACTTTAAAAGCTTCAGGCTTCAGTTTTCAACTGTCATCATTAAAAGGAACTCTTCATATATATCATTATATTTCAATGATTTCAGTAAATGATATGAAAAAGCCTATGCTGACAGTTCTAAATCAACTAGCTACAGCCACTTTTACATAGCTCAGTACCTACTACAGACTTACAACTTTTTTCTAACATGTTTCTTATACTCCTTTAGAATCAGACCTGAAAAATTAACATCTGATACTATTAGTGTGAGTAACCATCAACTGCTCAAAAGATGACATCTGAATGACATTTGAAAAGGATATGGCAGATTCCCACAAGTAATTTTTTATTCTACCAATGTTTGGATGTTATTTTTTAAAAAGTAGGGCACCTTTAGAATAACGCTATATTAAGTAGAGCTAGAGTACTTTTCCAAAGCAATCCCAAAGTCCAAACAGAACAAGAAAACGAACCACCTTACCACCCCAACTTCTCCCTTAAATGGACCTCATCTTACACCACAAACTGACAGAAAAGTGGACTAACATCATTAAACGGAAGGAGCAGCATTCCATGTTTTTTTTTTTTTTTAAATTTACATACAGGGATGAGGTGGGAACGCACTGGATTTTACTCCTGACTCTCATCATTTACAGTGTGTGTTAACCTCAAGTCCCTGACAGAGCAGGCAGAAGAACCTGAACATCTTCACAACCCATTGAGCTCCAAGATGCTATAGTTATATTTCAAGAGCCTTCCTACAGCATGGACTCACTTTCCAGGTCTCTTTATATGTAAACACCCAACAGTCACAAACTGCACTCAAACAATAATGAGATTATCCTAAAAAGTATTACATTAGCCCTGGCTGGGTTGCTTAGTTGGTTGGAGCGTCCTCCGGTACACCAGTGAATACAGGAGGCACTTCTCTCTCTCTCTCCCCAAAATCATTAAAAACACACCCTCAGGTGAAGATTAAAAAAAAAGAAAAGTATTAAATTAAAGGGGTGATCAAAAAGAAATGAAATCAAATTCTATCTCTCACAGGCACTTCCTCCTCTATACAAAAGCAAGCAGAAACTACAAGGAATCAAGTTCTTCCAAAGGGAAAGGGCTGATAAATACATTAGCCTTTATTCTTGAGGTTTTCTGTACATTAAAGAAAGCTTGATTCAAAAATATTTTTTTACACTTAAGCATCAAAAAGGACTCAAATGACATCCATAAAAAAATAAACGTTGTACAACTTTCAACGAAAAGACTAAGCCCGTGCAAGAAACAATGATTAGAGAGGATGCTTAGTATAGAAAACATCAGCCTCATGCTCCTAATCTGCAACATAAAAACTTTAGGTACTGGTATCTGTTTTTAATTTTACTTAAAAACAAACACCAATCTCCTTCCAAATCGTCAAAATTCCAAACCCGTGCATACCTTGGAAAAGAAGGCATCAGCTCCTCCAAGGTAACTTTTTTCCTTCCTTTTCCTCTAAGTCTGGAACTTTATTCTTAGTTTTGTGCCTCAAGATCCTGTCACCAGCCTAAAGTCCACTCGGAAGGAGAAAAACACAAGTGCCCCCACAGAGATCGAGGTAAAACGCAGTCGACACTTGTACAAGCTGGATCACGAGGCCACGCGGGTACAATTTCAAAAACTTAAGTTGAAGGTTTAATTTAAAAAGAAAAAGGAAGCAAAGGAAACCCGGCTCCCTGTGGTACTTGGATCTAAAGCCAACCGCAGGGGGTGTGGTGGTGGGGGTCGCTCCTCGACAGCGAGGCCCGGGGACAAAGTGCGGGGCTGGGGAATAGATGGAGGGCGCGGGGCTCCGCAGCGCCCTGAACGGGGCCAGTCGGCAGCCCCGCCGCCCGCCCCCCGGAACCGCGGGCTGGGGCTCAGGATGTAGGCCCGCGGGCCTCAGCACGCTGACAGCTGCCACTGGCGCGGGGCTGCGTGGCCCCCAGCCCGGCGAGCCCCCGGCCCACCCCGCCCAACCCCGCGGGCGGCCAGGCCGGCGCGACTAGAAAAGGATACTCCCGGGTGCGGAAGGCCTCCTGAGTGTGCGCGATAGTGAAGAGCGGCTCCTCGCCGGGAAGCGGCTTCACCAGCGGGAACGGCTTGCGGCCCAGGAGCGGCGCCATCGCGGTGGCGGTGGCGGTGGCGGCGGCGGCGGCAGCAGGGGAAGCGGCGGCTGCTCCGCAAGCCCACGGCGCAACACTAGGCCCCGCGGCCCGGAGCGAGCGCCTGGCTCCCGGGACTAGAGTGGGGGAGGGGAGGGGTGAGAGGGCGGCGCGAACTCGGCTCCCTCACTGGTGGCGCGGCCGCGCGAGGTCCATGGAACGGACGCAAGGACGCAGAATTCCCACGCACACCGCTGCGCCGCCTGGCAGCCTCCGGCCAACCTTCACTACCGGCCCCCGCGTTCGGCAGTCACGACTCCTCAGCTGCACGGGAGGAAATTATTGAAAAATGGCGGGAGATTCCCCTCCTCCCCCCGCGCCCGGCCAGCGCACATACTAACTTGTTCCCCTGTGGCGCCGGTGGCGAATGCTCCAATAGGCGGAGAGCTGGTCAGCGCTCACAGTCTATTGGCTCAGAGGAGCTGCCGCTCTGCGCCTTGGTCCCGCCCCCTTCCCCGACCGCGTAGTTGGGTTGCAGCGCACTAGAGGGCAGTATGAAGAGGTGAGAGGTCACGTTATGTAAGTGCCGGTGACAGGCGTGTGGGCCTCCAGCAGTAGAGTTGAAAGTGGGGGATAGCGGGGAACCGAAAAGTCGTGATTCAAGGAGGTCAAACTAGAGAAGCCCACTAACACATACAGACACTGCGCCATCTGTCACCGACGGCGACACCGACATCCGGGCACCACTGTCCGTGTGGTGCGCCGGGAGGGGGGAAGGGGAACGCGCGGCCAGGGGCTTTGTCTTTCCACTTGTGCTCCGCCCCCTTCTTAAAGGCGCCGCGCTGGGCCACGCCCGGAGATGCGCGTGTGGAGCGGATGGGATAAGGAGTTGGCGGGAAGTAACCCTAAGACCTTGCCCAAGCAAAGGTTCTACTGAAGGACAACTTGAGCCCCAGCCTTGCTCACCCCAAAGTTCACTGCTGGATGAGAGTGTGGTTGAGATCTGAATATTAGTATGGTGCTTCTTTCTAGGGGCTTGCTGGAAAGATAATATGGGAGCTTTAATACATTAAAGGACATACCTATTAAAGAGATCCATTCCTTCAAATCGTATTTACTAACACCTACAATGTTCAGGGCCCTGTATTGGGTGCTATAAGGGAAAAAAATAAGACAGACTTCCCTGAAAAAATAAGAGATAAATAATCATAGTTCTGTGTGATGAGTGCTGACCAAAGAGCACAGTAAGAAGACAGTGCCTGGGAAATGAGGATATTTGAGCTGCTTCTCTATGCAGACTATACCCACATAGTCCAAAATCTGTTTGGATGTTCAATGCTATCAGAAACAGACTGATAATAATGTTCTTCCTATTAAATTGTCTTCCTTGGTTCAAAGATCTTCAGTGGCCCCAGAACATCCTTCCCAGCCTGTTCAACAGGGCTAGACTGCTGGGTATCTGTGAATGCAGCATGCAATACCATACCTTTTCTCCTTTTCTTCTCACCTTGAGTTGAGAAGTATACCCCCAGTAAAAGGTAAGTTGTACATCAGACCAGACAACACTTCTATGAAGCCTCATATGATCACCTAGCAGAGAAGGGAGGTCATCTTCCTTCAATAGCTGTTTCCTCTAAGAGGGTTAAGAGAAACCTTCTCAGGGGATATGTCATTTGAGTTGATTGTGAAAAGATAAGTAAGTAGCACTTGACTAGGCAGAGAAATGAGAAACCTTGTAGGCAGAGGGAGCAGCTGGGCAGACTTGGTAAATTCAGGACATGTTCCTAAAACATAGGGGTTCTGAAGAAGAAAATATCAAGAGACGGGAATGGTTAAAGAAGTGACCCCATGGCCACAGCATGTGACCACTTAGAAGAGAACTGCCGTAGTTTGTGGCAGTGATACCAAGGGCCTCAAATGTAACAGGATCAGTGGAGACAGGCAGACAGATTTGAGAGGCACAGACTAGATGACTAATGGGATAGACATTTGGCGGACTAGATACCTAACAACAGACTACACATAAAGACCAAAAACATTAAGAAAAACAAAACAAAAATTAAAAAACAAATTTTTGGGAAAATTTGGTATTTCAAAAACAGCATCTAATTGCCCACAAGAATGGGCACCATAATCATTTCAGCACTTGGGCCCGATATAAGCTGGAATCCAGCCCTGGTATTGGTAGAGATCTAGAATGGGAGAATCAGTAATGAGCTCAATTTTAGCCATATTTCTCTCTCTCTCTCCCTCTCCCTTCCTCTCTCTCTAAAAATCAATAAAAACATATTTTTAAAAAAAACAGAGTGCTCCCTTCGGCAGCATATATACTAAAATTGGAACGATACATAGAAGATTAGCATGGCCCCTGCGCAAGGATGACACGCAAATTCATGAAGCGCTCCATATTTAAAAAAAAAAAAAAAGATACACTGGAGAGCCATCCAGAACACAGCTGGAAAATGTGAAGCCGGAAGCGGAAGCTAGAGGTGTAGTTTTGTGAAGACGGGTTATCAACTAGAGCCCCAAAATAAAATAAGAGCCTCCTCAGCCCGGCCCGTGTGGCTCAGTGGTTGAGTGTCGACCCATGCACCAAGAGGTCGCTGGTTCAATTTCCTGGTCAGGGCACATGCCCAGGTTCTGGGCCACATCCCCAGTGGGGGGAATGCAGGAGGTGACCAATCTATGTTCTCTTTCATCGATTGTTTCTGTCTCTCCCTTTCCCTTCCTCTCTCTCTCTCAAATCAATCAATCAATAAAAATAAATAAGAGGCCCTGGCCAGTTTGGCTCAGCGGTTGGAGCGTCAGCCTGCGGACCAGAGAGTCCCGGGTTCGGTTCCCGCTAGGGGCACGTACCAAAAAAATAAAAATAAAATAAAACAAAATAAATAAATAAATAAATAAGAGCCTCCCCAGCCCTGGCCGGTTTGGCTCAGCGGTTAGAGCGTCGGCCTGCGGTGCAGAGAGACCCGGGTTCGGTTCCCGCTAGGGGCATGTGCCTCGGTTGCAGTTTGTCCCCGGCCCTGGTTGGTCGTGCGGGTGGCGGCCGCTCAATGTGTCCCTTTCACGTCGATGTTTCTCTTCCTCTCTCTCCCTCCCACTCTATCTGAACAAAAAAATGAAAAAATGTCCTCAGGTGAGGATAAAATAAATAAATAAATAAATAAATAAATAGCTTCCCCAAATAAAGAATAGTGCTTACCTTGGAGAGGTGGAATTATGGTTAGTCTTATTTTTTTATTTTTCAAATTTATTTTCTATAGTAATTATATATCAGTTTCACAATATTAAAAAAAACTTTTTTTTAAACTTGAATACGACTTTTTCTTGGTGGATGTCCTTTATTTCTATGGCTCAAATTTACAAACAATGGAACTGATTAACACATCTTGTGTTGTTTTAACACCTTGTCCTGAAGATGTCAAAAAAAAAAGGAAGAGACTAAGTTAATGCAGTTGTTAATTTTCTGTTCTAATACTTTCATTGACTCTTTTTTAAAAATTCTTTTATTGCCCGGCCAGTGTGGCTTAGTGGTTGAGCATCAGCCCATGCACCTAGAGGTCGCCGGTTCGATTCCTGGTCAGGGCACATTCCCAGGTTGTAGGCCAAATCCCCTGTGGAGGACATGCAGGAGGCGGCCAATCAATGATTCTATCTCTCTTTCCCTCTCCCTTCCTCTCTCTCTAAAATCAATAAAGAAAAAAAAATTTTGTTAATTTAAAAATTATTTTATTTATTGATTTTATAGAGAGGAAGGGAGAGAGAAAGATCAGTTTGTTCTACTTATTTATGCATTCATTGGTTGATTCTTGTATGTGCCCTGAGGGGGACTGAACTGCAGCCCTGGCATCCAGACCATGCTCTAACCAACTAAGCTACCTGGCCAGGGCTTCATTGACTTTTTCTTTTTTTAATTTATTGTTGACAATATTATAGATGTCCCCCATTTTTCCCTCCTCTGCCCCCATTCACACAGCCCCTGCCCCATCCCAGGCCTTCATCACATTGTCTGTGTCCTTGGGCTATGCCTATATGCATATATGTTCTTTGGTTAATCTCTTCCAGTCCCTTCCTTTCCCCTCCCCTCTGAGATCTGTCATTCTGTTCCATGCATTCATGTCTCTGGATCTGTTTTGTTCGTCAGTTTATTTTGTTCATTAGATTCCATATATAAGTGAGATCATATGATATTTGTCTTTAACTGGCTTATTTCACTTAGCATAATAATCTCCAGGTCCATCCATGCTGTCGCAAAGAGTAAGAGCTCCTTTTCTACAGCCACATAGTATTCCATTGTGCAAATATACCACAGCTTTTTTTTTTTTATCCTCACCCGAGGACATTTTTCCATTTTTGTTCAGATAGAGTGGGAGGGAGAGAGAGGAAGAGAGAGAGAGAGAAACATCAACGTGAAAGGGACACATCGAGTGGCTGCCTCCCGCACGACCAACCAGGGCCGGGGACAAACTGCAACCGAGGTACGTGCCCCTAGCGGGAATCGAACCCAGGTCTCTCTGGACCGCAGGCCGACATTTTAACCGCTAAGCCAAACTGGCCAGGGCTACCACAGCTTTTTTATCTGTTCATCTACTTATGGGCACTTGGGCTGTTTCCAGAACTTAGCTATTGTAAATAACGCTGCTATGAACATAAGGGTGCATATATTCTTTCTGATTGGTGTTTTGGGATTCTTAGGATATATTCCAAGAAGTGGGACCACTGGGTCAAACAGCAGTTCCATTTTTAATTTTATAAGGAAACTCCATACTATGTTCCACAGTGGCTCTACCAGCCTGCATTCCCACCAGCAGTGTATTAGGATTTCCTTTTCCCCACATCCTTGTTAGCACTTGATTTATTGATGGTAGCCATTCTGGCAGGTTTGAGGTGGTGCCTCATTGTAGTTTTAATTTGCATCTCTTGCCTGGTTGGTGTAGCTCAGTGGTTGAGCGTTGAACCATGCACCAAGAAGTTGCTGGTTCAATTCCAGGTCAGGCCACATGCCCAGGTTGTGGGCCCAATCCCCAGTTGGGGGGTGTGCAGGGGGCACCCAATTGATGGTCTCTCTCATGGATGTTTCTATCTCTCCCTCTCCCTTCCTCTCTCTCTGAAATCAATAAAGAAAAAAATATTTTAAAAAGTAATTTGTATCTCTCTGATGATTAGTGACATTGAGCGTTTTATCTTTTTCTTTTAATTTTTTTTCTTTATCTATTTTTAGAGAGAGAGGAAGGGAGAGGGAGAGAGAGAAACATTGATGAGAGAGAACATCGATTGGCCGCCTCCTACATGCCCCCAGCTGGGGATTGGGCCCACAACCTGGGCATGTGCCCTGACCAGGAATCGAACTGGCGACCTCTTGGTGCATGGGTCGACACTCAACCATTGAGCTACACTGGCCGGACACATTGAGCATTTTTTCATATGTCTATTGGCCATCTGTATGTCCTCTTTGGAAAAGTGTCTGCTCAGGTCCTTTGCCCATTTTAATTGGATTATTTGTCTTCCTGGTGTTCAGTTGTATGAGTTCTTTGTATATACTGGAAATTAACCCCTTATCAGATGTATCATTGGCAAATATGTTCTGCCATACAGTGGGTTCCCTTTTCATTTTGTTGGTGGTTTCTTTTGCTGTGCAGAAGTTTTTTAATTTAATGGAGTCCCATTTGTTTATTTTTTCCTTTGTTTCTCTTGCCCTAGGAGATGTATCAGTGAAAATACTGCTACGTGAGATGTAAGATTTTACTGCCTATGTTTTCTTGTAGGATTTTTTTTTTTAAATCCTCACCTAAGGATATTTTTCCATCTTTGTTCAGATAGAGTGAGAAGGAGAAAGAGAGAAACATTGATGTGAGTGGGACACATTGACTGGTTGCCTCCCACAGGACCCTGACCAGGGCCGGGGACGAACCACAACCAAGGTACGTGCCCTTGACCAGAATCAAACCTGCGACTCATTGGTCTGCAGGCCAACACTCCAACCACTGAACCAAACCAGCCAGGGCTTCTTGTAGGATTTTTATGGTTTCGCAACTTACATTTCAGCCTTTCATCCATTTTTCCTGCCCAGTGTGGAGTGGATTGAGCATTGTCCCATGAACTGAAATGTCCCAATTCGATTCCTGGTCAGGGCACATGCCCAGGTTGCAGGTTGCAGATTGTGGGCTTGATCCCCGGTGGGGGGTGTGCAGGAGGCAGCCGATTGATATTTCTCTCTCACATCGATATTTTTCTCTCTCTCCCTTCCTCTCTCTAAAAAAAATCAATAAAAACATTTTTTTAAAAGTGATTTAGCCAGCCAGTGTGTCTCAGTGGTTGAGCTTCGACCCATGCACCAAGAGCCAGTTCGATTCCTGGTCAGGGCATATGCCCAGGTTGTGGGCCCAATCCCCAGTGGGGGCATGCAGGAGGCAGCCAATCGATGTTCTCTCTCATGGATGTCTCTATCTCTCTCTCCCTTTCACTTACTCTCTCTCTAAAATCAATAAAGGAAAAAAAAATTTTTTTTAAGTTATTGTCAAATTTGCCAGAGTTATAAAAAGAAAAATAAGATTTATAAAGTGAACTTGAAAGCAAATATTTCTTACTTAAGGACTTCACTTTCTACCACCCCCTTTACCTATAGCCAATGTCAATTCTTTCAAAAGAATTTAATCTTTCTTTTCCAAACTATCTGCGTAGAAGAGCCAGTAGACCCTAGGACTGTGAATATGTTGTCTTCATCTAGCCCTGCGGCTAGTGGTTTAGAATTCATGCTCCAGGACCTGGTTCTTTTTCTGGCTGGCATTTGGTTCAATAAACCCTTTTTTTAATCCTCACTCAAGGACATTTTTTGCATTTATCTTCACATAGAGCGGGAGGGAGAGAGGGAGGAAGAGAGAGAAACATCGATGTGAGAGAGACACATCGACTGACTGCCACCCACACGACCCCAACCAGGGCCAGGGACAAACTGCAACCAAGGTATGTGCCCCTAGCGGGAACCAAACCCGGGACTCTCTGGTCCATGGGCCGACCCTCTAACCGCTGAGCCAAACCAGCCAGGGCCCTTTTTTTCTTTCTTTATTGATTTTGAGAGAGAGAGGAAGGGAGAAGGAGAGAGAGAGAGAAACATCGATGAAAGAGAACATCGACTGGCTACCTCCTGCACATCCCCAACTGGGGATTGGGCTCACAACCTGGGCCTGTGCCCTGACCGGGAATTGAACTGGCGCATGGGTTGATGCCCAACCACTGAGCTACACTGGCCGGGCTATATAAACCCTTTCTTTTAGAAAGGCTTTCAGCCATGAAAGTTTTTGTTTAACACAGCCTACATTTTTTTTCCCCTATACATATATACCTTTTCACTTAAAGGAAGCACTATATGGCTTCTCTTTGGCATATCCGACTTGCCTGCATCACTACTCTTGTGCTTTGGGGCTATTATTAAGTAAAATAAGGGTTAGTTGAACACAAGCACTTTGACAGTAACAGAGAGGCTACTAAGCGACTAACAGGCATGTACAGTGTGGATGTGCTGAACAAAGGGATAATTCATGTCCTGAGCAAGACAGCAATTTCCGAAAGACGTGCAATTTAAAACTTATGAATTTATTTCTGGAATTTTTCATTTCATATTTTCAGGCCATGGTTGACCTTGGGTAACTGAGTAAAGCAAAACCAGGATAAAAACAATTCCATCTGCCCTGGCTGGTTTGGCTCAGCAGTTGGAGCATCGGCCTGCGGACCAGAGTCCTGGGTTCGATTCCAGCCAAGGGCACGTTACCTCGGTTGCAGTTCGTCCCTGGCCCCGGTTGGGGTCGTGCAGGTGGCAGCCAATTGATGTGTCTCTTTTACATCGATGTTTCTCTCTCTCTCTCTCTCTCTCTCTCTTTCTCTCTCTCTCTCTCTCTCTCTCTCTCTCTCTCTCTCTCTCTGTCTCTCCCCCTCCCACTCTGTCTGAAGATAAATGTAAAAATATCCTTGGGTGAGGATTAAAAAAAAAAAATTTCAATTGCCTAAGATCTTGAACTATCTATCCCCTTCCTGCCATCCCCACAGCATCCTACTTCAGGCCTTTATTATTTCTGGCCAAAACTACTACTATGACTTCCTTGTTTTAAAATGTTTTAAATTATATTAGAAGTATGTATTTTTCATAGTAAAATGTACTTAGTTCCAAAAAGGAAACATATAAACAGTTAAAACACAAAACAAGCCCAGCTGATGTGGCTCAGTGGATTAAGCATCATCCCATGGACTGAGAGGTCCTGGTTCGATTCCTGGTCAGGGCACATTCCTGGGTTGCTGGCTCGATCCCCAGTAGAGGGCGTGCAAAAGGCAGTGGAGTGATGTTTCTCTCACACATCAATGTTTCTATTTCTCTCTCCCTTCCTCTCTAAAAAAATCAATAAAAAAAGACATAAAACAAACAAAAAACCAAATAGTTCTATAAAAAGCAGCTTGGCAGCACTATCCCCATCTACTTCCTGCTCCCCTGGGGCCACCATTTTTAATTTGTTAAGCTGTTTCCTCTGGTATTTACCTCCATATTTCTAAATAACATATGTAATGCTATTCTTTGATTTTTCAGTTTTAATATTAGCTGCTTTCTTCAGTGGAAGATAAGGACTTAGCTGTCTTCTTCCCCCAGAAACACTACATACATATATAAGAATATTTCCAAAACAATATTGCAATTGCTTAAATCAAAATTGTGTATAATTGCTCTGGCCAGTGTGGCTCAGTGGTTAAAGTGTCAGTCTGCAGACCAAAGGGTCTCATGTTCAATTCCTGGTCAAGGGTACCTACCTGGGTTGCAGGTTTGATGCCTAGCCCTGGTAGGGGCATGTGCAGGAGGCAACCAATCGATGTGTCTCTCTCACATCGATGTTTCTCTCTCTCTCCTCCTCCCTCCCTTCCTCTCTCTCTTTTTTTTTTTTTTTTTATCCTCACCTGAGGACATTTTTTCATTTTCTGTTCAGATAGAGTGGTAGGGAGAGAGAGAGAGAGAAACATCGACGTGAAAGGGACACATCGAGTGGCTGCCACCTGCTCGACCAACCAGGGGTGGGGACAAACTGCAACCAAGGTACATGCCCTTAGCGGGAACCGAACCCAGGTCTCTCTGGACCGCAGGCCAAAGCTCTAACCGCTGAGCCAAACCGGCCAGGGCTCTCCCTTCCTCTCTAAAAGCAGTGGAAAAAATATTGAGTGAGGCCCAACAGGTGTGGCTCAGTAGATTGAGTGTTGTCCCATGGACTGAGAGGTCCAGGTTCGATCCCCAGTAGGGGGCATGCAGGAGGCAGCCAATCAATGTTTCTCTCTGACATTAATGTTTCTCTCTCTCTCTCCCTTCCTCTTTCTCTGAAAAATCAATAAAAGCGTATTTTGAAAAAAATCGAGTGAGGATTAAAAAAATTTTTTTTAATTGTGTATATCTTATGATTATGTATTATTCACAGATGATCCACATGGTGAACTGATTACATTTCTTCGTTTTCCCTGGTTTGCTTCAGTCTATTTTTACCTTGTTTTCTATGTACCTATATCTGCTCGCTGTATCCCCAAATTGAGTATGTCTCCTTTCAATATGTGCATACATATCAGGTGCACAATGTCCTTCCAATTTGTCCCCCCGCCTTCCTCTTTCCTCTCCATGGTGTCTTGCACACTATATCACTCTCCTGTTCTTGGCTTCCAATGGTTGACCCGCTAAAGCCAACAGAGTAAAACAAAAGTATCTGGCCTGACCTTTAAGACCCTCCACAATCTGTCCTCAGTCTTTCTACTACATCCCTCAAATTCCTTACTCAGCAAAGCCAGGTTTTATCTGGGTTTCTAAATACCATTTCCCACTAAAAGGATCCAGGGCTCCTTGAAAAATGACTGGGAATAGCAAAGTTCAACATGAGTCAGAATATCTTATGCCTGAAAGTAAGGAACTTTCAAATAATAATGATGGAAACATGTCAAAAGGACACAGGAGTCAAGAAATGGCTGAATCTGGGATAATTTGAACATTTAAAAAAATGACAGTAGCCCTGGCCGGTTTGGCTCAGCGGTTAGAGCGTCAGCCCGCAGACCAATGAATCGTGGGTTCGATTCCGGCCAAGGGCACATACCTCGGTTGCAGTTCGTCCCTGGCCCTGGTTGGGGTCGTGCGGGAGGCAACCATTCGATGTGTCTCTTTCACATCGATGTTTCTCTCCCTCCCACTCTATCTGAACAAAAATTGAAAAATGTCCTCAGGTGAGGATTAAAAAAAAAAAAATGACAGCAATGAATTTAATATAATACACATTGACTATAAAGGGAATCCACAAGCCTGTACTAATACTCAGAAAAAAGAAAAACAGAAGTGAAAGAGAAGGGAAATCTATTATTCAGAAAGCTGTGTGAAAAGAATGATAGATTTACAAAAATTACCTTTTTGTAGCCTTCAATGAGGTAATTGATTCAGAAATAGATCATCAATGGATGCTAAAATCAGTGGGCGGAAGGTTGTTGGGGAACCATCTAAAATTATCATTCCCTACAGGTTACTTATGTAAAAGCATCCTAAAGGTGGAAAAGCCTTGCAGATACCATCTTAGCCAACTGATCAAACTCAGCATCACCAATGATGGGACAAATTGACAAAAGTGCCTCTTGCCATAAGGCAATGAGAAGTAAACATAACCAAAATCATTTAGCCTGAAATCCTTAAAAGACAGACAAATCCAGGTTGTGAAACACCCTACAAATAACTGCCTGGACCTTTAAAAAATATGGCTGACATGAAAGACACCTATCCCAGAAAATGTTCTAAAAGACCAGAGAGACATGAGAACTAAATGCTATGTGTGGCCCCCGATTAGATCCTGGATCTGGGGGGAATGTGGGAAACTACTATAAAGTACATTATATGGACAGTTTTGGAATTTTGATTATGTTGACTAGATAATATTATATCCTTACATTTCTTGGGTATGATAGTGATACTCTGGTCATGTTAGGAAATGTCCTTATTCTTAGTTGATACAAGCTCAAATATTTAGGGCTAAAATGTCAGAATGACAACCACTTTTCAAGTAATTCAGAAAAAAAATGTATTGAGATATAGAGCAAATACAGCAAAATGTTAATATATTGGTTGAATTTGTGATTGTCAGGGCCTCGGGGAAGGGGCAAATGGGAAGTAACTGCTAAACAGATATGGGGCTTCTGTTTGAAGTAATGAAAAGTTGGGAGGTAGAGAGCAGTGATTGCATAATATTGTGTACATACTTAGTACCACTGAACCGTACACTGTTTTGTTTGTTTTTTTCAGATAGAGTGGGAGGAAGAGAGGGAGAAAAGGGAGAGAGAAACATCGATGTGAGAGGGACACGACTGGTTGCCTCCCGCATGACCCCGACCAGAGCCTGGGATAAACTGCAACTGAGGTACGTGCCCTTGGCCAGAATTGAACCTGCGACTCATTGGTCCATGGGCCAGTGCTCTACCACTGAGCCAAACCGGCCAGGCTGAACCATACACTTTAAAATGGTTAAAATGATAAATTTTAGCCCAGCTGGTATCACTCAGTGGATTGTCGACCCATGGACTGAGTGGTCTCGGTTCGATTCCAGGTCAGGGCACATGCCCAGGTTGCAGGCTCGATCCCCAGTAGGGGGAGTGCAGGAGGCAGCCAATCGATGTATGTCTTTCACATTGATGTTTCTCTCTCTCTCCCTTCCTCTCTCTCTAAAAAATTAATAAAAAACATATTTTTAAAAATTATAAATTTTATGTTATGTGTATTTTGTCATAGTAAAAGAAAAGTAAAAAAAAACAGACTGGCTAGTGTGGCTCAGTGGTTGAGCATTGACCCATGCAGCAAGAGGTTGCTGGTTCAATTCCTGGTCATGGCACAAGCCCAGGTTGCAGGCTCAATCCCCAGTAAGGGGGCATGCAGGAGGTGGC
This sequence comes from Tadarida brasiliensis, assembly GCA_030848825.1. Lineage (NCBI taxonomy): Eukaryota > Metazoa > Chordata > Mammalia > Chiroptera > Molossidae > Tadarida > Tadarida brasiliensis. The sequence continues at coordinate 103,461,175 of CM061258.1, read as the reverse complement.
CTATTGATGTTCTCCCTCATCAATGTTCTATCCTTCTCTTCCTGCTCCCTTCCTCTCTAAAATCAATAAAGAAAAATATTTTTAAAAATAATAAAATGTCCAAAAACAAAAACAAACAACAAAAAAAGAACGAACTCATGAATGCCTTCCAAGAACCTGGAGCTGTAGAAAACACACCGATTGGTTGCACTCAGTGTACACAGAAAAGACATATAATTTGAACTACATGACAACTTTAAAGGGAGTCTACAAATCATTTTCATCAGAAAGTCATTCTGTGGCAGTAAGACAATGGGCAGAGCCCAGCCCACAGTGACTGCACAAGCACTCAGCCACCATCACCACCCCTAGCCCCCACCCCCACAACCTTCAAGAATGAAGCACTCAGATACCAACAATACATATTTCAAATAGTTTAATTTTAAAAATATTCTATTCAGTGCTAAAATATGTCTTCACTCACTGTTGCCCATTTCCATTTCTTAAACTTTTATGAAACAAAAAATAAAATCACAAAGTTCAATTAAACATGCAGATTTCAAAGAAAAGGGACCTTTCTAGAAAGTCTGAGCTGAAGGAGTACTGTGGGGGATGGGTACTGTTGTCAGACTTCAAATTCTTGCTGGGGTAGTTTGTGGCATGAGTGCTGGGGACCTTGGCAGGAGGCAGAGAGTGCTGGAATGAAATGTATGGGTGAAAAAAGAAAGCTGCGCGCGCGTGCATGCGTGTGTGTGTGTGTGTGTGTGTGTGTGTGTGTGAGAGAGAGAGAGAGAGAGAGAGAGAGAGAGATGGGGGAAGGGGATGGTTATGGTAGGGGACAAAGAATTGTCAGCAGCTAGAGAGCCCATGAGAGGCAGGATAACCTCAGGAATGGGCAGAAGTGCCAGGGCAGCAAGAAATCTATATGGACTTTTCTGCCCTCATGTGGAGAAAAGCCTCTTCCCTCCAAAGTCTCTACCCAGGTACTCTTCAATATCAGCCTACAGGGCACCTAGCCCTATGGGAAAGTCCAGGAATCTGCAGTCGCCATTCAAATTCAAGTAACTCTTGGCACTCTCTTCTCTAAAGGGTGCCTTCCACATCTCCTTCCTCTTGTAGAAGTGCCAGCAGCTCCGTCCAGAGGTTCTGGAGCAGAGAATGCTAACTGGAGGTGACAGATGAACCTTGGGATGGCTGATGCTCCAGCCTACTTGGGGTACAAAAAGGACATAAGCGCTCCTCTTCTCAGGAGCAAGCAGATACAGGTGCCAGGGATGGGAAGATGATGCTACAACCCCAAGTCCTATGTCAGCCTTCTAGCCTAGAAGGCTCCTATGGGCAGGCTCCGGACCCCAGTGCTTGCCCTTACCCCAGCAACACAGCACGGCCAGAACCAGAATGCAATAAATAGAGGCAGGGAGCCAGGAGGTGAAGGGCGCCAGGATGGTGCTAGCTTTCCGATGCTGTCTGCGGCACTGCAGGTTGGTCCACACAGAAGCGTTTCAGGGGTGGGGCACCTGAATCTTCCTCTTCCGCAGCAATCTAAGAGCAGCCAGAGCATGGAATTATAGGGCCATCCCTCTGAACCAGAACCTCCCCATCCACCCTAATTACAACCCAGAAGCCCAGTGCCAACTTTTCATAGATAACCAAACATTTTCCCCTACCTTATAAACTGGAGACACTAGTTTTCCTCACTGCCTCCCCACCCTACACTATAGCACATTCAATGCAATAGATGCAATTCACAGCAATGAAGTCCTTCCCTTTTTCTTAGAAACTGGGAAACCCAAAGTGCCGCCATACCTGTGTCTCCAGTGGAACTGGTTCTTCCTTCGTGAGGGTGGGAGGTTCATCAGCCACTTCTGAAGCAGGCAGGGAGGGCTCTGAAAAAGCAGCAAGGTCAGCATAACTGCAGGGCCTCCTGAGGCAGGACACTCCTACAGAATCTGTCTTAAAGTGGGGGAGCTTTCCTATAGCTATGTAGAGGTGCCTTGGTGAAGAGGCAATACTGGCTAAAAAATCAACATACATATATTTTAGAAACAATATATATTATAAGAAATTTATAAGAGATAATGCAGATAGCATAAACTCTGAAGTTAGAAGGAATGAAATTGGAGACACCCAGTTCCACCAGTTACTAGCTATGTGATCTTGGATAAGCAATTAAAACTTTCTAAGACTCCACTTCCTCATCTGTAAAATGGAGACAACAGCTTCTATTGCTAGGATTTGGGAGAGAATTAGACCAGGCAATAAATATTGAAAGTGCCTCACACACAGCCTGGTACTCACCTGTGTTGTTTGTTTTCTTCCTTCATTCTGTGAGAGGGGAAAATACAATCATTCTCCAAAATAGCTCAAACTGTTAACAAATAGTTTGAGGCTGCCAGGCTCTGTGGCATTTTCTCTAATCACTTACTCTAAAGAAGAGAAACATCAAGAGCAAGAGGCAAGGCCCCTCCAAGATGCTCATCCTGGGTCAACCAAGACTCACCCTCAAGGATCTCCTGGCCCAGAGTAGGGGGCTGGGAGTCATCTGTGCGGAAGTCAGAGGTGTGTGCTGGGCTCAGGGACTCACTCTGCTGGGGGCTGGGGCTCGAGTTGGTGCTGCTGTCCACCTTGAGTTGATAGACATCAGACACAGAACTCTGGTTGCTGTTTTCATCTGAAAACCAAACATGACAAAGGCAACAGCTGAGGGTGGTAATTCTTCCTCAGGAGTAACTCTGTACAGAGCCAAGGGCCTGGTGTCTCCTTAGGCAGCCACAGACACACCACATACAATGATCACTGCGCAGATGCACTCTAAACCGAAGGCAGACGTTCATGGGGCTTCTATGCACTGTGAATTATCAACAGAGTCTAAGTTGATTAATTTGAGCATTTTCTATTTCAGGACATATTCTAAGCACCAGATGCATTAGAATCTTTAAATTTATGCAACATGTATATTTCAGGAAGGTCAGGATACAATTACTAATTATTATCCACCATTTATACTATAAATTTTATAGCTTAGACCTGGTATTTTCTCTTCCTTTTTTTTTTAGACTTGGTATTTTCTTACTGTCCAGTAGAAGAGAGGAAGGTAGCTGTGCCTCTCAACCTTTCTCACAACACAAGATGTACAGAAAATGATAAAGTCTGTCTGGCACTCTCAGCTATCTGAAGGAGGGTGGTAGTGTCTGGAGGTGTTCAGATCAGGCCTTTCAGTGGCCCAGGCTCCACCTGATGCCTCAAGGACCAAGGAGTCCCACCTGGGAAGCTGTCTGAAGGCTTAGTCACCACCTAAGTTAGAAACATAGGAGTTAATGACTCCTTCTCCCTCACCATCAGCAGCAAGTCTTATGATCCACCTTACTGCTTTAACAGTTGTGTTCTTTCCTTCCTCTCCTGGTGCCTTAGTTCAAGCCTAATTATCTCTGGCCTGGCCTCCAACAACAGCCACCTAACTACACTTCTTTCAGTACCATGTATTCCCACTGTATTTCACATCTCTGCCAACACGATCTTTCTAAACCCTTCAATGGTTCTCGGCTGCCAAAAGGATAAAATTCAAACCCCAGTCCTTCTCTGAGCAGGTACAAGATGGCCCTATCATAACGTACAAAGTCCTTTCTGATCTCCAGGCTCACTGCCTGTTGTTAGTCCATACACACCCCTTGGGTCCAGCCAAGCTGGACTCTAAGTAAAGAGCTTCATGCACAGGTGTTTGTTGCCACTTGCTATTTCTGGTCTTTCTGGAAAGCCCTTATACAGGCCAACATTGAGCTCGAGCATCACGTCGTCCGAAGATCCTTGTATCCCAGGCTCCTTTGGGTAAAAATGACCACCTTCTCTTTTATGCTCCTGTTGTATCCCATGCACACCTGCACTTATTATTGTATACACCAGTTTCCTTCCATTATGCTCTGTGCAGATAGGCTCTGTGGCTTACTGGTCCTTGAATCTCTTGTGCATAGTACTTGGCATGTAGTAGGAGTTCATTAAATGTTCACTGAATGAAAGGATGAAATGGTGGCCAGACTGAGAAAGTGGAGCCTCATATGTCTCCTAGAGTTCTATAATTATTGAGCAACCCACACATAGCTAGAGAACCTTTCCCTTGTACTCCCTTCCTATATCGCACTGACACTGGGGAGGGGGCAGAGGGTTGGGGAAAAGGTGGGGAGGGAATACCCACATGCTCCCAGACTAGTTTTGAAGAGAAAATTATTAGTCCTGTCTAGTCTTTTCTTCTACGAAGACCACTATCTTCTATGCTAAAATGGAAACTGCATTTTATTATAAAAAGAAAAGCTCTAAAAAAAAGAAAGTAACAGGGAAAAAAAATAAAGCTTTGTCACTTTTGAGCTTAGGCAAACACTTTTCTTTTCCAAGCATCAGTTTCCTTAACGAGGGATGATGATAACTACCTGGTCTATATCACATGCTGATACAAGGATAAAAATGAGAAACTGAAGTGAAAGTGCTTTACAAACAGTAACTGCCACGTAGGTGTAAGAGGTAACATTATGAATGCAGTGCCAACACAGGCAGGACATTTACTAAAGATTAATTTAGGATGTAAAACTTGTGCCAACAGGGGATATGATGCTCCTGGCTTTGGGTGGCCTACTCTCAGGTACTATCATAAAGTGTACAGCCTAAAGAAAAGAGCTTGTGATCCAGAACACCAGGAACTAATGTGAGGTTTGTTACTTACTAGTTATGTGACTTTATATATGTAACTTCATTTCTCTCAGCCTGTTTCCTTAAATGGAAAATGAGGATACTATCATTATCTTGCGGGGTTATTGTGAAGTATAAATAGAAAGATTTATGTATAGTGCCTAGCAAGATACCAACAACACAGTAGGCACTGAAATGAAACAGAACTATTCTTATTAATGAGTTCGTATAAGTTTTTATTTTCCTGCAAGGAAGACATAAGGATGCAACTCACCCTGGAATTCAAGAAGGAGAGAGGAATTGGCTGAGGCATCAGAGGGAAAGCCATTAGGTTCCCGGGCTGCTGAACTGTTCGATTTTGACTTTTCTTTCTAGAAAAGGAAAAAAAGATGAATGTGACAGCCAACCAGGAGACTCAGAGAGAGAGAGAGAGAGAGAGAGAGAGAGAGAGAGAGAGAGAATGGTGCTTTTTGAGACACCACAAAAGTCTGGATTAGGACTAAACAGAAATAATGACAGCAGTTTTGAGAATCCAGGGCCCAAGGCATAACAGAATCCTGGACAAAGTGTCCATAAGCCTCAGTGTCTCCATCTGTAAAATGGACCCTTCCAGTGCTAATATCATGAATCAAAAGTGAAAGACAGATACGTATACTTCCACTAGATCTCCCTGTGGTACTCTTCTGCTTTCTGCCTTGATCAGAATGCTCTATCCAACCCTCCCCCATGTGGATAGGTGAGAAACACAAAACATTCATTCGAAAAAGATTCCTATTTTAGTAGCACAGCAAGAAAAAAATAAGTGAAAGAAGAATGGACCTCTTACTGGAAAAAGGAGTCACTTTATATATAATGCAAGAAATTATAGTACAAATAGGCCCCTGCTAGCTCTATTCCTGACCAATGAAACCCACCTATTCAAAATGATCACCCTACTTCAACCTTTGTCTCTAACATCATTTCCTTCAAGCAGAGGATGTAGGCTACACATGTTGGGGAACCGCAACAGGAAGGCAAGCACTAGCTTGCAACAAAGTCCATAGGAAAGGAAATTTGCAAATGAGAGCGTCCCAACAGCCAAAAGTTTAAATCTGGGTAATTTCAAATTCACTAATTCATACTGTTATACATGTCTCTTTATTGTATATGTATTGTACTAGTGATACAATTTCATTTTTGTTCATAACTCTCAATTCTATCTCTGCAATAAATGAACTGTACAACTTATATATATCCTTCCTTTCATTTTTTCCTAGGCAGACATAGTTTTAATGTAATTACACTTTACCATTTTACTACATAAGCTACATAAACATGATTTTTAATAGCTGCATAATATCCCATATACCATAATTCACTTAACTTCTCAACTATTGGACCTTTAGCTTTAACTTATTTAGGATTGTGTTTATTTATTATTACTAGGAATAAAGCCACAATGCTCACCTTCCAATTTTTCCTGGATTATTTTATTCAGATAAAATTCACAAAAAGATATTCCTTCTAGATCAGAAAATATAAACATATTATTTTCCTTGAAATATACTGTACCCACCACTCTCTAAAAGGATGGTGGCAATATATTTGGGGTACTAGTTTCACAGCACCCATGCCAACATTTGGCTTTATCATTATTTTTTCTGACCTCTCTTTTATTTTAATGACTCTGTGTTCACGTAAAATACATATTTCAATATAGGGAATTCTGGAAATACAGAAAAAGAAATGAAAACCAGAGATAACCTACACATATGTTTGTATGAAAGTGAATCACACCCCAGCTGGTTTGGCTCAGTGGTTAGAGCGTCGGCCTGCAGACCCAAGGGTCTCGGGTTCAATTCCATGTAAAGAGCACACTTGCAGGTTTGATTCCTGGCCAAAGTTGTCTCCCTCACGTTGATGTTTCTCTACCCTCACCCCGCCCAACTTTATCTAAAAAAATCAATAGAAAAATATCCAAAGATTAACCAAAAAAAGAAGAAAGTGGATCATTATAACTTGCTTCCCCTTCCTCAGTCACTGCATTAAAAACATTTTCCTGCCCTGGCTGGTTTGGCTCAGCGGTAAGAGCGTCGGCCTGTGGACCGATGGGTTGCAGGTTCAATTCTGGTCAAGGGCACGTACCTCGGTAGTGGTTCATCCCTGGCCTTGGTCAGGTCGTGCGGGGGGCAACCAGTTAATGTGGCTCTATCACATCGATGTTTCTCTCTGTCTCTCTCTCTCCCTCCCTCCCTCCCACTCTATCTAATGATAAATGGAGGAATATCTTCAGGTGAGGAAAAAAACAAAAACAAAAAACATTTTCCTATGCCATTGAGTAATTTTATACATCTTTTTTTATAATGATTACAAAGCTTTACAAAATACAGGTGTATAATCAGCCCTCGTTTATCGCGGTTAATCAGTTCCAGACTCTACGGCAATAAATGAATTTCCGCAAAGTAGGATTCTTTATATACAGTCGTCCCTTGCCACTTCGCGCTTCGACTCACGGCTTCCCTCTATCGCGGTTTTTACAAATATATTCATTAAAAAGTTGACAGAGACAGTGAAAATGATACAGTGCGCGCTTGGTTGTCTGAGTCAATTATACACCCCTGTATTACAATTAAAATTAAAATTACTGTACATATGGACTGTAGGCCTATGTATTCGAGCACCCCAGGAATCCTTCAACGCCAGGTGCAACCACTAGAGTCTGGAATGGATTAACCGTGATAAACGAGGGACGACTGTACAATAACTTAATGAATTCTCTACAATAACATCTTTATTTGCTTACAATTTTAAACACTATAAATAATACTGTAATGTTGAATACATGGTTATCTCCTGAGGATAAATTCCTAGAGACAAAACTTCTAAGGGATAAATATTTTGAAAGCTTTTTACCCCCTTAGTTTTACTGAGTTAGTTATACATGACAAATAAAACTGTAAGATATTTAAAGTGTACATCATAGCCCTGGCCGGTTTGGCTCAGTGGTTAGAGCGCCAGCCCGCAGACCAAAGGGCCAAGGGTTTGATTCCCAGTCACGGGTACATGCCTGGGTTGCAGGTTTGAAACACGGGAGGCAACCAATCAATGTGTCTCTCTCACATCAATATTTCTCTCTCCCTCTCCCTCTCCCTCTCTTTCACTCTATCTAAAAATTAATGGAAAAATATCCTCAGCTGAGGATTAACAATAAGAAACATAAATAAATAAATGTTTAAAAAACAATAAAGTATACATCGTGGTGATTTGATATACATATACACTATGAAAGGATTCCTACCTCCAGTTAATTAACACATCCATCACTGAAAGCTTTATAATCATGTAGACAAAAAGGGGCCACACGCTAACCTGACAAGCTCAAGGAAGGCCTGCGTAGTGACCTTGCAAACTAACTCCAAGACCTAAAGTAACCACAAAGGATGGTGGTCCAAAATTACAACTTTTTAACTAAAAGCAATTTATGGCAGGTAGTCATGTCCTAAGCTAGAATCTTCCCTGACAAGTGTGTTTACCTTAACTAAGCCTGTCTATTGTATTTTGCACCTAAAATGACATTCCTTTGGATCAAGGTAACTCCCCTTTCCCCAGATCCCTCAGGGCACACAACCAATACACCATAAATCCTCTCATTGTCATCGTTATCATGTTAATTGTTGACTGGTAAGTATCCTGTACCTACCTATTAAAAGATGTATGTGTCTATCATTTTACTTTTCATCCAATCCCAGAGGTTTCCCCCACTTTGCTTTCTCCCACCTCCCTAATCTATCACCAGTGGATTACATGTAACCCACCTGCGTCTTCTCTTTTGATTATAATATATAAAATAAGGTGCAAAACTGCCATTTTCTAGAGCATCATCTCAATCCGTTGAGATTTTGCTTCCCGACAATTGTCAACAGTTTGGCTCAAATAAACTCACAAAAATTCTCTATGGGTTTGAATGTTTTTTACATTCAACAGTTTGACCTATATAAAGTTTGTGCCAATTTAATCTCCTATCAGCAGTGAGTGTCTTACTCCCTTGTATCCTTCACACTTTTTTCTTTACCAATTTGATCATCATTTTCCATTTTCCCTAATCTAACAGGTCTATGCTAGTAACTTAGAAGATGGCATACTACCATGGATCACTGGAGGGTAAACAAACTGATGGACCTCAGGGCCCAGCTCAGAAAGTAACACAAACACTGAGAAGTCCTCAGGAAAGACAAAGGGAGCTGAGTCCCAGAGAGAATTTGAATAGGACAGGGCCAGGGACTTATATGGGAGAAATGGGGTGGGGGTGGGGGGTGAGGAGGTTGTTTCTAGCAGTGATAGCATCACCTGAGCCAGGGATGGATGAAGAATAAAGGGTGGCTCCAGAGCCTTCTCCTAACATTCACCTTCCAGCTCGGGCTTGGAAGGATGACAAAGAAGGATGGTTGCTCCTATATAAAAGTAGCACATGGAAGACTGGTACTAGGGAGTTCCCTGGGAGACAGGCGAAGATGGTAGAGGGAAAAAAAACTGAACCCTGAGACTAACCCCATCCCTTAAATTCGCTTAAAGGAGGAAAAACCAGAGCTTAGGCTTATCTACTCCCCTCAATTACATATTATTAGCCAAGACAGCAGAGTCCCAAGGGAATAAAAGATAAGCACACAGAAAAAACTAATCAGATATTAGAGGAAAACAAGCACCACGAAAGACAATAAACAAAACAAGCTATACCAGAATGGTAATGGGACAGAAGAATTTAAAGTTGTTTTTTAAAACATGTCTGTTTGTTTTTAATTTTTTTTAATTAATTTTAGGGAGAGAGGAATGGAAAGGGAAAGAGAGATAGAAACATCGATGAGAGAGAACATCAACTAGCCACCTCCTGCATGGCCCCCGCACTGGGGATTGGGCCCACAACCTGGGCCTGTGCCCTGACCGGGAATCGAACCGGTGACCTCCTGGGGCTTGGGTCAACACTCAACCACTGAGCTACATCGGCTGGGCTAAAATATGTTTGTTTTTGTTTTTTATTTGAGAGAGGAAGGGAGAAGGAGAGAGAAACATTGATTAGAGAGAAACATAGATCGGCTGCCTTCTCCACACCTCCACTGGGGACTGAGTCCACAACCCAGGCATGTGCCCTGACCAGGAATCAAACCAGCAACCTCATGGTGCATGGGTCCATGCTCAACCACTGAGCCACACCGGCAGGGCAAACAAACATGTTTAAAAAAAAAAAAAACAACATAGCAAGTCTGCTCACAAAGATAAGCATGATACTGGAAAGTTGTTTTGAGGAAAAACCAATTGAGAAAATTGGTATAATTTGTTCAAAATAATAAGTGAGTTTAGCCCTGGCCAGTTTGGCTCAGCGGTTAGCACATCGGTCCACGGACCAGAGTCCTGGGTTCAGATCCTGCTAAGGGCATGTACCTCAGTTGCAGTTTGTCCCCAGCCTAGGTTGGGGTTGTGTGGGTGGCAACCAGTCGATGTATCTCTCTCACATCAATGTTTCTCTCTTTCTCTTCCCCCCTCTCTCCCTCTCCCTCTATCTGAAGATAAATGCAAAAATGTCCTCAGGTAAGGATAAAAAAAAATAAGTGAATTTAGTAGCAGAAATAGATGCAGCTGAAGAAAGGATTAATGAGCAAAAACTGGGTTGAGAAATCAGAATGGGGAAATGAGGAAAAAATAGAGAGAGGAAATAAATGAGAGAAAAGTTCAGAAATAAAAAAGCTACATGTGAACATTACAGGATATTCTTACAGTCCTAGAAGATCAAAGAGAGAGAAGAAATCTAAAAGTTTCCAGAAATACAAGAGGATAACCTACAAAGAATCAAGAACTAGACTGATATCAGATTTCTCAGCAACACCACCAAGAGCACAATTGAGTAATAATTTTAAAACGCTGAAAGAAAATAATTTTGAACCTAGAATTTCATACACAGGTAAAATGATCAACTAAACATGAAAGTAAAACAAAGACATTTTTAGGAATAAAAATATATTTTCAGGAAGTTTACTCTACAAAAACCCTCTGAAAAAATCTTGAAGGATGGATTTCAGCAAGAAAAGAAATGAATCTAGTAGAAACCAATAATAAATAGGTGGCAAAGGTTTAGTAAATAATTAGTAATGTTTATTTTGTCTAAGCAATGACTAAAACAAGAAATATCTGAAAAAACTGAAGTATATGAACTGAATATAAAATCTAAAATTTCAGTCAAAACTAAGGACAAAGTAGGGATGGAAATGGGAGAGGGGTGGAGACCAGAGGTGGAAAATATGGGTATTACCAGGATCAGAGGGAAAACACAGATTCTGATAAGCTTTACAGGGAAAGATAATACATCTTAAGTTAGAGGTAGCCAATAAAAAGAAAAAAGTAGAACTTTCAAATCACCAGAAGAAAACTTATCTAGTCATCATGAGGTAAAGAGAGATGGGAAAAAAAGCAAGTGTATTATGGCAGAAACCCTGGTCCATATTAATAGAATTTTTAGGTGGTCACATTTTCGTAGCTTTCCCGGCCACTAGATGTGCCACAAGCTATTATGAACACACGCAGTAAGTATATATATATGTCCTGAGGCAACCTCTAGGAAACTCCTTAAATTCCTGAAAATACCATTTGCCATCCTTCCACTCCTCCTGCTACCCGGTACCTGAATGTGCTGAGTGAATAGCTAAAGCTTGACCATGGAATACACAGTCAAAAATGGAGCAAAAGGCCCTGGCCAGTGTGGCTCTGTTGTGCGTCATCCTGTGCACCAAAGGGTGCCAGTTCAATTCCCAGTCAGAGCACATGCCCAGATTGTGGGCTCTACCTCCAGTAGGAAGCATGCAGGAGACAGCTGATCAATGTTTCTCACCTCAATGTTTCTCTCTCTCTCCCTTCCTAAAAAACAAACAAACAATAAAAATGTATTTTTTAAATGGAACAGAGGAATGGGGAATTGTTTAATGGGTACAGAGTTTTAGTTTTGCAAGATACAGAGTTCTGGACATTGGTTGTACAACAAGGTAAATATATTTAACACTACTGAACTATACATCAAAAAATGGTAAAATGGTAAATTTTATGGTATGTGTATTTTACCACAATTAATTAAAAAGAGTAAAATGGCCTGGCCAGTTTGGCTAAGCGGTTAGAGCATCGGCCCGAGGACCAATGAGTCTTGAGTTCGATTCTGGTCAAAGGCACGCACCTCAGTTGCGGTTCGTCCCTGGCCCTGGTGGGGTCATGCGGGAGGCAACCAGTCTATGTGGCTCTATCACATCGATGTTTCTCTCTGTCTGTCTCTCTCTCTCTCTCCCTCCCTCCCTCCTGCTCTATCTGATAATAAGTAGAAAAATATCCTCGGGTGAGGAATAAAAAAAAAAAAAGAGTAAAATGGCCCTGGCCAGTGTGGTTCAGTGGTTTGAGCACCGGCCCGAGGACCAAAAGGTCGTGGGTTCCATCCCTGGTCAAGGGCACATACTTGCGTTGCAGGTTCAATTCCGTCCCTGGTTGAGGGTGCATGCAGGAGGCAACCGATCGATGTGTGTCTGTCACATCCATGTTTCTCTCTCTCTCTCTTTTTCTTTCTCCCCGTCTCTCCCTTCCACTCTCTCTAAAAATCAATGGAAAAAATATCCTTGAGTAAGGATTAACAAAACAAAACAAAAAGAGTAAAATGAATAGAGCCATTACTCTCTAAAATTATTATTATTTTAATCCTCACCTAAGGATATGTTTCCACTGATTTTTTTGAGAGAGAGAGAGAGAAACACTGATGTGAGAAACATGGATCAGTTTGGGCCAGTAATCAAACCTACAACCTAGGTATACGTCCTGACTGGGAATCAAACCCCCAGCCTTTTGGTATACAGAACAATGCTCCAACCAACTAAGCTACACCAGCCAGGGCTAAAAAAAATTTTTTTTTTTAAATCCTCACCCGAGGATATTTTTCCATTTATCATCAGATAGAGTGGGAGGGAGGGAGGGAGGGAGGGAAAGAGAGAGGGAGGGAGAGAGATAGAGACATCAACTGGTTGCCTCCCGCACAACCCAACCAGGGCCGGGGACCAACTGCACCCGAGTTACGAGGTACGTGCCCCTGACCAGAATCAAACCTGCAACTCATTGGTCTGCGGGCCGAAGCTCCAACCACTGCGCCAAACTGGCCAGAGCCAGGGCTAAAATTCTTTAAAGGGACAGAAAGATTGATCCGGCTGGTGTGGCTCAGTGGTTGAGCGTCAACCCACACACCAAGAGGATGCCAGTTTGATTCCCGGTCAGGACACATGCCCAGGTTGTGGGCCTGATCCCCAGTGGGGGGCATGCAGGAGGTGGCCAATCAATGTTCTCTCTCATCAATGTTTCTATCTCTCTCTAAAATCAATAAAGAAAAAAAAAAAAAGAAACAGAAAGATTAGAAGAACCAGGATTGTCCAAGCTTGTGTGGCTCAGTGGTTGAGCATCAACCCATGCACCAAGAGGTCGCAGGTTGGACTCTGGGTCAGGGCACATACCCAGATTATGGGCCAAATCCCCAGTGGGGGACATGCAGGAGGCGGCTAATCGATGTTCTCCCTCATAGATGTTTCCATCTCTCTCCCCCTCTCCCTTCCTCTCTCCCTAAAATCAATAAAGAAAAAAAAAAAGAATTTGTGACCAGAACACAGAGAATTCCTACAAGTCCTAAGAAAAAAACCACAACCAAACAGACACAAACAGGTACTCCCTAAAAGAAGAAACCCAAAAGACTAACATTGAAAAGGTGCTAAATGTCATCAGTAATTACACAATTACTAGTCATTAAATTAAAACCAAACAGTATTTAAAATTTTTTTTTTTTGTTAATCCTCACCCGAGGATATTTTTCCTTTGACTTTTAGATAGTGGAAGGGAGGGAGAGAGAGAAAGAAACATAGATGTGAGAGACACATTGATTGGGATTAGCTGCCTCCTGCATGACCCTGACCCCAACCGGGGATGGGGATCAAACCTGCAACACAGGCAAGTGCCCCTGACTGAGAATCGAACCCGAGACCCTTCGGTCTGATGCCCTAACAGTTGAGCCAAACCAGCCAGAGCCCAAACAAGATTACCTTTACATATAAATCAAACAATTACCAATTGCTGATGAGGATTTGGAATAAGAACAACTCTCGTTATTTCTGGTGGGAATATACAGGGGTGGGCAAAGTTAGGTTTACAGTTGTGACTATGCAAAACACAGTTTATTCTTGTATTACTTATTTATTAATTATTGTATTACTTGTCTTACTATTATTATTTTGTATCCTTACTTAATCTTTTCCTTTATTTTATTGTTTTTCTATCACCATTTATCCGCCCCATACCCTCTTACCTGCCCCATACCCTCTTACCCCTCCACCCATACCCCCTCCATCCGATTTATCTTTTAGATAATGATGGCTAGTAACTTAACCAACAACCAAGGAAAGTGGATACTTAAACTAAACCTACTTTTGCCCACCCTTGTAAATTGGTACAATCACTCACTTTGGGAAACAGTTTAGCATTAGCCAGTTTATGTCAAAAAACACAGACCCCAAGACCTGCAATTCTACTCCTAGGATATCTCCTAGGAAAACTCGTGCACATGTTGACTCACACACTAGATTAGAAACATTGTTCCTAAGTATCCCAAACCCGGAACACCCCAAACATCCATGTACAAGAGAATCAGAAAGATAAATTATGTATAGTTCTATAATGAAACTCCATGCAGCAACAAAAAAGAACAAATAGCTCCAAAGACAACATGGATGAATTTTATAAACACAATGCTGAGCAAGAAAAAAGCAAGACACACAAAAATAGACACTTCATGATACTGTTTATATAAAGTTTAAAATGTTTGCAAATGACTAGAGAAGTGGTAAGGAAAACAAAAGTAGGAGTGACATTTCCTCTGAAGGAGAGGGAAGGAATGCTGGGAAGAGTCACACAGAGCAGTCTCTGGCAGAGTTGGCATTGCTCTATTTTCTGACCTGGGTTGTTTTTAAAAAAAAAAATTTTTTTCTTTATTGATTTTAGAGAGACAGGAAGGGAGAGGGAGAGAGAGAGAGAGAAACATCGATGTGAAAGGGACACATCAACTGGCTGCCTCCCACACGACCCAACCAGGGGCCGGGGACAAACTGCAATCGAGGTACGTGCCCTTAGCGGGAACCGAACCCGGGTCTCTCTGGATCGCAGGCCGACACTCTAACCGCTGAGCCAAACCAGCCAGGGCGACCTGGGCTGTTTTGACAAGGGTATCAGCTTTATATTTATTCATTATACTGTACATTTATGTTTTATATACTTTTATGTCTGTTTTACATTTGAGATTTTTCAAAAATAATCAGGGGAAAAAAACTGGAGACAATCTGGGTGTTTTATTACCCAGGAAACGTATAAATAAATGTGATCACTGTATATAAGAATACAATGCAAAAGTCAAAGTTGGTTACTCAATTTACAATTATAGAAACATGGAGAGTTCTCAAAAACAAGGTTGAACAAAAGAGAATAGAGGTTTACAGCACAATGCTACATTTAGATGTAAACATTTTAAAATACCAAAATGAAACAATGCTATGTATTTTTCAAGAATACACAGGTATCCAAATAAACCTATGGAAGAGGAATTAGAAAGGCATATACACATATAAAACACATAAAAATATACTGTAATGAATAGCAAACTGGATAAAAGCAGGAGAAGCAAATTTTTTCTTGAAGGGCCAGATAATAGGTATTTTAGACTTTGTAGGCCATTAAGTCTTATAGCAACTACTCAACTCTGCCATTATAACCCAAAAGCAGCCACACAATAAGGAAACCAATGGGCACAGATGAGTTCCAATAAAGCTACACTGACACTCATAGGGAGTAAGCCTAGGCTGTAGTTCACCAAGCCATGGAAAAGAGGAATGAGTTAAGGAAAGGGAATAAAGGGGGGAAAAATAAAGGGAGGCTTTGTGTGGGCCAATGACAAAGGGTGCCTTTACATATTTTCAATTCAATTCTGAGGAAATAAACTTCTTTATCATTGACAGGCAATCAAAGAAAGAAAACAGTACCTTTCTGTGTTTGGATTTTTCTTCCACACTTACCTCCTTGCTGTCTGTCACAGGAACCCACTTAAATATCCTAAGGGATGTGTCACCCACCGTCACCCATTTTTTCTCCCTAAAAGAAAGACATTTCTTAGGACTGATAAAACAATAAAATAGATTTTCTGTTCATAACTTGTGCTTTCCTACTTCTCAGCAGATCATTCCATCTACCTTAAATCCTTCTAAATTTCCTTTCTGTCAAATTACACCTTAACTTCAGTGCAAAATCATCCCTTTCAGAAAAACTTGTCAAATTCCTTTGGCTCTGAACTCTCTACTTGTCACCTTTCCTCACATAGAGTACCAAAGCCCTTTTTCCCCTCAGACTACACCAATACAGAGTACCAGCACATTTCCAAACTCAGGTATCTCTTTATTTTCCAAAAATTAATTCAATTCTACTGATACTTACAAAGCTCTATTATACAAGGCCTTGCAAGATATAAAGGATGTATAAGACATGGTCTCTACCTGGGGAGCTCATAGGAATGAAAAAGATAAGAAGGTGGCAAGGACGAGAAGGGTAAAAGACAGAGTAAGAGTAGGATATCCCATGGATGGGAGACATCCTATGACTTCTGTGGACCTCTGGTTTGAAACACAACTCCATTTAAAAATAATCATAGCCCTGCCCGGCTGGTGTTGGCTCAGTGGTTGAGCATTGACCCATGTACCAAGAGGTCACTAGTTGGATTTCTGGTCAGGGCACATGCTCAGGTTGTGGGCCCGGTCCCCAGTGAGGGACATGCAGGAGGCAGCCAATCGATGTTCTCTCTCATCGATGTTTCTATCTCTCTCTCCATCTCCCTTCCTCTCTCTAAAATCAATAAAGAAAAAAATATTAAAAATAATCACAGCCCTGGCCAGTTTGGCTCATCAGCCCTTGGAGCGAAGGGTCTTGGGTTTGATTCCCAGTCAAAGGCATGTGCCTGGTTTGCAGGTTCGATCCCCAGCCCTGGTTGGGGTCATGTGGGAGGCAACCAATTGATCCCTTCCACCAAATCCAAAAATCAATGGAAAAATATCCTCAGGTGAGGAGTAATAAAAAAATAAAATAAAGTAAAAATACTCACAGGAAATAATCATAGGCCAGGATGCTCCCAGCTAACACAACCAAGCCTTACACTGGCTCTGGAAGAGGTGAAGGCCTAGCCATAGAAGGACTGCTTTAAGGTTTCATTTTACAGAGAAAGTAACTTTTGAGATAAGCCTTAAACAAATGAGTAGCTTAATCTTTCCCCCAGGCACATACCTAGGGAAAGGCAAGTGACATTCTTTAATACGACAGCAAATTATGGACAAGCAGAAGTGGGAGCCTGAAATAACTTCTGAAAATTTCAAGTCCACATCTGATAACATAAAAAAGCAAAAAAAAGTAACTGTCGCCTGGCCCGTGTGGCTCAGCGGATTGAGAGTCACCCCATGGACTGAGAGGTCCCGATCAGGTCACAAAGCCGTGTTGCAGGCTCGATCCTCGGTCGGGGGGCATGTAGAAGGCAGCCAATCAATGTAGCTCTCTCATACTGATGTTTCTATCCCTCTCCCTTCCTCTTGCTCTAAAAAATCAATAAAAATGTATTTTTTTAAAAACTAGGAGTAAAAAAAAAGTAACTTGTTACTGTTGTTACTGAGGAAGTTATTCAGCAAATGAAGACATCACAGGAATGTAACAAAGAGACTGTGATGTAACAAAAAGAATGAACTAAAGACTCAGAATACTGGAAGTGAATTTCTGGACAAGATACTTCAGTTCCTCATTTATTTAACAAATATTTATTTATTTGTTTACTTATTTATGATTTATTTGTTAATCCTCACCTGAGGATACTTTTCCATTGATTTTTAGAGAGTGGAAGGGAAGGAGGAGGAAAGGAGAGAAAGAGAGGGAGGGGGAGAGAGAGAAATGTTGATGTGAGAGAGACACATTGATTGGTTGCCTCCCACACTCACTCCCACCGACCTGGGGCCAGGGATCCACCTGCAACCCAGGTACAGGCCCTTGACAGGGAATCAAACCCGAGACCCTTAGGTGCGAGGGCTGATGCTCTAACCACTTAGCAACATCAGCCAGGGCTATTTAACAAATATTTAATATACAAGACCCTGTGCTACGCCCTGGGCACACAGGATGCGTAGTCCCTACCCTCACAGAGCCCGCACTCCAGTTGGAAATATACATCAAACAACTCATTCCACTATCAGTCACTTAATCATTAGGTTTAACCATATCAAATCTCCATTTTTGCAGGTTAAAAAGTCAAATATAGGCAATGTATTATGGTTCAACCTAATACAATTGTGGAAAGTTTTATTAAGGGTACCAGATCTAGACTGAGAATCTTGAAAGGTGTACTTGAGGAACCAACTTTTGAACTGAACTAGGAGTTAACTAGGCAAGGGGGATGTGAGGTTGAGGAAGGATGCCAGACAGCTGTAGTAGTAGTGTGGCTCCAACTGAAAGATGGCCAGTGTCCTGGGAAAACCAAGGAGGATTACATTTGGAGGAGGAAAAAAATCATGATTATTTAACTAATGTTTATAATGGGTCCTAACTATTCACGAAACTTTTGGATACAAAGGAATAAGGAACTTGATCTTGTGGGAAAATGGACAAACACGCAAATAAAGCCCAAGGTAACGAAGCCCCTAAAGGAGGTGTGGAGGGTGAAAGACTGGAGGGCTTTGAGAAGGTTTCCTGGAGGGAGTTAATACCTACCCGGACTTTCAAGTTATTAATAGTCATCAGCTAAAGCAAAGCACTCAAGAAGTTGGCGTAAGTAGTTGGCTGTGAAACTTGAATGTGAAAATACATTGGAGTTCCTGGTACAAAATAGGCAGTCAACCAGCGCCAGCAACGAACGTTACATGAGCCGTTTCCAAACAAGTAGGTCTCGACGCCCCTACCTACAGCTCCCAGGGCACTAAGAGAAAATTTTGCCTACGTAGCTCAGCGTGCGGGCTGGTATCCAAGGACCAGCTTGTTCCCGTGGCAGGTAGGTACCGAGTACCTCTCACCAAACGTAAACGACTTAATAAGTAAAGCGCTCAGTCTAGCGGATGCGGAGACGAAACCCGGCCGGAACCCGTCTGAGAAGCAACGTACCCCAGACCAGCGCGACCGGAAGCCGGCAACAACACGGCGACGCACCGCCCACTGGCTGGTGGGCGGGGCCACGAGCCGGTCGAGCCTCTGATTGGTCCTGGCGGGCGCGCCCTCTGACCTCACGCCGACGCGAGCTGCACTCTCCTCCCGCCTTCTCCAGCTTCCCCCCTCCCCCCAAGCACCAGCCGATCGGCTCCCATCCCGACCGCCGGTCTGGCGCTCCTCTGGGCCTGGGCCGGCGACCCCCGCCAGCACCCTCGGCCCCGGCCCCTCACCATTTCCGCACTTTCTCGATGGCAGCCATCACCTTCTTGATGTCGTCCTTGGCCCGGCTGCGGGTCTCGGCCCGGACTGACCTGCCCGACATGGCGGCGGCGGGAGCGGCGGGAGCCGTGGCGCTGCTCCCAAGACGCGGGGAATCGCGCGCCTCACGCGCCGCCACCCGCCCGCCGCAACAGCGTCACCGCGGCCGTCGCCCCCTCCGTGCGCGCGTGCGCGAGGAAGCGCGCGCACCCGCCCGCCCCTTGGGACTCGAGGCCTCAGCGCGCCTGCGCGCCCCGCCCCTGGCGTCCAGGTCCCCTGGGTGTCCCGGGAGACCCCTGGGCCCCCAAGCAGGTCGGGGCCGGGGTGCGCGGCGAGCAGGTGGCATGTGCTGTGGGCACGGCGAGGTGCGAGGAGCTGCCAGTGGAATCTCTGGTAGTTTCCCAGAGGATTTGGAGGTTGGCATCTTACTTTGGCCAGGGTTGCTGCCATTACCTCTGTTTTATGGACCTGACCTTAAGGGGACCACGGTTCTGCATCATCCTGTCCTGCTGCCCCTCCTGTCTGGCACTCTAGCTCCCCAGATAAACTCCAGCCACAGAATTTCACACCTTCCTTCAGTATACATCCCAACATTGCACACACGTGTTCCACACATGATGAACTGACCACTTCTGTACTCTTCCAACTTCCAGTTGAACTCAGAAGCCTCACTTGACATCCTGGGGTTTCGCTTTGTTCATACTTAGCACTCTCCATCACTGTCTTATTTAATTCAGCAATTGTTAGTTAAATAATGCCTGCGTTGTACAAGGCTCTGCAGACAAAATCTGGGTTTATGCTTTCAAAGAGCTTCTGGTTTAGTAGAACATACAGATCAGAAAACACATTAAAATGCTATTTTATAAATGCGAGGCTAAGGGAAGTACAAGGTACTATGACATCCCTAACCTAATTGGGAGGTATCCAGACACCTGTGGGGGAAAAATAACCTTGAAGCTGACTTCTGAAAATAGGGTAGATGTAATTGCTCTGAGGTATAATTGTGTCCATAGACATTGTAGATGCTTAATAAATGTTTGGGTGAATGCTGAATATTCAGTGCAGCTCCCACCTGACAGGCATTGTTGATGCCTGCAGTATGCAGGGAGGGTCCTATAGCAGCTGTTTCAGGAGACAAAGGAAGCAGGTGATACGTTTTCTGAGGTCAGTAGTGGCTACTTCTCTTACCTCTAGAGCAGCGGTTCTCAACCTTCCTAATGCTGCGACCGTTTAATACAGTTCCTCATGTTGTGGTGACCCCCAACCATAAAATTATTTTCGTTGCTACTTCATAACTGTAATTTTGCTACTGTTATGTCTTAGGCAACCCCTGTGAAAGGGTCATTTGACCCCCAAGGGGGTCGCGACCCACAGGTTGAGAACCACTGCTCTAGAGAAACTTACCCCTCTGTGCCCCAGATAAATGCCTAGAACCCTGAACTTGACACAGCCTCTGATTTTGACTGTTCAGTCTTTCATGATTGACCATCATCATGGCTTGATAAGCATATGTTGTCTTGCTAGTGAGAGGCTTAGGAATAGCATCTTCCTGACGGAGGAGTGGAATTGCCAGACCAGCACATGGAGAGAAGAAATGAATATAGAAATAATGGGATAAAAGATGGCAGGCACATCTGTTTCTCAAACCCAACTGATCCAAAATAACGCAAGCACTGCCTAAGCACCTGCTATATGCCCTACAGCAGTGGACACAAAGATGAGTAAGACACATTCCCTACCCTTGAGGTGTTAATAAGGAAAAGGCAATAGGAGAATAAAATGCAAGGCATAACATGGTATCATGAGAGAGGCCAGCTCGCTAGACCTCTCCAATTCTGTTCATAGGTCCCCTTGGTCTAGGCACACAGCCCAACACCTGGCAGTTATGTCTAACTTTTCTCTCATCCATTTCCACATCCTGGCCAGCCTCCTGGCTGAGGTTTCTTTCCTATAACTTCTTTCTTCTACACAGCCCACTGCTCCTCCTGGTTGCACTAGCCTACTGTACCCATCTCTCCTCCAGCCCACCCTGCCAGTCAATCACCTTCCTCAGGCCTACCCCTGCTCCAAAGACCCAGTGATCCACCTGTTTCCTGCCCACATTTTCCCACCTGGCCCTACATTCCCCACCTCATCTCCAAGGGAGTTCTTTATGCCTAAGACAGTGATCAAAGTGGGCATCTAACAACTATATGCCCTGCAGGCCACATAAATGTTGTCTTTTGGCATACTTTTTAAAATTTTTTATTGATTTTTTTTTTTTAGAGAAAGAGGAAGGGAGAGGGAGAGAAACTTCTATGTGAGAGCAGAATTTTCTATTTCTATTTTTAAAATTTTGCTGTTGTTGTTAATCCTTCACCCGAGGATACTTTTTTCCATTGATTTTTAGAGAGTGGAAGGGAGGGAGGGGGGGAGAGAGAGAGAGAGAGAGAGAGAAACATTGATGTGAGAGAGAGAGAGATTGATTGGTTACTTCCTGCATGACCCTGACCAGGTCTGGGGATTGAACCTACAACCGAGGTATATGCCCTTGACCGGAATTGAACCCAAGACCTTTTGGTCCCGGAGCCAATGCTCTAATCGCTGAACCAAACTGCCCAGTGCAGAACTTTTATTTTTTTAAATTGCACCTTGATATTTTCTAGGTGAAAGCCTTGTGCTAGATACTAAGGAGGGTGCAGAGATGAGTCAGGCCATACCTCAGCCTTGGGCAACTTGCATTCAAGGCAGTGGCTTCCCTTCTCAGAGTAAAAGCTATAGTGGTCTCCAACACCCCATCTATCCCCTCACCTACTCCCTTTAATTCTCTGATCTCAACTCCTACAACTCTACCCTTGGCTGTCTCTGCTCCAACTACACTGGCCTCCTTGCCCAACTGAAAACACCCAATAAAACTCCTGCTTCAGGGCCTTTGCACTGTAGGTCCTTACACCTGGAACATCCATCTAGCATATATTTGCATGACGGTCTCACCTCTCTTAGGTCTTTATTCAAATGTTATCTTCTTAATGCAGCCTTCCCTGGCCACCGTGTCTAAGTCTGTGATATCTGTCCCCACACACACTGTATCTCCCTTCCCCAATTAATTTTTCTCTAGAGCATTCATCACCATCTAAAATACTATTTTACTTGCCAGTCTTGCTTATCTGTCCTACTTTCAGTAGCTCCATGAAGGTAGCAACATGGTTTGCTTTGTTTTGTTCACTGATTATCCCTAGCACCTAGAACAGCCTGGCACTCAGTAGGTGTTCATTAAGTATTTGTTGAATAAATGAATGCCCAACATCAATGTTTCCCCTTCCATGAAGGCTTCCCCAAATAACTGCAAGTAGGAGAAAGGACATCTTCCTCCCCTGAGCCCCCACAAGACCCTGAGCACAGTCTTCATTACACTTAGAGGCAGGGATTTCCAGAGCAGGCAGGAGACACCACCCTGAAAACCACATGACACTGGGTGGATGTCCTTGTAAGTTCCTGAAGATCACATCGTTAATCACAATTTGACATTCTTTTACTTATTCATTTGCTCTTTATCATCTGTAATCCCCTGAAATGTCAGTCCTGTGAGGGCAGGGACCCCGTTATCGAGTTCACCATCACATCCCCAATGCCTACCACAGCACTTGGCACAGAGGAGGTAATTAATAAAGAGTTATTGAATGAACAAATGAATGAATGAATGAATGAATAAATACCATTCTTCCCCACAGGCGCTCTTTAGGGCCCACCATTAGCTGTTTTCTCCCTTTCTGCCCTGTTTACATTACCTGTCAATCATTCCACTTTCTTTGTCAGAGCCATTTAGCTCCACTGCAACACTCGAAGTCCTCTTCCAAATGGCACACGTGCTGGTCCAGTGCACCTTTGATAACCACGCCTCTTGTAAAGTCCTTTCTGTGGCTCCCCACTGCCTGAAAACGCATACCATACATTACAGGTCATTCCGGGCCCCAAGTATGACCCCAGTTTTTGGAAAAAGAATGCTAGGAAACAGAAACTCTGGGTTGGAGTCCAAGCTCAGCCATTTACTTGTCTCATGGCTTTGCTTAGGTCACCTAACTACTCTGAATCCCAGTTCTGTTTTGTCTTTCTTTTTTTAATTCTGTGAAATGAGTTCAATAGCAGTGGCTCTGTACCTGATAGGGTTGTATTGAGGATCTGGTGAGGTAGGGAGTGGACTAGCTTTGTAAACTACAAAGTGCCTTGCAGGCAGAAATAGTCTTTTTGGCTTCCAGTGCCACTGCTCCTTCCTGTGCTCTTAGCAACTGAACAAGACCTGTTCCCTGAACAGACTTTGCACATTTTCAACTCTACCATTACTCATGCAGCTTTTCCCCTAAGGAATGCCGCTCCCTCTCCTAACCCACTCACCATCCTCCTTTTGAAATACCCATCTTTCAAGACTCAGCCTCCTCCATAATTATTCCAAAGCATGTAATCCCACCCTTATCGAGGCTCCAGAGCATTCAGTTTCTCTCTCTCAATTCTTTTATTTAACCTCCCAGAAAGCTAAGATCCTCACCCAGGCTGCTTCAGCAGAGGACAGGGTCTGAGGAACCTGGTGGTGCCTATGGTTCTAGCCTAGAACTCTGTGTGTTTGTCTCCCATACTGGTATTTATGACAATTGGTTGGAAGAGAAGCCTCGAGGAATAAGAGTCTAAAATATGCTGAAGTTTCTCTCTCTTTCCTCCTTCCTAGGTTATGTTGAAAGCCCTGTTGAGAGAGAAGACAGAGGACCAGGATCAAGATCTTCCTTCTGTGAAAACCAGTTTGGAAGCTGTGCTCCTTTGAAAGGCCATAGAGTTCCCAAGAAATAGTCCTGTGGGTAAAGGAAACCTGTAGGAGGTTGTGAAGGACTCCACATGCCTTCTTCTCCTTCTTCTTTTTTTAAAATATGTTTTATTGATTTTTTTAGAGGGAGAGGAAGGGAGAGAGAGATAGAAACATCCGCCACTGGGGATCAAGCCCGAAACCTGGGCATGTGCCCTGACCAGGAATCAAACCGGGACCTCTCAGTCCATGGGCTAACATTCAATCCACTGAGCCACACCAGCTGGGCTCCATGTGCATTCCTTTTTATTATTTTTTTTTCTTTATTGATTTTAGAGCGAGAGGAAGGGAGAGGGAGAGAAACATCGATGAGAGAGAACATTGATTGGCCACCTCCTGCATGCCCCCCACTGGGAATTTGGCATTTGGCCCACAACCTGGACATGTGCCCTGACCAGGAATCAAACTGGCACTCAACCACTGAGCCACACGGGCTGGGCTCCACGTGCCTTCTTAAGCAGCAGCAGTGAACCTCCTGGAACTCATTAAGAGAGAGATTGTATGGGCTAAAAATGGAAATGTTTCTAGGAGGCCTTCAAAACGTTCACAGGTGGTGGGTCCTTCCTTGATGCATTACTGATGAGAAGTGCCAGAATAAGAAACAAGAATACAGCCAGGGAGAGCCAGTCAGAGAGAGTCCAGTGTTGCCCTCAACTGTGAGGACCTGCCAGGAAGCTGTTAAAATGTAGGTTCTTGGGCACTGTCCCTGAGGTTTTCTCTCCATAGTTCTATAGGACAGCTTGGGCAACTGTATTTTATTTTCATATTATTTACTTAATATTTAATAATATAGAATATTTACTTTCTAGTGAACATGCTAGAAAATTAAAAGGGTACAAAGCCCGGCTGGTGTGGCTCAGTGGTTGAGCATTGACCCATGCACCAAGAGGCCACTGGTTTGATTTGATGTTCTCATCAATTTCTATCTCTGTCTCTCTCTCGCTAAAATCAATAAAGAAAAAAATTTTTAAAGGGTACAAAAATGTTAGTACTTGTTGAATTTGAGTGATGGATACATGGGGGTTCATTATACTATTCTCTCTACTATGTATACTCTGAAATTTACCATAATAAAAAGTTTATTTTGTTTCTTTAAATTAGTATACAGTAAAATTAAAAGTTTAAAAAATACAGCAAATCCCTTTGCCTTTCCCTCCCTGGGCCTGCAGTCATCCTTTTTCCCACTGACTGACCTTCCAGAGATAGTCTGCACCAATGGCCTCAACCTGGCTGCAGCTGGGAAGGTTCAGAAGCTACTGATGCCTGGGTTCTCACCCTCCCACCTCCCACCCTGCCCCCAGGAGTTTTCATTTAAGGGTCTGCGGCCTGAACATTGGGATTTGTTTGTTTGTTTTTTAATTTTTTTTTCTTTATTGATTTTAGAGAGAGAGGAAGGGAGAGGGGGAGAGAGAGATAGAAACATCAATGAGAGAGAATATCGACTGGCCACCTCCTGCATGCCCCCCACTGGGGATTTGGCCCACAACTTGGGCATGTGCCCTGACCGGGAATCGAACAGGCGACCTCTTGGTACATGGGTCAACGCTGAACCACTGAGCCACACTGGCCGGGCAGGATTTGTTTTTTAAGCTTTCCAGATTGCTCTAATGTATAACCAAGGTTGATAACCACAGTCCACACATTCATCAACATACATACAAAAGTACATGTTCGTTTTTCCACACAAATGGTTGTAGCATACTCTATGCATTATTCTGTACTTTGATATTTTATGTAATATATCACTGTATCACTGCTGCTGCTGTGAAAAATTACAACAACAAAGTTAGTGGCTTAAAACAGCACAAGTATATTATCTTGTAGATCAGAAGTCGGTCATAGATCTCACTGGGCTAAGGTCAAGGTGCATTCCTTCTGGAGGATCCAGGGGAGAATCTGTTTCCCTTCCTTTCCCAGCGTCTAGAAGTTGCTCACCTTCCTTGGTTCATGACCCCTTCCTCCATCTTCAAAGCCAATAACATTAGGTAGAGTCCTCCTCATGCTGCCATCTCTCTGGTTCTCTTTTCTGCTTCCCTCTTCTACTTTTGAGGACATGGTGTCTCTGTGATTACATTGGGCCCATCAAGCAATCCAGGATAGTCTCCCTATTTTATTTTATTTTTAAATTCTCACCCAAAGATATTTTTCCATTTATTTTCAGAGGGGAAGGGAGAGAGAGAGAAAGAAACATCGATGTGAGAGAGACCCATCCATTGGTTGCCTCCTGCACAACCCAACCAGGGCCAGGGACCCAACCGCAACCGAGGTACATGCCCTTGACTGGAATCGAACCCTCAACTCTTCAGTCCACAGGCCGATGCTCTAACTACTGAGCCAAACCGGCCAGAGCTAGTCTTCCTATTTTAAAGCCATCTAATTAGCGACCTTAATTCTCTTTTGGCACGTGTAATGGACTGAACATTTGTGTCCCCACAAAATTCATATGTTGACTCTCCCTTTCACTTCCTCTCTCTCTAAAATCAATAAACAAAACTCATATGTTGAAATATTAACACACCCCACTCCCGCCCGATCCGTGTGGTTCAGTGGTTGAGTGTTGACCCATGTACCAAGAGGTCACTGGCTGGATTCCGGGTCAGGGCATATGCCCAGGTTGTGGGCCCAACTCCCAGTGGGGGGCATGCAGGAGGCAGCCAATCAATGTTTCTATCTCTCTCTCCCTCTCCCTTCCTCTCTAAAATCAAGAAAAAAAATTTTTGTTTTAATCTTTTCAATAAAAAAAAGAAAGAAATATTACCCTTCCCCCAATGTGGTAGTATTAGGAGGTGGGGCCTTTTGGAAATAAGTATGTCATTAAGGTGGAGTCTTCCAAAATGGTGTTTGTGTCCTTATACAAGAGATCCAAGAGAACTTTCTCACCCTCTTTAGCCATGTAAGGGCACAGCAAAAAGAGGACCATCTATGGCCCTGGCTGGTTTGGCTCAGTGGTTAGAGCGTCAGCCCACGGACCAGAGAGCCCCAGGTTCAGTTCCTGCTAAGGGAACGGACCTCCACTGCAGTTTGTCCCCGGCCCCGGTCGGGGTCCTGTGGGTGGCAACCACTCGATGTGTCTCTCTCACATCAATGCTTCTCTCTCTCTCTCCCTCCCGCTCTATCTCAAGATAAATGCAAAAATGTCCTCGGGTGAGGATAAAAAAAAAAAAAAGAGGACCATCTATGAACTGGGAAATGGGCCCTTAGCAGAGACTAAATCTGCCAGCATCTTGATCTTGGACTTCCCAGCCTCCAGAACTGCGAGAAATAAATTTTTGTTGTTTAAACTGCCCAGTCTATGATACTTTGTTAAAGCAGTCTGAACTGGCCCTGGCCAGGTAGTTCAGTTGGTTAGAGTGTCATCCCAATATATCAAGATTACTGGTTCCATCCCTGGTCAGGGCACATACAAGAAGCAACCAATGAATACATATAAGTAGAACAACAAATCTCTCTCTAACTCTCTCTCTCTCTCTCTCTCTCTCTCTCTCTCTCTCTCCTTTCTATGTCTCTCTAAAATAAATTTTAAAACTTTTTGGTATGTGCCCCTAGTGGGAACCGAACTTGGGACTCTCTGGTCTGCAGGCCAACGCTCCAACCACTGAGCCAAACCGGCCAGGGCTATTTTTTATTTTTAGAGAGCAAGGAAGGGAGGGGGAGAGAGAAATAGAAACATCAATGAGAGAGAACATAGACTGTCCGCCTCCTGCATGCCCCCCACTGAGGATCTGGCCCACAACCTGGGCATGTGCCCTGACCAGGAATTGAACCGGCGACCTCTTCGTGCATGGGTCAAGGCTCAACCACTAAGCCACACTGGCCGGGCTCTAAAATACATTTTTCAAAAAGCAGGCCCTGGCCAGTGTTGCTCAGTGGTTAGAATGTCGGCCCATGCACTGGAGGGTCTCAGGTTTGATTCCTGGTCAAGGGCACGTACCTGGGTTGCAGGTTCAATCCTTGGCCCTGGTCCAGGCTCATGCGGGTAGCAACCAATTGATGCATCTCTCTCACATCAATGTTTCTCTCTCCCTCTTTCCTCCCCTTCCCACTTCCTTTCCACACTCTCTAAAAAAAAAAAAAAAAATCATTGGAAAAAATATCCTTAGGTGAGGATTAACAACAACAACAAAAAAGCGGCCTGAATGAACTAATATAGCATATAGCCTAACAAACTCAAACTCACAGGTTCCAGGGATTAGGACATGGACATCTTTGGGAGGCCATTATTCTGCTACCACATGTTAGAGATTTGTCCATACCAGGGGAAAATTTATTTTATGTGTTTCTAAAAAGATGATCTGATGTATAGCTAAGTTTGGCAGCCAATACTGGGGCCCTGCTCAGAAAGAATATGCAAGGCTGAGTAGGGAGTTCTGATTCAGTTTTACTGTTCATTTAAATATTCTCCTCTTTCTTCCATCTGGAAGCTGTGGAGGCCTGCTGGGAATAAGACTTCTAAAATGACAAATATGGCCCTGGCCGGTTTGGCTCAGCGGTTAGAGTGTCAACCTACAGACCAGAGAGCCCAGGTTCAGTTCCCGCTAAGGGCACATACTCGGTTGCAGTTTGTCCCCGGCCCTGGTTGGGGTCATGTGGGTGGCAACCAGTCGATGTGTCTCTCTCACATCGATGTTTCTTTCTCTCTCTCTTCCTCCCTCTCTCCCTCCCGCTCTATCTGAAGATAAATGCAAAAATAAATAAATAAATAAATAAATAAATAAATAAATAAATAAAATACAATAAAATGACAAATATGTGTGGAAGGCTGTGGTCCAAGGCCATTATTGCTGGCTATAAGCAGGGTCTCTGTAACTAGAGGGAACACACAGTTCTTCTTAAAGCGGAAGGTGTTATGCTCAAGATAAAACTGAATTCTATCTAGGCAAGAGATGTGCTTATGTGTACAAGGCAAAGAACAACACAATGACCCTGGTGCAAACTGAACAAAACCAGAGTCATCTATGGAAAGGTAACTCACACTCATGAAAACAGTGACATGGCTCATGCCAAATTCCCAAGCAACCGTCCAGCTAAGGCCATTGGACACAGAAACTGTGCAATGCTGTATCCCTCAAGGATTTGAACTTATTACAAAGTAAATAAATAAAAGTGGATTTGTTAATAAATAAATATTCTCCATAATATACAGGAGTGGGCAAAAGTAGGTTTAGAGTTGTGAGTACGCAAAACAGTTTATTCTTGTATTATTTATAAATTATTGTATTATTTTCTGTACAAACAACTGTAAACCTACTTTTGCTCCATCCTCTGTATGTGTGTGTTTTAATATGCTTTATTTGAGATTTGGCCAACCAGAGCACTGCATATCATTAGTCACAGTGATTGGCTCAGGGATGTATATATGAACAAAGGAGGGTCCTTCTTAGGACTTTTGCTGAAAGTCTTTAGAAAGAGACACTCTCTCTCTACCAGTCACTAAGCTGGAAGATTGTGAGACTGGAGCTGCTGAAGCCATATTGGTCCCCACCTGAAGAAAGCCTTCCTAATAGTGAAGTCAGCGCACAGGAAAACAGAGCTAAGACAATGAGGTAGGCAGATTCCTGATGTTCTGTTGAACACCTAGATCTAGCCATGCCTGAACTTCTAAAATGTACATTACATGAACCAACAAGCTCCCTTTTTTTTGGTTACTACAAGAGGAGTCAGTTTTCTGACACTTGAAACTGAAAGAATCCCAATATAGTTCTAATTAATCTAATCAAAATGCATTTGTTGAGTGACCCTTAGATATAAAGAACTATGCAAAGTCCTATAACAGACATAATATCAACTACTTACGGATTTTTATGAAGGCTTTATTATGTAGGCATTATGAATTAAATCACTGGCTTTGGTGATTAAGTCTATCTCCAGCCTCTCTCCCCTCCCTGGAGGTGGAGTTAGGGTGGGGCTAAAAGGTCTAACCGCCTAATCACCTGATTGGCTCCCTTGGTAACCAGCCCTCATCCCGTCGTTATCTAAAAATCACCGAATTCTCGGAGCTTGACGAGGACCACCTGTTACGAGTTCCCGCGAGAGCGTTTCACGGTCCACCGGAACCACCTGTACTTCCTGCACTATGGGTATGAGCCGGCTTCAGACAACACGGACGTCGCCCTGGTCGCTCAGCTCTCCATGGACAGGCTCCAGACGCTCGAGGCCATCTGCCAGCACTGGGAGGGGTCCATCAGCCTGGCCCTCTACCTGTCTGCTCCGAGGCCCAGCAGTTCCTCCGCTCCGTGCAGGGCTCCGCCGCGCTCCTGAGCCGGCACAACGTGGCCTGTCGCATCGTGTACAAGGAGGGCCAGTTCTACCCCGTGAACCTGCAGCGCAACGTGGCCAGGAGGCACGTGGGCACGCCCTACCTGTTCCTGTCGGACATCGACTTCCTGTCCATGTACACGGGCTCTGAGTACCGCAGGAAGATGTCGTTCGGCTCGACCTCGCCAACACCAAGAAAGCGACAATCGTCCCTGCATTCGAGACGCCGCGCTACCGGCTGTCCTTCCCCAAGTCCAAAGCTGAGTCACTGTCAATGCTGGACATGGGGACTCTCTTCACATTCAGGTACCACGTCTGGACAAACGACCACGCGCCCACAAACATCGCCAAGTGGCGGACTGCCACCACGCCTTACCGGGTTGAGTGGGAGGCCGATTTCGAGCCGTATGTTGTCGTGAGATGGAACAGCCCCGAGTACGACCGGAGGTTCGTGGGCTTTGGCTGGAACAAGGTGGCTCATATCATGGAACTGGATGCGCAGGAATGTAAGTTCATTGTGCTTCCCAACGCCTACATGATCCGCATGCCTCATGCCCCCAGCTTCAACATCACCAAGTTCCAGTCCAACAAGCAATACCGCATCTGTCTCAAAACCCTGAAGGAAGAGTTTCAGCAGGACATGTCCCGCCGCTATGACTTTGCTGCCCTCAAATATCTCACGGCCGAGAACAACAGCTAGCACCAAGAAACCACCACTCAGGAGAGACGTTCTGCAGGGGGAGAGCCGCTTGCTATTCCGGGCCCAGTCTTGGAACTCAATATTAAGCAATGGTTTTTTTTTTATTTGTCTCTTTGGCCCACCAAGGCTGCCCACACCATGGAGGTCTGGGACAGAGATCCATCCAGCCCTCTCTGCCCCACAACCCAGCATTCCCAGAAAGTGTAAAAATAGCTTATCCATATACTCTTCAAGAATGGGACATGGAGAAGGAAAAAAAAAAAAAGAATGGAACATGGAGGAGTGAGAGGGAGCAATGGGGTTATTCTACCACCAAGCCACAAAACCAAGCAGGTTTTTTAGAATGTTCTTGTTGCTTTTTAAGAAAGGGAAGTCAGGTTGCTGGGGTCAGCCATTCCAGGAAATAAAGGCAAAATGTCTCTTCAAATAAAAATAAAAATAAAATATCACTGAATTAACATTGCTCACCGAATTAACATAACTCAAGTGTGGGGAGTTATTCAAACAAAAAGGGTTTGTTTGAATAACAACACACCCATTTCACCTTTATTTCATCTCTGGAGCTATTTCTGAAGCAAAACCAAATATTATTATTTTTTAAATCCTCACCCGAGCCAGGCTAGATTGGCTCAGTGGTTGAGTGTCACCCCATGCACCAAGAGGTCGCTGGTTCAATTCCGGGTCAGGGCACATGCCCAGGTTGTGGGCCAAATCCCCAGTGGGGGGCGTGCAGGAGGCAGCCAATTGATGTTCTCTTTCATCGATGTTTCTCTCCCTCTCCCTTCCTCTCTCTCTAAAATCAATAAAGATATTTAAAATATAAATAAATAAATCCTCACCTGAGGATATTTTTCCATTTATCTTCAGATAGAGTGGGAGGGAGGGAGGAAGAGAGAGAGAGAGAGACATATCTATGTGAGAGGAACATGTCGACAGGTCACCTCCTGCATGACCCTGACCAGTGCCAGGGACAAACTGCAACCGAGGTACGTGCCGCTAAGCCAAACTGGCCAGGGCCCAAATATTATTTTAAAACATTTTTTTTTCTTTATTGATTTTAGAGACAGAGGAAAGGAGAGGGAGAGAAAGATAGAAACATCAATGAGAGAGAACATGGATTGGCTGCCTCCTGCATGCTCCCCACTGGGGATCAGGCCCACAACCTGGGCATGTGCCTTGACCGGGAATTGAACCAGCAACCTCTTGGTGCATGGGTCGATGCTCAACCACTAAGCCACACCAGCCGGGCCCAAATATTATTTTAAAACCCTGTAAGTTCTGTGGGCTGGAATGTCCAGCCCACAGGCCTTATAAGGCCCGTGAAATCAATACCAGCTAACATCACATGCCTCACCAAATTAGCCTGACCAAATATAGCAGGTAAAAAAATTTTTTAATGTTTTTATTGATTTTTTATAGAGAGGAAGGGAGAGATAGAAAACATCAATGTGAGAGAGGAACATCTATCGGCTGCCTCCTGCACGCCTCCTACTGGGGATTGAGCCCGCAACGCAGGCATGGGCTCTGACCAAGAATCGAAGAAGGAATTCTCAGTCCATGGGACTATGCTCAATTCACTGAGCCACACCAGCTGGGCTAGCAGGCTAATTTTTAAGTTGATAATTTTGTATGACCCGAGAATGATGTTATAATTATCCAAATGGCCCTTGGCAGAAATAAGGTTCCCCACTCCTGGATCACTCAGGAAATTTCAAGGGTTATGGGAGCTGTGAGCCAGGAATCATGGACAAAGACCAAAATATGTATTTCTTACTATAAATCACATTCACAGGTAAGTCAAGAGATATTTTGTATTAAGTAGATTAGTCAGGATAGGCTAGCTGCTGTAACAAATGACCCACACACATTCCTTGGCTTTAACACAATATGAATTTATTTCTTGTCCCTGGTCACAATACAATACAGGGACCCAGGTTCCCTCCATCTACTGGCTCATCCACAGCCTCAGCCATCTCTACTGAATCCTCTGCTCCCAGCTAGCAGAAAAGAGAAGAGAGAGCATGGAGAACTATAGGGAGGTTTCAAGAGGCAGTCCCAGATTAAACTGATCATCTCTGCACACATTCTAGAACACATCTAATTGCAAGAGAGACTGTGCAACATCACAATGGACTCTAGATGTTTGTTATTGACCCCATCAGCTCACTCCCTGGAATCATTACATGGGGAGACAATGGCTCTGGGTTCCAGGGATCCCAGGAAGTCTTGCAGAGACCAGGGGAGCAAGCAAGTCTTAGGGTTCTGGTAAATTGTAGATACCCCCACCTCATCCCTCATGTATGGGCATGAAGGCTTCTTTGTAGCTGTTACCTTTTTAAAAATTATTTTAATTTTCCATTGAATTTTTAGACAGAGTGGAAGGGAGGGGCAGGGGAGAGAGAGAAACATGAATGTGAGAGACAGACATTGATTGGTTGCCTCCTGCACGAACCCTGACCAAGGCTGTGATTGAACGTGCAACCCAGGTACGTGCCCTTGACTGGGAATTGAACCCACGACCCTTTGGTGTGTGGGCCAATGCTTTAACCTCTGAGCCACACTGGCCAGGGCTGCTGTAGCTGTTGCCTTTTCTTGAAAGCCTGTATGGGGAGTTCAAATCATCTGGTTGGGATGGAGGTGAGCTGAAGTCCTGGAAGGTGCTCAGGTGGCTATAGCCTCCAAATCCCAGGGTTTGGCCTTTCAGTTGCCGTTCAGTTCTGTAGCCTTGATGTTATCTCCTCTTTTGGGAGCCATTAGTCCCTGGAAGTCCCATGCTCCATTTTGTGAACTCACAAGATGTAGTGACCCCAGAAAGTAATGGAATTTCTTTTTTTTTTATCCTCACCCGAGGACACCCGAGGACATTTTTTCATTTTTTGTTCAGATAGAGTGGGAGGGAGAGAGAAGAAGAGAGAGAGAGAGAAACATTGATGTGAAAGTGACACATCAAGTGGCTGCCACCCACACGACCAACCAGGGCCGGGGACAAACTGCAACCGAAGTACATGCCCTTAGCAGGAACCGAACCTGGGTCTCTCTGGACCGCAGGCCGACGCTCTAACCGCTGAGCCAAACCGGCCAGGGCAAGTAATGGAATTTCTATTGGCAGCACAATTGCATGGTGGATGAGGAAGGGGTGGTGATAGGGAGCTCATTTACTATTGAGCAATAAGTGTATGTGTTTACCATGTTAACCAACAAATATGAAGTGCCTACTGTGTGCTCACTTGTGTGGGTGCACTAGGGATAGAAAGAGGTGCAGGACAGACTTCTAAGACTATAAATTCCCTGCCCTTAAGGAACTTACCTCTGATGGCAAGGACAGTCAGTATGGGATAACACCAAGAACAAGCTTGAACTTTATACTCAGTCCCAGGGTTGAGTTCTTGCTTGCCACTTAACCTCCACAAACCTCAGTTTTTCATCTGCAATATAGGGATAATAATTGATCCCTCACAAGAGCTGCTATGAAACAACTGGGAAAATGTATGTAATGCGAGGATGTTATTAATTCTTGCCAATTATCATGTGATGATCTTACTGATTTTTATTAAAGTGCATGCTCATTGAAAACATAGACAATACAAAAACAAAACTTTATGCACCTTTTCTGAAGATATTAAGTCTCTGAAACATGACTCTCCTGGATGGAATAGCTATAATGCATGTCCAGGGAGACTGGGTGAAAGAGGGGAAGGGCTTAAGAAGTAAATTGGTAATTACAAAATAGTCACAGGGATATAAAGTACAACATAGGGAATGTAGTCAATATTTCAAAAACTATGTATGGTGCCAGGTGGGTACTGGAAATATCGAGGGGAATACTTTGTAAAGTATACTACTGTCTAACTACTATGCTGTACATCTGAAACCAATACAAAATAATATGGAAAGTAAGCTGTAATTGAAAAGATAAAAAATGCAGAAAAGAAAAAAAAATGTGTCCATACACAAGACACTATCCAGGGCTTCAGTATCATAGAATGACCAGCAAATGAAGGATGCTCCTGAGGGGCTGGGTGCAGGCAGTGGGAAGATGGTACTGCCCCTGGGAAAGTAGTCATAATGAGGGTGAGGAAGAAGAGAAGGGTCCCTGGGATGTAACAGCCCATTGTTAGGATGAGAATGACATCTTAAACTCTGTGTATTGTGTGACTTAAAAGCCTACAAGTCAAGTCTGTTCCTAACCCTAATTTAAAAAAAATATGTTTTTATTGATTTTTCAGAGAGAGGGATAGAAGCATTGATGTGAGAGAAACATTGACTGGCTGCCTCCTGCACCGCCCCCACCACCACCAGGGACCGAGCCCCCGCAACCTGGGTATGTGCCCTGACCGGGAATCGAACTCAGAATTCTCAGTCCATGGGATGACGCTCAACCCACTGAACCACATGGCTGGGCCTGACCAACATCTTAAAGCAGACAGGTTCTGGGAGTTTAAAAGACTTGCCCAAAGTCATGTGCTGGTTAAAGGCTGCACTATCCCTGAGTTAGGTGTTGGAAAGGGGCTCTTCAGAAGGGAGGTATCCAGAAGAGAACCCAAGGGGGCACTCAGTGATTGCAAGGCCCGGGGCAACTGTGGAAGGTTCCACATAAGTGGAAGTTCTTTTTAAATATATTTTTATTGATTTTTCAGTGAGAGAGAGGAATGGAGAGAGAGAAACATCGATGTGAGAAGGACACATTGATGGGCTGCCTCCTGCAAGCCCCCTACTGGGGATCGAGAGCCCACAACCTGGGCATGTGCCCTGACCGGGAATCAAACTGGGACCTCAGTCCATGGTATGACGCTCAACCCACTGATCCACACTGGCTGGGTGGAAATGGAAATTCTTTTTTTTAAATCCTCACCCGAGGATATTTTTCCATTTTTTTTCAGACAGAGTGGGAGAGAGAGAAACATTGATGTAAGAGAGAGACATCGATTGGTTGCCTCCCACATAACCCCAACCAGGGCTGCGGACTGAACTGCAACAAAGGTACATGCCCTTGACTGGAATCGAACCCACAACTCTTCGGTCCGCGGGCTGACACTCCAACTGCTGAGCCAAACCGGCCAGGGCAGAAGTGGAAGTTCTTTTACTCAACTAACTGGCCGTATGTTAGGCCGCAAGGATACTAAAATGTCAGCTGCCCTCCAGACAATCGCGGCACAAATAAATGACATTACAATGTGGTGCCCTCCAGACAATCAGTGAACAAATAAATGACAATACACCATGGGGTAGAGATGGAGGAATGTATAGACTTATGAAAGCATGGAGAAGCCATTACGTTAGTCTGAGGCAATAGGGAAAGGCAGTTTCTAATGACTCCTGAGAGAGCTGAGGTGATAGTCATCATGACCAGGGACAGGAACTGGGGGATTTCCAGTGCCAAGCAGAGCGTGGGACAGTCCCTTAGAGGGTCCCTGGATGGCTCCCCTGCAGTTTCTCCTCTATTGGGCACAAGCAAAGAAACACTCACCTGTAGGGATAGGAACACACCCTCAGGCAGGGCAGTAGCATCTGAATAATGTTCAAAATCAAGGCAGAAGAGCATAGTTGCAGTGGTTCCCAAACTTTGGTATCAGAATCACCTGAGAGCTAATAAACACAGAGGTCTGTTAAAGCAGGATAGGACCTCTGTAGTTATGGCCAGGTTCCAGGTCATTCTGATACCTGCCACAGCTTGAGAACTGTTATGAACCTGAGCTCTCTGAAACCAGACTGTGGGTCTGAATCCCAATTCAGCCATGCACCTCCTAAGTGACCTGGGCAATTCTGTAGATTCCCCATTAGTAACATGCAAGTTATAATAATACCTATTCTCATAGAACTGCTGGGAGGGTGAAATGAGTTATCACTACAGCACTAAGAACGGTGTCTGAACTGTAATGAGTATCCTATGAATGTTTGCATTATCAAATCTTTTACCTGTGGCAGAAAGGTGTCATTAAGGAAGAAAAAGAGTAAAGGAGAGGGTGAGAAGTTAAAACAGGATATCCAATAAGAAATTTAACTGAGATTTTTTACAAAAACAAACAAAACCCCTGCTACTCAATTAGCTAGCATAATTATAAGCCA
Source organism: Tadarida brasiliensis (assembly GCA_030848825.1). Classification (NCBI taxonomy): domain Eukaryota; kingdom Metazoa; phylum Chordata; class Mammalia; order Chiroptera; family Molossidae; genus Tadarida; species Tadarida brasiliensis. Next base: position 103,424,159 of record CM061258.1, on the reverse strand, counting down.
ATAAGCAGTTTGAAATGTTTAAAAAGCTGAGTTCAGCCCTGGCCGGTTTGGCTCAGCGGTTAGAGCGTCGGCCTGCGGTCCGGAGAGACCCGGGTTCGGTTCCCGCTAAGGGCATGTACCTCGGTTGCAGTTTGTCCCCGGCCTTGGTTGGTTGTGCGGGTGGCAGCCACTCAATGTGGCCCTTTCACGTCGATGTTTCTCTCTCTCTCTCTTCCTCTCTCTCCCTCCTACTCTGTCTGAACAACAAAAAAAAAAAAAGCTGAGTTCATTTGCTATAGTGACAGCATCTACAATGAAAGCAGGAGGAAAAGCTCTCTCAGTTAATTAGAGAGAAAGTTGGTATGCTCAGCTCCCCATGTTTTCCTTTTTAACCTGTCAGACTGATCTTGGGATGTGATGAAGTAATGATCAAGGTGTGAATGGTTTCCATACTGGTGCCCTGGCTGCAGCTGGTCTGTGGGATACTTGGAAGAACTTAAAGGTGAGAACAGAGAGCCAGTACTGAGGCCATCGATACTAGTTAAGAAAATATACAAGACTACTTCCACATGCCCAGAACTTTTAGAGCTCTGAGATATACCTGGCTGAGCCCCCAACAACTCACAATAAAATACTGTATTTCTGATGTGTTAAGGAGAGCTTAGTGAACTTGAAGCTGCAGGGAAAAAAATGAACGTGTGGTTGTGGTTAACAGTGTTAGACGTGGTCAAGAGGACTCCTTCTGGAAGGACTTGTCTTGGCCCTCCTCCTGCCACGCCCCTCTCCATGAGGAACAGCCCTTGGAAGACCAGAGAAATGTGACTACTCACAGTTTGTGTTGCCACTTCACCCACCAGGAATCGAACGAACTGGGACCTCCCAGTCCATGGGATGACGCTCAATCCACTGAGCCACACCAGCTGGGCTATATAGCTCTGTTTTTAATATTTCCCCAACTTTTTATTTTGAAAAATTTCAAACCCACAGAAGTTGAAATAGTAATATTAAAATATTAATGCTGTCTTCACACACAAGGATTTTTGATAAAAATAACACAGTGGCCTCTCCTCTACATTAATATCCACATACCTTCTCCATGCTTACAAGAGAAGCAGGCTTATTTTTAGTGAGAGGAGATTTCTGTCCTCAAGAAGTCTCTGTAACAACTTTTTTGGTAGTGCTTACACTCAGCTCATTAGAAATACAATGGATTTATTCCCATTTTACAGATGAGGAAACAAACTCAGAGGTCAAATGATCTACCTGCTCAAGGTTTCAAATCAGTTAAGTGATCCAGCTGAAACCGGAACTGGTCTTATGACTTCAGTAACTCAACATTCTGTGGTCACTTCCCTACCTGGATATACAATGAGGGTAAGACCAGAGCCAAGTAGATATGCAAAGAAGTGTTTTAGTCTCATTCTTCTGACAATCAGAAAGCTAATATTCACCAGGACCCATGTGCGTAGCATTATCAATCAGAAATCTGTGACTAGGAACATAAAACCAGTGGAAATCAGGTGTGGGAGGATACTTACAGAAGGTACTGACATTTCTGTCAACTGCCCTGGGTTTGAGTTTATTTACTGAGAGCTTATTCTGTCCCAGGTACTGTGCTTGGGATACAAAGCAAATCAAATAGACAAGGATTCTGCCTTTGTGGAGCTTACATTCCAGTGGGTTAATGGACAATCCAGAAGCTGCCAATAAGAGACTGGTGGGCTGCATCTGGCCCACATTAGTGTTTTGTTTGGTCCATACGGTGCTTAATTTTTCTTTATATAACAAATTGCTAACTTCTAGCTGCTCTGAAACAGGCAACTTATGCTGGATTCCTAAATGATAAGTAGTAGCTACCCCTGCCCCTTACTTAGGACACATGCCCTCTAGGGATCACTTCAGTTCCTACCATTTCCTACTCTCTTACACTCAGAAGACATCTAATTCATGCATGTACATTATCCACTTGACATCCATAAGCACCTAAACTGAAACCTCTGAAGCAAACAAATATCCAAACAACATAATTTCAGATAGCACTAAGAAATACAAAATAACTAAAATACCCTAATATGATGGATGTGATATAACTGGTGGAAAGGGCTATTTCAGACTGTGTGATCAGGGAGCATCTCTCTGAAGTGTAACTGAAACTGAGACTTGATTTATGACAAGTTAGCCAACAGAAAAGAAAAATGTTTCCAAGCAGAGGGAACAACATAGGCACAAGTCCCCCTTGAGGTTGGAAATAACTTGGTTTGGTTGAGGAATAGCAAGGTTGGGGTGGTGGGGAGAGTGGTAAAAAGAACACACAGGAAGGAAGAAGCCAGATTCCATATGACCTTGTGGACCATGGTGAGAATTTTGGATTTCAGTCCAAGTGCAATGGGAAGCCTTGGAGGGTTTTTACTGGGGAACAATATGATCCAGTTTACATTTTCAAAAGATCATTCTGCTATGTGGAAAAGTGATTTAATGAGGCAAGAAAAGAAGCAGAGAGACCAATGAGGAAGCTATATTATCCAGTAGGTGATAGTGTCTAGGACCAGGGTGGTAACAGAAAAGATGCAGAGAAGTAGCAGATTCAGGATATAATGCAATCTGGAATATAACCAATTCTTTTGTGAAGTGGATGGTAGTAGTGGTAGTGGGGTGGAGGGAGTAGTGAAAGAGACTAATTAAGGATAACTCCAAGGCTGTGGCTTGTTCAAACATTTATGTGAATGGGAGGTAAGAGAGGTTCCAGTTTTAAGGAAAGGAAATAAGAATCTGATTTTGGATGAATAAATTTTACCTAGACTCAAGTCTTCCTAGATTCCTCATTTCCTTTATGTCCCACATCCAAGCAGTCTTTAAATCCAAAAATTCAAACTTCTAAATACCTAATCTCTTATCAAATCTATTCCTTCAACTTCAACTTCATATCCATTGCCTTTGTCCTGGTTCAATCATCTCTCTTACCGTGACTTTTACAATAGCCTTCTACAGCTGCAAATAAACTAAGAAAAAGCACTTAATAGACAAGTGTACCACTCTCCCACCAGTCATCTTTGATGACAGAGATCATTCTTATTTATACTTGTCTCCAATGTCTTGAGCTGTGATGGGCAGAGTAGGCACTGAAATGTTTAACGACCTGAAAAAGTGTGTCCCCCCCCCACAGGATATAACATCCTGAAAAAGAAGACTCCATTTTGGGATTCTAGATTCCTCCACACAAGTTAAGGTAGTACCAGATACAAAATGTATGATCCCAGAAACTTCACCTTCCCAACGGATGTGTTTCTTCCTAATTTAGTTTCAAACTACAGTGTTTGAGAGCTACTTTTACCCATTACTTAATATGATATTGGACAACAGATAACCTATATCACTACTCTTTTCTACTTTTCTTCCAAATCTAGGGACTTTATACTCTCATATCCCCACAACGTCTTTGTAAGGAGGTCAAAAGATTATTCTCCATTTTACAAATAAAAAAACTGAGGCACAGAATGAAATCCCTTTACTTTTTGCTGGTGTTAGCTACTTTGCCTGGATTAAGACTTGCCTTTCCCTGACCCATATTATAGTTCTGTATTTGGAAGATATCCCAATCTCCCACCCCTGCTGGTTAGTACTCAGGCATTCTTTAGATTTTGCCTCTACAATTACAAACTTCTTTGGGTACCAGGGTGTGTTGCCACAAGGTCAAAGACCATGTTCCCTGTCTCTATTTACCACTCTCCTCAGTGCCCAGTGAAGACAGATTCTACCCTTTGGGCCCAGGAAAAAGCACCTTGGTCATTATGCTGGGAGGTCAAGTAAGGCAGGAGTCACAACCAGCAAGAATAGAGAGAGATCTAAGTAGGCAAGAACAGCTTCAATGGGAAAAAAAAGAAAGGGGCCACCATTAAAAAAAAATCAGGATACCCCTTTCAAAAGGTTTCCAGCTGGGGAATACCTGGGAAGAAAAGAGGCAGCAGTGGTGGCAGCAGCAGGCCAGATCCTTCCTGCTGCACCCTCCTGGAGTCATTTCTTCAAGGCACCCAGGCTCTTCAGGGCCTCCTGGGCCTGGGTCAGCTGCTGTTGCAGCCTCTGGCGGGTACTTTCATTGGAGGCTCGCTTCAGGAGGCCCTGCATTTCTTCCACCACTGCCCGGTGGCCAGGGGCATTATGGAACAGCCGCACTGCTCGGTCCCCACAGGAGGCCAGAAGCCGGCCAGTGATGTCAAAGGACAAGTCAGTGATACACTCCCCATGGACCTGCTCAAAGCACTCTTCTTTCTCACCCCGCCGGGTATTATAGAGATGAATACTGCTGCCGCTGGCCAAGGCCAAGACCTGGGCATCAGGGGAGAGTGCCAAGCGGCACGGGATGGTGCTTGCCTCTTCAAAGCAGCCTGTCCTCAGCAAGTAGGGGTCCTGTTGCTTCTTGTATTCCACATCTGTGTCCCACAGTTTCCACGTACCATCCTTGGAGACAGAGGCCATCCTGCAGCATGGAAAATCCCAGCTTTAGTGCCAACATACCCTAAGGAGAGGGCACTGGGACAGAACAAAGGGATCCAACTAGGAAGCCAACTCCACTGCTATGTCTACTTCCTGCTGAGGGTCAGGTACCCCACCCACTGCTAAGAAATCAGAGAGAATGCACTCACCTCCGGGAGTCATTGGAGAAAGCAAAGAAGTGAACAGCTGCCGAGTGGCCCTTCAGTTCAAAGGCTCGTACAACCTCTTGGAAGTCACCTTTCTTCCCAAAGCAGACTTCCCAAACTTTGACATCTGGGGTGAAGCCACACGATGCCACAAACCTGCCATACAACCCAGGTTCCTTTAAAACTTAATTTTAAGGGCATCTTGTTTCTGCAAACCTATTAAGCTTCTTCCTTGAGAAATTTAGCTTCTTATATCTAAATAACATGATTTTTTTTAAGTTCATATATACATGATCTCAGTTCATACACACAGCCATGCTATAAGATATGTAGTACCCCCACTCAAATTTTTAAAAACTATAGATGAAGAAATAGAGCCCTGGCCGGGAAGCTCAGTTGGTTAGAGTATTGTCCTGATATGCCAAGGTTGCGGGTTCAATCCCTGGTCAGGGCATATACAAGAAGCAACCAATGAATGCATAAATAAGTGGAACAACAAATTGATGTTTCTCTCTCTCTCCTCCCTCTCTAAAAACTCAATAAATAAAAATTTAAAAAAGAAAGAAATAGAGACTAGGACTTAAATCTCGGAGTCCTGATTCCACACTGTATACTCTTTCCACTATTTGTAGCTGGCTCACTGCTTTGCCCCTAGACCCCCGCCCCAACCTCTACCCATCCCAGATGCCAAAGTCCCTCCTTCCTCACCTGCTACAAGGGGATATAGCAGCATGTGTATTGTTCATCTGGTTGGTGTTAATGGTAGACAACACCTGACCTTTCAGATTCCAGATGAGGATAGCTGTGTCACTGGAAGCAGTCATGATGAACTTTCCTGAAGAGTGAGGGGAGTGACATAAGCTAAGGTCAATTACTTGACCAACTGTCAATCTCCAAAGAGACACTTATGAAGGCCTCTACTGCCCAAAGTACCATGTTTCCCTCCCAGGCCAAGGGTTCACACAGATAAAGACTTTGCTAAAGAATGTGGTTCTTACCTGCCTTCCCTGGGGATATACTACGGCTCCCAGACTCCAGGGGAACACAGAGCCAGAGCCCTTTTATCACGCTGGGGCTGAGTATAATGCTGAGAGGCAGCATTAATGCCTTCAGCACATATGACTAGGGCCATTCCCTCCTGCCTTGGCAAGCTCCACCCTCTGAATGCCTCTTACCTGTATCAGCAATGCCAATGTTGATGACAGGTGCCTTGTGCTTTTTAGGAAAGTCCTCTGGGGTGGCTATGAAGGTATATCCCCCATCCTCTCGCTTGGTCATCTTGAAGACACGGAGGGTATCTCCATTGGCCAGCCAGACAATGAAGGCTCTAAAGATAGGTAACAGACAAGTCACTCACTTACTTGGACACAGAGGCCTATGTGTGCCAGGTCCTATGCTAGATTCTGAAGAAAATCAAGATCTCCTCTCATGCCCTACAGTCCAGCCTTACAACTTAACTCCTTGGTTCAAAATCTCTTAAAACTCTCCATAAGATAACCTGTAATAGCTTTTGCTCATTTAATTTCTCTCTAGGATGTAGAAATCATCATAGCTTCCAAGACTAAACTGGAAGCCAGACTATGGTACATCCCAAATTGCTTCCTTGCTATACAGCTGCACAGCCCTCTAGGGAGCCCCAGGCAGTGCTCAATCTATCTGGATGCTCTTTTTCTGCTACCCAAAGGGAGACCCTGAATCTCCCCATCACTATCCCAAACCAGGTATGAGAAGGCCATAAGCCTGGGGCTGAGCTTCTGCAGGCAAACTTAAGGTTCCACCCTGTCCCACCTGCAGTCAGGGCTGAAGCGCACCAGGGTGGCATGGTCCAGCTCCACATTGGCTCTCATGCTTCGATGCTCCCGCTGCTGGAAGTCCTTTGTGCTCCAGATGCGAACGGTGCGATCATCTGCACAGGTGGCCAGGTACTTGCCATTGCTGCTAAAGTCCATGCAAGATATGTTCCCACTGTGGCTCTAAGGGGAAGGGTTGCAGGAAGTGTGAACAGGAATCCCTTGGGCAGACAGATGGGGAACCCCAATGTGCAGACATGACTCCAGGGCCCTGTGGCCTGGATTAATAGCAAGATGCTGATGGGATGTGATGAGAAAGGATAGAATGGGGCATCCAGACTGGCTTTGGTCAGAGACCGAGGGGTCTATAATATGCACAGAATACTGCAAAGGAAAAGTCTGTGAGGGTGTGAGTCTTTGTATGTGTGTTGTGCATGGTACCATGTACCTTCAGTGCTGCAGCCAGGAGTCGGTGGGTGAAGTTGTGTTGTTGAGGTTTCTCCTTGCGAATACGCTGTTGCTGTTTCTGCTTCTTGGATCTCAAGGACTTTTCAAGTGGCAATCCATTCACTTTTTGGCCTATAGGGAAAGGCCATGTCATCCATCCATTACTCACTCAACAAGCATTTACTAACCACCTATAACTGGCCAGGCATTGAGGGGAGCAACAAGAGATGACCAGATATGGCCCCTGTCCTCAACAAGAGAGAGTGATGTAGTTAAAACCAGAGGCTTTGGAATCAGACCTGGGTTTGGATTGTGTTCTTAAGGAGGCCGCTTGCAGTTAGTCCATATAGCACCTCAATGTAAATTAGAAAAGGTGCCCGCTCTGGGCTGGTACAGCTCAGTGGGCACACAGCATGGCCACTGGAATGCAAATCCTTGGCCAGACATCCCTACCTAGGAAATAATGTGCACAACCGAACTTTGGTTAAGTTACTCAATTGCTCTGGTCCTTGGTTTCCTTCAAGTTGTGAAAATTGGATAATATATACAAAATGACAAGTAGAGTACCCAACACAAGTATTAAAGGCTGAAAGGATTCAGAGAACTGAGGGATGAGAGGCAGTCAATGCACATTGAGTTACCCTGTGCCAGAAATGGTGCCAATCACTTTTGCATAAAATAGCTAATTTAACTGAGCATCAGGCCAGGCCCAAAGTAGGCATGTGTTAGATCACTGCAGACACTACTCAATTCCTACAGAAAAAAAAAACTCCTGAGGTCCAAATACAACGATGGCCACAATCTGCCCTCTGCTTACCTCTCCAGCCTTGTCTCACAATCCCCTCTCCCCCAACTAAATGCTGTTGAGGGCTCCTTGCCTTTGCCTATGTTGCCATTGCAAGGAATGTTCTTCCTTCCTTGGCCTCCTGGCAAACTCTTAAACATCTATGCTTTAAGACCACATCCCTTGTGTTCCCTACTCTCAGTGAAGATTTCCTTGACACCCTTTCCCTCAAAAAGCAGGGCTGACCACTACCATTACTGGGTTTCCTGTTTCTAGTACTGATCTCTTCTGGGAAACCTACTACAATATATTTTTCGCTTACATTTTTAGATGTTCTTCTCCATTACCCCATAGTGGACTCCCTAGGAAAAGATCCCAAAGCCTACTGAGGTAGTAGGTACACAATAAATCAGGGAACTAGTCAGAGTGCTTACAAATGAATGTTGGCCTCTCACCTCCCCGCCCATTTTCATTAAATAACGAACAAGTAGCGCGCGTGGGAGTTTAGACGCGATCTCGCAGCAACCCCGGACAAGCTGAGACTCCAAAGGTAAGGTGGCCTGGCCTCGGCCACCGGGAAGGCGGCAGCGTGAGACCCAGGTTCTAACTAGTCTTCCTGAAAGGGCGCGACCAGCCGGGCCAGGCGGCATCTTTGTCGGGAAGCGAAGCTCATTCCACAGGAGGAGAAACTGAGGCCCCGGGGGAGCCGGAACCCCTGCGGGCCCAGACCGGAGGTCGGACCACTGGGAGGTCGGAAGCGAGGTCGCCGCGGGTGGCCCCTGCCCACCCCGGCCTCACTAACCCGCAGACCGGCCGCTTGTCTCCTCCTCTACGCGCAGCCACCCCCGCGCTACAGCCGCCGTCGCCACCAGGGCCAGCAGCCCGACCAAGAGAGACAGCCCCATCAGCTCCGGCATCTGTGCCAGCTCCATGTCCGCCAGGCTGCTGCCACCTCAGCCTTTGGCTGCGCGGGCGCCTGCACGTCTCCGCGGGGCCGCGCGCGCACGCGGGGGCGGGGCCTAACCGTTAAAGCGTCTCGAGGGGCGGGGCCTGGCCCCTCGGGGAACATCATCTCAGCACCAGGGGAGATTTAGAAGGGTCTTTACTATTCATGGAGAAGGGAAAGGGTAGTTCTGCAATTGGAGTGAGGACAGCCTCAGCAAAGACCTGAGAAGGAGGGATGCTGTGGGGGAGGCAGGGCATGAACAAAATAAAAAGTAGCATATAAGATTGGAAAGGTCTAGAGGGCCTTGAGGACCAGCTCAATCCAACAAGCAGAGATGAACCTCCACTGGTTATTACAGGGAGAATAGGGCAAAATTGGTATCTCCAAACTCTGGCCGGTTTGGCTCAGCGGTTAGAGCATCGGCCTCTGGTCCAGAGAGACCTGGGTTCCGCTAGGGGTGCGGGTTGCAGTTTGTGTGTACCTCGGTTGCATTTTGTCCCCGGCCCTTGTTTATCTCTTCCTCTCTCTCCCTCCCACTCTATCTGAACAAAAAATAGAAAAATGTCCTCGGGTGAGGATAAAAAAAAAAAAAATTGGTGTCTTCGAGATTCTCCGGATGGACCAGTGTGTGCCAAGACCAAAGACAAAAGGAAAACCCCACAACCTTTTGCTAGGATCCAAGAGGGGGTTGGTAAGGGCTTGGACTTAAGGGTAGCCTGGGAAGGGGAGAGGAAGTTTAAAAGATTTTAAACAAGGATCTTTCTTTCTTTCCTTTTTAAAATATATTTTTATTGATTTTTTTTTTTTTTTTTTTTAGAGAGAAGGGAAGGGAGAGAGAGATAGAAACATCCATGTGAGGGAGAAACATTAATTGGCCACCTCCTGCATGTGCCCCATTGGGGATGGAGCCCCCAACCCTGGGCATGTGCCCCGACCCGGAACTGAACCAGGATCTCTCAGTCCATGGGACAACCACTCAATCCACTGAGCCACACTAGCCAGGCTCTTTCTTTCTTTCTTAATCCTCACCCAAGGATATGTTTCTTTTTAAATTGATTTTTAGAGAGGAAAGGAGAGAGAGAGAGAGAAACATTGGTCGGTTGCCTCCTGTATGTGCCCTGAGTGGGGATCAAAACCACAACCTAGGTATGTGCTCTGATCAGTAATTGACCCCACAACCTTTTGGTGCACGAGATGACGCTCCAACCAACTGAGCCATCTGGCCAGGGCAAGACATTTCTTATTTTGAAATAAAGATTCACAGGGAGTTGAAAAAATGAATAGGTAGTTTCCATGTACCCTTAACCCAGTTTCCTGCAATTGCGGGACATCTGCATTACTATAGTGTAACATCAAAACCAGGAAATTGGCATTAATACAATCTATAGAGTTTATTCAGATTTTACCAAAAAGGATGATATTCTGAAAGACTAATAATAGAATTTGAATTAGCCCTCTTTGGTTGGAGAGGGAATAGTTCCAGAACAGGCACGATCAGAGGCCTCCTGGCCCTGAAACCCACAGCAAGTCAAAGTATGAGGGTCGGAGATTCCAGATTAAAACATTTCCATGCCCACAAAGGAGCCTCTCCTGACAGTGCAGACCTTCTGGTCTTTAGAAAGTCTCCCTGAGGGGAGAGGCTGCTGCAGAGACTAGATGACAGAGAAACACATCCACAGCCTTGGCGAGGAAGCAGATCCAGTCAGAGAGCAAATGGAGTGGCCTCATTTCCTTCCCTTTTGTCCTGTGTGTGTGTGTGTGTGTGTGTGTGTGTGTGTGTGTGTGTGTGCTGGCATTGACTGAGCTGTGGGCAGTGGGGTAGGGAGTGCTAGAGGGGGTGTCCAGAGCATCCTGGGGTTTTTCCTCCATAATTTTTTTTTTTTTATCCTCACCTGAGGACACTTTTCCATTTTTTGTTCAGATAGAGTGGGAGAGAGAGAGAGAGAAACATTGATGTGAAAGGGACACATTGAGTGGCTGCCTCCCACACAACCCAACCAGGGCCGGGGACAAACTGCAACCGAGGTATGTGTCATTAGCAGGAACTGAACCTGGGTCTCTCTGGACCACAGGCCGATGCTCTAACTGCTGAGCCAAACTGGCCAGGGCCTTAGCTTGCTTTTTGGAACTGTAGGCCCAACCAAGGACCACTTTCTCCATCACCTAGAGAAAAAGCTGTACTTTCAAGAAGAATTTCATTCACCAAGCATTTTGCATGTGACATTTACTAATCCAGGAGCTTTGCATTTCATTTAATTTTCTCATAGATTAGGAGACTGATGCTCTAGGGGTGCTCATTAAGTGACTTTTCAGAGGTCACGCAGGTGAAGAGTGAACACGGGTACACGTGCAGGTCTATAACTGCAATCTGTTGATGTGGGGGACAGAGAGAGGCAAGAGTAAGGCTCAGCTGTGTACAACTCAGTCAAGGATACAAGATTCTATCACATCACGAGTTCAGTTGTTCTTTATAGAGACTTTTAAGATTCTATGAAATAACTTTAATTTATTTATTTTAAATCCTCACCCAAGGACACTTTTTCCATTTATTTTCAGATAGAATGGGAGGGAGAGAGAGAAACATCAATGTGAGAGAGACACATTGATTGGTTGCCTCCCGTACAACCTGACCAGGGCCGGGGACCAAACCACAACTGAGGTACGTCCCTTGACCAGAATTGAACCCGTGACTCTTTGGTCCACAGGCCGATGCTCTAACCACTGAGCCAAACCAGCCAGGGCTGAAATAACTTTAAACAAGTGAAAAAAATAGGCTCAGGTCAAGTAACTTACCCAAGGTCAACAAAGAAGCCAGGGATAGTGCCCAGAGTCAAACTCGTGTCTGTTACACTCCTAATCCGTACTCCTCCCACTGCACCAATGGGCTATGGTAAGTAAGGTCTTACTCTTATCCTCAAGCCCAGTTAGAAGCCAAGGCCAACATGCAGAAGGATAACTAATGACACAAAGCAGGATTTGGCAAAGCTGGGCAGATCAGGAGGGAGATCTACCTTGAGGGGCAGCGAGACATGGCTGTACCTTCAGAGGTGGGCATTTAAACAGGTGAAGCAGCCTTGGGTGGTGTTGCTAAGTGGTTAGAGCATTGGCCCAACAGTGAAAGGTCACAGGTTCAATTCCTGGTCAAGGGATGTACCTGGGTTGTAGGAGGCAACCAATTGATGTGTCTCTCTCACATCAATGTTTCTCCCTCCCTCCCTCTCCCCCTCTCTCCCTCTCTTCTACTCTCTCTAAAAATCAATGGAAAAAATATTCTCTGGTGAGGATTAACAAAAATTAATTAATTAATTAATTAATTAAAAAAATAGAAAGTGAAGCAGAGAATAGGAGGGAATGCTAGATGGGAAGCAAGGCATAAGCAAAGGTGTGGAGGAAAAACTGATTCCTGTGCAGAAGGGAATGATTATGACAGCCAGTCTGGGTGAGTGTTGCAGATGGGGTCAGATGAAAGGATGTGGTAGGAAGGGATATGTGCAGGGAGACAGAAAAGTCTAGGTTTCCTTATGACCCAGCCATTCCATTTCTGGGGATTTACCTGAAGAAAATCAAAGAATATATGCATCCCTATGTTCATTGCAGTGTTATTTACAATAGTCAAGCTATGGAAACAACCCAAGGTCCCATCAATAGACAAGTGGATAAAAAAGCTGTGGTACATATATACAGTGGAATATTACTCAGTCATAAAAAAAGAATAAAACCGTACCATTTCAATGGCATGGATGGACTTAGAGAGTATTATGCTCAGTGAAGTAAATCAGTCAGAGAAAGATAAATACCATACTATTTTACTGATATGTGAAATCTAAAGAACAAAATAAATGAACAAACAAAATTGAAACAGAAACAGACTCAGACACACAGAGAGATCTGGTGGTTGCCAGAAAGGAAGAGAGTTGGGGGACTGGGTTTTCAAAAGATGGGAGGCAGTTCAGGGAGATGGGTGAAAAAGGTGAAGGAATTAAGAAGTACAAATTGGTAATTAAAGAATAGTCACAGGGATGTAAAGTACAGCATACAATGTGCTACCGAAGCGAACACAGCAAAGGACTTAGAAAAGGGAGATGGTACCTTGTGCACTTATAGAGCCATTTCTTTGTGATTCAAGGAATCTCCTGAAACCTGGCTCCCCAATTAAAAAAAAAAATCTTGATTCTAACTCACCTTAGTTTTTCTGAATTTTATTATGTACTTGTCTTTTCCCTTATGTTAAAATTGCTTTGAGGAATGATTAAGTCTGAAAAGAGCATGTGTCAAAACATGTTCTGTAGAATATTAATTTACAAGGAAGAAATATTTGATGGTTAAATTAAGTATGTACATTTGGGAAATTTCAAATTAAATGCACACCCCATAACATCCCCCTTGGAATGTATAGTGAACATTAACATTAACGTGTTAAAGGCTCTGAGACATCTTGCAATAAATAAATTTAAATTTGTTTTTAAAAAAATACAGCATACGGAATATAGTCAATAATATTGTAATAACTACGTATGGTGTCAGATGGGTACTAGATTTATTGGGGTGATCACTTAGTAAGTTATATAATGTCTAATCACTGCTTATATGCCTGAAACTAATGTAATATAGTGTATATCAACTTTAATTGAAAAATAAAAAATTATTTAAAAAGTTTAGGCCTGCCTCCCTCAGGGGCTGATGGTCTTGTAAAGACAAAGCAGAGTGACGCATCCCAGGAACAACTGGAGAGTCAAGACTCCTTGAGATATTAAAGGAAGGAGGCTGTGGAGATAAATGAGGCTGCAGGGGTAGCAGAGCCCAGTCACAAATCACCTTGAACATCTGTTTAAAAACCTGGCCTCATCAGAAGGAAGCATAAGCCAAAGAACCAATGGAAGCATAACTTCAACGTGCAATTGAAGATCCTTTGCATTGATTGGAGTCTTCCCTACCTCTGGCCTGTATTAGGTGAAACAATAAATTTCATCATTGCTTAAGCAGTGGTTTTCAAAGTTTGGGCGCTAGCCCTAGCATCATTAGAAATGCAAATTCTTTATTTTTAAAGTTTTTTTTAGAGAGAGAGGAAGGAAGTGGGAGAGAGAGATAGAAAGATTGATGAGAGAGAACATGGATTGGCTTCCTCCTGCATGCTCCCCACTGGGGATTTGGCCCACAACCTGGGCATGTGCCATGACTGGGAATCGAACTGGCGACCTCTTGGTGCATGGGTTGCCGCTCAACCACTGAGCCACACTGGCAGGGCATAGAAATGCAAATTCTCAGACTCAATCCCAAACTTGATAACTCAGAAACTCTGGAGGTAAGGGCCTGCCAATCTGTATTTTAACAAGCCCACTACATGATTTCTGATGCACATTAAAGTTTAAGAATCAGATTTAAACTAACTTGAGCCCCAGACATATATAATTTGCAGCTCAAAGCCTCTATTACAGTGGTTCTTAACCTTGGCTGTATATTGGAATCTCTTAAAAGATGCTGATGTCTAAATCTCACAGCCAGAGATTGTGATTTAATTGGTCCAGACTGGGCCTGGCCACGTAGATTTTTACCCCCCGCCCCTCCAAATTATTTAAATACACATTTAAGTTTGAAGAGCAGCTGTAAGGGATACAGGAAGGAGGCTCATGCAAAAGGCAGTGTTCTGTTGGACCAGGGTGGTGGCCATGGAGATGAATGCACACAAGGCCAACTGGCCAGGCCTTGGTAACAAATACCATAGGGCAGTGGGGTGTGGGGAGGAGCCAAGAATGACTGCAGCTTGTACAAGTGTCTGAATGGTGGCACCCTTCCTGGGGATGGAGAGCACATGGAGAGGGCCTGGTTTGAGGGAGAAGACAGTGGGGTATAGTCTCGGGAATGATAAGTTCTGTTTTGACTCTTTCAAGGTTAAGGGAGCTGTGGAACATTCAGAGGGAGGGGTCAGGGTAGCAGTTGGATATGGTTGTGTAGCTCTGGACAGCAGGACAGATACAGAGTAAAGTGTCCTCAGGAGAGGAGCGGAGGGGATAGCATTGCCTGAGACTTGCCATAGTGAGAGGGAAGTGGGCCAGGGAAAGGGACTGGCAGAGGAGGAGGCTCCCACAGCAGGAAGGTACTATCAAGGAGAGGATGAAGACCCTGGCAATAATTCAGGATTCGAAAGGAAAGAGTGATTGAAGAAGATGGTCTGAAAGCCCGAGGAAAGACAAGAAGAGCATGCAAAATGGTTATTGGATTTAGCAATGAGGGAGTTAAGGGACCTCGGTGAAAGAGTCAGTGCAGGGGTGAGGCTAGGGTGGAAGGTGGGAGGAGGAGCCCAAAGGCAGGCAGCTGGGGGTGAGTGGGAGGGGAGAAGGGACAGCAAAATGACTCTCCCTTCTCCCCTTACTTGACTGCACAGTAAAGAGAAGTGGCTAAAGGCAGAGACTAGAGTCAGTCTGGGTGGGCACCTCATTAAGCAAGCAACCTGGGGCTAGTTACCTCTCTGTGCCTCAATTTTTCATCTGTAAAATGGGGATGATAATAATTATGATAACTCTTATGTAGTGTTCTTTGCCAGGCACTGTTGTGCTTTATATATATTTACTTTTGTTTTGTTAATCCTCACCCGAGGATATATTTTCCATTGATTTCTAGAGAGAGTGGAAGGAAGGGAGAGAGTGGAGTGGAGAGGAAGAAAGAGAGAGAGAGAAACATCAATGTGAGAGACACATCAACTGGTTGCTTCCCGCATGCACCTCAACCAGGACCTGGGATGGAACCTGCAACCCAGGTACGTGCCCTTGACTGGAATGGAACCTGTGACCCTTTGGTGCATGGGCCAACGCTCTAACCACTGAGTCACATCGGCCAGGGCTACTCTTTTTAAAAAAATTGATTTGAGAGAGAGGGAGAGAGAAACATGGATTTGTTGTTCCACTTATTTATACATTTATTGGTTGATTCCTTTTTTTAAAAAATGTGTTTAATTTGTTTATTTATTTTTATCCTCACCTGAGGATATTTTTCCATTTATCTTCAGACAGAGTGGAAGGGAGGGAGAGAGAGAGAGAGAGAGATATTGATGTGGGAGAGACACATCGACTGGTTGCCTCCCGCACAACCCCAACCAGGGCCAGGGACGAACTGCAATCGAGGTACGTGCCCTTGACCGGAATTGAACCCGCAACTCATTGGTCTGCAGGCTGATGCTCCAACTGCTGAGCCAAACCAGCCAGGGCCATTGGTTGATTCTTGTATGTGCCCTAACTGGGGATCGAATCTTGGCATATCAGGACAACACTCTAACCAAGTGAGCTACCCAGTACCGGGCCAGCACTTATATTTACTGTTAAATCCTCACAACAGGCCTGTAGAGGTAGGTACTGTAGGGATTAAGTAAGTAGGGATAAAGCACTTAGAATAGCTTGGCATGTAGTAAACACTGGATAGGTATGTCGTTATTATTCTAATGAATGTGAGAAGGGCAAAGCTCACGGAAGACTGTGTTTATATCTTGCAAATGCCTCCAGAAGTTCTGAGATGTGAGAGGATTCAGACTTGCCAGGCCTGAATGGTCAGCTCCATGAGAGGGGTACAGCAGTGAACAGAATCCCAAGAGCCAAGATCATCGCCTGGTTCACAGTAGACCCTCAGGGAATATTTGTTAAATGGATCAATATTTGAAAGGATCAATGAAGTATTGGGGCCTTTTACCCAACTCCCATCTGAAGTATCAGTTCCTTCTAAGACATCCCAACTAAGTGGCCATCCAGTTTGCTTGCACATCTTTTTTTTTAATCTTTATTGATTTTACAGAGAGAGATAGAAATATTGATGAGAGAGAACATGGATTGGCCGCCTCCTGCATGCCCCCCACTGGGGATTGGGCCCACAACCTGGGCATATGCCCTGACCAGGAATCAACTGGCGACCTCTTGGTGCATGGGTCTACGCTCAACCACTGAGCCACACTGGCCAGGCTGCTTGCACATCTTGCACAGTGAGTCATCGCTACCTCCTGCAGCCGCACGTGCTCCTTCTGGATGGTTCCCACAGATGGCCCTGTGACTGTCACTCCTTGATCCCAGCTCTGCCTTCTTCCAACTTGGAAAGTGGTGAGCCTCTCTGAACCCTCTCCTGGCCATGGAGGGAGGATTTTCAAGACTAGCGTAGTCTCTCGCCTGGATGACAGCAACAGCCCAAATCTGGCTGCCCTGCTTCACCATTGCCCGACGGCGGCCTATTCTCAACTCAGCCCCCAGAAGAATCCTGTTCAGAAGTTAACATCTAATCTTGTCCCACCTCTAGTCAAAACCCTCCAGTGGCTTTCCAGCTCAGAGGGCACCTCCCACTGACAACGGACTCTCCATCCCAGAGCAAGATACACAGACTGTCCCTGGCGGTTTTTGTTTTTATTGGTCAAGAATTCTTTACAAAATCCACACACGCATTCACACACACACACACACAAGCTGTCTGCCTTGGTTTGGCCACCCCCCTTCTATGTGCTCTCCTGGGATCAGAACTTCTTGGCCTAATCCACCCAGGGATACTATCCTGCAGCGCCCCCAGGTTACCAGTGAAGGAACAGAGACAGAGAACCTCCTTTTCTGCTTCTCTCTGCAGAAACAGAAGCCTGGGCCCTACCAGTGGGGGAGCAGTTGGGAGTGACAGGGAAATAGGATCCTCCCATTCTCTCTTTCAAGCTCCCTGAGTTGTCAGTTTAGGCCCCCAAGTGTCACAGCTGCTAAGGCCTTGGGATCATCTTCTGTTTGAAGCTTCCCCACTCCCATTTTGCAGACTGGAAAATGGAGGTCCAAAGATGGAGTATGAGTCCCCTAGGTCACAGTGTTAGTCACTGGCAGAGCAGAGACTAGAACTCAGTTTTCTGTGACTTCCAGGAGGTGGGAAGAGGCTAGGGTCCTGCTTAACTCTCAGGAAAGGGGACAGCCAGGGCCTGGAGCAGGAGGTGAGTGCCCAGAAGTTATCCCTGGAGCCCATGCCCAGGGAAAGTAGCCCCAGGGCAGCTGAATTAATGGCAGGGTCTGGTCAGCACTATAACGGTTTGCCAAGGGTGCCTTTTGTGACTGCCCGTGTGGCTTGCTCGGGTATACAGCCGGGGTCCGTCAGGATACTGGTAGATGTGCTCAGCTGGCGGAGAGAGTTCAGGACAGCTGGGGAAAGAGAAAGACACCTTCTGGGGTCAGGGCCCTGGCCTTGGATGCTGAAGACAAAGGGGTAGGGGGAGATGCTAGTTCGCAGGACTGTAGGTGTCCTGGTAGCTGGGGAACCATCCAGGGAGCATGATGGGATGGCCAAAACCCTAGGCTATTTTGAAAGCAGGCTGAAGCTGGTGTCTGAGCAGAGTGGAACCCTCTGCCTTGAGGCCTGAACATTCCACTGGGCGGGCAACTGGCGTACATACTTGGCCGGAGAGCAGGCAGGGAGCAGTACTGGTCCAGCCAGGCCAACGAGGTCTGATGGAGGCTCTGCAAACTTGCCGTGGACACCATCCCATTGAAGGACTCAAACAGAGGCCGGATGAGGATGCTGAACTGGCCCAGGTCAAGGAGCAGTCCTGATGTCCAGCCAGTATCCTCACCCACCTCACATATAGCCCTGACATCTGGCCCAAACCAGAGGAAAGGCCTGGCGACTGTGAAGCCTTGAACTCCAAGGACCCCCACTGTAGCCACCCTCCCATCCTGCCAAGGTCTGCTCAGCTAACTGGCTCTCAGCCCCCTCCTCCAGCTCCACCATGGCCCTTCTTCTGGGCTGGACCATCCCCCATGCCTGGGCTTCCTGTCTGGTTCAATCAAAAGCTTGACCAGATAAGGGGGTAAGTGATTCCATGTCTTCCCTAGGGCCCAGCCCACTTATGGCACTCAGAGTTCAGGCTCTCCCAAACTGCCCTTGGGACTTTCTGTAGGCAGGGCTGTGGTCCCTCCACCCAGGAGCTCTTCCCTCTGCTGTCAGCCCATCACTGGGCAATTCTACTGGCCAAGATGCCAAAGCCTGGAAGGAAGGGATGGAACTGGAGTCTCTTCCCCTGGGAGCAGCTCTGAGACCCTGCCTGGCCTGTGAAGCTGAGCCTGGAGCCAGGCACAATCTGGTCCGGCTGCAGCACTCACCCTGCTGCTGGCCCAGTGAGGATACTACCCAGAACTTCCAGTTGTGCAGTGTGCGGGTCCGGACATAGTCATCAAACATGTCTCGCATCTGGTCGAAACGCTGGTGTGTGATGGGCACCCCAGTGGCTGGCAGCTGCTGCTGGCACAGGCTGGTGGCATGGGGAGGGTCAGGGGTTGAGAGTCAGGCAACAAGCCCCCCTTGTCCCAGCACCTGCAGGTTCCTGCCTACTTAATGGCAGCATTGAGTTCCTCAATCTGGTCCCGTAGCCGCTGGGCCTCCTCCTGCAGGGCCGCCCGCTCCTGCTGCAGCATGGTGATGTACTCGGCAGTCTTCTGCAGTGTCATTGCTTTGCTGACCTGTGGACGTGACATGTAGACTCAGGTGCTGGGACCCACTGAGGCACTGGGGGGTGGGAGGAGGCAACTGGGTATCTGGAGGGTCCTGGGATTTGGTCTTAGGTAGGCGGTCCTTGAAGGGCTCTGTGGCTCTGGGGGTGCTAGCCTGCGATGGGGGCTCACCTTGAGGCTGGGCTGGGTGCTCAGCGTGCTCACCAGCCCATGCAGGGTGTCAAACCCCAACTTGATATTGAAGCGACGCTTTTGCTCTGCAGAGATGTGTGTGATGCGCCGGTTCTCAGTCTTGGGGGGCAGAAAGTGGGGTGAGCCTAGGAAGGATCATGGGAGGGCCTAGAGGTAGCAAAGAGATCTTGGGGAGGGATAGTGCCACTGTCACCTTGTTGTCTGGTCGGCCCCGGCTTAGGATGGGTTGAGGTGGAGAGGCTCGGACACTCAGAGTCCCTGAGCCTGGCATGGAGTTAGGTTCCCCAGACAGTCGCCGCTCACCACCTGTGGCAGAGACAGACAGACCCACAGACAGACCAACATAGGGAGAGGGTCCCATTGATCTGTCCCCAGACATAGTCCCACCTTCTTACTTCCCCTCCCTCCAACCCTTAAAGTCCTCCAATCTCTGCAACCCCTCTTTACCGCTGGGTGCTGGGGGCGACAGCCGCTCTACTTTGGGGACAATCAAGGGCCTAGGAGGGGCCAGTGTGGCTGGGCCCAGAGGTGGCCGGGGTGGTGTGGGGGCCGGAGTCGGGGGAAAGAAGGTGCAGGGGAATTCTGGGACCGTCTCCTGCTGGGGTGGAGAAGGGTGGAGAGTTGGGGTGAAGCTCTGAGGTTTCCCCCCATTCCCAGTGCCCACCATCTTACCTGGGACTCTGGGAGCCTCAGGAGGGCACTGGACACAAGAGGTGGTTCCAGGGCTTGCTCAGGCTTGGCTGTGTACAGGCAGACTGTGAGGACCTCTCAGGGTCATCTTCCAAGACCCCATTCCTCCACTCCTAATAGCCCACATCCCTTGGGTTCATGTCCTTAATTCTTCACCACCCTGCCCCCCAGCTGAGCCTGCCCCTTAACCTTCACCCTCTGCACCCATAGGCTCCCCACTTCCACATTTGGTTGCCATCTCCCCCTCTCTCAACCCTGCCCATCCTATCTCACCTGCTGTGAGCAGCTGTGTGAGGCAGGAGTTGTTGCCCCCAGCAATGGCAGGGGCCAAGGTGGTGGGGCTGGGCTTCCGCCCCCTAGGGGATGGGGTGGGGGGTTTGCCTCTGGGCTGTATGCCTTGGGGCATTGTGAAGTGAGGCCCAAGTGGGGGCTCTGGATACCTCTTAGATAGAAGGTCCATGGGGAAGTGGGTGGGGGCAGGGCCTGGGCCGGGCTGTGGGGTGGGTGGGAAGGTTGCGGGAGCAGGAAGTGGGGACACTCCTGACACAGGAGGGACAGTTGGGAAGGAGAATCTGGGAGAGAAGAGAGACTCTTCTTGCAGCATAGTAGGGGGCGGAGCCATGGAAGAGAAGAGGGGTAGGGGACAGGGCTCCAGGCCAGGCTCTTTGGCAGGGGCAGGGTACTGGAGGAGGGGTGGGGGTGTGGGACGGTGTGGGAGCTTAGACTTGGGCTCTTCAGAAAGGAGGAAATCAGAGCTCAGGAAGGAACTGGAGTCCAGGGAGCCAGGGCAGCTACTCCGAGCCTGGTTGGGGATACAGACAGAAAGCAGGGGAGAAAGCTGGTCTTTATAGTCACCCAGGCAGCCACCTTCCCTGGCTGAGCTCTGGAGTGGGCACTGGGAGAGGTAAGAGATATGATCCCTGCCCTTTTACACACACGCCAGGGAAATGATAATCTAATGAGGGGACGGAGTGGAACATATTTATGCACCAATTAGGCACGAGAAAGAGCATCAGTCTTCCTGCCCACTCACCAAATAATTTATGCATCCATCCATCCATCCATCCATCCATCCATCCATCCATCCATCCATCCCTCCAATCCCTCCCTCCTTCCCTCCTTCCTTCCTTCCATCCATCCATCCATCCATCTACCTTCCTATTTATTCTCTCCTATGAGCTAGCTCATCTATCTCTCCACCAGCCCACCAGGTACTAAGCCATTCACCAATCCATCCAATGATGTATACTTCCTTCATTCATCCACCATACACTGACCAGCCACTTATCCACCCACTAGCCCAGTCACTGATCCACCAAACTATTCATTCATCTATGGATTCATCCATCAGCCCATCCATCCATCCAACCAACCACTCACCCACCTATATATATACCAACTCATTTAAGCATCTAGTCCCATCTACAACCCATCTATCCATTCACCAACACACCCATCCATCCATACACTCATTCATTCACTCATTTGCTCAGTCATTGGGCAATCATTTACCTGGCACTGTTCATGTGCTTGAGCAGTGCTAGGTATGGAAGATGCAGTGAGCAAAACATAGCCCTTCCAGCAAGGAGCTCAATGTCAAGTCTAGGAGAGAGACCCCTCAACAATAACTGCAATAGTGCCTGAAAAGTCTGATGATGGAGGGAAAGACATCTAACTTAGCAGCAGGGAGACAACATCCGAATTGGGTCTAGGAGTTCTTGAGCCAAAATGGTAGTCACTATTTCCTAAACGCACATGCTCACTTCTCTGCCTTCACGTCCTCGTTTGAGCTTCTCCTTCCATTTGACTTGCCCTCTACTGGTCTTTTACTGTCCAAACCCGACCTGTACACTGAGGCCCAGAACTCCCCGTCCTCCAGGAAGCCTTCCACAAGAAACCCAGCCCTCTTTGGTGCCTGCTCCATGTTCTTGCCCGCAGCCTAACTCCCACCCCAGCCATCTTGCCAGTTCTGCTTCACGAGGCTCTTTCCTCCCCAGCTGAACGGCACCATCCCGGGATCTTTCTCCCCCTCCAGTTTCACTTGGTGGACCAAGCAAGCACAGGACTGGGCACTAAGAAAGTACTCAGAATACCTCCTGGATGTGGGCAGGTGAGCTGGGTAGGGCTGGGTGGGGTGGGGTGAGCTCACCTGCAGGTGATTATGCCCTGAGAGGTGGGTCATGCCTGAGGAGGCAGGGGGCACCTCTGAGCCCAGGATCCCACTGCTGGAAAGGGAGTCAGCCATGGAACTGAAGCTGGGGGGCTCCAGGAAGTTTGAAGGCGTGGCTGTCTGTGGGGGGCGGTAGTTGGTGAAGAAATCTGTAATTCAGACACACAGGGTGGTGGCAGTTAGGGCTAAGGCCATGGCTGGAAGCTGTGGGAGGAGAGCGGGCCTCATGCCCTGTCCCCAGGCTGAGCTGGGGAGGGGGGGCTTCCACAGGAGATTGTGAAACTGGGAGAGTTTCTGTCTCACTCAGGGGAAGCAGCAGCATAGGCTCGGGTAGGATGGGCCTGAGTGGAAGACAGCAGGGGACTGTGTAGGGGTGTGAGCAGGATCCCAGAAGTAGCCTTCCCACCGAGCCCCACACTTGGTTTATGAGGCCCCCTTCCCCATCCCCAGGCCTGGGCCCTCCCTGTGTCTGCTCCTGTTACCAGCTCTGCTGGGAACCTAGAAGTGGGGGAAGGTAATAGAGTATGTTAGGGAGGGAAAGGGGTGAGGTCCAAGGGAGGAGCCCCAGGCTGACACGAGTTCAAGAGGTGAATTAGGGGTAAGAGAGGTCAGGAGGTCAGTGGGTCTGGGACAAGTTGGTTTGCTGAAAGTCAACAAATGGAACCTCAATGGTAAAATCTAGGAGTGGGGTCAAGGAGCTAAGGGGGTGATAGCAGGGGTCAGAGGATGGCTCAGAGTGGGGGCTGGAGTGAAGGGGTTCTGGAAAGCTGGGAAGAGCTGGTGGGGGGGGCAGCCAGATTGTTTGAGGTACAGATTGTGTAAGCCCCAAGCTATTCTGGTTTTGGGAAGCAGCTGCCTGTGGCCTAACCACATCCCGGGCCTGGGCGCCACCCGCGCACCCGCTCCCTTTCCGGGCACCTTTCTCTGACCCTGACCAGTTTTCAGTCTGCGCCAGCTCCTAAGGCCTCCCAGTCTGGTCAGACTTGTTCCCACCAGCCTTGGATGGGCCCAGACCCCCAGCTGAGGGAGCTGGTAAGGTCTCACCCCTGAGGGCCCCCTTGAAGGAGACCCAGGAGTGGGACAGAGAAGACCACACCAAACCTTGAGCCTGACAGGAGTCAAACCTGTGTATACCTCTCATGTGGCTCTGGGGCCCACATGTCACAGGGCAGCCGGCTCCACATGCCGGTGTGTGGTCTCATGCAGCATCTGTCTGTCTCCCTCCCCGTCTGTCCCACTGTCTGTAGCTCTGTCTAAGTCTGTGTGCACCTGCCCTGATGTGAGGTGCTTGGTGTGTGCGTATCTGCCCTGTCCCGTGTGTGTGTGTGTGTGTGTGTGTGTGTGTGTGTACATTTTCTCAGCCACATAGTCATAAAGGATATTCTTGTTGTCCTGCTGCCTCTTTTTAATGCAGGAACTGGTGGCAGAGGGTGAGCAGTCACTGGTCCACCATTCCTCAGCCCCCAGGGACCACGGGTCTGCTCACCAGGCTCCTTGAAGCCTGGACTCTAGAACTAGCCTAGTCCTGGGCCTGGCCCCGGGATGCTGAGGGCTACAGAGCAGCTCCCTGCTCACTGCTATTGCTGTCTCCCCATGGCTTGGCAGGCCTCATGGAGCTGCGAGCCCAGCTCATCACTGAGTCACCACCATCCCCTTATCTGAGATTGTGGGCATGTCCGCACCCAGCCTTGACAGAAGCTGCTTCCTAGCCCTAGTCACCCACTGAGTCTCTCCCTAGTCTCTGTTCCCTCCACTGACCTACCATCCTCTCTGAGCCCCTCTCTCACCCAAACTGCCTCCCCTTCTCTGAATACCCCTCACCAAGCTCCTAACACCTTTCTGAACCCCACCCCCTCACCAGCCTCCTCACTGGGTTTCCTTTCAAGTAGGGAGCTCTCGGGGACAATCACAACAGCAGCCCTGGTAACCTCAGCGCCCCCTGCTTCCAAGTGCATGGAGCACTAGAGGGGGCCACACTAGCTACCTCTTCTGCATGACATCCCTTACAATAGGTTGTCCATATTCGCCCCCCACCCCAGCGCCACCCTAGGCTGAGAGAAGTCACTTCCTAGCCCCAGGTTTTGCCCAGATCCCGGGGTTGGGGCAGTTGAGCTCCTACCTGTGGCAGGGGTCTGTGTGCCCAGACAGGGCCGCTGCCCTCCCAGGCTGGTCTGCTCCCAGGGCACTGCCATCAACACTTCTGTCCCCTCAGCCCCCACCCCTGTCCATGGCTGAGGCAGGGGTGGGGGTGGTTCCTCATTCCCTAGTCCCCGCCCTATAGGCCTCCACCTCTTGACTGACAGGCCCAGGACCCTGTGGGGGAAGGAGTGAAGGGGTCACCGAAACTAAGCCTTTATCCCAGGAGCCCCAATTCTGCCCTCTAGGCCTGGGCTGAGACAGGCTGAGCCCCGATTTCTACCTGATTACTAGAATGGCTATGAAGTCCCCTAAATGTATGAATATCGGGCAGTCTCCAAGATCTGTAGCTAAATGAAGAAAGCAGTGTGGGGAAGAGTCTACTGTAGAAACAAAAACAGACACGTGTCCATGTGTGCTCATTTTATATAGACAAGAGCATCTCTGCAAGGACAAAATCCTGTGACCTGGTGGCCTTGGGGGTCAGGAGAGGGAGGCAGGGAAACGTACTACTGAAAAAACAATGCTTTACCAGATATAATTCCTGGATTTTCTTAAAAATAACATAGGAGGGGAGAAGTGGGTGAGGTCTAGATAAAATAAGACTGGTCAAGAGGTGATAAAGGTTGAAGTCAGTGAACTCTCTATTTGTGTGTATGTTTGAAATGTTCTTTAATAAATAGTTTTAAAAATAAATTATGTAAATAAATAGACCCAAACAAATCACAATCCCTCTTTCCCCTGAGAGAGTGCCAGCACCCAATGCTTTCCTGGGAACTCCCAGAGTCTAAAGCTTCAATGACCTTGGTCCCCTTTTCCCTGACCATGTACTGGTTCTGGCCCTGCTCTCACCTGAGGCCACATCAGCTTCATCCCACAGCCAGACAAAGGGACACCAGGAAAATCCCTCAGAAGTCACTCAGACCATCTGCCCTCCCAGAGGGACATGGAATTAGCCTGAGGTCAACCTGAGGAACTCTCCTCACACTGACCTTGCCCTTCCACCCCAGGGGAGGGGCCTGTCCCACCTGAGATCTCCATAAAGTCATCCAGGCTGGGCTGCAGAGGTGTCAGTTCCGGCTGGATCATGTCAGCATTGCCAACGTAGGCTGGAGGGGGCAGTGCTGATGTCAGGAGCAGCAGGAAGGGTGGAATGGGGGCACCTGTCCCGGACCATCCTCCCTTGGCTGCCTGGATTCTCACAGACCTCCCTTCCTGGGTACAAGCCCTCACCATCCTCGGGTGCCAGCTGCAGGGGTGTGGGGCTGGGCTGAGTCATGGTGAAGAGCGTGTCGGAGATGTCGGACAAAAAGCAATCGAGGTCCAGAAGCTGCCGCCCACTGGGCTCCTCCTCTGGGCCCCCCAGCAGCACAGGCACCACGCTGGAGAAGAGCTGCTCGCACCATCGCTCTGGTGGCTGCCACCCCCCTTCCACCTAGGGAGACGGAGCCAGCAGTAGCAGCCTGAGGGCTCCACTGCTCCTCCTCCTCCTCAGACTGGGGACATAGGGGTCTCCCACTTCTCCTGGCCCTTCCATATCAACCCTTGCCTGGGGGATGAAGTGGTCAGCCAGCCAGAGTGCCTCTCTGCATAGTCCCTCCTCACCTCTCTTGGTGGACCCAGTTTGCTGCCTGGAAGACTAGGGTCACTCCATTGGCCTCTAACAACTATCCACAGGAGATAGATCGGGAGGCCTGCTGAGGAGATAAGGGTACCCACTCCTGTCTCCTACACTTTTTCCTGCCAGGGACCCTAGTTTTTAGGATTCTTTTGTAAGGACAGAAAACAGGCCCGCATCACTGGCCAGACTCTAACACCTGTATTACCCCATGCCTTCCCACCACTTGCTCAGTCAACCACTGGGTCTTCCCACCACTGCTCCAAGATGAGAAGAGCTCAATTAATCAACCAGAGGACAGGGGCCATGCCCACTTCCCTCATGTTCCACCCTCACACCTCTGCCCTTCACCCACCCAGAGGGAAGCTGTCAACTCTTTGGGTCCAGGGAGCACCCACCTGCTTTGGGGCCAGGAGATCCCCTTCCCTGCTGGACTTACGGAGCTGCAGGAACACACAGACGTGGACACTGGATTCCTTGTCCTTCCTCCATCACTCCCGGCCAAGGCCTCCCCTACTCACAAGCTCCCCCAAATCAATGGGTTCCCCCACTTCCCTTCCGGAGCTCCTCCACCCGGGGAAGTAAGGAGACTGCGAGAAGATCCTATGGCCACACGGTGGCGCTGTCAGCCTGGGTCTTAATGGAGGGCGGGGCCTCTTAGGGCTCTTCGGAGAGAAGGAGTGGCCAGCACCCGCAGGGGAAAGGTCTTGGGCTTCCCCTGGGGCCCCCACTGACCCGTTTCTTGTGGTAGATCCGCCACTTGTGGTACTCGCGCATCACCACTTCGATGCGCCGCTTCCAGTAATTTCCCTCCAGGACGACAGCCTGGGGAGGGGTCGGGAAGGAACTCAGTGCGAGGGGTAGCACTAACTTCACCCCTCACCCAATCCCCATCTGGGCCGGCCCCTGGCGCCCAGTGCGGGTAGGGACCAGAGGGAGGGGCCGGGCTTAATGGAGAGACAGGTGGTGGTGGTACCCTGAGTCTCACCTACCTCCGGTTTCCGGTGCTCGTCAGCCTCAGGCCCCTGCAGGGGGGTCACGAAGCCACACACTGGGCTCCTCCTCCTTTCCACATCTGAAAGAAGGGGGCCAGGTCAGCGGCGCCCAGCTCCCTCATCTTTCACTTCAAGAGGACTGGGACTCAAGTGCCAACAGGAATCCTGCCTGGCCTTCAATGCTCAGATTAAGTGCCCCCTCCTCTAGGAAGCCTTCTTCTCTAGCCCTACCAAATCTCCCTCTTCTATACAACCCTGTGAAAGTAACCCAACCTAGTAGGTGTGAAAGCAATGCTTGGTGGATGGGATGGGGCCACAGGGAGTGAGCTGCCCCAAGAATATCCTGGTTAGACTCGCAGGCCAAGGGCCCAGAGCCCTTGGTCCCCTGCCTCAGGCTCCTTAGCACTGCCCACTCTGATCTCAGAGAATCACCCCTTGTCCACTTCAGGCCACCTACCTGAGCTCCCCCGCCCCCCCCCCTTTTTTTACGTCCTCCACTCCCTGCCTTGTCTCCAATCCTGTTCTCCCTCCAGACCCTTTCCTTTTTGCCTATAAACACAATCCAGGTTCTCCTTTACCTCCCAGACCTTTCCCTTCCCTATGCTGCTTCACAAGCTAGCCTTTTTGCCTTCCCCTTCACCCCTTGCTTTCCCTCTACATTCTAGAAGGGTTGTCACTTGCCACTTCTGCACCTCCCAGTCTCACCTTCACCTCCTGTACTCAACATCTGCTCCATGCCCACCTCCCAACCACTCTCATCCTGCCCCTTTCCAGCTTCAGACCCATTTCCCAGTTGCCTAGGGACCCTCCACTAGGATGTCCCAAAACTTGTCACTCTCAGATGTCTGGGAAATTCCCTCCCCAGCCTGTGCCTCCTCTGGACTGCCAGAACTGCCTCCCAGTCACAAAAACTCCCCACTGACTCCCAGATTCCTTTCTAACCCATGAACTAACCATCTCAATCCCAAGGATGTATGACATTTCTTCCGGTGTCCCCTCCCCTCAGTATTCTCATTGTCACCCCTTGGTCTGGTGTCATTTCTCACCTAGACCTCTCTGACTCCTGTCTTATACTCTCCAGCCCACTTCCTGCTTTGGCCAGGTCAATTCTTCCTGAACCCCTCCAGGGCTCCCTAAACCTCCATGATAAAGTTCAGGCCTGAACCCCTCCAGGGCTCTCTCCATTGCTTCAGAAAGGCAAAGAGTAAGTTTGCCTTTCTGTCTCCTTCATGTGCCCACCTTGAAGCCAAACAGCTCCCCCACACACAGCCCACCCTCTGGTTTTATTCTATAAGAAAAGCCCCTCCCTTGATAGCCCAGAGTGGCTCCTCTTCCAGGAAGCCTTCCCTCCTCTGAGCACCTCTGGTCATGTCTGCCTCAATCTCCACCTGCCTTGGCCATTTCTCTGCCCACTGGACTCCCCACTGGGATTGAAAGCAGGAGTTGTGTCCTTTAGCCCAGAATCCCTGCATCTGGCACAGAGCTTGGCACACAGCAGGACTTCAAAACCCTGGGCAGTGACTTTTTCTGATAGTCTTGACAAAAAGGACTTCATGGATGTCCATGGGGGCCCATCCTGCTGAAGCCCTCAGCAAAGTTTGTCTGGGACAATTGACACAGAGAAGGGGGACCACCCGAACATGAAATTTCTTTGGACCTTCAACATCATTTACAAAGTTCTATCCTAAAGGACAGTCTCCAAAATGGTCCCTATGAGATTGGGGCAAGGGGTGGGGGGTGCTGAGCCTGCTTGGACAGACAAAAGGATAGGCCCTTAGTTAGGTGTGTGGACTCCCAGGGGATTAAGGGTCTCAAAGAGCATCTGTCTTGGCTTTCCAGATGAAGAAATGAGCAGCAGGAAAGAGTAAGTTTGCCCAGGGCCTCCGGAGAGTCAGGGCTGAGTAGGCCTGGCCTACTCTTCCCTCCCCCACCCAGGGACACTGTGCTCTGGACAAAAGGGCAGTGACCTGGGGGTGGGGCAGGCTTTATTTAACAATGAGAAATTCATCCATTCATGCAGCAACCTAGCCCCTTGCACCTATGCTGAGATAGATGCTGGGACAGAATCCAGGGATGACTCGGGACACTCACAGCTTAGTGGTCGAGATGAGGAAAGGGCACACATAACATGAGCTAATGCCAGGTGGAGAGTCTGCCCATGAAAGGGGCACAGTGCTCTGGGAGCTCAGAGGAAACTGATGATTTTTGGGAAAAGAAGGGTCCTGGAGGCCAGGAGCCTGCAGAGGGGTGGCAGATGCCCAGGGGATGAGCCAGGCAGCCCTCCAGCAGTCACCACCCATCTCCCTTTTCTGAAGCCCACCTCCAAACATTGGGTGCTCAGGGAGGAGGAGGAGCCCTGACATTTGTTCTCTGCCTGCCTGTGCTCTTGCTGTTATCACAAGAGTGATAGATCCCAGGAGCCCTTGTGTGTGTCTGCCTGGTGCTGAGATGTGACTGTGCTGAAAACTCACGGCAGACCTCAGCTGTAGGAACTGTTATTATGCCCACCTTACAAATGAGCAAGCTTTGGCTAGGAGAGGCTAGGGACTTTGCAAAGTTCACATAGTGAGGGCATACTAGAACTTGACTCATACCCACTTCTGTATGACTCAGAACCTGGGGTCCTTCCAGCAACTTATACAACAGCTGGAGACCACAGTCTGTCTGTCTGGGTGAGGACCCCAGGTTTGCATCCTATCCAACTTTGTAGAAAAGGGGAGACAGACAATGATACTGATTCCCCTGGCCTATCAGCTTCCTGGCTTGGTCAGGCCTGTTCTCAGGTGAGGACTGGAAGCCAGTCAGCAGGGTTCAATGAAAGGATCACTGGGCTCAGAGTTGGAGAGCCCTGGACTTCCCAGCCACACTTCTGCTCCTTTTATGCTCCATGACCTTGAACAAGTCACTTGCCTTCTGGGCCTCACTTGGTGGGAGTTCAGTAAGGACTGTAATGAAAGGCTGGAAGAGACTCATGCAGGATCCTCAGTTTCTCCATTTGCAAAGTGATGGAATTGGCCCAGACAGTGTCTAACACCTCTTTCTAACCTAGCATTTGAAGCACCTAACTACACTAATGGGATGCAGAATGAGTCTTGAACTGTTCCTCAAATCTCAGCCCACCTTAGGACTTCCAAGGGTGACCCTTGTGCCCAGCTTCACAGTGGAGAGCATTCTTAGAGACACATTCCTCAAGACTCTCTGGGGGGTCAGAAGCTGTTTAGGGATGCTGGTGTTGGGGGCTTGGTCTCCCCCAAAGCACTCTGTTGGTGCTAGCTAGGGATTCCTGGGTAGCCACCCTCCCAAACCCCCATCCCCTCCCACAGCCCTTCTGCTGGGAAGGCCCATGGCGCCCACTCACACTGGATATACCAGGCTCTCCAGATGGCGTTGTTGAGACGGATCTTCTCTTGGCAGAGCAGCTTGAGACCTTTGAAATTCTTCCACTTGGGAGACACCAGCTTACCACTGTCAGAGGGAGAGAGCTGGGTCAGGGGCATGGTGGAGAAAGGGGAAGGCTGAAAGGGGCTTCTTCAGGAGCTGGCTAGGCACTCATCTAGGGTAGGCAATTTGAAGGACCCTCTCAAATCCTGCCCCTCACTCTAATCTGCCTGAAATTCCTACCATGAAAGTCAGGTCTTTAAAATACTCTCCCAGCCCTGGCCGGTTTGGCTCAGCGGTTAGAGCATCAGCCTGTGGTCCAGAGAGACCCGGGTTCGGTTACCGCTAAGGGCATGTACTTCGGTTGCAGTTTGTCCCCGGCCCTGGTTGGTCGTGTGGGTGGCAGCCACTCGATGTGTCCCTTTCACATCGATGCTTCTCTCTCTCCCTCTTCCTCTCTCTCCCTCCCACTCCATCTGAACAAAATAAATAAATAAATAAAATAAAATAAAATACTCTCCCAGGTCTAAAATACTCTCCCAGGTCGCCATTGGGGACCCTTGTGTTCTTTGGTGAGACCTGCTTGTTAATCTACTACCAGAACTAAAGCCAAGGCTGGAGCCTGTTGATCAGTTTAGTCCTCCCAACAATACCCAGTGGCAGGCAACTGTCTTATAGGCCAGCCGGGGTGGGTTCTCAGATACATTTCTTACTGAAGGAAACTGAAGATCAGGAAGGGAAAGGGCCATGCCCAAGATCACAAGGCAGAGACTCAATCAGGCCCTGTGGCTTTTTTTTTTTTTTTTTTTTACCAGTCTTGCTGGCCCACTTCAGTCAAGGGGATGGGTAAGGTTTGTCTGGGTAGAGAGGGAGCCTCTTCACTGGAGGTGGCCTCCAAGCAGCCAGCCACTGCCTTTTCACTGCCCTTCTGGTGTCTGCCCAGCCCCAAATCCTAGAATGGACTGTGCTGGAAGGTATGCCCCTTCTCAGGGGTGTGCCCACGACAATACCATTAGGACCCAAAGGAAGGCAGCTAGGATGATGGAGTGGTGAGCAGTGGGGAGGCAGCACCCTGACCCCAACCCTAACCCTAGCAGTCAATTAAATCCATGAGATGAAAGGGCTCTACACAGGTGAGGAGCTTGATTCTCAGGGTCCTGCTAGGTACAGGCCAAGTCTGTCACCTCCAGGGAGCTGACCTAGGAAGTCAAGATGTTCAGGATCTTAGACATCTTTTTTTTTTTTAATCCTCACCCGAGGACATTTTTCCATTTTTTGTTTAGACAGAGTGGGAGGGAGAGAGAGGAAGAGAGAGAGAGAGAGAGAAACATCGATGTGAAAGGGACACATCGAGTGGCTGCCTCCCTCACGACCCAACCAGGGGCCGGGGACAAACTGCAACCGAGGTACAGGCCCCTAGCAGGAACCGAACCCGGGTCTCTCTGGACCGCAGGCCGCTGCTCTAACTGCTGAACCAAACCGGCCAGGGCAGGATCTTAGACATCTTGTCCTTCCCTCCTCATGGTCCGCAAGCCAGAGTTGTATACCAGTCCCTTCTGGCCCACCTTCTCCAAACCTTACTCACATAGAAAGCTGAGGCCTCAAGGCTTAGTCTTAGTCTTTCAGAACACTAGGCCTGATCTCTCCAGGGGCTTCTCTCTCATCCTAGGGGTAAGGGGTGCGTGGATGGCAGTCTGACTCCTACAGCCCCTTGGGTGCATAGGTCCCCTCTTCTTTTTGGTCTCCAAGCTCCTGTGTTTGCTTTGGAGTAGGGAGAGGGGTGGACTGCCACCCCAGGGCACATCAGGCCTCATTACCCAAATAAAGTACATAATCCAAGCGCACAGGCCCACTGGCTGGCCCCCTCCCTCCTAAATTAGGTAAACACCATCTGTCCGGAGAAATGGGGGGATACTCTGACATCTCTCTGGCCAGCTTCTTTTGTGGCACCTGGGAGTCTTGGGGCGGGGGGGGGGGGGGGCTCCTGAGTTTATTGCCCCTGCCCGTATCCCAGCAACCTCCCAGCCCGCTCTGATCACCCAGTGCCCCACCTCCAGCCTACCTGCCCTTCCTCTTCCTGAGGTCATAGTTAGTGTTTGTGGCCAGGTAGGGTTAGGGGAGATGAGACAGTGACAAAATCTAAGCCCAGGAGGAAAGATCTATGTTGGACTTGTCAGCTGGGAGGGAAGGAAAGGGGCCCGACCTGAAGCAAAAAGCCTGAAGCCAGGGTTCAAGGACTTCTTATAACCAGTAGAAAATCTGAGATTCTTGGGGATGGGATGGGGAAAACTCAGAACTCTTAGTTCAGTTGCCCCCCCCCCCACACACACACACATATCTACCTTACAGCAATTCCCTTAGAGTCTCCCTGATGGTCCTACTTGCTCCCCCACTTCCCTGAGGCCATTCTTTCCATAGCTCCAATTATAGCTCTGGCCAGCTCTGACCATGAAAAAGTGTGTTCTTGGAACTTCCAGAACCTGCCTCCCTGGAGCTTCCACTCACAGAACCATGGAACATGGGCTTCCTCCTAGAAAAGAAGTCCTTCCCCTGCCCACACTGCCCTTCTGAGGGTGAAGTGTCCGCAGAATCTCCTCTGTGCGGAGCTGGCCAGTTCCTCCCAGCATCTGGACCCCTTGCCTTGCTGTCCCTTCCCATCTGCTCACTCTCTTGGGACATCCTTGAGATTGTTTCCACAATGCTCTCCCCTCCAGGGAACCCCTATAATTAAGGGCCTAAAGGGCTAAAACACTGTCCCAATCTGAGCCTCAGTTTTTTTCTCTATCAAATGAGGAAACCCAAAGCCTCCTCTAGTACTGAGCCACCTCCATCCCTGGAGCATAGGCCAACCAGGGCGGGCCAGAGGGAGTGAATATTCTGAGTGTTTAGTGAGAAAGCACAGCCCTCTCCATCCCAGCTGCCCCTGACTAGAGTCACACCGGCTTGTGGTCAGCCTCTTAGTGGGGGAGGTTCTTGGAATGTGCTCTGCCTCTACCTTGCCACCTCCCTGTACCTTCCCTTTTGGTCACCTATGGTCTGGGGTGGGGGTGGGCATTAGCTAGCCCAGGTAGAGAGGTATGTAGTATAAGCTGGGAAGCTGAAGTTAAGAGTGGGTGGGAAATGGGGGACCCTGAGGGAGCCTGGGGAGGAGGGGTGCCCGCACCCAGTGTACCAGGACCTTAGATGCCCTGCTCAGGCGGTCTATGATGTGTGTGTGGGGGGGTAGGGGGGGTAAGGGGGAGGGATGGGAATTTGAACTTTCCACATTGGTCTGGAGCCTGAGAAGATCAGGTTGCAACATGACCTGGGCCCGGGGCCAGAGCTTGAGGGCCAAGGTTACATCGCCTCCAGCCAATGGGGTCCGGACTGGGAGGCTGCTGTTGGGGGTGGGCAACACTCCCCCAAATCCCCATCCCATCTCCCGCTCCGGCCCCCAGTCAGAGCAGCAAGTGCCGGTCTGTAGACTACAGCTCTCTGAAGGGGAGGAGTGCCACGGGGAAAAGGAATATTTGCAGAGAAAAGATCAAAGCTGGCCGATCCCCCTTTATCCCATACGGTTTTCGGTTGATAATTTATCCTGGCCCCTCAGCTCTGGGGAACTTTGTTCCAGGGCACTGGGCCAGGACCTGGGTTCGCGCCCTCCCCTGGGACGCAGGCGTGGAGCCGGAGCAGGACTTTCCAAGCTGGGGTCCTAGGCAGCATTAGGCGCTCTGCCTCTCGCAGCTATCGGGGTAGGCGAGCTCAGGCCTCCCGGGCACCAGCCCCTCACGGCTTGCAGCATCCCCTGCCTGGCCACGGTTGGAAACTTTAGCAAGCTGGAGTGGGGGGCGCCCCTCTTCTGCCTGGGGCACCCTCCTCCCGCCACCCTCGACTTGGCAGGTCAACCATGGGCCCAAGGCGTGTCTCGAGGGTGCAGAAATAGAGTGTGTGTGGGCCGGGGCTGCTGGGGAGGGAGAGGAAGGCTGCACGTGATCGGGTAGAGTGGCCCCCAGGTGGAGGGTGGGGGTGGCAGGACGGCCTAGGGTCCTGGGAGCGCGAGGGATTCTCTGGCATTTCTTGGTGGGCAGAGGAGCGGGGATGGGGAGGAGGCCCGAGGTGGATCTACGGAGGTCGAGGTGGAGGGCCGGTGGTCCGCGCCCTGGGAAGAGTGGTGGTCATGAGGGTGGGAACCAGAAGGTACGCAGGCTGGTTGGGGATCAGTAGGCTGGGCCAGGGTCAGAGGACGCTCGGGCTGGGGGAGAGGGCGTCCAGGCTGTGGCCAGAGTCTCCAAGAGCAGCTGGGGACCAAGGGTCGGGACCGGGTGGGGTGCCCCGGGTCTCAGCGCGCGGTCCCGCCATGGAGGGCCGAGGCCGTCGGGCTCCGGAGCCGCCCTCACCTGTAGGCCAGGCTCATGCACTCGAAGAGCCGGGTGAGTGTGGGGTCGATGCTGCGCGGCCCGAAGTCAGCGAGCCCCATGGGCCCCTCTTGGTCGCGCCGCCGGGTCAGTGAGTCGCTGTGCGGCGACGACACCATGAAGTGACCGCTGTGGATGACCTGCGAACGGAGCAGCGTGCCGGCGCTGCGGCGGGTACTCCGGTCCTCAGAGTCTGTGTCTGAGTCCGAGTCTGGGCTGGGGACGACCCGCGGGCCCTGCAAACCCGCGGCCAGACCTGCCAGCGCCCCGGCCATGGTCACCGTTGCTGCCGCCTCCCCTAGGCTTGGTGGAGCCGCCGGCACCGCTCTCTCGGCCACACAGACCTCATTAGCGTTGCCCGGCCCCTGGGTCCCAGTAAGTCGCTTAAGGGGCGGGGCCACGGAGCCTCCGCGCACGAGAGTGGACGGGGCGGGGCTTAAATTAATTTAAAACACCATTTCGGAGCTCTTGGGCCCCGGAGCTCCTTAGAGTCTGCCGTTTGGAAGAGGAGGAGGTCCCTATCTTCCCAAACACCTTCCTTTCTGCTGTGACCATTTGCAGTGGTTCTCAACCTTCCTAATGCCGCGACCCTTTAATACAGTTCCTCATGTTGTGGTGACCCCCAACCATAAAGTTATTTTCTTTACTACCTCATAACTGTAATTTTGCCACTGTTATGAATCGCCATCGGAAATATGTGTTTTTCCGATGGTTTTAGGCGACCCCTGTGAAAGGGTCGTTTGACCCCCAAAGGGGTCGCGACCCACAGGTTGTGAACTGCTGATTTAGAGTCTTGGTGGAACCACCCCTACTTCGCCCAGAAGGGGTCCCGGGGTTCGATTATTTGTCATGCACACCTGAAAGCACCTCAGTGCCTGGCATCCCGGCTTCCAGGGCGCCCTCCAGTGAAGCACCTCACCTAACTACTACCCTCCTGATCTCTCTGACCTCCCGGCTCACATTCACCCCCTCTCAGTCATCCCCACAGCTGGAAGCACCCACCTCTCAGAAGTCTTGTGTGGCCCGGCCCACTGGAAGGTCTCAGGACCCCCATTTGCCATTACAGTTGGTCACTACACCTGCACAGAGCCCCAGAGGGTTATTTGAATATGAATCTTGCGAGACCAAGCAGGGTCAGTACCATTGGTAATGAGTGATGGCTGGTAAGGTGGAGCCTTGGTCACCCTCCCCTGGACATCCCCCAGGTAGGCCATTTGCTCAGGAGCTCTGGGTCCCTTCCTTTCACTGACCCTGAGGTCCAGCTTATGTTCCTGTTTCTGAAGTCCCTCCTCTCACCCTGAGGACACAAAGTAGGATGTTTGGTCTGAGGCATTCACACCTGTCACCTCACTGGCACCTTTAACAATCCTTAGAGGTGGGGTTCTTGCTCACTTCAATGGGGGCACTGCAGTCCACAGGGGTTAGAAAAATGTCCAAGTACCAGCAGAAGGACAGCAACAAAGCCTGGTCTAAAATAATTCCAGACTTCCTGCCTAGGGCTATCCCTGGTGGGGAGCAGGGGAAGGCTGGGGGCAAATGCTAACCCCCTTCGGCTTTGACAAGGATGTGGCCTACATGTGGTCACATAAATAAAGTGGTCAGCTAGGGGCTGGAGGCTTGGAAAAGATTCCCACACAGTGCTTTCTTCTATGGTAGGGTCACACAGTGCCCTGAGGGCCTCTGGCCTGGACGAAATTGTTACCCAAGGCTGCTCACAGACAGGCCCTTCCACCTACCTATGTTCCTTGGCTGGGTACCCTCTGTCCCTGCCAAACAGTTATCTCATGTTCTCAGGAGCCCCAGCAGCTCTCCTCCACTCATTTCTTATTGTTCCCTGCAGGAGATGCATTCTCCCTGCCCATCACTGTCAAATTCTGGGGGCCTCAGGTGCCAACCTCAGCCTGCCTGCTCTGGAGAGACAGCCATCCCTCAGTGGCCCTTTTGGGATCCTTGGCACAGAGACCAACGGTCGTTCCTTCCCTTTATTTGCCTGTCTGGCTTCTTCCCTGGACAGTGGGCCCTGAGTCAGGGTCTCTGAACTCCCACACTGGGTACCCAGGGATTTAGGGAATGCTTGGAGAAGGGCATGATGCTAAGAGGAGCTGGTGGCCACTGTGGGGGGTCAGAGGTAGAAAACAGTGTCCCTTGGAATCTCCTAGCTTCAGGGGCCCAACTTAAGAGACCTGAATTTATCCTTGCTCTGCCCATAATTCCATGAATGATGCTGGGCAAATCTGTGTCCTACCCAAGGCTGCTTAAAGACCAGTTCTTTCATCCACCTATGGCCCTTGGCTCTGTCTCTCCACCTACAAAATAGGAAGTTGAATTCAATGATTTCTCAGGGTCCTACAACTTTCACCACCTCTGGTTCTAAGTCTCTGCTATCAACATCCCCAGCTCACTCCACCATGCTCCCTAGGGCCTCCTGTCTCCAGGAGAAAATCTTCCAGTTGAATCTCCTTCCTTTTAAGATCTTTCCCCTGAGCTGGGTCTCAGTAGAGTGGATTATCTCCCTCACCCTATGCCCCTCCTCTTCCCTGGCATCCAGTTGGCCCTCAACATACATCTGTACCCCATTTCTTGCCTTTTCAGGGTCTGATAACACCGTTGGAGGCCTAAGCACTGAAAAGACAATCTCTACTGAAATAATTAAAAACAAAACACTAAATTGTATAATACATGCAATATTGTCCACAAATTCTGATTTCTCCTATGTTTACATCTTCAATTAAAATGTTATATATGTGCGCACACACACACACACACACACACATACACACATACGAGAAACTAAATTTTTTCTTTTGTATGTGTGCTTCATCTGCCTTGGGCAATCTCCCCAACCTATCTGTTTGCCCATGTAAGGGAACATGCATTTCTCATTCCAGACACTGTATTTCAACACTTTGAGCCATTATCTCTAACCCTATTGCAGTAAGTAACATTGACTCCATTTTACAGGAGAAGAAACAGGCTCAGAGAGGTGATACATTTGCTCCCCAACTAAGAAAGGGCAGAACTGGGTCTGATTC
The DNA here is from genome assembly GCA_030848825.1 of Tadarida brasiliensis. Taxonomy (NCBI): domain Eukaryota; kingdom Metazoa; phylum Chordata; class Mammalia; order Chiroptera; family Molossidae; genus Tadarida; species Tadarida brasiliensis. The sequence goes on along the minus strand of CM061258.1, from coordinate 103,386,529 downwards.
TGAGGTCCAGCCTCCTTCACCTATGAGGCTGTGGCCCTCTCCTTTTAAAAATGTTTCTAGCCCTGGCCGGTTTGGCTCAGCGGTTAGAGCGTCGGCCTGTGGTCCAGAGAGACCCGGGTTCGGTTACTGCTAAGGGCACGTACCTCGGTTGCAGTTTGTCCCCGGCCCCGGATGGGGTTGTGTGGGTGGCAACCAGTCGATGTGTCTCTCTCACATCGATGTTTCTCTCTCTCTCTTCCTCCCTCATTCCCTCTCGCTCTGTTTGAAGATAAATGCAAACATGTCCTCAGGTGAGGATAAAAAAAAATATTTCTAGCCACAGTGCCACTGGGGAAGTCAAACCAACTGGTGGTATGGGGGCTTGGCATGCCCGGCAGTGGGCACAGCTGATTCAGTGTGTTCTTGCCCAGATGACAGCACAGGCTTGTGTGAGCTGGCCTGGCTCACCCTCTTGCTCCCTTTCCCATTTGGCCTCTATCACTCACTGCTTGGTGTTTATAGCTTCTCACTATACATGAATCTTGTTCATGGCCCTGAAGGTCCAGGACAAAACCTGCTTGTCCCAGTGATCCTGCCTGACATGATACCATGCTTCTCTACAAGTCTTTTTTTTTTTTAATCCTCATCTGAGGATGTTTTTTTAAAAACTGATTTTAGAGAGAGAAGAAGGGCGAGAGAGAGAGAAACATCAATTGGTTACCTCCTGTACACCCCGACCAGGGATCGAACCCACAACCTAGATATGTGTCCTGATCAGGAATTGAACCTACATTTTTTTTTTTATCCTCACCCGAGGAGATTTTTGCATTTATCTTCAGATAGAGCGGGAGGGGGAGAGGGAGGAAGAGAGAGAGAAACATCGATGTGAGAGAGATACATTGACTGGTTGCCACCCACACGACCCCAACGGGGCCGGGGACAAACTACAACCGAGATACGTGCCCTTAGCGGGAACCGAACTCGGACCTCTCTGGTCCGCAGCCGACGCTCTCTAACCGCTGAGCCAAACTGGCCAGGGCAACATTTTGGTGTATGGGATGACACTCCAACCAACTGAGCCACCCGGCCAAGGCTGTCTCCCAGTCTTAGTTTTCAGGATTTGGCCTGTCCCTCCATGTCGGGAAAGCTCACCCATCCTAGAAGTGCCACCTTCACCTCCCACATCTTCCCTGAGTTCCCACAGCTCTTGTTCAAATGCAACTCTAATTTCATTTGGCTCTGCGTTCACCATGAGTGGTGCACATACCTCTGTTTCCCACTAGATGGCGAATTTCCTGAAAGCGAAAACTATGTCTATTTCTCTCTATAGACCTTTTTCCTCTTGAGTGTAAATGAGTATTTGTTGAATGAATGAGTTTATATTATATCTATCTACTAAGTTGCTCTAGCTATCTACACACACACACACACACACACACACACACACACACACACACACACACACACACACACACACAGATAACATTTATCAAGTGCATATTATGTGCCTGTCCCAGTGCAAGGTATATCGCTTTTGCAAAAGTTTTAAAATATAGAAAAGCAAAGATACAGACCTTTGAATATCCATAGAGATAGAAAGTAGATTAGCAGTTGCCGGGTGTGGAGAAATGGGCAGTGACTGCTAATGGGTATGGGGTTTCTTTTAGGGTGATGAAAATGGTGTGGAATTAGATAGTGGTGATGGTTGTACAACTTTGTGAATATACTAAGAGTGACTGAAAAGGGGTTAATTTTATAATATGTGTATTACATCTCAGTAAAAAATAGAAACTTTAATACATAATTCCATTTGTTGGTAAGTCTCTCAATTGTGTGCGTATGTGGATATTAGTATTTTTATTACCATTTTACAGGAGAAACGGAGGCTCTGAGAGGTGAAGTGATCCAGTGGGTTGTTGTGAGAATTAACTGTAAATAGCTGATGTTTATGGAGCCTAACATAACATAACTGGCCTATGGAGTCTTCATAACAGCCTCAAGATTTTCAAACCATTTTGTAGACAAGGAAACTGGCTTTGCTGAAAGTCTCAAGGTAAGAAGAGAACTGAGATTCAAACACAGGCAACCTGATGCCAATCTGCCCCACAAGCATCTATATCTTCTTCTTCTTCTTCTTTTTTGTTAATCTTAACCTGAGTGTATTTTTTCCATTGTGTGTGTTTTTTTGTTTGTTTGTTTGTTTTTTTAAGAGAGTGGAAGGGAGGAAGGGAGTTAGGGAAAGAGAGAGAGAGATATCAATGTGAGAAATACACATTGATTGGTTGCCTCCCACATGTACCCCGACTGGGCTGGGGCCAGGGATTGAACCTGAAACCCAGGTACGTGCCCTTGACCAGGAATCAAAGCTGCGACCCCAGCCACACTGGCCAGGGCAGCACCTACCTTCTTGAATTAAAAGGATTAGAGATCATTTGTGGGAATGTGGAGTGAAAAGAACCTCATCCACTGCCGCTGCCAGTGTAACTTGGCACAACCATTTTGGAAAACTATTTGTCAGTATCTACTAGAGCTGAATGTCTACACACCTTCTGACCTAGCAATTCCACAGAAATGTGTGTATACGTGCACCAAAAGACATGTGCAAGACTATTCAGAGCAGCATTATTCTTATTAGCTCAATATTGGAAACAACCCAAATGTCTGCTAACAGGCACGTGGATAAATACATTGCAGTACAGTCATGCTGCAGAATATTAAGACAGCAATGAGAGCGAACACTCTACAACCAAATGCAACCACATGGATGAATCTCACTGACAATATGTTGAGCAAAAGAACGCTGACATGGAAGTGTATATGCTGTATGATTTCATTTATATAAAGCTTCAAAACAGGCTAATCTATGGTGTTAGGAGTCAGGGTTGTGTTCAGCCTGGGTGACTAGAAGGGATTAAGGAGAGGTTTTCTGGTGTGCTGTTAACATTTTGTTTCTTTATCTGAATTCAGGTTATATGAGTGTGTTCCCTGTGAATACTTATGCCATATGCACTTTTTTATATATAAGTTAGACAAACATCTTTTAAAAGAGAAACTGAGTTTGCACATGCATATGCATACGTAATCAGGAAGCCTCACTAAAGCCTGCCTTGGCCAGGGAGGTGGGGACCGTTGGGTGAGTTGAGAAAGTAGAGGATGGAGAGGTGGATGAGAGTGAGAGAGGAGTCTTAGCTGTGTCTCTAACTGGCAGCGAGTTGTGAAGTCATTTCCCCTGTCTGGGTCTCAGTTTTTGCATTGGTGAAATGGGTGAACAAATCATAAAGGAAAAATTGATAAATATGACCACATTAAAGTGAGGAAGATGGATTGGGTTAGTTTTCATATTAGAAGCATCCAACTGTTCTATAAAAAATATAGGTCTCTCCCTGGCCAGTTTGGCTCAGTGGTTGGAGCGTTGGCCCACTGACCAATGTGTCATGGGTTTGATTCCGGTCCAGGGCATGTACCTCGGTGGCAGGTTTGATCCTCCACCCTGGTTGGGGTGCGTTTGATCGACATTTCTCTCTCACATCGATGTTTCTCTCTCTCTCTCTGCCCCCCTCCCTTTCTTCCTTCCACTCTCTCTAAAAATCAATGGAAAAAATATCCTCAGGTTAGGATTTAAAATTTTTAAAAATAAATACATAAAAAATATAGGTCTCCCCTGGCCAGTGGGGCTCAGTTGGTTGGAGTGTCATCCATGCACTGGAAGGTTGTGGGTTTGATTCCTGGTCAGGGTGCCTGCCTAGATTTTGGGTTCAGTCCCCACTTGGGGCAGGTGCAGGAGATAACCGATCGATGTGTCTCTCCCACATTGATGTTCCACATTGATCTCTCTCTCTCTCTCCCCCCCCTCCCTTTCTCCCCCTCTAAAAAAAAGAAAGAAAGAAAGAAAAAATAGGTCCAAATGTATTAGGAATTTTATTTTATTTTATTTTATTTTATTTTATTTTATTTTATTTTATCCTCACCTGAGGACATTTTTTCATTTTTTGTTCAGACAGAGTAGGAGGGAGAGAGAGGAAGAGAGAGAGAGAGAGAGAGGAACATCGACGTGAAAGGGCCACATCGAGTGGCTGCCACCCGCACGACCAACCAGGGCCGGGAACAAACTGCAACCGAGGTACATGCCCTTAGCGGGAACCGAACCCAGGTCTCTCCAGACCGCAGGCCGACGCTCTAACCGCTGAGCCAAACTGGCCAGGGCTGTATTAGGAATTTTAAAAAAGCGCTTTCACTCTGGCTGGTTTGGCTCCACAGTTAGAGCGTTGGCCTGCAGATCAGAGTGACGGGTTCGATTCCCATTACAGTCAAGGGCGTGTACCTCGGTTGCTGTCCAGTCCCCAGCTCTGGTTAGGGTCGTGCAGAAGGCAACCAATCGATGTGTCTCTCTCACGTTGATGTTTCTCTCTCTTTCTCTATCCCTCCCTCCCACTCTATCTGAAGATAAATGGAAAAATATTCTCAGGAGAGGATTTAAAAGAAAAAAGAAAAAAAAAAAAACGCTTTCCTTCATAAGAAGCACACTTCACGTTTATAGACTTTAGTGATACTATAAGTAGCAGTCATATTGCTTATACATTTTAAATTATGAAAATACCAAGTAAAAAAGTCTGATGTAGACTATCTCTGATCCCGATTGATTGAGAATCATTGATCTTTGTGCTCTGAGATTGTGAGAGTGGAGGAGGAGGGAAAGGGCAGGAGAGGCAGAGGAAGAAGCACAGCAGAGTGAAGCTCATGTGAGTATCCAGCCATCCATTCATCTCTCTATCTATAGTCCATTTAGTCATTCATCCATCCATCCATGTGTCCATCCATCCATCCATGTGTCCATCCGTCCATGCGTCCATCCATGCGTCCATCCATCCATCTTCTAAGAGTCAATCTGTCCACCTATATGTCCATTCATCTACCTGTCTATCCATTCATAATCTGTTAACCCATCCATCTATCTCTTCTTCCATCCATTCATTCATCCGTACATCTCCTACCAATCTGTACATCTGTCCCTGCATCCTTCCATCTATACATCACCTAATTTTCTTTCTTTTTTTAAATCCTCACTTGAGGATATTTTTTCCATTTATCTTTAGATAGAGTGGAAGGGGGGGAGAGAGAGAGAGAGGGGGGGAGAGAGAGAGAGAGAGAGAGAGAGAGAGAGAGAGAGAGAGAGAGAGAAACATCGATGTGAGAGGGACACATTGATTAGTTGCCTCCTGCATGACCCTGACCAGGGCTGGGGACGAACCGCAACTGAGGTACATGCCCTTGGTGAGAATCGAACCCACGACTCTTTGGTCCATGGGCCATTGCTCTAACCACTGAGCCAAACTGGCCAGGGCACGTCTACCTAACTTTCTATCTTTTCATCCATCCCTCCACTCATCTGCCTATCCAGCACATGTATTAATTGTCTGCTGGTATCAGGTCCTCAGTTAAGCTAGAGATGGGGGTGTGGGGGGATACTCAGATACTTATAACACGACTCCTGCCTCCAAGTAACTCAGCAGAGGAGAGTAAGCCACCAGTGACTCATTCACTAAGTTTAGCCAACAAGTCCACCAGTCTCATGCCCTTGTCACAAATAGTGCTTAGGACTGTGGAAGTTTAGTGGAAGGAGGACTGATTTGCAGCCTGGGAGTATGCTAGAAGAAAGTATGCTTGAGGTGGGCCTTAAAAGACAGAGCAGGAGCCCGGCTGGTGTGGTTCAGTGGTTGACCATCGACCCATGCACCAGGAGGTTGCCAGTTTGATTCCCAGTCAGGGCACATGCCCAGGTTGTGGGCCAGATCCCCAGTGGGGGGCATGCAGGAGGTGGCCAATCAATGTTCTCTTTCATCAGTGTTTCTATCTCTCTCTCCCTCTCCCTTCCTCTCTCTAAAATAAAAATTAAAAAAAAAAGACAGAGCAGGAGTCCTGTCCGGTTTGGCTCCGTGGTTAGAGTGTCGGCCCGTGGACCAAAGAGTTGCAGGTTCAGTTCTGGCCAAGGGCACGTACCTCGGTTGCGGTCCAGTCCCTGGCCCTGTTTGGGGTCATGCAGGAGGCAGCCAGTCGATGTGTTTCTCTTATGTCGATGTTTCTCTCCCCCCTCCCACTGAAGATAAAGGGAAAAAATATGCTCGGGTGAGGATTAAAAAAAAAAAAAAGACAGAGCAGGACTTAGACATGCAGAGAGAGAAGGTATTCTGGGAGGGAACAGCAGGGGCAGAGGCAGGGCTGGGGAATTACAGAGTGCCAAGTCATTCAAATGGCTGGGGTGAGAGCAGGGTGCCAGCAGCTTATATAGCTGACATACTCCCTGGCAGCCAATTCCTGGTCCCACCCCTAAGCCTGGCTCCAGTGGGCACGGAGGCATCTACACCAGTGCCATTCAAATGTGGCCCACGGCCTGGCCGGTGTGGCTCAGTGGTTGAGTGTTGACCCATGCACCCAGAGGTTGCCAATTCGATTCCCGGTCAGGGCACAGGCCCAGGTTGTGGGCCAATCCCCAGTGGGGAGCATGCAGGAGGCAGCCAATCAGTGTTCTCTCTCATCAATATCTCTCTCTATCTTTCCCTCTCCCTTCCTCTCTCTCTCAAAATCAATAAAGAAAAAAAAAAGTGTGGTCCATGGATCACTGCCAGGTCATGGATTCTCTTAACTAGTTCGTGACAAGATAAATACATAAATTGAGAGAGTTAGGAACATTTACATCAATTTAATAGAGTAATCTGGTATCTGTTGAATATAACAAGAAAATATTGAGCTTATAGTTTGTCTATTTTTTCCATTTAATTTTTCTAGTAATTCATTTTTTATTGTATTTTACATACTTATATGTCAATGGCTGATTGAAAATGAAAATGGGCTCTTTGCCTATTTAGTTTGGGCTGTAGGAAGTTTGAAAAGCATTGATGGCCAACGCAGCTTACATTTATGTACCCTTTGCCAAAGTGGCTTCATGGTCATTATCTCATTTACCTGAGAGCAGGGCAGGGTGAGAACTATCATCCCCATTTTATAGCATGACTAGCCCAGGTTCTCACACATGGTAGGTGGCAGGGCTGAGATTTGAACCCAGGACTGACACCACATCTGACAGCCTCCCAGGAGCTCCCGCCCAGGCTAGGCTGAGCTGGGGCATGGGGTGGGAAGGCCCAAAAGAGGAATAAAGAAGCAACTAGAGAAAGAACAGCAAACAGGGTGGGAGCTAGTGTCCAGGGCATGTCCTAGAGTATCTGTGGGTGCTAAGGGTACTGAGGGAGGACAGGAAGACTTCCGGAGGAGAGTGTCTGAGGGTCATCCTGGGCTTCCCCAGGTGTTCCTAGAAGAACCAGGCCAGGCACCCAGATCTCTGTTTGGGAATAGGTGGTGGGGCTAGTCCCAGGCCCTGCCCACTTAGATCCCTCTCCAGCTTCTTCCCTCTTCTTCTCCTCCCCACCCTTAGCCAGCTGGTGAGTTTCCTGAGGCCAGGGCCTTGGTCCATCCATCTGTGCTCCTAAAACCCATCCAAAGTTTAGCCAACAAAACTACCGGTCTCCTGCCTTTGTCAGGAACCACAGCACTTTCAGAAACTCTCTCCTCTGTCCCTCAGGGAGACCAATGAACCAGGATTATGATTACTCCATGTCATTGATGAAGGAACAGGCTCAGGGAAGTTAAATCACTTGCTTGAGGTCACAGGGCAAGTAATCTAAGGCTCTAAATCCTGACCCTGTACTTTGTGATTAGTCCAGGTAAATAGTAAGAGGAGATGAAAGCCATTGCCATAGGGCCCTGGGGTGCAGCCCATGGTGGGGTGGGAGTGGGGTGGGTGGTGTGCAGGACCAACTGGGGAGAAGAAAACAGTGGCGTGTGGCATGATTGGCAGGCTTATCTGTCCAGAAACTTCCCCTTCTTCAGCACTTTGACTGCTTCCTGGGCAGTCTTAAAACACCATCTCAGCCTGGCTGGTGTGGCTCAGTGGATTGAGCATCAACCTATGCATCAAGAGGTCACTGGTTTAATTCTCGGTCAGGGCACATGCCTGGGTTGCAGGCTCGACCCCCAGTGGGGGCATACAGTAGGCAGCCGATTGATGTTTCTCTTTCTCCTTCTCCCTTCCTCTCTCTGAAATCAATAAGAAAAAAAATACCATCCCAGGCCAGGAAGAGGTAGAAATGACATGGTTGGGGCAACAGGCCTTTCCCCTACTCTGTTGGTAGATGAGGAACATGTGATTGATTTTTGGAGGACCATTGGCAAAATCTATTACTCCAAAAATACTGGGACTCTTTGACCCAAGTTCAATAGCAGGAATTTGTCCTATAAAAATATTGCCAGCCTTGGCAGGTTTGGCTCAGTGGTTAGAGTGTCAGCCTGCGGTCCAGAGATACCCGGGTTTGGTTCCTGCTAGGGGCATGTACCTCGGTTGCAGTTTGTCCCCGGCCCTGGCTGGGTCACGCGGGAGGCAGCCACTCGATGTGTTCCTTTCACGTCGATGTTTTTCTATCTCTCTCTTCCTCTCTCTCCCTCCCACTCTATCTGAACAAAAAATGGAAAAATGTCCTCAGGTGAGGAAAAAAATAAAAATATTTCCATCACCTGGCCGGTGTGGCTCAGTGGTTGAGCATTGACCCATGCACCAAGAGGTCGCTGGTTCGATTCCTGATCAGGGCACATGCCCAGGTTGTGGGCCAAATCCCCAGTGGGGGGCATGCAGGAGGCAGCCAATTGATGTTCTCTCTCATCAATATTTCTCTCTCTCTCCCTCTCCTTTCCTCTCTCTCTAAAGTCAATAAAGAAAAAAATAAATAAATTTCCATAAGTGTGCAAAGATGTTCAAGGATGTTCCTTTCAGCACTGTTTATATTACTGAGACAGAGGAGAGTGGTTGAACACATTTTGATAAATCCTAATAACGGAATACTATGTAGCCGTTAACAACCTTGTCTGTAAAATGGGATAATAATAGTGTCTACCTCTTAGAGTTTTTATGAGAATTAAGTGAATCAATACTTGCAAAGTGCTTAGTAAATGCTAGCTATCATTAGTGTATAGATGTAGAACTAGGGAAAGGTAGTTGGTTAAGATGCAATGCTAATTAAAAAAGAAGTTACAATATGTGAAGTGTGATCCCATTTGAGTAAAAACTAATAATAGTAAACATTCACATATAAAAATAGAAGAAAAGTCTGGACATATAGGCACAAAACTATGACACTAGTGGTCTTTCGGGGGGTGAGTAACAGAAACATTCACTTTGCAAATTTCTACAAATGTTAAAGTTGCATAATACCTGTGCATTGTTTTTGACCCCCCCCCAAAAAAAAAACTTTTAAAAAGTAAAGTAAATAAGAGAAGATAGTGGAGTATATGATGGCATGGGAACCCCCTCCTCTCTTTTTGAGGACCCCAAGGTCCAGAGATCAAAGCCATCTAAGCAACAGGAAAGGCTCCCTGTTTGGCTGACTAGACACTGGGGAAGGTGGACCTGCAGCCTCCCATCCCAGCTTGTCTGACACTCATTCTTATTCTGTGAGAATGGGAGTGAGGAGGCTTCTCTTTAGGGCACAAGGCCCAATAAACTGGTTCATCAGGGCCCCATGGATCAGGCAAGCCATTCACTCTTCCTTGCCTCAGCTGCCCTCCCTATCACATGGGCAGAAGCAGCCCAGCCTCTCAGTATGTTGTGAACAGCCAAGGGAGGAAGGAAAGGAGCTGGTGTTTCACAAAGAAGAGCTGTTATGCCAGGAGTCTGTCAGTCTACATGTCCCTTGCCACTGTTTACCAGTGGACAGTTATTTATTTATTTTATGAGAGAGGGAGGAAGAGAGAGAGAGAAACATCGATATGAGAGAGACACATTGAGTGGCTGCCACCCACAAGATCCCAACTGGGGATGGGGGACACACTGCAACCGAGGTACGTGCCCTTAGTGGGAACCGAACCCCGGACTCTCTGGTCCGCGGGCTGATGCTCTAACCGCTGAGCCAAACCGGCCAGGGCTACCAGTGGACAGTCTTTACTCACAACACTTCTGACACCAAATGTACTTTTGACCAACAGACTATATAAATCAGGGGATCCCACAATCTCAGGTTTGATAATTTGCTAGAAAGGCTCAGGAACCCAATTTATCGTAAAGGACACAACTCAGAAAAGCCGAATGGAAACAATGCATAGTGCAAGATATGGCGGGACAGGAACACACGGGGCTTCCATGCCTTCTCCAGGTCAGCACCTCGATGTGCTCACCAACCCAGAAGCTATCTGATCTCCTTCATTTAGGAGTTTTTATGGACGTTTTATTGCATAGGCATGGTTGATTAAATCATTGGCCATTGGTGATTGAACTCAATCTCCAGCCTCTTGCCCCTCCCAGGAGGTGGGGTGGGGCTGAAAGTTCCAACCCTCTAACCATGCCTTGATCTTCCTGACAACCAGCTCCCATCTTGAAACTATTAGGGGCCCCCAGCCACCAGTCATCTCATTGTCATATAAAAGCCACTCTTATCACTTTGGAGATTCCAGGGGTTTTAGGAGCTGTGCACCAGGAACCAAGGATTAAGACTAAATATATATATTTCCCATTGTACCACAACCAGGCACCCCAGTGGGCTGCCAGGCCCTGTTGTCATGTCATATTGATTGTCAAGTCTAATCAATCCACTAAATCACCTGTCACACTCGGCTGATGGTCCCCACTTTACAGAGCACACCTGGCTCAGAGAGTTTTGTGTTTGTTTGTTTCCCCCACACAGTAAACATACGGTAGAAAGAGTAGGACAGTCACTCCACGTCATACAGTTTATGAGTAGCATAGCCCACATTTAAACCTAGTTGTGTCTAATGTCAGAGTCAAAGTGTGTCCTTCCACTGGGCAGTTCAGAGGAACTGAATGAAGGCTGACCTCCCCCAAATATCACATGTCAGGTGAACCCACCAAAGACTGAGCTAAAGGGCAATTACAAGGGTGGAAGGAGCAGTTGACACAGAGTGGCACTTTGTAACTTCGTACTGAGTCAACTGAGGACTGCCACGACCACCTCACTCTGCTCTCCAGGAGGAAATGCAAGGATTAGGGCCACCTTGGCTGCTCAGGACTCAGCCACTACCTAGAAATTTGGCTTGTCAGGACCTGAATGAACAGTGAAAGTCAGCGAGGGCACTAGGCCTCTTGTTACTCAGAGGGGAAATTGGGGCTCAGTTTGGTTCAGGGGCTTGCCTCAGACCACCTGGGATGTCACACCTGTGACCAAGATAGGTCTCCTGCCTCCCAGCTCTGGCCCTCCACACTGTACCTCTGAAGTCTCACGAGAAAGAGTCAAAAGAGGTGGAGCAGGTCCCACTGTATTATCTACTTTTTCTGCAAGATGAGGAAATGGAGGGCTGGAGAGCAGGTGTGCCTGGCAGCACAGCCTCCTTCTTTGTGTCTGGATGGCATTCCTGGCCACTGCAATGTGCCAGGTGGAGTCTGTGCCTGGTTGTTCAGAGTCAGTCCCAGTAGAATAGAATTGGGGGGGCAGTGCCTGAGGAGGTGGAATGATTATCAAGGCTGGGGGTCCTCTGGCCCTCCTAGACTCCTGCCTGCCTGGAGCATCGGGGTCAGATGACGCCCCTGCTGTCTAGGGCTCCTTGGCACAGAGGTGGGGGTGGGGGGCAAGGTGTGGACTGTGGTGCTCAACACTCCCCTGTTGTGTGACACCAGCTGCAATAGGCCCGTGGACTGACATGGAAAGGGGTTCCCAGGGAGGCATATCTCTCACGGAGTCTCACAGTTGATGGAGCTATGTGTGGGATAAGAGCTGGTATGACTCCCAGAACTACCTAGTGGGAGCGGGGGCAGGGATTCTGGACAGGGCAGAGCTGACTGTCACCTGCCCACCCACCCACTGGCCAGCCTATCCCATATCTCAGGGCCAGTCAGAGGGATGTGTCACGTATTTATCAGTGCCAAGCCCTGCCCTGGGAATGTTCTGTTCCTTCCTGCCCTGTTGGGGGTCCCCCTACCTAAGGTCAGCTTGCTCCACCTCAAAGAGGAAAGCCAACGTGAGCTGCCTTGCCCCTGAAGTTCAGGAGTAGGAAAGGCAGGTGGGAGGTGGTGGAGGTGGGCGCAGGCCATGTTGACAACCATGAACACAGGAGTACATCCCTCTTGTGTGATACTCTCCAGATGCAGAGCTCACACTCACCCACAACTGCTGCCAGACGGTCCAGGCAAGCTCGCTTAGACCCAGGTTACAGATGAGCACAGTGAGGCCTGGAAGAGACAGGGTCACCTAGGGGTGAGTCAGAGGCAGCAGGAGGAACAGAAACCAGAGCTTTGGGATCTGGCTGCCTGGATTTGAATCCTAGCCCTGCCATTTCCAGGATGTGTGACCTTGAGCTAGTGCCTTGACCTCTCTGGGCCCCCGTTTCCTCATCTGTAAAATGGAAAGAATACCCTTTTCCTCTCAGGTTATCAGGAAGAAGAAAAGTGACAAAAAGCCCTGCACAGTGCCTGGTAAACAGTAGATGCACAGCAATTTTCAGTTCCTCCTCCCCTTCTCACCTGCCCTGAGTCTGAGGGAATTCCCTCTCCTCTATCCTCTACTTAATATCTGAGCCAAAACCCCGTTTTTGGCCTTGACCAGGGTGTGAGAGTTGGGCTAGCCAGGGCCCCTCCCAGCCCAACAGCCCCAACACAGGTCTGAGCCCACCGTTGCCCACTACAGGACCAGCCGCAGGGTCAAGGGCAGCCTCAGAGGGAGGCCCCAGCTAGGTGTCTGTCTGAAGGGAGTGTGAGCAGCTGAGCAGGTGTGTACTGTGGGAGCCTCAAAAGCAGGGTCCCTCCCACTTCCACTTCACTTTGCAGTTTGTCAAAGCTCATATGCCTCCCCCTAAGTTTACATATGCCGCCTCCACCAGCGCTGCTCACATACAGCCCAGGTGATTTCATTCACAGCGGTCCAAGACCCCAGGTGGAGACCTGACCCCAGCTCTCAGCGACCCTCTCACCTGGGCCCAGGTTGAGTCTTGATCCCAGCCTGAGCCCTAAGCACGTTCCAAAATGAGCCCTAGCCTGGGGTAGATTGTGTCCTTAGAGTGTGTGTGTGTGTAGTGGGGGAGGGTACAAGAGAGAAGGCTCATCCTCTCAGGAGGGAATCTCCTGGTTGCCATAGCTCTGATCTCCTCAGTTGGAATCTCCCTCCTCTTCCAGAAGCTGCCCCTGCCCTTAGGTTGAGGAGTTGAGCCTCCCTGGGTGGGCCTGTGCCCACTGCTGAGCTTCCCAGGCCTGAGGTTCCCAGGGCCCTATTCTGAGCCTTGCCCTGGATCTGGGGCCTGGGCAGGAGACAGGGCAGGCCAGACCCTGAGAAGAGAACTGGCCAGACCCCAGACCCCATCTACCACCTGACTAAGCTGACCCTGTAACCTCATCCTCCTTGTAAAGAACCAGAGGGACCTTGCTTGGAGTGGGCCACCCTGTCCTCCAAAGCATCCTGGTGTCCCGTTTTATTCTGTCCCTATCTCTACACTAGTAGCCCAGGAACAAGCCTCCCCACATCACAGAGGGAGAGTCAGGCCCAGAGAAAGGAAGTAATGTGTCCAAAGTGACATAGTCATACACAGACAAGAACCCAAAGCTGCTAAAACCAGTCCAGGCCTGACCAGGGCCTCCTTACCCATCAGGGTGGCCTCAGGAAATGCAGGTGGGGACAGGGTGCCTGGGAACTGGAAGGAAGCCCTGGCCTTCCCGGGCCAGACCAGTGGAAATGCCCTTTGCCACTTCTCTAACTCCTACCTGTTGGCTAGAAGCCTGGTGGCTGTGAATCTACTTGGCTTCCCTGTCCCACTGTGACACCTGACTTCTCCATGCCCTGCCAGGGGTAGCTCTGTGTCCTTGCCCCTAATCTGAGGGCCCACCTGGAACCAGCTTCTCTACTGGTTCTTCTCTTCTCTACACCTGCAGGGTGCTCCCTTCTGCCTTCCTGGGCCCACACTGAGCTCCATGGAGAGCCCCTTAGACCATGATTCAACCCCAGCCCAGCCAGTGGGACCCCAGAGGCAGCAAGAACCTGTGTGCACGTCTGCTCCTGGAAGGGCAGGCAGGGTGAACTCTTGGATTCTTGATCCTGAGCCCTCTCTGGGGTAGAGCTTACCTCTGTCCACCTGGCAGCTGAACCTGAGTAAGGGGGCTGGTCCACAGGAGTATTAACTCCTTCTCCCCAACAGAGCCATAGAAGTGCCCCTCCCCGTTTGACAGGTGGGAAGACTGGGGTCCAGCAGAGGGGACGCTCTGACTCCCCTCAGGCTAGGCACCTGCACCTACCTGATCCTCTCCAGCCTCTCACTTGGATTCCGTGCGATCTGCAGGTGGGGTACAGGTGGGGTCTCAACCAGGGCCACGGAGTCCCCTGGGTTCCTCGGGATGCTCAGGGCACCAGCCGCTCTCAGGCACCTTCTCTGCACCGGCGGCAGAGGGCTCTGTGCGCTGCGCTGCACCGGAGCCCTGCTTTTAGCGGTGGGTGTGGACGCAGGCACTGCCCGCCCCTCCCGCCTGATGCCCGCTTGCTCGTGCTGTCCTTTGCCCCCTTGATCCGGTGCCGCCTTCTCTCCTTAGCACGTGGGTGGCAGCCGCTCACCCTCCTGACGGCATGTGGGGCAGCCATGGCTGGGACCATGGGCACAGGTGCCTGCCAATCCCTGTCTGGGACCTGCTCGTGCCCGCTCACCTTTAACCCCCCCTCTCCCCAGGAACTTGGTGCCCAGCTCCCAAACTGCGGGCTGGGTTTGAGAAGGGAGGAGCCACAGATGTGGGGCCAGGCCCAAGTGGGCAGAGACAGAGCCGGTGACAGCCTTAGTTACCTCCCTGAGCCCCAGCCCCTCTTCGAACCTCATTCTAGCCTCCAAGTTTTCTCTCTCTCTTTTTTAAAAATATGTTTTTATTGACTTTTTTAGAGAGAGAGAGAAAGAGAGAGAAATATTTATGTGAGGGCGAGAGAGACATTGATTGGCCGTCTCCTGCACGCCCCCTACTGGAGATCGAGCCCGCAACCCGGGCATGTGCCCTGACCAGGAATCAAATGGGGACCTCTCAGTCCACAGGATGATGCTCAATCCACGGAGCCACACCTGCCAGGTACATCTTTTTTTTTTTTTTTTAATTCTCACCCTAAGATATGTTTTACTGATTTTAGAGAGAGGAGAAGGGAGGGGGGAGGGGGGAGAGGAGGGGGATAGGGAAAGAGGAGGAGGAGGGAGAGGGAGAGAGAAACATCAATGTATGAGAGAAACCCGAAACCTAGGTATGTGCCCTGACAAGGAGTCAAACTGGTAACATTTCGGTGCACAGGACGAAGCTCCAACCAACTGAGCCACATCAGCCAGGGCTGCATTCTTATCCTTGAGCCTCTGTCCCCTTCCCTGAACCCCACCCCTTTCTCCCTTTCTTGACCTTCCCTCCCTCACCCTCTCCTGCCTCCAGGAACCCACTGACCTCCTCTCATGTGATCTTGGTTCTGGGTCCTCACATTTCTCCTGACTCTTACGTTCAGTCCACTAGTACCTTGAACACTCACCAGGTAGCAGCCCAGAGAGAGGATGGGGCCAGGCCAACAATGGCCAAGCATCCAATTCTCAGAGCCAGCAGGGACACATGCAAGTCCTTGGAGGCCCTCCTAAGTGGGCTTCACCTGGGAAGGGGGAATTCAAGGGCCTGGCTCATCTGCCAGCTCCAAGGGGCTGCATGGGGCAGAGCTGGGCCAGGAGCAGGCAGTCTGGGGTGAACAGAAGGAAAAACAGGTTGCTGGTTGATGTTCTAGGTGATGAACAGCTTCTTCCTGGTCCCATGAGCTTCCTTCCTTCTTTCTGCTGCTGGAGGAGGACAGCAGAGATGGAGGGATCCCTGCCAAGGATGACAGGACACCTAGAGTCCCCTGCTGATGACAGGAAGTGGAGTCCAGGGGGCTGTGATATGGGGGTGGGAGGAAGGAGGATTGGGCTGGGCCCAGAAGAGGCCCTGAGTTGTTCAGGATCCTGTTCATGCCCCAGCCTAAATTCATGCTGCCCTGGGGTGGGCATCTTGAGAAGAGGAGCAGATGAGGATGCTCCCTACTCCTTCCAAAACCCCGTATACTTGGTGAGTGTTCCTAGTGGGTCAGCTTGGTCTTTCTCTGCTCACTCTTCCCTCTCCTCCATGAGGTCTCTCATTGCTGGGCCTTAGTCCTGCTACCTTGGACAGACACCCGTTCACTGTCAGAACCAGGAGCCAGAGAATGAAATCAGAGGCGTGTGTGCATGTGTGATGTGTGTGTGCATGCATGTGTGTGTGTGTGTGTGTGTGTGTGTGTGTGTGTGTGTGTGTGTGTAAGGCCCTGGGGTATAGCTCTGGTCCTGTAATTAAAAGGCTCTGCAAATGTGCAAGGTACTTACTCCATCTCCCAGAACCTTAGTTTGCCTATACACAAGGCTGACAGACTTAGCAAATAAAAATCCAGAATTCTCAGTTAAATTTGAATTTTGGAAAACAACAAATATTTTTAAGTATAATTAAACCTCATGTAATATTTGGGGCATACTTTTTTTTTTTTTAATCCTCACCCGAACATCAACGTAAGAGAGACACATCGACTGGTCACCTTCTTCAGGACCCTACCAGGGCCGGGGACAAATCACAACCGAGGTACGTGCCCTTGGCCGGAATCGAACCTGTGACTCCTTGGTCTGCAGGCTGACGCTCTAACCACCGAGCCAAACTGGCCAGGCTGGGGCATACTTATACTAAAGGATTATTCACAATGTTATCTAAATTTCAAATTTAACTGAGCATCCTGGATTTATCCTACCCATATGTAGAATAGGGGAGGCAGGGAAGTTTGGACAAGATGTTCTCTCTCCAGGGCCTCTCTTAGCTCTAGCTACAACCCGTGAAAAACCTCAAGCTGAACTGGAAGTGGTCTGGAGGTGTTTGCATCCCTTGCAGAATAAGGTGAAAATGGGGAGCAGGGTGGAGGGGATGGCTACCAGGCATTGGCTGCTTGCCAGAGCTCCACCTACACCCCCCAAACCTTTTATGTAGGTTAATTAATCAAATCCCTTTGATGACCAGATCGGATGGGTATTTTCTCCCATTTTACAAATGAGGAAACAGAGGCACAGAGAGGTTGGGTAACTTTTCTGAGGTTCATACAGCTGGTAAGTGGCAGAGCAGGTGTATTGGCCCTGCACCTGCTATGTAATAGATCCTGAGCTGGAGGCTGGGACTGGAAAAATGACATAAATGCTGTCCCTGCTCTCAGGAGACCTCTAGTCTAACAGTGGGGAACAGATGAGTCTTCAATGACTCTGGTACAGGTCAGGCTGGGATCAGGGCTGTGACAGAGTATGCCAGGAAGGAGGACTGATTCTGCCTGTGGAGGAGGCGGTGTGTGCTAGGCAAAGAGGGATGGGTCAGTTCTTCAAGAGCTTCAGGACAAGGCTTTGGGAGGAAGGGCTTTCTAGGTGGAGGAACATCTTGGGCAAAAGCAGGGGAGGTGTGGACATGCAGCAGAAAGTTGGGGAACAGTCAGGAGTCTGGCTTGACTGGAGGAGGGGGTCTATAGGCTAAGTATCAGACCAGGGAAAAGAAAGCAGGGAGAGAATCAGGTAAGAGTACAGGCATCAAAAAAGAAATGTAGATTTCATCCAAGGAAGACAGGGAGCCATGGAAGAGTGTCAGGCCAAGGCAGGACCAGCTGAGTGTGCTGGGGCTGCAGCAAGGAAGAAGCACTGCAGGAAAGAGCCTGGGCCTACATGGGGTGGGTGCCTCAGCCCAGGCCAGGCTGCCTGAGCTGAGTGGGGACCACGAGACCCACTGGGGAAGTGGATGGAGGACTGTGGAGTGAAGGGATGGATTGTCGCTGTGATTTCTGTGTGTGCTTCTCCAAAGGGCCTGGGTCTCATTCAACTCTGGATCCAGCCCCAGAACAGGACCTGAAATAAGATAACATGCTTGTAAATGTCAGCAGAATTGCATGGAGAGGATTTGGAGACAGATGGCAGGTTTAGGGGTGAGAAAGGCAGAGGAATCAGGAGACTTTCCTGGTTTGAGCCTCAGCATCTGGCAGGATACTGACCCCCTAAACCAAATAAAAGAGTAGAGGGGAGACTGAATGTGGGCAGAGTTGGGAGATACTGCATTGAAGGGTCACTATTGGGTGACATCCAGCTGACTGTTGTCCTCAGGTTGTCAGGTAAAGTCTGAGACTGTGACAAGGCAAATGGCAGAGCTCTGAGGAAGCTGATAGTGTCAGGCTGCCTGTTTCTTCAGCCTGGATTAATGCCTTCTGGGTGTCTAGCCCTGTGCCAGTGTGAACATGATCATAATATAGGAGGTTTTCCCCTCAGCAGAAAGACAAGATGGCTAAAGTCAGAGCCTTCACTTTCTGAGGTCTAAAAACAACTATAACTAATATATTGTTTAGCTGCATGTGTCTACATAATAAAACTATTTTAAGAAAACAAAGGAACTAGCCCTGGCCAGTTTTGCTCAGCTGTTAGAGCGTCAGCCTGTGGACCAAAGGGTCGTGGGTTCGATTCCCAGTCAAGGGCATGTACCTGGGTTGCAGGTTCGATCCCCAGCCCTAGACGGTAGTGCAGGAGGCAATTAATCAATGTGTCTCTCACACATTGATGTTTCTCTCTCTCTCTCTCTCTCTCTCTCTCTCTCTCTCCCCCCCTCCCTCCCTCCTTCCCTTCGACTCTATCTGAAAATCAATGGAAAAATATCCTCAGGTGAGGATTAACAACAACAAAAATGACAACAAAGGAACTACACACTGTTAGAATGGCTAAAATAAAAAAAAGACTTACCATATAAAATGTTGGTAAGGATGTGGAGCAACTGGAACTGATCACTGCAGTGGGGTTGTTCAAACTGTTTGGAAAACTGTTGTATAGTTTTTAAAAATGTTAAACATGCAACTGTTGTCTGACCTAGTCATTTCACTCCTAGGTATTTAGTCAAGAGAAATGAAAGGATATGTCCATGAAAAGATTTGTACATAAATGAGCCTAGCAGCTTTATTTGTGAAAGCCTGAAACTGGAAACAATCAAAATGTCCATCAGCAGGTGAATGGATAAACAAATTGTGGTATATCTATACAATGCAAATACTACAATGGAATTCCATACAATGGAATACTACACTGCAATGAAAAGGAGCAACCTGCTGATAAATGCAACAGCATGGATGAATATAAAAATAATTATTCTGAGTGAATAGTATACAAAAAATAGTATACACTGTATGATTCCATTTATATAAAATTCTAGAAAATGTCTAACCTGTAGTGACAGAAAGCAGATCAGGGTTTATCTGCGTATGGGGTTAAGGAGTGTGGGAGAGACTGGAGGGAGGGATTACAAGAGTATAACTTTATTTTATTTTTTTATCCTCATCCGAGGACATTTTTGCATTTATTTTCAGATAGAGCAAGAGGGAGAGAGAGAGGACGAGAGAGAGAGAAACATCAATGAGAGAGAGAGAAACATCGATGTGAGAGAGATACATCAACTGATTGCCACCCACACAACCCCATCTGGGGCCAGGGACAAACTGCAACCAAAGTACCCTTGGTAGGAACTGAACCCAGGTCTCTCTGGTCCGCAGGTCGATGCTCTAACCCCTGAGCCAAACCAGCCAGGGAAAGGATTACAAGAGTATAAAGGAATTTGGGGGTAGATACTGGATATGTTCATTGCCTTGATTTTGGTTATGGTTTCAGGGGTGTATACCTATGCCCAAACTCATCAAATTGCACACTTTTAATATGTACACTTTATTGTGCATCATTTATACCTCAATAAAGCTATTTTTTTAAAAGGCAAGGGAGTGATAAATCCCAAATTTAGGAGTGTGGTTACCTTGGATGTGGGCAGGCAAGGGCACAAGCTTGGGTAGGAGCGCCAGATGTAGGGTATTAGTGAGGTTCCAGTTCTAAGGTTGGGTGGTGAATTCACTGACACTCTAAATATTAATGAGAGAGCCCTGGCTGGTTTGGCTCAGCGGTTAGAGCGTTGGCCCACGGACCAGGGAGTTGCGGGGTTTGATTCCGGTCAGGGGCATGTACCTTGGTTGCTGTACCATCCCTGGCTCTGGTCGGAGTCATGCGGGAGGCAACCAGTAGATGTGTCTCTCTCACATCGATGTTTCTCTCTCTCTCTCTCTCCTCCTCCCACTCTATCTGAAGATAGATGGAAAAATATTCTCAGGGGAGGATTAAAAAAAATTAATGAGAGAGAGAGAGATGCACATGTGCCCTGACTGGGGATAAAAACCACAACCTGGGTATGTGCCCTGACTGGAAATCAAACCTGTGACCCTTCGGAGCACAGAAGGATGCTCTAATCACTGAGCCACGCTAGCCAGGGCCTGAGGTCCAGATTTTAAAAGGGGGGTGTATGTGTGTGCTAGAACAACTGGATAACCATAGGAAAATGTATGAAGTTGGATCCCTACCACACACCCTATATAAAAATTAACTCAAAATGGATTAACAACCTAGATGAAAGAGCTAAAGCTATAGAAACTCTTAGAAGAAAACATAAAGGTAAATCTTCATGATCTTGAGTTAAGAAATATGTTCTTAGATATGATGCCAAAGTACAAGCAACAAAAATAAAAATAGGTAAGTTGGACTTAAAGAAAATAAAAACTTTTGTACTTCAAAGGACACCATCAAGAAAGAGAAAACACAACCTACAGTATGAAAGAAAATTAAAAGTCATATGGCTGTAGTGGTTCAGTTGGTTGGAGCATTGTCTCATGCACCAAACGGTAGTGGGTTTGATTCCTGGCCAGTGCACATACTCAGGTTGCAGGTTCGATCTCTGGTTGGGGCCCGTGAGGGAAGCAATTGATGACTGTTTCTTTCTCACTTTGATGTTTCTCTCTCTCTAGCCCTTCCTCTCTAAAATCAATTTTTAAAACTCTTTAAAAACATTAAAAAAAAAAAAGTCATATCTGATATAGGACTAGTTACCAGACTATATAAAGAACTCTTAATGACTCAACTGAAAGACAAATATCCAATTGAAAAATGAGAAAAGAATCTGAATAGACATTTCTCCAAAGAAGATATAAACATGAGCAATAGTACATGAAAAGATGCTCAACATCGTTAGTTATTAGAGAAGTACAAATGAAAATTATGAGATTCCACTTCACACCCACTAGCATAGCTATAATAAAAAAGATAGACAATAACTAGTGGTGATGAAAAAGTTGGAATACTTGCCCTGGCCGGTTTGGCTCAGCGGTTAGAGCGTTGGCCCGTTGACCAGAGAGTCCCGGGTTCAGTTCCCGCTAGCAGTGGTTCTCAACCTTGCAATGCCGCGACCCTTTAATACAGTTCTTCATGTTGTGGTGACCCCCCAACCATAAAATTATTTTCGTTGCTACTTCATAACTGTAATTTTGCTACTGTTGTCTTAGGTGACCCCTGTGAAAGGGTCATTCGACCCCCAAAGGGGTCGCGACCCACAGGTTGAGAACCACTGCCTAAGGGCATTACTTTGGTTGCAGTTTGTCTCTGGCCCAGGTTGGGGTTGTGTGGGTGGCAGCCACTCAATGTGTCTCTCTCATATCGATATTTCTCTCTCTCTCTCTCTCTCTCTCTCTCTCTCTCTCTCTCTTTCTCTCTCTCCCTCATCCTCCCTCTCTCCCTCCCACTCTGTCTGAAGACAGATGTAAATAAAATTTTTAAAAAGTTGGAATACTCGTACATTGTGTGATGGTGCAGCTACTTTGGAAAATAGTCGGGCCTTTCCTCAAAGAGGTTTAACATAGAGTTATCTTATATCCATTCTTTGGTATATAACCAAGAGAAAAAGCATGTCACACAAAAGTTGTATATGAATGTTCAGAGTGACATTATTTATGATAGTCAAAAAGTGTTAACAATCCTAATGTCCATCAACCCATGAATGAATAAACAAATTGTGGTCTATACATATTATTGAATATTATTCAGCCTTAAAAAGGAAGGACATTCTTACACGTGCTACAACATGGATGAAGCTTGAGGATGTTATGCTAAGTGAAATAAGCCAGTAACACAAGGACAAATTACTGCATGATTCCACTCATATGAGGTACCTAGAGTAGTCAAATTCATAGAGACAGAAAGTAGAATGGTGGGTGTCAGGGGCTGGGGGGAGGGAAAATGGGGAGTTATTGTTTAATGGGTGCAAGTTTCAGTATGGGAAGATGAAAGGAGTTCTGGAGCTGGATGATGGTGATGGTTGCACAATGTGAATGTACTTGATGTCACAGAACTGTACACTTGCAAATGATTGAAATGGTAAATTTTATGTTATGTATATTTTATGGCAAAAAAATCAAAAGGATCATGTACTAATAAATGCTACAACATAAATGAATCTTGAAAACATTATGTTAAATGATAGAAGCCACTCAAAAAAGACTGCATATTATATGATTCCATTGGTATGAAATGTCCAGAATAGGCAAATCTACAGAGACAGAAAGTACATTAGTGATTGCCTAGGGCTAAGGGTGGTGGTGGTGGTAGGATTGGGGGAAATGGGAGTGACTGCTAATGGGTACAGTTTCTTTTTGGGATGATGGAAAATATTCTAACTGATTATGCCAATCGTTGCACAACTCTGTGAATATACCAAAAACCATTGAGTTGTACAATTTAAATTGTTTAATTGTATGGCATGCAAATTATATATCAATAAAACTTATTTTTTTTAAGGGGGTGGGGATCAGGTCCTTGGAGAACAATGAATTTAAAGACTGAAGCAGGGAGGAGAACCATGGAGGGGAAGAATCCCCTTTGCACAGTCAGCTCCTGGAATTTCCTGGAAGATAGTAGTTGCTCCGTTAGTTACAAACCAAGGGAGTGTTTCCAGAAAGATAAACCCATTGCAGCTGCTGATTTTGGAGCATTGACTAGTGCCAGTCATCATGCTAGACTGGCCCTAGTCACCCAATCCTTTAACTTCTCGTTTTACAGATGATATAATTAAGGGATTTGCTCTTGGTCACATAGGAAGTGGCAGAGCTCAGAATGGGACTCAGGTCTGTCTGATTCCAAAGCTAAGTTCTAAAAATAGACCCTAAAAATTCTTAGTTTTATATAAAAGTTTTCAGACTTACCAAAAGTGTAAGGAATAATACAATGTACACCTGTGTACTCCCACTCAGCTGAAGAAATCGAACTCTCTCTTAATGCCATTGACCTCTCCTCTGTCTCCTCTCTGATTGCACCCCTCTTTTGCCATACAACCGTGCTCCTGAACTTGT
The DNA here is from genome assembly GCA_030848825.1 of Tadarida brasiliensis. NCBI lineage: Eukaryota > Metazoa > Chordata > Mammalia > Chiroptera > Molossidae > Tadarida > Tadarida brasiliensis. The sequence continues at coordinate 103,363,298 of CM061258.1, read as the reverse complement.
TATTTATTGTTCCCATACTTTTACTTTGTATCTATCTCCAAGCAATATAAAGTATAGTTTTGCATGTTCCTAAACTTTATACAAACATTGTAATTATACTGAATGTACTCTTCTGAGACTGCCTTTTTTCACTTAGTATTGTTTGTGAGATTCATTCAAGTTGATGTGTGTATCCATACTCTATTTATTTCCATTGCTGTAGAGTATGAAGCATTCCATTGTATGAAGGTCACTATCCTGGGGTTAGACATTTGGGTTGCTTCCAGTTTTTTTGTTATTACAAGTTGAGCTGCTGTGAGTATTCTTGTTCATGTCTCCTAGTCTGAGAAAGCAAAAATTCCTAGGAGTCTGTAGTAGTTTCCTATGGCTGCTGTAACAAATTACCACACTAGTGGCTTAATACAACACAGATTCGTTATCTTACAGCTCTCGATGTCAGAAGTCCGAATGGGTTTCATTGGGTTGAAGTGAAGGTTTTGGCAGGGTCACAGTCCCTTTGGATTATCTAGGGGAGAATCCTTTTTCTTGCATTTTTTTTTTTTTTTGGCTTCTAGAAGCCACCTGCATTCCTTGGCTTGTGGCTCCTTACTGTATCTTCAAAGCCAGCAATATAGTGTCTTCAAATTTCTCTGCCTCTGACCCTCTGCTTTCATTGTCACATATCTGATTCTGACTCTCTTAACCTTCTCTTATAAGGACTCTTAGTGATTACACTGGATGGATAATTTCTCCATCTCAAGATTATTGACTTAATTACATCTGCAAATTCCTTTTTGCCATGGAAGATAACATAGTCACAGGTTCCAGGATTAGGATGTGGACATCTTTAGGGACCATTATTCTATCTACCACAGGATATGAGCATCTTTGAATTACGAGTTTGTCAAACTGCTTTCCACAGTGAATTGATTTTCTCTCCTACTAGCGGTGCGTAAACATTCCTGTCACTCCCATTTTCACCAACACTTGCTATTATCTGACTTTTTAATTTTTGTCAACCTGATGGCTGTGAAATGTTGGGGCTCTGAGTGCTCTGTGATCAAGAAAGAGAGCGGTTAGTGGTGCTGAATGTCAAAAAGAGGGACCCTGGCAATAAGAATATGGTTGATGACTTTGGCTAGAGCAGTTCCCTTGAAGTGGTGAGAGGGAGATGAAGTCAAACCAAGTCAAGGAAGAAGGAGGGCCAGGAAAGGGACACAGGGAATACAGAGTGTAGAGAGTATGTCTTAGTCAGCTTGGGCTGCCACAGTGAAATACCACAGACTCAGGGCCTTAAACAACAGATATTGATTTCTCATAATTCCAGAGGCTGGGAAGTCCAAGATCAAGGTACCAGTAGTAGATTTACTTTCTGGTGAGAGCCCTCTTCCTGACTTGCAGACAGCTACCCTCTTGCTGTGTCCTCACATGGAGAGGGAAAGAATTCTGCTTTCTTTTTCTTCTAATAAGGGCACTGATGCCGTCATGGGGGACCCAATCTTATGACCGCATCTAAATCTAATAACTTTCCAAAGGCCCCACTTTCAAATATCATCATATTGGGGGTTAGAGCTTCCACATATGAATTTTGGGGGATACAAACATTCAGCCCATAGCAGACTACTTTTAAAATATTGGAGGGTGTGTGAAAGGGAGGTTATCAATCTAAAGGCAGAGAGAAAGAGAGATATAATTGATGGAATGGGGCAAGACATCTTGGAGGAGGCAGGTAAAGGTGAGATCCATAGCAAAGGGTACCTGGATTGGCTTTGGAAAGAGGAGAGGCTGCCTTCTCTGGAGGTGGGTGGGAAGGGAGGGCCCTGAGGCAGATACAGAAAAAATACAAAAAGTTGAGTCAGAAAGCGGCAGGAGCTTCTATCTGTGATAGGCAGCGGATTTATCTACTGAGAGAGGCAGGAGTGGGTTTAGGGGTCTGAGGAGTGTGGGAAAGGTTTACAGAGAACATAGTTGTGGGGCACTCAACAGGGTGCCCACTGGGCTGAACAAAGGGGGATTGGTGAAAAAGATGGGACAATCTGAGGCAGGGGCCTCCCAGCACTCTTAGGGTGAAGAAGGCCTGGAGCCCAGAGTGAAAGGGGCCAAAGAAGGGCCATGCAGGATTGTGTAGAAGACCTCTGGAAGCTTAATGGAAATGATGGGTTCTGAGGTGGCAGAGCAGAATCAGGGAGATAATAGTCAGGGAATTGGGATGTGTGGAAGGGCTCTTGATAGTGCCCAGGACCATGGTGGAAGGAGAGAAGGGACTGTGGGAGCCCAGAGGAGAAGAGCACATAACCCAGCCTGGGTAGGAGAAGAGGGCTTCCTGGAGGTGGTGATGTTTCAGCCGAGTCTTGAAGGGGAAAACCAAATTTCAGTTATCATAAAAATGTGGAAGAAGTGTTGGCTTTACAGTCTGTCATCAAGCCTGTCCTGTCCCACTCCATCGGTTTTGTCTCTTTCTCAGATATCTGCCCATTGTGTTCTGGATTGATTGGAAGAGTCCTTATTGAGCTCTTTCACCCCCTATACCTTGGCTTATGGACTTCTCTTTGGTTTCATTACTTTCTACTTTAAGTTCAGATCTCCTATTCATTTTTCAAAACCCAGATCAAATGTCACCTCCTCTGGTGAGCCTTTCTGATTGTCCTGGTCCCACCTCTGTGCTTTCTTAGTAGTATAGTAAAGTGAAACAAAGCTCACTCATTACTGTTTGATTTTAGACAAGTGGCTTAGTCTGAGAGTCTGTTTCTTGACAATGGCACTGGCCAAGTCTAGCTGTGAAGATAAGGTAAATGACATCCTCAGGCATCACATGGGAATCACACAGTAAGCCATCCAGTGGTGAAACTTGACATTCTGTCTTGTCCTAGAGTAAGCTGTGTGAGAATGTGACTCTGTCTGTCTAAATCCATGAGCTCTGCAGAGAGGGTGCCCCCACAGGGCCTAGCCCAGTGATCAGGAATCATATGCTCTGTGGGCCCTGCACAGAAGGGAAGAACTGAGATTGCCTATCATTTACGTATAATGTGACTTTGGGAAGGTGACATCATCTCTGTAAATCTGTTTCCTCATCTGTAAAATGACAACATATTAGGGATTCATTTACTACAGGTAAGGCACTCTAACACTTACTATCTCTAAATCTCACATGGTGTATCATCACCCCATTTTACAGAAGAGAAAACTGAGGCTCGGGGAGGTGACCGACTTGTCTAAGTTAGCAGCAGGGCAGGAGCTCCTGGTGCCCAGCCAAACTCAGAAAATTGTTGTGCGAATCCAGAGGGGAAATGTGAAATAGCCCTGCAAATTGTAAACGCCTAAGGAGGGAGAGTCCGTGCCGGGGGGGGGGGGGGGGGGGGGGGGGGGGGGGGGGGGGGGGGGGGCGTGGTGAATGATGGATGGCCCAGAGGAGGGGTGCTGAGAGAGGCGGCCTCAGATATCCGGATGGTGACTGGAGGATGGGTTTGCCGGCCGTAACGTGGGTGCGGGAGGCGCCGCGCGGCGCTGCATTGCCAGGGTGGGCTGGGGTGCGGCTCGCCCCATCTCTGCCCCACCCCCAGCTCCTACGCCGCGGCCCCTTTAAGAGCGGGGAGGGTGCCCTCTGGCGGCGGAGCGGCGCGCGCGGCCGGAGCCGGAGCCGGATCCCGGAGCCGGAGCGGAGCGGAGCGGAGCCGGGGCGGAGCGGGCCGAGCGGGCCGAGCCAGCAGCCGAGCTGGGGGCGCGGGCGGGCGGCATGTACCGGGCCCGGGCGGCGCGGGCGGGGCCGGAGCCCGGCAGCCCGGGGCGCTTTGGGATCCTCAGCACCGGGCAGCTCCGGGACCTGCTTCAGGATGAACCCAAGCTGGACCGGATCGTGCGGCTCAGCAGGAAGGTAGCGCGGGGGTCGCGGGTGGGGGGCGCGGGGAACGGGCCGCGGCCTGCCGAGCAACCAAAGGGCCGCGCGGGCCGGGCCGGGCCGCGGGGCCGCCGGTGGGCGCGGGAGCCTGGCACGTACGAGTGGGCCCCGAGGAGCCGCCCCCGGGGGAGGGGGCGCCCGGAGCCGGCCTGGGGCGGGTGGGGCGCCAGAGACCCAGGGAGGCGCCTATGCACCCCCAGGATGGCCGCGAAGCGTGTCCTACAGCGGATGCTCCAGGGAGGTGTGTTCTGGGGGGCCCGGGTGGTTGTGTTGTGGGGGGCCCTAGCTCGCACACCCACGTTCTGTAGGGCCAGAAAGGGGAGGTGCCTTCCATACGGAGAACTAGGGGCCTGTTTAACACCTAGGGGGACCGTTGTGGGAGCGCCCGCATTCGGGGGGTGCAAGAGGAGGCTTTGTGTCTTTATTTGGATAGGGGTACTGAAAGCTGAGGTGTGTATTCCATAGGCCACCATAAGAGAAAGTTGTATATTTCACAGGCGATAGGCCAGGGCTGGTTGGCTGTGGGGGGCAGAAAGGGAAAGTGTGTGTTGGAGGGAGGCAGACAGGAGGGGCATGTGCATCGTATAGGGGACAGATGGAGGGTAGTGTGTTCTCCAGGGGCAGGGAGGGGAGGCTGGGCACTCCTAGAAACAAGGAAAAAGCATTCTCCAGAGCCAGGAAAGGGGCTCTGCTTTCTGCAAGAGAAGGAAAGCTGGGAGCAGGTGCTAGGAAATCCGGGAGGAAAAGGGGGTGTGTATTCCTTGGGGGTGTGGGGACTCCACTGGAGGGCAGAAGGAGAGGTGTAAGGGGAAGAGAGAGTGGCTTGAGGGGGAACTATGCAGACAGGGTGAAGACCACTCTCTAGAGTCAGAGCAGGGGTGGGAGTGTTTTCAGCACAAACACCTGAGGAGGAGGCAGACAAAGGCCTGGAATGAGAGGGAAGCTGCCCATGCATGGAAAATGGGACAGAAGAGGGAGGGAGACTCCTCAGGGACCTGAGCAGACATATTAATTGAAAAATTAAAAATTAACTAACATTTGTAGAGGCCTTCATAGTTTCCCTCACTTCAGTCTGACCACAGCCCTATAAGGTAGCGGTTTTTAGCTCACTTTGTAGAGGAGGAAATTGAGGCCCAGAGAGGGAGCTCAAGGCAAAGCCCCGTCTGGGCCTCTTGCAGTCCCTCCACCTGTTGGTTCCCCATCCTGAGATTGAGCTGCTTTTGGCTTGACTGGTGGGAACTGTTGCTCAGGGTGGCAGTAGGTGAAAGTGGGAAGACTCCTTGAGTGTGCCTCTTGGCCCTTCTCTGGTGGCAGTTCCAGGGCCTGCAGCTGGAGCGCGAGGCATGCCTGGCCTCTAACTACGCACTAGCCAAGGAGAACCTAGCCTTGCGGCCCCGCCTGGAGATGGGTCGGGCCGCCCTGGCCATCAAGTACCAGGAACTTCGAGAGGTGGCTGAGAGCTGTGCGGACAAGCTGCAGCGACTGGGTGAGAGGACATTTGGGAGAACTGCCTGGGGTGGGTGGCAGTTGGCCATCTGACTGGTTGGCCTTGGGAAGTGCTAGGCTCTGAAAGGTGAGACTTGGGCAGATCTATTCCCTGGGCAAGTTTGAGGGGTGCTACTCCTGGAAAACTAAGTTGGGGAAGTGAACAGTTGGTGAGCAGAGCTGGGTTGTAGAGGCCAGATGGGGGCCTTGGCTGTGGGGGGAAAAGGGGCCCAATAAAATGGACTGGGGTGCTCTAGGAGACAAAGCCCCTACTTTCTCTTTCCCACTAAGACTGGGGGCAGAACCTTGGGGGAAGATGCACAAACTGATCCCATAGGCATTGTACAGATGAGGAAACCGAGGCCCCAGAGATGAGAAGGGAAGCACAGAAGCACACACAGGGTCAGTGAGAGTTAGGATTGGGCCCTGGGGCTGTGGCCTGTCTGCCCTGGGTGACAGGCCCTGAGGGCAGGGGCTATTCACTCTGTCCCTCTGTGGCCCTCAGAGGAGAGCATGCATCGCTGGAGCCCCCACTGTGCACTGGGCTGGCTGCAGGCTGAGCTGGAAGAGGCTGAGCAGGAGGCTGAGGTGAGGGGAGGGGAGGCTGGGCCCGGGGTCAGGGAGAGAGAGACCCATCCTATCATTTCCTCCCTTCATTCTTACATTACAGGTTTGAGAGCCCCTCCTCCAGGAAGTCTGTCCTAAGTGCCAGGCCCCTAGGAGAACTCCCCTGTGAAATGTCTCAGGGCCCTGTAGGCTGGGTCTACAGAGGAGCTGGCACAGACTTCTCAGTGCTGGGTTGGGACTATAGTGCTCAATGAGTCATTGGAGGTGGGGGAGGAGGGGCCTGGGGCCTAACCTTGATGGGCGACACCTGTCTACCTAAGTGTGCCCCAATCTCTGATCCTGCCTCATCTCTGACCCAGCAGGTCTGGTGATAGTAAGGAAATAGAGGCTTGAGAGTAGAGGACATTTGTCTGCAGTCACTCAGCAAGTCAGAGGCACACCCAGGCTGAAACTCAGGTGGCCCGTCCCCCCGTTGTGGTCACCACTGGAAGGGATTTCTGGTGGGAGGGATAGAGGGCCAGTCCTAAATCTTTGGTCATGTCCTCCCAAACTGTCCCTTCCTCCTGTCCCAGGAGCAGATGGAGCAGCTGCTGCTGGGGGAGCAGAGCCTGGAGGCTTTCTTGCCCGCTTTCCAGCGAGGCCGCGCCCTGGCCCACCTGAGGCGGACCCAGGCTGAGAAGCTGCAGGAGCTGCTGCGGCGCCGGGAGCGGGAGCGGTCTGCCCAGCCAGCCCCCAATGCTGCTGCGGATCCCCCCAAACCCTTCCCTGCTGCAGCTGTCCTGCCTACCGGGGCTGCCCGCGGGCCACCAGCAGTGCCCCGGAGCCTGCCCCCCTTGGACTCCCGCCCAGTGCCCCCGCTGAAGGGCTCCCCCGGGTGCCCCCTTGGCCCAGCCCCTCTGCTGAGCCCTCGGCCCTCGCAGCCAGAACCCCCCCACCGGTAGGATCCAGGGTATGGCTCCCCAATGGGGAGCCCAGACAAACTTGATGCGTGGCTCCTCCTCCTCCCCCACTGCCTGGGTGGGGGGAGGGGCAGGCCCCTCCTCCTGGCCTCAGGCAGGCCCTGGCCCTGGAGGCTAAGCTGGGGAGGAGGGTCACCTGGAAGACACCCAGAGAGAGGGCTGGGGGTGGGGTGGGCAGGGTATTATGCCTCTGGCACTGAGGAAACTGCCTTTTTTTGTCCCTGGCTGAGACCTCCCAGGTGATGGGCATGATCCAGTGAAAGAACTTGACTCATGGTGACCTAGGAAGGTGCCCACTTTCCCCAAGGAGCCCTGCCTCAGGGGGGCCTATTGCACCTTGCCACTCTATTGGGCTGGCACAATGCCAAGGCTGACAGGCGTGTTTTCCATCATGTACTGAGCCTACCTTTCCCCCAGTCCTGGAGCCCACCACCTAGGAGCCAGGTGGTCAGGTCCCAGCTGCAGGGTCAGAGACACCGTGGCCCTGGGGCCCCACTCATGCTCCAGACCCTGGGGCAAGGTAGGACAGGGGCTTCTGACCTGCACAGGTGAGAATGGGCCATCCCCAGGAAAGACCACTCTGTATTTTTCTGTCCCGTCTCCTTAGAATTGAACCTTTTTGAGGGCAGGTCCTTGTCTTTGTATGTTTTGTCCCCAGCCCCGCCTCCCAGGGGCCGTCAATAAATGTGATGATGAGGATGACGATGCTGCCCGACTCCTCTCTGCTCCCTCAACCAGCCACTCTGCTGTTGCAGCCTCTACATCTCAGCTCCTGCGCTTCCTACTCTTGAGATGCCCTCCCTTCCTCTCTACCCATCCAAAGTCCGGCTGTCCTTCAGGTCCAGCACTGCTCCTGCCTCTTCCATGAAGCCTTCTCTGATTATCAATTCATGGGAGACTTTCCTAACTCTTAACTTCCCGGCACTTCTGGCCAGAAGCACACTCTGCTTCTTCACTGTTCTCCAATTGCCTCACCTGTATGCAACTTCTTTTCCTGGGTCGCCTGTAAGCCCAAGCAGGATGGTACCTGCTCCTTCTCTGGCCTGCCAAATGGCCACCCCCACTGAGTGATGGAGGGGGTTCTATAGTGCTGAAGGTATCTATCTTCAGCTAGGGTAAACCCTAGGTGGCCAGCTTGGCTGATGAGTATGGGATAAGAAGACGGGAGAGCAGAAACATGCCCGGAATCAGCTTAGGTCAAGCCTGATGAGATGAAGTTTGGCAGGGAGGCATGGAAGGCCTTACAAATAAGAGGGGACAGTCAGAGTGTGGTAGAAGCAAATGTGATCTTGGTCCATGTTACTAGGAATATAATCATCTAGAAAGAGGGAAGTGTTGGGTTGGTTCAACTTTTCACTGAAATTTTACAGTTAAGAGATCCCCCAAAACAGCACCTTGAGAGTAATAACGATAAGAAAGATGATTGGGACTAGTCCCATGTGGAACAATTGAGAGATCCATGTAGAGCCAGAGATCAGAGCCTAGACCAAAGGGTAGAAATCACAAGGAGCCAGATGGTCCCCATCTCCAAAGTTGTGTGAACAGCACCTGAGTGACTAATCTTTTGAGATGTAGGCAACAGTTGGAGGGACTGGCCCATTTGAGCTTTTGAGAGCCCTTCAAGTCCAGACTTATCACATAGGGACAATGGTCAAAGAAAGCACTAATAGTGCCCACTTGAGACCCTCCATCCATATTAGCCTTGGTTCTCCTACTCTCCTTATTATTAGCACTTGAGCTGCTAGAGGCTGAGGGACACTGAAACCTGCCTGAGAGGACATAGACAGAACAGCTCTGGAAGACCTTCTGGGCCCTTCTTGCCCTGGCCTCCCATTCTGGATCCACATTTCCAGGCAGTTTGTTTGTAACTAAAAGGAGAAAAGGGGCGAAGGTTGGGCATGTCTGAGCCTTCGTCCACTATCATGAATTGGGGAGCAGCCTCAAGAAGACAGAGTTCAGCCTCCCCTCCCCAGAGCAGGTAAGAGAAAGGAACAACCCAGGCAATGAGGAGACAGGAAGGGAAGAGTGTTACCATGGAACTGTATGGGGTCCTTCAAAAGTCTTTACCTACCTCAGAAAGCTGTTTTAGAGGGTTAGGGACTGAGGCCCCTTGGTGTTTAGCTCCAGCCAGAAAAAGACCGAGGCAGATGGGTATAGATACTATTAGAGTGGAGTGGGCCTGGTTCTGGGCCATGGAAAAGGATTAGAATTGGAAAGTTAATAAACTTCATTAACTTCCCTGCTGGAAGATGCATAGAGTGTTCTGGAAGATTGCAGGGCTCTCTTCCTGCTTGAAACCTTCTGGAACTTTCTGTTCCCAGGTTCTGGGGCTATAGGGAATGTTCCTGGCTATAATCCTCTGTGAGAGAGAATAAACTTAAGTGTCTATATCAAGGAGCCCATGAGTAAGGCACCACCTATTATAGACCACCAGTGCTTTTACAAACCAAAAACGAAAAGTTGTCCCAAATAACAAAACTCTCATCCCTTTTTGATAAAAATAGAGTTCCTACCTCTCAAGAAAGTCTGTTATGTACACCTCCTTGTTTGGGTATCACTAGCTTCTACTTGTTTCCTTAAGCTTCTCCCCTTGTTTTCCAAATATGAAACAAAAGATTAAACGTGCTTTCTTTTTTTGCCAATCAAGGCTTACTGACCTAAGCAGGTCTGAACCAGAGCGGGCTCAAATCTTTACCACTGAATCATGTGGTCACTGCAAAGCATGGCTAGGAACTTGCCCCTGACCGCTAAGGTTAGAGAACTGAGTGGTTTCTAAGAGACCAACTTGGACTAGCTGTGGGTTTATCCCAATTTATACAAAAACTGTACACAAGACTTGAGTGCAGGAATTTGTTAACAGTATTCTGCAGAGGGAGGACCTCTGGCTTTGTCTAGGACCTTACCACTGCTATAGACCTCTTTAAAGATTCTTCTTGTCCTACATGAAAATGAGATTTACACTCTGCCTCCCTGCATAAAGTGTAAACTCTTACATATGCTGTAAACTCAAATGCCTATAGGGGCCAGGAAGATCACAGAGGTGCAAAGCAGTCCATTTCCACAAAGAAATACACCCTCTCTCATTTTTTCTGGAAATGCATGGTCCTTTTTCAAAATTTCTCCTTTTGATAGACATAGGATAGAGAGATATTTCTCTACTGTGAGCAAAATGGTGCAAGTGTGTGTATTAAAGCCTTTTACACTTTACCTCTGATGGTGGGAGTGAGCGAAATGTAGAGAAATATCCTATCTAAAAGGCAGATGTTACAGCTTCTCCCAGACATTAATGCTGTTATCTGAGTGAGCTCAATGGTAGCACATTTTCTTTTTTTTGAGAAGTCAGAAATCTAGATTTTTATGCAAAGCCCCCTCAGTTATGAATGTTGGCTAAAGTTATTTTAAGGCACTGTGCCAGCTACAGCCAAACACTATTGTGAACCATGAATCTTGGTCTGTTCTTGGTCGTTCTGAAATAGGCCTTCTTTATTCTAGTAGCAGTCCCCTCCCAGGGCTGAAAGTGTGAATGCTGAAGAGGCAAAGGCAGGACCAGAGGGCCAACCTACCTCAAGACTAGTGACAGGACCCCAGGTTCGGACAGCCTTAAGAGAGAGTGGCATGATGGCTAGATGCATAGAGACACTATGACGTCACAACACATGGTGAAGGTGAATTCTCTGCATTGGCTTCTTGGGGATGAGCATACTGAGCGTTCTCAGCATATGCAAGTTCATGAAGTCCAAACTCAGGTCTTAACTATCATCCTTACCACACTAACAGAGGGACCCTCAGCTGCTCTGTACAAACCCTATGGCTGCTAGGGCTATAAGCTGGGCCTGAGAGCAGGCAAGGCAGGCTTTGTCCTATGACCTTGACCATAGGTGGGTAGCGGTGTGTGATTTCATCACAGGGCTGAGGAACTGAGAAGAGGCAAAGATCAGGAGAGAGCCTACTTTTCTAGTGCACTGAATTTTTTTTCTTTTTTTAAAATCCTCACCTGAGGATACCTTTTCCCCCATTTATCTTCAAATAGAGTGGGGGTGGGGGGGGGGAGAGACAATGACGTGAGAGACACCCATCGACCAGTTGCCTCCCATATGACCAGGGCTGGGGACTGATCCACAACCGAGGTATGTGCCTTTGACTGGAATCGAACCCAAGACTCTGGTCCACGGGCCAACGCTCCAACTGCTGAGCCAAAGTGGCCAGGGCTTTTAGTGTACTGAATTTAAGAGAGATTGAATTGAAGTAGCACCACCACTTACCAGTTGTCCCTTCTCTCAGCATCTCTTCATGAGATCTGGTGACCATCAGGAAGCCCAAAGGTCCAGGACATAGCCTCCTTCCCCTCACCATTTGCCCAAAAGGGAATGTGGTGGTCACTCATTTGGGCTTTACCCCTGGGTGCCTCAGCCTGTGGCTGTTGTGTATATATGTGTGTGTGTGTATATATATATATACACATACACATATGTATTTTACATACATACATATATACACACACATATTCACACATATATGTGTGTGTGTGTGTGTATATATATATATATATATATATATATGCATATGCTTTTTTCTTCCCCCAATGATGACCAAATGGACAACTCATTGACTTAAGGAAGGCTATTCTTACTCGTTTTGGCTCATGCTGGAACCATTATAGTGGGCAAGGTACATCCTGTGAACAAAATGTCAGAACCTCAGAAGGAAGCAAGAAATCCTACTGTCTCAGCACTAGGATGGGTAAAGGATTTCACTCAGCAATAAATAAAGGACATCAGAGGGACAAGCAGTTTGGCTCAGGAGAAATAAAGTCCTCATCAAGTCCAAAGACAATATCACAATTGCCTAGACACATACACCTTTGATCCTGTCTTGTCTTCCTATTTAGAACCTGTAGTACTGCTCACTCAGCTTTGTACTATACTTGCAACCCTATCCCCACCCCAATGAGCATAGCCTGGGATAAGCTGGGCCCCGCTTATCCATCAGACATGAAGGCTCATGTCTGAGCCTTCCTCTATTATCAGGAATTGGGGAAAAGTGCCTAGAAGGCAGGGACTAATGTCCACAGCCTGGTTCAGCCTCTCCTCCCCAGGGCAGGAAGGGAGAAATGTTACCATGGGGACAAGGTAACATTGGGGGGGAGGGTCCTTCAAAAAGCCACCCACACATCTCCCCTTCCATGAAAAGCCCAGACTCAGTTTAGGGAGTTCTCTCAGAGTTCAGATCTGGCCTAAAAAACCCTGAGGCAAGCAGAATGGCACTGTGAGTACTTTACTAGTTCTAGGCCTAAAGAGAAGCTGAGTTAGATGGTTAATAAATTTTATTGACTACCCTGCATGAAATATTTTGGAATGGTTTAGAAGTTTCACATAGTCTGGACCCCTCCATCCCTACCTGGAGCCTTCTTAACTTTCTATCCATTTGCATGTTCTGGGGCCCCAGGAAATGTTCTTGACTGTGATCTTCACAGAAAGAAAACACACTTGAAAGGTCTATGTCAAGGAGCCCATGCAAAAGGTCCCAGCTATTACAGACCACTAGTACTTTTACAAACAAGACCCAAAAGAACTCCAACTCCTTTTGATAGAATCTTGCCCCAAGGACACTGTTATGCCCCATCTCCTTGATTGAAAATCACTAGTTTCTGTACATTTTACTAAGCTTCACTTCCTGTAGTTTATATTTTAAAAAGAACAGACTCTCCCTCTTGTTTTTCAAATATGAATATAACACTAAATGTTCTTTTTCAAAGTACACATGCCCCACCCCCCAAATCAAGGCTCACTGAGCACTGTGGACCTGAACCAGGGTGGGCTCAAATCTTTATTATTGAACCATGTGGTCACTACAAATCCATGATTAAGGGCTTGCCCCTGACTTCTAAGGCTAAAGAGAATCAAAGAGACCAAGTTGAAATAGCTATGGGTTTATCCCAATTTATACAAGGATTTCACACAAGAGTGTGAATGCAGGAATTGGTATTAATATACCAAAGCACCTCTGGCTTTGTTTAAACTCTAGACTTAGGCCGGTACCCTTGTGGTAGAGCTCTTGCAAAGGTTTTCCTATCCCACAGCTTTACACTCAGCCCCAGTTCATAAATATTTGAGCACTGACAATCTCACAGCCACCCTATGTGTGGTGACTCGGGATTAAGAGAGCCTGACTACTACCACTCTAGCCAAGTGATGACTGACCAATTGTTTAGCAATTAGAAACAGAAAAAAACCTCAGGCAGTTCTAAACAAGGAACCAAGTTTCCACCACAGGCCTCCTGATCCTCAGTAGTCCCGCCAACTCCAAACTCCCCAAATTTCCTACAGTCTCAAGCAACCACGTTTCCAGGATTTAGCCTGGCCTGCAATAATCCCTGCAAGCTAAACAAGATGGGCCACACTCAGGGGAACTCTATTTCTGGGAGAGGACAGGCTGCATCGTTTGCAAAAGGGCTGGCTGGTAAAGGGATAACCAGGTGACAGGCACACTGTCCCAAGGATAAAGTTGACTCTACTAGCATGTTTTAACCACTGAGCCCATTAGAACTATGGATAATAAAGTGTGACAGACCTCAAGAGAGCAAATCACTTGCTCTCTGCCGTCATGCTCACAGAGAAACTTCTCCAAAGTCATAGGTCAGATACATATGGTCACAGGAACACTCATTCCTTATGCTTGATGCCTCTGCTTTCCCACTCCCTCATGCCACCAATGGAAAGGAGGGGGGTTTGGGGCTGACCATAGAATAGTAAGGTTTCCACATACCACATTTTTAGCCTATATCAGGTCTCACCTGTGGCTTGGGAACTCACAGAAAGACAAGGTTGTACAACCTCAGAATTTTTCTTTTGGCAGCCAACAATTGGTCACATTGCACGTTTCAAGGTTACAGAGCCCCATGGCACAAACACGGGGCATGGGCAGACAATTCTTGCTCAGAGCTTTACAATAAAGCCAGATCAAGTGTTCCAGAAGTTGACATCAGGAAGGCAACCTCTGGAAGCAGGCACCCAAAGGATTCCAGAAAACCCTTCACTCTCGGGCTTTCAGGGCTCTTCATTTTGGGGCCTCCTTCTTGGGCATCGAAAAGCCTCCTTTTCTGGATCGCAGGGAGAGGGATGTGCAGGTCAATGGCTAAGCTGGGCGGGTGGGGAAGAGGAGGGGAAGAGCGGTTCCTTCGGACCCCAGCAGAGGTAGACTCTGGAAAGCGAAGGGTTCAAGACAGGAAAGGCCATTTTCTGGGGTCTGGCTGGAGGCTGATCCCCTTCCCTTCTCTCTTCAATTAAAAGCGAATGCCCATTACGATGAAGATTGTGAGGAGAAGGAAGACTAAAGTGGTGTCTCGGATCTCGTCCCAGTGGAAGCCCTTCTTAGCCCGATCCTCCTGCTGCTTGCGAAGGGCCTCACGCCGGGCCCTCTGGCGGCGTTCCCGCTGGAGCTGTTCTCCGTAATGCGCCTGGTAGAAGGCGTCAAAGTTGAACATAGTGCGGTCCGCGTCCGGCGCGGCCTTACCAGGGCCGTGGGTACGAGGGGCGGGCGGCGGGGTGCGGGGCGAGCCGGAGTCCGCTGAGGGAGTCGTGGAGGGACGGGCGCCAGGTCCGCGCAGGTCCATGTCGCTGAGTAGGCCGCGGTCATACTTGCGGCGCAGAGTGGCACTACCCAGCACCACGTATGCCTGGGAGATGCGCGTAAAGCGCTCGGCAGCCTCGGCGCTCCCGGAGTTGCGGTCCGGGTGGTAGAGGAAGCTTTGCCGGTAATAGGCGGCCTTGATTTGGGCCTGCGTGGCCGTGGAGGGGACGCCGAGCAGCTCATACAGCGCCGTGCGCGAGTACGGGCCGTCGCCCTGGGAATAATTCCTTGCTTCTAGGACCAAGCACGATACTCGGTTTTGTGGAGGCCCCCGGGCCCGCCACAACCTCCACAGTAACAGCCGCGGCCACCTCAGACCGTGCCTGGCTGCCATCTTGAATGGCTCTGCGGGAGGGCAAAGATTAACTGGCCAATGGGAGGCGTGCGTGGTTCGCAGCGCGTCTGTGTAGTAGCCAATCGAGCAAAAAAGAAGGCGGGGAGAGGGGTGGAGCATGCGTATTACGAGGTGGGCTGATATAAAAGCCGGACGCGCAGCATCTCCCGTCCAGTCGTGCAGCTGAGGTTATGGCGTCTCGCGGGCGTAGACCGGAGCACGGCGGACCCCCGGAGCTGGTGAGCCCTGTGGCCCTCGGGTACTCTCTGTCTCGTAGAATTTCCGCGTTTTGATTTCTACCCCCAACTGCCCTTTTCTCTTTTTCTTTCCCGCAGTTTTATGACAAGAATGAAGCCCGGAAATACATGCGCAAGTAAGGGAGCCTAGATACTGAGTGGTTTGAAGGTTGGGGAACCCGTAAGTTACCCTGTTTGGGGGTATTGCTTGTAAAGCAAGCAGAATTTGGGGGGTTTGAGTGGGAGGAAGGAACCTGGTTTGATCCTATTTTTCACACTGGCAAAGTCAACTTTAGTTAAATCTCTGAACAATCTGGGCCTCAGTTACCTGAGCATTAATATGGGAGTGATCATATTTTCCTCTGGATTGTTTTCAAAGTTTATTGTGACAACTTGTTTTAAACATGTGGTAAAATAGGCAGGAGGCTTTGGATATGTATAAGGGGTTAGTGCTATTGGGGGAAAGGAAATAATATTCATGAATGTTTACTGTGTGCTCCTATTTGTATTATCTCACTAAATCCTTTTTACAACTGTTGGTGTAGTATCTGAATTTCATAGACGGTAGTTAATTCTATAACTGCAAAGTCAATTAACAGGTGAAGGCTAGAGCAGAGACTTCCAGACTTTCCTTTCTGGAGGAAACTACGTATACTTGATTTTGGGAAAGCCTCACGATATTATAAACCTATTCTGTGCAATGGAAAGCAGTAGCTATCAGCCATCTATAGAAATGTGTTTAGTCTGATTACTTAGAATGAAGAAAATGTAAAATATTTTATTGATCATTTTTCATGTTGGTTACGTGTTGAAACAATTTGAGCATATTGGGTTAAATAAAATATATTACTGCATTTGGTTAACTATTACAGTTAATTTTACATGTTTAATTTCATTTTAACTGTGGCTATTAGAAAGTCATATGTGGCTTGCATTATATTTCTCGTGGACAGCACTACTATAGATTTTTGTTGTGCGTTGTTGATTCTTATATCTGAGGGTAACTATGGTGGGTAATTCTTCCAGAAAACGTGTTCTTAAGTAATGCAACATCAAAGCCTGATAGATTTGAAAATACTCAATGGTTGGTCATCAGTTAAGTGATTTGTTACCTTTACATTCGCTTTGCTGTTCCTTTTATATTAGCTTTGCATCAGGTACAGTTATAATTTGTGTCACAACAAAATAACATGTCACTCTGTTTATGGACATTTGGGGTTACTTTTAAATAGTTGTAGTTGAATTTGTTGACCAGGAAAGAGCACCTTGTTTTTTCTTGTACTTTTGGGTTTTTTTGTTTGTTTGTTTTTTGGTCTGGGTGTAGTTTTAGCCCAGAACTTTATCACTTGTTTGTATTTCTGCCTTCCTAGCTCTAGGATGATTGATGTCCAGACCAAGATGGCAGGGCGAGCATTGGAGCTCCTTGATCTGCCTGAGGATAAGCCCTGTTACCTTTTGGATGTTGGGTGAGATCCTGGGGCCCAGTCAAATTGCCCAGATTGTGGGGCATCTTTACTACTCACACTGTTGAGTCTCTGATTGTATCTTTCAGCTGCGGTACTGGGCTCAGTGGAGATTATCTCTCTGATGAGGGGCACTATTGGGTGGGCATCGACATCAGCCCTGACATGCTGGGTAAGTATGTTGTATTTAGCACTGGGATGGACTACCCACATGAGTGTGGAGCAGCTATGCATATCGTGTTCCCTTCACTTACTCTTCTCCCATGTAGATGCAGCCTTGGACCGAGAAGCACAAGGAGACCTACTTCTGGGGGATATGGGCCAGGGCATCCCCTTCAAACCAGGATCCTTTGATGGTTGTATCAGGTAAGATTCTTCATGTTTTGCTTTCAGTCCTGCAGGCCAGTGCTTCCCATACCTGGCTGTGCAGCAGAGTCACATGGGTAACTTAAAGATATACCTCTCACGGGATTTTGGGATTAATAAGGTCAGAGCAAGGCCCAAAACTAAGTAGTTTTTTGTATTTCAAACCTATCTGCTTTGAGAGGGGAGGAGTGGTCTTTTGAGCCACTGGGAGCCATCTTGTGAGCCTCCGCCGCCATCTTGTTGCCTTTTGAAGAACTCTGATGAGGAGTTTCCTAGGCTGCTCCACTCTCTTCAGCAGCTTAGGATTCCTTTCTGGGGCATCAGCCTTGAGCATGTACATAGTACTTTAACAATAGATCTTAGACTATTGACATTACTATTAAAAAACATAAAGTTGTTCTTTGTTTTCTGTGGTAAGTTTTGTTTAGTATTTGGTGAGTGTTTTGTTGGTGGAATGGAGGCAGGGAATAGGAGAGGAAGTTCTAGTTTAATCATTAACTGGTGGAGACCTGTGATGTATGTTGAACAGTAAGGATCTGGGTGAGAGAAAATTTGTATTGGAAGATTTTCTTCTTGGATAAGGCGTTAGCTTACATCTGGAAACAAGATTCGGGAAAAAAGGCATTTCAAGGATGGCAGTTGCTTTTTAGTAATGATTGGGTGAGGTGTTCTAAATTGTAGAAAACCAAAGGCCAGAGATATGATCTGTATGTTTTAGTAGTAAATAGCCATTTTTGTTTGTTTTTAAGAGGCAAGATGGTGTGGCAGGCTTTCATTTTTTAAATATTTGTTATATGTAAGACATTGTACAGGGTGCTGTGGAGTTTGGAAATAATACAGTTCCTGTTTTTAAGACTCTCCATGGTTAATTAGCTGCTATAAGATATAGACCAGGTTAAACACAAAGTGAGTGTGGGGTGTGCACAGGGGAGTCATGGGACCACCTGAGTTGTAAAGAGAAGCAAGAGAGCACAGAAAGCCCTGGCCGGTGTGGCTCAGTTGGTTGGAATGTCATCCCATACACCAAAAGGTAGCAGGTTTGATCCCAGGTCAGGGCAAGTTTGGGATGGGAGGCAACTGATCATTGTTTTCTCTGTTCATCCCTCCCTCCCTCTCCTTTCCTCTCTCTAGAATCAATTTAAAAAACAAAACTAAAAAGATCATGGGAAAGCCTTGAGAAAGGGAGGGGCTGGGGTTGGGCCTTAAAGTCTAGGAGGAATTTGGATAGTCAAGGAGAGGGTGAAGGAATAGCGTGAGAAAAGGCACAGAAGTGGGTGGGAACGGAATCTGATGGAGCGGAGAGATGAATGAAAGATTTCATGGAAGTTGCGATTGTGTGGAGTTGGGTCCTAGAAGTTTTTTTTTAAACTCTATCCTAAGAAGTTTAGGCTCTATTCAGTAGTTGATAGGGAGCTGGGGAGTGATGATATAAAATCTTTGTTTTAGGAAGATTATTTAGAAGAGAGGAGAGTTAGGTTGTTGAAATAATTGAAATGGTAATAAGTGCTGACCTAGGAGAATGGTGGAGGAGAATAAAAGCTTGGAGAGGCAGTGGGACAAATCAGCAGGGTTTGGGGTTCTGTGAATGGGTTAGGTATTCACAGCACTGAGGAAGGGAATGCCAGAAAGGAGGACATAGTAGCTGCTTGAAAATTTAAATCTGAGGATTACTGAGACACTTAACAGGTACAGTTGAAGGAACTGATTTTGGAAGAGAATGAGCAAATGGCTTTGTAAGTACTGTAAAACGTATTTCCCTTGCCCTGGCCGGTTTGTCTCAGCGGTTAGAGCATCGGCCTGTGGTCCAGAGAGGCCTGGGTTCAGTTCCCGCTAAGGGCACGTACCTCGGTTGCAGTTTGTCCCCGGCCCTGGTTGGGTCATGCGGGAGGCAGCCACTCGATGTGTCCCTTTCACGTCGATGTTTCTCTCTCTCTCTCCCTCTCTCTCCCTCCTACTCTATCCGAACAAAAATGGAAAAATGTCCTCGGGTGAGGATTAAAAAAAACGTATTTCCCTTGATTTGGAGTAAGGAAATGTGAAGGGGTAGATGGCAGAGATATCCTTGATATGGTGAATAATTTTGAACTTGAGGTGGATGTAGAAAAAGGTTGAGAAAATGTTTCTCAGGACTGACTGCAAGGAAGTTAATGCTGACCTTCTGTATACCCTGTTTGGTCCAGTGTTGTAGAATAGTGACCTGAAGTGGACTTGCACATGCAATAAAGGGAGTGGGCAGGAGGGTTTTACCTGGAGATCAAGGATGTGTGGTGTATGAGTCCTCAAGAGGCAGGGGTGAGCAGTGTGTGCACTTTCCTGACTAGGTCCCTTCCTTTTTTTAGCATTTCTGCTGTGCAGTGGCTCTGTAATGCTAACAAGAAGTCTGACATTCCTGCCAAGCGCCTGTACTGCTTTTTTTCTTCTCTTTATTCTGTGCTGGTGAGTATAAGATCTCCCCATCTGGACTGGCTGCCTATCCCTTCCTTGCCCTGCAGGTAGAGCGATGAAGTAGAGGAGTTCCATGGCAGGGCTATTCAGATGGGACTGCATGGGGTGGCAGGACCTTATTGTGATCCTCAGCCTAAATAGAAAGTTTTAGTGGGCTGACACTCTAATGAAATGCAGAAGATGCTGATGTCGTCCGGCCGGCGTGGCTCAGTGGTTGAACGTCGACCCATGCACCAAGGGGTCACCAGTTCAGTTCCTGGTCAGGACACATGCCCAGGTTGTGGGCCCAGTCCCCAGTGGGGGGCATGCAGGAGGCAGCTAATTGATGTTCTCTCTCATCGATGTTTCTGTCTCTCTCTCCTTCTCACTTCCTCTCTCTCTCTAAAAGTCAATAAAGGGAAAAAAAAGATGCTGATGTCAAAATCTGAAACCAATTACAATTCCTGTGTTCACTGTGCTGAATTTTAATTAGAAGTTGGTTTAGGGACATAGACTCCACAGAATGAGGACAGGGACATCGTGTCTAGGACACACAAAGCATACCTTCCAGAGTGCCCACATCCTCCAATTCACATCCCTTCCTCCTCCTCCCATTGCTGATGCTCAGATGGGGATCAGGGTGGTTATTTACCACTGAGTGCCTTTATTAACTTTATCTTTATAACTAATGGTGTTGATTTCCATTGCTTACTTGGGTTAGATGATAGTTTGAGATTCTAAGTCCTAAAAATGAGTTCTTTTACTTTTTTGAAGGATTCAGGTGTTTCTTGGTCTCCTTAATCTCCCCACCTCACCCTAGGGTGGGTTGTTCCTGAATATGGCAGGCTGATCTTGTGCATTATATGATTTCTCTGCTGTTTATGCACTGGGGTTAATTTTGAAGTTCTGAGGGCCTTTGTGTTTGCCTCTCTGCTGAGATGTTCTTTCCTCATATGTTTGAATGATCAACTCCCCACTGTATTCAGGTCTCTGCTCAAATGTCCCTCCAAGAGAGACTTGCCTTGAACCAGAAGTAAACTCAACAGTCTCTTGTTACTCACCATCTCTTTGTCCTAATTCTTTTTGGCTCTTAATCACTACTGTAAATTAGCTGTCTCCTCTACTAAAATGTGAGCCCCAAAAGTTCAGAGGAGAGGCTCTCTCTTTTGTTCGTAGCTGTATCCCCAGCCCTAAGGACAGTGCCTTGCACATAATGGGAACTCAGATATCAGCGAGTGAGGAAGGGAGGAGTGTCTGAGTCCTGACCCCATGGGATATTTGTAAGATAGTGAATGTTTCTGTTTCTTGCAGGTCCGTGGAGCCCGAGCTGTTCTGCAGCTGTACCCTGAGAACTCGGAGCAGGTGAGCTTCTTGGCTACTGGAGGTAGCCAGGGGAGGTGCAAGGAAGGGGGAGGGGCCCGGGACAGGTATACTGTTCTTGTTCTGCTCCTTACTCATGTGCCCTCCTATTAATGGGGAGTGACAGAACAGGTAACATTATGCTGATTGGTGGGAAAGGAGAGAATGAGTACCTGAGAGTGGTTCCTGTGGCCTCTGATGACATGTTTTATGACCTGATATCATAAGGAGGAGTGGTGGTATCTGTGGGGGTGGGGTAGAGTGGTTATCTTCTCTTGACAGATAAGATGGTATCACAGTTAATGTGACATATTAAGTGATTTCCATAACCAAATATATAAATGGTGGGGTATGTGTTGAGAGAACATCAACCGTTGCCTGTTCTATGGAGTGTAATGCAATACAAAGGAGGAATGTGGAGGTCGGAGTTACAGACCTTGAAAGATAAGCTGTGAGCTGTCCCTGACTAATACCATGAATTAGTTTGCCTCCCATTTGTTGGCCATTCATTTCCTGTAATTTGAGTGGGTAGATGGGTCCCTGGGCTAGAAAGTGAGAATTGCTTGTTCTGTAATTCCCCTAAGGGAGCTGTATGCCATGGCTGGTTCTATCCTGCACTTTCCTCTCTGTGGCTTTTGGGGACTCAGAATTGGGAACAGTTTAATAAAGAAGACCATGCCCAGCCAGTGTGGCTCAGTGGATTGAGCATCGTCCCATGGACTGAGAGGTCCTGGTTTGATTCTGGGTCGGGGCACATGCCCAGGTTGCGGGCTGGATCCCCAGTAGGAGGTGTGCAGGAAGCAGCTGATCCATGTATCTCTCTCACATTTATGTTTCTATTTCTCTCTCTCTCCCTTCCTTTCTCTCTTAAGGGGAGTGAGGGAAAGCAGTGTGCTCCCCCAGCCTCTCTATGACTCACCAATATTCTCTTCTTAGTTGGAGGTGATTACAACCCAGGCCATCAAGGCTGGCTTCACTGGTGGTGTGGTGGTGGACTACCCCAACAGTGCCAAAGCAAAGAAGTGAGTGCTGGGGGCCAGTGTGCTGCTTGCGCTGCTGGATAGAGGGTAGTGGTGTGGATCAGAGTAGTGCTGAGTTGGGTCTCCAAGGCACAGGCAGGAGGCACCTGTTTATGGAAGGGAAGGGAAGGACTTGTCTTGCTCTACAAGGCTTTATGAGTCCTTGCACTTTACTTATTTCAGGTTCTACCTCTGTTTGTTTTCTGGACCATCAACCTTTCTGCCAAAGGTGAGGGACCCTGAATTTTCAGGCCCATGTCTTTTGGGTCCCCTTCTTGTGAGGCTGGGCCTAGTACCTGTTGAAAGAGCTTAGGTCTGGTGGGTGGGTGCCCATGCCTTCTGGGGTAGGGGAGCTGGGTTGAGAGATCTCCAGGGTAATCAAAAGCCCTTTGGTT
Organism: Tadarida brasiliensis; assembly: GCA_030848825.1. Taxonomy (NCBI): domain Eukaryota; kingdom Metazoa; phylum Chordata; class Mammalia; order Chiroptera; family Molossidae; genus Tadarida; species Tadarida brasiliensis. Next base: position 103,341,188 of record CM061258.1, on the reverse strand, counting down.
CCTTCAGGGCCTGAACGAAATTAAGGATGAAGAGGAGGCCAAGGAATCCACATTCACGAATAAGAGGTAAAGTGAACCGTAGGTGAACCGGCCTAAACTTTAAGGAGTTAATGCTGCTAGGTTTATTAGACATGGCAGAGGAAGCTGGAGGTGGCAGGACCACTCCATTTTTCTCTGCTTTCACCAAGTCTCGGGTTCGGATGTGGCAGTGACACCTAGGTGGTAATAGAACTGGGGAACCCCTAGTTCCTGTGCCTGCTCCTGCCTTAGGCTGGGATGGCTATAGGCAGCCTTGCAGCCTTACTCTCTGCCTTCCCTCTTGCCATGCCTGACAGGCTGTTCCCTCCTTCCCTAGGCTGCCTCCATCTCCTACGTTCTGGACCCCATCCCCTTTTGGCCCTTGTGGCTCTCCCCTCTCCAGCGACCTCATCTTTACTCTCCGGGGCCATTCCCATCAGCTCATCAAACATGCTGCACAATTTCTCGTGTCTTCCAAGAGATCCTCCCTTTATCCCTTAACAGCTCCAAGCTGCCAGCCTGTTTATTTGCTTACCTTTATATAACAAAACTCCTCCAACTTGTCTCTTCTTGCTTTCTCCCCTATCATTCTCTCAGTCCTCTTCTCTGGATTATGCTTCTGTCTCATCACAAATTCTTGTCAAGGCCACAGCCAACCTGTCTTGCTAAATCTATGGTCACTTCTCAGTCTTTTTTCCTACTTTGTCCTTATCTTAACTTGCCTGCTTGGTAGTAGCTAACACAGCCCATCACTCGCTTAACATTTTCCTCACTTGGCTTCCCACTCATTGTCTTGGTTTTCTCTTAACCTTACTGGTTGTTCCTTCTCAGTCTACTCTGCTGGCTCCTCTTCTAGCGCACTCTGGGGGCCAGCCTGGACTCCTTCTCTCTCTGCACTGCCTTAAACACCAACTACAGGTTCATAACTTCCAGACTGATATCCTTGGCCTCAATTCCACCTGATTTTCAACCCACCTTCTAACTATCCACACCTGAACTTCCCACAGATGTCTCGAACAAAGCACAGCTCTTGGTTTTCACCCCTAAACCTTTTTTTTTTTTTTTTTTTTTTTTTTTTTACCATTCCGAGTTATTCCTGTCTTCCTTACATCTCATATCCAGTCAATCCATCAGCAAGTCCTACACCCCTCCTCTCCATGTATATCCCAATTCCAGTCCTTTTCCCCACTCCCACCTGGTCTTTTTTTTTTTTTTTATCCTCACCTGAGGACATTTTTTCATTTTTTGTGCAGATAGAGTGGGAGGGAGAGAGAGGAAGAGAGAGAGAGAGAGAAGCATCGACGTGAAAGGGACACATCGAGTGGCCGCCACCCGCATGACCAACCAGGGCCGGGGACAAACTGCAACCGAAGTACATGCCCCTAGCGGGAACCGAACCCGGGTCTCTCTGGACCGCAGGCCGACGCTCTAACCGCTGAGCCAAACCGGCCAGGGCCCACCTGGTCTTAATTCACCACCAGTCTTGCCTGGATTACTGAGGGCTGCCTCATGTGTCTCCCTGCTTCCAGTCTTTGTTTATTTCCATTTATTTTCTTTTTTTTTTTTTTTTTTTTTGCATTCATCTTCAGACAGAGCGGGGGGTGGGGAGGTGGGGGAGGGAGGAAGAGAGAGAGAGAGAAACATCGACATGAGAGAGACACATCGACTGGTTGCCACCCACATGACCCCACCCAGGGCCGGGGACAAACCGAAACCCAGGTATGTGCCCTTAGTGGGAACCGAACCCAGGTCTCTCTGGTCCACGGGTCGACGCTCTAACCGCTGAGCGAAACTGGCCAGGGCTCCATTTATTTTCTGCGTAGCAGCAAGACTGATCCTTTCCTTTTTCTTGGTTAAAAAAAAAATCTTGCCATTTTTCTGTTCATTACCTTCAGTTGAATTTTCCTTACCTTTATTTTCCTTAACACCTTTAACTGCTCTAAATCTTGGTTATTTGTATCCCCAACTAGAATGAAAACTTGGTATTATATCCCTGATATCAGAAGAGTATTTTGTTAATAAAAGGTATTCAATATTTGTTGAATGCATAATTAATTATAAGATAGTGAAGGGGAGTTATTTCTTAGTTCTAGTTGATATGAGTGGAAGGTGTTAAGACTTTGAAGACATTTAAGAGGAAAAATGGGCAGAGAATTGAATGAGTTTAGAAGGTGCACTGGTGGTGAAAATCATGATAGTGTTCCTTGTGTTCACCACAGATTTATACTGTCTGATCCCTCAGTAGTCATCTCTCTTAGCTTCCTTCCTTAGCCCATATCCCATGGGGACTTAAGGGCTCTTCTAGATGTTTTCTGCTCTAAGGCATCTACCACTTGCCCCAGAGAGTAGTCCCATCTCCTACTTCACAGAGGAAATACAAGTTGTTTAACTCCCTCCATCCATCTCTTGTCCTCACACCAGTGTCTACAGACAACATGTCCTAACTGTAAACTTGGGTAAGTTTTGTAACCTGAGCATCCATTTCTCTATTTTATTTTATTTTATTATTATTATTTTTTTATCCTCACCCGAGGACATTTTTGCATTTATCTTCAGCTAGAGCAGAAGGGAGAGAGAGAGGAAGAGAGAGAGAGAGAGAGAAACATCGATGTGAGAGAGACACATCGAGTGGTTGCCACCCACACGACCCCCACTGGGGCTGGAGACAAACTGTAACCAAGGTACTTGCCCACAGCGGAAACCGAACCCAGGACTCTCTGGTCTGTGGGCCGACGCTCTAACCACTGAGCAAAACCAGCCAGGGCCATTTCTCTATTTTAAAAGGGGGGGGATATTGCCACCTACTTGGGCAGTGTGTTGAGTAGAAAGCATGTTTTTACAGGACTCAGCACAGTGTCTGGCACAGACTTCATCTCCCCCCATTCTACAGGCTTTTACTTTTCCAAGTCCTCAGATTTGAGAAGGGGAGAGAAAGAGGCTTTTGCCTATTGGAAGGATTATCAGGCTTCTCCCATTACTATCACTTCTCTCTAATCACATTCCAGCCACTTATACATAAATAGATGAATTTAAAAGTTTTTAAAACCTTTACCTAATTTATACATTTTTTTTGCATCATTATTGTTTCACTTGTGCATTCCTTAGTTCTTGCCACTTGGCCTCCACCCTACCACTCCTAAACCACTCTCTTGAAAGGCTCGGCCCACCTTTGGCATTTTCCACTATTGCCCTCCTGTACTCTGGACCACTCACCATCTTTACCTGTTACCTTTATATTCCCTTGATGACTTTTTACCATTGTTCTCGCTGTGGCTCACATCTAGCCCCCTGTTCATCTTGTCCCACAGCTTGCCCTTCCTTATAGATGCATAGGGATTAGTCCTGCATCTCCAGACCCCAATTTGCAGCTGCCATTTGCTTTGCACCTGGCACTCAGACTCCTGCCCCCTAGTTGTGTACCCTCTTAAGGTTCTTTCATTAACCACTGCCTCTCCACCTTAAAGTCTAGATCATGTTATGTCATTCCTTTGCTATAAAATGTCACTGATTTCCCACTGCTTACTGAATGGAGGGCACGCTCCTTGCTGGTATTCACACCTCTGTGAACTGGCTCAGCCAAGTGAGATTGATTGTTTTTTTTAAATACGATTCTGCTCGGCTGGTGTGGCTCAGTGGATTGAGTGTTGTCCCATGGACTGAGAGATCCTGGTTCGATTCCTGGTCAGGGCACATGCCTGGGTTGCAGGCTCGATCCCCAGTATGGGGCGTGCAGGAGGTAGCTGATTGATGTCTCTCTCTCACATCGATGTTACTATCTCTCTCCCTAATTCTGAGTTTTGTTAGAACAGAAGTAGCAACAGAAAGGATTTGTCATGCAGTTCAGCTTCCAGTGGTCCTCAAGCAAGGAGGAAACTTGTGCATGGGGTGAATTTATTCTCCACAGACCCTCAGAATCTCACTTGGACCCTTCTCCTTCTTCTGTTCATAACTCCAGGCACATGGGACTCTTCTGTTCCCTAACCTTTACCTTCATTTCTTTCAGTGTGTCATTTTCATATATTGCTGCTTGTCTGGAATGCTGTCCCCACTGCCTACCTGTAGAAATACCAGCTTGTCCTCATGGCCCTCTTATTTTTCCCAGACCCTGTGCTTTTCCTGTCTTGTCACTCCCTTAGCAGCTTCTGGGCCTCTCTGCACTTGCTTTGCCTGTGTGAATGATCTCTGCCACAGCCCAGCCATGAACTCTTCAAGGGCAAGGTTGGTTCATAGCCGTTGTAGAACATCCATGGGCTGTGCATGCAGGTGCTCAGGAAATGGTGGTCGCTCAAATGGCAAGCATCCCTGCTTGGTGTGAGTTATGCTGGAAACAGTGTGATCCCAACTGCCAGGTTGGGAAGTGGCTTGGGAGCCCAGGCTTCCCCTGTTCTCGGGGCTTCTCTTCCATGTGGCTGCAGGGGGTATTCTTTTCTCCTCAGCCTGGGCTGGAGGCCAAGATCAACCCTTGAGGATCATTGTCGGGGCTGCCACAAGCTGGGCAGCCTTGTTTTCCTACCTCAGACATTGCTTGGAGCCCCTACTTGATGGGGTGTGCTGACCTCACAACCAGACTAAGGCCTTAAGGCAGCAATGGGCATTGGGCCTCTGGCTTTCTGTGGATATTGTTAGGCTCTTGTGAGCCAATCCTGGCCTAGGTTGCCCAAAAAGTAGCCTTGCCCCCTGCCTGCCTGCTCCATAAGCAGGATGTGTGCAGACCCAATAAGTGGTCACCTACCATGAAGATACCTGCGAGTGAGTGGGACCTTGTACTTCCTGCCCTCCTGCTATATAAACTGCTTTGACTCCAGTGGATGTTACTAGGATGGGGGGGGGTCCAGAAGTGTGACTTTTATTGTAGAAGGGGCATCTAAGGCCACCATTTTTTCCTGCCTGGATTAACTTGGGTGCTAGCCAGGCTGCTCCATCCATCAGCTCACAGCTGTGTCTCCTGCACAGGATTCCCTACAAGATTGCGAGGAGCGGGGTGGTGAGGAAGACCCGTGAGTGGGTGCTGGAGAAGAAGGAGCGCCATAGACGTCAGGGCAAGTGAGTACCCTGGGCTGCTGTGGATAAAGGGACATCTTAGACACTAAAGGCTCACCTACACTTGAAGGGGTCCCAAAGGTACTTTCTTCTTTCTCCTAAAACTTTTCTGTTCTTCCTTCCAATTATTTCTTCACAGGGAAGTCAGACCTGACACGCAGTATACTGGCCGCAAGCGCAAGCCCTACTTCTAGGCAGTTGGCTGCGTCGAATGGGACAGTTCGGGGTCCACACAGTTGTGAGCTGTGCTATCCAGCTCAGGCACTTGCCTCTGGAAAGTTTTATATATTGAAGTACCTATTTCATCAGTTGACAAATAGTGTTTAGAAAAGTTCTAATAGGCCCTGGCCGGTTTGGCTCAGCGGTTGGAGCTCAGCCTGCGGACCAGAGAGTCCCGGGTTTGGTTCCCGCTAGGGGCACATACAAAAAAAAAAAAAAAAAAAAAGAAAAGTTCTAATAGTATTTTCTTCATTAAACAAAGTTCTAAGAGCATTTTATTTTGTTGTAAAAGCAATAAACCACTTTCTGTGGCACTCGGTCATTTTCCAGCTCTGTGATCCTAAACAAATTTAAGTTCCTCTGTTGGTGGGAGTTACCACTTGATTTCATGGGTCCAAATTAGGTTTAAAGAACTCAAGTGTATGAAAGCACTCTTTTAACCTACAAGGAGCATAGGTCCATTTCTTTAATTTAGGGCTTATAACAGTAGGCAAAGTTGGAAAGGATGGGCAGGATGAAATGTATCCGTGCTACCCACTGGCCTGAGGCCTCTGCCCAATCTCTGCTTTCCCTATGGTCAGAAGGCATTATCCAGTCCTGGCCAGGTAGTTCAGTTGGTTTGAGTGTTGTCCCAATACACCAAGGTTGTGGGTTTGATTCCCAGTCAGGGCACATACAAAAAAACAACCAATGAATGCACAAGTGGAACAACAAATCGATGTTTCTCCCCCTCCTCCCTCTCTCAACTTAAAAAAACAAAAAGATGGCATTATCCAGCCCACCAGTCTGGTCTGACCTTTGGCCCTGAGCTGCATCGGCAGCTGCTGACCAGCCCAGCATTTGGTTGTCTTGGGCCATCTCCTGTCTGATCTCTAGTGGTCAGAAGGGAAAGTCCTACCTATGCTGGAATATGTAGGGGACTGTCTAGAATTCTTAAGGGAATCCACTGGTTGCCAGTGACTTGAGAAAAGTGGGAAAATCTGGGCCTTCATATAGAACAGACATCAGGCATTGAGCAGGAGCTGAGACAGTGTAGAGGGTCCAGAGGGTTTGGGAATTGAAGGCTGAGGGAGGAGGCTGGGATCCTTTGCCTCTGAGCCCCTACATCAAATTGTCACATTCACTCCCAAGTCCTAAGACCATGACATTGTTAACAGTAAGAAATCTATAGAGCAGAGGCATGGTACAGATACAAATGTTTATTCTACATAAAAATTTCACAAAACGGGGAGCTGGTTGTACCAAGACCTTTGGTGAAGGGGTAAAGGGGGGGAGGGAAATCATTAAAGAAGGCAACACGGACAGTGGTCAGTCACTGGACAGGAGCAAAGCTGAGGGAAGGTGGGGCTCAGACATGGCCCCATCCCCTACTGCATGCACTTGCATGCACACTCCTTGCCTGTCAACAAGGAAGAGAGGGATCTTGAAGTAAGGGCGTGTTTCTGACTTGAGAAGCCCCAAGATGGTGGGGAGGGAAGTACCCCTCCCTGGCTGGCTGCTGAATACTGCATCCAAGACACCTGACATTCACGTGGCACATCAATGGGAGACAGCAAGGGCAGGACATGACTGCAGGCCTGAAGTAACATCTGACTTCCCAGAGCACAAGAGAGCAGGGACCACTGTCCCAAACATGCAACAACACAATGGCTTGAGGACCCAACTAAGGCCTGCTGGGGAGAATGGCTGGCCCAGGCTATAGGCTGGGTCTGACCCGGTCTGCTCTACCTCCCTAGCTCCTAGAGTGGCTGGAGACCAGGCACCAGCCAGCCTCTTCCAGAATGTTATCTGGGGTCAGGCATAGTCTGGGGGAGTAGGGGGTTGCTCCTGGGGCTCTAGGAATGTCGGGAGGTTGAGGCAGCTAAAGATGTGTTGTATTCTGCCCCTAGGTAGGGGAGGAAGCCTGGTCTTGACAGGGCCAGCCACCTGGCCACAGCACCCTGAGCCTCCCTGGCAGTGACTGGCTGTTAGAGGCTTAGAGCTGGGCTGTCTCTCAGGGCCATACCTCCGCTAACCTGAAAAGCAGCACCATGTGGCCAGCTGGTCCCCACCCCTTAGGGGGCTGGGCTTTGGGGGACAGCTGGAGAGGACAGGGTAGATGGGTGGGTCAGTAGGAGGCAAAGATGGGGTCCAGAGAGCTTGGATGCCTGGCGAGGGCAGACCCCCAGGTCAAGAGTGGAATTACTGAAGGCAGAGGAAGGGGAAACATGGCTACCTGGGCAGCTCTGCCTGGGAAGGGTGAGGCAGCCTGGGCCAGGGCCTGAGTCTGTCCCTTGCTGACCCATCCCCACCCTGCTGGCTGTTTCCCAGCCTAGCTCCCCTCTGCTTCTTTTGTACAGACACACACTGTTACAAAGATCATGCACATGACGGCTCAGGGCAGGGTGGGTATGGAGGGCCCCATGGCAAAGAAAGGAGCAGTATGGGGTGGGCAGGAGGGGGCTCTGAGCCGAAGGGAGTCAGCAGCCAGGGGGCAGCCTCCTTAGGGTGGACCATCCAGAGTGGAGAGGCAGGTGGGGTAGTTTCTATCCAAAGATACCTCCAAAGATGGAGGCAATGACAATCCCCAGGACCACACAGCAGATGATGATCATGATCTTCTTCTGCACCAGAAAACAAGAAGGAAAATGAAAGTCTTCGGTCAAGACATGGGAGTGGCTGGGGCTAGGCAGAGCTTAGAGGCGACTGGGGCTATAAGAGAGGGATTGAGAGCTGGAGAGTCTGGGGGCTGAATAGGGAGAAGGTGATGACCTGGAATGGGCTTGAGGGTGGTTATAATGCACTGAAGACCTGGGAGAGGTGGGTGAGGTTGTAGGAAGAGCTGAGAGGTGGGACAGAGGTAGAGTGGAGAGAGATCTGTGATCACCGATGGGTGTGTGGAAACGTGATTGGGCAGAGTTGGGGCTACTGACCCGGCGCGCCTTGCTCTGGTACTTAACGGCCTTCTTAGTATCAGACACGGCCCTCTCCACATAGTCCACCGACTGCTCCACGTTGTACTCGATCCTGTCAATCATCTCCCCCTGCAGGGCCAGGGGCACCCGAGCTCCAGAGGGCCCTCCTCCAGGTCAGGAGGGGGTTTGGGGCAGGACTTCAGGAAAATGCCCTGAGGTTAGAGAGAGAAAAGGAGTGTGAGGAGGATGGGGTACCTGTGCCCCACAGGCCAGGCATACCTGACAGTCCCAGCCTCTCCCTGCAGAGCAGACATCCTGGGGAGGGAACTGGCCATGCAGTCTCAGCCAAGGGAGTGGGGACCATGCAAAGAATGCTCAGCTGGGGCCCTGAACCTAGTGTCTGGTGTAGGACAGAGGACATTGCTGGGCAGAGGAAGGCAGGGGTAGGAGTGGGTGGGCCGGACTGTGGCCACAGTTCACAAGGTGACCACAGTGAGCCCCCATTCCATCCTCCCCAGGGCATGATGGTTTTGTCCAGCTCTGTATTTAGTCTTCAACTTTTAAGAAACACCCCCCCACCCCGCCAACCCTATAGCCCTCTTGGGCACTGCAATCTGGTCCCATGCAATCTGCAGAGGCCACTCCAACCATGATATTGTCCAAAATTCCCAGCAGCAGCTTGCTGAAAACTGACAGCTCTCAATTCAAGTCCACTGTTCCCATGGCATCCATATCACCATAATCTCTTACTGGGATGGCAACAGCAGCATCCTCATGACCTCCCTGCTTCCTGACTCAGGTCACACCACCCCTGCACTTAAGACCCTCCAATCCAGAAGAGATTTCACCTGCCAAGGCCCCTGTCTACCTCATTTTCAACTGCCCCTGTGCTCCAGCTGCATGGACCACCTTTCTGCTCCTCTAATATGTCAGGACCATGGTGTTGCTGGTCCCTCTGCCTGGGCTAGCTCTTCATTCTTCCTCTGGGATGTCCCCAGAACTCAAACACCGCCTCCTCAGAGAGGCCTCTAGCCACCCCATCCAAAGTGGCCTCCACTGTGCTGTATCAAAATGGTATTCCAAGTGTGACCTTGGACTAGTAGCATCAGCATCACCCTTGAGCATGTGTGAATGGGGATTGGAACAGGGAAACCTACAAGCCCTCCAAGTGATTCTTGGGCACTTTCAAGTTTGAGAACCACTGTTCTATCACCATGCTGCTTTCTAACATCTCCTGAGCACTTGGTGCAACTGGAGAATATTCCAGTTGTCATTTACTTATGCTGCTCTTCAACCAACAGACATTAGCTCCAGGAAGCAGGCCCTCAGCTGTCCTGGTCACTGCTGCACCTCTAGCTCCTAGAAAAATGCCCACCCACAGTGCCTACATGACAAACAGCTAGTGGATAAGACAGGACAAAGTGGGTAGTGCCATGCAGGGCCTGGGGTCCTGGAGGGCCAAGCAGAGCCATGCAGCACCTGGGGCCTGGTGGCTGAGCCATGCAGAGGGGCCTTTAGGTGAGTGGGGCCCTGGAGGCAATTTCAACAGCAGGTGGTTAGTTACCTGAAGACTCAGTCCCTCCCAGGCAGGGTAGCATGTTGGGCAGAAAGGGGAGGGTTAGTGCAGCCCTGGGTGCTGCCATGGGCTGGGGGGTAGGGCAGTGGGGCGCCAGGCGCTCACCTGGCTCTCCACAAGCATGGCCATGTCCATGAACATGTCGTGCAATTCACGGATGCTGTTCTCCAGTTTAATGATCTCACTGTGCCGTGTCTCAATCTCACTCAGGGCCTGCTTAGAGATGCTGGAGTCCATGATGATCTAGGAATGGGAGCAGTGGGCTGGGAACCAGGCACTTGCTGAAGGGGGTTGGGGTGGGGACCAGGACAGCAGGAGGTCAACTGCAAAGGTAGCTGGGATGGGCAGTGGCCTGCGCAGAATGTTCTGGAAGGAGGGCCTGAGGCTTCTTCCTTAGCTGCAACCCTCTCCCTACTTTCTGCTCAGCTCTTACTAGCTGTTACCTAACTTCTCGGTGGCCCGATTTTCTACCTGTAATATGGGGCTATTAACACTCCCTACCTGTGCTTGTGCATGGTAACTGCTAAGTGATCGCTCTTATCACCAGTGTTGTACAGAGCAGATGACTGCCGCACGGACACAGGCCTTAAACTGCCGTTGTCCTGTCCCCTCTCCTCCTTTTCTTCCTCCTGCACTGAATATAGCTGTCCCCTACTTCCTCCTCCTAGAACCCATACCTCTAAACTCCCCACTTGTATGTCACCTTTTTTAAAAAATGTTTTTGATTTTTTTTAGAGAAGAAGGGAGAGAAACATCAATGTGAGAGAGACACATTGATTGGCTGCCTCCTGTACGCCCCCTACTGGGGATCGAGCCCGAAACCCAGGCATGTGCCCTGACTGGGAATCAAACCAGGACCTCTCAGTCCATGAGACGATGCTCAATTCACTGAACCACACCAGTTGGGCTATGCCACCTCTTTCAGGAAGCCCCCTGCTTAGCAGAGTAGAGCTTCACTTGCACTTAGAGATGGTCAAGGGCACCATGTCCTCTGGGAGAGGCAAAAAGTCCTGAGGATGGTAGAAGGAGGCTCAAGCCGGTGGTGAATGGGCAAGGGTAGCAAGAAAGCGGAGCCAACTGAGGAACCAGGAGACCTTTGCCACTAATATTTATGTGACCTTGACCTGGTCCCCTCCCCTCTCTGGAACATGTCCTTCTTTTCTCTAAAAACTGCCTAATAAGGTGGCTGTGTCCAAATATTGCCCATATCAAGCACTCCAGGGTCATGGTGGGAGAGGTCCTGGTAGGAGAGGTTCCTGTGGGAAGGGTGGGGTCCACACTTACCCCAGAGGCAAAAATAGCCGGGTTCCCACTCTCCAGCATATCCTCCAGCTCCTCACTGGTTGTGGTCCGGCCAGCTGCAAGCGGGGGTCACACTGAATGCAGCCCTCCCCAAGGAGTTCAGCAGCAGCCCTGCTCAGTTCCTCAGCCTTGGCCACACCTCAGCCCCAGCCCTACCCCTTCAGCTTACTGATCTCCAGCTGCCTCTGGATCCGGCCCTTGCAGCGCTCCCTGTAGTCACACTGTGTCGCATTGTACTCAGACATGACTTCCACAAACTTCCGGGACAATGTGGAGTGCTGGGGGTCCGAGATGGGGGTGCAGGAGTCAGGCCCAGCCCCACAAGGCCTGAGAGCCTCAGAGGCCAGCTGCCTACCCCCAGAGGCCCAGTCCCCACCTGTGTCTTCCGGATCCTCAGGTCGGCGGATGAGCGGTTCAGGCCTTCCTCCTGCTCGATGCTCTGCTCAATGCCTGAGGGAACAGATGGCTGCTGAGCCATATCTGCCCCCACTTACAACTGACCCCTGACCCACACACCCAGGACCTGGTTTAGGAACTCCCCTGGGGGAAACTTGTGTGGCCTGTAAGTGGGATCACATAGGAAACAGAGGAAAAGGGAGGGCCAGGCACTGATGGAGGAGGAGCCAACAAGGGCCCTCCTAGGCATGATGCTTGTGTAGGTGTGTGCACATATGCACACCTACTTGTAAGGCCTCAGGCACATACCAAGCTGTGTGTCTGTGAGCACCTACTGTATATTAGGCCTGGTGGCTCAGGCTCATGCTGTCTCTCTCCTGCTCAGGAAGGTTGTATACCCAACATGGGGCCATGTCCAGAGTGGGTAGGGCCAAGTGGCTGCAATCTGCAGGGCACACAGCCCTTAGGCCCGTGCATTCTGGGCATGCACATCGATGCTCACACAAGCACATGGAGGCTCTGTGTGGAAGCAGGCAGTGCTGGCCACTCCTTTAACCTCTTAGGTGAAGTGGGGGACAGTGCCCAGAGTGGAGCACTCCATGGACAAAGCCTCAGGCATATGTCCCAAGGGCCAGCCCAGAGCCTGGTGCAAACAGGCCTGCAAGGAAGCTGCTGAGTGAATGGCACATGATGGCAGCCTCATAAAGGAAAGCAAGACCCAGTGTACCCCTAAAAGTTGATGAAACCCCGTGGGCTGTGTGGAGGAAGCAGGCTTGGAATGCCCCCCACCTTAGACAAGGCTGGAGCCCAGACTCACTCTTCAACTTTGAGCGCACTTTGTTTGCTGTCTTCTTTATGTCGGACATGAGTTCCTCCAGCTCCTCCTTTGTCTCTGGGGAGGCAGAACGGTGGGGGTAGACACCCTGGGTTCCCCCATGCCAATGTTCAGGCTCAGCTTTCTGCATAGGGGGCCCATCAACGGGGGGCTCTGGACAGACCCTGGGTCCTGGGTCTTCCCTCTTCCTTGGCTAAGGCTCTGGGTAGGGCCATACCAGCTGTAGCCTCACCCCCTCTCGTGCTGCCTTCCAAGGAGCCTCCCTTCTTTCACAGGTTCCCCTACCCCCTATAGATAACAGATGGGTCTAAATTTAAGGCAGAAATAATTGTGGAGCAGCTGGTGATGCTGGAGTTGGCACTGGGGAGTATATACTTGATCCTTGCCTGAGTTAAAGATGGGGATGTGGGCTCACCTAGCATTACCTAGTGGCTCAGGGGGGTAAGCATCCAGCCAGTGGGCTGACAGGGCCAGGGATCAGGGAGGTAGAAGGCAGCCCCTACATCAAGCACCTGGGCAGGGCAGACCTTGGTCTATTCATAAAGCCCCCCTCCCCAGGTGAAGGCCAACTGCCGAGTGCCCAGTGGGTGGATGGGGGCAGGAGGCACCTGGTCTGGGTAAAGAAGAGCTTCAAAGAGGTGGGCCCCCTGGAGCATAATTGGCCCTGGAGGTAGCAGACAGCTGGGCCTATGAGAGGGTGAAGTTGAGGGACGTAGCTGGTGCTTCTGACCCTTGTTCCAACTGGAACCATCTCCCTAAAAGCTGGCAGAGGACATGAGAGTGCCCAGCTTGACCCACTCCCTGTGAGGGGTTTGTTAGCAAAGGGGGGCAAGATGGCTGCTTCCTTCTGGGGTGCTAGGTGGAGCAATGGGTCCTGGCAGCACCCCAGCCTCGGGAGCCCCCCAGACTCTACATGCCAGAGAAACCACAACTGAGCTCCTGGCTGCAACCTTTCTTACCTACCCTCTGCTTGCTTCCAGGGCTGGGGCTTCTTCTATAAGGGACTGGGGAGGGACATTTACAATGGAGGATCAGATGAGGCCACTCCCAAGTGGAATATGAGTGAGGTACAGTGGGGGGCTTTAAGGAGTGGAGGAGGGAGCCTCTTTTGTATGAACAAAGAAAAACTTGGTTACCAGCTGCTCTAACATCTCAGCCTTTTTAGCTCAGACCCAAAATAGCCCAGCCCGGATAGCAGCCCCCAGAGGAGGCAGAGCAAGCCTCAGCCCAGGAAAGCCCCCTCCATTCACTGCTATCTTTCCTTGTGACTTCTCCTTAACTCTCCTTGCTTTTGCCCTAGAACCCTTTACTTTACTCAGCCCACATCAGCCACCTCCTAACTGCTCAACTCACAGGTAGCAATTCTGAGCTGGCCGCTGCTGTGTGACATGGGGAGAAGTGCCAAAGGCAGCACAAGGGAGCCCAGGGAGGAGCTAGGCAGCTTGTCGCTCCATACCACCCCACCTTCCAGCAGGTGAGAGGCCAAATCTCCAGTGATTTAAATTTCCTGCCTCACAATTAGCCCCCTTCTCACCAGCAGTGACCCACCACTGACACACTACTGACCCAGCTACACATGGACACATAGACAAACCATGTCACATGCTGCTGTCCCAGACAAGCCTCTGGGGAGAGGGGCAAAACATGATGACTGCACTGGATGTATGCTGTGCGTTGGGTGGTTTCCCTCTTCTTTGTACCCCTTTCTGGGACAGTCACCCAGGCTCCCAGCTGACTCATTTTGCCTTCTAAGGGCCTGGCACTGGGCTTGGTTGGTGTGGCATTGGCCTTGAGTCCAAGCACAATTTGGGGCTGTGGATTTTTTTCTGGGTGTTTGAGGATGCCTGTGGGCCTGGAGGCGAGGGGCCATGGACAGGGAGGCAGTGCTGGAGATGAAACTGACAGCAAGCCCTGAGTGCCTGGGTGGCAGGCAGTGAGCCCTGGCCCATCACTGTCCCCTGGGGCTAGGGTGAGCTCCCTCCAGGGGAGGGGATCTCCAGCCTGCACGTTGTCAGTCTGGCACATAATAATGTAGTAATCAACACCTCAACAGGAATTGTGACAGCCAGGTCAGGGAGACCTGTCTGGGGACAGAGTGGAATGCAGACACACACAGGCTCCCTGTGCAGAGGGATAGAGGTGACTTCCTGGAGCCCTGAAAATGCCTGGCTCCAGGGTACCACTGGCCAGATGTCAAGGCTGCCAGCTCTTTCCGGAAGCTCTGCCTGCTTGGCCAGCTTGCCCTCCTACAGCGTTGATGCTTCAGAGCTGCCATCTGCTCTCCAGGGAGGCAAGGGAAGGGGAGGGGCCAGGCTGAGAGGCCTCCTTTCATCAGAGTAAGCTTCCTCCCTCCTTCCGTTCCTCCCAGAATCCCAAGGCTGCAGCCAGCCCAGGGCCTTAGGAAAAAAAGCCAGTTTACCTAGGGAGGGCAGGCTGCCCGCCTGACCCCACCCAGGTCTGAGGAGGGCTCACGAAAGTCTTTGCGGGAGACCTGGGTCCAGTGTGTGATACTGGGCACTGACCCCCCTATCCTGAGGTTCCCACAGAGCCCTCCCCAACCTGAACAGGCAGCAGCACCTGCCTGGAGGCCTACGGGGCCTAAAACCCACTCCTCACACCTACACGCACTCACTCTCATCAGGGTTGGGGGAGGCCAGGATGGCGCTGTGCTTCCGCTTCACCTCCTCCACATTCTCCGAGATCTTGTCAATGAAGCCTCGGATCTCCTCTACCTGTAGACCAAGGCCAGGTGGTCAGGAGAAAATTCAGGGACAGGGCTTCTTGGGCCCATGGCTTGTCCACAGTGGGGCAAGAAACTGGACTCAGGGCCAGGTTGGGCCAGGCTTCCAGTGGTGGTGGTGGGACTGGCTGCTCCAAGTTCCGTCTAGACTGGGGTGAGGAGTGGGCTTTGCTCCCCTCTGAGCTTCAGTCTATTCACTCTCAAAATAGGTTCATTAATTGGTGCCTGAGGGCTGCTGAGCCAGGAACAGGTGTGTAAGCGCAAGGCCTGGCTCAGAGTTGAGATGTGGTCACCCAAGGCATGCCAGTGTATGGGGAGAGGCTGGCTCCCACCTGTTCGAAGAACTCATCCATGAAGCGGTCTCGGTCCACGGTGACAGTGACATCATCGTCATCATCGCTGTCCTTGGCCTGCACGGAGGTGTGTACAATAAGCGTACTTGTGGTAGGACCACTGGACCTGGACCCCAAATTGCCTGTCATCCATATATAGCAGGCTTGCAGGTTATAGCTCCAGGGACCCGACCATCCTGCTCTGTCCTCTTGGCAAGGAGAAGGCCTGGCTGTGCCCTCAGTTCCCAGCCATGGTGAGACCTGAAAGATCCCTGGTAACCCAGCATAAGGAGAGGGGCCTTGCCCTGTCAAGTTGGTGACAGGGCCAAGTCTCTATCTCCAGGCCAGGGACTTCTCCTGCCCAGCTGTCTGCCCCTTCCCACAGGGCTGAGGTCCTCCCAGAACCCCCCTCACTCAGGTGCTACTCAGAAGGCCCTGCCACTGGTTGGGCAAGAAAACCTCAGGTCTTGGTCCCCAGGCCATTGGCCCCAACTCACAGACCTTGCCTGAGACAGGCCACCTGGAAGCCAGAGTTGTCTACTCCCCTGGCTAGGAGTTCCCACATTCTCTTTCCTGGGAGGGCCCTGGAAGGAGAGGCCTGGGCTGTCCCAGGCCTGGGCATGCCAACACCTCCCTCCCAAAAGGCTGGATGACTCAGACACAAGGCCATCCCCACAGCACCCCAGACATGCCTGAGAGAGAGACTGCCTTGTACAGAGCTCTACCAGGTGCTGGCTTTCCTTCCCCACTCAGTCCTCTCAGGATCCTCTCTCTCTCTCTCCTGGTCAGTCTTGACATGGGGCTTTGATCCTCTTTCTTTCCAGGCCCAGAGCTGGGCCCAGGAGGTACAAGAGGCCAGTCATGTTGCCTCTTGGCTTGGGGCCTGCCTTAGCCCTAGCCACAGGTGCAGGCCCCACTCTGCTGCCCCAGGAGCAGCTGTACAAAAGCCACCCTCATCACAGGGTGGGGGTAATCATACCTCTGACTTCCCAGCATGCTGGCCATGCTCATCACTGTCCACCCCACACCCTCACTTGGCCAGGGTCAGCCCACTCTGCTGGCAGGCCCCTCTCCACAGCCAAGGCCAGGATACCCAGGGCAGGACTGTCACCCCTCAGACTGGGCTTCTCAGGCTCAGTCATGTTTCTTCATTTCTCAGTGCCCCAAGGGTAGGATGCACTAGCTGGCTAGGCACTGGCCCTCGCCTCCAGGCTCTCTTACGTCAGGGCCCAGGATAGAGGCAGGCAGAGGTCGAGGGGATAAGGAAGCTGAGCGATTTACCCTGTGGGTCTATTTCTCCTCTACAAAATGGGGACAGTGATACCTGGGTGCAGGGAGGGAGGGCTGAGGAAGGATAGGGAAGCAAAGCATGTTGTAAAGGGCTGTGCCCCTTGGGCTGTGGGGGTCCCACTACCCCAACAAAGTGGGGCTTGGCTAGGAACTTCATGGAGACAGCTTGGAGGGGCCCCTCTCATCGAGATCACACCTCCTCCCCCAGCAGCTAAAATAAATCCCGGCTCCCACAAGTGCCTGCAGCTGCTAGCAGGTGGCCCCCCTTCCCTCACCAAGCCCACCCATAGACATAGGGAATTTAGGGGCCATTTCCACACTTTTAGACCACCTGCCACCCAGGAGCTGAGCCAGAGGAGCATTCTCTAGGGAAACTGAAGCAGAGTGCAACCTAGAAGAGCCCAGTTCCCCTTCCTGGGCAGCTTGCTAGGTTGGCAAGTGACCCTAGGAGCTTCTACCATTTAGCACTCTGCCCTCTCTGTTCTTCTGGTGCCCAGAGAAGGACAAGGGTGGACTCAAAGAGGCAGGAGAGCCCTGGCCGGTTTGGCTCAGCGGTTAGAGCGTCGGCCTGCGGACCAGAGAGTCCCGGCTTCGGTTCCCACTAAGGGCATGTACCTCGGTTGCTGTTTGTCCCCACCCCAGTTGGGGTCGTGTGGGTGGCAGCCAGTCGATGTGTCTCTCTCACATCGATGTTTCTCTCTCTTTCTTCCCCTCTCTCTCCCTCCCGCTCTATCTAAAGATAAATGCAAAAATGTCCTCAGGTGAGGATTAAAAAAAAAAAGGCAGAAGGCGAATTTTCCAGCTCACTTCCCAGAAAGAGTAGTGACTAGCTAGGACCAAAGACAAGGGCACCTGAGTCACCTGGGATCTGGGCTGGTATCCCTCTCTGGGCCTCATATCTTCTTCAGATGTCCAGCCAGCTCTGACCTGCTACCTCCACAGCCTCCCCAGAAGACTGAAGGATGGACTTGGGTAGTTTCTCCAACAGAAGGTTCGCAGGAGAACCTTCCTCCAGGCTCTCCATCTATGAGGGTAGAGCTGGAGAATGGGCCGTCTTGGGCCAAGGTCTGACTGGGGCACCCAGGTTGAGGCATTCAGATTGGCCCCAAAGACAACTGGAGGGTTTAGAGCTTAACCTCACATCTTTGGTCAAACCAGCCATGGCTCCAAGCAAAACCTTGAGGGGATGCTCCAAGGGGACCCTTCCTTATTAAGTCCTACCACCTCTTTCTCCTTAGGACTTTTCACCCCCACCCTCCTCTTCACCTCACTCCCCCAGCCTGAAATCTGATCCCAGCACACTCCACCTATAACAGGCTCCCTACCTCTACAATCCACTTGCTGTCCTCCCTGCTTTCACGTGCAGTTCCCTCTTCCTGGGATGCTGATTCCATGACGCTGGCATGCTCCTCAGGCTTAGATGCCACCTCCTCCCAGAGGCCTTCCACAGCTCCCCAGGGTCAGTATCTCGCTCCTCTGGTTCTCCACACCCTGTTCACATCCCTACTAGAGCCATAGCCACAGACTCTCAGGCCCTAAGGGACCTGAAAATCACTTTAGCCCTAGCTTCTTGCCTCAGCTTGCACACCTCCTGTGATGGCAAGCTCATTAGCTTCCCCAGGCAGCTCTGCCATCCTGGGCAGCCCCAATTGTTGGAAAAGTCCCTCCCTTTCCTGTGGTTTAGACCCAGGCCATAAAGAACCTGCTGGTGCCCTCTCCCTTGGCTGGCCATGCCAGAAATCTGAAGGCAGTATCCACATCCTACTTGAGTTTTTCTTTACAAGGTTCACCATTCCCTCTCCTTCAGATCCTTCCCAGGGGCTCTAAATTGTAGCTTCTGCCCCTGACTTGTTCAGCCTGGCCTCTGTCTTCCCTTGTAGTACAGGACACAAACAGAACCTGTTGCTGATTGTGGTCTCAGCAGTACCAAAGAGCTAGCCCATCCCCTCCCTCTTTCTACATATTCTACCTCTGTTAATGCAGCCAAAGATCACGTAAGTGATCCTATAGTTCAGTACTTCCTGCCAAGGAAAGCCTCAAGCCCTTCCCTATCACTGTCTTCTTGGCTGGATTTTGGATTCAAGTGAAGGAATTTTTTTGTTTCATTTCTTCATTTGTTCTGATCCTTGTTCCAACTTGTGAGAATCTGATGACTCATGAGTCTGTTGCCCCCTGCAACCTCAACCACATCTAGGCCAGAGCCCTGTAACACCTTTCTAGATATGTCTTCCAGATTAACTCAGACCCCTAATCAGTTCTCACTGGACACTGAATAAATGAAAAGGATGTAGGATGCCAGCACCCCTACTGCCTCTGCCCCCAATCCAGACACACACTCCTGACCAAAAGGAACTAGGAACTAGGCTGGCGTGCCATCTTCCTCATGTCCTAGGCTGGCCAGAGTGAATATCATACACATACACAAAGTGGGTATCTAGATATCTGTTGAATGATTAGGGCCCCAACTCCCTTAGGAATCCACCAACCCTCTCTAAGTGGCAGTCACAGCTCCAGAAAGAGGGCTGGGGTGCAACTGGGGACCTGGGAGGCTTCCACATGGAAGTGGCAGCTAGAGCCATGGGACAATTACAAGCTTGAAGGTGCAAACGTTCTCTGGATCAACTCACCCAGACATCATGTGGGCATCCTGCCTGCCACCTGGCCAAAACTAGGCTCCACCTCTTTCTCCTGCATCCCCTCCTCTGAAAACTCCTGCTTAGAACCCCTGTTCCCAAGGGCTCCTCAAGTCAGAAACTGGGAGATACCTCTACTCTTCCTTCTCTTCTTACGTCCAACTAACATTCCATTTGTCCCAGTGTTTTCTGTTCATCCTTCAGTGGTTCTCAACCCTGGTCCAGCACCTCCATCCCTTGGGGGGTTTGAAAAAACAGCTTTCAGGGTCCTACCCTAGAGAGGTCAAATCAGAATTTATGGGGCTGGGGCTGGTGAGGTCCCTCAGGATTGAGAACCTCTGGTCTGGTCTCATTTCTTTCTCACCGGCTGGCTGTCTCAGCTCGGGCCTCACCACCTCCAGCCTGAGCAACCAGGAATAAAAACTGGAAGGGTTGGAGGGGGTTACTGCCCTCACCACAGCAATCTTCAGGAAAAGAAGATCCCACTAGAACTACTGGCAGGAAGCCCTAAGCTTCTCCTAGTGGAGGCCAGGCAGCCCTGGTGGTCTCACCTGGTAAAGGCTCCAGGATCCCAGGACGTGTGTTTGATTCTTCCAAGAGGCGCCTGCAGGCCAGTCCCCAGGGATGGCAGCAGGCCAGCCGGCAGGGTTGATTCATTCCTACTGAGTAGGAGTTGCTGTTGTCTGCCTCAAGGGCTATTTTTTCCCCTTCTTCTTTTTAATGACTAATCAAAGTCAGTATCACTAGAGAAGAGAGGTCCAGAACCCAGTCGGGTGTATGAGAGGCCAAGCTGGATCTCCAGGAAAGAGGGCTCTTCTCCAGTCTGATCCTTTCACCCTTTCCCCATCCTGTGTACTCCCTCCTCCATCTGATCCCTGCTCTTAGCAGGGTCTACCCCTTATCAGGGCCATAGAGGAGTTCAGGGTGGCAGCTTCAGGAAGTGGAAAGGGGCTGGGCTCCGCCCCCGGATGCTGTGTGTCCTTGGATAAACCCCTAGCCCTTTCTGGACCTCAGTTTTCCAATTTGTAAGATAGGAGGTGGACTAGATAGTCCTAAAGAACATTCCAGCTGCATCCCAGATGAAAATGTGCTCAAATCCATTGTTTTTTTTGGGGGGGAGGAACCCCAAGGAAGTAATTGGAGGGAGGGAAGAAGATGCCACCCTGGGCCTACTCTTACACCCCATTTTTTCTACTCTGCAATCTGCTGGCTCTATTGTACAGAGGAAATGAGCAGAGAGGTTAAGGCACAAACCTGCCTGTTGTTGCTCTAGGACCCCCAGAGTCTTCCCAGCAGCAAGAAAGAAAAGGGAAACTGGTGGGCAAAGGGGGACACTGGGCTTCCTACCAGGCCTTCTCTGGCTGCTCCAGTGGGCTGGGCCCTGCTCTAGACCAGGTATCATGACCACCCATCATTCTATCTTGGTAAGTCATTCCCACTCTCTGCTTTTCCTCGCCCTGGTCCCTCCTTTTGGACCACCTTTCTCCTCCCATTCAAATCAAACTCTTCCTCCTGAGTCATCCCAAGTCCTCTTCTTCCAGGAAGGCTTCTTCCCAGGTCTGGCCGCCCCAACTCTCCCTCCTCCCTCTGTCCTTTGGCTCCTGCCGAAGATCATTTGTGTTCCACACAGCCCAGCATGTAGATAAACAGTGTTCTGGGTCCAGGGAGGGATGAATCAGCTCTAAGAAGTCCTCAGAAAGGAAACCAGGGAGGCCTCCAAATTGAGGAAAGGAGACAGCTGCATGCCAGGCAGGGCTGCCTAGGATACCGTGCCCCCAAATTCTCCCAGGTTGTATGACTCTGGGCTGTCTTTGCCCCTCTTAAGCCTCCAGTTGCCCTTCTGATCTCTGAGGGCTGCCTACACTGTTGACGCCCCCACACTGCCCAGATGATCCTTTCACTCTCCATATGAGAGGAGGGGACTGGAGAAGGCTAGAGGGCTGAATCTGGCCTGCAGAGCACTGAGGAAAAGTGCCAGCTCCTTCACCACATGTGACTTTTATAAATAAGCTCCCTTTGCTGGCCTTCCTTCCAAATGTGGTGGCACTGGGTAGGGAAGGGGGAGGAGCAAGGAGGAGGGAGGGATGGGGGTGGTGCAAGTTACTGTCCCAAGTACCACCTCTGTCCAGCCTAGCCAGTACTGGCCTCTTGGTTCCTGGGTATTCTGGTCTGAAAATTCTGACCCCTGGAGTTCAAGGTCTCCCCCAAATATGGAGTCAGAGTCAGGAGACCTGTGATCACCCTTCATGTTCTGAGAATCTGGGTTCTAGGTTTTCCTATCTCCACTTCACAGATGGGAACTTGAGGCCCAGAGGGAAACTTATGGGAATGGCAGCCCCCAGACTAACTGTTCCACTCCACCATTGTGGGTTCCTGCCAGCACCCCATTGAGACTGCTAGAAACCCCTAATGGGCATGCCTCCCAGCAATGAGTATGGCAGCTTCCATGGGTTCAGAATACCTGAAGGCTGGGGTCTGGAGAGGAAGCCTCAGTTGATTCACGGAAAAAAACAGGCCTTACCATCTAAGGGCCCACCTGGGCTACTGTGGGGTGGGGTGGGGGGTTGGAGGGGTCACAGAGACACAGACCTGGGTTTGAGCTCCCTACAACTCAAGCTCTCCTGGGGATCACCCAGTCCCAGCCAAGCCTAAGTCTGCCTGTCTTCAAGACTAGGCAAAGCCGCCCTGGCCGGTTTGGCTCAGTGGTTAGAGCGTCGGCCTGCGGTCCAGAGAGACCCGGGTTCGGTTCCCGCTAAGGGCACGTACCTCGGTTGCAGTTTGTCCCCGGCCCTGGTTGGTCGTGCGGGTGGCAGCCACTCGATGTGTCACTTTCACATCGATGTTTCTCTCTCTCTCTCTCTTCCTCTCTCTCCCTCCCACTCTATCTGAACAAAAAAATGAAAAAATGTCCTCGGGTGAGGATAAAAAAAAAAAAAGACTAGGCAAAGCCCCTTTCTACCATCCCTCTTGATCTACGAGATAAGCCACTTGCTCTCTTATGCCTAAGTTTCCCCTTCAGCAGAGAGGATAAAGGCTGATGAGTCAGATGTCCTGTCAGATGTAGAGGTTGGTGTTCCCTCTGACCATTGGTTCCCACATATACTCTTGTCTGACCCACCAGGTGCCCAAACATCAGCAGATGCATCACAAGACCGTTCAATGCAAAGATAACTCTTTCTGACTCAACACAGCACAGGAAACTTGAGGGCAACCGCAAGGGCTGGCAGGGAAGTGTTCAGATACCACACAGGAACGTGAGGGACGATCTTCTTTTGAAACCTCTGGGGTTTAACCTGGGGGCTGGGCACACAGCCAGGAATAACACAGGTCTGACCATGATGGGTTGGGGCTGGCAGCCAGAGCAAGGGGGAAATGGAGGCAGGAATGTTTAAGTCCCAGCCCCAGGTTGCCTGGTATAATGGTGGAGACCCAAGCACAAACACAGGGAGCCTCTGGGCAGTGAGGGTAAACCATAGGATCAAAAGCCCAAAGGACACTTGAAACTTTCCATACGAAGGGACTTAGATCTCTGGTTCCAAGGTGGGCTGCAGGGGTAGGGTTCTGGGGAGCCACTGAGCTAAGGCTCCCCCAGAGAACAGCGGGCAGGACGTAGCATCAGGGTGGTCGGCCAGGGGACATGACGCAACTCAACCTGAGCTACAGGCAGGCTTCATTTCCTTCACTGACCCTCAAAGGCCTGGGGGCAAAGGTGCAAACCTCTACCTAAATGGCAGAAGCAAGGGGAGGGGGCGGGGTTGTAGATGGGCAGGCGACAGGGGTCTCAGGGCTGGGAGAGGGTGGGCTCTAACTCAAAACCTTTGCACGTCCTCCTACTCCCCCCAAACCCCGCCCCAGGAGCCACACCCCGGGGGCCTCTGAGACACAGGTGGAAAACAGGTTCAGGTCTGAATCGGACCTGAGAACCCCGGAAGGGTCTGGAAATGCTGTGCCGGGCTGCCTGGAAGCCATGAAAGTGTACCGGGGGCGGGTCTGACCCCTCCCGCCCGGCAGGCAGCAGATCCCAATCGCGACCCGGTGGGGAGCCACAGGTGATGGGAGCTACAGGTGATGGGAGGTGATGGGGGATGATGGGGGAGGCGAGGCGCCCCGCGAGCCAGCGCCCGCCATGGAGCCCGGCTCCACCCGACCGCCCGGTTTCCGCAGCGCATCCCGCAGCGGGGCTCTGGGCAGGTCCGGACCCCTTCCCACCGCGGTCCCGTCGTCTGTCTGTCTATACCAGAGAGGGGACAGGCGGGTCAGTGACCAAGCACCGTGTGGGGACAGAGGCCGGACTTGCTTCGCGGGCCGGGAGAGAGGTCAGGCTTCTGTCCTGCCATTGATATCCGATTAATACCCCTCCGACCGTCCCCCCAAACAAGGAGGCGCCCAAAAGTTTATCTAAGACCCCGGATTCTAGCCGCCAGCCCGCGGGCCAACGGGGCCGAGCTCACGCCACCCGTGACCCCTGGGGGGGTCGGAGGGGTGGGACTCGTTGGGGGGTCGGGGTTCCCAGCTCCGCCACACTCTCTCCCGTCCAGGTCGGGGACACAGGGTCTGCCGACTGGGTGACCGCCGGAGCCGGGCGAGGAGTGGCCGGGGCGCAGGGCAGGCAGCGAGCGGTAGCGCGCGGGGGCCGTACTCACCGTGCGGAGCTCCTGGGTTCGGTCCTTCATGCTCCCGGGAGTGGCCGCGGCGCCGGCTGCAGCCCTGTGAGTCCCGCATGCGCAGCGGCCGCCCCGCGGCTGCGCAGCGCTAGCCCGGCCCCGCCCCGGCCCCCGGGACCCCGGCCCAGCCCCCAGCCCGGCCCCGCCCAGAGTCCGCCCCGCCCCGCCCCGCCAGGTCCCGGCCCATTGAGGGATCTGGGAGTGTGGCTCCTTGCCCTCTCCCCTTATCAAGGTCCTTTGCTGGGTCGAAGCCCTGGGACCTCGTCCCCCTGCGTTCTTGACGCGTGATCTCTGCCCTGATCTGGCCCCAAAGTCCCTGCTCCCTCCCTTGCCCCAAGTCTCCCAAGACAGCCTTTCAGCTTCATTTTGGACCCTAGATCTTTACCCCCAGCGTCCCTTACATCCCCCGAGATTTGCTAGAGCTTGGACCCTCACCCCTTGATTTTATTGCTTGGCCCCTTCAGCACCCCCCTCCAAAAACCTCCTCCAGAGTTCCAGCCTTTGAGCCCCTGCCCTTCTCTCTGTTCCCCATCCTCTCACATAGACTCAGGCTCTGACCCCTTTTCCCCAGAATTTCTCAGTTGACGGGTCTGATGCTGGATGACCACCCCTTTTCCTTTAGCTTCCACTCCCAGCAAGATACTGAAACCCTTCTATCTTTGGGGAAGGGAGATCTAAATTATATTCCCCTTTCCTTCTCCTGTACCTGCATCCCTAACCCTGAGCCCCAGCCCCAAGCCTGAGAACCTCTTTCCTATCTAGAAGCTGAGACCCAGCTCTCTCTGGCACCAATGGGAAGATCTTAGCATACTGTAGAGGGGTGGTGGGTGGGGGCTAGTTAGTAGCAGATGCTCCTTTTCTGGTCCCTGCCAGCATCTTGTTGAGACAGCAGTCACACACACACACACACCCCAGCTGTCCCCTCTGTGCCCTGGACCATACCCTCTTGACCTCAAGCCAAGCACACCCCCTTCTCTTTCCCAGGGCTGCCAAGGTGTTGCTCTGGAGCTGGGCCAGCCCCCTGCTGCCCAATGTGTTCAGGCCTGGCACTTGTCCCAGACTGTGGGCACAGGTTAGCTGTCTGGCAGACAGGCTAGAGACACTGTTTTAGCCATCTCTGGAAAATCTGGCCCAAAGTAGCTCAGATGTGGCTTGGCATGAGAGACAGCCACACCCCTTCCAGTTGTCCAGACCTTGAATGTCCCACAGAACAAGCATTGGTGGTGCCCCCCCCTTTTTAGGTGGTGCCCATTTGACATGCAAAACCAGGACTCGCCTTCTAGAGGGACTTGCTCAGGGTTTCAGGGAACAAATGGCAGGGAAGGTGCTGCCTGACTCCTGGTCCAGAGTGCTTTCCCATGTGCATCATAATTCAGTGGGGTAAGTCATGGGTATACCCCAAAGCCCAGTGTCTGGCCATGTGTGGTGATGGCAAGAAGGGGAGACACAGCTCCTGCCCTCAGAGAGCCCAGGTATCATGCCAAGCGTCACTTACTGAAGTGCATATTAAATGATAACATGGAAAATAAATAATGAACATGTGCCCTTCACCTTAAACTCTGCCTTTCTGATATAGGTCTTAATCCTCATTCAATTATTTATTCATTAATCAAAAATTTCCTTGAAAACCATGCTCTGGGGCCACTGTTCTGTCGTTAAGGTGCTCCTAGTATAGTGGGGGTGGTGCAGGCTTCTTGGACAGAACAAGGAGTGTATCCAGACACTGGGGTGGGAAGCATTTGAAGAACTACTTAGGTATGAGAGTGTGTGTGGGTAGGAGGCAAAGGAGGCCTTGAATGTTAAATTTTATTGTACAGACAAGGAGGAGGCAATCAAGAGTCAGCCATTCATAAAAACGTATTAATTGAGCATTTACTATGTGCTGATGGTTCTAGATGTTGGGGATGTGGCAGAAAACCAGACAAAAGTCCTTGCCCTCATAGAGTCCACATTCAAGCAAGAGATAGTAAATAAACAAACATATAAAACATATATAATGGAGACAATATACTATGGAGAAGATAAAATAGGAAAGAAGGAGTAAGGGGTGCTGGGTTTGAGCTGGGGATTCCAATTTTATTTTATTTTTAAATTTTTATTTATTTATTTTAGAGAGAGAGAGAGAGAGAGAGAGACGATTTATTGTTCCACTTATGTATGCATTCATTGGTTGTTTCTTGTATGTGCCCTGACCGGGGATCAAACCTGTAATCTTGGCGATGCCCTTAACTGAGATACCCAGCCAGGGCAAGGTGGGAATTCCAATTTTAAACGAGATGGTCAAGGAGGCCTGAGAGGGTGGTATTTGAGTAAATATCTGAAAAAGGTGAGGGAGTGAGCCATGCATGTCTCTGGGAGAAAGCTTTCTGGACAGAGGGAGCATCAAGTGCAATGACCATGAGCAGGGAGCATGTCGGAGAAACAGCAAGAAGACAAGGATACTTGGAGCATAGTGGGCGAGGAATAGCTCAGAGGAGCTAAAGCCAGAGAAGTTGAGAGAGGGGCCTTGGGAGTGATGGTGTCCTTTGGCTTTTACTCTCTGACTGGGATGGGAACCACAGGAGGGTTTTGAGCAGCGGAGGGACATGGTCCATCCTGGGCTTTAACAGGATTACTCTGACTGCTGGATGAAGAATAGACTGAAAGGGACACGAAGAAAGCAGAAACATCATTTAGGAAGTGGTTGCAATATTGCAGGTGGCTGAGACAAAGGTAATGGCAGTGGTAATGGTGAGAAGTGGTCATATTCTGGATGCATTTTAAAGGTAGAGCCAACTGAGAGAAAGAGAGGACTGAAGGATGACTGGAGTCAGAGGGTTTGACCTGAACCTAGAAAGATGGTGTTGCATTTGCATAGGTGGAGAAAGAACTGGAGGAGGAACAGGTTGAAGGTGGGGGTAAATCAGGATTTGGAGTTTGGACCTATTAATTTTGAGTTGCACATTAGACTTCCCAATGGGGAGGGCAAGTAGGCCATTGCCCATATGAGTCTGGAATTCATGGGAAAGATCCAGGCTGAAAGTGGCCAGCATGGAAGTTTCTCAAAGCCCCTCTGTATCAGCATGAAGGACGGCTGACTGTAGCAGGCTGCTGTGGTATCCAGGAGAGAGACCAGAGACCGTGACTGTCTGAATAAAAGCAGGACCCATTGGGCTGCAGAAAAGTGTCAAAGGCACTCAAGAGGTTTACTTAACATTACTATAGTTTATTTCAATAATTACAATAATTAAAAGAATAAGTCTGTTGTAAAACATAAAAACAATGACAGATATTATGAACTAGAGGCAACAGGCCCTGGTGACTGTGAGCAGATGAGAGCAGAACTGATGCTTGGAGGAGGAACAGATCCAGGGAAGGGGTAGACTTCAGACCATGATATGTAGCCCTGACATCCAGGAAGACATGTACATAGTGGATGAGGAGTTGGTGTGGAACACGGGCTGGAGACTTGGGAGGCAGGAGTAGTCTGTTCTGTGTGCAGATGGAAGCTGTGGGCCACAGTCCAGGGAGTGTGTGTATGTGTCTATGGAAGAAGAAACAAGGGCTAAAGGTAGGAGTGGAATGCTCCCTGACAAGTGAGGGAGGGGCAGGGACAGAGGAGCCAGAACATGGCAGGGGCTAAAATAGACACTGCTGTACAAGATGCCTTTGGTCTTCTGCGATCAGGAACCACTTCACAGAGGCAGGGCATTTGAACTGGGGCTTACAGGATGAGTAGGAGGTAGTCAGGTGGAGCACTTAGTGCTATTATAGCACTTATTGTCCTGTGTGGATATGGTCTGTAGTGGGTGTCTGTCCCCTCATTAGATGAAGGGAAGGAACCCAGTCATGTTCTCATTGATTCCCCAAGGCTGGCACAGAAAGTGTATTTGTGGAGTGAGTGGTAAACACTCGCATGCTGGAATTAGCAGTGTTCCCACAGAGGAGCACTGGGAGAAAGGCTGGGAATTTGAAAGCTCCTAAGTCCCCTCTGTTTCTGTCCCACAGACTGGGAGGCTGAGGTGGCTAGCCTCTTGCCCGCTGGGTCCCTGATGTTGGCAACTGCTGCCATCTGCTGGTCAAGGCCAGTATTGTCTCACCGATGCCATCGCAGCTCAGCACCCCTGTGCCCAGGTTGGGATGATGACAGTTACCACCTGCCTTTCAGAAGCCCTGGGGCTGGTGGGAGAAACACCTTGACAATGACAAGACAATGATGGGGAAGTACAGGGTCTGGAGGAGGGAGAGGAGGCAGCTTGTGTAGGATTCAGGAACAGAACTGTCCCTGAGGCAGAATCATGGTGAGTACAGAGCAGGAAGGCTCCATGGCTGGGGAGAGAGAGAGTGTGTTTGACATTCTCCCATTGTTGTTTTTCTGCTGCTTTCTGACAGGCTTACTCCCTCTTTCTCCTCTCCTGGGAAGTCTGGCCCGGGCCCATCAAAGTGCTGGTCATTGTGTGAGGTACCTCATCTAACTCTTGCCACGGCCCTATCAGTGCGGCCCTCCATGGGTCCACTTCACAGATTAGGACCATGAGGCTCAGGGAGGTAAACACAAAAAAGGTCATGAAGGTTCAGTGACATGGTTTGTAAGCTGCCCAGTGCTGCACATCCCAGATGTTTTGACCACAAAGCCCAGTTCTCTGCCCAGTTGGCAGCTCTCCTTCCCACTTCTGACCTCCCCTCCCCTACCCGACCATCAGCATATACCTGTAAGGGGAATTAAACCAGCAACCTCTTGGTGCATGGGACGGCGCTCAACCAACTGAGCCACACCAGCAGGGAAAATATTTAAAAACACATACTTTTTTTTTTTTATCCTCACCCGAGGACATTTTTCCATTTTTTGTTCAGATAGAGTGGGAGGGAGAGAGAGGAAGAGAGAGAGAAAGAGAGAAACATCGACGTGAAAGGGACACATCTAGTGGCTACCTCCCGCACGACCAACCAGGGCCGGGGACAAATTGCAACCAAGGTACATGCCCCTAGTGGGAACCGAACCCAGGTCTCTCTGGACCTCAGGCCGACGCTCTAACCGCTGAGCCAAACCAGCCAGGGCTAAAATCACATAGTTTTTAGAATAAATATATTTTGAAACAATTCTTTTCTACTTTCATGGTTTGTGAAAGTATATTCAAACCCTTCACTTGCATTTCTGCCTTTCATTATCATGTGTTATGTGTCTTCCCTAGCTTCTCCTTTGAGTTTCCTAATACAGTTTTCTTGGACATGGCATTTTCACTTGTGCTTGGAAATACAGCACTTTTTGAATCCATGAATGATGCTGTTGCTGGAAATATTATTCTAAGTCATGAGAATGGATTGTCTTTCATCTAAGTGATGGATTAATATTTGTGATCTCCTTAGGGTAGCACAAATTATATAAAATAGCGGTCTCCAGTTTCTTCCTCATTCTCTCTCCCTGCTTAATTTTTCTCCACAGCACTTCTTACCATCTGATATATGCATCCATTTGTTTATTGTCTATCTTCCCTCTTTAGAATGTGAGCTCCATGAGGTTGGAGAATTTTGTCTGTCCATCATCTGGAAGCATGCCTGGAACATAGTAGGTGCTCAATAAATATTTGTGGAATGAATGAATGACTGTAAAGCTCTTAGAAATGTTTGATAGCCCCGTGGCAGCCAGGGCCAGGATGAGGAAGGCACTGGAGTAGGGTAGGAAGACAGCCCTGCAGGTAAAGAGGGCATATAAGTCAGGGGGAGCCTAGTTGTTTTGGAAGATTAGCTACATACAGGGGGGTTGAACAAATTATGAAATATATTGAAGACAATTGGGACAAGTGGGTAAACTATGTAAAGGGGGAAAGCTGGGATGAACCCTGTGCCTTTGGACTGGAATTTAAGCTCTAAATGTAAACTTTTCTATATATGTAAGTTTATAGGTTAGGGTTCTCCAGAGAACCTGAATCAATAGAATAAATATAGAGAAAGAGATTATGTGGAATTGACTCATGGATTGTGGATGCTGAGAAGTCTCACAATCTGCCACCTTCAAGCCGGAGACTTGAAAAGCTGGTAGTATAGTTCCAGTCTGAGTACAAAGGCCGAAGAACCAAGAACATCGATGATGTAAGTACCAGTTCCAGGGCAGAAGACCAGTATCCCAGCTCAAGTGGTCAGGAAGAGAGAGAATTCAACCTCCTCTGCCTTTTCTTTCTGTTCAGGCCCTCAATGGATTGGATTATGCCCACCCACATGGGGAAGGACCATCTGCTTTACTCAGTTCACCAATTCAAGTAGTGTGCTCTTTTCCACAAACACATTCACAGAAACACTCAGAAATAATGTTTAACCCGTCAAGTTGACACATGAAATTAACCGTCACACAGACTGAGAAATAAACATAGTTGTAAATGTGTGTTTGTGTGAATAAATCTGTGTCTACTAAGTGGACCTGGGAATACAGCACTGGGAGTAGAGATTACCCTAATTACAACAAGCACACCTAACAAGCAGATCTTAGTTTTTAAATACTATTCACCACCAAACAACAAACAAACACCCCCCCCCCCCCCCCCGGCAAATGGTATTCTTGCAGAAATGGTTAATTCTAGGGCTGGTCAGGGAAAAACAAGGTAAGCCTGGACTGTCTGGTTAAGTCAGAAAGAAAGGTAGTGTTCAAAGGATGATGGCACATATCAAAACAGCAAGAGGTACCCATGGACCAAAACTAAACTTGGGACAATTTGAGCATTGAA
The DNA here is from genome assembly GCA_030848825.1 of Tadarida brasiliensis. NCBI lineage: Eukaryota > Metazoa > Chordata > Mammalia > Chiroptera > Molossidae > Tadarida > Tadarida brasiliensis. The sequence goes on along the minus strand of CM061258.1, from coordinate 103,310,551 downwards.
ATAAATGATAGGAATGGGTTATAACACATTGAATAAAATAGGAAACCACAAGTCCATTTGATCTAAATAAATGAATAAATGGGGGTGAAGAGACAGTTCTTTGCAATAGAATGCCAACAAATAAATGCAGAAGAAATGGTGAAGTTAGAAAATCATCATTTGCGATGGATGCTGAACATCAATGGATGCTGCAATCTATGGGTGAAAGTGGGATGAAGAAAAGGAAGTTTCAGCATCCCAAAGTATCTCCTTTCCCCACCATTTATCATCATTATCAAGTAATCAACATGAACACCACCAGTCATGGCTCCAAGTGATATTGGATACAAGAACACAACACCATTTCTGTGATGTTTCTTCACAAAATGTGTAACAGTGGTCTAATCATGAGGAAGGATTGGACAAACCTAGGTTGAAGGACGGTCTAAAATAACTTCCCTGTAATCTTCAAATATTCAAGGCCATGAAACTCAAAGAAAGGCTGCAAATTGTTCTAGATAGAGGGAGACTAGAGAGATGTGACAACTGGCTACAATGCTTGATACCATATTAGATTTTTTTTACCCTAAAAGGATTTTTTTTTTTTTTTTACATTGAAGAGCAGTTTGAAATTGTTTCCAAATAAAAGTTAAAATAATGCCTGGCAAAAGGGTCAGCCCTTCCCCTGGCTGACTCTCCCAGCCTGCAGGATTCATTTTGGACAAGCTTCTGTGGAACCCCTTGACTAACTGGGGATAAGGGGCCTTTGTGTTCCCACTGCCCCTAGACCCCTCCCCCACACCCTTTTCTGATTATATCTATGCTTCACCTTTGCTTGCCCTGGAGGTCCCTGAGAACATAGGTCCTGTCTAGACTATGGCACAGAGCAGCCTCTTGAAACATGCTGAATCTCCTCAACAGAAGGGGTGTTGCATTAGGGGGTACAGCTCAACCCCACCTCTTCACCTGGGGTTCAGCCAAAGAAATTGTCAAGTCTGGCTGTTGTTCGTGCACCTGACTGAGTGGGACCTGTGGATAACTAGGAATCACGTCTGCAGGGGATTTCCTGGGGGGCTCTTGGAGGAACTGTTTTTCTTTTTATTGAATTGATTGGGGTGACACTGGCTAACAAGATTATACAGGTTTCAGGTGCACAGTTCCATAACACATCATCTGTATACTGTATTGTGTTCACCACTTCAAGTCAAGTCTCTGTCCATCACCATTTATCCCCACTATACCCTCCTCCACTTCCCCCAACCCTCTCTTAGGGCTGAGTTGAGGACCTAATTCTCAAGCTGTAACCTTGCTGAGGCGGCCTCTCAATGGGGAAAATTCCCTTTTATACCTTTGATGTCACTGATGTGCTCAATAATCACACCGAGACGAGTGGGACACTGAGACCCTCTCCAGAGCACAGCAGACCCACCCATGCTCAGGGATCAGAATAGTGGAAACACTGGAGGAATAAAGAACAATGTTGCTAGGGAGGATGGATATTCAAGATGTTAGGAGGAATGTGCCAGGATGGTTAAACTTTTTCCTTGTTTTCTGCTGAGGTGAGGTTATAGTTATATGTGTGGAAATGCCATTCAAGGTACCAAGATGCCAACCCCTCAAGTTCGGGGGCTGGGACACCTGTCCCTCAGCATTGGAGCAGCCCTTGGCTTGGTCCCTCCTTTCTCATTTCCTGATATGGGCAGAGTGCCCCTTTGGGGTAAGGAATGCAAGTGAAGCTCTGGGCCTGGCTGGAGGGTTCCAGGATCTAGGAGGGGAGGCAAGGACCTGGCCTGCATGCCTGGGGCGGCGCCTAACAGGGAGTGCCTTGCCAGGAAGGGAGGGCAAAGGGCCATGTCCTCCACCTGCCCCACCCGGCTGACAAAGAGTTTCTGTCACCAGGCCACCCTCTCTGTCTGGGGCCCTTGAGGGGTAAGTATCCTCCTCAACCCACCTTCTCTCTTTCCTGGGGGTCAGGTGAGAACTCCTTTCCTCCAGGGGGTCCAAACACGGTGCCCTCTCTACTTACTCTTAGGCCAGGCACGGGCCACACCTGCTACCCCCTCACCATGGCATAAGTCCCTCTGCTCTACTTTCACAAGTCCATGAGACTGGGACACAGAGGGGCAGGTACAGAGTGTCTCAGACCCTTCCCCTCCTGATATTAGTATCAGGGCCAAGGCCAGGGCGGAAGGGCTCAGAGTGGGGAACCTCATCCAGGCAAGCCGGAGATCACTGTTCCCTCCTCTGCTGCCCTACAACAGAGCCCAGAATCCTAAGTGGCTGGAGCACTGGGGGACACCCAGACAGAGCCCTCGCTGGACCAAGTCCTCCAGGAGCGGGATGAAGCCATTGCCAAGTGAGAAGCAGCTGCTTGTGGGGGTTGCGGGGGCAGTGGTGGCTCACCCCCAGGATTGTGTCCTGCTAGAAGAGGGGAGGGGGAAATCAGGCATTTCTGGAAGAAAAGCTACACAACCACCCCCCTTGTCACAAGGCAGGGGCTGTGGCCATACTTGCCCACACCCAGGGCCCAGCATCAGATCTGTAAGTCCTAGGTCTCAGGCTGTTCTCCCTGCCACCTGCAGGAAGCAGGCAGTGGAGGCTGAGCTGGACACATGCAAAGCCAAGTTACAAGCTGCAGAGGCCCAGCTGCTGGAGGTCCTGGAGGAGAAACTGAGACTGAGGCAGGAGGTGGAGGCCTGGGAGGTAGGGTGGAAATGCCAGCTGGGCCTGGGAGGCAAAGGGAGATAGGCCCAGGGTCTGTCCCTGAACCTGCTCTCCTGCCCCCAGGAGGACATGCAGCGGCTGGTGAGGCAGCAGGTTGAGAGTCAGCTGCAGAGAGAGTCCAGGGGCACTTTGAGAGACCCCATGCAACCCGGAACAGCCAGGGCCCCATGGATCCAATTCTCCCTGCGTCGGTGGGGACGCTGGTGGTGAGACAGCTCAGGCCAGAACCTTGAGAGCAGTATCTTTATTCATTAAAACTTAAGGTCTGACCACCTTTGCACCTCATGCCCTCTTAGTGCCTGCCTGAGTCCTTCTGTGCAGAAACAGGAACAGGCCGCAGGGCCTTGACTTCTGGGGTTTCAAACATGACCCCTCTCGCCAGCAACTCTTAGGCCAGGAAGCCTCGGATGGCAGCCATGAAGTCCTGTGGGCGGTCGGCGTGGATCCAGTGGCCAGCATTAGGCACGGTCTGCATCTGGGCCCGAGGGAAGAGTCGCCTAATCTCAGGATGGTGGCTGGGACTGTCCATCAAAGAGTAGGCCGCCAATGAGGGATAAAAGTGGGGAGATAGGAAGAGAAAGAAAAGTGGAGGCAGAACAGGAAGAGATGGAGAGCCATATGCCCTGTGGTGTTTCCAAGCTCTCAGGAGCTCACTGCCCACACCCAAGCCCTCCCCAAGGCAGGGACTCCCCATGCTAGGGATGGGTAAGGCATGCCCTGCCTACCACCCAGCCTGGCTTACTGCACGAATTCAGAGTTTCCACCAAGGAGGAAGAGGGTTGGCCCTGGGTAGGATTCTTGTCTTGGTGGGAAGGCCAAGATCTTGTCCACGTGCTGGGCCAAGGCATCCAAGTTCACCCTCCACACGAAGCGCCCATCTGCCTCCACCAGGTTGGTGAGCAGGAACTGCCGCACGGCGGTGTCCTGTCGGGGGGGTAGTTGAGGGGCTCCCTGTGAGACCTGGGCTGCCATTCTTCCCTTGACAGATCCCAACCTGCACTATCCAGGGGCTTGAAGGTATCACCTGAATAAGAGAGCTGAGCTGTTTATCGGCCAGTTTGCGGGCACAGGAGCGGGACATCTCATCTGGGATGTCTATGGCCTTCATGGCTGCCATGTAAGCTGGAAAGTCAGAGCTGGATGTGGTCTCCACTGGGCTGATGTCCACGGCAACCAGACGTTCCACCAGCTCTGGCTGTGAGAGAGAATTGGACTGGGGACCAGCCTTAGGGCATGCAGAGTGGGTTGTAGGCATAGTTCCCCAATCCTGAACTTGGCCATCCCAGGCTCCTTTGAGTCCCAGGTTGCCTGCTGGGCACTCAGGACCTCTATACTGGATGGGAGGAAGCCCTGGATAAGGACGGCTCACCCTCTGTAGTGCCAGCAGCATGGCTGTCTTGCCTCCCATGCTGTGGCCAATGAGGACACAGGGCACTAGACCCAGCTGGGGCAGGAGGTCCTGCAGATCCTGGCTCATGGCCTCATAGCTCATGTCTGGACTGTGGGGGCTGTCACCATGGTTCCGAGCATCCACTGTCAGCACCTGGGGAGTGGGATGAGAGGGGGGCAGCACTGGTATCCACATCTGGGGCATGGACAGCCAAAGGCCTGGAAGACCTGCAGGTTGAGGGGGTGGAGAACCTGGAGAGAGATCCTGAAGCAGAAGAAGGACCCAGATGGTGAGAGGGTCCAGTTCCTGGACCTAGGAGACCCAGATGAAGAACCTGGGGTCACTGACACAGAAGAGAAGGCCCAAGGAGTGTGACTACATGTTGGAAGGTTTGGCCTGGCTGGGTGGCAACCCCAGAGAAAGCAGACGCCAAGAATTTCCAACAGTTGAAGCACAGAAGGATGGATTGCTATAAGAGGTGATAAGTCTCTTGTCCTTCCTGGTGAACAAGCAGGGGGTAGTGGGGAGGGTGTTGGCATTTAGGCATTGGACAGTGGAGCCTAGCTCAGTCTGAGCATGAGAATGGAGATGGACTGGATGGATGGAATCACAAGGGAATGAATGGTGTCCATCTAGGGGCTGAATGGGCCCTGCGAGCTCCATCTTTAGTTCAATTCCTTCATTTTCTCTTAGAAAGGCCTGCCACTGCTCAGCCCGGGACCAACGGTGAGGGCAGAGGAGTTGGCCCCGCCTCCCGCGGGACTCCGCCTCTCCCGGAAGCTCACCCTCCGGCCTGTCTGCTGAGCCAGGGCCTTGGCGATAGAGTTGAAGTTGGTTTTGCAGCCGAAGAGCCCGTGCAGAAAGACGAGGGCCGGGCGGGCCGCCTCCCCATCCAGAAGCTTGTAGGAAAGCGGCACCGGTCTGGAAGAAGGAGCAAGGATGGGGGGTGATCCTGAGCTGGCTGGGGAAGAGGTGTCGGGGAGCGGCCTGGGAGGAAGCGGGCCCAAGCGGAGGAGGTGGGGCCATTGAGGCCACACCAGAGGAGGAGAGTTAAAGGGCGGCCTCCCACCGGGTGCCCTTGACTGACCTCGGCTCGGCGCTGCTTCGGCCGCTGCTGCTGGGTGCTACAGGCAACCTGGAAAAGCAGGTTCTGGAGGGCTCGAGGCCCCCATACTGGAGCCTCCAGGCGCGGGCCCGGCCGAGCATGCCCAGGAGCCGCTCCGCGGCAAGCACTTCGCAAGCACGTTCTGTGCCCTAGCTCCGCCTCCGGCTTTGCTGAGCCCCGCCCAGCTCCCAGTGGAGCTCCGCCCTCTCCCCCCGCCAGCTATCGCGGAATTCCCCGCCTTCATTCACCGATTTCCTAAAGTCACACTAGAGAACTGTTTCTGCCCCTGGCCACACCCTGGGCAGAGCCACCGAAGGACCTCGTCCCGCCCCTTGAGGCCCCGCCCAGCCCCGCCCAGAGTCCTTGCGGGGTGTCTGGGCCCTGCGGTCTGGGAATCCAGTCCCAGCTGCTCTGAATGCCCTGTTTTTTTTGTTTTGTTGTTGTTGTTAATCCTCACCTGAGGATATTTTTTCCATTGATCTTCAGAGAGAGAGTGGAGGGGTGGGGGGAGAGGGAGAGCGAGCAAGCGAGAGAAGCATGAATATTTGGTTGCCTCCTGCAGACTCCCCAACTGGGGCCGGGAACGAAGCAGGTGCATGCCCTTTACCCGGAAATCGAAGCCTCTACCCTTTGGTGCGGGAGGCCCACTCTCTAACCACTGAGCCACACCGGCCAGAGTTCTGGAAGTTCTGGGGTTTGATGCTAGCTCTGGGAAGCCACGGGGGCAGGCTCTTTGCAAGCCTAAGAGGCTCTGCCTTGACCCGAGCCAGGCGCCGCACTGGTCCTCTCCTCTGCCCTCTCACACTGCCTTGGGTAGGTGCCGCTGTGGGGCTCAGGAGAGAGGCACCTGGAGTGGCTCCCATCGTTAGGGCTCCTGCTTGGAGGCGCAATGCTCCACAGCCAGTGTGGGTGTGTGGGTGTGTGGGGGGGTGTCCAGACAGGCTGGAAGGAGTACCTCTTACCCATCCTGAAGTCCTGGATATAGAAAGAGCTAGGATGGACTCTGGAGTTATCTTCAACCATCCCCCATCCCTGCTCTTTACAGATGGGAAAACTGAGGCAAACTGGAACCTACAGGTCTACCATTCATACTGCGAGTCAAAATGGGAGGCCAGGGTCAAACCCTGGCCAGACATTTGTGCTAGTGGGGACATCTGAGTTGAAATGGCTCAGATCTTCTCCCTATTCTCCCCACCCCCTTTTATCAGTAGAGAAATAAACAATCCTCCCACCCCTAGAACTCAGCACATCCTGCAGAGAAATCACCTTCCTTTGGAACCCTGACCCGTTGGAATTTTCTCTCCGTAGTCTGGGATAGAGGTGGTGTTGGTGATACTGTCTCAGGTCTCAGCTGGCTTCTGCTGCCTTCCATCCTTCAGCAGTTGCAAGAGTGGCTGCTCTTTCAACAGTATTATTTTGCTCAGAAACCTTCAGGCATCCTTAAAGTTGAAAGTTGAACCTTCATCAATGCATCCTAAGCCTCCCCCAATACGATCTTACCTACATTTCCACCTATGCTCCCCATTCTCTTACTCTCCAATGAGGCACCCTGAGAACTACACCTCCGTTTAGGTCTTTACCACAATCCCCCACTCCCCATGCTGGGATGCTGTGCCTGCCTTCCAGATAGCCAGTCGCCAGAGTCCAGGATAACTTCCACCTCCTCAAGCCTTCTCAGATTTCCCTGGTTGAAACTAATCTCTTCCATCCCATGTTCTTAAAGCATTTGTCAGAGTCTACCATACAGTAACGTAGAACTGACCTTCTCTGTGTCCACCATAGGCTGTGGGCTCCTGGAGGACCGGAGCCATGTTTTGTTCATCTGGTACTAAGTGCAACAGTAATTTTACCGAATGATCATGGAGATATTCAGGGCAGTAGCTGAGACTTAGGTGACGGTTCAGCTGGTGGCTGGATCTGTACCCCCTCCAGGAGATGACCCTGGGCTAGCAAGGGTTACAGGGGCCTTTTCCCCCCTCTTTAGGGAGTCAGGACCAGTAGGAGGCGTTCTAACTCTAAGGCCTAATAAATGCCTTACCTAATAAAATGGCTCCCACCTTGAATCAGCCTGAGGACTGGCAGGTGTTTTGTTTTAATCAGGTGGTGTGATAATTAGTTACCAGCATAATCACTGGGGGAATGATGAGAACATCTGAGCCTTGGTTGGGGGCTGTTTCAAGGCCTGGGAGGGGTCCTCAGAGAGTGGATCAAGCGGTGTTTTTCTAGGGTTGGTAGAAGGGGAAGGGAGTTCACATAATGTTGGTGATTTGGAAAGGTAGTATTTCAAACTGCACTCCCCCCTCATGCCAGCCTGTCTAACCTGGTAAACTGAGCCTGGCCCAGGACCCTTGACATCAGCCCCCAGCCAGAGCCCTGGGTCTAAGGGCAGAAACAACCTTGAGACCCCCAGCTCTGTCATGTGGCTGGTTAGGGTAAGATCAGCAAGCAGGATTGTTGCTACCTGGGAAAAACTCTGGTGATAGATATTTGGGGAAGGGGCAACCTGGGGGCTACCCCACCCCAACCCCAGCTTATTAGGAACAGACCAGTGGACTCACTGTTGGTGAGGGTCTCCCTCTTGGGGGGTGGGTGGGTATTAAGTTGCTGGAGGGGAGGCCTTCTGAGCCCCTGATATGTTGAGGTGATGGTTGGGGGGAGAACTAGGGTACTCTACCTCTGAGGAGGTCCAGTCTACATTTTTGCATCCCTGTTCCCAGTTGTCCCACCTCCCCTGTGAAGTGAAAATGGAGAGGCGAGGTGAAGTAACCCAGATCCAATTACTCAGCCCAGCCCTAATTCCTTCCCAGACTGTGACTCCTAGTGCAGTGCTCCGCCCTTCTGGCTAGGGACGGCGAGCCCAAGGGGTGCGGCCTGCAGAGGCTGGGACACTGCACCCTGGTGGCGGCGGCGTTGAATGGGTTAAAGCGGGGAGGTGGTGGGTGTCTCATAACCGCACCTGGACCAGTATCGGTCACGTGACCAGGGTTTCACCTGCCCCGCTCAGCAGGGACAATCAGGCCGCTTGTTCCGGGGTTGGTCGCCATGGTGACAGGAGTGCACCAGGGGAGGTCACCAGGGCAAATTCCTGCGGGCCGGCCGGGTGGGGCAGCGGTGTCAGTCTTGCTGGGGCGGGTTAGGGCTCTCCAAGACCCCTGGAGGTTTCCCTTGGGGCTGTCCCCACGAGACCCCTATGTGACTCCCACCCAGCCTCCTCCCATCTCATCCCTCCCCCCTCCACCCCAGCTCAGCTTCTGTTCCCAGATTTTGAACCTGAGTTAATTAAACTGCCAGGACTTTCATATACATTATCTAGTTTAATCTACCTTTCCCTTGTGTCTCCCCCACACTCACCGAGTACTTTGAGAACTTTCGCTTCTTCTTTTCTTCCTTCAGCAATCAACATGTTTGGAACCTGTCTACTATGTGTCTTTCTAGACACAGGCACCTTTCTAGACACAGCCATGAAGAAAACAACACACTCATGAACCACACAACAGTGGATTCTGTGGAGTGTTTATTTTTTTCAGAGCAGGTTGGAGAAACCTCATGGGGACCATTGTTTGAAGGCGAGGACTGCACACGATCATCCCCTAGCTCTGGTGTCAAGAACACCTCTGGGGGCCTCTCTGCCACCCTACTCATACCTCCTCCCCTCCAAGCTTCCCCACAGGCCCACAGATCCTCAGTCTCTTGCTTTTATCCACTCACTTCTTTTCTCCAGAACCTCCATCAGGCCCTACTAACAGCAACTGTTTGTCAACCTTTTTTCTACCTAGTCTCAAATGCACAGTCACGGTACCCCCAGTAACAGTCTCATCACATACATAGATTCTTAAAGTGGGTAGGGTGAAGACACCTTCCCTTTTGGAGTGGAGGTGGTAGAGAGAATCCTTATATTTTGAAAACCAGCAACCTCCACTCCCCCTTGGGAAACACCAGCCTGCAAGGAACACTCCAGCCTTCTCTGCCTGCATTTTGGAGACTTCGTGTATTGAACACCTACTATGTGCTAGGCACTGGGGATGCAAGGGTGAGCTCAGATCAACTCACAGACCTGGCAGTCTGGTGGGGACTATACTAATGGAAGTGTAATCACACGCTGAATAAATATACAAAGGAAAATGAGAGTATAAAATGGAGGAATCCAACCGGCACTGGGGTCAGGTAAGGCGGCTAGCTCTGAAGAAGGGATGCTTGAATGGAGAGCTGAAGGATGCGTAGGAGTTGGCCAGGTGAAGGGGTTACAGTGGAGGAAAGTGTTCCAAAAGTGGGAACACCTTGTGCCATGGTAAAGCCATCCTATCTCCCAATGCAGAATTTTAGGAGTCGTTCTTGACGCCTCCTTCTTCCTTACCTCCCCCACCCGATCCCTTACATAGTTCTGTTAATTTCTATCTCCCAGATAGCTCTGATAGTCATCCACTTCTCTCCATCTCCAGGGCCCCATCTCTCCTCTGCATTGCTGCCTCCTCACTGGACTTGTCCATTTCGGCCCCTCCAGTCCCTAAATGGTAACCAGCATGATTTTCCCCCAAACATATAATGTATTTCTATGTTAATCTAGTTTCTTCCTTCCTACATTCTCCCATTTTTCCGTGCTCTGGGTTCTGTGCTCATTGCCCCTGGGGGTGCACATATGTGGCAGACCCAAAAGTAGAAAAGCTGGTTTATGTGTTTCAAAGCTGAAGCCCTGAGGGGAAAGGAATGCCTCAGCAGAGACAAGTGTCTTGGCCAAGAATAGGAGGGGGGAGGGGTCTGCCACCTGCTTCTTGGCAGGGTCCCCAGAGAGGAATGGCTCTTGGGTTTACTAGGTAGGCAGGACAGTAGGCAGCTTATAAAATATTCCCAGGTCCCAAGCCCAAACAGACATAGTGTAAACCACAATGCTGAAGGGGCCAGTGAGACAGGATGGTGATGTCTTAGCAGTGATCACTATTGCCTGAGTCTGGATGCTGTCCAATCTCTACCTACACCACCCCAGCCTTCTTCCTGACCCCATCTCCCCACCCCCTCCTCAGCAAATTTGGTCCTGCTGAGTATCCTGGAACTGTTTCTGACTTCAGGAGGATTAAAGTTCAACTTGTTTCCAACTGCCTGGGCAGAATGCAGTATCCAGGAAATAATGTCATTGCACGTCTGATTTGTGGACTGACTTTCATAATTGCCACAATGCTATACATTTTTGTCAAGTGACTTTTTATTTATTATAATTTTAAAAAATTTATTTAGTGAAGCCTGAAACACCAATCAGAAAGAATATATGTACCTCTATGTTCATAGCAGCACTATTTACAATCTCTAAGATCTGAAAACAGCCCAAGTGTCCATCAGTAGATGAGTGGATAAAAAAGCTGTGGTACATATACACAATGGAATACTATGCAGCTTAAGAAAGGAAGATCCTTTGAGACGACATGGAGGGACCTCAAGAGTATTATGCTAAGTGAAATAAGCCAATCAGAGAAAGACAAATACCATATGATCTCACTTATTTGTGGAATATAATGAACAAGGTGGGCTGATGAATGAAATAGACCCAGAGACATAGAAAGGAGTATGGTTCAGACTGACAGACCTCAGAGGAGGGGAGCGGGGGGAATGGATGAGATGAACCAAATAACTTATATGCATGTATGCATAACCAATTGACACAGACAACAACGCTGGGGGGGTGGGGGGTGGGATGGGGAGGAAGGTGTCTGAGGGGGAAAAGGAGAAACATCTGTAACAAAAATAAATTAATAAAAATTGGAAAAAATTTTATGTATTGACTTTAGAGAGAGGGAGGAAGGAAGAGAGAGAAACATCACCTTGTTGTTCCACTTATTTATGCATTCATTGGTCTCTTGTATGTACCCTGACTGGGGATCTAATCCAAAACCTGTGTATCAGGACTATGCTCTAACCAACTGAGCTAACCCATCAGGGCCAAACTGACTTACTTTCTATATCAACAATCCAATTATTCACCCAACACATATTTACTGAGCACCTGCTAATGAACAAGTATGAATTATAGAGCTGGAAATATGGCAATTACATGGACCTATTCCTCAAGGAACACAAAAACAAAAACAAAAAATCTTTTCTACTCTCCAGTGGGGAAGACAGGCCATAAACAAAGAAATAAATATGTAAGTATAAATTATGATAAATTCAGTGAGCACAGTGCTGTGTTCAATAATAATTGGGGTGGAAGCCAACAAGTAGGGTGATAAGGAAAGACCTCAGTAAGTTAAAATCTGAAGGATAAGAAGGAGGCAGTCATATACGAACAGCAGGGGGGAATAGCAAGTGCAAAGGCCCTGAAGTGTGCAAGACCTTTGTTAGAGGAAGTTGGAGCAGAGAAAGCAGGGGGAGAAAGGCATATATGAGGTGGGCTGGGGTTGGTCCAAGCAGGGGACTGGTAGGAGATTTGGTCTTTTTTTTTTTTAATTCTCACTTGAGGATATTTTTTCATTTATCTTTAGATAGAGTGGGAGGGAGAGAGAGAGAGAGAGAGAGAGAGAAAGACATCAATGTGAGAGACACACACCAACTGGTTGCCTCCTGCCCGACCCCGACCAGGGCTGGGGACCAAACAGCAACGGAGGTATGTGCCCTTGACGGGAATCGAACTTGTGGCTCTTTGGTCCGAAGGCCAACACTCTAACCACTGAGCCAATCAGCCAGGGCTAGTATTTATTCTAAAAGAAATGAGAGCCAGTAAAGGGTTTAAGCAGGAAAAGACATGATTTGCATTTTTATAGGACTCTTTGGCTTCGTGGGAGAAGGTGAGGGACAGATTAAAAGGGAAATGGAGGAGAGGAAGGAAAATCAGCTAGGAGGCTATTGTAATTGTCCAGTTAGGACATGATGGTAACTTTTGACTGGGAGATTGCTGTGGAGATATAGAGAGATAGACAAATTTGAGATTTATTTTGACTTAGCATCAATAGGATTTGATTAAGAATTGGGTGGGTAGAGAGAAAGATGGTGGTGAGGAAAAGGAAGGAATCAAGGACAACTTCCAGGTTTCTGGAGTGAACACATGGATGGTTAGTTCTGCTGGGATGGGAAAGTCTGGAGAGGAACATTTATTTTATTTTTTTTCTCTAGAGTACCAGTGGTAGGGAGAATCTAGAGTTCCACCTGAAGCATGTTAAGTTTGAGATGCCAGTGAGATATCATAAAATAGTTGGCCCTCTGTATCCAAAGGTCTCACATCCACGGATTCAACCAATTGTGGATAAAAATATTTGGGGAAAAATCCAATAAATTTCCAAAAACAAAAACTGAATTTGTCACATCCTAAGCACTGTGTTGAATCCACATGAATGAAGTGATATGTAGGCATACCCTGCTGTAGCCTCTATGCAAATATGACACCATTATAAGGGACTTCCGCATCCTTGAATCTTAGTATCTGTGGGGGTCCTGGAACCAATCCCACGAGGTAGGGGGGCTGGATATCGCAGGATAACTATAGTTAACATTTATTGAGTGTTTAACATGTGTGCCAAACACTGTTCTAAGTGCTTTATATCCATTAACTCATTTAATCCTCATAATGACTGTAAGAGAGTATTTGTATTATTTATGATCCCTCCTTTATAGCTGAGAGAATTGAGCCACAGAGAGGTTAATTAATTGCTTAAGATCACACAGCTTGGAAGCTGCAGGCCAGGATCCAGTCCCAAGTGCTCAGGCTCTAGGAGCCATGTTGTTAACTGCTGCCTTCCACTACCTCCATGATCTCAAAGGAGGCAACTGGATGCCTGAACGGAGCAGAGGTCCAAAAGCCAGAGGATGTTAAAACCATGGGAATGGGCAAGAAAATCAAAGGGGACAACAGCACATTAGAGGAAGAGGAGAGGGCCCAGGACAGAGGACCCTTGGAGTTAAGTAGAGGGAAGAGAGATGGAGGAGTGGACATAGAGGGAGGAGGAAGGCCAGGTGAGGGTGCTGTCACAAAGAGTAGGATAAGTGATGGTCCTGAAGGGGAAGGAGCAGTCGACTATGTCAACAATTGCTGAGAGTTGTGAGTAAACTCCAGATTGAAAAGTGACTGTTGGCCCTGACCAGATGCTCAGTGGTTAGAGCATAGGCCTGTAGACCAAAGGATCTTGGATTTGATTCCTAGTCAAGGGCATGTACTTGGGTTGCAGGTTCAATCCCCGGCCCCAGTCCCGGTGGGAGGCAACCAATCGATGTGTCTCTCTCACATCCATGTCTTTCTCTCTCTCTCTCTCTCTTTCCCTCCCTCCCTTTCTATCTACTTAAACTCAATGGAAAAATATCCTCAGGTGAGGATTAACAACAACAACAACAAATGACTGTCGGTCATGGCAATCTGGAGGCCTCTGGAGACCTTCCCAGGAACAGCTTGAAGTTCTGAAAGAGTGGGGGCAGGAACAGACTGGAGTGGCTGATTGGCGTGTAGGAAGGGAGAAAATGAAATTGGGGGTGAGATAACTCTTGACAAGGTGAGCAGAGAAATGGGGTGGTATCTGTTTGGAGATGTGAAGTCAAGGAAAATTCTTTTTAAAGAACAGAAACACTGCCCTGGCCAGTTTGGCTCAGCATTTAGAGCGTCGGCCTGCGGACCAATGAGTTGCGGGTTTGATTCTGGTCAAGGGCATGTACCTTGGTTGCGATTCGTCCCCAGCCCTGGTTGGGGTTGTGCGGGAGGCAGCCACTCGATGTATCCCTTTCACGTCGAGGTTTCTCTCTCTCTCTCTCTCTCTCCCTCCCACTCTATCTGAACAAAAATGGAAAAATGTCCTTGGGTGAGGATAAAAAAAAATAATAATAAAGAACAGAAATATAGCCCTGGCTGGTTTGGCTCAGCAAAGGGTCTTAGGTTCGATTCCAGATCAAGGGTACACACCTGGGTTGCAGGTTCGATCCCCAGCCCCCATTTGGGGTTGTGTGGGAGACAACCAATTGATGTGTCTCTCACATCAATGTTTCTCTCTCTCTCTCTCCCTACCTCCCTTCCACTGGATCTAAAAATTAATGGAAAATATCCTCGGGTGAGGATTAACAAAATAAATAAGTAAATAAAGAATAGAAATACAGCCCTGGCCAGTGTGGATCAGTTGGTTGGGCATCGTTCCATGCAACAAAAGGTTGCCAGTTCAATTCCCAGTGGGGGCATATTCCCAGGAAGCAGCCTCTTACTCTCCCTCTCCCTCCCTCTCTCTCTAAAAAAAAAATCTATAAAAAATCTTAAAAAAAATAAAACACAGAAATACCTAAACATGTTTGTATGTTGATGTGAAGGATACAGTAGAGAAGGGGTGACATTTGATAATGTAAGAGAAAGAAGGTATTTCTGAGGTATATTTCCTATGTCAATACATACCTACCTTTTCTTTTTTTATTCCTCACCCGAGGATATATTTTTACATTAATCTTCAGATAGAGCTGGAGGGAGAGAAGGAGGAAGGGAGGGAGAGAGAGAAACATCGATATGAGAGAGACACATCGATTGGTTGCCACCCGAACAACCCCAACCGGGGCAGGGGCAGAACTGCAACCGAGGTACGTGCCCTTGGCTGGAATCGAACCCGGAATTCTTTGGTCCACGGGCGGCGCTCTTACCACTGAGCCATACCGGCCAGGGCATATACCTACCTTTTCTTTTTTAACTTTTTAGTTTGAAAACATATATGAAGGGAGATAGAAGGGGAACCTCCATGTACCCATCACTCAACTTCAACAATTATCAACTCAAGGCCAATCTGTATTTTATTAAATTAAATTTATTGGGGTGACATTGGTTTATACATTATGTAAGTTTCAAGTGTACAGTTCTATAAAGCATCATATATTTGGCCCCCTTTACCCTCTTGATCCTTGCCCCACCCCCTTTCCTCTCTGGTAACGACCATACTGTTGTCTGTGTCTTTGAGTTTGTTTTGTTCATTTGTTGCTTTCTGTTTTATATCCCACATATGAGTGAAGTCATATGGTTCTTGTCCTTTTCCACTTGACTTACTTCACAGAATAATACTTACAAGCTCCAGCAATGTTGCAAATTGCAGTATTTATCCTTTCTTATGGCTGAGTAGTATTCCATCATATATATGTACCACATCTTCTTTATATAATCATCCACTGAAGGACACTTAGGTCGTTTCCATGTCTTGTCTACCATGATTAATGCTGCAATGAACATAGGGGTACATATATTTACAAAAAAAATGTTTTCAAAAATTTCAAGTAGATACCCAGAAGAGGGACTGCTCTATTCTTTTTTTTTTTTTTTTTTTTTAAGGAACTCTATACTGTTTTCCATAGTGGCTGTGCCAGTTTACATTCCCACCAGAAGTGGATAAGGATTCCTTTTTTTCCCACATCCTCTCCAACACCTGTTATTTCTTGTATTATTGACAATAGCCATTCTAACAGGTGTGAGGTATCTCATTGTGGGTTTTTTTCCTAATTTTTTTTCCTTTATTGATTTTATAGAGAGAGGAAGGGAGAGGGAGAGAGAGATCGAAACATCAATGAGAGGGAAACATCAATGAGAGAGAACATCGATTGGCCGCCTCCTGCATGCCCCACTGGGGATTTGGCCCACAACCTGGGCAAGTGCCCTGACCGGGAATCGAACCTGCGACCTCTTGGTGCATGGTCAATGCTCAACCACTGAGCCACACTGGCCAGGCTCATTGTGGTTTTAGTTTGAATTTCCCTAACAGCTAGTGAAGTTGAGCATCTTTTCATATATCTGTTGGCCATTTGTGTATCTTCTTGAGAAAAGTGTCTATTCAGGTCCTCTGCCCATTTTTAAATTGTATTTTTGTTGTTGTTGCTGAATTGTATGAGTTCTTTATAAATATATTTTGGATATTAGTATCTTATCAGAAATATTATTTGCCAATATCTTCTTCCATTTGGTTGGTTGCCTTTTTGTTTTGTTGATGGTTTCTTTTGCTGTGCAGGTGCTTTTTAGTTTGATGTAGTGCCATTTGTTTATTTTTGCTTTTACTTTTCTTGCCTCTCTGAGACCAAGGTCTATAAGTTTAGTACCTATGGTGTTTTTTTTTTTTTTCTATGTGTTTTATTGTTTCAGATCTTATATTTAAGCCTTTAAATCCATTTTTAGTTAATTTTTGTGTCAAATAGAAGTCTAGCTTCATTCTTTTGCATGTGGCTTTCTAATTTTCCCAATACCCTTTATCAAAGACTCTTTCCTTTCTCCATTGTACGTTTTTGGCTCCTTTGTGAAAAATCAGTTGACCATATATGTGTGGGTTTATTTCTGAATTCTCAATTCTGTTCCATTGGTCTGTGTGTCTGTTTTTCTGACAATACCATACTTTTAAAATTATTGTAGATTTGTAGTATAATTTGAAGACAGGGAGTGTGATACCTCTGGCTTTGTTCTTTTTCCTCAAGATTGCTTTGGCTATTTAGGGTCTTTTGTGATTCCATACAAATTTGATGATTATTTGTTCTATTTCTTTGAAAAATGTCATTGAGATTTTGATGGGGATTGCATTAAATCTATATATTGCTTTAGGTAATATGGCCATTTAAACTATGTTGATTTCTTCCAACCTATGAGCATGGAATGTCTTTTTATTGCTTTGTGTCTTCAATTTCTTTCAACAATGTCTTATAGTTTTCAGTATATGGGTCCTTCACTCCCTTGTTAAGTTTATTCCTAGGTATTTTATCTTTTTTGTTGCAATTGTAAATAGAATTATTTTCTTCATTTCTTTTTCTGATATTTCATTATTAATATATTAATAACTTTTGTATCCTGCAACTATACTGAATTTGTTTATTGTTTGGAATAGTATTTTTGGAACAACAGGGTTTTCTATATATATAACCATATCATCTGCAAAAAGTGACAATTTTGCTTCTTCATTCCCAATTTGGGTGCCTTTTATTTCTTTCTTTTGCCCAGTTGCTCTGGCTCAGACTTCTAGTATTATGTTGAGTAACAGTGGTGAGAGTGGGCATCCATTTTTTCATGATCTTAGAAGAAAGCGTTCAGTTTTTCACCATTGAGTATGATGTTAGCTGAGAATTTATCATATATGGCCTTTATTATGTTAGGTACTTTCCTTCTATACGCATTTTATTTAGTGTTTTAATTATAAGTGGATGTTGTAGCTTGTCAAATGCTTTTTCTGCATCTATTGATATGATTATATCATTTTTATCCTTTATTTTGTTAATGTGGTGTATCACATTGATATGTGTATGCTAAATCATCCTGTGTCTCTGGAATGAATCCCATTTGATTGTGTTGTATTATCTTTTTAATGTATTGTTGTATTCAATTTAATGTATTGTTTAGAACTTTTGCATCTATATTCATCAGAGATATTGGCCTGTAATTTTCTTTTTTGTGTGTTGTCCTTGCCTAGTTTTGGTATCAGGGTAATGTTGGCCTCATAAAATGAGTTGGGAAGTATTGTCTCTTCTTCAGTATTTTGGAAGATTTTGAGAAGGATAGGTATTAAATCTTCTTTGAATGTTGACAGAATTCACTAGTGAAGCCATCTGGTCCTGCACTTTTTTTTTTTTTTTTTTTGGAGGTTTTTAATGGCTGTTTTAATTTCCTTACTTATAAAAAAATTAAGTCTGTTTCAGTTTTCCAATTCTTCATGATTCAGTCTAGGAAGGTTACATATTTCTAGGAAGTTGTCCATTTTTTCTAGGTCATTGAATTTGGTGGCATATAGGCTTTCATATTATTCTTTTATATAATCCTTTGTATTTCAGTGGTGTCCGTTATAACTTTTCCTCTTTCATTTCTGATTTTGTTTGAGTCTTTTCTCTTTATTTCCTTAGTGAGTCTAGCCAGGTTTGTCAATCTTATTTATCTTTTCAAAGAAACCAGCTCTTTGTTGCATTAATTTTTCCTATTGTCTTTTTGTTCTAGATTTCATTTAATTCTGCATATATATATATATATATATATATATATTTTTTTTATCCTCACCCGAGGACATTTTTGCATTTATCTTCAGATAGAGAGGGAGAGAGAGAGGAAGGAAGAGAGAGAGAAACATCGACATGAGAGAGACACATCGAGTGTCACCACCCACACGACTCCAACCGGGGCCAGGGACAAACTGCAACCGAGGTACCTGCCCTTAGCAGAAACCGAACCCAGGACTCTCTGGTCTGCAGGCTAACACTCTAACTGCTGAGCCAAACCAGCCAGGGCTAATTCTGCTCTAATTTTTATTATTTCCTTTATTCTGCTGACTTTGGGCTTCATTTGTTCCTCTTTTTCTAATTATTTAAGGTGAAATGTTAGATTGTTTATTTGAGACTTCTTGTTTCTTGAGGTAGGCTTGTAATGCTATAAACTTCCCTCTTAGTACTGCTTTTGCTGCATATCAACATTTTTATTTTTTTTTATTTTTTATTTATTTATTTTTTTTGGTATGTGCCCCTAGCGGGAACCGAACCCGGGACTCTCTGGTCTGCAGGCTGAAGCTCCAACCGCTGAGCCAAACCGGCCGGGGCCATATCAACATTTTTAATATGTCATACTGTCATTCTCATTTGTCTCTATGTATCTTTTGATCTCTTCTTTTATTTCTCCTTTGACCCCATATTTGTTCAGTAGCATATTATTTAATCTTTGCATATTTGTGATTTTTCCAGCTTATTATTATTATTTTTAATCCTCACCTGAGGATATTTTTCCATTTATCTTCAGATAGAGTGGGAGGAAGGGAGGAAGGAAGGGAGGGAAAGAGAGAGAAAGAGAGAGAAAGAGAGAAACATCGATGTGAGAGGGACACATCCACTGGTTGCCTCCCTCATGACCCCGACCAAGGCCAGGGACCAAACTGCAACCGAGGCATGTGCCCTTGACTGGAATCGAACCCATGACTTTTTGGTCCGTGGGCCAACACTTTAACTGCTGAGCCAAACCGGCCAGGGCTTTCCAGCTTATTATTATTATTATTATTATTATTATTATTATTTGCAGTTGATTTCCAGCTTCAAACAGTTGTGCTTAGAGAATATTCTCGTTATGATTTCAATTTCCTTAAATTTTTGAGACCAGTTTTGTGCCCCAACATATGGTCTATCCTTGAGAATGTTTCATGTGCACTGGAGAATAATATAAACATTCTGGTGTTCTGGGATGAAAAGCTCTGTAAGGTTCGACTATGCCCATTTGATCTAATGTGTCTTTTTTTTTTTTTTTTTTCAGATAGAGTGGGATAGAGGGAGAGAGAGGGAGAGAGAGAGAGAGAGAGACATCGATGTGAGAGAGACACACCCACAAGCTGCCCCGTGAATGACCCTGACCAGGGCCGAAATCGAACTCACAACTCATTTGTCCATGGGCCAACCCTCTAACTGCTGAGCCAAACCGGCCAGGGCTAATGTGTCATTTAAGGCTGATATTTCTTTATTGATTTTTTGGTTGGATGCTCTACCCATTTCTGTTAGTGGGATATTTAGGTCCCCTACTATAATTGTATTTTTATCAGTTTCTCCCTTTAGTTCTGTTAGTAATTGCTTTATATATTTTGGTGTTCTCAGGTTGGGTGCATATATATCGTGTTATGTCTTTTTGATGTATTGTCCCCTTTGTCATTGTATAATGTCCATCATTATCTCTTGTTACCTTTTTAATTTTTAAATCTGTTTTGTATGACATAAGCATGGCCACACCCACTTTTCTCTGGATGCCATTTGCTTGGAGTGTTATCTTCCACCTCTCCATTTTGAGCCTATGTTTATCTTTGTAGCTGAGATAGGTCTCCTGAAGGTAGCATATGGTTGGGTCTTGTTTTTTAATCCATCCTGCTACTCTGTGTCTTTTAATTGGTGAGTTCAGTCCATTTACATTTAATTTAGGGTAACTATTGATATATGAGGACTTCTCAAGGCCAATCTTGTTTCATCAATACCTCATGTATCTCCTCTCCCACATGTACATTATTTTGAAGTAAATCTCAGACATCATATCTGTAAATATTTCATTTCTAAATATTTCAGTATGTTTCTTTTAAAGGTAAGGACTATTTTGTTTATTTTTTATTTTTTTAAATATTAACCACCATATCATTTACACACTTAAAAAATTTTTTTTCTTTATTGATTTTAGAGAGAGAGGAAGGCAGAGGGAGAGACAGAAACATCGATGAGAGAGAACATTGATTGGTCACCTCCTGCGTGCCCCCCACTGTGGATTGGGCCCACAACCTGGGCATGTGCCCTGACCGGGAATCGAACCTGCGACTTTTTGGTGCATGGGTTGATGCTCAACCAGTGAGCCACACCGGCCAGACTCATGTACATACTTTAAAAAGTAAAAATTCCTTATGACAACTTAGAAATGAAAAGCCTTTCAAAGTGAGAGGCAAACAAGTGTTTTTTGAGATCTAAAGGAATAGCTGTTCAGGAATCATTAATTTAGGCAAAAGCTCAAATAATGTTCCGATTAGGAGCTAAAGGCAAGGGGTATTTATGAGAAAAGAGGGACAATTCCATCAATAGAAGGAAGATAACATAGTGTTGTTAATTATAAATAATGTTTTAAATTTTCAGTCCCGTAGTCATCAGTCCAGTATTCACAATAACTGCTTTCTTGTTATCTTTGCAAACAGTTTTTTTTTTGAGGCACAAGTTTGCTTAGGCCCAGTCCTAAGGTGATTTTGCCCTATTTTAATATTCCAAAGGTTTGAAGCATAAGACATGCAAGGCAGTTCCTCTGGCATAGCAGCTTGGGCTCCATTTTAAAGTGGCTTTGTTTATATTATTGTTTATACTTATCAATTATCCACTCAGCATTCAAATTTCTAATTGTCTCATAAGTGCCATAAACTTTTTTTGATCCTCACCTGAGGATAATTTTTCTTTTCTTTTTTTAATATGTATTTATTGATTTTCTAGAGAGAGAGGAAGGGGGAGAGAGATAGAAACATAGATGTGAGAAACATCGATGGGCCGCCTCCTGCATGTCCCTAACCATGGATCGAGCTTGCAACCCGGGCATGTGCACTGACCGGGAATCAAAACGGGACCTCTCAGTGCATGGGACGTTGCTCAAGCCACTGAGCCACACCGGCTGGGCCCCAGGATATTTTTCCATTGTTTTTAGAGAGTGGAAGGGAGGAAGGGAGGGAAGAAGAGAGAGAGAGAGAGAGAGAGAGAGAGAGAGAGAGAGAGAGATCAATTGGTTGCCTCTGACACTACCCCTGACTGGGGCCAGGGATCAAACCTGCAACCCAGGTACGTGCCCTTGACCAGAATCCAACCTGCAACCCTTCTGTTCGCAGGCCAGACGCTCTAACCACTGAGCAAATCAGCCAGGGCTGTCATAAAGTTTTTAAAGGTTTGAATTAAGGTCCACAACTGTGATTGGTTGATATGTATTTTAAGTTTCTTGATCTATAGGTTTCTCTACATCTCATTTTTTTTTCCCTTTAAATTTTTTTGTTGAAGAACCCATTTCTTTGTCCTCTAGAGTTCTCTGCATCTGGATTTTGCTGATTGTATTTTCTGTTAACTCGTTCTTCTCTCTTTTGTATGGCCTATAAATCAAGACCTGATGCAGAAAAATCAATCAGATTCAGGTTTGATTTATTATTATGATTTTTCTGCAAGACTACTTCACGAGAGATGTTGTACTTCTTTCCTTTTTTTTATGGCAGCCAAGTTATACTGGTTAGGACGCCTTTGGCTGGAAACCCCAAGTGAAACTGGCTTAAGCAATAAGGAAAGCTGCATCTACTGTAGCCAGAGATATAGGGGAATGCTTGAGGGCCCCAGGGAGACAACAGCTACTGGACAGAAATGTTTCCATGGCTCCAGGTTCCTCCCTTCCAGACTGACGTCTCATCAGTGGCCTCATTGTGTAATGCCTACATTGTAGGGTTCTTATGGGGATCACAGGGACAGTATCACCTCTCTCACAGATGAGAGTAAGAGGTGGCCAGTGACTTGCCCAAGGTCCCTCAGTGAGCGCCAGAGCCAGTATTTTCGCTCTCTTCTCTACCTGCTCTTTACTCATCTTGGCACAGATGACCTTTAATGGAGCCCTGGTGGGGAGGGGGGGCGGTGAGAAAGAAGGTACTGTCTGTTCTTCCCTGCCTGCTGCAGACCTTGAGGGAGCCACAATAAATGCTGTGTTTGTTTGATATAGCACTTGGCTTTTGGTCTCAGCAGGAGGAAGAGCTAGAACAGGTGTGGCAAGACCAGGGCGGCCTGGGGCACCACAGTGAAGGTGGGGTGAGACAGAGCCCCAGGGCCTGGCAGTGGGCTTCAGGGCTGTGGATTGTAAAGAAATCCAGGAACTTTCTCATGACCCAGCCATCTCCCTCATGTTTCCAGGTGCCTGCCTGGCTGAATACACCAACATATTAACAACAGTTACCTTGCCCTGGCTGGTTTGGCTCATCGGTTAGAGCGACGGCCTGCGGACCAATGAGTCGCGGGTTCGATTCCGGTCAAGGGCACGTGCCTCGGTTGCGATTCTTCCCCGGCCCTGGTTGGGGTCGTGTGGGAGGCAGCCACTCGATGTGTCCCTTTCACAATGATGTTTCTCTCTCTCTCTCTCTCTTCCTCTCTCTCCCTCCCACTCTATCTGAACAAAAATGAAAAAATGTCCTCGGGTGAGGATGAAAAACAAAAAACAAAACAATACTTACCTGAATTAAGGTCCTACTCTGTGCCTAGCATTGTGCCAGGTGCTTTTCATGCACACAGGCATGCTTTCCTTCCACAAGCTGGTGCTGACCTGCACTAGGTGCTGCAGACACAGAGAAACTTGGGACAGTTTCCCCTGACCTTGGAAGATGACCTTCGGTGGGGAAATCTGACAAGAAACAAAACAACAACACAACGTAGCATGTGCTTTGATGGGGAGAGAATAGACTGCATAGGAACCCAGAAGATGACTCAACTAATCCGCAACACAGCCCAGCGCTATTATCATACCCATTTTGTAGATGAGAAAACCGAGGTTCAGAGGTGTGAACTGTCCTGCTTTCCTGGTCATTTTGGTTCTGACTAATTTTTTTCTGCAGGGGATGATAAGGATAAAAATGGGGATGAAAAGATAAGTTAGAGAGACCGTCATGAATCATCACTGAAATAATAGGGAAACTGAGAGCCAGAGGGGAAGGGAATTGCTCAGAGTCGCACAGGAAAAGGAGCAGATCTAGAAAGCAGCTAACTCCCAGTCCAAGGTGTTTCTTGACACCAAATGCCTTTTTCTTCTCCAGCCATCTGAGGATTTCATGGGACCCCTCATATGGGACTCTCCTTAACTTGTGTTGAAAATTCTGTATGCTGAAAATTCCACCAACTCTGTTTAGACCCTAAACTCCAGAAAGGATAAGAAGAGGATGAGTTAGGATAGACCCTGAAGGCAGGCAAGAACGTGTGTGCCTGTTGGAGGGATATAAAACAGAGTAGGATATCTCACTACCCCCAGGAGGCCCCAGGGTAGCCCAGGCTTGGGGAGAGACCAGGGAGCCAGGGAGAGTCTGAGGCCCAGATTGAGCCTTTCCCATCCCACCCACCTGACCTGAGGATCCCAGGATTCATCTGCCTCCCTTCCCTGCCACATCCCTCTGGCTTGGGTGTGCTGGGGGTGGGCAGGCTGGCTGGCTCTGGGCCTCAGGCAGCAGCTCTGCTGCGGGCAGTGTGTCCAAGCTGCTCTCTTGAAGCTGGTGGTAAATGAATAACCTTGCTCCTGCCTGCAGGGCTCTCTGGGACAAAGAAGCCACTTGGTATCCCTCAGTTCTGGCTTGGCCCAACTTAGCTCCTTGGCCAAAGACTATGGGGATGAAGATAAATGCAACCCCTTGGCTCTCTGCCCACCCCCCAAATCTCATCCCAGACAGGCTCAGAGAACATTTCTCCTCTCAGTTCCCTCCCCCTCACCTATTGCTAAGCCTCCTGTCTCTGACCCTTCCCCTCACTCTGGCCCCTTCCTTTCACTGGACCTCATCCCCTCACTGACCCCTCCCCACTATGCTACCTTCTCCCACTGAGGCCCCCCACTGAGCCCCTCTGCCTTTCTTGAGCCCACATCCCCTCTTCAGCTCTCCCTAGGTCCAATCTCAGTCAGTTGTCTCCCTCAGCTTCACATCCAGTCACTCTTCCTGTTTCCCTCCCCCCACGCTAGAAGAGTGGTTCCCAACGGGGAACTGGTTGGAGAGAGAGTAATGACAACTCCAAGCCCTTTCCTGAATCTCACAGAGGATGACCTAAAGCTAGGGTACTCTTACTATTCATAGTAACCTGCTTCCTCTTCCTAGGGTCATACAGGGTGACAACATGTCAGTCAGTGTTCCTTAACCAAAGGAGAATTTTGGGGGAAGTAACTGGAGCATTTTACTGAAAAATCTGACTGCCACTGGGACATTTTGCTTTAGCTTTGCTTTAGGCAAAGAAGTTCTAGATACACTAACTTTGAAACAATTTCATTGGGCCACCATCTTTTTTTTTTTTTTTTAATAATAATAAAAAAAAAATCCTCACCTGAGGATATTTTTCTATTTATCTCAGATAGAATGGGAGGGAGGGTGAGAGAGGGAGAGGGAGAGGGAGAGAGAGAGAGAGAGAGAGAGAGAGACATCGACCTGAAAGGGACACATCGAGTGGCTGCCTCCCACACAACCCAACCAGGGCCCACATCGAGTGGCTGCCTCCCGCACAACCCAACCAGGGCCGGGGACAAACTGCAACAGAGGTACGTGCCCCTAGTGGGAACCGAACCTGGGTCTCTCTGGACCGCAGGCCGACGCTCTAACCGCTGAGCCAAACCGGCCAGGGCTGGGCCTCAATCTTAAATAACTGTCCTGTGACCCTCACTTCCCTTCAAGTTGCTAACTAGCCTTGATTCCCTTTACAAGCAAACTTCTTGGATGCAGGTCTACATGTTCTGTTTTTGCTTCTCTTCTCCCACTCACTTTTCCGTCCTCTGCGTCTGCTCCCATACCTCTTGCCAAAGCCACCAGTGACCACCTTGCTGTTTTTAATCTCACGGCTACTCCTCAGGTCTCATGTTGCCTGACTACCTCTGCAGCCTCAGACACTGTGGTCAATGCCTGCCTTCTTCTTCTTTTTTAAAATCCTCATCTGAGGATATTATTTTCATTGAGTTTTAGAGAGAGTGGAAGGGAGGGAGGCAAGGAGGGGGGAGAGAGAGAGAGAGAAAGAGAGAAACATTGATGTGAGACACATGGATTGGTTGCCTTCTGAACGTGCCCTGACTGGGGCTGGAGATTGAACCTGAAACCCAGGTACGCACCCTTGACCAGGAATCAAACCTAGGAACCTTTGGTGCATGCGGCTGATGCTCTAATCACTGAGCTACACTGGCTAGGGCAATGCCCGCCTTCCTGAAACCCTTCCTCCCTTTGGTTTCTAGACTGACCTCATCTACTCCCTGGTTTCGGTTCCCTTCCATGTGCTAACAACAGCCAAGTTTACCACTCCTGAGTTTCAGAGCTCTATATATGCCCAGCCACTTCCTGGACATCTCTGCCTGGAGGTCCTACAGACTTGCCAAACTCTGTACACTCAAAACTGAACCCATCATCTTCTCCCAGTAATCTGGCCTCTGATTTTGGTAAGTGGCACCACCATCCAATCAATGACCTAGGGTGGAAAATTGGGGTTCTCTTAGTTCTTCCCTCTCTCCCACCCAGAATATCCAAATGGTTCTCAAACTCTGCTCACCTTGCTTCCTTAACAGCACCATCAGGCCCTGCTCCCAGCCCTGCTTTATTCTGGCCTGCATCATCTCATACTGGGATGGCTACATGGACCCTTAGGTGGTCTCCCACCTTCATTGGCTTCCCTGAATCCCAGCTCTGCAGGGGCTGCTGGAGAGGTTATTTTAGAGCATAACTCTGACGAGGTACGGCCCTTCCATGACTCTCATTAACACTAGAGTAAGGTCCAAAGTCTGTCATTCTACCCAGGACACTGTCCATGCCTTTGTCTTTTTTGAGCCCTTGGGCCTTATCTCCACTTTCTCTCTCACCTTGCTATCTATCTAGCCATGTGGAATTTCTCTTTCCTGGCCCTGGGCACAGGTCCCCTTTCCCAATGCCTACACCTCCTGCATCTTCTCCAAGATGCCAGTGCTTCTGAGTGCCCCCTCTTTCCCTCCTGGAGGATCACAGGAAGAAAATGAGGCCCCTTTCTCTCATCTCTCCCCCTAGGTGAGCAGATTCTGCCAAGCATTACTTTTGGTAAAACAAAAAACAAAACAAAACAACAACAAACAATAGGTCTTTGTGTTCTCTTTTTCCAAATATGAAATCATAGCATTAAATGTGCTCTTTCAGGCAGCATGGGAGATTCTGGTGTACAACCATGCTGGAAAACTGATACTCCAAGCACAAACCCAAATGTCACCGCCTGGAGAAGAGGGTCCCTGACACCCTCCTCCCTCCCCCATGGCTCTCTCTGCCACAACATGTTGGAAATTCCCACCTCTGCCTCTCTAGATTGGGCCTTAATCGTCTGAATCCCCAGTGAGTAGGCCAAATGACTGCCAGCATCCAGTTGTTTACAACCTCACTTTCGTAGTTACTGAACCTCTCTTCCTCTCTAAGCTTCATCCCTAGCAGAATCCAGCCAAGGCCAACCCTTCCAGGGAGGTGGAGACCTGTCTGCGGCACTCAGGACAAGGAGGCGCGCAGGCAACTGCAAAACGACAGGCTTTTATTGAGAATATCAAGTGGCCCTTTTCAAGGCTGCCAGTGCCTGCCCAACAAGGGCTTTGGGACCTCGGCCCGAAGGGGCAGGAGAGGGGGAGGGCAAGTAGCCGTGGCCACCCTACCCCGCACTCCAGAGGGGAAGGTTTCACTGTCCATGCGGGCTGCTCCCCAGGCTCCGCTGTCCCGCTGTCTGCCCGCGGAGGAGTGGTAGCTGGGGAAGGGGGCAACGGACGGGCCCCTCCCAGTCCGGCAAGAGGGCTGCCTGACATCTGGGCTGGGCTGGTTTCCGATGCAAGGCGGCCTGCTCCCCTGGTGGGTGCTCCAGCGCGTGAGGGTGGTGGAGCGCTGCTGCCCCTCAGACGTAGTCCTTGCGGTCGTAGGCTGTGCCGGTGCCCGTGCCTGGCCCGGCGGAGCGCGGCGCGGAGTAGAGGATCTTGGTGGGCACATATTTCTTGTCGTGCGGCGGGCACGAGCAGCAGAGCAGTGCGCCCCCCAGCAGCTGCAGCGACGCAGCCGCCCAGCCCACATACAGGCCAGAGCCTATCTCGCGCTTCCGCGACTCCGGCACCATGGGGTTGTAGAAATCCTGGACGATGGTGTTGGCCGACCAGGACACCGGCACAAGGGTGAGCAGGGCAGCCAGCAGGAAAAGCACGCCTGCCACGATGGTGATCTTTGCCTTGGAAGTGTCGTCCTGCACGCAGTTGGTGCACTGGGCGCCCACGAGCGCCACGAGGAGCCCAAAGGCACCCAGCAGGATGGCGACTACGATGAGGGCGCGGGCCGCCTGTAGGTCCTGCGGCAGCGCCAGCAGCGAGTCGTACACCTTGCACTGCATCTGGCCGGTGCTCTGCACCACGCAGTTCATCCACAGGCCCTCCCAGGTGATCTGTGCTGTGATGATGCTGCTGCCGATGAAGGCCGTCACCCGCCACATGGGCAGCGCACAGCACACGATGGTGCCCAGCCAGCCCAGCACGGCCAGAGAGGTGCCCGTGATCTCCAGGCCCATGGACATGGCTGCCGCTCCAAAGCCGGCTCTGCCGGGCGGCTCCGGGTGCGGGGACGACGAGGGGCCGCGGCCGCTTGGCCTGGGCAGGAACTGTGGCACCCCGACCGAAGGACGCCCTGACGGATGGACGGAAGGCCCGCGCGCTCGCTAACGGCTCAGCTCTGCGGGCTGGCGCCGCGCTGCGCCTGCACCTGCTGTGGCTTTGTGGGCGGGCCGCGGCACGGACTGAACTGGCCCCGAGTTGGGTCCGATTGGTCTTAGATCCGCGCTCAGCGCTCCGGCGGGGGCGGGAGGGGCGGAGCCGCGTTCTCCCGGACCTGGGGACAGTGACGTGGCCCCTCTTCCCACCTTTACAGAGCGCCCGGGGAGGAAGGACTCGGCGAGGGGTGGCGCAAAGCGCAGGGGGGGGGGGGGGGTGCAGAGAAGGGGCGGGGTCTGGGCTTGAGCCCCGGCCCCTCCTACTCCCCCACTGTTAGGAAACTAATTCTCCAGTGATGGGGTGCAAATCACAATTTGTTTGACTGGCCTCCAGTCCCCGCATTTTCGACGCCTTTGGCACCTGCGGCGTGGTGAAGGGGGCGCTGCCAGCCGCCCAGGATCCCCGGGACCCGGACAGCAGCGTGGGCGTGGCCGCGGCTGTTGTCCCGAGTGAGCTGCGCACCTGCTCCTCGGTCCCTCCCGCCTCTGAGGCGGCACTCGCCGCGCGGGACCCCGGCCTGATTCAGGCCCGGGGGATGGGGTTGCCAGCCCTGGAGGTCTGGACTCTGTAGCCCGAGACTGCCCGCAAAGGCAACCAGGAGACACTCCTGAGCCGGTGCTGAACTAAAATTCCCCTCCAGCCCGGGGGCAGCTTCCTCAACTCTTTTCTCTCGCAATGACTCTGGATCCCTTTAGCTGAGCTGCTGTCCCCTCCCAGAAGTCCCCCTCCTTCCTATTGAGTCCCCTCTTCTCACAGAGTCTTGTCTTCCCTCCCTCTGAGCCCGAGTCAGTGCCGGGATCCACCTTAATGAAATGGTGGTGAAAGAGACTTGACCCGGGCAAAAGTGGGAAGTCAGAGACGTTACCTGCGATGCCCTTGCTCCCACACCTGGGCTACCCCTCACCCTGCTTAGAGCCCTTTAGAGTTGGCCTCAAAGGTCTGCCTGGCCTGTCCCCACCCCAGCCCCCACTCCCTGCCCCCACATCTCGTTTCTCCCTCTCCCTTGGATCTCCTGGCTATTCCTCCGGTGAGCCTCATGCAAATATCCACAAGGCTCACTCCTACCTTTCAGGTTTTTGCTCCCAGCAAGGTCTTCTTCCTTCCCTGACCACATTATTTAAAATTACAGCTACTGCCCGGCCAGTGTGGCTCAGTGGTTCAGCGTGGACCCATGCACCAAGAGGCTGCAGGTTCGATTCCCGGTCAAGGCACATGCCCAGGTTGTGGGACCGATCCCCAGTGAGGGGCATGCAGGAGGTGGCCAGTTGATGTTTTCTCTCATCGATGTTTCTATGTCTCTCCCTCTCTCTCTAAAAATCAATTGAAAAAATAAAATTACAGCTACATACTCCATGATGTTCTGTCCTCTTTTCATACTTTATATTCTCCTTAGATTTTAACACCGCCTGCCATACTCTATATTTCTTTTTTAATAGAGCAGATCACAAACCTCCATTTAACAACATAGTTTAAACACATCTCAGTATTTATATTTATAAACCCTATTTATAGGGAGATGCTAATATGTTAGATGACTCTTTTTTTCCTTTTTAAAAATTTACCTGTATTGTTGAAAGTATTATGGATATCCCTCCTTTTTTCCCCCATTGACACCCTCCTCCCTGCTCCCCCCACCCCTGCCTTCACCCCACTGTTGTCAGTGTCCATTGGTCATGTATATATGCACATAAGTTCTTTGGTTTACCTCTTCCCACACCCCAACCTCCTTCCTTCTGAGGTTTGTCAGTTTCTCTTTTTTTTTTATCCTCACCCGAGGACATTTTTTTTTTTTTTTTGCATTTATCTTCAGATAGAGAGAGAGGGAGAGAGAGAGGAAGAGAGAGAGAGAAACATCGACGTGAGAGTGACACACTGACTGGTTGCCACCCACACGACCCCAACCAGGGCCGGGGACAAACCGAAACCAAGGTACGTGCCCTTAGCGGGAACCGAACCCAGGACTCTCTGGTCCATGGGCCAAGGCTCTAACCACTGACCAAAACCGGCTAGGGCTCTTATTTATTTTTTATTCTCTCTCTCTACTCCAATATGTCAGCTCTATTGAGACAGCCAGAATGTCCCCAAACAGGCAAGGATTTCTGCTGGTTTTATTCACTGCGACATCTCCAGTGCCCAAAACAGTGCTGGGTACTCAAGAGTATGTTGGTTTTATGACTTGAATAAAGGAGGCATCACTTTCTTGTGTTCTTGCAAACTTGCCTGCCTGGGTCCTCCTACTGGCATAAATGACTGATAATGGGACACTACTGCGTTACCTGAATCAGAGGACTTTATAATCTAGTAGGAACCAAGCACACTTCCAAGCTAGATAAGAAACCACATTGAGTCAGACGTAGGGGTTTTTCTGATTTTCTTCACATTTCTCAAATCATTGGCATGTAGCCTGTGTCCTTTTCCATAAGCCCACAAGCCCTGGGGTGACAGAAGAGTAAGGTAAACAGGGACAGAGGCCCAAGAAACCAGGGTCCTACTTCTTGCAGGGGCAAAGGTCTTGGGTGGGGCCTATTAGGGCTAGGCTGGGCAGGGCTGGGAGTGCCCTGCCAGAGGGCCTAGCTGGTGCTGGGTGGGGGCAGTCCTGGAGGAAGTTCGTGGAGCCTAGGTCCATTTCAGTGGAGTGCTGGTTGCTAGTTTCCTGGTTAGTGGGGGTGGCTTTGGCCCAGAAGGGAGGCAGAACCCCCAGGCAGTGTGGCTAGGCTTAGTGGAGTGCTGAGGTCAAGTCCTTTGGCCAGAGAGTGGGTTCCCTGCTGGTTGAGTCTGGGTGGGGTGCTGTGAGCTCTCTCTTACTAGCTGTGAGACTGGGAAAATTCATGTCACTTCTCTGAGGCTCAGTTTCCTCTGTAAAATGAGGAAAATGATATCTGTATGATTCACCTCACGGGGTTGTAACGAGAATGGAGGTGATGTAAGTATATTGTAAACCAAAGAAGAACCAGGTCAGGACACACAGATGTGCAGAGAAATTGTGTGGAGAAAGTGTGGGGTTTAGTTGGGCAGACTTGAATTTGAGCCATCTCTACTCTCACCAGTCATGTGACCTTGAGAAAGTCTTTTTCCACCTTTAGCCTCAGTTTCCTCATCTGTGCAGAGGTGTACGTTCTGATTTGCTCAGGTCAGGGTGGGTGGGCAGAAAGAGGTGTCTTGTTCCGGAGCCTGAGTGAGGTGGACCTGTTGGGCAGGGCTGTGAGGAGATGAGGACAGAAAGCTTCATGACCTGGGGCCAAACTTCAGGGACTCTGCAAAGAAGACTTTGGCTCTGGGCAAAACAGCTCCAATTAGCTTTTTGCTTAATATCTACCATGGTTCTGATAACCCAATAATAAAAAGACAAATAACCAATTAAAAAATTGTCAGAGCGCCCTGGCCAGTTTGGCTCAGCAGTTAGAGCATTGGCCCGCAGACCAGAGAGTCCCGGGTTCGGTTCCCGCTAAGGGCACATCTCGGTTGCAGTTTGTCCCCGGCCCTGGTTGGGGTCGTGCGGGTGGCAACCACTCGATGTGTCTCTCTCATGTCGATGTGTCTCTCTCACGTCGATGTTTCTCTCTCTCTTCCTCCCTCTCTCCCTCCCGCTCTATCTGAAGATAAATGCAAAAATGTCCTCAGGTGAGGATTAAAAAAAAAAAATTATCAGAGACCTGGCATGGTTCTTATAACCCAATAATAAAAAGACAAATAACCAATGAGAAAATCAGCCCTGGCCAGTGTGGCTCAGTTGGTTGGAGTGTCATCCCATACACCAAAATATGGTATGGTAGATTTGATTCTTGGTCAGGGCACATATCCAGGTTTCGGGTTCAATCCCTGGTCGAGGAGGGTGTAGGAAGCAACCAATTGATGTGTCTCTCTCACATCCGTGTTTCTTTCTCTCTCTCCCTCCTTCCTCCCTCTAGAATCAATAAACAAATTAAAAAAAAAAATTGTCAGAGCCCTGGAAAGTTTGGCTTTTTTGGCTTAGTGGTTAGAGCGCCAGCCAGCAGACCGAGGAGTTGAGGGTTCGATTCCCAGTCAAGGTCATATGCCTTGGTTGCGGATTCAATCCCAGCTTCAGTGGAGGTTGTGCGGGAGGCAACCAGTTGACGTGTCTCTCTCACATCAATGTTTCTCTCTCTCCCTCCTTCCCTCCCACTCTATCTAAAAATCAACGGAAAAATATCCTGGGGTGAGTATATATAGTCAGAGAATATATATATATATATATATATATACACACATATATATATATTTATATAGTCAGAGAATCTAATGGCTGAAAAGCACATGAAAAGATGTTCGACATCATTAGTTATTAGAGAAATGCAAAGCAAAACCACACAGAGATACCACTTCTCCCTCATGAGGATGAGAATAAAAAGGAGGATGTGGAGAAATTGGACCCCTCTTATGATGCTGGTGGGAATGCAAAATATTATAGTTGTTTTGAAAACAGTCTGTTCCTCAGAAGGTAGAGTTACCATATGACCCAGCAATTCTACTACTTACCCAAGAGAAATGAAAATACATTCACACAAAATATTTGTACAAAAATGTGCATAGAAACATTATTCAGCTTTTCGGCTGGAACCACCATCGTCCAGTAATTCGCCAAAATGACGAACACAAAGGGAAAGAGGAGAGGCACCCGCTCTGTGTTCTCCAGGCCTTTGAGAAAACATGGAGCTGTTCCTTTGGCCACATACATGCGAATCTACAAGAAAGGTAACATTGTGGACATAAAGGGAATGGGCACTGTTCAGAAAGGAATGCCCCAGAAATGTTACCATGGCAAAACTGGAAGAGTCTACAATGTCACCCAACAATGGGTGGGCATTGTTGTGAACAAGAAGTTAAGGGCAGAATTCTTGCCAAGAGAATTAATGTACGTATTGAGCATATTAAGCACTCTAAGAGCCGAGATAGCTTCCTAAAACGTGTGAAGGAAAATGATTAGAAAAAGAAGGAAGCCAAAGAGAAAAGTACCTGGGTTCAACTGAAGTGTCAGCCTGCTCCACCCAGAGAAGCTCACTTTGTGAGAACCAATGGAAAGGAGCCTGAACTGCTGGAACCCATTCCCTATGAATTCATGGCATGTGTAAAAAGAAAAGACCTCTGTACTGATAAAAATGTTTCTCTTAATTGGGTAGAAGTGTGGTGTCCCTTCCCTCCAAAAAATAGCTAAAGAAAACTTTGTGTCCTAATAAAAAAGAAACATTATTCATAATAGCCAAAAAGTGGAAACATCCTAAATGTCAGTTGATGAATGGATAAACAAAAGTGTATATATATATAGATACACACACACACACACACACACACACACACACACACAATGGAATATTTTATTTAGCCATAGAAAGGAATAAAGTTCTGATACATACAACATGGATGAGCCTTGAAAATATTATGGTGAGAGATATCAGTTGCAAAGGATGACATATTATATTATTCCATTTATAGAAACTATCCAGAGTAGGAAAATCTATAGAGACAGAAAGTAGATTAGGGTACAGGATTTCTTTTTAGGGTGATGAAAATGTCCTACAATTGATTGTGCTGATGGTTGCATAACTACGAATATACTAAAAAACCATTCAATAGTACAATTTAAACTAGTAAGTCATATAATATGTAAATTATATCACGATAAAGCTTTAAAATAAAAACCACTATGGTGCTTGGGCCCTGCAGTGGTGTGTGTGTGTGTGTGTGTGTGTGTGTGTGTGTGTGTGTGTCCCAGAAGGTGGGAATGATGGTGGGATGAAGCTGTCTTTGAGTGGAGAGTGTTGTGAAGGGGTGGGGGCTCCAGGCATAATGCAGGCGCATGCACACACACACACACACACACACACACACACACACACATTCCTGAGCCTCTTGTATAGAAACAGCAGCATGACTCAAGGTGGGTCAGATGCTCCAGGAATGAACCCCTGCAGTAAGTGATGAGTGACCATAGGAAGGGGAGTTCTGTGGCTGTATTGGTCCAGGAGAGCTTCCCATTGGAGTTTGGACAGCAGTTGGTGGAGAAGGATTTAACTGGTGGAGGTGACAAGGTGTGATTGGGTAGAATGCTGTGTGTGTGTGTGTGTGTGTGTGTGTGTGTGTGATTACAAGGAGCAAAGGGCTAAGAAAAGAGGCATTGAGAGAATAGTGCCCACAGCTGAGAGATTGGCCTGTTTCTTATTTTCTACCTAGTGTCCAACCCCCAAGAAGTAGCCATCAGGTTCTTGAGCAAACAGGTATTTATTTCTATGGGATAAATGCCTGGGAGTGCAAATTCTGGTTGTTGCTTGTGGAGCTTTAAAAGAAATTACCATACTATTCTCCAGAGTTGCTCCCAGCAAGGCCTTCCTATTTTACATACCCATCAGTAGAGTGTGGGCCATCCAGGTTCTCTGTATCCTCACTAACATTTGGAAGCGTCACTAAATTTTACTTTCATCACCTGATAGGTGTGTAGTGGTATCTCACTGTAGTTTTAATGTGCACTTCCTTAGTGACTAAGGTCGTTAAACATATTTGCCTATGCTTATTTGCCATCTGTATATCTTCTCTTTATGCCTTTTGTTCATGTTCTAATTGGATTGCTTGCTTTTTTTTTTATTGTTGAGTTTTGAGAGTTCTTTATATATCCTAGGTAGTAATAATCCTTTGTTGAATGTGTGGCTAGCAAATATTCTCTCACTCTATAGCTTGTCTTTTTGTCCTCTTAACCAGTCTTCCACAGAGCAAAACTTTTATTTTTATGTTTTATTTTATATGTTTATCTTGTATTCTGTGATTCTGCTGAACTCAGTTATTTTGGGAGTTTTTGTAGATTTCTTGGGATTTTTCTACACAGGCAATCATAGTAATTCTTTTGGATAGGTCTGCTTGTGACAAATTCTTTCTTTTTTTTTTTAATTTTTTTTTTCCTTTATTGATTTTAGAGAGAGAGGAAGTAAGAGGGAGAGAGAGATAGAGACATCGATGAGAGAGCACATCGATTGGCCACCTCCTGCATGTCCCCCACTGGGGATCAGGCCCACAATCTTGTTATGTGTCCTGACCAGGAATCGAACCGGTGACCTCTTGATACATGGGTCAACGCTCAACCACTGAGCCACACTGGCTGGACTTCTTTTTTAAAAAAATTTTTTTTCTTTATTGACTTTAGACAGAGGAAGGGAGAGCCCACGCGCGCGAGAGAGAGATAGAAACATCAATGACAGAGAATATTGATTGGCCGTCTCCTGCATCCCCCCCACTGGGGATCAGGCCCACAACCTGGGCATGTGTCCTGACTGGGAATCGAACTGGTGACCTCCTGGTGCATGGGTAGATGCTCAACCACTGAGCCACACTGGCTGGGCTGGGGTGACACTGGTTAACAAAATTATACAAGTTTCAGGTGCTCAATTCCGTAACACATCATCTGTATGCCGTATTGTGTGTTTACCACCCTCCACCCTTCTGCTCTTGAGCCAACTTCTCAGTTTTTTATTTCAGTTATTTTTTTCAGTTCTAAACTTTCCATTGGTTCTTCTTTATATCTTTTTTTTTTTTGCTAAACTTCTATTTTTTACTTGTTTCAAGTGCATTCATAATTAGTCCTGTAATCATTTTTATCATGGTTGGTTTAAAAATTATCTTTATTGCCCTGGCCGGTTTGGCTCAGCGGTTAGAGCGTCAGCCCATGGACCAGAGTGTCCTGGATTCAGTTCTCGCTAAGGGCGTGTACCTCGGTTGCAGTTTGTCCCCGGCCCCAGCTGGGGTCGTGTGGGTGGCAACCACTCGATGTGTCTCTCTCACATCGAAATTTCTCTCTCTCTTCCTCCCTCTTTCCCTCCCTC
This sequence comes from Tadarida brasiliensis, assembly GCA_030848825.1. NCBI lineage: Eukaryota > Metazoa > Chordata > Mammalia > Chiroptera > Molossidae > Tadarida > Tadarida brasiliensis. The sequence goes on along the minus strand of CM061258.1, from coordinate 103,274,654 downwards.
TCTATCTGAAGATAAATGCAAAAATGTCTTTGGGTGAGGATTAAAAAAAATTATCTTTATCAGCCCAGTCAGTGTGGCACAGTGGTTGAGCATCGACCCATGCACCAAGAGGTCGCCAGTTTGATTCCTGGTCAGGGCACATGCCCAGGTTGTGGGCTAAATCCCCAGTGGGGGGCACACAGGCTGCGGCCGATCGAAGTTCTCTCTCATCGATGTTTCTATCTCTCTCTCTCTTTAAAATCAATAAAGAAAAAAAAACTTAAAAAATATTATCTTTATCAGGCGATGCTAATATCTCTGTCATCTTGGTGTTGGCAACTATTTTCATTCAGTTTGAGACCTTTCTGGTTCTTAGTATGATGAGTAAATTTCAGTTGACTCCTGGGAGTTTTGCGTTATGTTCCAAGAGTCTAAATCTTATTTCAACCTTCTGTTTTATTTTGACACTATAGGAGAAGGGCAAGGGGCTTCCTTATATTGCCAGGTAGAACTAGAAGTCCAGGTTCCCCGTTCGGTCTTGATTGACACCTGGGGCAAGAGAGGAAGGTGGCTCCTTGTTATTGCTAAATAAGGGTGGGAATTGCAGCTCCCCAGATAGTTTCCACTGATTGCACGGTTGGGGTGGCTTTCTCTCACACCAACCCAGTGGAGAGTGGGTGTGGTGCCTTTTTACTACCTGGTGGGTGTAGAAGGCTAGACTTCCCACGTGGTCTCCACTGACACTGTGGGGTGGAGGTTGTGACACCACCTTGGTGGGGGTATTGGTGTGCTTTGTTACAGCCTCTTGAGGATGGAGGTCTAGGCTCTCCATCTGGCCTTTGTGGTGTGGGTGGGGTGGGGCCACAGTTTTTTCTTTGGTGTTTGGCTAGAGTAGAGTGATTATTGTCTGCAAGTTTTCTATCTTTCTAGGCTGTCCTTTTTTTGTTGTTGTTCTTTGACTAGAGAAAATAGGTTTTTGGGGGGGCATTTTTGGTCTGTGCACATTGGTGTCTCTCAGTTACTTGCTTCTTCAGTTCCATGTCTGGGATGTATGAGGGATAAAGAAAACCCAGGGCACTCACCATGCTGGAAGGTGGCCAGCAGGATGGTGATGACGATGAGGGTGTCACACGTCCTTGGGTCTAGAGGTCCCTAGCTGGTTTGCCTTCTCTCCACTTTCAATCTTCTCTTGTTTGTTTTATCTATAAAGTCCAGGGGTTTTTGTTGTACTTGGCAGAGGAATAGGGAAACATACGTCTACTCCATTTTCGCAAAAGTGGAAGTCCCCCACCTATTGTCTTTCACTTGGTTCCTGGTATGCATTTTTGTTTCCCATTCAGTCCCTGTAACCACTTGAGTTTGAGACCCCTAGCTTAACCTTTGAAGTTCAATGTTTCGGCCCTGGGTTCCCTACTCGCAACCAAAATGAGAAACAGGAAAAAGAAAAAGAAACTCAAGGGAACCTCAGTTGGGATTGGCTGGGGCTGCGGACTGCAGGGGAGAGAGGAAGGTGAGACCTTGGTCCCTGCCCCTCAGGTGTCTTGTGTTCTCACCTCACCAATCCTCCCTCCCAGGGAATGAAGGGTAGTAGACGCTGTTGACTTCAAAGTTTATTTAAACCTTGGGGACCTTATCATATCTTCATCCAAATAGCACGGAGTTAAACAAAGCAGTTTTTGAGGCCCAAGGAGAAATAAGTTGATTTAAGATAGGGCCCTATCAGAGGTTACTCAACCCTTACTGCCTCCCGCCTTATCACCGACAGAGGCCACGTTCCCCTGTTAGGGCAGTCCCGTGACACTGTGTGCCCTGACTCTGAGCTCCAACTCAAAAGAACATCTTGCTGCTGGAGGCGCGCGAATAGCTTTGTGTCCTATAAACAGCCTTGTGGGTGCTTTCTTCCCCAGTCAGCCCAGTGCCTGTTCAATGGGCTTGTGACCAGAGTGGTCACTGTGACAGGAAAGGAGGCCATGCAAGGCTTTGTCTCACCAAGGCTGACTTGAGTGCCCACTGGCAGCAAACTAGCACCAACTCTGAGTTCAGTATGGCACCTTTCTTCCTTAGGGACCAACCAGGCTAATGTGACCCCATCATTCCAATCCTTTTCGGTTGTGAGGTCATCAGCAATTCGTCCATACCTCAGAAGATGCTTATTTGGGATTTGAATTTAGTTTACTTGTGTATCATGCTTCTGCCAGTACCATCATTCGTGAACTTGCTAATGCTTCGTATGCTGTTCTGGTGAATGTTGCAATATTGCTCCTGCTTACAGCAGGAGAAGTATGGGGTGATGTCCTGCTCTCACCATGAACCCCACCAGCTAGAAGCATCTGGCCTTGCAGGATGATGAAATGGCCTTTTGAAGATAGCCCTGACTCCACCTGGGAGACAACAGTGTGGGAGGTTGGACTGCCGTCTTACAGATGCTCTTATGCCTTGTGCTGTTTCTCCTGTAGGCAGAACGCATGCGCAGTCACAGGCTTCCTCCTCCCCTGGTCTGCTAGAGACGGTTCAGTAATTGTACCAGGTTTCCCTCCCACCCATCTCACTTATCAGAAGGAGGAAGAATTGCTTGCTGAGGGAAAGGCTATGCAGCTATAAGAGCAAAGTGTTGAGATGGGCAGGAAAGGAACAGAGCTCTCTAAACAGAGATGGAAGAGAGGTTTTATGGAATAACTGCTTCTAGAATAACTGCTTAGCCAGTTGTGGGGTGGAAAGTGAGAAGAGAGAAGACCACGTGTTTTGATACCTTTGACATCTTTCTAAAGACAAGGTGGGGTCAGGGTTCTTATGATTTCTAGGTCATGCGTTGTGAATGTGGCTGGGCTGCATTAGATCTCTAGGACCTCAGTGTTATCTGTGGATTCAGGAGCTGATAAACATTCATAGAATACATTCCCCCCTACCCCCACCCCCTCCAGTGGCAGGACCATCAAGAGCTGGGAGGCCCAGGAATGAAGGCAAAGTCATCTGTGTGGGAAAAGAGTGCCGGCCCAATGCTGAAACATGGAGTGAAGGAGGGAAGGCACAAACTGGGATCCGTGTAGGAACCACATGGCAGCCTACCTTCTTGCTGCTAGATGGTAAAATTGCCCTGTTCCCTTGGAACATTTTTTTTTTTTTAAATTTTTAAAGCCAGAATTTATTTCTATTTGAAAATGCTCAAGAGACTTGTAAAAGGCCCAAAAGCATCCAGGTTTAATTTAAGATTATTTTGAGGTGGTGTCCATTGGTTTCTTCATTACTGAAGCGTCAACTAGCTTCTTGTTAATGAAACAACTTGTTAATTGTAGTTGGGTTGTGATGATTTCCTCTGACTCCTGGTATCTTTCATAAATGGCCATCAGCTCATGAATGATGAAAAATGTAATACCAGAAATAATCACAAAATGTCTGCAGATTCTACTTGAATATCCTTTCTCCATTATTCTTTGCAACCAGGTCCAACGATGATCAATTTGAGGACCAGAGATCATGATGCGTGTCACCCACAAAGACTGGTATTAAATTCAGTTCTTTCAGGACGGAAAGCAGCAAACACCCTTTAAGACGAAACACCCCTGAACATATTTTTTAAATTATGAGATATTTCAAACACACAGGAAACTACAAAGAACAATATAAGAAATGCCCAAGGGACCCCACCACATTCAGATTTAACAAGTCTTATTCTGCTGAAGGGTCTTTGTACCCCTTCCCTTTCCCATTCACTTGTTTTCCTCCAGGTAATATTATCCTGAAGTTGATGTGTCATCTCCCTGTTCAGGTTTTTATAGTTTTGCTACTTAGGTATATATTCATTCACAATATATAGAACTATCTTGTGCATCAAACATTACTACATAGATGATCTCATGTTGTACATATTTGACAATTTTCTTTTTTTAATTGACCTTTTGTTTTCAAAATTTATCGGTGTTTATACAAAAGCTCTAGTTCATTTATTGTACCTGCTGCGTGGTATTCCCTTGTGTGCGTAGGCCACAGCTTATATCCATTCTCTTGATGAGCATTTGGATTGTTGACAATGATTTTGCTGTTACGAATAAGATATGACACGTGTTCTTGTAAATGCCTCCCGGTGCATCTGCGTGAGAGTTTCTCCGGAAGTGGAATTGCTGGATCATAAGATACACACACCTTACCAGGTATTGCCAAATGATTCTCTAAAATTGTACTAATTGACGCCCCCTCCAGCGTGTTGGAGAGTTCCTAATGCTATACATCTCTGCCAGCACTTGGTAGCACCACACTTTTTATTATTTTTGTCATTCTGTGGGTGTCAAGTGGCATCTCATTATTGTTTTTGTTTTTTTTAATCCTCACCTGAGGATATTTTTCCATTTATCTTCAGATGGAGTGAAAGGGAGGGGGAGAGGGAGAGAGAGAGAGAAAGAGAAACATCAATATGAGAGAGACACATGGACTGGTTGCCTCCCGCATGACCTCAACCAGGGCGGGGACCGAATCTCAACTGAGGTACGTGCCCTTGACTGGAATCGAACCCAAGACTCCATGGTCGCCAGGCCGATGCTCTAATTGCTGAGTCAAACCGGCCAGGGCTCATTATTGTTTTAATTTGCATTTCTCTGATTACTAGTCACATTGAACATCTTTTCATTTGTTTATTGTTTTTTTTTAATCCTCACCCAAGAATTGCATTTATCTTCAGATAGAATGGGAGGGAGAGAGGGAGGAAGAGAGAGAGAGAAACATCGATGTCAGAGAGACACATCAAGTGGTTGCCACCCACACGACCCCAACCTGGGCAGGGGACAAACCGAAACCGAGGTACGTGCCCTTAGCGGAAACCGAACCTGGACCTCTCTGGTCCGCGGGCGAACGCTCTAACCGCTGAGCCAAACCGGCCATGGCCATTTGTTTATTGTTTATTGCAATGTTCTCTTCATGAGCTTCTTCTTGATGGCATTTGTCTAATTTTCTATTGGGATGTTTGTCCTTTTGTTGTTGATTTATGGAATTTATATGTTCTGCGTATCAGTCATTTGTTGGTTATATGGGTTTCAGGTATCTTCTCCAAGACTATGGCTTATGTCTTACCATTTTTATGTTGTCTTTTGCTATGCAGTTTCTTTTTTTGAGGCATAAAATACCTTCAGTGTGGTCCTTAAAATGCACAAATCTTAAAGGTACAGCATAATAAAATGTTACATTTGTACACACCATGTGACCACCACCAGAATCACGATATAGAGCATTCTCCTAACCCCAGGTTTCCTGGTGTTGCTCCCCATCTCTCTTCCCAAAGGTGGCCACTTTCTTTTCTTCTTTTTTTTTTTTTTTAGAGATCTGAAGTGATTTTACTTTTATTTCCTTCACTTTAAGCCAATCATGAAATTTCACAGTGATTCTGGGGTGGGGGCGGAAGGAAGGCGATGTTAAGAATCCTCGGGCCGCGGAGGGGCAGGAGGGCAGGCCTCACGGGGGCAGCGGGAGAGGCACCGACTGCCCGGCAGGCAGGCAGGCGATGATGGTCGGAGCGCGTGGGAGCTGCCACGCCATGTCCTCTGCGGCTTCCAGCTTGCGCAGCTCAATCGCCATCGCCTGCAATAGCAAGCAAGTTGGCGATCAGCTCAGCGGCTTTGGAATCGCCCTCAGCAGAGATGATGGCTGCCTTCTTCTCGGCCTTTTCCACCACAAATCTGGCCCTCTCTGCTTCCTGCTGGGCCACTTGTTTGGCTTCTACGGCTTCTGTGAACTCCTTCCCGTAGGTCAGGCATCAGGGACACGTCATCCAGGATGGGCCCGAAGGTTGCTGCTCCCTAAGGTCTTCGCTCACCTGTCTGGAGACCAGCTCTCTCTGGGTGGTGAGTTCTCCAGCGTCAAAGCGAGCCACCGCTGACTTGAGGATCTCTGTAAGGTGGCCACTTTCTAACTCTTGTCACTATTGATTACTTTTGCTTGTTTTTAACCTTTATATAGGTGGAATCACAATGTGTATTCATCTGTATCTGGCTATTACTTCTTTTTTTGCATCTGGCTTCTTAAATCAATATAATGTGTGAGGTACATTCATGTTGTGTGTATCAGCAGTTTATTCTTTTTTAAAATATACTTTATTTCTCTTTATTGAGTTTATTAGGGTGACATTGGTTAATAAAACTTATAGGTTTCAGGTGTACAATTCTATAATATATTATCTGTACATTGTAATATGTGTTCACCACCTCAAGTAGTTTATTCTTTTTCATTGCTGTATAGTATTCCATTGTGTGACTATGCCACAATTCATATTCATTCTTCTCTTGATGAGTACTTGGATTGTTTCCAATTGTTTGGCTATTACAAATAATATGTGACTTCCTTGTCCTCCAGGTATATATGCCTGATATTTTCTCTAGAAGTGGGAATGCTGGGTCATAGAGTGTACACATCATCTACTTTACCAGATGTTGCCAAAGATTCTCAAAATTATTGTACCAACTGACACCCCCTCCAACACGTCAGAGAGTTTCTGTTGCTACACATCTCTGCCAACACTTGGCAGTGTCAGACTTTATTTTTGTTCTTCTGTGGATGCCAAATGGTAACTCGTTGTAATTTGCATTTCTCTGATTGCTAATGAGGTTGAACACGTTTCATATAGTTATTGGTCATTCCAGTTTCTTCTTCTATAGGAACCAATTCACAGCCTTTGTCTATCTTTTTGTTAGGTTGTCTTTTCTTACAGATTTGTAGAAGTTGTTTATGTATTCTGATTACTAATCATTTGTTGGTTATATGGGTTGCATACAGCTTATTTTAAAACTTTTTTTCCTGTCTTTTATCAAGCCAGTTTTTTTTTTTTTTTTTTTTTTATCCTCACCTGAGGACATTTTTGCATTTATCTTCAGATAGAGCAGGAGGAAGAGAAGGAGGAAGAGAGAGAGAGAAACATCGACATGAGACACATCGAGTGGTTGCACAAGACCCCAACCGGGGCCAGGGACAAACTACAACCGAGGTACGTGCCCTCAGCGGGAACTGAACCTGGGACTCTCTGATCTTCGGGCTGACGCTCTAACCACTGAGCCAAACCAGCCAGGGCTCAAGCCAGTTTTTAATGCACCCAAATTTATCAATTTTTTTCTTTTCCATGTATCTTTTGTGTCATTTAAGAAATGTTTCCCTAGCCCAAAGAAACAGAAATATTCTCTATTTTCTTCTAAAAGTTTTAAAATTTAGATGTTTAGTTTATTTCTAGTGTATATATTAAAATTTATCTATTTTATACATATGTAAATATACTATGTAGGTCCCCAAGCTGTCCCCATTTGTGCCTTTCTGAAATTTAGTGATTAACTCTTATTTTGCTCCATGAGAAGCCTCACTATGTATTCTATTCTCCTCAATTCCCATACTTTTTTCCCCCTAAGTTAAACACTGTCCATTTTTTTTGTTTTCAATAAAAATAATCATATCTAGCACACCCACTCTCTTCAACACAGAGGCCCTGGTCTGATTGGAGAGACACGGTTTTGCCTTTGAGGAGACCTTTCTGAGGGGACTCAGACCCAGCCCTGGGAAGCCTCGGTCTGGAGTGGAAGTATGGAGGGACATATATACTGGAAGCTGTCAAACAGGTCAGCAGATGCCGCTTTGGCTTTGTATACTGGTGCTAAGCTGTGCTGACAGAAATGTGGAGTCTGGGGGCTTCTTGGAGAGGTGATTTTGCAGCCAGCTTTTTGTTACACAGACATCTGCTTTGGGACATCAAGCTTTGTGTGTGTTCTCTGAGACCCAGCCTACAGTAGGGAAAATGTTGGGAGCAGGAGGCCGTGATGGCAGGGTTGGGGCACCTCAGGTTCTTTGGTGATAAAGTGTCTGGCCATAGGTTTAAACCCAATCTGTGCTTTCCTTCCTCAGCTGTGAGGCCACTGGGGTATGCCCCACCCCAATTTGGCATCCTCTCTACCTTTGCTGCCTGTCTCCTTCCCTCCCTTTCTCCAAGAAGCCTCGTAAACTAGCCAGCTGAGAAGCGAAACTGGTTTTGGAGCCAGTAAGAGTGTGGGTGGCCCACACCTGGGCTTGCTGTGCCCATGAACAGGTGTTTGTGTTCACTGGGTGATATGTTTTATGGTGGGCTTGTTCGTGGACTGTCCTCTGCCATCTGAACTGGGGGGACTATGTGTGGGCACCTGCAAGTGTCTGTGTGTGGTGGGTGTTTAGTTCTGGGTGAGTGTGGTTGTGTTTGGATTTAGTGTGTGTGTGGGTTTGTGCTTGTGTGAGAGGGTGTGTGTTTCTCGTCCAGGGTGTCCACAGTTCCGGGCACAGTCTGACCCTCCCTGTGGGTGACGGTGGGAGTTGTGAGGTGAGAGTGGCCAGGGTAGGGTGGAGCTGTTGTCTCTCAGACTGGCCTGGTTGGCTGCTTTTGGGTAATTCCCAGGCTCTGAGGTGTCATGGAGCCTGGAAGAGAGGAATGAGTCACTCTCCCCGCCCCCCCCCCCCCCCCACTGGCCTCAGAGAAACTTCTTCCCTGTCCCCAGGGCCAGGTTTCACCAGGAGCCATAAAGAAGCCCTGCCCAAGCTTCTTCCGTTTCCAGGTAGGCCTGCTGAAACCGAGCCTGGGGGCTGCCCCGAAGCTGTGCCAAGGGTGCTGCCCAGATGGGGCCAAGTCCCCACTGAAGCTAGGCGGTCTGCGATCACCCCCACGGGACTTTGCCTGGTCTAGACTGGTCTGGGTCCTCAGCCCCCGCTGCCCCCCTTTTTGAGTCTATCTTCTGCTCTCGGTGCCTTGTCTCTTCACTAAGTTCCCCCCTCTCCCTGCCCCAGGGGCCATAGGAGGGTGTGGGTGAAATCAGAAGCAGAGCTTGGTGAGGGATCTGGTGCTGAAAGAGGGGAAGGAGCTCAAGGTGGAGTCTTGGAGATAGCCAGCTAGTCTTTGGCCCGGCTGGCTCTCCATTCCATTATGAACATGTGGGCCAGCGTTTCACCATCTTCCCAGGCCTATGACGTAGTCCTGGCTGTGATTGAGGGGGATGCTGGAGGAGAAAGAGTAGAAGGCTGCAATTCTGGAATTGCCACTATCCCAGGGGTTCCTGGACAGCCTCTCTTTCTCCCCTTCCCTCTCCTCATACAAGCATGCACTCACCTACCTGCCCTCCTTCCTGCCTCTGTCCGTGGAGGGCCCAGAATAAGTCCTGTCCCTCATTCCCGGGCTCTCAGCCCTCAGGTCCCAGACCTTGGTCTAGGTCGCCCTAGCCCATCCCTCTCAACAGACCCCAAGACTGGGTGCCAGGGAGAGCTGGCGGAGGACTGCAGTGGCACTGGCCTCCACCAGGGGGTGCTCCCCTGCTTCTGGGCCACCCCATCCGGTGTGAGCTACTCCCTTCCTGTGGACCTCACAGTGCTGCCTTGGACAGCCACCTCCTCGGCCTCTGCCTCGGGGCCTCAGCCACACCTGCTGTGCCTTCTGCAGGCCCTCACTGGGGAGGATAGACCTCTGCCACTCACATGGCACTAGTCAGTTTTTATTTTTTATTGTGATGGAAAACCTGTAAACCCCACCTATGGGTCACCATTTGCGCTGAACCCCCTCCTTCACTGAACTCCAGTGGGGGGTACTTTTGGTGGCCCCATCACATTTCCCCTGTCAGGCCTCTCTTCTCAATCCTCCACCTGCCATAGCATAGGAGGGATTTCAAAATCCTGGTCAACGGGCAGACACCTCAGGGGTTGCAGTTCCCAGCAGCAAACACGAGAGGGCGACTCATGAGAAAGCCACTGAGGTCCAGGCTGGCCCAGCCTTGCCCCCCATAGACACCCAGCATTTATTCCCTGAAGCGCAGCGCCACTGTCAGGGGCTTTGTCTCCTTGCTGGGCATGCCAGCTCCTTCTGGACAGGGGTTGTGATTGAAGCTGGGAGTGGGGGAACCCTGAGTTTTCACCACCCTGCTACGTTCCCGCACTCCTCATCCCAGTCCCGCACCATCTCAGGCAGGTCTGACTGGCTCCTGTGGGACCAGCGGCCCTCGAGCGCAGGACCTGTGGTGATCTGAGTTGCTCCTCAGCTGCAGCAAGTTCAGGGCTCAGTAATATCTTGGAAACAAACTTGAGCAGACCTGATGCTTTCTATGGTGGTTATACACAGCAGCTTTGGTTTCGGATAGTTCTGGGTTCAAATCCTACTTCCACAAGCTGTGTGACCCTGGGGAAGTCACTTAAATGCTCCAAGCTTCAGTTTCTTCATTGGCAAGGTGGGCTATTATCGATCATGGTGTCCCAAGGGTTAACAAAGGTTGTGTAGGGTCTGCCTGGCACCCAACAGACATTTGAGAAGTGCTAAATATTATTATTTTAAAAGCAGCTTTATTGAAATGTAACTCACATGTTATACAATTCACCCATTTAAAATGTGTAATTCAGCCCTTGCTGGTGTGGCTCAGTTGGTGGGTGTCACCCTGTGTACCAGGAGGTTGCCGGTTTGATTCCCAGTCACGGGCACATGCCCAGATTGCAGGCTCAATCCCACATGGATGTTTCTCTCTCTCTCCCCCTTTCCCTTCTTCTCTCTCTAAAATATCCATAAACTATTCTTTAAAATATAAAATAGCCCTGGTCGGTTTGGCTCAGCGGTTAGAGTGTTGGCCCGCGGACCAGAGGGTCCCGGGTTCGGTCCCCGCTAAGGGCACGTACCTCAGTTGCAGTTTGTCCCCGGCCCCGGTTGGGGTCGTGTGGGTGACAACCAGTCTATGTGTCTCTCTAGCGTCGATGTTTCCCTCTCTCTCTTCCTCCCTCTCTTCCTCCCGTTCTATCTGAAAATAAATAAAAAATGTCTCAGGTGAGGATAAAAAAATATATATATATGAAATAAAATGTGCAATTTTTAGTACATTCACAGAGTTATGCAACCATCACCACAGTCAGTTTTAGAAGATTTTCGTGTTCCCCTCAAGCCCTAAGCGACTAATCTTTCTGTCTCTATGGACTTGCCTATTTTAGACATTTCATATAAACAGAATCATACAATATGTGGCCTTTTGTGTCTGGCTTTATCCACTTCTTAGCACAATGTTTTCAAGGTTCATTCATGTTGTAGCATGTACCAGTGCTTCATTCTTTTGTGGCTGAAAAATAATTCCAGTGTATGGATATAGTACGTTTAGTTGATCCATTCATCCACTGATGGCCACTTGGGCTGCTTCCACATTTTAGCTATTCTATAGTGCTGCTATGAATGTTCAGGTAGTTATTATTATTTAAAATTTTATTATTGACTTTTAGAGAGAGAGAGGAGGAGGAGGAGAGAAACATCCATTTGTTATTCCACTTATTTATGCATTCATTGGTAGTTTCCTGTATGTGCCCTGACTGGGGATTGGACCTGCAACCTTGAGCTACCTGGCCAGGGTTAGGTAGTTATTATTAATGTTACTAGCCTTGTACTCCAAGATAACAAGGCCTGAGCTCCCAGGCCTGGTCAGAGCACAGAGAAGGAACAGAGCCCAGAGGGTCATTTTGTACCAGATTCATCCCAAAGGGAGACCTGGACAATAGAGTTACGTGAGACAGGGGAGCCACTTTCCCACCAGCAGGGCAGCCCCAGGTACATGGTGCTGGGTCAGACACCGGAGAGAGACCAGTGATCAAGGGCTTGGGGACACAGGAGCCAGGAGAGTCCTTGTATGTGTGTTTGTGGGGAGGGGGTAGGCAGTACCAGTGTGATCCAAGCTGTTGGCTGGCTCTGTGACCCTGGCAGGAACCGGCTGGCATGCAGCGTGGTGGAATGGGCTGGATGAGGAAGCCAGGCCTGAGGACCTTCTTCCCTGTCCCTCAAATTGTCCATGCTATCCCCACGTATGCTCAGCTGTACCTCCGCATCTCACCCTGGCTTGCCGGACCCTGAGGATTCAGGCCTCACTCACCCTGCACCTCTCACCTTGCCCACCCTCCCCTCTCTCCTTTCCTCCTACCTTCCAGGCCTCCGGTCCTACACCACCTCCCCCAGGCCTTACATGTGGCTTCCTCTACGCACTTGCCAACTAGTCCCTTCTTAATTTTTCTCTCAACTTTTTATTTTGGAAAGTTTAAAACTTGCAACAAAGTTATAAGAATAGTGCAATGAACATTCATATGCCCTTCACCCAGGTTCACCAACTGTTAACATTTTGCCACATTTGTACTCTCTTCCCTCCCTACACACACACCTATTTTCTGAACCATTTCAGATGACATGAATACACCATGACAGTTGACTGCTCAGTACTTCAGCATGAATCTCCTAAGAACAGGACATTTCTCATCAGAGTTCTGGAACAGGAACAGGGCTGAGTACTGAGTCCTGCCTGCCTGCCAAGTGTGACCCAGGAAGGCTCCCTGGAAGGGGGGACTTAGGCTCAGCTTTCTTTGTTTCTTTCTTCCCTTTTATTTTTGAGAACAGTTTTAGACTTACAGAAAATTTGAGATGGTAGTACAGAAAGTTATCATATAACCCCCACGCCCAGTTTTCCTACTATTAACATCTTATATTAATATGGCACATTTGCTTCAATTAATGAGCCGATATTGATACATTATTACTAACTAAAGTCTATACTTTATTTTGAGTTCATTTTTACCTAATAGCCTTTTTTCTGTCCTAGGACCCCATCAAGGATACCATGTTACGTTTAGTTGTCTCCTTAAGCTCTTCTCGCTGCCACAGTTTCTTAGACTTTCCTTCTTTTTGGTGACCTTGACAGTTTTGAGGCATCCTGGTCAGATATATTGTAAGATGTTCCTCTACTGGGATTTGTCTGATGTTTTTCTCAAGAGTAGACTGGGATTATGGGTTTTTGGGAGGAAGATCACAGAAGTAAAGTGCCATTTTTTTTTCTCACATCATATCAAGGATATCTATTCTATCAATATGACTTATGGCTATTGATGTTGACCTTGATCACCTGGCTGAGGCAGTGTTTGTTAGGTTTCTCCACTAAAATAGTTACTCTTTTCCCCTCTTTTCCATATTGTCCTCTTTGGAAGAAGTCACCATGCAGCCCACTCTTAAGGAGGAGGGGTCATGCTCCCCCTCCTTGAGGGTTCAGTATCTACATACAGTTTTTGGAAATTTTCTGCATGGCAGATTTGTCTCTTTGCCTCTATTTATTTATTTATCTAATCATTTATTTATATGAATACCTGGCTTCTTTAAAAATTATTATTATTATTATTATTATTTTAATTCTCACCTGAGGACATGCTTTTATTGATTTGATTTGAGAAAGAGAGAGAGAGAGAGAGAGAGAGAGAGAGAGAGAGAGAGAGAAACTTGGATTTGTTCCACTTATTTATGCGTCCATTGGTTGATTCTTTCTTTCTTTCTTTATTTTTTATCCTCACCCAAGGACATTTTTGCATTTATCTTCAGATAGAGCTGGAGGGAGAGAGGAAGGAAGAGAGAGAGAGAAACATTGATGTGAGAAAGACACATCGAGTGGTTGCCACCCACACGACCCCAGTTGGGGCCAGGGACAAACTGCAACCGCGGTACATGCCCTTAGTGGGAACCGAACCCAGGACTCTGGTCTGCGGGCCGATGCTCTAACTGCTGAGCCAAATTGGCCAGGGCCATTGGTTGATTCTTGTATATGCCCTAACAAAGGACCGAACCAGCAAACCTGGTGCATAAGGATGTCGCTCCAACCAACGGAGCTACCTGGCCAAGGCTCTTTAAAAAAATTTTTTTTTCTTTATTGATTTTAGACAGAGAGGAGGGGAGAGGGAGAGAGAGATAGAAACATCGATGAGAGACAACATCGATTGGCCGCCTCCTACATGCCCCCCACTGGGGATCCGGCCCACAACCTGGGCATGTGCCCTGAATGGGAATCGAACCGGCGACCTCTTGGTGCATGGGTCGACGCTCAACCACTGAGCCACACTGGCTGGGCTCTGGCTTCTTTTTTTACTCTTGTTCAATAATAATAATAATTCAGTAGCTTTTCATTCATGCATATTCTGACACACACAGGCTGTTCCTGGAGAAGAAAAAAGTGCTGTCCCTGCCTAGCTGGGGTTTGGGGGCAGGCAGAAACCACATCCACACAGTGTGGCAAGTGCTCTGATGGGGATGATTGCAAGCATTTGGGGGAGCCCAGAGGCAGTCCCTGAACAGGGTTTGAAGGATGGGACAGGATTTGCCATATGGCAGAATAATGAGTGGGCACCTCAGGCAGAGGCTTCGGCATATGCGAAGGCTAGTGGGCCCGAGAAGGACAGCGTGTACTCAAAGCTTGGTGAGAGCCACGTGGCTGGTGGGCATGGAGGCCAGGCGGGATGTCAGGCTATGAAGCAGGAGAGGAAGGCTGGGCCAGACTATGGCAGACTTTAGTACCCATGCCTAGGGTCAGCCTTCATCTTGCTCACTCAGGGAGTGCCAGGAAGACTCCTGAGGGTGAGTGGGGAGGGCGAGTGTGTGTGTGTCAGAAAGGTCACTGTGACATTATTCACAGGAACAAAAGGTGAGACATTTTACTTGATGGCTGTATGGCTCCTGGCCAGTGATTTCTGATTCCTAAGTGTGGCTGGGAGGCCACTGAGCCCCAGGCTGTGAAGAGGTCACATGGACTGGAGCCTGAAGGTTTCCATGGCAGCCAGAGCTTGGCAATGGCTGAACAAAGAGGACATCCTGATGTCCTGGGACCTAGTATATCCCTGGTCAGAGAAGAAGCTTCAGGAAGGAATGAGATTGAGAATCCTGTCAACCTGCAGAGATGGCAAATAACTGGAATGGAGTTGATTGAAAAAAATTTTAAAAACATGAGTGGCCATCCATGGATGAATGGATAAAGAAGATGTGGTGTAGTCCTGGCTGGTTTGGTTCAGCGGTTAGAGCGTCGGACCACGGACCAGAGAGTCGTGGGTTCAATTCCAGTTAAGGGCATGTACCTCGGTTGCCGTTCGGTCCCCGGCCCTGGTTGGGATCATGTGAGAGGCAACCAGTAGATGTGTCTCTCCACATTGATATCTCTCTCTCTCTCTCTCTCCGCCTCTCACTCTATCTCAGTGGTTCTCAACCTTCCTAATGCCGCGACCCTTTAATGCAATTCCTCATGTTGTGGTGACCCCCAACCATAAAATTATTTTCATTGCTAATTCATAACTGTAATTTTGCTACTGTTATGAATCGCCATTGGAAATATGTGTTTTTCCGATGGTCTTAGGCGACCCCTGTGAAAGGGTCGTTCGACCCCCAAAGGGGTCGCGACCCACAGGTTGAGAACCGCTGCTCTATCTGAAGATAAATGGAAAAATATACTTGGGTGAGGATTTAAAAAAAAGAAGATGTGGTATATATACAATGGAATACTACTCAGCAATAAAAAAGAATAAAATCTTGCCATCTGTAACAACATGAATGGATCTAGGTGGTATTAAGCTAACTGAAATAAGTGAGACAGAGAAAGATAAATACTATATGATTTCACTTACACGTGGACTCTAAATCACAAAACAAACAAACAGACAAAACAAAATAGAAATAGACCCATAGGACACAGAGAACAAACTGATGGTTGCCAGAGGCAGTGGGGTGGGTGAAAAGGTAAGAGGGAATGAGAGGTACAGATTTCCAGTTATAAAATAAATAAGTCACAGGAATGTAGTTACAGCACAGGAAATATGTCAATAATATCATAATAACTTTGTATGGTGACAGATGGTTATTGTAAGGTATACAAATGTAGAATCACTGTTATACACCTGAAACTAACATAATATTGTATGTCAACTATACTTTAATTAAAAACAAAAATGATGCTCGGCTGATGTGACTCACTGGTGAGTGTTGACCCATGCATCAAGAGGTCGCCAGTTGGATTCCCGGTCAGGGCACATGCCCAGGTTGTGGGCCCGATCCCCAGTGGGGGGGCATGCTGGAGGCAGCCAGTTGATGTTCTCTCTCATCAATGTTTCTATATCTCTCTCCCTTTCCTTTCCTCTCTCTCTAAAATCAATAAAGAAAGAAATATTAAAAACAAAACAAAAAAGAAATATGGGACCTTTGTTGCACACTCAGGTGTGTGGTGGGAGCTTCATATGGCCTGTAGGTGGGGAGGCTTGGCCTGGGAGAACTGTGGGTGTGGACAGCTATGGAGTGATGCTGAGGGGTAGTGACACCAAGCCAGTGGCTGCTGGCCAGCCCCTGGGCATCTTCAGCTCCCCCAGCCCAGTAGGAGAGAAGCAGGGAGTGTGCAAAGTGAGGGAGGGAGTGAGGGCGTGATTGAGTGTGCTAGGAACGTGTCAAAAGTTTAAACATGTGTGGGTTAAGCCCTGCTATAAAGAGAACATTAAAAATAAAAAAGTTCAAACCTAACCACAAGCGTGGCTGCTCCAGGCTTGGCCCCACCTTCTGTTCCCTAGCTGATGGGGCAGGTCGGGGTGTGCCCTTCCTTGGGGCTAGTCTAGTCCAGAGCTGGAAGCCAGCAGGGGATGAGGGCTGCTGGCCAGGCTGGGTCAGTGAGTGCATCTGATAGTAAGGCAGAGATCTGGCAGCTGGACTTCTGGGCCCCCAGAAGGCAAGAGGTCAGAATCTGTGTGCGACAGGAATGAGCATGGACACCACCAATCCATGCCGGGAGGCATGGAGCAGGAAAGAGGTTGGAGGCCCGAAGGCCAGGCCTGGGGGCCTCTGCATTAGGAGGGAGTGGTAATATAATCTCTGAGTCACCTGGGGCTGGGGCACTGATGATCCCTAGACTTCTGGGTTTTGTCCCTGGCCTGTCACCACTGACTCACTGGCTGCCTGCTTGGGAGTCCCCTGATCAGCCTGCTGGTTTCTCTCTTCCTCTTGGTGTGTCATGGAAGCAGACAGCTTCTTTGTCAGCTGTTGTCATCAGGTGTATGCCCTGCCCAGGCTTCTCGGAGGAAAAGGGAACTGGGTTCCAGGATCCTCTGAGGACATCACCAGAAGGGTGAAGAGGAAACAGGTTGGGATGACCCCACCGCCCACCCTGGCTCTGCCCACTAGAGACCAGGCCTATTCTGGCCCTGGGGCCAGTGGGCTGGCTGCTCTGGGGGTCTGGGATGGTCCTGGGTCAAGATGTGCCCTCAGTGAAGCCCCACCTCTTCTTCTGTTATGAGGTTCCATCGTCCAACCAAAAGCAGGGAAGCCCTCCTATCTCCTCTGCTGCAATCAACCTGCCACACTCCCCACAAGTCATAGCTGGCCAGGCCTGTCCTTGCTCAAAGCCTGTCCATGGCTCCCCCTGTGCCCCCAAGCTCCTGGGCTGGGTGCTTGAGGCCTTTCCTGATGTGCCCACTTACTTTCCAGTCTAGCTCCATCGCCTGCCCAGCTCCAGACCCCTCCAGGCCCGTCTCTGCTCCTTGCCACTCCCTGTTTCGGAAAACTCTCTTCATAAGCTTCTAAAGCCTTCAGGTCTCCTCTCTACCTGCCACCTCTTCCAGGAAGTCTCATCTGGAGCTGACTGTTTCCTCTCCAGAGTTCATACAGACCTGGTTTCTCTGGTGTCAGGAGTTGTCTATTTCGATGGTGAGGTAGGGGGCTCGAGGGCAGGCACCAACCCAATTCCCTGCTGAGCTCCATGCCCAGCCCTGGCCCTGGCCCAGTGCAGGTCCTCAGTACATCCATTGTGAAATAAAGGAAGAAACAAACAAAGAGTAATGAATGAGAGGGTGGGTGTAGAAGATAAGCCCCAGAGTCTGGCAAGGCTGGTTGTGAATCCTTTGTCATTATTCTGGTGGCCCTGGAATGTCACATCAGCAATCAGAGCCTTAGTTTTCCCATCTCTAAAATGGGAATGATAATGCCCTGAATGATTTTGTAGTAAGATGAAATGATTTCTTTTAATACTAAGGCATTTAGCCAAGTGTCTGGTCCATAGCAGGGACTCAAAAATGTGTGCTGACCGACTGACAGAGAGGATGAAAGGATGCTTCCCTAACCGGGGAGGGGTGAGGCTGGGCAGAAGTGACTATGCCATCAGACTGGAATGTCTTCAGGGATCCCCTGGCCTTCAGGGCCTCTCCTTCCACTGCTTCTGGAAAGCTGAAGACACAATCATCAGAGAAGAGGGCTGCCCTGGAGTGAGGTAGGGGGAGCAGGGGGCAGGGTGAGTGGGAAGGAGGTCTCATATCTGGGGCCTGGGATGGACCTCTCTGAGAAGTAGAAGGGTGGCCTGGGAAAGGCTGGACAGCTGGGTGGGAAGGTGAAAAAAGCCGTCATATAGGACTTTTGAAACCACCAGACAGAAGCTGGAATTGGATGTACTAATTTAAAAACTCAGTCCCGCCCTGGCCGGTTTGGCTCAGCGGTTAGAGTGTCGGCCTGCGGTCCAGAGAGACCCGGGTTCGGTTCCCACTAAGGGCATGTACCTCGGTTGCAGTTTGTCCCCAGCCCTGGGTGGTCGTGTGGGTGGTGGCCACTCGATGTATCCCTTTCACGTCGATGTTTCTCTCTCTCTCTCTTCCTCTCTTTCCCTCCCACTCTATCGGAACAAAAAAATGTCCTTGGGTGAGGATAAAAAAAAAAATTAAAAGCTCAGTCCCATCCTCTCTTTAAACCTCCTCCCCTTTCCCCTATCTGAGCCCCTCTCGAAGCCCATTCGCTAAGCTACCAACCCCTCACTCAGTTGCTCCCTCTCTCTGAACCCAACTCCTGTCCTTCTGTCTTGTCCCCAGAGGTGCCCTCTCTGCCTGCACTGTGGGACTCCAGCCAGCAGGCAGCAGTTTGGCCTCGCTTCTTCCTTGGAGACTCTCCAGCCGTGGCCACCCCCACCCCCACCTTCTCCCATGGCCCACTTGGGGCCCAGCCTGGGGGCAGCACCGGCTCAGCCAGTCTGGCCAGCTGGGCAGCCAGGCCTCCTGCGCAGTCAGGTCTGTTATTACCCTGTCCCGGGCCAAGTGAGAGAATGGCCACTGGAGCTGGCTGCGCTGGCTGCGGGGCGGAGGCCCTGGGGGCGACCTGCTTAGCCTAGGCCCAGACCTCCACTTCTGAGCCCAGGGCCCTTGGTTTTCTAGAGCCTGTGCTGGGCCCGCTGGGACCCTGTCGGGGCGGCCAGAGGAATCTCAATGGGCCTAATGGGCTGGGTGGGCCCAGCTCCCAGGACCTTCACTGCATGTCTCTACTGAGCCTTCCAGTGCCTGGGAGGGAGGTGTTGTCATCCTCTTTACTCAGATGAGGACATTTGTTGAGAGAGTTTAATTCTATTGCCCAAAGTCACATAACTGGCAGTGGCAGAGCTGGGACTCATCCAGGGATGGCTGGGGTCATTTCAGATGAGAGCCACAAAGGGATCACCACATCCTCCGGTAGATTCTGCAAGTCCCAGCCCTCCTGAGCCCTCCTGGGCCTGTCCTGGGGAAATCCCATGGCTTCCAGAGCCCTGCAGGAGGTGGCCAGTTCATACCGGCCGGGTCTGGAATTATCTGCCTGTTTGCTGTAAGATTCCAGGAGATCCTCCTTCTGGAACAATTCAGGGAGATGGCTCTTAGGTCACCGAGTGACACATTCTTTACACTCAGATGATTACGACATTCCATTGTAGATTATTTACCAACATCTAAAAATAATTTGTTTTAACTTTTTTTTTCTTCTTTATTGATTTTTAGAGAGGAAGGGAGAGGGAGAGATAGAAACATCGATGAGAGAGAACATCGATTGGCTGCCTCCTGCATGCCCCCCACTGGGGATCGGGCCCACAACCTGGGCACGTGTCCTGACCGGGAATCGAACCAGCGACCTCTTGATGCATGTGTGGACGCTCAACCACTGAGCCACCCCGGCTGGGCTAAAATTAAAAATTTTTATAACATCATAACATTGTCTCTGATTAAAAAAGAACAGAATTTTAACTTGTGTCTGTGGTCTAAGTTAGTGAATTGCAAAAATAAATAATTTTGGACCAACTTCCAGCTAGACTAATTTTTGAGCTGAAAATGAGACTGCTTCCTTTTTTTCCTCCAATTTTGTAAAGATATTGCCCTGGCCAGGTAGCTCAGTTGGTTAGAGTGTCGTCCCCATATGCCAAGGTTGCGGGTTCAATCCCGGGTCAGGGCACATACAAGAATCAGCCAATGAATGTGTAAATAGGAGGACCAACAAATCTATGTTTCTCTCTCTCTAAAATCAATAAATTTAAAAAAAGATATTTATTATGTTCTTAAATATATTTATTTTCTTCTGATTTTATAAGAATCAAAACATTATGTTTGGCAGAAAGGAATAACTTTAAGTTGGCACCGGCTTCCCTGGCCTTAGTCTTCCAGTTCCCAGAAGATAAAAAGTAATGTTCCTGAGACCCAAATCTGCTCAGTCACTCCCCTACTTCTCAGAGAGATCCATCCCAGGCCCCAGACATGAGACCTCCTTCCCACCCACCCCGCTCTACCTCACTTCAGGTTCTGCTACCCTGGCAGGGGTCTTGGCTCAGGGCTGGATGGGGGAATTTATCTGCGCCTTTCTTAGGGGCACCCCAGGAGCTGGGTGCAGGACACTGAGGCATGGATTGTGTTGTGATCATGGATTTGGCTGAGCTCCAGCAGCTCTAGAGACAGAGGTCTGAGAGGTCCTGCACCAGAGGCTCTGGGGACAGGGGTCTGAGGAGTCTTAGCTCTTGCCTGGTGTGAGCAGGACTAGAGCTGAGGGGTGGCTGCTCTGTGTCTCCATCTGGGCTTCTTCCTCCTCGTGGTACTAAAACCTTTTCAGCTCACAAAGCATTTTCACATCCTCATCTCATTTCACATCTCACTTAGATAGGGAGGGGCGGTCATGTCCTTATTTTACTTGAAGCTCAGAAACGGAACTGGCTTCTCTGAGATCACAGTGCTGATAAGATGGTCATGGGGTGGGCAGGGATGGGTGTACTGGTCTGGTGGGAGAGGGCTGTCCTTGATTAAAACCAGCATGTATGATACAATTCTACTGGCATAAGATTGTACAGTATATGTTGGCAGAAAGAAAAAGAAAGAAGTGCTAATGCCCTCTCTGCCCCTAAACAAAGGTGATGGATGGCAGACACATTAAAAAATGTCACAGTAAAAGGTTGTCTGAGCCATTGGGAGGGCCAGGCTCAGGGAGACAAAGTGGGTACAAGGAAAAGTGTCTTGGCTTTGCTGGTATTTTTCCTGCAGCAGGTGCGTGGGACCCAGCCAGTACGGCTCCTGGAATAAATCAAGCGTCAACAATTGTCTCTCCAGCTCCACTCATGTGCAGAACTGCTCATGGCTCCCCTAGGACCCTCTCGTGCTCCTTCTTTACACCTGAGCTCCCCACAGACCTCCCTGCTCTGGGCCTGCCCTTTGCCTGATCCCCTCCAGCACCTGCCTTCCCATAGCCTCTGCCCCTCCCCCATCTCCGCTGTGCTTGGCTGAGCAGGGAAGGACAGTTTCTTAGTCACTTCTTTTGAAACACAGGTGAAAAGTTATTGGGCCTGCATGCTTCCCCTCCCCCACTGCGGCTTTTCCAAGTGTCAATTGGCTGTGTTCCAGAACAACAGCAGGAAGTTGGCGAGAAGGGGGAGGATGGTCTGGCCATCTGGCCAAATCCCTTCTGTAATCCGAAAGCTTGCTGAAGTGCTGGGACAACAGGTAAGGAACACCTGAGTAAGGAGCCTCCAATAATAGAGTGCCCACTCCATCCTGGGCAAGCCCTCAGCCCTCTCTGGGCCTCAGCTTACCCATTTGTGCAAAGGCAATAAGATTCCCAGCCCTGCTAACTGCAAGGAAGCTGTGATGAAGTCATTGCAGGAAAGCACTTATTGTCAGTCTTGAAGGGTAGCTATCTCTGCAGTTCAGCCCACGGACCTCAGTGTGTACTCTTCCTCAGAGCCTTGTAAGGTAAACCCAGGGAGGCGTGGCCCAGGCAGAAACCATCCCTGTTTGTGTTGGTGTGTGTTCCTCTGTATGTGTGTGTGGGAGGGATGGAGGGGAGGTGGGGGGGAGTGGGGGAGGGTGCTGGGAAGACTTTTGACTTCTGCATTATTGAGCACCTTGAGCATTAATTGAGCACCTACTATGTGTCAACCCCTGTGTGGAGCTCTGAGGTTGAATGAGGCATTGTTTTTGTCCTCCAGGAGCCCCTAGTCTCGCAGGGGAGATAGATGTGTTTACAGTCAACCACAATACAAGACCTCAACTCCCCCATCATGCCGATTGTCCCAGCCAACCTTGTGCTTCATCAGGTGTCTCAAGTGCCTCCCATGTGCGGAGGGCTCACAGATGGCTTCGACCTAAATCATGCATGCTTAATGGTTCTCTGGCAGGAAGCTCAAGGCCCCCAAGTCTCCATCAGAATCAGTCACCCCAGGGTGCCAGGGGAGGTGCTGAACAATGCAGGGGGCTCAGGGACATATTAGAGCCCTGGCCCCTGAGGCACCCCCCTCCTCCAGTATAATGGGGAAGAAAAACACGCAGTGACCATGGGGTTCCCTTGATTCAGCTGGGATGAACCTCAGCCATTCTCTCACCCCCACAACGCCTTCCTCTAGGTTCTCTCAGCCCTCTGCCTTGAACCAGATCCTTCCTGATCCTGGGCCCTCTGCTCTGCATTCACCTCCATCCTGTTTCTAGAGACAGCTTTCTAAAAGATGTGTGGTGACCTCAAACTGGCATCCAGTGCCCTTGCTCATCCCTGCGCTTCTGTGCACAGCCCTGGGGCCTGGTGATGCTTGAAGCAGAGATTTCCAGCCCTTTCACTTCAGCTCCTCCCCCACACCCCCAGACTCTGGTTAGACAGGATTCCTCTCATCCCAGAACAGCTGCATTTTCCTACCGTGGGGTACCTTTGCTCTCGATGATCCCTCTCCTCGGATGTCCTCTTCCACCTAGTTCTGCTGCCTGGCACAACTCCAGGGGGTCCCATTCATGAAGATTTCTGTCATCAGTGCCCTCTGCGGTATAACCCAATAATGCAGCTCCCTTTCCCTGACAAACCTCCTCTTCAGACCGCCCCCCACCCTGGTTTGAGCTTTCTCTCCCCTTAAAGTCTCATGGGACTTTGTAGCCATCCAGACTGTTCTGTGTGTCTCCACAGAGTAAACACCCATTTGTTGGGCTGATGTTCCCAGAGTCTGGCCCATGGCTTGCTCATGGTGACTTCCCCCACTCAGTTCTGGCCAAGCTGGTCAGCTCTGGCAGGAATGAAGCCCACTGGCCGAAATTTCTGTATTGGGAGACAGGCTTCCTTCTCTCTTTGACCAAAAGGGTGTCACTTCCAAGGCCCCCTCCTCTGGCAGGGCTGGGAAGCTAGTAGAGATGGGGAGAGTGGGTGATGGACTCAGGAGTCCTGGCCCCCCAGCTCCTCATTCCCCCAAACTGACTTCATTAGGCCAGTGCCAAGACTGGTGAGGCAAATGCACAGTCAGTGAGAATCTTAATAGTAGTGATCAGGCAGCAGTGACAGTGATAAGGATGCAACAGCAGTAATCAAGGTGGGGCTGCTCTTGCTTTCCTAGGATTTCATTCTCACCTTCATTCGGCTGCGATGAACCTCAGCCATTCTCTCACCCCCAGTCTGCCTGGTCCCCAACCAAGGGTCCCCACCAGTCTGCCTGTCTGCCTAACCAAGCCTGGAATAAGGGAGCCCAGGGATGTGGGGACCCTAGTCTTCAGGTCTCAAACCTGCAACCCCTGCTCTGGGCACTTCCAGGTGCCGTGAGCTATGACTCAGTGTCTGTTTCCCTGCTGACCTCAGCGTGGGCCTGGTTGCAGGGGGAGAGGGCAGTTTCCTATGAGATTGTGACTCAGGGGCCCAAGGCTGGGGACTCAAAGTGCCTTTGTTGGCCTGGGCTCAGGAATCCAGAGAAACTGGTCAGGGAAAGGCCCCAGGAACTGAAACTCCTCCCTCTATCCCCACCCCTCGGTAGAGCCATATAACCGCCCCCAGCTCCAGCTTGAGTGCCTGTGATAGCTGTGGCAGGAAGGAGTCTGGTCACACTCACTGAGCTTGTGCTTCTGACTTGGGAGAGACACTCCGAGGCTGCTCCAACTGGCTTTGTCTTCAGACGCGAATTGAAAGTCCTCCCTGTGGACTCGGAGTATCCATCCTCAGCCCCCAGGGCCAGATCCCTAAAGACTTCCAGGTCCTAGATCCCAGCAGACACCGAACGATGGCCTCCATGGGGCTACAGGTGATGGGCATTGCCCTGGCTGTGCTGGGCTGGCTGGGGGCCATACTGAGCTGTGCGCTGCCCATGTGGCGGGTGACGGCTTTCATCGGCAGCAACATCGTCACGTCGCAGACCATCTGGGAGGGCCTGTGGATGAACTGCGTGGTGCAGAGCACCGGCCAGATGCAGTGCAAGGTGTACGACTCTATGCTGGCGCTGCCGCAGGACCTGCAGGCTGCCCGCGCCCTCATTGTCGTCTGCATCATCCTGGCTGTGCTGGGCGTGCTGCTGTCCGTGGTGGGTGGCAAGTGCACCAACTGCGTGGAGGATGAGAGCACCAAAGCCAAGATCATGATTGTGGCGGGCGTGGTATTCCTTCTGGCTGGCCTGCTGGTGATGGTGCCCGTGTCCTGGACGGCCAACACCATCATCCGAGATTTCTACAATCCGCTGGTGGCCTCTGGTCAGAAGCGGGAGATAGGCGCCTCGCTCTACGTGGGCTGGGCGGCTGCCGGCCTGCTGATGCTCGGTGGGGCCCTGCTCTGCTGCAACTGCCCACCCCGCACCGACAAGCCCTACTCCGCCAAGTATTCTGCCGCCCGCTCCGCCCCCGCCAGCAACTACGTGTAAGGTGCCGCCACTCAGCTCTCCCGGTTGGCTTTGTTTCTCCCTGGACTGAACTCAGCACAGCCTCTGACCCCAGGATGGCCTTGCCGTGGTCCGCAGGCTGCTGGGGGATGAGCAAGCAGGGACTGAGACAGGCCATTGGCCAGACACCCTCAGTTCCTTCTGGCCCTGGCGGACACCTTCCTAAGGCCTCCTCTACACCAGCAAGGATGGACTGAAGGACTTCCTAGCCACCTTCCCCTGAATGGATATGGACACAGGGGAGGGGCGGCAGCAACAGGGCATGGCAGTGGAGTGGAGCTGGCTCTTGCTGGCGAGGACAGCTCAGCTCTGACTCCACTCGGGCTCTCTGACCGGGTGCCCCGCCATGCCTGTGTCGGTCACTGTTTCCTTCTTTGATCTTCCCCACTCCCTCCGAGTGCATCCTGTGGAAACCTGAGGCTGTGGAAATGGCCGGGGCCTCACTCAACCACCTGTCTGGGGAGCAGAGTTGACCGACGGGTTTAGAAGGGAGGGGTGAAGGTGCTGCGAACTGGTTTGGGGAGTGGTGGGGGAGGGGGCTTTAGAGGAGGCCCTGGCTGCCCTTAACCCTTTCCACCCACCCTGCAGCCTCAGCAGAACCCTGGGCCCCTTGAAACTGGACACCTCTGGATCTGCCATCCCTACGAAGGTCATTGGCTAGCCGGGGAAGGCAGAGGGAATGGTCTTCCTCTGGCCTTCATCCTAGTTAGTCCTGGAGCTTTTTCCTGCCTCCTCTGTGGTTTGTTTTGTAATTTAAGATCTATTTGTCATGGTAATTACTGTTATTTTCTACAATAAATGGGACCTGTGCACAGGAAGACTCTATGTTTCTGATTTCAGCTGTGGAGGTGGGCAGGGCAGGGCTGGAGGGGGTCAGTGAGGGGCAGGCCCACTGTGTCCAGCCTGGATGAGAACACTTAAAAAACTGGTTTCATGAAAATATTGAGACTAGACTGACCTTTGGAATCACCTTGTTCAAGCCCTTCATTTGATAGAGGGTGAAGCCCATACACAGGAAAATGTGCGCCCAGAACCCTGGTGAAGTGTTGGGGACTCCGGGAGGAAAGACAGATGAGAACATACAGCCCTGGTGAATGGGCCACCTGTTCTCTCCCTGTTTGTCCCAGCTGTCTGGGCAGCCAGGTTGGTCTGCTCACCCTCCAGGTCCCACCTCCTGGCCATTGCTTAGGCTTTCCCTGCCCTTGGCCTGGAATGTCCTTTTTCCTTTCTCCACCCCTCTGAATCCTGCTCGTCCTGAAGGCCCAGCTTGGAGCCTCTTCCCCCACAAAGCCTTCCCACGTGTTTGGAAGAATGATCACCAGCACTATTCACAGGGCAGCCTCCAAGCCTCACCCTGAATTCCAGTCTCTTTGGAGATGAAGAAACCGAGTCCTGGACATGTGTTTGGCCAAGACCCAGACGTGGGAGTGCAGGTTTCCTGTTTGGTTAGAGGTGAGAGGGCCCACCACCCTGGGAGGAGTCAAAGTCCCATCTGGCTCAGGGACTACCCCGGTGGGGGCCCTCTCTGTCCAGTCTCTTCTCACTTCTGTTCTCCACAGGGACAATGTCACTCTTTCCTGGGGTGAGAGAACTGCAGAGTCAGAATCCTGTTGCCCCTTCTGGGACTCATTTAATAGGCAGAGCTCTCCTGAGTAGCAGGTTTTGCGCAGTGGCCCCATTTTACAGGTGAATTATAGAAGGCCTGAGGACAGGCCTGGCTGAGGTCACCTGGAGGGTCAGAGGCCAGTTAGGGGCTGAGCACTGGGCCTCACTCCCTCAACCTGGGCCACCTCCCGCTTTCGGTATAGGTAGACAATGCCAGAGATGAAGCCATCACTGTCAGAAGTGCCAGGCACCACCTCAAGCTTGGTGGTAGCCAGTTCCCACCGGTCCACAGGCCAGGCCACCAGGCGTTCCCACTCCCTGGCCTCCTCCAGCTTGTCCAGGGTAGCCTCCAGTGCCTCCTTGTATCGAAGGTTGGAGGGGTTGGTCCTAGTGGTGAGACACACCAGCCCACCTGGGGAGGGGTGGGGAAAGGCAGGTGAGTGTGGGAGAGGCAGGAGCCAAAGTTCCAGGTTAGTAGTCCCTTTTCCTTCTGACTCATGTCCTCAAGGACATAGGTTATCTCAGCCTATTCCCAGGCCAGCCTTTTCCTAACTCTAAGCCTTGGTACTCCCCATTCCCACCTCCAGGAATACCCTCTATTTCTCCAGCTTGAGTGCCTCCTATGTATCCTTTAGGGCCCAATTTTCCTTTATGCTGGGAACTTTTATTTCCCTGGACGGAGGGGGCTCCCTCCTCACCACTCACCTAGCCCCTCTGCTGGAGGATATGGCTGTCTGGATGCACAGAAAGGAAGCACATGGCCTTGGACATAGCCCTTCACTTCCTGAGTGTCAGTTTCTCAGCTTGAAGAGTGGGATTAATTAATTACCCGGTCCCAGAAAGGCCAATGCAATCAGTAAGCACCGGCTGAATGAATGAATGACCTCGTCCCTTCAAATCTTTTCCAGGCACCTGCAGTATGCCCAGTGCAGGCTCCGATACACTTAGGAGCTACTGGTGTCTGAAAGGTTTCCTGGAGGAAGGGGTGAGGAGAAGCAGGCCCTGCTGGTGGAGAGGGGTTGTGAGAGGAAGGACTGTGAAGTGGGAGCCCTGTGGCATGTGGGCAGGCAGACAGGGCTCTGGCCAGCTGAGGGGTCTGGTAAGTACAGGCTGGGCTAAGAGGCCTGGTCTTGACTGGTTCAGGCAATGGGGGTTTCCTGTCCTGAGCCCAATCACTACCTCTTTCTCTGACCCCTCCAATGTCCCTGCATCTGTCAGCTTCCATGGTTCCGAGGCCTGCCCAGACCTGCCCAGGCTTAACCACAGCCCCTGCTGGGCCCCTGCAGAAGATATAAACTTGCTGTGATAGGGGCACCTTTGGGGCTTCCTGGTCCCGTCTTGCAGCCAGGTTAGGACCTCATGATCCTCACACTCCTCTCCTTTCTGTCTGTGACTTCACTTAGGCTGTGTCCTTGTGTGGACTGCCCTCACTCCCCATCCCAGCCCTGGGAAATGCCTCTGATATCTTGGAGCACTGAGCACTCACAGCCCTCGTGGGCCCACCTCAGGCCTGGTCTTTTCCCCCTGGGCCCTGCACCTCAGGGAGGGCAGTGGGCCTGCAGTGGATGTAGCCCAAGTGTTTGGGAACTAGGGGCATGGTGGGTTGGGGATTGAGCCCAGAGGGCAGGGTGTGTACTTTCTCCCCAGAGCAGAGGCAGGCACAGGGCAAGACACAGTAGGAATGCAGTAATTAGCCCCATTTCACAGATTAGGAAAGAGCGCCTCATCTAACAGCCATCCATGAGTTACTGAGGAAGCTGGAAGATGAGGAAACTGAGACCCTAATACATTCCAAGACTAAAGCAAAAGCCTTAGAGATATTATTTCTCCCAATTCCCACAGTAATCCTATTAGGAAGGGACTATGCCACTCTGCTCACAGGTGAGGATCAGAGGCCAGAGAGGAGAGTGGAGTTACTCCTGGTTGCCTAATAAATAAGAGATAGAGAGGCCACTTGTCTGCCCTGCCTATTTGCCTACGTCAGCAGCTGGTGGCTGGGATGTTAGGCTAGGCTGTGTGACCCTAGGCAAGACAATGCCACTTGCTTGGCCTCAGGAATTCTGAGGCTTGAGTCTTTGGGTGTGGAGAGGGGAAGGTGTGTGTGGGGTTGGATGGACTGCTTCTCACCTGGCTTGGTAACTCGCAGGAGCTCAGGTATTGCACTACAGGGCACCTGGCCATCACTGAGGGCACCCACCATCAGCACTGCGTCATAGGTTCCTGTGTGAGGTATGCAGATGTGGTGTGGTGGTTTGTCTTCGGTGTGGCCTCAGACCACCCTGGAGGATGGTACCCATAGTAGGGTCTGGGGAGGGATCAGGCCGGCCACTAGTGTCTTCAGGTCCCAAATCCCATGGGGGATATAGCAGGTTAGCATAGCCCTGGGTTGAGGTCAGATCATAGGATGGAGGGCTCAGAGAGAGGGGCTCATGGGACCTCACAGAGGGTCTTAGTGAGGCACTGAGGAGCTCAGAGGGGAATGGAGGGTGAGTGTAGAAGGGAGCTCATGGAGGGCTCAGCAAGGTGGCCTTGGTCAGAGGGTGGGCCTTGGGGTGTAGAGTAGAAGAGGAAGTACCTTCGGGGCTGGGTAGAGGTTCCTGGCCCAGGGTGCAGAGGCTGAGGCACTGGTAGAGGCCACGGGCCCGGGCCTGTTCCAGCATCCCTGGGCTCCCGTCCACTCCATGCAGCTGGAAGAAGCCTCGAGCCTGCAGCTGGGGTGGGAGGACTCAGTCACAGTTCACACCTGCCACATCCCAGCTGGGTCCCTGCACCTCAAGGGGGGCAGTGCGCCCTGCAGTGGATGTAGCCCAAGTGTTTGGGAACTAGTGAGTCTGGGGCCAGGGGTGGCAAGAAATTTGAGCAAGTTGGGGGCTTAAGAGAGGGCAGGGGATCTGGGCAGGCCTCACCTCTGCAGCCACCAGGCCAGTGCCACAGGCCACGTCCAGGATCAGGACATCTTGGGGTGGGCCTGGAAGGGCTTCGGTGAGGCAGTCCACTGCAAGGTGGGGGGCACGGTACTGTAGGGCGGCCACATCCTGGGGAGGGACAGAATGGTGAGCTGACTACCCTGTGTCCTAGTCTTCCGGGGACCTCAGAGTGGGTTGGTCTAGGAGATAGCCAGGTCAAGGTATGTGTGTGGTGGTGGTGCGTGCGTGTGTGTGTGTGTGTGTGTGTGTGGAGGGGGGTTCTGCTGGGATTACAGTGAGAAGAGACAGGCATGAGGTGCTGTCCTCTACCACGGGGCCAGGGCTGGAGAGTCAACCCCCAGCCCACTGCTGAGACCTGCTCTGCTGGCCAAGGCAGTGCTCTGTTATTAGTCCATAGTGACCCTTCAATGGCACCTCCTTCAGGCAGGCAGTCCTGCCTGGGCTGCAGTCCCAAAGTGGGGAGGGAGGTCTTGGCCCCTGATCTCTGGGGGCTGCCATTGTGGAGTGATGGGGCTGGTCAGAGGGCAGGGCTGCAGAAGAGGGGCCAGTCGGAGAGGGGACAGGACTGCAAGGTTGTGCCCAGGTCTCCCTCACTTCATTCTCACAAGCCACCCTGGGAGGCAAGGCTATCTATTCCCGCTGTACAGACAGGAAAACTGATGCTGGGCGAGCAAGGGAGGCGGAGGACCCCCGGCGGGTTTACCTGGTCATAGTCCGGAGCCCAGCGGTCATAGAAGTGCAGCTTCTGGACCAGGTCGGTGATGCGGT
The DNA here is from genome assembly GCA_030848825.1 of Tadarida brasiliensis. Classification (NCBI taxonomy): domain Eukaryota; kingdom Metazoa; phylum Chordata; class Mammalia; order Chiroptera; family Molossidae; genus Tadarida; species Tadarida brasiliensis. The sequence goes on along the minus strand of CM061258.1, from coordinate 103,244,683 downwards.
GCGAGGCCCCTACCCGCGCCCGCATCTCGGACAGGCTCCCGCCCTCCTCCTGAGCCATCCTCCTGCTGGGACACGGCCTCCGTGGGGCCTGAGATGCATTTCAATCTCCACCCCCACCTCTCCCACCCGCCATGCCCAGTAGAGCCTCTCCAGGCCACCAGCACAATCCCATTTCACAGGCGGGGACACTGATCAGAGAGGCTGGACACCTGGGGTTCAGGGCTGGGGAAGGGGTGGTCCTGTAGCGGGAAGGAGGGCCTGCCCCGACCTCCCCACCCCCGGCCGCCTTGATAGGGTTTCCAGGACGGAAAGGTCTCAGCGGCGGCGGGGGGTGGGGTGGGGGTCAAGGCGGGGTCCGAACTTACCGCCAGTCTGACCCGCCGCGGTGGGTGGGCACCGGAACTCCGGGGCGGGACTGCACAGCAGCCTGGCCCCGCTTCAGCGCCCTCGACGATTGGCTTTCGTCTAAGAAAAGCTACCCAATCAAATATAGCACTGACTGTCCGCCCCTCCACCATCAGCCAATGAGCTTAAAGTTCTGGCTCGCCTGCCGCCCGGGAAGATCCCTTTGAGAAGTTTTCTTGGTAGTTAAGTAGGGGGGTTTTCGAGTTTCCCTGTGCCCTCCCAGCTCCCGATGTCTCTAATGCTTCCTAAAAAGCATGAGCTTTTAGGCAGTGGGAGCCTCTGAATTCTTAGGGGGGAGAGAGAGAGAGAGAGAGAGAGAGAGAGAGAGAGAGCGAGCCAGGATCAGCCTTTGTTATTAGAACGCTCACCAAGGTCCGGGCAACGCTGTCCAGTAGGGTTTTCTGCGGTGATAAAAATGTCCTGTAATAAACGCCATTCAGTATGGTAGCCACTCTTCATACGTGTTGAGCACTTGAAATGTGGCTAGTGCTACTGAAGAAATGAATTTCACATTTTATTTTAATAATATAAATAGCCATCTGTGGTTAGAGGCCTATAGGCGGGGGAGCCTTGTTATTCATCCTTTGGGAAGGCGTGCAGCATCTGGTCAGTGTGTTTAGCTAGGAGTGCTCTAACAAGTCATTAGGGAAGCTTGTTAGAAATGGAAATTCTTGAGCTCCACCCTGGCCTCTAACTTGTTTTCTGAGCCTACAAAGCCCAGCTGGTTCACTTAGTCCATGGCTCACTTCTACCTCTGTGACTTTCTAAATAAACTTTTGCTTGTATCTGAGTCTTGACTCTGAATTCTTTCTTAACCAGAACCCAAGCACCGAGGTTGCTGAACTGAGGTTCAATTGCCAGTAATATTCTGGTGTGGTTTTGCCACCAACAATTGGGTTGATGGAGGTGCCATTCACAGCAGAAGAACCCAGGAGGAGGAGCAAGTTTGGGGTGAAGAGAATATTAACAATTTGGGAATGTTGAATTTGAGGTGTTCATGTGAAGCTATACAGGAGGCTGTTTGATGCCAGAGTCCCGAGCTTGTTACAGGTCCAAGGTTCGTGTGCCTGATGCTTCAAAAGAAAGGCCAAAAGAAAGTTTGGAGCAAGGATAGAAAGATTTATTGATCGAGAAGGCCTAGCTTGAGAAGATGGGAGAACTAATTCTCAAATCCATCTTAAGAGTCTGGAATCCAGGCATCTTTTATTGTTAAGGGAAGAGAGGAGAGCTGAGGCAAGGAGTAGGTGCTGGCTGTAGACAGTTAGGCATCTAAAGGGACAAGGAAGAGCACAAAATTTCTAAATCCCCTTTGTTTCAGGTTGGTCCACTGACCCGATGATGATCTGAGTCCAGTTATGAACACTACTGTGAATTGTGAAAAAAGTTATTACTTTGTGCACATTTCCCCACCTCTTAGCTGACAAGGGGGCTGCTCAAGCCTCTAGCAGAATTCCTCTAGTTAATTAGAACATCTATAGCAGGAGCTATTAGCCCTCAGGCCATTATCGAGAGGAGATATTTCCTTCTGTTACAATGGAGAGGTCAGACTGCAGGCAGATTCAGGGTCCTGAGTATAACTGGTGTGATTGAGGCAGCTGGTAAAGGTGAGATTGTGCAGGGAGAGCAGAGGAGAGGAGAAGGCTCAGGGAAGAGCCTTCTCTGGAAGAGGAATGTCTAGGAATGTTGGAGAAAGCCCAGAGAAAGTTGGTAAGGATGCCAAGAACAGAGTTTTAAGAAGATGGGGGATAGTTAACATTGCCCAATGTTGCTGAGAGGTGGTATAAAATGAGGCTTAAGAAGCACTGGATATAGAGACGTGGAAGTCTTTGGTGGCCTAGATAGACCCTGCTAGTGTACACCAGTTGCCAAGTTTGCCTCTTCCCGAGTTAGACTATGTGTTCCATCCTCTTTTGCTTGCAGATGTGGCCATGTAGCTGAATTCTGACCTATAGAATGTGTATGGAGGTGTTAAAGAAACAACAGGCCAAAACAGAGTTACTTTTGCTAAGCCAGGCCACCACCCTAAAACTTAATAACTAACTTAATTACAGGTTCAGCCTTTCCCAGGATTGGAATTTTAAACCAATCAGTCTGAAATTTCCTGGTGGACACTAGTAAGAAGACTTACCTTTGAAAGTGTCCTCTCTTGAAATAATCTACTCTTAACTTCTTAGTCCTACTCTCTTTCTGGTATAAAAACCTTCCCTTTTCAATCCTTTTGTAGTTCATAAGGGTGATGATTGGGTGTTCAAGCACTTATGTGAGATGTGCCTCTCTCAAACTGAGGCAGGATAATAAGAAGCTAGGAAAATTTCTTGGCAAGTGGAATGGGGAAACTGAGGTAGCTGAACAATTTAAAGCCAGATACAGAAGGTGACCAGGGTAGAAAGCTCCAGGTGCCTAGCAACAGACAAAACTGGTGCTGGACCTCAACCCCAGGGTGGCTTTTCCTCTCCTGGCATATCACTGGTCATTCGGTTTCGATCCACCTGACCTTTCCTCCCTAGAGGTAACATCAGTTGTATTTCAGCTCCAGGCCCACAAAAGCAGAAAAATTAGGTGCCCACACCAGGACTGATGATCTCTAGTGCTGACCAATCAGTGGAGACCACAGTCCTAAAAGGGCACACATGAAAAAGCTGAAGAATATTCTACTGAGATTCTCCCCTAAGACCTCCCCTAAACTCTCAGTTTTTAAAACCCTCAAGACGAAGGACCCAGCAAAAGCTCTCCCAGGAGCATGCCTGCCCCTCTCCCCTCCCTCACAGGCATGCACCTCCTAAACTCTAAGGGACCTTATGAGACTTGCAACCTGGGGAGCAATGGGCAGCAATAGTTCATCCCGGGCTAAACCCCTGAACCTGTCTCCAAGGCCTCTTTTTCTCTGATTCTCCAGTGAGCCAAAGCAGCCCCATCTTACTTCTTTCCCATAACATTTCTAGAGAGCCAAAGCAGCCCTGCCTAGTCTTTCTCCTGTGGCTTCTTCTATCTTAGGCCCTTCCTTGTTTCACGGTTCCCAGCTTTAATAAATGTACTCTCAAAATCACCTGGACTTGTGTTGTGCAATCTTTCCTGCATGAAATCAAGAACCCACATACCATAGGCTGGCTCGAGGCAGACCCACTCCAGGCCTGGTCCCTTTCTGGTAAAAAAAACCTTGTTAAGACATCATTACATTACCGGTCTCATGTGAACTTGGGAAAAGAACACATACACACACTCAACCTTTTGGTACAACTCAACCAAGTGCCCTTCTAGTTGGGGGATGGGATGCTGCTCCAGTCATGAATCACTTAATAAAGCCAATTCAGATCTTTAATTTACTTGGTTTAATTATGTTCTTTAGCAGGGGTGAAGTATTTCATTTCTAGACCTGGACAATAAAAAACAGCCAGTATATGATTCTCTATGGAGTTGGCTCCAAGCACCCAGAGGACATTGGTGCTACAAGATGAAGGAGTCTGTGACCCTAAATGATTTTGCGGAGCAGTGCCCTCATGAACTACCTGCATTGGGCTGTAACACTGTGAAAATGATATAAACAGCTGCTTTTTGAAGTTGGAGCTGCGTCCCAGAGGAACTGCCTTGCAGGTCTTACTACCGTCAACATAAGAAACATTCAAACCTGTGAAGAATTTTTGTGAGTTTATTTGAGCCAAAACTGTCGACAATTGCTAAATCTCAATGGGTTGAGATAATGCTTGAGAATGGCAGTTTTGCACCTCATTTTTAAAAGGTCTGAGCCGGCGGGAGGTCACATCCACAGCACAAGGCGAGTGTAGAGCAAAATGGCTTTATTGCATACGCCTGAGTGCAGGCAGACTGAGTCGCAAATTTCGAGCTCAGCCTCGGAATCTCTTTGTTCTCTGGTTTTTATAGTTGCAAACTACTGAAACTAAAAAAAAGCTACATTAAAAAACACACACACATTCTCCTGGCACCGCTTAATTGGTGTCTCAGAGGTAGGAGTCTGCTCCAGCAGAGGTCAGGGCCATCATTAATCTCCTTTTTTATGGCCCCTCCAAGTTTCCCAAAGCCATCATTAACCCCTTATCTTTATGGTTCCTCTGGGTGTCAGTCCCAGGTTTTTTTTTAAAACTGCTCGGGTGTTTACATGCAGGAATAACTGGTCAGAATGGAGTTTAATTTTGTTAAAACATTATTAACCCTTTCAATTTTATACATTACAATCAAAAGAGAAGATGCGAGTGAGTTACATGAAATCCACTGGTGATAGATTAGGGAGGTGGGAGAAAGCAAAGTGGGGAAACCTCTGGGATTGGATGAAAAGTAAAATGATAGACACATGCATCTTTTACGTAGGTAGGTGCTGGATAGTTAACAGTCAACAATTAACTTAACAAGAACTAGGGGATTTATAGTCTCTGCCCTGGTGCATTGGTTGTGCCCTGAGGGGTCTGGAGCAAGGGAAGTTACCCTGACATTCCAAAGGTCTGTGAAGATGCAAAAAGACAATAGGCTCAGAATTAAGGTGAAAGTTGACCTTTGTCAGGGAAGATGCCCGGCTAGGACATGACTACCTGCCTGCCATAAACTGCTTTTAGTTAAAAAGTTTTAATTCAGACCACCCCTTTGTGGTTACTTTAGGTCTTTGAGTTTGCAAGGCCGCCATGCAGGCCTCCCTGGCTTGTCAGTTTAGCATGTGGCCCCTTTTTGACCACATTACTCAAATCTTTGGTATGTTAAAAGTGGACAAAATAACCTTTGGACTGGGCTTAAAGCAATATAGTATTCCAAACAACTATTTGTAAAGCTAATAACAAAGCAGACATTATGACTACTGGACTGAAAATTAAAGATATTCTTTAGAATGTTAGCTTATTTGTACCTATAGAAATTCCTTCCTTTTGTTCATGTACATATCCCCTTCCCCTTCTCATAAATACCTTTTGCTTTCACCTCCTAATTGAAACACTATTTGAGTTTCTGCCTAAATTAGTGTACAATAGCTCTGTGGATGGAAAAAGGGGTTCTATGGAAAGTTACATAAAATTCCTAACTGTGCAGGTCACGGTGGGTAGTCACACCCCAGGTGCAACTTCTTTAGTAAAAGGCTTATCTTTGCCTTAAGGGAGCTCTGTCCATTGTTTGGTGTGTATAAGGAGGTTAACATGCCTTTGAAATGCCCCCCTTCAGAGGATCCTAATATGTGACCACTCTTTCAGGGCCCTCCTTCTAAAGGGGACCACCCTTAAGCAAACACAAAATCTCATTAACTATCTAGTAATCTAGTCCCCACCTTGCTTTCTCCTGCCCTCATGTGATCTTCCTTCCACTCCCTCCCAGGTAGCAAATGCCTAAAAGAAACTGCAAGCCCTGGCCAGTGTGGATCTGTCGGTTGGACGCCATCCCGTGCACTGAAAGGTTGCCAGTTGGATTCCCAGTCAGGGCATGTGCCCTGGTTGCCGATCTATGTTTCACGCTCACATTGATGTTTCTTTCTCTCTCCCTCTCTCTTCCTCTTTCTCTAAAAGTCAATAAAATAAAATAAAATTCTTAAAAAGAAACTGGAAGCTACCATTTTGGGGAGCATTTGAGATCTTGTTTGCTGCATATTTCGTCAATTTGGCTCAAATAAACTCTTAGAAAAATTCTCTACAGGGCCCAGCTGGTGTGGCTCAGTGGTTGAATGTCAACCCATGCACCAAGAGGTGACCAGTTCGATTCCTGGTCAGGGCACATGCCCAGGTTGTGGGCCAAATCCCCAGTGGGGGGCATGCAGGAGGCGGCCAACTGATGTTTTCTCTCATCAGTGTTTCTCTCTTTCCCTCTCCCCCTCTCTCTCTCTAAAATCAATAAAGAAAAAAAATTTTCTACAGGTTTGGACATTTCTTAGGTCAACAGCTTCTTGAATAGCTTTTTTTTTTTAATCTCAAATAAATGCTTGTTGCCTCTCACTTTGGCCTTTTATTTTTAGGTTAACAACATGAACAAGAAATAAACTTTCATTGTGTTAAGCTACTGAGATTTAAGGATTTGTTTATTACAATAGCTATTGTCATTTCCTTAAGTTAATATAGTGACTTTGGTTAGAGCAGTTTTGGGAGAGTGGATCTGAACCCAAATCTGTCTGAGTCCAAAGCTGAACATGTGTGAACCTTTTGTATTCAGCTGAAAACAAAAGAACTCCTGCTTGACAGTGACTTAGAGATTTACTGGTCTAAAAAAGGAACCTGAGACTGGACAGTAGGGTCGGGGCTCAGTTATGCCATCAGGGACCCAGGCTTTTGTCATCGTTCCTCTGTCACCTTTTGCATGGAGGCCTTTGTCCTCACAGCTGTCTTGGCTGCTACATCTCCAGACAGGACTAAGGGGAAAGGGCAAAAAGCTAGACCAGCTCAGTCTATTCATCATCACAAAAGCTTATTGGACGCCCCACCCCATGACTTATGTTTTATCCTGTTAGCCAGACTGGGTCACATGGCTGCCTCTGAGTGCTCACTAAAAGGTGAGTGGGGAAGGGGAGGCTAGGAATGGGGAGTAGTTCAGCCAACGGACTGTGCAGGTCCCATCTCTGCAGCACATTTCATTTAGGCCAATAAACATTTATTGTGCACCTACTGTTATATAGACCCTGGACTGGGCACTGAAGTCACCAAGATGAGTCAGAAACAGCCCAGACTCCAACCCAGGGGAGGTGTGTTCTTCCGTTCAGGCTCTTCATTATCTCCTGTGTCCATGTGCAGGCTTTCCTTTCCAAGCCACCACCCCTGCTCTAGGTGTCCAGGACTCCTTTGTTTGGGGCGGGGGGTGTGGGTGCTATGGAGATGTAGTGAGAAATGTAAGGTGGATGGCCCCAGTAAAGGCAGTCCTGTTGGGCCATCAGAGGGTGTCTTGGGTTGCTCCAGGAGAGGCCCTGGTGGGGGTCTCTGAGATGCCTGCCGATCTGTCCTCTTAGCCCTTCAGCGGTGTCCCACTCACTGACGGGGCCTGCACAGTTTGTGGGCACCAGCATGCCTCCTACAAAGATGGTTCCTGGGCCCTGGTGGAGGATGAGACTTGCCATGAGGGACATTAATGGGGGCTGGTGGCGTCCGGGTGCTGCTCTGCTCCTTCTGTGTGTGGACCATGGCCCCCACCGACCTCTCTCCACACAGCCCGCTCCACTTATTTTCCTCCTGAGCCCAGGAACCTGCTGTAGCTGTGGGGCAGGAAGCTTTTCTCTGACTCATCAAGTGTTTTCGTTTTCTCTAATCCGCAATCCCTGAACTTTTGGAACCCAGCAGCCTTTTCTGTCATTTGCTGAAAATGCTCCTGTCCCGAGGCAGTGGGTAACACCGGGCCAAGCTGCTGCCATCCTTGGGGGAAGGGTTGGAAAACAAAATAGTTTGGGAGTGAGGAGAGGTAGTAAGAGCAGCAGTCTGGCTCGGCCAGTATGGCTCAGTGGATTGCGCGTCCTCCCATGGACTGAGGTCCCGGTTCGATTCCCAGTCAGGCCACATGCCCGGGTTTCAGGCATGATCCCCAGTAGGGGGCAGGCAGGAGGCAGCCAATCGATGTTTCTCTCTCTTCCTTCTTCTCTCTCTAAAAAATTAAAAAATAGAAATAAAACAAGACATTTCATTAAAAACATAAAATAAAAAAAGCAGCAGTCCATGTTTCAAAACTACTGTCCAGTCTCACAGACATACAAGCCGAAGGCCAATGGCTGCGGGTGACTGAGGAGACGCGAGAGTCATCCAGTGCCAGAGTGAGTGGATGACACGGCGCTACCAGGGGCATGTGTTCTGGGGACAGCACATCTTCCAGTGGGCCAGGCTGTGAGGGGCGTGTGCGTGCACGTGTGAGGACGCTTCTGAATGCCAGTGTCCAACACCCGCCCCAAGGTCCTCTATATAGTAGGAGTTTGCTACCTTTTCTTACAGGAAGCCCGGTGGTCAGCAGTACCAACGCTGGCCCACTGGCCCACTGGCCCACGGACTTCACCGTGGACCCCAGCTCCATCCTTCCATTTGCCACGCTGGTCTGCTGTGTTGGCAACTTCTGGACACAAGATGTGGAAGCAACTCAGGCATTCGTGTGTCCTCACATACAAAGCCCCAAGGCAGGCTGGGAATGGGCCTTGTCTCCTGGTGTCTCTGTCTTTGGGGTGGGGGTGGGGTGATGGTGGTGCTGAATATTTTTCCAGAAGCCCCAGATGCTGGGAAAGTGTGGTCTGGCACTGCCAGGCTCCGCGTGGGAAGGGACGGCTGCCTTCAGCAAGGAGGGAGAAGGGACAGGCTGTGGGTGCCAGCCACAGCGCCTGCCGGGGGTGGTGGCCAAGGGGTGCGCCTGTGCTGAGTCTGTGTCTGATACGCGGCTGTGGCTGCTGATGTGTGCAGGACCCAGGCCGTGAGGAGTGTGGTCCCCAGGCTGGGGCTTGGTTTCTAACCCTGAGTGAGCTAGGGGGAGTGCTGGCGCCAGGTCTGCATTTTAGGACGATGGCTCCAGAAGGCAGTGTGGAGAGTGGACTGACTGCAAGTCCTAAGGCTGTTGCCATCTTTCAGGTGAGAGCTGAGTCCTGAGCATCAGGGCTGCCAGGGAGGGGCTGCCTTGGGGCTGCCAGGTTGTGGGGTTTGGGGGATAAGAGAGCAACTTCCTTTCCTCCTACCCCAGAAGCTGCTCCTTCTGTTTCCTTTGCAGCCTCTTCTTCCACCTCAAGGTTGGAGATCCCCTGGGCTCAGTCCTGGGCCCTCTTTTCCTCTCTAACTACACCTACTTCCTAGGTGATCTTATCTAGTCCTGTGATTTTAACTAGTATTTATATTCCAGTCATTCCCAAAGAGGTGGCTCCTTGCCCTGACTCTCCCCTGAACTCTGGACTTGTGCACCTGACAGCTCCCCTTGGAGGCCACAGTCCTCTCGCTGGCAACGTGCCCAGACCCAGCTCCCTTAAAAAAAAAATTTTTTTTTTAATAGAGAGAGGAAAGGAGAGGGAGAAAGAGATAGAAACATCCATGAGAGAGAAGCATCAACATCAGTCAGCTGCCTCCTGCACATCCCCCACCGGGAATCAAGCCAGAAACGCCGGCACGTGCCCTGACCAGGAATCGAACCAGTGACCTCCTGGTGCATAGGTCGATGCTCAACTACTGAACCACTCCTGCCAGGCCCAGCTCCCTTTATCCACACTCCCAAATCTGCACCTCCTCAGCCTCCTGTTTTGGCAGACCCCCTAAACCACTATGCACCTAGGAGCTCAGCCCAAGCCAGTTTCCTCTGGTCCCACATTCTGTCCATCAGCGCACTCTGTGGTCTCTTTCTTCCACCTCTGCCAGTCTGGCCTCATCTACCCTTTCCTCTGGACCAGACCCCTGCAGCAGCCTTCTCACTGGCCTCCCTGCCTCCCCTTTTGCTCCCACCCACAGTTCATTATCCTCCTAGCAGCCGGAGGTACTGTTGATTATAATTTTAAAATTTTTCTGGAAAATTTCAAACACACAAAAAAAGAGATTAGCACTATAACACCCCCCACATGTATTTCTTTATCTTTTTCTTTTTTAAAAATATGTCTTTATTGATTTATTCTTTTAGAGATAGAGGAAGGGAGAGGGAGAGAGGTAGAAACATCATTCAGCTGCCTCCCACATGCCCCCTACTGGGAATTGAGCCAGAAACCTGGGCATGTGCCCTCATTGGGAACCAGCGACATTTTGGTGCAGGTGACTGTGCTCAACCAACTGAGCAACACCGGCTGGGCCATGTATTTCTTTACTACTCTGATTCAATAGTTAAAAAAACATGCCCAGCTGGAATGATGTTTTTACAGTATAAAATTGATGAACTTGGCCAGGCTGGTGTGGCTCAGTGGTTGAGCATCGACCTATGCACCAAGAAGTCACTGGTTCAATTCCCTGTCAGGGCACATGCCTGGGTTGCTGGCTTGATCCCCAGTGTGGGGTGTGCAGGAGGCAGCCAGTCAATGTTGATGCTTTTCTCGTTGATGTTTCTATCTCTCCATCTCTCTAAAACATCAATAAAAACATTAAAAAAAATTTTTTTTTTATGAACTTACTTTTCTGCATAAAATCTGAAATCTAAATTTCTTATAACTTCACCCCTAATCTCTCTCCTCCCCACTCCCTCACCAGGCCTCTGCTGTTCCTGGAACATGCCATGGTTGCCTCAGTTACCTCAGGGCCCTTGCACTGCTATTTTTGGGCCTGGATTACTCTTCTTTCAGATCTCTGCTTGACTGGCTTATTCTCAACCTTTAGGTATCTACCACCCTAAATAAACAAATGTTAGCACTTTGTCATTATTGCTTTAAATTATTTGAAAGTAAGAAAAGAAGAAATCATTACAGATGAAGTTGACATTCTCTCTGACTTCCTCTTTCCCTCATCTGCTGCCCGAGGGAACCAGCTACCACTATGAATGGGTGGGGACCTTCTAGGTCTTGTTCTTATATTTTTACTATCTCTGTGGCCAAACAACATATAATATTGCACGATGGGTTTGAAAATAAATGCTATATCAATGCTATCACTTTATAGCTATTATTTGGTCACTTTCCTTTTTCACTTACTGTTTTTGAGATCTTTCCTCTTTGATGCATATACGTCTCATTCATTTTAACCACTGCTTAGTCATTCCTTAGACGATTATGCCCAGTTCATTTATCCATTTCCCTATTGATGGTAAAAAATGCTACCACAAATAGCCTTGCACATGTTTTTTTAATTTACAAGTGGATGTTTCTCTAAGGAGTACTTCCTAGACTGGGGTTGGCAACGCATTAGGGGGTAGTGAAAACAATCCAGTCAGTTGTGAAATAGAATGAATAGAAATTAAAAGTGCATTGCAAGTTGGAAGGGTAATTACTGTTTTGTTAACTTCTTGTTCAGTTTTGCGTGCTTGTAATGGGTGGTTTTGTACAACACATTTCTTACCTTGGGTGGCTGTCAGGTTTGGAAAACCAGCATAGAATTGCCAACTCAGGGCATAGATCTGTCTGATGCTGTTTCCCCCATGAACCCAATTCACAGTGAGTCATCAGACTTGTTAAATTTTGCATATGAGTATGAGGAAGTATCACATTGTGGTTTTAATTTGCATTTTCCTTGACTACTAATGAAGTTGAACATCTCTTCATAAGTATTGGCTCCTGCCTCAGATATGCAAATTAACTAGAGGAATTCTATTGGAGGCTTGGGCAGACCCTTGTCAGAGGGTATCTTTCCAGAAAGGTAGGAAAATTTACACAAAGTAATGACTCTCTATCAAAGGTTTACAAGAGTCTCCAGAACTCAACTACAGACTGACAGGGAACAAAGGGATTTAGAAATGTCATGCTGTTCCCTGGATCCCTTTCATCCCCTAATTGTCTAGCTGTCTAGGCCCCTACCCACCTCTTGCTTGGCTCCTCCTCCCTTGCCTTGACGTAAAAGATGCCTGAATTCTAGACTCCCTCTTTTTTAAATGTTTTTATTGATTTAAGAGAGAGAGAGAGAAAGGGAGGAGGAGATAGAGAAACAAGGATGTGAGAGAGAAACTTTGATTGGTTGCCTCCCCTTAGCACCCTGATGAGGGATCAAACCTGCAACCTGGGTGTGTGCCCTGACCAGGAATCAAACCGGTGACATTTTGGTGCATGACACTATGCTGAACCAACTGAGCCATACCAGCCAGGGCCATTGCAGCATTAAACAAAAAATTAAATTTATTGGGGTGACATCAGTTAATAAAATTATTTAGGTTTCAGGTGAAGAGTACAATTCTATGATGCATCATATGTATATTGCATCATGTGCCCACCATCCAAAGTCACATCTTCTTCCACCACCATATATTTGAACCTCCCTTTACCCTTTACTACCCTCCGCCACCTCTTTCCGTCTGGTAACCACCATACTGTTGTCTGTGTCTATGCATTTTTGTTTGTTCATTTGTTGCTTTCAGTTTTATATCCTGCATTTGAGTGAAATCATATGGTTCTTAACTTTTTCTGTCTGACTGTTTTGCTTAGTATGATATTTTCAAGATCCATCCATGTTGTTGCAAAGGGCAGTATTTCATCTTTTCTTATGACTGAGTAGTATTCCATTGTTTGTATATATGTACCACATCTTCTATTTTTTAAAAAAATAATTTTTATTAATTTTATAGAGAGAGAGAGAAAAGGAGAGGAAGAGAGAGAGAAACATTGATGTGAGAGAGAAACATTGATCGGTTGCCTTCCGTACACGCCCTGATCGGGGACTGAACCTGCAACCTAGGTATGTGCCCAGATCGGAATTCAAACCCACAAACTTTCCGTGAACAGGACTATGCTCAACCACTGCAGCTGGGCTGCAAATAAATATTTTTAAATTTTTCAGGTAGATACCCAGAAGAGGGATTGCTGGGTCATATGGTAACTCTACTGTTAATTTTTTTGTTTTGTTGATCCTCACCCGAGGATATTTTTCCATTGATTTTTTTAGATAGTGGAAGGGAGGGAGAGAGAGAGAGAAACATCAACGAGAGAGAGAGAAACATTGATGTGAGAGAGACACATCGATTGGATGCTTCCTGCACAACCCTCACCGGGCTGGGGATCGAACCGGCCACCCAGGTACATGCCCTTGACCAGACTCCAACCCGTAACCCTTTGGTCTGAGGGCTGACGCTCTAACCGCTGAACCAAACCAGCCAGGGCTCTATTGTTAATTTTTTGAGGAGCCTCCCTACTGTTTTCCATAGTGGCTGCACCTGTTTACATTCCCACCAGCAGTGAATGAGGGTTCCTTTTTCTCCACAAGCTCTCTAACACTTGTTATTACTTATCTTATTGATAATAACCATTCTAAAAGGCGTGAGGTGGTATCTCATTGTGGTTTATTTTATTTTATTTTTACTTTTATTAGTATTAATTTTATGCTGAGTTTACTCTCGGGCTGTAAGTTTTTGTTTCTTCAACTTTCATGTTGATTTTTGTACCTCACAGGTGTGACTTCGCAGTCTGTGGCTGACATTTTTGTGTTTTGTATCTTTATTCGAACTTTTATTTTAGGAGTGAATAATGTTTGAGAACAATGGGGTGGTTTGGCGACTTTATATCATTAAAAAAAAAAACACCACTTTTAAAGCATTTCATTCATTTTTCTGTTGAAACTTGTAAAATTAATTTTACAACAGCAATGACCTTTGTTCATATTTTGCAGTGTTTGGGGGGATTTAAAAATCGAGTGAATTTCAGGCTCCAAATGAATAGCCCGAAAGCAGTTTGATTGCAATGACTATTTCCACATATTGGTTTATAAATTAATAAAATTTGTGCACTCTAGTGGTGACTTTTTATTTTATTTTATTTTATTTATTGATTTTAGAGAGAGAGGAAGGGAGAGGGAGAGAGAGATAGAAACATCGATATGAGAGAACATTAAGTGGCCGCCTCCTGCATGTCCCCCACTGGGGATCGGGCCCACAACCTGGGTATGTGCCCTGACCAGGAATTGAACCGGCGACCTCTTGGTACATGGGTCGATGCTCAACCACTGAGCCACACCGGCCGGGCTAGTGGTGACTTTTTAAAATACAAATTTGTGTGGATTTTAAAGTAATTTTGTCTAACTTGCAGCTTATTTTGCTTTAAAAAATCCTGAGCTCCTTTTCATCCACAAATGATGAGTTCACTTACTCACCAGTCCCAAGCATTGGCGTGGGGCCAGGTACCACTCAAAGCACTTCCCAGACCCTCTCTTTCATGACTTCTTCCCACAACTTCACCTGGTAGGTTCTGCCATGTATGTCTCAGTTTTACAGACAAGGAAACCAACGGCATAGGCTTGTAATTAAGCCAGAGGTCAATTCAAACCCCGCTGTCCCCTTAACCAGGATAGGTCCTTCATGCTATCATACGTTTTTAATCATTATTCTTGCATTTAAAGTGGCTTCGATAAAAACCATCTTTAGAAAGAAAAAAATACAAATTCCAATAAGTATAAAGGCATGTTTATAATTTTGGTGTACTTTGGGGGGCGGGGGGATGAATATTTAAAATAAAGTGAAGTTTTAATATTAGAACGTGAAAGAAAAGGGAGAAACTTATATCCTGATCATTTCTCGGTGGTTTTGTCCCCAGCAACCCAGGCATGACGGGACCTGCACCTGGCGAGCTCCTGGAGATCACACTGTTATCACAGGGAAGCCGGCCTCAGGGCTAAAGGACAAAGCGAGCAACCGAAAACTTCCCACCAATTCGCTCAGGCGCCCGTGTCGGGCCCCGCACCCCCGGTGTCTGCTGCCCTCGTGCGGCCGCGCCGCGCTCCTGCACGTGTAAGGGAGCACACCGGAGAGCCCTTGGGCGCTGGGGTTGGGAGGAGTCTGAGGCAGGCTCCTTGCCTTTACTCTCACCCTGGTAGGGCAGGCGGATCTCCATCGAGTGGGGCAGGGACAGGGGAAGTCGTGCAAGGCAGCGTCCATTGATAACTGGGTTATCCCACGTGGTTCTCCTAGTTACCCTGCAAAGTGAGGACAGGGCCAGGAGTGAGGGTACTGCCCAAGGCCACACAGCACAATAGTTCAGGGATGGGCTTGAACCTAGGTGTAGGAAAGAGAAGGGGGTGGAGCGCCCCCTGCTGAAGAATTCAAGCTGAGGGGCTCCTCTGCAGCAGCTCCCGCTGGAGTTGAGACTGAGATCTGGCCCTGGCATCCTAATGGGACTTGAGAGGTTCCCCGAGGGGCTGCCCTGGGGGCAGTGGGGCTAGGTGAGGTCTCTTCAGCCCCAGCTCCTGCCTGGGCCACGTGGCCCAGGAAGTTTTGTCAATATGAGGTTGAAGATTATCAACTCAGCCTTAGTGACAAGTTCTGGGTATGGTGATGCTGGGTGATGGCAGGGAACAAGCCAAAGAGGGAGGAGCGGAAACAAGTTGCAAGTCTTAGTTTCAGCCCTCACCATCTGACTCCCAGCGATCTCTCAGACTCTTCCCCAAACTCACTTCAACTCTCCACCCCACCTCAGTGGGCAGTACCACTACCCACCCTTCGCCCAAGCCTTCTGAGGGGGATCCTGAGCCCTGCCTTGATTTACTTCTCTTCTTATTCAATCTTCTGTTGGGAGACACATTGTCCATAGGTCTCTCTGCAAAGGAATTGATTGCTCTTTGTTCTGAATGATATTTTCCAGGAGGTCTGTGTATCAAACAACCTTGGAATATATAATGTCTCCTTCTGGAACAAAGCACAGGCATGGTCCAGCATGAGAAAGATGATGTGTCTTTCAGGAGCAAGAAGCAGGCTTGCTTTTTGCCTATTATAAAAGACTTGAGTTTCCTAAGCTCAGGGCTTCTCTTCCATAATAAATCCACAGGGTGTTCAGGTGTCACCTGGCTCTGTTCATGTCACCCTGTGGGATTTGGGACTCAAAGAATCAATGCAAAATACTTATACTCTAGTTTACTGCTATTGCTGTGAGTAATAAATTGTCCTTCATCTCTGACCCAGGAGTCTTATGCCTTCTATTAGCATCCAAGACTCTCTGGCAGGCTGACTGGTTAGCTTGCAACTAGGTACAATCTTGGGCCTTTCACTATTCTTGACAGCTTCCAACCTTGTCAGTTCCACCTTCTACACATTTCTGTCATTTGCCCATTTCTGTATATTCTTAGTGCCACAGTCCCAGTCCAGGTTCCCATCATTTCATGCCTGGAGGGTTTGTTGTTGTGGGTTCCTATCTGATCCCCTCACCCCTTCTGCCCTCTACTCTAGCTTCCTCATGTAGCCAGAGGGACCATGCTAAAGCCCACAGTGACCTCAAGTTGCCTTAACTCTTCAATGGCTCCTATCACTTAATAGAATATTCCATGACCCATGCAGCCCTTGCTGACCTTACCACCTACTTTGTGCTCCTTCCAATGTCCCACTTTGTGCTCTAGTAATGCTGAATTGTTTAAATCAAGCTGTTCCCTCTGCCTGGATCATCCTTTACACTCTCTTCTCTGGAAAACTACCCATCCTTCAACACTAGCTCAGTGAGGCCTTTCTGAAGCCCCAGCGACCTCTCAGTGCCACAGTGTTGTTGACAAGAGGGTGGGTGGCTGGGGGTGCAAAGGCAGAGGACAGAAAGGAGGGACTTTGAACACTCCGCCTTCCAGACCCCAGCTCTTGCCACAGGGGAGGAAACCAGTGGGTAAACAGGATTGCCCTGGGCAAAGGTCATCATTGACATTCTAGGTACTCATTATGGCAGGCTGCCATGTACAGTTGGGTAGGTTGTGCTCTGCACAGGGGTGCCTGGCCAAGGAAGGGAGTGAGGACTAAAATCATGCTGTGTGCAGGGCCCGGGTGCGACCCACCCTTCCCGTCTGCACAGACGGGCTCTCTCCTCACTCACAGTGGCCTGTGGGCCAGAGGGCGTGCTTTGAACATTTCTAAAAGGTGTGAGAGCCTTCTCCTGCAGACCCCTGGGGCCACCTGCTGAGACCCAAACAGGAAAGCAATCTGAGAAATGCTGTGATCAAGGTTCTGGATTCTCACAGAATTCTAAGCCTTTGACCCGAACTTAGGGCTCCAACAATTTGTCCAACATTCTCCAGGCAGCTTGTGGCCTCCTGTTGCTTCTCGCAGCAGGTTTGCCCTTTTCCCCAGGACCTGTCCCTCTCCAGGACACTCTGAGGCACATTCTCTTCCCCACCCTTCTTCACCTAGTCTCAGAATCCCTTGAAATCGAGGGTCCTTATGACTTTGATTAACTTTGACTATAAATCCTAGCTCTAGAAATCACCTCTCTCTCTCTCTCCTTTTCTCTCTCTCTCTCTCTCCTCAGACACCCAGCCTTCCTCCTACCCCCTTCCCATAGTCAGCAATCCCTGAGGCAGTGGAAGACAGTAGCCAGACACTAGCCGGGACCTGACTAAAGGTCACAGGGTCCTGACCTCGGGTAGGCTAAAGATAACATTTGACCTAAGTTATGTTTTAGCTCCTGAGCCCTGAGGTAGAATGACCAACCTTCTGGCTACTTTCCCATGAAACCAGGCAAAGGAGAGACTGACGGTGTCTCGTGATTTTGCCCTGTGTAATCTGTAACCTGCATGCCGTCGGGGAGTTCATCCTTTACTAAAACGCAAGAAGAACGAATGGGAGTGGGGGCTTAGGTAGGGCCCTTCAGGTTTGGCAGCCGAGGCTTCCCTCTGCCTCCAAACATTCTGTCACCTGTGGCCCTGGGGGTAAAGATTTCTATTTCCCAGGCCTTGCATACTTGTGGAGTTGGAGACTGAGGAGGTCCAGCCTGTTTCTGTCACACGGACTACTCCAGTGGCCTGCTGCAGGTCCCCAGGACCTTCTCCGGTGCTGCTGTAGGCAGGAGTCCCTGCGGGCGATCTCCAACCAGGACGGACAGGGCATATACCCCAGTTTTTGTGCAGCGAAGGGGGAGGGAAGAAGGTAAGTCTTTTGTTGCAACTGGGTCCCCACGGTAACTAGGCCTCCACCTAGTGGTATCTGTGAGGTCACCCTGCCTCTCCCAGCTGGAGAAAGGGTAGGAGGCCAGACACAGAGGCCATCCCTCCTTTCAGATCCAGATTCGCTGCTGGTGGTGAAGCTCTCAGTGCTGGTAAGTGGCGGTGGGGCTGACGGGTGGGACACACGCCTGGCCATTCAGAGTTGCTGGACCCGGTGACCCTCTGAGCAGTGGAACTAGGGGACTGCTTGCCCCCTGGAGCAATCTGACAGCTCCCAGAAGCCCCGTTCCAAGCCATAGTGCTGGAATTTTCTCTAGAGAATCACTCCTGAGGGTTAAGCATGGTCTTTCTCTTCCATGGCTTTAAAACATGCGAATGCTGACAACTGGGGCCGCATCTCTAAGTCCCAGCTCCTTAGTGGGCTGAGCTACAGAAAAGGGTCGCCGGGGTCTGTGCGGTACATAGAAAGGCGAGAGTCCATGGTGCAGAAGGAGACATAATTGGATTTGAATCTTGGTTGCTCCACTCTTTACCTGTGTTACTTTGGGCAAATTATTCCACCTGTCCGAACCTCTGTTTTTTCTCCTATAACTGACCTTACAGGACCATGTGGGATAGAACAGGCTGCTCTCCTCCCTGGTCTCAGCACTATCAGTTGGTGGTGGTGGTGGTGGTGGGGGGCAGCTGCCACTTCCTGTCTCCATCCTAATCCCTCCCCCAGCTGGACCCCTGGGCTCTCTTCCCTTCCCAGCATAGCTCCATCCCCTCAGCTCTGCTGACCCCCTACCCCCATGTTGGGGCATATAGCCAACCCCAGATTGTTGCCTCTCACCCTGTCCCTTAGGGCGCCAGGTGGTCCTGTGGACAGGGACACCTGGGGTTCAGATGGGTGTGCTGGCTACTCGGGGGCTGGGGGCTTCAGGACTCTGAGGAGGAGCCATTCAGCTCCCATACTCAAGTGAAACTTTCTCATTTACAGACTCTTTCCCCACCCAACCCCACTCTTCTTCCCAATGGATGGGATACATCATATCCACCCTGCCACCCAGGACAGAAATATGGTCATCTTTTTGGGTCCCTCCCTCTCCTTAACCCTTCTCAGTAGGTCAGTCATTAATTCTGTCACCATCCCCCATACCTCACATCTGTCTACCCTTAATGACACTGCCCTTTGCTCCCAGCTGTCCTCATGACACCAAGAAGCAACTGATGTGCAGGAAAGCCCAGGTGCTAAGGAGAAGAAATTGATCTGGGTTCAAATCCTGCAGGATTAGAGGGTGAGGGGAATGGTCACTCTTTATATTATTGTCATCATCATCATCATCATCATCATTATCCTCATCAATCAATCTCCTTCAATCTGGAGTATTATAAATAATTATTTAAATCCATAGGAAAGAAAATCAAGTATAATATGAGACACCTTCTAAATGTCTCTCCTGAGAATGGAATCCTTAGAAGTGAACAGATGAAGATTATTCTTATGTGTGGTCTGAGGCCTTGAGGAGGGACTGGCCCAAGGTGACCTGGCAGCCCCAACCCCGGGTAGGGTTCCTGCCCGGAGTGAGAGACGATGGGTGATGACTGTCTCTCCCTTCTCCTGCAGCTGGCCCAGAACCGGGTCCACCTCTATAAATTTCTGCTCCTCAAGATCACCCTCTTCAACAACTGGCTGTAAGGGCTGGTCCAGGAGGCTCAGGGGTCCTGCGGCCAGCAGGCCACCCGCTGCCCGGCCTTGTAGCCTGCCCAATGGGCTGGGTTCTACAGGCTGGGCTCGCACTGATAGAGGTCCCGGTGTGGCTAGTGCTGAGGGTGCCCAGGCTAGTGTGGGCGGGCATGCTGGGCAGTGCCCGGGCCTTGGGCCTGGACCTGAAGAGGCCAGGTGCCTGGGAGCAGCTGGGCCGGTCTGCGGCCACCTGGATGGACCTACTTCTGTCATGTCTGCACAGCCTGATGCTGGCGGCCTTGCTGCTGCTGCTGCTGACCTGGAGGCTGCTGTGGAAGGCTCACCGCTGCGGCCTGGGCTGGCTGCCCAGCAAGGTGGGTGGGCAGGGTGCCGGCCAGGCTGCTGAGGGCAGGCCTGGGGCACTGGGCGTAGCCAGGGCTGGGCTGGGGGGCTAGCAGTTGGGCAGTGCAGCCATGTGAGCCTGTGGGGGCCACCTGCCCGTCCTCTTGCCCCCGTAGGCTCTGCTGGAGAACCATGCGGTGCTGCAGCTGCTGGCACTGCTGAAGCATCTGTACTGGTGGGTGGAGAGCACGACAGTGCTCACCTTCTGGCACCTGGCCTATCTCGTCACCTGGACCACCTGCCTTGCTTCCCACCTGCTGCAGGCTGCCTTTGAGCACACAGCCCAGCTGGCCCAGTCCCAGTCCCAGGAGGCTGAGCCCCAGGAGGCCTCACCGGAGGCCTCAAGGCCTATGTCTGAGTCCTCATTCCTTGAGTCTCTGGCTCTCAAGGCTGGGCCAGTCCTGCCAGAGTGTGGGACCCTTGGAGAATAAATGTGTCCCACCTGCCTCTTCTGGTCTGGTCTGGCCTAGGGCCTCACTCTATCTCTCTTTCCTACTGTGCTGGAGGGACATGTGTGTGTGCATGTGTGGGCACATGTATATATGCACGTGTGTATGCATGTATGTGTATATGTGTGTGCACATATATGTGTGCATGTGTGTGTGCCCTAGGGCTGCCTCTGGGAAGGAAATTACATTATTTGAGCATCTGCTACATGCCAGATAAACATCTCAGTCACTTTACACACACAGTTTTGTTTAAATCTCATAGCAACACAGGCATATGGTTTGATTAGCTCAATTTTCCAGATAAGAAAATTGAGCTTCAGAAGGTTGAATAATCCCAAGGTCCCAGAGTAAATCAGGGGAAAAGCCAGCCCTGGACCCTAGATTTTTTGTTTCCCAGAACCCCTAATTTTCTCTAGGTCCTGTCCTCATTCTCAGGATTGTTGGTGTCCAGTACTTTAGAGGAGATGGGTAGTTAGAGACTCTGGCCTTTGGGGGGTGCCAGGGCCTCACATTTCAGAGATTTAAAAAATTCCTTTGAGAAGTAGTTACTCCGGAGTCATCTGTAGCTAGCTTATCCATTCATTTACACACTTAGCCACTCACTTTTCCATCCATCCATCCATCCATCCATCCATCCATCCATCCATCCATCCATCCATCCATCCACCTATCCACCCATTCATGTACCCAACCATCCATCCTTCAGCCTGTCTACCCATCCACATACCCACAAATCCATCCACAGATCTACTCATCCATCCTCTCCTGGAAGAGGGAAACAGCCAGTATCTCAGCACGCACCCCTAGCTGCCCCATCCTGCTGAGGGGCGGCTGATGCCGCAGTGGGTCAGCCCCCCGAGACACGGCTTAGGTGAGTGATAGTGCAAGGCAGGGGATGGTTAGCAATCACCCTCCACTCACTCCCAAGCCTGAGGGTGGTGTGAGTGTGGGAAGATGTTCCAAAGAACTCTGCTCTGCTTTCCCTTCTCCATTCTGGTTCCCCAGGAAGTTAGGGCCAGATTCTTGCCCTGCCTCCCATATGGACCTGCAGATGGCCCAGGGTGGGTGTGGGGTGAACGCCCAGGCCCTTCCTCCAAGTCTGAGAGCAGGCCCAGCCTGCCCCTGCGGGGAGACTTGTGAAGGGCTCCCATCTGGCCAATGAAACAGAACGCTTGCTGGGGAGGATTCTACAAGGCCTGGCGAAGGGGTAGGCACTGGGACCCCAGGACACACACCCAACTTCCAGGGAAAGCTGAGTGCAGACGCGTGCAGCCTGGGGGGTGGGGAGGGTGCCCCAGAGCAGCGCGTGGAGCTGGATGGGCCATGAACTGCCAGGGACCACACTGGTGCTTGAGGAGGCCGGGCCTCAGGGCCTGAGGGAGGAAGGGGCAGCTGGAGAAAGGCCTCAAAGGGGAGAGGAAAGGTGGTGGCAAATGACTGTGTGTGAGGAGAGGACAGGAGCCAGGGTGGAGCTGGGGGATAGGCTGAAGGCCAGGACCAGTGGGGAGGTTCTGGGCAGTGGGGCTAGAGGTCAGGCTGTGTATGTGATACTGTTATCTTTTCCTTCTAACTAAAAATTTAAAAAATTACCAAGCATACAGAGATGTTAAGGTAAAAATGTTTTCTTCTCTCGTTCTAAACTTGAAACAGGGACAACCGTGTCCTGCATGCCTTTCCAGCCATGACTCTGTGCAGACCTGTGACCCCACATGCCTGCTCACGCACCTGGAGATGGTGCTGATGGAGATCCTATCATACTGTGCCTAGCTTGAGGCGAATTGCTTTTTGCATTTGACAATATACCTCCCACCCATTTCCAAGTCCATCCACATGGATGGCTTGTCCTTTGTAATGGCTGCATTGAGGCCTTCAGGTCAACTTCCAGTTCTTCTTTTTCCCACAGTGTAGCTCTGAATCACGGGAAGGGGTGGGCCTCAGAGGAACTGCCTGGGGAGGGGATGGAGGGGCACAGGTTGGGAGGTGGCTCTTGCCCTGGGAGTTCCTCTCTGCCCCTCAACGTGCTATGCTGCCACCCCTCCTGCCACATCTCTGGGGACCTGGGGCTGAGACCTCCCATGGCTGGAGTGTTCCTGGGCAGAAGGGACCAGGGCTGGGGTCAAAGAGGTTACGGGCCCAGCCTACCAGAGGGAGAGGACTTAGCCCAGGCCCTGGACCTGGGGCGTGGGGTGGAGCCAGGACACCAGCTGAGGCTTAGGACCCTGCTGCTCTGGCGCCTCACACCTGCTAACCGTTGGCTGCTGGTGGCGATGAGACTGCAGCCTGCAGAGGCCCAGCCCCTGCCTCCCGCACAGAGGACACTTTAGTGTGGCCATGCCTTGGGCTAAGTGCCCACCTGCTAGACACACAGGTGAGAGAAGACTTCAAAGGCTTGGAGGAAGAGTAGAGCTGAGAGCAGATAGGGAGCCATTCCTTCAGGCTAGGGCGGCTGGGGAGGCTTGTTGAAGGAGGGGGCATTGAACTGGGCCTGCAGGAGAGGCATTTCCTACCACCAGAGGGCAAGACCCTGGGCACAGACCCTCGATCTGCCCCATGCTGTGTGAGCTTTGTCAGGTTCCCACCCTCTGTGGCCTTGGTTTCCCTAGCTGCTTTTGCTGATCAGTGCCCAGGGCACAGCCCTAGGCTGGGTTCTGGGACACACACTGACACCTGAGCCTGTCCCGGGAAGTGCGGGGGCTGGGGAGCTGGGAAAGCACTGGGCAAGAGAGCCTAGTGAGAAGACATGGCCCTTCCCACCCTGAGCGGGAGGCTGGAGGAGAAGGCCTGGCTGGGGGCGGATGCCTGGGCTCCATGGCTCTGCCCTGTCTCTCTGTGTGACCTTAGATGAGGCTCTGCCTCCTCTGGCCTTCAGTTTCCATGTCTGTGCAACGTGGGGTGACCGGGTGACTCCTGATAGGGCAGTCAGCATTTGAGAGGACCCTGGTATTCTGGGGCTGGGGCTGGGGAGGAAGGGAAGAGGGAGAGAATCTGCCCTTGGCTGCCCCTTGCACACAGCAGGCAGATCAGAGCCCTTGGGATCAGAAAGCCTCAGGGTTTGAATCTTGGGTCCACGACCTCCTGGCTGTGTGACCTTAGGCTGGTTCCTTAACCCTCTGAGCCTCAGTTTCCCCACCTGTGAACAGGAACAATCATAGCACCTGGGCCTCCCAGGGCTGTTGCCTGGTCTGCGCATGAACAGTACCTGCTCCAGGCCTGGTGCGTGAGGTGCTGGGAGCCCCGGCCACCTCTCCTGGGCCTGCCACCTCCCCAGGGGCTACAGGGACCCTGTTCTGAGGTCAAGGGTGAGGGCGGTCAGTCTGTCTGTCTCAGGCCTTTGAGTGTGAAGGGGCCCTGGACTGCTGGGGGTGGTGGGGGGGGACGCGGGCAGGGTGGGGGGAGCTGGCTGAAGGGCTGGCCAGCAGCTCCACGCAATCTGTCTGCTATGCAGTCCCGGGCCTGGGCCTGGCCTGTATTTATTTATGCTGAGCTGTATTTATATCAGCCCCTTTCTCATTAATAGGACAGGAAATGGCTGGAATTGTTACATACCTGGCGGCCCAGGGGTCCTGCTGGGCCAAGACACACAGGGCCCTGGCCGCCCTTTGATGACTGCTAGGGGCCCCCTCCTCAGTCCCAGGCCTAAGTCCCTGGCCTTTCACTGACCCCCTTGCATTGAGCCCCCCCTCTACTTCCCTGAGCTCCCATTCATGCCTTGAGCCCACAGCCCTGAGAGAGGGGCTCCTTTTCAGTCCTCTCCCTATGCCTCCAGCTCCTGACCCCATCCCAGCCCCAGAGGGGACAGCGGTGTTGGGGCTGCCACTGGGCAGCTTGCAGGATGGGGGCCGATGGGCAAACCCTGGGCAGAGCAACCAGAGTACTGGGGTGAGAAACCAGAGCCCCTGATGGGATGGGATCCTGGAGCCTTGGGATGGGGTTCTGGGCAGGAGTGAAAATGAGGGGACATGAGAGGGCCCTCCTGAAGCTTAGGGGTTGTCCCTGGGGCTCTGCTCCCCACCAAGCCAAGCTACATGCAGGCTTGGAGAGAACCTGCAGCTTCCTCCCCAGAGGACCCCCCAGTCCGTGGAGGTGGTCTCTGTGTTTACCACCTGACAGGGACCTGACGGGGTGGGGCTCATCCCTGTCTTCCCTTCCTGGCCATCATGGCTAAACGAGGCTTCCTTGCTCGGGGCCCAGCAGCCCCCTCTCCAGCCCTCACGCTGCACTCAGAACCAAGCCAGCATCTCTCTCCAGGCTCCAGCTCTTGGGCGCGGGCCCCAGGTGGGGCTGCCAGAGCTGAGAGGCGCGGCCCCCTCCCCAGAGCACTCGCCTGACATAACCTATTAGTGCTTCTCGCCTCAGCCTGCTCCCCCAGCCAGCCTCCCCGCCCAGGCCAGACTGCTTGTCCTGTTGTCCCTCTCCTGGGCTGCTTTGCCAGGACAAGGTTAGAGGAGGCTTCGGGAGGCCCAACCACCCCAGGGGGTAACGGTGCCTGTTCACCCCTGCACTCAGTTGGGACCCAGGGGCTGCTGTCCACCCAGAGGCCTCATTTAGGCTGGGCTGGGCTGCCTGGCAGCTGCCTTGTGGTTGCACAAGCCTGACCTCCGACCTCTGCCCACTGCAGCTACCATGCCCTCCTGGCTCGGAGTCCAGAGCTGAGACCACTGTGCAGACACGGGGACTGAAGCTTAGAGGGTAAGGGCTCTCCCTTTGCCCTCATCCCTGACCTCTCCCCATACTTCTAGGGTCTGGTGGAAGGAGGTGGGGAGGAGACGGGTGGGGATATTGAGGAGGTGGCTGCTAGGAGATTTCCAGTCTGTGGGCTGGGGCCGCCTGGGTGGTGAGGGGCTGCTGCAGTCTCAGGACTCCGCCAGGGCTAACGCAGGGGTCCAGGCTTCTCTCATCTGTCCCAGCATATGGGGCAGATGTGTTCTATGGGAACAGGAGGGCCAGGTCCCCGGGAGGGCACCTCTTCTGGGTTCCCTTATAAATGCTTTCGCCAGACACCATATTGAGCCACCAGCCAGCAGAACCCCCAGACCAAGCCCAGGCCAGGGGCAGGTCCCTAGTTGCTCCTCTAGCCCTGCCTGGCCCAGCCGGGTGGCCTTAGACACCCGGGCTCCTCTGGGAGCTGCCCATCTATGAGATGGGGACACCCTATCCCACATAGGAGCTGTGAGAAACTGAGGTGGCAGGTAAGGGTGCCCAGTGAGTGAGAGTGCCTCTTTACCACCTCAGCTTGGTGGCTGAGTGCCTGGGGCTGGGGGGTCAGCAGTCAGCCCGCATCTCCTGCCTAGGTGGGCTCCCGCTCCTCCACTCCCCAAGGGGAGCAGCACTGTCTCGATTAGGGGGATGCTGAGGGGTGTCCGCCAGGGCAAGGCTGCATCCTCTGAGATTCTCTTGGGGTTGCCCCCATCCCTCAGATCCTGTCTTGAAGGTCAGGGTCATGCCTCCTCCACTGCTCAGTCAAGGTTGTCCGGGTTGCCTAATTGTGTGGGGCTGAGAACATCTGTGTGGGGGTGGGGAAGAGTCAGGCATCTGTCCCAAGGGTCCCCCACAAGCTGCCTGTGGTTTAAGTGACCTCAGATCCTCTGCTCCTGTTGGGGCTCCTGTCTGTCCCTGGCTGTGTGACCCTGGACAGGTCCCTGGGCCCTGTCCCTACTCATGCAATGAAGCATAAGCCTTTGGGCTCTGTGATTTCTGAGTCAGAGTTTTTGTGAACCCTGAACCTCTCTTGGCCTTGGGGCCTGTGGGCTGGGGTTGGGGTGTTGGAAAGGGCATGAGTGGGGAGGCCCAGCCCCCAAAGCCCCAGGTTTCCTGGGCCCAGGTGCTGCAGCTGAGCCTTACAGCCATTCCTGCTCAGACTGCACACATCTGGAGCTATGTCCCACCCCCACCCAGGCCCACATCTGGAGCCCAAAGCCGGCTAGCCGACTAAACACAGAGCATCTGGGCCCCAAAGAGCCTGCTCCCAGGTTAACGCGGTCCATCTGGGCCCCTGGCTGCCTCTCCGACTGTCCCCACAGCGGCATGCTGGCTGCACATCTGGATGGCTGGAGCCCTGTGGCTGCCCTGCCTCACCCCTGCCTGGCCAGGGATGGAATCCATGCCGCCTGCAGTTCCCTGCCTGAGGAGGGGATTCTGGTGCAGAGGGTCCACTCCTCTTTTCTGGATGACACAGCTCATAGGGCTTCTCTTAGGGCTGCCTTGGGAATAGCTTAGTTTTGACATAATGTAGACACATGTCCCCTGCCAGGAGTGGTGACAGCTGCCACTCTGCACCAACTCACCCAGCAGTCCCTTGGCATTGCTTGAAAGAGCCTCTGGGGGCCCTCAGTATTGTCTGCCTTCCCACCCCTCCCGAGGTGCCCAGGGTTCTGCTGGGTATGCCACCAGCTGTGGGGGGACTGCACTGTGTCCCTGTCACGAAGCCCACTCCACACAATGTGCTTGGCTGTCATTTTCCTTCTCCCTGCGTCTCTACCAATACTTATTTAGTAGGTTAGGGGCTAGCTGTCTCCCCGGAGGCCCCAGACTCAGAGAAGAGAACCTGGAAAAGCAAGATGCCCAAGGGAACCGGGACTGACTTGCAGGAAAGACCGCGCTGGGGCAAGGGACTGGTGGGGCAGATATACGCCATGGGCCAGCCAAGGGAGATGGACAGTCTGGGTTGGAGGAAACCTTTGTGCTGAGAGAAACAACTGCCCAGTGGTGGCCTGGACTGATTCCTCCCCAGTGGGTTACAGACCCTGCCCTTCTGATCTCATTGGGGACATGGGACCCTAACAAGTGAAAGCATGTGAGAGTCTTCAGTCATTGCCATTGTGGTAGTGAGCTCCCCGTCATGGGGGGATCCAAGCTGGTAGGGCTGCTTACCGTCAGGAAGATGGCAGAGGCTAGCCTCACAAGAAGCCCAAAGCTGGGTTAGACAACCTTCCAGCACTATGCTCAAGCCCTATAATGCCAAAATTCAAGGATTCTGAGATGCTGCCTTCTCAGACCCCGAGCGTCCTGTGACAGAAAGTACAAAGAGCCGTGGGTGGAGGCCAGGTGATCGGCATGTGGGTGGTGAAGGGAGCAGGGGGAGAAGGGCACCAAGAATGCAGAGAAGTGTCCCCAGCCTGTGGCCTGGGGCTGAGGGACTTGCTGTCTCCTTGCCCAGCATGGCTTCAGCTCTGGTGCTGGCCCGGCCTCCAGGGCCTGGAGCGGGAGCACAGAGCCCACTCTTCTGCATCCTGTGGTCAAGTTTTATCAGAGCATCACTGGCCCCGATTGAAAGGAATCCTTTATTGCTGTAGCCTCCAGCCCAGAGTCCCTGGAGCAACAGGCACTTTAAACCACAGAGCTTCATACCTCCTTCTGCATCTCCTTACCCATGGAAAATATGAGTCAACAAACATGCAAGACGGAGACACAGATAAAAAATAATGAGGGCTAGCATTTATTGAGTATTCACTATGGGTCAGATACCTTCTGAGGGCTTTGCTTGTATTAACTCATTCCAGCCTCCGTGTGAGGGAGGTACTGTTGTTATCACAAACCCATTTTACAGGTTGGGAAACTGAGGCTTAAGGTCCACTCAGCCACTGGGTGGCAGAACTGGAATTCAAACCAGGCAGTCTGCCTCCGAAGTCTGTGTCCTTAACCATTGGTCCTCACTGCCTCTCTGCAAGCCGAGGGCACGGGGGAGACAGAGCAGAGAGAGGCAGAGAGAAGAATAGGTCTTAAGCCCTGACAAGTGATGCTGCTGCCCCAAACCCGAGAGGAGAAGCAAAACTGGCTGAGTTACAGGGCCACCCTGTCCTGTTGTCCCAGGCCTTCGGATGAGATGTCCAGGCCTCAAAGGGTAGTCCCCCACCTTGTCAAGTGTTCCAATGCAAACAGATAGGCTTTGCATTATCTGAGTCTCACAAACACTCTGGATGTCTCCTTGGTGCTAGGCTTGGCCAGAGACAGAGCTGGTCCCACTGGCTCTTCCGGAAGGCAGGAGTCTGGGACTGTTGGGGGCTGTGAAGAACATCTGCTCTGTGCCCAGTCTCCTGGGGAAAACCTGGCTCTGAGGTCGAGGCACTGTCTGGAGAATCACTCAGAGCTTCCAGGGCTGGGGCTGGGGGTCTCCGTGGGTGTGTGTGTGTGGGGGGCATCTCTTGCCATCTGACCTGCCTGAGGAGCTAAGCAGACAGGAGGAGGAGGGGGCATTCTGGGGCTATTGGCATCATCTTTGGACTATTCTGACTGACCGTCCTTGTCCCGCAGGTACCTTCCCGCCATCCAGAGCTGCTGCCCTCCAGCACAAACTCGGCAGCCACCCTCAGTGGGTACTCATTCCTGGCACCGTGGTGAGAACTTCACCATGATGTAACAGCTCACTTAGTCCCACAGCCGTGTCAGGAAGCTGTCATTGTCACCCTCATTTTTTTTTGTTCAGATAGAGTGGGAGGGAGAGAGAGGAAGAGAGAGAGAGAGAGAAACATCGATGTGAAAGGGACACATTGAGTGGCTGCCTCCCGCACGACCAACCAGGGCCGGGGACAAATTGCAACCGAGGTACATGCCCCTGGCGGGAACTGAACCCGGGTCTCTCTGGACCGCAGGCCGACTCTAACCGCTGAGCCAAACCGGCCAGGGCCACCCTCATTTTATGAAGAAACTGAGGTCGGAAGAGGGTACACCACTTGTCCACACAGTTGACCTCCCTTACTGAGCTCCTAATTCCCATCCCTACCAAGAGGGCTGGGAAGAAACCCCCCTATTCCTAGACTCCTGGGGTAGGGCCAGGCTTCTCAGAGCCCCAGCCTGTCGCCCCTATTCCCTAGCTGGCTGGCTTTAACAGGCTCAGCCTGGCCCTCAGAGGCTGGCCCAGGGCCACCGGGGAGAACAATGGGAGGGAAAGGAGCGGAAGCCCTCTCTGAGGTGACCTGGAGGGAGGCCAGGCCAGCAGGGGTTTCTAATCAGCTGGGTCCCAGGGTCCACAGGGCAAGGGGTAGCAGGGGGGAAGGCAATGTCCAGGCCACACTTCCTGTGTGCCATTGAGGTACTTGGCCTGACCCTGCCTGGGGAGACTGAGGCAGGAAGGACTGACACAGGGCCTGTGCAGTGGTCCTAGGGGACTTGACTCTCCCTGGGGGACCCCAGCCTGAGGAGAAAGTGGAGGACGGTTCTGGTAAGACCCAGATTAACTTGACTTGACGCTACTGAGTTTGGCAAGAGTAGGAAGCTGCTGGTTCAGCCTGGACAGCACCTCCTCCGCCCCCACCCGCTCCGGCAGGCTGAGTGCTGGGGGAGGGGAGGTGTGCTCCGTGACCCTGCCTCAGACCACAGAGAAGGCCCTGGCTGGACCCCCAGCCAGCCTAGCTGCTCCCGTGGTGTCTCCAGGTGAACTTCCTGTGGCCCTTCTTGGCCTCTCACCGCCGCCCCACCCCCCAGTGCCGTCCTTTGATGTCCATTCTGCTGTTTGAGTTACAGATGGGGCAGCTATGGCTCAGCTAGCAGCTGGGGGCAGAGCCCGGTGCTCCTTCGTGCCGCAGAGGCCCAGTGCCCAATCGCCTGCTCTGTGTTCATTCTGGTCCTCAGGCCCGTGTCTCTCTGGGACTCCATGCTCTGGTCAGGGCCTGAAAGGATGTGTCCTATCTGAGTGCCTGGGATAGGACCCCGATTCTCAAAATGGCCACCGAACACCTGTGGCCGTGCAGCCATGCTCACCCAGGGCCATCGCTCATTGCCCCGACCCCCAGGATGGCAGGGTCCAGGCCTGGTCTAGGCATCCGGGTCGGGCTGAGGTTTCCAGGTGTGACTCCACTGGCTGGTCTGAGGGACGCTGTGCTGACCCAAGCCCTGCACCTGGGGTGCTGCCATCTCGCTCTCCGGCCAGCAGCCCCTGGCCTCGAGCGGATCGTGTTACCTCTGGGCCCTGCTGCTGACTGCGAGGGCCCTATTAGGGCTCCCTCCCCATGCCAAACCTGGGAGGACCCTCAGGAGCGGCTCTCGCCGTTCACATCTGGAGGGAGATTATTACTAATAGGCAGATGCTCAGGATGGACTTCCCAGGTCTGTCCAGGGACCCAGTTCCCCTGTTTCTTTCCTGCGAGTGAAGGATTGGGGGAGGAAGGGCTTTGATCATTCTCTCAATCCACAAACACTGTGGATGTCTCGCTGGTGCTAGGCTTGGCCTGAGAAGCAGAACTCCCTGCTTGGGGTGACTCTTGGTTGCTAACCAGGTGCCTTAGATCCCTCACTTCCTACCTCTGGCCTGAGTTTCCCCTTCTGAGGAACGGGGTTGGACTTGCAGTGTTGAGGGGACCTTCCCCCTCTTGGTTGGGTGAAGCCCACCTCTCACCCTACTGTCTAGTGCCCATCACCCACCCACACTCCCAAGACAACAGGGCTCCCCGACTAGTCCCCAGGCTGTGACTGTGACAGTCCCTCCCGGGCAGGCTCCCAGACAGCCCAGCTCTGGCCCCTCACACAGGCTCCCATGGGCCTGATTACCCACAGCGAGAGAGGGTCTTCCTGCCTTACCCTGTCTTCAGGGCCAAGCAGTGGGAAGCTTGTCAGGGAACAAACTCTCCCAGACAAACCAGGCCAGTCAACAAACAGGCGACCAAAACAACAAGGAAAGATTGCGAAACCCAGATTCAGGGAAAGAGGCCACTCTGAGCCTCTCCAGGACAGGGGGTGGCGAAATTGGGCCAGGCCTGTGGGTCAGAGCCTGCCTGGCCCGCACTATTTTTGTACTGTCTGCGGGGTGGGGACTGATGAAATCCCAGCTGCGTTTCGCCAAAACACTTTCCCCTTAAGCCCGGGCTCCATGTGGTTCAAATTCATTGTCACTTAACTCATCACTCAAGGCTGTGAGCCGCACCCCCCTCGCACCCCCCAAGAAAGACAAAAACACACAGTCTCTGGCACTTGGTCGAGGTGGGCGTGAGGGGCTGTGACAAGCAGGCTGGCTGCCTTGACCTGAGTTGTCCCCAGCAGCCTGCCCCTCCATCTTCCCTGCTCCTTTGCTCTCAGCCTCGGTTTCCTCAAAGGTAATAAGAAGGGACAGGCCGCTGTGCAAGTGGGATCGAGTTTGGGGCCTGGGTCATTGATCTCTCCCCTCCACCCCGACTGCTGGGAACAGGAAGCTGATGTGCCCCAAAGGTCTGTGCACAGGAATGCCTGGAGGTCAACCCCCATGGCAGTGTCACGTGTGAACATGTTTGTGGCAACAATCAAGGAGAAGCGAGTCTGCTTTTTCTTCTTGTGCTTTTCACAGCATTTGTTGGCTGGCACCTGGAGTTCTTCACCTCAGGGCTGTGTTGGGGTTGGCGAGGGCAGAATCAAGCAGATGGGAAGGGCTGCTGGGAGAACCGCCAGAGGGCATTTCAGTCTTGATCAAGCGTGGGGATCCGGACCTCTGCTGTTACAAACTGCACTGAGCCCAGTGGCGACGGCTGCGGGTGCATTTGGTGATGGGCTCCCCAGTCCATCCCATCCATGTGTGCACCATCCCACTAACCCTTACTTTAGCCAACAGCAGGCTGGCATTTCTCAGGAGGAACTTCAGCAGGGGCACAGCAGGTCCCCCCTTCCTGCCCTCGTGTTCCACTTTGGGTGTCCATTTCTTCCCTTAGACTGGGGGCTTCTCCAGGGTGGGGTGGGGGCCAATCCACCCCACCATCCCCAGTGCCCGGCACAGGGCTTGGCCCAGAACCCAAGAGCAGCAAATGCTTGTTGAATGAATTAATACATTTCTCAAATCACATCAAAGTGCTATTTTCATTATCTTCAGGCCAGATTAATCCAGAGCCATGCTCTCCAGATAAATGTTGACAGTCTGGCTTTTGTGTAAAAGACAGGGACAGAGCTCCCTCTGACTTAGGCAGGAAGGAAAGCCCCCATCCCTAGAGAGAGGCAACCCCTGAGCTCCCCTCTCACCACACTGGGGAGGCCCAAGACCCTTTCTGCTCTGACCTCTCTGCTGGGCTGCCCCCTCCAGCTCTCGTCTCTGGTCCCAGACTGAGGGGGCAGCAGGGTGGGGCTGCAGGAGTTCGCTTTCCTGGGCAGGGTCAGGCAGTTCCTGAAGCAGGGGAGTTGTTTGGGTGCAAACATTTCCCTGTATTGTCTGGCTTCAGAAGGCAGCCAAGAGTCTAGGCAGGAGGGAGGGAGCTATAGCAGGATTTCTCTCCCCTTCACCTCCAAGAGAATGAGAGCCTCAAAGCTCACAGGTGGGGGTTGGGAGGCTGTTCCAGGTCCTGGGAGATGCAGAAGAACTGGAAGAAGACAGTTGGGCAGCGTTGGGTAGTCAGGTGGAAACATGAAATGGTCTTTGCTTCAAGTCTAGCCAAAGGATGAGGCTCTACCTGCCCCAGGGGATGCCGGGAAATTCCCGTTACTCCTTTGCTGGCCGGGTACTCCAGGCCGTATATGCGTCTCTTCCACGAGCAGCAGACACTCAACCTCCCCCCTCAGTTACGTGTACCCCTCCTCTGAGGCACTTGCTGGATGACACCTTTTCTGGGACAGTGGCCCTGGAGATGGAGTCTTCTGGAGGTTGGGAGACGGATGTCCGTGCTGAGCCCTTGTGTGTCTCCAGAGTCCCTGCTCTCTGTTTCAGGGCCTTTTAACGAGACACTCTCCTCTCTGAAACACCAGAAAGAAGCCCACCTGTGTCAAGATGGCAGTGGGCAATGCCACTTCACATTCTAGATGTTTTTTCTTCTTCTCATGGAATATTGTTTTGGGAGAGAAAAATAGGTTCTGGTTCCAATAAGCTGGGGGAAATACTGGATTCGACAGTCAGATGGGCTTCTCTCTTGAAGGACTTCTCAGAGCCTTTAATTGTTATAGGAACTTTGATCTTCTCAGAAGGGGCCCTGGTGAACAGTATTTTCCATGTGGAGCCTTTCAGGACATGTGAGACATACTATGGGCCACACAGGTTTAGAGGACACCTCAGGGAGAGATGGCAGCTGTGGGTGAAGGTGCTTCTCTTTTTATATCACGTGGAAAATTACCCTTTCAACATTCAGCAAAGTTGGCCACGGGAGGTTCCGTGGTGTCAGCGTGGAGGTCTGGCCACAGGATTTGTCCTCTCTTCCTTGGCACTGACGGCACATGAGCTGGCAGGTGGACAGAACAAGTAGGTCAGGACAGACCTTGTTCATCTCTCTTAACTTGTTCTGAAAATGCTAGCCACGATTCAGTCAACCATGGCCAAGGTTGGGCAATACCCAGGCAGCTGGGAAAGCTGGAGGGCTTCACTCATCAAGCTGGTGTGACGTTCTGGAAAGGACAATCCCAGCATCAAGAGAGATCTGACATCAAGACCAGTTTTGGGGATAAGTTGCCAAGACTCAGAACATGCTGAGTTCTCACCCTGCAGCTCCCTGTCCCCTCCTCACAGTTGGAGTTGCTGGACTCCACTGGTAGTCTCAGCTCTGCCGCAGACTCTGGGGCCTAGCCTGACCCTGGGCAGGGGTTTTCTGAAGGAGCCAGCTTCAACGTTCAGGTGATCGGCATCCAAACTTGTGTCCCAGTTCTAATAAAGGAGGCTCAGTTTTGCTCCCACGGTTCCTCTCGTCATTTCTTCCCCAGCATGAGAGTCCTGGACCCCAACCATGTGCTGGGGACCCTCTTACCTGCCTCTGGATTTCCATAACTTTGCCTTCCTACCTGGTTTCCAGGTCCCGGACTCTTGTCACTGCATCCCATTGACCTCCTGGACCTTCTCTTCCCATGAACTCTGATTGGTCCTCTGAGTCTGCCTGGGCCCCAGGCCTGACCCACTGGACGGGCTATTTGTAGGTGACATTATCTGAGAGCCTGTTCCACCTCAGAGGGAGTCCAGCTGGACAGTCCTTCCCTGGTTCAGTCTGCAGATCTCAACTGTCCCTGGGGACTGGACACTACACAGCAAGAAAGAACCATTCTACACAAGGCTGGGGACAAGACCAGACCTTTTGAAACTCATCCACTCGCTTGTTCATTCATTCACTTATTTATCATTTCTATCAACATTTGTGGAATTGACCATGGTCACACTCTGAGTCAGTGGTTCTCAAACTTGAGTATGTATCATAAGCCTCTGCAGGACTTGTTAAAACATAGGTTGCTGATTTAGTGGGTCTGGGGTGGGGGCCAATAATTTGCATTTCTAACAAATTTCCAGGTGGTGTTGATGTTACTGGTCTGGGGACCACACTTTGAGAACACAGGTCTAAGCCATTATCAGCTATTAACGCCCACATATGGACTAACTTATCAGGCCATTGAAATCAGAAGCTTCCTCCCACAAGGGAGATCTGGACAGAGTAAGGCTTGGGGAAGGACCTGGATCTCAGGGAGGCGGGGAGGGGAGATGTGCCAAGAGACAGAGGTCCATAGAGCTGGTTGGGGGCATGGAGGACAAGGTTTGTCTTCTTCCTAGGCTGAGCCCAGCCCCAGAGGTCAGGGTCTGGGACAGGAGGGAGGCAGGCAAGCCTAGGGAAGTCTGGGGACACGCTGAGCAGAGGCTGGGATTTGGCGGAGGGCCTAGTGCACCTGACCTGTGAGGCTGGAAACAATGGCTGGGCCGGTGCTGCCTGGCCTGCTGCCTAGGCACATCTCTGTTTTCCTTCCCAGCTCCGATCTTCCCGAGCTCTCCTCGCTCGCTCCCTCTCCAGCAGGCCCATCCTGTCCGCTGGCCCCTGGACAGCACATTCCTTCATGCTGATCTCTTCGCGGTGGCTGCGAGCGCATGTTCTCACAGTGAGGTGGGAAACAAGGCCAGGGACTGGGGCAATGTGGAAGGGGGCTCAGGTGGGCCTCCCCAGGACCCTGATTCTGCATTCAAGGACCAGAAGGCACCTGGGGAAAGGGAGGAGTACCCCCTCAGGCTGGGGGTTCCTAGTCCCCTGTCAGCCCTGAGAACTTGGACTACTTTCTCCCCACCTTGCATCTCCTGCTATTAGGCAAGGCCCAGAGATCGGGGGGCTCCTACACTGCTGAGCCCCTGGCCCCTGTGCTCTAGCCCTATGCACAGACACTATGGTTGCACCCTCTGCAGACTGTGGCCCTGGTCCAGCTGGCCCCAGGCATGGTCAACACCTCGTGGAGGAAGGCTCAATGCCAGAACACAACCCCTTCTGGAATGGGAGACCTGGGTCAGGCTACTATTCCTGAAAGACCTGTGTGCAGGGGGTGTATGGGTCCAGTGTCCTCTCCGGGACCACTCTACCTGGGCCTTCTTTCATCCCACCAGGGTCACCTTGCACAGAGGCAGGCAGGCTCAGTGCTTTGACACACTTGAGGCCGGGGAGGGTGGTGATGGCCAGGGTGACACAATATGTCAGTGGCTTCTGCTATCTTTCTCTTCCCCATACCTGGATGGTCCCCAAATTCAGAAGGACCCGGTATCCTAACAGCCTTTCCCAGGCTGTTTATGCTGGGCCAGGACTCTGCCTTGGAGTCAGGTTCAAGATTTAATCTGGGCTCGGGGTCAGGATCAGGGTTTAACCTGGGATTGGTGTTAGGGTCAGAGCTTAATCTGATTTGGGCTCAAGGGTAGGCCATATTTCAGGTTGGAGTTCGGTCTGGGAGTGGAATTGGGATTCGGTTTGGGGTCATGCTCAGTTGGGTCACTCTGGGTTTGAGGTTGATACTGGTTTCAGGTTAGGCACTCACTATGTATTGGGACAGAACCGTTGTGCTGGGCTGATCGAGGCAAGTATGTGTTAAAAGCGATCCCTGTCCCCCCTCCCCCCACCACTGTCTCTCCCTTGCTCCCACAACCAGCTGGTCCCTGACTATTGAAGCCTCAGAAGGGGCCCAAAGGCAGAATGAGGGCTGGGGCTGGGCTTGGTGTGTGGAGAGGGCACTTCAGTCTAGTTCACTCTTCGGCAAAATGTAGCCTAGTGCCTGTGCTGGTCCTGGAGACACAGGGTGCCCCAGATAGCCCCTCAGCCCTCTCTGGGCCTCAGTTTCCCTGAGAAGCTCAGTGTTGGAGAGCTGGGCCAGGCTGCAGAAACTTGGACCCGGCAGTGAGGACAGTTGTGTCAAGAGGATTGGAGGTGGGAGGGCATCTGTGGAGCCACTGCCAGAGCTCTGGGCCGGAGGGAGGGCCTGGGCTGGGCAGGCATGAAAAACCTTTCTGTGAGCCCACTGGGTGAGGGTCTGTCGCCAAGACGGCACCTACTGTCCCTTTGTGGCTGATGGTATCACCTCTGTAGTCAAAGGGAGCCTCTCAGATCTCATGGGGTGTGGCTTTAACATTAGGGCTCAGGCATGAGGCTGGGCGAGGGGTCCTGATGCTGGCACCAATTTCAGATGTCCCCAGTCTCTGTCCAGTAACCGACACCTGCCCTGCTCATCAGCAGGGTCTCCAAACAGCCCTGACCAGGGCTCTGCACAGAGAAGACAGGTCAGAAGCCTAGGGGCCATGCTTGTCCTCTGGTCCTTCTCTTGCTCTCTCAGCTTAGCCCCCTAATCTGGCCTCCGCCTGTCAAAGCCGCAGACACAAAAGAGAAGCCCCGATTGACGTCAGGCGAAGCGCCCACAGGGCCTCTGTCTCTCCCAGAAAATTGGCTCTGGTGCTCAGAGTCAGATGTCTGTGGTTTTTAAAAGGTGAAAATGGCCCATAGCCCTGCTTCTGTGTCTCCACCAAAACCTGACAAGATGAGTGGTTTTGGGGAAGGTGGGCTCTGGGGTCCTGCCCTAGTCCAGAGTTGGACTGTACTGCTGAACCCTCCTCCCCCACTGAGCCCCCTTCTGCTTCCCTCCCTCCCACTCACTTGCAGACTCCTGAATCCATGTTTTCCTGCTGCCCCAGCAGCGCCTGTCCCTGGCCCTCCTGCCCCTTCTCCTGCTCCTAGGTCCTCTCCACCAGCCAAGGCCCTGGTTTCCGGGTCCTTCCCCAGGCAGGTGCCCACTCCCCAGTCTCCCCAGGGCTCCATGGCTTATGGATCTCTGGGCATCCTCTTCCCCTGATATCTCAGGCCCTATCTTCCTAATCTCTGCCCCACACCATCCCTAAGCCTGATACAGAGTGAGTGCTCAGTGAGCCTTTGCTGGGTCAGGATGGATAATTCATTCCTCCTTGACGCTCTATCTTCATTCATGTGACATTTGAACCGTAATTTCTGGAAACCATTCTGTACCGCCAGCTGTGGCCACTGGGAGGAGCCTGGGGAACCAGATGTCAGTTGTGCCTTCGGTCAGCATGACCTGGTCCAGCCCAGGGGTGGCCCCTCCGTGCAGAGGGCTGTGATGGCCAGGCTCCCTCAGGGTCAGAACACGGCCATCAGGCCCATCCTGCCTCCTGATACCTGCCCTGGGGACCAGACCCCTCTCTTATCTTTGAGGGGCCCACAGTCCAGGATGGATGGGTGAGAGAAGGACTCCACCTCTGAGTCTCACCCTGAGTCTTCTCGACTTCTGCTGCAGCCTCATGGCCACTGCTGGGCTACGTGGATGAGTCTTTGCCTGGGCCAGCGTTCCCCACGCCATGGTCAATCTGACCATGACGCTGCCTTACTTAATTCTTTCAGTTTCCTATCATTTATAGAATATGGTCCAAGCTGCTGATGCTGGCCACTCACACCCATGCTTTCCATCCCCTGTTCATTCATTGTTCTTCTAGCTTCTGCCAGCACTACTCACATCCTCGAGGCTTTACCCAGCTCTCCTCAGGCAACCTGCTCCCTGCCTTCCCTAGGCACCATACCGGAACTTGAGGTCTCCTAGGTGATGGTCAATATCTGGGCAGCCCTGGGCTAGTCCTCAGAGTACTGCACCGCGAGTGTGGGAGCTGGCAAGTCTCGTGGGAGCCAGCATCCTTTGCCCCCTTTGTACTGATGAGACCTAGAGAGGGGAAGTGACAGTCCCAAGGTCACATGGGCAGTTACAACTCACCCCAATGTTTCTGATTCTTCTTTGCAATTTTTCTTTTGTTGGTCTCTCACTGTCTCTACCTAGGGTCATCTGAATTGGCTTCACAGAGGACTGGGCTACTGGGAAGAAGACCTCTTCCAGGAAGCCATCACGATTTTCCCCGTTGCCCAGCCCTCTGAGCCATGGACACTGGCTGCTGTCCAGCTGCCTTGGAACCAGTTTCCTGGTATAGTTCCTGTGAGCTTCATCAGAATTTCACCTTTACCTCTAGTGTCCTCTGAACTTGGGCAAGCTCTTGTCTTTTTATTTTTATTTTTATGTTTTTACCTATTTATAGAACAAAGGCATTGAACTTGCGAATTTCTGAGGCTCTGCTGTGGAATTAGGGTTTGGTCAGGGAGGCTGAGCCCAGGGTCTCAGTGGTCTC
The DNA here is from genome assembly GCA_030848825.1 of Tadarida brasiliensis. NCBI lineage: Eukaryota > Metazoa > Chordata > Mammalia > Chiroptera > Molossidae > Tadarida > Tadarida brasiliensis. The sequence continues at coordinate 103,206,109 of CM061258.1, read as the reverse complement.
CTGCTCTCCATACAAAGTGAATTTGAAAGAGCTTGGGAGAGGGAGGCAGCAGTCCTGGGTGAGAATCTGCATCACCCTCTCAATAGCTGTGTAGCCTCAAACAAATTCCACTCCGGGCCCCAGTTTCCTACAAAATGGGGGAAACCTGCCAGGCTTGGCTTTCCTCCAGGGGTTATTGAATGCAATTGTGGCTTTGAAGGTGTTTGCTAAGGGGAACAGCACCGTGCAGGTGGATGTGCCGGTTCGGTCCACAGCGCTACACACAGGGCCCGGCTCAGAGGAGTCTGGGCAGATAACCACACGTGGCACCCTGCCGAGGGAACGTGGCAGGTGTCTGGACGCTGCGTCCCCAGGCGACTTGTGTGGGCAGCATTCCCGGCAGCTCATGCTACGTTCCCAGCCGGTTCCACTGCTGGGCAGGCCCCCCTGCTGATGGGAAGGGTGGGGGGCCACCTGGCACTGGCCCAGCCTGGCCAGCCTCCCACCCCATGTTTTGTTCGCAGAGTTTGGAATGTCCTGGGACGCGGAGCTCAGCTCCCTGGGGAGACACTAGTGCCATCTCCTTGATCTCATCGCTGGACAGGTTTCTCCTTCATTCCAGCTCGGGACTCGGCAGGCTCCCAGCCCCAGCTGCTGCCAGTCCCAGCCAGTCTGCGTCTGTCCCTGTGCTGGCAGCTGGGAGCCTGGGAGGTGTCCGGGGGGTGGGGGTTCTCCCAGTCCGTCTGCAGTGTGCCCTGGGCATGCCTCTGAACCCGTTCTCTGCAAACCCTTTCCCAGCTGCTTCTCTTCACAAACTCCTGTGCTTGTGACCCCTGATGTTAGGGCCCTGAGGTCTATTTGGAATAATATTCTCAGGACCTAAGGGTCTTGGGAGGGGGCAGAGTGTGCCAGCTGCACTGATTTCTGTTCCTTTTAGTGGGATGGGCTATGCACAGAGTGGGCCCAGCTAAGTGTGTGTGGGAGTGGGTATCAGAGATGTAGCAAGACGTGCGTGTGTGCATGCACGCGAGCATACACACGTGCGAGCAGCGTTTTCTTGAGCTCCCAGTTTTGAGTATCCCGAGACTTGATTAATTGCAGAATGAGGTGGGGAGAAAGGGCTAGGGGCTTTGTTCAGGGAGGAGCCCATCCTCACCTGGTCAACATGTACCTCTGGAAGTGGCTAGACACTCTGTACCCCAATTTGGTCCCACATGCCCAGGTTGGGCCCACCTGGCTGGAGAGAGAGGAGGTACATCTTACCCTGTTGTCAGAAATGTGCAAAGGTGTGCATGTGTGTTCATGTGCACACACGAGTCACCTCTGAGCCCCCTGTACAGAAAGGAGAGCCGTCTGCACCAGCCAGGGCACTCACTGGTGCACCTACTCACACCTGGCTGGGTTGTGGGGCCAGGGGCACACTGGTAATACAAAGAGGAATCCTCTCTGGGGGAAACAAAGCCCTAGATGGACCCCTGTAGTCTGTCCTCAGCTTGGGCAATCCCTGCCCTGATGTAGGTCAGCACCCGCCCCAGGCTTGGGTAAACTCTCCTCTTTCCACATCATTAATGAGGAGACTAAATAAGTCAGTCCCTCTGGCAGGTCCCCCAGCCCCCCAGGCAGCCTGGCTGGAGCTATTAATATTCCCCGTGTTTATGACCCCCTGGCCCTGCTGACAGGCTCCTCTCTCTAGCTGTTGGAATTAATTTTGTGAATCAGAAGTGGTTGGGAGGGGGGGCCGCCTGTTGGAATCCAGGACAATGACATCTCCACCTCCCCCTGTGGCAGGTCCCACTTGCTAATTCTATAAAACAGTCACCGTGTCCAGCCCAGCCCAGCCCAGGGCCGGCCGCCTGCCTGGCTGGGGCTGCCTCATACCTCTGCTATGCTCACCCCCTGGGAGAGGGCTGGCCCCAGCCCTGATGATTCAGGCCCCCTGACACCTTGCACTGATGTCAGTGGGAACTGAGACCTCAGGCCCTAGGACCTTCTGGCCCACTGCCTGGGCCCACGCCTTGCACGGGGCTTGGCCCTGGCTCGTGCCTCTCGTGACCTTCCCATGGACGAGGCCTGTCTGGGACAGGAGGCCAGGCCAGACAGCCTCTCCCTCATGCTGTCCCCTTTCTGAGAGCTGCCTGAACTGGCGCCGGGTCGTCCCCCAGACTCCTCGGGTTTCGAAGACTAGTTCTAAAATTAATATGGGAGAATTTGGGGAATTTGTGAACAAGTTCCCAGAGAACTGTGGCTGCCCTGGGGGCAAGGGTCCTTGCTTCTTCCCACCCTCCCCCAATTCTTATTCCCCTAATTTCTTATATGGGCAGATCCCCTTTAGGCAAACTTACTCCACGAAGGGCAGGGCAGGATGGTTGCGCTCTACACATTGGGAAGGGTCTCCCCTTCCACACCCACCGTGGAGACGTTTCCAAGAAGAGTCTTTTATACAACATATTCTCTTCAGTCATTTGAAACATGTTTGCAAATATTTTGTGAATTGTCTTCTCACTTTCTCGTTAGTGTCCTTTGATACACAAAAGGTTTTAATTTTGATGAAGTCCAATTTATCTATTTTTTTTTTTTTTTTTTGTCACTTGTGATTTTGGTGTCATATCTAAGAAACCATTGCCAAATCTGAGGTCAGAAAGATTTACCTCAATGTTTTCTTCTAAGAGTCTTATAGTTTAGCTCTTACATTTAGGTCTTCAATCTATTTAAAGTTAGTTTTTGTATATGGTGTGAGGTAGGGGTCCAGCTTCATTCTTTTGTATGTGGGTATCCAGCTGTCCTAGCCATTTGTTGAAAAGACTCTTCCGTCCCCATTGAATGGTCTTGGCACCCTTGTCAAAGTTCAATGGACTATAAATGTAATAGCTTATTTCTCAGTTCCATTCCATTGAGCCAATATGTATATCATTATGCCAGTATCACACTGTCTTAATTACTGTGGCTTTGTGATAAGTTTTAAAATCAGGAAGTGTGAGTTTTTTTGTTTTGTTTTTTTTGTCAAGATTGTTTTGGCTACTTGGGGCCCTTTGAAATTCCATATAAATTGAAGATGAATTTTACTATTTCTGCAAAAAATACCATTGGGATTTTGCTAGGGATTGCATTAAATCTGTTTTTGGTAGCACTGTCATCTCAACAATCTTGAGTCTTCCAATTCATGAACATGGGATGTCTTTCCACTTATTTCCATCTTTGATTTCTTTCAACAAATGTTCAGCTTTTGGTGTGCAAGTTTTGTACTTCCTGTGTTAAATTTATTTCTAAGTATTTTATTCTTTTTGATATTATTATAAATGGAATTGTTTTCTTAATTTAAATTTTGGATTGAGTCATTTAAAATAGGGTTTGACATAAACATCAGCATAAGCAGAATTTATGACTCACCTTGTGTAAAAAGTGAGATCCACTGTAACCCATAAACCTAGGTTAGTCACTTCCCAGGGCCTGCTCTTTGACCCTACCCTGGCCACTGTTGGGGGCTTGCCTGTAAGGGGACATTTCACCTTCATCCCAGGTCTCTGTGCTTCCAGTCTTTCTCTGTCCTAGCCTCCTCCCTGCTGCCCAAATGATTCTCATATCCATGAGAACATTGTGAGCTCTCTGGCCTCTTGTTTAAGATCCTTCCTTCATCCCCATTCGAGACTTCCGTTTCTAGCTCTGTGCAATGGTCCTTTGTCTATCATCACTGACTGAGATGTCCCAGATGCTGCAAAGCCGCTAGATTCTAAGGAGGCTCAGTGACAGTTCAAAAACAGCTCCTCCTCCACTGCCTCCATCCCCACCTGCAACACCTGTCATCCCCACTTACCGGATGCTTCCTTCTACCTCCCTACACTCCCTACACCCCATTCCCAAATCCTACAGGTTTTACCTCCTAAGCCCCTCTTGTGTCTGTCCCCTCTTTTTCATGTATGGCCACTAAGTTTAGGCTTTACGCTGGTCTGTTCACGGGCCACCAGAGTGATCTTTCTACAACATAGATCCTCACTGTTTAAAACCTATTGGTAAGTCCCATGGCCTCCAGGTTCTCAGTGCTGACGTTCTGACCTTGCCCACCTCTGCTCTCTCCTTGGGCCTGCCTCGAACACTCTGTGAGGCCCCCTATACCCTCCATCTCTGTGCCCATGACAGCTCCTCACCCTGGCCTGCCTGGCAAACTCCTGCTCCTTGTACCAGACTCACCTCCATAGCCACTTCTTTTTTTATATATATTTATTTATTTTTTATTAGTTTGTTTTTGTTACAGATGTTTCTCCTGTTCCAATGACACCCTCCTCCCCATCCCCCCCCGCCCCATCCCCAGCTTTGTTGTCTATGTCCATTGGTCATGCATACAAGCATATAAGTTCTGTGGTTTATCTCTCCCCTCCCCCAACACCCCCTCTGAGGCTTGTTAGTCTGTACCCCACCTCTATGTCTCTGGGTCAGTTTTGTTCATCAGTTTGTTGAGTTCATTATATTCCACAAATAAGTGAGATCATGTGATATTTGTCTTTCTCTGCTTCATAGCCACTTCTTTACCACGTGTCCCCATCTCCTCGGATTAATGATCTCTCCTTCTAGATGTCTGCCATTGCTCCCCGGGCCCTCTCTCTGTCTCCCTCTGTAAGCCAGTACCTCCATGCCCCAGAGCCCAGCAGGGGCCTGGAACAGAGCGGCCACTGGTGAATGTTTGCTGAACACCAAGAAGATGGGTGGGGTGGTTGAAGAGAAATGGAGCCACGAGATGCTCAGGGAAAAGCTAGGTGTGGTGTCCGCAGCCATGCTCACATTCGAGCACTGTGGTGATTGGCAGAGTTACCGGCTGGTCTGTGGGGAGGACGTGCAGCTGGCTGACATGGCTGTTGTTGCCCCAGGTGGGTCCTGGGCTTTGGGACAGGCTGTGCACGTGTGTTCCCTGCCTTCCCCTCCCATCCCCCTTAGGACTCACCTCTGTCGGGCACCCCCCACCCCTGTAGCTGGGCTCTGGTCACCTTCACTTCCTCTTCTTGTTTTCGCTCCTCTGTCCATCTGATTCGGCACCCACCCCACTGCTTCATGGAGACGGGGCTCCCTGTTCATCAGTCTGAATGGCTGAGCATGAGGTGCATGCCCTCCTGCCTCCTCCTGGCTTCCTTCCCTCCCCCTCCTCAGCCTCTCCAGCCCCGCCCTGCTCTCTCCAGCCCCTGCCTCAGCCTCCCTGCCCTCGAGCTGCCACGCGTGCTCTGCGGGGTCATCCTCAGGCACTCTGATTCTCCATGGCCACGGTACGAACAGTCTCCCCTGCTTGACTGGATTCTTCTCGAGGACAGGGTCTCAGCGGGCTTCCCTCAAAATCCTCAGAACCTAGCATGCGCTTGGCCCTGGAGGGGCTTGAGAAATGGTTTAAAATGGAATTCTCTGGAAAATGGCTTACTCTTTCCTTTCCTTTGCCCCAGAGATGAAATATCATTTGAGGGACACAGAGTGGTCTCCCAAGGGGGGAGCATCTGATGGATTGGTGGGGGACTGTCTGCATTATCACTGGGGGTGGTCCTGGGAGCTTCTGGAAGGGAAGTGGACATGAGTGGCGGGCACTGAGAACCTCTCTTCTTCTGGACAGAAAGTATGATGGAGCCAATAGCAGGAGGCTCCTGGCTCTGGATCCCATGCCTCTCTCCTGCCCCGCATCCTCTCTCTTCCCTGGGGTTCCCGCCTCTAGCCTCCTAGCCTCCTGGTCTCCCAGCACGTGAGCCTGGTCGCACAGCAGCCCCAGCCCCTGGGCCTTGGGGCTTCGAGGCTGGGGGGAAGCCGCCCGCTGGGCTCTGAGCTCCAAGCTCCCCGCACTTGGTTCCTGTCTCCGCCTGCTGCGCCTCCCGCCAGTTCCTAATCACTTCCATCTGCTCCACTGACTCACGGGGATCCAGCTGTCAAGGTTCTAAAAATTTCCAAATCCTCCCCACCCTGCCCTTTCAGGCTATTTCCTCAGCTCTGGCCCCCTGGTGGCACCCCCATATACTCAACCAGCTGCTCCTTCTCACACTGCTATGAGGAGGACAGAAGTGGGTGGCAGAGAGGGGCTTTCTTTGCAAGGGGCTGAGCAGGAAGTGCCTGGGATCCCTCTCCTGCTAGGGGAGGCCCTGACAGCAGCAGAGACCACGAGAGGTGGAAAACCAGAGTCAAAAGAGCCATGGGCTTTCCCGGCTGGTGTGACTCAGTGGTTGAGCGTGGACCCATGCACCAAGAGGTCGCCATTTTGATTCCCGGTCAGGGCACATGCCCAGGTTGTGGGCCCAATCCCTAGTAGGGGGCATGCAGGAGGCGGCCAATCGATGTTCTCTCTCATCGATGTTTCTATCTTTCTCTCCCTCTCCCTTCCTCTCTCTCTAAAATCAATAAAGAAAAAATATTTAAAAAAAAAAAAAGGAGCCATGGGGACAATGTGTTCATTTACAGACAGAGAAACTGAGGCCCAGATCTGGCAGCAGAGCAGGGCGTGCAATCCTGGCCTTGGAACCCGGGTCCAGGACTCTCCTTTGCTTTCTCCCTTTGCTGTCACTCTTCCTTCCACCCCAGCTCTCCCTTTGGGCCCTGGGAAAGGCAGATTTGGCCCTGGCCCGCCCTTCCCCAGGGACCAGGACCACTTGGTAACCAGAAGGGGTCTCTCCATGGCCCCCACTGCCTGGTCTCTCCTCAGATGGCCTGCTCCTACCCTTTTCCCTCAGGACATCTCCTGAAGAAGTGTTTGTACTTAAACAGAATTTCCAGGGCAACTTGCATTTCTGGGTGGTGGGTGGTGGAGAGGAACGGGTCCTGCTGTGACCCACAACCCCTGTTAGTTTATGGGCTTGGGGCCTGGGAGCCTGTCTCACCCTTGATCTCCACAGAGCCTGGGGATGACTGCATGAGCCACCCCCTCCCCCTGCCCTTTTTATAGTGCATCTTCTATGGATGAACTCTGTGTGTGTGTGTGTGTGTGTGTGTGTGTGTGTGTGTGTGTGTGGAGGGGGGGGCAGAGTCCAAGAAGTTCTCTCAGCTTAAGAAGGCAGAGGAGCAATCCTGGGGTGAACAGCTCCCAGCAGCCGCCTCTTTCTTGTTCTGCTCCTCAGGGAGCATGTCAACACTGGGGACCCTCTCCCAGGCAGTCGCCCCCCTGCCTGCACACCTTTGTATATTCCCTGTTACTGCTTCTAAGATGAAATCCTACCTCCAGGCTATGCGTGACAGCGTCCGTCCACTTCTTCAGCCCTACCGTGTCCTTCTCCCTGCCACACACCTGCCCCTGGACAGCCCCCCAGCGGCCCCTGGCCAGGCCTCCTTACCTGGCCCCTTCCTCCTTCGAGCCCAGCTCCAGGCTCATGCCCCCTCTTCTAGGCAGGTTTCCTTGGGCTGCTGGAGGGAGCTGACCTCTGCCCCTGGGGCTAGCTCACACCCAGAGCTGAACCACGGTGGCTTGGGTCTCTGTGTGCGCAGTGATCTGACTCTCAGCCTGTGTCCCCTCCCTCCCCTGGGCAGTTCTAGGAAGGGATCCCTGTGTCTCCCTGCTTGGCACCAGAGCCCAAACAGCCTGGAGGCCAAATCCCACTCGCCTGACTGACCAGGTCTTTTCGAGATGTCCTTAGAGAGGGCCCCGACCTTGGGCCATCTGTCCTGGATTTCACTGAGGTCCTGGATGGAGACGGACAAGGTGGGATGGTCAGGTCCAGGCAGGCAGGAGGCCAGAGGGTGTGGCCTAGGGTCAGTGACCAGTGAGGACTGCATGGCAGAGACAGACAAGAGGAAGCTGATAAGAGGGACAGCGGGCCTGGGTCTCTTGCCGAGCATACTTTATGTGAACCCTTTCTCTGAGGCCCCTCATTGAGGCCCCTCTTCCCCTTCAGTAAGCCCTCTTTTCCTCCCTCTGAGCCCCCATCACCTCGCTGTCTCCCTGACTGTCCCTCTTCCTCTTATTTAGTCCCATTTTAGCTGCACAGCTCCCCTTCCCCGTCACTCCAGGTCCTGGTACTGTGGTCTCTTACCAGGATCTGGCTTGGAGCCAGGCGTTTTCTGGGGAGACCTCTGGTCAGCTCCCCCTCCATGGCACGTTGGGAATGCAGCCCCTGCGCACACAGGCCCCTCCACAGTGGGAGAAGCGCTCAGTCCAATGGACTTTTAAGGACTGAACAGGGAGCGAGCTCTGTCCCTGGGCCGAGCTGTCCTCCGGATCTGGCCCAGTCTTGGAGGGGCTTGGCTGGGTGCCCCTGTGGGGAGAGGTCTCAGTGCTTAGATCAGAAATGAACTGGGGCTGGAAGCATGCCTTGTCCCGTCTGGCTTCTGTCCCTTCTTCATCCCCACTTGGGAGGGGCTAAGGACCCCTCCCCCTCTCAAGCAGGGGCTCGGGGCCAGGAATCCTGGGCCTCTGTTTTGGACTGCCCACCCTACGCCTCTAGGGAGAAACAGACTCCTGAGGAAGCCCCAGGGGGCCAGGGATTCCAGTTACTGGTGAAGGGGGCCCTGTCCTCCCCCAAAGGCCACTGAGGTTGTCCTTCCTAAGACCAGCCAGCTCTCTCTCCGCCCCGCCACTCTGCGCTGTCTCAGTGACTTCCTGGAGGACTTGGTGCTGGACGTGGGATGAGGGACAGGCTGGATTTACACTAATTGCTTCTTGTGTCTTGGTCTTGTTGTCACCTGGGTTACCTGTGGCCAAACAAGGAAAGAGCACACTGTGGATTTCATGCCAACTGTGTGTTTGCCAGGAGTCTTCACAAATGTGATCTCACTGACCACAGGGACCCCGACAGAGGGTCTGCTGTGCCTGTTCTCCACATCAGATGAGCAAAACCTGCCTCGAAAGGTCGAGTAGCATGGGCGGGGTTGGGGGCAGTTGGGTGGTCAGGAGTTAAATTCAGGTGGTCTGACCCAAAGCTTGAGCCCTTTCCTCTGTCCCTGCAGAGCCTCAGAGCCCCAGGTCTGGGGTGAGGGCTGCCTCAGGGGCAGCACCGTCAAGGCCTGGGGAAGGTAGACGAGGCTTTGCACAGGGTTCAGCCACAGCCCTGTGGGGAGTGGGAAGAACTGCCCCCACCAGACCAAGAACTGCTGCCAGCTGTCCTGGCTGGGCCCTCCCTGTCCACAGGCCCAGGGACCCTTCTTCCAAGTCACCTCACCAGGAAGCCGCCCCTCAATGTCCGGTCTAGCCCAGGCCTTCGGCTCTGAGACGGAGGCTGTTTATACCTGTCCTCGGCACAGGCTCTTCCGGACCAGGAGCACGCACAGGCACTCCTTCAGCTCTGTTCCCTGGGCTGTCCAAGGTCCCGATCCCACCCTCTCCTATCACTCCCGAGGGAAAGACGAGACATGGGGGTTCTGGTCTGATGGGGGAGGTACAGCCCTGGTCTGAGATGACGGTTTAAGGGGAACAAGGCCCTGTCCTAGGATACTGGTCTCAGTGTCCATATGTGTCTGTGTGTACCTGTGTATGTGTCTGTGTGTGTGCATGTGTGTCTGTGTGTACCTGTGTGTGCACATGCATGTCTGTGTGTACCTTTGTTGTCTGTGTGTACATTTGTGTGTCTGTGCATGTGTGTTTGTGTGCACCTGTTTGTGTCTGTGTGTGTGCATGTGTGTCTGTGTGTACCTGTGTATGTGTCTGTGTGTGTGCATGTGTGTCTGTGTGTACCTGTGTGTGCACATGCGTGTCTGTGTGTACCTTTGTTGTCTGTGTGTACATTTGTGTGTCTGTGCATGTGTGTTTGTGTGCACCTGTTTGTGTCTGTGTGTGTGCATGTGTGTCTGTGTGTACCTGTGTGTGTCTGTGTGTGTGTGCGTGTGTGTACACAGCCTTGACTTGGGAGGCTTGCTTTTAAGGAGGTATATCTTGCTCTGAAATGATGGTCTGAGGGTGGAGGCATGTCCCTGAGTGGGGAGTATTGGGGGGGACCTGGAGAGAGACTGGAGACGCCTGAGCTCTTCTGCACCTTCACTGTCCAGGAGGAGGTTTCACTCTCAGCCAAGCCTGGGATCCAGGCAGCGGGCCAGGCTCCTAAGTGGAGGAAGGGGCCCATGGGGGAAACAGGGACAGGGGGTTGGGGTGAGCAACCTTGCCTGCCCCCGACTCCTGGTCCTCTTCATTCCCTGGACAAGGAGCAGGTGGTGGCCTTCCTTGAATGTCCCCACCCAGCCCTGCTGTCTGGGTCCCAGACGTGGCCTTGGTTTATGGACGATGTTCCCTCCCTGGCCAGCTTGGCGGCCACTGCAGACTTGCTCGTGCCTGGATGCCCCGTGCCTGGCTGAGGACGGAGAACACTGTCTCCCCCAGCCCCAGCCGCCCCCGCCCCATTAATCCTGAGAGCAAGGCGAGGCCAGGAATGTCTTGCATACTCTGGCGGCGGGCTAGCCACGAAGCCTTCTGGAGGGGCATGAATCACGGCCCCGCCTGCCAAGTGCTCACTTGGGACGTGTTCGAGGCTGGCTGTGCCCAGAGTTGATGGGGAGAAGGGAGGAAAGGAGAGCTGGCAGCTGGGATGGGCAGACAGAGCAATTTTGAGGGGAGAGTTGTCTGCTGGACCCATCCCTGGTGGCAGTACAGAAATTATGTTACAGAATTTTAGGAGTCTGGAATTATACAGTATTGACTTCTCGGAATTCCACAGGTCTGAAATGCAGGATTCATGGAATGCCACATCGCACCAAGTCCCCATTCTGCAGGTGGGTAAGTGGGGGCTTCCAGGGGGCAGGAGGGTCTGCTCCTGGTCACATGCAGAGTCAGAGGTAGGGTTGGGCAGGGCCCAGGCCCGGGCCTTCAGTCTGAGGCGCTCTGCAGCCCCACACTCCTGCCCCGCCCCCCGCAGCACGCAGCATCGGTTCCAGCCCGCTCCTGACATTCCGTGTGCTCCTGGATGACCGATAGTGGGAGGTGGCGGGGGTGCAGGTGGTGGAAGACCTCCTTCTGCTCCCCCATTTACTCCAGGCACATAAGCCCCATGGAGACTCCTGCCCTATCCTGCCTCCATCTACAAAATCCCCCTGCTCAGCTGGCCTTCCATTCCCTTTTGTCCCCAACATGAAGGGGCCTAAATGGGGCTCGAGTCTGCTCCTGCCATCTGTACCTGCTTATTCACTTATCCAAAAACTGTGCACCGAGTGCTTGACGTCGTCTGGACACGGAGACCTCACACCCCAGCAGTCACTCCTGCTCTCCGTCTGTAATCACTTTGTAGCTCTTAGCACATCATTGCACTCAATTCTCTCTCATCTTTTTTTTTTCCCTCACCCAAGGACATTTCTCCATTTTTGTTCAGAAAGAGTGGGAGGGAGAGAGAGGTAGAGAGAGAGAGAGAGAGAGAGAGAGAGAGAGAGAGAAACACCCACGTGAAAGGGACACATCGAGTGGCTGCTTCCCGCAAGACCCCAACCAGGCCTGGGGTCAAATCACTATCAAGATACTTGCCTTTGCCCTGGCCAGTGTGGCTCAGCGGTTAGAGCATCAGCCCGCGGACCAGGGAGACCTGGGTTCGGTTCCCACTAAGGGCACATACCTCGGTTGCAGTTTGTCCCTGGCCCCGGTTGGGGTCGTGTGGGTGGCAGCCAGTCAATATGTCTCTCTCACATCGATGTTTCTCTCTCTCTCTTCTCTCTCTCCCTCTCTCCCACCTGATCTATCTGAAGATAAATGCAAAAATGTCCTTGGGTGAGGGTTAAAAAAAAAAAAAAAAGATACGTTCCCTTGACTGGAATCGAACCTGTGACTCATTGGTCCGCGGGCAGACGCTCTGATCGCTGAGCCAAACCGGCCAGGGCAATTCTCTCTCATCTTAAAATGAAAAATAACCCTCTTGGTCTCCCACCCCAGCTTTCTTCATTTGTCCATAGCCAGGTTTCTTCAGAGTTGTCTACACTTCCCACTCCCTATTTTCTCACTACCTGCTCTCTCCGGAGCACTCTCCTGTCCAGTTTCTGTCTCAAGTCCTCTGCGGATGGAGGGGTGGGTGCTGGAGCTCTTGTCACTAAGACTGCACCTCCCTGCTGCCTCCGAGCCTGCCATCACCAACCCGCCTGACACCACCCTGCTGGCCCTGGTCTCTTCCTACCTCCCCCAGAGCGTCCCTCTGAGCCCCTCCTCATGCTGGTGGTCATCCCAGGCCCTCTGCTCGTCCCACCATCCTCTTCCCGGGCCAGTGGCCTGATGATCAAACACTGCAGCTGAGGATGGCCCCAGCAGCCCCCGGATGGAATGGCCAGCCCTGCTCTCCCCAAGGCTCCAGACCAGCATGTCTCAGACCAAGTTGACAAGCCCAGCTGGATGGTCTACAGGTCCTCGCCCTCAGCTGTGTGTGCTCCGTCAGCCCTGCTCCTCCCAAGTGCTCCCCTTTCAGTGAAGGGCCGCACCACCTACCTGATTCCTGGGGACAGATGCAGGCAGCACCTGGACTCCTCCCTCTCCCTCACCCTCACCCTTAGTCCAGTCGGTCGACTAAGGCCGATCTAAGAGATCCTGTGACTATTCTCTCCCTACTGCCCTTGCCTTCATTCTGAGCTCATCCTAGCTGTCCAGGACTATTGCAATATCCACGTCACTGGTCTCTGTCCCTCCAGCTGTTCCTCCACAGGGAGCCGGAGGGAGCTCCTTCAAATGCAAACCTGACTCTGCCACGCTCCAGCTCAATACCCTTCGCTGGCTCCCCACTGCCCATGACTCCTCAGAGCCCTCTGTGGCCAGGTCCTTGACCACCCCTCCAGCCCCACCTAGTCCAACCTCACGTTCTGCCCCCTCCAAGAGCTCATCACCCCCAACCACACCATGCTGATTCTTGCTTCTGATCTTTTACCTGCCTGGGACACACCATCCTTCTCTCAAAAAAAACAAACTGTCTGCCCAACTCATGAGTCCCCTCCTTGGTGACGGCCTCCAGGACCCTGTTCTTACCACGCTGGGTGGCTTTGCTGACTCTCTGCATCCCCCTCCTGAGGGTGAACTCTGTGCATGATCCTTCTGGTGTCTCCACTGGCCTGGAGGAGAGGGAGTGCTCAACATGAACTTCCTGACCGAGTGAATGAATGATCCCAGCAAAGCCTTCGCCCTCTTCGAAGCCCCAGCTGAGATGAAGCAACCGAAGCCCCAGCTGCACTCCCAGCTCTGGGTCCTGATGTCTGAGTTCTGAGCATTTTTGCCATAGGTTGGTGGCTGGTGGGTGTGGAAACTTTTTCTCCTTTGGGATTTATAACACTATGGGAAAGGGACAGAGAGGGGTGAGGGCCTGGGAGCCAGGAGGGCTGGCAGCCATCAGAAGAAGAAGAGTAGGTGGACAGGGGGTCATGGGCCTGTGTCTAGGGCTGACACTTGGCTCCGTCTCTAGGGCAACAGGGCCTTTGAGGGTTTAGCTGGGGAGGTGGCATGAGACCTGTCTCCTCACCCTTTGCCAGGTCTGCCCTGGAAGCCCAGGCCAAGAAACCATGGGGTGGAGGAGCCAGCAGAGAAATGGAGTTTATGCAACAGCATTCAATATGCTTGCAATAAAGGGGAAATGGAAAAAATGTTAATTTAATTTTGACAGTGCCCTGAGACAACGCTCATGGCTCTGACTGCCAGCCTGCACAGGCCCACTCAGGGAGACTCCAGGCAGTGAGGGAACGTAGGGGCAAAGGGTGAGATGGCCAGAACCCCCCGTTCCAGGATGTCCCCTACTCCCTGTCACTGTGCTGACTGCTCCCTCCATGGAGCAACCTCTCAGGGCCTCTAGAGCCATGTGCCTTTTAGTCAAATGAAGGCTGCTCACCAGGGAAGGGGGACCAGCTGTTTTCTGCTCACTCCCAGAGGAGGGTCTGGGGCCCCGCAAAAGATCCCCAGCTGGAAGGTGCCAGCTCCTCTGGTTTGGGCAGCCTTGAGCCTGCATTGCCCCAAACTGCTAGTCATGGTCCCCGTGTCTTCCCCAGAGGGTGGGGCACAGTGAGGGCCTGGGTATCAGGAGACTAGGCCTCAGAAGCCAGCTCAGCTCCTCAGCAGCTGTGCAGCCTTTGAGGAATTGCCTCCCTCTCTGAGCCTCCAGGTCCTCACTGGGAACATAAAGCTTACTTTGTGAGAGAATTCCCATCCCTGGGAGGCAGTGCCTGTGCCTGAATGCCTGGCTGCAGGCAGGGCTGGGACCTTTGGGTGGGAGGGGGAAGAGGGACAACCAGGGGCTCTGACCCCCACTGCCATTCCCCAGAAACTGAGGGCTGCTCACACTCAGATCTCAGGGTTGTTGACCTCCCTGAATGATGGCTTCACCTGACACCTTTGGAGAGGTCAGGGCAGGTCAAGAACACAGTCCCTCAGCTACTCATGGGCTCTCGGGTGGTGGTGGCTAAGTCACCCCCGCTGCCTTCATTCCGATGTCACCAGTGCATTGATTTAGGTTCCTTTGAAAGCAGATCTTGAGACAATGACTTGGGTGTAGGTCTTTTATGTGGGAGGAGACCCCAGAAAGCACAGGGAAGGTTGTGGGGAAAGGGAGACAGGGAAGGGAGAAAAGCCGAGAAAAGGCGCGCTCATGAGCAAGCAGCCGAGGCCCAATCCCCTGGGGACTCCATTCTGCAATGAAGAGGATATTCTCAATGTACCGCTGGCTGCATGTGGGCTGCTGAGTACTAGAAATGTGGCTACAGCAACCGAAGAAGTGAATTTCTACTTTTATTTACTTTAAATTAACTGTAGGGCATTTCTAGGGGGGCCAGGGCACTTATTCTCTAACAGGGGGTTGTGCCTGGGGTCATCAAGACCTTTGCATTTCTGGGTGGCACCCAGCAAGTTCTCTGTTGTCAGAGAACCCCCAGGCAGAGAAGAAGACAGACAGAAGTACAAGCTTCAGGTGGGAAGCTATTCTCATGCCAGGAGTTCGCCAGCAGCAGGCGAACTCAGGTGGGCCAAGGGGTCTAGGCAGGGTGTCCGTGGATACGTCCCATTGGCCCATTGCTCACCTGCATTCTCGGTGCTCATGCCCTGCAATCATCCCTCCCCTGTGAGTATTTCTGTGAATATTATTTTTTTTAAGTTTTTTTCTTTATTGATGTTAGAGAGAGAGGAAGGGAGAGGGAGAGAGATAGAAACACCGATGAGACAGAACATCAATTGACCACCTCCTGCATGCCCCCGACTGGGGATCGGGCCCACAACCTGGGCATGTGCCCTGACCAGGAATTGAACTGGTGACCTCTTGGTGCATCGGTCAACGCTCAACCAGCGAGTCACACCAGCTGGACTGTATTATTCTTAGTTGTAGTTTTTCATTATATATTCTCTCTCTCTCTCCCTCCCTCTCTCCTCCGACCCTCAATTCCTCCCCCACTTCCTCTCACCTTCCCTCCCTCCCTCCTCCTCTTCCTTCCATCCTTCTTCCTTCCCTTGCCCCTCTCTTTCTCTCTATTGTGGTGTGTGTGTGTGTGTGTGTGTGTGTGTGTGTGTGTGTGTTGTTTTCAAGGTTTATACACACACACACACACACACACCCTGATCAGACATATGATTTACAAATACTCTCTCATTCTGTGGGTTGTCTTTTTATTCCCTTGATAGTGCCCTTTGAAGCACAAACGTTTTCAATTTTGATCAAGTCCAATTTATGTGTTTTTCTTTTGTTGCCTAAGCGTTTGGTGTCGTATTTAAGAAACCATTGCCCAATCAAGGTCATTAAGATTTTCTTCTAACAGTCGTATAGATTTAGTTCTTAAATTTAGGTCTTTGATTAATTTTGAGTCAATGTTTGCATGCGGTGTAAAGCAAAGGTCCAACTTCATTCTTTTGCATGTGGGTATCCAGTTTTTCCATCACCGGTTATTGAAGAGACTGTTCTTTCCTCATTGAATAGTCTTGCATCGTTGTGAAAAGTCCACTGGTCATAGTTCTGAGGTTGGCCTGGATGTGGTTCTGTTACGTTGGTCTACATGTCTGTCTTTATGCCAGTACCACTTTTTTTTTCAAATTATTGTAGCTTTGTAGTAAGTTTTAATATTGGTAAGTTTGAAGCCTCCAACCTTGTTTTCCTTTTTCAAGATTGTTTTGACTATTTGTGGTTCCTTGAAATTCCATATGAATTTTAGGATGGATTTTTCCATTTCTGTAAACCATGTCATTGGAGGTTTGATAGAGATTGCATTGAATCTGTATTTGACAGTATCGTTATCTGCTTCGAGTAGTATTGTCTTCTTAATACCATGTCTTCCAATCCATGAATACAGGGTATCTTTACATTTATTTAGATTTTTTAAAATTTCTTTCAGCAATGTTTTGTAGATTTTAGTGTACAGGTATTGCATTTCCTTGATTAGATTTATTCCTAAGGGCTTTTTTGTTATGTGATTATAAATGGAATTGTTCTTTAAATTTCCTTTTTTTGCATTGCTCATTGAAAGTATACAGAAAGACAACTGATTTTTGTGGGTTGATTTTGTATCCTGCAAATTTGCTGAATTTATTAGTTTTTACAGTTGTACACACAACTAACTGTGTGTGTGTATGTGTGCATTCTTTGGAATTTTCTACATATAGGACCCTATCATATGTGACTAGAGATAGTGTCACCCCTTCCTTTCCAATTTGGATGCCCTTTATTTCATTTTCCTGCCTAATTCTTCTGCCTTGAACTTCCAGTACTATGTTGAATAGAAGTGGCAAAGTGGGCATCCTTGTCTTGTTACTGATCTTAGGGGAAAAGCTTTCAGCTTTTTACCATTCAGTATAGTGTTAGCTGTGAGTTTTACATATATGGCTTTTATCTTGTTGAGGAAGTTCTCTTCTATTTCTAGTTTACTATTATTATTATTATTATTATTATCATGAAAGACTGTTGGATTTTGTCAAATGCTTTTTCTGCATCAATTGAAATAATCATGTTTTTACCCCTCATTCTGTTAATGTTTGCTTGACTTACATATGTTGAACCACTCTTGCATTCTGGAGAGAAATCACATTTGGTTATGGTGTATAATTATTTTAATATACTTGCTGAATTCAATTTGCTAGTATTTTATGAGGATTTTTGCATCTGTATCCATAAGGAATATTAGTCTATAGTTTTCTTGTAGTGTCTTTCTTTGGCTTTGGTATCAGTGTAATGCTGGCCTTGTAGAATGAGTTAGCAAATGTTCCTTCCTGTTCAATTTTTGGGAAGATTTCAAGAAGGGTTGGTGTTAATTATTCCTTAAATGTTTGGTAGAATTCATGAATGAAGCCATCTGGTCCTGGGCTCTTCTTTGTTGGGAGGTTTTTTATTACTGATTAGATCTCCTTACTTATTATAGGTCTATTCAGATTTTCTGTTTCTTCTTAAGTCACATGTTAGTTTGTGTGTTTCTAGTAATTCATCCATTTTAGCTGGGTTATCTAATTTGTTGGCATACAATTGTTCATAGTATTTTCTTATAATCCTTTTTATTTCTATAAAGTCAGTAGTAATGTCCAGTCTTTTTTTTTTTAATCCTCACCTGAGGATATTTTTACATTATCTTCAGACAGAGTGTGGGGGGGGGGGGCGGGGGGGGGGGAGAGAGAGAGACATCGATGTGAGAGATATACATCGACTGGTTGCTACCTGCATGACCCCAACTGAGGCCAGGACGAACTGCAACTGAGGTACGTGCCTTTGGCTGGAATTGAACCTGGGACTCTTTGGTCCACAGGCCGACATTCTAACCGCTGAGCCAAACTGGCCAGGGCTGTCCAGTCTTTAATTTCTGATTCTAGTTATCTGAGTCTTTCCGATTCTTTTTATTAGTCAATCCAGCTAAAAATTTGTCAATTTTGTTGATCTTTTCAAAGAACCAACTTGTGATTTTGTATATTTTTTCTATTGTGTTTTTTTTTCTATCCTCCATTTCATTATCTCCACTCTAATCCTTATTATTTCCTTCTTTCTGCTAGTTTTGGGTTTAGTGAGCTCTTCTTTTTCTAATTCCTTAAGATATAGAATTAGATTATTGATTTGAGATCTTTCTTCTTTTTAAATGTAGGCATTTATTGCTATAAATTTCCCTCTGAGCACTGCTTTTGCTATGTCCTGTAAATTTTGGTATGCTGTGCTTTCATTTTGTTTGTCTCTAAGTATTTTCTATTTTGCCTTGTGATTTCTTCTTTAAACCATTGGTTATTTAAGATTGTGTTGTTTAATTTCCACATATTTGTGAATTTTCCAATTTTCCTTCTGTTATTGATTTCTATCTTCATTCCATTGTGGTAAGAGAAAATATGATTTCAATCTTTTAAAATTTATTGAAACTTGTTTTGTGGCCCAACATATGGTCTATCCTGGAGAATGTTCCATGTGCCCTAGAGAAGAATGTGTACTGTGCTGTTGTTTACTAGATGGTCTGTGTAGGTCTGTTAGGTCTAATTGTTTTATAATGTTGTTCATGTCTTCTTTTTCCTTATTGATTCTCTGTCTAGATGTTTTATTCATTATTGAAAGTGGAGTTTTGAAGTCTCCAGCTTCATTGTAGAACTGCCTATTTCTTTTTTAAGATTCTGTCAATATTTTATTTATATATTTTGAGACCCTGTTGTTTTGTAAATAAATGTTTATAATTGTTATATCTTCTTGATGAGTTGACCCTTTTATTAAAATATAATCTTATTTGTCAGTTATAACAGTTTTTGACTCAAAGTTAATTTTGTTTCAAATTAGTATAACCATCCCAGCTATTTTGGTTATAGTTTGCATGGAAAATATTTTCCTTCCTTTTACTTTTAACCTGTTTGTGTCCTTTTTTTTTTTTTTTTTAAAAGAATAGTTTATTGATTTTTAGAGAGAGAGGAAAGGGGAGGGAGAGAGAAAGAAACATCAGTGTGAGAGCACATCCATTGGCTGCCTCCTGCACGCCCCCTACTGGCGATTGAACCTGCAACCCAGGCATGTGCCCTGTCCAAGAATCAACCGGCAATTGGACAACACCCAACCAACCAACTCACATCAGCCAGGGCCTATTTGTGTCCTTGAATCTATGAGTCTCTTCTTGGCAGTATGTAGTTGAATTATTATTTTTAAAACCCGTTTTGCCAATCTCTACCTTTTGATTGAGGAGTTTAACTTACTTACATTAAAAAAAATTACTGATAAGGAATTATTTACCTCTGCCATTTTGCTATTTGTTTACTGTATGTCTTTTTTTTTTTTTTTCCTTTTTCTGTTTTGGTGGTGATGAATTTTTTTAGCTTTTTCTTGTCTGGGAAGCTCTTTATCTGTTCTTCTATTCTATTTTTTCTTCTCTTTTCTATTATTTTAATTTTTTATTTTTATTGAATTTATTGGGGTAACATTGGTTAATAAATTATATAGGTTTCAGGTGTACAATTCTATAATACATCATCTGTATACTGTATTATGTGTTTACCACCCCAAATCAATCTCCTTCCATCACCATTTATTCCCCCTTTACCTTCTTCTACCTTCCCTCACCACCCTTTCCCTTTGGAAATCACTATACTGTTTTGTGTGTCTATGAGGTGGTTTTTTGTTTTTGTTTTGCTTAATTCCTTCACCTTTTCCACCCAGCCCCCCAGCCTCCTTCCCCTCTGACAGCTGTCAGTCTGTTCTTTGCATCTACAAATCTGTTTCTATTTTGTTAGTTTATTTTGTTCATTGGATTCCATATATAAGTGAAATCATATGGTATTTGTCTTTCTCTGACTGGTTTATTTCACTTAGTATAATGCTCTCCAGGTCCATTCATGCTGTCACAAAAGGTAAGATTTCCTTCTTTTTTACAGCTGAGTAGTATTCCATTGTGTAAATGTACCACAGCATTTTTATCCACACATCTACTGATGGACACTTGGGATGCTTCGAAATCTTGATTATTGTAAATAATACTGCAATAAATAAACATAAGAGTGCATATTTCTTTCAAATTAGTGTTTTGGGGTTCTTCAGATATATTCCCAGAAATGGAATCACTGGATTTTAAGGCAGTTCCATTTTTAGTTTTTTGAGGAAACTCCATACTGCTTTATACAATGACAGCACCAATCTACATTCACACCAACAGTGCACGAGGGTTCTCTTTTCTCCACATCCTCACCAACACTTGTTTTTTGATTTATTGATGATAGCCATTCTGACAAATGTGAGGTGATATCTCATTGTGGTTTGAATTTGTATTTCTCTGATGACTAGTGATATTGAACATATTTTCATATGTCTATTGACCATCTCTGTATGTTCTCTTTGGAGAAGTATCTATTCAAGTCCTTTGCCCATTTTTAAAAGGATTGTTTTTCTGGTGTTGAGTTTTATAAGTTCTTTATAAATTTTGGATATTAACCCCTTATCAGATATATCATTGGAGAATATGTTCTCCCATTCAGTAGGCTGTCTTTTCATTTTGTTGATGGTTTCCTTTGCTGTGCATGAACTTTTTAATTTGATGTAGTCCCATTTGTTTATTTTTCCTTTTGTTTCCCTTGACGGAGGAGATGTATCAATGGCTGGCTGGCTCAGTTGGCTGGAGCATTGTCCCATACACCAAAAAGGTTGTGAGCTCTGTTCCTGGTCAGGGCACATATCTAAGTTGTGGGTTCAATCCCCAGTAGGGGCATGTATGGAAGGCAACTGATCATTGTTTCTCTCTTTCATCTCTCTCCCTTCCTCTCTCTAAAATCAATAAATATATCCTCAAGTGAGGATTAAAAAAAGAAAGAAAAAATATTGCTATGAGAAATGTTCGAGATTTTCCTGCTTATGTTTTCTTCTAGGATTTTTATGGTTTTGAGTCTTATATTTAACTCTTTAATCCATTTTCAGTTTATTCTTGTGTATGGTGTAGAAAGGTGGTCTAATTTCATTTTTTGCATGCATCTGTCCAATTTTCCCAACACCATTTATTGAATAGACTATCTTTACCCCATTGTATGCTTTTGCTTCCTCTGTCAAATATTAATTGACCATAAAGGTGTGGGTTTATATCTGGGCTCTCTATTCTGTTCCATTAATCTATATGTCTGTTTTTATGCCAGTATCCTGCTGTTTTGATTACTATGGCCTTGTAGTATGGCTTGATATCAGGTAGTGTGATTTCTCTAACTTTATTCTTATTTCTCAAGATTGCTATGGCTATTTGGGGGTCTTTCATGGTGCCATATAAATTTTTGGAATATTTGTTCTAGTTCTGTGAAATCACCATTGGTATCTTGTTAGAAATTGCATTCTATAGATTGCTTTAGGTAATATGGACATTTCAATGATGTTAATTCTTCCTATCCATGAACATGTCATATGCTTCCACTTATTTGTATCTTCTTCAGTTTCTTTAGTGTCTTATAATTTTCCAAGTATGGGTCTTTTACATCCTTGGTTAAATTTATTCCTAGGTATTTTATTTTATTTTTTTGATGCAACTGTGAATGGGATTGTTTTCTTAGTTTCCATTTCTGATAGTTTATCATTGGTGTATAAAAATGAAACTGATTTCTGGATATTTATTTTGTATCCTGCTACTTTACTGAATTCACTTATCAGTTCTAGTAGCTTTTTGGTAAAATCTTTAGAGTTCTCTATATACAGTATTATGTCATCTGCAAATAATGACAGTTCTACTTCTTCCTTTCCAATTTGGATGCCTTTTATTTCTTCTTCTTGTCTGATTGCTGTGGCTAGGGCTTCTAGTACTATGTTGAATAAGAGTGGTGAAAGCATACATCCCCTTCTTGTTCCTAATCTTAAGGGAAACACTTTTAGTTTTTGCCCACTGAGTATGATCTTGGCTGTGGGTTTGTCATATATGGCCTTATTATGTGAGGTATGTTCCCTCTATTCCCAGTTTGCTGAGAGTTTTTATTATAAATGCATGCTGGACTTTATCAAATGTTTTTTCTGAATCTATTGATATGATCATGTGGTTTTTATCTATTTGTTTACATGTTGTATCACATTTATTGATTTACAGATATTGTACCAATCTTGCATCCCCAGAATAAATCCCGCTTGATCATGGTGTATGATCTTTTTAATGTATTGCTGGATCCAGTTTGTTAATATTCTCTTGAGGATTTTAGCATCTATATTCATCAGGGATATTGGCCTATAATTTTCTTTCATTGGAGTGTCTTTATCTGGTTTTGGAATTAAGATAATTCTGGCCTTGTAAAATAAGCTTAGGAGTCTTCCCTCCTCTTGAATTTTTTGGAATAGTTTGAGAAGGATAGGTGTTAGTTCTTCTTTGAATGTTTGGTAAAATTCACTAGTGAAGCCATCCAGTACAGGACTTTTTTTTTTTTTTTTTTTATCACTGCTCTAATTTTATTAGTTGCAATCTGTCTATTCAGATTTTCTGATTCTTCCTGATTCAGTTCTCGAAGATTGTATGTTTCTAGCAATTTATCCATTTTGTCCAGATTGTCCAATTTGTTGGTATAATGTTGTGTGTAATATTTTCTTGCAATACTTTGTATTTCTGTGGAGTCAGTTGTTACTTCTCCTCTTTCATTTCTGATTTTATTTACTTGGGTCCTCTTTTATTCTTGATCAGTCTGGATAAAGGTTTGTCAGTTTTGTTTATATTTTCAAAGAACCAGCTCTTGGTTTCATTGATCTTTTGTAGTGTTTTTTTAAGACTCTATTTCATTTATTTCTTCTCTGATCTTTATTATGTTCCTTTTTCTTCTCTCTTTGGGCTTTGTTTGCTGTTCTTTTTGTAGTTCCTTTAAGTGTACATTTAGATTGTTTATTTGAGATTTTTCTTGTTTCCTTTTTTAATCCTCACCTGAGAATATTTTTTCCATTGAATTTTAGAGAGAATAGAAGGGAGGGAGGTGGGGGGGAGATAGAGACATACAGAAATATCAGTGTGAGAGAGACACATCAATTTGTTGCCTCCCACATGTGCCCTGACCAGGGCCAGGGGTTGAACCTGGAACCCAGGTGTGTGCCCTTGACCAGGAATTGAACCTGTGACCCTTCAGTGTGTGGGCTGACACTCTATCCACTGAGCCACACCAACCAGGGCAAGATTTTTCTTGTTTCTTGAAGTAGGCCTGTAATGTATGAATTTCCCTCTTAGGACTGCTTTCTCTGTATCCCAGAGATTTTGCGTTGTTGTGTTCTCATTTTTCATTTGTTTCAAGGTATCTTTTGATTTTTTTCCTTGATCTCATTGTTAACCCATTAATTGTTTAGTAACATGTTATTTAGCCTTCATATCTTTGTGTGCTCTTCATTTTTTTTCTTGTGATTGAGTTCTAATTTTATACCATTATGGTCAGAGAAGATGCTTGATATGATTTTAATCTTCTTAAATTTATTGAGACTTGTTTTGTGTCCTAATATGTGGTCTATCTTAGAAAATGTTCCATGTGCACTTGAAAAAAATGTATATTCTGCTGCTTTAGGGTGAAATGCTCTGAAGATATCAATTAAATCCATCTGATCTAGTGTGTCATTTAAGGCTGCTGTTTCCTTGTTGATTTTTTGTCTGGAAGATCTATCCATTGATAGATAGGGTGTTAAAATTCCCTTCTATGACTGCATTACTGTCTGTCTTTCCCTTTATGTCCATAAAGATTTGTTTTATATATTTAGGTGCCCCTATGTTGGGTGCATAAATATTTACAAGAGTTATATTCTCTTGTTGAATTGTTCTTTTTATTTTTATGTAGTGTCTTTCTTTGCCTCTTACTATAGCCTTTGTTTTAAAGTCTATTTTGGCACATATAAGTATTACTACCCCAACTCTAAAAATTTTTCCATTTGCATGAAATATATTTTTGCATCCCTTTACTTTTAGTCTATGTGTATCTTTTGTTCTGAGGTGGGTCTCTTGTAGATAACATATATATGGGTCTTGTTTTCTTATCCATTTAGTTACCCTACATATTTTGATTGAGCATTTAAGCCATTTACTTTTAAAGTGATTATTGATATGTATGTATTTATTGCAATTTTATTCTCTTAACTATGTTCTTTTCCTTGTCCTTCTCCTCCTCCTCTTCCTCCTCCTCCTTTTCCTCCTCCTCCTCTTCCTCCTTCTTCAAGAAGACCCTTTAACATTTCTTGTAATACTGGTTTGATGGTAATAAACTCCTTTAATTTTTTCTTGTCTGGGAAGCTCTTTATTTCTTCTTCAATTTTAAATAGCTTTGCTGGGTAAAGTAGTCTTGATTGTAGATCCTTGCTTTTCATCACTTTGACTATTTCATGCAATCCCTCTGGCCTGAAATATTTCTGTTGATAAATCAGCTGACAGTCTTATGGGAACTCCCTTGTAGGTAAGTAATTGTCTTTCTCTTGCTGCTTTTAAGATTCTCTTTGCCTTTAACCGTTGCCATTTTAATTATGATGTGTCTTAGTGTGGGCCTCTTTGGGTTCATCCTGTTTGGGATTCTCTGTGCTGCCTAGACTCGTGTGTCTTTTTCCTTCACCAGGTCAGGCAATTTTCAGTCATTATTTTTTAAATAGGTTCTTGATCCCTTACTCTCTCTCTTCTTCTTCTGGTACCCCTATGATACAGATGTTGTTATGTTTATGCTGTCCCCAAAGTCCCTGAAACTACCATCATTTTAAAAAATTCTTTTTCTTTTTGTTGCTTTAATTGGGCATTTTCTGCTACCTTGTCTTCCATATCACTTATTTGGTCCTCTGGTTCATTCAACCTACTGTTTATTCTTTCTAGTGTATTTTTCATTTCAGGTGTTGTATTCTTCATTTCTGACTTTTTTTTTTTATGGTTTCTTGATTCTTCATTTCTTTTTTTCTTTTTTTTTTATGGTTTCTATGTCCTTTTTCATGCTGTTGTAACTCTCACTAAGTTCCTTGAGTGTCCTTATAATCATTTTTTTTTTAACTCTATACCTGATAAATTGCTTGCCTCCATTTCATTTAGCTTTTTTTCTGGAGATTTCTCCTGTTCTTTCATCTGGGGCATGTTTCTTTGTCTCCTCATTTTGGCTGCCTCTTTGTGTTTGTTTCTATATATTAGGTAGCTCTGCTATGACTTCCAGTCTTGGTAGGCTGGCCTTATATGGTATGCGTTCTGTGGGATCTAGTGGCTCAGTCTCCTTGATCACCTAAGCTGTGTGCTCCAGGAATGTCCCTTGAGTGGGTGATGTGGGCCCTTCTGTTGTAATTGAGTCTTGATTGCTATTGGTTCATTTGTGCATGGGATTGACCCTCAGACTATCTGACTATGAGGATCAATCCTGACCACAGTGTATAAGCTGGTGTGTAGGGGCTGACCACATGAAGCAGAATTTGCCTCAGCTGGGCCTGGTGCCTGCCAAGATCTCCCTTTAAAGATGCCACTTGTGCAGCTTATTGGATCCTTCTCTGGGGTTGTCTGAAGCTGGCCACTGGGTGTTTTGGTTCTTGGGCCTCTTGAGAGGGACTCTGATACAGGCCAATGTCAGATGCTGCCTGTGACTGGCCCTGGGCCGCCTGTTTGGAGCTATAGAGTGATTTACAGTTTTAGCTGGCTCTTCTGGGCTTCAGTGTGTGCAGGAAGGACCAAGCTGTGCGCCAAGGCCAGCTTTTACCAGCACTGGCCCAGGGGCAGGTCAGCAAAAGTCCCAAGGCACCCCTAGATCTGCCTCTACCTTCCTTCCCCTGCTGACTGCCTATCAGGCTCAGTCACTTACAGAGCCTTTGGTGGTACTTGAATTACATGAGATAGGTTCCCAGTGAGTAACCAGGTAGGGGCAAGTGGTGTTCACCAGACTGAAACAGGTTCAAACTCAGTGCCAGCACTGGGTCTGAGGCCACTCAGCAAATGTCCCAGGTATACCAAGTCTAGCTGCCACCTGCTGAATGTTTGCACACCTTTGTAGTGGGGTGGGGTCTCAGGGAGTCATCAGGGTGAGGCCAGCAGAGTTTATCTGCCCAAAGAGACCAAGATTTAGCTGTGTGAAGGGAAGGGTCTGTACTGGTCAGGCATGTGAGGGAAAGATGGCTCCTGTCCTAGAGTCATACAACTCAGTCTGTCCCAGATTCAGCCAGGAGGAGCTTGAGTTCATCAGGGCAGGGCCACCAGGAGTTGGGAGAGTGGGGCTGCTGGGAGCCTGGAGAGCAGGGCTAGGTAATCTTCCATGAAGGGGAGAGGCTCCAGTCAGGTTCAATGGAAAGTGAGGGAGAATGGACCCCACCCTAAAGCTACACAACTCAGTCACTGACACCCCCTGAGTCTGTCCAGACCTCTACACCCTGGCCCAGGCAGCTGACTTCTCAGCAGGGTGCAAGCTCCACAGGGTGGGGTAAGAGGGAGTCCAGAGGGTGGAGCTATTGCTTTCCCCTAGGCTGATGCTTTCCCTTTCTTGGGAGTGCTTCACCCAAGAAAGATAGTGTTTGCCGTGTGGGAGAGTAACTCAGCACAGGGATCCTGGTGACTGTCTCTTCAGTGCTCTTTCCAGAGACACAAACCTTAGACTCTCCTCCTGTGACTGTAGTCAGCTTTGCCACCCCTCTGCCAGAGCCCAGGGTGAGTGACTGAACAAAATTTTGTGTGTTGGCCTTTTAAGAGGGCTCCTCTGTCTCTAGCAGGCTCCTGTGTTTCTAGCAGTCTCCTGTCTATCCCTGGTGAACAGAATCCCTGCTGATTTTCACAGCCAGATGTTTATTTGGGTGCTTCTTCCCAGCTGTGGCACTCTGGGCTGGGGAATCTGGCTTGGGGTTCAGACTCCATGCTTCTCAGGGAGAATCCCCTGCAGCTGAGGTATCCCTCTGGAATCTTAGCCACTGCCCTTGGGAATGGGGCCAGCCCTTTTTACATATCTGCCCTTCCTGCCAGTCTTGTAGCTTCTGCTATAAACCCTTGGTTATAAAACTTCTCTTCAGCTAGTCTTCAGTTGGTTATTCAGGTTGCTTGCTCTATATTTTAATTGTAATTCCAGTTTGGTCCTGGGAGGAGATGAGTGTGACATCCACCTACTCTGCTGCCATATTGGATCACTGCTGTATGTCTTATATCTTTTTTTGTTTCTCATTTTCTCCATCATTGTTTTTTTTCTGTTTAATTGATTTATTTGTAATGAAGTGTGTTCTTACTCCCTTCTCATTTCCTTCTGTGTATATATTTTAATATATTTTCTTAGGAGTTACCATGGGAGTTACAATTAACATCCTAAACTTATAACAATCTATCAGTTTGAGTTGATATCAACCTGGCTTCTATAATATACAAAATCTCTGTTCATATGCAGTTCTGTCCCCCCACTTTTATATTATTGTCACAAATTGCATCTCTATGCATTGTGTGTCCATTAACATAGATTTATACATTTTTAAATGCCTTTGTCTTTTAAATCACATGGGCAATAAAGAAAGGAGTTATAGCCCAGCCGATGTTCAGTGGATTGAGTGTTGTCCCATGGACTGAGAGGTCCTGGTTTGATTCCTGGTCAGGGCACCTGCCTGGGTTTTGGGCTTGATCCCCCGTATGGGGTGTGTGGGAGGCAGCCAATCAATGTTTCTCTCACATCAATGTTTCTATCTCTCTCCCTTCCTCTGTCTCTAAAAAAATCAATAAAAACTTTTTTTTAAAAGAAAGGAGTTATAATCCAAAATTATAAAAACATTGGCTTTTGTATTTTTCTATGTTGTTACATTGATTGGCGTTCCTATTTCTTCATATGCTTCAAATTTCTGCCAATGTCCTTTCACTTCAAACTGAAGGACCTGCTTCAATATTTCTCATATGGCAGGTCTGCTAGCAATTAACTTTTTTGGGTTTTGTTTAACTGGGAATGCCTTAATTTTACCTTAAATTTTGAAGAATAGTTTTATTGGGTATAAAATTTTTGGTCTCTTTCTTTCAGCACTTTAAGTATATCATCCCTCTCTTTTCTGACCTTCATGGTTTGTGATGAGAAATCAACTGTCAATCTTATTGTGGATCCCTGCTCTCATTGCTTTCAAGAATCTTTGTCTTTTGACAGTTAAATTTGTCTTGGTGTGGATTTTTAAAAAAATCTTCACCCAAGGATATTTTTCCATTTATCTTCAGATAGAGTAGGAAGGGAGGGAGGGAGGGAGGGAGGGAGGGAGGGAGAGAGAGAGAGAGAGAGGGAGAGAGAGAGAGGGAGGGAGAGAGAGAGAGAGAGAGAGAGAGAGAGAGAGAGAGAGAGAAACATCTATGTGAGAGAGAGAGACATCGACTGGTTGCCTCCCACATGACCCCGACCAGGGCTGGGGGGTGAACTGCAACCGAGGTACATGCCTTTGACCAGAATCAAACCCACGACTCTGGTCTGCAGGCCAACACTCTAACCGCTGAACCAAACTAGCCAGAGCAATGTGTGGATATTTTTAGTTTACTTTTCTATGTGTTTTTTTAGTTTCTTGGACATATAGATTTATGTATATCATTAAATCTGGGAAGTTTTGGACCATTATGTCTCAAATATTCTTTCTCTCTTCTCCTTCAGGAACTCTCATAATGCATATGTTGATCTGCTTAATGGTATCCCACAGGTTTTCTAGGCCCTGTTAAGTTTTCTTCATTCTTTTTTCTTTCTGTTCCTCAGACTAGATCATTTCAATTTTACTATCTTTGAATGTGACATTTTGTTTTTCTGTTTGTTCAAATCTGCTGTTGAAGCCCTCTTAGTAAAATTTTCACATTAGTTATAGTACTTTTTAGCTCCAGAAGTTTTATTTTGTTTCTTTTTAAAATTTCTATCTCTTTGTTGGTGTTCTTATGTTGTTAATATATTGTTTTCCTAATTTCCTCAGTTCTTTGTTCATAATTTCCCTTAGCTCTTTGATCATATTTAAAACAGTATATTTAAAGTCTTTATCTAGTAATTGTAATATCTGGACTTCCTCAGGATGGTTTCAGTTGATAATATTTCCCCCTATGAATAGCTATACTTTCCTGATTCTTTGTATGCCTTATAATTTTTGTTGAAAACTGAGATTTTGGCCCTGGCCAGTGTGGCTCAGTTGGTTTGAGCCCCAAAGAGTTGTGGGTTTAATTCCAGGTCAGGGCACATATCCAGGTTGTGGGTTCAATCCCCAGTTGAGGCATGTACAGGAAGTAACTGATCAATGTTTCTCTATCACTTCTCTCTCTCTCTCTCCATTCCTCTCTCTCTAGAATCAATGAAAAACATATCCTCAGGTGATTAAAAAAAAAAAAAAGAAGGAAAACTGGGATTTTGAATATTACAATGTAGTAACTCTGGAAATCAGATTCTTTCTCTTCCTCAGGGGTTGTTTGCTCTCATTAATTTTGATATCCATTTGTTTAGTGACTTTTCCAAACTATTTTTGTAAAGATTGAATTCCTTGTTGTAGGTGATCTCTAAAGTCTTTGTTTCAATATCTCAGTGGCCAGCCAGTGAGCTGAGAGAGATTTCTTAAATACCAAATATCTTAAATAGACAAAAAGAAAAAAAAAAGTACTCTTTCAGTCTTTGTAGCTGGGCTCTGAGTTGGGGTATTCATTCCATGCTAAGCAATGCTGCCTACAACTCTGTTTTAGCCCTTACCTTTTTGTGTATGGAGCTCACGGAGTCATCAGAGGTGAAGCCAAGGGACATCTCAGGTCTTTCTGAGTATGCTTTCCATTCTGGGCATGCACATTGCACTTTATTTTTCCCAGTATGTGCAGTGGCCCCTCAGAGCCCTTATTTCCCCAATAACCTTCCTTCTCTGTCTCTTCCTCCCCAGGCCTTTGGATTTTGCAGGCCACTTGTCCCATCTGCAATCTCTTGCCCCAAGAGGGCATAGTGTATATATGACTTTAAATCTTTCTACAGATGTTACTGATGCGTGGAAAACCATGACAGCCTGGTGGGGTGGAAGGGCATAAAAAAAGTTAGCCTCTGAGCTTTCTCTCTGGGAATCACCAGCCAGATAAACAAAACATACAATTATAGTATTTGAAGAATAAGGTCTGTATTGGCCTCCTGGCACCAGGAAGCTACATCAGAAATGCAGGCCACCATCCCCACAGCTGCTACCACGCCAGGGAATGAGGAATAAGAGTCAGGTGGGTGAAAATACCACAATGTTTTCTTACTGAAATTCAGTTTTCATTTTTTTTCTTCATTAAGCATCTTCCTGTTTGCTGTAAATTTTGGATTTAAAAGCTGATTAAGTCAAACTTTGCCAGCTTATGGTTATTTCAGCAGAGAGACTGATAATTTAAATATTCTAGGCCATTTTCCATGTCACCTGGTCTCTCTCTCTTCTTAACTTTACATTTTTATTGAGTTAAAATTTACAAACAGTAAAATGTATAAATCTGAAGCATATAGCTTGATGAATTTCACATATGCAGGTACGCACACTACAACCATTCAGATCAAGACACAAAATGTTTTTAGTTCCTCAAAAGGTTCCTTCATACCCCTTCCAGGAGACTTACTCTCTCAGGTAACCATTATTATGACCTCTATCACTTTAAACTAGTTTTGCCTGTTAGAACTTTTTATACATGGAATTAGTAGTGGATACACCTCTGAGTCTGGCTACTTTTGCTCAGCCTAATTTTGGGATCCATCCATATTATTACATGTAGCTGAAGTTCATTCTTTTTTTAATTACTGAAACAATTCCACTGTATGACTATACCATAATTTGTTTATCCATTCATTAATTGATGAGCACTTGGGTGGTTTCTAGTTTGGGCTATTAAGAATAGAGCTGCCGCCTTGGCCAGTTTGGCTCAGCTTCGGCCCGCGGACCAGAGAGACCTGGGTTCGGTTCCCGCTAAGGGCACGTTCCTCGGTTGCAGTTTGTCCTCGGCCCCGGTTGGGGTCGTGTGGGTGGCAACCAGTCGATGTATCTCCCTCACATCGATGTTTCTCTCTCTCTCTCTTCCCCCCTCTATCCCTCTCGCTCTATCTGAGGATAAATGCAAAAATGTCCTCGGGTGAGGATTAAAAAAAAAGGATTAAATCAAACTGGTCTCAGTTTGATTCCTGTCAGGGCACATGTCCGGGTTGTGGGCTTAAACCCCAGTAGGGAGCATGCAGGAATCTGATCTCTCTTACATCAATATTTCTATCTCTCTCTCCTTAAAATAATCAATAAAAACATATTTACAAAAAAGAATAGAGCTGCTGTGAACGTTCTTGCATGTCTTTTGGTGGATATGATATATGGACTTTTTCATCTTTGGCACATGTTTGGAAGAAGATTCTCTAGGTCATCTGACTCTTGGAGGATGCACTGCTCTCTACACCCAGTGGCCTTTGCTCTGTGTTCACCCAGCCTGGGTTCTGGTTTGGTCCTCACTTCTTGAACCCTACACCTCCCAAGAATTCTATGGTTTTACCCTGTTGGCTTTTCTTCACCGGTAGAACTTTCATTTGCTGCTTCTTTGACTCTTCTTAAGCCCCCAGCTGGAGCCTCCTCACAAGACCTTCTGGGGCCCCTTTCCCATTAAAGTTAGCTGTCTACCTTGTCCATCTCATCTCTTTCCAAAACTTTGACTCTCAATCTAGTGAATACAGAATCCAAGGCTCTACCTTCAGCCCTGCTTTCTCTTCTCAGAGTGGGCTAATGGCCAACTGCTTGGTGGACATCTCTGCTTGGGTGGCCCCAGGTCCCTCACAAGCAAAACTTTACCAACTGCCTCCTCCATCTCCCCTTAGCTTGTCCTCTCCTCCCTGCAAGGACTGTTCCACTTTTTCTCCAGACACCCAGGCCTGGGTCTTCCCTTCTTTCACATTTTCCATTTCCTTCCTCTTGTAACCAATCTGGAGAACCCAAGTCCTGTCCACAGAACCTCTCCAATGTCTTGGGGAGCCTCCCCTTCTCCCTATACCCATGGCCCCTGCCCACATTCAGGCCTTAGCATCTTTTTTCAGCACTCTTTGCTGGGCTTCCAACCTTCAGCCACGCCTTTGCTAATCAACTTGGCCTGTGCATCCAGACGTGATCCCCAAAGCTGGCTCTGGCTGTGTCTGCCTCCGTGGTGAGGCCACGCTCAAGGCCCTGCTTTTCAGCCTGGGCTGTAGCTGAGCCAGCCTCGGGCACCATTCCTTAGCACCAATCGTGCATGGCAGACACGCTCCGTGGCCAGGGCTCACGGACAGGTTTTTTGAGTTAGGGATTTGGAAGAGACTCCAGTACTGGTTGCAGTTCAGAGCCTGTGAGGTGCAGGGGAGCCCCTGAGTGAGCTCATCTATCCTAGGGCGACTGGACTCAGGGCTGAGCCGGTTGGAGAGGTGAGTTGGAAAATTTCACACTCAGGCTCACCTCTTGGCTGGCCTCCGGGCTTTTGGCAGTTCAGGTAACTTGTGGTGAGGCCTCAGTCAACTCTTCCCTCTAACAAGAACTGTGGGGGCTGGGGCCATGTCCTGATGGGTCACAAATAGGGGGCTCAGTGGGAAACCCTGAGAGGCAGACCCTCGTGGGAGCGGCTTGTTGGGGAAAGAAGATTTGTAAGGAAATAAGGAGAGAACGAGATTGGTGGGACATTTTTTGGGGGGTGAGGTGGTGTTGATCATTTGAAATTGGAAAGCTAATATATTGGTGCTATAATGTGTCCACAGCCCTGTGAAACAGATGCAGTAATACAACCCAGAGATACAGTACCTTATCCTGGTTAAGAGCTTGGGCTCTGGAGACTGCCTGAGTTCAACATCTAGCTCTGCCACATGGTAGCTGTGTAACATTGGGCAAGTTGCTTAACCTCTCAGTGCTTTTTCTCATCTGTAAAATGGAGATAACCATAATAGCACCCATGTGTCTACCTCGTCAGATATTTGTGATCATTAAATACATTAATAACAGTGAAGCCCTGAGGGCAGTGCTTGACACCTGGTAGAAGAGATGCTCAACAGACATCCACATTGCTTTTACTCCACTTATGCCACCTACCTCTCTGCCACTCCCTCCGCCATGCTTTTGCTACTCCAGCCCACAGTGTGGTACTTTCGGCCCTCTCTGTCTGCACTGAGGAGCTCCTGCTCCTCCTTCAGACCCAGCTTCAAAATCACCTCTTTCGTAAAACCTTCCCCAACCTTCAAGTCTCTTCTCTCTGTTGCATCAACACTTGTTCTTTTCAATTTTAAGCAACTGTTTACCTGTCTGGTCTTTTCACCAGCTGATGAGCAACTGAGGGCAAGCCTGTGTCTAAAATATTTCCTTTTTCTAGCACCCCAATGTCCCCAGGCTTAGCACCATGTAACCAACCACCTAGTAACTGTTTGTTGGATAAATAATTGAAAGAATTAATGATACATAATAAGAAAACAAAATAGTGGAAGGCTGATATAAAATTCTACAATGTGGAAAGTTTAATGTAGTATTTCTCCAGGCATAAGCTGGCAATGATTTTGCCCAGAGCCGAGGTCGTGGGGAGGCTGTGTTGTGAGATCCTGTAGGTGGCAGCAGTCAGGGTAGGCTTCCTGAAGGAGGAAGGATGTGAGTGACAAGCCCAAGCTGGCTCCAACTGGCTCTAAAGATGTCTAGAGCAGCCCTGGCCAGTTTGGCTCAGCAGTCAGAGCATCAGCCTGTGGACCCGAGAGTCTCAGGTTCGGTTCCCACTCAGGGCACGTACCTTGGTTGCAGTTTGTCCCTGCCCCGGTTGGGGTCATGTGGGTGGCAGCTAGTCGATGTGTCTCTCTTGCATTGATGTTTCTCTCTCTCTCTTCCCCCCTCTCTCCCTCCTGCTCTATCTGAGGATAAATGCAAAAATGTCCTCAGGTGAGGATAAAAAAAAAAGATGTCTAGAGCTGTGGAATTGACACCTCATACCCCCATGATCTGCCCTGGGTCATTCTGCTGCCACTTGGGGGGGGCCAGAGGAGCTTGGCAGAGTGTAGTTTCCCCTCTGGTCCAGGGAAAGGGCCCGGATATGTGATGGTAGTGGAGAGGACCAGCTGCCATCTCAGCGACACACAAAACCTCTTAGAGTGGATTTCATGCTCCCTGCCCTAATGCGGACTGTCTCTGCTTTGCTTTGGAAAAACAGAGGTCTTGCTCCAGCCTCCTGAAACCAAATTGGAAACAAAGCTTCCCTTCCCCAATGTCTGTGGGAGCCAAAAAAAAAAAAAAAAAAAAGGCAGAACAAGGCAGAATGAAGCAGAACAGAATGACCAAGGGGCTCGGACCCGCTCCTCACAGTGAGTGGAGTGGCCACTTTCTTTCAGATGGTTGGGAGCCCACTCTGATGGTTTTCCCAAATCACAGTCCCCATCTCTCTGTCCATCCTGCATGTTTACCAGGGAGGCTACAGACAGGGCCCTTCACAGCTATTGCTGGAAGTAGAGAGATACCGTTGCTCCCATTCTGCCATGCTGAGGCCTGCCCGTGGCCCTCGTCAGTAAAGTGTGTCTCTGTAGCCCTCTGCCCTGACCCCAACCCCCACTGCTCCTCCTCATGCCCAGCCTTCTCCCCAGTGGTCTGACTGTCACCCAGGCAGAGCTGAGAGGGCCTGGCTTCTCCCCGCCCACTGGGTTTGCACCCTGACTCCTCCCCTACTGCCTGGATGACCTTGGCCAAGTGCTTGCATCTCTGAGCCTCTGTTTCCTGGTGGGTAAATGGAAAGAATGAGAGTCACTGCTTGTGCACCTTGGGAAGAGGCCTCATGAGAAGGGATGTGGGAAGGGATGCAGTAGTTAACGCTGTTGTTGCCCGTTTCTGGTCCTGAGCCTCACCTCTGCTCCTCCAGTTCCTTGCCATTCCTGGCCCAACCCTGGGCCACCCCCGGGGAACCTCCCTGGACCATTGTAACCCCCATGAATGCTGTGTTGGTATTGCGCTCTGTACCATTCAACACTCACCACACACCTGGTTATATTTACGTGTCTGTTTACTCCAGAAAAAGCACAGCAGTCAGTGGAGGCCAAAGGCCTGGCTTTGAGTCCCTGCTCCACCACCGCTGTCTAGCTGAGATGGGAGGCGGCCTGCATTCTCTCTCCGATCCCCAAGTGCCTCATTTGTAAGTGAAGATGGTTATAATCACATCCACTTCCTATGGGGCACAAATTGATGCGTGCATGTGAAAGCACTTTGTACAATATAAAAAGCACTTGGTCTTACTGCTTCTTTCTGTTTTTAGTGATGTAAGTTTCCTGTGGGAATTACCTGTTTCTCACTGAGCCAAGGTGGTTGAACCAGAAGGGTGTGATTCCAGGCAGGTGACCAGTGAGTGGCCCTGCTGGACCCCATACGAAGGAGGCCTGTGTGTCCTGGTGGGAGGAGCCAGGAGTGCTGGCCCACTGTGTCCCAGATGGCCCGCAGGAGTGCTGGCGGGGGGAGGCGGCAGTGGCGACCCTGTGGATTGATTTCCGGCCCTGGTCCCAGGCTGAAGACATCCAGATGGTCTCTTAAAGATGTTACCCAGGAAACCAGTTGCCAGACATGCGGGCTCTGAAAGAAGGTCCAAGGAGACACATCCAGAGGACACAAGAGGACACATCTGATTATTGAAAACGGAAAACAGTTGAAATGTTGGATTGCCCAAAGCTCAACTAGAAACCATCACAATATAAACACCCAGTGGTAAACAGCACAGCGATCAAACTGTGAAATGGAGTGCCAGAAAATTATAAATAATTTAATTATGAAAATTTGTTTTTGAAAATGAAGGAGAGAGGCTGCCTGGCGTAGTGGATGGTGGAAAGAGGGCTGGGCTAGAGGAGACTGTCTTCCTGAGTGGCACACCCAGGCCAGGCTTGGTCTGCATCCTCTCCATGTTCTCTGTGCCCAGCCAAAAGCTAGGTCCGGAGCAGGTATCAATGAAACCCTAGAGGACCTCATACACTGAACCCAGGATGTTGTTATCTTTGGGACAACTGGTGGCTCTAGAGGGGAGTTATGCAGACAGATCATGTGGTTAGATATTTAGACTTTGAGCTGTAGTAAAATGGGTGGTACTTAAAGTAAGCAAACTAGGTGGGGAGGGAGAAAATCACAGGATAATAAAGAGACAGAATCTAGGCGAATTGGTGACTGGCTGGATATTGAAGATGGAGGATGGTGGTGGCGGTTGAGGATGACCCTCATATTTTGGGGTCAGGAGACGGGGTGGGTAAGGAACAAGAGTAGGCTTGAGATAGAAAAGAATGGTCTCAATGTGGGACTTAGGGAGTTTGAGGTAGGTCAGCAGCCAGACATGTCTAGAGTAGGCTGCATAAACAGATTGGGATTTTAAGGAGAAGCCTAGACTGGAGCTTCAGTCTTGGGAGTTGTCTGAGATTGGCTTTCCTAGAAGCAGACCCTGAGATGCAAATTTTTGTGCAAATGATTTATTAAAGACATGCTCCCAAGAGAGACTGGAAAGGGAGGGGACACACAGGACAGCACAGGGGAGGAAGTCAAGCAAAAGTGTGATCCCAGCCACAAGCCCCAAGAGCCTGACCCAGAGGGGACTCTCGAGTGTTCATTATGCTTCCTGGCCTGAGGCAAGTGAGTTGAACTTTCCTGAGTGTGACTTCCTGCAGGTGTCAGTGGTTGGGCACTCCTGAAGTGAGGGGTGGGAAAATTCCTGGCATTCTGGCTCTTTTCAAGTGAAGGGAAGCCTGCTCTAGCAGCCCAAGGGCGTTCCTCCAAAAAAGGGCCATGAGCTAGTTGTTGGAGGGGAGAGCCTACCAAGGCCAGAGATGCAGAGTGGCACCGGCTTCTGCAGGGTGGGAGATACCGCATACCTTTTGTTCCCCAAGTCAGCAGCACATTGAAAGTCATTGAAGCTGGGGTGGTTGGGCTGCCTCTGGAGAGAGCAGAGCAAGAAGAGGAGAGTGCTGAGGGTGGCACCCCGGGCAACATCAACAGTCCGGGCTCCTGGCTGGAAGGAGCCTTAAGGTCCACTTAACCCAACTTCCCACTGATGCCAGAATCCTTTCCCCCTCTGCTGCTCAGCAAGTGTTCAAGTGACTGAAACTCAACTCAAATGACTTAAGCAAAAAAGGAATTTATTGACCCGGGTATCTGGGAAGTCCAAGGGTGGGGCTGGATCCTAGGACAGAAATGATGTCACTGGGTTTCTTTTTCTCCAGTTTTTGGCTCTATCCCACAATGTGTTTGTGTCTGTCTCAAACGAGCTCTCTCCATGAGTGGGGAAAGCTGGCATCTGGCAGCCCCAGGCACCATCCTTAAATTTTCCAGTACAAAAGGAAGACATGCTTCCTTCTAGCTGCCAAATATCAAATCTCAGAGAAGATTAATTGCCCTCAAGGGTCATATGTTCATCCTAAACCAATCACTACAGTGCATCCTATCTCCAAAGGACCCACTGTTAGCATATTCTCCAGCACAACATCACCCACTTCCTGGGAATCTCTCTCTCTCTCTCTCTCTCTCTCTCTCTCTCTCTCTCCATCTCCCCCTCTCCCTCTCCCTCTCTCTCTTTATTTCACTCAGGCCTGAGTTACATGCCTACCTCTATGAGGGAAACAGGGAAAGGTCAGCCCCTTCAAACCAGATGGGGTGGATTCTCCATAGGAGAAAATGTCTGTTAGTAAAAGAAAGGGAGGAGATGCTGGGGCTGACAACCATGAATGTCCTTTCTACCTGCTGGGTGGCCAATGGGAGCCCCCCCGCCCCCCAGTCCTCTAGGAAGCAGGATGGATCCTGGGAATGAGAAGGATAGGGAAAATGGAAGGTCATCTGAGTCCTGCCCTCAAGATAGGCAGAGATAAAGAACAGGCTTTGGCTGGGTGGTGAAGTATGTCTGGGATCTGGCCCTGGGACAGGGGAAGGGGCAGAAACAGGCCCCAAAGGGTCTGACCTTGGGGCCTGGGGATGCTGCTCCTGAAATCTGGCTTGTGTGGCAGGTGGAACAGACACTTCCAGTTTCCAGATGAAAAGGAGGGGCTGGGCAGAGCTGGCAAGAGGAGCTGCCAGCTGCAGGGGCTGTCCCAGGAGTCACGCAGGAGGACACAGCTGGCATCTGAGGGCAGGGCAGGCTCGATGGTGGCCCTGGAACTCTAACCCTGCTGGTGGCCAAATGGGGTCAGGAGTAGGAGTCAGCCCCCAGATGCAGGGAGGCAAAGAGTGGGCTGTTCTTACAGGGACAGAAAGTAGATTAGTGGTTGCTTAGGGCTGATGGAGGGCTGGGAAGGGGGCAGGGGATGATAGCTAAAGGATGCAGGGGGGTTCTTTTTGAGATGATAAAAATGTTCTAAATTGGACTGTGCTGATGGTAACACATATCTGTGAATACACTAAAAACCATTGAATTCTACACTTTGA
Organism: Tadarida brasiliensis; assembly: GCA_030848825.1. Taxonomy (NCBI): domain Eukaryota; kingdom Metazoa; phylum Chordata; class Mammalia; order Chiroptera; family Molossidae; genus Tadarida; species Tadarida brasiliensis. Next base: position 103,168,097 of record CM061258.1, on the reverse strand, counting down.
ATGTGTGAGTTGTGTGGTATGTGAATTATATCTAACAAAGCTTGTGTTGTTGTTTTAAAAAGAGTGTCATTTGGGACAGGTCACAGAACAGGAATGCTTGGCAGGAAGACTGAGGCACAAGCCTCTCCTGTGGACTGGTTGGGCACCCATAGAAGGACAGAGGCAGCTATGGCTGAGATGGTCCCTGGTGGGTCCCCAGGCAGGCTAGTAACTTCAGACCTTACCTTCTGGCAGTGCTATGGGGAGGACTCCCCCATCTGTGCTGCCTATTATCCCTGCTATTATCGCCTTCTTGTCTGCAATAGCTCCTAAGCGGTGTGCCCATTCTGCTTGGTGCTTTCTACTCTGTAGTCAGGTCACCTTTGAAATGCAAATGGAAATGTATTCATGTCACCCTATGAGTGATAGGCACTTCTGGCCTTCCTGCACATCTGGCCCCTGCTGAAGGGCCACACCGACCTCTTTGAACTTGACATGGCCTCAGGGCTTTTGCATTTCCTATTCTTTGTGACCCAAACTCCTTTCGCCTCTTTTGGCCTAGGACATTCAAGTATCCTCTATTTCCTTTTCTTCAGAGCACTTCTCCCTGTACACAATTACACATTCTTGTCTGTTTGGAATGTAAGCTCTCTGGGTCTGTGTGTGCTCACTCTGAGTCAGAACACTCAATAAAAATGTATCAAATGAACAAAGGAATGTTCTCTCTGCCTTGGGGAGGCTGGAGCCTGCAGAAGAAGTCTCTAAGACTCCAGGATAGACAGTTGGGTGTGGGCACTCAGGGCCAGCAGGTGAGTCCCATCTACCTGAGTCATACATAGCCCATGAGCATCGGTGGCACTGAGCCCTGAGGTCATGTGCCTCTCTGTGGCCACCACCCTGAAAGAACAGAGTCTGGCAAGAATGGAGCCCCTGTTGCTGCTGCTGCATATCTGTGGGCTGGGGGCAAGGGTGGTCCTCAGACTACGGCAGGGGTGAGCTAGAGGCTCCAAGGGTGAGGATATGCCTGGGCCTGGAAAATCACATCACGAGCTTGAGGCTGGCCCCGGGACAAGGCAGGGAAAAGTGCTGAGAGGCTGGTGTTCCAAGAGGCGGCCTGAGCAAGTGGAGAGACTAATTCTTGGAAAGTGGAAACCCCCAAGAGGGCTGCAGCGGGTCTTTGAGCTGCTGGCGAGCACCATTCTGGCTTTAGGACCATCCAGAGTGGTGAAAACAGAGTGACTGGAGATTCTGGCCACCTCGTGGTGTGGACAGGATGGTGAGGTCCAGAGGACAGGGGCCATCCTCCACAGCTGCAGCTAGTGGGACAGCGGGCCCAGGTATCCTGGCTCCTGGCCTGGCCTTTTTTCTCTCTGCCCGGCTGCCGCTGCCTCTTCCAAATGGGAAAATCCACGTGGCATTTCTCCTTGATTCTGGAAGGGATAATAAAATGTGCATGGGGACGCTCACAAGTCTGCTTGTGTGAAGTAGATTTTCTTTCCTAAGCATCCTTGCTGGGTGAGTCTCAAAAACACCTCTATTCTCTGCAGCCCTGTAAGCTGTCTTTGCCAATTCACGGTATTTTTTTCACTTTTTGGGGAAACTTTTAATTTAGAAATAATTTTAAACTTATAGAAAAGCTGCAAGACTATTACAACTTCCTTGTACTTTTTAAAAACCTAGATTCACTGTTTGTTTACATTTTTTCCCATATCATATAATCTCCCTCTAAACACACACACACACACACACACACACACACACACACATTAAAAACTGTGACTTCATATTGACACATTCAATTTCAAGTCTAGTATATTTCTAGACTTCTTTCAAGGTAACAGTAGCCCCTCCTCTTACTCACAGTTCCACTTTCTGAAGTTTTAGTTACCGCAGACAACTGTGGTCTGAAAATATTAAATGGAAAATTCAAGAAATAAACAATTCATAAGTTTATGTATTTATTTTAATTTTTCAATTACAATTGACATTCAATATTATGTTAGTTTCAGGTGTAACGCATAATGGTTAGACATTTATATAACTTACAATGTAATCCCCTTAATATATCTGGTACCCACCTGGCACTATGTATAGTTATTACAATATTATTGACTATGTTCCCTATGCTGTACTTTACATCCCTGTGACTATTTGTAACTGCCAATTTGTACTTCTTAATTCCTTCAACTTTTTCACCCAGCCGTCTAACTCCCCTTCCCATCTGGCAACCATCAGTTTTTTTCTCTTTATCTATGTGTTTGTTTCAGTTTTGATTGTTCATTTATTTTGTTTTTTAGATTCCACACATAAGTGAAATCATATGGTATTTATCTTTCTCTGTCTGACTTATTTCAATTAGCATAATAACCTCTAGGTCCATCCACGTTGTTGCAAATGGTAAGATTTCATTCTTTTTTATGGCTGAGTAATATTCCATTGTATATATGTACCACATCTTTTTTTTTTATCCTCACCCGAGGACATTTTTCCATTTTTTGTTTAGATAGAGTGGGAGGGAGAGAGAGGAAGAGAGAGAGAGAGAGAAACTTCGACGTGAAAGGGACACATCGAGTGGCTGCCACCCGCACGACCCAACCAGGGCCGGGGACAAACTGCAACCGAGGTACGTGCCCTTAGCGGGAACCGAACCCAGGTCTCTCTGGACCACAGGCCGATGCTCTAACCGCTGAGTCAAACCGGCCAGGGCTGTACCACATCTTCTTTATCCATCATCTATTGATGGACACTTAGGTTGCTTCCGTATCTTGGCTATTGTATATGAAATGTCTTTCTTTGTCACTTATTATAGCCTTTGTTTTAAAGTCTATTTTGTCTGATATAAGTATTGCTATCCTAGCTTTTTTTTTTCATTTGCATAAAATATCTTAAAAAAATTTTTTTTTCCTTTATTGATTTTAGAGAGAGAGGAAGTGAGGGAGAGAGAGATAGAAATATTGATGAGAAAGAACACTGATTGGCTGCCTCCTGCATGCCCTCCATTGGGGATCAGGCCCACAATCTGGGCATGTGCCCTGACCCGGAATCGAACTGGTGACCTCTTGGTGCATGGGTCGATGTTTAACCACTGAGCCACACCGGCTGGGCTCTTTTTTCATCCCTTTACTTTCAGTCTGTGTGTGTCTTTCATTCTGAAGTGAGTCTCTTGTAGGCAGGATACGTATGGGTCTTGTTTTCTTCTTCATTCAACCACTCTGTCTTTTGATTAGATCATTTAATCCATTTACATTTAAAGTAATTATTTTTTAAATTTATTTTCATTTTTTTGTTGTTGAAAGTAATACAGATTAAAGTAATTATTGATAGGTGTGTAGTTTTTGCATTTATTATTTGTATATATATTCAAATATATATTAACAAATATATATATATATATATATATATATATATATATATATATATATATATATTTGTTAATCCTCACCCAAGGATATTTTTTCCATTGATTTTTAGAGAGAGTGGAAGGGAGAAGGGAGGGAGGGGGGAGAGGGAGAGGGGGGGGGAGAGAGAGAGAGAGAGAGAGAGAGAGAGAGAGAGAGAGAGAAATATTAATGTGAGAGAGACACATCAACCAGTTGCCTCCTGCATGAACCTTGACTGGGGCCAGGGATCAAATCTGCAACCCAGGTATGCACCCTTGACTGGGAATCGAACCCTCGACCCTTCAGTGCATGGCCAATGCTCCAACCATTAAGCCACATGGGCAGGGCTATTATTCATATTTTTAATCTTTTTTTTCCTTCTTCTTAAAGAAGTCCCTTTAACATTTCTTGTAATACTGGTTTGGTGGTGATGAACTCCTTAAGCTCTTTCTTGTCTGGGAAACTCTTTATCTTTCCTTTGATTCTAAATGATAGCCTTACAGGGTAAAATAATCTTGGTTGTAGGTCCTTGCTTTTATCACTTTGAATATTTCTTGCCAATCCCTTCTGGCCTACAAAGTTTCTGTTGAGAAATCAGCTGACAGTCTTATGGGAGCTCCCTTGTACATAACTAACTGCTTTTCTCTTGATGCTTTTAAGATTCTCTTTGTCTTTAATCTTTGGCATTTTAATTATGATGTGTTTTGGTGTGGGCCTCTTTGGATTCATCTTGTTTGGGACTCTCTGTGCTTCCTGGACTTGTGTGTCTATTTCGTTCACCTGGTTAGGGAAGTTTTCACTCATTATTTCTTCAAATAGGATTTCAATTTGTTGTTCTCTCTCTTACCCTTCTAGTATCCTTATGATGCAAACATTGGTATGCTTGATGTTGTCCCAGAGGCCCCTTAAACTATCTTCATTGTTTAAAATTATTTTTGCTGTTCTTATTGGGTGTTTTCCACTACTTTGTCTTTCAAATCTCTGATTTGATCCTCTGCTTCATCTAATCTGATGTTGGGTCTATCTACTGCATTCTTCATTTCAGTTATTGTATTATTCATTTCTGACTGGTTTGTTTCTATGTTTTCATCTCTTTGTGTAAGGGCATGCTGAGGCCAGCTGCTGCTTTTGGAGGGTTTGTGGATCTGCAGCGTGTGCCGGGGCCAGTAGCTTGTGAGGAACAGCTGCTGAAAGAGGTTCAGGCTGGTGCATGGGTTGGGTGGAGTGGGGTATTAGGGAATCAGCAGGGTGGGGTGAGCAGTGTTAGCCAAGTTGAAGGAGACCCAGATATGGCTGGGTGGGAGAAGGGCTCAATGAAGGAACAGTGGTGCCTGTCAGCACTTCTGTCTGGGAGAGAGCTGCCCCTCCAGCCCAAGCCCTGAAGCCAGACAATTCAGTTTCTCCTCATGTGTCCCTGGTGCTTTTCAACCCACTTTCCCTTTGCTGGAGCCCAGAGAGAGTATTTGTGAACAAGTGAGTCTGTACTTTGGCCCTTTAGGAAAATGCCTGGGTCTATGGAAGTCCTCTATCTCACTGGGATGGCATCTCCACTGATTTTCACAGCCAGATGTTGTGGGGATTCCTCCTCCTGACACTGGTGCTTCATGCTGGGGAACCCATTGTGGTGCTGAGACTCCTCACTCCTCAGGGGGCACCTCCATAGCTGAGATATCCCTCTCGATTCTTAATCACCACATGTGGGTATGGGACCAGCCCATTTAGTGTCTCCAACCCTCCTGCCAGTCTCAACATGATTTCTTCTTTATATCCTTAGTTACAGAACTTTTGTTAAACTAATCTTAAGGTGATTCTCAAGGGTGATTGTTCTATAATTTAGTTGTAATTTTGATGTGATCAAGGGAGGATGCAAGCACAGTATTTACTTATTCTGCCATCTTGACTGGAAGTCCATACATTTTAAATTGTGTGCCATTCTGAGTAGTATGATGAAATCTCATGCCATTCTGCTCCATCCTGCCCAGGATGTAAATCATCCCCTTTTCCAGCATATTCAGCTTGTATACACTCCCTGTCCATTAACTACTTAGTAGCCATTGGTTATCAGATCAACTGTCATGGTATTGCAGTGCTTGTGTTCAAGTAACCCTTATTTTACTTAATAATGGCCCCAAAACACAAGATTAGTAATGCTGGCATTTCAGATATGTGCTTTCTTTAAGTGAATAGGAAAAAACAGTATATATAGGATTCAGTACTATCCATGGTTTTAGGCAGCCACTGGGTGTCTTGGAACATAATCTCTGTGGATAAGAGGGGAACTATTGTATATATGCTCTCCTTCTCTAACAATGAGAAACCAGGCTCCCAGTTTTAACTCAGTTGCTCAGGCCTAGAATATAAGAAAAGTCGTTACAGAGTTGGTAACCCATACCACTGTAACAGGCAAACCTACTAAATGGAGTTCAACATTTCTTTATATTTCTTAAGGTAAAATTTAATATAAAAATGCACAAAAATTAAGTGTATTATTTGATAAATTCCAACAAATGCATACACTGTGTTACCCAAAGACCAATTGTTTTTTTCAGCTCAGGCTGCCATAACAAAATACCACAGACAGGGTGGCTCAAACAACAGACATTTATTTCTCATATTCTGGAGCCTGTGAAGTCGAAGCTCAAGGTGCTGGCAGATTCGATTCCTGGTGAGAACTCTCTTCCTCGCTTGCAGGTGACCACCTTCTTGCTGTGTCCTCACATGGTGGGGGTGGAGTGAGGGGGAGGAAAACAGAGAGAGAGAGAGAGAGGGAGAGAGAGAGGGAGAGAGAGAGCTCTGGTATCTCTTCTTTTTGTAAGACAGCTAATCCAATTATGGGGACCATGACCTCACCTAGACCTAACCACCTCCCAAATGTTCACTTCCAAATACCATCACATTGTTGGTTAGGGCTTCACATATGACTTTTGAGAGACACGAACTTTCAGTCTATAACACCAATCAAGGTAGAGAAATTTTCCATTATTTCAGAATGTTCTTTAGGGTAACTAACTAGGGGTAGAACGACTGGGTGATAAAGAAAGTGTATGTTTAATCAAACGAGAAATAGTCAAAACTTTTCTCAAAGTATTTATTCCATTTGCCCCAACAATAGATTGTTGCTCCACATTTGCACCAACATTTGGTATTGTCGGTCTTTTTAATTTCAGACTTTAGAGTAGAATCATACAGTATATATCCTTTGAAAATCTGAATTCTTACAGATATGTAGTGGTACCTCAGTGTGATTTTATTTATTTATTTTCTTTATTAATTTTAGAGAGAGAGGAAGGCAGAGGAAGAGAGATAGAAACATCGATGAGAGAGAACATCGACTGGCCGCCTTCTGCATGCTCCCCACTGGGGATTTTTTTTTTTTAATTTTTTTTTTTTTGTATGTGCCCCTAGCGGGAACCGAACCCGGGACTCTCTGGTCCACAGGCCAACGCTCCAACCGCTGAGCCAAACCAGCCAGGGCCCCACTGGGGATTTGGTCCACATCCTGGGCATGTGCCCTGACTGGGAATTGAAGCAGCGACCTCTTGGTGCATGGGTCAACGCTCAGCCAGTGAGCCACACTGGCCAAGCTCTCAGTGTGATTTTAATTTGCATTTATCTGCACACTGATTATGTTAAACTTATTATCATTTATAAAACTTCACTTGAGAAGTATCTAATGTTTAGTGCTTTTCCTGTTTTTTAACTAAGTTATTTTTTATTATTGATTTGTAGAAGTTATTGACATATGCTGGATTCACGTCCTTTGTCAGATATATATTTTGCAAATATTTTCTTCCAAGTCTGTGTCTTGTCTATTTATTTTCTTATTGATCACTTAAAAATAATTTTTTTCTTTATTGATTTTAGAGGGAGAGAGAGATAGAAACATTGATGAGAGAGAACATCTATTGGCCGCGTCTTGCATGCCCTACACTGGGGATTTGGCCTACAACCTGGGTATGTGCCCTGACCAGGAATCGAACTGGTGACCTCTTGGTGCATGGGTCGACGCTCAACCACTAAGTCACACCAGCCGGGCTTGATCACTTTTTTTTTATGGTAAAATATACAGAGCATAAAATTTACCATCTTAATTATTTTGAAATGTAAAATTCAGTGGTATTTAGTACATTCACAATATATGTAAATAAGCATCACCACTATCTATTTTAATTTTTTTAACTCATCTTTAGTGTTGAATATATTACAGATGTCCCCCTTTTTTTCCCCATTGACCCCCTCCTCCCCAATCCCACCCCCCTCCTGCCTTTCCCACACTATTGTCGGTGTCCATTGGTTATGCATATATGCATAGAATTTCTTTGGTTTATCTCTTCCCACCCTTCCTCCCCTCTTCCCTTTGAAGTTCATCCATCTAACAACCAATTTGTACTTCTTAATTCCTTCATCTTTTTCACCCATCCCCCCAGCCCCTGCCCATCTGGCAAGCACCAAAAAGTTCTCTGTATCTAGGAGTCTGTTTCTGTTCTGCTTGCTCATTTTGTTTGTAGATTCAATTGTTGATAGATATGTATTAATTGCCATTTTATTGTTCATATTTTTGTTCTTCTTCTCCTTCAAGAAGACCCTTCCAGCGTTTCATATAATACTGGTTTGGTAGTGATGAACTCCTTTAGCTTTTTCTTGTCTGGGAAACTCTTGCTATGTCCATTGATTCTAAATGATAGCTTTGCAAGATAGAGTAATCTTGGTTGTATGTCATTGCTTTTCATCACCTTGAATATCTCTTGCTACTCCTTTCTGGCCTGCAAAGTTTCTTTTGAGAAATCAGCTGATAGTCTAATGGGAGCTCCTTTGTAGGTAATGAACTGCTTTTCTCTTGCTGCTTTTAAGATTCTCTCTGTATATAACCTTTGGTATTTTGATGATGACGTGTCTTTCTGTGGACCTCTTTGGGTTCATCTTGTTTGGGACTCCCTGTGCTTCCTGGACTTATATATCTGTTTCCTTCACCAAGTTAGGGAAGTTTTCTGTCATTATTGTTTCAAATACGTTTTCAATTTCTTGTTCTCTCTCTTCTCCTTCTGGCAACCCTATGATGCAAATGTTGGCACGCTTGAAGTTGTCCCAGAGGCTCCTTACACTATCCTCATTCTTTTGGATTTTTTTTTTCTTTTTGCTGTTCTGATTGGGTGTTTTTTGCTTCCTTATATTCCAAATCAATGGTTTGCTTCTTGGCTTTACCTACTCTACTATTGATTCCCTGTAAATTATTCTTTATTTCAGTCAGTGCATTCTTCATTTCTGACTGGTCCTTTTTTATTTTGTTGATGTTCTCACTAAGTTCCTTGGAGGTCTCTTTAAGTTCCTTGAAGGTCTCACCAAGTTCCTTGAGCAACCTTATAACCAGTGTTTTGAACACTGCATCTGATTGATTGCTTATCTCCATTTTGTTTAATTCTTTTCCTGGAGTTTTGTTCTTTTCTTTTATTTGGGACATGTTTCTTTGTCTCCTAATTTTGGCTGCTTCCCTGTGTTTGTTTCTATGTATTAGGTAGAGTTGCTATGTCTCCTAGACTTCGTAGGGTGGCCTATTCTTGTAGGTGTCCTGTAGGATCCAGTGGCACAGCCTCCCTGATCAGCCCTCGAGGTACACCCCTAGTGTGGACTGTACACTCTTCTGTTGTAATTAGTCTTGATTGCTGTTGGCACGTCAATGGGAGGGATTTACTCAGGTTGATCAGCTGCAAGGACTGGCTGTGCCCACTGACCACTGGCCTCTGACTACCTTGGAGGATCAGCTGTGTAGGGGCCCACCACACAGAGCAAGACTTCCTTCATCAGGGCTCTGGTATCCACTGAGTCCGCTCATTGAGTGTGTCACTTGTGGAGGTGGTTGGGTGGTAGTGTTTTGATGTGGTCTGAAGCTGTCCACTGGGTGTGCTGGCTCTGGGGCAAGGTCAGCCACTGCTTGTGTTCTATCAGGGGCCACCAGGCATAAACTACAAAGTTCTCTGCCAATGGCTGCTTCTTGTGCTGGGCTTGGAGGTGCCCAGGAAAAGCCAAGTTGTGAACCAAGGCTAGCTGCTTCTAGTGCCAGGCCTGGGGCCAGTTTACGAGAGGTATGGGGCTCACTGAGACCAGATGCTGCTTGTTTGAGAGATTTTAGGAAACTCTGAAGCAGAATTCAAGACAGGCCAATCTTATGGTAAAGCCTTTGGAAACAGCTTGGGTGGGCCTGAAAGTTGGGTGGGGCGGGGCCTCAGGGAATCACCAGGGTGGGGCAAACAGTGTGAGCCAGGTTGCTGGAGTCCCAGATGTGGCGGCTGTCTGCCACCCCAGGAAAGAGCTCACCAAGGAACATCAGCCTCCGCCAGCACTTCTGTCCAGGAGAAAGCTGCCTCTCCAGCCCTTGTCTGAAGGCCAAACAGCTCAGTTCTTCCCTGTATGTCTCTGGTGCCCCTCATGCTGCCTCCCCTCTCAGCTTAGTGGAAGCGAGTCCATGTAAGTCCATGTGCAGGCCCTTTAAGAGGACTGCCTGGGGCTCCCGCAGCTGCAGCCTCCCTCAGCCTCAGTTCCCATTGGTTTTTCCAGCCAGAAGTTATGGGGACTTCTCTTCCTGGCACTGGAACCCTGAACTGGGCACCTGTTGTGGGTCGGGGACCCCTCACTCCTCAGGTAGGACCTTCCAAGCTGAGGTGTCCCTCCTGATTTGTATCCACCACAGGTGGGTGTGGGGCCAGCCAGTCCATGCCTCCGCCCCTCCTACCAGTCTGGATATGGCTGCTTCTTTAATTTCGTAGTTGTAGGACTTCCATTCAGTTCCATTTCAGGCCGTTCTGAATGATGGTTGTGTTGTAGTTTAGTTGTAATTTTGATGTGGTTGTGGGAGGAGGCGATACTGCGTTTACCTACACCGCCATCATGACCAGAAGTGGATCTACTTTAATTTTTATCACTCCAGAAGGAAACCCAATACCCATTAAACTGCCATTCCTCATTCTCTCATTTTCCAACCCCTGGTAATTAGTAGTCTACTTTCTGTCCCCATGGATTTGACTATTTAAGATATTTAATATTAATGGAATCACACAGTATGTGGTCTTTTATGTCTAGCTTCTTTCACTTAGCATAGTGTTTTCAAGTTTCATCCACAGTGTACAAAGTACCAAAACTTCATTCTTTAAAATGGCTGAACAACATTCCATTTATGAATATATCACAGTTTTGTTTATTTATTCATCAGTTGATGGACATATGGCCTGTTTCCATCTTTTGGCTATTGTGAGTAGTACTGCTATGAACATTTGTGTACAAGTTTTTGTGTGAACATATGTTTTCTGTTCTCTTGGATGTATACCTTATAATGGAATTGCTGTGTTTAACTAGTAAGAAACAGCCACAGTGTTTTTCCACTGTGACTGTACTGTTTCACATTCCCACCAGCAATGTTATGAGGGTTCCAATTTCTCCACACTCTCATCAAAACTTATTTTCCATTTTTTGAATATAGCCATCCTTGTGGGTGTGAAGTGGTGTCATTGTAGTTTGGATTTATATTTCCCGAATGACTAATAATGTTAAACATCTTTTCATGTGATTTTTGACCATTTATGTATTTTATTTAGAGAAGTATTTATTCAAGTGTTTCTGTTATGAGTTATGTGTTCTTTTTTAAAAATTATATTCCCTATGCTGTACATTACATCCCCATGACTTATTTTATAACTGGATGTTTGTACTTCTTAATCCCCTTCCCCTTTTCCACCCAACCCCCACTTCTCCCCTCTGGTAACCATTAGTTTGGTTTTTATGTATTCTGGATACTACATCCTTACCAGAGATATGATTTTAAAATATTTTCTTCCATTCTGTGGGTTGTTTTTTAACTTTCTTAAGAGTGTCCTTTGATGTACAGAAGTTTTGAATTTTGATACATTTCAATTTATCTATTTTTTATTTTGTTTTTCTGCCTTTGGTGTCGTATCTAGGAAACCATTGCTAAATCCAAGTTCAAGTTACTCCTATTTTTTTCTAAGAGTTTTATGGTTTTAGCCTTTACAACTTAAAAGAAACATTCAAACAAATAACTCAATTTTTAAATAAATAAATAATTTGAATAGACATTTCTCAAATAAGATCTCCCAATGGGCATTAAGCATGAAAAGATGCTCTACATCATTAGTCATTAGGGAAATGCAAATAAAACCACAATGAAATGCCACTTTTTACCCACTAGCATGACTATATTAAAAAAGAGGAACAATAACAAGTGTTGTTTAGGATGTTGAGAAATTGGAACCTTCATACATTGCTGGTGGAAATGTAAAATGCAGCCTTTATAAAAAACAGTCTGGCAGCTCCTCAGAAAGCTAAACATAGAATTACCCTTTGAAACAGTAATTACATTCCCTTTCAATGGGTTGTTTTTTTACTTTATTGATATTGTTCTCTGATGCACAACATTTTGTTTATTGATTTTTTGAGAGAGGAAGGAAGAGAAAGAGAGAGAGAGAAACATTGATTTGTTGTTCCACTTGTTTATGCATTCATTGGTTGCTTCCTGTATGTGCCTTGACCAGAGATAGAACCCGAAACCTTGGTGTATCAGGATGACGCTCTAACCAACTGAGCTACCCAGCCAGGGCCTGATGCACAAAATTTTAAATTTTTATGAAGTCCAATTTCTCTCTATTTTCTTTTTTTTTTTTTTTTTTTTTTTTTTTTTTTTTTTTTTTATCCTCACCCGAGGACATTTTTCATTTTTTGTTCAGATAGAGTGGGAGGGGGAGAGAGAGAGAGAAACATCGACGTGAAAGGGACACATCGAGTGGCTGCCACCTCCACGACCAACCAGGGCCGGGGACAAACTGCAACCGAGGTACATGCCCTTAGCGGGAACCGAACCCTGGTCTCTCTGGACCGCAGGCCGACGCTCTAACCGCTGAGCCACACCGGCCAGGGCACTCTCTCTATTTTCTTTGAGTGCTTGAGCTTTTGGTGTCATATCTAAAAAAAAAAAAAAAACAAAAAAAAAACCATTGTATAATCCAAGATCATGCAAATTTATCTGTATAATTCCTTCTAAAAGTTTTATAGTTTTAGCTCTTACATCTAGGTCTTTGATCCATTTTGAACTATGGTGTGAGGTAAAAGTCCAACTTCACTTTTTTGCATGTGGATATACAGTTGTCCCAGCACTATTTGTTGAAGGCATTATTCTTTCTCCATTGAATGGTCTTTTTCTTTTTAATCTTCACCTGAGGACATTTTTGCATTTATCTTCAGATAGAGTGGGAGGGAGAGAAAGAGGAAGAGTGAGAGTGAAACATTGATGTGAGAGAGACACATCGAGTGGTTGCCACCCACACGACCCCAACCGGGGCCGGGGTCAAACTGCAACTGAGGTACGTACCCTTAGCAGGAACCAAACCCGGGACTCTCTGGTCCACAGGCTGATGCTCTAACCACTGAGCCAAACTGGCCAGGGCTTCATTGAATGGTCTTAATACCGTTGTTGAAAATAAATTGACCACAGATTATGAGTTTATTTATAGACTCTCAATTCTATGTCATTAGTCTATATATTTATCCTTATGGCAGCAACACAAGTTATTGATTACTATAGCTTTGTAGTAAGTTTTGAAATTAGGAAATATGAGTGAGTCTTCCAAGGTTGTTAATCTTTTTCAAGGTTGTTTGGCTATTTGAAGTTCATTGCATTTCCATATAAATTTTAGGTTTAACTTATCCAACTGCAAAAAAGGCAGTTGAAATTTTGAGAGGGGTTGCATTAAATATGCATAGCAATTTGGGGGTTATTTCCATTTTAGCAATAAGTCTTTAATCCACAAATATGGGAAGTTTTCTTGTTCATTTAAATATATTTTAATTTCTTTCAACAATATTTTCTCATTTCAGTGCAAATTTTGTACTTCTTTTGTTAAATTTATTCCTAAGTATTTTATTCTTTTTGATGTTATTGTAAGTGGAATTGTTTTCTTAATTTCAATTTAAGGTTATTCACTGTTAGTGTATGGAAAAACAACTGTTTTTTGTATATTGATTTTGTATTCTGTAAGTTTGATGAACTGGTGGTGTGTGTGTGTGTGTGTGTGTGTGTATAAGATGATATGATCTGCGAATAGATACAGTTTTACTTCTTTTCTAATCTGAACAACTTTGTGTCTTTTTCTTGCCTTACTGTCCTGGCTATAACCTCTATTCCAATGTTGAAAAGCGGCGAGAACAGATATTTTTGTTTTGTTCCTGATCTTAGGGTAGAAACTTTTCAGTCATTCACAATCAAATATATGTTAGCTCTGGTTTTTCACAGATGGGTTTCATCTGATTGAGGAAATTCCCTTTTATTTCTAGTTTGTTGAGTGTCTTTACCAGGAAAGGGTGTTGGATTTTGTTAAATGTGTTTTCTTCATTTATTGAGATTATCATGTGTTTTTTCCCATTTATTTTGTTAATATGGTATATTTCATCGATTGATTTCTGTATATTGAACCAAGATTTCATTATACACTTTGTCATGGTATACAGTTATTTTTGTGTACTGTTAGATTCCATTTTCTAATATTTTATTGAGGATTTTCCATCTATTTTCATAAGGAATATTGGTCTGTAATTTTCTTTCCTTGTGATATATTTGTCTGGTTAATACTGGTCTCATAGAATGACTTAGGAAGTGTTCTCTCCTTCCCCCTTTTGGAAAAAGTTTCAGAAAGATTGGTGTTAATTCTCTTTTGAAAATTTGGTAGAATTAAAAAATGCAGCCATCTTGTCCTGGGCTTTTATCCTTAAAAGATTTTTCAATTACTGCCTTGGCTGATGGGGCTCAGTTGGTTGAGCATTGTCCCATGAACCAAAAGGTCGCCAGTTCAGTTCCCAGTCAGGTTGTGGACTTGATCCCCATTAGGCAGTGAACAGGAGGCAGCTGATCAATGTATCTCTCTCTCATGGATGTTTCTCTCTCTTTCCTTCTCTCTTCCTCTCTATCTAAAACCAATAATAACATATTAAAAAATGTTTTTCAATTACTAACTCAATTTCTTGTTATAGGCTTTTTCAGATTTTCTTTTTCAGTCAATTTGGGGAGTTTATGTATTTCTAGGAATTTTTCCGTTTCATCTAAGTTATCTAATTTGTTGGCATATAATTGTTCATAGTGTTCCCTTCAAATTCTCTTTATTTCTGTAAGGTCTGTATTGCTGTCCCTTCTTTTGTTCTTGAGTTCAGTAATTTGAGTCTTTTCTCTTCTTTTTATTAGTCTGGTGACAGGTTTGTCAATTTTGTTGATCTTTAAAAAAACAACAATAGCCCTGGCCGGTTTGGTTCAGTGGTTAGAGTGTCGGCCTGCGGTCCAGAGAGACCCGGGTTCGGTTCCCGCTAAGGGCATGTACCTCGGCTGCAGCTTGTCCCCGGCCCTGGTTGGTCGAGCGGGAGGCAGCCACCCGATGTGTCCCTTTCACGTCGATGTTTCTCTCTCTCTCTCTTCCTCTCTCTCCCTCCCACTCTATCTGAACAAAAATGGAAAAATGTCCTCAGGTGAGGATAAATACAAACAAACAAACAAACAAAAACAACACACAACTTTTGTTCATTGTGATTTTGTTTATTGGTTTTCTATCCTCTGCTTCATTTGTTTCTGGATTCATTGTTATGATTTTCATCTTTATACATGCCTTGGGTATAGTTTGCTCTTTTCCCCCCTAGCTACTTAATGTAGAGTAATGAGTTATTGATTTGAGATCTTTCTTCTTTTTATTTAGGCAGTTACAGCTATACATTTTCTTCTTTGCTCCATTCCATAAGTTTTGATGTGTTGTTTTGTTTTCATCAATCTAAAAACATTTTCTAATTTCCCTGTAATTTCTTCCTTGATCCAAGTGCTTTTAAAGGGTGTATTGTTTGCAGCTCTCTCTATGAACATACCTCTCTTTCTTTCCCCAAGGCATTCCTTCTCTCTCTCTCTTCCCTCCTCCCCAGCACACCCAAACCTCTCCTCCCTCTTTCTCCAAGGGCCCTTCTTTTCCTGTAATTTGTTTCCTGAGCTCATTTCTTCTACGGCTCAATTCTTCTACCACTGTGACTTTCTAAATAAACTTTCTCATATAATTTGAGTCTTGACTCTGGTGTCATTTTTTTGCTGCTAACACTATCACCTAATAAAATCTAGCTACTGCCCTGGCCGGTTTGGCTCAGTGGTTAGAGTGTCGGCCTGCGGTCCGGAGAGACCCGAGTTCGGTTCCTGCTAAGGGCACGTACCTCGGTTGCAGTTTGTCCCTGGCCCTGGTTGGTCGTGCGGGTGGCAGCCACTCGATGTGTCCCTTTCACATCGATGTTTCTCTCTCTCTCTCTCTCTCTCTTCCTCTCTCTCCCTCCCACTTTATCTGTACAAAAAATGAAAAAATGTCCTCAGGTGAGGATAAAAAAAAATAAAAATAAATAAAAAAATACAATCTAGCTACCCACCAATGGAAAAAGCAACATAGTTACTGTTTATAAGGTTCATCCTAAGCATTCCTTTTCTTGCCATGCTGTCTGTCTTTTTACTTTAAATTTGATTCTATATATCATTCAATCCTCAGTTTATAATTTTTGGCTTCATTTCCCAATCTTCTTGTTCTCTTCTGCTTCTTGATTCTTGATTTAAAGGACCTTTCTGGTGGCAAATGTTCTATGCTTGATTCTCAACTAACTTCTGTGAACTGTCCAGAATACAGCCTTGGTAAATGTGGTCTTTCGTTTTGGAATCCTTTCCTTCTCCCATCCCTGGATGACTGTTTTGCAAAAACCACCTGCTTTCTCACTCCTCTACTACTGCTCACAGAATTACCTTTGCCCATCACATGCTCATCTCCTTGCCTCCCTAGACAGATACCTTATTTTTTAAAAGGTCTATTGGTTTTTTTGTTGTTGTTGTTTGTTTGTTTTTTAGACTCCACATATAAGTGAAATCATGTGGTATTTATCTTTCTGTATCTGACTTATTTCACTTAGCATAATACTCTCTAGGTCCATTCATGTTGCAAATGGTAAGATTTCATTCTTTATTATGGCCGAGTAATATTCTATTGTATATATGTACCACATCTTCTTTATCCATTTGTATTTTGATTGGAGCATTTATCCACTTACATTTATAGTAATTGTTGATAAGTATGTAGTTATTGCCACTTTATTCATTGTTTTCTTATTGTTTTTGTCATTTTTCTCTTTCTTATTCTCTTGCTCACTTTTCTTGTATGTTGATGACTTTTTGTAGTCTTGTATTTGGATTTCTTCTTTATTTCTTGTACATCTTTTATAGATTTTTGACTTGCAGTTACCATGTGCTTCATATATACCAAGCTATCTTTATAGTAATCTATTTTGATGGTCACTTGAGTTCAAATACATTCTAAAATCATTACCATTTTTACTCACCTCCTCCACGATTATGTTTTTGTGTGTATGTCTGTATGTATCCTTTGGTTTACTGTTATAATTATACATGATCTTCTTACTTTTGTTTTTCAACATTTATACTAGCTTTAGTGTTAGTTATCCACTGCTTTTATTCTTATTCATATTTTTGACTACCCCCCTTCCTCTCCCCCTCCCTCTCCTTCTCCTTCTTCTAGAAGTCCCTTAACATGTCTTGTAATACTGGTTTAGTAGTGATGAACTCCTTCAGCTTTTTCTTGTCTGGGACCAAGTATTTTTTGTTTTGGTGCAATTATAAATGGTAGTGTTGCCATGGCCGGTTTGGCTCAGTGGTTAGAGTGTTGGCCTGCGGACCAGGGAGTCCTGGGTTCGATTCTGGCCAAGTGCATGTACCTCAGTTGGGGTTTGTCCCTGGCCCCGGTTGGGGTCGTGTGGGTGGCAACCAGTCGATGTGTCTCTCTCACATTGATGTTTCTCTCTCTCTCTCTCTCTCTCCCCCTCCCACTCTGTCTGAAGATTGAAAAAAAAAGTAAAAAAAAAATGGTACTGTTTTTAAATTTTCAATTTCCAATTGTTTGATACTAGTGCATAGATATTAAATTGTATGTTTCTATCTTTATAAATTTATAGTTTGGGGAAGTTTGTTTTGTGTGTAGATTTCTTGGGATTTTCTATGGAGACAATCATGTGTTCTCTAAATAGAAATAGCCCTTTATTTTTTCCTTATTTTATTGCCTTGGCTTGGTCTTTCAATACAAATGTTGACTAGAAGTGGTGAAAGTAAACTTTCAGCTTACCTATATTAAAGTGTATAGTCATATATATATATATATATTTTAAATCTATTCTGACAATTTTTGTCTTTTAATTGCTGTGATTAGACCATTTACATTTATTGTAGTTATTGATGTGTTTGGATTTAGAAATGCCACCTTATTAATTATTTTCTTTTTGCTCCATATATTTTTTATTCCTCTTTTTCCCCTTTTCTGCCTTCTTTTAACTTATTTGAATATAGTTTTATATTACATTTTAATTTAGCATTTGATTATTTTACTGTATCTCTATATAGATTTTTACTGGTTGCTTTAGGAATTAACAATATATATATTAAATTTTCATATTCTGCTTAGAATTAGTATTTTACCACTTGTAGTGAAATGTAAGAAGCTTATCACTATTTACACTCTTTATGTTGTAATTGTCATGTTTTACATCTATATGCCTAGAAAACACCATTAGAATCTAAAACTGTTCTAAGAAAATACAGCTATTTTAAGTAAAAAAAAAAAAAAAAAAAGAGCTCTCCAATCAAGTAACCTAGAAAGAGTGAGAGAACACAATGAGCCATATGTAGGGGGAGCCCCCAGCTCTTGTGCTCATGTTCTTCCCTCCCTCCTGAAGGCCTGCATATGGACTAAATTTGATTAGGCAGGGGACCTAGTCAGGGACTACAGCAAAATAGTGGAGGGCAGGCTGGAGAAACTGGGCACACCCTCGTCTGCAGGAAGGGCCAAGGAGAGTGGTATTTTACATGACAAACCCTCCACTTTCTCTTCACCATCCCTTCGCTTTTTTGCTGCTCTTTTCCCAGTCTCTTTTCACACCCACTCCTGATCTGTTCCAATCCCCTTTTCTGTATCAGTTTATTGGTTGTATATATAAATTACACTTTCCTTTCAAAAAATAAAAGCTCTTTATAGAGTGTTATAATTATTGTTTTGGGGTTTTTTTTAATCCTCACCCGAGGATATTTTTACATTTATCTTCAGACAGAGTGGGAGGGAGAGAGAGAGAAAGAGAGAGAAGGAGAGAGAAACATCGATGTGAGAGAGATGCATTGATTGGTTGCCACTCGCACAACCCCAACAAGGGCTGGGGACAAACCGCATCTGAGGTACATGCCCTTGGCCAGAATCGAACCTGGGACTCTTTGGTCTGCAGGCCAATGCTCTAGCCACTGAGCCAAACTGGCCAGGGCTATTGTTTTTAATAGTCATACATATTTTAAAGAACTTAACAGAAAAAAATAGTCTATTATATTTACCCAAATATTTATAATTTTTGATTCCCACGGTATTATTTTCCTCTTGTCTGAATTTTTTTCTTTAGCATTTCTTTTAGTGCAGTTTTGTTGTCAACAAATTTTCTTAGTTCTTCTTCATCTCAAAATATCTTTATTTCATATTTATCCCTGAAGCATATTTTCCCTAGATATAGAATTTTGGATTGACAGTTCTTTTCTTTCAGCATTTAAAAAGTGTTGTGTTACTTCCTCTGGCCTTCATCATTTCAGATGATACATTCTTAGTAATTCAAATAAGTGATACCTTGTGTGTAATGTGCCATTTTTCTTTTTTTAATTGATTTTAGAGAGAGAGGAAGGGAGAGGGAGAGAGAGATAGAAACGATGAGAGAGAACATGGACTGGCCGCCTCCTGCATGCCCCCCACCTGGGATTTGGCCCACAACCTGGGCATGTGCCCCGACCAGGAATCGAGCTGATGACCTCTTGGTTCATGGGTTGACGCTCAACCACTGACCTACACCAGCCGGGCAATGTGCCGTTTTTCTATGACTGCTTTTCAGATATTTTCTTTATGTTTAGTTTTCAGCATTTTGATTATGTCTGAGTGTGAATTTCTTTGAGTTTACCTTAATTGGAATTTGCTGAGCTTCTTGAATCTGTAAGTTTATTTATTTTTCCAAGTTTCAGAACTTTTAAACCATATTTCTTCAAATATTTTTCTACATCACATCTGCTAATTTTTTCCAATCTGTTCCCTCTCTGGTATTCATTTTGGTCAATTTGTATAGCTTATTTTCAAGTATACTTTCTTCTGTCATCTACATTCTGCTATTAAACTCATCTGATGAATTTAAAATTTTAATTATTATATTTTTCAGTTCTAAAACATCTACTTGGTTCTTTTAAAATATCTTCTATTTCTCTTCTATTTTTATCCTCCCTTTCTTTTAAAAAATAGTGGCATGGTTAAACAGATATTTTAAAATATTGGCCTATTAATTCCAACATCTGTGCCATCTTGGGATTGGCATATGTTAATTGTTCTTTTTTATCCTCACCCGAGGACATTTTTGCATTTATTTTCAGATAGAGACGGAGGAAGAGAGAGAGAGAGAAACATGAATGTGAGAGAGACACATCGAGTGGTTGCCACCCACACAACCCCAACCGGGGCCGGGGACAAACTGCAACTGAGGTACGTGCCCTTAGTGGGAACTGAACCCTGGACTCTCGGGTCTGCGGGCTGATGCTCTAATCACTGAGCTAAACTGGCCAGAGCAATTGTTCTTTTTCTTATAAGATAATTAGATTTTCATAAATCTTCATGTTAGGTAATGTTGGGTTATCTGGAAATTTTATTTATTTATTTATTTTAAATAATACCTTGAAAATATAGGAAAGCAAAAGTTAATTTTTAATTTAATTTATTGCTGTGACATTGGTTAATACAATTATATCAGTTTCAGGTGTACAAGTCTATAATACATTATCTGTATATTGTATTGTGTGTTCATCACTCCAAGTCAAGTCTCCTTTCATCACCATTTATCCTCCTGGAAATTTAAAATATTATGTTATGTGATTCTGGGTCTTGCTTATATCTATGGAAAAGTTTATTTATTTATTTTTAAACAGGCAATTTGGTTAGGTTCAAGCTGCAAGGTCCTGACTATGTTCTGTGGGTTGTGATTACAATGTCAACTCTGTTTCCAAAGGCTTTACAATACTATTTAGATACATCCTGTGTACACACCACACAGTGGCCAGCCAAATACCTGGGTAATGGTCTGTCCTATAGTTCATTTCTCAAAGCCTATGCTGTTTAGGGGCAGATACACACACACAAAACTCAGAGGTGAGCCCAGGAGTTCATACACAACTTAACAAAATTGTTTTCTTGAGCTCCTTCTCAGCAAGTTCACTGATACTTTCCAGTTCCCAAGGACCTCTCTCTTCTTGGTCTTCTAACTAGAAACCCAGAGCTTTAGTTTCTTTGCTCTGCCACACACTACTCATGACTGCATCTTCTTCTAGTGCCAAATGGCAAGGAGATAGAGAAGGAAAAAAAAGCTACAGGGATTTTCCCAATACTCTTGGAACCACAGTAACTCTTGTTATAGAGAAAGTCCCCCTTGCACAGAGTATGTGGTATCTGCCTAATCACTTTTGTCTGTCTCTACTGCCATCATGGGATTGCCTAGAAGTTGGGACAGGGAGAATGGGGAGAAATCTTGGAATTTCTCCATACTTTCTCACCTATAGGGGCTCCCCTCCTTCCTCCTTGAACTACAAATAGCTTTGTTTGGAGCTCTTTCTGTTTGTACTCAGTATGTAATTCTGAATTTGGGGCTATCTTTGAGTCCAGGGTTTCTTCAGTGCTACTTTCAGGTTTTGTTTTGTTTTTCCCACAAGATGCCTACTACTTCTTAGTTTCCAGAGTCCACCATAGTTACATCATGCATTTTTGACCAAGGTTTTTGGTTGCATTCAGTGGGAGAGACAGAGTGAAGTCTCCTTTTTCTTTATTGATTGCATCCTGAACTTTGTCTTTTAAAAAGCAAGCTTTTCCTTTGATGAAGTATAATTTACTGATTATGTTCTTTGATAGTTCATGCTTTTGTGTTATATTTAAGAAATATTTGACAAATCTAAGGTTACAAAGGTTTTCTCTATGTCTTCATTTAGAAATATAGTTTAGCTCTTACTTATATGAAATTTAACTAAAAATCAATAATAGAAAAAACTGGAAACTATCCAAATACCTGGAAATTTGACTTAATTTTTATATATCATGTGAGGTGAAGATTGATTTTTTTTTTTTTTTTTTTTTGCATATAGTTATCCAATTGTTTCAGCACCATTTATTGAAAATGTTACCCACTCCTGATTGAACCAGGAATTGAACCAGGACCTCTCAGTCTATGGGACAACCCTCAATCCACTAAGCCACCCCAGATGAGCTGAATTTATTCTTTTTTAAAGTTGTTTTGGCTCTTTTAAATCCTTTGAATTTCTATATAAATTTTAGAATCAGGTTGTCAATTTTTATAAGAAGAAAAAAGCTTGCTATGATTTTGATTTGTATTGCCTTAAATCTATAGATCAAGTTGGGAGAAAGGGCATCTTAATTATATTCAGTCTTCCTATTCATGAACATGGTAATTTCTCCATTTATTTAAGTCATTGTTTTTCAGCCTTGTTTAGGGGGGATGGGGACTTTCCTATAATGCCTTTTTAGACATTATTTTAATAATTAACCAGGTTACTACAACAGATATATTTATATCTTTTTGGTACTGTATGTTTACCTGTGCTTTATGTATAAAAGAGTAAGATTTTTCACACACTGCCTCTCCTAAGAACCAACTCTCTCTCTTTTGGGCATGATAGCAATCATGTTGATAATGCATGATTTAAGTTTTCTTGCATTTTTCCGAATAATATTTTGTATTTTTCAATGTATTCATCTTAAACATCTTTTGTCAGATGTATTGCTCACTATTTCATATATTTTGATACTATAGTAAATCTTTTTTAATTTCTATTTTTGACTGCTTATTGTTAATATATAGCAGTGGTTCTCAACCTTCCTAATGCTGCGACCCTTTAATACAGTTCCTCATGTTGTGGTGACCCCCAACCATAAAATTATTTTTGTTGCTACTTCATAACTGTAATTTTGCTACTGTTATGAATCATAATGTAAGTATCTGATATGCAGGATGTATTTTCATTGTTACAAATTGAACAGAATTAAAGCATAGTGATTAATCACAAAAACAATATGTAATTAAAAATTGTGAAATATTTATTTCTAATTACAAATAAATGAAATTTTGTCTTGAAGCACGGTGTAGCATGGGTAACAATCTTAATATAACAACAGTAAACTACGTTGCTACATTTTGCGACAGTATGCGTAAAAAGCCAACATCAGTGCGAAGGTTGAGATTGCTTCTTTCTCACCAGATCAGAAATTCTCGGGGCAGTCTTTGCAAGAGCACAACGAAGATCATCTTCCACAACAAGTCTACTTCTGTATTTAGACTTGATAACCAACAAGCTGGAAAACCCTGTTTCACAAAGATATGTTGTTGGAAATGGAAGAAGAAGGCGCAACACAGTCTCAGACAGAACAGGATATGACTGCAAACACTTGATCCAGAATTTTGTAACTGACATTGCAGAGAAATCAGTTCTCGCTGCATTGCTGTTAATAAGTTCAATGAGCTCCTCTTGTGCTGTCTCAGGAACATCTTCAACTTTCACTGTGAATGGGCTTCTGGCAAGTGCAAATGGGGTGTCAGGTAGATTTGGAAAGTACAATGAAATTTCGTCTGCAAGCATGTGCAAGTATTCTTTCACAGAAATTATCATCGTAATCCTTTTGTCTGGTTCAATGTCATGTTCCTCAAAGAAAGCAGATAAGGTAGGCAACATGTAAATTTTATTTTCATCCAATTTTTTTTTTTGCCAAAGCTGAAGTTTCATTTGGAATGATCAGATTTTTTCAGACAAATCAAGGCATGTTGCCTTTGTTCCTTGCAGTGATAAATTTAACTCATTCAAGATGGCAAAGATGTCAACCAAGTAAGATATTTTCTGCAGTTCACTTTTATCACTGAAAAGTGCTTCGAACTGCAGTCTTGCTTTCTGATTAAAAAACGTTTTAAGTTCATCACGAAGCTCAAAAACACATCTTAAAACTTTTCCTGTCGACAACCATCTCACTTCAGTGTGCAATAGCAGAGCATTGTTTGGCCCACCCAACTTGTTGCACAGTTGTGAAAACAGTCGACTGTTTAAAGTGCTTGCCTTTACAAAATTGACAAAACTTATGACGCTTTTCATTACTTCTTATAACTCTTGTGGCAGCATATTCATTGCTAATATTTGCCGATGAATCATACAGTGAGTTCCAACGACTTTTGGTAACTCATTCAGTACCAAACGTTGAAATCCAGATCGACATCCTAGCATAGCTGGAGCACCATCTGTGCAAACACCACAAACCTTTTCCCAAGAGATCTTATGCTCTTTCAGAAATGAACCAACTGTGTCAAATACATCATGTGCAGTAGTTGTCGTTTCAAGAGGTTTGCAAAAAAGAAACTCATCTTTAAAGTCGCCATCATTAATATACCTCACGTAAACCAGTAACTGTGAACAGTTTGCAACGTCTGTAGATTCGTCAAGCTGGATGCTAAATATTGGAATGGAGCAGATTTAATTTCCTGGATTACCTGATCAAGAATATCAGCAGACATGTTATCTATTCTTCTGTGGACAGTGTCGTTAGACAAGGAAATTTCACTCAATTTCGTAAAAAATTCATCTCCGATCATAACTCGAACAATGTCTTTGGCCGCTGGCAACAGTAAATCCTCAGCAATGGTGTGAGGTTTCATAGCTCTGGCGATTCTGAGTGCCACTAAATATGAAGCTTCAGTGAGTGCTATGTTTTGTTTGTGGTACTTGCCACCAGTGTCAAGTCTGGCTTTCTTGAGTCCATCAGCTTTGCTTCTAAAATAGTTGGTATCCTTGCCGGCAAAGCTTGGATGCTTGCTATCAAAATGGCGTTTTAGTTTGTTTGGCTTCATAGATTCGGCTGATAGAACTTTACAACAAATAACACATTGTGGTTTCTCAATTCCTGCTCTAATTATTGAGGTAAAACCATACTGTAAAAAATCCTCACTATATTTTCTTTTCTTAACGTTCTTCTCTACATGATCCATTGTCATGGGATGGTTTGCTAATGAAAATAATATATAACAATAGCTTTAATAATACAAAAGATGATACATGGCATAGTTTAGTCAATACAGTTCATCAAAGTTTCCTATGATTTACCATTCTCTGTGTGGTTTTTTTTACATACCTGTTACTATCACAAGGGGGCAGTATTCACATCAACCACAGCTGAATATAAAAAGACCGATCAGCATCCAGATTAAGTTCCCATGGTACAG
Source organism: Tadarida brasiliensis (assembly GCA_030848825.1). Taxonomy (NCBI): domain Eukaryota; kingdom Metazoa; phylum Chordata; class Mammalia; order Chiroptera; family Molossidae; genus Tadarida; species Tadarida brasiliensis. Next base: position 103,143,342 of record CM061258.1, on the reverse strand, counting down.
ATTTTTTTTTTTTTGCAGTAGTTGATGATTTTACAGTATATGATTTTACATTTACCCAGTAATTATAATTCATGAAGTGTCGTTTTACCTCCAATACTACTGCTTTCAACACAGTAGCTGTTTTTAACAGAGTAGCTGCTTTCTACACAGTAGCTGCTCTCTACACATGTGTAACTGGTTCACATAAGTACACTATGGTGCCAACCCTGTTACATACACCTGTATTTGTACGGGGTGTATGTGATGGGGTTGGTGTGATGATATCATCACGTCGGGTACTCGTATGTGGGCATATCTATATGTGGGTGTATCTGCATGTGGGCGGACCTGCCTGGAGACGGATAGAGGAGCGGTGTCTCGGTTCCTAAGACCATTGGAAATATGGTGTTTTCCGATGGTCTTAGGCGACCCCTGTGAAAGGGTTGTTCGACCCCCACAGGGGTCACGACCCACAGGTTGAGAACTGCTGATATATAGAAATATAATTGATTTTTGTATAGTAATCTTATATCCTGTAATTTTGATAAGCTCACTTATTATTAGTTTTAGTAGTTCTAAAGTTTTTAGTTCTAATAGTTTTTTTGTAGATTCCGTAGGATTTTCTACATGCATGAATAAGTTGTCTGCTAATAAAGACAATTTTAGATTTTCCTTTTCAATCCAAATGCCTTTTATTTCTCTTCATTGCTCTGTTGCACTGGCTAGAAGTCCTAGTTCTACACTGAATACCAGTAGTGAGAATGGAGATTCTTGCCTTGTTCCTGATTTTCAGAGAAAAAACATGAATTTTTTATCAAGATTATGAAGTTTCTTTGTATTCTTAGTATTTTCAGTAATGAATGACAAATATAGCCAAAAGATTTTCTGCATCCACTGAGGTTATCATCTGGGTTTTGTAGGGGATTTTTGTTTGTTTTTAGTGTGTTTATATAATAAATCACATTAATCAATTTTCAAATGTTAAACTGGCCTTGTATTCCTGGTATAAACCCCATTTGGTCATGATGTGCTATCATTTTAATATATTGTTAAATTTTATTTACTACAATACTGTTAAGACTGTTTGCATTTTATTCATGAGGAACACTGGCCTGTATTTTCTTTCTTATAATGTCTTTGTTTTTGATATCAGGATAATGCTGGCCTCATACAATAAGTTGGGAAGTACTCTTTCCTTTTCAGTTTTCTGGAAGATTTTGTATAAGTTTGGTAATGTTTCTTCTCTAATTAAAATGTTTCTTTTTTAAAATTTTGTTTCTCAATGTGTACATTTAAATCACTGATGTGAGACCTTTCTTCCTTTCTAATATAAACAATCATTACTATTAAACTTCCCTCTAAATAATGCTTCAGCTGCATCCTACAAATTGTGATCTGTTTTCTTTCCACTTCATTCACTTAAAATACATTTTAATTTCTCATGTAATTTCTTCTTTGATTCAAAGTTTATTTAAAAGTGTGCTATTTAGTTTCCAAATATTTGGGAGGGTTTTTCATATATATATAACTGATTTCTAACTTAATTTTATTATTGTCAGAGAATTTACTTTGTGAGAACTGAAACCTCTTAAATTTATTGAGGCTTCAATTAATATTTGACAAAGGAGGCAAGAGCATACAATGGAATAAAGACAGACTCTTTAATAAATGGTGTTGGGAAAATTGGACAGCTATATGCAAAAAAAATGAAACTAGACCACCAACTTATACCCATACATAAGAATAAACTCAAAATGGATAAAAAATTTAAATGTGACTCGTGAATCCATAAAAATCCTAGAAGAAAATGTAGGCAACAAAATTTCAGACATCACACGCAGCAGAATTTTCACTGATACAATGCCTAGGGCAAGATAAACAAAGGGAAAAAATTAATACATGGGACTACATCAAACCGAAAAGCTTCTGCACAGCAAAAGAAACAAGCATCAAAATGGAAAGGGAACCCACTATATGGGAGAGCATAATTGCCAACGATACATTAGATAAGGGTTAATTTCCAAGAGACTCATACAACTCAACAAAAGGAAGACAAAGAACCCAATTAAAAAATGGGCAGAGGACAGGCTGCAGACCCGATCCCCAATGGGGGGCATGCAGGAGGTGGCCAATCGATGTTCTCTCTCATTAATGTTTCTATCTCTCTCTCCATCTCCCTTCCTCTCTCTCTAAAATCAATAGAAGGAAAAGAAATGGGCAGAGGACACCCAGGTATGTGCCCTTGACCGGAAATCAAACCCACAACCCTTCAGTCTGCAGGCTGATACGCTAACTTCTGAGCCAAACAGGACAGGGCCCTGCTGACAGCTTGATCTTGGACTTTAGCCTCTAGAACCATGAAGAAATAAATTTATGATGTTTAAGCCACCCAGTCTGTGGTCCTTTGCTACAGCAATCCTCACAAACTAATATAAGCTCTCTCTATCCCATTTTTTAAATAAATAAATTGAAGATTCCATGTGAAAAAAAAAATGGGCCGAGGACCTAAATAGACACCTCTCCAAACAGGACATACAAATGGCCAAGAGACATAAAAAAATGCTCAACGTCACTAATAATCAGAGAAATGCAAATTAAAACAACTATGAGGTATCACCTCACACCTGCCAGAATGGCTGCCAGCAACAAATCATCAAACAACAAGTGCTGGCGAGGGTGTGGAGAAAAGGGGACTCTAGTACACTGCTGGTGGGAATGCAGACTGGTGCAGCCACTATGGAAAACACTATGGTGTTTCCTCAAAAAATTAAAAATGGAACTGCCATTTGACCCAGTGATCCCACTTCTAGGAATATATCCTAAGAAGCCTGAAACACCAATCAGAAAGAATATATGTATCCCTATGTTCATAGCAGCACTATTTACAATTGCTAAGATCTGGAAGCAGCCCAAGTGTCCATTAATAGATGAGTGGATAAAAAAGCAGTGGTACATATACACAATGGAACACTATGCAGCTGTAAGAAAGGAAGATCTCTTATCCTTTGAGATGACATGGAGGGACCTGGAGAGTATTATGCTAAGCGAAATAAGCCAATCAGAGAAAGACAAATACCACATGATTTTACTTATTTGTGGAATATAAGGAACAAAATAAACTGACAAACAAAACAGACCCAGAGACATAGAAAGGAGTATGATTCAGACTGACAAACCTCAGAAGAAGCAGCGGGAGGTGTGTGGAGGGGGGATGAGATAAACTGAAGAACTATGTATGTGTAATCAATGGACATAGACAACAATGCTGGGGTGGGGGGCGGGATCGGGAGGAGGGTGTCTGCAGGGGGAAAAGGAGAAACATCTATAACAAAAATAAAAAAATTAATAAAAATAAATAAATAAAATAAAATACTCTTTACTATAAAAAAATAAAAATGAATTTATTGAGACTTGTTTTATGACTCAGAATATGATCACTTTGGTGATTATTCCATTCACACGTGAAAAAATTTTTCTGCTGTGTTGGCTGAAGGTGCTATAAATGTCAATTAGGTTGGTCGATAGTGTTGTTAAAATCTTCTATATCCTTACTGATTATCCATCTACTGTTTTATACAGATCTAGATATATTTTTCTATTATCATATATATGATATTCTTTTACTATTTTGATTTATGTAGGCAGCATAGTTGGGTCTTTTACCCAGTATGAAAATCTCTGCATTTTAATTTCATTTGAGCATTTAGACCAACAATGGAAGAATATCTTCTGTAAAGGATGAGGTAATAAATATTTTAGGCTTTGTGGGCCACATATGGTCTTTGCTATATAGCCTTCTCTTTCTCTTCTTTTTAAATAATTTATATGTGTACAAGCCATTCTAGGCTTGAGAGCCATGTGAACACATGCTGCAGTCAGGGTTTGGCCTACAGGCCATAGCTTGTCCCGCCCCCCAATAAACCATTTACGCTTTGTGTCACTATTGATATGGTGGGATTTAAATCTGCCATCCTGATATTTGTTTTCTATTTGACCCATCTGTTCTTCTTCCCTTTCCCTCTATTTGGCCTTTAAAAACATTAATTAAATACTTTTTATGATCCTATTTTATTCATTAGTTTATTAGGTATAACTCTTAGTTTTTTATTATTTAGTGATTGCTTTATGGCTTATAGTATACATCTTTAACTTATTAGTCTACCTTCAAGTAACATTGTACCATTTAAAATATGGTATAAAAACTTTACAACATTGTAGTTCTATTTTTCCCCTTTTAGGCCCTTGTGCTTTATTGTCATATATTTTGCTTCTACACATTATGAACTCCACAACACATTGTCATTATTTTTGGTCATTTATCTTTTGAAAAAAATTTAAAAAATAAGAAAAAGCCTTTTATGTTTACCCACATACTTACCATTTCTGGTGCTCTTCATTCCTTTATGTACATCTATATTTCCATCTGGTATCATTTTTCTTTTGTCTGCAGGACTTCCTTTAACATTTTTGAAACGAAGATCTGCTGGTGATTAATTCTTTTGTATGTCCAAAGAAATCATTATGTTCTGGACCTGGAGAAAATGGAGTAAGAGCACTCCATCCTGTCTCTCTTGTTGAATATAGTTGTAAAACCCGCACAAAATGCATGGAACAGCTATCTGAGGACTTTTGAGGCTACTAATTTTTTTTATCCAGTACCTTTCCAGTTTGAGCACAATACAGTTTGAAACCAAGAGGTGCCATTGGCATGGACAGTGAAAAGTCCAGGAGAAATCTAGTTCTGGCCCAAAGAGCAAGGAAGGGACTTCCTAATGCTCAGAGAGGGGAGATAAATTCCTCCTCTCCCCTCCCCTCCCTCCCCTCCCCCTCCCCTCCCCCTCCCCTCCCCTCCCCTGCCTGTCCCAAGCAATTCTGTGTAGTGTTGTGAGCCATCCTAACAAAGCTCACAGGACCAATTCCTCAATAATCACCAACTACCAAAGTGATTAAATAGATAATCTGAATAGTTCTGTATCTATTGAAGAAATTAAATTCATAGAATTTTCCAGTGAACCCATCGGGGTGTGGTGCTTTCTGTTTTGGAAGGTTATTAGCTATTGATTCAATTTTAAAAATAGGTATAGGCTTATCCAGATTGTCTATTTATTCTTGTGAGAATTTTCACTGTGTCTTTCATGAAACTGACCCATTTTTCTAGGTTATCAACTTATTGTAGGCATAGTGTTATTCATAATAGTCTTTTATTATCCTTTTTATGTGCATAGAATCTATACAACTATATCCTATTGCATTTCTGATACTAATTACTTGAGTCCCCTCTTTCTTTTCTTAGGTAGCTTACCTACAGGCTTATTAATTTTATTGCTCTTTTCATGTATACATGAGTGTATATATATATATATATATATATATATACATAATCCAATACATTGTTATAATTTTGAACAAATTTTTATCTTTTATATCAATTAAGAATAAGAAAAATTAAAGTTTTTTTTAATTAATTTATTTTTGTTACAGATGTTTCTCCTTTTTTCCCCATTGACACCCTCCTCCCCATCCCCCACCCCATCCCCAGCTTTGTTGTCCATGTCCATTAGTTATGCATATATGCGCTTAAGTTCTATGGTTTATCTCTTCCCTCCTCCCCCACCCCCTCTTCTGAGGGGTGTCAGTCTATACCCTACTTCCACATCTCTGGGTCTACCCTGTTCCTCAGACTGTTATGTTCATTATATTCCACAAATAAGTGAGATCATGTGATATTTGTCTTTCTCTGCTTGGCTTGTTTTGCTTAGGATAATACTCTTGAGGAAAAATTAAAGTTTTTATTTTATCTTCATTTATTTCTTCTTTGACATTCTTCCTTTCTTTATGTATATCTGGTTTTCTGACCTTATATTGTTTTCCTTCTCTCTAAGGAACATTAAAAAAAAAATCTTATTATGTATTGGTTTTTGGTGTATAGCCTAGTGGTTAGACAATCATATACTTTACATAATGTTCCCCTTGATATTTCTAGTACCCTAACTGGCACCATACTTAGTTATCACAATATTATTGACTATATTTTCTATGCTTTACTTAGTTCCCCGTGACTATTTTGTAACTACCAATTTGTGCTTCTTAGTCTCTTCATTTATTTCACCCAGTACCCCAGCTCCCACTGCTCTCTAGCAACCACCAGTTATCTCTCTGCATCTAAGAGTCTGTTTCAATTTTGTTTGTTTATTTTGTTCTTTAGATTCCACATATAAGTGAAATCATATGGTATTTGTCTTTCTCTGACTTATTTCACTAAGCCTAATACCCTCAAGATCCATCCACACTATCACAAATGGTAAAATTTCATTCATTTTTATAGCCAAATAATATTTCATTGTACATATGTACCACAGTTTTTTTATCCTCTCATCTACTAATGGGCACTTGGGTTGTTTCCATAACTTGTCTATTGTAAATAATGCTTCAATGAACATAGGGGTGCATATATTCTTTCGAATTAGTGTTTTGGGTTTCTTTGGATAAATGCCCAGAAGTGCAATCACTGTGTCATAAAGTGGATTTATTTTTAATTTTTTGAGGAATCTAAGAAACTTCTTTCAACATTTTTTGCAAAGCTGGTCTACTGGAAGCAAATTCTCTCAATTTTTGTTTTTCTGAGAAAGTCTTTATTTCTCTTTCACTTTTTAAGGATAATCTCATAAGGTACAGAATTCTAGGTTGGTATTTTTTTCCTCTCAGCACTTTAATTATTTCCCTTCATTCTCTTTTTGCTTGCATAGATTTTGAGAAGCCAGATGCAATTCTCATCTTTGATCTTCTATAGATAAGTTGTTTTTTTACTCCTGGCTTCTTTCAGAATTTTTCTTTATCTTTGATTTTCTGTAGTTTTAATATAATATGCCTCAGTATAGATTTTTGGCATGCATCCTGCTTGATGTTCTCTGAGCTTCCTGGATCTGTATTTGATATCTGACATTAGTTTGGGGAAAATTCTGTCATTATTGTTTTAAATATTTCTTTTGTTTCCTCTTTCTTCTCTTTCTAGTATTACAATTATGCATATGTTACACCTTTTGTAGCTGTCTTACAGTCCTTGGATATTCTGTTCTTTTTTTTCCTCAGTCTTTTTTTCTCTTTGCTTTTCAGTTTTGGATGTTCCTTGGGATGTATCCTCAAGCTCAAAGATTCTTTCCCCAACTGTGTCCAGTTTACTATTAAGTCCATCAAAGGCATTCTTCATTTCTGTTACAGTGCTTTTTGATCTCTAGAATTTCTTTTCAAGAATTTCCATCTCTCTCTTACATTGTCCATCTGTTCTTGCTTGCTGTCTACTTCATCCTTAGAGCTCTTAGCATATTGATCATAGTTGTTTTAAATTCCTGGTCTGATAATTCCAACATCCCTGCCATGTCTGGTTCTGATGCTTACTCTGTCTCTTCAGACTGTTTTTTTGCCTTTTAGTATGTTTTGTAATTTTTTTTTCTTGATAGCTGGATGTGATGAACTGGGTGAAAGAAATTGCTGTAAATAGGTCTTTAGTGATGTAGTGGTAGGTGTGTGTGTGTAGGGGGAGCATTCTGTAGTCCTATAATTAGGTCTCAGTCTTTTAGTGAAATTATACCTCTAGAAACAACTGTGAAAGTCACAAGTGTTTCTCAGTTGTTCCCTTGTGTGGTATAGGATGGCTTGAGTGGGCTGGAGTTGGGTATTTCTCTTCCCCCAAGTCAGTTAGGTTTTGATAAAAACCCAACAAGTTAGGCTCTGGTTAGATAGTTTCTCCTGAGGGAGGGCTTTATTAAGAAGAACAGAATGCTCTGGCATATTTCATAATGGTTTATTTTCCCCTCCCACTGCCAAAAGCATGAGGGGATTTTTCTGATATTCATTGTGAAAACCTGGTAGAGCTCCAGGAGGTAAATTCACAAACTCACAAAACACTGTGTGTGTGTGTGTGTGTGTGTGTGTGTGTGTGTGTGTGTGTGTTTTGGGGGAGAGGGGTCATCTTATAACTGGCCCCTCTGGAGTTTTTATCTCTCTGACTTGTCCACACTGAGCCTCCAACAATTTGTCAATTGTAGTTCAGGTTTGCCTACCCTGGCACTGATCCCTTCTGGTTTTTGCTTATGGGTTTCTGTTCTGGTAAGTTGTAAGTCTCTGTGACTAATGATGTTGATGGCTCTGCAGCTTTGGGTGCAGCAGTTTTCCCTGTGACCTAACTTCTCTGATGGACCTAAGAAAAGTTGTTGATTTTTCAGTTTGTTCAGCCTTTTACTTGTTAGGACTGAGTGGTGACTTACAAACTTCCTACATGCCTGATGGGAAACTTTCCCTTCTATTTTTAGTTTGCTGAAAAGTATTTTTATCATGAACGGATGTTGAATTTTATTAAAGGCTTTTTTTCTGCAACTATTGAGATGACCGTGTCATTTTAAACCTTTATTCTGTTAATACGTTACATTACATTGACTGATTTTTTTTTTTTTTTGTAAACTAACATTGCATTTCTGGAATAAATTCTATGCAAGCTTGATGTTTTATCTGTTTTATATATTTCTTGGTTGATTTGCATCTTTCTTCATGAGAGCTATTAGTCTATAGCAGAGATCACCAAACTTTTTCTGTAAAGCGTAAGGAAGTAAATACAGGCTGGGGCAAAAGTAGGTTTACAGTTGTCAGTATGTGAAACACAGAGTTTATTCTTGTATTATTATTTATTAGCTACTGTGTTATTTTCCATGCAAACAACTGTAAACCTCTTTTACCCCATCCTGTATTTGAGGCTTTGTGGACTATATGATTTGTGTCATAACTACTCAAGTTCACCATTGTAGCATGAAAGCAGCAATAGACAATATGTAAATAAATGGGTGTGGCTGTGTTTTAACAAAACATTATTTTCATAAACAGATTGCTGGCTGACTTTGACCCACAGGCTTTGGTGTGCTGATCCTTTGTCTATATTTGTTAGGTTCTTTTTCCCCCTTGTAATGTCTTTCTCTGGTTTTGGTATCGAGTAACACTGGCCTCATAAAATTGGTTGGGAAGTATTCCCTTCTTAAAGTTTTGGGGGACTGGTATTATCTCATCCTTAATTGCTTGCTTGAATTTACTAGTGAAGCCATCTGGGACTGGACTTTTTCCTTGTTGGAAAGTTTTAACTATAAAATATAAGTTTTGGTAGATATAAATTCATTCAGATGCTCTAGTTTTCTTTGTATTGACATATAATTCAGATTATCTAATTCTTCTTTTTATTGACATATAATTCCCATACTACAAAATTTACTTTTTAAGTGAACAATTCAGTGGTTTTTAGTGTATTCACAAGGTTGTACAATCATCCTAATTTCATAAGTTTTTATCTCCCCTACTTGAAAACTCCTATACTCATTAGCAGACACTCCTCATTCTCCCCTCCTCCGAGCTCCCAGCAACCACTTTCTATCTTTATGGATTTGCTTTTTCTGGACATTTTATATAAGTGGAATCATATAGTATGTGACCTTTTAGTGCTGGCTTCTTTCAGTTAGCACAGTGTTTTCAAGGTTCATCCACGTTGTAGCATTTATAGTATTTCATTAATTTTTATAGTTGAATTTTATTCCATTGTATGGATATACCACATTATATTTATCCATCCATCTGGGCTGGGTGTGAGAGTTGTTTCCATTTTGGCTACTATGGATAATGTTGCTATAAAAATCTGTGTACAAGTTTTTGTGTAAACACACGTTTTCATTTCTCTTGGGTACATACATAGGAGTAGAATTGCTCCTTTGGCAACTCTATGTTTCACTTTCTGAGATACTGCCAAACTGTTTTCCAAAGTGGCTGCACCATATGATATTTCTGCCAGCAATGTATGAAAGTTTCAATTTCTCCACATTCTTGTCAACACGTTTTTATTGTCTCTTTTTTTATTATAGCCATTATAGTGTGGTTTTGATTTTTATTTTCTTAGTGACTAATAATGTTGAACTTCTTTTCATGTGTTTATTGGCCATTTTTATGTATATGTTCTCTGGAGAAATGTCTGTTAAAATCTTTTTCACTTTTAAAAAGTGGGTTATTTATCTTTTTTATTGTTATGTTGTAAGAGTTGTTTATATACTCTGGAAATTAGTTCCTTATCAGATAAATGATTTGTAAATATCTTCTTCCATTCTGTGGGTAGATTTTTACTTTCTTGATGGTTCTTTGAAATACAAAAGTTTAAAATTTTGATGAAATTTAATTCACTTACTTTTTCTTTTGTTGTTTGTGCTTTTAACATTTTATCTAAGAAACCATTGCCTAGTCCAAGGTCACAAAGACTTATACCTGTATTTTCTTCTCAGAGTTTTATGGCTTTAGCTCTTACTTTTATGTCTGTGATTCTTTGAGTTAACTTTTGTATACAATAGGAATTTTTTTTTTATTTCATTTTTAAATTGTTCATTTCTAATGTATATAAATTCAACTGACTTTTGTATATTTCTCTTGTATTCTACAATCTTGATAAATTTGTTTATTAGTTCTAGTAGTTATGTGTGTGTGTGTGTGTGTGTGTGTGTGTGTGTGTATTCCTTAGGATTTCCTATGTACAAGATACCATCATCTGCACGTAGAAATACAGGGTGTCCCCCCCCTAAAATATATATAGGGTGTTTGTAGATTCTATTACATTTTGAAAATGAATTGTATTTTAGTAAACACTAGCTTTATAATTATTCAAAATTGTGTATACATTTTTTGGGACACCCTATAGTTACACTTCATCCTTTTCAACATGGATGCCTTTATTTTTTTTAGAATGTCCAATACAATGTTGAATGTGTGGTGAGAGTGAGCATGTTTGTGCTACTCTGGATCTTAAGAAAAGCTTTCAGTCTTGCACCATGGCATATGATGTTAGCAGTGCGTTTTCATAAATGCCTTTTATCACATTGAGAAAGCTTCCTTTTATTTCTAGTTTGTTGAGTGTGTTTATTATAAAAAGGATGTTAGATTTCTTCAAGTGCTTTTTTGAAATTTATTGAGGTGATCGAGTTATATTGTTTTGTCCTTTATTCTATTATTATGGTGTTTAACTTAGTTGATTTTTGTATGTTGAACTGACTTTGCATTTCTGGGATAAAGCCCACTTGGTCATACTATATTATCCTTTTTATGTGTTAGTGGATTCATTTTCTAGTATTTTGTTGAGAATATTTTGTGTCTGTATTTCTAATGCTTACTGGTCTATAATTTTCATTTTTTTTATATTGTCTTTGTCTGGCTTTGGCATCAGGGCCACAGAGAATGGGTTGGGAAGTATTGGGAAATTTTTTTATTACTAATTTAAACTTCTTGTTATTGGTTTGTTCAAATTTTCTATTTCTTCATGATTCAGTTTTGGTATATTTCCAGAAATTTATCCATTTCTTCTAGGTAATACAATTTGGTAACATAATTATTGTATTCTCTTAAGATCTTTTGTGTTTCTATGGTATCAGTTGTAACGTCTCTTCTTTCATTTCTGATTTTATTTGTTTGAGTCTTTTTCTTTCTTAGTCTAGCTGATGGTCTGTCAATTTTGTTTATCTTTTCAAAATACCAGCTCTTAGTTTCATTGACCCATCTTGTTTTTATGGTCTCTGTTTCTTTTATTTGTGCTCTGATCTTTGTTATTTCCTTCTTTTTACTTATTTTGGGCTTAGTTTGTTCTCCTTTTTGTAACTCCTTGAAGTATAAAGTTAGTTGTTTATTTAAGATCTTTCTTTTGTCTTAGTGTAGTCATTTATTGGTATAAACTTTCTTAAAACTTTTTGCTGCATTGCATAAGTTTGGGTATATTGTGTTCCATTTTCATTTGTCCCAATTATATATATATAATTGGTTGTTCAGGTGTGTGTTTTAAATTTCTACATATTTGTGAATTTTTTAGTTTACCTCCTGTTATTAATAAAGTCTCATATTGTGGTTAGAAAAGATATATGCTATGATTTCTATATTCTTAAATTTGTAAAGGCTTGTTTTATGACCCAACATATGATCTATCTGGGATAATGTTCCATGTATGTGCACTTGAGAATATATATTTGCTACTGTTGGATGAGATGTTCTGGATATGTCTGTTAGGTCTATTTAAATTATAGTTCAAATCCAGTGTTTTCTTATTGATTTTCTGTCTGGATTATGTATCCATTGTTGAAAATAGGATATTGAAGTCCCCTACTACTATTGTGTTGTTATGTATTTCTCCCTTTCACTCTCTTAGTATTTGTGTTATATATTTAGGTCCTCTGTCATTGGATGAATGTATATTTCCAATTATTATATCCTCTTGATGAATTAATCTCTTTATCTCTATGTAATGACCTTTTATCTCTTATTACTGTTGTTGACTTAAAATCTATTTTGTCTGATATAAGTTAGTATAGCTACCCCTGCTCTCTTTTGGTTTTCATTTGCATTGAATATATTTATTCAACCCTTCACTTTCAGCCTATGTATATTCATAAAGCTGAAGTGAGTCTGTGATAGACAGCATATAGTTGGTTCTTTCTTTAAAAATCTATTCAGCCACTCTGTGTTTTGAATGAAGAATTTAATACATTTATATTTAAAGTAATTAGTAATAAGTATGGACTTATTATTGTCATTTTGTTCATTGATTTCTGGCTGTTTTGCAGTTCATTTGTTCTTTTCTTCCTCTCTTGCTGTCTTCCTTTGTGATTTGATGATTTTCTGTAGTGATATTCTTTGATTTCTTTCTCTTTATTCATTGTGTATCTACTAGAAGTTTTTGCTTTATGGCTGCTATGAGGCTTACATAAAATATCTTATAGTTATAAGAATGTATTTTAAACAGATAACAGCTTAATTTTTATCACATACAAAAACTCTACCCTTGCCCTGGCTGGTTTGGCTCAGCAGTAGAGCGTTGGCCCGCAGACCAATGAGTCCCAGGTTCGATTCCAGCCAAGGGCACATACCTAGGTTGCAGTTTGTCCTCGGCCCTGGTCAGGGTGCGTGGGAGCCAACCAGTCGATGTGTCCCTCTCACATCAATGTTTCTCTCTCTCTCTCTCCCTTTCTCTCCCTCTCTCTCTACCTGAAGATAAATAGAAAAATATCCTCGGGTGAGGATAAAAAAAAAAAAACAACAAAAAGAAAAACTCTACCCTTTTACTGCCCCATTTTATGTGTATCCATTAACAAATTATTATAACTATTGTTATCTTTAAGTCTCTTGTCTCTTAATCTTTATACTAGAGTTAAAAGCAATTGACACACCACCATTATAGCATTAGAATATTCTAGATATGCCTAAATACTTAATTTTACTAGTAAGTGTTATAATTTCACATGTTTTCATGTTACCAGTTAACATCCTTTTGTTTCAGTTTGAATAATTCCCTTTGGAATTTCTTATAAGGCTGGTCTAGTAAGTAATGAACTCCCTTAGATTTTGTTTATCTGGGAAAATCTTTCTCTCTCCTTCATTTCTGAAGGATAGCATTGCCTGGCAAAGTGGTTTTGGCTGAAAGTTTTTTCTTTCAGCAGTCTGAAATATCATTCCACTCTCTCCTGGCCTACAAGGTTTCTGCTTAGAAATCCACTCATAGCCTTATAGGGGTTTCTTATATGTGATGAGTCCATTTTTTCTCTTGCAGTTCTCAAAATTCTCTCTTGGTGCTTGGTTTATGATAGTTTGATTATAATGTGCCTTGTTGAAGTCTTCCTTGGGTTGAACTTATTTGAGTACTTTTGAGCTTCATGTACCTAGTTGTCTAAATCTCTCCCCATATTTGGGACGTTTTCAGCCATAATTAAAAAATAATAATCCTTCCACCTCCTTCTCTCTCTTTTTCTTTTGGGGCTCCTATAATGTATATATTCTTTGTCTTTATGATATCCTGTAAATCTCATAGACTTTCTTCATTCCTTTTTATTCTTTTATTTTTCTCTTTTCTCTTCTGACTGGGTAATATCAAATGACATATCTTTGAGTCCACAGATTCTTGGTGCATGGGTCAATGCTCAACCAGTGAGCCAGAGTCCACAGATGCTTTATTCTGCTTGGTCAATTTTGATTCTGATACTCTCTTTTGTGTGTTTTTTTAATTATTATTATTCATTGTAATCTTCAGTTTCAGAATTTCTCTTTATTCTTTTTATGATTTCTATATCTTTCTTGAACATCTTGTTTTGTTCATGTATTGTTTTCCTGATTTTATAGAGTTGTCTATTGGTGTTCTCTAGTAGCTCATTGAGCTTTCCTAAAACAATTATTTTGAATTCTTTGTCAAGCAATTTGTAGATCTCCATATTTGAGGGGTCAGTTACTAGAAAATTATTGTTACTTTGGTGGCTTCATATTTCCTTGGTTTTGTGTGTGTGCATGTTCCTTGAAGTTTTGCATTGTTGTACTCACATTTGAGGAAGCAGTCACCTGCTCCAGTCTTTACTACAGTCGTCCCTTGCCACTTCGCGCTTCGACTTTCGTGGCTTCACTCTATCCTGGTTTTTTCGAATACTACTATGCTATATTTGAAAAAACCACCATAGAGTGAAGGCACGAAAGTCGAAGCGCGAAGTGGCGAGGGACGACTGTATATAAATAAAGAATCCTACTTCGCGGAAATTCATTTATCGCAGTAGAGTCTGGAACTGATTAACCACAATAAATGAGGGCCGACTGTAACTGGTTTGGGAGAGAAATACCTTCACCAGTCAGTCCTGCTAGGGATTCTGAGACTCTGAGACCTTTTATATGGATGTGTCCATTCCACGAGCCTTGTTCCCTCTTGGGGGGAAATTCTTAAGATTGTATGTCTTCACCTTAGCCGGTTTGGCTCAGCAGTTAGAGCATCAGCCGACAGACCACAGAGGCCTGGGTTCGGTTCCCGCTAAGGGCATGTACCTCGGTTGCAGTTTGTCCCTGGCCCCAGCTGGGGTCGTGTGGGTGGCAACCACTCGATGTGTCTCTCTCACATTGATGTTTCTCTCTCTCTTCTCTCTCTCCCTCTCTCCCTCCCACCCTATCTGAAGATAAATGCAAAAATGTCCTCTGGTAAGGAGAAAAAATAAAAAAAAAGATTGTATGTCTTCTATTGATTCCATGAAGCCAGGATGAAAGCTAAGTGCCTCCTTTTTTCTCCCCTAGAATGGTGTGCCCTGAAATGCTCAAACTTTTGTACTTGGTCTCAATCCCACAGAATCAGATCCGCTTTCTGCATGTGCTTTCAAGTTGTTTGCAAAGGCTCAGACTTGCTCTCCATGGGGCCATGTGCAGGGAGCTGGCCATAGGAGGTGAGTGTGGTATGTTGAGCATTGAAAGTACTCTTAGGCCTGTTGTGGGGGATCTGCAGGTGAGGCATCCCAAACAGCTCACTGATGGGCTTTCTGATGGAGACCACATGGTAGTTAGTAGAATTTGCAGCACTTTGATGAGTTCAGTGTCCTGGTTTCTGTGCTCCCAGCCTTTCCCAACCCCTCAACTGTGTTGATCACCTTAGTATTCTGGGTGGGGAGAGAAAGAAGTGGATCTCTTAGGCACTATTTACCTTGGCTGGGGAATCCAGGTGAGGACTAATTACACTGCCTTTCCTTACGGGAGAAATTATGGGCCAAGGGGATTTATCTTTCTTGGCACTGAGCTATGCCACCTTGGGAGAGGAGTGACATGGGTAAAGTAAAACTGTTCTCCTTACCCTGTTCAATGTGTCAACTCTCTAATTTTCTTTTTCTCCATCGGTGTGGTGGAACCTCTCCACTGAATTCCCAGACAGGTAATTCTCACAAAGGTAATCTTGTTTGTCTGTGGTTGTCAAAATTGATGTACTATGGAGGGTTGATGGTAGAAAACTTCTATTCCATCATCTTGCTGATGTCACTCTTCCAGCATTAATTCTTCTTTAAACATTTAGCAAAATGCATCAGTGAAGCCATCTCGTCTTGGGCTTTTCTTTGTGAGTTTCTACTACTACCACTACTACTGTTACTAATTCAGTTTCTTGTATATTTTTTTCAGCTTTCCAATTTCTTTTCGAGTCAGTTTTAATGTATTGAGTCTTTCTAGGAATTAGTCCATTTCATCTAGGTTATCTACTTTGTTAGTATACAGTAATTTACAGTATTTGCTTATAGTCCTTTTTAATTCTGTATGGTTAGTAGTAATGTCCCTTTTCCCATTCTCAATTTTAATAATTTGAGGCTTTTTGTTGTTATTGTTATTATTTAGTCTAGCTAAAGATTTGTGAATTTGGGGAATCTTTTCAAAGAACCAACTTTTGGTTTTATTAATTTTCACTATTATTTTTCTATTTCATTTATTTCCCTTTAATCTTTATTTCTTTCTCAGCTGTAAAATTTTTTTGCACTTCTATTTCTTCTTGTGCTAGGTTTGATAGAGTCTTTAGGGAATTTGTCCATTCCACTTGAGTTAGCATATATATTAGCATAATATTTTTCGTAATATTTCTCAGTTAATGTATATATAAGCTTTAGTGATGTCCCTTCTTTTCTTACTAATATTGGTCAAATTTTTTGTTTAAAGGATATAGTCTGAGTTTTATTAATTGTGGCAACAGACCCTAGGGTAATCTTATGATATTCACTTCCTGGTGTTCATTCCTTTATATGATCTTTCCCCCCTTGAGTGTGGATGTGACCTGTGACATGCTTCTAATCCATAGAATATGACAAAGGTGAAGGGATGTAGATGATTATGTGTTTTTGATTTTTTTTTTTGTTTGTTTGTTAATCCTCACCCGAGGATATTTTTCCATTGATTTTTAGATATAGTGGAATGGAAAGAGGGAGAGAGAAAGAGAGGAACACCTATGTATCACATTGATTGGTTGCTTCCCACATGACCCTGACTGGGGCTGGGGATCGAACCTGCAACCCTTTTGGTTTTTTTTGTTTGTTTGTTTTGTTTTGTTTTTGTTTTTTTTTGGTACGTGCCCCTAGCGGGAACCAAACCCGGGACTCCCTGGTCCGCAGGCAAACACTCCAACCGCTGAGCCAAACTGGCCAGGGCATCTGCAACCCTTTTGTACTGTGGGCTGATGCTCTAACCGCTGAGCTAAATTGGCCGGGGCTGTTTTTGGTTATTTTATATGAGATAATAATCCACATTACTCTGACACATCCCCTCCTCCCCCGCTTCATGGCTTTGAGGAATTAAATCGCCATATTACAAACTGCCATTTGGAAGGAACCATGTGGCACAGAGCTGAGGGTAGCCTCCAGCTTTTAGACAGCCAGAAACCGAGGCTTCAAGTGCAGTAGAACCGAATTCTATCAATAACCATATAAACTGGGAGTGGATTTTTCTCTACCTGAGTCTCAGATGAGACACTTTGATTGCAGTTTTGTAAGATCCTAAAGCTACCCAGTTAAGTTGTGCCTGGATTCCTGACCCACAAAAATAATGAGAAAATTAATGTATGTTGGTTTTTTGTTTTGTTTTTTAAAAATGTTGTTGAAGGTATTACAGATGTCCCCTCTTTCTTCTGCCCTTGACCTCCTCTAATGTATGTTGTTTAAAGCCTCTATGTTATCTATATGGCAATAAATAACAAATACTTCAATGATTTGGAGTTTTCAAATAACCTACTTTTGGTATATGATTTTCTCTATTAATTGTCCACTTTCTATTGATTTCTGCTCTTATCTTTATTATTCACATTTTTCTATTTCAGGTTTAATTTGCTCTTACATTTTCTAGCCTTTTAAGGTAGACCCTTTACTCATTGATGATGAGCTTTTTATCTTGTGTACAGCAATTAAAGGTGTAGATTTCTCTTGAGGTACTGCTTAGAGAAGCACCCTGCAGATGTTGATGTATTGTGTTTTCATTTCCACTTAGTTCAAAATGCTTTCTAATTTTCCATGTGATGTTTTCTTTGACCCATGAGTTATTTAGAAAAGTGTTAATTTCCGAATATTTGGGAAATTTTCCAGATTTTAGAGTGTACCTTGTTTCCCTTCTCTTAGGGATTAATTTCATTATTACTTCTTTTCCATGTCAGACAACTGCTATGTCATATTTTGGGTTTATTACTTGTTAAGGTGGGAGGGCAAATCCAGTTTCTGTTATTCCATGTGGCTAGATGCAGCATGATATGTTTGGGTTTAACTCTACCATCTTGTTATTTATTTTCTATTTGTTCCCTTGGCTCTTTGTTTTTGCTTCTTTCCCTTTCTTCCTTTGGATTGAGGTTTTTTATTTTAGTTTTGTCTTCCTTTTTTTTTTTTTTTAACTTTTGGCCTATTAGTCAGTTCTCTGTGTGTATGCGATTACCTTAAAATTTATTCTTTGAATCTTTAACTTATCAGACTCTATCTTTAAAGTACATTTAGCACTTTATGAATAATATAAGAACCTTATAATAATATCTTCCACTTCCTCCCTTTTTTAATGTTTATTGGGTTTGTTTTTTGTTTTTTGTTTTTTGTTTTTTTTAGAGAGAGAGAGAGAAACATTGATGTAAGGGAGAAATACTGACCCCTTGCCACCCATACATGACCCTGGGTCTGAACCCACACCCTAGGTATGTGCCCTGACCAGGAATTGAACCTATGACCTTTTGGTTTATGGAACAACACCCCAGCCAACTGAGCCATACCACTCCTTCCCTTTTATCCTTTGTGTAGTCATGTATTTTACTTCTGTGTACATTATAAATCCCACAATACAGTGATATTTTTTAAGTCAACTATCTTTTTAAAAAATTAAAATGAGATATAATATCTTTTATATTAGTCTACATATTTGTCATTTCTGGTGCTTTTCATTGTCTTGTATATCATATTTATGTGTCTTTTTCCTTCAACCTGAAATTTTCTTTAAAATTTTTAGAAGATAGCCCAGCCACTGTGGCTCCGTGGATTGAACGTCATCCCATGGACTGAGAAGTCCTGGTTCGATTCCCGGTCAGGGCACATGCCCTGGTTGAGGGCTCGATCTCCTATAGGGGGCATTCTGGAGGCAGCCAATCGATGTTTCTCTCTCACATCGATGTTTCTATCCCTCTCTCTCTTCCTCTCTCTCTAAAAAATCAATAAAACATATTTTTAAAAAATTTTGGAAGGTTTCCATCAAAAAAAGAATTCAAGAATTCTAGGGTAGGAAGAAAGAAACCAAATAACTTATATGTATGTATGCATAACCAATGGACACAGACAACAGTGTGGTGAAGCCAGGGGGCAGGGGGAGTGGGGAGGGGGTGTCATTGGGGGAGAAAAGGAGGGACATCTATAATACTTTCAACAATAAAGATTTAGAAAAAAGAATTCTAAATTGAGTCTCTTAGCTCTCTAAAGATGTAATTTTATTGTCCTCTAGCTTTCATTGTTTCTGACAAGAAGTCAGCAGTCACTCTTATCATTATTCCCTTTACATAATTTGTCATTTCCCCCTCTGGCACTTTTAAGATGTTCTCTTTCTCATTGGTTTTCAGCAACTTTATTATAATGTGCTTTGGTGTGGTTTTCTTTGTATTTATTCTTCTTGGGATTTTTTGAACTTCTTGGATCTTTGAGTTTATGTTTTTCATCAAATTTGAAAATAATTCAACCTTTATTCCTTCACCCTCTGGTACTCCAATTATATGTGTGTGGTGTGGATTAATGTTCTATAGATTTTTAAGGCTCTGCTAAAACATGTATCTTGTTTTTTCTCCCCCTTTGATCTGCAGTTAAGCTCATCCAATGAATCTTTTATTTCAGACATTATTTTTTCAGCTATAAAAGTTTCATTGGGCTCTCTTTTATGTCTTCTATTTCTTTCCTCATTATGTTTATTTTTTCTTTAAAATATTGAACACGTTTGTAATAGCTATTTTAAAGTCTTGTCAGCTAATTTGATGATCTTTGTCATTTCTTGATCTATTTCATTAATTTTTTTTCTTAGTTATGGGCCATATTTTCCTTCTTCCTTGCATGTTTTTTTTATTTACAGCTTTATTGAGATATAATTCACATACCATATAATTCATCCATTTAAGTACAAACTTTAATGGTTTTCAGTATATTCACAGGATTGTATATCCATAACCAAAATTAATTTTACAATATTTTTAGTGCCCCAAAGGAAGCTCTGATTTTGTTAACCCTTATCTTCTAATCCTTACCACCTCCAGCCTTAGACAACTATCAATCTACTTTCTGTCTTTATAAATTTGTCTATTCTGGACATTTTCTATAAATGGAATAATGGTTACCATATGTGATCCTTTGTTACTTAATATAATATTTTCAAGATTCATACATGTTGTATCACATATCAATAATTTATTTATTTTTATTGCCAAATAAGATTCCATTGTATGGATATAGTAATTTTTTAAATGTCTTTATTGATTTTTTTTTCGAGAGAGGAAGGCGAGAGATATAGAAATATCGATGTGAGAGAGAAACATCAATTGGCTGCCACATGCACACCCCCTACTGGAGATCGTGCCCACAACCCAGGCATGTGCCCTGACTGGGAATTGAACCAGGACCTCTCAGTCCATGGGACAACACTCAATCCACTGAGCCACACCAGCTGGGCTGGATATAATAATTTTTAATTGAACATTTAATATTGTGATGTTACGCAGTTCTCCTTCCATCCATAGAAACTTTGTGAAGCAGATATGACTTCCCCTACTTTACAGATGAGGAAAGAAAGGAGGCCACATTGTGTGTAGAACTCATAGGAAACTGGGATGGGCTAAGACACATGGTCTTGCCCTGAGAGGGAAGACATAGCCATTTTTTTGAAAAGATCTGAGGGGAGAAACATAGATCTTCCCTGAAAAGTAAGTTGGTCTGATGAGGCAGACACACCATGCTCTGGAAAGTATAGTCTAAGGAAGCCCCGCCCTGCCCCGAGAAGCTCCAGTCAGAGAAAGAAATTGTGACACTTCTGAGGAGACTCCATTCATTAGGCTTCCCCAAAAAGGTCAGTGGGCATGAGCCTGGGTCCCAAGTCACCTTCAGCTCTAGGGTGCTAAGCTGTGGCACAAGCCTGCATGTATTTGCAGGAAGCCAATGTCTGGGCAATTCCAAAAGGGGTGCCAGCCACATGGCCAGGACCCCAAATCACCCAGCATGGGCTTTTCCCATAGCTGGTGCTCCAAGTTGTCAAATGACTGCAGGAGAGCTGACCAGTCAGTAAATGTTTATTCATTCTGCTGGGTGTGCAGAGCTGGGGCACCTGCCTCTTTCCCTGAAACCA
Source organism: Tadarida brasiliensis (assembly GCA_030848825.1). Lineage (NCBI taxonomy): Eukaryota > Metazoa > Chordata > Mammalia > Chiroptera > Molossidae > Tadarida > Tadarida brasiliensis. Next base: position 103,122,201 of record CM061258.1, on the reverse strand, counting down.
TCTTTTTCTATATCTGGAGTTTCTTGGTCTCTTACCAGTTTGGCTCAGCTCCATCCCAGGTTCTAGGACCAGCTGGACCCTCCCTGAAGCAAGGGAGATTTAAGCAGTTCCAGACCATCCATCTGGAGCTCCACCTCAAGTCACCCTGGCTCTGGGTATGATTGCATTTTTGATATCTGAGTTCTGGCCTCATTCCCTCAGAGCACGCTTCACCACATACCCTGACTGTGACTGTGGCACTTGAGTCTTATATGACAGACCTGAGTCCCTGTCTCAGCTGTCCACCCAGCCACGCTGGACTCTGAATGTTGTGTGTGAGCACTCTGTTACCTCTCATGGGCCATGTTCAAGGTTGATACCCGCCTTTGGGATCCTCCGCTCTCCTCAAACCTGATCTTCTAGCATCCATCACTTGGTCACCCCCAGCCAGACTCCACCCAGGGCTGCTGGTTCCCCAGGCTGCCCTCCTAAGTCTATTCCACAGGCCTACATGCAGCTGAGTTCTTGTCCTCATGGGCCTTGTGGGCTTTGTGGTCCAGACAATCATGGCATGGGGTGGGCACAACGTTTCTCTGAGGCCAATCTCATTCTCAGCCCAATCAATAACAGCATTTGGCTGGATTTGGGGAGGAATGAGATGGGAGATGAGAGTACAAAGGTATGTTGGGCCTCTGTGGTTGGAGCCTCTGAATCTGGTGTAGTATTCCCCTCAGATTTTCACTTCCGCTCTGGTAGACAGCCCAAATGACTCCAAAGGCCTGGCTCGGTTTGGGTTTCTAGAAGCAGAGCCTGAGTCAAGGATGGGGTGCCATGATTTCCTGAGGGAGAGAAGTAGGTTATGGCCTCAGGGAAAGTGTGTTCTTGGACTGATCACAGGGAAGGCTCTGGAGCATAAGCTGCACCACAGTGCTGACCCCCACTGAGGCACGGAGGCCCCTGTTGCAGTTGGCCATTGAATGTAGCTGGCTCAGCTTCCATCAGCTGAGGGCTTCTCTGCAGAAAGGGCAGCTGTGAGCCATGAGCAGCCGATGTCCACAGCTCACAGTCGTGTGGGTACACAGCCTGCCAAGGGGGATCTGGGAGGAGTGCTACAATGACATTGACCACAGTACATTTTTCTCTGTCTCCGAGTTTTCGAGCCTGGGTGCTCTTGACCCAACAGCAAGTACAGTCGGGATGTGGGGTGGGGGTTAACTCACCTGGCAGCAAGCTGGTGAAGGAAAGGAGACTGTCTCCTGTCTCCCAGACAGACGAGTCGCATTTTGTATAGGCCCCAGAGATTCCAGTGGAAGCATTCCCTGCGCCTTCAGCAGACTTCGAGAGCATCCTCAGGTGCTCCTCCCTCCTGTCTCTTGGTATCATCTCCAAATGCATGCCTTTCCTTAGGCGTTGCATTCAGGGGATCCAGAGAAAAATGCCTGGGGCGGAAGTTTGGACTGACCCCTGAGGGTAACGGAGACCTGTGGAAGGTGTGCTGGGTCAGGGTGACTTAATCAGGTTTTTACTTTAGAACAGGCCCAAGGGGCAGTGAGAAGTGGACACTGTCACAGTGGACTGTGGGAGAGAGGGGTCAGCTGATGGGAGTGAGGGGTAGAAGAGGCCAGGAGTCACTGAGAGGGAGAAAGAGATGGGACTTGCACTGGTTAGAGGGGCAGGGAGAGTCTACAGCCCAAAGCTCTGGCAGCCGGGGCCTGGGGCCTGGGGCAGGATAGGGCCATGGAGAGGTGCTGGTTTGGGGGCAGCAAACAGATCTGGTTTGACCAGTGCCCTTCCTCTCTAAAGAAGCAACGATTACATGAAATGTCCAGAATAAGCCAGTCTATAAAGACAGTCGGTAGATTAATAGCTGCCTAGAGCTGGTAGGAGGTCGGAATAGGGCCCAGAAGGATTGGGAGTTGGGGGCAGTGATAGCTAAAAGGTATGGGTTTTCTTTTTAGAGTGATGACATGTTTTAAAATTGACTATGATTCTCAATATACTAAAAACCATTGAATTGTATACTTTAAATGGGTGAATTATATGGTATGTGAATTATATCATAATGAAGCTGTTATATTTTAAAAATCAACGAGTGCAAAGTTGTGCAAGGGATATGGGTTGGCTGTGCAGGGAGGTTTGCTGACTAATGGAAGGTGGGATAGACTTCAAAAGTCCTGTTACTCACCCACCTTATTTACCAGTGGAGAGCTGGGCCCTGGTCTTGCCCAGGGGACAGGGTGAGTCAGGGGGTTGAACCCAAGTCTCCGGATCCCCTGGTCCAGCTTTCCCCCCACCACATCCAGCCACTCTGCCTGCAGTTGCTCCCTCCAGCCCCTCCCTCTATTTGGCAACATTGTCTCCCTTTTGGCTGGCTGCCTGCTGAGAGGTGGGCTTCAAATTAGATGAATGACCTTTCTGCATTCTGCCCCTACCTTGTCCTGCCTGATAAGCTGGGGAGACTGCCTGCACCCCCACCCCAGAGGTCTTCTTGCTGCCGAGGAGGTGGCCTGGGAGGACCTGGCTTGGCTGGAGGGAAAGATGTTTGGTTCTCTGAGCAAGAAGGGTCGGGAAATTGAGTCTGACACCTGGCAAGGCCCTCCCCCCGGGCAGCACACTAGGGAGGCTGCTCACACACTGGCCAGGCTCTTCCAGGCCAGCTCCTCGCTGGGGTTCTGGCAGAGGCCAGAAGTGGGTGCGCCGGGGGACTGTGCTTGGGATGGGAGGTGGGCAGGCCGCCCGCGGGTAATGGAAAAGCTCAAACATTGGTCATGGCGGGTCTGCTGTGTTTGTGCATTGATGTCAACAATAGAAGAATAATTTGTGACTTTTTGCCAAAGATGCTAAGATTCCCAGTGGCCGCCTCAGAATGCATGCTCGAACCACTCCTGGAACCTTCTTGTCATCATTGCCTCACCCTTGCTTCTAGCAAGACCCCCAAGCCTCTCTGCCTCAGATACCTCCATCAACCTCACCACTCTCACTCCTGACAAATAGCTTGGCCTAGTGCTGGCACTCAAGGTGCCCCTTCCACCTTTCCAGTGTCAGTCACAGCAGACTCTGCTAGGCCCAGCCTCCTCACCTTGGTGGCTCCAGGGCTGCTCTGCATCCACCCTATAGAGCCTTGGCTACCCTGCGTGACTGTGGCCAGGGCCTTGCTTCCTTGCTGGAAGAGGAGGGCCTTTCCCCAGACCACATCCTGACTCTCTGGTACACCAGTCACTGGGTCTCTCACTGAGCTGGAAACCCCTGCATTGTCAGCGGCCTAAGTCGTGCCTGATGCTTCACTTACATTAGCTAACGCCGGGGAGGCAGCGGAGCCCCTTCCTGTCCATTATCTTATCTGAAGTTACATGCTCATCAGTGACACTCACTGGTCAGAGGGGGCTTCTGAACCCGAAAGTCGTGTCTGAAGGAGCTTCTGTGTTTGCTGGAGCGGCCTGGGTCGAGAGCTACTCTCAGAAACTCTTCTCTGGCTGTTGCTTTCACCATGACCGTTGCCACAGCAGCATCTCCGTCACCACCACCAATACCTCCATTGTCCCCATCATTTCCTCCTTCCTCACCTTCATTCATCCTATTCACCACTTCGACCATCACCGTCAGTCTAATCCCATCCCCAGCATCTTCAGAAGGTCTACCGTCATCACCACTATTATCACCGTCAGTGTCAATCATCTCCATAATTTCCTCCATCCTCGCCTCCATTCTCACCTCCATCAACTTCACCATCTCTACTGTCACCACACTGCCACCCCTTAGCTCCCAGGCTGGACCTCTGACATTACTAGACCTTTCTTAGCAACCAGGCGTGTGTCTGGTTGGAGAGGCGACCCTAGATGTGGGTGTGACCAGAACTGCAGGTCCTGGCTATCTTGTGGCTTATGTCTGCTCGTACCTTGGGACTCTGGCCCTGCATGGTGATGACAGCCCAGGGGTGGTGGTCAGGGCTGTGCTCTGGGGCTGAGGAGCTATGTTGTTATACGAGATCTCAAAGAAATCAGAAAATTCAGGGGTGGGGGAGCAGACTAAAGCAGGAGTCTGCGCTCTGGCTGTGCCATGGCCTCCAAAAGTCGCTGCCTCTCTCCAGGCCTCCCTTTCTCATCTTAAAATGGCGAGAGCAACCCTCCCTTTTTCCATGGAGAGCTCAACAGAGTTCAAAGGGTGTCTGCACACCAGGATGCCCTGTCAGCCTGTCTGGCCGTGGTTCTGGCCTCCAGCTCTTACCAGCTCTGGGACCTTGAGGATGTCATTCACTGTTTCTGCTAAGCTTGTTTCCTCATCTGTAAGCAGGGAGTGAAAAATAGGCTCTGCCTCTTCAGACTACTGTGAAGATTAACTGAGATCATCCGTGGAGAGCACTTAGTTCAAATCTTTACCTGTGCACCAGGCATACAGGGGTGGTGTCACCCCACTTTCCAGAGAGTGACATAGAGCTGGCAGGGGCTGGGGTCAGTGGCAAGAATTGCCTGAGGCCATCCAGTCAGAAGTGACAGAGCAGGGATTGGAAACCAGGCCACAAGCTTACTGTTCCTTTTCTAAGTTCCTGTTGATTTGGGAGCATGTGCCCAGACTGCAAGGGGCACACAGCAATGCCGAGGCCTAGATCCTGCCTTGGAGCCATGGTCTGGGCCAGGGAGGGGAGAAGATTGGGCCCCTGGCTGCAGAGCTGGGCTGAGAAAAAGTGTGCCGTCCAGGCCTGGCTGTGGGACTCAGCAGGAAGGCAAGGATTGCTCAAGGGCAAGGATCCTCGGAAAGGCTGGGCTGGGGTGGGTGTTAGGGAACCAGTGGGGCTGGAACACTGGAGAAGAAGGTGAGCATTCCAGTCAAGGGAATCCCAGCAAGCACGTGTTGCTGATTGGAAGGGGCATGGCTTGGGGTCAAAGAGGGCATATCCCTAGCCCGTGGGTATGAAGGATCTGGATCCTGAAAGCCAAGCACTGAAAGGGTCCTTGGAGGCCACCAGTGCATTCAACTTATTCAAATGACAGCTACAGCCGGAGAAAGGCCAGGCAAGGGAGAAACCAGAGCTGTAATCTCTCTTTCCTGCTGCCCTGGGCTGGTAGTGTTTTTCTGACCACCAGCAAAACTGTCCAACATCATGAAGACTGGTGGTCAAGGGTGGCTGAAGTCCCGGACTTTCTTCCCATCCTGTCCTCCTTGTACAGGGGACCTGGGGCCCTACTTCAGAGGAGGCCTTGAGGAGACGACAATCAAGAGAGTGATGTGAACATTGTTAGGATTTCTGGCCACAGATCTATCAGGAAACCCTCTCTCCTGTGCAACAGCTGCGTGGGGTTGCTGCCCGCTCCACCTTCATTAGAACTGCCCTGTGGTGAGTACCCACAGGCACGGAGGATGTTAGTATCTCATTCCATAGTGGAAAAACTGCTTAGCTGGAGCAGAGCTGGGGCTGGATGCAAGGCCTGCCTGATGCTCCCTCGGAAGGCACACACTGAAGCCCCCGTCTCTATCCACTTGACCAGGGACTGAAGGGGAAAGTGATGAGCTGGATGATGACCTGGGGAGGAGTGGAAAACAAGATGAGCAGCTGCTGCTGCCGCCAGCTGCCTGCAGGCCAGGGCTCCCTGCCACCCCCAGTCCAGCCTGCTCCCTGCCAGGGCCTGCTGCCTGGTGCACTGAGGGTGGCTGGAACACCCAAGCTCCTGGGGCTCATCATCCTCCCTCCTCATGGCCCTGGCACAGCTCCCCATGCCAGTGGGCTTGGGTGCTCAGAGCACTGTCCGCAAGCAAGCTTGGCCCTGCGGCCCACCACAGCCAGCCATGAGGTCCGAGCAAGGGGGCTAGGCTCTGCCCATGGACACACAGCCCATTGAACAGGAGGTATGAGACCTCTGGGGCTGTCTCTGGCCAAGGCTGGGCTCTGACCTTCCATCCGGACTACCCAGGCAAAGGAGTGCCCCGCTGCCCACCATCCACCTATGCGAAAGCTATCTGAGGTGGAAGAGGGGAACTAGGGCCCAGGCAGCGTCTGAGCATTTCAGGGGGGACTTTCCAAGTACAAGGAGGAAAGTTGAGGCCCATACACCCAACCACCTCCCCCTGGATGCCCCCAGGCACTCCTTCCTCCTCAGCATGTCTTCCCCTGCTCCTTCTGAGTGTCTTATCTCAGTGGGTGATCCTGCTAAACCCTCACTCCCCACAGGAGTCCTGACAGCCTCTGATGACAGCCACGTGGTCGTTGCTCTAGCACAGACCTCTCAAGCCCTTACTGAGTTCATTGCACCAGCCTCTGCCAGAGCCCCAGCCCCTAGGCCCTCCCCACCTGTCCAGCCCCATCAGTAGTGAGGGTGGCTGTGTCGCCTTGTACCTTATACCTTCCCAGCCTCCCTGTTAACTGCAGAGAAAGTTCCAGCTCCTTAGCAGGTAGTCAAGGCCCTTGGTGTCCTAAGGCATCCATGTTCCCTGGGCCTCAGTCTCCCCGTGCACCTTGCCGACCTTCCGGGCAAAACACGGTGCCCTCTGTAAAGGCTGGGCTGTTCAGTGGCACCTCCTCAAAACTGGGCCTGGAGAGTCCTTCCCACAAGATTTGGCTAAAACACTCCCCTCTCCACGAAGCCTCCCATTAATTCCCCACATCTGGCCTGGGGGTGGACCGCTGGCTCCTTCTTACCCTCTTGCTTCTCTGCACTCATGTGGCACATTGACTTATGCTCAGGGCATTGATTTGGGTCTTAGCCTGTCTTCTCCACTGAAATGAAAGCCCCTAGAGTCAGGAATCAACTCTGCTTCCTTCTCTCTGTCGCATGGGGTCTGGCCCAGAGAGGAGGCACAGGAACTACTTATTCATTCATCCATTCTGTACTGTTGAGGTGTTCTTTGAAGGCAGGACAACATTCTCAAGCAGGACAGCCATTGGCAGCCCCGCTCAAAACCACGGGGTTTGGGGCAGCTGATGGGACCTGGGAGGCAAGGAGAGGCGTGGATTATTGGTACTTGATAGGGAAGCCCTGGCCCCTGCCCCCAGGGGGCCTGTTTTAAGGCAACCTGGTGCACAGGATAGCTTGGGTTTGAATTTAAGCTCTCTGACTTTCTATCTGTGTATTTTGGGTAAGCCACTTACCCTCTCTGAGCCTACAATGACATTTCCCCTAGGGTTTTATAAGCAACAAGGTGGTGCTGGGAAAGCATATATTGGGCATTTGGTAGATGGTTATTCCTCCCCCCGCTTCTTTGGGGAGCTCTGGTTCAATGTGGGTCACTTGGGACCTATCCCCAAAGAAGCAGAGAGTTGGGACCCCGCAGCCCATATCAGTATCCTGCTGTGGCCGTGTGGGACTGTGAGGGCAGCAGAGTGGTCCTGAGGTCTCTGCCCTGGGAGATGGACTACCTGAGTCGGGCGCACAGGGGTGCCCATCTGCCTGTTCTGCCCATAAGCTGCCACAGGCCTGCCTTCTGCACTCCTCTCCAGCCCAGCAGGGCAGCATTGGGTGCGCCCAGCGTTGGCCCTGCAAGTTGCCAGTAGGGCCAAGCCTGTCATCAGGCCTGGCTCTGTGCCCTACGTCCTTCTGGCATTGCCTGGGCACCGGCTTCCTGCAGGCGGATGCAGGCTTGTGCCCTGTGCTGGCAGGCCCTCCCCAGAGCTGGGTGCTTGGGGCCAGGCCCAGACCCGCTGGCCCTCCCAGGGGAGGCCTGATGAATGGGGACTTGTAAGAGAAGGGCCACATCTCCGCTCAGGTCACAGCAACCAGGGCTAAGTGACACCTTCCCCCTGTGATTGGGGCTTCACAGAGGAGGCCTTGTACCCCCCTCAGACTAGACTTCTGGGCCAGGACTGTGTCTCCCTCCTCGGACCCTTTCCAGAGCATGGCTGTGTCTTTCCCGCCAGGCTAACTTACGTTTTACGGCAGGTCCATGTCTTCTCCTTCATACCAGCTTCCCGGGCCAGGGCCATGACTCCTGCTCAGACTAGGGGAGGAGATGAGTTGCAAGAACATTCTAGAAGCACCTGGTGGTGGGAGAAGCATGGCGAATTCAAGGCCCTACTGAAGGTTTCCTCTGTGGGTGTCAAGTGCTACAGGAGGGAAAATAATGGATGGAGTGAGAGGCCAGTGGCACCCTAAGACTAGGCTTTTGTCCTGAAGATTATGGGGAGCCAGGGAGGGGAGCAAGAAAGTAGGGTGTGCATTCCTCACAGGTCCCTCTGGCTACTGTGTGGGCTGAAAGAGATGAAAGCCTGGGCTGCCCAGTGGTGGTGGGAGGACGGGAGGGAACAGGTGGGCCGTTTGTGAAGGAAGAATTGATGGGCCTGGTGGAGGGGAAGGATGGGGGACTCAGGCCCAGCTCCCTGGTCTCTGGCTGAGGCATTTAGGGTGGGTCTCCAGCAGGGGGCGGTGATGAGGGCCTGCACCTGCTAGGTGCCCAGGGGCCATGCAGGTGGAAGAGCCCAGAATGCAGCCCAGGGAGAAGGTTTGTATCAGATGCAGAGTTGGAGGAGTGGGGTCAGCAGGTGGAATTGCTGGCTGTGAGGTCACCGGGGCAAAGGGGGAGATTCGGAGACCGCCTTGGGAGATGCAGGGAGGAGGCACGTAGAGAAAACCCCCACTGATCTGCTTGTTTCCTTTTCTAGAAAAGGAGAGAACACATGCTGCTTGGCCTGTATCCCTGGCTGGGGTGGGGGGCCCAAGCAGCGGAGGCTCCGTGGGTCTGTGGGCTCCTTGATGGCCCCCTGGCCCGGCCTAAGGACTCCCGCTCCGCCCTCCGGCCTTTCCACTCCACACAGAGCCCTCGCTCTCCTTTGGAATTTTCCAGGTGGAAATTCGCCTCAAAGGCCCTCTTTGGCTCCACATGCTCAATACATCTTGTCTCTGGTCCCACCACCCTGACCCCCAGCGGTCCTGGGCTCCAGGACCGAGCCCCCTAGAGTGCTGGGCCCTCCTCTCAGGGGGGCAGCGGAGCAGCCAAGGAAGGAAACAGGTCCCCTGGTGACCCCCTCATACTTCTCCCTGCTCCCCACCAGTTCCAGACACATTTGCGATTTATCTTTCTCTGTTGTTTATTGTGTGGAGGCCAGGCCTTCCAGCCAACTCAGAGCTGGACCGGCCAGCCGTGGCCCGAGACAGCCGTCCCAGCCAAGCACAGAGCAGCCCCCGCCTGCCGTCCCCTCAGCCGCCCCTGAGCCAAGCAGGCCCTAAGCTCTGGCCTGGCCGGACGCTCGTTATGGAGCCCCAGGGCCTGTCTCCCCTATTGTCTGCCCATGTTTACAGCCTTGCTCATGTTTGCCTCATGATTTTATTCTGGTGACGCCCCAGTCTGGATGGGGCCTGTGTGCCATCCTACTGAGGCTTTTCATGCCCAGGCCCTGGGCCCCTGGGCTCCTCATCCATCATTCCATTGAGCAGCAGCGGTGGGAGGGCTCATCCTCTACGGGGGGACCACCAAGGGCTAGCCGGTGAGCAGGGTGGGAACCCGTGCGCCTTCTGCTGCGTGCTGAGGGGGCGTGTCCCTCTTGTGCATGTTTACACACGTGTGTTGATGTGTGCTTGAGTGTATATTTGCGCATGCGTATGCCTGTGTGCATACATGTGGGTTGTGGGTGCATGTGTGTTCATACACACATGTAAACGTGTATGCATGTTAGCTCATGCATTGTGTACATGTATGCCTGTGTGTGCCTGTGTGTACTTGTGTGCATGTACTCTGTGTGCATGTGTGCCTGTAGTGTGCATGTTGGGGGCTGAAGAGGCAGGCAGGCACACACACACACACACCAGAGCCTCTCAGTTTTTGCTTTGTCTGCTGAAGAGATAGAGCCTGGAGAGCTAAGCATCTGACCTCCAGGGCAGGCTTCCAGGCTGGTTTGCTCTTTCATAGATGTGTGTGACCCTGAGCAAGTCATTCACCTCCCTGGGTTTCAGTTTCCTTTTGGGTAAAAGGCAGGCTGTGTTGATGCTGGCCTCACAGCATGCCCTTGGGAGTCTAGCAGGACCGTGCTGGGCTCTGGCTGCAGACCCAGGGCCTAGGTTGTTTGATGACAAAAGTTGGTACCCCCCCATCTCTAGAAATTAGGGGGCTGGAGTGCTCATGTATCTGTGTGGTCCTGGCTGAGGTGGCCAGGGGAGACCGGGGCCAGAGGGAATTGCAGATATCTGGAACAGGGAGAGGGAGCGTGGGTTAGGATACAGCCCGGGGCGGAGCCGGGTGGTGTGTAAGATGGCAGGGGCTTTGTTGATCTTGCTATTCTTTATGGTGTGCTGACAGCCAGGCAAGGCTGCAGAACTTCCCAAGCACATCCCTGTCCCTCGGGACTGGAGCTCTAGCAACTGACAGTGACAGTCAGATGACCACAGCTTGTGGCTCCCACAGGCAGGTCTAGACGGTTTGTCAATTACCTGGAGGCGTTAATTCCCCAGGCCACCTGCCTAGGATTTCCGCCCCAGGGTCGCCCTTCCTGAGAGCCACAAGTCTCTGTGCTCCTGGGGCCTTGGGGCTTCCCCTAGCAACAGATGTAGTTAGGGTGTCCTGGGGTGAAGAAGGGTCACCCCGAGGACATGGAGCCCCCTACGAGGCAGCTCTGTTCTGGGCCTTCTGACCCTGACTAACCCATGTTCACTGACCTGGGTAGGCAAAGGCCTCTTCTGGGGACCCTCAGAGCCTGAGATGACCAGGCCCGGGTGATCTCTGCCCCCACTCCTACCAAGGCTGCCTTGGGCCCTGAAAAGTTTCACCTGTTCCACACCAGCCAGGGGCATTTGAGGAGCTGCCGCAGCATATTCCTGGATGGTACTGGAAGGTACAGGGTGGGTGGGTGGCTCCCCAGTGGGTCAGGAAACCCTTGCTCCCACAAATGAGCTGATCCCTAAGGGAATCTAGAGGGGGAGATGGTTCTGGAGAGCCAAGCCTCTCATTTCTCCCTACGGCAAAGCCTGGCACTCAGTAAGGCTCGAGTGTGCACATGTGTATGCATGCATGCTTGAAGCCTCAGAGTCTGTCCAGAGTCTATAGCGAGAATTAGACACACCCCGTGACTCTGAGGCAGGCCATGCGGCTACATCTGGGAGTCCACGGTCCCAGCCAAGGACGGGCTCGCGGCCCACCGGGCCCCATCCACACACAGAGGCCAGCATCCCTCTCCAATTGCCCCCTTCCAGAGAACAAAGGATCAGGGGTTGAAGGTCTTGGGAGAGCCCATAAAAGTGCCGATAAATGCATTTATGTTTCTCCAAATGACACCATAACAAACCACACTAAAGAAAGAGACAGCGTTTCACGCATTTTAAATCATGGTCATGGGGACTGTGCAATTAATTCCCATTTATCATCTTTCCTAGAGACGTCCCTGTCTCAGACCAGCCCCCACCCCGCACCCCACCCGCCCACAACTCCGTTTCAACCAGACGCTCATAAATCTGCTGTGCTGGTTCCACACGAGCTGCCTGGGAAAAGGCCCCATTTGCCGCGTCTGCTCCTCTGTCCAAACGTTCAACGCCTTCGATATTTTATGGTTTCACGTTATTGACTTGGCTTCCCAGTTCCCCTGTGGTAGGCGGCTGTTTCAGAAAGCGGCGCGAGGCATGGGGTGACCTCAGGTTCACCCCCTTGCCTGGCCGGAGCAGGGAGAACCGTGCAAAAGCCCTGCAGCTGCCCAGGGGCCCGTGGCCTCACGTGGCAGCTCCTGGAGGGCCACAGACCCTGACTGGAGGCTGCCCCTCTGCGCCCTAACTTCACCCCGTCCTGCGGTCCCCGGCCCATGTATCCAGACCTGCATTGCCAGCACCTCAGCTTCGCTTCCCTCTTCTCTTTCCCTCTCCAGCCCAGCCCTGCTTTTCTCAAGGATGTCACCCCTTCCCCGCCCCATCACCTCCAAGGGAACAGACGTGAGCTCACTGTGTCCTGGAAGCAAACTGTCCAGGTGGAGGGGAAGGTGTGCAGAGGTAAATGCCCAGGGTGGTTCCCTCCACAGCCAGGCCAGGCCTCCTCTGTGCCACCGGGGACACAGACAAAGGCCAGGCTGATTTTCAGCTGGTGTGTCCTGGGGAGGTGATCTAAGTTGTTAACTATTTTGACTGAGGTCCTGAATGAGGGAACACCTGCGCTTGCCCTGAGGGAGCTGGCTGAGAGGAAAACAGGCGGGTAACTAGACGATTACGAGCCCAGTGGTCAGCAGTGTCCAGCAGGACGTGGGAGTTCAGAGGCACCATCTGCCTCCGTCCAAGGCTCCTGGAGGAGAAGGCAATATCTTAGTGAATCCCTGAAGGACTCACAAGAAACACCAAAAGTTTACGGTGACAGAGGGGAGGGGAGGGGGTGGTACTTCCAAGCAGAAGGAACAGCATGTGCAAAACCAAGAAGCAAAAGAGAGACATTCAATGTTTGAGAAATGGCTTGTGTCCACGAACAGGGGCATGGAGGCTGGATATTGCCTGGGGCCAGCTGTGAGCTCAGGCGTCTGCCTTAGAGAGGTTGGGATTGGCCTTGAGGGTGGCAGGTTAAGTCCAGGAGTGACATGGACAGGTTTACATGTTGGCAAAAACCAGCTTTAGTGAGGAAAGTGGATTGGAGGAAGAGTAAGACTGGTGGAAGCCACTCACACCATACACAAAAATTAATTCAAAATAGATCACAGACCTACTTGTAAGAGCGAAAACTATGAAACTTCTAGAAGAAAATATAGGGGGAAAGCCTTAGTTACCTTGGGTTTGGCAAATGTTTCTGAAATACAGTACAAAAAGCACAAACAATAAGAGAAAAAAAATCAATTGGATTTCATTAAAATGAAAAATGTTTAGCTCTTCTAAGACACTATTAAGAAAATAATAAAGGCAAGGCACAGACTGGAATTTTTGTAAAACATATATCCAACAAAGGACTTGTATCTAGAATATTTCAAGAAATTTTAGACCTAAAAACTGGAACTCTCCATCACAGCCGGTGGAATGTACCATGGGGTAACCACTTTGGAAAACAGCGTGGCAGTTCCTTAAAATGCTAAACATACACTTACTACATGACTCAGCCATTCCACTTCTAGGTATTTCCCAAGAGAAATCAAAGTATCCACACACACACAAAATGATGCATGAATACTCATAGAAGCTTTATTTGTAAGAGCCCAAAACTGAAAACATCCCAAATGTCCATCAGTAGGTGAATGGATAAACAAATTGAGGCATATCATACAGTGGACTACAACTCAGCGATAAAAAAAAATTAAAAAAGAATGAACTATCGATGCATGGTACAGCATAGATACATCTCAAAATAATAATTCTGAATGAAAGAAGCCAGACCAAAAAAAAAAAAAAGAGTATATAAAATCCTAGAGCCCAGCAAGTGTGCTCAGTTGGTTGAGCATTGTCCCATGGACCAAGAGGTCACCATTTCCAGTCAGGGCACATGCCTGGGTTGCCAGTAGGGGTCATGCGGGGGGTGGGAGGGTTGACTGATGTTTCTTTCTCATTGATGTTTCTCTCTCTCTAAAAAAAATCAATAAAAACATATTTTTAAAATGTTAAAGGAAGGGAGAGAGAGATAGAAACATCAATGTGAGGGAGAAGCATCAATCAGCCGCCTCCTGCATGCCCCTCACTGGGGATCAAGCTCGAAACTTGGGCATGAGCCCTAACCAGGAATTGAACCGGGACCTCTCAGTCCGTGGGATGACACTCAATCCACTGAGCCACACTGCCCGGGCTAAAACATTTTTTTTTAATCCTAGGAAATGCAAACAAATCTATAGTAAGTTGTTTGGGGGGCATCATGGGAGATCAGAGGGAGAGATTACTAAGGGGCAGGAGGAAAGTTTTGGGGGTGATGGATGGAAGTGTTCATTATCTTTTTTTTATTAATTTATTTTTGTTACAGATGTTTCTCTTTTTTTCCCCATTGACACCCTCTTCCCCATCCCACCCGACCCTGTCCCCAGCTTTGTTGTCCATGTCCATCAGTTATGCGTACATGCATATAAGTTCTGTGGTTTATCTCTTCCCTCCCCCCACCCCCTCTTCTGAGGGTTGTCAGTCTGTACCCTACTTCCACATCTCTGGGTCTACCCTGTTCCTCTGACTATGTTCATTATATTCCACAAATAAGTGAGATTATGTGATATCTGTCTTTCTCTGCTTGCCTTGTTTCGCTTAGGATAATACTCTCCAGGTCCCTCCACGAGTGTTCATTATCTTAAAAGTGATGATGATTTTATGGGTATATACGTATGTCAAAACATATGAAATTGTGCATTTTAGATAACTTCTGTTAATGTATGTCAATTGAACCTCAATAAATCTATAAAAAACAAAACCAACATACAAATACAGCAGGCAACTAGGGAGACATTGGGTGATTGATGTCCAAGACCATGACTGAGAGATTAAATACATGATCCTTTGTTCACTCACTCACACTGATGGAGCACCTGGATGGATATATTTGTATATATGGACAAATAAACCTTGATCCCTGCCTCACACCACACACAAACATTAGTTCAAGATGGATTATAAACCTCAATATGAAAGCTAAAACGCTGAAGACATTGTAGGAGAATATCTTTATAACTTTGAGGTAGGCAAAAATTTATATTAAAAAACATGACACGAGCCCTGGCCAGTTTGGCTCAGCAGTTAGAGCATTGGCCCATGGACCAAAGGTTTGATTCTGGCCAAGGGCATGTACCTGGGTTTCAGTTTGTCCCCGGCCCTGGTCTGGTCATGTGGGAGGCAACCAATCCATGTGTCTCTCTCACATCAATGTTTCTCTCTCTCTCTTTCTCTTTCTCTCCCCCTCCCCCCACTGTATCTGAAGATAAATGGAAAAATATCTTCAGATGAGGATTTTTTTTTAAATGACACAAAAAGCACTAGTCATGAAAGAAAAAAAATGTATAATTACATAAAAATTAAACTTCTGCTCATCAAAATACACCACTAAAGGCAAAATTAATCTATGGTGATACAACCATATCAGGGGTTGCTGAGCAACCGGGAAAGGGCACAAGGGAACTTTGTGGAGTGATAGAAATATTCTGTGTCCTGAGAGGGGTGGCGGTTACATTAATGTGTGCATTTTTCTTTTCTTTTTTAGAAGATTTTTAAATTTAAATCTATTAGACTATAACACCTTATAAATTTAAGTGTATAACATGTTTATTTGATACATTTATATATTGTAATATGATTGCCATTGTATGAATAGTTGGCACCTCCATTACATCACATAGTTATCATTCCGTTTTTGTGGTTGGAATAATTAAGATTTAGATTCTTAGCAAGTTTGATGATTATAATGCAATGCTGTTGTCTATATTCACTATAATTTGCATTAAATCTCCAAGACCTATTTATCAGTTGTAAGTTGGTAACATATGCATTTTCAAAACAAAGATTAAACTGTGTGCAATTAAATAAGATCTGTGTATTTAATTGTTTTCAATATAAAAAGACAGAAAAGAAAGAAAACACACCACTAAGAAAGTGGAAGGCGCCCTGGCTGGTTTGGCCCAGCGGTTAGAGTGTTGGCCCTTGGACTAAAGAGTTGCGGGTTCAATTCTGGTCAAGGGCACGTACCTCGGTTGCAGTTCAGTCCCTGGCCCTGGTCGGGGTCATATGGGAGGCAGCTGATCGATGTGTCTCTCTCACATTGATGTTTCTTTCTCTCTCTCTCCCTCCCACTTTCTCTGAGGATAAATGGAAAAATATCCTTGGGTGAGGATTAAAAAAAAAAAAAAGTGAAAGGCAAGCCATAGAGCAGGAGAAGATATTTGCAATACATAAATCTGATTTTTTTTAAAAAAAAAAAACTTACATCAAGAATATATAAAGTGGGGCCACTCCCTTCAGGCTAAAACTTGAGCCCCTTAGCTCGGCATTCAAGGCCTCTGTGGCCCACCCCATTTGCCTTTCTAGCCTGTTCGACCAGCTATGAGCCTATGCGGCTTGTGGGGTATCTGGAGGAGTGTGGAGCTGAGTACACACTCACCAGGCAGGCTTTGGGGCATGCCAGGGCGAGGCTATGGAAGGCCCAGAGCACTGTCCAACCGATGAGACAAATCAGGCAAAGCTGGGTGAAGTGTGGAGTGGAGGTGGGGTGGCTTCAGGGGGTGGTCCATTGGCACATGGCCCAAGGGTGGTTGGGGGAAAGGGTCAGGCCACTCATTGGTAGACACATCTGACTTCCTGGGGAAGAGTGGAGAGGGGAGATGCCAGCATGAGTGGGCCCAGGCCAAGGAAGTGGGAGTTCAACCTGAACTGTTATCCTGGAAGGTAAACTGAGGCAGAAGCCTGGACCTGTGGACAAGGCTGTGCAGTAGATGAAAGGTAAAGGGAAAAGCCTGGGCCACTGGGAGAAGTAAGCCAACAGTGGGGGTTGGGGTTGGGTGGTCTCAGGCTAAGGACCCATTTCCCAGCTTTGGGATGGGGAAGGTGCTGGGAGCAAACATCATCTGTCAAGCAGCCCCAGGCCCCGGATCCTGTGGTGGATTCTACGTCCTGCGGGTCTCGACGGGCTGTCAGTGGTAATACCCAAAGGGATTAACAGAAGCAACTTTAAGGAAGGGAGTGTGTGCAGAAAGAGGTGGGGGGGTGGGCAAGGGAGCCAAGAAGAGGTGCTGAGGTCCACCTGTGATCTGCCTGCCCCTGGCCTAGAAGGGAAGGTGTTATCAGGGTCTAGAAAGAGCTGGGATCATACAATAGGGACCCCCAACTCACCCCAGCTGCTGAGACCCTGGAGGAACAGCCACCGGCAGAGCTATGACCAGGCATGAAGAGAGTCATGCATAAACACTCCAACTTCCCTCTCCTCCTGCCCTGCTCCCACGCCTTCGTTTTAATCCATTTAGTGGAGAAGGAAGGTGAAGGTCAGCAGTGAGGGGACCTGCCCATAGCCACTGAATAGTTGGTAAGTGACCAAGTCACAGGTCTGGGACATTGACCTTGGCACTCGGGGCAAACCTCCAAGGCATTCCTGGGTCGGAGGATGCAGAAGGTGTGGCAGCCCAGGGTTGTGGGTGGACTGTGGTTACAGCTAGCTTTGAGGACCTGAAGCTAGCAAGGTGGCTGCCTTAGGATGGTGACCTCAGCCCTCTCCTGACTCTGAGCCAGGGCCCTGAACAGCATCTGGACCCCCTCTGGTGGCTCCCCTTGAGGCCATGGCTGGACACCAGCCTGTCACGTGGCCTGTGCTGACAGATTGGGTGTCTCTGGTGTGCCAGCGGCTGCCGCTAAGTGGCTTCCTGGCAGAGAGTCAGGGGTCACCTCATCGCTGCTCTGCTCAAACAGCGCTGGCCTCTTTGGGGCGCCTCCCACGTCTGTCTGCTAGGATCGGGTGTGTTTAGCATCAATTCTGAGATCCAGCCTCTGCCTGGCAACTCTCTGGGGAGTGGCCTTGGGAACCGGTGGCCCCTGGGGCAGATGGACTATTGGCCAGAGGGACCCTGGGCAAGAGCCAGCGAGTCTCACCAACCGTGTTCACGGTGTACCCCATGTGCAGGGCCGCTCTACATCCTGGACTCCTATGCTCCACACTCTGGTTCTGGCCAGTGGTATCCAGGCCCCTGGCTCTGGGCCTCTGCTCTGGGCAAGCCCTTGATCTCAGAATTTTTCTTTTTCTTCTTGCTGTGTGTCCCATCGAGGCCCCTTCGTTGTCCTTGGAAAACAGTGAGGAGAGAGCTGAGTACTTAGCAGGACTTCGGCAGCCCCTGACGCATCTGAGTCCGGACATGCGTGTCCCTGCAAGGCTGCACTGCCCTGCTGTCCCAGCAGTCCGTGGCTGGCCTTGTGCTGGGGACTGCACACAGCCAGGAGGGGAGGCAAGTTTGGTACAGTGACGAGTGCAACCAGAAGATATGTCAGAACAAAGGGGAAGCAGGGACAAGGTGGGGGTCAGGGAAGGCTTCTCAGAGTGACATTGGAGCTGGTTCACAAGGCGAGCAGGGATATCTCAGGTAGAAAGGAGGCCACTGAATGAACATTCCAGATGGAGGGACCAGCACACGGAAGAGGGAAGGTTATTGTGTGCTGGGGAAACAGATGTGGCTCCCCATGGTCAGAGCAAAGCCTGCGTGGGGCGGGGTGGCAGGCAGTCCACTGGAAAAGTAGGAGCCTGGCCCTGCCAGTGTGGCTCAGTGGATTGAGCATCATCCCATGGACTGAGAGGTCCTGGTTCGATTCCCGGTGGAGGCACATGCCCGGGTTGCGGGCTCGATCCCCAGTGGGGGGCATGCAGGAGGCGGCCGATCGATGTTTCTCTCTCACATCGGTGTTTCTATCTCTCTCTCCCTTCCTCTTTCTCTAAAAAAATCAATAAAAACATATTTTAAAAAGAAAGAAAGAAAAGTGGGAGCCTGAGGATCAGGGAGCCAGGGGGGTGGGTGAGCTCAGTAGGCAGTGCAGAACATTCTGGAAGCCAGGAGGGGATGGCTAACTGGGGAAGGGACCTGAGTATCTTCTCTCTAGGGATAGCCTGGATCACCTGAAGAGTTGTTAAAATGCAGATTCCAGGCCTGCGGCTCCATAGCTACAACTGGGCTGGTTGCAGAGAAATCTGGGGGAGGCGGCGGACGGCCTGATCAGGACCTGGGACAGTTTGGGAACCATCTGCGGAGAGCAGCTGAGGCCCAGGGTGAGCCAGGCAGGCAGGCCCTGGGGGGCCCACCACATACCCCAAATCTGTTAGGCTCCTGGCTCAGGGTACACGTGGGTACTGTGTATGTTTCCCAGCAGGCAGAGGGCCCATTTACCTCCACCTCTTCCTTCCAAGGCAAAGAAGGGAAGGTCCTGAGCTTCTGGGGTCCCTGATCTGGGCTCAGGCCCTGAATCTCTTTAGTGAGAAGCTTGTACCCACAGCCGGCGGGTGGAGCCCTGTCCAGCTGACTCTCGCTCTTTGTCTGCCTCTCAGCAGGGGAAGATGCCCGGGTTGGTGGCCAGCTTGGTTGGTATCCAAGCTGGGTCAGCAGTGCCAGCCTCCCATCTGGCCCCGAGACACTCCAGAGTTCCAGGGCTCCTCTGAGAGAGGTCAGGATGGCCAAAGGCTCAGGGGCAAGGAGCTGGCACTGTGGTTGGCAAGGCCCTGGGAATAAACAGCTTGTCCACCACTTGCAGGCAGAGGCTCATCCGATGTCCAGAGACGTGGATGGCAGGCCCAGCTGAGCCAGGGTGGCAAACCCCACGGTGCTCCAGACCGCCCAGGGACTTGGTGAATTTGCATATGGAAATGAAGTGTTCCCCACATCACCAAGGCTTGGATTTGAAGTAATCCCAGCTCACTGAGGGCTGGGGGAGCTGAGGAGGCCAAGGAGGAGGGTGGGGCGCAGGGACAGGGCCCAGGCAGAGTCCGGGGGCTCTGAGAGGGGCTTGCATCCTGAGCCCGGGGATCAGCCAAAGCTTGGCCCTGGGCTGAGCTCCCTGGGTGCCTGGCACCAGCTGAGGCTGGAGGGCCCGGCTTCTTCCAAAGCCCTCCTTGTCCGGCAGTGGGTGGGCAGGCCGGGGGCTGGGCGCGGCCGCTCATATCTTCCCAGTTACTTCATTCATTTTGCTCCCACTGATCCCTTGTTTATCTCACTGGGAAT
The DNA here is from genome assembly GCA_030848825.1 of Tadarida brasiliensis. Taxonomy (NCBI): domain Eukaryota; kingdom Metazoa; phylum Chordata; class Mammalia; order Chiroptera; family Molossidae; genus Tadarida; species Tadarida brasiliensis. The sequence goes on along the minus strand of CM061258.1, from coordinate 103,102,703 downwards.
GCAGCCGTGGTGGAAGCTGGGGCCAAGGGAAGGGCCAGAGCCTGGGCCACCTCCAACAAAGTCCCAGCCCCACTCACCCACCTCTCTTACCTGGGTCCCTGGGCTGGACAGCCCTCTCGACACCAGCCACACAGGGAGAGGCCAGCTCTGAGAACTCCTGACATGGAGTCCAGAGGCCAAGTTCTGGCCAGACCAAGAATTGACCATCTCTGGGCCTTGCTTTCTCTATCTGTGAGTTGAAGGGTATTCTCAAGGACCTTTGAAAATGTTCACTGTCATCAACAATAAAGCTCCCATTTCATAAGCACCCACCCCTTGCCTACCCTGTGCTGGCCTGGAGGTCCCTGCTTTCACCTGGGGCTCACACGTCTCCATGGATTACCACGATCCCATCTTAGACAGGAGATGGGGTTCGGGGGCATCCTCTGGTAGGGGTGGAGGTAGAGATCAGCCTGGGAAACAACCCTGTGATCAGGCTGGAGATGTGGCAACGTCAGAAGCCCGAGCTTCCATGGGTAGGGGTGTGAGGGCCGGCAGGGCCAGTGTCTGGAAATGTCCTTTAAACACTGGTCAGAAGGATATGCCAGGTCCCGATCAGTTCCTGTTGCAGGGCTCCTGGCTGAGGGCATTTGTGGTCCCTGGGGGCTTAAGTTTGGTGGGTTCTAATCCCATCGCCAAACAAACCTGTCTACCCTAGGAAATCACCCCCTCAGGTCAAGGGGCAGGCACTTGGGCTTCAAGCAGGCCAGTCTGAGCCCTTGTCCTTAGTCAATGATGTCCAAGGACACCACTGCCAGGAAGGGGCTGCCAGGCCCCTGGTCAGATGTGAAAACTGAGTCCGAGAAGCTGATTGAGTTGTTCAGGATACACAGATGTGAGTGGCAGGGCTAGGATCCAATCACAGCTGGTCTGACCCAGACGCTTCCCACTGTCTGGCTCCATGACCCAGAGGGGTGTGCATTCAGGCTGGTACTAGCACCAGAGCCTCAGTGCCCTCTTGTCTTCTTTCCCCCAGCGACTTGGTTTTCCAGTCTGTGGAATCGGGTGGGTGGTTCCAACTCCAGGCCTGTTTCTGCCCCCTGTCCTGGAGCCTTGAGGAGGAATGAGGTCATATTTGTCTAGGGGCTGGAGTGTCTTGGAAGGAGAAAGCTCGGCAAAGACAAGGGCCCATTGTCCCCCCTTCCCCGGACCCCTGCCAGCTCCCACCCCAGTCATCAGACAAAGCCAGCCTGCCTGCAGGCTCCAGAGGCCACCACGTGCCAACAGGGGCTGACTCAGTGCCCCCTCCCTTCCCACTGATTGACACTGTCTGGAATCCCACCATCAAAGCTTTGTTGGGGTGCCACAGAGGGGAAGGCAGGAGAAGAAGGGAAGGCTCTGGGGGTCCTTGCATAGGGCTGTCACACTCAGGGCATTATGGTGGGTTTGAGAGAGCGGTTGGCCATAATCAGCACAAAGAACAGCAGCCTGTGCACTTGCTTTCAGCAGCCTTGGTGTGAAGCTCTCACAAATGTTAGCTCAGGGAGCACTCGCGGCACCCCTGAGGGGACATTGACATCATCTCCCTCATTTTACAGATGCAGGGCACTTACCCTGGGTCACCCAGCTCATAACTGGGGGATATGGGTGGAAGAGGTGGATTTCAAGCTGGCGTTTGTGTGGCTCTAAAGAATTCTTCAGAGAGGGTCTGGGATGTGTAGGAGGAGGCTGGACTGGGGAACAGAGACGGAGCAGGTCAGACCCTGAAGCTCACAGTGGATGGGGCAAGGGGCTGTCCCCATAGGCCTCTCCACTGAGCCTGTGGACCAGGTCACAGTCCTTCTTTGCTGTAGAATGAAGAGGTTGGAGAATTCAGTCCTTCCCCTGCTAAGGGCTGGGAAGGCTCCTTGGCCTCTGGCACTGTGAAGGTAAGATAAAGGATGCTCAAGGATTTCAGTGCCTTGAAGCACCTAATGCGGCCACACATGGGCAGGGTGGTTTCTGGCCTAGAGTCACCCCTGTTTCTGGCCTCCCTGCAACTCCGAGGCCCATGGAGTTTTGTCAGCAATTAGCCAGCAAGACAAATAACAGCTCAAGCTTAACATGTCCAAGAGTAAACTCTTGATTTCCTCCCCAACCTGCTCCTCCCTGTGTCTTCCCCGTCTCAGGAAATGGCACCATCGTCCGCCCAGTTGCTCAGGCCAGAAAACTGGGAGGCATCCTTGGATCCTCCCACCCCTCACCACCCACATCGATCCGTTGCCAAGACTTGTCAATTCTACCTCCAAAATAAATCCCAAATCCACTTCCCTTGATCCCCACTGCCACCACTGTGTCCAAGCCACCACTGGCTCTCCCCTGGACAACAGTGCCAGCTTCCTGCCTGCCTCCCCTCTGCCTGCTCCAGCCCACTCCCCCACAGAGCCAGAAGAATTGGCTTAAAATGTAAATCAGATCCCACCCTTCTCCTGCTTAAACTGCCCCTTCCCCCATTGGTTTCCTATTGCATCTGAAGCAAAATTGACACGCCTCAATGTCTATGAGGTCCCTCTTGACCTAGTGCTACCTCACCTCCTTCCACTCTCCCAACACTATCTTCTCCTTACGTCAGTACTTTTGCACATGCTGTTCCCTCTGCCTGGAAGGTCTTCCCCACAGTTCTTCACCCAGCTGGTCTGTTCTTGTCCTTCAGGTCTTGGCTTGTGTCTCACTTTCTTCGCCACCCCAAGCTAAGTCTCCCCCACGCCATTACCTTAGAGCCTCTTGTTTGTCTCACAGGAATTTATCTTAATTTATAATTATGTATTTACCCTTTGTCTCTGCAACCACACTGGAAGATTCATGAGGGCAGAGCCTTGTCTGCCTTGCTCACCACTGTGCTCCTGGTTAGCACTCAAATCTCTGTTGAATGAATTAGCCACTCAAATCATAGCAGCAGCTATTATATATTGACATTTCCAATTCACTCTCATTTTGAATATAATCATCTCAACCACCCAATGAGGTAGGTAGTATCAGTGTTCCCCATTTTTTAGACGTGGAAACCGAGGCTCAGGGGCTAAGATTAGTCACCCAGTATCACACAGCCAGAATATGGCAGAGCCAGGTTCAGAGCCCAGCTCAGTCTACCAGAGGGCTGACCTTCCAACCACTGTGAGGTCTCAGTAACACACTGTAATCAACTATATTCCATCAAGTCTTAGAGGTCATTGAATGAAAGGCACACCATTGTTTCCTGGCCCTTTAAAGAAGGTTAAAAACCACGACAATTAAACTACGATATGCCATACCAATTTCAAAGATGTGAAAACAGTGGCTTGGGGGAATTGATGAAATATGGTATCTTGGGAACAAAAACCATTCAATCCTTAGGACCCAAAAGACAGAGAAAGAGATGGATTTCTCAACAGTGCTGAGGATTGTTCTATAGCCGCCCCGGAGCAAGGAGAAGCCCCATCCTTGGCCCTGGAGAGTTCAAGGTTGAGCAAAGACAATCCAGTGTGATAGTGTGCCTGATGCTTGATGAGGGTACTCAGGACTTCCCAGGTATTCAGGGGGAGTCCCCAGAATTGCTGGGAAGGCAGTGAGGAGGAGGCGCACACACAGGCTTCGTGGCGGAGGGGGCATCGAAGGCAGATCCCAGAGGAGGAGGAGAGGTTAGGAGGCTGGCAGGGGTGGGAAGTGTGCCAGGCAGAGGGAAGAGTCCATACAAAGGCCTGGACACATCTTCCCGTGTGGGAAATGGTGTGCAGCTCACTGTGGCCAAAACAGAGAAAGGGGATGAGGCCAGGGATGTCATGGGGTGGATGGTGATGGTCTTTTGGGAGCTGATGAAAGAGTTGAGGCTACATCCTGCAAGGAAGGGAACCCATGAAGTCATTAGGCAGCAGAGTGACAAGGCCACCTTTGTAAGCTAGAAGGATGGAGTGAGGGACGACAGGAAGCTTGAAGGCAGCGTGGAAGCCTAGGAACATCTGGTGAGACGCTGTCAGGGGTCCCCAGTCACCTTGGGCTGGACGGTGCGTTGAGGGTCACAGGGAATAGGCTGGGCAGGGGGCATCTCCCTCCAGGCCTGGGAACGTCTGGGTCGGCCGAGAGCCCGCTGGAGCTGGTGAAAGGCCCACTTACCATGACGGATGGGGGCCCCGTCAGGCCGCGCCAATTAGGCAAGATGGAATGCCAGGGCAGTGCTATAAATATCTTGGCCGCCGACTGGCCCAGGAATGTAAATGGTGGTGTTGAACAAGCAGGAGAAAATGTTCAGTTCAGACAGGATGAGTTTTTTGTGTGTTTTTAAAACATGTTCTTCCCGCCACAAAGGATTCAAATTGAGCAGCAAGGAGACTGGGTTCCCAAGAACTGGCTACTTGTCCAGTCAGAGGCCAGAGCAAAGGCTCATAAAATCAAAATTTGGGGGCAAATCCCTGGAAAAGTCAGTATATTCAAAGCCCAGAAGAAGCCTGAACCTCACTTGTAGCCTTGTCCCTGGTCAGAGGGACACCTGGGTGAGGCCGTGCACTAACCATCCAGGTTGGGGACACACAGCCCAGCCAGGTGTCGGGAATGCCACTCACAAGTAGAGGTGTCCTCCTAACACTGGGCTGCTTCCCAGAGCTCTCTGTCCTGTCGTGAGTGTGGCCTGACAGGGTGTCATGTGCTGGGGTTGATGGCTCAGCTGCTCTTCAAGGCCAGAGACAAGAAGGCCTGGCTTTCATCAAGGTCATTGAAGAGTGAAGCTGGGAGGCCCTCAGAGGTACATCTGGAGACGTGGGTCCTACCTGCCTTAACATCCTTTGTAAATTTCAGGGCTACATTGACCCATAAGATTAACCCTCTGCCTCATCGCCTCATTTATTTCAAACCATAAGGTTGCAGGATGACAGGCAGGGGGAGTGAGGGCCAGCAGGTGGGGCAGGGGTGGGGCGGTCAGCGTGCCCTGCAGCATTAGTATACCTCTCCCTGCTCAGAGAGCCACCTGTGCAGGGGGCTTCGAGCAGCCCAGAAGCCCTCAGTCAAGCCCCGAGAGTGAAATGCATGCACTCAGAGGGGACAGGAGGATGCCCAACACGGGAGGGGCCAGGTGGGAGGTTCCCGGCTGGTTAGTGGAATGGAGTGGCTACAGCCCAGCATGAGCCAGGCCTTCAGGAAACCTTAAGACAACAGAAAGAGCACCATCCAAGTTACCTTGTGGTGCTGGGACCCTGCTCTGTGTGTCCAGGAGGAGGCGGTCCGAATTGGAAAGGACACACCCTCCCTGGGGAAGAGAGAGGCAAACCGGGAACATGAGTGAGTGAGGAGATGGGGGCAGAAACAGAGTTGCAACAGACAAGTTCTCCTCTCCTGGCCCAAAGGAGCCCACTCCAGGAACAAGGCAGAGGGGATGGGTCAAGGAGCTTACTGGTCTATCTGAGGGGATTATTGAGAAATTGACCCATTTGGCAAATATTGATGGCCAGCCTACTCTATGCCAGGTGCTGTGCTCAGCTCTGGCCGGAGTCCCTGAAGGTTGGGAAGGGGGTCTGGCCTGGAGATGGGATGAGGGTTCAGCCAAGCTCCAGACAGAGCTTGGGACAGAACTCAAGTTCCAGGGGGAAGTTCTGAGTCTGGGGTGGTGGTGGGGCGGTGAACTCAGGGAGACATTGGAGGGTGAGGTGGGGCTGGACCACCTCCAGGGGGTAAAGGGCAGTGTGGGGCTTGGAGGGCAAAAGCAGACCCTGGGAGCAGAGGTGGAAGTCAGCACTGCTTCCTGGAGACAGCCGAGAAGGCGGGGGATCCTCCTCCCAGCCTGCGGAGGTAGACTTGGGGAACAGAGCTGAACCTGCAGGTGAAGGGATGGCAAGACTGCGTCCTTGCCCAAAACATGCCACTCATCTTTCAGGGCCTTCAGACAGGGTTCAGAGCAGGTGCAGGTGTGCGGTATGGCTTGGGCTGGAGAGGTATCCGGGGTGGGGATAAGGAGGGCAGCAGGAGCTGGAGCAGAGCAGTGGATGAGCTAGACCCTGGGCTCCTCCTGGGCCAGTCTGGGTTGGCTTCAGACCTCGCTGCTTGGTGGGTTCTGGCAGAGCCCTCAGCTGCCACGCTCTGGAGTGAGTTGGCCACCCAAAGAGACCCAGGCTGTGCAGACAGATGGTGTCCTGGCCTGTACCCAGCCACTGGCTGTATCTTCCCAGTGGGTCTGCACATGCCTATGTGTGTGCAGACATCTCAGCAACTCTCCAAGGGAGCACTTTTGCGGGAGAACAATGGAGTGTGTGAAGCTAAGAGAAGTGGAAATGCAAGAGTGTGTGAGTGCAAACCAGGGACCTAGTGAACAACTAAGGATGTAAGCGTGCCCTGGGGGTGTGGCCTGTGTGAGCACCCAAGGGCTGCCAGGGGATTCTGGGCACCAGTAACGTGGCAGCAGAGTGTTGGTGTCTATTTTTTGGTCTTCAAAGATCATTTCCACTGCTGGTCCCTGTGACTTTGTCACTGCTAGGAGAATGCCCCTCCTGCCTCTCCCCCCAACATCCTCCCCCCTCTTAAAGCCAAAAACATTCATCTTTTCCTTGTGATTTCTTCTATTGTCTGGAAACATAAATCCCTCAGGAAGTTTAAGAAACATTAAGGAAAACTTATAAATGCTTTTCCAGAGGGTAAGAAAGACTTCACTATTTCCTACTAGCTACTGTAGAATTTTATTACTTACTTACATAAGTTTTAACTCTGTCATATGCCTAGAGGAAATTTTAGTGTTAAATATAAAGTGTTAGCTAATTTCCTCCCACCATGAATTGCTGACGCTTCAATTCATTTTATAATACTTGCTTTACCATGTATTTCATTTTTATATATAATTGGTTCTTACATATGATTGTTCCTTGTATCTATTCCAATGGAATGTATTTCTGATCTTACTCTAGTACCACACTGTTAAATTATTGTTCTTTTAGAACATGTTTTATTGAAGCCTTTATAACACAGTAGTTAAGATTATGGTCTTTGAAGTCAAACTGACTGGGATTTATATGGGAACTTTGCCATTTAATAAATGTGTGACCTTGAGCAAATTACCTTACAGTTCTTCACCTGTGCAATGGAGCCTATAAAAGATATCTCCCTCACACATTCAGAATAAAGTGAAAGAGAATAGAAATCAGTCATACAGAGATAAACATCAGCCTTATTACCGTGCATTTCTGTCCACTGCCTCTACTAGTATTCAACATTGTACTGGAGGGCCTAGCCATTGCAATAAGGCAAGAAAAAGAAATAAAAGGTATGATGATTGGAAAACAAACCAAAAAACAAAGCCTCAGTGGACAGCCTACCCTTCATCCCTGACTTAGATGCACTTGGACCCAGTCAGAGGAAGTGTCAGACACCCCAGGTCTTTTCTCCACCCCTGCCAGGCAGAGCCTTCCACCATAAAGTTACTATAGAACACAACATAAAATATAGGTGTCTCGGGGGAAGAGAAATGACAGTGGAGAGAGAAAAGGAATGTCCTCTACTGAAGTCCCTTCACATAGAAATATGAGGTGGAGGTGGTGGTGGAGACAACCTCACATAGTAGTGAGCATTTGGTGAGATAATGCCCAGAAGGGACTCAGCATGGGCCCGACACCGTAGGCGTATAGTAAATGCTGCTCTTATTATCGATATGTGAAGGGTCTTGTTCTATTTCATTTTTCCTCTTTCCTGAATTTCTAAAAAAAAAAAAATTATCACCAGTGTCTTGTTCCAAAAGAAATATAGGATCATTTGGTGGTGTTCTAAGAAAAAAAACCCAGCCGGTGTGGCTCAGTGGTTGAGCATTGACCCGTGCATCAAAAGGTCGTGGGTTCAATTCCCAGTCAGGGCATGTGCCTGGGTTCTGGGCCTGATCCCCAGTTGGGGGCATGCAGGAGGCAGCCAGTTAATGTTCTCTCTCATCCATGTTTCTATCTCTCTCTCCCTCTCCCTTCCTCTCTCTCTCTAATATCAATAAAGAAAAAGAAAATAAAATGAAAAGCCCTCCATCCCCTGCCTTCCTTGCCCACGTTTCAATAGGTGTTACATCAACTTATAAATGATGAGTGGGAGTTGGGAGTTAATCCCAGGACACAAGTGGCAGCAGGACAGAAGGATGGCCCATGAGACCCAGAGAAATGGAAGCTGATGCTGCAAAGGGGTTGAGAGTCAAGGGCATGACGGGCATGGCAGGGCCTGGTCAGGGTGGGTAGAGAGGTTATCAGGTTCAGGAGAATGTGAGTCTGAGGCAGAGCCAGCTATGAAGGACTGAGGGGGTGGGGGGATTGTGAGCAGGCTGTGGAGGAGAAAAGAGGTTCCAAGAGAGCCAGGTGGGCTTCCCTGGCTGATGACATGAGCGGAGGAAGTGAAGGCCAAAGGCCAGGGAGGTGTCATCTTCTGGGGGCTAAGCCTACGACCTGCGGTGAGGGTCCTGGTCCATGGTTTAGCTCTGCCACCAACCACTGTGTGACCCTGGCGACCTTCTCTGGACCTCAGAGCCCCTTTGTCAAATGGGGGCCCTCTCCATGCCATGCTGCTGAGAATCTCTTCCCTGACTGGAGTGTTCCTAGCCCCCACCCACTCCCTCTCCCCAGACAGCCCCAGGCCTACTTCTGTTTCCCATTTCACCTCCTGGTCTCTGCAAAAGAGAAATATTCCGGTATCTGGGCTCCCTCCCTCCCTGCACACCACTCTGTCCCCGGGCCCCACTCTGGGAGAGCAGCTCCTCCACCTCTTTGGCCCCACTGCCACCTCTGCTTCTCATTAATGCGTTAGCTCGGCCAGCCCTCACACCCCCGCTCTGTACCTGGTCCTCTCCTGGTCCCTGGGAGCACAAGGGAAACAAGCCAGGGACCCACCGCCTGGAGCTCACAGCCTGGTGGGGGACCTGTGCGAGGCCAGGCGCTCTCTGTAGGCTCATTCACTCTAACATGGGTTTGAGTGACTGCCATGGTCCTGGGACAGACAAAAACAGTGGTGGGCACCCAGTCCCTGCTCCGGGGGCTTCCAAACTTGAGGTCAGAGACCCGGGAAATCATGACTCACATGCTTTGTGCTCCTCTGGTCACACGGCAGCCCAGTGGGGGACCCCAGACCAGCCCTGGGAATGAGGGAAGGCTTCTTGGGGGCGGTGATGTCTGTGCTAAGCCGGTGGATGAACAAACCTGTGGCTGGAGGGAGACGAGGCAGAGAGGGCTCCAGGGAGAGGGTTGCCAAATCGTGGCTGAAGGGAGCATGGTACACTCAGGTGCACCCAGGATGGCTCGGGCAGAGTGGGAGAGAGAGACCTGCGAGATCAGTGCAGGAGGCTGGAGCCAGGAAACACAGGGCCCTGTGGGCACGGAAAGGATTTCTCATGTTATCCTACAGGTAACGGGAAGTTATTGAGGGTTTTAGGCAAGTAACATGATAAGATTGGCAGTTTTTAAACATCAAGCTGGACTAGAAGGGGGCAGGAGTGGATGAGGGTGATGAGTTGGAAAGCTGGCCCAGTCAATCGGACGAAAGCCATGGCAGCTTGGACTGGGGGGGGGGGGGGGTGAGTAATGGAGTGGGGGTAGGATGACATGCAGGGTGATGGGGCGAGGGTGGTTTGGGAGGGTGATGAGACGTGGTGAGGTGGCAAGGGATGTAGATGAGGGTGGGAGGATGGGGGGGTAACAAGACAGTGCTGGGTGGTGATGGGGGGGCAATGGGGTGAAAACAGAGAGGTGGACAAAGATGAGAGATACTCACGAGGTAAGATTTCCAGGGCAGGGTGATGTGCTGGGCCTGGGACGAGAGGAAGAGGAAGTGTGGGAAGTGACCCGGGGTTTGAGCGACAGGGATGTGCGATTCGCTGGGCCGCGAGCACTGCAGGGGAGCAGTTTGAGGGGGAGAGGACGAGTCGTGTTTGACCTGCTGAGACAGCGGTGCCCTGGGCACAGCCAGGCAGAGATGATACTGCCAGTCTGGACGGAGGAAGACAGTGAGGTCCTAGGACCCTGGAAAGAGCGGGTCTTGGGGACTGGGTGGTCCAGTGTTGAATGCTGTTGAGATGTCAAGTGAGTTCAAGAATGCAGCAGTGCCCACTGGGCCGCCTTGGGGGGTCACCGCTGACCTGGTGAGGGCCACTGGGCAGCATGGGGGAGGGGCGCTGACAGGATCGGGCTGAGGCGTGAGGGAGGTGAGGAGTGGAAACAACTGTGCAGACAGGTTTTTGGAGAGTTTGACTGTGACAGGGAGGTGAGAGAGAGGGGCAGCCAGAGGTGGAAGTGGGGTTCAAGGAGGGTTTTCTTTTTCCTGTGTCAATGGAATGTTTAGGTGCCAATGAAAAAGGGCTGAGAAAAGGAGAAGTGCTGGAAACAAAGGTGGTGGCGGGGCCGGGACGTCCGGCAGGTGGAGGGTGGGGAGCCAGGTACAGGTGCGGTTTACTTGGGTCAAAGTGGCCTCTCTCCTGTCTGGACTGGAAGGAGGGTCACAGGCAGGCGGCCAGCGGCTCGGCGATGTGACGTTGAAGACAGTTCCATAGAACTAGCAGCAGGCTGAGGACGAAGGCTCAGAGCTTGGGGACAGTGAAGAGGGTGTGAAGGATTTCGGTGACGGGGGAAAGCCCAGAATCGGCCTGGGGCTGGGGTCAGAGGTCATGGCAGACCTCGGGCCAGGTCTGAGTCTGGAGTTAGGGTCAATATTTAATCTGGGGTCAGAGCAGGCTCAATCCAGAGCCGGGAGCTGATGTTTAAAACAGGCCAGAGCCCACACCCCTGGGATTCACTCTGAGCTCAGGGTACAGCCTCTGGAGCCACGGAGGTAGAAGGTGAGCTCAGCCAGGCACTCAATCTCCAGGTATCTGACCTGGCCCAGCTCCCATTCAAGAACCCTCCACCCTGAGGGGCAATGTTGGCCCAGACCTCACTCTGCGTTCAAGCCAGAAGGGCCTCCAGCCCAGCCCAGTCTCCCCACAGCTGGGCATGAGCTGGAGTCTTGCCCCGCCTAGTCCAGGGTGAGAATTCCGGCCACACGTCTCTGTGATGTGGTCACGTTGGAAAAATGTTAATCAAATATTCTCCTCCGTGTTTCCTTTCTTTCCCAGGCTGGATTCCTAGAAGACAGGAATTTATGGTGTGAGAGCTCCAGCCCCCGCAAGCCCGCAGCCAAGGGCAACAGCACAAGGCGGGTAGTGCTGCCAAGCCAGGAGGGGAGCAGCAACTTTGGGAGCTGATATCACAGAAAATCAAAGTACATGCATTTAAAAAATCCTTCCTCTCCCTCACATTCCCCAACTGGGGGCTCACACAGGTCCCTCAGACTGGCCCAGACGGGCCCCTTGTCTGGGAAGAATGCCCCACCCAGAGACAGGGTCTGTGAAGCAGCCAGAGGAGTCCCTTGGCCCCGTAAAGGGTCGGAAAGTGGCCCCATCACTGAGACCCAAGTGTGGCAGCTCCTATTTGGCCTCGGGGGTGGCAGGCAGGCTTTCCATGGTGTCCTCATCCTTTTGGCCAAGCAAGGGCAGCTGTGATGAAAGGAGGCACCCTGGGCCCTGCCACAAAGCCCCATGAGGTGGCAGCCTAATTTGCCCGTCTCCCCTCTGCCTTCTGGGGTCGGGGATCCCGGCTGTCCACGCACGGTGAGCGTCAGGGCCAGGGCTCCCTGTCACAGGCCCAGGCCCCTGGGTCTCTGTAGCAGAGAATAGCTTATTCCAGTCGCCTGGGTTAGCTGAGGAGAAGTGAGGAGAGGCCTGGAGATCACCCCAATTCAAACCCCAATAATTTGGTGCTGGGAAGACAGCCCCTGCCCTGGCCTGAACCCCGACAGGTGTAACTAAACATTCACACGTTATCCAAGCACCTGATATTTGCTGAGCTCCATGGGGTACCGGACACCTAAGAAAGAAGAACAAAGTAGCCTCGTGCCCTGGAGAAACCCCTCCAAGTGGGGTAGAGGGAAGACTGATATGGAAATGGAGGGTGATCTTTAAGTGAGGGGCTGTGAGTCCCCCCAGGAGAGAGTGATTGCCCCTGGGAGGGGGGAAGGACATTGGTCAAGGAAAGCGTCCTGAAGGAGATGCCCCAAAGGATGGCGGGAGTTCACCAGGCGGACACGAAGCAGGCGGCGAGCTTGGAGGGGACATTCCAGCTAAGTCTGCAGCATGTGCAAAGGCCCAGAATGTTTATACCTTGGTAAGACTTCTCATATAAATAAATCCTCAAGTCCAAAAAAAAAAAAAAAAAAGGCCTCTGGCAAACCAAATGTCTGGGTTTCTTGCTCAGAAAATTAGGCTCTGCTCTGCCCTGCTCTGGAGCTGGAGACCAGCAAAGAGCAAGAGCTGACACAGCCCTCACTTAGCCCCACACCAGCCCCACACCACACCCCGTACCCCCAAGGGGTCCGCCTCTGCTGTGGTCCATGCCCTCAGCTCCCACCTCACACTGCCCGCTTCCTCCCCACCACCCCCTGCCCAGGCCCAGTTACCACCTTCAACCTGTTCTCCTACCCTGTGCTGGTTGGAGGGGCTGGGGGTGCCCCAGGGCCTTTCTCTTCCAGGGTCTCTGCCCCCTGGGTGCCTGGAGTAAAGGGAATCTGAATCTCCTGTTTATATTTTATTTTGTAAATCTCTTTTTGGTTCTTGAGCACCGAAGTTTTATATACGTGGTCCCTTTCGGTCCCGTTCCTCTCCCCCCACCCCAGGCAGCTGTTCCAATGCACGTCCTTTGTTCGTGGGTGTTCTTGTGAAATGTGGACAAGGAGTGACTGCTTCATGGGTAGGGTTTCCTTTTAGGGGGATGACAAGCCTTGGAACTAGATCGACGGGGAGTTGCACAACATGGTGACTGGACTACACGCGGCTGGACTGTCCACTCGAAAACGGTTAATGTTATGTGCACTTTACCTCAATTTTTAAAAATGTGTATCACTGTTTGGGGGGATTTTTATTCACACAAGTGAAATTGGGCTGTGGGCCGTATCTCTGTCTTACGTTTTCCACTCAGTGCTCTGTTTTTAAGTTCTAACAGCACAGTCTCTTCTCCACCAGGCTTGTTGCTTTGAACGGCTGCACGGTATCCCACATTTTGCACCCACACCCCTGCCAACATTTGGCGTTACCCAGCTCTCCAATGCCCGGCAGTCTGAGGGATGTCAACCAATATCTCGTTATTGTTTTGGCTTGCATTTCTCTGATCATCGTGAGTTTAGTCTCTCTTTCCATGCCCCCTCCTTTTTAAAAAATTTTTTCTTTATTGATTTGAGAGAGAGAGGAAGGGAAAGGGAGAGAGAGAAACATTGATGAGAGAGAACATCGATCGGCAGCCGCCTGTGTGTCCCCCACTGGGGCTGTGGCCCACAACCTGGGCATGTGCCCTGACCGGGAATTGAACCGGCGACCTCTTGGTGCATGGATCAATGCTCAACCACTGAGCCACACCGGCCGGGCTTTCCATGCCCTTTAATTGTTTAATTTTTCCTCTGCAAATTGCCAGTTCACACTCTCAGCCCATTTTCCTGCTGCTTTTGCTGTCTTCTTCTCCTTGCATTGGGCATTCCCTGTATATTCCAGATCGCAGGTCCTCGTTGCTCTAAAATCACAACTAGCATCATCCTCCCATCTGTTACTGTGTCCATGGTCCTTCATTGAACTGAAATCCCGAATTCCAGCTGGATATTGATTTATTTATTTTTATTCTTTTGTTAATCCTCACCCATGGAAATTTTCCCACTGATTTTCAGACACAGTGGAAGAGAGGGAGAGAGAGAGAGAGAAACATGGATGTGAGAGAGACACATCAATTGGTTGCCTCCCACATGGCCCCAACTGGGACCGGGGATCAAACTGCAACATTGGCGTGTGCCCTTGACCAGGAATCGAACCCAAGGCCCTTTGGTCTGCCGGCCAACACTCTAACTGCTGAGCCATACTGGCCAGGGCCCAGCTCGATATTTCTGAGGAACTTGATAAACGTCCTCTAAAATGTATAGAGGAATAGAGCTTCGTGAATGGTTTGGTGAATGTGAAAAAAGAATCAACAGGGCAAGCTTGTCGTGCCGATGTTAGCACATACCTCAAGGCCGCTGGACGGGAAGCGACATGGTGCGAGGGCAAGAACAGACGAAGGGCCACGAGCAAAGGAGCAAGCACAAAGACAGAGCTTAACACCCGCTGTTAGCAGGGTTGAGAAAATGAGCTCACTTTTTGGAGAAAAATTACAACTGGATCCTTACCTAACAACTCGTAAAAAGGTGACTCCAGATGGATTAAAGTTAGACCCTAAACGTGAAAGGAAAGACTGAATTTGTTTGAATAAACTGTTAGAGAGTATCTTTGTAACATAGGAGTGGGGAAGGACTTCTTAAAACAAAACCCCAAATGCACAAACCGTAATGCAAAACTGGCCGGCCTCTGGGCCCCTGGCCTTATCCACAGGAAGTGGCTTTTCCTCCCGGACACCAGCCTCGGCCCTGCCCACCTGGTGAGTCATGGGCGCTCTCCAGGCTGGCGGCCTGGCCCGCCCTTCCCGTCGGTACCCAGGAGGGAGCCCCGTGCCGTGCCCGCCTTATCTCGCCCTCGCCCAGGCCCTGCAGACATGAGGTCAGGGCTGGAGATGTGATGAGGGTGGGAGGCAGGAGGGAGACAGCAGAGGGGTCAGGGAGAGGTCATGGGTCACTGGCAAAGCTGTTACTGCCCTTTGGAGGTGGGGGTGGGAGGCAGAGCAGGCCCTGGAGGGACCTGAGCCAGCCCCCGGTGGGGGTGGGGGTGGAAGTGAAAGGCTTGTGTCATCAGAGGGTGGCTGGGGTGAGAGGAACAGGGACACATGAGCCAGCCCAGTGGAGCAGAGGGCTCCAGATTAAGATCTCAGATCTGGGACTCTATCTGCAGACTCCTGCCCCTCCCAGACTCCTCTCCTATTTCTCTAACGGCTCTTTGGAGCCAGCGCCTTCCAGCTGAGACACACCAGACTGAAACGCTGTCCAGAGAACAATCGAGGGTGTGTCTGGCTCTCCAAGTGTGTGTCTGAGCTCCACCTGCATGTCTCCCTGGAGCACTTTAGAGTACCTGAGTCTCACCCCTTGGGTCATCCGGCAAAGGGTCACCCAACACAAGCACCAGCCCTGTCCCCGGGACACGTAGAGTCCAGGGTAGGATAAGTCCGTCTCAACAGCAGGGTTAATGCCTGTCTTTGTTTCTTTGTTTCTGGGTCCCATGGCTTAGCTGCTCCTCGGGTTGCCTGACACCTGGATCCAAGTCTGGTGCGTGAAGGTCCACGTGTGTCTGTGACCATGTATGGGCAAACGTCCAATCATGTCCCTCTTGCTTTGTCCCTGAATTAATGCTAGCTACGAAAACTGCTCTTTTTCAGAAGGTCCTTAATAAACTGGGACAAGACGATGTGTCCTCCAGCCTGTCTCTGGGCATCCTGACCAGTGTGGGACAATGGTCTGTGAGTTGGGCAGGCAGTTGGTCAACAAATATTTATTCAGAGGTGCATAGGTGGGCCCTGAGGCTACAGCCTGGTCTGCCTCCATGTGAGGCTCTCAGGGACTGAGAAGGGGATGTAGTCGCCCCCTCTGACCAGCGCCACTGCTTTTCTCTGCAGCTGGAGGGGCCCCAGAGCCCTTCCCCTTCCCCAGGGTGCAGGTCTGCGGGGGACCTACACAACAGTTCATACCTCCCTCCACCCTACCCCAGCAGAGAGCCCAACTGTGTTTCAAGAAAAAACATTGGCCAGATTATCCTAAATATACAGATACACAGAGATAGGTGATAGATAGATAGATAGATAGATAGATAGATAGATAGATAGATAGATAGATGGATATAGACAGGCATAGATTTGTATATTCACATACATATATACATATACATATATATTAAAATACTGCCACTCCTTTTTGAACTTTTAATTAGTATGATTTATATAGAGAAGTGCACAAATCATATGTGAACGTTCACCAAATCAAATGTAAATTTTCACCAACTGAACACATTTGTACTGACAGCACCCAGATCAACATACAGAACTCTGCCAGGACCCCCAAAGCTCCCTTACACCCCCTTCCCTTCCGGTCACTACTCTCCTACCCACAACAACCACGCTTCTGACTTCCCTGGCCATGGACTAGTTTTGCCCGTTTCTGAACTTGCTGAATATAGAATCCCGGAGTGTGTAGCCTTTGTGTCTGACACTCTCCCCAGCTGTTGCATGCAGTTGACACTGTGTGTGTTTGATGCAGACAACACCTGTACCTCCTCCATTCTGCCCCCGCCCCGCCTGAGATCTCAGGAGCACACCATTGGAACGATTCTAGAGGGAGCCTTTTTGAGAGAACCTCAGGCCTACTGTCCTCCCAGAGATGGGGGTGACCTCAGAGGCTGCTTCTGCTGCGCTCCCAGACTGATCCCCCCACACTGAGAGACCAGCAGGGAATGGGCCCAGGCCTTCCCCGGCCTTTCCAGGAACGTGCAGTGGGAAAGCACTCCTGGTGCAGGTGTGGGGCAAACAGCTGCCCTCTGGGCAGGACGGGGATCCTCCTCAGGCCGGGCCCTGGTGGAGGTGGCTGAGGCCCTGGGCCAGGGGAGCTGGGCAGGTGTGGATGGAGCACATCCTAGGCTCAGCGGGGACACTCAACCAACACAGGCTCCCTCCCCAAGCCCTGTACCTGTGCCAGGCGCAGGGACAAATGGGGGCCAGACACCACTGTCCAGACATCCTTTTGCTCCTCCTTTGAGGCTGAGACTGAGCAATCCCTCCTCTGTGAAGCGACCTTGACCCTCTGTCTGGAAGCCTCCTGGACCCCAAAGCCCCTTCCTCAGTTCCCCTGGTGTGGTGTTCTGCACACAGGAGTCAATGCCCCAGGGGTCATTCTAGGCTGCAAATCTGATCATGTAGCCTCTCGGTTTGGATCTCCCATGGCTCCCATTTACCTCCCTTGAACCGTTCAAAGTCCTCCGTCTGGGATTTCATGCCTGGCAGGATCTGGCCCCACGGGCCTCCCCTCCTTGTTTCTCTCCGCTCTCCTCTCTCAAGCACCCCACCCAAAGTCTAGTCTGCTAGGTCTTGCGTTGTGCTTTCTGAATTGTGGTTACCCTCGTTGCAATGCCCGCTGTGTCCCTTTCAACTAGCAAACTTCTTCTTGTCCTTAAAGACTGCTGAAAAATATGCCACTCTCTCGCCCCGCCAAGACGCCTTCTCTGACTGCCAAGGCAGGGTCAGTGCCTCCTCTGGGCTCCCACAGCCTTACGCTCCCCTCGGAGCACCCCATTCCTCCACTGTAATAGCTTCCTCACTGGACTTGGGGCCTCTGAAAAGAGAGGCTGGCACTGAGGAGGGGCACTGTGTGGACATGCAGCAGGTGGGCGCCTGAGGGCATCCTGGTGGAGGCATCCAGCAGGCAACGGGCCATGTGGATCTGGGGCTTGGGAAAGACATTCCTCAGCTCTGTGGGAAGGCCAATGGGATCGGGACTGTGGCCCAGCAAGTGTGTCACAGCAGACAGATTTGGGACTGTCACTAGTACTAGCCCACGTGGCCTGCGCTGGCACAGGGCCCTGGATTGGCCCAGTCACGGGAAGATGTTAGAGCCCTAATGAGGACCGTCTTCCCAGAACGAGCCAGCCTCCCCTCAAGCTGGCCAGGCCGCCGTGAAAGCGGTGTGACCCTTTGGATCAGAAGCCAGCCTTGGACAGCACCTCTGATTTAAACCTCCTATGACTCCTCCGGCTGTCCCTCAGGATTCCACAGCCCACTAACAAGGCTGCCCACCTCCCCCGGCCCACTCTCCGCAGGGCGATCGGAGGGCACCTGCTCACACGCAGATCTGACTGCGATGTTGCCAGCCTCAAACACTCCATGGCTCCTCAGTGCCTCGGGGCAGTTTTTGGCCTGATTCCCGTGGTCTGCTGACCTCTTCAGCCTCATCTCTCAACACCCATACCTCATCCCCAGTACTTCGCTTCATCAGAACACAACTGTGGGCAGGGCCTCAAACTGCTGCCCCCTGAACCTTTACCTCTGCCTGGAGCACTCCCTCCATGTACCCACCCGCCCCAGGTCCTCTGGAAATGATCCTATTTTCTCAAGAGAGGTCTGACTGCTCCATCTCAGCCCTCCTACTGCACCCCTTGCCATCTGTCCTGGACCATGAGACACTCTGGGGCACTCCTCTGTCCTCGTCTATCATCCCCACGAGACGGTGGACTGAGCCAAGGCCCTGCTTGGTGCATCTCTATGTCTGGGGCCCGCACACAGTACAGCAGTCCCCCATCCATGGGGGTACCGTCCAAGACCTCCAGGGGATGCCTGAAACTACAAATAGTACCAAACAACATATACAATTTTTTTTTGCTAGGATAAAGTTTAATTTATAAATTAGGCACAGTAAGATGAACAATAACTAATAATAAAATAGAACAATTATAACAATGTACTGTAATAAAAGTTGTGTGAATGTGGTCTCTCTGTCTCTGGCAGCCCATCTGGTAAATGAGACAGCTACTAAGGGACTAACAAATGAGAGCATATATACTGTGTGGAGACATTAGAAGAAGGGATGGCCCATGTCCTGGGCAGGATGGAGAAGGGCAGTGTGAGATTCCAGCACACACTTAGAACAGTCAGTGGGCGATTTAAAACTTTGAATCGTTTCCTCTGGAATTTTCCATTTAATATTTTTGGACCATGGTGGACCACGGGTAACTGAAACCGTGGAAAGCAAATCCAAGAAAAAAGGGGGGGGACTACTGTAAATGTCTATTGAATAAGTGAGTGAATGCACCCATTTTACAGACAAGGTATATGAGGCTCAGAAGAGCCCTGATGGTGACTCGGACCCACTGTGAGTTTCTAAAAGGGTACAGGCTAATTTCCAGCCTCTGGGATCTGCCTGTTCCCCACCCTACCCCGAGTCAGTCCCCTGCAGGGAGCAGCAGGCTCGACCACCCCTCCAGGGGCCAGGAGGGGGATGGCCACTGGAGAAGTCTTTGGAGACTTTTGGGGATGCTTCCTGAGAACCAGGTCACTCAGGACAGCTGCTCTGCAGAGCCAAGAGCTCCTGACCAGGCCCTAAGCTTGCCTCTGGGCCCCTCTCTGCCTCTCAGGAGGGTGGGACTCCAGGTGGACGGGCAGCATGGGAGGGTGTGGCATGAGCGGGAGACAAGGGGAGAGGCAGGCCTGATTTATGAGGCAAGCAGTGATGGGACCACTTGGCAAGGTGGGCACGCACGACAGACCCTTGGAGATAACAGCCCAGAAGTATGTGAGCGATGTAAACAGTGGGGGGTGGACACCCCAGCTCCACAGTACCAGCCAGAGACATCGAGACCAGGGCAGGATGAGGCAGCCATCTTGGACAGAAGGAAGCATCAGGACCTTACCTGGTTGGGCTTGGCTCTGCCCACCAGCGGACCTAGCCCCCTCTTTCTTCCCCACGTTGCCACCTCCTCAGCACTGCTCACACCATCCTTTCCATGGAGATCACACTTCATCTCTGAACCCTGTCCAACTTGGCATTCTCTCTCAAGGCAAACCTGCTCCAGAATTTTCTCTGACTTCCTCAGTCTCTCCTTCATTGCTGACTTGTCGGGTCAGGCTCTCCTCCTGTGTGGCTCATTATGGCCCTTCTCAAGCTCAGCCTTCCAGGCCTCCTGTGCTTCCCCGAGTGTGTACCACATTTCCTACTACCTTGGGGACTTTGCACACATGACGCCTTAGCTCTAAAGTCCTCCATTCTGATGTACTGGCAAACTTCTACTCAAGCTTCAAAACCCATCTCACAGGTTCCTTCCTCCAGAGTCATTCCTGACTCTCTAATGGATGCCCTCAGCTCCTACAACCCCCACCCCATCCCAGCCTTCTCAGTCACAGTACTCGGCACTCGTGCCAGGACAGAGGCCTCATGTGTGCTCTCTCTGTGTCCCTGACTCCCACCTTGGGCTCTTGAGGACTCAGAATCTTCCAGGTCAAGGCTAGAGGCTCCCTTCTTTTCTGGAGATGCCAAAAGATCAGGCCTCCAGCATAATTCCCACCAAACCCAGTCCTGGGCCCAGAGACAAAAGGTGTTCTGGACATTGCTCTTTATCATGATCACAGTGGCTAGGCCCAATTAAAGAGGAGAAAACTGAGGCGAGGGACCTGGGGGGACATATCTATCCAAGCCATACTCAAACAGTGGCAGAGCCCAAGCTGGCTGACTTAAATGACCCTATGTCTAAAATAGGTGGAAGATATGCTCACTTTAAGTACAGTGCAGGGCACATACCAGCTGGGGTCTGGGCAGAACACAGGGACAGGGGAAACGTTGGTGTGTGCAAGGGCAGAGGCTGTACGGGCTGCCTGCTCAGGGCTCAGGACACGTGTGGGCAGGGTCATGCCACTTGTCCGTGTGGGACAGGGATAGGTACCAGCTGAGTGCCCAGGGCAGGAAACAGGAGAAGCAGGGCATCAGCCGTGTGCACAAGGCTGGTGTCTGTTGACTGCCTGCAAGGGCAGGAACACAGCTGTATGTCCACGGCACAGCCACCGGTGGTGCAGCACAGACTCTCTTGGCTGTGGGCACAGCCCAGGGACCCACGCCTGCAGACAGGACTGTTCGTGCCGAACCAGAGCCCCCGCCCCTGCAGACAGCCTCGACCCCTCCTCACTGCCCTCCCACAGGAATGCATGACTTTGGATGGAGACTGTGTCATCCAAGAAACATTCCATGTTTTCCTTGGTGCGTGCTCTGGGAACGTGGCGAGAACGGCTGTCCACCCTGCCGTCCACATACTTGGGCAGCTGCCGGAATTCCGCTGGGCTACCCAGGCCAGCCATGTCCTCAGTCTAGAGGGGCCTGGCCCCTGGGAAGCCACCCCCCTCCACCACCACTGCCTAGGAAACCAGGTGGGAATATTCCGGGGCTGGGATCTTGGGGGCTGGGGAGGGGTAATTTTCAGAGAACAGAGGCCAACTGCCTTCCATCCAGTCCCAGGCCCCCTGGTCAAGCACTGTCCTTGAGTCTGGGAGACAGAGACATTGATGCCAGTTCCCATTTGGGCCACACTGATATGACATGGGGCAAACCACACCTCTCCCTGCGCCTCAGTCTTACCCTCCATACAATGGGCTACCCCAAGGCCTTCTCAACTCTGAGGGATCTGCAGTTAGAAACTTTGGGTATTGGCCTGGGTGGCTCACACCAACAGGATAGAAGGGGGCCCACCAGTATTCCCACGCCCACACCCCAAAACAGCAGGGACACAGCCTTTGTTCCTGCTGGCATCTTGTCACCCTGAGCGTTTCTCCTTGGGCAGGAACACAGCTGTATGAGCACAGAAGCCAGCCACAAGGCCCTCTGGGACGCCCACCCTGATTACTCACCCAGCTTCTCCTTGCTCCAGGGCCCTCTAGTCTCACCTGTCCTGCCCTTGTGCTGCCGGTGACCAAGTAAGGTGGGGGCGGTGGGGCTGCTCTCTGTATTCCTCCCCTTCTAGTGAGGAACCCACCCAGCCCTCAGGTGGCTCTGAAACATCGCTGGGATGAGTATACTCCCCTGGGGCCCGCGGAGGGGCAGGAGAAAGAGAGTCAGTGGCCCAGCAGTTCTGCAGCAGCTAGCCCTCCTCCCCCTTCCCCCACCTTCCTTCAGAAAGGCCTCCCACCAAGGCAGCAGGTCTGGGTGTCACTGGGCCCAGGCATGAGGTTGGCTGACACTGAGCACCCACCTGCCAGCCAGTCCTGAACATGCCGGCAACGGAGCCCGCAGTGGGGCAGCCCAGCGGGGGTCTCACCCCTGCCCCCAGCCCTGGGCCTGCTGTCGGCTCTGCAGGCGTGCACGGCAGCGCTGCGGCCCCTTGTTCTTGGTTTGGACATGGTGGACAGACCTCAAGGGTTTTCATGTCTCCTTCAGTATTTCTGGGCTGGAGCCTGGGGCAGGGGCTGAGGACAGATGACTTCGAGGCAAGGACTCAGGCACCGTCTGCCCCCTGCCTGGGAGGCCACCTCGGAACAGCAGACCTAGGATGGTCCTGGCCCACAGGCTCACAGGGCGCCCAGATCCAAACAGCTTCTTTTACAAACGAGGAAACTGGGCCACACTGAGGGGAGGAGCTTTCTCAGGACCCACGGGCACGGGACACGGGCACAGAGGCCAGATGAGAGCTCCCGGCACCTGTCCTCAGCCTTTGACTGAGCAGCTTCTGAGGTGGCCACCCTAAGGAGGCCCGTCTCCTCGGGCTCAGAGACAGGCCTGGTGGCAATGGGCCCCTGCACATAAACCGGCCTGTTCCTCCCTCTCTGGGCTGCAGGCCCCTGCCATCGGGACGCAGGTATGTCTGTGTGAGGCATGTGGAGGTTATGCCCTCTGACTGGTGTTAATTTGGGAGATTCTGGGACTGTGAATCTACCAAAGAATGACCTCTCAGGGCCTAGTGCCCTAGCTCTCAGGCTCAGAGCCTCAGCTGGGACCCTGAAGCTAAGAACAGGCCAGGGTGGGCAGGGCCTTGGTCAGTCTTTGGATCCCTTGACCTGCCAGGCCCATCCTCCCTGTCTGCCCCGTCCAGTCGGCGTTTGCCTTGGCCTGCCTCTCACCCAGCCCTGTGGAGACCCGAGTGACTGGATTCGGTCACATCCGGCCCAGCCGTCTAAACAGGCCTTAGGGCCTAGAGCTTGCCTGGCCCAAGGGGAGCCCAAAATAACATCTGAGTCAGCGTCCCTACAGACACCCCCACCCGCCTGGGCCTACAGGGAGGGGCCTAGAGGCAGCAGACAGGGGACCGGGCCAGGTCAGACAGCCACCTGCTCCAGTGGGCCTCAGCCAGTGACGGGCCCAGCCCAGAGGGCAGCAAGACTATCAGGGTCAAGAGAGGGAGGCTGGGGAGCAGAGGGAAGAGGCGGCCCTGCCCTGGGGTTCCTGAGGGAGACAGAGGTGTCTGCAGATGGTGGCAGTGCAGTGTGGTCATTGTCATAGCTGAGGGAGAAGTAGGGGGCTGGGGGAGCAGGAGGAAGCCTGAAACCCAGACTAGGGTCAGAGAACACTCCCAGAGGCAAGCAGGTCTGGAAGGATGGGTTGGATCTGGACAGGACAGAAACAGAGGAAACACACTCCAGACAGGGAAGTAAAGTGAGCAGCGCCCAGGGCACTCGGGCCTCACGTCAGAACAAGCTGGGCACTTCCACGACACAGGCAGCCCAGGACAGCTCCTGCTCCAGCCCCTAACAGTGATCGACCCTCACACCGTGGCTCAGGGCTCAGCCTAGGAACAGGGACAAGGAGCTAGGCTGCTGTCGTCCAGGGTTTAGTCTGGAGTAGGGTCAGGGCTTGGCCTGTGCCGGGGGAGGGGGTACCCTAGACTGTGAGACCTAGGCCTATCTGGGGCAGGGGGCAGGGGGCAGGGGGTATGTGGCCTCATCTCCTCCCTGAAGGTGGTTTCCCAATCAATCTGGCGCAGGTGGTGCTGTGTCCCCACATCCCTGTGTGGGTGGCTCGTGTCAGTCCCTTTGTTTCACAGCCCTTGGCTGCTGTGAGGTCATCCTGCCCCTCACCTCCAGGCTGGGGCAGGGAGCGGATACCTGAGTCCCCTCAGGCCTGCAGCATAATCCCCCAGCTTTCCTGAGAACGGCTCTGCTGTTCTTGGCCAAGGGCCTCCACTGAGCCTGGCACGGCCCCGGCTTGGCCCTTACCCGTGAGTGAGGGCTTGGCAGGGGCCCAGCCAGGGCGGTGGACATGAAGAAAGCACAGAACATGGGGCCCGGGCGGGCAGCAGGGGCCCAGCGAGGCTCTGGTCAGCAGCTGCGGCAGGGTTGGGGCTCACCTCCTGAGCCCCTCTAGTCCAGTGGAGGTCCCAGCGGCCGTCTCCCAGCTTACCTGGTCCGGAAAACATTCAGACCCTGCTCCTTCATGCCTCTGAAACAAACTAGGGCTTTCCCAGAGGGAAAGAACCAGCAGACTGAGAGCCAACTGTGGGCCTCCCTCCCACCTGCCTCCAGAATGGGTCTTGATTGATTACATCTCTACCTTGTCCCCAGCTCAGTGCCAAGCTCTGGCTAGGTCACACACCTCCTCACTGCCCCGATTCCTTGGTATAGCCCTGAGCCAGTGACCTTAGTGGGGTCCCAGGGAGGCTACAGCTGACATTTGTTGGGCAGCTACCCTAAACCTGATATGTGCAACGTGCTCCTTAACTCCTCCCCACACCCCTCTCTCATAAAGGGGGAAACTGAGGCTCAGAGAGGATAACTTGCCCAAGGTCAAATAGCTCAAAGTGGGACAGTAGAAACTTGAGCCTGAGATATGTGAAGCCAGAAACTTGGCTTTTAACTACTGTGCTGGTGGGAGGCTCGGGGGGGGGGGGGGGGTGCAGAGAGGGAGAGAGAGAGAGAGAGGCTTTCCATGTTTGTGTCTATGTGTATTGTCCGTGTCTGTGTTTGCATGTGTCTGTGTGTGTGTCTGTGTGTGTGTGTACGTGTCTGTGTGTGTACATCTGGGAAAGGGCAGGGAGCCCTGAAGCCGGCTCAGAGAGAGTAAGGCCAGAAGGGCACCCGAGCAGTCGCTGAGCAGTCCCGTTTTAGAGATCCCAGGGCCCCCAGTCCATTTCATCAGCAATGAGGGTTTTCACACCCTTTTGTGTACAGGCCTCGTCTGTGACCCTCTTTCCTGAAAGAAACATTTCAACTATGGAACCCCAGTTACCCACCAAGTTCTGTTTTCTGTACTTTGTTTGTTTGTTTTGTACACGAATCCCACCCCAGGGACTGGGGCTGGAGGTGGAGAAATGAGCAGCAGCAGGCTCAGCAGATGGCAAAGGACCATCACATGAGACCCCTGATTCATTCATCGTGTAGATTGAATATTGGCATCAAGGGAGCCATGCGGAACTCGGGACAGACCAGACTAGGCTTCGTGCACCTTTGTGCCTCTGTGTCCAGTGCTGAAATGGACTATGACTGGAATGCAGTAGGTGCGCAGTCAACACTTGCTGAATAGATGAATATGCCTCTTGTGACTGCATGATACCTGAGCTTCTAAACCATCTCAATTAATTAATAGCTGAGTGCTCTTGAATGAGTCATTTAGAGTCTACTTTGGATTAATTCTGATGAGGGACTTAGACTAGACGAGAGTTCTTGAAGGCACTACATGCAGGGCACAGCGCCCACCTCTCGCTCCCAGGCAGACACTGCCGAACACCCGCTGTATCTGGATATCCTCAGAAGCCTTTCGAACACCACTGCACACAGCCATTGCTTGTCAAACATTCAAACATGATTGGTGACGGAATGTGTTTGCCATCCTAGGAGGGAACAGATCCTCCGGTCTGTGAATCTATGAACAGGTGCAGAGACGTGAGGAGTGGGGGGGATCCAGTGAGGATGCTCCTTGTCCCAGTCTGAGGACCCTCAGAGTTGTATAAATGGGTGTGCTGGTCCCACGCAGGTGGGGGGAAAAGTACATATGGAGAGAGATGGGGACCCCACTTGCTGCCTGAATCCTGACAGATTGGAACCAGCACATGCAGCCTGAAAACCACAGGCAGCTCTGATCTTTTATGAATTCTGGGGCCGAGAAGAAGGGCTGGGGGCCAGTGAAAGAGGCAGTGCAGCTGGTGACTCGGAAAGAGGTTCCCCACCAAGCTGGGGAGGGGTTGGGTGTGCAGGCTGAGGCCTGGCTCTGCTGAGATTTAAAATGCTCTTCTATCAAAGTAGATCAGAAACTTCCAAGTGAAAGGTAAAACTATAAAGCTTCTAGAACAATATCTACATGACCTTTTAGTAGGCAAAGATGTCTTAAACAGGACAGAAAAGACATTAATCACCAGCAAAAAGATTGATAAATTTCTTTATTACCTCATTAAAATCAAGGACTTTTGTTCATCAGAAAACAACATTAAAAGAAAGGCAAACCACAGAGCAAGAGAAAGTCTTTCTAATACATATAACTAACCACAGAATTGTATCAGCATATAAAAAGAAGTGCTACAAAACAATAGGAACATGTCAAACAACCAAAATGTCAACAATGGACAAAAGACTTGAATAGACACTTCACAAAGATATTCAAATGCCCAAAAGGCATAGGAAAAGGTGCTCACCATCATTATCCACCATTAGTCACCTGGGAAATGAAAGCCAAAACAAAATGAGAAACCCCTATATACCCACCAGAATGGCTAAAATTTAAAGACTGACAATTCTGTCAACTGGAACTCTCATCCACTGCTGGTGGGAATGTAAATGGTGCAACCACTTTAGAAACTGTCTGGAAGTTCCTCAAAAGGTTAAAACATACTTACATAAAACCCAGCAATTCTACTCCTGGCTCTATACCCATGAGAAATGAGAACATATGTCCACAGAATGACAGAAATATTCCTAGCAGCATTACTCATAATAACAAAAATAAATAAAAAAGGAAACAACCCCAATGTACATGGACATTAGAATGGGTAAATAAATTGTGGTATGTTTCTAAGATGGAATATTACACAGCGATGAAAAAGAATGAACACTCAACATGAATAAATTTCACAGACACAATATGAGTGAAAGAAACCAGACACAAAAGAGTACATATATTGGGATTCCATTTATACGGAGTTAGTATTAGTTTCCTAGTGCTGCCATAACAAATTATCACAAACTTGGTGTTCAAACTAAAGAAATGTATTCTCTTACAGTTCTGGAAGCCAGAGTCCAAAACCAAGATGTTGGCAAGGCTATGCTCCTTCAGAAAGCTCTACAGAACATTTCTATGCTTCTTTCTAGCTTTTGGTGGTTAATGGTCATCATTGGTGTTCCTTGGCTTATAGGGGATTCACTCCAATCTCTGCCTTCATCTTCACTTGGCCATCTTCTCCCTGTGTGTCTCTGTGTCTCTGGGTCTTCACATGGCCTTCTATGATGATACCACTTATGGGATTTAGGACTCACTTTAATCCAATATGACATCATCTTAACTTGATTATATATCCAAAGACTATGTCCAAATAAGGCCACATTCACAGGTACTAGGGATTAGGATCTGAACATATATTTTGAAAGACACAATTTAACTCACGACAGTTCAAGAATAAGCAATAGTGATCTATGGTGAGAGACGTCAGCTGAGTGATTGTCTCTGGCAGGTACTGCCTGGGAAGGGGCACAGAGGAGCCTATGCACTGGAAATGCTCTGTGTGTTGACGTGGGCGTGGTGCTCTGGGTAGAGACTTGTAGAAATCCTCAAGCTGCACACCTAAGCTGCGTGCACTTCACTCTGTGTGGGTTATCCTAACTTTAAAATGCTCTTGTGGAGTTGAGTTAGCTGTTGGGTAAGCAGATATCATTGTGCAAGTCAATATGACAACATACACACACCACATACCCACAGACAGACAGAAACAGACCCACTCGCCCTCACCGATACCTCCCACACAAGCCTCAGTCTCCTCCTCTGTGCAGGAGGGACATCCAGGCTCCCCTGGTGATTTCTAGTGTGGAGCAGGAGGCAGAGGAAGGATGTGTCTCCCCTGGAGCTGAAAGCTAAAACTCATGCCGGGGAACACAGAGACCACCCCACCGGTCACACTCCCTCCTCTGGGGCCTAGAATGAGAGTTCAGGCAGCTGCATCTGCTTAGGATAAACAACTTAATGCAAATCCAGGGACAGAGAGCCTCAGGCCCTGCAGGAGTAGATCTCTGAGAGGTAGAGAAAGATGCCAGCAGGAACACGGAGAGACTAGTGGGAGAAGAGAGATACACAGAGAAAGAGACAGAGAGAGAGAGAGACAGAGACAGAGACTCAGAGAGAGAGAGATAGAGAGAGAGATGGAGAGAGGGGACAGAGGGCAGGGAACATCCATCCATTCACTGTTTCCCTACTCCCCAGGTGTGTGTTCTGGGCCAGGCCATGTAGGGGCTGGGAACACAGAGGGGCTGAGACCAGCCCCCAAGGAGCTCCTGGAAATAGGAAACAGAGACTCCAGCTACCCAGAGGAAGGGGCCAGGCTTAGGGCAGTTCTGTCTCCTCCACCTCCATCCAAGCCCCTCAAGAGCCCAGAGAACAGAAGAAGTGATGGGCCAAACCAGAGCAGGGCATGGACTCAGCAGGGGAGGACCCCTAGTCCAAGGGCCAGCTCCAGGAGATGTGCCTCAGCCCCCTGAACCCCCACTCTTCTTCCTCCCAGGCCTGCTCTGTCCGAGGACAGGGGCTGGGCAGGTGCTGGACTTCAGATAAGATTCAAATCCTGACTCTGCCGCAACTGGCTGTTGGACCTCAGGTAAATCACGTAACTTCTCTGGGCCTCAATTTACTCTTTGAAAAATGGGAGGAGAATGTTTTAAAATACAGGTTTTATTATTATTTAGGTATGGTGAAGCCAACCAACCAGGAGACAGCTGCCAAAGAAAAGGTGGTTTGTTACAGATCCCAGGTGAAGGTGGCACGTCACACACACAGGGCCACATGGGAAGCACCAGGGTCAGTCAGGAGGCAGAGGGAGGAACGTGGCAAGAGCCTTTGTTGTGGTTTCTGTGGGAAGGAACAGGCAAGGCAGGGTAAGCAGATTTAGGATTGGCTAGTTTGCATAATTTCAAACCCAGCGGGCTCTGACATAGGTTCTCTCCCTGGCTGTTGGATACCTGGCCATGGGGTGATTAGGGCAAGTGGGGAGTGGCCCCAAGTGTGCGAGCCCATAAAGGGGGTGGTTTGAGTGTGGAATCTGGGGTGGTTTGTATATGAAAGGCATGCTTCTGGTGAGTTGTTTGCTTTCTCTAGGAATTAGCTAGCCCTGGGAGGGGCAGTCCCTCAAGGGTCAGCAAGGCCCCAAGATGTCAACTCATCAAAACTACAGAACAAAAAGATGTGATTAATACAGGGGAATAGCAGCACTTCTGCATTTGTTTGGAGAGTAAACCAGTTGTTGACATGGAAGCCCCCAGCATGGTGAGCAGGTGGCAGGAGCTCAATGCAGGCTGATCTCCAAAACCACATCTCACCTCCTCTGAGAAGCCTTCCCAGACTGACCCCACCTAGCACCTCTTCTGCTTAACGTCCCCGGTTTCTGATTAGTTAGCACTGTCAGGCTTTTTTCCCTACATCAGTGAACTCTCACACACATGTTTCTGGGGGACCAGGGGTCTCACCAGTTTGGGCTGATGGGGAAAGAGTGGGCAGCTCAGTGTGAATCAAAGAATATTTCAAAAGAAATAGATGAGAACAGTCATCCACCTGCTTGTATACTCAGACCATCTGATAACACAATGTGGCCAAGAAAGACCCCTCAGAGAAGTCAGTGCAGGGGAGGGGTCTTCTCTCCTATATGGGACATTTGTATATTGTTTCAAGAAGTGCATACACCTCCTCAAGCCCAGCCCTCAATAACCAGCACCAGAGGGTCTGCTTTCAGGTGAGCAATGAGCATGCTGATGGTCAGGAAAGAAACCAGAGAATCTGCCCTGGCCGATTTGGCTCAGTGGTTGGAGCATCAGTCCTCGGACCAATGAGTCACGGGTTCGATTCCAATCAAGGGCATGTACCTCGGTTGCGGTTTGTCTCCGGCCCTGGTCGGTCGAGCGGGAGGCAGCCAGTCGATGTGGCTCTATCACATCGATGTTTCTCTCTGTCTCTCTCTCTCTCCCTCCCTCCCACTCTATCTGATAATAAGTAGAAAAATATCCTCAGGTGAGGAATAAAAAAAAAAAGAAAAAAAGAAGCCAGAGTCCGGCCCGGTGTGTCTCACTGGTTGAGCATCGACCCATGCACCAAGAGGTCGCCAGTTCGATTCCTGGTCAGGGCACATGCCCAGGTTGTGGGCCCAGTCCCCAGTGGGGGGCATACAGGAGGCAGCCAGTCGATGTTCTCGCTCACCGATGTTTCTCTCTCTCCCTTTCACTTGCTCTCTCTCTAAAATCAATAAAGGAAAAAAAATTAAAAAAAAAAAAAAGACACCAGAGAATCTGGAGGGCATAGTTCCAGAATGTTCCCTCTCCCAGACCCCCACAACCCCTTTGTTGTGAACTGATTTGTGTCCCCGCCTCCCAAAATTAATATGATGAGGCTTTAACCCCCAGTACCTCAGAATGTGATATAATTTGGAAATAGGGTCTTTAAAGAGGTAATTAAGTTAAAACAAGGTTCTTGAGGTGGGCTAGGGTCCAGTCAAACTGGTGTCCTTATGAGAAGAGGAGATTAGGACAGAGACTCAGAGGGGAAATGCCACGTGAGATCACAGGGAGAAGGTGGCCATCTGCAAGCCAAGGACAGAGGCCTCAGGAGAAATCAGCCCTGCTGACACCTTGATCTCAACTTCCAGCCTCCAGACTGTGAGACAATCAGTTCCTGCTGTTTAAGTCACGCCATCTGTGGAACTTTGTTATGGCAGCCTGAGAAACCAGGACACCCTCCAGAAACCTCTGGTGGCTCCGTCCTTTTTCCAGAAGCAGAAGCTGTGGTTGGGGGACACCCGCGACCTTCATGCAGAGGAGCCTGATGACCAAGGTTAGGCCAGCGGTTCTCACGCTTGAGCGTGCGTCAGCATCACCTGGTGTGGGCTTCTTAAAGCGCAGGTTACTGGCCCCACCCCCAAGTTACTGAGCCTGAGAATCTGCTTTTCTAGCAGGTTTGTTCTTTAGTGGAGCTAATGCTGAGGATGCAGGGACCACAGTTTGAGAACCAATGGTTATAATGTTCGTTAAATACTGAGAGCCACTGGCCCAACAGCCCGAGTCCCCTGTGGGAGGGTCACTGGTAGAGATGGGCCATCTAGCCCAGTGCTTTTCACACTCTGCTATGCATTGAAAGCTCCCGAGAAGCCGCAAAAATACTAACACCTGGGCCTGCCCAGAGCCTTTAGTCTGGGGCACAGCCTGGGAAGTGGAGCGGACGCAGTGGAACCCCAGGGGTTTTCATGCACGACCAGGGGTAAGAACCGCTGCTCCAGCCTGTACCCCCACTGTTCAGAGGCAGCTCCAGGCCCAGAGGATGGGAGAAGTTACTCAGCATCACACAGCAATTGGGGCTGGTCAAGGAATGGAATGCCAGTCTCCTGAGGACCCTGACTTCCCAGCAGAGAGGTGGTTTTTGTGATTTTTCAAGCCCTTGAGGACTTTCTTCAAATGAAATGTTACTCGGAACCCTAGTATATAAACCACACAAAACCAGGTCCGCCTCGGTAGCAGCTGGGTGGGACCTGGAGCCCTGCCCACCCAGCAGCCTCCACTCTGCCCTCAGGTTTCTGAGGAACATGCCCTGAAATCCCCGATCTCCCCTAAGATGTCCTCCCAGGGGCCCCTGGGGAGTCTGAAGGGTAGGAGGAGGCACACACCCCCCCCAGAACAATGGCGACCAGAGCTCAAGTGCCAGCACCCCAGTTCTAATCAGCTTGGCAGGAGATGTGCGGCCAAGCCAACGGGGGAGTCGGGGAAGTTCGTAGCAAAGGAGTCTCCCTCCCCCCAATTCATTTGTGCACTTGTATGCTGACTCAGCCACACTGTGGGGGCCTCCTTCCCACGAGCAACACAACAACCCCCAGTGGAAAGGGCAAAGACAACTTGTAAACAGTCACGACAATAGTGTCTTTCAGACTTTCTGACTGTGACATGCAGGCAAAAGAGAAACTCATCATAATCCAGTACTCACAGGCAAATGCATGCAACTCAGACAAAAGGTTCAAGACACAAGACTGATATGGTCACATGTATTACATTTGCATCTCTCTTATTCTATTCCCTCATTTTTAAATGCTGTTCCTTACCCACTAAATCAATTTCACACCCCACCAATGGGTCACATCTTGCAATTTGAAAAGTGCTGGAGGCCTGTGAAAGGCTGAGCAGGAAGGGCCAACATCCTCCCAGAGTCTGTTACTGGCAGGCTTTAAGCAGGGTGGGGACAGCTGGGACCTGTGCTTCCAGGAGCTTGGAAAGGAGCAGGCAGCCTGTGGGTGGCCTGAAGGGCAAAGGCCAGCCTCACTCAGGGCTGCCTTCGGCCTTCCTCCTTTTGCAAACACCACCCGAACACATCTTCCTTTGAGAGAAGGGAACTGGATTCAGGTATGGCATCATCTCTTCCAGGAAGCCTTCCTGATTGCCTCCCCTTTCCCAGGCCTGCAGGTGCCAGGGTCCTGTCTATACCCCCTCTCAAAGCCCGATGCCCAGCCAGACCAGGCTGCTCAGAAATGTGGAGAGCAGAATAAATGAGGGAGTAGATAACCCAGGCCCAGTAGGAGCCCCTGGCCTGGCCTGGCCTGCCTCCCACCCTGCATCCTGGCAGCTGCCCTGCCCGCCCTGTGGGACCCGCCCGGCGCCACAGGGATCAGGCCAGCTGAGGGTTCCGGGCATGGGTGGAGGGGTCTATCCAGGGCAGGGAGTGGCCAAACGTGGTGTAGGGATGGAGACCGGCTGAACCCTGGAGGAAGAGAGCTCCCTGCCCAGCAGTGTTCCCAGTTCAGGCCCTTGGAAGGGCTCCTGGGCACGGCAGGCTGGGGGAGGGGAGGTGATAAGGGAGAGCAGGAGGGAGCACTGCTGTGAACAGGGCAGAGGGAGCCTGGGCCAAGGCAGGGGAGGGGGAGCACAGACAGCTCTGCCCATCAGGTCCAGAGCCAGCACAGAAACCCGTGGGGTGCCCAGCGCAGGGAAGAGAAGGCCCTGCTCTTCAGGTGCTGAGTGTACCCAAAGCTGGGGCCATTGTCTTGGGGTGACCTTGGGCTAGTTTGTGTGTTTCTACAAGACCCTGTTTCCTCACCTGGATAGCAGGATGGTTTCTTACGGCATGAGTACCTGTGTGTGTCCATCCTGTGTCCTGCCCCTCCCGCAGCTCACCAGGCTGCAAGCCAAAGCAGTCTAAAGACTTCTTTCTGTGAGAAACTATCCTGAAGGGGCAGGAGGCGCAGAGAGAAGATGCCCCATCCCGGGGATGGGTGAATTCCCTGAGGGTCCCATGAGGGGCTCACTCCTCGAAAGCATCCGAGACAGCCCAGGCTCCAGGCTCCCTAGCCTCAGTGCAGTCTCGGGGTGCACCAAGGCAGAGAGGCTCCAACAAGGGGGCCATCGAGGCCAGGGCCCCACACTCTCGAGACGCCTGGATTTCGGTCAGGGATGGAGGCAGAGACCCAGTAACTGGGATGGAATTTACTGCTGTCCGCTCATGTGACAGGGGCTCAAAGTTAAGATTAAATAGATCTAAAGGAGATACCGAGAGTGCTCTTTCTGGCGGCCAGAGTTTGTAGACAGGGCTACAACCCTGTGTTTATAAACTGGGATAATAATATCTGTGATCGCAAAGGGAGATGTGCTTTGTAAACTGTCAAGTGTCAAATGAGAGGCGTGTTCTGGACTCCTCATCCCCAGTCCCCTGGGGAGGGGTGTTCAAAGCAACCGTCTCACAATGTTCCCCCCAGACCGCAGCGGACAGCCCGTGAGGCGATGTGGGAACAGCACAGGGCAGAACGACCGGTCCAGGACACCCCCCCACCCCCACCCTGGCGTGCACCCGCCAAGGACCCAGACTGACAAATGACTCAGACACGCAAACACCCGGGCCTGAGCAGAGGCAGCAACTGTGCAGAGGTCGCTGGATCAAAGAGGCAGCTCAGGGGCTGGGGTATCCCAGGATGGTAGAGGGGCTGGTACTTGTGGGAGGTGCTTCCTCCCCTCTCGCACTAGCCCGGCCTCAATTGTTTGCTTCAGTTGCCTGAGATGGTATCATGGACCTATCCTACCTTTGAGCACTTGCTGTGTACCAGTCTTTTAAGACATGAGCCTTCAATCTTGAAGGCTTGTGAAAAACTCCTGTCTCCATAAGAGGAAACGGGACTTCCCTAGGTTAATTACTGTTTACATCACCATTATCAGGTATGACTAGGTGACCTGCTAATTATGCTAATCAGTGTTAATCCCCATCATAACGAGGACCACTGGCTCCCTCTGCACACCCCTGCCCTCCCACTCTGCTCCCAGCACCCTAGCCTGGGGGTTGCAGAAGCAGCCTGTACTGGAATTCCGGCCCCCCATCCCAACTTCTAAACCGCTCTCCAAGTACAGCCGGTTCCCTCGAGCCAGTCCTGCATCATGAAGTGAGATTCAAGTGGCCCAGACCAGCAGTGTCCCATCCATTTTCAGCTGCAGACCCTTTACCTCCAGTGAAGTCTGATACCTGTCTGGCTGCAGGTCCCTTCCTTTCCTGGCTTCTCGCTGTCAGAGGGGTCCCCGGCTGCCTCTGGGGAGACATGAGCTGCAGAGGCCCTTCTCATTTTCTAGCCCAAGTGTTGGCTCTGGGCCGACGCTGTCTGGTACCCTGCAGTAGGCGGTACCTCTCTGGCTGGGTCACCAGCATGAGGGCAGGGCCTCTCCCCTGGGGCTGCCTGTTGTGGGTGCGCCCAGGTCTTTCCCTGCCAGCCCTCAAGGACGTCCCTCCCTCCCTGGCTCTCTCCCTCATCCTCATGTCCCATCTTACCTGTAACCTCTGAGCCGCAGAAGCCACCTCCTCATTTGTCCTAAGTCAGGTTCATCCTCACCGGACCCCTCATGCTCTCACCCCGTGCTGTCCACTCCGGTGGCCACTGGCCACAGGTGCCTTCTGAGCACTTGGAGTGTGACTAGTCCAACTGAGATGAGTTCTAAGTATAACTTACCAGTTCTAAGACTTAGTGCAAAAAAGAATGCGAAACATCTAATTAATAGTTTTCATATCAATTATATGTTCAAATGATAATACTTTAGATGTATTGGGTTAAATATAACATTATTAAAATTAATTGTACTTATCTTTTCTTTTTTTGTTATATGACTACTAGAAAATTTTAAATCAGAGGAGAAGTTTCCGGCCTTCTCTTAACGTCTGTAGTTGAGTTTCGTGGATGACGGCGGGTGGGTTGGGGCAAAGTGTGAAGGGATCCTTCCCTCTGCCTTGCTGCTGATTCTCTCCTGGAGTATTTACACTCGAACCCATGCTACCCAATCGACATTCATTTCTGTCCCAAACCTCACTTGGGTCCATATGAGAAATTCATGTTCCCCCCTGACTCACATGAGGTACAAATGACTGACAGCAGAGATTTCCAGCACAGCAGGGTCTTGGGCCTGGCTGACATCAAGCTCTTCCCAGACTAGCCAGGCAGCCTGCACTGATGTCCCTCTCTGGTCCTGGGTCCCATGAAGACAGGGCATCCTGCACTCAGTGGATAAAAGGACCACGTGTAGACAAGGGAGAAAACAAAACTGCACCCCCAGGATTCTGGAGGTCTGTTCCCATCTTCTAAAGAGCACATCTTTGCTTATTATCTGACACTCTTGGACAGCAGGGGAGACAGAAATGATTCCGTCCTCTAGCTGACTTCAGCGATGGTCAGGCCAGTGGGGGATAAGACGACGCACCGAGCATCTGTGGGTGCCGGCACCAAGAACACTCAGAGAGATCCAGAGGGCAAGGATGCTGAGGGCACAGACCTGCAGAGAGGGAAGCTGAGACCAGGGAACCTCGGCAACAATGGTCCAGCGTCCAACCCTCCAGGACAAGCCTGGAAGCTGGGGAGCAGCTACACTAGCCAGAAAGGAAGCCAGCCGGCCAGGAGGAAGGAGAGGGACAGAGAAATTGAGCTGGGTCGTGCAAGTCTTGAAGGCCATTCTCAGAAGTCTGGACTTTATGCAGAAGGCGACTGAGGGTTTCTGAGCAAAGCAATGACATAGTCAGAGCTGTGTGGAGGCTGGCGGCTCTGTCCTTCCTAAACGGGTGCACTTGGAGGGCTGAGGACAGAGATTGCTTGTCAATGACTCACCTGGATGCCCAGCAGATGAGTCTTTTCAATGATAATGGTGCAGCCAGGCTTACCCAGCCCTCTGTGAGAAGTTATACATTTATGACCTTATTTAATCTATACAGTTATGCAGGGAGGTGGCACAGAGCAGCTGAGGACTGTTGGATTTCTTGAATGTATAAGTGAATGAATGAATGAATGTTGGTTGATAACTGTAACCCCCTAGTCCTTACGTTAGATATTGGATGCATTGAGGTACATTGGGATAATCAGTTTAATGGGTTGGATTCTGAACTGAGGCCCTCTTTGGAGGTGCACAGAGCCTTGTTGGATACGAGTTAATGGAGTTCCTACAATGAGCATGGGATGCTAAGAAGAAGGACACAGGTAGGGGACGGGACACTGGGCCCTGGTCTGGCAGAGAAAGGCCTGGCCCAGCAGCCTCAACTCTATCCCTGCAAGCGCCCCTCCACACCTCTCCTGGATCCCCCCACAGCAAGCCCTCTCCAGCTGGCTCCAGCCTCTCTCCCGGTCCTGGAATTAATAAAGACTCTGAGCAGACTGCGGTTTGTAAGTCTGAAAGCCGGTTCCTGCCCACGTCATTGCCCTGAAAGGAGTGGGGCCCAGCTCCTCCCCAGCACCCCATCCTTCCCCCTTCCTGGGAAGGGGCAGGCATACTGATGCACCCTCTGGTCTCCCCTCCCCACCAGCAGGCACATCCAGGTCCTGAGCCTCAAACCCTGCCCCTGAGTAGCCCCTACTTCCCCAGCAAGGGCTGGCTCGGACTCATGATCTCCATCAGCTACCCCCAAAGCACCCCCAAACAACACACCCTGGAGTAAGAGCTGCACACTTGCTATGCAAACCTAGCTGCAAGACAGTTCTCCTGGCATGCCCGCCCCTTCCAGACTCCTGGAGAGCCCACACCGAGAGCAGGGAGAGGAATCGATGGCCCAGGGCCCCCAGGTGGCCCAGTAGGGAGCCCAGCCTCACAGCTACTCTGCAGACAGGAGTGGTGTTTGCAGAGCTCATGGTAGCAGCTTCCAGTGCTAGCTCCAGATGAGTACAGAGCTTTTTGGATCTCGGAGGCACAGTACAGAAATATATGACCACATTTTATTTATCTTTGCAGTAACCCTCCTAGGTAGGGATATTAATAACCATTTGACAGATGAGGAAACTGAAGCTCTATGAAGAGGTAACCCCACTAGAAAGTGCTAGAGCCAGAACTGAGGCCTAGGTCCCCCTAGTCCGGTGCCTGCCATTGGCATCTCCACTCTTGACTGCCCCTGGAAGCCCTCCAGATTGCCATGGTGCTCCTGGCTGGAGGAGGGGTCATTTAACTCCTTCCCTTGAAGCTGTGGTTGTGTCCTCCCCTCATTCTCCATCTGGGTGAGGGAAGGTGAGGAGAACCTCACAGACTTTGTGGCTCACTTTCCCCTCCCAGGCTGTGATGCGGGCAAGCACCAGATCCCCTCTCCTACCCTCTGGCTCCCAAATTTCTTCCCTCCCAACCCCCCAAAACATCCCCAGTGTTCTCATCCTGCCCAGTTAGGCGGGAGCAGTCCCAGTCCTTCTGGAAATGCTAGTCCAGCTGTTTCAGCGCAGGGCCGCCCCCTCCTGGCCACCCGAGGAATGTCGGTCCTGGGCGTTCTGGGGCAGGGAGAGAACCGGCAGTCTGGAAGCTCCTCCGTCTGGTCTGGGTTCTCCAGTGCTTCGTGTTGGGACAGGTGTGGGCCAAGTGATAAAGGAGGGCTGGGCCGCCTATCAGTCTTGGTGGGCTTCCCAAACCTCTGTTCTCCCATAGGGCACCTTGGGGATCCAAACTGATCTTTGCCAGACACTGTGGCCTGCACAGGCCTATGTGTGGAACTGTGACCTTGATCCATGTAAATGGAACCCCTGTGGTGTGTCAGGGTCTCCCACAT
Source organism: Tadarida brasiliensis (assembly GCA_030848825.1). Taxonomy (NCBI): domain Eukaryota; kingdom Metazoa; phylum Chordata; class Mammalia; order Chiroptera; family Molossidae; genus Tadarida; species Tadarida brasiliensis. The sequence goes on along the minus strand of CM061258.1, from coordinate 103,065,137 downwards.
GTCCCCCGGATGCCCCCAGGAAACAACACCAACATGGTTTTAGCTCCCAGGCCATTCCCCCGGTGCAGCCCCTGGGCCTCTGCAGACATGGACCGCAGACCTGCCAAACCCCCACCCACCCACTCCCCAGCTTCAGGCAGGAGGTTGTGACCTTAGCCCCTGCAGAATGGAGCTGTGTAGTGTGTCAGGGTCCCCCTTCCAGTTCTCACACGCCTCAGGATACAACAACAACATTATTTTACCTTCCAGGCCATTCTGCCTGTAGCAACCTCAACCTCTGTAGACACTGGCCCTGGACCCCAACCCCCAGACCTGCCCAACACCCCACTTCCCTAGATTTAAACAGAGCCTGTCTCTGGCCATTCCTGGGGGTATTGGGGAAGTCTGGAGGGCCAGGGTGGGGGCAGAGGCGCGGGACAGCTGGCCTGTGTCCCCACACTGGGCCCGGGGCCCAGCCGGAGGGGCGGGGGCCTGGCCACTCAGGCCTTGGCTGGGGCTGGATTTTTGGCCGGGCTGCAGGGCCCTCCCTCCTGCTTCCTCTCCCGAGGGCTGTCCTGGCAGAGGCCCCCCTCACACTTTCTGGCGGGAATAGGGCCAGCAGTGAGAGAACAGCCACAGAGGGAAAGCAGGAGAGAGATGGGGAAAACTGTGTGTGTGTGTGTGTGTGTGTGTGTGTGTGTGTGTGTGTACGCGCACGCGTGAGCGAGTATGTGTTTTAAGGAAAAAAGCCCACAGTCCAGTCCACTCAGACCCAGCCTGGGAGGCTTGTGAGCCGGCCTTTCGTAATTGCCCCCCTCCCTGCAGCCCCCTCCCCCAGGCCTCCCCCTTCTCAGGCCCTCCTGCCCGCCCTCTCTCCCTCCCTTCTTCCCTCGCAGCCGAGGAGGCAGCAATTACGCTTTGGGGATAAAACGAGGCGTGGAGAGCAGGCTGGGGCATTTCTCCCTGAGATGGCGGGTCCGACAGCTGCAGCCCTGTGGCCTGGAGTCCTCCTGCCCCTGCTGTCCATCATCCACCCCTCGCAGCCTGGAGGTAGGCCTCACCCTCTTCCCGGAGCTGCCGAAGCCCTCCAGCCTCCCAGCCAGGTGTCTGGGCTAATAGATGAGAGGGTACCCTTCACCCCCAGCATCCTCCAGGGGTTCCCAGCAGGAGCCCAGCAGTCACTGGATCCTTGGAGCTGCCCCTCCCAGGACCCAGCCCATGCTGAGGTGGAACCTGTTACATAGATACCCCACGATTCGGAATGGTCCCAACAGTGTCCAGGTTCTGCTGCCCTGAGAGGATGAGTGAGGGGCCCCTGCTCTGTCCCCAGTGCTGTCCCAGTGGAGGCATTGGAAGCATGCTGGGGAAGGGCCAGTTCCATTGGGTCTGCAGGCACCGGCAGATTGCACACCTGTGGACCCAGCCCAGAGGGCACACGCGCCAGCCAAAGTGAACTGTGTGACTTCAGCAGGTTCCTTGTCCCTGGGAAGTCAAGGACCCCTCTGAGGAAGGTCAGGGCTAGTCGATTATGGGGCTGCTGGTTGGAAAGCTGCTGCTGTGGTCTGTCCCTGTGAGAAGGGCTGGGACTTCTGAGTGTCTGTGTGAAGTGTATGTGCATGTGTGTGTGCACGTGCATACACAGGCATGCGTGAATGAGTGTGTTGTATGTTACTGCACAGGTGTGCATGGGTGGATATGCCCAAATACGTCACCAAATAGTGGAGGATTTTTCTGGGATAAATGTCTGTTCACAGGTTCATCCCTGGACAGGTGTATGTGTGTGGAGGGGTGTGTGTGTGTATTTGTGTGTTCGGGGGAGGAGGTTGTAGGGCATGTGAAAGTGCCTGTTGGCATGTGCAAAAGTCTACCACCTGACAGGCTTGTACAAATGGGAGACCTGGTACCCAGGTGTGCCACTGGGTGTGTATTGTCACTGTGCGTGTGACTGTGCATGTGAGGTGTGTGTTTGTGTGTGCGTGCGTGTGTGGAACACAAGGGAGGGCAGGGAAGCTGGGTATAGTGTCCATCTCCTGGCAGAGGGAGTGTGGCCCATGGCAGAGGCTGGAATGGACCTCGGGGCAGTCCTGGACCATCCAGGGTGTGTCCTGCTGCAGGCCCCAAAGGTATCCCCATGGGGCTGCTACACACCTTGGGGGACCCTGGGAGTGACCTGCCGGGGACCCCTGAAGGTGCTCCTGGCCATGGGAAAAGGGAGGTAAATGTTCACAAGCCACTTGGTGGGGTACCCTTGAAGGGGTCTGGTTCCTGTGAGAGTCCTCCTTGCCATGAGAACCAGACCTTCAGTGGGAACCAGCGTGGGGGTGGGGTGCACGGGGTGGGGTGCACAGGGTGGGGCAGGGCCAGGCAGGAGGGCTGGAGTAGGGCACCGGTCAGGAGCAGCAGCTGTTTCCGTGAGATTGACTGTCTGGGCAGCACTGCTGGGAATGGGGGCTTCCTGCACAGAGGTCGTCAGCTCCCAGACCTGAGGGGGCTAAGGGACGTGCGCACCATCAGGTGGGGCCCAGCAGGGAGAGGAGACAGCCCAGAGGACCTGGCACCCGCTGTCTGAGAGCCTCCCCTACCTCCAAGGCGCGGCTCCTGAACACCTACCCGCCTTCCCAGAGCTCCTGCCTACAGCGTGGCAGTTAAGCCCCACAGGATCACCTTAACCCTGAGAGTTCATTCTATCTTCACTTTACAAATGGGGAAACTGAGGCTCAGACAGGCTAAGGCAGCCCCAGGAGCTTTAGTACCAGCCAGCTCTCTGCCCTAGACCAAAGGATGAGGGGGTGGGGGCCAGGTGCCAGGCAACATGTGGGGAAGTTCAGGCCTGGGGCTGAGTCCTCTAGGGTGGGCACACCCTAAGGCAGAATGCACCCTCTCCTTGTCCCCTCAGTGACACCGGGAAATGCTCAGCTGCCCTTGTTCTTTCCTTGCAAACATAATCACAGCTCTGTGCCGGGTGGTGGAGTACTGGGTCCAGATAAAGGGTGTGCAAATTGATAAGGTCTTCAGGGGTTTGTGTCCAGAGCCTTCCAAAGTCCAGAGAGGTCAAGAAGTGAGAGGGGCCGAAGACACACACGAACACAAAAACATACACACACACAGCCGCCTGACTGGCTGACCTAGGGGAGCCCAGCTTCCCCCCACCCCAAGAGAGTGTCACCTCATGAGTTCCCCAGTTCCAAAGAACCATGTTGCCAGGGGAGGCAAGAACGAGGCTCTCCGAGATGACTCCGTAATGGAAAGGGTTGCCTAGACCCAGTTAGAATGGGTCAAAAGTGGCTTTGAGGACCGGCTGCCCCAGACCCCATACCATTTAGAGAGAGAGAGAGAGAAACAACTAAATCAGGCATCTCCCCATGCCCCAGAAATATTATCAGTGTGGGGTTTTTTCTGATTTCGGAACTGAGGATGATTTGGAAGAGGGATTTTCAACCCTGGCTGCATGTTGGAGCTCCCGGGAGGTCCCACCCAATCATTGCTGCCTTAATTGGTCTGTGGAGGGACTTTGATATGGAGGTTTTGTCAAGGGTGACTTTAGTGAGCCTCCAGGGTGAAGGACCTCTGGCTTAGGGGTTAATCTTGCTCTCTGAGTCCCCTAAGGCCAAGGCAGGAGGGCAGACGTGCCCGGCAGGACTGGGGGGGCGGGGGGGTTGGAATCACCCACTGGAGGACAGATTGTTTCTGAAAAACTCTTGGCAGCCTTTCTCCATGCAAACAACAAACAGCTTCGTGTGGTCTTATCTGCTCCCCAGGCTGACCCTTTGGACTTGGGCCCCCTACCAAGGACCGCTGGCCCACTGCTTGCTCCCAAACAACCCTCTCCCAGATCTTTGAACTTGGAGCCCAGGGCCCAGACAGAGGGCCCTGTGTGTGACTGGCTTCAGCTGCAGGTCCCAGGCCAGGCACTTCATTTCACTGGCTCTTGGTTTCCCTGGCTGTAAAATGGGGAGAAACATCCCTGCCCTACTACCTTCTAGGGCTGGTGGGAGGCTCCAGCAACGAAACATCTGCCAAGAATGTATCAGATGAGAGGACTGTGGGAATGTGAATTTTTTAAATGATGTATCTTCTTATTCCGAATTTGCTAACTTGGGCTGATCAGCCCTTGTAATTAGTACACATTTATAAGCTTTAATTTCCCTCTTGGGCACAATGCCATGTTTTGTTGAGTGGGGAGCAGAGAGTGCAGTGATGGAGAAAACAGGCAGGACTGAGGCAGGGGGTACCTGAAGGAGTCCCAGGAAACCGAGGAAGGCTTCACAGCAGAAGAGACATTTAAGTTAGACCTTTAAAGAAAGGTCAATGTTTGAGGGGCTATCCTTGGATGACAGGTGAGCCTCAGCCTATGGGGCTCTGGGAGGCAGAATTCGAGACAGAGAGGGGCAGATTCTTTCTTGGTAGGAGGAAGACCTCTTTGCAGGTAGAGCTGACAGCATCAGGAGGTGGTGATCTCCCTGTCACTGGAGGCGTGCAAGCAAGAGCACCAGGGGATGTTTGCGGAAGGAATTTCAGACCAAGCCAGAAGACTATTATGATCCCTGAGAGTCTAGGATCATGATTCTAAGATACAAGAGACAAGTTCACCGTGGACTAGGCCGCGAAACAAGCCAAACCCACATAAAACAAGACAAGCGTGCTGCAGGCCAACTGCTTTGGGCCAGCTCAGCAGTGAGAATCAGGCTCAGAGAAGGCAGGAGGGAATCTGAGCTTGGTCCTGGTGGAAGGGTAGGACTTGGAGAGAGGAGAAGGCATTTCTGGCAGGAGGAACTGCTCAGGCCAAGGAGTGAAGGTGACCTGCTGAAGCATGAGATGTGACTGCTGCCTTTTGAAGGCCCTTGACTGACTACTGTCTTCTATCCTCACCTCTCCTGAACTTGAAGAGAGAAGGCAAGGCAGGGCACCCTTTACACCCACTAAGTCTTCTCTATTTCCTCAGTGCAAAATGGGGATCAAAATCTGTAGCTCCCCAGGCTATCATGGTTCAGGCACAGAGCTTGGCATGTGCTGTTGGGGTTTGAATCATGGGGTGGAGAGTAGGAAGAGGAGATGGGTAGGTGCTGGGGAGAGAGGAAGCAGAGGGGGAGCTGACAAGCCGAGGAGGGACCTTGTCACAAGCAGGTGAGGGAGAGCAGAACCCTAGGAGAGGAAGTGGGGGTTCAGTCAGGCCCAACTGCTAGACCAGCCCAAGGTGGGAGACCCCTAGGCTGGTTGGGGATAGAACAGGTCAGATCCAGACCCGCAGGCAGCATCCTTGCCTCCCCCACACCTAATTCACCCATCATTTATTGAACACCTACTGTTTACTTGGCTCCAGGCCATGTGCTATGCAGCGAAGAGGAGACAAGGGGCCACCATCTCTTTTTTTTTTTTTTTGAGCAATTACTGTGTGTCAGGTCCAGGGCAGGACAGGTCTCTTACTTGAAACCTTTAACAACTTGCAACAACTTTGCAAAGCAGCAGTATCAGCCCCACATTGCTGAAAAGGAAACTGAGGTTCAGAGGAGTTAAGTGACTTGCCCAAGGTCACACAGACAGTAAGAAGTGGCATAGCCAAGAGTAAAGGGAGATGGGTCTGTCCTCAGCCCCTTGTTCCCTCCACCCCCACACTGCTCCTGCAGTCTGCTCTGGAGCTGGAGAGGAGGGAGAGAGGCCAAGGCAGAGAAAGGCCTGGGGTGCACCCGGGAAAGGCACATAAGAGACAGTGCTCAGAGCTGGAGGCCAGAGCCAGGGAAGGCATCAAAGGCTCAAGGCGAGCCATGTGTGTGCTTGGCAACGGATGACAGGGCTGAAGCACTCATTCCCAGCAGGCCCACCCTCCCGGGGCCACCACTTTGAGCCCCCAAGGCTTTGACCAGATTGCTTGCACACTCTAGGCCTGGAGTGCAGTTCCTGGGGGACCGTGGGCCCTGGGGGAGGGGGGTGGCGCCAGAACTTTGGCACAGAGTGGCTGTGACAGCTTGGCATCCCCTACCCTGCTGGGCTGTGGCTGAGGCTGACAGGGCCCTGGGGCCAATAGGCCCAGCTGTGCAGCGTCGCCAGGCCACAGAGGCCAGATGTCTGTCCATGAGGCCCCTGGTTATGCTGTGAAGATGACCAACACTGTCCCCCAGCCCTGTCCATGTCCTTTCAGGGGGTGGTGCCGGGGCTTGGGCTGCGGCATTGGCAAGGTGGCTTGTCAAGGTTGGGGCCATTCTGTGGTGGTGGAGTTAAGGCCTGGTTTGTACCAGGATCATCTGTTGCCATGACCAGGCCTGGGTCTCGGCCCAGCATCATAGCGTTCCCCAATGAGAGCTTCCCTGGTCGGTGGGGACTGAACTCGTGATCTTGGCTGGGCACACAGGCCCTGGCCTGGCCAATGAATTAGCTTTTCCTTAGGAAACTATTCACTTTGCTCATTCATGGTGTCCCCCTCTGGGGCCCGGCGCCTCCTAAGACAGCCCTGTGTCAGACAGCCAGAACCCCACCCATCCACTGTTGCCCAGTGGCTGAGGACGCTGACCTCACGCCGTCCTATCAGTGTGGGAATGGCTGCACTTTTGCTGGCAGCGGCCGCATTTCCTTACTGCTTGCTTACAGCCCGGCCTGGCCTCCCACAACCCTGGCCCCTGCCCGTGCTGCTCAGAGCTGGGGAGAGTTGGCCGCCAGTGAAAGATGCTCAGACCCAGCCTCATGCCAGGCCCTCTCCAGGGAGAGAGGAATTGCCTGAGTTTGAATCCAGGCTCCATCTCTTTCCGGCTGTGTGACCCCAGGCACATCCCTTAACTTCTCTGAGCCTGATTTCATATCTGTTAAGATGAAGATAGTAATCCCAGCCCTTCATACCTCACAGGGCCATTTTTGTGGAGCATAAATGAAAAAAAAAATGCTTTGAAAACAAAAATTGCTTTGTGGACATACGATATTATTATCACTTATTGTTACCATGTTTTTATTAGTTCTGGTTAACAGAGGAGTCTACCTACTTCCTCCCAGGGGTCCCAGGGGCTGTTCCTGGAGGATTTCCCGGAGGATTTCCCGGAGGAGTTCCCGGAGGAGTTCCCGGAGGAGTCCCCGGAGGAGTCCCCGGAGGAGTTCCCGGAGGCTATTTCCCAGGTAATGTACAAGAAACTCCCACACACCAGGTGAGGCAGACTGTGAGTATATTCATGAGAGACACACACTTTGACGGTGTAGAAGGGAAGAATGCTGTCACACCTACCAGAGGACCCACAAGTCAATCCTACTTAGAAAAGCCGTTTCCATGACACTGTTTTACAACTATTAACAGCGTAAATCTTCTGAAAGATGAAACAAGGATTTTTGAGGCTATAGAAAAGTGGGTGACTTCTCACCTCCTTCCTGCCATTCAGTCTTCCAACCATTTAAAGGAAATAATTGAAAAGAAGAGAAAAAGAATGATCTGCAACAGATTCATAGGAGTGGTGTTTGCAAAACTGTAAAACAAGAAATCTACCTGACTGGAGGGTGTGATTAAGTAAACTCTGAAATATTACCCAGTTACTAAAAAGTATGACTGTCATCTGTTGTGCAATATGGTGAAGTGTTTTTCAAGTAAAAACAATATAAAAGCAACGACCATGTGTGGATGGAGACTGGGAGGCCCCCTTACCAAAAGAAAATGGGCAGAACGTTGGAGCAATGCCATTAGGGGCCATATTTTCTTTTAATTTAGAAAAAAGCATAATGGTTTCAAGTAGATTGAAAAATCAGCCTGGCCGGTGTGGCTCATTGGTTGAGCGTCAACCCATGCACCAAGAAGTCGCCGGTTCGATTTCTGGTCAGGGCACATGCCCAGGTTGTGGGCCAGATCCCCAGTGGGGGGCATGCAGGAGGCGGCCAGTCGATGTTCTCTCTCATCGATGTTTCTATCTCTCTCCCTCTTTCTCTCTCTCTTTCTCTCTCTCCCTCTCTCTCTCTCTCTCTCTCTCTCTCTCTCTCTCTCTCTCTCTCACTTCCTTCCCACTCTATCTGAAGATAAATGGAAAAATATCCTTGGGTGAGGATTAAAAAAAGAAAGTATTTGAGTGTTCAGAACTGATTTAGAAGTGAGGGCAGCTACCAGCACACTCTCAGGCACAAACTAGCACAGGGCTATTGGCCTGATGAGACAAATGAGGAAACTGAGGCTCACAAAAGTTAAGGCTTGCCTGAGGTCATGTAGCTAGGCAGTGAAAATTTGACCATGGGTTGATGCAAGGGCCTCTCTCTCTCTCTCTCTCTCTCTCTCTCTCTCTCTCTCTCTCAGGTCCAGGCATCAAGGGCCCCCTTGTTTTGCAGACATAGTATCTAGTGGAGAGACACTTGTCTGAGAACTGGAACCCACTGGCCTCCCAAGCCTCTCTCCTGGCTTGTTCCCTTCTTTCACAGTTCTTTTGATCCTCCACAGCATCCCTGAAATGATGGCTGAGCAGGTGTCATTTGTTCCCTTCAGAGGATGAGAAACTGAGTCTGAGAGAGTAAAAACCACAAATCAGGGCTGGAGCTGGGCTTCCCGCCACATGTCTAGACACCGGGCTCCCGGTGGCTCTCTGTCCCAAGGGAGGGCTGTCCCTGACCCCACAATGCTCTTGGTTTGCCCTGGGAGGATAAATAGTAAGACAGGTGGGCTGGAGCTCCCATTCACTACCATTTCTTCCCTCTGCAGGACTGGGGCCTGGAGGCAAACCACCCAAGCCAGGTAAGACCTGAGGTCTTAGGGCACTGAGAGTGGGCTAGGAGGCACAAGGGGGGTATTGGAGGTGCACAGAGCTGTGGACCTAGCAAGGGACTCAGTGGGAAAGAGGCAGGAAGGAAGTGGTGGGCAGTACCAGTCTCCCGGGTATGAGCAGGCTGGGGCCAGGCCTCGGGGCTCCAGGGACAGGAAGTTGGCAGCAGCCTGTGGGAGGACTGTCCAGCATCTACCCTATAAGCGCCTATGTGCCCAGCTGCCTTGTCCCTTCTGCACAGGGTCTCAGAAACAGCCCTGGCGCTCAGGGCAAAGGTAGGAATTGATATTCCAGTGGCCACCAAGCCTGTGAATGTCACTCTGGGACTCAGACACAGATGGTGAGCTCCAAACTCCACCTGACTCCAGACCAAGTCTTCTCTAACCTCAGGCCAAGACCCTTGATATCCCTGACCTTGATGACAATCTGAGCCCTTATCCTGATCCCAGGCTGAATCCTGACTCCAGGTCAAGCCCTAAACTTAACCCCAGATTGGACCCTGACCCTGACCCCAGATGAGCATCCTTGATCCCAGGCCCCTTCTAGCTGTGTCCAGACCATGCCATGGAGTTTTCCAAGAAGGAGATGTGACAATATTGCCCTGACCTTGCCAAATCTGCCACCAGGGTCTACCGCCAGTTCCAAAGAACACACCCCCAGGAAAGAGGGAGAGCGTGTCCCTCCGGGAAGCATTGGTGGATAAGGAGCAGGTGGAGGAAATGGTGTCTCTGTCCATATTTATAACCCCACTGGCGTGAGATGCTCCACATGTGGCCTTGGCACCCCCCACCCTGCTCCGTGTCTCCCTGGCTCGGAAGCCCCAGGCTCCAGAACAGTTTGGATGTCCAACAGTTCTTACGAAACCCCGCTGTTGGATGATCCAATTGGAGATGAATCTGCAAGATCCAGATTCCCCTTCCCTGCAAGTCCATCTGGGTTGTGAAACTCCAGGGCTAGGGCCGGGCCAGACAGAGGCGAAAGGGCAGGAAGCTAGGGCAAGGGGTTTCCTGGGACTGGGGGGATCCGCAAGGCCAGAGCCCTTGGAATTCACTGCTTATCCAGCCTCCTTGGAGGGACCTTCCCAGGGTCTTTGTGGTAGAAGGAATGTAGGGAAGGACTGGATAAGCAAAGGTGTGGACGTAGGTTCATGCTTAGCCAAGAAGACCCAGTTGTGGAGGTTGTGACTACAAAGCTAGAGGGGGAGTTGGCTGGTCCCATGGGCAGCAGGGGACACATGGCAGGTTGTGATGAAACACAGGAGGGAAGACTGAGAAAATCGCACAGAGTCCCGTAATGGATGGTCATTAGAGTGAAGCTTTTGTTCATGATTTAGTTCAGACTTCCAAAAGAACTTTCACGTCAGAGTGAAGGAGTAGACCAAAAACAGTCAGGATACCTCCTTCTGATGAAAAGGGGCTAGATTCCACAGCCTCCCTGAGGTCATCTTTTAGCCTCCGGACTCTGAGCTGCAAAGGCCTGGACAAAGCCACAGTCCCCCTTCCTTCCCCCGGGCAGCTCCCCACATCATCCGGGCCATGGGGATGTCCAGGCCTGCCCAGGCAAGACGGAACGGGCATGGGCAGTGTGTGTCGTGCTTAGGAACAATTAATCCCTTGGCAAGTAGAGGGTGGGTGGCCTGGCAGCTGCTCCATGTGGGCCTCGGAGGGCTGGCCCTGCCTGGGCTCTCAGTGGGGGACCAGGCAGCTGGGAGCCAGCAACACCCACACCCTCAGCACCAGCTGGAGGCCAGCCACCCGTGTGAGAGGACCGGAAGGAGCAGGGCACACCCACTGGGCATCCTGGCATATTTTATACATTAGGTGCTTTCTGCTCATGATCTCACTGGTCCCAGGAAGGTCAGGGACACAATGGCCATTTTGTAGGTAGAGAAACTGAGTCTCAGAAAGGTGACGTGACTTGCGCCTACATGCACAGAGTCAGCAGGGGCAGCAGTATTTGAATCCAGAGCCCTCTGATTCCAAGGAGAGGGTTGGGCTGGCCAGGCCCCTGGGCTCCCAGCTGTGGGCAGCATCTCACCCCTGCTTTCCTCCTTTCCAGGGGCTGGACTCCTGGGGGCATTTGGGCCAGGTGAGTCCAAAGGAAGGAGAGCAAACTGGAGTGGGGCTGGTCATGCTGGAGGGCGGCGTTGGGACCAGGCAGCTAGGGAGGACTGTGGGACAAGGACAGGTGGCGGCAGAGAGGTTGCCTGCTCCCACCCCACCTGCCCCAGCCTCTTTTCACTTCCTGTTCAGTTCCCATCTTCTCCTCCCAGCCCCTCTGTGGTCAGGAAAGGTCGCAGCAAGCGTGTCCCCTGCTCTGTTGGAGCTCAGGAAACAGGCCTGGCTTGAAAGAAGCCCCTGACAGAGCGGGGAGGGGCAGGGCCCATAATGCTGGGAAGTGAACTCCACACACCCCAGGCCAGGCCTGACCCACACCAAGCATGCCTGGAAGGGAGACCAGCCAGAGTTAGAGACCCATCTTACAGAGGGGCTGGCTGAGTTTCAGATGGGGCCAACTCACACAAGTAGGAAAGAAGTGGGAGAGGGGGGCCACACCCAGTGAAAGCCAGGTAGACCCTCCAGGGCTTGGCAGTCCCCAATGTTTGGGGTCAGTCCCCAGAGAGGGCTTCCCTGGGCTCAGGACCCTGGCAGCCAGGACTGACGCTTGCAGGAGAGATTCTCACATAATTGGAAACAAACTCGGCACGCTTGTGAACTCCAACCTGATTGCCCGTCAGTCTTGGCCAAAGCCATGGAATGTCTCCTGGAGGGGGAGAAGGAGCGATTGGGCCCAGATGTGGGAAGGAGAGAGCCAGAGGGACCCATTTGACTTCTCATAAACATTTTAGCATCCGTCTGAAATCGAGGAGGCTCCTGGACTGCAGGCAGGCTGAATGGACAGATAGGCAGATGGTGGGGGACAGAAGGGTCTCCAGATGCAAGGGAGGGGGAATGGGCTGAGCCAGGAGACACCTGTAAGGAAGTAGAAGAGAGGTCTGGGGTGGGGGCTACCATGGGAGCAGGGCCTGGCCTGGGTGGCAGACTCTACTCAGTTTCCACCCTCACAGAAAGCCCTGCTGAGTCTCCCATTAGTTGACAGGTCTTCTGGGGGAAGCAAGGTCTGGCCTAGGTACATTATGGGGTGGGGAGGTCAATGCAATTACAGCTACATGGCACACAGCAGCTGGTCGCTAAATGGTAGCCGCTGTTTTATCAGGATCAGCCCGAGTACCAAAGGCTTGAGTTCAGCTTAGAGGCCTGAGTGGCTATGCACTGACCCCAGCACTGCCTGGTTCCTGCCTGCCCTTCATGAGATCCTTTCTACCCGGGACCCAGGAATGATGCCCACACACCTGTCTGTCTTCTCCTCACCTGACTGTCTCCTTCTCTCTGCAGGTGCTGGAGGGTTCGCAGGAGTTGGCCCTGGGGCAGGTTAGTGTTGATAACCAAGCTGATGCCCATCTTGGGGCCAGAGCCAAGCCCAGGGCATCTGCCTGGTATGTGGACCAGGCCAGTCCTGGACACTGGCGTGGGGGTGACGCTGAGACCACTTGCCCCAAGCAGCTGCCCAGGACACAAGCAAGCCACCGTGGTGTGCTGAGTGCTGTTACACCCTAATTCTAAGAGCTGGGTGGAGGAGGCTGCAGGGGCCAGTGGAGCCCCCAGGAGTTGCTCAACTCAGCAGGGCTTCAGGAAGGCTTCCTGGAGGAGGGGGTGTGGAAGTTTTACTCCAGAAGATCCCTGCAGTTTTGTCAAGCTGAGCACGTATTGTGAAACCAGCTGGCACGTATAGCTCTCCAACACCAAACCTGGTCCTGGGGGCAGAGGCCGCTGCTTGGCATGGAAGCCCTGCAGAGAGTACAAGAGCCACCTCAAATGTGCCTCCTGGGCAGGGCTGGGTGCACTCAGGACTTCACCCCATCCTCCCCTCCACAGGGATCGGGACCTTTCCTGGGGGCGCCTTCCCGGGGGCTCTAGGGCTTGGTGGAGGGGCTGGTGCTGCTGCAGCCTACAAAGCTGCTGCCAAGGCTGGTGAGTGTGACTCTTATGCCATAAGACCCTCTCGCCTCCAAGGGCTCTACACTTTGCAAAGAACATTTCCTGGGAGGCAGGAGGTGGGATCCCCATCTCCAATCTACTGGGGGTCGGGGAGGAAACCAGTCTCCAAGTGAGGCGGTAGCAGGATCAGATATCAACTCTGGGCTCTCCACGTGCACCCAGTCCCTCCTGCCTCCCACTGCTCCCTGCATGACTCCTCGCCTCTCCCGCCCCTGGCTCTGTAGGTGCTGGGCTTGGCGGTGCCGGCGGCCTTGGTGGTGTCGGTGGACTTGGTGTTGGCGGCTTGGGAGTGTCTACAGGTATGGCGGCTGGCCCCGAGTTGCCCAGGTGAAGGCTGAAGGCCTGGTGACACCCACTCTGACACAGTCCCTCCCATGCCAGGTGCAGTGGTGCCTCAGCCTGGAGCAGGAGTCGGAGTTGGAGCTGGAGCAAAGCCTGGGAAAGTGCCGGGTCAGTGTGGAGTCCCTGGGACTGGACAACAGGGTCAGGGAGGGTCTGAGGCCCCCACCTCCATACTGGGCAGGAAAGGCGGGGCCTGGCTGCAGCGGGGCAGGGAAGAGAGCCAGGCCCAGAGTGTGGCACCCTGTTCGAAATGGGAGAGATGGGCCCCAGCCTACCTTCTGGGCCCTTCTTCCAGATCTTGGAACAGAAAGAGACCTCAGAGACAGTCTCTGTGGCAGATATTCAGGTGACAGATGGAGACACGGGGACTTAGAATGGAGAGTCAGTGCAGAGAGCCCTTGGAGATCACAGCAGAGCCAGGGTGGCCCAAGGTGCCTTGACTCCCCATCTGGTGCTCATTCCTCTGCACCAAGCCCTTGAGGCTGTGACTTCAGGTTAAACAAAAGCCTGCCTGAGTCCACACAGCAGGGAGGGAACATCTGGAAGCTGTTAGCCCAGAGGTGGGCTGGGCCGGCCATGTAAACAGGCTCTGGGAGACAAGATAAATCCACGCACAGAAGGGTTTGCAGATGAATTCTGAAACTCATGGGAGGAAGGCTGTGGCCACCACACATGTGTCCCTGGCTGCCCCTGCCGGGCACTGGGGTGGCTGGTTCGTGAGCCCTGGAGCTGTGGAAGGAAGGGCCAAGGAGGGGTTCCTGGAGGCAGGGTTGCTGCTCACGGCTCCTCCTTCTTTTGGCCACAGGTGTGGGTCTGCCAGGTGTATACCCAGGTGGAGTGCTCCCAGGCACAGGTAAAAGCAAAGAGGAGAAGGGGACCCTATAGCAAGGAGATCATCTCCCGGCAGCCTCCTTGGCCCCGCACATCCCTGCAAGCCAAGGCCACCAGAAGCCTTGGGTCCCTAAGCATCAAAGCTCAGGCTAAGGGTCACAGGACCCCCAGTCATCTTTCCCCACGAAGGCCAGTGAGCTTCCCCTCGTCCCACCCAAGCCCTGACCCCAGACCCAGACCCAGATCATTGTCACAGCCTGATGCGGGCCCCTGAGGACAAACCAAGTCCCCAGTGTAGCCAGCTGATTCTGAAAAGCCATGAGTCACCAGGGAGCCCGCCCAGAGCATCCGCCCTGCAGGAGACCCTCAGAGCTGCCCTCTCACCCTCCTCTCCCTCCCAGGGCCTGGCCACCCCACCCAACATGTGACCTCCTGAATTCCCCCAAAAGCCCAGACTCGGACTGCTCTGTGAGATTTGCTAACAGTGTCCCTCCCTCTGGCCCTCTGGCTGAGGTGGCCCAGGCCCAGGGGGGATAGCAGAGGTGGGAGTGCCAGATGCTGGCAAACACGGAGTTCCCAGCCACAGCAGATGCCTGTGTGTTCACTCGTGAACGCATGTCAGTGAGGGCCCCGAAAGGTCACAGGCTTCCCACTTCCGGTCTGCCTTCTCTGGTGAGGATGGACAAGGTGACTGGAAATTCATTCCAGTTTAGAGACAAGGCCAACTGAGGCACAAGGACACGTAGCTAGGAAATGAGATTAAAATTCAGATCTTCTGAGTCAGACAGGGAAGAAAAGTCACCACCAAACAGCCCCCCTCCCACATGAGCTGTGTCTGTCACTGATGGTCAGTGAGGAAGGAGGTCAGCTGCGTGACCCGGCGGTGGTGTGGGTGCCAGGCTGGGCCTTCAAGACCTGCCTTCCCACCCTCACTGCCAGCCCCCCATTTGCCCCCTAGGAGCTCGGTTCCCAGGTGTGGGGGTGCTCCCTGGAGTTCCCACCGGAACAGGAGTCAAGCCCAAGGCCCCAGGTAGGTGACAGGCGTGCTGGGGACCCATGATAGGAATCTGTACCCACCCTCAAACCCCTGCGGAGGGGAGTGGAGGTAGGACTGGGGACCCTGGGCTCAAGGCCCTCTGGGTGGGCACCCCTGTGCTCCAGCCTTGGTACAGCTGGCTGAGATGGACACACCTCTCAGAAATCCCAAGTATGTGTGAGGGCAGCATAAACCAGGAGATCTGGGAAGAACTAGCCGCAACTTGGGCCAGCCCACCCCTCTGTGCTGCCTGGCACCAGCCATTGGTGCCTCGGGCCCTGAGCCCATGGTGGAAGGACAACAGTGATGGTTCCTTGTCATTGCAGGTGGAGGTGGAGCTTTTGCTGGAATCCCAGGTGAGGCAAGGCAAGAATCCCTGGTGGGTGGGCAGGCCAGCAGGGTGGCCAGCCAGGGGCTCTTGCCCCGGGAGGTGCTGTGCATTCAGAATCCCATTAGGCCTGTCCAATTTCCCTCATGCTCACTGCTCCAGGCCTTAGACTGGCTCCAGCACAAAGTGGCATCAATCACAGGTCTGCTTCCCAGTCCCAACCCTTCATGTGTGGCAGCCCACACGAGCCCAGAAAACCTACCAGTCTGTGCCAAATGCCGCAAGGGCTGCAGGTCCCAACTGTGGCCCAAGCCCCAGGAGGGAGAAAGTCCTACAGCTTTCCGTAGGAAATGACCCAGCACTGGAGGGGCCCAGCTGACTGGTGACAGCCACGCAGGAATGCCCTCTAGGCAGGATGGATGCAGTGGGGCTCTCCACCCTCTGAGCAGACAGTGGAGCGCGAGTCTCGGGGCTCAGCAGGAGCTGCTGGCTCAAGTTGCTAGGAGCTGATTTTGCTCTCCTCGTTCCCACAGGAGTTGGACCCTTTGGGGGTCAGCAGCCTGGAGTCCCACTGGGGTACCCTATCAAGGCACCCAAGCTGCCAGGTAAGTCAGAAGGAGGATTCAAGAGGCATTTCTTGCCGTGTCTCACTGCTGAGGAGGCAGCTTGTGGGAGGCACTTTTTTGGCCACCAATGTCTTTTGTGGGGGATGTCAGAAACCTGGGTACTGAACCCCACTTCTGGTTGCCAGCAAAGGAAAGCATGGGGAAGCCATGCTGCAGGTGTTGGCCCCACTCACATGCACGCCTGTCCACAGACACATGCACCCACAGGCACAGAGACCCACAGCCCTGATAGGAAACCATTTGTGCTGATGGTAAGAAACGCCATTCATTGGAAAGGCCCCTCTGACTTCACACAGTGAGCTGTTTCTTGTTGGGGAGGGGAGTGAGGAAGCTACTCAGACTCTAGGGGACCTGGCAGGGTGCCCCATCTCCCTCTTCCACCCAGGGCCTCTGCTCTCCTGAGAGCCTCTGTGAGCCGCTCATGACCCTCGGGAGGGTCTCAGGCCTCAGCACCTGTGGGAATAGATCTGTCAACCAAGGTAGTGAGAGCCCAGCAAGGCATGGGTCTGCCCTGGCGCAGCGCCTGAGCCCACCCTACCCTCTCCTCAGGTGGCTACGGACTGCCCTACAGCACTGGGAAACTGCCCTATGGTGAGTAAGGCCCCCCCTAGACCAGTGGGCTTCCGGCTCTTTCCAGATCCAGGGTCCTGGCAAGAAAGTTTCGGCCCCAGCCCTGGGCTAGGAGAGCCCCCAGCCGGGTGTGGGGTGGAGTCTTGGGAAGGGAATTCCCTGAGGAAGCCACATGGAACTTGGACTCAGACAGCTTGGTCCTCAGTCCTGGCCCTCACACCTATGACCAGGCCTTGGGAGAACCAGCTTCTTCCCTGAGCCTCAGTGTCTTAGTCTCTACAGTGGGAGTAACCATCCCCCATCCATATTTGAATTTGTTTTCACTCTGACTGGGGGTGACAGGGTGGAGTCCCTGGGCAGCCTGGCCCCTGAAGGGCAGGGCAGGGGGCAGCTGCAGTGAGATCTGCATGGTACCCACTGAGCCTCTCTGTTTACAGGGTATGGTCCTGGAGGAGCGGCTGGTGCTGGGGCCAAGGCTGGGTACCCAACGGGGACAGGTGAGGAAAGCCTTACCCCACTGCCAGCCGAAGGGGCACTGATGACCCAGGTTCTAGAGCTCTGGGGCTGGCCAAGATCTCTCCAGAAATCAGGACAGCCCACCCTGCATTCAGACCCCAGTCTGAACCTCTGCTGGCTATGAAGTCACCCCACCTACACCCATATGTGAACTGGTGGTTCTCTTAGGGCTGGAACAGGAGGGCTCTGGAGATTCAGGGCCACAGTTTTCAGTCTCTCCCTTTCCCCTCCCCCAGGGGTTGGCCCCCAGGCTGCAGCAGCAGCAGCTAAAGCAGCGAAGTATGGTGAGTACCTCTGGAGTCCCTAGCTGCTAGCTCCCAGCCCCTCACCTCTCCACCCCTATTACCACTGAGAGCCTCCTCACAGATAACTCACCAGGGCAGCCCACCCCCCTTTGCCCAACTTTTTCAATACCACCCATTCCTGCCTCCTTCCATCCATCCATTCATTTATTCTTCCCTCTATCCCTCTCTCCATTATCCATTTATCCATCCATCCATTTGTCCATCCCTTCATTCCTCCATCCAGCCCTTTATTTACTCCCTCCATCCCTCCATCCATCCGTTCCTCCCTCCCTCATTCTTTCATCCATCCATTCATCCACTCAGCCATCTAATTATCCCTCCTTCCTTCCCTCCATCCTTCCTTTTCTTCCTCCCTCCCTCCCTCCATCCATCCATTTTAGAGACCAGGGACAGATAAGAGCTCTGCTGGAGACTGTAGGCACTGCTGCGGGAATCGAGAACAGGGAGATATTATTTCTACCGGGGGAAGAAAATCAGGAAAGCGTCTCAGAGAAAATGACATTTGATTGAGGCCTTAAAATATAGGTGGAGTTTGCCATGTGGTTAAAACAGGAAGGGGCCCGTGCAGAGGGAACGGGCCCGATGGTGGTTAGAATGATAATTTTAGGTGGGACCTATATGAGCATTTAAAAAATTTAATAGTTTAGTATCAATTTAGTGTGTACTATAAAATTTTTAACTGGCTCCTCAAGCTCATGATCCCTTGGCTGGCAAACATGGCATGGTCTTCCCTATGCCCATGTGGTGAGCAGAGTGGGCATCTGTCCCCCTGCCCCAGGTAGTTCCAGTTCAGAGTCAGATCATTGGGGCTAAAGTCCTCACCTTCATCCCCTGTGCCAGGGGAGCGCTTCCTGTAGCCATGTGGGACAGAAAACATCTGCCCAGCAGCCGAGGGGGCAAGTATGTGGAGGGAAGCACGGAGCTGGAGGCCTGCCCCTAGGAGGCTCCACAGGCCCTCCCTCTAGGCCCCTAAGGGTGGAATGTGGGAGCAGGAGATCGGGGCGGCGAGGGGCTGCCAGAGCCAGGCAGCCAGGCGCTTGGATTACAAACTTGGCCGAGTCTTCGGAACACAGGGAGAGGAAGTCTTGAACATTCCTACAGGGGCCCCTCTGGCCTAGGGAGCGGCCGCTTGTGGTTTCTCAGTATGTGGCAGTGATTAGAATGGGATTTGTCTGAAAACATACAAGTCCCTTAATGAGCGTGTTGAAATGGACACTTTGGGGGTGAGTCAATGAAGAGTGGGGTGGGGGCCTTCTCAAGCAGGCCCAGCCAGAGATGCCTGGGCCTCATTCCCAGAGGAGACTGTGCTAGTTAAAAGGCCAGCATCCAAGTGGCCTTCCTTCCCAGGCTCTGGAGGGCCCTGGAAGCTACATCTGCACTGTCTGGATCCCTGCAGGTGCTGGAGGAGCCGGAGTTCTCCCTGGTGGAGGTGTCGGCATTCCTGGTGGGGCCGGCGCAATTCCTGGAATTGGAGGCATTGCAGGTAGTGTCTGTCCCAGCAGGGGGTAGGGTGTCCTGGAGAAGGCTACCAAGGAAAGACCTCACCCTCTGTGGCTGTCTCTCCAGGGGCCGGGGCTCCAGCTGCTGCTGCTGCAAAGGCGGCTGCTAAGGCAGCTAAATATGGTGAGTGCCCCCTGGGGAGGCAGACCTGGGACTCCGGCCTGTCCTCAGGCCCTTGGAGTCTGCCCAGGCCTCGGCAAGGTCTTGGAGACCCCAGTGCTCTGAGGCTGGATGGACTACTGGCCATTGTCCATCTGTGAAAACCTCCCTTCCATCTCCCCAAGCATTCTGGCCACTCTGCCTGGCCCTCTCTGTTGTTCTTCACTGGTTGGCCCAGCAGTGGGAGGGATCCCTGTCAAGTATTTGGCTCCTCCCACCCTACTCCCAAGACCAACCCATAGCTGCTGCACCAATTTCCTGGTTGCTAGTAGTATGCTCTGAATTTGCTTTAGACATAGACCATGTTCTTCCCATCCACAGACCCAAACCCCTGAAACTCCGTAGGCAATGCCAGCCCACCTGGAATCCTGCACTCAGGACCTGCCACTCCCATAGCTCCTCAGACCCATGCCCTTGGAGGCCCTCAAATGTTCCCCCAGGCCTTAGGCCAGAACAATCCTTTCCTTCCACAGGAGCTCCTGGAGGCTTGGTGCCTGGTGCCCCAGGAGTTGGAGTCCCTGGTGTTGGGGTCCCAGGTGTTGGGGTCCCAGGTGTTGGAGTGCCAGGTGTTGGAGTGCCAGGTGTTGGAGTGCCAGGTGTTGGAGTGCCAGGTGTTGGGGTCCCAGGTGTTGGAGGAGTCCCAGGTGTTGGAGTCCCAGGTATTGTGTGTAGACCAGGTGAACTAGGCTGTGTGTGTGTGTAAGAGAGAAATATTGACACCATTGCCAAGACTTTTGGATTCCCCCTAACACTTCATCCATCTATCCTCTTTTCCCATGCTGTTGGCCATGACTCATCCTCTCTCCCTTGGGCTATAACAACCTCCTAACTAGTTACTGCCAGCATCAGCTTCTCCAACTCACCTTCTGGCCATCAGTGTGCTCCTGGGGGAAGGAACCATGCCTTTTTCATCTCTATGTTCCCAGCCCTTAGATGAACAGATAGATGCTCAGTAAATGGTGGATTAATGGGATGGGGGGCGGTATGGATAGATAGGCAGGTGGACAGCTGGGTATGTGGGTGAATGGCCATGTGGATGAATAGAGAAGTTGATGGATAAGAGGATTAATGGACAGAAACAAGGATGGATGAATACATGAATTCATAGATACATGAGTAAAATGGTGGGTAGAGAAGTGAATGTGTAGATGGAAAGAAAGAAAAACAGGTGAGGGACTAGATAAGTGATTAGAATGATGGATGGATGGATGGATGGATGAGCACATGGTTGGATGAGCAGATGAATAGATGGGTGGGTAGAAAATGCAAAATGGATGGTAGGATAGACAGAATGGGTAGATGAGTGAATAAATGGATGGCTAGGTAGGTGCAGGGATGGACCGAGAGATAAGTGGTTGAGTGGTTGGATTGAAGTCTAAGGATAGACAGACAGACACAGGTAAGTGGGTGGATAAATGACTGGTTAAGTACACAAATGACTAGATGGAGATGTGAGTGGGTGAACAGATGACTAGACATTCATTGGGTTGGCTTGATAGATAGAAAGGAGATAGACTGAACAGATGGGTGTACAGTGGGATATATATGGAGCATCTCTCCTCTATTCTCTCCTGATCATTTGTATCTCCTTGGTCTCTCCAGGGGCCGTGTCACCAGCTGCAGCTGCTAAAGCAGCTGCCAAAGCAGCCAAATATGGTGAGTGTGCCGATAGCTCTGCCCCACCCTGTTCTGGCCAGAGAATGGGAATGACTTGCCCAGGATTACACAGCAAGTCACCAGCAGAGCTGGGAACTTGGAACTGTTGAGCCCCAGGATAATGTCTCCCCCAGTGGTCTCCCACCATGAGGCCATGGGGCTGAGTGATGGGAGAGTCCTCATATGGAGTCCTCTCAGAGGAGCCCAAGCCTGGCTGAGGATATGGGACCTGCCCACTCTCTCTCCATAATCAACAAAGGGGCCCTATCCCAATCAGAAAAGAGGGGAGTTGGGGAAATGCTGGGGGAGGGTTTCAATAAAGGCTTCCTAGAAGGGGCTGGCAGGGGCCCAGACATTCTATGATTTCCTGTCCTTAAAGGACCAGACTTGGGGGAGGCTTGCACCTACCTCCCCACTCCACCAGCATCCCCCAGGGCCCTCCCAGCCTCCCTCACTGAGATCCTCTTCTCCCCACAGGAGGCGGAGCTGGAGTGGGAGTTGGAGGTGTTCCCACTTTTGGGATTGGTGCTGGGGGCTTTCCTGGCTATGGTGGTCCTGGAGTTGGCATCGGAGGTGTCCCTGGAGGCGTCCCTGGAGGCATCCCTGGAGCTGGCATTTCCCGTGAGCCCTAGTTCCATCTGGGGAAACCGGGAGAAGACATGAGGGCTTCTCTTCTGTAGAGCTCTACTAGGAGCGGGGGAGCGCTGACTGGGCCTCCCTGTGCTCAGGGGGAGTCGGGGAGAGCGCGGGGAGGGCCTGCAGCGCCCTTTGGGGCAGGAGACTAGTCAGCACAGTCCCCTGAGATCCAGCAAGGTTTCTGAGGGTCTTTCTGGCTCATTTCTTCGCAGCTGCAGCCCAGGCAGCAGCCGCCAAGGCAGCTAAGTACGGTAAGTGCCGCGCCCTGCCTGCCCCGTGTCCTGGGCAGCCCCTTCCCTCCTCTCCACCCCAGCCCTGCTGTGCCCTGGGGCCCACGCTCTGAGCTCGGAGCAGTTCTCCAGAGGACAGACCAAGCTCACACTCAGGCCTCCAGAACTGAAAGGGCCTGGGCCGAGACCGGAAACCCCTGGCGCTGTCTTCCAAAGCCACACTGAGCTTTCCTGCCCTTTTCAATTGCCCACCATTAGGATTATTGGTGCCCAGCTTATCACCCCAGCCCAAACCAGCGAACTGAAGGTGCTCTCCACAGCCATTGTGTTCCCCACCCCACCTCTGCCCCTGCTCCTTCAGGGAGGGGGAGCCTCAAGGGGCAGAGCTGGACGCCCTTTACTCCTCTAGGTGCTGGAGGAGTAGGAGGCCTGGGAGGGCTGGTGCCCGGTGCCAGAGGTGCAGTACCAGGTGTGCCGGGCACTGGAGGGGTGCCAGGTGAGCTATGCCCCCAACCCAGAGATGGGTTTGGTTCATCTCATGGAAGGGGCCCTGGAGTTGGCCCAGGCCAAGTGCACTATTTCTAAGACAGCAAGACTGAGCCCAGAAGTGGGGAGGAGGGAAAGCAGTGTCCCCTAGTTTGGAGGGAAGGCCCTTTATGGGATTCCAGTCTGCTGAACGAACCTGGCAAGGTCAGCCAAGGTCAGCCGGCTGGGCAGTGGAGCTCTGCCCTGTCAGGGTTGGGTGGCCTCATTTACTTAAGGTCCTTTCTGTTCCTGACCAGGTGGAAGGGCTTTGGTTCCCCTGCACTCTCTCTTCCACCAGTCAGAGG
Organism: Tadarida brasiliensis; assembly: GCA_030848825.1. Taxonomy (NCBI): domain Eukaryota; kingdom Metazoa; phylum Chordata; class Mammalia; order Chiroptera; family Molossidae; genus Tadarida; species Tadarida brasiliensis. The sequence continues at coordinate 103,042,824 of CM061258.1, read as the reverse complement.
CCAAAGAGAAATTAAGAGTTACAATGAGACCTGGCCGGTTTGGCTCAGTGGTTAGAGCGTCGGCCTGAGGTTCTGAGAGACCCGGGTTCAGTTCCGGCTAGGGGCACGTACCTCGGCTGCAGTTTGTCCCCGGCCCTGGTTGGTCGTGCGGGAGGCAGCCACTCAATGTGTCCCTTTCACGTCGATGTTTCTCTCTCTCTCTCTTTCTTCCTCTCTCTCCCTCCCACTCTATCTGAACAAAAAATGGAAAAATGTCCTCAGGTGAGGATTAAAAAAAAAAAAGAGTTACAATGAGATTAAGTTACAACCTTCCCACCAGAAGATTTCTATATTCCTTCTTTCTGGGAGAAAATTCCCCTTTTGAGTTTCCCTCCAAAATGAGACATTTCCTCCAATAGTTTTAGATACAGGCACAATTAAGATTTTTTAAAATTAACATCACCTTTAGCAGAAAGCTTCACAAATCTTTTAGACAGCGGCTTGGAGATGATCTGGGCCTCTGCCAATCACAGCTTTGGGCTCCCACCACCACAGTCCGAACTAGGCTGTCACCGTCCCTGAGCTGCTTTTAGGGAAGGGATGTGCCCAGAGCAGCCAGAGGGCCATCCTCAGAGCAGGCCTGGAACCCAGGCGGCCTGCCTTGGGCTAGGCTCTGTATGCTTCCCTCTCCATCGCCAGCATGAGGAGGCAGCGCAGAGAGGGTCTTCTGGGAGAGGGGATAGTTCCCTAGGTGGACTCTGAAAGGTCTTTCCACCACGGGAGGTGGAGGAGGGTAAGGAGGGATGCAGAGGACCCCTCTCCAATCCGCTCTTCACCTCTCCAGGAGCTGGGACCCCAGCAGCTGCTGCCGCTGCAGCCGCCGCCAAAGCGGCCCAGTATGGTAAGTGTCCCACCCCAACTGTGCTGCCACTGCCCGTGCCATAGCACTGCTCTCTCATGTCTTCCACTCTGGGGTCTGGCAGCCCCTCAGGCTGTCACAGTCTCACTGTGGGCCTTTTGACCCATCTGATCACTCTTAGGGGTGTGGACAAAGTCTCTGATTAGGAAAGCAAAGAGAGAACAGGCCCTGGTGAGCCTACCAGGACCAACCTCCCCACTCTTTCCGAAGCCCCTGCTGCCCCTAGCTGGGGCCCATCCCCCTTCCAGGCCACAAGTTGGGCTCCTCTGGGTTCCCACCACCCTCAATGGCAGTATTTCTTGCTCCCTGACAAGGTTCTCCATCTCTTGATACAGCTGAGGGCCAGCCCGGCAGCCCCAGGCACCCACGCCTTCCTTCATATAACAAATGGCAATAGCCTCACCTTACAGCTCAACTCTCTACCAGGCCTGGGCCAGGGCGTCTACATGCCTCGGCTTTAGGGACCTGGGGGCAGCAAGATTCAGATCAGAAAATCTAGGGCTGTCTAGACCAGAGAATCTTAATTTCAGGTCCGCTGACCCTCTAACTCACATATGACAGCCGACCCCTTTGCAGTAAAGCTGCCATTTGCTGGGGCAATCCTTACAGCAAACCTGTGAAGCTGGAGACGACCTAGGCCTTTGCTGTCACAGCTTCAGGAACTGAAGTTTTACAGATGTGGAAACTGAGGTTCTGAGAGCTCAAATCACTTGCTCTCAGTCACTCAGCTAAATGGTGGCTGAGCTGAGCTTTGAACCCTCGTCCGCCTGTCTTACGGAGCACCCTTTACTACATAACTCTGCCTCAACACCCTCGGAAGTCTCAGACAGGTCCTTGTGCCTCCAAAGGTTAAGAACTCCTGATCCGACACATGCTTCATATTAGGGATGAGGCAGCTGAGACGCATCAAGAGAAAATAGCTTGTCCAAGGTCACACAGCTCCTGGTTCCCAGTTCACTGCTCTTTGTCTTGGCTTCTTTGGTGGGGACTGGGTTAAGGACTGGTTCTTCTCACTCCCGTAGGGTTAGGCCCCGGCGCTGGCGTGGTTCCCGGCATTGGCGTTGGCCCCGGCGCTGGCTTGATTCCCGGCATTGGCGTTGGCCCCGGTGGTGTTACAGGTAAGTTATGTGAGAACGTGGGCCTGAGGAGCCTCTGAATCCTCCACGGGTGATATCCCTGATGCCCTCCCCCCTCTCTTTCCAGGAGCAGGGACCCCGGCTGCAGCCAAATCTGCTGCTAAGGTGGCCGCCAAAGCCCAGCTCAGTGAGTGCCCTGCCTGGCTTTCCATTCTCGCCCCACCAGCCCAGGCTGGCCCAGCACGACCCAAGCGGGAGCTGGGGCCACGATATGCAGGCTCTCGGGCCCACCATGCAGGCTCAGGGGTCCCCAAGGCAGCAGGCAGATGGGTTGGAAAAGCAGATCTAGCATAAGAGAGACCCAGGTTCGAATCCTGGGCCCCACACCAGCTGAGTGACCTCTGAGTTTCCTGTCCTCGTGCGTGACGTGTGGGTGCTGAAGGCATCTGCTGCAGAAGGCTGTTGGGAGAATTAGACGAGTTCATCCAAGAGGGAAGAGTGGGAGGCTAGGCTGGAAAGGAAAGTGCTGTAGTGAGTGTGCAGCCCTCCCTGAATGCCGGCCGGGGGATGGGCTGGACTTGGTGGCCAGTGGGCGTGTTTGGCAGGCCATTCTGGTGGCAGCATAGAGGGTGGATTAAGGGGATCTGGTCCCCTCCTCTTGGGGCCTGTCTCAGCTCCCTGGGCAGGATACCCCCACAGGGGCATGCTTCCTGCCTGCTGTCACCACCCCACTGTCCATCTTTCCCAGGGGCTGCAGCTGGGCTTCCTGGTGGCGTTCCCGGATTTGGAGCTGGTGCTGGCGTTCCCGGATTTGGAGCTGGTGCTGGCGTTCCCGGATTTGGAGCTGGTGCTGGTGTTCCTGGATTTGGGGCAGGTGCAGGTGAGGGGCCTTCTAGGCTGGGCAGAAATGACCCCTGAGCTCAGAAGAGGGAGACCTCTCCCCTCCCAGCACATCTCCCAGCACCTCATCCAAGGGCTCACAGAAAATCCCCCATTAGGTTTTCCTGAGCAGTCAGAGGTGACTAGGGTAACAGATGGGGGCAAGCCAGGTGAAGAAACCCCAGGCTGCCAGATGTCAGAGTTGCTACCTCTTCGGTGGAGGGGTCATGGGGCTCCAAACTAAAAAGAAGCCCACTGTTCAGGGAAGGAAGCTGAAGTCTCTGGGCTCCATGGACATGGGTGGGCCAGCCTGGCTCCCCTTCAGCAATACACTGTGGCAAGGGGGCCACTAGGAACTCCAGTTTTTCACCTAGTGGTCACTGAGTCTGATGTACATCCAGCCTCAGGCAGACCACACTGGACCCGAAGGGGACAGGAGGGGCCGATGGAAGGAGGAGGCACAGTTCAGCCCTCAAGCACCCCCAGACCAGACTGGCAGAGGCATGTTTAGATACTGGAGATCTACCTGGCAGGGTGAGCTCCTGGCTGGGGAGCCATGGCTTCCGGGCTATGAGAGGAGCAAAGAAGGCCAAGGAAGGCAGGGAGGGCTTCCAGGAGGAAGCAGTACCCCCCTAGCACAGAGCTCAGCTGCTGACCACCCCACTTTTCCTTTTTCCTTTTTCTGCAGTACCTGGATCCCTGGCTGCTGCTAAGGCAGCCAAATACGGTGAGTGCCCCCACAATGACCACCCTGGTTGGTTCCACTGCTGCCCAACCATCCCTGACAGCACCTGGTCACCCATCTGCCCTCCCTCTGGGCCAGGGCCCCATGCCCGGAGCCTGCAGCACAGGGCTGGGATGGTCAGGATGGAAAAAGCAGTTTCTAGGACACGTTCATGACAGCTTAGCAGACCTGGCTCCTGCCTACTAAATGCCTATCGAGTCTCCAGCCCTGGGACAACCACACGCCCCTCACATTTCCATCCTCCCGGGGGCAGTTCCACCTTGGTGAAGACTGTGGTCCCGAAGGCACCTCTGGCCCTCACAGTTTTGTGGGCCCGGGGCCATGGAGGGGCCAGGGTTGCTCTCAGTTAGGCAGCTTCTGCCTCCCGCCCACCTCCCTGTCAGCATGACTGCGCCTGCCACGAGCCACGAGGACGTGGCAGACATGCCTGCCCCTCCACTTGGCACTCAGCGGCCCTGGCTGGCCAGACCCACACTGTCTGTGGCCCCTGAATTCCTGGCCTTCTGGGAGCCAGGCCGGGGCCTCTGCCAGGGAAACACCAACCAGCCCCAGCCAATCCACTTGGGGCCAGTTTCCACCTCGGAAAATCCCGGCTTCCTCAGCCCCCACCCCTGGCGGGCCTGGTGACCCACAAGCCCTTCTCCTGTTCCTTGCTGGCTGCTCTGCCAGCCTGAGTCTAGCAGACATTGCCAGGGAAACAAAGCACTTAAGGGCACAGGCTCCAGAGCCATTTCCTGCCTGTGGGACCTTGAGCAAATTGATTAACCTCTGCTCTGCCTCAGTGTTCTCATCTGCAAAATGGGGATGATAATAGCACCCACCTTTCCCATTGCAATGGATAATAAGCAGCTACTCCGAGAGAAGCACTGAGGACTGTGGAACTCCTGCTATTAGCAGCTCTGCTCTGGACAGTGGTTCAAAACTCAGAGCACGTTCGCAGATGGTGTGCTCTTTCACTCTGTAAACACCTGCCGGGTGAATGGAGTAAGGGTCATCTCTTTAAGGAGGTGAGGCTCTGGAGTTCAGAGAGGTGACAGTGAAAATGAGTGGAGAAAGCAGGATTGGAACCCAGGGCTGTCAGTACCTGAGACTAGTCTTCCCCCCTCAGCAGCTTGTGGCCACCACTTGTGTCCATCTGCGGCTCCAGTGCTAGGCAGGGGGTGGAGGAAAGATGGGCAGGCCAAGGCTCAAAGGAGCCCACTCTTGCCTGATGGGTCAGGGACGTGGGCCCAGGTGTCTGGGAATGGACTTCTGTTCAGTACTCCTTCCACTGGGTCACATGGCCTCGGCCACCTGACTGCTTGACTAATGTCCCTGGGCCAGGGAGACCCTGTCCTTCAGAAATGGGGGTGATTGACTCTCTGCCCCCTCTCCTCAGGAGCAGGAGGGCCTGGGGGCCTTGGAGGGGTTGGAGGTCTTGGTGGAGCAGGTGTCCCAGGTGGTGTGGCAGGTGAGTTGAAACCCCAGGACAGGCTGGGCAGGGAGGGAGGCTGACCCGTGGAGAATTGCTCCCTGAGCTCCCTCTGTGTCCCCAGGAGCCGGACCTGCTGCCTTGGCTGCTGCCACCAAGGCTGCTGCCAAAGCTGCCCAGTATGGTGAGCGCTGTGTGGAGGTGGGGGCTGCCACCAGGGCCCAGGGTGTGGGGGGCCTCTGACCATGCACTGTGGAGCACTATTCCCTGACCTGCCCCTGCGGCCCTCAGGGACACTGTCTCCCCAGGGCCTAGCCCACCTCAGCCCCACTGCACCCGCTCCACCTGGGTCCTGGGATGACTTCAGCCCTTCACAGATGAGCAGCAGGGGTCTCACCAATGGGGTGTTTTTTTCAAATCCTCACCCAGGGAAACTTGTTTTCCATTTATCCTTAGACAGAGTAGGGGAGAGAGAGAGAGAGAGAAACATTGATGTGAAAGAAACACATCGACTGGCCGCCTCCCACACGACCCCGACCAGGGCCAGGGACTGAACTGCAACCGAGGCACGTGCCCTTGACCAGAATTGAACCCCCGAGTCTCCGGTCCACGGGCCAACACTCCAACTGCTGAAACAAACCGGCCAGAGCTCACCAATGGGGTGTTAACACACAGCTCTCTCCGCAGGCCTCGGGGGAGCCGGCGGGCTCGGAGCTGGAGGACTGGGAATTGGAGGGCTTGGGGCTGGTGGAGCTGTCCCAGGGGTTGGGGGCTTTGGAGGTAAGGGCTTGCTCTGGTATTAGTGAGTTTATGGAGTGTGTGTGTGTGTGTGTGTGTGTGTGTGTGTGTGTGTGTCAGAGACAGAGACAGAGAGACTTTCCTTCCCATTTTGCCACATCTTGCTCAAACTGTCTTCTCTGCCCCCAACCCAACCCCACTTCATCTGCCACTCAGGGTGTGGTGGGTCTGCCCTCTTCTCTGGGCTCCTACAGCATTTAGAGGGGGCCTTGAGCAAGCAGAATCTAGGGCTGCTTCTTGAACTGGGATGCCAACCCTCGCCCTCTCCTTCCACCCACCCGTGGGGTGCACCATGGTTGACAAGCTGAAGCTATGGGGCCCCAGGACCACATCAAATGGGAGTTCATTAGGATAGTGATGGCCACGCCCATTTTCTAGAGAAGAAAACCAAAGCTTGGAGGGAATTACTTTTCCAAAGTCTCTGCCATCCTGGCGGGCCTTGTGCTGACATTGCACTCTTTCTTGGGTCATCGCTGTGTCTCCCTCCCTAAACCCACCTGAAGACTCTTCCTGTGTGCGCCACAAGACTGGACACACAGTAGGAGCTTAATAAAGACTTATGGAAAGATGGATGAAGGAGGGGTGGAGGGATAGTGGAAGGATGAGTCGGTGGGCAGATGGTAAATGGTGAACAGGTCAGAAGGGGGACATGACTGGGAGGGAAGGGATATTCCTGAGCCCTCATGTACCCCATCTCCCCAGGTGTGTCCCCAGCTGCAGCTGCTAAAGCAGCCAAATATGGTGAGTGGCTCCCTGCTGCCCTACTCCCCATTCTGACTGCCCCCTCCCACCCACCTCAGGCCTCAGTCCTGCTGGAAGTATCCCTGACAGCCTGTCCAGAATCTCCCTGACCCCAGAACCCACGGGGGATGCTCAGAGCTCCCTAGACTGTGCCTTGTGGCAAACCCCATCTGCCCTCTTCTCAGGTGCCGCTGGCCTTGGAGGTGTCCTAGGAGCTGCCAGGCCATTCCCAGGTGGAGGTAGGGGCCAGCTCTGCTGTGACATCTTCAGCTCTGCTCAGGTCTAGAGAAGGCCTGTTGGGCTAGCAGCAGGAGTCCTGGAGCTGCAGCTAGCACAAGGACACAAGAAAGGGTAGAGGGGCAGGAAAGGAAACAGCCTGGGCAAAGGGTAGGCCTCAGGGCCAGGGGGTGCACCATGGTTGACAAGCTGAGGCTATGGGGCCCCACACCAGAATGCCAGGCAGGGACAAGGTTTGTGAAGAAAGGCACTCTGGCTATGGGGGAGGAGGGGGAGGAGGTGGTCCTGGGCAGAGAGAAAGAGGGGACAAGGCTGGAGTAGGGTCTGCCCTGTGCCAACCCCATGTCCCTCCTGCAGGAGTTGCAGCAAGACCTGGCTTCGGATTGTCTCCTATTTTCCCAGGTATGCCCCCGCTTCCGGCCCTGGGCCCTGTGCTGCAGCTCTGACCCCATCCTTCCCCTCCCCTGCTTCATCTCCCGCTCAGGAGGGCTGAGTCAAGCCCCAGAGCGAATCCATAACCTCAAATTACACCACACTAGGCTCCCCCTTATTCTTCTCTTCCTCCCTTACAAGGCTAGGGAGTGTCAGCTTTTCTAAAACACCATATTCCAGGTGGGGTAAACTGAGGTTCGTAGAGTGCCAGGGACTTGCCCAAGGTCACACAGGGAGTGAGGCAGAGCCAGGGCTCCCAACACCCAAGCCCAGAATTCGGTCCCTCTCAGGCGAGGCCTCTGCAGCTGGGAGGGCTTGGGGGGCTCCCAGAAGCCTCACACTCACAGCCCCTCTCCTTGCCTTGCAGGTGGCGGAGCTGGAGCTGGGGGCCTGGGAGTTGGCGGTGAGTCTGAAAGAAGGAGGGGCCCCACTTCAAGCAAGGCCTTAAGCTCCTTTACTGGGGTGGGAGGAGTCCTGCTGAGGGCGTGGCTAGTATGGGCACAGCCATTGGCTGGCCCTCTGGTATGGGGGCTTAAGGGGAGTCACTGAAGCTGAAAGTTCAGCTCTTGGATGTAGGCACAGAGGGCAAGGATCCTGATTCCTGGGCTCCCAGCCTGGCACTTGACTGGGCATCAGGAGTGAGACAGGGACCTGGGTCACCCTGGAGCTTGGGGTCTAAGTGGAGACACTGACAAGTTCCCACCGAAAAAGAAAGAAACTGTAAGGAAAGAGCAAGCTCCATCAAGCAGGTAGCTAGGGAGGTCAAAACCTCTCTGATCCCAGCATGGTAGCGGGGGCAAGGCTGAGACTGGGGTCTGGCTGTGGGGGGAGGGGGCACCTGCCAAGCTGCGCACCCACCAAGCTGCTCAGACCTCCGTACAGGATATGGTCCACAAGGCCTTCGGAACCTCTGTGATAAGGGCCCTATATGGCGAGTGTTCTGGGAAAGGCAGGAACCCCTGGCCTCCTCCCCAATCTCCACCTTTCCTTCCACAGGCAAACCTCCCAAGCCTTTCGGAGGAGCCCTGGGAGCTCTAGGATACCAAGGTGGGTAGAGCTCCCGCCCTGGGAAGAGAGCAGGGAGGGAGGGGCAGAGACAGAGGCAGAGGATGGGGCCCCTCAGTCTGGGAGAGGGGGATGCACATTTGGACTAGGCCTGGCAGGGCGTGCGGAGGCTGGAGGAGCTGGACACCTCACCCATCCCTTCTTCTGCCTCCGACACAGATGATCAGATCTGGGTGTAGGCCCGGGACCGTCCATGCTCACCCTGGCCTGGCCTGGCAGTCTCTGCCTCCCTGCTGCCCATACACCCCCTTCAGGCAGGAGCCAAGGAAAAGAGAAGGGAGGAGGAGGGGGAAGAACTCAGAGGAGCAGAGACAGAGAGAGAAAATAGATGAGACCATGGGAGCCCTAGCGTGAAGGAAATCTGCAGGGTGGGCAGGGGGACCGAGGTACCCAGGCTGGGCAGAGTGGGCAGAGGCCACCACCTGGCACTGAGCCATACCCTTGCTCAGAAATGCATACACACTTCTGGAAATGTGTGGGATGCGTCCTGATCACCTCCCAAGTTCCTCCCAACAATTCCCAAAGGAGACCCAAAGAAGCCCCAGCTCCACCCCTATGGTTGCTCAGACTGTGGATTCCCGTCCTGCCTGCTTCCTGCTACACAAGATGAGGCAAGGCCAGGGCTGGGAGAGGCAGAGGCAAGACCAGCCTGGCCCTTTCCACTGTGCCTAGTGATGCTTGTGGCCCTCTCCATAGCTTTCCCAACAACAGGGGTGAGCGTCACAGAGACGCCTGCTCCTCCTGCCCCACTTGGCTTCTCCTTGCCACCAGGTGGCGGTAACAAGCCATGTCCAGCTCCCACAGGGGTAGGAACTACGCCAGGCCCTACTATCAGACAGTGGTGCCTTGATGATCAGAAACAAGGTTTACCACTCAGACTCTGCCCAGGAAAGGGCAGGAGTCCTGGGTTCCAGCCCCAGGTCAGCCACTGACTGTGGATGAGTAAGACTCTCCCTCTCTCTGGGCCTCAGTTTCCTTACTTGAGGCATTCTCACTTTCATCACACCACTTCCCTGGAAGGGGCTGCTCTGAGTCACTCACTGGAGGCTTCCCAGATGCAGTGAATTCAGAGTACAGAGACCTTGTCCAGGCCCAGTCCTTCCTGGACCTGGCCCCATGGCCTGGCCTCTTCCCTTCTCTGAGCCTTAGTTTCATCAACCACATCTTGAGCCCTGGTCCCACCCACCTGTCCAGTGGGAGTTTGTATGATGAGAGTTTGGCCTGGGGTGGAGCCCAGGCTTCTGGAGGCTTCTTGGAGCCTCTGTTCCCCATTGTGATGATGTTGGAGTTGGTCGGTGGGCAGTGGCTGAGCAGCAATGAGGAGGGGCCAGACTAACCCTTGTGTGTAACCCCACCCACCCAGGTGGGGCCTGCCTGGGGAAATCCTGTGGCCGGAAGAGAAAGTGAGCTTCCCAGGACCCCTGACTCACGACCTCATCAACGTTGGTGCTACTGCTTGGTGGAGAATGTAAACCCTTTGTGACCTTCCCCTCAATGCCCCCTCCTAAGTCCCCACCTCTGGAGGGGACAGGGCTGGCCGGGCGGACTTGGAAATCCACAGGACAAGGAAACAAGAGAACGGTGGCCAAGTGGGCCCCGGGAAGCCCCCTACTTCAGAGGCAAGGGGTGGGTGGGCTCAGCCCCCTGCCCCCTTCCCACCCAGGAGCTCCCCCTCCACACACTCTCCATCTGCAGGGGAACTCGGTGCTAAGTGCTGGTGCTTTCATCTTCCTGGGGGAGGGAGGAGGGAAGGGCAGCCCCTCGGAAAGCCCCTCCCTGGGGCCCTCTGAAAATGGTGCAGACACTTGCTGGGCAGTCCCACCTCCCCCTGCCCACCAGGACCCACCCCTGGCTGCGGTCCAGTTGGTACCCAAGCATCAAAAACCTCAGGCTGGATTCGGTCACACCATCTCTTGGCCCCTTTTCCCCTCACCAATCACTATTCCCCATGTCTGGGGCACCTTCAGATCAGAAGAACCCCAACAGGAATAGCCCTCTTTCTCTTGTGGAATTCATCCGCCCATCTGTCCATCCATCCTTGTCCTCAGTTGACCGCCTGGCACCACTAGCTGGCCCGGTACCCCCACCATCAACCTGGTTAACCTGTCATGGCAGCCTGTGCCCTGCCTTCATCCCACCACACATACCCCTACAAAGGGGCCCGGGGTGTGAGGGGCTGTGCCAGCTGGGGTGGCAGGAATCTCCTCCCGAACATGGGTCCCCCCCACGCAGTACTGTATCCCCCGTCCCTCCCTCGAGCCACTGTACTTCACAGCATTTCCCGTCCCTGTCCCGCCCATCTCTTTGTGTCTCGCTGTGATAGATCAATAAATATTTTATTTTTTGTCCTGGATATTTGGGGATTCTTTTTTATTGTTGATGTTTTCTCTTGGTTTTATTTTTGTGGTTGATTGAAAACAATTTTTTTCTGATCTGGGGAGCTATATCCCCAGTAGAAAATTCATTTTAATCACTTTGGTATAACTTTGGATGAAACACATTTTTTTTAATAAGAAAAGAGAATTAACTGCTTCAAAAGAGACTAATAAATGAAAACATTTTAAAGGAAACGGTGTCTTGGCCTCCTTTGTAATCCCTTCATCTGCTGTCAGCTCTTGGCCCAGGCAGGGAACAGGGCTCAGCCTTGGGGAACCTCCACTGTTCAAGGTGTATTTAGGGGACTGCTTACCAGAATCCCCTGCCCTTGGCTTCCGGTGTATGATCCTTTTCCAAGTTCAGATTGCAGGGGAAGCCCCTTTGTAGAGGAAGCAGGGCCGGCCAGTCCCACACATGCCTGCCCCACGGTGGGTCTCCTCTGGAGGCCTGGAGGAGGGCTTAGCTACCCAGCCTCACCTTCTCCAGCCCTCGCCCCATAGCACTAAGATGAGCACAGAGCACAGAGCCTGGTGGGTGGCCTCTGAGCACTGAGGGTGCAGCTGGAGGGGTGGAATAAACAAAAGTGACCCTTCTAGCCCGGCCAGTGTGGCTCAGTGGTTGAGCGTCGACCCATGCACCAGGAGGTCACTGGTTCGATTCCCAGTCAGGGCACATGCCCAGCTTGTGGGCCAAATCCCTATTGGGGGGCATGGAGGAGGCAGCCAAGTGATGTTCTCTCTCATCGATGTTTCCATCTCTCTCTACCTCTCTCTTCCTCTCTCTCTAAAAATCAATAAAGAAAAAAGAAATTGCCCTGGCCAGTTTGGCTCAGTGGTTAGAGCGTCGGCCTGTGGACCAGAGAGTCCCAGGTTCGGTTCCCGCTAAGGGCACGTACCTTGGTCACAGTTTGTCACCGGCCCCGGTTGGGGTCGTGTGGGTGGTGACCACTCGATGTGTCTCTCTCACATCGATGTTTCTCTCTCTCTCTTCCCCCCTCTCTCCCTCCCACTCTGTCTGAAGATAAATGCAAAAAATGTCCTCAGGTGAGGATAAAAAAAAAGAAAAAGAAAAAAGAAATTACCCTTGGCCTTGGTAAACAGCCATACAGAAAGGAGAAAATGGCCCTACCTAAGAAAACGTGTTTTTCTCTGAAACATTCACTCTCCACATGGCTGTGTAAGGCACTGCTTCACTTCTTTATAAAACGTAACAAATGTCACCCTGCAGGTGGCACTGGGAGACTCAGTACCACTCTTAGATGCACCCATCCTCAGGGCCATCCCCCTCCCTTCAGGGCCAGAAATCCATAGGACCTGGGGACATGCCTACAACTCCTTTCTAGACCACGCTCTGGATACCGGAATTCCTTCCCCAAACCACCAAGTCCACTTCCAGGGACCACATGGCCTCAATGCCTGCATCTGACCTCCTGAGGGCGGACCCCATGGCCAGTGGCACACCCTTAAGCCAGAAGGGTGGCAAGGGAGTGTTTGTTGGGAGTGTGGGTGGAGTAGGCAGACTGGACTATCTTGCATCTGTTCGCAAGGATCCTTGCAGTGCCAGGAGTTGGGATGAAAAGAGAAAGGGAATGGGATGATGCTCAGAGAGAGCTTCTGAGAAGACAGCAGAGTGCAAAAAGCAATTTATCAGGCAAAGAATAAAGCAGGGAGGAGGGTCGTGCCTTTCGGGCAGGGGGAGCAGCCTGTGTAAAGGCCTAAGGGGCACGACAGTGAGAGTGCCCCGGTGAGACAGGGCAGAGCTAAGGAAAGATGGAGAATCGACCTGAAGTTGGTAGGGGGTGGGTTCATGGAGACCCACAGGGGGTTGCTGTGATAATCAGTGAGGAGTGACAGCCTGCCCAAGAGCAGTGGCAAATGAAATTATTCATTCATTTATTCCTTCAACAAAAATATCCCTTGCTGGTCCCTCTTCAGTTCTCTGGCCTTCGAAAGTTGGCCAGCCCCAGCTGGGGGCATCCCTGCTTTAGTTTCTTATGGTTCATGGCTTTAAATACGACCTATGAACGGGCAACTCCCAAACTGACACCTCCAGCATAGACCCCACCCCTGAGCTGCAGACTCGCATGCCCAAGGCCAGTTCTTGTATCGCTACCTGCAAATCTCATAGGCATCCCTGCAGAGCATGGTCCCCCGCCAACAAAATGTGCTCCCCACCCCAGCTCAGTAAATAGCAGCTCCAGTGGATCAGGCTGGCAGCTTGGAGCCATCTCTAGGTTCTCTCCTCCCACTCCCCATAGCAGATTCACCAGCAAATCCTGTGGTGAATCTACCTTCACAAGATATCCAGAGCCCAGCCACTGCTCACAACCTCCAGGGGCCATTCCCTGGTCCGCCAGCACTTAGTGTCTGGATTACTACACAGCTTCCTAACTGGCTCCCTTATTCTGCCCTGGCTGTCCAAGCAGCCTTCTCTCCACACAGCAGCCAAAACAATCCTCTTAAAACTTAAGTCAGTTCAGGTCATGCGTCTGCTCAAAATCCTGCAATGGCTCTCATCTCACTCAGGCACAAAGCCAACAGCCTTTCAATGGCCTAGAAGCCCCTACCTGAGTTGCACCAGCTGTTCTGACCTCATATCCTGCTACTCAGCCCTCCACCAGGACATGCAGTTACACAGGCCCTCTTGTTCTTTCGGTAGGCAGCAGGCCCCCACTGCAGGCCTCCACGTCTGCTGTCTCTCCTGCCCAGATGCTCTCTCCTCCTAGCAGCGTGCTTGGCTCCCTCATCTCCTTCAGGTCTTGACTCAAACGCCACCTTCTCAGAAGGTCCTTCCCTATACACTTTCTAAAACTGAAAACTGTACCCTCCCTGCGCAGCACCCTCTCACCTGCCTCTGCCTTCTTTTTCTCCAGAGCATCCACGAAGCAAAGTAGACTTTCCTTCTTTTTTTTATTAACTCTCCATACCAGAATGTAAACTCCTGAGGATAGACACTGTTTTAAGAACATCAATAAACTTTCTCCTTTCATTAGTTATACACTCTGGTAGAGAGATGGTAAGCAAATGTGCTGATAATAGCCCCCAAAACACCCAGGTCCTAATCCCTGGAGCCTTATAGATATTACTGGATTAGTCTGCTTGGGCTGCTTGGGCTGCCATAACAAAGTACCATAGACTGGGGGGCTTTAACAACAGAGATTTATCTCCTCACAGTTCTGGAGGCTGGAAGTCCAAGATCAAGATGTTGGCAGGGTTAGTTCCTTCTGAGGCCTTCCTCCTTGGCTTGCAGAAGGCTCTCTTCTCCCTGTGTCCCCACATGGTCTTCCCTCTGAGTATTTGTGTCCTAATCTCCTCTTCTTATAAGGACACTGGTTTTATTGGACTAGGTTCCACCTTAGTGACCTCATTTTAATCTAGTTGCCTCTTTAAAGAATTTATCAACAAACACAGTCATATTTTGAGGTGCTGGAGTTCGGATTTCAGTGTATGAACTTGGGCAGGGCACAATTCAGCCCATGTGTGATTAAGTTAAGAATCTTGAGCTGGGGGATATTACTCTATATTATCAGGGTGGGCCCTAAATGCAATCACATGTATTATTATAATAGGCTGAAATAATTGTATGCCAACAACTTGAATAACCTACAAGAAATGGATAAATTCCAAATACAACCTACCAAGACTGAATCATGAAGAAATAGAAAATCTGAACAGATCAATAACAAGTAAGGAGATTAAATCAGTAGTCAAAACCTTCCAATAAAGAAAAGCCAGGACCAGATATCTTCACTGGTGAATCCTACCAAACATTTAAAGAAGAATTAATACCAGTCCTCCTGAAACTCTTCCAAAAACTGAAGAGAACACTTCCAAGTACGCCATCATTACCCTGATACCAAAGCCAGACAAAGACACCACAAGAAGAAAAACTACAGAGAAGTGACATCAGCCTGATGGCAGAATAGGAGGTCTTCGGCCCACATTCCTTACAGAAACAGTTCTAAAATCCATATGGAACCACAGAAGACCCCAAATAGCCAAAGCAATGTTGAACAGGAAGAACAAAGCTAGAGACATCACACTTCCTGATTTCAAAATATAGTACAAAGCTATAGTAATAAAAACAGACATATAGTCGTCCCTCGTTTATCGCGGTTAATCCGTTCCAGACTCTAGCAGTTGCACCTGGCGTTGAAGGATTCCTGGGGTGCTCAAATACATAGCCCTACAGTCCATACGTACAGTAATTTTAATTGTAATTGTAATTGTAATACAGGGGTATATAATTGACTCAGACAACCGAGCGCACACTGTATCATTTTCACTGTCTCAATCAACTTTTTAATGAATATATTTGAAAAAACTGCGATAGAGTGAAGCCGCGAAAGTCGAAGCCCGAAGTGTTGAGGGACAGCTATATAGCCCTGGCCTGTTTGGCTCAGCGGTTAGAGTGTTGGCCCGTGGACCAAAAAGTCACAGGTTCGATTCCGGCCAAGGGCACATACCTCGAGTGCAGTTCGTCCCCGACCCCTCTGGGGGGGTCGATGTGTCTCTCTCACATCGATGTTTCTCTCTCTCTCTCTCTCTCTCTCTCTCTCTCTCTCTCTCCCCCTCCCACTCTGTCTGAAGATAAATGTAAAAATATCCTCGGGTGAGGATTAAAAAAAAAAAAAAACAGACATATAGACCAATGGAACAGAATAGAGAGTGCAGAAATAAATCCATGCATTTATGATCAACTGATCTTCAGTGAGGGTACCAAAAGCACACAATGGGGTAAATATAGTCTCTTCAATAACTGGTGTTGGAAAATTGGATATTGAATATTCAGATGCAGAAGAATAACGTTGGACCCTTATCTCACACCATGCACAAAAGTCAATTCAAAATGGATTAAAGACAAACAGAAGACCTGAAAATATAAAACTACTACAAGATAATATAGGGGAAAGTTTCTTGGCATTGGTTAGAGCAATGATTTTTTTAATATGACCCCAGAAGCACAGGCAATAAAAGCAAAAATAGACAAGTGGGATTGCATCAAACTAGGAAGCTTCTGCACAGCAAAGAAAACAGTCAGCAGAGTGAAGAAACAACCTATGGAATGGGAGAAAATATTTCCAAACCACACATTTGATATAAGCTAATATCCAGTACCTATAAGGAACTCAAACAACTCAACAGCAAAAACAAAAACAAAAAGCCATACAACCTGACTTTAAAATGGGCACACACAAAAACACAATCTGACTTTAAAATGGGCAAAGAACCCTGAATAGACATTTCTCAAAAGAAGATATACAAATGGCCAACAAGTAGCTCTGGCTGGTTTGGCTTAGCGGTTAGAGCATCGGCCTTTGGACCAGAGTCGAGGGTTTGATTCTGGTCAAGGGCATGTACTTCAGTTGTGGGTTTGTTCCCCAGCCCCGGTCAGGGTCATGCGGAAGGCAAACAATTGATGTGTCTGACTCACATCAATGTTTCTCTCTCTCCTTCCCTCCCTTTCACTCTATCTAAAAAAAAAAAAAAAAAAAAAAAAAAAATCAGTGGAAAAATATTCTCAGGTAAGGATTAAAAAAACAACAAATGGTCAACAGGTATATGAAAATGTGCTCAGCAGCACCAGTGACCAGGTAATGCAAATGCAAATCAAAACCACAACAGAGATATCACCTCACACCTGTTAGAATGGCTATTATCAAAAAACAAAAGGTAACAAACATTGGCGAGGATGTGGAGAAAAGGGAACACTTGGACAATGATAGTGAAATAGCCACTATGGAAAATGATGTGGAAATTCCTCAAAAAATTAAAAATAAACTCCATATGATCCAACAATTCCACTTCTGGGTATACATACAAAGAATATTAAATCGGTATCTATATATTTTTTTTCCTTTTATTGATTTTAGAGAGAGAGGAAGGGAAAGGGAGAGAGAGATAGAAACATCGATGAGAGAGAACATCGATTGGCCGCCTCCTGCATGCCCCCCACTGGGGATTGGGCCCACAACCTGGGTATGTGTCCTGACCGGGAATCGAAACGGCGACCTCTTGGTGCATGGGTCGACACTCAACCACTGAGCCACACTGGCTGGACTAAATCAGTATCTAGAAGAGATATCTGTACTTCCATGTTTATTGCAACATTACTTACCACAGCTAAGATCTGGAAACAACCTAAATATCCATCAACAGATGAATGGATAAAGGAAACATGTTGTATATATACAATTATAAGAGAATATTATTCAGCCTTAAAAAAGAAGGAAATACTGCCATTTGCAACAACATGGATGAAACTGGAGGCCATTATACTAGTAAAATAAGCCAGATATAGAAAGACAAATATTGCATGATATTACCTATATGTGGAATTTTAAAAAGTCAAAGTCATGGAAGCAGAGAGTAGAATGGTGGTTGTCAGGGGCTAGGGAGTAGGGGGAATAGGGAGATGTTGGTTAATGGGTACAAAGTCTCAGTTATGAAGGATGAGTAAGTTCTGGAATAATGTTCAGGACGATGACTATAGTTAATAATACTGTATTGTATACTTAAAATTTTCTAAGAGAGTGGACCTTAAGTGTTCTCACCACCACAAAAAAAAAAAAAAGCAACTATGTCAGGTGATGAGATTGTGGAAATCATTTCACAATGTATAGGTATATAAAAACATCTTATTGTACAACAAATAAAATATACAATTTTTATTTGTCAATTATACCTCAATAAAGTTAGATATTTTAATTGGTTAATTGATTGATTGATTTTTGAGGGGAAAGAATGAAAACTACAGACCAATATCCCTGATGAATATTGATGCAAAAATCCTCAATAAAATACTAGCAAACTGAATTTAATAGTACATTAAAAAGATTATACACCATGACCAAGTGGGATTTATTCCTGGAAGGCAAGGATGGTTCAACATATAAAAATCAGCCACTATAACACACCATATTAACAGAATGAAGAACAAAAATCACACGATTATCTCAATAGATGCGGAAAAAGCATTGGACAAGTTCAACACCCTTTCATGATAAAAAACACTCAACAAACTAGGAATAGAAGGAAACTACCTCAATATAATAAAGCCCATATATGACAAGCCCGGAGCTAACATCATACTCACTGAAGAAAGACTGAAAGTTTTTCCTCTAAGATCAGGAATATAACAAGGATGCCCATTCTCACCACTTAGTAGAAGTTCTACCCAGAACAATTGAGCAAGAAAAAAAAAATAAAAGGCATCAAAATTGGAAAGAAATAAAATTAACTCTGTTCACGAATGGTATAATCTTATATGTAGGAAATCCTAAAGATTACACACACACACACACACACACACACACAATCTGTTGGAACTAATACATTAATTCAGCAAAATTGCAGGACACAAATTTAACACAAAAAAATCAGTTGCCAAAAAATTAGAAAAAAAAATTTTAATATAAGAAAAGAATAAAAAATAAACCAGTTGTGTTTTTATATAACTACAATGAACAATCCCAAAAGATATTAAGAAGACAATTCCATTTACAATAATGTTAAAAAGAATAAGATTCTTAGGAATTTAACCATGGAAATGAGACTTGTACATTGAAAACCACAAAACATTGCTGAAACAATTAAAGAAGACACAAATAGCCCTGGTTGATGTGGATCAGTTGGTTGGGTGTAGGCCCATGCACTGAAAGGTTGCCAGTTTGATTCCCAGTCAGGGCACTTTCCAAGGTTGTGGGCTCGATCCCCAGTAGAGGGCATGTAGGAGGCAACCAATCCATGTTTCGCTTTCACACTGATGTTTTTCTCTCTCTCTCTCTCTCCCTCTCCCTTCCTCTCTCTCTAAAAATCAATAAAAAAATTTTTTTAAATAAAGAAGACACAAATACATGGAAAGATCCTATACTCATGGATTGAAAGACTTAATATTGTCAAGATGTTCATACTACCCAATGCAATCTACTGATTCAGTGCAATTGCTATTAAAATCCCAATGGTGTCTTTTGCAGAAAAAGAAAAATTCATCCCAAAATTCATATGAAATCTCAAGGACCAAACAATTTTGGGTTTTTTTTGTTGGTTGTTTGTTTTTTAGATAGAGTGGAAGGGAGGGAAAGAGAAAGAAACATTGATGCAAGAGAGATACATCGAGTGGTTGCCACCCACACAACCCCAACTGGCTGGGGACAAACTGCAACCAAGGTACATGCCCTTAGCGGGAACCAAACCCAGGACTCTCTGGTCCGCAGGCTGATGCTCTAACCGCTGAGCCAAACCGGCCAGGGCTTAAAATATTTTTTAATTGTCCGACTGGTGTGGCTCAGTGGTTGAGCATCAGCCCATGCACCAAGAGGTTGCCGGTTTGATTCCCAGTCAGGGCATATGCCCATGTTGTAGGCCAAATCCCCAGTGGGGGGCATGCAGGAAGTGGCTAATTGATATTCTCGTCCCTCGATGTTTCTGTCTCTCTCTCCCTCTCCCTTACTCTCTCTAAAATCAATAAAGAAAAAAATATTTTAATAAAATAAAATATTTTGTAATTGATTTCAGAAAGAGGAAAGAAGAAGGAGAGATAGAAACATCATAAGAGAGAAGCATCCATGGGCTGCCTCCTGCACACCTCCTACCAAGGATCAAGCTGCAACCCAGGCATGTGCCCTGACCAGGAGTCAAACCAGTGACCTCCTGGTGCATGGGACGATGCTCAACCAACTATGCCACACCAGCTGGTCAGCAGTGATTTTTTTAGATATGACACCAATAGCACAAGCAACAAAAGTAAAAAGACAAATGCGCACTGGCCGGTTTGGCTCAGTGGTTAGAGCGTCGCCCCGGGGATCAAAGAGTCACAGGTTTGATTCCGGTCAGGGGCATGTACCTTGGTTGCAGTTCGTCCCTGGCCCTGGTCGGGGTCGTGCGGGAGGCAACCAGTCCCTCTCACATCGATGTTTCTCTCTCTCCCTCCCTCCCACTCTATCTGAAGATAAATAGAAAAATATCCTCAGGTGAGGATTTAAAAAAAAAAGGCAAATGTGACTACATCAAACTTAAAATGTTTGTGCATCAAAGGACACAATCAACAGAGTGAAAATACAGCCTACAGTGGGAGAAAATATTTGCAAATCGTAAACAGGGGTGGGTAAAAGTAGGTTTACAGTTGTTTGTATGGAAAATAATACAATAATCAATAATAATACAAGAATAAATTCTGTTTCGTGTACTCACAACTGTAAACCTACTTTTGCCAACCCTATATATGATAAAGGGTTAATATTTAGAATATACAAAGAACTACAACTCAATCACAGTAAATCAAACAACCCAATTAAAAAATGGGCAGCCCATACTTAATTGGCAGGGGAGATACCATGATCTCAAAGGTGGTTTTCCCAGGGCGAGGTTTATCCATTGCACTCCGGATGTGCTGACCCCTGCGATTTCCCCAAATGTGGGAAACTCGACTGCATAATTTGTGGTAGTGGGGGACTGCGTTCGCACTCTCCTCTGAGGAAAAAAAAAAGGGGGCAGCCCAGCCTCGGCCGGTTTGGCTCAGCGGTTAGAGCATCGGCCTGCGGACCAATGAGTCGTGGGTTCGATTCAGGTCAAGGACACGTACCTCAGTTGCAGTTCATCCCTGGCCCTGGTCGGGGTCCTGCGGGAGGCAACTAGTCAATGTGTCTCGATCACATTGATGTTTCTCTCTGTCTCTCTCTCTGTCCCTCCCTCCCACTCTATCTAATGATATATAGAAAAATATCCTCAGGTGAGGAATAAAAAAAAATTGGCAGCCCAGCCAGTGTGGCACAGTGGTTGAGCATCGACCCATGCACCAAGAGGTCACTGATTTGATTCCCGGTCAGAGCACATGCCCAGGTTGTGGGCCAAATCCCCAGTGGGGGGCATGCAGGAGGAGGCGGTCAATTGATGTTCTCTCTCATTGATGTTTCTCTCTCTCTTTCCCTCTCTCTCCCTCTCTCTCTCTAAAATCAATAAAGAAAAAAAAATTTTTTAATAGCCTAAATATTGCAGAGGAAAATTAAAACTTATCAGATAGATCTATAGAATCTCTATAGGTCAAGATAAAAAAGATGAAAAGAAGTTATCTAAATTGACAACCCATCTCCACTTAGATTACATCACATTCTCTAAGGTACATTGTGATTATATAGGAAAATAAAAACTCTGAACCAGTCTCTAAAAAAAAACCCATAATGAAATATCACCTCACATCCATTGAAACAACTACTATCAAAAAAGCAGAAAATAACAAATATTGACAAGGATATGGAGAAATTGGAACCCTTGTTAATAGGAATGTAAAATGGTGAAGCCACAATGAAAAACAGTGTGGAGATTCGTCAAAAAGTGAAAAATAGAACTATCATATGATCCAGCATTCCCATCTCTTGGTATATACCCAAAAGAATTGAAAGCAAGATCTCTAAGAAATATCTGCATGCCCATGTTCATAACACTATTCACAATAGCCAAGAAGTGGAAGCAACCTAAAGGTCTACAGACAAATGAATGGATTTAAAAAAAATGTGATACACATACAACGGAATATTATTCAGCCTTAAAAAGGGATGAAATGTTCATGCTACTACATGGAGGGCCTAGAGAATATCATGCTAAGTGAAATAAGCCAGTCACAAGACAAATATTGTGTGATTCGACTAATATGTGGTATCTAAAATAGCCACATTCATAGAAACAGAAAGTAGAATGGTGGTTACCACGGGCTAGGGGACGGGGAGAAGGGAGTTGTTGTTTAATGTGTATTGAGTTTTAGATTAGCAAGATGATAAAGTTTTGGAGATCTGTTTCACAACGGTGTGAATATACTTAACACTATTGAAATGTACACTTAAACATGGTTAAAATAGTAAATTTTTACTATGTGATCTTTACTGCAATTTTTTTAAAAAGAAGCTGGAAGAGGAAAGGAACTGATTTTTCTCTGGAGCCTCCAGAAGGAGTGTGGCCCCTAACTTTGGCCCAGGAGAACTGATTTGGGACTTCTGGCCTCTAGAACTGTGCGAAAATTAACTTCTGTTGTTTTAAGCTTCCAAGTCTGTGGTGATTTCTTATGGCAGCCACAGAAAACTAATACAGTGACTAAAACGATCAGTTCAAACGTCAAGTGAATTCATGCTATAAAGATTAAAAGCCAGGGAAGGACACAGAAAATGACAAAGAATGTTAAGATACTTGGGATGGTTGAGGACGCCTGACCTCAGGCCAAAGACTCTGTGATAAGCACATGCCTGAGAAGTCAAAAGCAGAGAGGTGTACCTTGGTTAACAAAAGTGAGCAAGAAGTGAAAAAATAAGGGCAAAGAAGTAGCCAGGGGCTACATCCCATAAGGGTTGAAGTAAGGGCTTTGGATTTGAAAGCAAGAAAATGCCATGTTTTCATCCATGTGTTCAGAGGCTCTGAAGGTTAACAGGGGACAGACTTGGGGCTGTTATGCTAAAAGTCCAGGTAGACCAGGGAGGAGAGAGAAGTCGTAGATTTCTGGACATATTTTGTACAGAGAGCCAATAGGATTTGCTGATGGATCAGATGTAAGCAGGGAGAGAGAATGAGTGAAGTCAAAGACACCTGAACCACTCTAGATGACAGTGGTGGCATTTACTGACATAAGAAACACCTGAGGAGGAGTAGATTCAGGCACAAATTAAGAGTTCTAGCCTGGATGCGTTAAGTTTGAGGTGCCCATTTGCCATCCAAGTGAAGACACCAAGTAGACATTTGGGTCCTTGTGTCTGCAGTTCAAGGAAAAGATGAGGGAGTCACGGAGCCATGTGTCTGGGTGAGGCAGACTGGGTCTTACAGCAGGGATCCCATTATGCCAGCTCTCTTTTCCTCCCCAGGCTAGGACAACTCAGGTTCTGGACCCTGTCCTGGGGTCATCCAGTGACAGTGTCCTCACAGAGCCTCTCGCTTGTCACCAGCTTGTGTTCAGCCAGGCACCAGTTTGGACAAATCCTAATCACTGACCTGGACTAATACAATACAACCTTTCCCATAGGACTCTTAACCCTTTGTCCAGAAAATTTTTATCATGAATCCCATCAATAAAATATTTTTGAATATATATATATATATATATATATATATATATATATATGTCACTTGGATTGCAAATGGGCACCTAAAACAACACATTGAAGCTTGAGCTCTTAATTTGCACCCAAATTAAGATTTGTGCCCTATCACACACACATGTAGATATATTCACTTATAAAATATGTTCATCACATATCAATGCAGTGTTTAAGAAGAGTGCTCTAAAGATGAGATAAACCATTTTTAATTATTTTATTTGTTAAAAATACAAAATCCCCTTTTGCTTTCAGTTTTAAAAAGGCAATACCTCGTATGAGCAATGTGACTAAATATGTCAGGTCTAGTGAGCCGGTCACTGGTTTCACCAGGAAATGTTGCTGACAAGGAGTTCCAACTAGGGATGGAAATGTCAGCTCTATTTTTCAGTCTTCTTGCAGTATTAGCATTGTCATCAACCTCTGCTTTCTTTTTAGCAATCTTTTGCGGACACAAGTCTGTCCTGCATGGGTTAGTTTTGTTAAAACTAGGTAATATAGCCCTGGCCGGTTTGGCTCAGCGGTTAGAGCGTCGGCCCATGGACCAGAGAGTCCTGGGTTCGGTTCCCGCTAAGGGCACGAACCTCAGTTGCAGTTTGTCCCTGGCCCCGGTTGGGGTCATGTGGGTGGCGATCAGTCGATGTGTCTCTCTCACATCGATGTTTCTCTCCCTTCCTCCCTCTCTCTCTCCCGCTATACCTGAAGTAAATGCAGAGAAAATGTCCTCGAGTAAGGATAAAAAACAAAACAAAAAAAACTAGGTAATATAAGTCCGGCTGGTATGGCTCAGTGGTTGAGCATCAACCCATGCACCAAGAGATCGCCAGTTTGATTCCCAGTCAGGGCACATGCCTAGTTGTGGGCCCAATCCCCATTGGAGAGCATGCAGGAGGCAGCCAACTGATGTTCTCTCTCATTGATGTCTCTATCTCTCTCCCTCTCCCTTCCTCTCTCTCTCTAAAATTAATAAAGAAAAATTATTTTTATTTATTTATTTATTTATTTATTTATTTTATCCTCACCTGAGGACATTTTTGCATTTATCTTCACACAGAGTGGGAGAGAGAGAAAAACACGAACATAAGAGAGACACATCGATTGGTTGCCTCCCCATCACCCTGACCAGGACAGGGACCAAACCCCAATCACGGTACATGCCCTTGACCAGAATCAAACCAGGGACTCTTTGGTTCGCGGGCCGATGCTCTAATCGCTGAGCCAAACCGGCCAGAGCAGAAAAATTATTTTTAAAAAACCCAAAAACTAGGTAATAACACTCAGCTAACCAGAGACAGGCCCACAGCCCCTCCAGATCCACTCTGGGCACTCCCTTCACCCTGCACTGTGGCCCTCTCCTAAGCCCCTTCACCCTGGGATGGTAACTGCTGCCACCCCGAGAATGTGCCTGTCTTCATTGGTTTCCCTTAATTCTGCCTAGTCTGTTGTAAAATCCCCTTCATTATACTCCTCAGTAACAATAATCTCCACTGAGTGCTCCTGTTTCTTGCCAGGACCCTGTCTGAGGTATGCCCTATAGAAAAGCAACAAATAAGCAAAACGTTGCTTTACGACCTCTGAGGACCTCCATGTCTCTTTGGGACACTTGTAAGTGCTCTGAGACTATCTGACCAGAAGGCAGTGAGGGCACTAGTGTCAATCTGAATATTAAGTATTTTTAAAAACCACCTTCTTTAGCCTGGCAGGTGTGGCTCAGTGGATTGAGCATCATCCCATGAACTGAGAGGTCCTGGTTGGATTCCCAGTCAGGGCACATGCCCGGGGTTTTGGGCTCAATCCCCAGTGGGGAGCATGCAGGAGGCAGCCAATCAATGTTTCTCTCTCTCTCCCTGCCTCTCTCTCTAAAAATCAATAAAAGCATTCTTTTGAAAACATCTTCTTTATTATTAGAAATCAAGATGTGAAACCCCCCACCCCATAATTGTTTTTGCACCCAGGGGTGAGTCCCTGGCCTTACAGGCCTCTGGCCAGGGCCCTGGCAAGAGAAGTCTAGTAAATGTGATGGCTGAAAGCAGAGTCTGGGTACTTCTGCCTTTATTCACTGGGTGCATCTGGGCATGTGGCCAACCTCTTTGCTCATAGACTCCTGGGCTCTGAAGTGGGCCTAGGGGGAGATAGGATCGCTCCCTCCCCAGGGGGCATTCTAGGATTCTCCACTTCTAGGCAGGATGCTACACCCTCCCAATGCTGGACTGGGCACCACTCAATTCCTCTGGCCACTTCACTCAGCCAAAACTCTGTTCAGCCGTGCCCTCTCTTGAACCCTGGTTAGGGCAGCGCCAGCATCAAGTCGCCAGCACTGGAAAGAGCAACGCCCTGAGCACATCTGTCACAGTTTGGCAGAAGGTCACTCCTCCCCCAAGTCCTGCTCCTTTATCTCCCTTCCTAGCCAGTGAGGGCCTGAGACTTAGGCCATCGCCTTCCCGCCCCTGCCCTCACTGCAGACCTCAGAGAGGGAGAGGAACTGGGCTGCGCCCCTCCCCAAGGCGGCCACCACGGTCCTCAGGGTCCACAAAGTCTCCTCCAGCTCAAGTCCCGGTTCTTGGCCTCCATCCAGCTGTCTTGAGTCAGAAGTGATCCCCGCCGGGAAACTGAGGCCCTTTCTTGGGGCTTCTAAACCCGCCTAGTCTGCCGCGTCAGAACCTTCGTCCCTCCAAAGCCTCAGTTTTCGGTTTACCTATCTCTGCCCGGGGGCGCTGGGCAGAGTTGCGGCTCCGGTAAGATGAATGAAGGGGAGGGGAGGAGTCGGGAGGGGGCGGGGCACCGCCGAGGGCGTGGGGCGGGGCCGCGCAGGGCAATTCCGCCGCTTGCCCGCCCCGCCCCGCCTCCTGCCGCAGCTCGGAGGCCCCGCCCCGGCCCGCCCCTCGGCTCCCTCCCCAGGCCGCCGTGGCGCGGAGCCGGTGCCGGAGCCGGTGTCCGAGAGGCGGCTGCGGTGCCGCAAGTCCAGAGCCCACCCCGGCCGGGCCCACTCTCTCCGCCTCCGCCTGCCGGGCCGGCGGCGGCTGCGGGCAAGCTCGCGGGGCCCGGGCCGCCCCCAGCCCCAGCCCCGCCGGGCCCCGCCTCCCGCCGAGTGCATGAGGTTGACGCTACTTTGTTGCACCTGGAGGGAAGAACGTATGGGAGAGGAAGGTGCGCGGGGCGCGGGCGGGGCTGGACGCCGACCTGGGGGCCGGGCGGGCGGGGGCGCCTTTTTGGGGGAGCGGGGGGCACGGGAGGGGGCCGGGCCCGGCCACTGCGGAGGCCGGGTCTGCCGAGAGGCCGCGCTCCTCCCTCCTAGGGGATGAGCTCGACCTTCCGAAGCCCGCAGGCCCCTCCCTGATCGCTCCCGCCCGGTTCCCCTCTTTGGCCCTGGATGAGCTGCCCTCCCGCGGGCGGAGAGCCCCTCCTCCCTTTCTTCCCCGCTTTCCCCTATCCCCCCCCCCGACCCCCGACAAACACCCCGTAAGAGTCTCGGGCACTGCCCCCCACCCACAGCCCGGGCCTTCATCCGCGTGTTCTGTCCACCCGGGGCTTGCCTCAGGCCACCCCTTATCCAGTCCCTAACCCGGTCTGGGATAAAAGAGGCTCTAGGGAAGCCGCAGCCCTGGGTCGGAGTCGTCTCGCGCCTGCTTGGCTCGGTGACCTTGAGCCAGGCGCTACCTGCGGGGTCTCAGTTTCCCTCCCAGTCTGTACAGTTGCGGGCCGCATAGTTGGCCCCCGGTACTGGTGGTTGGGGGCCGAATGGGCAGAGCCTAGATGAGCCTCCAGGGAGCGGTTGGCAGTTTGGTGGGCGCCCCTACCTCTTCTTTCCCTGCCATCAGTATTGGCTGGGAAGATGACTCTAATCCCAGCCTTCTCTTCAGCTACTTCCCCCTTACTGGGGCTCAAGACTTGGGACTCCACCACAGTTACGGTATGAAGACCAGACCGCCCCCCCCCCCCCAAACTCCCCCAGGCCAAAGCAGGGTCAGGTCTCCTTCCCTGGGTTTCCTCAGCTGCACCATCACATAGGCCCACCTGGTCCTGACTACGCAAACTCTTCAGCCCTACCCTCCACCAGGGCTCCTGCCAGCCTGCCCACCAGGCCCCTGAAGGCCTACTTGGAGCAAGGACTAACCACACTATCGCTCCTACCCTAGGTCCCTGGGTCCTCATGGAGGGGCAGGCCCTGGCCTGGGAGCCTGTTGTGTGGCCAGCAAGCCTTAACCTCTCCAGGCCTCAGTCTCCCCATCTATACAATGAGGAAAGGCAGGCCTGGGGGGATCTTCCAGGGCCCACCCAGTTCCAGCCGTGCCAGGCCCCAAGGATGACTAAGCATGCCTAGTGGCTAGCTTATGGAGATGCCAGGCCTCCCTGGAGCAGGTGTCTGGGAGTGCTCAGCTCTGCAGTCCCAGCCCCTGGTCAGGCCAGGACATAGCCAAGGCTCATTTGGAGCTGGCACCTCTGGGCTGCCTGCCCTTCCCCTCTAAGGACTTCAACCCAGGATGCACCAATCCAGTCTTATCTAGCCCCTACCTGGACTTGAAGGGTCCTCGTAGTACCTTTTTCTGGGCAGGCAGGGGCGGAAAGGAGCTGTGACAAGAATGTCACCCGCTGCCTTATTTCTAAATCCTGCTGCTTTCTTACTCCCCATTTACCTTGAGTTGAAAAATGCTATTGCTGGAGAGTAAACATCTGATCTTCCTCTTTAGTTTACAGTCAATTTATAGATAGGCAAATTGAGATCCAGAGAGGCTTGGTAAGTCTGCCAAGGTCTCAGCAACACTCTCAGACCTACCTCCTTTCTTTTTTGCCACAGTAACTGCCCAGCCTGAGTGCT
Source organism: Tadarida brasiliensis (assembly GCA_030848825.1). Taxonomy (NCBI): domain Eukaryota; kingdom Metazoa; phylum Chordata; class Mammalia; order Chiroptera; family Molossidae; genus Tadarida; species Tadarida brasiliensis. The sequence goes on along the minus strand of CM061258.1, from coordinate 103,015,277 downwards.
ATGTGTTTGTGGGCACAAGGATTTGTGCAGGTGCATGTGGGGTCAACAGGGCAGGCAGGACCTGCACCATACTGTGATTCCACTAAGAATGGTTCCTGGCTCCCTTTCGCCCCTGCAGGAAGCGAGTTGCCCGTGTGTGCAAGCTGCGGCCAGAGGATCTATGATGGCCAGTACCTCCAGGCCTTGAATGCTGATTGGCATGCAGATTGCTTCAGGTAAGGTGGGCTGGCCAGGGGTGTGGTGCCCTAAGCAAGACCTACCAGAGACAAGCAGCTAGGCAAGCTCCCCCTGGTGCTGTCTCTTGACTTTCAGCAAGTGCTTGGCCTCAGTTTCCCCATCTGTAAAATAGGCATTTGGACTAAAAGATCCCTAAAGGCCTCTCCATTTTGTCATTCTAGACCTCTTAGCAGAGGAGGGGAGAAACCTCTTTCCACCAGTATTACCAAGGCCTGCAGGCACCTAGGCAGGGGGAGGAGAGGGAGAGCAGTACACCCTTGCCTTCTTGGTGCTCATGCTCCAGAGGAGGAATTGAGACAAACCTGGCCTTGGGGAAAGTTGAGCCTCCTTCACCGTGCCCCAGGATGATTGTGAAGATGCACAGCCCAGACACCAACTCCCAAGTGATGGAGACAGGGGTCAGGGCTATGGCTGAGCACATGGGACCCAAAGGTGGCCCAGCAACCCAATGGGACCATAATTAGAAGCAGTATCAGGGACAGCCTTAGAGTTGGCTCCAGAGCCAGAGTTGGGGTCTCAAAGTATGTGAGATTTCCCACGTAGGAAGGAATTCCAGGCAGAGGGCCCGGCAGGTACAAAGGGTAGAATGGTTAAGGGCCTGGCTCAGTCAGTGAACAGCAGCGTTCAGGTGGAAATGCATTGCAAAGGAGGGAAAGTGAAGTTGGGCTGTCCAGCTGGGGTCAGGGCATCGACCACCAGCTGATGGAGTTTATTTTAGTCAGTAGGAGCCTCTGACAAGGTTTTCTTTTTTCTCTTTTAAGAATAATGTCTAACATTTTCTATAATTTAGTAAGAGCCAGGCACTGGTGTAAGGACTTTGTATAGTTAGATATTGCGTTGTCTCCATTAATGGAGACACAGAGAGGCTACTGCTTTTGACCTAAGTCACCCGACCAGTGAGTGAAATGAATACACAGCACGCACACCACTGGCTAGTGAGGCCAGAAGAGAGGCAGGCACCAGGCCCTAGTATTCCCAGGCAGGTGTTCAGAAGGAGGTCTTCAGGGAGGCAGGGGATTCTCAGTAGGCAGAGAAAAGCATGTGCACAGAGAAAGGGAGGTGGGACAGTGTGGGCAGTTGAGGGAACGGGAACAGCTCATTTGGTTGAAATAGATTGAGTCGAGGGATGTAGTGACGAGGCAAACTTGTGATTGATTTGTGAAGGGCCCTGAATGCCAGGATAGGGACCTTCTGAGGATAGTAGGGAGCCAGCAGAGGGATGCAGAAAGCAAGGGAGGGATGTGGGCGGAAGTGCTGTTGAAAAGTGCCATCCCAGTGGCAGATGCTAACTTGGCAGGGAAGAGACTGTCACTGTAGTTCAGGGATCTGTACTTAAGGCCTGACCTTAAGAGAGTTGTAGATACAGAAGGGATAGTGTTTGGCAAGTTTTAGTCATATTAGCCACCACTTATTGAGCACTCTTTTAATGTCATTTCATTAAACCTTTGACGTATCGAATGAAGTGCCATTATTTGACCAGCTTGTATGTGAGAAATGGAGGCTCAGAGAAATCAAGTAACTTACTGAAAGTTGCAACAGCTAGAGCTGGGACTTGAACCTATGTCTGTCTCATTCCAAATCACTGCCTTGGGGTGAGGCTGGGGGCTGGTGAATGACATGGGGCTGAATTTCAAGTGGTCTGGTTTTTACCCTGGTGCTAGGAAGTAGTGTGGTCTGTTGGCTCTGGTGGAGTCAGGGGCTGGGTTGTGATGAGTTATGCCCTGTTCCTGTTGAATTGGTGGACTATCCAGGGTGGCAGTGCCCAATCCAGAGCTGGCCGAGGTGGTCTGAGGCCAGTCAGAGGTGAGAAGGCCAGAGAGAACAGTCCCCTTAGGGCTGACACTGAGATGGTGGGGGGGATTTGAGATGGGGCCAACAAGAATCAAGGGAAGAACTTTAGGGGCCCCTGTGCCTCTGGTGGGGAGGGAGATGGAGCCTTGGGAGACATGGGGGAGGGCCAGGAGTACAGCTGTGGAAGTCACAGGAGTAGAGTAGTGGGACAGGATACATGGAACCTAGCTTTGAAGGGTCCCTTCCCTGCATGACCAGGAGAGGGGTGAGGCCTGGTGGGGGCAGTAGGAAGAAGGCATGTTCAGGCTACCCCTGGTATGACGGGCACAGGGAAGGCTCCACAGTTAGGAGAGCCCACAGGCGGTAAGAGCCAGAGATTCCACAGTGTGGCTTGCACGAGTGTTCTGATACAGTAGTGTGGTTCTCCCAGCAGCCCCTAAAACTGATGAGGCCAACAGTGTCCACATCCCATGACAGTTAGAAAAGCAATTCAGGAGCCCTGGCCGGTTTGGCCCAGCAGTTAGAGCATCGGCCCGCAGACCAATGAGTTGCGGGTTCTATTCCAGTCAATGGCATGTACCTTGGTTGCGGTTCGTCCCCAGCCCTGGTCAAGTTGTGCGGGAGGCAACCAGTCAATGTCTGTCTCTCTCTCTCTCTTTCTCTCTCTCTCTCTCTTTCTCTCTTTCTCTCTCCCCCTCTATCCCCCTCTCTCTCCCTCCCTCCCACTCTATCTAATGATAAATAGAAAAAGAAAAGCAATTCAGGAGTCACTGCTTGCCTGGCCCCCATGGCTAATAGGCAGCCAGTCTGGCTCTCAGTGGGGTGCCCAAGGCCCCGGATTCTGCTTGGTCTCTCCCTGGAAGCATCTCAGTGCCATGAGACAGAGCTGGCACCAGCCCCTGGGCTCTGAGGCCTTGCAGTGGAAGAGTTGCTGTGGGCACACAGGATGCCTCTGGCATCAGCATTGGGGGTCATTGTCACCCCAGGCCCCCCTTTCTCTGTTCCAGGCACCCCGCCCCCTGTGGCTCCCACCTCCTGGAAGGTTATGGCCAGGCCCAGAGTGGTCCAGGCTTCCCTTTGGCCCAGCTGCGGCCTTTGGGAGGTCTCTTCCCAGCAGCCTGCAGCACCTGAGCCCTGGGGTTGCTGTAGCTCTGGTAACATCTCTCCGGAGGCTGGGTGGGCTGGCCCTGGGTGAGGAGGGGTGAGTGTGCAGCTGGTACTGTGAGTCTGAGCCTGGGCCAGAATGCAGCCTCCCCCTCTTTGGGGGACCTTTCAGGCAAGGACAGATTGTCCATGAAAGTTGACCTCTGTTCTCTTGGGGGCAGCACCGGAAGAAGCAGCTACTTTTGAGCTTGTCCCTGTCCCCAGAGAGCTCTGAGCCCCCACTGCCTTTGTCAAAGTAGGGGCCAAAGAGCATGGAGGAGGCCTTTCTCGGTGTGTAGGGCTGAAGCCACAGTGACTGCCACAGACTCCCTGCCTGCACTAAAGTCCCGGCAGAAGGTCCTTCAACTGCTTCCTGTTGCGGGCTCAGACCAAGTCCTGTACCCACATTGCTGCATTCTCCTCCCATGCCGGTGGCCACGCTGGCCCCACCCTCTGCAGCCTCCAATCCTGAGTGCCTGGAGTAGGATGGGGAAGCAGCTGATCGGCCCACCCCTGCCCATGCACTCCCCATAGGCCTCAGAGCCCCTGAAGCTGTGGGGTGCTGCAAAGGATGCTGGCCTCCACCCTGAGAAGAAGGCGCTTCCTTAGAGGGGCCAAGTAAGTGGAAAGCCCCTTTCCCACCTGTCCCAGGCCTCAGGTAGGGCCCCTGGTGTGAGGCTGGGGCTGGAGGTAACTGAGGACAGACCAGCCTGGGTCCAGGCTGTGGGTCAGGAGAACTGAAACTCCAGGTCACTGTTGGCCGCCTCTCGAGGGGAAGCAGGCCGCTCTTGAAGCTTCTGGCCTTTTTGGTACAGTCTCTCCGTGAGGCTGGTCCTCCAGCTGCTCTTCCTTCACCTCGGACGTTCAGGGATGTGGCCCTGGGTAGAGGGCACTCGTGGGAGGGATGGACCTATCATTGCAGAGGTTGCCATTGCCACTCAGCCTAGCCCTTTCATGCCCTCCCCAGTGCCTGAGCCTGGCTTTGTCTTTTGCTCTCAGGGAGGAGTACCCTGTACGGGGCAGACAGACAACTGTCCTCTAGGATTTCTCTCTGTACAGCCCTAGGCCACCTCTATACACCCTTAGTACCTGGCACTCCTCTGTTGACATCCTTTGTGGGAGCAGGGGCATGTGTAGGGCACTCCTGAAAGCCAGGCCTCCCTGCCCCACCTGCCTCCTCTGGCTCCCAGCTGAATATGGACCTGAGGGGTGAAGACATGGACAGGGTCAGGGGCTCCTGGGTGCCTTCTTTTAGCAAAGGTCCACTGAGGCCACAAGTGCCAGGCATCCAGCTGCTGCGTGAGTCTAGGCTAGCCTCCCTGTCTGAGATAGAGGTCCTCTGTCCCCTGTCTGAGATAAGAGGCCCAGCTGGAGTGCCCTGGAGCAGTTCTGAGGATGCTGGTGGTGGGAACTGCTCCAGATGGAGCGCACAGAGCAGGTCTCTCTAGTGGGAACCACTTATGTTCTCTTTGGGGTCCAGTGCTTGTGGATGCCTGGCCTGGAACCTCAGAGCCCCTGCAGGTTAATGGCAAAGACTGGTGGGCCAACAAAGGCTGGCTGTTCCGGTGGGGGCGGGGGGCACCTAGCCAGGCTGCTGAGCAGGCTTCAAGGAAGTGGTGACCAGGTTGCGATTGCACTCACAGAGCCCTTGGATGAGTCAGCGTGGTTGGGTCTTCCAGCGCTGCTAGGGTGATGAATATTTGTGAAGGAGTAGGAGTTTGCAGGCAAGGGAAGAGCATGCTCTCCCCTGGAGTAAGGCAGCTGCTCCAGAGCCCTACCAACCCACCCACCCGGAGACAGGCGGCCTCTGCTTCCTGCATCCTGGCAGCCCAGGGAGTGAGGGGGAGACTCCTGTGGTAACACTCCTGTGACGCCATGTGTCTGGCGTGTGGCAGGGTGAAGTGAATCACTGATCAGCGCAGGGTGTGGGGGGCCTCCCCAAGGTCCCAGTGCAGGTACTGAGCCCCTTTGCAGAGCCCACTTCTCTGGCGCCTCCCCCCCCACCCCTCCTCCTCCCCCCTACCTCTTCCGTAGTGAGATGCCCGCCCCCCTTTGGGGCCCAGGACAGGAAGGGTTGGGGAGGGGTGTGGATGACGTCATGGCCCTGGTCCAGCTGCTGCTTCCGCTGCTGCCTCCTCTCACATCCCAGGGCAGTCTCCTGAGGCCCTCCCTCCCCTCTCTCCTCCTCTCTCTCGTAGGGAACTGGCATCAGACCTCCATTCTTGGTGCACCCCCGCATATACCCTGTTTCTGAACCCAAGCATTTTGTCCCTTCCCTGCCCCTGCCATATCCACCCCCCCAACCAACCTGTCCCCTCCCCCCCTTCAGGCTCTCAGACAATGAGGAACAGGCTGGATCCTCTTAAAGGGACAGTGTCCCACCAGCACTCTTGGCTGCTGTCCTCTCCCTCCTCATCCACAGTTCCCTAGTTAAGGAGCAGTCAGTGAAAGCAGGCTGTGTAGAGTGGAAGCTTCCCTGGGGGGTGGGGCTGTCTCACTCAGGTCCCAGTCTTCCTTGCCCCCCTCTCTCCTGGATTGTTTCCCTACTGAGCCATAAGCTCTGAGCCTGGGTCCTTCTGGCCCTGTGTGACCTTAGCACATCACCCAGAGGGCCCAAACAGCAGCAGAGCTGGATGGATTCTCTGCATGGTGTGTACCTAGAACCCTGGGTCAGGCTCTTGAAAAAATGCCCCTGAGGGCTCACTAGGATCCTGTTTCTGCATTTGCTGATCCTGATTTGACTGGGCTGTTGGTGCCTGCCCCACTGGGACAGACACTTGGGTGGAAAGAAAGCCTGCATGTTGGTCTAGCTCCAGGTCTGTGGGATGACACCAAGAAGCTAGCACATCATTCCTCCCCATCTGCTCTTCAGGGGCCGCACCAGCTCTTCCTGGTAGCCCCTGGTGATGAGGCAGGGGGATTGTGGCCCTGGTGATCCTGCACATCCGGGCACCCTCCATACAGCACGACTGCTCTTCTGAAAGGTGTGGGGTCTAAGGGTCTAGTTGAGGTGAAGGGGGGTCTATGCTGCGCTGCCCCTTAAACTCCCTTCTTGTGACTGGCAGCACCCGTAGGGCTGACTGGGGTCTAGGAAACCAGCAGATCCCCTGTCTTGACTGATCCTGATGGGTCTCTGCTGAGCTGAACTCTTACCTCACACCTTAGTGGAACAGGGGGTAGCTTTGTGTGACCTTGGGCAGTTTAGACGCACTGAAGCTCATCTGCCTCCTCTCTAAAATGAGGATGCCACCCGGCCGGTGTGGCGCAGTGGTTGAGCATCGACCCATGCACCAAGACGTCGCCGGTTTGATTCCCGGTCAGGGCACATGCCCAGGCTGTGGGCCCGATCCCCAGTGGGGGACACGCAGGAGGCAGCCAGTCGATGTTCTCTCTCATCAGTGTTTCTGTCTCTCTCTCCCTCTCCCTTGTTCTCTCTAAAATCAATAAAGAAAAAAAATAAAAAATAAAATGAAGATGCCCATGGTGGCCTGTGAAGATTAAGTAAATTTAGCCAAGACCATGGGAAGGTGCTAGCATTTAGTAGGTCTTCACAGCTCCAACAGGTCACTTTTATATATGCCAGTTGGCTCAAGCTGCGTCCACATTGCTGGGGTGGGGGAAGGGGAGCGGAAGAGGACTAGACTAGGGGAGTGTGGCCCATGGCTTGTTCAGGCCCACTACCTCAATCCTGGGCTCCCCGGTTCCTTTACCCCCTTCACTTGACTGGTGACCAAGAGCAAGCCACTTGCCCTCTCTGGGCCATCTTTCTTACATGACAAGGGGCAGGGGCTCAGATGAGGAGCATCGCTCACCTGGGGCTAGCAGGTAGCCAGACACTCGGAGTGCAGAACTGCTCTGGGTGGTCGTGCGGGCTGTGCACTGCACAGCGACTTCTGGCCAAGGGGCCACAGGGGGCTGAATCCATCCCTGACTCCACTTGCTAAGCCCTGTGCTCCAGTGCAGGCTGCCTCGGCCTAGAGGGCACACCTTTGTCTCACTCTCACAAAGGTGCCTATAGACTGTGGCAAGACCCAGCGTGGGTGGAAGTGGGCCATGCTAAGCCCCAGCTCCTCTTCCATCCAGGTGTTGTGAATGCAGTGCCTCCCTCTCACACCAGTACTATGAGAAGGATGGGCAGCTCTTCTGCAAGAAAGACTATTGGGCCCGCTATGGCGAGTCCTGCCATGGGTGCTCGGAACACATCACCAAGGGGCTGGTCATGGTAAGCACGCCCTGCCCCACTCGAACACCTCACCTGGGTGTGTGTGTTCGTGTCTTCACAGGTTTCCCTGCTCCAGATCTCTCTCCCATCATCTCTCTCGTTCTTCTTTCCACTGGTTCTTTAATTCCCCCATGCCTTCTTAGCCCATTAGTCTGTCTGTATCCCTCAGCCCCCTATCTTTAGAGCCAGCTCTGTCCAGGAGCTCAGCAGCTGGCCAACCAGGCCCTCAAAGTTTGTTTAGGACAGTGGTTCTCAACCTTCCTAATGCCGCGACCCTTTAATACAGTTCCTCATGTTGTGGTAACCCCCAACCATAAAATTATTTTCGTTGCTACTTCATAACTGTAATTTTGCTACTGTTATGAATCATCATCAGAAATATGTGTTTTCCAGTGGTCTTAGGCAACCCCTGTGAAAAGGTCGTTCGACCCCCAAAGGGGTTGCGACTCACAAGTTGAGAACCGCTGGTTTAGGGCCTCCCTTCTGAGAAAAGGCTGAGGGGAGGAGATATCGGAGCTGAAGTTGGGTTGTCCCCCCACCTCCCTGCCAGGTGGCTGGGGAGCTGAAGTACCACCCTGAGTGCTTCATCTGCCTCACGTGCGGGACCTTCATTGGTGACGGAGACACCTACACCCTGGTGGAACACTCCAAGCTGTACTGGTGAGTGCCCTGGCCCCTGTCCGAGTCTGCCGTGCCCACCTGTAGGAAAAGTCTCCCAACCAGGCCCCTTTCCCTACCCATGTGAGGCAGTCATTAATAAAAGTGCTTTGTAGAAGTGACTAGGAAGTATGACCTAGAGGCACACTGAGAAAGCCTCATACATCAGCTTTCTCATTGATTTGTTACTGCAGTGCAATTCTGTCACCAGCCACTGTCCCCAGCAAGATCACCCTCCCTCAGACAAGTTGAGGGGTCCTTAAGCCATTCCCACTTCAGACCAGCTGGTTACAGTTCAGGGATTCCCACAGTGCCCTCAGGTTTGCTAATTCACTAAATGACTCACAGAACTCAGGAAAGTACTATAGTTAGGATTCAGTTTTTTATAAAGGGTACAAATCAGAACCAGTGAGATGAAAAAATGCAAAGGTCAAGATCTGAGAGGGTCCTGAAAGCAAAGGTTCTATGCATTCTCCCCATGGAATCAGGACGTGTGACCTGCCCTCCCACCCCCACCCCCAGCATCACCAGAGTTTTTATTAAGGTTTCATTATGTAGGCAGAATTGATTGAATCATTGGACATGTGATTGAACTCAATCTCCAGACCCTCTCCCCTTCTCAAAGGTTGACTGGGTCAAAGCCCCAACCTTCTGATCACAAGGTTGGTTTTTCTGGTGACTAGCCGCCATCCTGGTCATCTTGTTAACATAAACTCAGGTGTGGTCTGAGGGGCTCAGGAAAAACAAAGACTCTTATTCCAAGGATTTAGAGCCTCTTTCCCAGAAACTAAGGGCAAAGACCAGAGAAAAGTTTTATTACATAACACATAATACTGGATTTGAGGGCAGCATGGCTTGATCCCATATGGACTTTTAATGACTTACTCCTGAACTGGATTTAACCCCAGGCCTCTTTCTGGTCGGGCAAACCCAGAATGTCTGAGCACCAGAGAGGGGCAAGGGCAGGGCTAGGCATACTCAGTTTCTGCTCCTGGTCCCACCAGGCAACTAAGACCCTCCTCCTCCTATGGGGAGCAGTAAGCGGGTGGAGGAGGGGTGTCTGGGACGTGGGGTGGGGAGTGGTGATGCTGGTGACTGCTGATGCTCTTTTCTTTCCACTCTTTGGGTCCCTACTGCCTGTGGCTCTTGCAGCGGGCACTGCTACTACCAGACTGTGGTGACCCCCGTCATCGAGCAGATCCTGCCTGACTCCCCCGGCTCTCACCTGCCCCACACAGTCACCCTAGTATCCATCCCAGCCTCAGCTCATGGCAAACGTGGCCTCTCAGTCTCCATCGACCCACCTCATGGCCCGCCGGGTTGTGGCACAGAGCACTCCCACACCGTCCGCGTCCAAGGGTGAGTGGCTGGCCTGCCGAGGCTGCGGCTGGTGTGGCTCTAGTCGTGGATGCTTTAGATGAGTAGTTGACTCAGACTGGGGCATCTGAAAATGGGTAGCACTTAGGTCCACGTAGAGCCCAGCTCTGACAGCCTGGTATACCAGATGCCTTCCTTCCTCTAAAAACCATTACAAATGCTAGATAAAATATTTTCTTTAATCCATGTATGATTCAATAAGAAAGAGATGTAACCAGGTCAGGAGTAAGTGAAGGAGGGAGCCCAGGGTGTCAGCAGAATACTAAAGCCATGCCTTGAGGTGCAAATCTAAATTGGGTGAACTTAAGCTTCAATTTTCAAGTCCTTTTATGTCTGAGTCTCTCAAAGCCTTGACCTGCTAAGGAAACTAGTCTAATAAGAGAACTGCTCCCTCTCCTATTAAGCTTGGACCCCAGAAGGGCTCTCAAGGTGAGGATGAGAAATAAACCACACCTTCCATCAGCCCCCGACTCCAAGAACTGTAAAATAAACTGATCTGAATCTGAATGGAAGGGGAGAGAGAACCTAGGAATTTATAGACTTGGGATTGCAAACCAAATTCATATGTCTGGGTGGTTCAGAAAACTTTAAGGCAAAATTATAAAGGTTTAAAGTGCTTCCCAACTGATAGTGCTCCCAAGCCCTGACAGAGTCAGATGCAGATCCTTTTGGAAGAAACCTACTTCCAGGCTTCATTGAATTTACTTAGGTAAGTGTCTCAAGTATGATGAGCAATTCAATCGAAAATCACTGATCATGGAAGCAAAGCATTGTGAGCAAGAGTCCACAGAAACAGGAAGCAGAACCTATAAAACCTTCTGATATTGGAGTTATCAGAAACAGTATAAAATAATTATGCTCAATATGTTTTAATAAAAAAAGAGATACTTGAAAAATGAGTAGAGTAATAAATTTGTAAAGGAACCAAATATAACCCCTAGACATGAAATATGTAATTATTAAAATGAAAATGTTAATGCAAGCATTTAACAGTAGAGTAGGGTCTAAAACAGCAGCAGAGAGAAGCAAAGACACAAAAAGATGAAAACTGAAAGAGAGGTTAAGACACATGAAGGACAATGAGAGGATCGAATCCTCTACGTAGAATCCCAGACTAAGAGAGAACTAATGGGAGAGAGGCACTGTTTGAAGATGTAATGGCTGAGAACTTCCCAGAACTGATCAAAGACACCGATCCACAGACTGAAGCCTAGTAAATCCCAAACAGCAAAATAAAAAGAAATCCACCCGTAGATCACCTCTTCTAGTGAAATTAGTACACCAAAGGCAAAATAAAAGACTTTCCAAGTGGCCGTAGAAAAGAGACAGATTACCTTCAAAAAAAGGACAATTGGCCCTGGCCAGTTTGGCTCAGCGATTAGAGCGTTGGCCCGCGGACCAGAGAGTCCCGGGTTCGGTTCCCGCTAAGGGCACGTACCTCCGTTGCAGTTTGTGTGTCTCTCTCGCATTGATGTTTATGTCTCTCTCTCTCCCTCCGGCTCTATATGAAGATAAATGCAAAACTGTTCTCAGGTGAGGATAAAAAAAAAATTTTTTTTAAAAGGACAATTGGACTGACAGTTGATTTCTCAACAGAAACCATGTAAGCCAGAAACGAGTGAAATGATATATTTAATGCACTGAGCATAAAATAACTATCAGCCTAGAATTCTATAGTTGAAAATATCCCTCAAGAATAAGGGTGAAGTAGACATGTTAAGGCAGACAAAACCAAGATTTGGTACTAGTAGATCATCTCTAAAGAAAATTCTAAAGGCCCGGCTGCTGTGGCTTAGTGGATTGAGCGTCATCCCATGGACTGAGAGGTCCCAGTTCAATTCCCCATCAGGGCACATGCCCAGGTTTCGGGCTTGATCCCCAGTAGGGGGCGTGCAGGAGGCAGCCGATCTATGTGTCTCTCTCACATTGATGTTTCTATCTCTCTCTTCCTTCCTCTCTCTCTAAAAAATCAATAAAAACGTATTTTCCTTTAAAAAGAAAAGAAGCCTGGCGGGTGTGGCTCAGTGTTGAGAGTTGACCCATGCACCAAGAGGTTGCCGGTTCGATTCCTGATCAGGGCACATGCACAGGTTGTGGGCCAATTCCCCGGTGGGGGCATGCAGGAGGCGGCCAATCAGTGTTCTCTCTCATCGATGTTTCTATCTCTCTCCCTCTCCCTTTCTCTCTCTCTAAAATCAGTAAACAAAAAAAATTATTTAAAAAAAAGAAAAGAAAATTCTAAAGGATGTTGAAAACGTCTGAGATGACAGAAGGAATGAAGATTAGGGAGCCAGTTACCAACACACCGTGACATTGAGCAGCTTCCTGTCCTCTATGGGCTTTAGGGTGTTTGAACAATGAGGAAGTTGGACACTTGGGAGCCTTCTAAGATTTCTCCAAGGCCTTCATTGACTCCTTGAGAAATAGTTTTAAATTATCTCCCATGTCCCCATGTCTGGACATGGGAACCAAGTGCCAGCTTCCATTGGATTCAGTGAACTTTCTCATACATCTGCTGAGTCCCAGGCACCATGCCTAGGAGCTGGTAAGAAGTGAAGATGGGTACTAGTGAAGGAGGATGCTGTCAGGCTTGACTCTCCATCTCCACCCCCATCTTGAGCATCAGCCAGGCCAGCAGCTGCCTCACATACACAAGTAAGCAGACAGACTGGTGAGAGAGATGGGGAAACTCCCAGACCAGCTGGTCCCTGACAGCCAGGCAGAATTTTAGAAATGGAGAGCCAAGGCACCTCCCCCGTCTCCCTTACTGGCTGAGCATTCTTTCCAGCCAACATCTGCTTTCCAGTTTCTGGAGAGCTCCCCGCTTCTCAGAAGCTCCCAGCTTGCCCAAAGGCTGCTGACTGGATTTACTTGTTTTAAGTGAGTCCTAGTTGACCACTTTTCATTTTATAGCAGCATTTTTTTTAATGTTTTGTATTGATTTTTTTTTTGTATTGATTTTTTAGAGAGAGATAGAAACATTGATAAGAGAGAGCAGCAGCAACATCAGTTGGCTGCCTCCTGTATGCCCCCTACCCGGGATTGAGCCCAAAATCCTGGCATGTGCCCTGACTGGGAATCAAACCAGCGACCTTTTGGTGCATAGGTCAATGCTCAACCACTGAACCACACCAGCCAGGCAATATAACAGCATTTTAAGGAAAGTTTAATTTATCTGTGACCCAGCCCCCTGCTGCCTTAACAGGAGACTGAAGGAGGGGCGATGGGGAGTCTAAGGAATATATTTTTTAAGCTCTATTCACCAGAAGCTTATATCAATGAAAATATTCATTGTTTTTTCAATTTTTTATCTTGAAATGTACAAATTCACAGAAAGTTTGCTGAAATAACAAGTATATTGAATACCTATATATCCTTCACCTAGGGTCACCAAATTCTTTTTTTTTTTTTTTGGCCACATTTGGAGTGTATGTGTGTGTGTCTCCCTCTACTTTTATGTATGTGTATACATATATGTACTGATTTATGTTTATATATACACATATATATACTAAATCATTTGAGAGTAAGTTGCAAATATCATTGACCCTCCCCCAAAAAAACTTAAGACGTTCTCCTAAAAACAAGGGCATTCTCTTACATAATTACCCATTGTATCTTGTATGTAATCATGGCACTTAGGAAATGTAATGTTGATACAGTACTTTTTTCCAATATGCAACCCATATTCAAATGTTGCCAGATGTCTCAGTACTGTCCTTTATAACAGTTTCTCCCAATCCAGGATCCAGTCCATGTCATACATTTCACTGAATCCTCATGTCTCTTCAGTCTCTTTTAATTTGTGACAGTTCCTCAGCTTTTCATTGTCCTTCATGACATTTATGAAAAGTGCAGGTCAGTTGTTAAGTGGCATGTCCCTCCATTGCGTTTGACTGATGTTTCCTCTTTATTAGATTTAGGTTATGCATTTTGGCCTAATACTACATACGTGACATTGTGTCCTTCTCTGTGCCTTATACACATGATGTCAGGAAAGCGTGCCCTTTATTGGGGCTGTCAGCTTTGATTTCTTGACCAAAGAGCAAATAATCCTCTCTGCTATAAAGGATTTTTTCCCCTTTGTAATCTAATCAGTAAGTCATTTATGAGGTTTGACTCGGTAAATATCCTGTTCCCCAAGAACCTTTCACCAAATGGTGCTAACATCCATAGATGATTCTTGTCTGTATCAATTATTACCATGATGGCTACAAAACAGTGATTTCTTCCTTCTGCATTTATTACCTGGCTTTCTGGTATAAGGAAGAGCTCCCCTATGTGAGAATATTCTCTCAGTAATGAAATTTTTTTATGAATCTGTTTTCCTTCAAGTCTTCTGTCTCTGTCCTGCCCCCCACCACCCCACTCTTCCCCATCTTAGGACAGAGCAAAGTGAACATTCCTTAAAAAGCTTTTTATAAAGACAAAAGGAAAACCAGATAATTAACACCAAGGAGTTAAACAATTAAATTTGGTAAATTAGCCATTCCATGTTTTAGCTTATGACCAACTAATCAAAGGCATCATCCGGTGTGCACTCTGCAGTGTGGCTCAGGGCAGGCTGCAAGCTCCTCCTTGCTGACTCCGGAGGAGTGGGAGTCTTCACCTCATCTTGCAGGGCAAGTTTGGAAGTCAGGTAGGAAGCCAGTGGATCCAGGCCCTTTTAAGACTCTTGACATTTGTCTGCCCTAAGCATACCAGGAAGTTTGGAGGATTGGTCTGTCCTCTGTGGCAGAGACAACGCTCTGTTGAACAGCCCCTGAGCGTCTAGTGTGGGGCCTCAAATACCTAGAGGTGTGCCGCCTTTCTCCAGCTTCACACCACGGAAGACATCCGTGATGAATTACAGAATTCTTCCTGCTAAGCCAGAACTCAGGGTTCTAGACCGTTGCCACCTACTGATCAGACAAGATAAAATCATCTGCCGCCTCACCCCAATCTGATCCCTTTGGCCTTGGTTTCCTCTCAGGGCTGTAGGGGACAGGCAGGTGGGCAGGGTGTCTGACTACTGCTCTGTGCCCACAGAGTGGACCCAGGCTGCATGAGCCCAGATGTGAAGAATTCCATCCATGTTGGAGACCGGATCCTTGAAATCAATGGCACACCCATTCGGAACGTGCCTCTGGATGAGGTATGGTCCTGAGTCTAGTAAGCACGATTGGAGGTGGCCTTCATGCCTGCCCCCCACCACCTGGGACTCAACTGTTCACACACCTGCTCTCCTCAGATTGATCTGCTGATCCAGGAAACCAGCCGCCTGCTCCAGCTGACTCTTGAGCACGACCCCCACGACACACTGGGCCATGTAGCAGGGCCTGAGCCCAGCCCCCTGGGCTCCCCAGCTCACACTCCCAGTGGAGAGGCAGGCAGCTCTGCCCGGCAGAAACCTGTCCTGTAAGTCAGCCCTGCACCTTGGTGTATCTGTCTAGGTACTTTGACTGATGCTGGACCATGGGATGGGACCTGATTCCCACCCTCTAGTTACTCAGTCTGTGAGGGAGTCAGCCCTGCAGAAAAGCAGGCTAGCAAATGTGCTGGGGACTATGCAAGAGGAAGGAAGGGTAATGAGAAGTAAGAAAACAGGTGGAGCAGCTCCCCCAGCTGGGGATTAGAGCTTTCCAGGGTGGACCAGCATCTTGCCTTCAAGGAGCAGCAGGCGAGTAACTCAGGATGATGGGATCGTTGGGTGTGGTTTGGGAGGGGTGGGCTCCAAGGCAGAAGCTAATTGCAGGGCTTTAGATGTGTCAGGGGCCTTGGATCTTGTCCTCCCATCGTGGGGTCTCACTGAAGGGTGTTGGCAGCAAAAGTGATGTGTTTCACAGAGACCACTCTGGTCCCGTGTGGAAGGGTACCCAAGACTAGAGGCAGCTAGAGGGGTTGCAGTGGTCCAGGTTGGAGGTGCCCCATACCCTTTTGCAGGAGGTTGAGGGATATGAGGAAGAAACCCAGAAGCAGCCTGATCCTCGCTGCACTTACTGTGGGCCTACTCAGGACTCCTGGTAAAGACTTGGGGAGGGGGTAGGTGTGATGCTGAGGTTATGTGTTTCCTCCGCACCTGTATTTGTCTGGAGCTCAGGCCACCCTGTAGGGCCACCTCTATGGCAGCGTTGTGGGCTCCCTGGGCAGGTCATCTGCTTTTGTACCCCAGGACCCAAATGCTGGGAGACAAAGTGTCTGACCCAGGGCCACCAAGCAGAGAAGCCCAGGGACTAACATTTCTACCAAGGGCACCTGAACAATAGTAGTCCTCAAACAGGAAGGCTGAGCAGGATGGGACACCAGGTGCTGGCATCAGGATGGGATGAAAGCCTTGTGACGGCCCCAGGAGAGCCACCCTATGCTGCCCTCCCGGGATGGATGACTATGCATAGACTAACATGGGTGGGAGCATGGCAGGCAAGAGGGAGGGGGCAGGCCGAGGCCTAGCCTCCCCTGGGGGCCTCAGCCAGGTGTCCACCTGCCCCCAGTGGCACTGGGCATGTGTGTGTGCCCCCAGGAGGAGCTACAGCATCGACAGGTCTCCGGGTGCCAGCTCGCTGGGCTCCCCTGCCTCCCAGTGCAAGGACCTGGGGCGCTCTGAGTCCCTTCGCGTGGTCTGCCGGCCACACCGCATCTTCCGGCCATCGGACCTCATCCACGGAGAGGTGTTGGGCAAGGGCTGCTTCGGCCAGGCTATCAAGGTACAGGGCATGCCAGGCGGGGATGGGCCAAGAGTGGGAGCAATGGGGCAGTTCGGGTGCCTCCTGTCAGTCCTGCCTCCTCCCACCGATGCCTCCAGGAATCCACATGGAAGGGCTCACTAGCCAGACTCACTAGCCAATATTCAGCCTCCACCTGGGTCTCCTTGAGCTAGTGAGGGGCAGGGGACCTATTCCAGAAGACCCAGAACTTTATATGGAAGAGGTTGTTGGGAGGTGAGGGTGGGAGGGCAACCCAGCCAGACCCTGAAGGCCTCATATTTAGCTTGATGCCAACCCACTCGGGGTCCGGGACTGCTTTCCCCTTCACACTCTCCCCAGCAGAGACATGAGCCCTTCCCTGGCTCTCGAGTCACAACTATGACCAGGCTAGAAGATTTAGGATTATACAAAAGGTGCTGGTCAGGCCACCCACATGCCCTCGTCCAGATAGGCCCTGGCCCCCAGCCTTCGTCCCTGGTCCTCTTGCCCAGGGAGGAGTCCCTGGTAGAGCCACCATTCTACCTCTGGGAAAAAGCCCAGCAGAGCAGGGGAAAGAGAGCTGGCCTCCGGGTCAAGTGGTCCTGGACCCAAGCCCCAGCCACCCCCTTTCCCTGCCAACTGAGTGACCTTGGGCCCTGCTAGGAAACCTCCCTGAACCTCAGTTTTGTAAAGGTGTTACGTTCTACCACCCCTGAGGGCCAGGACATCACCTGAAATGTCTGTGAAGATCTTGAAGCAAACTGTTCATCTCATGGCAGTCCTGGGGTAGAGATGGGGCCTCTGACAAGTCAGGCTTAGAGCAGAGGCTCTGCCTGTCCATCTCCATGCCTTGGTGTCCCCACGCAGGTGACACACAGGGAGACGGGTGAGGTGATGGTGATGAAGGAGCTGATCCGGTTCGATGAGGAGACACAGAGGACATTTCTCAAGGAGGTCAGTGAGTGGAACTGCCACAACCTCTTCACCAGACTTCTGGTACATGCTGTGGTCCCACCCCTTTCCACATAGAGAGGGGGAATGTGACACTCAAGTCAAACATTGAAAGAAGAGACAGTATCTGCCAGGAGGGCAAGAGGGCGGAGCCACCCCTCGGGGTGGGAGCAGTTCAAACAAAGAGCACAGTGGCCAGCAGGTGTGGCAGGAGCCCTGTGGGGTGGGGAGGCTCCCCCGTCTTTGGCACTGCCTGTGGCTCCGGTGGGACAGTGGAGGGAGGAGGAGATGCGTGCACAGCCCCGAGTGCAGCCTGTTTGCTCCCCGCCAGGTGAAGGTCATGCGGTGCCTGGAGCATCCCAATGTTCTCAAGTTCATCGGGGTGCTCTATAAGGACAAGAGGCTCAACTTCATCACCGAGTACATCAAGGGTGGCACACTCCGGGGCATCATCAAGAGCATGGTGAGTGCTGGGCTGCCTCTCCTCTGGCACCTCCCCTCTGGGCACGACCCGTCTTCTGTCAGCCTCTGGTCTCAAAGACCCTCCAAACCCTGATTCAGAATCCAAGAAGGTTGCACTGACTCCATCTAGAGCCGGGGGAAAGCTGGGGCCCAGAGAAGGGTGGCAGCTATGCTGAGGGGACACGCAGGCTGTTTTGGATTAGTTATCCTGCAGGGCCACAGGCCAGACCCAGCCACACCTGCCACAGGTCATACACCTGCAGAGAGGCCCCCTTTCTGTACCTCATTACAGGGAGCCATTGTTTTGTTTCTGGTGAAACCAAATCATTTGTACTGTTTGCCATGTTCCATAAAATTCAGAACTTTCTTTAAGGGCTTGGAAAGTTAGAAACAGTGCTTGGAGGGGCGCTTCTAGCATTCTCGGGCTGCTGGCAGTGCCCTGGGATCCAGTGCTAGGGCCGTCCCAGCGTCCTCGAGACCTCAAGACCCTGTCTCCCGCCCACCACCCTGCTGATTCCTCACCCCTCAGCTGAAGTACCTGGTGTTGCCAAAGTGTCACTCTGTAGGCTCCTAACAGATATAACTTCTCAGAAAGGATTCTGTGGTCAAATATGATTTAGAAACGCTGGGCTACACCAACTTAGGCTTCCTAACTGCACTCTGAATCTTTAATACGCTCTGATGGCCTCACTCTCCCACTGGAGGTCTCCCAGGGAATGAGGTGAGAGAAGAAGGTGTTTCCTCAAATGACAGGAGCCCAAAGCGCTGCGGTGACATGGCTGGTGCTCTGCATGTGACCTCACCAGGCCCATCTATCTATGAAGGTCCACGAAAGTAGGTTCAGATTTTTTAAAAACTTGAAAGAATGGGATTTTTTTTTTTTTAATCCTCACCCGAGGATATTTTTCCATTTATCTTCAGATAGAGAGGGAGGGGGAGAGAGAGAAACATTGATATGAGAGAGATACCGATTGGTTGCCTCCCGCTCGACCCTGACCAGGGCCGACCGAACTGCAACCAAGATACATGCCCTTGACCGGAATCAAACCCGCGACTCTTTAGTCCGCGGGCTGATGCTCTCACCACTGAGCCAAACCAGCCAGGGCAGAATGGGATTTTGTAGAAGATAAAAAGAGCTTTTTTCTCAGAGGTGGCAGATCAGGAATGGTAGAGGAGTATTCACCCCTTATTCCCCCCTCCCCCCACCTTATTATTTGAAATCAGTTCTGCTGGAAAATTGTTTTGAGTTATTCACCCACCCCATTAGAAGGAACAGGTGTGGGTACAGAAGAGAGTGGGAGTCATTAGCCCCTCTAGGACATTTGCCCCTCCTGGCCATTGTCTCCCCACCCCCAGGACAGCCAGTACCCATGGAGTCAGAGGGTGAGCTTTGCCAAGGACATTGCTTCGGGGATGGTGAGTAGGCTCTGGTTCTGATTTATGGGGTGTGGGCTGGGTGATCTAATCCCACTTATAAAAACATTCTCTCCACTAACCTAAAATTCCACAAGGAATTTAGAAATGGAAGCCACAAGGAAGTTTTGAGAGTGGGCGGAGGGGACCAAATGGAGAGTGGGAAGAGCACCCCCAATTGGCCTGATTGGGGTGGGAGGGGAGGTAGGCCTCTGGGGTCAGGGCTGGGGTCCTTCAGCACAGCTGCCTCCTGACCTCCATGCCCCCCACCTCCAGGCCTACCTCCACTCCATGAACATCATCCACCGGGACCTCAACTCCCACAACTGCCTGGTCCGTGAGGTGAGCAGCCTGGGCCTGGGAGGGAGGGGACACAGGAGCCCTGCCCAACACACGCCTAGCCTCAAGGCCTTCTCTGAACAGGGGTCCCTGGGTGGACACCCCTACTCCAGTTTGGCCCAGGGGAAACAGCTCAAGGCTAGGAGGCAAACAGACCTTGCTGTGCCATTTACTTGCAGTGTGGCTCCAGCTCTCTGAGCCACTGACATTACAGGTTGTAGGAGGGTCTGAAAATCAATGACGGAGAAATTGATGTGTAAACCATAAAGGATCAGGAGTGTGGCATTCACGGAGAACAGCCCACAGCAGAGTGGCCAGGCCTACACTGGCAGCACTCACAGCTGTAGGTCTAGGCCTGGACGTGTGGGCTGAAGTGGTCAGGGCAGGCTTCCTGAAAGAGCTTTGGGGGGACATACTTAAATGGGGTGGTGATTGAGGGACCACAGGCTGTTCACAGAAAGCAGAGGAGGGAGTGACTGCCTGTGCCCAACTGGAGAGGTCTCCGGGGGCTGCTATAATGAAGTACCACAGACTGGATGACTTAAAGTAACAGAAATGTATTCTCAGGGTTCAGGAAGCCAAAAGTCCAAAATCAAGGTGCTGGCAGGGTTGGTTCTAAGGGAGAATCTGGCCCCTGCGTCTCTGCTAGCTTCTGGTGGCTGCTGGCACTTGGCATGCCTTGGCTTATAGCTGTATCACTCCAGTCTCTGCCTCCATCTTCACACGGCCTTCTTCCCTCTGTGTGTCTGTGTGTCCTCTTCTTATAAGGACACCAGTCATTGGATTTAGGGTCCACCCTAATCCACTGTAACCTCATCCTAACTAATTTGTATCTACAAAGACCCTTTCTCCAAATTAGTTCACATTGAGGTTCCGGGTGGACATGGATTTGCTGGGGGACATGATTCATCACACTGCAGGCAGGTTGAGATCCAGTCCTGGAAGAGGAGGTTCTCCAGACAGGTTTTTGCCAAGTGAATTCAGTACAGGAAGAGTATCTCTGATGGTGGCAGCAGGACATGCAAAAGCCTAGAGGTAGGACATTCAGGAAGCCATGAGTTGCTCACTGTCGAGTGGGGGGTCTCAGCCCTCTGGGAATGTCCAGGCAACTTTGGGATCCTCTGGGCTGTGGGAAGCAGAGTAGGCAGTGAGCACAGAGAGGTAGGTGAGGCTAGATCCACTCCCCAGGCCTCCCAGGGAGCCAGCTTACACTGCCCCTGCTGGCAGTGGGCATCACTGCAAGGTCCAGCCATGTGCTGGGCGCGGTGAGGACAGGGTGACCCCGTCACAACCTTGATCCCACAGTACGGCCCATCCTTTGAGAATCTGATGACAGTTGTGAGCCCTCCCGTCCCCAAAATCCATCTATGCACAACCAAAACCTTTGCCTACAATCTGGGGCCTCTGAGAATCTGGTGGTCACCCTGGCTGGTTTCCCTAGAGCTGTTTCTTATAGCAGGGTCTGCGGACCCCTGTACTGTTAGGTCCTGTGAGACTCATCAAAAGTGCACAGTCCTGAGCCCCCCACTTCAGGTCTCTGAAAGGGATGGGGCAGGAACCAGCAATGGAATGATCATGGTGGACCCTGGCCTTCAAGAACCGCTGCCCAGGTCTGAGGAACCCAGGTCAATACTCCTCAGCTAACTTTGCACCTGGTATTGACCTGCGGAGATGGAGCCCTGAGAGGGACTGTGTCACCTGAGGCCCCATTGAGTTGGGCCCGGAATACAAATTCACCCCCTCACCCATTTGCCGTCTTTGTAGAGTTTTTTCTAGGTGACTGTCCACATTTGTATCACTCCCAAAGGCAGCACAGGATTCTTCCCTTCAAAGTGAGCCTGGCCCTCACTGCCACCTGCCTGGGGCCCTGCCACCTCAGCCTCTTTGTGCTCACTCCTCAATGTCTACTCAACAGTGGCCAGTCCTGGAGCTGGCAAATAGGGTCCAAAATTCCAGGGCCCCGGACACCAAGCCTAAGAGGCTGGGCCTTGAGGCACTCAGAGGACCTCCCCAGTCCCCTGACTTGGCACTGTGCCCTAGGACTCCCTGCCTATCCCTCATCTCTCAGGAGGCTCTGTCCCAGATTTTATCATCTTGGGTAGACACAGCAGTCAGCATCTCAAGTCTGCCAGGGTTCTGGGCTGGGCCCTGGGGGGGCTCCTACAAACCTAAAACAGTAGAGCCAGGGGCTCCAGAGCCCTGGGTTTGAATCCCATTCCTATCATCAACCGGCTAGGTGGCCTTAGGCCACTTTCTTAACCTCAGTCACTTCATCTGTAAGGTAACATGTATCAGGTTGTTGGAAAATTAAGAGATAAATAATAAATAGGGGAGTGGGGCCACACTGGTGTTTTCTGAAGCTTTGGGCAGCTCCATTTGCAAAGAGTAGATAGAGGGGTCTGGGGACGGAAGAGCCCCTCTGAGCAGTGGGATTGCAGCTCCCTCGGCAGGCCCCCAGGTGTCAGCGTGTGTTCTCAGCCTGTCTGCGGATCAGTGTGGGATCCAGGCTAGGAGCAGGTAGCTGGTGATGGTAGGACCATGCTCAGTGTGGCCCTGCTTCCTCGTCACTCCAGAACAAGAACGTGGTGGTGGCTGACTTTGGGTTGGCGCGGCTCATGGTGGATGAAAAGACTCAGTCCGAGGACCTGCGAAGCCTCAAGAAGCCAGACCGAAAAAAGCGTTACACAGTGGTAGGCAACCCCTACTGGATGGCGCCTGAGATGATCAATGGTGAGTGGGCAGCCACACTGGTCATATCTCCCTGGGCCCCAGGGGCCCCAGGCAGAGCTGCAGCCACCCGACCCCTGGCCTACTCGGCCCCTCCACTTCCTCTTTGAGTCCTGTATTAGTTTCTCATTGCTGGTATAACAAATTACCACACACTGGCTTAAAACACAAGTTATTGTGTAGTTCTGGAGGTCAGGAATCCAATATCAGTCTGACAGTGCTAAAGTCAGGTGTCAGCAGGACTGGTTCCTTGAGGGCTGTAAGGGAGAATCTGTTTCCTTTTTCCAGCTTCTGGAGGCCGCCTCATTCCTCGGGTGATGGCCCCTTCTTCCATCAAGGCCAGCAGCCTGGCATCTTCTCTCTGACATCTGTGTACAGTGTCACATCTCTTTCCCTGACTCTGGCCCTCCACCCTCTCTCATAAGGACCTTTGTGATTACACAGGGCTCACCCCAGTAATCCAAGATAATCTCCCCATCTCAAGGTCCTTAATTTAATCACACCTGCACAATCCCATATAAGGCAGCGTATTCACAGGTTCCAGGACTGAGGACATGGACATCTTTGGGGGCCGTTATTCAGCCTAGGACAGGCCCTTTCTCTCCCAGTCCCTTTCTTTTTTTATCAAACCTGTCACTCAGTCCTGTGTATGCCCAGACCTTGGGTTATAAAGCCCCTCCACAGGCAGTTGGCATGCAAACACAGGGTGACGGCAGGCAGGCCAGGGCCAACTCTGAACAAAGTTAACACAGCCCCCCAAATAACTTCACCTGGAAAGTGGGGTTCACAGTCCCTATCTTTAAGGGGTGGTGTGAGGATTAGATAAGTTTATAAACTAGGCAGCATTCAGTAAGTGAGTGGCTGTGTTGATTGTTTTTAACGTCATGAGGTAGATGGTATTGTCCTTCCCATGAGGAAACTGAGGCTGAGAGAGTTCCTGAAGTTGCTATAACAAATTACCACAAACTGGGTGGCTTAAAACAAAAGAAACGTATTCTCCTATATAAGATTCTGGAAGCTGGAAGTCTGAGGCCCAGCAGAGCTGTGCTCCCTGCAGACTGTAGGGGAGAGTTCGCTCCTTGCGGCTTCTCGCTTCCGGTGGCTGTCTTGGCGCTGCCAGGCTTTAGGCCACATCATTCCACCCTCTGCTTTCATCTTCCTATGGCCACTGCCTCCTCTTCCTTGTGTCTTCTCTTCTGTCTCTCTTATAAGGACACTTGTGATGGCGTGCAGGGCTTGTCTGGATAATCCAGGATTATCTCAAGAACCTTCCTCATATCTATAAAGATCCTGTTTCCAATAAAGTAACAGTCACAGGTTCCAGGAGTTTGACATGATGATCTTTCAGGGCCACCATGAAGTCCATCACTTGTCTAGAGTCATACAACTTGTCAGTGACCAAGCTGGACCAGGAACCTCATGCCCAGGGCTCTCGTCCTCACCCCCCAAAAGTTTGCTCAGACCTGGTGGGGTCAGGGGCAAAGCATCTGCCTCCTGGTCCTGACCGGCTGGCCAGGGCATCCATGTGGCTTGCCAGTCCCTGGCCCAGCTCAGCCCCCCTGCCAGTTGGATCCCTGTCCCTGCCTCACCCACTAACAGTCCGTCTCTTTGTCTAGGCCGAAGCTATGATGAGAAGGTGGATGTGTTTTCCTTTGGAATCGTCCTCTGCGAGGTAGGTTCAGGGGTAGGCAGTAGCTGGCATCCGGCCCTGTGTCTCCTCTCCACTCCCCACCCTCCAGGCTACAGGCTGGAGGTCTGCAGAAGCCTCGGGCTAGGGAGGCTCCTGGGAACTGGGCTGCCCACAGCAATTTGCACCCAGGCCCAATGTGAACTGCCTTCAAACCCACCTGGGTGGCACCCAGCCCCGAGGGCCCCAGGGTAACTGCTGGCCCTGTGCTGGACAGATCATCGGGCGAGTGAACGCTGACCCCGACTACCTGCCCCGCACCATGGACTTTGGCCTCAATGTGCGAGGCTTCCTGGACCGCTACTGTCCCCCAAACTGCCCCCCAAGCTTCTTCCCCATTACTGTGCGCTGCTGTGATCTGGACCCTGAGAAGAGGTGAGTGGGGTGGGGTGGGGCTCAACTTGGGCCACCTTGGGGCTGGGCTGGTCCCAGAACCCACCATCCCTTTCCCCGCACCTGTCATCCCAGGCCCTCCTTTGTGAAGCTGGAGCAATGGTTGGAGACCCTCCGCATGCACTTGGCCGGCCACCTGCCACTGGGCTCACAGCTGGAGCAGCTGGACAGGGGCTTCTGGGAGACCTACCGGCGTGGCGAAAGTGGACTGCCTGCCCACCCCGAGGTCCCTGACTGAGCCCGGCCCACCCAGCAGCCCCTGTCCCCACTCTGGAGAATCTACCCTGCACCAGATTCCTCTGCAGGAGGTAGCCGGGTATGGAGCCCTGAGTGGGCAGCGGGCACCCATACCCCTCCCCAGCACCAGGCCCCGACTTGCCTCCTCCCACCCTGTGGGCTGTGGCCCCTGCCCTATCTCTGCTCCCGGCCCCAGAGCTGGCCTGGCTGCACACACACCACCACCTCACCCCGCCTTACCTCTGTCTCGGTGGGGCTGCCCCCTCTTGCTTCTCCTTGCATGAGCTGGAGGGTCCATATAAGTTGTGCCCCATCCCACACCCACCGCCCTGGCCGTCCTGTGCACACTCCACCTGTCTGCAGCTCCTCTGAGGCCTGGCTGGAGGACAGCTTCAGGCCATGCCCTGTCAAGACTAGGTACATAGGAGGGTGTGTGTCAAGGGAAAGGCTGTGTTCCCAGGAGCCATAAGGGAGTCTGGGGCCTGTCACCCCTCTAGGGGTGTCTAAGTAGTAGCAGGTATTGATAACTATCCAAACCCCCAAAGCAGAGAGAGGTCTGCTCCGGAAGGGGACATCCCTGCTGCCTGGGCAGCAGCCCTCCTTGCTTTGGGTCTTTTTGTTTCTTTATTGAAGCCACTTTAGTGAGAAGCAGGTACTAGGGCTCAGGGTGAAGGAGGGTCCCTGGGCCAGAGCTGCTGGGAGGAGCGACATAGGGAGGTTGGGCAGAGCGGACGAGGCAGGTGTCCACCAGCATCCCAGCCCCCTGAAGTTCATCTCAACGCCCCCTCCTAAACCTCTCCCCAAGGCTCCCTACCAGTAGCTGGAGCAGCCCCTGCCTCTTCCCATACCCTTCTGTCCTCTGGGTTCTTTCTGTGTAATCTATTTTTTAAGAAGAGTTTGTATTATTTTTTCATACGGCTGCAACAGCAGCTGCTGGGGGCTTGGGGTTTTATTTTTTTGGGCGGGTGGGGGTGGGGGGCCATTTTGTCACTTTGCCTCAGTTGAGCATCTAGGAAGTATTAAAACTGTGAAGCCTTCTCAGTGCACTTTGAACCTGGAAAACAATCTGAATAGGCCTACGGGACTGCGATTCAGGGAGGTGAGAGACAGCCACCTCCATCCAGGAATCATGATGTCTGAGGAACAAAACCCAGTCTCAGAACAATAAACTCAATTCCGTACACCCACCCCCAGATCCTGCGTCGCAATGTGTGTCTGGGGACACTGAGGAAATAGGATGAGAGAGGAACTTTGTGACTAGAAGCCTGGTGGGAGGACAGGAATGGAGGGGCAGTGGGGATGGGCGGAGGATGCAGAGGGCAGGAGCAGGGGTGGTGGCCCAGCCAGAGAAGTGAAGACTTTCCCAAAGCTGGGTTTGGGAGGGGCGGCCGATACTAGGAAATGTATTGATTTCATTTCATGTTTTCTTCTTCCTGAAACTTAAAGGGTTCAATCAGGAAAACAAACCACACTAGTTATTTCAAATATAGGGCATTTACTCTAGGGAATTGGTCACACAGTTGTTGAAATGGTGGATACTGAGATAACCTCGAGATGATGAACTGCAAGAAGCAGCTGCCACCCCTTGGTGGCATTTAAAGAGAGAGTAGGTGACTTTAGTTATCTGATATTGTAAAACAAATCACCCAATCACTGTTTTAACCCAGTGGCTTAAAATAACAGTGATCACTCATGGCTCACAATTTCTCTGTCAAGAATTTTGGAGCAGCGTGGTAGGGGGTTCTGGTTTGGGGTTTCTTCTGAGGTTGCGGTCAGATGTTGCCTGGGGCTTCAGTCTTTTGAGGGAGTGGCTGGAGCTGGAGGATCTACTTCTAGGAACCCTTGTATGTGGCGCACTCACATGGCTGCAAGTTGGTGGTGACTGTTGAGACCTCGGACTCCTGTCCACAGGGCTCCTTGAGTATCCTCACAGCATCCTCTAGGGTGAACATCCCAAGACAGCAAAGTGGAAATTCCACTGCCTTTTATGACCTAGTCTCAGAGGTTACACAGCATCACTGTCACCATATTCCATGGGTCACACTGGCCGACCCTGATTCAATGTGGGAGGGGACCACACAGGGCCACTAATATGGGAATCAGAAGGGATCACTGGGGGTCATCTTGGAAGCTGGCCAGAAACCTGCAGTGAGGGGCCCCATGAGATCAGTGCTTGGATTTTTGATGTGTGCTGTGGCAAAGGGTTGGATTCCAAGCAGTTGGTGCTGGAACTTCTAAGAAGGTAGGTGCAAAAATGGTCAGTGCTGGAGTTAAATGTCTGCTACTAGATGACTAGTGCTGGACAGCAGGAGAAAGTCCATTCCTTTCACTTTCCAGTCTCCCTCAGCTGGCCCCTACTAGCAGGCTGACCTTAACAGGAAGCTAGCTGGCAAAGAAGTCTGGGAAGTATAGTTTTCAGCAGTCTAGCAACAGCATCACAGAACAGAAAATGGAGTGGGTTTAAGGCTGAGATACAATAAGTAACCAGCACAGTCCACCCCTTTGGCTACTCATCACCCATTTATATACACCTTGCTACCATATTCAATTTCCATACAACTCTTAAGAACTTCATGCTTCCACCTAACACTGCAAGCATCCTTGGTACACAGGCGCGTCATTCTCTTCCTAAAAGGGAGGGACGACACAGTTCTATAGTCATCATATCCATCACTGTGCATTCCAGTCAAAATCCCACTTGAATATTCATTCTATAACTGAAAGACGTAAATACTAAGGCTCATCATCATCATCCAGACATTTACATAAAATAGTAGAGGGAAGGAAAAATTAGTTGATAGACATAACACAGGAAGAAAATGTGCAGAGCTGCTATAGTCCTCATTGCTACAACTGATTATGATGTCATAACTGATTTTGTAACACTTATAAATGACATGCAATTCACATACAAGTCACCTATTTAAAATGTAAAATTCAACAGTTTCTAATTTATTCAGAGTTGTGCAAACATCACCACAATTTTTTAAAATATGTTTTTATTGCCCTGGCCGGTTTGGCTCAGTGGTTAGAGCATCGGTCCGCAGACCAATGAGTCGTGGGTTTGAATCCGGTCAAGGGCACGTACCTTGGTTGCGGTTCGTCCCCAGTGCTGGTTGGGGTCATGCGGGAGGCAGCCACTCGATGTGTCCCTTTCACGTCAATGTTTCTCTTTCTCTCTCTCTTTCTTCCTCTTTCTCCCTTCCACTCTATCTGAACAAAAATGGAAAAATGTCCTCGGGTGAGGATAAATAAATAAATAAAATATGTTTTTATTGCCCTGGCCAGTTTGGCTCAGAGGTTGGAGCATCAGCCCGCAGACCAAAGAGTCGCAGGTTCGATTCCAGTCAAAGGCATGTATCGGTTGTGGTTCAGTCCCCAGCCCTGGTGAGGGTCGTGTGGGAGGCAGCCAGTCAATGTGTCTCTCTTACATCGATGTTTCTCTCTCTTTCTCCCACTCTAGCTGACGATAAATGGGAAAATATCCTCGGGTGAGGATTAAAAATAAAAATAAAATATGTTTTTATTGATATTTAGAGAGGAAGAGAGAGAGAAACATCACATCGATTGGCTGCCTACTGCATGCCCCTGACTGGGGACTGAGCCCACAACTCAGGCATGTACCCTGACTGGGAATCAAACGGGTGACCTCTCTATAGATTTATTTTTTTTTATTATTTTTATTAATTTGTTTTTGTTACAGATATTTCTCCTATCTCTATAGATTTAGATAAGTTTTGTCCATACAATATGTAGTCTTCTGTGGTTGATGTCTTTTACTGAACATATTTTTAAGGTTCACTATGTTATGGCATGTTATCAGTATTTCATTCCTTTTTATGTAGAATAATATTCCACTGTAAAGATATGCCACTATCATTCATAGATGTGTGATTTGTTTCCACTTTTGGGCTACTATGAATAATGCTACTATGAGCAATGGTGTACAAGTTTTTGTATGAATGTATATTTTCATTTTACTTGGTTATATACCTGAGAGTACTAACTATGCTTCAAAGCAGGGGAAATTATTAGGAATAAAGAGGGAATTACATAATCATAAAAGAGCCAACTAACCAAGAAGAATAACTATCTGAAATGTGTATGCATCTAAAAACGTTGTTTTGAAATACATGAAGCAAAAACTGCTAGAACTGAAAGGAAACATAGACATCATACAAGCACCAACTTTACAGCCATGTGAAGGAGTACCCCTGAAGTGAACCCTTCAGCTGACAGCAGCCCCAGCCAACACGAGAGACCCTGAGGCAGAACTATCCAGATGAGACACTCCTGAGTTCCAGACCCTCAGACACTGAGACAAGTGTTTGTTGTTATTTTAAGCCACTAAACTAGCATAAGTTGTTGCACAGCAATAAATAGCTGATACAACTACCATAAAACCTCTCTGGTTCTTTGGCCATGGCCTGAGCTGGGAATTCAATGCCCCAAGCCAATCCTTTTCTTTCTGTGACTCTGCACCGAAGTCAGAAATAGCCAGCCCAACTCACCACTCTTAAGTTTTCCTTAGCCGCGTGTTTTCACATGTCATTGGATTCAATAGGCGCTTCATCTCAAGCAACCATGAGTGGTGATTAGATTATTTGAGATGTCTCCTTATGTCAGGGGATACCAGAATCCCATCTACATTGGCAAGGTGCTTAGCGCTGAGTTCAAGGTCAAAGACATAACCAATACATTTCACCATCCCATCTATGAAGGTCTGTTTATCTTGCCAGCTATCTTTCTTCTGAAAACAGGAAGCACTAAAGGGACCTCAGAAGAGGGACAAAGGGGAAAAAGGACTTCCTTCCACTTTTCCAGGGATTGTCTGTATTTCTCAAGCAGCAGCAAACATTTGGCGTCTGCCCACTACTGCTTGCAGCACACATAGCCCATAGCTCTCTATTCAGAAGTCCGAGCACAGTCACAGCACCCCTCCCCCTGCTTCCTCAGTAGTCTGGGCACCACCCAAGGGCACCCTGTCCTCAGTGTTCCTCAGGGTTCTGAATACCAGCTGCATGGAGATACAACTTAGAGCTCTTAGGTCCTGGTAAATTATAAATTGTGGTTTCTGCTATCCTAACTACTCCCTGATTGATAATAGTACTTGGTACCAGGAGTAGGGTTGAAGTATTTGCTGGATAAATTATTGAATAAAATAATTTATAATTGAACTTACAAGGTCTGCGACGCCCAACTGCCATCTTACTCTCCGAATAAGCAGCTAAATTATTCATTCACTAATTAAATCATTCAACATTTACTCTCGATGCTTGCTGCCACTCCTTAAGCCTATAAATTTATGTTTTTAGCTCTATAAATTTAAATGGGACTCAGTCTCTACAACCCTCTGAACAAGAAATCCAATAGATTCTGAGTTTTATTCCATTTTTGCAGGTAGGAAAAGGAAAAAAGTGCCAATGATCCTTTTCCTGGCTTAACAAAATGAACCTTAATTATTTGTATCTTTCAGAGTGCGTATATATCAGATTAAACATCATTACAAGGACAACAAATTATTAAATAAGATAACCAGAATGCAGACTTTTAGGGATTATTGGTTACAGTTCACAGAATATAGTAAAAAACCCTGAAGTCTGGGTGTCTTAGAGGACTCATCTGAACAAACACGGCTTCTAGAAGAGGATTATTCATTGGCACACCCTCCCATCAGACAGGAGTGCGGAACCGATACTTTTGTGAATCCTCTCAATTTACTACTTGCTTAGAAATAGCTCTCTGGTACTCAGTGATGTCTGCAGCTGTAGGACAGAGCATGTATTTAATACTTCTCTTTCTAAGCCTCTTAGCATTTTCAAGCCTACTCCCTAGAATTCCATTAGTTAGTACTGAAAAAAAGGAAAGACCTAATGAACCTAAAAACATAAAATATGGAGAATGAACCAGAAAGATAATTTTTAGATAACATTTACACACATTGACGTGCCTAAGTCTTAAGTGCACAATCTGAAGAACTGTAATAAATGTATACACCCATACAACCACCACCAATTAAGATACAGATTTCTATATCCCCAGAAAGTTCCCTTGGTGGTCTTCCCATAAATTCCCACCACCACCACTCACAGGCAACAATTGTTATGATTTCTATCATGCTAGAACACATTTTCTAATTCTTAAACTTCAAAATGGAATCATACAACATGTACCTTTTTATGTCTGGCTTCTTTTGTCCAACCTAATCCTGTCCAAGTGTGTACATGTTGTTGAGTATAGTTGCATTTTATTATTTTTATTGCTCATCGTATTCCATTATATGACTACACTAGACTACAATTTGTTTATACATTTTTTGTTCATGAACATTTTAGTATTCCTGGGTTTGGGCTATTACATATTCATATACACATCATTGTAAGGACATAAGTTTTCATTTCTGTTGAACAAACACCCAGGAGTGGAATTGCTGGGTCACATGGTAAGTGTTTGCTTACAATTATAAGAATCCACCAACGTGGTTGTACCATTGTCCACTTCCACCAGCAGGGTCTGAGGATTCCGGCTTCTCTGCATCCTCAGCAGCAATAGGTGTCATCAGTCTTCTTAATTTTAGCCATTGGCATCTCATTGTGAACTCAATATACATTTCTCTAGTGACCAATCTGATACCTTCTCATTTGCTTATTTGCCACCCAGATATTTTGTTTGGTAAAGTGTCTGTTCAAAACATTTGCCATTTCTTACTGGTTTTGTTCTTCATATTATTGAGTTGTAGTAGTTCTTTATATATTCTGGGTTCAAGTCTTTCATCAGATATGTTTTACAATTATTTTTTTCCAGTTTTTTACTTTTTTCACTTTTGGAGTTGTATCTTTTGAAGACCAGAAGCTCTTAATTTTGATGAAGTCCAATTTACCCATTCTTTTCTTTTGCAGTTGTACTTTTTATGTCCTAAGAAATATTTGCTTATCCTACGCTCAAAAAAAATTTTTTTCCTATGGTTTCTTCTAGAACAGTTAAAGTTTGACCTCTTATGTTTAGACCTATGATCCATTTTGACTTAATTTTTTATTAGGATGTGAGTTTAGTGACCAGGTTCATTTTTTAGCATTTGTATAGCTAACTATTGGAGCACCATTTGGCTTTTTCTGTTTGTTTGTTTCAGTTGAGATTTAATTAACATATAACATTGTATTCGTTTTAGGTGTACAACATAATGATTTGATGTACGTATACACTGTGAAATAATTAGTACCATAAGTCTAAGTGACACCCATTTGTTGAAAAAAACTATCCTTTCCCTGTTTCTTCTATTTTAAAGCTCAAGGTTGCCTCCCACACATACCCAACTGGGGCTGGGGATTGAACCTGGAACTCAGGTACGTGCCTGGGAATCGAACCCATGACACTTCAGTGTGTGGACCAACGCTCTAACCATGGAGCCACACTGGCCAGGGCTTGTTATTTATTCTTTAAAATTCTGCCTTTAATAATGTTTTGTCCACTTACAGTTAATATAATTATTAATGTTGCGATTATTGCTTTTATTTTCAAATTGTCCGTCCTCTTTGTTCCTATGTTTTCTTCTTCTGCCTTCTTTTGAATTAATTTGAATTCTTTGTTTCTTCTAATTTCATTTTATCTCCATCTTTGGCTTTTTAGTATACTTCTTTGTGTGTTTTATCAATTGCTCTAGATATTACAAAACTAATCCTTAACTCAGTTTACCCTGAATTAATGTTTACCACTTCATACATAAAACTGTCACAAAAACGTAATTTTATTTACCTCTTCCCAGCCTTTGTGCTATTATTGTAATATATTTCACTTCTAGATATGCTATAAACCTCACAATGTGTTGTTAGTATTTTTCACTTTAAACAACCAATTTTTTGTTTGTTTAAAAGTCTTCATTTTGGCCCAGCTGGTGTGGCTTGTGGTTAAGTGTCAACCCATGCACCAAGAGGTCGCTGATTCAATTCCTGGTCAGGAGAGATGCCCAGGTTATGGGCCCGGTCCCCAGTGGGGGGTGTGCAGGAGGCAGCCAATCGATGTTCTTTCTCATTGATGTTTCTATCTCTCTCTCCCTCTCCCTTCCTCTCTAAAGTCAATAAAAAGAAAACAATTTAATATTAAAAGTCTTCATTTTGAAGGTCATTTTCACTGGCTATAGAATTCTAGGCTGACAGGTTGTATTTTCAGCCTTTACACATGTCTTTCTATTGTCTTCTGGCTTCCAGTGCTTCTGACTAGGTGTTAGCCATTATTCTCATTGTTCCCGTGTATGTTGTGTCTTTTTCCTCTGTCTCCTTTTATTGATTTTCTCTTTACCTTTGGTTTTCAGCAGCTTGACTCTGATTTGCCTACATGTGATTTTCTTTGTATTTATCCAGTTTTGGCTTCATGAAGTTTTTTGAATGTACGGGCTAATGTTTTTGATCAAAGTTTGAAAATTTGGTTTTACTTCTAGTATGGCCAAGTAAGCACCTAACAAACCTGACCCTCCTAGAGATAACAACTGTAAATTCCAGACAATATTTTTAAATGGCATGAAGGCTCTGGCAGGTGAACAAAGCAGGCAGATTCTGAAGGGGGTTGAAAATTGGAAGAAGGGATTGACACAGTGTGAGTGTCCCACTTTTACAGCTTTTAGCCTAAGGTCAAGACAAAGAGAGTGTCATACAGTAAGTGCTCTGTCCAAACTAAAATGAACATTTCTGGCTTGAGGAACCAGAAGACAGTATTTGGGACAAGCACAGCCAATGGAAAGTAACGGGGAATTGCGGAAAGAGAGCCAGGGGAGTCCCAGATTCTAGCACAAGTCTGCCCAAGTCTCTGGCCGACTCCTACACTATGTATGCAAGGGCAGATTCAAGGCAGCTAAAAAGGACTGAACCGAGATTTGAGCTGCTGCCCAAAAGAAAGAGTTTGAATTTGAGTCCACCAAATTAATCTTCTGCTTTAAAGAAATAAACACAGAGTTATATAAAAGAATCTAAAGTCTCTCCAATGTAATATTCACAAGGTCCAGTATAAAATTGGAAATCCTCGATATACAACAAAATATGATCAATCTCAAGAGAAAAGAAAATCATCCAAGGTCAATCCTAAAATGACCCAAATGTTGATAGTAGCACTACAGTATTTTATTTTTTTAAATAAGAGAATTTTAAAGAATAAAATTAAATAAATAAATAAGAGCAAAGGTTTATTTAGAAAGTTACAGAGGTAGTAGAAGTGAGTCAGTTGGGCTGCATAGGATCAGAAAACAAGTTACAGAACCAAAGAAGGGTCCTTGGAGCTTAGGAGAGGGAAAGGCACAGGCCTGTTCCTGAGAGGCAGAGCCTATAGTTTTGTGTGTCTTTTTTAATTCCTCACCCGAGGATACTTTTCTATTTATCATCAGATAGAGTGGAAAGGAGAGACAGACAGACAGACAGACAGAGGGAAACATCGATGTGATAGAGCCACATCGATTGGTTGCCTCCCGCACGACCCGACCAGGGCTGGGGACAAACAGCAACCATGGTACGTGCCCTTGACCAGAATCAAATCCACAACTCATTAGTCAACAGGCCGATGCTCTAACTGCTGAGCCAAACCAGCCAGGGCGAGCCTATAGTATTTTTTTATGTCTTTTTTTTTTCTTTATTGATTTTAGAGAGAGGAAGGGAGAGAGAGAGAGAGAAACATCGATGAGAGAGAACATCGATTGGCCGCCTCCTGCATGCCCCCCAAGGGGATCAGGCCCACAACCTGGGCATGTGCCCTGACCGGGAATCAAACCGGTGACCTCTTGGTGCATGGGTCGACGCTCAACCACTGAGCCACACTGGGGGTTATAGTATTTTATTTTAAAGTATCTATTACAATTATGCCAGTGGAGCAAAGGACATATTTTCACAATGAATTAAAAGATAGGAAATCTTAGCAGAGAATTACAAACTGAAAAAACAAATGGAAATTCTAGAACTCTGTTCTAAAATTCTACAGGTCTGTTCTAGAATTTTTGTTTTGTTTTCTCTTGAGTATAGGTCACATTTTCTTTCTTTGAATGTATTTCTCAAAATTTTTTGTTTTGGATATTATGTATAAAAGAAAAGCAGAGACTAATGTATATTTTTGTATTGTTCATATTTTTCTCAGAGAATGTAATCTCTTTCCTCCATCAGGAGATTAGGGTGGAGGAATGATCATTGCAATACCCCCAAAATACAGTTGATCTGGGGATGATCTGCAGCTTTATTTACTTTTTTAAATGTTTTTGTTAATTCTCACCTGAGGGTTTTTTCCCATTGATTTTTAGAGAGTGGAAGGTAGAGAGAGAAACATCGATGTCAGAGAGACAAATCAATTGGTTGCCTCTCGCAGGTGCCCCAACTGGGGTAGGGAATCAAACCTACAACCCAGGTAGTGCCCTTTTTTTTTATCCTCGCCCAAGGACATTTTTGCATTTATCTTCAGATAGAGCAGGAGGGAGAGAGGGAGGACGAGAGAGAGAGAAACATCAACATGAGAGAGATACATCGACTGGCTGCCACCTACACAACCCCACAAGGGCTGGGGACAAACTGCAACCGAGGTATGTGCCCTTAGCGGGAACCGAACCCAGGTCTCTCTGGTCCGCGGGCCAATGCTATAACCGCTGAGCCAAACCGGCCAGGGCCCACCTTTTGAATATTATGAATAATGCTGCTATGAACATTTGTTACCAATTTTTGTTTGAACATGCTTTCAGTTCTCTTGGACAGATACCTTAGAGTGGAATTACTAGGTCATATGATAACTCTATGTTTAACTTCTTGAGAAACTGCCACACTGTCTTCCAAAGTGACTGAGCCATTTTAAATTCCCACCATCAATGTATGAGAGATTTAATTTCTCAGTATCTTCACCAACACTTGTTATTGTCCATCACTTTTATTATGGACATCCTAGTAATTATGAAATGCTATATTATGGTTTTCATTTGCATTTCCTTCATGGCTAATGATGTTGAACACCTTTTCATGTGTTTATTGACTGTCTGTATATCTTCTCTGGAGAAAAATACATTCAGAACCTTTGCCCATTTTTTTTGTTTTTTCAAATAATTTTCCTTTATTGATTTTAGAGAGAGAGAAAGAGAAGAAGAGAGATAGAGACATTGATGAGAGAGAACATCGATTGGCCACCTCCTGCATGCCCCCCACTGGGGATTGGGCCCACAACCTGGACATGTGCCCTGAATGGGAATCAAACTGGTGACCTCTTGGTGCGTGGGTTGACGCTCAACCACTGAGCCACACCAGCTGGGCTTTGCCCATTTTTAAATTGGATTATTTATATTTTTATTTTTGAGTTGCAAGTTATTTATATATTCTGCATATTAAATCCTTGTCAGATACATGATTTGCAAATACTGTCTTCTATTCTGTGGGTTGTCTTTTTACTTTCTTGATGGGGTCCTTTGAAGCACAAGTTTTTAATTCTGATGAAGTTCAATTTGTCCATTTTTTTCCTTTGATGCTTACACTTTAGGTGTCATCTAAGAAGTCATTGCCACATCCAAGATCAAAATGATTTACACCTATACTTTCTTCAAAGAGTTTTTTTTCTGGGTTTTTGTTGTTGTTGTTGTTTTGTTTTGTTATTATTCATTTTCTTCTTCAGAGTTGTGTAGTTTCAGCTCTTACATTTAGGTCTATTATTCATTTTGAGTTAATTTTTTTTTAATTTTTTTTTTCTTTATTGATTTTAGAGAGAGAAGAAGGGAGAGGGAGAGAGAGACAGAAACATTGATGAGAGAGAACATCGACTGGCCGCCTCCTGCATGCCCCCCACCGGGGATTGGGCCCACAACCTGGGCGTGTGCCCTGACTGGGAATCAAACCGGCGACCTCTTGGTGCATGGGTCGACATTCAACCACTGAGCCACACCGGCTGGGCTTGAGCTAATTTTTGTATATCATGTTAGGTAGGAATACAGCTTCTTTTTTTTTTTTTTCCATCTAGACATACAGTTGTCTCAGCACCATTTATTAAAGAAACCATTTTTTCCTAATTCAGTGATTTTGGTACACATGTCAAAAACCAATTAACCATAAATGTATGGGTTTATTTCTGAACTTTTCATACTATTCTATAGATTAATATGTTTATCTTTATGTCTGTACCAACAGTCTTGATTACTGTAGTCTTGAGGTAACCTATGGAATAGGGAAGTGTGAGCCCTTTAACTTTGTGATTCTTTTTCAAGATTGAATTTCCATGAATTTTATGAACAGCTTGTCCATTTCTGGGTGGGAAGCCAGCTGAGGCTTTTAGTAGGAACTGTAAGTAAATTGAGAAGTATTGGAGGATTGACATCTTAACAATATTAACTCTTCCAATCCATGATCATGTCTTTCCATTTATTTAGTTTTTCTTTAATTTCTTCCAATGACGTTTTGTAGTTTTCAGTATAAATCTTGTACTTCTTTTGTTAAGTTTATTTCTAAGTATTGTGTTTTTCTAATGAAATAGTTTTCTTAATTTCCTTTTGGATTGTCTGTTGTTAACTGAATACAAATATAATTGATTTTTGTATATTAATCGTGTATCCTGGCTGAACTCTTATTAGCTCTAGTAATTTTTTGTGGATTTCTTGGGATAGTCTATATACAAGATTATGTCATCTACAAATAGAGTTTTACTCTTTCTGTTCCAGTCTGGATATCTTATTTGCTTTTCTTCCCTGACTGAACTTCCAATACAATGTTGAATAGAAGCAGTGAGAACAGACATCCTTGTTTTATTCCTGGTCTTAGATAGCTTTCAGTATGATGTTTGCTATGAGGTTTTTTGTAAATGCCCTTCATCATATGGAGGAAATTTTCTTCTATTCCTACTTTGTTCAGTGTTTTCACCATGAAGGGGTGTTGCATTTTGTCAAATGCTTTTCTGCATCTATTGAGATAATCACATGGGTTTTGTAGGCAATATTTTAATTAGAAAAAATAGTTTAGTATACTATATCTGTGGTTTACATGCATATATTAACTTTCTCTTGTATAGAAAACTTGACAAGTCAGTCATTTACCTTACACATTATAAAATAAAGGCAAAAGTAGCCCGGCTGGTGTGGCTCACTGGTTGAGTGTTGACCCATGCATCAAGAAGTCGCTAGTTCGATTCCCAGTCAGGGCACATGTCCAAGTTATGGGCCAAATCCCCAGTGGGGGGCATGCAGGAGGTGGCCAATTGATGTTCTCTCTCATTGATGTTTCTATCTCTCCCTTTCCCTTCCTCACTCTAAAATCAATAAAGAAAAAAAATTTTTTTAATAAAATAAAGGCAAAAGTGAATTGCCTTTTGGCAAAATACTCTGTATGCAACAATTGACAGTATCAGAAAAACTATGTAGTGTTTGTAATTACATGCCCTGAAGCAGGAACTTGCTGTATTGTTTTTCACATGGCGCCTGGCCTTCAATAATTGGAAATAAGGGTTTCCCAGGAATAAAAACCACTGTGCTGCATTTAGTGGTTAACGTAAGTCGATTGTTTTTCCCCTTGTGGCACCATATTATTAAAAGCATTAAGTACGTGGGATTTATGCTGAAGCTGATTTATAAGTCAAATAATGCACAAGTTTCCTTTTAGAAAGAATGCTTTGTGTCACAATTACTTCAAAATGTAGTTACGTTCCAATAAACTGACATAGCATGCTTTAGCAATTATAGAAGTGTGATTTTTGACACATGGCAATTTTATAAGTTAGGCAAATGTAAAATGCTAAAAGATGTGAACAATTGTTCCTCTGTTTAAGTTTAGAGTGCTGCAAAATGTAGGTAATAGTTTTTAGTTAACATAGACTATAATACAGCATTCTAAATCATAAAGACTTGGAAATGCACATCTAAAGAAGGCAATTCCTCTGCCAAATGACAAAATTTTGGCAAATTAATATAGTACTTTGCAATAAAATGAAACTATATTGGATTTGTTGGAATCATATATCACTTTAATGATAATTTCCACTGCAAAAATACCATTGAAGTGCAAAATCTAATTCCTAGGCCTTTTTGCCAGAGTTTATAGCAGAGCCAGTTGTTTTATACAAATTAATATGGCTTTTAAAATTATATAATTTCCTTCCTTTAGAGTACAGTACATTCCTTATTGCAAGCTAAGGAGTTAACACAGCAGGGCGATCGTGTATATACAAAATATGCTCTTTCATTCTGAGGTTGGCCCCAAACCACTCATGAAAAGCTTTAAAATTCTACTTTAAGAAACTCAAACATGCCAATAACAAATTAAAGTAATTTTGTCAAATATTGGTGAGTCTTCCATAAATAAGGAGACCCTCAATAATAGATAATTACATGTATAGTTTGTGTGTATGTGAACCAACATGACCTATTCCAATTCAAATACCATTGGTTTATTTATTTTGTATTTTTAATTGATTTTTTTAGGGTAAGGGAGAGAAAGAGAAAAAGAGAGAGAGACATCGATTTGTTGTTCCACTTACTTATGCATTCATTGGTTGATTCTCATATGTGCCTGACCAGGGATCAAACCCACAACCTTGGGGACGATGCTCTAACCAACTGAGCTACATGGCCAGGACCAGTTTACTTTTCTTGTTTTGCTGTACTGGCTCGTACTGCCTATACAATGTTGAACAGAAGCGGTGATAGTGGACAAGCTTTTCTTTTCTCTAATTTTATTTATTTATTTATTTATGTATTTATTTATTTATTTATTTATTTATTTATTTATTTATTTATTTCTGGCCATCGTGCCGAGTCTTCTGTAGGGCTTATTTTAACTTTCTTGTTTTGTTCATTAAATGAATCTCAAGACCCTGAGTATATAAATGTTGAGAACTCGGAACACATACATACAGAAGATAAATATCATCCCTACTCCACTACCCAGATAGGACCACTAGTATATTTGCATATTGCCTTGTATAACAGGTAGCATTTTTTTTTTTTTTTTTGGTATGTGCCCCTAGCGGGAACCGAACCCGGGACTCTCTGGTCCACAGGCCAACGCTCCAACAGCTGAGCCAAACTGGCCAGGGCAACAGGTAGCATTTTTATATACAATTTTCCCCATTCATTAAAAGCTATTCACAGCCCTGGCGGGGTTTGTTCAGTGGTTAGAGCATCAGCCCGTGGACCAGAGAGTCCCAGGTTTGGTTCCTGCTAAGGGCATGTACCTCAGTTGCAGTTTGTCCCCGGGCCCGGTTGGGGTCGTGTGGGTGGCAACCACTCCATGTGTCTCTTTGACAGCGATGTTTCTCTCTCTCTCTCTTCCTCCCTGTGTCCCTCCCGCTCTATCTGAAGATAAATGAAAAAATGTCCTCGGGTGAGGATTTAAAAAAAAAAAAATTTATTCACAAACAACATTTGAGAGAGTTTCATCTTATTCTGCATTATCAAGGTCATTCTATATAGACCATGTGGATGAAAGAAGGGGGTTCTGTGGAAAGTCACCTCACAGTGGGATCTGGTCCTAAATTCCTAACTGGGCAAGTCATGGTGGGTGGTCACACCCCAGGCATATAACTTTTCTGTAGTGAAAGGTTTATCTTTGCCTTAAGCAAGCCCTGTCCATTGTTTCTGTGCCTCCTTTTCCTAATTTTAAAAGAGTGCTTTCAATATTTCTTTTAAAAATGATATTTAATACAGGTTTTTGGTAAATACTCTGTACTAGATTAAAGAAGTTCCCTTCTATTCATTATTTGCCAAAAGTTCATCGCATCAATAGGTTTTGAAAAGTATGGAACATTTCCTTTTCATCTATTGAGATGCTCATATGGTTTTCCTTTCTTTCTTTCTTTTTTTTAATCCTCACCCGAGGATATTTTTCCATTTAACTTCAGATAGAGTGGGAGGGAAAGAGAGAGAGAAAGAGAGGTGGGGAGGGGGGAGAGAAACATCAGTGTAAGAGAGACACATCGATTGGTTGCCTCCCGCATGATCCCGACCAGGGCCGGGGATGAAATGCAAACCAGGTACGTGCCCTTGACCAGAATCGAACCTGCGACTCTTTGGTCCTTGGGCCAACATTCTAACCACTGAGCCAAACTGGCCAGGGCATGGTTTTTCTTTTCAAAACTGATAATGTGCCCTGGCCAGTTTGGCTCAGCAGTTAGAGCGTCGGCCCGCGGACCAATCTGGTCAAGGGCACGTACCTCGGTTACGGTTCATCCCTGGCCCTGGTGGGGTCATGCGGGAGACAACCAGTCGATGTGTCCCTCTCAGGTCGATGTTTCTCCCTCTCTCCCTCTCTCTCCCTCCCTCCCACTCTATCTAAAGATAAATAGAAAAATATCCTCAGGTGAGGATTAAAAATAAGTTAAAAAATAAAATATAACTAATAATGTGATGAATCCCATTGATTTCTTTTTAATGTTAAAAATCTTGCATTTTTGGCCTAGCCGGTGTAGCTCAGTGGTTGAGCGTGGACCCGTGCACCAAAAGGTAGGTCACCAGTTCGATTCCCGGTCAGGGCACATGCCCAGGTTGTGGGCCAAATCCCTAGTGGGGGGCATGCAGGAGGCAGCTAATGGATGTTCTCTCTCATCGATGTTTCTCTCTCTCTCTCTCTCTCTCTCCCCCCCCCAAAAAAAATCAATAAAGAAAAAAAAATTTTTTTTAATCTTGCATTTTTGGAACAAGCCCAATTTTGCTATAATGTATTCACTTTGTATATACTGTTGATTTTTTTATAATACCCGCAATTCAGAGAAAGATGGTCCTCTAGTTTTCTTTCTTTAAAAAAAATATATAATGCAATCCAGTTTTTAAATGTTTTTAGTGATTTTTTAGAGAGAGAGGCAGAAACATTGATGAGAGAGAGAAACATTGATCAGCTGCCTCCTGCACGCCCCCTACTGAGGATGGAGGCCACAACCTGGGCATGTGCCCTGTGAATCGAACCAGGACCTCTCAGTCCATGGGACAACGTTCAATCCACTGAGCTACACTGGCCGGGTTGGTCATCTAATTTTCCATTCTCCTGTTGTCCTTACTTGGTTTTGGCACTGAGCCTATACTAACCTCATAGAATTTGTGAGTCCTGTTCCTTTTGTTCTTTTTTTCTTTTCTTATTTTCTGAGAGTATCTATTGCACTCTTGTGCAATTTCTTGAATGTTTAGAAGTCAATTGTAAAGTTGTTGTGAATGTTGTCATTCTAGGAATATGTAAAATACCATTTAACTTCTTTGATAATTTTCTATGTCATCTTGAGTCAGTTTTGATAATTTGCATTTTTCTAGGAAACAGACCATTTGGTCTAAGATTATAAATTATTGTCGGAAAATGATAGTTTAAATCTATACTCTCTCTGTCCTCTTTATCATTTATAAAAGTGTTATTTGTGTCTCTTTTATTCTTGGTAATTTTGCCACAGGTTTCTTTTTTGTAGATCTTTTTTATTTATTTGCTTAGTGGTTAATTAATTTCTGCTCTTTTTAAAAAAAATTTTTTTCTTTATTGATTTTTAGAGAGAGAGGAAGGGAGAGGGAGAGAGAGACAAAAATGTCGATGAGAGACAACATCGATTGACTACCTCCTGCATGCCCCCCACTGAGGACCGGGTCCACAACCTGGGCATGTGCCCTGACCAGGAATCGAACCAGCAACCTCTTGGTGCATGGGACACTGTTCAACCAACTGAGCCACACCAGCCAGGCAGCATTTCTTAACTGTAAACACATCATTTGTTTTTTTGCTATTTGTTGTTGTTGTTTTAAATATGTTTTTATTGATTTTTTTAGAGAGAGAGAAAGGGAGAGAGAGATAGAAATATCAATATGAGAGAGACACATCGATTGGTTGCCTCCTGCTTGATCTCCACCGGAGCCGGGGATTGAACCTGCAACCCAGGTACGTGCCCTTGACCAGAAATTGAACTCTTGACCCTTTGCTCCTCAGGCCAACGCTTTAACTGCTGAGGCAAACCAGCCAGGGATGTTTTTATTTTATATTTTATTTTTGAGAATCCCTTGCATCCTGGGGCATACCTTCAGTGCCCCCCAGCCCCCTATCCTCACTTTTATTTTCTTCCTCCGGGGCATATCTTTATTTCTGTTTATTTCTTGTCTTGCTAGTTATTGAACCATTTCTATGAAGTGATCTGGAATCCCACAGACATGTGAAGCCAGGTCAGGGGCTTTGAATTCTCAGGCTTAGGCAGGCAAGCTTATCACTTCCCTGGGTAGACACATTATCTCTAGTCTATCCTGTCACTTAGAGTGTGGCTTTTCTTTTCTTTTTCTTTTTTAGTTAAAAAGACAATGATTTGAGCCAGGCTGGTGTAGCTCAGTGGATTGAGCCTCATCCCATGGACTGAGAGGTCCTGGTTCGATTCCTGGTCAGGGCACATGCCCAGGTTGTGGGCTCGATCCCCAGTAGGGGGCGTGCAGGAGGCAGCCGATCAATGTTTCTCTTTCACATCCATGTTTCTATCTCTCCCTTCGTCTCTCTCTAAAAAAAAAAAATCAATAAAAAACATTTTCAAAAGAGAGAAAGAGAAACATCAATCAGTTGCCTCCCACATGCACCCCAAAAGGGGACCAAAACCAAAACCTGGGCATGTACCCCAACCAGGAATCAAACCAGCGATCCTTCAGTGCACTGGATGACACTCAACCAACTGAGCCACACCAGCCAGGGCTGTCTGTGTATTTTACACACACACACACACACACACACACACACACATACACACACACACACACGGGCATCCTGAATTATCCTGTATTTTTTTCTGGCAGCCCTAGTGCAGAACTTCATCTCCTGTCACTCCTGGTTACTGACTCTCATTGACACCTAAGGGAAGACACATTATCAACTCACTGGCTGTCATCTACAATGTTTTATCCCCTATTTCTTTCTGGACTCTTGAGATTTCCCTTTCTTTCATGGGAGCTCAGCTGTGCATTTAAAATAAAAATTTTAAATTTTATCACACATTTCAAAGAGTTTTAATAGGAGAATTCTCTGGTTATCCTAGCCTGCCAAATCAAAAACACATGGGGAGGTTTTTCAGAGTATGTTTCAAAGCCCCTCTTCCCCTGCCAAAATTCTGATACAGCCCCCTAAGGAGTATGCAAAATCTGGGTGGAGTTGGGCCAGAAATGGGATGGAGGTGGAGATCATTCCGTGTCATTTGAAAAATAACACACGACCCACTTCCCTAGTGTTCTGATTCAATTCCTGGTGTTTTAGACTTTTGCATCCCCAGTGCCTAATACAGTTCCTTGGCCCATAAAAGATATTGAATATACCCAGCCAGTGTGGCTCAGTGGTTGAGCATGGACCCATGCACCAAGAGGTCACTGGTTCAGTTCCCAGTCAGGGCACAGGCCCAGATTGTGGGCCAGATCCCCAGTGGTAGGTGTGCAGGATGTGGCCAATCGATGTTCTCTCTCATCGATGTTTCTCTCTCTCTCTCCCTTTCCCTTTCTCTCTCTAAAGTCAATAAAGAAAAAAAATAAAAGATACTGGGTAAATGTATACTGAATGGATTAATTAATTAATGCATGAATAATTATTGACACACATTTTGTGATCAGTGTAAAATAATGAGAATACCTGTTGTGCAGTCTGATATGCAATCAAACTAGACAGTACCTGACACAACCCAACACATAGTAACTGTTCAACAAAGGTCCATTTTTCCTTACCCTAAAACAGGGAAGAGGAGCTCACCACCATTCTAAGGGTTTGGCAGGCTCAGGTGAGACTAATTCCAGGGTGTGGACAACCTGCTTTCCAGCCTTGGTCCAGGTCTCTTACGACCCTAATGGAGGTCAAGTGGAAAGCATGTGGGTTGGCCTAGATTCCATTCTGTGGATTTGGACCCACCAGTCCTTGATGAATGGGCCAGTCAGCCTGGAGGACAGGCCCTAGGGGGTGTGTCGGAATTCTGTATTAGGCCCCACCTATTTGTCTGTTTGGGTGTGACACAGAGTTGTAAAGGATCAGGAACCCATTGAGTAAGCACCCAGGATATGGCCTCTTTTGCCCCATAAAGTCTTAGCTTTCCTTCTCTATCCTCTCCCCTCTCCTCCATTCTGTCCTCAGCCCTTTCCTGCCTCTGACTCTCTCCAGAGAGCTCCTCCTCCAGCATGGCTGCCTACCCGAAGGGCTCCATCTCATCCTCTCTCCAGGTTTCCAGCCTGCTGCAAGAGGGCCAAAGACCCCTCAAAGGCCACATGCCCAGACAAAGACTCTCCTTTCCGGCAGACTCTGTCCTCTATGATTCCATCTCCAGTGTCACCCTGGACTCTACCCTCCCCTTTTCTGCTTAGTCATGAAGTCTCCTGAATGGAGTCCCCCTCTAGGTATCTCTGCAATCAGGCCTCTGCCAGCCACCCTCTTCACCATGACCTGAGGTCAGCCCCCAGCACTGCCTTCTGGATTATCACACCTCCTAACTCGCCTCCAGCCTCTAACCCGGGGATGGTAGCCCCTGAACCTGATCAGGGCCTCAGATCTGCTTTGTCTGCCTCCCACAGTGGTTTGCTTTGCTTTTGTTTTGAAATGGACCAACACTGTAAACTGGAAGATTTCACATTTAAAAAAAGAATTCTGGCTGCATTTGAGAAATTTACTAGGCCCACATACAGTTCACCCCTTTGGAGGGAATATCAGCTGTTCCCACATGGCAGCTCTTCCCTTCAGAGGGGACTCCCCTGATGAACACAGACCC
Source organism: Tadarida brasiliensis (assembly GCA_030848825.1). Lineage (NCBI taxonomy): Eukaryota > Metazoa > Chordata > Mammalia > Chiroptera > Molossidae > Tadarida > Tadarida brasiliensis. The sequence continues at coordinate 102,970,318 of CM061258.1, read as the reverse complement.
CCACCAGTTTGCCTTGCTCCTAAAGGTGTTGTAACCCAGTAGATCAACCTCACTCGGACACCAAAATTATAAGTTTTAGGAGCTTTATTAACCTGCGCAGGGACTGCAGCCAACCTACTCAGAGGAGAACTGCAGCCCCAAGCCTCTAAAATGGCAGCCTTTTATAGTCTGTCTACGTGAGAAGAGCAAGCAAGCAGCATTCACAGAAGCAGATATCAGCGGTTAGCAGTAGTTTGCTTAATATTTCTCAAGATCCATATCTAACAGTTGCCCGGGGGGGTCTCCTGTTTGTCAAGCAAACAGAATAGGCCTCCGGGGCTGACAGCTGTGTTCAGGGGCAGGGCAACCTTTAAGTGATAACAATGAAAAATTAAAAAGTCAACGGGGTAGTTAACATTCCAGAGCATAGGGCATACAATAGGGCAGTTAACATTCCAGGGCATAGGGTATAACAAAGGCCCTTGAGATTAAGGCTCCTCTCTCTCAAGTTCATCATCATCCTCACCACTCCCAACTAAAACGCCAAAGTTGACCCTGCCATTCAGTAGCCTAAATCCCACAGAGGAAATCCGCCTCTTTAACCTGGCATTCAAGGCCCTTCCCCATTCCACCCATGCCGCCTCTCTAGCCCCACCCCAGTCCTTCTGCTCCCCTAGAGCACAACAGCTTACTGCCTCAGAGGTCTTTCACATTTCCCAAATGAATCCCGTTTTCCCAAACCTTTCTTGCATATAAATTGGTCTTTTTTCCTCCAATCCTCACCTGAGGATATTTTTCCTTTTTTTTTTTTTTTTTAAGATAGAGTGGGAAGGAGGAAGGGAGGGAGAGAGAGACACATCCATGTGAGAGAGACACATGGACTGGTTGCCTCCCACACGACCCCGACAGGAGCCGGGGATCGAACCCAAAACTGAGTTATGTGCCCTTGACTGGGAATCAAACCTGTGACTCTTTGGTCAGGAGGCTGATGCTCTAACCACTGAGAAAACCAGCCAGGGCTAAATTGGGCTTTTGACCCTCCTTAGTTTACATAAGAATGATTGTACAGAGCTATATACACAAAAGTGTGTACACTAATGTCCATGTAAGAAACATCCAAATCTGTAGGGAATTTTTTTTTTTAATTTTTTCCTTTATTGATTTTAGAGAGAGAAGAAGGAAGAGGGAGAGAGAGAGAGAAACATTGATGTGAGAGAGTCACATCGAGTGGTTGCCACCCACACGACCCCAACCGGGGCTAGGGACAAACTGCAACCAAGTACATGCCCTTAGTGGGAACTGAACCCAGGTCTCTCTGGTCCACAGGCCGACGCTCTAACCGCTGAGCCAAACAGGCCAGGGCTAAATCTGTAGGGAATTTTTATGAGTATATTTGAGTCAAACAACATATGCTAGGGAGCAAGATTTCAAATGCTCCACAGAATAGCAGTTTGTTTGGTTTTTGCGTTTGTTTGTTTGTGAAAGCAGGGGAGGGAGGGAGGGAGGAACATCAATCCCAACGGGTGATCAAATCTGCAACCTGGGTATGTGCCCTGACTGGGAATCAAACCTGCCACCTTTTGGTGTACAGGAGGACATTCCAACCAACTGAGCCACTCCAACCAGGGCGAGAATAACAGTTTTGCAGTTTCTTTCATGCACTTGAAATTAAGGAGGGAATAAAGGAAGATTATATGAAGGCAGGAGAAAGCAAAGTGGAGAATGGATTACAGGAAGTTAATGAGATTATGTGCTCACTTGAGGGTGGTCAGTCTTTAGAGGAGGATGTTTCAAAGGTATGTTAATCCAGATTTGCAGGAACAATAGACAGGCCTTGCTCAAGGCAAAGATAGCCTTTTGCAAAGAAGTTACATATGCCTGGGGCATAACTACGAACCATGATCTGCCCAGTTAGGAATTTATGATCAGATCACCCTGTGAAGTCACTTTCCATACTATTCAATGGCTGTCTTTTTTTTCTTCTTCTTTTTCTTTTTGATTTTAGAGAGGAAGGAGAGGGAGAGAGAAACATAGATGCAAGAAACATCAATCAGCTGCCTCCTGCACACCCCTAGGATCAAGCCCAAAACCCAGGCATGTGTCCTGAGGGGAGTCAAACCCTCGACCTTTTGGTGCATGGGACAATGTTCAACCAACTGAGCCACACCAGCCAGGACCCAGTGGGCTGTCTTTGAGGAGAGATTTTTCCCAAACTTTATTATGATAAATTTCAAACATTAAAAAATTTTGAAATAATAGGTTAACAAGTCCCTATGCCCACCACCTACATTCAATAAGTGTTACCATTTGCTTATGTGTGCATACGGTTGGTTAATTGGTTGGTTTTGCTGAACCATTTAAAGTTAATTTGTAAATATAACATTTCACTTCTCGCATACAGTGAATATTTCTGCATGCATATCCTAAAAGTACATTCTTTTCAAAACCACAATACCATGAACAGATTCAAGAAAATTAACAATTAACAATAATTCCCAGGATTACCTAATATCGAGTCCATAGTTTCCTCAGTTGTCTCAGAAAAATATTTCACAGCTGTTTTGTTGGTCACATCAGTACCCAATCAAGGCCTGTTGTGTCACTGCCCCCACCAATCCTTTGTCCCTTATTTTTTTTTAATCCTCACCAGAGGATATTTTTCCACTGATTTTTTAGAGAGAGTGGAAGGGAAGGAGAGGGAGAAAGAGAGAGAGAAACATCGATGTGAGAGAGAAACATCGATCAGCTGCCTCCTGCACACCCCCCACTGGGGATCGAGCCCAAAATCCAGGCACGTGCCCTGACTGGGAATCAAACTGGGACCTCTCAGTCCATGAGACCACACTCAATCCACTGAGCCACACGGGCTGGGCTGTCCCTCACTTTTTTTGAGCGACCAGGCCAATTGTCTCATATAAAGTCCCACCTTCTGGATTTGTCCCATTTCTTTGAGTTGTTGCTTAACTTGTTCCTTTATCTCTTATATTTCCTGTAACTGGGAAGAGAAGTGAATGTAAAGGCTTGACTGGACTCAGGTTAAATGTTTTTTGTTTTTTTTTTTAATTTCTTTTTTTAGGGAGAGAGCTGATGAATCCAAAGTAGAAAGCTCCATTTTTTTTTAATCCTCACCCGAGGACATTTTTGCATTTATCTTCAGATAGAGCGGGAGGGAGAGAGGGAGAAAGAGAGAGAAACATCAATGTGAGAGAGACACATCAAGTGGTTGCCACCCACACGACCCCAACTGGGGCCAGGGACAAACTGCAACTGAGGTACGTGCCCTTAGCGGGTACTGAACCCGGGACTCCCTGGTCCACGGGCCCAATGCTCTAACCGCTGAGCCAAACCGGCCAGGGCTCAGGTTAAATGTTTTGACAAGAATATCTCATGAGTGGTGTAGTGTACATAGGAGAAAGGAATTTGATTTAAATCAGTTTCCATGTTTAGGCTAATTATCTGGAACTAACTGGTGGACATTACAGAGAAGAAAAAGCTGGTGCCGGCCAGTTTGGCTCAGTGGTTAATGTCAGTCCACGAACTGAGGGGTCTTGGGTTCAATTCCGGTCAAGGGCATGTACCTGGGTTGCAGGTTCAATCCCTGTCCCCAGTCAGGATCAGGTGGGAGGTATCTGATCAATGTATCTCTGAGCTCGATGTTTCCCTCTCTCTCTTCTTCCCTCCCTCCCTTCCATTCTATCTAAAATAAAAGGGAAAAGAAAAGCTGTGTATAGAGATCAGAGCTGCTGAATGTAGCATGGGCTCCCTTGGGAGATGGTGAGCTCCTCATAACTGGGGGTGTTCAACAGGCACTGGAGGACCATCAAGTAAACTCATGAGGAGTCTCTTGCATTGGTTAGAGCACCACACTCCCCTCACCCACTCCAGCTGCATACTTTAAGGAGTGTTTCTGGTTGTCACAATGGCTGCAAATGTTTAAATAGACAGTGGACACTCATGGCCCTGCAACATGTGGGACAGTCCCATAAAAAGAACTGAGAACTTCTGGGTGAGAGAGGCTTGGTTAGAAAATGGCTTTCGCCCTGGCCGGTTTGGCTCAGGTGTTGGAGCGTCGGCCTGCAGACCAGAGTCCCGGGTTTGGTTCCCGCTAGGGGCACATACCAAAAAAAAAAAAGGCCCTGGCCTGTTTGGCTCAGCGGTTGGAGCATCGGCCAGCAGACCAGAGAGTCCCAGGTTCAGTTCCCACTAGGGGCACGTACCAAAAAAAAAAAAAAAAAAAAAAGGAAAGAAAATGGCTTTCAACTTCTTTCACTAATGAAAATATTTTTCAAACAATAGCTGCATAGGCCCAGAATACGGAATAGGATCACAGTGCTTAAAGCCAGAGTGGCTCCCACCACGGCCCCTCGACAGAATCCTCAGGCACCAAAGAACATGTGTGAAAATCACTGAGTTCAGTGGCCTGAGATCCAGATGCTTCTAAAATTTTCGGCCTCTATCACAGGAGCAGGACATCCATTCCAATCCCCATAGCTGCCATCACTCAGGCTCTGGGTATCTGCAGGGAAACACTGACCTCTCAGGCTCAGGTGACGGGACAGCAGTGACCACCTGCTCTTACAAGAACTGCAGAAAGTATTGTCTGGCCAGTGCCTGGCTTATGGCAGGAGCTCCATGTTCGTTAAAGCCAAATCCAAACTTCATTTATTCTCTTGAATTAGAAATACATTCACATGGTAGGAAATTCAAAAGGTGCAAATGGTTTATACTGCAGCTGTCCCTGCAGTATATTCTCTCCCAGCTCCCAGCACACAAGTGTTTTTAATGGGCACATACTCCTGTTCCTTGCTTCTTTCCACCTCGTAATCTCAGAGACCACTTCGTTCCAGTACATGAAAAGGTTTCTCATTCTTTTTTTTTTTACTTTATTTTTATTGTTGACACTATTACAGATGTCCCCATTTCCCCCCCTTAGCCTACCTCCACCCAGCCCTCTTATTCCTTTTTTTTGTAATGTCTTTTTACAGTGTACTACAGATTCCATTAAAATGCACATAAGGGAAACAATGAATTCTCACAAAGTGAATGCACCCATGTGACCAGCACCCAGATGAAAACAACGGGAGAATCCAGTCCCCCAAGGCCAGCATCATGCTAACCCAAAAGTAACCACTATCCTGAGCTCTAACACTGAAGTTTAGTTTTGCCTGATTTTGTATTTTTATTATATAGACTCAGCATATATTCTCTTTTGTGTTTGGCTTCTTTTACTCAACATTGTCTGTGAAATTCATCCACGTTGTGTATAGTTGCAGCTGATTCATTCTCACTTCTGTGAGCTACTCCAGTAAAAGAATACATGACTATTTACCCATTGATGGGAGTCTGGACGGATTCTGAGGTTTAATTATAACATGTTCTGTGAACATTCTAGTACATGTCTTTTGATGAACAAAATTCTGTTAGGTATTTCTAATAGCTACCTACAAGTAGATGCCTAATTCAATTTTAGGGCTGCACAGTAAACCGCTGTGTGGATGAACCATAATTTATATTTAAATTACTTCCAACTTTTTGCTGAAATAATCTTGTATATTATCATTCTCATGAGTACGAATATATTGAAAGTGGAATTGTGTTTTAGGGTTCTGTATGAGATTTGTTCCATTACTCAAACAAAATTTAAAACTACTCTTCAAACTAACCCTTTCTCCCAGTGTTTCTCAATATGGGCACTCTCAGCATTTTAGGCAATCTTTACTGTATGAATTGGTCCAAAGAATTAGATTCATTAAATGTCAATTGCACTCACTACCTAGTCATTTAGAGAATTAAAAAAAAAAAAAAAAGAAGTCCCTACACATTTCCCATTGGGAAGAGCAGTACTTCCTATTGGGGACTACTGTTATAACCAACTTAAGAATCGCCTCAACAGAGCTCTTGAGTCATATGACACGTCTGTTGAAATTATCTCCAGTGAGGGAGATCTCAATGCCTCACAAGGCAGCTCCTCCAATTTTATGCAGCTTTGATCACCACGTTTATGGAACTTTGTAGTGTTGGCTTTAATCCTCTGGATCCTGGTTGGGAGGTGAGCCGTGTGCTGGAGACCAATGGAAGGAAAAGGGGCCGATGCTCTAGGAGTATGACCCAAGAGATTGGCTTTGGGTGCTAGGGGGTAGAGACGGGGAATGAACCAAGAGGGAGGGAATGATCCATGGATGTTCGGGGCTGAGACAGCCTCTTCCATAGGTCTTCCTCAAAGTCTTACCTCCTTTTACTTCATTAATGATAAATTACCCCCTTCTTCTCATGTAGAGCTTCTGAGGGAAATGACACAGGGAACCTTCTCAACATGGTTCCTGTCCTCCAGGATCTCACCTGGAGGTGACTTTGGCCTGGTACACTTTGAAATAAAAAAATATAAGACCATTCGTCCGGCCGGTGTGGCTCAGTGGTTGAGCCTCGACCCATGCACCAAGAGGCCGCCAGTTTGATTCCTGGTCAGGACACATGTCCAGGTCGTGGGCCGGATCCCCAGTGGGGGGCATGCAGGAGGCAGCCAGTCGATGTTCTCTCTCATCAATGTTTCTATCTCTCTCCCCCTCTCCCTAAAAAGTAATAAAGAAAAAAAATTTTAAAAATTGAAAGACCATTCAATAATAAATATTAAGGTTATCATTTAGTCAAGTGCATTTAAGTGCAGCTTAAAAGTAAAGGAGTTATGGGAAAGATGTGGAGGGGGAGGTCCAAATTTAAACTGTGCAAGGAGAGAAGAAACCATTGATTCTTCTCTGGGCCATGTGCTAAGTTCAAAGCTGTGTGACTTTAAGCAGGTCTTTCCCTCGGTGTTTCACAGCTATAACTTACATAAGAGATTTGGAAATTATGTATGCAAAACACCCATAATGCTGCCAGACACACAGTATGTAGGTGCTCAATATAGATTACTGTGGACCAGGAATTTTACAAAAATTTTCTCATTTATTCTTTATAATACTGAGGAGGTAGGTGATATCTTCCCCTTATACAGATGATAAAATTGAGACGTTAAAGAGGATCAGTAACTTCCTTGAGGTCACACAGCTAGTTAAGAGGCAGAACCCAGGTTACTTTGGGTCTATCTAATAGTAAAGTGGTCTTATTACTTGGAAAGAAAAACACAAATGAGTTCATGGCTGTTCTGTCAATGCCGGTACTGGAATAAAATAGCTGAAAAACGTTTAAATTTAAAAGTATTTTTATACTTTTATACCTACTTAGTATATATATTTTTATATTTACTGGGTATATGCAAGAATTCTGAGGTTCTTTCAAATTGTGCCCAGAGTTTCAAGTATCCAATAGTACCACAATCTCAATCACAAACCTGAGCATTAACCAGTGTAATTCTCATTGCATATCCACTATTTGTTATTACTAGATGGTATTCACGTCAGGATTGAATTATTTTCCAGAGCAGTGACTTCAGCAAAAGCGAGATGGACCGATTCTTTTGTTAATTCAACGGCAATCTACACTCTAATCTCATTCCCCACCCCTACCCCAACCGCAAAACCCAAGCCTCAAGTAGATCCTGGAAGGCGATTCAGATCTGCATTCCCGTCGCCTCACAAGCTCGGATCCTGACCCCAGTCTCACGCCTTCAAGGCCCTTCGCCCCTGTGCATTCTCAGCGAGTGCCCAGTTCTGGGGTCTCCAACCTGGAGGAGGTGACCCTTTGGTGTTAGCCGGCGAGCCCTTGGCCGGGAACAGGGTGTCGTGGTGGGGCCAACCTGAGCAAGATTCCGGGTTCCCGCCAGTTCTGGAGTACGAAAAGCAGAAAGCACTGCGGGCCTGGCACAGGGGTCCAAGGCCAGTCGGGAGCGGGGCCGTCAAAGGGCGCGCGGACCGAGCCACCGGAGGTTCCCGAGGGAGGGCAAGCCTCGCACCACGGGCGGGGCGGGGCGGGGACAAGAGACGGTTGCAGGTGAAGCTGCGGGGCTAGCACACAATGGGCCGGGGCGCGAGGCCAGGCACCGGGAAAACACGCCGGAGGAACACGTGCACCGCAGATCGCGCCGGGGCTAAAGCGTCCCGTCGGCCCAAGCTGGGCGCGGCGCGGCGTACGTGCGCGCGCGCGCGCGTGCGTGCATGCGATTTGCGATCAGGCGGCGCTTCGGACAGCCCCGGCGGCAGGGCGGGGGGAGTTATATTGCGGGGTCCTTCCTCGCTCACCCTGGTTCCTTTCGGAGCAGAGACGGCAAATGGCGGACTTCGATACCTACGACGATCGGGCCTACAGCAGCTTCGGCGGTGGCAGAGGGTGAGGCAGCCGTGCGCGGACTCCGGCCGGGTGTGAGGGGCGGGCGGAGTCGGGGTCCCTAGGGCAGCGAGTGGTAGGGTCCCGGCTGGGCCGGCAGAGGCCTGGGAGAGACGCCTGGAGGGCCGGGGCCTGGAAATGGCGCGCTCGGGGAGGGGGCGGTTAGGCTCCCGGGGTCTTGCTCGCAGGGCGGATCCCTCGCTCTGCCAACGACGACGTGTCGTCTTCCCCCTTCCTTGGTCGCAAGGCCAAGCCGTAGCGGCACTGAGCGCCCGGGAAGTCGAGGTGCCGCTTCCAACCCCATCCCCCAGTACGGCAGAGCCAGCACGGGGCTCTGCTGCAGCACGGGATCGGGGCCGCGGCCTGCCCCGCTCGGGTCCCGGTCCCCGCCTCGGCCCTCCTGTCGTTTGCCTGCGCTGCAGGCGCCTTGACCCCTTTCGCCATGAGGCCAGCCAACTGGGTAAGGTCGGAAGGCCGAGAGACGGACGATCCCCTTCCCCTTACGTGTGAGGCAGGATTCGGCTGCTGCAGCCAGGGAATGGTCCGATTCACGTCGGGAGAGGGGAGACCAACCAAAACAAATACATCAGAGCATTTTTATTATTGACAGGTGCTACGTGCTTGCTGGCAGAAAATTTTATTTCTCCCTGGTTTCTCGTTCTGACCTAGAGAAGGAATCATATTTAGCTTCGTTCTCATTCTGGCCATATATAGATCATATATTTTTGAGGCTCCTTGTTTAAAAGAAAAATCCTTGACTAGTGAACAAAAAGCTGGTGGCGTTTAATTCCAGGAACCCGCCCTGGCTTTTTTTTTTTTTTAATACAGGTTACCGCATACAGAATTTAAGAAGATAAGCTATAAACATCTTGCTGTTTGTCAAGGACACACTTGGCCTTTGTGTGCTTTTACAGAAAGGATTACTTTCCCAGGATAATAGCACAATAGTACCTACTGAGGTGTCCAGTCTCCTGGGTTTCAATCCCAAAAGTATCTTTGTTTGGTGTAGAATGATCTTTTAATGCCTTGGTTTGGGAATGGCTCAAACAGAGGCTTGTTTGGGTTTGGGAGTGTACCCAATATCATTCATTACACTATAGCATGGAAGTGGAGCCACCTGTTATTTCAAAGAATATTTTATTTGCTAATAAAAAAGAAGTAGATGTTGGATGACATGTGAAATTGTTGCCTGTAGGGTAGGTATCTAGACATCAGATTTGTACTTGAAATTTAATAACGGGGGTTTTTTTTCTACTTTCATTTAGAAATACCCAGGGACACTACTCTTTTTTGTTAGTTTATTTTTTAAATATATTTTTAATTGATTTTTAGAAAGCAAGGGAGAGGGGGAAAGAGAGAAACAATGTGAGAGAGAAACATCGATCAGCTGCCTCCCGCATGCACCCAAAACCCACAATCTGGGCATGTGCCCTGACAGGGAACTGAACCAGCGACCTTTGTGTGCATGGGGATGATGATGCTCAACCAACTGAGCCATACCAGCCAGGGTGGGGAAGCTAGTCTTAAACAGGGTAGTTCAATATGAGGCAGATCCAAGGAGTTTTGGTTGGGGACTACAATAAGTCATATTATACTGAGGCTGGGGATTTTTTTTATTTTTATTATACCTTTTTACTAATTTGCCATCTCTTTTGGTGACTTGAGGTGTTCAAGTTTTAGTGGATGTCAGTTTTGGCAGTTGGAATGACTTGAATAATACAAGTGATCAAAAGTAAAATTCTCTTGCCCTGGCCAGTGTGGCTCAGTAGTTAGAGCATCGGCCTGCGGAACAAAGGGTCACAGGTTTGATTCCCTGTCAAGGGCCAGTACCTGGGTTGCAGCTTTGATCTGGGGTGCATGTGGGAGGCAACCAATTGATGTGTCTCTCTCACATTGATGTTTTTCTCTCTCCCTCTTTCTCTTTGCCCCCAGAATCAATGGAAAAAATATCCTTGGGCCCTGGCCGGTTTGGCTCAGTGGTAGAGCGTTGACCCGCGGACCAATGAGTCTCAGGTTTGATTCCAGCCAAGGGCATGTACCTTGGTTGCGGTTCGTGCGGGAGTCAACCAGTCGGTGTCCCTCTCACATCAATGTTTCTCTCTCTCTCTCTCTCCCACTCTATCTGAAGATAAATAGAAAAATATCATCAGGTGAGGATGTACAAAAAAACAAAACAAATCCTTGGGTGAGGATTAACAACAAAAAAGTAAAATTATCTTAAGATGCTATTTTTTTGAATATCAAAAGACAAATGAAAATGTTAGCCGTTTACCCAGATGTACTCCAAAAACTGGTATGAAAGAACATTAGCTAACATTCTATATTACCTGAGCTTCTTAATAAAAAGTGCCTTTACCATTAAGCACCTTCTATATATAACCTTGAAGTTTTCCATTTGACTTCATATGCATGTAAAAGTACATAGAAAATATTGCTCAGATTCTTAAAAACCTGTTGGTGAATTTGTGTCTTCATTTAGATAGTGTCTGGAGTGAGTCTGGAAACTTCACAGAGGACCAGACTTGTAGTGTTGTAGTCTGTGCCAAAGCTTTCCTTTTCCAGAGTCAGTGTAATTTTTTTTTTTTTAAATCCTCACCCGAGGATATTTTTCCATTTATCCTCAGATAGAGTGGGAGGGAGAGAGAGGGCCAAGATGAACCACAACCGAGGTACATGCCCTTGGCCAGAATTGAACCCGAGACTCATTGGTCCACGGGCCGACGCTCTACCACTGAGCCAAACCAGCCGGGACAGGACAAGTCAATGTAATTTTAATTTTATCAATATTAATTTAATTTTATCTGTTATTGAGATCTCTTGAAATTTAGCAAGATGGTAGGATAGTTGACCAGATAATCTTTCATGATAATTTCAATTGTTTGAAGTATGTTCACATTAACAAATGTCTCGGTGCTGTTGTTTATGTTCAGATACAATGCTGACGCATTATAGAAGATTATACCACCTATGGAAAGCCAGTCTTATATTGCTTTGTTTGGTACTTTTGTAAGGCACCTTCCCTCTAGTCTAAAACACCTTAGCTAGATAAGATACCTCAACTCTAAACCACTTGGGTCACAGGTAAAAAGAATACAAGTTTGAAATGTACAGTCACAATCTAAAAACTTGGCTTTTATAATTACACATTCCCCATAAGTTTTTTTTTTTTCTATCCTCACCTGAGGACATTTTTGCATTTATCTTCAGATAGGGAGGGGGAGAAGGGGAAGAGAGAGAGAGAAACATCAATGTGTCAAGAGAGACACATCGACTGGTTGCCACCCGCGTTGCCACCCACACGACCCCAACCAGGGCGGGGACAAACTGCAACTGAGGTACGTGCCCTTAGTGAGAACTGAACCTAGGACTCTCTGGTCCACAGGCCGACACTCTAACCACTGAGCCAAACTGGCCAGGGCTCCCCATAAGTTTTATAGTCATATATAATAACCAGTGCAGTTGTCGGGAAGCAATATTGAACAACTGCTTTATTTTCCCAGCCTACAGAGGCATATTCCCAGCAGCCAAGGAGCGAACCAGAGACTACATTGTTGCTCAAAAAGCAAGTCAAAACAAAATTCCAAATTATCAAGAGTTGATTATACCAGATCTTGAATGTATTTTGTTTTTGCAGTTTGCTAAATTATCATGATGAGGTTCCAGTTTTCCATTTGCCGTTGGCAATAAAGTGGAGAGTAAAACTGATTTTACATTTCTGACTGCAATAAAGCCTTCTGAATGTTTAACCTAAAACCATCAATCCTGAGCATTGGGTTGGAACTTGGAGTTAGCAAGAATTGAGGTTGCTGAATGGTAACTGCTAAGAATGGATTAAACTACCAAACTTAAGCATTCCTTATCAGGTTCCAGTTAAGGGGGTTAGAATTCTAAACTCTGAGTTTTATAAGGCTTATGCTTGGCATCTCTGTCTAAATTTTTAAGCATATTGTAACTTAAAACCGAAAGGAAAGCAGTGTATAAAAACAGTAGCTATTTTCACTGAATCACTATCTGTAAAGGTATTGAAAAGCTGATTTTTCCCTGGCTGTTGTGGCTCAGTTGGTTGAGCGTCGTCCCATGAACCAAGAGGTCGCTGGTTTGATTCCAGTCAGGGCACATGCCCAGATTGCAGGTTTGTTTCCTGGTCGGGTATGCAAGAGGCAGCCGATCGATGTTTCTCTCTCAAAAAATCAATAAAGCCCTAGCCAGTTTGGCTCAGCAGTTACAGCATCAGCCTGCAGACAAAAGTCTCCGCTTCAGGCTTGATCCCTAGTAGAGGGCGTGTAGGAGGCAGCCAATTGATGTCTCTCTCTCACATAGATATTTCTCTCTTCCACTTTATTTAAAAATTGATGGGAAAATATCCTCAGGTCAGGATTAACAAAACAAACAAAAATCAATAAAAACATTTTTTAAAAAAAAAGAAAAGCTGATTTTAAAATTCTGTTTACCTACCAAATGGCAAGTTGTTTGGGTTTATTGTTATCCTTCTCTCCACTCCCCAGGCTCCCAGTGCTTGATTCCATTTCAAATCATCCTCTGAAAAGTGTTACCACAAATACTTGGTTTTACCAAGAGGTTTCTGAGAGACGGTTCAGGCAACAGCCCTAGATTCAGAATCAAGCAGACCAGAACTTGAGTGTAAGCTCAGCCATGATCTGGAACAACTTCCTTTACCTTTCTGAGCCTCATTTTCCCCACGTGTAAGGTAGAAACTCCTCTATAGGGCTGTTGGGAGTATCAAATGAGATATATCTAAAGTGCAGCGCACAGTATCTAGTATGTTAAAAAATGCTTAATAATTGATAGCTCTTGATTTATAATTTTTTAATTCTTAAGATATTTTCCTTGTGGTTAGTAGAGTGGGGAAAGTTCTGTTGATTTAACTGGAATGAGTTTTTACTTTCAATTGGCTGTATGTCTAAATCCAAGTAAGAGAAATCTGTTCATCTTGGGTACCATAACCATTATAAATGAGTACTAAGGAATTCAATCTTTTTGTTAATCCTCACTCAATATTTTTTCATTGATTTTCAGATACAGTGGAAGGGAGGGAGGGGGAGAGAGAGAGAGAAACATCGATGTGAGAGAGACACATCGATTGGTTGCCTCCCACATGACCCCGTCTGGGGCCAGGGATCAAACCTGCAACCCAAGTACGTACCCTTGACCAGAAATCGAACCCAAGACCCTTCGGTCCTCGAGCCAACGCTTTAACTGCTGAGCAAAACAGTCCAGGGCAGTAATTCATTCTTTGAAATGACTGGTTTGTTACAGAATCTGTGCTTGGAATGTTTAATATAAATGCCTCTGAGATTTCTAAAAACTTTCTTAGTGTATTTTTTACATTTATATTTCTGTTTGAAATTAACCTTAGTATTCTATAATTCTTATAGTTCAAGTCTTCCCAGAAGCTTAGAACATCCAAAACAGAATGTTTTGGAGGTTGTCAGTCCAAGATCATATTCCATCTTCCCTTAAGAAACGAAAGGGAGAGTTGGGCCAGATAGCCTACTCTGCCTCTTGACCTTTTCATTAAAGTTGTCTTTTAAAATTGTCTTAAGTTCTTTGAAGTTTTTCCCATGTCACAGTTTCTAAAATGTCTCTTCTTGATGGAGCCCTTTGGATGTACTTCAACATGTTGATATTCCGTTGAAAATATAGCACCTTCAGTAAGCATTGTACTCCAGTGTAGGGTAGATGGAAGATTCTGGTCTCTCCCTTGTTCACATATTCTTCTATAATTAATCGGTTTTGTTTTTATTTTTTTTTATCCTCACCCGAGGACTGTTTTGCATTTATCTTCAATGTGAGAGAGACACATCGACTGGTTGCCACCCACGCGACCCCAGCTGGGGCTGGGGACAAACTGCAACCAAGGTATGTGCCTTTAGTGGGAACTGAACCCGGGACTCTGGTCTGCGGGCCGACACTCTAACCACTGAGCCAAACCGACCAGGGCATCGGTTGCATTTTTAGAGCCTTTTGAATATCTGGCTTTATAGAAGACAGTTGGTTTCTCATACTTTCTTCTGAGATAGGTTTTGGTTGACATAGGTATATGAACAAAGGTATATATACACAGATAAGAAGCTGGAAAAGGGAGTAGTCCAGCCGGTGTGGCTCAGTGGATTGAGTGTCATCCTATGGACTGAGAGGTCCCAGTTCGATTCCCTGTCAGGGCACATGCCCAAGGTATGGGCCAAATCCCCAGTGGGGGGCATGCAGGAGGCAGCCAGTCGATGTTCTCTCTCATTGATGTTTCTATCTCTCCTTCTCCCTTCCTTCTCTAAAATCAATAAAGAGAAAAAAAATTTTTTTTAAAGGAGTGTTTTAATAGCCTTTTCAGGTAATTGTGGGTTTTTAAAAATATGTTGTTACTGATTTTTTTAGAGAGAGGAAGGGAGAGAGAGAGAGAGAAATATCCATGTGAGAGAGTAATTTGGATCGGCTGCTTCCTGCACACCCCCTACTGGGGATCGAGCCCACAACCCAGGCATGTGCCCTGACCGGGAATCAAACCAGGACCTCTCGGTCCATGGAACATGGGACGACGCTCAATCCGCTGAGCCACACGGGCCGGGCAATTGTGAATATTCTTATTTGCTGCTATACCAAAACCCAACAAGTGGCAGTTTCCATTACTATCACTATCAATTTCATCTGGAAAATTTCAGATATTGAGAGTCTGTCAAGCTTATGTTGATGAATACAGGTTTGCTCAAGTTCTGTTTTTTTTGCCTGAAAGCCTTCATTTTATCTTTGGCAATAGGTATCTTATAGTTGTTTTCCTTGAAGTAACAGGCTCACTTCATTTTCAAGAAAATGTCTGCCAAATACCAAAGTCTGCATAACCAGTTTGTCAGTTCTTTTGGGTAAAAATTGTGTTTTATGAAACGAATAGCTAGTTCAGCTTGTAACTCACTTATGTGAGTGCTTTTCCTGGAGATAACCATCATACTTCTACTGTAAGCAGCAGAAGTGCTTTGTCCCCATTTTATAACATGAGATATTAAAAAGTGGGTCACAATTTAATAAAGTTAATAATTTTTACTGCTTGCCCAGCCGGTGTGGCTCAGTGGTTGAGCATCGACCCATGCACCAAGAGGTCGCCTGTTTGATTCCCCATCAGGGCACATGCCCAGGTTGTGGGTCTGATCCCCAGTAGGGGGCATGCAGGAGGCGGCCAATCGATGTTTCTATCTCCCTCTCCCTTCCTCTCTCTCTAAAAATCAATAAAGAAAAATAATTATTTTTACTGCTTTATCAAGGACATTCTTTATTGAAGCTGGCTTTTTTTTCCCCCCTTTAAATCAATGGTTCTCAACCTTCCTAATGCCACGACCCTTTAATACAGTTCCTCGTGTTGTGGTGACCCCCAACCATAAAATTATTTTCGTTGCTACTTCATAACTGTAATTTTGCTACTGTTATATTTTAGGCGACCCCTGTGAAAGGGTCGTTGGACTCACAGGTTGAGAACCGCTGCTTTAAATACTGCAAGTGAAACATGAGTAATAATTCAGTTTGGTACCCCCTTCTTGATTCATGCTAAGGGCAATTGTAAAATCAGTGTAGGTCTCTGAAAAGAGAAAACTTAACAGGGTTACCACATCTAGTAAGCTTACGGCACTGTTAAATAGAAGAAAGGTGTAGCTCTGGAGAACGGAGCTGGAACCAAAGGAAGTACATTTTTAGTACTCTTTAGAGACCGAAGATACAAAGAATTGCTACTTGAGGTAATCTTAATGGAGGAACCTTGGTGTGGTCTAGATTGGTTTGGAATTTACCAGTTGTTCATTTTACCTAACACTTAAAAATTAATCTGAACCTTTTCATACATCAACAGAAGTAGAGACCCACATGTTGTCCTTACCCAGTTTCTTTTTTGTGTTTGTGGTTTTATGTATAACGTGAAATTTACCATATAAGTGTACAGTTCAGTGTCATTAATGTTCACAGTGATTACAATGATGTATAACCATTACCACTCTATTTCCAGAACTTGTGCATCATCCCAAACAGAAACTACCTATTAAGCTAACCTACTCTCCATTTCTCAGAGTTAACTTCATAAACATTTTTGCTATTCCTGTTTCATTTTATCTTCCCCATTGTGGGGAAAGGATGGAATATTTTAAAACCAGTCCCAGCCATCCTATCATTCTATCTTAAAACCCTTGAAATACTTGAGTATGTGTATCTAATTGAGAAGAGTTTTTTAACTAGCCGTTTTTCTGTTACCCAGTCCATGTTCGTTGTTTTCCCTATTATCTAAAATATCACTTCATATAGTTGGCTTGTTTGAATCTGCAGAAATATTTGATTATAAAACACTTAAAACACAAAAACAGAGTCTAGTATAATGACCCACTTCATGTATCCATTACCCACTTTTTAAAAAATGGCCACTCTTATTTCATCTATACCTCCTTGCTTCACTCTTCTCCCACATACTTGATTATTTTTAAGCAAATCTTAGTGTCATTTCATCTAGCAGTACTTCAGTATGAGTTTCAAAGGTAAACACTTTAAATAATATGTCTGCAGTATCACATCTGAAACCTTAATGTAGCAATAGCCCAGTAAATATTTAGATTTCTCTGATTAGTTCATATATTTTGATGTGCCGCTGATTTAAATCAGGACCAGACAGGGTTTATACGTTGCATTTGGTCGTTCTGCCTTCTAAATATCTTAATTGATAGGCTTTTCTCTTTTTCTTGGCTATTTGTTTATAAGGGGGGGGGTGTATTAGCTTTTTTCCTAGGTACTTATCCCTGCACCCTCCCAGGTACTTTTAATACATGTAATTCTTAAAATTATGTGTGAGGTGGATATAAATTAAGATAAATTTGATGTTGGCATATATCAAATTATTAAGTATTCTTTTTTTTTTTAATCCTCACCCGAGGATATGGTTTTTTCCATTGATTTTAGAGAAGAAGGGGGAGAGAGAGACATCGATTGGTTGCCTCTCGCACAAACCTGACCAGAGCAGGGGATTGGACCTGCAACCTGGGTACATGCCCTTGACTGGGAATCAAACCTGTTAACTCTGTGGGCTGATGCTCTAAACGCTGAGCCAAACCAGCCAGGACTTAAGTGTTCTTTTTAATGTATGTGTGTTTTAATACAACTAACTTAGGGTTGCCAGCTTGATCCCCAGTAGTGGGCATGCAGGAGGCAGTTGATTGATGTTTCTATCTCTTTCTCCCTCTCTAAAACAAAAAAATTAAAACTTTTTTTTTTTTAGCCCTGGCCAATTTGGCTTAGCGGTTGGAACATGGGCCTGCAGACCAGAGTCCCAAGTTCGGTTCCTGCTAGGGGCACGTACCAAAAAACAAAACAAAACAAAAAAAAAAACACTTTTTTTTAAAGGAAAAAATGAACTATAGATTTTAAACTGATAAGAGTAGATACTACAACTACACTTGTTGTTAGTCAAAAAGCTGAGAGGCACTTGAACTCTAGATTTTAAATGGTGGTCTTTCTGTGGCATTTTGAAATCTAAATAATTGGAAATTTTAAAGTAAATTGTCTAGTTGTAAGTTATTTGTGGATTATATACAAGCCAACATTGAATGAAAATGTGAAGTTTCATTGGTTTGTGGAATGTCATATCAAATAGTAAGCATTCTAATTTTTTTTAAAAAGAACTTTTGGCCTATAAGGTTCAGAACTAATCCGTAGAAATAGTTTCCACCATAAGTTTTAAGACATGTTTTTTTGTGGCAGTATTCTCTGAGGACCAATTAATAGATCTAAGAGTTAAGATTTTATTTCCTCTGTAAAATCTGGGACTTTTGAATTGAGTAACCTTTCACCCACATGAAGTTATTAAATTAATAACCTATGTATTTGCTTTTATTAATGTGTGGGAATCCAACACTTTAGTATATTATGATAAATGCCTTTTTCCTAGTAAAAAAATTTCCTAAAACACTATGTAAACCAGATGTCCCCCATATGTTCATTATTCATCTAAAAGGCTTACAACTGTCTATTGTATCCTATTGGTAGATGGTGAAATTAATTTAGTGGGTCCTGACAAGCATTTTAAAAGATGAAATAAAATAGAGAATAGTGTATATTTTACTGAGTTAATGCTGTTGGGCAAGTTTTTATTTGTATAGTTAATGTGCAGGTATGTATATATGTGTGCATGTGTTAAGTCATAATGTAAAATGTATTTCTTGGTGCTGGTCACAGCCATATTTTTAAAAAAACACTTAAGTACCTAACTGGAGATGTCATCTAAATACATGGAACCCTCTGTTGTTGTGTTTTTTTGTTTTGTTTTTTTTTTGCAATGCTGAAGTCGTTGCTTAGGCCTGTAACTTCATTGCTTCCACCCTGGTAAGTATTAGATAACATAATAGTTTGAGAGATGAAGCAGTGTACAAGACAGAATTCCTGTTTTAGAACTACTTTGCATTTCCCTGCCAGCCCTTTTTCTTATCTTACAGATGTGATTGAATTATTAAGATCTCACTCTGGCGGGTTTGGGTTTGGGTTTGGGTTTGGCTCAGGCTCAGAGGTTAAAGCAACAGCCCTGTGACAAAAGGGACAAAAGGGTCAAGGGTTTGATTCCTGGTCAAGCGTACCTGGGTTACAGGTTTGATCCCTGCCCCCCAGGGGAGGCAATCAATCCATATGTCTCTCTCTTCCTCCCTCCCACTCTATCTAGAAAATCAGTGGGGAAATATCTTTGGGTGAGGCTTTTTAAAAAATTGATAATTAAAAAATAATTTTTCACAGCAGAAAAGAGCTCCTTGAAATAGGGCACATGGAATAATTCACCGTAGATTACCCCCCCGTGTTTACCAGAAATTTTCAGAGGCTTCCCTATACATCCTGTAGTAAATGACGTTATCGAGATGAAGGGACTTAATTTTTATTTTTTTATCCTCACCTGAGGACACTTTTGCATTTATCTTCAGGTAGAGCGAGAGGGGGAGAGGGAGGAAGAGAGAGACACATCAGCTGGTTGCCACCCACACAACCCCAACCGGGCCAGGGACAAACTGTAACCAAGGTACGTGTCCTTTTTTTTTTTTATCCTCATCCGAGGACATTTTTTCATTTTTTGTTCAGATAGAGTGGGAGGAAGAGAGAGAGAGAGAAACATCGATGTGAAAGTGACACACCGAGTGGCTGCCACCCGCACGACCAACCAGGGCCGGGGACAAACTGCAACCGAAGTACATGCCCTTAGCAGGAACCGAACCCGGGTCTCTCTGGACCGCAGGCCGACGCTCCAACCGCTGAGCCAAACCGGCCAGGGCAAGGTACGTGTCCTTAGTGGGAACTAAATCTGGGTGTCTCTGGTCCACGGGCCAACACTAACCACTGAGCCAAACCGGCCTGAGCAGGGATTTAATTTTGAGTGCTGATTGAAGACCTTGGAAAATGCATTATAGAGGAAGATTTACTTGGAAATAAAGTGCCTTAATCCAAGTTGCATTGGGCTAGTTTTTAAAAACCCTACAACTACAATTAGTGTGGCATCTTGGATGGGATCCTGGAATTGGGGGGGGGGGGAAGGACACTAGGTAAAATCTAAGGCAATCTGAATAGACTAAACTGTAGTTAATGTGTCAACATTGGTTCAACGACTGTAACTAGTATATCTTATGTAAGGCAGTATAAATGAAATACGGGCTTGGCTTTTGAGAGCTTAACCTTTTTTTTTTTTTAATTTTAACTTGAATGTAAACTATACATCCTATCCCATGCTGAAGTACAAAGTCAACATATCTCACAAGTTCAACCAAATTGAACAAAATGGTTTTATAGGAATTTGGTCAAGAGAAAATTTCAGTGTAGACAAAAAGTCTGATGCCATGAGATAAGGAGAACCAGCATTTCCCAAGGGTTGGGGGAGAAAAAAAATCAGTCCTATCATTACTAACATCATCCATCATTGTTTGGGGCAAGAAAAGCTTGACCTGATCCGATATTAATTTATATTATTTTAGAGTGGCTTCAATGGATATCCTGCAAAGGTCTCTGGTGGTTGGGTGGTTGGAGGGCAGGCTACACAGCACAGTCTTCATGAATTTGGTAAATTTACCACAGTCCAGAGGCCAGCTGTGTCCCACAGATATTTCCCACATGGTGAAAGCAGGTCCACCTGACGTAGGCTTCTATTTCTTAATAATGCACAGTTTCTTCCTCCATATATGCAGCATTTTTTTAGTTTTGAAGTCTGGTTCTCTTATCACTGGACTGTGCTGATGCCCCCCGAAGTCTTGGTACCTGGAGGGAGTGAACTAAACCAGTGGTTCTCAAAGGGCTGTCCCAGACCAGCAGTATCCATATCATCTGGGACCCTGTTGTGCAAATTCGCTTAACTTTTTTTTATGATTGTCTGGAAAATAGGTTACACATTTTGACAATTACTCTTCTTTTTTCTTTTAAGCATGCGCAGTGGGTTCTGGCTGTTGTTGCTTACTTGTATTTTACTCTTATAAAGGCAGTCTTAACTGTGATTTTATGTAGGATCTAGCATAGTGCCACATGCCAAATTATATGTTGTGTTTCTGGATGGCACCTGAAAGACCAGGGTTGTTCATCAGCCCTAATGAAATTGATCTCAGTTAATCACCTAGAGCAGTGGTTCTCAACCTTCCTAATGCCGCGACCCTTTAATACAGTTCCTCGTGTTGTGATGACCCCCAACCATAAAATTATTTTCATTGCTACTTCATAACTGTAATTTTGCTACTGTTATGTCTTAGGCGACCCCTGTGAAAGGGTCGTTCGAACCCCAAAGGGGTCGCGACCCACAGCTTGAGAACCGCTGTCCTAGAGGTAATAGGAGATCGCCTAATGGTCCAGATACCAACGAGAGAGGTTAATACTTCTTAGTATCTTGGTATTGATCTCGAAGTTTTAATATTGACAACAACAGTGCATAAATTGTGTATAGTTTCTTTTTTTTTTTTCATCACCCGAGGACATTTTTCCATTTTTTGTTTAGATAGAGTGGGAGGGAGAGAGAGGAAGAGAGAGAGAGAGAAACATCGACGTGAAAGGGACACATCAAGTGGCTGCCTCCCGCACAACCAACCAGGGCCAGGGACAAATTGCAACCGAGGTACGTGCCCTTAGCGGGAACAGAACCCGGATCTCTCTGGACTGCAGGCCGGTGCTCTAACCGCTGAGACAAATAGTCCAGGGCAATTATGTATAATTTCTAATGCACCTAGAAATCTTTGTAAAAAATTATTTTCAGCCCTGGCCGGTTTGGTTTTGCCAGTGGTTAGAGTGTCAGCCTGCGGACCAAAGTGTTGCAGAATCAATTCCTGATCAAGGACACGTTACCTGGGTTACAGGTTCTATCCCCGGCCCTGGTTGGGGAGGCAGCCATTTGATGTGTCTCTCTCACATCGATGTTTCTCATTTTTCTCCTTCCCTCCCTTCCACTCTATGTAAAAATCAATGGAAAAATATCCTTAGGTGAGGGTTAACAAAAAAAATTTTTTTCTCCCAGATAACTTAGTATGTGCCCTTCATTTCTCATTAACTTTTATAATTTGGAAGTAAGTCTTGAACACTTAATTTTCTCTTTCATCTATTTGCTGGATCTAATCCCAGCCCTAATAATTTCTAATCTTTATATTTTTTCTTATGGTCACCCTTTAGTCTCCTTTCAGTCCTGCGTATCTTTGCTTATACACACATCATCTGGTTAAGAGTTCAGTGTTCTCCCTGTCTACTATGTGGAAGGTAGAGTCCAAGTTCCTCTTATTCCACTCTGCAGAGACTGCTCTTATTGCTGTCTCCTGAATTTTCTTCAGTCCTCTGTTTGGAATGGGATTTCTTCTTCCTAGATGCCTGGACCCTTCAGTTGAATTATCAGCTCCCT
Source organism: Tadarida brasiliensis (assembly GCA_030848825.1). NCBI lineage: Eukaryota > Metazoa > Chordata > Mammalia > Chiroptera > Molossidae > Tadarida > Tadarida brasiliensis. The sequence continues at coordinate 102,948,207 of CM061258.1, read as the reverse complement.
GAGAGCAAAAACTGAGCAGTAGGTTTGTGCCCACTATCCTGTATACTTCATGGACAGTCAGATATTTAGTTGATCTGAGTGAAGAAAAGTGATTTGTCTGGAAAGGATTTTGGTCATACTTAGAATTGAAAGTTGGATTTCCTAATACTGAGGATGTAATTTATTACCATAAAACTATCATATATTGTTTTAAAAATCAATGTACTGTCCCCAAGGGACCGTAAGAAGCAGTAATGAGCAGGGAGGATCATTGCTGAGTGGTAGGATAGTATAGCTTGGGAGTTTGCAGCACAGACCTTCAGGTGTCTATTCTGAGTGGGGAGGAGGGGGCCTGCTGTGGCCTGCCACCAATATCATCTGTTACCTGTTTCATATCCACTGCTGCTAGTCTACCTGCTTCTGCATGAATAGTATAGTCTTGAGCAGGTTTAGTCTTCCTATAACACTTCAGAATTGATACTAAATTTTTTTAACTTTATTGTTGAATGTATTACAGGTGTGTGCCCCCCCCCTTTTTTCCCCATTGACCCCCTTCTCCCCAATCCCACCCCCCTCCTGCCTTCCCCACACTATTGTCTGTGTCCATTGGTTATGCATATAAGTTCTTTGGTTTATTTCATCTCGCCCTCCCTCCCCACTTCCCTTTGAGGTAATCAGTCTTAACAACCAATTGTACTTTTTATTTTTTTATTTATTTGTTTTACTTTTTATCCTCACCCGAGGACGTTTTTGCATTTATCTTCAGATAGAGCGGGAGGGAGAGAGAAACATCAACGTGATAGAGACACATTGAGTAGTTGCCACCCACGTGACCCCAACCAGGGCTGGGGACAAACTGCAACCGAGGTACATGCCCCTAGCGGGAACCGAACCCGGGTCTCTCTGAACCACAGGCCGACGCTCTAACCGCTGAGCCAAACCAGCCAGGGCTCCCCTCTAAATTTAAATTAATGTCAAAGGTATCAGGAATTTTAACTCAAAGAATTTTCTGATATTTGATTTTTTTTTTTTCATTATTAATTTGAGAGGGAGAGGGAGAGAGAGATAGAAACATCGATGAGAGAGAACATCAATTTGCTGCCTCCTGCAGGCCCCCACTGGGGATTTGGCCCACAACCTGGGCATGTGCCCTGACTAGGAATCAAACCGGTGACCTCCTGGTGCATGGGTCAACGCTCAACCGCTCAGCCACACCGGCCAGGCAACATTTGATTTTTTATTTGGTTGATAATAGAATGTATATTTATATGCATATGTACTCTTGGATTTCTCTCAAGTTGCAGGCACACTGTAGACACTTCATAAATATTAGATGGGATCATTTTAAATCTACCTGGATGGTCCTAATCCCACTCCCCTGTAGTGTCTTCAGTGAACTGTCCAATGAAAAGCTAAGAAATATTTAAGTCCTGTAGAACTGACTATGTCAGATAGGGTAGTATTTAGTACTGCTTCAGTAATTCTTGAAAGTGTCAGAGCAGTGATTTTTCAACCTTTTTATCTTATGGCATGCATAAACTAATTACTAAAATTCTGCGGCACACCAAAAAAAATATATTTTTTGCAGATATGACCCAGAAAATAGGTATAACTTTTATTCATTCATACTGGACAGCTATTATTGTGTTGGCTGTTTTCATTTTTTTATTTTGACAATCTAAGGGAAAAGAGTGTCTCTGACTAAATATTCAGGTATTGTATGTTTTACAGATTCTTGCCACACACCAGTGTGCCTCCTGATGCACAGCCATTGAAAATCACTGGTGTAGAGTGTTAAGCCACTGGTGGTTTTTTGAGGCCAGGGTAAAATGAGCAAGTTGTTGGACTTGGGTTAATTTAGCTGTTGCCACATCTCTAACTCTTAAAATACTGCTTCCCTAAAATGGGATTCTTCTATCTTTCCAAAGTTGGCTTCATATCGTACCACATTTTTACTAGCGTCCCCATCATCTTATTACCATTCATCTAGGCAGCAACAGTTTATCAAAGCTCTCCTGGCTCCCTATACTCGATCAGAGGTCATCTGACCCTATCTTTTCTGTTCTGCATGGAGCACCCTCCATAAGGTCTCATGTAAGCATTTAATATGCCCTTTTAGCAAACCTTCCTCCTCCTATTTTCCTGATTTATTAAATATACATGTGGAATTTATTATCTCTGTATCGTCTTTTTTTTTTTTTTTTAATCCTTACCCAAGGACATTTTTGCATTCATCTTCAGATAGAGCAGGAAGGAGAGAGGAGGGGAAGAGAGAGAGAAACATCAATGTGAGAGAGACACACCAAGTGGTTGCCACCCACACGACCCCAACCAGGGCGGGAACAAACTGCAACTGAGGTGTCATGCCCTTAGCCGGAACCGAACCCCGGACTCTCTGGTCCACAGGCCGACACTCTAACCGCTGAGCCAAACCAGCCAAGGCTCTGTATCCTCCTCTTCACCTTAAATTTTAAAGAAATCATTGTAGCTTTTTGCTTTTTTTACATATATAGCAGGTCCTCAAATAACGTCATTTCATTCAACATGGGGGTTTTTTTGTTTGTTTTTTAATCCTCACCCAAGAATATTTTTCTATTTATCTTCAGATAGAGTGGGAGAGAGAGAAAGGGAAAGAGAGAGAAACATTGATGTGAGAAGGACACATCGACTGGTTGCCTCCTGCATGACCCTGACCAGGGCCGGGAATGAACCACAACCGAGGTATGTGCCCTTGGCCGGAATCAAACCCGGGATTCAGTGGTCCACAGGCCAAAGCTTCATCACTGAGCCAAACCAGCCAGGGCATGATTTGTTTTTTTTTTAATCCTCACCTGAGGATGTCTTTCCATTGATTTCCAGATAGAGTGGAAGGGGGAGAGAGAAACATTGATGTGAGAGAGACACATCGATTGGGTTGGTTGCCTCCCTCATGATCCCCACTGGGGCCGAGGATCAAACCTGCAAACCAGATATGTGCCCTTGACCAGGAATTGAACCTGAGACCCTTTGGTCCCAGGCTGACGCTCTAACCACTAGTTTAACCAGCCAGGACAATGTGGTTTCTTAATAGCAGGAGGGGGATGGGAGGAGGAAGGGGAGGGGGTCAGTGGGGAAAAAGGGGGACAAATGTAATACTTTTAACAATAAAAATAACAAAAATAAAAATAACGTTGGTGTGATGCTGTAGGAACTTAACTCTTGGTTTATATTAATTCGCCTATGGTAAAATTGGTTTTGTTTTATATATATTTTTTAATCCTCACCCAAGGACATTTTTCCATTTATCATCAGATAGAGTGGGAAGGAGGGAGGGAGGGAGAGAGAGAGAGAAACATTAATGTGAGAGAGACATATGGACTGGCTGCCTCCCAAATGACCAGACTAGGGCCGGGAAAGAACCGCAACCGAGGTACGTGCCCTTGACCGGAATTGAACCCGAGATTCATTGGTCTGTGGGCCGACGCTCTAACTGCTGAGCCAAACCAGCCAGGGCTATATGTATATTTTTAATATTGATTTTTTTCTTTTTTAAGGGAGATAGAAACATCAATTTGTTGTACCACTTATTAATGTTATTCATTAGTTGCTGCTGCTTGCATGTGTTCTGACAGATCAGACCTACAACCTTGGTGTATGGGGATGATGCTCCAGTCAACTGAACTATCTGGCCAGGCTTTGTTGTGTGTTTTATTGCTTAAAGTCGCAGAATCTATCTATGATAAGTGAGAATTTACTGTATATGTATATGTATATATATATACATAAACACATGCATGTATGTATATATAGTTATTTGTGTTTTATAGGTGCTCTTCAGTTGTGAGCTGCATGAAAATGCCCAGCCAGTGTGGCTCAGGGAATTGAGTGGCATCCCATGGACTGGGAGGTCCCAGTTCAATTCCTAGTCAGGACACATGTGGGCTCGATCCTCAGTAGGGGGTATACAGGAGGCAGCCAATCGATGTTTCTCTCTCCCTTCCTCTCTCTCTAAAACAAAAATCAATAAAAACATTTAAAAAAAAAGTTGCATAAATGAATTTAAAGTGTTTATTATTTTTCATAGTCAATTTTGACATTTTTCTGTGTGTTTATACTGTGTCTTATGTATTCAATATCCAGTTCCAAAGTATCTTATTGAAAATAATTTAGGCTTTATGGTTATTGAGATAACATTTGTTTTGTATGCTATCAACAGTGTTAAAAATGCAAAATCAGTAATATTTGCTAAGCTTTGGAGAAGGGGAAGTGGGATGCAATGCACTTACAAACCTATTTTTCTGGTGTTCTTAGAACAGAATGCAGAATAATAATAGTTCCTGTTGGGAAGTAGCAGAATTCTGAGTTATTATTAAATTTAAAATTTTTAGTCTTCTAAGAATTACATCATGGCTTGGTTCTTCTGCTTCAGAAAAATGTTCTCTTAAAGAATGATATTTAGCCTGGCCGGTGTGGCTCGGTGGTTTAGTGTCAACCCGTGCACCAAGAGGTCACCAGTTCGATTCCCAGTCAGGGCACATGCCCAGGTTGTGGGCCCAGCCCTCAGTGGGGGGTGTGCAGGAGGCAGCCAATCGATGTTCTCTCTCATCCATGTTTCTCTCTCTCTCTCTCTCTCCCCTTCTCCCTTAAGCTTTCTCTAAATCAATAAAGAAAGAAAAAAAATTTTTTTTTAAATAAAGAATGATATTTAGCCCTGGCTGGTTTGGCTCGGCGATTAGAGGGTCGGCCTGCGGTCCAGAGAGACCCAGGTTTGGTTCCCGCTAAGGGCACGTACCTCGGTTGCAGTTTATCCCCGGCCCCGGTTGGGGTCGTGTAGTGGCAGCCACTTGATGTGTCCCTTTCACATCGATGTTTCTCTCTCTCTCTCTCTTCCCCTCTCTCCCTCCCACTCTATCTGAACAAAAAATGGAAAAATGTCCTCGAGTGAGGATTTAAAAAAAAGAATGATATTTAGTCCTGGCTGGGTAGCTCAACTGATTATAGAGCATTGTCCCCATACACCAAGGTTTCGGGTTCGATCCCCAGTCAGGGCACATACAAAAAGCAACTGGTGAATGTATAAATAAGTGGAACAACAAATGGATGTTTCTGTTCTTCTCTCTCTCAAATCAATCAATAAATTTTTTTTAAAAAAATCGTATTTATTACCAAATATTTACCTGGAAATTATCTCAAGGAAGATGAGGGATTTCTTTCACGATGCTTTGGCAATATATGGAAATCAGGCCCGGCCCGTGTGACTTAGGGATTGCACATCGACCCATGCACCAGGAAGTCCCTGATTCGATTCCCAGTCAGGGCACGTGCCCAGGTGGCAGGCTTGATCCCCAGTGGGGAGCATGCAGGAGGCAGCCAGTCGATGTTTCTATCTCTCTCTTCGTCTCCCTCTCTATGAAATCAATAAAAATGTATTTTATTTATATATATATATTTATATATATATATATGGAAATGAGATTGCTTTCCGAGACTAATATTCATATTCCCCCTGCACGAAGAATTACTTTGAGCAGATCTTTGATTGTTGTGAGGAGACTCATTTGTTTTAAGTATTTCTTTTAAAAGAAACAATACCTCTTTTTCCTCCTGTGTATACGAACATTTTATTTCGAAAATTTTTCAAATCTACAGTAAAATTGAAGGAATGACACAGTGGACTCTAATAGATTATTAACAAGTTTTGCATTTGCTTTATATATACATACATGCTCACATATCCTTTATGCTGAACCCTTTGAAAATAAATGTTGGCTGTCAACACATCGCCCTTGGATACTCTTAAGTCTCTTGAGAGCAAGGCGATTGTCAGTTGTAAGAAATTTAACATTGATACAATATCTATACATTCCATATTCAAATTTCTCCATCTGCTTTTTCTTGTATAGCTGTTCATTTCAGGATCCAAAGATCACATATAGCATTGGTTATCATATTTCATTAGTCCCCTGCCTTTTTTGTCTTTCTTGAAGACTCCACACCAATATAGAAGGCATATAATGTAAGCTTGTTTCATTAGTATTAGTGGTACTAAGTTCAGTTACCTGGTTAAGGTAGTGGTGGCCAGATTTTTCCATTTGAGAAGGAACTTTTTCTCCATTGAGATTAATAATCTATAGGGTGATAATTTGAGATCATGTGACTATCTTGTTCACCAAAAACCAGTTTATCAGTGGTTTTGGCATCCATTGATGAGCCTGGCCTGAATCAGTTACTACTAACTACATTGCAGAGTAGTGATTTATAATTATGTAATTCTTTGTACATTTATTAGCTGAAATTCTTACTGATGCAAAGAAGAGCTCCCCTTCCCATTCATTCATTCCTTTTTTTTTTTATCCTCACCCGAGGACATGTTTGCATTTTATCTTGAGATATAGAGTGGGAGGGAGAGAAGGAGGAAGAGAGAGAGACACACATCGCGGAGTTGCCACCCACATGACCCCAACCGGGGCCGGGGACAAACTGCAACCGAGGTACGTGCCCTTAGCGAGAACCGAACCCGGGACTCTCTGGTCTGCAGGCCGATGCTCTACCACTGAGCCAAACCGGCCAGGGCTCATTCATTTCATTTTAATAGACTACCTTTAGAGCAGTTTGGGGTTTACAGCAAAATTGAACAGAACTTAAACAGTTCCTATATGCACCCTACCCTTGCACATGAACAGCCTCCCCTGCTTGCAGGGTAGTAGTATATTTGTTACAACCAGTGAACATCTACATTCATAGCGTCATTATCACCCAAAGTCCAGTTACATTAAGGTTCACTTAGTGTCGTACATTGTATGGGTTTGGACAAATGTGTAATGGTCCTACTTATTTTTATATTATCTGTAAAACTTTTTTTTTTTCTAGATAGAAAAAAAGGGAGGGAGAGAAACATTGATGTGAGAGAGACACGTAGATTGGTTGCCTCCCGCACAACCTTGACCAGGATCAGGAAATCGAACCTGCAACCCAGGTATGTGCCCTTATCCGGGAATCTAACCCCAAGACCCTTTGGTCCACAGGTGGACGCTCTAACCGCTGAGCCAAACCAGCCAGGGCTGTAAAACATTTTTAACCTCAGGTTGTAGGTGGCAGTGATAATGGTACTGTTACTCTATACATATATTCTGTGTGTTAGGCAGTGTTGAAGCACCGTATATTTGTTACTTCTCAATAACTGAAGATCTTTATTAGTATTAACCCAATTTCACAAATAAATAAATGCTTAGAGAAGGTAAATGCTTAGTAAGTGGCAGAGCTGGGATTTAAACTGATACCTCTGCAAATTGTCAGTGATGAGGCACAGTGAAGGTCCTGCCTTTGCCACTTAGCTCTGTAACCAAGGACAAGTAGACTACTCTTGTTACATCTGAGGAAATGGCATTGAGGTTTAAATGGATAAGTAATATGCACCATGTATTTGAGGGCCCAGTGAAGTAATGCATGGGAAGTGGAGAATAGTATGTATGTAGATTAGTGTTATTATCTATAACAAAATAGCAAGAAACAATTGTATTGTGAATGTGTTGATTTTCAGCAGCTTCATTAACCCCTCCTGAGTACAACACAATGACTAGACAGTCTGTTTCTGTATATTAGTATTATGGGGTGTGAGGGAAGGCATTTGCTTAGGTTTTAGGAGATAAACATTTTGCAGGTGCTGATTCTAAGTGAATACAAGAGAACCATAGGAGCATATGTTGATTTGATTTTCCAGAGAAATGTATGTGTACATAGATTCTGTGATTCTGTGGACATTTCTGTCACTAAAAAACAGGCACCTTTTTCATAAAACGATAATTTGGAATACTCATAATTTCCAGGTGATGTTATTGTATAGAGTGGAGCATTTCACCTGGGTGATGTAGCTGACTGGAAGGCGTCTTTATTGTTCCTGATCTAGAACAGGAACACATGGGCAGACTTGAATCCTGTCTGTTTCCCCTCCTAGGTCCCGCGGCACTGCTGGTGGCCATGGTTCCCGCAGCCAGAAGGAGCTGCCCACAGAGCCCCCCTACACAGCTTATGTAGGAAATCTACCTTTTAATACCGTTCAGGGCGACATAGATGCTATCTTTAAGGATCTCAGCATAAGGAGTGTACGGCTAGTCAGAGACAAAGATACAGACAAATTCAAAGGTGAGTTTGGGGGAAATTCTTGTACATTATTTGGGGTCTAAACCAGAATGTGTTAATGAACCAGGGAGCTCTAATGTATTTAAATGTTTCGTTGGTCCAGGTAACTGAATTAACATAGCACTGTAACTCATGGGCCTTCAGTTCTACTTGGGGGAAATGTTTTACACATCTAGTTTGTAGAAATATACGGCATATATCCAAGTAAACCTGCTATTTGCCTGACCTATATAGCAGTCTGTCTGACAGTAAAAGAGTTAACGTGGGAGAGAAGTGAACAGATAAATCTAAGGACTTTCCAGGTGTATTTCACTTAAGCCAACCTGTGCATTTTTCTTGGTAGTTTTCTTCTAATTTAGGTATTTATTATAAAATCCAAAAGATAACCTAATGTTATCACTAGACATTTGTGACTTCAGAGTATGTGTTTGGGAGAGGGTTGACTCAAATTTCAGATAAACTTAGTCTCTATAGATTAGTATCTTATGGGCACTTGAACAGAGAAGGAGTAAGAATGAAGGATCAAATTACATCTAGCTTTCAATGTTGCCTGAAGGGAAATGTGCCCAGTAGTTAAGTGCATGGTGCAAGGTAAAGGGCATTTGGTTTACATTATTTATCCAGAAGTATGTCACTATGGTGACTTACAGGGGGGAGCTGTACAAGAAGCCGAGGTGTTGCTCATCTGAGTGGTTCTGTGTATAGTGGTATTTTTTTTTTTTTTATCCTCGCCCGAGGACATTTTCCCATTTTTTGTTCAGATAGAGTGGGAGGGAGAGAGAGGAAGAGAGAGAGAAACATCGACATGAAAGGGACACATCGAGTGGCTGCCTCCCGCACGACCAACTAGGGCCGGGGACAAATTGCAACCGAGGTACGTGCCCCTAGCGGGAACCGAACCCGGGTCTCTCTGGACCGCAGGCCGATGCTCTAACTGCTGAGCCAAACCGGCCAGGGCGGTATTTTTTAACGTTTTGAAAGTTTTTTTTACTTTAGAACCTGAAGCTTTGTTAGCAAGTGATCAAACAGTGAAAACAAATATATCAGTTGTGTAAGTAAGTCCCAGCCAATTTGCTTGCTAATAAGCATTAGGAATTCAGACTTAGAGTAAAGATAAGTAGGTGAAGCCAACCTTTGAGCTGAGTCAGTAGCCGCAGCAGGTTTTAGACTTTGGTGTCATAGAGAATCATCTTCAGTTTCAGCAGCTCTAGGGTGTGAGATATGTGACTGGGCTGTTGTTGCTTCTTTGAACTTCAGAGTGGTTTTCTCAATTTCTCTGAACATTCAATCCACTTAGGGAAGAAGGCTGGAGGGCAGGGGACACTCTCCAGCCAGCAGTACATTCTTTGTGTAAGCACTTACTGAGCAAATGGTGAACAGGGAAAGTTTGGACCCAGGCCTTCAAAGCACTTGCGGTCTAGTGGGCTTTGAAGGTAAAGTATAATCATTACATAGGATGAGGATACTGTGGCAGGGGTGGGGGTGTTGCAGGGTGCAGTGTGAGCAAATTAGGGCAGGGAAAGTACTTAACGCAGATGGCAAGGAAGGAACATGGACAGGAGTGTTGCACGTAAAGAGAACGGCTCTTCAGAGGCTTTTATACCAACTACCTAAGTAGTAGTAGGCACCTTCATCCTCTCCTTCAGAGCATGTTGATATCGGCTTTGAAATCTGTCTTAAAACCCCAATTAGGGTATATTAAAGTCATTCAGAAGTCAGAACCAACAACTCTGCAGTGATCCAAGAAAGGTTTTATTATGGTTAAAACATACAAGAAGAAAGCTTTATAAAAACACAGCTGCTATTTTAGTGCCTGTTTGATTAGCACTTTCTGATAAAATATCACTGAGAGGGAGAAATACCAATCAAGTTCTATTTAGTGAAAAATAAAACATGTTCTTTCCGGCTCTACTAGTCTGCAGTCATCTAGATGCAACAAAAATACTAGTTCTTATGTGGGCAATTTGTACAGATAGGGATCCCACCATATTTTTAACCCATAATTTCTTGAGGAAATGGAGTTTGTTTTCTTTTACAGGATTCTGCTATGTAGAATTTGACGAGGTGGATTCCCTTAAGGAAGCCTTGACATATGATGGTGCAGTAAGTATGTTCAGGTTTTCTCTGTCATGTTAGTAATTGAGTTTTTTTCTTGCTAATACTTACACTGTTTTCCCCTTATCATTAGCTGTTGGGTGATCGGTCACTTCGTGTGGACATTGCAGAAGGCAGAAAACAAGATAAAGGTGGCTTTGGATTCAGGAAAGGTGGACCAGATGACAGAGGTGATTGGTTCTTCTAAAACTGAACATAAAACATACTGGTTACAACTCTGGAAGCTTACCAGTAGAACTCTGTCTTGTAGGTCTGATAGATTTTTGTGAGCTTTTATAAACGTAAAATCTTAGAATGGATGGTGCTTCTGCAAGCCTGGGGTTGTTGGTTTTTTTTTCTGTTGGCAGCACAAACTCTTTAATTTTATTGAACTTCCCATCACATGAGTTGTACATCGTCCCAGTGAATTTTTCCATGTGTGTGCAGCAAGGTAATGATCCGACCTCAACTTTTATCTTTTTTGTGTATCCTCAGGAATGGGTGGCTCTCGAGAATCTAGAGGTGGATGGGAGTCCCGGGATGACTTCAATTCCGGTATCAGTATTTAAAGTATCACCACTTAACCTTTTTCAGTGGCCTTGCTGCTGTTGTACATTTCTTGTGAGTAGCCGGCCTGGCTGGACTACTTCTTTAGTTCCTTTGACAAATGAAACTTTCCCAAGGGTACCCAGGCATGCAATAAGCCTCTATTAGAACCTAAATATTTGGGGTAGGGCCTGAAAGGTTTTACACTGTGGGCGAGTTAGACTGATTGATCCACTGTGTTTTGTTACCTTTCCTTAGCCGACTGTGCATATTCTCTCGGTGCCTTTGTCTCATGCAGTAGTCTTTCTCAGGCTCTAGCCTAAGGAAACTCCTTGGTGGCTCTTGTGTATATGGCAAAAATAGAAATACTGTTCTAGAAATATATAGAGGTTCTAGAAATGTACAGAAAGCCTTATAACTAGTTCCTGGTGGCTCCCTCGGAGACGGTAAAAGAGTCCTGGTGAACTATTTTTTTTCCTGAGGAGCCCAGAACTCGTGCTTAATGATGGGCATAATCTACTTTACCATTCCTAGTTTTTCTTTTTTTTTTTTTTTTTCTTTAGAGAGAGAAAGGGAGAGGGAGAGAGAAACATCAGTTTGCTGTTCAATTTATTTATGCATTCATTGGTTGATTCTTGTATGTGCCCTGACTGGGGATCGAACCAGCAATCTTCGTTTATTGGGATGACACTCTAACCAGCTGAGCTACCCTCCCAGGGCCTACCATTCCTTTTCTTAACCAAGGCAGGCCAATAGGTGCCTCCTTGGCTCAACTCAAGAGGCCAGTTTGCATGCTAGGCCTCTGCTTTGAAAGATCTCTTTAAACAGTTCTTCATCCCTACTATTTATTTATTTATTTATTTATTTATTTATTTATTTATAAAGTAATTCATATATGTAGTAGAAATGTATTAATTGTAACAGAAAGGTAGAAAACTAAAAATAAGTTTTTTCTTTTCTATAAACTTGACGTTATTTCTGTACTCTCCAATATATGAGAATATCAACACTCCCACCCACCCACCCTGTCACCTTCCCCCTTTCAAAACAAAACTCAATATAAAGTAATGGGTAAGTATGAGGGACTGGTGCAAGGTGTCTTGCGAGTCTACAAAGTTTTAAAATTTATTTCCAGTACTGTTCTAGCTAAACAGATGACTGTTTATATCTGTTGAATAATTTAATTTTTTAAAGTCCTATAGCCAATTAGAAATGAGCTTATTCATAAAAGTACAGTATAATCCAGTAAACCTGTAATTTTATGTATAAGCTAGTCTCTGATTGAAACATGCAACAAATGTCTTCTTAAAGCAAATCCAGTGGCTAAGTGAGTGGTGGTCTTTGACCTGCCAATTGTGCATTTCCTGGTACTGTGGAAGGAGCACAGTGAGCTCATAGCTCTGGACTGTGGAAGTTAACTAATGCCTTTCTACTATTGGCTTAGCTTGGGCTTGAACTCTGAAGCAGAGACACATAGTGAACATAACCAGAGAAACTACCTTGCCACCCACCGGTTTCAGTGTGAACTGCAATGTTTTGGTGAAGTTTCCCACATAGTAGAGTAATGCCTGTATACATTATTTACGAAAATAGGTCTTTTTTACTCTTTAAAAGAATGAGTGGTGCTATTTTTTTAATGATATGTGCTGATTAAAAAAAAAAAAAAAAGTTAAGCATTACCATAAAGCAAATAAAAATTTAAAAGTCCCACCACCAGAAATAGCAAGTTAAACTAAGCTTTGTAAAGAAAACTCAGAAGATTCTCATGAATAGTGTGCCTCCTGGAAATCTCATCAAATTGATTAAAAGAGCCCTGGCCGGTTTGGCTCAGCGGTTGGAGCATTGGCCTGCGTACCAGAGAGTCCCGGGTTCGGTTCCCGCTAGGGGCATGTACAAAAAAAAAAAAGCCCTCAAAAAAAAATTGATAAAAGATTCAGCCTTGCTTTTCTCATAATCTTTCCAATGCTCATTATCATGAGATACTTTGAAATGAAGCTGTCACTGATAAAGTCCACTGGTTTTTTGTTCTACTATACTTTGTCTCATATACCTGGACAATGTTGCAGTTGTGTTTTATCTGCCTCCTCAATGTGGGTGCTAGCTGATTTGTTTTGCTAAACACTGGCAGCAGAAGTTATTTAACTTCATTAAGAAAAAGTAACTTTACTTCCATACTCACATGGAAAGGTACACTTCACAGTTTAGCTTAGTTTGGGGGAAGTATCAGGTTAAAAGACTGAGGAATCTTATACTTGACTATATGCATCCCACTGTGTTTTCCCCCAAAGCAGTGCTGTTGTTTGGTGTAAATCTTTTTTAGAATTATTTAACAATCTATTTCCAGAATCCTTGCCATCCTTAAAGAATAGGAAAAGTACCACCATTGCAGATAGAGTTGATTCTCCATATATGCAGTAGTTAGGTTCCATAAAACCAATGAGAAGACTGAATTAACAAATACTGATCTACCGTTTCCAGGGGAAATAAAGTCATGATCCTTTGAGCCTCTGATCACAGCATTTTGTCAGCAGATCAATACATAAACTTGCTTTATGTGTGTTTCTCTTTTTTTTTTTTTTTTCTTTATTGATTTTTAAAGAGAGAGGAAGGGAAAGAGAGATAGAAACATCGATGAAAGAGAACATCGATTGGCCGCCTCCTGCATGCCCCCCACTGGGGATCGGGCCCACAACCTGGGCATGTGCCTTAACCGGGAATCGAACTGGCAACCTCTTGGTGCATGGGTCGACGCTCAACCACTGAGCCACACCGGCTGGGCTATGTGTGTGTCTATTTAAAGACACTTTATTTATTTAATATATATTGTTGATTCATTAACATTGAACTCACAGCCAGTAGCACTGTAACTCCCTGAATGAAGCTTATCCAATGTGTAATTTCTCCCTAAGACACATCACAGCCTTCTTATGCTTGGGAACACTAGACAGCTCTTCACTATTTGGGGGCCATTTTAAACAAATCACCAACAAAAGCCACAAGAGAGAGAAAAAAAAAATACTTGTACTAAATAAATCATGAAAAGGATCTGTTTACTTTATGTGCTGAAACAAGGCAGAGTATTGCCTTGTTCCACCTCAACTGAGAACATGTGAATCAGAAGACTCAAATCGTTCACTGCTGCATGCATGTCTGAATGGCAGCAAAAATGCCACAGGTATTGATTTGGGGGTTACAAGTAAATTTTAGCAAGTAGATGAATTTGCAACTATGAAATTTATGAATAATGGAGATCAACTCCGTAGAAGAATGCCTCAGGCTTCTCAAAGATATGTGCCTGTAAAGCTTTGAGCAATGTCACCATCCTTAGAGTGAGTAAAAATAGTCACCTTTAGCTGCTTAAACAAAGGGAGGCAAGCACATTTGTTTAATTACAATCTTACCTATATTTTTACTGGAAGTTAACTAATTTCAATGGGCCATACTGTTAAAAGGTTAATTAGCTTAAATCCCAGTAATTGTGAAGGACTTTCACTTAAATACAAAACTAAATAAAGCCTAAGCTTCTTAAAAGTCCATTGAGAAAATACTCTCTTCTACACACTGATGAGAATTGTAACTTATTCTTAACATTTGTAAATGAGATGCATTTTACTTCTGTTGGTAATTGTTTTAGCAGATACACAAATGAATGGGGGAGAACCCCTTTGCAACCAGAGGATATGAGATACAGGTTGGGTGTGAGGTGCTCTGCTCTCTTCAGTGTGCCCCTCTTAGGGAGTGGGCCTTACTCGGATAACTGCTTTGTTTACCACACAGGTGCTTTGCTTTTAGAATGATCCACACTGAAACGCAGCAGGAGCAGGAAAATGGGGAGTGTCACCCAGAGGTGACTTCGTATTTTTATTTTGTCTTTGTATCTAGTTTTTTCTTGTGATTTTGCATTCTAAATTGTAACTTCTAAATTACAGGTTTATCTTTTAAATGTATATATTTATCATGGAAAACAATAAAATGTGCTTTGAGGATTTTCATATTGTTTTAAGCCGTATGAGAATATAGCCTCATGGTGTTTTTCACTTTTCCTGCAGGCTAAGAATTTAAACAGCTTATCTTATTTTTCTCTCCTAAGATTCTTTTTTGTTTAGAAAGTCTGTTAGCATTGAAATTACCAGTTTCACATTTGGACTCATTTTCAATGCACTGTACTTTGGAAAAACTTCAGACACTGGACAAGCTAAAGCACTTAAAATTTTAAAGTCAGAAACAATTTACTCAAGCTATGTAATCAGCTTTGAGACAGTAGTTTAAAAAATAATTCAGTGTCATCTTCCTTCTTCAGGCTTCAGGGACGACTTCTTAGGAGGCAGGGGAGGGAGTCGCCCAGGTGACCGGCGAACGGGACCCCCAATGGGGAGTCGTTTCAGAGATGGTCCTCCCCTTCGAGGATCCAATATGGATTTCAGAGAACCAACAGAAGGTATGGTGACAACTTGTAAATGGAGGGTACCTTTTCATGATACTTAGATTGTAACTGCATGGACATTTGCCTTCTTAAGCCATGCACAGTTGTTACTGTAGACCACCCTTAGTCTTAAATAGTATAGTTCATCTTTATTAGTGTATCTAGGGACGTGATAGTTCTTCAAGGCTGTTAATTTGTGGAACTTGGCTGGGCTGTAGAGATCAGCATCAGTTTGATCATTTTGCCCAGTGGAGTATGGGATCCATTCTTTATAAGCCTTGTTTTTTTTCCCCTGCAGAGGAAAGAGCACAGAGACCACGGCTCCAGCTTAAACCTCGAACAGTTGCAACGCCCCTCAATCAAGTAGCTAATCCCAACTCTGCTATCTTCGGGGGAGCCCGGCCCAGAGAGGAAGTTGTTCACAAGGAGCAAGAATGAGCTTGCGGTTGGGAGGGAATGGGGTAGGGGGCAGTTAGAGCAAGACTGCGGCCTGGCTAGCCCCTTGGACCGGCAGTCCTGCAGTTACCATTCCTGCGCCTGACCTTTGTCCTCCTTTCTTACAAAGGAAACAACAGAGCTTGTGAGTGCATGTCAGCAGTTAACAAGTGGTTTTTAGTACATTCTTGGCTTTGCTGTATCTAGTGCCTGTTTCGTGCTTTTTATTTTTCCCCCCTGCCACGCCTTCCCCCATTTTCCTTCTGTCCCTTTTCCTTCTTGTTTCTTGTTTCCTTCCAGCACATGAGTTTCTCTAAAGGGACAAAGGCAGCCACTATGTGGGAGCTCTTTGGATTGAGGTGCTGTTTCATTTTTCTCCTTCGCTTTTCTCTTTTTACTTTAAACACACTGGCCAGACTCCAGTCACTTCCTTTGATTTTTTTCCCCAGTGCTTCTCTTCTGGCCTGCATGTTGAGTTCTGTATTTCTGTGGCTTTCACCAAAAAAGGAAAAGGGGGGGAGGGGGGACAGGAAAGAAGTCACAAATTGGATAGCATCTTGTTTTTATTCAACTTCGATCAGCATACAGATTTTGAGGCACCTTGTTTTCAAAACAAGGATAAAAGGTCTGTTGATGCTTGCAAATTCCTTCCCATCCCTATTTATAGGTAGTAGTCCCGTCTCTGTTGACCCCTCCCCAGATGGATTATTTGAGCAGATTTCAAATAGTGAAACCTAAAGGGTAATGTGAGCTGTTGATAGGGAGTTTACATGGAAGATCAGTTGAATGCACTGTTATGTTCACATGTTTTATTACTGCTTTTTCAACCCTATCCAAACTGGTTCCCTCCTTTACCGGCTGTGTCAGAGGCTCCTCTCTCTGGCTGGATGTAGCGAACTGCCTGCTGCTGGTTTCCTTTCTGCTGGGCACAGGTGCTTTGGGGACTAAAGAGTGGGTCGTAGAGCTGTGCTGGGCTAACTATAGTGTGGACATTGCTTTTTCCAAATCCCTGTTATCTGTGTATTCTGCACCCCTCCCTTGCGTTTATCTGTTCCCTAGTTTAACTAACAATGAGATACTGTGCTTCCCACCATCCTTTAATTTTATAATGAAAATGGGCCTAGACTCTGGCACTTTACTCTGTTTCACTTGATGAATTGAGAATTTTACTATGCAGAGCTATCAAGAACCTTAAAATAATTGGTAGGTGGCTGTAAATTACTAGGTCTCATTTTGGGACAAAGTTTATTGTTCCCACGTACAGTGTTCAGCATTTACCCAGGGCTAGGGGGCTAGGCAATAGCTTTTGAGCTTGAACGCCCATGTGTGGACAAATTAAATTCTTTAGCACCTGAGTCCCAGTCATTTTATTGGGAGAAATTCAGGGTCAGCCGCAGCTAGAGCCCTAGAGGAAAGAGACCCTCACCAGCACGAGCGGGAGGGCTGAGGGGTATCCTGGCCTGTGCAGCGCAGCGTGCTTAGATAGCAGTTCTCACTAGCTGGCATCCTTGGCTCCTACTCTGTCTTTGTTACAAGGTCTCAGCAATTTACAGAACTCTTCCTTCTTTCCTTCCACCTGTCATCTTTGCTTCTGAAATAAGAACCATTTGTGTAACACCAATACTTAACTTAAGAAAGACATGCATATGTGGTTGTAATCAAACCTGATGCTTTCAGATGACCTACTTATATCTTCAATGTGGGAAAAGATTAAGAACAAAACAAATTTCATCTAAACTTCTGGGCAGTCCAGTTGACTTTTAAATGTAAGAATGGAATTCCAAACACTTAACACATTCAACTATATGACAGAAAGTAAATCTATGGATATGGTATTTTGTGAATGATCTTTTAAATAAAAGAAAACCTTACGTAATATTTAATGCTTGTCTTTATTTTGAGTTCTTTTTAGCTGCTCATGAAATATTTTTAAATTTGGGAAACAGTATCCAAATTTAGTAGAGTACTGTAATTTAACTGAGAAAAGCATCTTGCTTTTGAAAGTTACAGGATTAGTGAAATTATCTTAAAAAGAGCTAGTGATGACTAGAAATAGGATGCCAACCCCCTCCCCCCATTGCCTAAAAATTTAATTTTCCTGACACCAAACCTTACATAATGGTGTGGCTGTAGTTTTTGGTTGGGCAAAGGGACATTTTTCCCCGATATGGAAGAAATCAAATATTTGCACAATGTGCACCTGCTCTTTTTAACTTTGTTTTTAGAAGGAATTCTAGGTGCTCTACATGACAGTGATGGGTGCTGCTCCATGGCAAGCAGATAGTGTTTCGGGGAAGTACTGCTGTTTAGTTTGGTAGTTTTATGACTCAGTGGTCAAGGTGCAGAGCTTTGAGCTATTTGGGAGAGGCCTGGCTGGCACGGGAGGGTGGTGGTACAACGGACCTGGCACGGTGCAGAGTTTGCTTGCCTTAAGGTGAGCCTTGATTGCAGCTTGATCTGGAGAAACAAGATGGGGGGCAGTGGGTGCTGTCCTGGCAAGTGCATGAGTGACTACTTCAGCTACTACCCAGCCAAGAAGAGCATGGTGGAAAGGACTTGAAGAGTCAACTAGGTTTCTCAGGAATTCAGAGGTCCACCCCAACCAGAGATTGAACCCACAACCCGGATATGTGCCCAGACCGGGAATCGAACCGGCAATCTTTCGGTGTGTGGGATGACACTCAACCAATTGAGCCACGTGGACCATGGTCAGGGGTTTCTTCATAGTTGAAATTCCTGTGCACCTGCCTTCCTGCTTCCCCCTAGATGTTGCTGTAACTTTGCAGTGGTTGCTTCTCACAAACACCTATTCCCTTGATGTGTAATATTTCTGTAATATTAAATATTTTAGTTATCTTCTTCCCATTAATAAGTAACTGAATTATGAGAGGAAGGTACATCTTTCCCTAAAGAAGCACCTAAATATAAATAGGGTCATTTTCATAAACGTTCGCACCTACTCTGTGACTATTCCAGGGATAGGTTTAAGACAGTTGATGCCTGATTTCTCTCTGCTATTGAGTTGGCTTCAGAGAAACAAAATTTATTGAAGTTACAAATGAGGCTTCTTTATTTTCTTTATTTTAATTAATTTATTTTTGTTAATCCTCACCTGAGGATGTTTTTCCATTGATTTTTAGACAGAGTGGGAGGGAGGGGGTCAGAGAGAGACATCGAGGTGAGAGAGACACATCAATTGGTTGCCTCCCACACAACCCCAACTGGGCCAGGGATTGAACCTGCAACCCAGGTACTTGTCCTTGACCGAGAATCAAACCTGAGGCCCTTCAGTCCGTGGGCTGACGCTCTAACCACTGGGCCAAACTGGCCAGGGCGAGGCTCCTTTATTTTTAATAAGGGGCTTGGGTTTCTAGGAATGTTCTTTCCTCGGAATCCATTTTGTCAGAGGCCGCTTGTTTCTCCAGGTCCTAGGAAAGGAATTGTTTCCACAGCAGACTTCCAGAAGTGTGGGTTTTCCATCACGACTCAAGTGTCATTTCGTCAGGGAATTCTTAGAGAGTAGGAGGCAGAAAGAGAGAAGAAGGCAGGTGGACATTTGGGAAAGGAGGGAGGTGTTGGAATTGTTACCTAGTGTCCATTTGCAATTGGTGACTTAAGGAATAGCCTGGTTTTCTCAATGAAGACGATTACTTGGTAGAGATTAAGTCTAGAACCAGCAGAGCTAATTAACTTAAACTCATAAAGCCACTCGAGCTTGAGACTCACTAGAAACAGCATTTCTTTGCCATGTGATGAAACTGCTCTGTGGTCTCCAGAGATTCTGTGCCTGTTGGTTTTTAAACAGCCTTATAATCTGCTCTTCTCACAAGTTGTACTTTAAATACACTTTTGTTCTTTCCCCTCAGTCGTCTTCTCAAATTCCAAATGGCTGTTGAGGTCATGCAGGGTCACTGCCACTGTGACAAGGTTCACACTGGAATGTCAACTGCAGTAGGACCTGGCAGGGCCCAGTGTCGTCCCTGGTGCTCGATCTGGGGGAGAGGGGTCAGCAGCCCGTTTTCTGTTCAGCCGCTTCTTGCTATCTTCCCAGTGCTCTTTCAGGGAAGTCGGGAGGGGACAAGGATGGGGTGTCATATCTCAAACTCTGTAAAGGATCTTTGGTACAGGATGGCAGTCCGTGGTGTGTATCACAGGCGGCTATCACCCGGCTGCCCTCACGTGCCCCTGGAGGGAGACTGCACAGAGGGCAGGCAGCTTGCTCAGCTGAGCTCCTCACACTTCAAAGTGGCTGGCCCGGGCTGGCACGTTGTTGTGTCCTTTTGTGGTGGGGAGCTTTGCTCTGTTTTTCATGTTTTCTTGGCCAATGTTTTACAATGTTGAAATGTTTGAGTTACTTTATCATTTGTGTGAGGTTAACAGGCTTATAAACATATCTGGTATCTTAAAGTCTTCCTTTTGTAATTTTTTGTCTTGAAAATAATGAAGACTGTGTATTTCATTGTAACTTACTAATTTCTTCCCCCACATGTAACCACCCTCTAACTGTAAAATATTAAATATACAAATAAAAAGCAAACTGTTTCACAGCAGCAGGCTCTTTGGTATTCAGTTTGGACACTGAAGAGAATTTGTTTCCTGTACCTGTTCTGTTCACTGTAGAAGACAAGGTAACTTAATAAAATTGTCACTGCCCTGGCCGGTTTGGCTCAGCAGTTACAGCGTTCACCTGCGGACCGAAGTGTCTTGGGTTTGATTCCCCATCAAGGGCACGTACCTGGGTTGCAGGTTCGATTCCTTGTATGAGGATTAACAAAAAAATTAAAATTAAATCATTACTGGCCTAGAAGCTTATCTTTCTAAACAAGGTTGGGGGTGTTGGGGGGCGGGTCAGAGAAGCTTTTTAGGTAGCCCAGAGTTTTTGTAAATAGCACCAAGATTCTTTGGCATTGGTAGGATTTTTTTTCACATGCATTATACTCTTGAAATTAAGAATATACTCATTAGATTTTTTTTAATGTCAAAACAAAAAAGGAAAAGACACGTGACAAACTTAAAAAAAAAGGATATATGAAGAATTTCTGCAAATTGGTAAAAGCCCCGTAGGTAACTAAGCAAAATAGGTATTTCACAGAAGAGGAAAGATGGCCCCCAAATTATGTTCAACCTCATTAGTAACCAAGGAATTGTAAGTCAAGACTAAAGAAATAAAATGCTATTTTACACCCATTCAAATGGCAAGTCAGGAAGCCTGACATGACAAACCAGTTGCTGGAGAGTTGGTGGGTCTTTTTAACTCTTACCCATGAGAGTGTAAAGGAGTGCAGCCACTTTGGGAATGAACTTGAAATTTGAATGTTCCCATGCTCTGTGCCCATTGGTTCCCCGCCCAGTATTTATCCAAGAAAACGTTCACAGCATCAAAACCTCTCTTCAGATGATGGGATGTTGTACAGAAGTCTCCTTAAAGGAATGAACTACAACCACTCGCAGCAATGTGGATGGGTCCCGGTTATGGTAACAGAAAATCCCAGAGGCTTCCAGACAGCATGACACTTCATATATATTTTTTAAAAACGCTTTGGACCCTGGCCAGTTTGGCTCAGCGGTTGGAGCATCAGCCCTCGGACCAAAGAGTCGCAGGTTCAATTCCGGTCAAGGGCACGTGCCTCGGTTGCAGTTTGGTTCCCGGCCCTGGTTGGGGTCATGCAGTAGGCAACCAGTCGATGTGTCTCTCTCACATTGATGTCTCTCTCTCTCTCTTCGCCCACCCCCCCAACTCTATCCGAAGATAGACTGAAAAATATCCTCAGGTGAGGATTTAAAAAAAACTAACACTTTGGAAATAACATGACAAAACCAATTTTTATAAAAGCAGTTACTTAGATAGTGTGAGGCAGAAGAATGGAATATTCTAGGTTCCATTGGGTAGTGAGTTAATTATCAGAGAGAAATGTCATAAATGGTTGGGGATGAGGGGTGGGAGTAATGCTTATTTGCACCTTGAGAGTTGGGCGTGGCAGTCAGACAACTTCATAGTGGGCTCCCGTAGCTTCTAGGGTGTTGCATGTACTTCTCAAGGTGCATTTTTTTTCTGAAGGAAAGCCATAGCTTCCCACGAGCCTTTAAGGTATATGTGACCCCAGGAGATTCTCGTCCTTGGAACTGTTGAGCATTCTTACTCGCTATTGCATTACTAACTAGGCCTTTTGCTTCTGTAACAGGTGTGCACACAACTTAATCAGCTGCAAAACTCAAAAGCTAAATAGTCCTGTTTGGAGTCATGAAAAAGTTTTAGAAATAGTTATGGTTGTACAACATTGTGAGTATAATTAGTGCCACGGTTGAATTGCACGGTTAAAATGGTACAGTTTGGGACTTCTGGTCAAGATGGGGGCGTAGGTAAACGCGGTATCGCGTCCTCCCACAACCACATCAAAGTTACAACTAAACTACAGAACAACCATCATTCAAAACCGCCTGAAATCGAGCTGAATGGAAGTCCTACAACTACGAAATTAAAGAAGAAGCCGCATCGAGACTGGTAGGAGGGGCGGGGGCGCGATGGGCTGGTCCTACACCCACGTGTGGCGGATAAAAATCAGGAGGACACCTCGGCTGGAGAGGTCCTCCCTGGGGACTGAGGGGTCCCCGTCCCACACCAGGTGCCCAGCTCAGAGTTCAAGTGCCAGGAAGAGAAGTCCCATAACTTCTGGCTGTAAAACCAGCAGGAACTGAGGCTGAGGCGGCTGGAGCCCCCGGCAGCTCCTCTTAAAGGGCCCGCGCACAGACTTACTCAGACTCGCACCCTCCAGGCTTCGGACTCGCTCCCTCCAGGCTCCAGCGTGGGGGAGGCAGCTTGAAAGGCACCAGAGTCATATGGGGAAGAACTGAGCTGTTTGGCATTGGAGCGAGGGCTGGAGAGGCAGCTTTCTCCTGGACAGACGTGCTGTCAGAAGCCTTTGTTCCTTTGGTGAGCCCTTCCCTGGGCCAGCAGACGCCACCATATCTGGGACTCCAGCAACCTGGCTCACACTGTTGGCCCCGCCCTGGTGATTCCCTGAGGCCCCGCCCCACGCAACTTTCAGGCCCACCCAAGCTGTTGCCAGTTGCTTTACCATAGGACCCGCCTATCTTGGATCCTGCTTCAGCTTTTCTTAAATTCTTTCAAACAAGCAGCATCTGGTCTCAGCTAGCTCCATACCTCTGGTTAAGTAATACATAGAAACAAATACAGGGAGGCAGCCAAAATGAGGAGACAAAGAAACAGGTCCCAAATGAAAGAACAGAACAAAACTCCAGGAAAGAACTAAGCAAAATGGAGATAAGCAACCTAACAGACACTGAGTTTAAAACACTGCTTATAAAGATGCTCAATGGACTTAGTGAGAACCTCAGTGAATTTAGTGAGGGCCTCAGGAGCATAAAAAAGGACCAGTCAGAAATGAAGGAGGCACTAACTGAAATAAAGAATAATTTACACAGATTCAATAGTAGAGTAGGTAAAGCCAAGAAGCAAACCATCGATTTGGAGCAAAAAACACTCAATCAGAACAGCAAAAAAAAAAAAAAAAAAAGAATCCAAAAGAATGAGGATAGTGTAAGGAGCCTCTGGGACAACTTCAAGCGTGCCAACATTCGCATCTTGGGGGTGCCAGAAGGAGAAGAGAGAACAAGAAATCGAAAACCTATTTGAAACAATAATGGCAGAAAACTTCCCTAACTTGGTGAAAGAAATAGACATACAAGTCCAGGAAGCACAGAGAATCCCAAACAAGATGAACCCCAAGAGGCCTGCACCAAGACACATCATCATCAAAATGCAAAAGGTTCAAGACAAAGAGAGAGTCTTAAAAGCAGCAAGAGAAAAGCAGTTAGTCACCTACAAGGGAGTTACCATAAGACTGTCAGCTGATATCTCAAAAGAAACTTGGCAGGCCAGAAGGGAGTGGCAAGAAATATTCAGAGTGATGAAAAGCAAGAACCTACAACCAAGATCACTTTATCCTGCAAAGCTGTCATTTAGAATCTATGGCCATATAAAGAGTTTCCCAGACAAAGAAAAGCTAAAGGAGTTCATCACCACCAAAACATTATTATATGATTGTAATAACTCCATTCTGACCCTCAGTTATTGCACGTACACACCCTGGCAGTTTCTTTTCTGTAAACATAAGGGCCTTGAGACACCCAAAGAAAACTGTAAAGATAAGGGGTTGAGGATGGCCTTGGGAAACTCAGAGAAACCATGAGAGATTAATGGTGGCCCTGAGCTAACAAGCTTCTCTCCCCCTCTTCTCTGTATCAGCCCCCCTTAAAAGTGCCAAAAGCGGCGCCAAGAGAATGTAGTTTTTTTTTCTGTAGTTTGTGCCTTTAAAAGCGGGCAACAAAGAAGGCTCGGGGCTGAGGATTTGGGGAAGCTGTACCCCTCCAGCCCACCGGTGTAACAGCCCGCCAGTGTAATAAAGTGCTCCTTTACAATTCGGCTGTGCGTCTCTGGTTATCTCGCTGACACGTTACAACAATGATGTGTTGAAGGGTCTTCTTGAAGAAAAAGATAAAAAATATGAACTAACAAAATGGCAATGAATACATATATATTGACAATTGAATCTACAAATAAAATGAGCAAGCAGAACAGAAACATTCTCATAGATACAGAGAAATTTTGGTGGTTGCCAGATGGGAGGGGGGTTGGGGGAATGGGTGAAAAAGGAGAAGGGATTAAGAAGTACAAAATGGTTGTTAGACTGACAAACCTCAAAGGGAAGGGGGGTTGGGGGTGGAAAGAGAGAAACCAAAGAACTTATATGCATATATGCATAACCAATGGACACAGACAACAGTGTGGGGAAAGGCAGGAGGGGGGCAGGAATGGGGAGGAGGGGGGCAATGGGGGGAAAATGAGGAACATCTGTAATACATTCAACAATAAAGGTAAGTTAAAAAAATATACAATGGTATAGTTTGTTATATATAATATAATATACCAAAACCCATTGAATTGTAAAAAAAAAACAAACCACTAAGTGCACTAGAGTTTATACAACTTGACATGAACTGTCTAGGTTTGCTAAATATTTTTATTGATTTTTAGAGAGGAAGAGAGAGAAAAAAAATCACTGTGAAAGTGAAGCATCAATCAGCTGCCTCCTGCACACCCCCTACCGGGATCGAGCTCCCCCGGCATGTGCCCTGACCAGGAATCGGAATCGAACGGCAGCCTTTTGGTGCCTGACCCACAGCCACACCAGCCAGGGCCTGTCTAGTTTTTTTTTTTTCTTTTTTCTTTTTTAAGCTTGTTTTCTAACTCACAAGTGAATGGTTTACAAATAAAATATAACTTGGAGGAATTTGAGAAGTCCCTAGAAGGAGGACAAGATCCTCCCACTCAGGTTCAAAGAGGGTCTTTGGGCTGACAGGCCCGTTTTTGTAGACGGAAAATGGGCTCCGAGAGGGTCCAGTAGGGCTCCTGGTCACTGTGCTCAGGCCTGGAGACTTTGCCAGTGGTCAAAGGTTACTTCTCCAGCGCCTGGCATTGCTAAGGCCTGAGACACAGCCGGAAGGGAGAACAGAACTCCTTTCCTTAGACGTGTTGGAGCTTCTGACCATCCCTGCAGGCGGGAAACCCTTAGGGACAGGTGGAAACCTCTGCAGGCTTATCCCCGTGTGTGAGGAGGGACCAGGCAGGCAGCCGGGCGAGGAGGGCTGCTGCCTTTAACCCACTGATGTCCCTGCACTCGGGTGCTGGACAGACAATGGGCTTTGGACGCTTTGGAGGTCTGGGTTCAAACCTAGTTAGCCTCTATGAGCTAACGTGTTCTCACCCGTGTAAGAAACTCACATTCAGCCAGCAAGAGTCCATGGGGAGTAAACTAGCCTCGCCCACATGAAATAGGGGTTGGCAGGGGCGCTTGCACTGGCACAGGTTTGGGAGTCAATGAGGTTAGTTTTAGTCCTAGTCCCACCACGTGCAGGGATGGGGACAAGCTCCTGGCAGCGAGGGCCACAGCATCTCCCAAAACACCCTTCTCCCCACCGGGTGGCAGCAGTGGGCCCAGCCCTCAGTTTCTGTTTCGGTTACAGCTGAGCCTCCTGTCCGCACTGGCCCCTCACCAGCCCTGGCTGGGCCTGGACTGCAGGAAGTCTTGGCCACCCCCGCCGGGGTCACAAGAGACACCCAGTCCCAGGCCTAGAGCTGGGGAGACCAGGCTCTGAAGTGCCAGACTGATAGGGTGTTAGGGGACCCTCGGGGTCTTCCCTGGTATCTCTGGCAGGTTAATGGTTCCATAGCCTTGGGCAAGTTACTAATAACCAGCAACATGAACACTGGAGCCTATTCACGGTTACCAGTCTCCCAGTGAGCCGGTGCCTTCCAGACCTGACATCACACCTTTCACAGCGACCGGGCGGAGTGGGGCTGTGGGCACACTGCTGTGCTCTTACCCTGCTCTGAGCCTCCATGAGCCTCATCTGGAAAATGGGGGTGATGAGATGTGGCTCCTAGGACTGGAGAAGCCGTGATTGTCCTTCTGTCCTTCAGCTTGGCTGCCTGTCTTGCTCCCTCTAATGCCTGTGCCTGTCCATTCCTCTGTCAGCTATCTTTGTCTCCAGTCATTTGTTCTGTCTTCTCCGTCCACCCATGTGCCATGTTCTGTGTGTGTGTGTGTGTGTGTGTGTGCACTGTATGCCTCATTCTTGGGACTCTGCTCTCTGAGTATCTGGCTCTGGCTCTCACTCTGTGTCCCTGACAGTCTGTGGGGCTCTGTCTCTCTGTCTCTCTGTCTCTCCGTGTCTCCCTCTCCCTCTGAGTCTGAGTCTCTCGGTTGATCTCAGGCTCAGCCTCTGCCTGTCTCTCCGTTCCCCTCTGTGTCTGTCTGATGTGTGTGTGTTTCTCATCCTCATTCTCATCCTCCCTGCGTGTTTACCGTTTTCTCTCTCTCCGAGCCTCTGTCTCTGGGTTTCTGTGCGCGTGTTTTCAGTGTGAGGTGTATTGCTTCTTCAGTGTGTGCTTCCCATGTGTTCCCACTCTCCCTGCCCGTGCGTGTCCATGTGCACACTCCCGTTTCACTCCTCCCCCCTGTCCCTCTGTGTCTCTTACTCTCTGTGTGACGTGTTTACATGTGTGTATTTAGTGTGCCCATGTCTCCTGTTCTCTGTGTCTGTCTCATTCTCCCTCTGTATCTTTCCCCGTCTTTCTGTCTCTCTCTGTCTCTTCTCTCTCTGTCTCTGTCTCTGTCTTTCTGTCCCTCCCTCCCTCCCGCCCTCCCTCCCTCTGTGTCTGCTCACAGCAGAGCCTGTCCGGCAGGGCAGCGGATGTGAGGTGACTCGGTGACTGACAGGAAGCCTGCCTCCTCGCCTGCTGCCCGCAAGTGTCTGTGGACTTGGCGTCAGCTCCAGCAGGTGTGGGGACTCAGGATGAGGTGGCCGCAGTGAAGAGCCCCTAAACCTCAGGTAAGCCTTCCCCAGGAGGGCCTGGAGCCCGGCCCTGAGGACAGCCCATGGGGTTGGAGTGGCCTCGCTGGCCCAGCCTGAGCACTCGGCAGCCGGGCGGGTGAGGTGGCAAGATGTCAGGACGCCCGGCACCCCCTCCTTTGGCCCCAGTCCTGCCCTGGTGCCCCTGAGTAGGGAGCCCTCACCCTGGACCCTGCGGCACTCAGAGGGACAACCTGTTTCTGGGGCTTCAGCCACTTTCCTGCCCGCACCTCCCTCAGTGGAGCCTGCAGTCCCAGGAGGCCTCCCGGTGGTCCCGTCACTTCCAGAGGCTGGTGAGGGGCCGATCGTGGCTCCTAGGTCCATGGCCATGAGCCTAGGTTTCTTCATCTGTAGAATGGAACTGTCACACCCAGACACAGGGCTATGGGAGAAGGGGTGAGACTACAGGCAAGCGCCTAAGTCCTGCCCCAGGCCAGCTGGGAGCATCTGTCCCTGCCACTGCCACCCAGTCCCCAGCCCGGCCACCAGCTCTCTGCCAGGGTTCCGAGAGGCTGCAGGCCCTGGGGAGCGCCCTGTGCTCACCTCTCTCAACAGGTGGCCCTGGCCTTCACCATCCCCCACTCTGCCCCGGGACAAGGGCTGCCCAGGCCCCGCACCAGTCACCTGAGCACTGAGAACCTCCATTTGAAGCCTCTCGGCCGGCCTCTTCTGAAGGCCAGGGTTATTTGGGAAAACGAAACAGACCCCAGAGCACATCCCAGTGGCTAAAGCCTTTCTGGGGCTCAGACCAGGAACTCTCACTCCACCTCCACCCCAGCCTGCCCTGCAGCCCTGGTGGGCCTCAGTTTCCCCATCCACAGCATGGCGAGTGCTGGGAGAGTGGACAGGATCACCTCCAAGGGTCTTTCCGGGCAGGAGGCTGTGACATAGGCCGGCGCAGCCAAGCACGCAGGGCTTTTCCCACAGCCCGCTTGTTGCAAACCTTGTTCATATGAAAACTGCCCACTTCCCCTTGTGCTATTTTGGCCTGCTCAGCCCCGGGCGGTGCGGCCCCCTCCCTCCCCACCCAGCCCCCTTGGCATCTTGGGGCCTCCCGGAGCTGTTGCGTCGACCTCTCCGGGGACCCAGCCTCCTCTCCCTCCCCCTCCCCCACCCCCCTGCTCTCAGAACATGGGTGGAAAGCAAGGAGAGAGAGTGAGAGTAGATTTATTCAGTGTTGGGGAGCGGGGCACAGGAGTTTTCCTCAAATTAGTCTCTTTTAAAAAATATTTTATGATTCTTAAAAATATAAGAAAAAGGTGAAGGAGTGTGGCCCTCAGAGGCAGCTGCCCTGGGTTTTGGTCCTGGCTCCGTGACTGGCGAGCTGTGTGGCCTTGGACAGAGCACTCACCTCTCTGGGCCTGGTGTCTCCCCCAGGATGCCTCGGGCATCTGTGACAACTCATGTCAGGCTGGGCTGGGGCAGGAGCCATGCTCTCTCCCACCCCAGCCCCTCTCGGCGCCCAGCAGAGCACCCACAGGAGGCGCTGGAGGGGGCTCAGGCCCGCCTGGCTGGGGACTGGGCCGGGGAGGCTCCTGACCGAGCTGCTCCACACCGTCTGCTGAGCCCAAGGCCAGCTCTGGCCCCCACAGGCTGCGGCTGCCCCTGCCCCTTCCCGAGGCCATGGTGATGGCCGGTCACAGTGGTCACAGCCAGCCACGCCCGCCTGCACTCCCAGGCCTCATGTGACAAACCCACGGGAAGAGTGTCATTATTTCCCCCATTGAATAAAGGGGCAACCGAACGCCTGTGACTGGGATTCGGTTTTTGTTCCTGGGCAGAATTTGCATTCTCATGCTCCCCTGCCTGCCCTCCCCCAGTGCCAGGTGGGTGGAGAGGGACCAGGGCTGGGGCCACCCTGAGTGTGCTTCACCTCAGGAAGCAAGAGGGCTCTCCGATAGTCGGGGTCCTCCGGGGTGGAGGGCCAGCCTTCCCCCGACGTCAGCAGGGGGTGTCCCAGGGTTTCAAGTGCCAGGTCAAGAGTGTGGACTTGCTTCTGGGGATGGCCGGTCATGGAGTCATGTCCCAGCTCTCTCAGGGACATGTGTGCCACCCATTCTGTGTGTCCTTGCCCAAATCTCCTTTGGGGACAGAAGCAGTCACTGTCCTAACCAAAGGACAAAGTTGTCGAGGGTCTGGAGCCTGAGGGAGCTGTCCAAACTAACCAGCTGCAAATAAGACCTCGGTAGGTTTCTCTAAAGGAAATCCAGCCATGAGCCTGACTGGACGTGATTGATCCCCATTTTGCAGATGAGAAAACTGAGGCCAAGAGATGCTGAGGCACAGGCGGGATTTGGCCCCAGGAGTCCTCCCTCTAAGGCAGGTGTTCCCAACTTCAAACACCCTGAGATGGATTTGGACTGTGCCTGGGGTCTTGGGACGGGGTCTGCCCCAGGGTGGGCACAGGAGGCAGAGCGAGCTGTGCAGACCAGGAGGGCAGGGCCTAGCCTCTGAGAGGAGGGGGAGCGGGTGCCCCTCAAACGGCATCCTGCGTGACAGGGATCGATCTCTCTCTTCACGTGGAGGCTGCTCCGTCACGAGATCTGGGAATTCTCGTGTTCCCACTGACTCACTTGGCCTTTTGGGGAAGGAAAGGTGGCTTCTCTGGGACGGGCCCCTGACCAAGGCCCTGCACTGCATGGCGTTTCTTGTCCTCTTTGCCACAGAGATTCGGGAAGCTCAGCCCTGGCCGGTTTGCTCAGCGGTTAGAGCGACGGCCCGCGGACTGGAGAGTCCCGGGTTCGGTTCCCACTAAGGGCACGTACCTCAGTTGCAGTTTGTCCCCGCCCCGGTTGAGGTCGTGTGGGTGGCAACCACTCGATGTCTCTCTCACATCGATGTTTCTCTCTCTCTCCCCCCTCTCTCCCTCCCACTCTATCTGAAGATAAATGCAAAAAAATGTCCTCAGGTGAGGATAAAAAAAAAAAAAGAGGTGAGCGCACAGCCGGGGCACACAGACCTCAGGGGAGTCCGAAGCAGGAGGTGGGCAGTGCAAAATTAATCTCCCCAAGCCTCATCCTCCCCAGCTGTGAAGTGAGGAGAAGCCCTTCTCCCAGGTGTGCACAGAGTGGACACTCAGTGATGGGGGCTCCGTGTGCCCGCCTGGGGCACAGCCCCCTCCAAGACCCCCTGCTGCCCTCAGCTGTGTCCCAGCTATTTTGAGGGGGCTGAGTCTCTTTATAGTTTCAATGATTCTCCTTGGAAGACCCCTCGAGAGGGCTGTATTTGCCTTTGCCAGACCCTGGTGAGTGGTTCTGACAATCACAGTGTAGCCCCAGGGCCGGCCTGGACCAGCCACTAAGACAGCAGTCAGCAGTCAGGGATCCAGGGCTCCTTGCCCTGCAGCCTCTCTCCTCCAGTCCCACGTCCCACCAGCCACCATGGGCGGCATGCCTGGTCCCTCTGCCCTGAGTGCGCTTCTCCCATGCTCCTAAGCCCACCACCTCCAAGAAGCCTTGCCTGACCTCCCTCCTCCCAGTGCCCAGAACAGGAGGAATCTGGGTGCACAGGTGTTTAATGAATGGAAAGCCCACCCCCAGCTTCCCCGGGGGGCCGAGGATGGGGAGGAGAAGTACCCTAGGTTGGGTGAGGGCTGCTGGGCGCTCCCGCGCGGAAGGGTCCACAGAGTCTGAGCTTGGGGACTAAAGCTGGGTTTACGGGAGGGAGGGGGTGCAGTGGGCAAAGCCAGAGTTTGGGTCTGGATGCTGAAACTTGAATCCTGTCTTTCTGCTTAGCAATTGTGAGATCTCTGGCCTCAGTTTCTTTATCTGTGAAATGGGGCAAGCCTCCCCTCAAAGGGCGACTGTGTGGATGAAGCGAGGGTGTGTCGGGTTGCGCACACGCATGATGCTGTCCGGTGGGTCCCCAGAACCTGCCAGCATTTATCAAGTGCTGATGCTGGCCCTGGGGACCCAGAGCACAGGCCGGGTCGGGTGGAGGAGCAGACCTGGTCCTGACCTGGTCCTCCAGCAGGTTTGGAAGGGAGCCCACAGCCTGGACTCCACTGTGGGGCTGTCGGGACAGTGGGGAGAAGAAACCCGAGAGTTGGGGCTGGACGGGTTCCTGGGGGGACAGCCCTCCAGACCTCCCGCCCTGGCTCACGGGGCCCCACGTTGTGGCATTGCAGGAAAAGTGGCCAGGAGCGGACATGAGTGCAGAGACGGAGCTGCTGTGGCCCGGGGTGGCCCTTCTGCTGCTGCTGGGGGCAGTGGCCAGCCTGTGTGTACGCTGCTCCCGCCCAGGTAAAGGCGGGACTGTCGTGGGCGCAATGGAGAAGACAGTGTACCCAGAAACCCTCGCAGGCCCAAACCTGCTGCAGTTGGAAAGGCCACTCAGATAAGCCTCACAGGAGTGACTCCTCCAAGGGCTGGCCCCAGACAGCCCCTGAACACACTCTGTCGGGCTCACTGTGGGGCTTTGGTTTTGCTGGGTCAAGGGGTACGTCTGGGCAGAGGGTTGCTCTGGACAAGGGAGGGGAGGCTGGGCTGCCGGGGGCGTCCACCTTCTCCACGCCCCACTCTCCTAAATAAACAGTGAGGAGCACCATGTCAGTGTTGGCTGGCCCACAGTGACTGGCAGGGCCCAGGGCAGGCAGGATGAAGGGAGCCTCGGGTCTCAGTTCCCACCCTGGCTCTGGACACTTGCTAATCTGGTCCCATTCTTGCAGGTGCGAAGCGGTCCGAGAAAATCTACCAGCAGAGGAGCCTGTGAGTGCCTCAGTGCCCGCCCAGTGACTGTGTGCCTTGGGTGTGGGCCCCTCGGCATCCCCGCATGCTGTCCCTCACCCCTTTACTCACACGTCCTCCGTGCTGAGCCCGGTGGGTCCTGAGCAGTCAAGGGGAGGAGAGGAGGGCACCCAGGGGCTGTCCGGGCCCTGCTCTAGCCTGGTCAGCAAGGGCTTCCGGAGAAGGGGCTGCCGCTCTCCAGCTTGACCAAGGGCACCTCTAGGGATCCCCCCTGTGAACCCAGCCCCAGCAGCCTGCTGTGCCGGGGGAGGGGGTGGGTGTTGCCAAAGGAACCCAGCCCTCTCGGGGCAATGGGGCACCAGGGTGTGGGGCAGAGACTGGGCACAAAGCAAAACACGAGCTGTGTCTGAGTCTGCCCTGGAAAATGCTAAAGAGGCTCAGGGAAGGATGTGGGCATGTCCCTTGGGGGATTTAAGAAAGGCCTGACAGAGGAGGTGGGGGAGATTTTAAGAGAGAAAGAGGCAAAAGGGGACATTCCCGAGAGAGAGAACAGTGTGGGCATTGCCAACATAGGACCAGGGTGGACACTGTCTTCCAGGGATGAAGTGGCAGGTACCGTGTGTCTCGGGAGAGATGGGCTGGGTGAGGGCCTCTGCTATGGGGAGAGGCCTTGCCCTCCCTTCTAAGGGCCGAGGGGCCACAGAAGCGCTGGAAGCAGGCGGTCATGTGCAGCGGGAAGGAGGTGGGGCAGAGATTAAATGGGGTCAGTGAACCCAGCAGAGTGGCGGAACTGGGCAATGGAGCTCCAGGCACTTTGAGGGCAAGTGGGCCTCTCTGGAGTCCTAGGAGGGTCAGCTGTGTGGGACACTGCAGACCAGGAGGTGACCCAACCACAGCCCCAGGCAGGGGGGTGGCAGCCATTGGCGTCCTTACATTGAGTAAGAGAGAGACTGACGGAGGGCCTGGGGGACTTCTGAGGCTGCGGGTGCACATGTGCCCAGGCCTGATCACCCACTCCACCCACACGCTCCCTGCATACTTGCTCATGCGTGCACTTCTCACACATGCAGCTCTGTACGCGCAACCGGGTGGCTACTCACGCACACACACACCCTTTCTCATTTCCTTTTGCAACTGAAAAACCACAATGAGATTTGAAAATAGAATGTCCCCATCCAGGCCCACCCCTGGGGCCAGGACTAGATCACTCCAGGCATCTTTGGCTATTTGGCTGCCTAGATTGCCAGCCCACAACCTCCATAGGGGTGGGCTGGGCTCCTGCCCCCTACTCTCCTGCCCTAGGCCCACCTCCTCAGTATCTCCCCTCTCCTCCTCCCTCGTCCCTGCCCACTCAAGGCCCCTGACTGAGCTTAGAACTGTAGACTAAACCTCTTCACATAGGGGGTGGGGAAATGGGGCCAGGGTGGGAGGGGAGGCTTGGGTTCTCCCCACCTCACTTGGGTTCAGTCCTATCAGCCTACGTGAAACAACAGCTGTGTGTGCCAGGCCCGGCCCCTGCATCACTTCCTCCGGGAAGCCATGCCTGACTCTCTCCTGTAGACTTAGAACACCCTTCCTCAATCAGGTCACCTTGACTCCCAGCACCCAGGAGCTTCTGGAAGGCTGAGCCAGGTACCCATATTAGTCCAGGGGAGGAGCCCAACATGCTTTCATGATTCGCTGATCTGCTTCACCCTCTTTAATGGTGGCTTCCATTCTCAAGGGCACCTCATGGTCCAAAAGGGCAGCCAGGGCTCCAGCCCTCATCTCTGCGTTTCAGGCAGTAGTAAGAAAGAAGGAGAAGGACAAAAAGGCTGTCCCCCATTTGCCAGTGACTCCTTGAAGGAGCTTTCCTGGACCTTCCAACAACCTTGGCTTGCATTTCGTTGACCAGAGCTTAATCACATGGCCACACTTAGGTGCAAGGGAGGCTGGGAAATACAGTCTTTTAGATGGGCAGGTTGCTGGCTAAACAAAAGTCAGGGTTGTATTTCAAAAGGAGACGGGGACACGGGGCAGTGGCTGGGTACCTGCTGACCTTGCAGTAGCCCCACCAGTTATTGGGAGTAAACGGTGTGTTTGAGGGGTGTGCTCTCTTAGGAATGTTAAACACTCCTGGGGTGGTAGACGGGTGGGGCAGCCCCCTTGATGCTCCTGGTGGAAGTCACTACGGGGTCCCTGAGCGGTCACCCCAACCATCACACCCAGACTCTCAGGGTTGCCTCCCCAGCGCTGCCCACAGATCCTCCTGACAGCTCTGGGGTTCCTAGGTAGGCCATGTTGAGGGACAGGTCTCTCTGGCAGCTGGCTCCAGGCCAGGGCCATGTGAAAAGGCTGGGCACCCAGTGCAGGGCTCAGGAGCAGCCCAGAGAATGAGGGCATCAGGGGGCAGGGCTCTGGCTCTGAGACCCAGAGGGGTGGCAGCTCCTTCTCCTCACCCTGGTCCTGTTGTGTCCCTCCTCTCTGTTCCTTGTCCCCTTCTGTCCATCTCTCCTGTCTCTCTGTCTCTTGGGCTGTGGGAGGCCAGGCCCTAGCTCAGAATGGTCCCATGTGTTTCCAGGCAAGAGAATCAACAGAACTTTGCAGTGGCCCGGACCTATTCCTGTGAGTCCCCCCACAGCGGGGTCCAGGGGCTGGGCTTGGGTTGGGGATTCATATCCAAGTCCCTTCTGTCTTCATTGCCTTGAGGTGGTGGCCACACCTGATCTGGTGGGGTGAGGGGGTCAGGGGGCCACTGGTAAGCTGGCCAGGGGTCCAGCCAACACCCCCTTGTTCTTTGCAGTGGCCAGGCCAGGGCTCCTGATGGACACAGTCTCTGACACGACACCAGCAAGGTAGGAATGAGCCCCTTGTCCTGGGCCCAGAGGGGTCACAGCTCCCGCAGGAGGCAGTGAGAGAACTCTGGGGTCCCCACCTGCTGAGCCCAGGCCAAGCCCTTACTCCCTCCTCAGACCTCAGAGTTCCAGTGCTGGGTTCTAGAGCCCCAGCAGGAGGCTGGAGGGCGGTGGCCTTCAAATCCTCCGAAACCCTAGGGCCACCCTTCACCCCTCGGCCCATCCCCAGCACCTACCTCCCCCTCCCCTGCAGGAAGAAGAAGCAGCTGCGGTTCTCCCCCAGCCTTGAGGGTAAGTGACTCGGACACAGGAGTGGGGCAGGGGCGCGGAGGGACCGAGACAAGTGAATAGCTGGTGAGACGGGTGCTGTGCAGGGGTGCAGGGGAGGGCTGGATGGGGTGCAGAAGAGCCAGGCCTGACAGGGAGACCTCTGAAGAGGAGACATACAGCCAGGCTGGGAGGCCTGACGGGACTGGTCTAGTGGGAGAGGGAACAAAGAGCAGGGACAAAGGTGTGGAGGTAAGAAACCCTTGGCCTTTCTTTCAGATTCTGCATCCCCGAGGTACCAGAACTTCAGCAAAGGTAGGTGGGCTCCGGGGAGGTTGGGCTGCGGTGGGGACCACCTCTGGGAGCTTAGGTCTTATTCCGCCTCCTCCTGCAGGAAGCAGACACGGATCAGACTCAGTCTACATGTGAGTGGCTTTGCCCAGCCCTGGCGCCTCCTCCCACGCCCGCCCACCTGCCCTGAACTTCTTTATTTATGACGGCCCCCTGCCCTAGGACCCGCCAGCCCAGGCCCAGGCAGGCTCTCAGTGGCATTGTTTCCCTTCAGGTGGCTTCGTGGGAAGGGGGACAGTGACAGGGTCATGGCCCTACTCTGGGGAGGGCCTGTGTTGGGGGACCCATCTTGCATCACCCAGGCAGAGACAACTTACAGGGGCACCTGGAAACCCAGAGAGGAAGGGCCCTCAGATATCTCACCTCACAGATGGGCAAACTGAGGCCCAGGGGGGTGAAGACTTGCCTAGGGTCACATGGCAAGGTGGCTAGTGCCAGGCCGCCACCCCCCACCCCCCCAGCCCCAAGGTGGCTCAGGGGTCAAGGGAAGTGGGATGCAGGGATCAGAGACTCCCTGGCCCAGCCCCCAGGCCCCTGGGGGAGCGATGGCTGGAGCAGCCCTGCCTCACTGCCCCCCAGTGAAGCCCCGACCCCAACCAGAGGCCCGCCCAGCAACTGGGGTTGTATTTGTGTTTTCTTGCCAGAGACCCCATCACCACGGACTATTACAACTGGGGGCAAGGGAAGCCCTGGGAAGGTGAGGCAGAGGGGAGGAGGGGTAGGGAGGAGGCGCATGGGAGCTCAGCTTCACTGCTGGGGCCAGAGGCAGTTAGGAGGACTCAGAGGAGGGGGCTGGGCCTCGGTTTGGATGGATTGGGGAGTGGGGGAGATGAGGGAGCTGGCACCACGGGCAGGAGCCCAGGTGCAGAGGCGGAAAGGGATGTGTGCGAGTCAGAGGTGGGCTGCAGGGTGAGGGAGCAAGAGAAGGATCTCTGGACAGGAGGAAAGCTGGCCCCTTGACATCCAGGCCCCATTTAGGGCTGGGCGCATATGGGACCTCAGAAGAAGGCCCTGGATGCGGCAGACTTGCTGATGGATGCTGAGCCCTGCAGGCTCGGAGGGAGTGGGAATGCTAGGCCCTTAACACCTTTGCTTCACAGAAAGAGAAACTGAGGGCTGAGGGGAGACAGTGCCTGCTGAGAGATGCACAGGCCTGGGCTCCCGCCTGGGCCATGCTGGGTGGGGGGTGAGGCTCCGTGGTGGGCAGGGAGTGAGGCCTCTTCTTTCCCCCTGCCACCTCCAAATTGGGGTGGGGCCCTCATTTCTCAGAACCTTTTTCTTTTTTATCCTCACCCGAGGACATTTTTGCATTTTATCTTCAGATAGAGTGGGAGGAAGAGAGAGAGAGAGAAACATTGATGTGAGAGAGACACATCGACTGGTTGCCACCCACACGACCCCAACTGGGGCTGGGGACAGACTACAACCGAGGTACATGCCCTTAGCGGGAACAGAGCCTGGGACTCTCTGGTCCGTGGGCCGACGCTCTAACCGCTGAGCCAAACCGGCCAGGGCTCTCAGAGCCTTTTTGATGTAGATGGACGCTTGGTGGGGTGGTGGTGAGTGTTCAGCTTCCCAGTTGTAGTGGGAGGTGATGCTGGGGTGCCAGGCTCTGATCTGCCACACCTAGCCGAAGCCCCTGGACCCGCCCAGCCCTGCCCAAGGGGTCTCTTTCCAGATAAGCTTAGACCTGGTTCCTGGCCCTCCTGGGCCCCCAGAGGCTCTCATTACCTGATAGAGATGGGCTTCCCTCCAACCAAACATCCATGCTGGGTCTGAATGCAGCTGTCCCCTAACCTCCCCTCCCCAGTACATTCTGGGGTCACCATGAAGGACAGAGAAGGAGCCAAGTGGTGGCAGCTGCTGAGCCAGGCCAGTGCACCTTAAGAAACTTGTCCAGGAAAATGTTCGAGGCCCTGGGGGACCCAGAGGCCTGGGGGCTTGGCAGGACAGGTCATCTGCCAAAGGAAGGCTGGGTGGAGGGAGGGAGGAAGAGCCAGGCCTGATGGACAGAGCCCCCCATAACGAAGCCCTCTCCCCTCCCCCCAGCAGATGATGATGCCAATTCCTACGAGAACGTGCTCATCTGCAAGCAGAAACAGCCAGACTCAGGCGAGGCCGCCAGCCAGAGCTGGGCAGAGACTGGTGAGATATGCAGTCCCCATGGCTCCAAGGCATGGTCCGCCTTGAAGCCCAAAAGTTCACCGATACCTCCAGTGCCTTTGGGTCAAGCACTGCCTGGTGTCCCGGGAGGAGGCCCCGTCATCCCGGGCCTCAGTGGGAATGCTCTCTGGGGATCCATTCCTACCCCGAGGGGCTGCCCACGTGAGGGCACCTCGCTAGCCTGAGGACCAGCCGTGGCGGCTTCCCCCCTGCAGCCCCTCCCTGGTCTCTCTCCCTGCAGGCGATGAGGAGTCTGAGGATTATCAGAACTCCACTTCCATCCAGCAGTGGCGGGAGTCCAAGAGGGTCATGGGTACGTGGCCGGGGAGCAGGGGCTCCTGAGCAGTCAAGTTTGGCAGGCTCAGAGAGACCTGGCCTGGGAGGGTGGGGCGGGGAGGCAGGAGTGGGGGGTCTGGCCTGGGAGGACCAGGCTGGGGTGAGGGTGGGGCGGGGAGGCAGGAGTTGGGGGTCTGGCCTGGGAGGACCAGGCAGGGGTGAGGGTGGGGCGGGGAGGCAGGAGTGGGGGGTCTGGCCTGGGAGGACCGGGCTGGGGTGGGCTCCCCTGCAGGCAGGTCAGCTAACTTCACAGCGAAGCCTTCAGCACAGCAGTGGCTGCATTGGCCTTGAACCAGGCCAGGCGCCACTCAGCAGCCACGGCCTCCTGAGGTCAGGCCTCCTGAGGTCAGGCCTCCTGGGCAAGCTGGCCACCCAGCTGCATGGACAGAGCCCCACTCACTCTGCTTCTTGGGCTGGACAAATCTCTGCAAATCCCAGAATGGGACAGACATGCCGTCCGGGAGAGCCTTTTTCCTTCAGGCTGTCTTGTGGCATCTGGGGGTTTGAGCCCTGGGTGGCGTTCTGGCTAAGGGGGAACAGGTCTGGCACCATGCGAACCAACCGACAGTTTGCCTGCTGGTCCCCAGAACAAGTCCGGAGAGAAGCACCTCCCTCCCCTGCAGGAAGCCCAGATGAGGATGATGGAGAGCCCGACTACGTGAACGGGGACGTGGCGGCCACGGAAGCCTAGGGCAGACCTGGGAGAAGGTACAACTGCCTTGGTGCAGGGTGGTGGCCTTACTGGCTGGAGGAGCCCCATTCCAAGGGAGACCATGAGAGCTTGTGCTGGAGGAGCCATGGCGGGGGCCAAGGAGCAGCACCCACGGGTGCTGGGCCTCCTAAGCAGTCCCTGCCCACCTTGCCCGACTCCCATGGCAGGCTTGGTGAGGTGACAGATTCACTGCGAGCACAAGGGTCTCAGGCCATGAGGGTGTCAGGCAGGGAAGGTTGGTGAGTCGTTGGATGAAGGTGGACTCTGGGTGGGTCTCTGCAACCTTGGGGGAGAGACTTAACCTCCCCAGGTCTATTTCCTCACTTGAAAAATGGAGCTAACGAGACCTGTGGCTTAGACAAGACACCACATAAAGCACGAGCCCAGCAGGACTTGGCCAGTGTTGGACTCAGGGACCAGGGGCAGGACTGGGAGATGATGGTGCTGATGGCAGTATTGGTGGCCACTTTGCCAGCCAGCAGGGAGTCAAGTGCGCACACACCGCCTCTGCCACCCCAGAGGCATCTCGCACTAAGCCAGCTGCCCAAGGTCACACTTAGAATAAGTGGAGGAGGGGCGGCAGGGTCCACCCCAGTCCTTGCAGTGGGGGCGGCCGGCTGGTCCGGACGAGCCACAGAGCTTCACCCAGGGGCGAGTCCTGCCTTTGGTGCCGGGGCACAGTAATGAACACAATATACAAAACGCCTTGACATTGTGGTGGGAGAACAGAGAGGAATCATGGCTGGATGGCAGTAGGTCCTGTGGAGACAAACCCGGCAGGGAAGACAGGGGTGAGGAGGGGAGGTAAGCTGGGAGGCCAGGGAGCCTTTTGGAGCCCCCGCCTCAGCCTGTGGGGAAGGATACCCAGGCCGAGGGACCAGCAAAGGCGCTCAGAGGCCCTGACGACAGAGGGAGGGGCTGATGGGGTGTGGAGGTGGAGGCCAATGGTGTAGGGCCAGCACCTGAGTTTTTTTTCTGAGATTTGGGGGTGCGAAGGGGGAACATGGGAAGGTTTGAAACACGAGAGTGATTTGATATTTCTAAAGAATCTGGCTACTGAATAGAGAAATGAATAGTCAGCCCTCTGAATCCATGGATTCAAACAACCCCAGATGGAAAATATTCGGGAAGAAAATCTCATAAAGTTCCCAAAAGCAAAACTTTAATTTGCCACACACTGAGCAGGACCCTGAACCCATACAAATGATATGTAGGCATACCCTGCTGTCGCAGATAAGCAAACACACCATTTACATAAGGGACTTTAGCATCCTTGGGTTCTGGTATCTGCTGTGTGTGGGGACAGTCCTGGAGCCAATCCCTTGTGGGGGACAGAAGTGAGAGCAGGACAAGGGAGTTGAGTCCAGACAAAAGGTGCCACCTTGGCCCAGGGAGGCAGCAGTCAGGAGGACTCGCTGGTGCCCTGGGCGCGTGGGGGCAAGGCAGGGGAGTCGGAGAGGACGGCACGTTTCTGCCTGAGCAATGAGAGGGTGCCTGTCGGCCACTGAGATCTGGGGGCTCCGGGCAGAGCGGCTTTCGGGGGCCAGGGGTTTATTTCCGGGCCTGATCACTGGAGAGGCCCATGCAGGGGAAGAGATGAAGAGGGCGCCTGCGCCTAGGGTCGGGGTCGGGCTGGAGATAGACACTGAAGACAGGTGGGAATAACCCAGGCCTGGGCCAGGACCAAAGAGCAGTCAGGATTTCAAAGGAAAAGTGGAAGCTCTTGGAAGAAACTCCGCTCGATGGGCGGCTCTCTCCTCAGCCTGGGAGGGCATGAGCGCTGACCACCATGAGTCCCTCCCCTCGCCCGACCAGGCACTCCTGGGCCGAGGGAACCGAGTGCTAGCCAAAGCAAACCTTTTCCTTTTAGCCAACTGTTTCCATCTTCACCAAAGGAACCAAGGAAGCCAAAGCTCACAGGAATATTTACCGTCTCCCAACAATCACTTCTCCAGAGCTGCTGGACTTCTGGACCTCACCACGGTTCCTCGTGGGAGGTGCACCATGTCCCAAGGACCACCCTCGGGTCATGTGGGACCAGCCCGGGTAAAAAGTTACTCACGGAATCAGCTTCCCCGGGGGCTGGGCAGGAGCCTGGTGCCAAGGGCAGTGCGGCTCCTTCCGCTGCGATCGAGTGCCCAGCACGTAGGGCAGACTGCACCTCCACCCGCACCTAAATCATACAATCCTGGCGTTCACGTCCTTTTTGCTTTGGATTTGGATCCCCAATTGCTGATCAATGTGGGCTGCTGGGATTTGTGATCCATAAGCTTGTACAATTGTTTTATATAGGTGGAGCCATATTTAATATTCTACATTCCAGGGTAGATTTTGTCTATCTTGTCTCCTATAAGCATTACGTGTACTAATGTCAGCAGGTTCTTGGAGAGCCCTG
The DNA here is from genome assembly GCA_030848825.1 of Tadarida brasiliensis. Classification (NCBI taxonomy): domain Eukaryota; kingdom Metazoa; phylum Chordata; class Mammalia; order Chiroptera; family Molossidae; genus Tadarida; species Tadarida brasiliensis. The sequence goes on along the minus strand of CM061258.1, from coordinate 102,907,436 downwards.
GTGCTCCCTTCCTTGTCCCTCCGTTCAGAGGAAGAGATAAGGCTAGTCACCCGCACGCTCCTACAGTGGGCACATCCTGTGGACACAATGCATCAGTTCCGCCCAAGGGGCAGGCGGGTGGAGCGGTGGCACCCCTCAGCTGCCCTGAACACCCCCTGCTCCAGGGCGGGCCTCAGCTCGCTGACTGGGCAGCGTGGCTGTCTCATGGACAGGGCAGTGGACAAATGGGACCTTGAGTCAGAAAATCCAGTCAGGAGAAAAATGCCTCCTCCAATCAAAATTGTTCGTCTCAATAAACCTTTTTAGTTTAAGAGCAGTAATTCTCCAGTGTCCACTTTCCCTGCTTCATGTCAAAAACCAAGGGAACTGCCTGGCCGGTGTGGCTCAGTGGTTGAGCACTGACCCATGCACCAAGAGGTCGCTGGTTCGATTCCCGGTCAGGGCACAGGCCAGGTTGTGGGCCCGATCCCCAGTGCGGGGCATGCAGGAGGCGGCCAATTGATGTTCTCTCATCGATGTTTCTATCTCTCTCTCCCTCTCCCTTCCTCTCTCTCTAAAAATCAATAAAAGAAAAAAAAAAAAAATAAATCAGCCTGTTTCATGGAAAGGGACCCTGAAGCCTGGAGGGAGGGCTGGGGGCAGGACATGGGGCCCCAAGCCCAGCTCTTTCCAGGATGCCACACCGATTCTTTCCATGAGAAATCAGCACACGTTAGGAAATTAGAAAAGAAAAACCCAAGTATTTGAACACAACCACGGCCACCTGTCACTTCGCACTCTGAAGCCCTGACCTCACAAGCTCCGAGGATGCTCAGGCTTGCGCAGTGGGCGTGGGGTGCCACGGGGAGGCTCCAGGCGGGGGTCTCTCCGTGGTCACAGGTGTGGAAACCCGTTTCTGGGGCCCCTCGCCTGCACCTGGGCACAATCGTTCCTTCACCTCACAGGGATCCTGAAGCTCCAGACAAAATAAGATTGAGGAAGTATGGGTATTTTGTAACCTTCACCTTGGTGTGTTGAGGACCTTAATTTTTTTTTCTTCTTAGTTGCAAACCAAACCCAAAAAGCCAGTAATCTCTGTGTCCCCATCCAACAATGTGGTCTGGGCAAGGGACTTGGCCATCCCAGGAAGGACAGCATGAAGCAGAAGTGCCAGCAGGCCCGTCCTCTCTCGCTTCCTCCTGCTCGAGGTCCAGGCTCCAGCACGAGCCATGGTGAGCCAAGCTTGGGCAAGGGGCAAGGGGCCCGCCCGATATCCAGCACTGCGTGCAGCATGGGCACACACGGTCACACAGCAGTGGCCCTGCATCTGGGAACCACAGGACAGGAAGAGCCAGCACGTCACACGAGTGCTTTTCATCAGCTTTTCACGAGACCACTAACCACAGACGCTGTCACTCCCACCCACTCCCTTAAAAATGCCATCCTAGCCCCGGCCAGTGTGGCTCAGTTGGCTAGAGTGTAGTTCAGTACTCCGAAGGGTCTTGAGTTTGAGTCCTGGTCAGGGCACATACCCAGGTTGCAGGTTCCATCTCCAGTCGGGGTGTGTGGGGTACGTGTGAGAGGCAACCCATCAATGTTTCTTTTTCTCCCCCTCCCTCTCTAAAATCAATAAAAAAACAAACAACGCCCAGCCCGTGTGGCTCAGTGGTTGAGCGTTGACCCATGCACCAAGAGGTCACCAGTTCGATTCTCAGTCTGGGCACATGCCCAGGTTGTGGGCCCGGTCCCCAGTGGGGAGCATGCAGGAGGCGGCCAATCGATGTTCTCTCTCATCGATGTTTCTCTCTAAAATCAATAAAGAAAAAAAACCCAAACAAAGAAAAACCCCACCATTCTAAAATGATGTCTGGGATTTGCTTTAGAACAATCTGAGTGGGGTGAGTGGGGTGGGGGGGTGGTAGGAATACAGAGGGAACAAGATTGGCCATGTGTTGGTATAACTATTAAGCAGGATGATGAATATGAGAATATCATTCTCTGTTTTATGCACAATAATATTTTTCATAAAAGAAACAAAGCAATTCTACAAGTTAATATAAAATGTCCTGGGAAATTAGAAAGCAACATGTACTGCACAGAAAGGGGACATGCGGGGAGTTTCCGGGGGCCTGTATTGCACTATTTTCTTTGGTGATTCCTCTAAATCCTTTCTGAAGGGCTCATGGCCCCAGGCTGTTCTGAGAAGTTTTTCTAAATAGTTAGTACATGACAACAAACCCTGCCTTCACCCCGTGGAACTGTCCTCCAGGCCTCTTTAAAAACCGAGATTAGCTTGTCCAGTCTATTATCTGAATCGTCTTTTCTACTTGTAGGAGCAAGGGGACAGAGACAGGAAGCTGCCTTTCTTTGTGGCCTTGCGTTGCCACATTATTGCCGACAAAATTGTACGGTTTTATTAGCTAGAATGCCAACACATGCCCAGATTGGGCACTGTGCCCTTAGGTCTCCGGGGCCTTTCCCGTCACCACATCCCTGAGCCTGGGGCTGAATGCAAATGCTCGTGGAGTGTGTGGAAGTACCCGGCAGGCCTAGGGGCAGGCCTAGCCGGGGGAAGAAAGGCGACTCCCAAAGCCCACCCGGGCAGCATTTTCTCTCAAGCAGAAGGCTGTGTGTCCTCTCTCAGGGACTCCTGCAACCCAATCAATGAGTTCCCCACTCTAACTGGCCACCGGCGCCATTGTCTTCTGACACAGCCTGGCCAGGAGCCCTGCCATCTGCAGAAGGGAGTTCACACCTTCGGCTATTTTCATGTGAGTGTATCCAATTTCCTAAAAAACAAATCAAATTTAAATCTGGTTAGTAAGTAAAGGAGGAATTTGTGTTTTTAAATCGGTACTAATGGCTTACTCAAAACTGATGTGATCAACTCCAACTCCAACTGGAAAATGAACTCTAAGTTATCATGGATTGTGTTGAACTGAAGTTCCATTTATTTCCTAAAAGGATGTTGATATTTCTTTGTAAGATAAAGAGGCAACATTAAAATATTTATAAAACACATATCTGATAAAGGACTTGCAACTGGAATATATAAAGAACTCTCAAAACTCTGCAATGAGAAAACAACCCAATTAAAAGCTGGGGAGATTTGAACAGATGCTTCACCAAAGATTTATGGGTGGCAAATAAGCATATGAAAAAGTACTCGACATTATTAGTTACTGGGAAATGCAAATTCAAGCCATGGATACTACTATATATCTATTAGAATGACTTTAAAAAACCAATTAGAATGACTTTAAAAAACCAACTGAGCACCCGTGTGCTGGCTGGGATGCGGATCAGCTGAAATGCTCACACTGCTGGTAGGATGCAAAATGCTACAGCCACTTTGGAAAAGTTTGGCAGTTTCCTACCAAGTTAAACTTACACTTACCTTTCGACCCAGCAACCTCACCTCCACACAATGGAATACGACTCAGCAATAAAAAGGAATGACCCACTGGCACTCTCAGCAAACACATGAACAAATCCAAAAGGCATTCAGCTAAATGACAAAAGCCAGATTCAAAAGACTATGTTTCTGCTGGATTCCATTTGTATAATATTCTGGGAAATTCTGTCCCGCAAACAGACAGCAGATCAGTGGTTTCCAGGTGCCAGGGGGAGGAACTGACTACAAAGGGGCACGTAAAGTTGGGGGAGATTAGAGTCGTGTTTGCTCGACTAAACGATTCTGTCAACAGAATGTACCTAAGAGGCTGGATTTTACTACATGTAAATTATACCTCAATTAATATGACCTTAAAGAGGAATAAACAAACAAATCTCTAATGAAGAGAGTCATCCTAAGAACAGTAGGCCACCGACTGGCAGAACGGGCTCAAACAAACTTGCAGCCCCCGGGACAAGCAGGCAGCCACCTCCATCAGAGTCGGGGACACTTACTGAGCATCTTCCTGGTGCCAGGCCTGCGAGGAAAACAAAGAACAGCACAGTGTGCCCGCATTCGCGAGGAGAGGGGCATGGCTACACTCTCACTGACCTTAATAAACTCCAGTTTCAAGTATTCTGCCATCTGGAAGGTTTTACACACTCGAAAAATGTTGCCAATGATGTCTTCCGGTGAATAGCCAAGATGCCACAGGTGAGCGAGAATCTAGACAAAAGAGGAGACGCTGAGGCTGCTGAACTCTGTTTATGACAAGGACACTCAGGGGAATGAGGTTAAAGCCACAGCAATCTTGGGCCTGTCACATTGCTGAGAGCAGACAGATCACCCTAAAAAACCCAAGTGATTCTGAGAACCAGCCAAACACCATGGAGCTGGTGGGCCATGCCCTATAACATGTGGGGATAATTTAACTGAGTTTTCCAGCAAGCAGAAAGATAATGTTGCAAATGTTTTTAAATGTATTGCAAGGTCTACTACCGTCTCTGGGGCTCTTAAACGCGTTATTAATCATCCCAGTACACCCCAGAGCAGAAGCAGAACCCTACATCTGCTACACTTTCCCTGGCTGCCAGCATCCTAACGCGTCCGCTGCAGGAGTAGCCCGAACACATCCTGACCTGGGCAGAGATCACAGCAGTGGTCCCGGCCTCCTGCCTTCTCAACCCCCACTCACCCCACCCAGACTACAGGGTCTGGAGTCAGTTATTTTCACCTTTGCTTCGGCATCCTGGGGTAAATTCAGGGGGCGGGAGCTCAGTGTGCCCACATCTGAAGGCCTCCTTCAGGCCCACTCAGTGACCAGTCCGGGTACCTGGGTCTCTGCCTCAGTCTCCCTTCCTTGCACTCGTTTCACATTAGATCTAGCCCTGCCCTAAACTCAGTCAACTTCTAGCCTAATTTCGTGGAAGGAGGAAAACTGGCTGTGATCAGACCAATGGCCTCAGATCACACCCCTGCCATCCATGTGACCTGAGGGTCACCTGAACCCCGTGGTGCCCACTGGAACCTGCTCAGGGGACCAGACTCTATACTTAGGCCAGAAACCTCCAGGGCTCTCCTCTCCTGGCTGACTGGGGACTCCTGGGTCCCAGGGTGCCCACTCCCACGTTCCTCGGGAGGATGGAGGGAACTCTCCCCTTAACAGAGAAAGACGGCTTCACTGCAAAGTAAGGAGTTGAGCTGGTCTTCCCTCATGCTTTGGGTGGACAAATTCCTGTTGCAGAGAATATAATTATAGTACAAAGACATGATTTTGAATTCCAGGTCTACTACTTTTTTTATTCTTTTTTTTTAAATCCTCACCAGAGAATATTTTTTCTATTTATCTTCAGATAGAGTAGAAGGGAGGGAGGGAGAGAGAGCAAGAGACAAACATCGACGTGAGAGGGACACATCAACAGGTTGCCTCCCGCACGACCCTGACCAGGGCTGGGAATGAACCACAACCGAGGTACGTGCCCTTGGCCGGAATGGAACCCGAGACTCACTGATCCGCGTGCTGACGCTCTAACCGCTGAGCCAAACCGGCCAGGGCCAGGTCTACTACTTTTAAACAGTGTGATATAGAGAAGGGAATTCAGCCTCTGCCATGGTTTTCTCATCTCTAGGGCGTACCAACTACTAGCATCATTTTAAGAATTAAGGGGAGCACCCTGCTGGCGTGGCTCAGTGGTTGAGCATCGAAGAGGTCGCCGGTCTGATTCCTGGTCAGGGCACATGCCCAGGTTGTGGGCCCGATCCCCAGTAGGGGGCATGCAGGAGGCGGCCAATCAATGTTCTCTCTCATCGATGTTTCTATCTCTTTCTCCCTCTCCCTTCCTTTCTCTCGAAAATCAATAAAGAAAAAAGAAAAAAAGAACTAAGGGGAGCAATGCACAGGGAGCTCCCTCAGCCCTGCTCAAGGAGAGAAAGGTCCCTCTGGAATCAGGGCAGGGGAAGGAAGCAGACCTTGTAGGCTTCGTCGATATTGGCATTCACACAGTGCTGGATCATCTCCTTCACCAGCAGGGGGTGCGGCTCGTCACAGACCTAACCAAACCGAACAGAGGCCAGGTCAGTGGCTGAGGGGACCATCTGAGGAGGACCCATGACACACCAACTTCTGGGTGACCTATGTAACCAACCTCTCAACTTGTTTTTTTCCATCAAATTCTCCAATAAACAGAACCAGGAAAGTCCCTCACCACCAAATAAAAAGAATGCGCCGTCGACCTACTGTAGTGAGAAAGGCTTCTGACACCACGTTACCAACTTCTCCAATGGAAGATGAGTTAACAAGGACCACTGAAGACTCTGCTCGGGGGCAGCTTTAAAGCCGGTATAAGTCACATCTCAGAGCACTGGCAGATCACTTGCCCAGAACCACTTGGAACCCACTAAGACTTGGGAAGTCTTCTGGGCCAGTCTCCCACTGGAGTCGCAATGGGCTCTCCCGGGACAGGCCCCCAGCCTCAGCGTGACTGGAGAGCAGCCTGCTGAGTGCCGGTGCAGCTCTCCCAGAGCCCAAAAGCTGCCTCCTGCCACTCCCTCCACTGGCCCACATTCCACCCTCCAGTGCAGTATCAACATTTAAACCTAAATGACAGCCTTGTGATATCAAAGATGGTGCCCACACCTGCCCTTGGCCTTCTCTTCCAGGTTGTTCACTTCCCTCAGAAGCCCTGGTTTGCAGAGCCCTCAATGCTGTGCTCCAGGAGGAAACGAGACCTGAGCCGTCACTACAGGTGACTAAGCAAGTTCCCGTGTCCTTGAAAATACATCACTGCCAAGGTCTAAGCAGAGGCTTTTAGCACAGCTTTGCCCAAAAACTTGGTAAGAAAAAGCTACAGACAAAAATGCATGGACGGCCCTACCCAAATTTTACCCCCAAATTAGGGAAATCAGACACTAAGCTGCTGGATGGGGCAATCAGTTCAAAAGTATTCCCAAAAGGAAAACCCTCTGTCTTTGCCGATGTGGAAGAGTGAGACTCTTTTGGCTTGGCTTTGGGGAGTTTTGATGTCCCTTTGAGCCGCAGGAAGTGCCGAGGGCAAGTCTCAGGTGGGAGCCAGAAGCTGCAGAGAATGCGTGTGCTCCCTCCTGGCCTCCAACAGCTGGCTGATCTCGGGCAGGCGGCCTGGGCCTGTTTCCTCGGCCACAAACTGCTGAGAGCGTGCGTGCAGGGTGCACGTGAAACCCCAGCCCCGGGCCTCAGGCAGCAGTGGCAGCACTGGCATTTATCACACACCAGTGGCATCCCCAAGTCCCTCCCAACTCTCGGGGAGAGGAGTAAAGTAGACACACAAGAGCAGGGCAAGCTCCCCACCGCTGAGGGCAAGCCCCAGCACAGAGGGGCACCGTGTCTGTCCCCTTCCTCCCAGCGCCGTTCCACCTCCACTCCACTGGCCCCCACAGGGAAACACTGTTTTTGCAGACAGTGATGCCCAAGCCAGCTTTTGTACCTTGAACACATTCTCACTGTTAATGAAGCCGAATCCCGAGAAAGTAGACTGCAAGTTGTTCAACGCCTGTTGAGGAACAAAAATGTTCAGGGTGATTGTCAGTCTTGGCCCTTCCCCCTCTGTCTCAGAGGAGCACCCTCTTTGCAAGCCTGCTCCCAGTCAGCCCACAGCCCAACAGTGTGTTGGGTCAACGTTCCCCACATTGGCCATGCTCGGCTCCGTGCCTCAGTGGCAGCAACCGCACACACCTGCCTCATGTCTCCCTGGGCGGTGAAGATAATGGCTTCCAGACCATCGTCAGTGTACTGCACCTTCTCCTTCTCGATCACGTTCATTAACCTTGCGAGGATCTGGGCATCGGTCAGCTTTGTGTAGCGGAGGACTGCGCACCGGGACTGAATGGGCTCTGAATGAGACAGGAAGAGTGAGGCTCCCCTGGCCAAGGATGGCGTCGCCCTGCCGGCACCACTCTCTACCCAGTAGGCACTCACCAGCGACTGAGTAATTGGGACTAAATTTCAAAATATCAACCAATAAGCAACAAGAGAGGCCTCAGCCAGTACTGCCTTGATGACCATGGCTGACCACGGCTTCCAGAAGGAAAAGATCCTCCAAGACAGAGACATCTACGTGCCACAACCTGCAGGTGAGCCACTGCTGGCCCAGGTGGACCCCAGATCACTCTGTGTGCTAAACATCAGGGCCCTTCTAGACAGGTCACAACCCAGCCAGTCTGGTAAACACAAGACAGCTGTGTGGTTTCTTTAAAATCCACAGGGAATCTGGACCACAGCCAGGGCTGAGAACCACTGTACAGACGAACGCAGAGCTCTGGAAGCTATCCTGGACCTTTAGTTTAGACCATGACCAATAGCTTCTCCAAGCCCCGATTTGGTTTCTACTGACACACTGGCCTTCCTTAAAACATTCTGATCTGTCACCTCTTCCTGCCAAGGCAAACCCATTAATAACCCCCTAATATTACAGTACAGTTCACCTTTCGCCCTTGTATGTAAACTCTGCAAACCTCACCTGTCTCTACTCTTCTAACTCCACATCTGGTACCTTGTCGTTCCTGCAACAAACACACCTGCAACTCCTGGGGGGCCCTTACCACCTAGGATGTCCTTTCCTCCAGTTTCCTCCCATTTAAATCACAACCATCACTGAAAGCTCCTCTCAAACCCCCTCCTCATGCAGCCGGCCCAGATCTCCCCAGCCTGCTGTGACCTCCCCTCCTTTGTTCACACACTTTTCAAGGAATATGTTCCTGTTGGCTTATTTGCATTAGAGAAACCAGTTACCATACAACTCAACAAAAGGAAGACAAACAATCCAATTAAAAATGGGGAGAGGACACTTCTCCAAATAGAACATACAAAAGCCCAGGAGACATATGAAAAAATGTTCATTATCTCTAATCATCAGAGAGATGCAAATTAAAACAACTGTGAGATATCATGTCACACCTGCCAGAATGGCGGCCATCAACAAATCCTCAAACCAGTGCTGGCGAGGGTGTGGAGAAAAGGGTACCCTAGCACACTGCTGGTGGGAATGTAGAGTGGTGCAGCCACTATGGAAAATATGGTGTTTCCTCAAAAAATTAAAAGGAACTGCCATTTGACCCAGTGATCCCACCTCTTAGAATATATCCTAAGAAGCCTGAAACACCAATCAGGAGGAATATATGCACCCCTATGTTCACAGCAGCACTATTTACAATTGCTAAGATCTGGAAACAACCCAAGTGTCCATCATTAGATGAGTGGATAAAAAAGCTGTGGTACATGTACACAATGGAATACTATGCAGCTGTAAGAAAGATCTCTTACCCTTTGAGACATGGAGGGACCTGGAGAGTATTATGCTGAGCGAAATAAGCCAGTCAGAGAAAGACAAGTACCACATGATCTCACTTATTTGTGGAACATAATAAACAAAATAAGCTGTCAACCAAGAGATCCAGAATCATGGAAGTAGGGAACAGACTGACAAACCTCAGAGGGATGGGGGGTGGGAGGGGAAGGAAGAGATAAACCAAAAAACTTATATGCATGTATGCATAACCAATTGACACAGACACTAGGCTGGGGAAGGCAGGAGGGGGGTAGGAGCGGAAAGGAGGGGGGTCAATGGGGAAAAAAGGGGGACATCTGTAATACTTTCAACAACAAAAAAGAAACCAGTTACCTCACCAGGCTTTGAGGATGTAAAGGGTAAATACTATGATGAGGTCTTGGCTCCTCAGAGCTTAGGTTTATCGGGATATAAACAACAAAGTTATAACACAACAAAACAGGGCCTTGGCAGAGGTTTCTAGGAACAGCTCTGGGAATCCCAGCCAGAGAGCAATCAACTCAGACTGGTGGAGGACAGCTTCTCAGTGGAGATGAGTTCTGAGCTGGGTTTTTTTTTTTTTTTTTTTTAATCCTCCCCCAAGGACATTTTTTTTTTGCATTTATCTTCAGATAGAGCGGGAGGGAGAGAGGGAGGAAGAGAGAGAGAGATAAACATTGATGTGAGAGAGACACATCGACTGGTTGCCACCTGCACAACCCCAATCGGGGCCAGGGATGAACCGCAACCAAGGTACATGCCCTTAGCAGGAACCGAACCTGGGACTCTCTGGTCCGCCGGCTGATGCTCTAACCACCGAGCCAAACCAGCCAGGGCTGAGCTGGGTTTTTACGGATGAGGTTTTTAGGCTGTAAAGGCAGAAGGACCAACACATTCAAAGCGGGGGGATTCAGGATGATGAGATGCTGAGGCTGCAGTGCACCGAGTGATAGATGTGACTTCAGGCAACAGGATCCTGCGTGCTAGCCTTGGGGGAGGGGGAGGCGTGGCTGTGCAGGCAATGGGAAACCACTAGAGGGTTAAGCAGGGGAAAGGCAGGTTCAGATGCACTGAGATGACCCAGGGAGCCAGCTCAGGTGCAAGAGAAGCTGGGGGAACACTGCACCAGGGAAGGGGAGAAACAATGAGGCCAGACCTGACGTGAGGGAAAGAGGGTAGGTGTTTGAGACACTGGGGAGGTGGGATCACCTTGGATTTGATTTTGGTGAGGGGCTGGCTGTGGCTGTGAGCAAAGGAGGACCTGGGGTTGGTCAGGGCTTGCTGTTTGGGGAGCCAGTCTCCTATCCACACACCAGCTCCTGGAGGGCAGGGACAGAGCCTCGCAGATCTGCAGACTTGTGCAGAGCAGATGATGTATACATATCTGTCGAGGGGATGACACTTCAAAGAGCAGCTTTCCTAACAGTCAGTTCATCTCAACTATCTCAGGGATTTTCAACCTTTTTCATCTCATGGCACATGTAAACTAATTACTAAAATGCTACAGCACATCAAAAAATATATTTTTTGCTGATCTGACCAAAAAATAGGTGTAATTTTGATTCATTTACACCAGATGGCTATTGTTATGTTGGTGTTGTCATTTTTTAATTTGACAATCAAAGGGAAAAGAGGTCAGTGCCCCTGACTAGATAGTCAGGTACTGCCTGTTTTAAAATTCTTGCAGCACACCGGGATTCTCACTGACTTATCTGAAAGCAGGAAGCCTCACAACTGAACCTTATTTGTATATTTGGTTTATCAGCACAGACAAGAGAAAGGTCAATTAGAAACTGGAGTCCATATATTAAAGCAATTAATATTCCAACTTTACTAGAAGTTTCCTTTAGTCGATTTTTATCTTCTGAGAAGTTCCAAAAGCTGAATTCGCAGAACTTAAATGTCTGTCAGAATAAGGCAGCCGTGGCCTTCCTCAAAGAAAGTATACCTCTCTCGTTAACTGTATGACTCCAGGAACCAAAGTGAGATTTGGCTACTAAGTTCTAAAACTCAACTTGGCAGCAATTTGATCATGAACCATTCTTTAAAAATTAAAAATAATCCAGGCCTGGCTGGTGTGGCTCAGTGGCTGAGCGTCGACCCATGCACCAAGAGGTTGCCATTTCGATTCCCAGTCAGGGCACATGCCCAGGTTGTGGGCCTGATGCTCAGTGGGGGGCATGCAGGAGGCAGCCAATCAATGTTCTCTCTCATCAATGTTTCTATCTCTCTCTCCATCTCCCTTCCTCTCTCTATAAAAGCAATAAAGAAAAAACAAATTATAATCCAAATGCTGTATCACAAAAATTACTTTCATAAAAAGGGAGGGCCAGAGCTTTCTCCACCAAGTGCAGTTTCAAACCACTGTAATTCATTAACACATAGCTCTGTGCAAAATGCATTGTGGGGGAGGTCTCTAAGTATAATACTGCCCCTACTCTTATAGATTACCATTGGCTAAGGAGATAAGCTACCTACACATCCATCATCAAGAACTTTTAGCAGTTTCCTCCATCATACCACGGACGTCTTGAAGGTACAGAATGTTTCATTAAACTTCATATGCTCTGCACTAATGGTACCAGACACCTGCTGAGAACAGAGTAAATGCTTGTTGAGTGAATAGCTAAATAAATTAATGAACAAATATGACTATGGAGGGAAGGTAGAAGGACATAGAGGATTCCTGGGCTCCAAAGAGCCCAACTTTGTGGGGGCATCACAATTGGTAACCTGCTTGTCTGCAGCAGTGGCCCAGGGGTTGGAGGGGGAGCTGGACAGCTGAGCTCACACAGGCTGGGGTGTAGCAGGGCGGACGTGAGGCAAGGACAGTGGGACAAGAGAGCTGTGAGAAACTGAGAGAGAGAAAGCTGAACTGTGCCCGCAATCTGTATGAGAAAGGGAAGGATGTGAAACCGCCAGGAAGTTGAGATGCTGAAAGGGGCGGGGCTCAAAGCAGTGAGGAAACAAACTGATGGGAAGGAAGGGGGCATGGAGGAAACTGGAAGGACAAATGCCAGGTCAAAGAGAAGACTAACATGAAAGGTTTCACAAGTGAGGCAATTCTTGGTAATAACCAAGTCTGGAGACACAGCGCATGCGAAGTACTCACACAGAAAGTGCAGGAACACGTCTGGAGAGGGGCAGTGACTATGACACTGCACAGGACATCAAAATGTCAGGTGTGCCTGCGATGGCACAAGAGGCAGAAAGACATGGGGTTCCAATCCCAGCTCTTTCACTTGCTATGTGACCTTAGGCAAATTACTCAACCTCTCTGAGCTCCAGTTTTCTCATCTCTAATGTGGAGCTAATAATACCTCTGCAAATAATTATATAAGATTAAATGAAAAAATTGATTGTACAGCACAGTGCTTGGCTCACAAAATCAAAAAGTCCCTAATCCTGCCTGGCTGGTGTGGCTCAGTGGTTGAGTGTCGACCCATGCACCAAGAGATCGCCGGCTCAAGTTCCCAGTCAAGGCACATGCCCAGGTTGTGGGCCAAATCCCCAGTAGGGGGCATGCAGGAGGCAGCTGATTGATGTTCTCTCTCATCGATGTTTCTCTCTCTCTCCCTCTCCCTTCCTCTCTTTCTCAAAATCAACAAAGAAAAAAAAATAGTCTCCACTCTTCTGCTGCTAAAGAGCCAAATGAGCACCATGTGGACCTCAAGCTGCCAGAGCTGACCCTCACCTATGATTTTATCCGAAGCATTACAAGCAAGAGCAAAGCGAGTTGTTTTGGAGTAGATTTCCATGGTTCTCCTCAAGGCTTGCTGGGCTCCATCAGTCATGCTGAGAAGAAAACATAAGAGTGCTGTTTGCAACTGCAGCCAGGGGCCCACTGGATGCAAAATCCCTCCCCAGAGCTTGGGAACCCTGACTCCTGACTGAGCATGCTCGAGGCCTCTCTTCAGGACCCCGTCTGGGTCTTACAAAGGCAGGCTGCACGCGGGCACAGAGCAGAGGCTCTGCGGCCAGGCTGTCTGGGCTCATCTTGCAGCTCCTTCAGCTGCTAGTTTTGGGACCACAGGCAAATAATCTGAGCCTCGATGTCATCCCTATGAGGAGATAATGACACTGCCTACTTCAGAGGGCTCTGATGACAACTGAATGAGATGATAACATGTAAAGTGTTTAGCAGAGTGCCTGGCTTACATGTCAGTGCTCAATAAATGTTAGTTAGCTATTATTGCTGTGATGTCACAGTAAAGTAGGTTAAGGCGAATCGAACTATGGACTATAATACAACAATTACAAACTATGTTCCAAACAAGATTATAATAATGTGGAACACTGCTTTTTCCGTTAAAAGGAAAAACCAGGATACAAAAGTTATATATATTATGATCTCAACTACGTAAAAATACATAATGTAGAAAAAGAAAATAAAGCAAGATGTTAACAATGTTTTCTAAATTTTCCTCAAAGAATATGTGTTACTGGGTATTTTTAATGTCATTTAAAACTTTTCATTTATACTGGTGATGGCTGTGTAACATTGTGAATGTTCTAAATGCCACTGAATTATACGCTAAAATGGTTAAAAATGGTAAATTTTGTTGTGTATTTCACCACAATAAAAAAAAACACATTTAAATTATTCATCATATAAGTGATGCTAGAACAAACACATTAGCTGACTATGTTACTTAATTAAGATGGGTTTAGGGCTCAGGCCTCTATTAAATTGCTTTTGAAGATAAGCAACTAGACCACAAAAGTGCAACGGTGAAGCTTTTTCTCCAGATTTAATACACCCAGAAAAGAGATTTAGAAATCAAGGTCAAAATGTCTGGCAAAGCCCTCTACCTGTCTGCTTCATCCAGGATGATGATCTTGTGTCGTCCTTTGGGAAGAGTGACTTTCTGTTGAGCAAACATTTTGATTTTGTTCCTCACGACATCAATGCCCCTGAAACAACGAGCCAGAATTTAACTGTCACCTTCTGAGACAAATGCAGTTACCTTCATGGGATCTTTCAACCCTCATACATCATCAAGCACCCAAGTTTAGTTTTTAAGTTTCCTTTTTGAGCAATTTTAACTATTTATAAGAATTGAAATTTCATTACTTTTATTCCTTTCTGGAGGTCTTCAGAAGAATTAAGAAATACTTACCTACTACTTAAAAATATAACAAAACTAATTTTACTTTATAATTACCATACGGGTCCACTGAATCATTTTATAATCTCAGATATATTTTAAGGTCTTAGTGATCTTTTTCTTCCTATATCTTGAAACTGTTTGGTATTTCATTATTCTAGTAATTATTTCAACATTACTCATCAGTTATTCCCAACTATGCTAACAATAACTAAAGTAATAAGAAAATAAAAGAATGATGGAATTGCCTAAAAGAATAATGTCATAGTGGGAGAAAAACAATATTACTATTGTTTCATCCTTCATTTTTTTATTGTGTTGCTTGGGTAGTACACTGTCTTTCTAAAAGGCATAAAAGAAGTTCAGATACTCCATCTCTGCTATCTTTTTTAAAGCTTTCATTGACCACAGCTAAAAAAATCAAAATGTTTCATTTTCCACCCACAGTGTCAAAGAGAAAAAATTGACGGGAAGATGTTTCATAATTACGAGACAAATCAGAAAATGACTGCAGAGAAACAAATAGCACTCTAGACTCTAAGGATGGTGAGACTGATCATACAAGCAACATCTCAGACTGTTTCCTCAGACACCAAAATCCTAGATGAATTTTCTCAAACTTAAGAATCAAGGAGTGTGCTCACTTTGGCAACTCATATATGAAAACTGGATGACACAGACATTAGCATGGCTCCTGCAAAAGGACGTCATACATACTTGTGAAATGTTCCGTATTTTTAAAATCAGTAAGTCATGGGGATGCAATGTACAGCATAAGGAATACAGTCAATAATACTGAATAACTGTGTACAGTGTCAGATGGTTACTAGACTTACCATGGTGATCGCTTCATTAGGTATATAAATGTTGAATAACTATATTGTACACCTGAAACTAATATAATATTGTATATTAACTGTTATTTTATTATTTATTTTTTCCTGAGGATATTTTTCCATTTTATTTTCAGAGTGAGAGGGATAGAGAGAAACATTGATGTGAGAGAGACACATTGATTGCCTCCTGCACTATCCTGACCAGGGCCAGGGACCGAACTGCAACCGAGGTACATGCCCTTGACTGGAATCAAACCCGTGACTCTTTGGTCCTTGGGCTGACACTCTAACTGCTGAGCCAAACCGCCCAGGGTTTAACTGTTATTTTAATCGAACGTAAATTTTAAAAAAGAATCAAGGAATTAAATATATTTCTATGGACAAAAACTAAATATATTTTCATCCAGTTAGTCATTCAACAGGAAAGACTTCATTCCCAAATATCCGATGACAAGAACTTGGACCTTCTGTTTTGATAAAAGGACATGTGACAGTATTCTTTCATCTTTTATGATATTTATACACCAACATTTACAGGGTACAGTTTGTAAGTGATCAAAAGCTGAAAGCAGGTTTGTATACAAAGGTGACCAGAAGGAAACTGATGATATAGAAATGCAAAAAAGTCATTGTGCTGATTATTCAAATAGGTGTTTATAAATTTAAAATTGGAAATATTTTACAATTATAGGTTATTCTTTCTTCAACAACAAAAATTTCAAAAATAGTGAGTTTGAGCCCTGGCTGGTGTGGCTCAGTTGGCTGAGTGTCATCCCACGCACTGAAGGGTTGCTGGTTTGATTCCTGCTGGATTTTGGGCTTGGTCCCCAGAGGCGGGTGTGCAGGAAGCAGTCGATGTCAGGTCAATGTTTCTTTCTCTCTCTCCCCTTCCCTTCCTCTCTGAAAAAAAATTTTTTTTAAATCTTTAAAATAAATAATGAGCCCTGGCCGGTTTGCCTCAGCGGTTGGAGCGTCGGCCTGCGGTCCAGGGAGACCCGGGTTCGGTTCCCGCTGGGGGCATGTACCTCGGTTGCAGTTTGTCCCCGGCCCTGGTTGGTCGTGCGGGTGGCGGCCACTCGATGTGTCCCTTTCACGTCGATGTTTCTCTCTCTCTCTCTCCCTCCCACTCTATCTGAACAGAAAATGAAAAAATGTCCTCGGGTGAGGATAAAAAAAATAAATAAATAAAAATAAAATAAAATAAATAATGAGTTCGATGATGCAAGTGTGAGAAGAACAAGAAGTAATATTGACAAAATGGATTGATTACAGGCTCATTCGTGACAGCTGACGAGCAGTTAGTTGCATTCCAAGGACATTGCCTGCTTCAAGTGTACATAGATCTTAAAAATTAGGACAATATTGAAGAGCTGAGAGCTATGTCTTCAAGGAATAACCACAGACGACTTTTTATTTAACAGGTTCTCATTTCATAATCCTCTACTATTTCATGTTTAAAAAGTAAACCAGCACCTCATACCCTTAGGATGGCTACTAACAACAACAAAGCAGAAAAGAACAAGTTGTCAGTGAGGATGTGGAGAAACTGGAATGCTGAACACTGTTAGTGGGCATGTAAAAGGGTGCAGCCACTATGGAAAACAGCATGGAGGCTCCCAAAAAATAAAACAGAATTACTAGATATAACCCAGAAATTCTAAGTATATATCCAAAAGAATTAAAAGCAGGGTCTCGAAAAGATATTTGTGCACCCATGTTCATAGCAGTGTTTTCACAATTCATAATACCCAAAAGATGAAAGCAACCTAAGCATCCATCGATGGATGAATGAACAAGCAAAATGTGGTGGTCTATGCTTCCAGAGGGATATCATTCAGCCTTAAAAAGGAAAGACAGTCTGACAGATGCTACAATATGGATGAATCTGGAGGACATGATGCTAAATGAAATAAGTCAGACACAGAAATACAAATGCTGTATGAAACCATTCATATGAGGCATCTACAACAGAATCAAGTTCATAGAAATAGAAAGTAGAATGGTAGTTGCCAGGGGCAGGGGGAAAGGGATGGGTATAGAGTTTTAGTTTTGCAAGATGAAAAAGTTCTGGAGATTGGCTGCACAATAATGTGGATATACTTAACACTAATGAACTGTACACTTAAAAATGAGTAAGATGACCCTGGCCGGGTGGTTCAGTGGATAGAGCATCAGCCCAAGCATCAAAGGGTCACATGTTTGATTCCTGGTCAGGGGCACATACCTGGGTTGCATGTTCAATCCCCAGCCCTGGTCAGGGTCGTGTGGGAGGCAACCAACTGATGTGTCTCTCTCACACTGATGTTTCTCTCTGTCTCTCTATCTCATCTCTCTCTCCCCCTCCCTCCTTTCTTCCACTCTCTCTAAAATTCAAATCCTCGGATGAGGATTAAAAAAAAGAGTAAGATAGCTCTGGCCAGATGGCTCAGTTGGTTGGAATGTTGTCCATATTCCAAAAGGTTGCAGGTTCGATTCTGGTCAGGGCACACACCTAGGTTGCAGGTTCAATTCCCCGGGAGGCAACCAACTGACATTTCTCTCTCTAAAAATAAATTTAAAAATACATATCCTCGAGTAAGGATTTTAAAAAAATGAGTAAGCCCAGCCAGTGTGGCTCAGTGGAATGAACGTTGTCCCATGAACTGAGAGGTCCCGGTTTGATTCCTGGTCAGGGCACATGCCCACTGGGTAGTGTGCAGGAGACAGCCAATTGATGTTTCTCTCTCACATCACTGTTTCTATCTCTCTCTCCTTTCCTCTCTCTCTAAAAAAATCAATAAAAATATATTTGAAAAAATGAGTAAGATGGTAAATTTTATGTTATGTGTATTCTACCACAATTAAAAATAATATTTTAAATTTCCATTAAAAAAGGTAAGCCATCCAGTCCAGTGCCTAATGACGAGCCAGCAATTCCCATTCTGTTTCAATAGGAAGGATTAAAGGAAAACACAAAGCTAGCCAGGCAAGTTCCACATACAACATAGAACAGAAAAAAGGCCGTTTGTATAACAATTCAAAAGGTAAAACACTCACTGCCTTTCAGTTCTAACTCCCAGACATACCTGTCATTTGAGGCATTGAGTTCCAAAACGGCATCTTTGAGAGCTGGGCCCAGAAGGGCTCGTGCCAAACACAGGATGCTTGTGGTTTTGCCAGTTCCTGGGGGGCCCTGGGAATGAGATCTCCAGTAAGTGCTTCAAGCCAGCAGAATGAAATTAATGTAGCTCCTGATTTACTGTTCACCACTTTTTGCACTTGCCTCTCCTTCGAACCCTTGACCCCAACAGCACACACCAAATCAATATAGCAACCCACAGGCCTCCTGACCGACTTGGGGGAAATGTCTTCCTTTGCAGAGGGCAGTGTAAGGGCTCTGGTGGTAATGGGCCTCTCCGAGGAGCAAGCTCTGTGCACAAGAAAGCACTTTGGAGGGAAGCGAAAATGAGACTTCAAGAAATCCAGCAGGGCCAGGACTGAGTACTTACAGCAATGATAATATTGGGCACATTCCCTTCTCGTGCAAAGACCTGAAGGAAGAAATGTTCATTAGAGCTGGTAAACCTTCAGTAGCCAAGCCTCCCCAGCCACACAGGCCTGTGTAGTAAACAAGGCTACGAATTTCTCCATATGGATGCCCCATGGAACTAGCACCTCAGCATATTCAAAATTGAATTCATCATTTCCCCGGCAC
Organism: Tadarida brasiliensis; assembly: GCA_030848825.1. NCBI lineage: Eukaryota > Metazoa > Chordata > Mammalia > Chiroptera > Molossidae > Tadarida > Tadarida brasiliensis. The sequence continues at coordinate 102,888,624 of CM061258.1, read as the reverse complement.
ACTTGAGGCCCCACGCACATTTCCCCTTCCATGGACTGTCAATGCCATCAACCTATCACCCAAGCCAAGAACCTAGAGGTCACTGTCACCCTTGATTGGGCCTTCCTCCTCACCCCACACAGCACCTTAATTACAAAGACTTCATCATTTCTGGTCTCCTTGCCTCTAACCTTGTCCCACCCCAATCCATTTCCCATACTGTAACCACAGCCAACTTTCTCAAACACACATCTAATTAAAACATTTTTAGCACTGGCCAGTTTGGCTCAGCGGTTAGAGCATTGGCCTGCGGTCCGGAGAGACCCGGGTTCGGTTCCCGCTAAGAGTACGTACCTCGGTTGCCGTTTGTCCCTGGCCCCTGTTGGGGTTGTGTGGGTGGCAGCCAGTCGATGTGTCTCTCTCACATCAATGTATCTCTCTCTCTTCCTCCCTCTCTCCCTCTCACTCTATGAATGCAAAAAGTGTCCTCAGGTGAGGATTAAAAAAAAAAACTAAAAAGAAAAACATTTTTACCTGACTGAAACCATCGAATGACTCCTTACTGCCTCATCATGAAGCCCAAATTCTTATTTATTTATTTTATTTTTATTGAATTTATTGGGGTGACATTGGTTAATAAAATTACATAGGTTTCAGGTGTACAATTCTATAATACATCATCTGTATATTGTATTGTGTGTTCACCACCCCAAGTCAAGTTTCCTTCCATCACTATTTATCCCCTTTACCCTCTTCTACCTCCACCCACATCTTTCCCTCTGGAATTACCATGCTGTTGTCTGTGACTGTGTGTGTTTTTCTTTTTTTTAAGTATGTTTTTTATTGATTTTTTAGAGATAGAGGAAGGGAGAGAGAGATAGAAACATCTATCGGCTACCTCCTGCACAACCCCCATTGGGGATCGAGCCAGCAACCCGGGCATGTGCCCTGACCGGGAATTGAACCGGGACCTCTCAGTCCACACATCGGCCAGGCATGTTTTTCATTTTTTGCTTAATCCTTTCACCTTTGTAATTTCATTCATATGTGGAATCTCATAAACAAAATAAAGCAACAAACAAAATAGAAACATACCCACAAACAGAGAACAGACTGACAGCTGTTCAGAGGGGAGGGGGTGTTGCAAGGCTGGGTGAAAAAGGTGAAGGGAGCTGGGGATTTTCCAATGTAAATTAAGGTGAATGCTAGTCTGGCTTTATGAAGCCCAAACTCTTAAACATGGCTCTCGAGGCCCTGCCCAATTTGGATCCTGCCCACCTTACCAGCTCATTTCTCACACACCCCAATCCATGTACTCTACAGCCTTCCTATCAGTGGGCTCATGGACCAACAGCATCAGCATCCCCTGGGAGCATGTTAGAAATGCAGAATCTGGCCTCACTCCAGAACTACTGCACCAGAATCTGCATTTTAACAAGATCCCCAGGTAGTTCATATACCCATTAATGTCTGGAAAGCACTATTCCAATCAGTTGGCATCTCCTCTCCCAAGAACAATCCAAGCTTTCTCACCTCAGTGCCTTTGCACACGCTATTTCTGCTACCTCTTTTCTCTCCACTCCTCCCCTCCAAGTCTGGCTAACTCCCACTCAGGCTTTGATATCACTTCTTCCACTTGGGAATGAAGGTACTGTAAGGCTGACTTCTCCCTGAACTCTTCCCATGTGCTCCCACAGCACCCTGTATCTCCTCTAGCAGAGTGCTTATCACATTGCCTGCTGACTTTAATGCTGCCCCATTAGACTAAAAATCTTACTCGGGCAGGAATCATGTCCATTCTGTTCATCACTATATCAATAGTTCCTAACACTGCATCATATCTGTCCCAGAAAACATACTTGAATATTTGCAAAATGAATAAATTTGTGAAATAAATAAATACCTTGTTAGCTATTATAGTCTAAGCCCCAATTACTACAGAGACTGTCTCTGTCATGTCTCAAATAGTTGGGATTCTAGAGTCCGCCTAAAGACCTCTAGGGCTAGGAATTCAAAGCTTGCTCTACTGCTAAACATTTCCACCTGCCCGTTTTGAAGCCTGCTGCCTTGTCACTTAGTCCCTCTGGGCAGGGTTGGCAAACTGGTGGAAAGGGCAGGGGGGGAGTGGGGGTAATCCAGCCTGAGGCCCATTTTTATAAGACCCCTAGCTAAGAATGGCTTTCACATTTTTAAAGGACTGTTTAAAAAATATAAACAAAGAATATTTGACAAATACCTTATATAGTTTGCAAAAAGCCTATGGTATCTATTAACATGCCTTCACAGAAAGAGTTTGCCACCCTTGCTCTTAAAGAATGTAAGTCTGATAACCCCTCTCCAATAAGCCAGCCCTTCAAACACCTGAAGTCACCTATCACTTCTAGTCATCTCCAAACTGAATGTCTCCCACTCCCTCAGCTCTTCTGGATCTGTGGCTCACCTCCATCCCCCACCTTGGATGTCTTCCCCCAAATGCCTTGAGCACAATAACATGGTGTAAGTTTATCTATAAAAAACACCTACCTCCAGCCTGCTCACAGTGTCTTCATTCCCGACAATTTCATTCAACTTTATTGGTCTATACTTCTCAACCCTGTTTTTAAGAAAATGCATAAATATGTTGACATAGCTATTTTCATGCTACACAAAAGGAAGTACTAAAGAGCAGCAATCCTGAGAGCTTTGTCAGATGATATACATTCAGTGAAAATATACCAAATGGCAGCAGGTTTTAAATTTAAGGGGGTGCTCAACTGCCATTTGAAAAGTTAAGTGCATGAGAATTACACACCAGGAGCTCCAAACCCACCACAGCGAAGAAATACCTGTTGTTGCTGGAGAAGGGCCAGAGCAGGCCATCTGGACCAATGCTACACAATCTGCCTGTCACAGCAGAGATGCAGCACAAGTAGCACCGACATCATTTGATCTGACAGCCATGGGTGCAACTGAGCTCCCTTCTCATCCCTTACCCGCCAGTTTCTGCAGACTTGGCGAGGTGCACAGCGGGGCTGGCTAGACAGAAACCATAGGCCTATCCTGTGATCCTATTAGGCTCTGTGAAGTGGACAGGCTAGTGGCCTAGTCAGACCAATACTTCTCTCTTACAAATGATAAGCAAGCTATGCCATGAAAAAAAATGATTTTCTTCAGTGAGAAAAGAAATGGAAGTGGATTTGCAATGATTTGACCATCAAGACTTCCTCTGTCCTTTACAATACTCCCTGATATATTATGCAGGTACTGGTTGTGCTCCAGAAGCAGCTGCCTGCAAAGAAGCTTGTTTGTCACATACTATAGGAAATAGAAACTCTCCTCCAAGACCAGCAGATGGAGCATGCTTGTTCCTACTCATTTATTGAGTTAGAGATCTCAAGGGGAGGGAAGCAGAAGATACAGACATAAGCAAGACAGGGTTATTGCTCTGAAGGGCTTTCCCAATGGCAGAGAGACAGAGCTTAACAAGTCCCACTACAGTGCTAAACTTGTTATAGAAACCAAGAGCTCTGGAAGCCCACCGGAGGGAGAGAATTACCACCTGGGAATGTTAGGAGCTGAAATTTGAGCTGGACTTTGAATAAGGCAAAGATGCTCCTCTTTCAGGGCCTTCATAGCTGCTCCATCTACCTGAAAGTTTCTCCACACAGTCACGTCTTACTCCCTGAGTTCAGGTCTTTGCTCAAATGTCACGTCATCAAAGGCCTTCCCTGAACACCATAGCTATTTACTCCACAGCACTTGTCACCATCAAATATATTATATATCTACTTGTTTATTTTTTTACTTTGTCTTTCTCTATCAAATGTAAGCTCCATGACAGCAGAGTTTGTTTTGTATACTGAAATATCCTAAGCAAGTAGTGTTGTGCATGAAAAATATAATGCCAGCCAAGTAGGTAATTTAAAACTTTCTGGTAGCCACATTAAAAAAGTTAAAAAGAAAACAGATTAAGTTAATTTTACTAATATAATTTATTGAACCTAATATATTCAAAATATTTTTATCCTCAACATGTAACAATATAAAAATTAATAATGAGTTTTTCTTAACACAAAGTCCTCAAAATTCAAGTGTAGCCCTGGCCGATTTGCTCAATGGTTAGAGCGTCAGGGGTTCGATTCCTAGTCAAAGACAAGTACCTGGGTTGCAGGTTCGATCCCCAGCCCTGGCCGGGGTTGTTCGGGAGGCAACCAGTCAATGTGCATCCTTGTGTGTCTCTCTCTCCCTCCCTTCCACTCTCTAAAAATAAATGGAAAAATATCCTCAGGTGAGGATTAACACACACACACACACACACACACACACACACGTTAGGTGTATATTGTACACTTATAGCCCATCTCAATTCAGATTAGCCTCATTTCCATGGCTCAAAGGACTCATGTGGCTTGTGGCTGGGGACTGCACTAGGAAGCTGCAAATATTCCAATAAGCTATACTGCGCTCCATTGAGGTATCTGCTCTCATCAAGAAGAGGGGTGGGCCTGCCACAGTGGCTCAGTTGGTTGAGCGTCCTGCTCTGCACAGAGAAGGTTGACAGTCGATCCCTGAGGAGCACCTAGCGAAGGCAACCAATCAACCAACAGATGTTTTTCTCTCTCTCCCTTCCTCTCTAAGCAATGTTCTAACCCACACTCTGCTTGTTGAGATCAGATCAGCCACTCTCGACCCCAGCTGGACTCAACGACCCACGTCCCTAGCCCTCTTCAAACAGTCTCCTGGAGCCTCCTGCTCCTCAGGGGCCCCCAGAACGATCTCCCGCCCCTGGGTTCCCCTGGGACACGACCCGCCTCTCGCCCACCTATGCTCCCAGAGCACTCATCATGTATGGCCTGAGCCCTCACCACGGCAGCTCGTAGTGGCCAGCGCTCCCGGGGGCCTTGCTGGGGGCCGGGACGGGATCCTGGGACCCGCGCTCGCCCGCGCCACCGTAGCTCTCCTCCACCTCCATTCTCCTGCCGCCTCTTCCCGCCGCCCGAGGCCCCGCCCCATGATGCCATTACGCACGGGACGCGCGAGGGACGCCGAACGCGAGCGGAAGTCGTGTGTCCGCCTCTTTCTGCGCCTGCGCAGAGGGCACCGGCGAGTCCCCTGTTGCGAAAGGCCGCGGTTGCTATGGGAGACCTGGCGTCCGGCCTGGGGGAGAAAGGAAGGCGAGACCCGACCGCGTCGCGTTCCGAGAAGGCAGGTCGCTCCAGGAAGGGACGTTCGGCGGTTTTCGTCTTTGTGTGACTTGTTGGGAGGGCCGCGCGCCGGCAGGTCTGGAGGGGAAGGAGCCTGCTGCCCAGTGCAGAGAGGAGTAGGGGCCTCCGTCCAAATGCGGGACCGGAAGGCGGACACCGACAAGGACGGAGGTCCATCGGTGCCGGGTGGCAGAAAGCCGACGTCTGGAACCCACCGGTGCCCAGTTTTCCCGATTGCTCAGAATGTTCCGATTCAGTACCAACTCCCCCCGGGTGGGCTCCTGCGTGCGCCCTGGAACTTGACGTTTATGGTCGGGAATTCTCACAGTGCTGCCAGATGGGAATGACCCCCATTTTACAGAGGAGGCAACTGTACCTCTGTAAGATGCGACTCAGTTTCATTTGAGAAAATTCGGTACTTCATATCCACAAGGGATTTGAGCATTCTTTTAGGCTGGTTTTCTACCTATTTTCCTAATCTTTCCTCCCATAGCTCACATTATAATAATAATGAATAATAAATAAAAATATGAATAATAATTATCATTTACTATTACTTGAAATCCCTTGGTGGTAGATTAAGGGGGCAGGAGAAAGGAAAGTGGAGAAATCTCTGGGACTGGGTAAAAATGCAAAATAAACACTTCTTTTCCTTTGGTCGGTATGGGATAGTTGATAATTAACGTTTACAGCACATAGAGAAGGTATGTGGGCAACAAGATAACAAGGAGGTGTTGTTCTGTGGTCTCATCCCTGGTGCCAGCCATTGTGCCTTGAGGGGCCTGGAAAAGATTACTCTGACATGTCAAAGGTATGTTATCTTAGATGCAAAAAGACAAAGACAGGCTCATTTAAGGTAAAGGTTGATCTTTGTCAAGGAAGCTTTAGGCCTTGGATGTGACTACCCACCATGATTTTAGTTAGGAATTTTTATGTTTGTAAGGCCTGCCATGACTTGTCAGGTTTAGTATGTGGCCTTTTTTCGTCCACAACAGGTGAAGACCTTGTCTTCTAGGTGGTTGATTAGTCATTCAAATAAATATGGGCTCCAGAACCTATATTGTAGGTGATTGTTTTTCTTTTTTTCTTAATCCTCACCTGAGGATATGTTCATTGATTGTAAAGAGGGAGGAAGGGGAGAGAAAGAGCGAGAGCAAGAGGGAGAAACATCAATGACCTGTCGTCTCCCATACCTGCATGGACAGGGAATGGAACCTGAAACCCTTTGGTGTATGGGACTATGGTCCAACCAACTGAGCCACCCGGCCAGGGCGATTGTTTCTTTATTTTTATCCTTATATTTTAGTTTTCCTTCCCCCCAAAATCCCTGTTCATTATGGAAAGACAATATTGCTGTTCTATTTATTTTTCATCTGTAATTTCTGTGCTTCGTTTTTCCAGCCTGAGTGTTTAGCTCCTTGAGGACATGATACCTACTTCCTAATCCTAGTTTCTTCCCTTATACATAGTAGGTGGGGAGCTGATATCTGCCAATCGCTCATTCCAGTTATGCAGCCTGGCCAGCAACGTCCCAGCAGCAGGCACAATTCACAGTTGTGTTCTATGAGATGGGATGAGAACATGTACTTTCTCATTCTTTTCAAGTTATTGCCAGTTGGCAAGAACCTCAAATGAGAAATTCTGAAGCAGTCTGTTTTAATCATGGTAATTATTAAAGTTTCCTGGTTCAGAACTTACTCAATCTTTTTCTCCTTCCTTTCATATGATTTATAAAAAATGCTTGAGGTTGGCTGTCTCTCTTCCGTTCCTCTTTAAACTGATGGAGCCATCTTGCATATTTTTAAGAATTTTTTTTTAAACTTTTTAAATATTTTATTCATTCATTTGTATTAGTTTGTGGGGAGCAAATTGAGAACTAATTACTTCTTTTTTTTTTTTTATCCTCAATCGAGGACATTTTTTTGTATTTATCTTCAGACAGAGTGGGAGGGAGAGAGGGGAGGAAGAAAGAGAGAGAAACATGGATGTAAGAGAGACACATTGATCGGCTGCCACCCACAGGGCCTCAACTGGGGCCGGGGACAAACTGCAACCGAGGTACGTGCCCTTAGCGGGAACCGAACCCAGGACCCTCTGGTCCCCGGGCCAACGCTCTAACCGCTGAACCAAACCGGCCAGGGCATCTTGCATATTTTTTAAAATCACTTTTCACAGGTCCTCTATTTCTCTGAAGGAGAAAATACAAATTTTTCCTGAAATAATAAACTTTTCTTGAAATGTCTCTTTGTGGTTTTCCTTTGGAATTGTTCCCATGTGCTAATAATATTCATATTTTCCTTATAGTCAGCTATGACACCACACACCTCCCACCACATACACTGAATGTTTGTGATTAGAAACTAAACATTTTCAATAAATGTAGAAAACAGTGCACAATTCTTTCCCGTTTTATGGTTCTTTTCCAAAAACCCCTCTCTAATAGAGGCCTGTTGGCACTCCCAGGACTCAGCTTTCGCTGATGTGCTTGGAATGCCAGGAGGATCAGAGAAGGAGGTGACCTTTGGGGCAGAACTGCACGATCAGGACATTTTTCCTTTTCCTAGACTGAGCCTTCTGTGACTTGTTGGACTTGGGCCCAGACAAAGCTAAGATCTTAAGAACTTCAGCCCTCCCCTAGGGCCACACAGCACCCCCTAGGGCCACACAGCACCCCTAGGGCCACACAGCAGCCAGGAAGTGTTGGGAAACCCACAGGCTCTTGTGAAAGAGCAAAGATGAACCAAAATGAGTTCCTACACTCCCACCAAACAAATCTGAAATCCCAGATATTGAATTCACCAATAGGCTAAATTTCCAGATTATTTTCTCACAAGAGGGTAATGAGTTATACAAAAGAGGAAAGACTGGAAAGGAGATAAAAGGGAAAACAAAATCCTTTACCTAAAGCCAGAGCCTTCCAATCAAATTATCACACTGGGCAGGCAACAAATCTTGGTTAAAATGACACCTTGGCTTTTACCATTAGATGATAGCCCACTTCCCCTGTTGCTGGGTGGGGTTGAAAATCCGGTGGCATCTCAGGACCAGGACGACTGAATACACCTGCTTTCCACACACTCATTGATCCAGAATGTTGAACCTGCTTGATGCTGTTTGCTTTGTTTACATTGAATTTTTAAAAATTCACTTCTTGTTTTCCAGTGGATTTCTTTATTAATTTTAGCTATTTTTAAAATGGTGATACTATTACTGAAATAATTGTTTTCTCTCAGACACTGTAGTGTTCCATTACTGTTAGAGTTTTTGTGACATTCTTATTAGCATTTTTAATATCAAAGGGTTCATTATGTAGTGAAAAAGTGTATATCCTAAATATATCTATGGTATAAGAATTTGTCATTTGGATAACATTTGTCCATGGGAATCGCTCTGAATAGGTTTGTAGAATTTGGAAGCTGATAATCATTTAGCCTGACTCTTGGTTTCTGTCTTTAACAAATATTGATTTAGTGCCTACAGCTACTGTGGTAGGAACAGGATGTGTGAACAGGGCAAGCTTCCTGCCTTCAAGGAGCTTACACTGTAAGGAGGGAAACAGACACCAAGCAGCCAATCTTACTTTTACTTAATTACAATTATGGTGTGTTAGAAAAGGCACTGATTGGTTGTTAGAATATCAGCAATCAAGTACCACCCCACCAGAGAGATCAGAAAGGGCTCTGCTGGGGATGGGCATTTGACCCAAGATCTGAGCCCTGAGTCTGAGCACCTGTTGGCTTTGCCTGGAAGGCACCTCTCAACAACCTCCCCATCTCTCACTGCTCTCTCCCTATCACCTTGTTTTTTTCTATAGTGCTTATCCACAATCTATAATTATCTGGGTTTATTGTCCCCCCCCCCCCCCCACACACACACACACATACACCAGAATGGCAGCTCTTTGAGAACAGGAGCTCTCTCCTGGTCACATGGTATCTACCATGTGACCTGTATGGCTAGCCCGAGTTGGTACGCCATATGTCCTGAAGGATGAATGACTGAATGATAGTGAGAGTGGAGCACACAGTGGCCAGATGGATCTAGGATGAGTGGGAGTCAGAGACAGATGAGTCTAGGGTAGGACAAGAGCAGTGAGCCCCTGGAGGAGACTAGGCAAAAGCTACCCGACCTAGTTTATATTTTAGGTCACTCTGGTTGCCATGTGGCAAGTGGGCTAGAGGGTGGCAAGGATGCATGCAGAGGAAAGGTGTGTACAAGGGTTTGTTTTTGTATTTTGATCTTTTAATCTCTAAATTTTAAATTATAAAACATTGCAGACATACTGAAAATAATATCAATGTTCATGTGCTCACCGTCAAGACAGCTGTTGAAATCTTGCCTCCTTTTTTAAAAAAAGACACAAGTCCAGCTGCTGTGGCTCAGTGAATTGAGCATTGTCCCATGGACTGAGAGGTTCTGGTTCGATTCCCCATCAGGGCACATGCCTGGATTGCGGGCTTGATCCCCAGTAGGGGACGTGCAGGAGGCAGCCAAGCGATGTATCTCTCTCACATCTCCCTTCCTCTCTCTGTAAAAAAATCAATGAAAACATATTTTTTTAAAAAGAAAACATTATGGATACTGCTAACGCTCTCCACCATGTTCTTTCCTCTTCCCTTCCCTCTCCACTTTACAGAAGAGGAAACAGGCACAAAGAGATCAAGCTGTGGTCCCCAGGGTCTCTTGGTGAATAAGGGGTAGACTCTGACGAGATGCGACACGTTCAGGGTGGTATTGGAGAGCAATTTGTCAGTTTCTAGCACAGCTTTAGGAGTATATACTCTTTGACCCAGAATTTGCTTCTAGAAACTTGTCTTACAGAAATGTTTACACAGTGCACAAAGACATTTATTGTCTTTGGAATGGAGAAAACAGGAAATGACAGAAATGTCCATCAGTACTGGGATGGGTAGGTAAATGATGGTATGTTCATGCTACATACATAGTCTCTTAAATACGAAGGCCATCTATGTACACTGACTCCATGCCAAAAAACAAGTAGCTGAAAAAACATAATCTAATGTATCTAAAAAGAAGCTATATCCCTGCCTGAAGCAACAAGCATTAGCTGTGTCTCCCTGTGGGGAGGACATCGGTGTGGAGGGGGCTCTGGTAAAGGGGCAAGGTAAACTTTCTCTCATGGTTCACTCCATGCATTTCTATTAGTTTTAGTTTTCTACAATAAGAATTGTTTGTGAACTATTTGTATCCTAAAATTTTTATTTCAAGTAAAAATTATTGTGCCTAAAGTTTTGCCACTTCAGGTGTGGTCCAGAGACCAGCAGCATCAGCGTTAGCTGGGAGCAGGATAGAAATGCATTCTCAGGAGGCACCGCCAAGGTTCTCAAGCCTAGCTGCACAGAAGCACCCGGAGTTCTACACAAATGCTGAGGCTCGGGTGCACTGCAGAGGTTCTGATGTAGGACACGGCTGGGCTGCAGCGCTGCTCTAAGACATCCGATAAAGGCAGGGACAGCCAGAGTGGCAAGAGTGGCGGGCCAGCCCTTTAGGCTGCTTGGCAGGTGGTTTTGTTTGTTTTTTGCTTCCTGTTGGGTTCTCTCTTGCTAAGAAGTCTTACATGTACTGAAAAAAAAATCTACATGTTCACACAGGTTCAATTAGTGGTTGATTACACTTCAAAAACCTCACCTAAGCGGTTTGACATTTCTTTTTTTTTTTTTTTTTTCCTCACCCGAGGACATTTTTTCATTTTTTGTTCAGATAGAGTGGGAGGGAGAGAGAGGAAGAGAGAGAGAGAGAAACATCGACGTGAAAGGGACACATTGAGTGGCTGCCACCCGCACGACCAACCAGGGCCGGGGACCAACTGCAACCGAGGTACATGCCCTTAGCGGGAACCGAACCCGGGTCTCTCTGGACCGCAGGCCGATGCTCTAACCGCTGAGCCAAACTGGCCAGGGCAGTTTGACATTTCTTTCAACAGCAGTCCCCCCAGGACATTATTTCTCAGGGTGAGGTCACAGCTACCGTTTCAATACCATCTTCACTGCAAATGGGGTGGTTCAGCTGGGTCTAATCTGGCCGGCTCGTGCTCCAATTTTGAAAGTGTAGTTTATGTTTTTCCTAATCTCAGAAGCACCCAAGCGTGGTCTCATTATCTGAGGAGTGTCATAAACATTTTAAACAAAGCTTAGTCCCAGCATGTCCACTCATGCACATACACGCTCACCACATTCTTTGGGAATCCCCAGAGGGTGTCATTTCCAAGAAGTTTATGTCACAGAAATGTTTTCCTCATACCTGAGGCTGTTGGGTGCAGGGTGTAACTTTGAAAATCCTCCTTACCCTGGGAGATTCTAAGATTGCCACTTATTATGCTCCAGGAAGTGTCTAGGTACACAAGCTGTTGGTAGAGGCCGTGGGGGAGACACGCAAGAAACATGACTAGTGCACAGTGAGTGTAAGGCACTAAGAGAGCGGGTCTGACTTCCACGGAGCAGATGTGTGGGAGTGAAGGGCTCCATCTGGGAGTGGTGGCAGGTCAAAGACGGCCACAGACACAGGCGGTCATCGAACTAGGACTTCATCCATCCATCCATTCATTCATCCATCTATACATCCATCCACTTATCCATTCAATTATTCAACAAGTATTTACTTAGTATACAGGACCTAAGAGTCTGGGCCCTATCAGTGTGTGATAAGAAGGAGGAAGGCTTCAGCTCAGCATTGCAGGTGCTAAAATAGGAGAAATCTGCTGCAGTGAGGAGAAGGAGAGGGACTTTGAGCCCAGATTTGGAGGGGAAGCATCAGGGACAGTCTCCTGGAGGAAGTGACACCCAGGCCAGGCCCTGATAGCTGAGCAGGATTATTCTTCCAAGGTAGCCCAAGAGATGGGGAGGCCCCGAGTTCCAGGAAAGGGTGTTGTCCGTGCAAACCTCTGGAGGGGGTCTTAGAGGCCAGTGGAAGCCCACAGGGGTAAGTTCACACCAGGTGGAGCAACTGAAATAGGCAAAGGGACAGCAGCATGAGAAGGTACAATTTGGGGAATAGTAGGGGACTCCACAAAGCTGAAACAAGGGGTGCTCAGATGTAGGAAGGGCAGGTGAGGGGCTAGAGAGGAGGCCAGACTCTTCTGCAAGTGCCTGAAAGCCAATCCTAAGTCTCAAGCTGAGGAAGGGATCCCCGTGGTTAGGGAAATGGGATGCGGCAGAAAGGGAAGCAACATCCCCACTCGGAGGGAACTGGAGTCCCAAACCCAGTCTCCAATCAGGGGTACAGCCTGCACAAGCCCCCCACCCCCCACCCATGGAGGAGATGGAGGTAGGCGGGTCCCAAGCGAGCACTGTCCTGGAGGTCCCCACGTTGGACAGTCCCGGCTCAGATACCACCTCTGCCACCACCCGCAAATGTTTACATCCTGTTTATGCCGAGGCCTCCCAGGGCCTCAACTTTCATGAATAAAATATGAGTTTCTAGGCCGAGCCAAGAAGGGAAGAAACCCCGCCAGCTGGTAGGGACCAGAAGCAGTTTAGTGTTTCGGTTGTTGTCGCCGCCCGTGTGGTATTTGGGGAAATTTGAATTCGTTGGTCAAGGTGACAGGACAGGAGAATTGGCATTTTCTATACTACCTGGGGGGTTCCTGGAACTAAACTACGTCGCACATTCCCTTCACTTATTCATAGGGCTGTTTCCTGAGAAACTCAGAGTTTCACTCTTCATCCTTCAGAAACGCTAATAGTCAAGTCAGAGCATTTCATAGCCAGAGGGGATGTTCAGAGATAAGCACAATACCTCATTTTATTTTTATTTTTTAAAGATCCATTATTTTATTTTTATTTCCCCCATTTTGTTTCTTTAATTAAATTTATCGGGGTGACATTAGTTAATAGGATCATATAGGTTTCACATGTCCATTTCTGCTGTACAAGATCTGTATATGGCACTGTGTGTTTCATTTTAAAGATGAGAAACCTAGGCTCTGACGGCAAGGGGATTGCCGAGGGTCACTCAGCGAATGAGTAATCATCTGTCAGGATTCCCCCGTCAGCTGGTACCATGTTCCTTCCGCCGCATCTTACTTTCTGCAAGTACACAAATTTTACATTAATAGACTGTATTTTTCAGAACAGTTTTCGACTTACAGAAGATTGAGCAGATAGTACAGCGAGTTCCCATATACCCCCTTTTCAGGCACACAGTTTCCCCAATTATTAACATTTTGCATTAATATGGTGCATTTATGACCATGAATGAGCCAATAGTGATACATTATTAACGAAAGTCCATAGTTTACATTAAGGTTCACTCTTCATGTTCGTCAGTTTTATGGGTTTTGACAAATGTATAATGTCATGTATCCACTATTACAGTATCACACAGAATAGTTTCACAGCCCTAAAAATCACCCGGTGCTCTACTGATTCCATCCTCTTCCCTCCCCTCCCCCCAGCCCCTGGCAACCACTGATCTTTTAGCCTTTTCCAGAATGTCATAGAGCTGGATTCATATAGTATGTAGTCTCTTCAGACTGGCTTCTTTCACTTGGCAATATGCGTTATATATACATATATATTAAGTGCCCACAGAAACGTCTTTATGAATAATGGAGATCTTAGAAGTTGGTTGAATATTTCACACTCTTTGTCCAATTTGTGTTCCTTCAAAAGACGTGGGAATTCTTGGAAAATTACACAAAATCCTTCCTTAGTTACAATTAGAGACGGATTCAGGTTGGTGCCTTGAGTTGCTTCTTTGAGCTTCAGAGTTTGTTCTCTCTTGCCTTTCTGATTCCTTCTATCCGTTTTTGTTTTCAATGTGAATGCTCATGAATTTTTACCTCTCACTTCATCTTGTTCTCTGTTCCCACCAAGCTATAAAACCTCCATTGGGAGTAGGTTCGAAAGAAGTTTTGTTTCCTTGGGCGTCGAATGTTTTTCCCATGCCAGGCTCTGTGCTAGGGAAGCTACTTACTGTGACATTTTGTTTAATCTCTACAAGTCTATAGTGAAGAAATTCTTTCTATTTTTATAGGCAGGTACAGGAGAGAACTGCGTGAGGCCCTGAGTGATTTGTCCAAAACCAGGCAGCCAGCAAGTGCCTCAGGGGGAATTTGAACCCAGGTCACCAGGCCAAACCAGGGCTTTGAACCTCCTCTGCTTCCTTGGGCAGTCCTTACTTTTATTTTCGTTTTTAAAAACATATTTTTATTGACTTTGTAGAGAGAGAGGAAGGGAAAGAGATGGAAACATCAATGTGAGAGAGAAACATTGATTGGCTGCCTCCTGCACGCCCCCCACTGGGGATCCAGCCTGCAACCCGGGCATGTGCCCTGACTGGGAATCGATCGAACCTGGACCTCTCAGTCCATGGGACGATGCTCAATCCACTGAGCTACACCGGCCGGGCGGCAGTCCTTAATTTAAAAATTTTCATCCAAGTCCTGGCTGGGTAGCTCAGTTGGTTAGAGGGTCGACCCAATACGCCAAGGTTGCAGGTTTGATCTCCAGTCAGGGCACATACGAGAAGCAACCAATGAATACATAAATAAGTGGAACAACAAATGGACGTTTCTCTCTCTCTCTCTCAAAATCAATAGACAACAGTGTGGTGATTGTGGTGGAGGGTGGCGGTGAAAGAGGGCATAGAGGGGATAAATGATGATGAAAAAACTGTATATTTGGCAAAACCTGCAAAAGAATAATAAAAATTAAAATAATTAAAAAAAAATTTTAATAAAATTTTTATCCAAATAAAAAGTGTCCCAAATTTCCCTCAGAATAGGATGAGTGTCAGTAATCTGAAGAAATACTTTTTATGGGAAAGGAAGTTTTGGTTGAGAATTGCTTATGGAAAACAAAACAGGAAGTCAAGCATTCCAGCTTAAATGGACCATCTGGGAATGTACTGGATTAGTCCTGCCATAGGCCTGGCTGTGCGAGCTTCACCCTTGGCTCAGGGAGAGGGGCTAGAGACTGCAAACAGCCCTGGGCTAGATCTGCCTCCCATGGGGGTGGGAGTCAGGGTAGTCAGTGGGCAACATCCAGGCTGAAGCTGGGCATGGGAGAGAAGGAACGAAGGTGGGAGCGCAGGGCACCACTCACTCTTGGGGATGCAGTGTGTGGGTGTGAGTGTGTGGGGGACACAGACATCAGGGCTGGGGTGGAGGAATCAACCTCAGGGGCATTTGGAGAGCCTGCCTGGCAATGCACTGTGGTCAGTTCCTCCGAGCAATCCCTTCTCTGTAAGCGCATAATTATTGGTCCCTACAGAGTACTTACAGCATGCCAGGCATTGTGTGAAGATCCCTAGAGAAAATGCTATCTCAGAGAGGGAAACCGAAGCACAGAGCAGTGAAGGTCGTTGTCCAAGGTCACACAGACAGTAAGCAGCAGCACCAGAATTCTAAGAAAGGCTGACAGTCTCCCGAGGCTGCATTACCGCTCTACAGCCTCTGTTTGGAAAGACACCCTAGACCTCCCACGTTTCCCCAGAAAGTACACCGGGTCGTGGGCCTGAGGCGTCATCTCATCTCCTACCTGAGACAAAAAGTGGAGAACAAGGATGTGGTGTCCCAGATGTCTGTGGCCTCAGTCTGGTTGGACGGTTGGACGGTAGGAAGGAGCAGCCACGGGACCGGGGCTTCCTGGGAAACAGGATTCATGGATACTTTCCCAGCCCTGGGCTCCTTGCGATGGGCCTCAAGGCTGAAAAGCTGGTAGGGCCCATGGGGCAGTGCCTTCTCCACCCCTGGCTGCTGCCACTTGAAGGCCGAGCCACGCAGCTGGAAAACAAGCGGCCATGCCCACAGGTAACAGACAGCCAGACCATAGCCCAGGTGGAAGGAAGTCTAGGTGAGGTTGGCAGGGACCCTCACCTTCCTGCTGGAGGTGCTGCTGTGGCAGGGCCAAGGGAGGTGAGGGAGACCGGGCCCAAAGGGCACCTTGGTGGCCTGCCATGCCAGGCCCACTGTCAGGACCCAAGGAGACAGGAGGTCAGGCACCTCACTTGAATGTAGGTCTCGGGCTGAGGTGGCTGAGATGAGTTTCACAGTCCGCACGTGTCCACGTGTCCACACGTAGCCATTCAGGTTTGAGGAGCCCATTCAATGGGAGGGGCTTCCCTTGGACCCACCCTCTGCTTCTGGGCACCTCGGCTTCCTGAGGCCTGCTGTGGACTTCTTGCATCTCAAGATCTCCAGAAAATGGACCTTAGTCTCCTATTTCATAGAATGAGGAAATCTGGTCAAAATGTTCCTGGATCCAATAACATTCCCAAAATGCTGTGATTTTGTGTTATTTATACATTTGGTATTTAAAACAACTACTAAGCTTCACTCAGTCACTTTCCCTGGCAACTTGGATTAAAAATATATCTATATTTTAAGTGCATAACCAGAGCTTATTTACCAATGTTCTAAAATGACCGCAAAACACAGATTCACCTTGTAAAGTGAATTAACTGAATTTTATGTGAAGAAAAAAAAAAGCGACTGAAGAGTCAGAGTACCCCGGGGCCTGGCCTGGCTGCGTGTAGCTGGCCTGGTTTGTGAGCTGAGCACTGGGTGACCTTGGGCAGCGTTTGCAGAACTGTCATTGATTTCTTTGTCTTTACTTTTCTGGCTTCGTTGCTGTTGTTGCAATAATGATTCAGTTATTTAAACAAACTAAACACGAGCATCACATGTTTATTTTGTTAACTATTGAAAAATGTGTAACATTAATCTCCATGGCAATTAGAACTTTAATTTATGATAGTTAGCCCAGAAAAATTTCTTTAAGGAAAGAATTTGCCTTGGAAGGGGGTAAGCATTCTGTGTGGGCATCCATATGTGGTTTCTTTGGAACAAAGAGCCATGTTGCTAAAAAGTAAATTGAAAATCTCTGATTTAAACAAGGCCCCAAAGACTTAAACTGTGAAAAAAAAGATAATAAATTATACTACATTTATATTGAAAACGTCTGCCCATTCACAGACATATGCTCCAGTTAAATGACAAGCCATTAACTGGGTGAGGTCTTGGCAATTCTTCAAACTGATGGAGGAATAGTGTCTAAGACATGAAAGGAATCCTACAAATCATAAAGAAAAAAAGCAAACCACCCAACAGCAAACCAATGCATGGATGACTGTTTCACAGGAAAGGAGACTTTTGAAAGATGCCTCATCTGCAGTCAGGTTTTGGTTGCTTGTTTTGCTTTCTTTTTGTTTTTTACAACAACCAGACCAGCAAAACTTAAAAGGTCTGACAATACACAGTGTTATTATGGACACTGGACCCGAAGAACTTGATTCTCCTAGCTGTGCACCTGAAGGACACCTGTGCAATGAACACCATCAGTTTTGCAAAAACAACAAAATGAAACATGACCCCAAACTGGAAACAACCTAAAGTTCCATCAACTGGAGGAGTATGTTGAGGGACAGCACACAACGGGACACTTCCTGGCCACCTCATCTGTGTGGCTCAATCCCAAATATCAGGTTGCAGCACAAGAGAACTCACGGAATACCTACGCACACTTCCATTTACATATGGTTGAAAGTGTGCAAAACACACACAGCACTGTAGGTACGTATAAAGAGAAGCAGAACAAAGGGAGGAAAACCCAATTCATGATGGCAGGGACCTTTGGGGAGGAGTTGGAATGGCAAGGTGCATGCAGGGGATTCGTGCATGTAGAGATCTTGGTAAAGTTTTATTTCTTAAGCCAGATATTCTTAACATAGGCATTCATTTTATTATCTTTAGTTATGCTTACAAATGGGCTTTATATGTGTGATATTTTATAATCAAAACCAAAAGCGATTTACCACTCAGCTCCCCCATCTATGAACCAAGGACCAGGATGGTGGGGCCAGAAACCTGCCCAACGTCACACAGTGATTCTACCCCCCAGCCCCACTCTGATCTAGAGCTGCCCACCCCACCTCCACCCTGACCTACAGACTCTAGGTAAAATCCCCGGGTGTCTCCTTACACAAGCTAATTCACTTCTGACACCAGATTTGTGGATGGATTTCACACACCAAGCAATTCTCTGTGACACCAACTGGGTGTCCTACAATTTCAGTCAATTCTGACACTATCTACCTGGAGTTAGTGCAGACCCCACAGCCAGAGGCTCAGTCCCATAAGACTGCCCCTTTCCTCCACTGCAGATGCCAGTCACAGGCCAGGTTATCACCTTTGCTTCTGATTGGCTGCTTGGTAGATAATATCCTCTAAATTTGTGCAGATCTGACTTCCTCTGGGGCCTCTGGGGACTTCAGTTCCCAGGGTTGAGTGGGAGGCTGGAGTTGCAAAGAGGAAAAGGAGCATGCAGGGTAGAGGGTGAGGGGGGCGCTGTGAGCCAAGGGCTCCAGGTCAGCACTCCCCCTGCACACGGCTGGAGCACTCTCAGCTGTGTAGGGCACCAGCCCTGGCACCTTGTGGGGAGGGCGGGGGTGGGGCTAAAAGAGAAAAAGGACAGTGGTAGTGTGATGGGGAAACCGAGGCACATAGCAATTACATGTCTGCATAGGGTCCTATGGAAGGTTTGCAGAGGCTGCTTCCAGCTCTCCGGGCTCACTGATGACATTCACAGACACCCTATCCTCCCTCCTGACAAAGACAAAAAAGGTTCATTTCGGTCCCTTCCTTCTCACTCCCTTGCTGAAGCTTTGACCAGAGCTGACCACTCTGGACTAAGGTCTCTGCTTCTGCCTCTCCTTGTCCAACCAATGAGAAAAGACAGGTGTGACAGTGCTGTGTACAGAAACAGCCCCACTGCCCTCAGTTACTTGGCACACCTTTAGCCCCACAGTTGAGAGTCAGATGTGGCCCCAGGCACCCTGGCCATGCTTCCATCAGAGTGCTAGGGCTATCTGTCCTTGTGTGGAGGTGGAGCCTGTCATTCACGTTTAGCAGACAAGGAGCCTCATCTAGGGTCACATAGCTGGTGCATCACATGCATCGAAAGCAGCTCAAGGTCCCACAGGTCTGTGGCTTCTCTAGCCTGTGCCTCTTTCTCCCACCACGTACCCTTCCCAGAGCTGCTTGTTCAAAGTGAAGGGTGCATTGGCATCACGTAACCACAGCTTCAGAGGGACGCCCAGCCGGGTGCTCCCTACACCTACTGGCACCGCCTGGAATAATCTTGTCTGTGGTCCCAGTTTTCTTTGGATCCAGCCTCCATTCCTGAAGGTCACAGGGAGCTCTGTCCACTGAGTGGGAGATTCTAACACAACATCCTTTCAGGAGCGCATGGAGAATGGAGAGTTTCACAGCAGGGCAGCAGGTTTGGAAAGCAATATGTTCTTGTCCCTGGCCCTGCTTTCTTAGGCAGGCAGCTGAGGTCCATCCTTCACCCCAGCTGAAGGCAGCAAAAACCCTCCCCTCAAACTCAGAGGCATAGGGACCAGGGGGAGCTGGGAGCCCAGAGTGTGGGGGTCCTGTCTTCCACGACTTGCTCTTTCTCAGCCCACACCTTGCTAGGCATAGAGGCCTGGGTGGCAGCCATACTTCTCGGCTCTGTCCACATGACCGCCTCCCCCCCCCCTTCCTGATGGCCCTACTCCTCTAACCTGTCACCACACTGTCCCTGCATGGCCTAGGGAGCCAAGTTTCAGGTCTAAAATACATGCCCCTCCCCTTCCTAGAGCCCTTAGAAAAAAGCCCAACTCCACAGCCCAGCCACAGGAAGCCCTCTCTGGCAGAGGCCCGTTGCCCGCTGCCTTCATCTCGGCTCCATTCCCTTGTGCTCTGGTGCCCGAGTTCTTCAAGGTCCCTCACGGCATCACCTTTGGGCTGCTCCCTCTGCCTGCCACACACTTATCCTTCAAGACACATCTGGGCTGTCACTTTCTTCAGGAAGCTGCCCTTGGCCCCACACACGGAGAATGAGATGTGGCCCAAAGCACCCTGCGGGTAACTCCATCAGCGCTCTTACCGCTTTATACTGTGCGTATCTGTGTATCTGTCTTTCCAAAGCATTTTGTAGCCGTATGTTGGGTAGAAAAGGAGCTAAAGGATTTAAAAGCAGTAAAAGGGGTTTTGTTGCTAGGACACCAGCAGTTTGAATATGAGCTCTAACTTTTGTATATTATACACATCTGGACCACATCTGTGGGATGACGGGGCAGTTCATGAACAACGAAGTTGCTGTAGAGACAGGAGGCTGTGGTTTTCAAGAGGGCTGACAGCTTTCCTAACGGTGCTTTGTCTAATGGTACCTTATCTCTCCTGCTGAAAAGCAACAAGGATTGGACAAATGACCCCCTAGCTTCTCTCTAAACATCTGGCTCACAGACATCCAAGGCTCAGGGGGCCCCAGAAGGTACATGTGTGTGTGGGGGATGGAAAGGTGTATGGATTGGTTCAAGAAGAGCCAAACAAAGCAGTGCAATCCTCTCAGGAAACCAAGGAGGCTGAGAGCACCAGGAAGGGGCGGGAGAGGGACTAGGAAAGTCAGGCCCTGAGCCTCTAAGCCAGAGTGAGCCTCCTTAGGATATCGGCTCGCAAACGTTCAGTTCCAGGAACAGCTGCCAACCTTGACCAAGTGTTCTTCCATCAGCAGCGACGTGAACAAAACCGGACTTTTTCAGAAAGCCAGATTTACTTAGTTTAAAGGGCTGTCCTGTATTCCAAAATTATGTTCCTTCTTTCA
This sequence comes from Tadarida brasiliensis, assembly GCA_030848825.1. Lineage (NCBI taxonomy): Eukaryota > Metazoa > Chordata > Mammalia > Chiroptera > Molossidae > Tadarida > Tadarida brasiliensis. The sequence continues at coordinate 102,867,854 of CM061258.1, read as the reverse complement.
TCTGGTGCTAAAACATCCTTTTCCAGTGTCTTTTCATGGTAAAGTAACAAACTGTCATTCTGTCAGTCTCTAATGTTTGTGTTTTTGGTGGGTGACTGATTTGGTGACTTCTCAGAAGGACCCCAGATGAGATAAACCAAAGAACTTATATGCATGTATGCGTAACCAATGGACATAGACAACAATGTTGGAGGGGGGAACAAGGGGAGGGTGTCTGGGGGGGGGGAGGAGAAACATCTCTAACAAAAATAAATTAATAAAATTGCAAAAAAAAAAAAAAGAAATGTCCTCTTATACCTGGGCTGTAGAGAAAGTGCAGCCTTGGGAGGGGTGGGCAGCCTTGGAATCAGCAGGGGCCAGTGGGCAGTGTCCTGGTGAGAAAGGCACTGGCAGTGTCCCCAGGCAAAAGGCTCACAGGAACACAGAGTGAACATGCCTCTGGGTGTGTCGCCACCTCAGGTGACTGGCGTAATGCACAGATGTGCACACTTGGGGACATGAGGAATAGCAGCTGTGAAGGCCTTGAGGTTGGAAACCGAGGGACTGAGAAGAGCTCCACAGACGGCATCTTCTAGAGACTTCCCTCGGCAAAAGGAGGCCAAGGAGGCCGGGCACCTGAGGCCCAGCTCAGGACCCAAGGAGGAAGGAACCCAGGGGGAGTGGAGGCCATGAGCCCCTTAGGCCTCTTCCCAGAGAGGTGAATTTCTACCCAGCAGCATGGTCCTTAAACATGAGTCCACCCGATCCTTAGTGACTGTGGGTGTTGTCCACCCACAGAGGGGGCGGTCTCTTCCCTCCGAATTCCCTTATTTCCAGGGCCCCCAGTTGAAGAAGCCCATTCAGGAGTCACTCAAAAAGAAGCAACTCATCTTATCAGGCCTCAGCTGAGGGTTTGTGCCACCTGGACTATGGCAGGTGCCCCCCTGGCTGCCCATTCACAGCCTCTGCTTCATCAGAGAGGCAGGAAGTGTAGGGACTGAAACACCAGCTCTGGCCCCAGGCGGCCTGGATGCCACATGGGGCCACACCCCACCTGCTGCGTGAACGTGGGCGAGTTTCAGAACTGCACCTGTAGGTGAGGCCGGTGACGGACCCTGCTCATGGGCTGTCCTGAGGGTTACCTGAGTTTACAGAATCTCGGGTTCTTAGAAGTGTGCCTGGCATACAGAAAACAATAACTGCAGCTCACAGTGGGTACTCAACACCCACATGTGGAAATGGCACTCAGTCCCCTCTCAGCATCGCTCTCTCTGTGGCCCAGGGAGGAGGAGGGTCTCCTGGGTTACCTGCCCTGGGTCATAAAGCCCGCGGGTGGCAGAGCTCAGACTGGAGTTCAAGGTGGTGTCTCCCTGATGGCTTCTGGTGGTCAGGAGAGAGCCCAGCCCTGAAGCCTGGCGTCCTGGCTAACCTTGGTCTCACAAGCTGTGTGACCTAGAACACATTGTCCCTTAATCTTCACCTCTCTGTGACTTGGTTTCCTCTTCTCTGAAGCTACATCATAATCACACCAGCTGCAGAGTAGCCGGTGAGGATCATGTGAGTTAACACCCAGAAACTGGATACATAAACAGACCAACAGCCAGACCACATACAAAAGGAGAACAGACCCCTCTCTGTGGCCCGCAGTCCAGGAAGCCAAATGACAGCCCCCGACGGCCGGGACTGATCAAGAACTGCCAGCTTCCCGAGCGGTGACTGTCATCGTTCAGAGGTGGCGTCTGACTCCCCACTGCAGCGAGCTCTGACTGCACTGCCTTTGCCTGTTCTCACCCGGGTGCTCTTTATTTCCGCAGTTCATACAAAGTTCTTAGCTTGAAACCTACCGGGTAATAAGTTGACTGAGAAATGCCTGCTTTTGTTCCCTCATCAGCCCTTAGGAAATGGAGGAGGCCGCACGGATAAAGACACCCAGAAGCTTGGAAATCCCCACAGGAAGTGGGGACACCCATACCACCCAATAGCGGACACCTTTTGTCACTGCTGGACTCCCTCGTCCACAGGCTGCATGGACTTGTATCAACCCCAGGGAGGTGCCTTGACTTCCTCTCCCCGGGAAGGAGGAGCAGGACTCAGGCAAAACCCACGTGTTTGAGAGAGGGGGTGTGGCCTCCAGAGTGATGGCCTCGGCTGATATCTCCATGGTGATGTGCTCCCAGCACCAGGCCACTGACAACATCCAAACAATCATTTTTTGTGTTTTCAACAGAAAAGGGTTTGGGTTTAAATTTCTTTTTCTTTTTTTCTTCTCTGTGTCTATGAGTTTTTTTCTTTTTCTTTGCTTAATCACTTCACCTTTTTCACCCACCCCCCAACCCCCCTCCCCTCGAACAGCTGTCAGTCTGTTCTCTGTATCTATGAGTCTGTTTCTATTTTGTTTGTTAACTTATTTTGTTCATTGGATTCCACATATAAGTGAAATCATACGGTATTTGTCTTTCTCTGACTGGCTTATTTCACTTAGCATAATAGTCTCCAGGTCCAACCACGCTGTTGCAAAAGGTAAGATTTCCTTCTTTTATTCATCTGAGTAGTATTCCATGTGTAAATGTACCATTGCTTTTTTCATCCACTCATCTACTGATGGGCACTTGGGCTGCTTCCAAATCTTGGCTATCGTAAATAATGCTGCAATGAACACAAGGCGCATATATTCTTTCAAATCAGTATTTCGGGTTTCTTCAGATATATTCCCAGAAGTGGAATTGCTGGGTCATAAGGCAGTTCCATTTTTAATTTTTTGAGGTAAGTCCGTACTATTTTCCACAGTGGCTGCACCGAGTCTGCATTCTCAGCAGTAGTGCACGAAGGCTCCCTTGTCCCCACATCCTTGCCAGCACTTGTTGCTTGTTATTTTATTGCTGATAGCCATTCTGACAGGTGTGAGATAATATCTCATTGTTGTTGTGTTTTTTTTAATCTTTACCCCTGAGGATATTTTTCCATTGTTATTTTTTTTAGATAGAGTGGGAGGGAGAAAGGAAGAGAGAATGAGAGAGAGAGAGAGAAACATTGATGTGAGAGAGACACATCAATTGGTTGCCTCCGACCCTGACGGGACCAGGAATCGAACTGGCAACAGAGAGGTACATGCCCTTGACCAGGAATCGAACCCATGACTCTTTGGTCTGCAGCCAGGGCTCACTGTGGTTTTAATTTGCATTTCTCTAATGATTAGTGACACTGAGCATCTTTTCATACATCTATTGGCCATCTATATGTCCTCTTTAGAGAAGTGTTTATTCAAGTCCTTTGCCCATTTTTTAATTGGATTGGTTTTTTGTGTGTGTATATTGAGTTTTATAAGTTCTTAATAAATTTTGGATATTAACTTGTTATCAGATGTATCATTGGTGAGTATGTTCTCTCATTCAGTGGGTTGTTTTTTCATTTTGTTGATGGTTTCCTTTGCTGTGCAAAACTTTTTAGTTTGATATAGTCCCATTTGTTAATTTTTTGTTTTGTTTCTCTTGCTTGAGGAAATATATCAGAAAACTTATTGCTAGGAGAAATGTCTGAGATTTTACTGCCTATGTTTTTTTTCTAGGATTTTTATGGTTTCGAGTCTTATATGTAAGTTTTTAATCCATTTTGAGTTTAGTCTTGTGTATGGTGTAAGAAGGTGGTCTAATTTCTTTTTTTGCACATATCTGTTCAATTTTCCCAACATCATTTATTGAATAGACTATCTTAATTCAATAGTATGTTCTTGCCTCCTTTGTCAAATATTAATTGAACATAAAGGCATGGGTTTATTTATGGGCTTTCTATTCTGTTCCACTGATCTGTGTGTCTGTTTTTATGCCAGTACCATGTTGTTTTGATTACTATGTTTTATAGTATATAATTTCATATCAGGTAGTGTGATTCTTCCAACTTTGTTCTTCTTTCTCAAGACTGCTGTGGCTATTCGGGTCTTCTGTGGTTCCATATAAATTTTTGTGTTATTTGTTCTAGTTCTATGAAATATGACATTGGTATCTTGATAAGAATTGCATTGAATCTATAGATTGCTTTGGGTAGTGTGGACATTTTAATTATGTTCATTCTTCCTATCCATGAACACAGTATATTTATATTTTCTTCAATTTCTTTCTTCAGTGTCTTATAGCTTTCTGAGTACAGGTCTTTTACACCCTTGGTTAAATTCTTAGGCATTATGTTTTTTTTATACAATTGTAAATGGGATTGTTTTCTTAGTTTCCCTTTCTGATAGGTCATTATTGGTGTATAAAAATGCAACTGATTTCTGGATATTTATTTTGTATCCTGCTACTTTACTGAATTCATTTATCAGATCTAGTGGTTATTTGGTGGAATCTTTGGGCTTCTCCATATAAACTGCTTTTGTTAATTCTAAAAGAAGTAAAACATGCTTGTTTAGGAAAATGCAGAAAAGGGGAGGAAAACATCCTATGGGTTCCCACCACTCAAAGCCCATCACAGTGACCAGTTTTTTCCCTCAACAGTACACGGTTGAGACTCTACTGTATCCACAATTTTTTTGATGTGCATTTTTCTTTTTTTTTAAAAAATATATACTTTTATTGTTTTTGTTGTTTTTTTTTTTAGAGCAAGAGGAAGGGAGAGACAGATAGAAACATCGATGTGAGAGAGAGACATCAATCAGCCGCCTTCCGTACACCCCCCACTGGGGATTGGGTCCACAACCTGGGCATGTGCCCTGACCGGGAATCGAACCAGTGACCTCTTGGTGCATGGGTCCGACGCTCAACCACTGAGCCACACTGGCTGGGCTACAGTGCATTTTTCATTTGACATAAATACAGGAGTGTTTCCCCATTTATTACAAATTTCTTACAAACAATGATTCAGAGACTATAAAATATTCCATCATGTGGATGTCCTCTTGGTCCTAAAAAATAAAATAAAACAATAAAAAGTATACCAGAGAGGCAGTAACCTGCAGGACAGCCTGTTTGTGGCTGCCCCACCGCAGGCCTCTGAGACCTCTGTTCTGACCCCAGTTATTCCCAATGTGCTCTTCCCATAATCTTCCTCCCTCTTGTGGGGCTGCTGGTCACCGCCAGTGTCAGCAAGAAAATGGGCAAATCAGCACTTTCTGTGGAGACAAAAGGCCTGAGTGAGAGTTCCGTTGGGAGAGCCCTCCTTCCCTTAGCCCCCCACCAACCCCAGGCCTGATGCCCAAGGCATCAAACCCAGCTTCACCTTCTGTGTCTACATCATTTGTTTGACTGCAGGAAGCACAAAACCCAAACTGAATCTTCAACGAGACAGAAGCTTATATAGCCGCTCACCGAGAACAGGCCTAGCAGCCCCAAGGGCAATCAGTGCCCCTCTCAGGTGAGCCGTGCCTTTGCAGCTCTGCCCACCCAGCCCAGGTACGGAGAAGTTAGTAGTCTGTGGAAACTGGGAGCTGTCAGTGAGGGAGGGGGCTGGTGGGTCTTCCACCCACGAGGGATTAGCTGAAGCTGCTGGCGGGGTGCAGGTGAGCTCAGGTACATTGCAGCAGGATCTGTGTGACCTGAAATCCCTGCCTCAGTTTCCCCACCCGTGCAAGGAGGGGCCAGGACGAAATGATGGTTTAGTTTCTAATAAGGAAACTTCTTAGTCCATCCATGATGGGTTGATGTCCTAAGAACTTTGACCACTTTCCTGGTTCCAGAAGCCTCAGGTGTCAAAGAAGGGAGAGGCGCCTCCAGGGCCCATGTTCCATTTGCTTTGGGTCAGAAACCCACCCATTTGGGCAAATTACACTCTCAGCTACCTCCCATCTGCTCTGTTTTTTTCTGAGCACTCTCTCCTGCCCTAGAACCTGGGTGTTCAGACCAGATGGGGCTTCAGGGGTCTGTAAACTGCATGGACTTGTCTGCAAAACTCTGTGTGTGTGTGTGTGTGTGTGTGTGTGTGTGTGTGTGTGCGTGCGCGCGCGTGCGCGTCCGTGCTGGCACGTAAGCATATCGCACGTTTCTGGGGAGAGTCTCCATGGATTTCAGTGTCAAAGGAGTGGCCCTAAAACCTGATCTGGACTGGCCTCTCCTTTGGTTTGCTCTGCTGCTCCCTCACCCTTACAGTGTCCCAGTGTCCCCCCCCCCCCCCCCCCCCCGCTTTAGCTTGGACCCCCACAGCCTTCCACTTGTCTCTTGGAGTCTCAGCCAGTCCCCATGAGCTGCTAGGAGAACTTTCAGAATGGTCTTTGATTGGGCCTCACCTGCTTTCCATCATCAGGACCCGCATGGCCTTCGCAGCCATCCTGGGCTCCCTTCCCACCACTGATTCCCAGGGAGGGAGGAGCGGACAGCATCTTAGTAGAGCAATAGGAAAAGCCTGCTCTTCACTCTTTGTGCTTCCTCCTTTTCATGGGAGAGAAGTCTCTGTTCGAAATCTCCCACTCACAGGAGAAAAATCCAAACTCCGACTATGCAAAGTCCTTTTACGACCTTGCTCTTTGAAAAAAAATTCACACTTCTTGAATGCTAACTACTCACTAGGCACTCTTTGTTCTTCTTCTTTTTAAAATTGTTTTTATTGCCCTGGCCGGTTTGGCTCAGCGGTTAGAGCGTCAGCCTGCGGTACAGAGAGACCCGGGTTTGGTTCCCGCTAAGGGCATGTACTTCGGTTGCAGTTTGTCCCCGGCCCTGGTTGGTCGTGCGGGTGGCTGCCACTTGATGTGTCCCTTTCACATCGATGTTTCTCTCTCTCTCTTCCTCTCTCTCCCTCCCACTCTATCTGAACAAAAAATGAAGGAATGTCCTCAGGTGAGGATAAAAAAAATGTTTTTATTGATTTTGTAGAGGAAGAGATAGAAACATCGATGTGGGAGAGAAACTTCATTCGGCTGCCTCCTGCACACACCCCCGCCCCAACTAGGGATCAAGTCCAAAACCCAGGAATTGAACCAGGACCTCTCAGTCCATGGGACAATGCTCAATCCACTGAGCCACACTGGACGGGTTAGGCACTCTTTGTTCTAAGCCCTTTACATAGATTAATGTGTTCAACCTTGACAACAACTCTAGAAGGCTAACACTAGCTCCATTTTATAGATGGGAAAACAGAGGCCCAGGGAGTATTGCCCATCAGCTGGAGGTGATGGAGCTGGATTCTTACCACTGCCTGATGCCTTAGGTCTTATCTCTTAATATCCAGACCACTCATCCCAGCCACATGGAACAATTTGCTCCCTCGTGTCTGAACACAACAGCCCTTTGCACCTCAAATACCCTCCCTTCCCATCGGGTTGACACCTCCTCTGGAAGCCTATTCTCCTCTGGGCTCATTCTGCACCTTTCTCCCCGCTTGGCTCCAGGTCTGGCACCCCTCACCAGCTAGGGATCTGCTTAGGGCTGGCTCATGCCCAGCCTGCATCATTATACCATTACATATTTGCTGAACTGAAGTGAAACACTGTCTCCAATTTATAGGTGGGGAAACTGAGTTCCAGAGGTGAACTCACTTCGCAAAGATTATGGATACCAGGGCAGTAGAAGGATGGTTGGTGGCAACTTAGAAAATTCATTCATTCAACAAGTGACATTGAATGTCTACCTTTGGCCAGGCACTGTAGTGGGTACCTCAGGGGATATAAACAAGACTGTGCCTGGTGCCTGCCGTCCAGAGCCAATCTCACTGTATAGACCACAACCTCCCCCAACACACCCACGTTCCCATGCCCAAGGGAAATGAAGGTGAGTTTGAGCTAGTTGAAGGGGAAGGGTGATTTGTCTAACAGAGAACGGAGGGGGCACTGTGGTAGAAGAACCAGCAAGGCAAAGGCTCAAAAGGTTAGTTTATCAAGGGGGGAAAGGGAACACAAAGGCAGAGAGGCCAACCACAGCCGGGCACCTGTGGGTGTTGGGATTCATTTATTTCTTATCTTTGGGCTGCCACTTAACCTCTCGGGGTGGACCGTGCAGCTGTGTCCACTTCTCAGATATCGCAGGAGAGAGATCCTGTCCTGGGCAGGAGGGCTCAGGGTTCATCTGTGTCTTGATTACCACTCTTTGCAAAGACACGTTGGGAGCAAATCACCAAGAACACACTTTGGCCTCAGGACAGCTCAGTAAGACCTGGAGTTCGAACCTCGGTCACATCGTCCCCTCTTCATGTCTTCCTGTCCAGACCAACGTCACCTCTTCTGTGAAGCCTTCCCAGACGTACACCCCCCAGCCCCGGCCCTCCGTCTCCCAGCTTCCCAAGCTTCCATTCTTCCCAATGGGCTGGGACATCCATGTAAGCAGAGCAAGGCTGAAGAATGTTCTTTCGCCAAACACGATTGAAACACCTATAGGTGTCCAGCGCTGAAATGGGTGTCGGCGCACCCCAGACACCCGCAACTGACGGCTGCGAGCCGGCCACGAGATTCCGCCGCGTTTTCTGCCCGCCCGCCCACTGACGGCTCGGCGCCTTGGCCCGAGAACCGCAAGGCCGTGCGCCCGCGTGCCCGCCCCCGCCGCGCCAGGCCCCGCCCTCCGGCGCGCTTCCCAGCGCCAGCCCCTTTTGTTCCCTCCCGGAGCCGGGCCGCTCGCTCCGCTCCGCTCGCTGGGCTCGGCCGCGCGGCGCGTAGGCGGCGGCGGGGCTGCCTCGGTCCGCTCCTGCTGCTTTCCCGCCGCCCGCCCGCCGCACACGCGGCGCGAGGCCCGGGGCCGGAGCGCGAGCGCGGGGTCCCGGCGCCCGCGGGGGCTCAGCCGGGGTGGAGCGACGGGGATCGGGGAGCGGCCGCAGCATCCTCTCCCCCCGCGGCGGCCGGGCCCGCAGAGGAGGAGGCCGGCTCCGGGTCGCCGCCGCTCAGTCTGATGCTGGAGGGGCGAAGGTAGGAGCAGCGGGGGGACCTCGAAGGAAGGGGCTTGCCGGGCAACAAAGGACCGAGGGATTCGGGAGGCGGTGGTGGCCCCAGCCTGGGCCGAAGCGGGTCGGCCCCGGGACGTTGTCGAGCGTGGAAGAGGCCGTGGGGTCGGGCTGGTGGGTGGGCGTGAGCGGAACCGGTCTTGGGATGCACCCCAACTTCCACGCGCCTGCAGGCGAGGAGGGGGTGCTGCTGGCGTTGGGAGGCACTTCCCGGGCTGTGTGTCCCCGTGGTGAGGACATCGTCAGCACCCATGGTTCCCCCATCCACAGACGGGGGTTCGGCACATCTGCTGGAGGGTCGCTTGTCCCCTCTCCCAAGGGCAGCGCGAGGCGGCTGGACGCACCGCAGGGCTCCAGGCTCACAGGCCCAAGGGGCACAGCCTGGTGGGCGCGGCCCCTTAGCCCCCTTCTCCAAACCCGGGGTCTGGGAGAACATGGAGCCCTCACCCCCAGGCTGGAGTCGCCTGGCCAATGCCCTTTGCAAAACTTGGTTGAAGTGCATGGCGGAGAGGGTTAGGGGGAGACTAGGGTGGGGCAGCTTCCCTCAGGGGGTGTCCCCCCCCCCCCAAGCTGGCCCTCGTGGCTGGTGAGGCAGCAGATTTTCTGTCCTCCCCACAGGGAGGGGCCGCAGCCGCCAAGGATGCTTTGCTGGGCCTCCAGCACCCGCCCATTTGGGCCCTTCAGGCGGGGCCTGGGTGGGGCGGGTACTCACTGGGCACTGCCACGCAGGCCTCAGCCCCACCCGCACTCGAGAGGATGGGCAGAGGGGCACCTTGTGGGGAGTCACAAACCCAGCCGCCCATCCCCCAATCTCTGAGACCCTACCTCTCCCTTCTGGGTGAGAAATGGGAGTCCAAATGAGGGGGTGCTGGATGCTCCTCACCTTTGTAAGATGCTCTGGGGAGGCTAGTGGGATGGGGCTGGCCTAGGGCTGCTGGCAGAGGAGGAGGAGGGTGCAGGGAGCACCATGTGGGGCTGCCTCACCTCATGTGTGTGACACACTCCCCACCAGTTGTAATGTAAACAACAAACCCTTCCTTCATCCAGCTGCTGTCACCTGGCCCAGCACTGCCAGGGACTGGCAGGAACACAGGACTGGGGCATCACTGTCCCCAGGGAGCACAGCCCATCACTGAGTGAAGTGATGGGGGAGCTGGGAGCACAGAAGAGGGACACCTGGGGGATGGGGTGGAGAGGAAGCTTGATGGAGCCCAGTGCAGAAGTTTGCCGCCAGGATGCCAAAGAGGCTTCAGGGAGGGAAATAACATGGCCAGGGCCTGGAGTCAGAGAACGGGGCAGGAGGCCTGGTAGTTGTTGGGTTAGAGGAGCAGTGAAGGATTTAGGTGATGGGGCATGGGATTTAAGGCAGAGGAGTTCTGTTGAAGGAAGGGATTGTCCTGTCCTTCCTACTTTCCCAGGTGGTGCCCCTCAGATGCCCTCCTCCATGAGCTGTGAGCCAGGATGCATTGCGTCAACAGTGCCTGGCCTACAAGTGATGGTGGGGTGCAGGCTCTGTGACAGGTGGGGAGGGGTAGAAATAGAAGTTTCAAAGGCAGAAGAGCCTGGTAGAGGGGACCTGGGAGGAACCTAAGTCACACAAGTGTGCACCTGCAAGCTCCCAGGTCCACCCAGCAGGCTGGGAAGATAGTGCTTAGAATTCTGCACCCAGAGCCTGAAATCCCAAGTTGGGGATTCACCCTTGGGCACCAATCCCTTTCTAACATCTGTCCACTTTGGTGGCTAAGAGTTTGGATGCTGGACCCTGACAGCCTGGGTTCAAATCCCATGCTTTGCCATCTACTAGCTGTGTGACCTCAGACAAGTTACTACACCTCTTTGCCTCAATTATCCCGTCTATAAAAATGAGGATACTTACAGTATTTACCTGTTACGGTTATTGAGAGAATTGAATGGTTGTGTGTGAAGTATGTTCACGTGACGGAGCAAATGCCCAATGTTTGTTGTGTCTGTGCTGGGTGGCCCTACATTTCACACACACACACACACACACACACACACACACACAGCTCATTCCCTCCCCATCTGTTTGTCCACCATCAGGCAATCCTACCTGTTAGCCTTGCCCAGGCCCTGTTCTCTGCTTTACAGCAACCTCCCCCCTCAGCTGCCCCTCCACTCTGGTGCACCTCCCTTGACAATGGGACGGCCACCATCCCCACAGCCCTAGCCATCCCTGTTCCCTCAACTCTAATCCACAGTGTAGAGGACAGTTCCCTTCTGGCCTTCCTTCTCTGGCCCTGCCACCCTAAAGATTGACCTTGCCCTTTTGATGCCATCAACCCTACCTCTGCTTCTATGCCCAGAGGAGGGGAGCTGCATTCTTGTGTGTGTGTGTGTGTGTGTGTGTGTGTGTGTTACTCCTCACCAGAGCATATATTTATATCGGCAAAGGCCGTCTCCTGGGTTGCAGCCATCTCCTTGTGTCTTCTTATGCTGGAAGGGTCTAGGGAACCCTTGGGGGCATCTCTTTTGGAAGGGCACTAATCCCATTCATGAGGGCTCCATCCTCATGACCTAATCACTCCAAAGGCCCCACCTCCTAACACCATCACATTGGGTATTAGTCTTCAACATATGAACTTAGGGGGACACAAACATTCAGACCATAGCACCTGCCCAGAGGTTCTTGGGGAGAACATCAGTCTTTGTGTAGGTTTAAAAAAACAAAAACACATTGCGTGCTTACTGTATGTTAAGAACTGTTTTGAGCTCTTTAAATGCATGTGTTAGTTTGTGGATCTCTTAAAAACATTCCCTATGGAAATCAAGGCATAGAGAGGTTTCCTGGTTTGCCCTCCATGCATTTGTTAGGCACCTACTGTGTACCTAGGAGACATGCCTCCTTCCTACATGCCATTCAACCCACCTCCCACGTTCATTTCCCTAGAGCACAATTTTGGCCACGCTATTCTCAGACACCTCCACCTCATTCGCTCAAGTCCAAAGTCCAAATGCTCTCTGGCTCTTGGGGCCCCAGCTGGCTGTGCCTTGTCTTCCCAGCATGCTCTCTGGTGTAGCCCTACCCAGACCCGCCTCACCTTGTAAACTTGAGTAGCGAGCATGGCTTGGTGAGTAGGCCTGCCCTTGAGCAGGAAGGGGGCAGGCTCTAACCATGTCTCTGGGATAATTTTGTTGCCAGGGACAGAAACCTCCTCCAATTAGGTTAAGTGAAAGGAGAGTTAAGAGGAGGGAAAGGGAACTGGTGTAGCAAACAATTGCAGGCAGCCTGTCCCCCAGGATGCGGGAAGCTGGCAGGCAGCCCCTTCGCCTTTCCTCTCCGGACTGCATTTCACTTTCTCCACCTCTCCTGCTGTCTCTGAGCCTTCTCTTCCCGGAGGCCGGCTTTCTCTGGGGTGTTGACGTGGCTGCCCAGAATGGTGGCTCCCAGGAGCACTCCCCTTGGTCTTGGGGTGCCAGAGAAATTGATTGGCCTGGTCTGGGTGAGGGTACCCACCCTGTCCATGCAGCTGGTGGGGGGCAGGCCACATGGTCTCTGGGGCTGGGGGGAGACAGCGCTGGGCACAGCTGCTACAGTGTCGGCTGCATTTATGACTCGTGGAATGTTCTGGGGGAGGATGGGCAAATGGGAGCATCGGCCTCCTTGAGAGCTCTCAGTATGATGGGAGAGGCAGACCCATGGCCCATTTACCGAGATGCCACAGCATACAAAGTGTGGGTCTCCACCACTTGGCACCATGATTCCTTGGGAGAAACTGGAGTGTGCTGATCTCCAGGGGAGGCTGCGATGGGGGGCTGTGCCCCATGGGTCTCCCCAGCCCTGGCTTGGGAGCTGAGGAGGCTCTTTCCTTCAGCACCTGGAGACTGTGGTTCCTCTTTCCAGCATGGGACCTGCCCTGTCCCACCACTCCCTTCTCTGGGCTACGCTGCCGGGGTCAATGCACAGAAACAGTAATACAAAACTCATGTTTTCAGAAGAAATGCTTCAAAATGGTAGTGAAATGGTTCCCTTCTGAATAGAGTGCAGAGTGTGGCAGGTGGTTTTTATTAGCAAGGCATAAATGTGGGGCCTTGTCCACTTACTGGCTTCCGTTCGCACTGAGCCGCCTGGCTCCCTCCCTGGAAGCTTACCTTTGACTCCAGCTGCAGCCAGAACTACACCCACTCCTCTTCCTCTCCGCCTTTGCCCTGTTGGCCTCTTTGCCATGAGAGGGTGGAATTTCAGGCTCATGAGGAGTGCCTGGTTCTCCAACCTTCCCGAAGGCGGCAGTCCCATGAGTGTCCGGGCTGATCTGCTCCTGCGTGGCCCCGGCCTGGCCCCAGCTCCTCCCTGGGATGCCCCAGTCCCCGCCCCCCAACATGTGTCATTAAGGGTGGGAGTGGGTGATGGCTTTGCAGAAACCAGCCTCTCCACATGTGGGGAGCACAGTGCACTTCAGTTTTAGAGCCTGCCTTTGAGGAGCTTTTATTGAATTGGGAAGAATCAGTGCCCTTCCTGAAAATGTAAACCAGATCAGCACCTTTGAGAAACATTTTAAGGCCAGAGTAGAAGAGCTGCCCCAGTGCCCAGTGGGGTCATTGCCCTGGCAATGGTTGCAAGTCATTCTAAGTGTTACTCAGGCAGGCAAGGCACTGAGTGGGTGGGATGGGCCGGGGGGCTCCCTGGAGGACGAGGACTGGGCTGCGTCTGGAAGGATGGGCAAACTTGGGGCAGTTAAGGAGGGCCTTCCTGATGGCACAGAGGGAGCAAGGTGGAGAATTTGGGGCAGCAGAGAGAAGAGTGTCTAGCTGAGGGGCTCAGTGAGGAGCCCACTTGTCTTCCAAGCGAAGTGTGAAGTCAACGCCTAGTTGTGGGACCCTGTGATGAGGGAAGGAAAGACATTTGATGTCTTCAGATTTGGGGCTACCTTGTGTCCTGATTCTGCTCAGGTCCTTTTCTAATGCAGACTGTTCCCTTCGTACGTTGGTTCGTTTGTAGGTTTGCTCACTCAGCTCACATTCAGCTTCTTTCAGACCAGCAGTTGTGCTGGGCTCGGGGAACAGGGAGCAGAGGAGGGAAGACATTCGAGAGAGTCATGTGTGTTCTTTGTCTGATTCCAGAAAGGACTTGAGGTGATTTGCAAAGATAAACGCAGTATAATGAGACGAAAAAGACATGGGGAAATTGGAGCAAGAGGAAACCCAGGGTAGCAAAAGTCAAATGAAGCCCAAGGGGACTTCTGTACCCTCTGTTGGAGGTAACTTGACTCTGAGCTTTCTAGCAGGTAGATCTGAGGGGGATGGAAGTTTGGAGTGGCTTTGTATTGTCACATGGACTCGTGCAAGCTCACGCTGTATATAAAACAACAGTCTGAGTGAGGGCTGGCACCTCCAGGGAGGAGCCGGATAGTGTGGTCCTGGGACAGACAGATGTCCAGGATGCAGAGGGTTGGAGGGAGGGCAGCAGCCGCTGTCCGATCCTTCTAATCCTCCTCCTGGAGGGTCCTGGCCAGCAGCTGCGGCTGGCGCTGGTGCTCGCAGCCAGCCCCCTCAAGTGTGCTCTAGGGGTGGATGAGACCTGGTGAACCAGAAGCCAGACTGTCCCTGCCCTGAGAATCCCCACTTGCAAAGAGGCATGGGGGCCATGATACAGGACTGTGCAGAGAGCTCTGGGCACACCACGTGATCCCAGGAGTTGGCTAAGGGATAGAAGAGGGTGAAAGCATTCCTGGCAGAACAAGCGATGAGGTAGGGTGTCTCAGGGGGCACTGAGAAGTTTAGGGAGGCCGCAATGCAGGGTGCTGGTGGGGGAAGGGGGCCCAGGAAACAAGGCCAGGGCAGGCGAGGGCTGGGTCAGCGGGCAGAAATGCTGCAGACTGTAGCCTTGGCACTGGGGGCCGGGGGCTGCCCTCCTAACCTCTTCCCTAGATCTTTGCCCTTGTCCCCCTGACCCCGGCACCTGGAGGAGAATTGGTCTTGGTTGTGAGGAGGTAAAGAGAAGAGGTTAAGAGCACAGGCTCTGTGGCCAGGGGGCCGAGTGCCAGTGAGACCTCTGCCACTCGTTGGTGGCAGCACCCTGGGCATGTGGCTTGACCTGTCTGGGCCTCAGTTTCCCCATTAGGAAATTGGGGCTTATAATAGTATCATCTTCACAGGGCTGTTGTGAAGGTTAAATGGGTTAATTTTGTAAATCGCTTAGACTGGTGCCTGGAGCAGAACAAATATAACTGATCTGCAGCTCCTGAGGCTGGAACAACTCAGTGGGGGATGGGGTCTCCTCCCACCCTGAGCCCCCCACACTGCCTACACCCACACAAGTTGAGAGTCAAGCACAGTGAAGAAGCAAAGTCCTGGACACAGAGAGGTGTGGACGTGGGTCGCCCTCCCCCTGTGGTGGGCTGGCCCTGGGAGGTGCAGGGTTGCTCAGCAGGTTCCTGTGAGTGTGGTTTTGACAGTAGTAATAGTTGCACGAGTTTGGGAGCGCTTCTCATGGCCCCCGTGCCAACTGGAACAGAAACCTGCTCCGAGAGCAGGTCTTCGTTTCTGCTTAATCCCCTCCAGTGATGGGGGGCTCACTGCCTGACTCTGCTCGTTGGACCCACGGCGGTGAGTATCTGCTGTGCGCTGTGTGCGTCAGATGTGCCTGGTGCCAGCTTTCCTGTAGGATGCGAGTCCTTCAGAACCTTGAATTGCTTCTCTCTGTCCTTCGCAGCCATGGCTTCAAGCCAGCCGGTGAGTGCCGCCATGGGGTGTGAACAAGCTGCTGTAGGCCTCCAACTGAATGTGGGAGGATAAGGGTGGCAGAGGAGGGCATTTTCATTCATTTGTCTCTTTATTAAACAGTCTGAACTCTTGTGTGTACTAGGCGCTGTCCTAGGTACCGAGAGCCCAGCCATGAACAAGACCTCCAAAGAACCTGCCCCCTGAAGCTGCTCTGAGTGGCAGCTGAGGGAGTTTGTGAGAGGCCCAGAGGAAGGGCATTCTAGGCAGAGGGAACAGCCTGTGTAAAGGCCTGGAGGTGTGACAGTCCGTATGGGTGTGGGTGGGTGTCTGGTATTCTGCAGAATTTGGTGGCTGGGGGTAGTAGAGGGTAGGGGTTGCCTTTCCGGAAGCAATAAAAAAAAGTAACTTGACTTTGAAGACTTGGTAGTGACTGACCTCACCCCCAGGGTCACCCAGTTCTGCCCCTTCTCCGCCCTTCCCTCCTCTGCCCTCCAGCAGCTTTGGGTTGCGCTTTAGAGGTGTAGATGGTGCCTCCGGCCCCCTGCCTGGGTCATCCCTTCTGGTTCATCTCCCTGGCTGGTTCATTCCTTCTCCAGGCTGCCACACCCTGGCCCTTCCTTGTCAGCCCTGGTTCACAGCCTCTCCCCTCTGGCTGGGCCTCTCATGCCACAGCGGGGCCAAGCCTGGATCTCAGGGGGCTCAGCCTCCTCCCCGCCCCCTGCAGGGGAAGGCTCAGGTGTGAGAGGAGGCCAGGTGCTGACTCACCGGCCTTCTGTAGGGAAGGTTGGTGCTTGGGAAGCTTGTTCAGGGAGCGTAGCACCACTGTGTGCCAGACCCTGGGCACTTGAAGTCCATGGGGCTTGGGCCTTCCCATAGGGAGCTTGCAGAACTTGAGCTTGCAGACGCTCAAGTAGGTCCACATGGTTAGGTGCCACCAGCTGGGGCAGTCTGGTGGGTAGGAAGGTCCCAGAGCAGCAGGGACCACCCCTACTTCTTCCACTTCTTCCCAGGAAAATTTTAAAAACTTTTTATTGAAGTACAACATGCATAGAGAAAAGTACACGTCATAAGTGCACTGCTTGTTGAGTTTTCTCAGTGAAATGACTGTGAAACCACCCAAATCCAGAATCAGAACCTGCTAGGTCCCAGAAACCCCTCTTGTTTCTACTTCCAGTCAATATGCCTGACCCAAACGTGACCCGTTCCCTGATTTCTAACACCATCAATAACGTTGCCTGCCCTTGACTTCATTTTAACAGGAAATACTTTAATATAATATATTATATGCCTAAAATATGTCCTAAGCTGTAAAAAATTTTTAATTTCCTGTTCTTTAATCTTAGTAATATGAACTTCATTTTATTTTTTAAAGATTTTTTAAAATTGATTTTTACAGAGAGAGGAAGGGAGAGGGAGAGAGAGAAACATTGATGTGAGAGCGTAACATTCTGCACGCCCCCTACCAGGGATCAAGCCTGCAACCCAGGCATGTGCCCTGACCAGGAATCAAACCAGTGACCTTTCGGTGCATGGGACAATGCCCAACCAACTAAGCCACACTGGCCAGGGCTAAACTTCATTTTAAATGGAAACATATGCCCGGCAGGTGTGGCTCAGTGGTTGAGTGTCGACCCATGCACCAAAAAGGTCGCTGGTTTGATTCCTGGTCAGGGTATAGGCCCAGGTTGTGGGCCAAAGCCCCAGTGGGGGCATGCAGGAGACGGCCGATCGATGTTCTCTCACATTGATGTTTCTATCTCTTTCCCTCTCCCTTCCTCTCTCTCTAAAATCAATAAAGAAAAATAAATAAATAAATAAATAAATAAATAAATAAATAAATAAATAAATGGAAACATACGCCCAGCCCATGTGGCTCAATGGATTGAGTGTCATCCAGTGGAGAGGTCCTGGTTCGATTCTCTGTCAGGGCACATGCCTGGGTTGCAGACTCGATCCCCAGTAGGGGGCATGCAGGAGGCAGCCAATTGATGTATGTCTCTCACATTGGTGTTTCTGTCTGTCTCTCTAAAATCAATAAAAATGTATTTGGGAAAAAAATGGAAACACACAATCCTATTCTATATACTCTTTTTAAAATAAAATATGTTTTTATTGATTTTAGAGAGAGAGGAAGGGAGGGGGAGAGAGAGAAACACTGCTGTGAGAGAGAAACATTGATCTATTGCCTCCCGTATGCACTCCGCAACCTAGGTATGTGCCTGGATCGGGAATTGAACCAGCAACCTTTTGGTGCATGGAACAGCGCTCAACCAACTGAGCCACACTGGCCAGGGCTCCATGTACTCTTTTATATCCAGCTTTTTTCACTCCAGGTTATAATTGCCAGATTCATACACATTGTTACCTGTGGTTGCAGTTCATTCATTCTCATTGCTTTATTTTATTCCATTGTGTGAATTTATTTACACACATGACTAAGTGACAACTTGTTTAGTCATTCTAATGGTGGAGGATATTTGGGTTATTTTTAGTTTGGGGATATTAGGAAAGAACATGTCTTTTGGTGCACATATGTACCCATTTCTGTTGGGGCTCTACCCTAGGCGTGGAATTGCTGGGTCTTAGGGTTAGGTATGTTCAGCTTTAGTATGTAATGCCAAGCTGATTTCCAGATTACGTGTACCAGTTTATACTCCTCCTAGCGATGTCTGAGCATTTTTGATAATCCACATCTTCACCAACACGTAGTATGGTCAGTCGGTTTCATTTTATACATTCTGGTGGATAGATGGTGTTATCCTGGTGACTAATAAAGGTGACCATCTTTTCATATGTTTATTGGTCTTTTCAATACCCCCTTTTTGTGAAGTGCTTGTTCAAGTCTTTTGCTGATTTTTCTAACTCGACTTGTCAGAGTTCTTTTAATATTCTGAATGAGACCTTTGCAGAATGTAGGGATTGCAGTGTCTTCTTCCCCTTTGGGGCTTGCCCAGCCCTCTCTCTCAGTGGTATCATTCGATGCGCAGAAGCTCTTAATCTTAATCTTGTCCAATTTCCCCATCTTTCCCTTATTTTAACACTTTCTGTGTCTTGTTTAAGAAATCCTTGCCTACTCCAGTGTCATGAAGGACTTCTGTGTCTTCTAAAGACTGTTGTTTTACCTTTCACATTCAGGTCTGCTGTCCACGAGGAACTGATTTTTGTGTATGATGTGAAGTACGTTTATTCGTTTCCTTTTGCTGCTATAACAAATGATACACTTGTGTTTAAAACAACACAAATGTATCATCTTACAAGTCTGGAGGTCAGAAGTCTGAAATGGATCTCACCAGACTAAAATCGGGATGTTAGCAGGGCCACGCTCCTTCTCGAGGCTCTGGGGAAGATTCTGTTTCTTTGCCTTTTCCACCCTCCAGAGACTGCCCACATTCTTTGGCCGGTGGCCCCTGCCTCCATCTTCAACGCCAGCATGTTGGACTGAGTCCTTTGCACACTGCCGTCTCTCTGATTCTTTCACTCCTGCCTCCCTCTTCCACTTACAAGGACCCTTGTGGTTACTTTGGGCCTGTCTGGATAATACAGGAGCCTTCCCAGCTCAAGGTCATCTCCTTTGTAACCTTAATTCCCTTTTGCCATGTAAACAGGTTCACAAGTTATGGCGGGGGCATTATTAGGGGCCATTCTGCCAACCACAGAGGGATCGTGATATTTTTCCTATGTGGCTATCCAGTTGACCTTACTGTAAAGACCTTACACTTCCTGTAAAGACCGTCCTTTGTTCAAGGATAATTTTTTGTTGTTTGTGCAGGCTGGGTTGGGGAGGAAATCCCAGGAGATGGGAGAGTGTTCTGCAGCCACCTGGTCTAGATGTATTGGATGCCACAGAAATCAGAAGTGGATCAGGCAATCGTGAAAGACGTTTGGGTCACCGTCCTGGTCTGGGAGGCAGGACACTGGAGCCCATTCCTTTCTGCCTTGATTGCTGGGTTATCTCAGCCGGCTCCTCTTCTCCCCGAGCTTCTGCCTCTGTTTGATCTCAGGGAGCCTCCTGCCCAGCACTGGTTTTCTTCATGTGGGCAGTTGAATCTCCGTGTGCTGTTCACTTGCTCTGTGACCTTGGGTGAATCTGCTCTGGGACTCAATTTCTCACTCTTTGAAATGGGAATAAAGGTGGGTCGGAGGGCAACTTGAGCTGTGTTGATCCCAAGCCCTCTGCCTAGGCCTGGTGGGACACCTCATCTGGCAGAGCCAGGCTGATGCCTGCCCAGCATCTTGGGCCCCTGGCAGCAGGGCTCCAGTTGTCCAGTTGGCAGGGCTGTCGGTGACCACAGCCAGGAGCAGGCTCTGGGGCCATGGCTGTGTCCTGGTTCTGAGCATGCCTACGTAACTCAGGGAAATATATTGACGTTCCTTCCCCTCCCTAGACCTGGCACAGCCCTGATCCCCTTTGTTCTTTGCTGGGAGACAGGATCCCTCCAAACCTGAGGAAAGATGGTCACGTCCCGTGTGTCCCGTTCATGCAAGACTGGCCATTCCCAGGGCTCTGCAGTTGCCCCACGTTGTTGGCAGGACAGGGAAGATGCCGACTTGACAAAATGGGAACTGCGACCCTGAGCTCGGAGGCTGTGAGGCTCGTGGGACTGGAATCCAGGCTCTGGCCTCAGGCCCTGCTTGTCTCCAAGCTGCAGGTGCCAGAGAAGATAGGAGTCGCCTGGGGCTCTTGGGTTGCTTTGTCCTTCCCTGCTTAACACCACGAGAGCCCCTGTGCTCTCGAACATGCTGCTGGCACAGTGTGCTCTGCTTTTCCCACCATCCTTCCCGCTCCATTCTCCCTCCCCGTTCTTGGAGCCACGTCGGCTGATGGAGACTGGCTTTCAGCCGCAGCGCTGCTCTGAGGCTTGGGAGAATCCCTTCTCCACACTGGTTCTGGATGGCTGCCAGGCCCCTTGGTACTCCCAGGGCAACTCGGGACCCCAAGCAGGGTCCATCACCACCCCATTCTGGGGCCCCCTGTCCCCTGGCTGGCAAGTGTGCTGAGCGTGTATGGCCCAGACTGACTGCAGCCTCCCACAGGGCCTCGCTGACCCAGTGAGAGCAGAGGGTGGGTGTAGGGACAGGGGCCCAGGTAGACAGGTGCCATCTTTCTGGTTCTCCCAGGCTGGAGGTGTAGCTAGCCTGAGGCTCAGAGCTTTGGCTTCTGACTCAAGTTGGCAGGACTCGCAGGAGCCCAGCCCAGCCCAGCCCTGCCCTGCTCTCAGCTTGTGCTTGGGGATTCTAGCGTTACCACCGGTGCAGTTTCCTGAGCCTCGGTCAGATGCAGACAGAATGAACCTCCCTTCCAAGCTGGATGGGACGGGCAGCAGGTGCCAGCTGGGAGTAGACTGGTAGAGATGGGGGTCACACCCATCACTGGGGTGCCTGCTGCATCTGGGGGTTGGGATAGCACTGGTTTCTGGTGCAAGCATGAGTGTTGGGGTGCCCAGGGGCAGGACTAGGGGAGCCCATGCCACGCCCACATAAGGGCTCTCCTTCAGTTTGGGTAGCCTTGGCCTGGTGGCCAGCACCTATAGGGGTTCATTCTGTTTGGGGACCATTTGCTCTCCCCTCCTCTCATGTCTATCTTTCCTTGTTTTTTTTGTTTTTGTTTGTTTTGTTAAAAAGTGATTATGAAATTATTTTAGGCCTTCAAATAAAGGAATAGAGAGGATGGACTGAGCACCCATGTACGTCCTGCAGGACTTTAGGAACAAATCTTATAAATAGAAACGAAGCCCCAGTTACCCCGCCCAGCCCTGTTCCCATCCCCAAAACCGCATTTTCCAGCTGTTGCATGGAGGGCTGTGATAAGCTCCCCGCAGATACATTCCAGGGTGCACAGCCAATTCTGGCTGGGTCTTCCGCCCCTGCAGGGCCCCCCAGGCTGTGCCTATGCCGGCCCACCAGCTCTGGCTCTGTGGCCTTTCTAGAACTTGGTATCACCTGGCTTTTTGACTTGTTGCCCATCTGATTGGGTGGGAAATGGGAGCTCCCTGTGGCTTGGACTTGCATTTCCCTGATGACTGGGAGGCCCAGCGGCTCAGTTGGACATCCTGTCCTCGAAAGCTGCCCCATTCATGCCCTTCTGTTGTTGGGATGCCCTCAAGTCCATACCCTCTGATGCCTTTCTTCTTTGCAGCCTCTCATGTTGCATACCGGTGGGTGCCCTGGGCCTGTGCTCCTCATTCTCCCCAGCCTCAGCTGTCCCCAGTGACTCTCCCAAAGGCCACAACCCATCGCTCTGCTTCCTGTTCCATGCCCCTGCCAGGGTCCCTTAGTCACCTTACACCTAGCATGTCCCAAACTGAGCTCCCACTTCCAGCTCCTACCTTTTTCTCCTGGGTCTCTCCCAGTGGGTCCCTCCCAGTTTGAGAGATTCTGCCACCTGCTGGAACCCTGGGCGCCCCACCCACCCTCACTGTTTGCCACCAGATACTACTCAGCCTCTTTCCCCTCTGTTCCCTTCGGCCTCCCCGTTGTTGTGTCCCTTGCCTTTCCCTGCCCCTGTCGTGCTCACCAGCTCACAGGAGAGGTTCTGCGAACGTGCACATCTGATCTGTCACATCCCTTGCTTGAAGTCCCCTATGGCTCCTCACCTCTCCAGCCTGATTCCTAGAAGTAGTTGTGAGCATTGGGGTACAGTGGGGCAGGACTGCGGGAGCCCATGCCACCCCCACATAAGGGCTCAGCTTCAGTTCCAGTATCCTTGACCTGGTGGCCAGCACCGGAGGACCCCCTCCCCACCACTGTCCCTTCCAGTCTCTGAATGCCACCCCTCCACACACATTTTAGCCACTAGATCCTCGGCTATTTGATTGACCTGACGGAGTGTGGTCTCTAACTTGTCTTGTTCCAACACCACCGAACTGCCCTATGCCCTGCTCTCCATCTCAGAGCCTGCCCCCACCCCACCCCACCCTCTTGGTGTGTTGTGCCTGAGCCTCAGGGCTTTCAGCCTGTGGGCAGGGACCAGGCTGTACGTTCACCTCTGGGCGCTACATGCCCCTGCATTTGTCACAGGCTTAGGAGAGGAGCGGGGAGCATGGGTACCCTGACTGCCAGGACCCCTGAAAAGGGAGGGGGAGGTGAAGCTCAGGGAGAGCTGCCACTGTTGGGGGGTGAGTGTCCGTGAGGTTTGGGCCATGCTGCCTCAGCCATCAGCTGTGTCCTGCCAAAGCACCGCCCTCCCAGCATGAGGCTCAGGGGTGGACCATGGCCAGGTCCCCCATCAGAGTCTGGCCTGGGAGCCCCCTTCTGGATGCCACCTCTCTTGCCCTCTGGGCAGGCTGGCATGTGGAAATGGGCTTTCTGGTGCCCTATTTGGCACTGGCTGGCCTTCCGTCGGGGCCGCACCCTGGGCTGCCAGTTGGCAGAAAGTTCTTGGTCCTCATCTCCACTGAAACTTCGGTGTGCCACCCCCCGGGCAGCTGAAATGAAAACCCTGAAATGCAGCCTGGGTTTGTCTTCAGTAAATGGCAATTGAGGGCAGCACAAAGGGGGCCTGTTGGTCTGAATGCCACCCGCCCTCTCCCGCCTCTCCCACGCCCGCCTTGTCTGGGCCCGAGTCCCTGGGGGAGGTGGCGTGGGCACCCCAGGCCTTCAGAGATCATAACAGAGACCTGACAGTAGGGACGGTGGCCCTTCCCAGCAGCTCCTGTGTGCCAGGCATGGAGGATGCTTGTGGGCTGCGTTCTGTGAGGCAGCAATACTTTTACCCCATTTTGCAGGTGATGAAACTGAGGCACTGGGCCAAGCTCCCACAACCCCTCTGGGTCTGGGGTTTGGACCTCCACGAAGCTTAAATCTACTTCCTCCCCTGCCTCCCAGGCCTCCCTCATCAGCTGCATTGTGGCCAAAGGCCAATTTATCACCATGTCTAGCTTTTTCCAAGAAACCCTTTCTCTTCCTTTACCCCAGGAACAGGGCTGAGTCACTAAGGCTAGTTTGCCCGAAGCCTCCTCCCCCTCTTCCTGTTCACCATTTTTCTCTCCTCATCTCCCCCTCCATGTGCTCCCCAAGCTGTGGAGGCCCTAGGGGAGGTGGGGGAGGGAGGGATGGGCTGCTTGCCTCGCCTCCCTGCCCCCCCCCCCCCCCCCCCCCCCGTGCCCTCTGCAGTGGTGGCCGGACTGAGTCAGTGCTGCCTCCTCTCTCCTCCGCCAGCTCCTCTGGTCCCCTTTGTCAGCGAGGCACAAGGCACATGGACAGTTTCTCCAGAGGCCAGGGGTCTCACAAATGTTACTCCAGGCCTGGGCCTGGCAACGTGGGAGGCCAGCGGAGGGTCTGGTCTCAGCCACTGAGCTGCATGTGACGTTGGGTGAATCCCTGAACTTTGAGCTTCAGAGGCTCTAGCTCTAAGGTGGGCTCTGCCTCGTTAGGGCTCGTGCGGACTAATGAGGCCACGTCCTACAAGGCCTGGTACGTAACAGATTCTTCACACTGGAGGCTGCTGGGATCATCGGGGTCGGAGGGCAGCAGGGCCACTGTGGGAGCTTCCAGAAGCTTCTCCTGGGAGGAGTGTCCATGGGGATTTGTCCTCCAGGCTGCTGAAGGTGTGTTCTCTATGGAGTTTCTGGGTCTTGGGCTCTGTGTCAGATGTCATGCTGGGGTGGGGTTCTTGAGGGGAGACTGTGGCCCCACCTGTGGTTGCCTGTGAGCTCTCAGGAGCCAAGATGAAGATAAATGAGAACAATATCCTCTCTCCTAGCTCAGTGTGCCTTGAGGTGTCTGTGGGCCAAACTCCTGGAAGACTTCCTGGAGGAGGACGAGGCCTCAGGCTAGATGTTCTCACAGGTGGTTGGAATAGGTAAAGTGAAGCAGGTGGGAGGAAAGGGAGGTGGGAAAGTATCAGTTGAACAAGCCTGGTTGGGGGGCCTCCAGCGCAGGGACATGGTTGTAACACCTGGTCACTGTCTCCAAGGGCACACTGGCTAGTGGAGAGGTCAGATTGGCTACATGAAGTGCCATGGCATCAGCCAGCTGTCTGGGCTGATCACCACAAGCCACCCAGTCCTGAGTGCTGGGCCCTGCGGAGGTGAGAGGGACCTTCTGGGCCTCTCCCTGCCATGAGCCAGCATCACTCATTCAACAGTGACTTATCGCGCTCCTGTAGGCACCCTTGTCAGAACTAAGGGTACCATAGCAAACAAACCAGACCCAAGTCCCTGTCCTGGTGCAGTGGAGAAAAACAAGACAGAGTCAGGGTGGGGAGGACTGGGTAGGCGTTGTAACCTTAGATGGGAACATTGGAGCAGATACTTGAAGGAGATGAGCAGCACACCTGGATATTTGAGGGAAAAGCATTCCAAGTAGAGGGAACAGCATGTGCAAAGGCCCTGAAGCTGGACCATGCTTAGTGTGACCCAGGAGCGGCCGGAGGCCAGTGTGGCTTGAGTGGAATTGGTGAGGAAGGGTCAATAGTGGTGAGGATCAGAGGTGAGGAGGGCCTTGAAGGCCACTCCACTAACTTCTATGGAGAACCTTCAAGGATATTTTTAATATGATTTGTTAAAGTTGAGGTTTAATTTATATAACACAAAATTCACCCATTTTAAGTGTACAGTTTGATGACTTTTAATATAAACACACAGTTGTGCAGCTATTACCACAATCTAGTTTTAGAACATTTCTTCCACCCAGGAAGTTCTCTTATCCCTGTTGTCAGTCCATCTCTGTTCCCACCACCGGGCAACCGCTGATCTGCTTTCTGTCAATAGTTTTGAGATTCTATAGGAACAGAACCCTACAATACGTACTCTTGTGTCTGGTGGATCCCTTAACATAGTGCTTTTGAGGTTCGTCCATACCGTTGCCTGTGCCAGTGTTTCCTTCCTGTTGCTGAGCGCTGTACTACTGTATAGATGCTCTGTTTGTGCGCTCATCAGAGGACAGACATTTGGGTTTTTACCATTTTCTGGCTATTATGAAAAAAGTTGCTATGAACATTTAAAAATAAATCTTTGAATGAATATATGTTTTTATTTCTCTTGGGCGGTTGGGTCGTATGGTAGGTTTGTGTTTAACTTTTTAAGAAACTGCCAGCGCCCTGGCTGGTTTGGCTCAGCGGTTAGAGCATCGGCCTGTGGACCAGAGAGTCCCGGGTTTGGTTCCCGCTAAGGGCATGTACCTCGGTTGCAGTTTGTCCCCGGCCCCGGTTGGGGTCGTGTGGGTGGCAGTCAGTCGATGTGTCTCTCTCACATCGATGTTTCTCACTCTCTCTTCCTCCCTTTCTCCCTCCTGCTCTATCTCAGGATAAATGCCAAAAAAAAAAAAAAAAAAAAAAGTCCTTAGGTAAGGATAAAAAAAAAGAAACTGCCAAACTGTTTTCCAAGGTGGTTGTACCGTTTTTCATTTCCACCACCAATACGCGTGTTTCAGTTGTTGTATATCCTCATCAGGATATATACTTGATATTGTCAGTTCCCCTGTTTTTAGCCTTTCCAATTGGTGTGAAGTGGTATCTCCTTGAGGTGTTTTTTTTAAAATCTTCACCCGAGGATATTTTTCCATTTATCTTCAGATGGAGTGGGAGGGGGAGAGAGAGAGAGAGAGAAACATGGATGTGAGAGAGACACATTGACTGGCTGCCTCCCAT
Organism: Tadarida brasiliensis; assembly: GCA_030848825.1. Lineage (NCBI taxonomy): Eukaryota > Metazoa > Chordata > Mammalia > Chiroptera > Molossidae > Tadarida > Tadarida brasiliensis. The sequence goes on along the minus strand of CM061258.1, from coordinate 102,841,759 downwards.
ACGATCCCAACCAGGGCCGGGGACGAACCGCAGCCGAGGTACATGCCCTTGACCGGAATCAAACCCACGACTCTTTAATCCGCGGGCCGATGCTCCAACCACTGAGCCAAATGGGCCAGGGCACCCTCTTTGAGGTTTTGATCTTCGTTGCCTAATGACTGACGATGTGGGTCCTCTTCCTGTGCTCGTTATTGTTGGCACGTCTTCCTCGGTCGATGAAATGGCATGCAGATCTTTTGTTCATTTTCCATAGGTTGTCTTCTTATTAGTGAGCTGTAAGAGTTCTTTATATGTTCTGAATATAAGTCTTTTATTAGATACATGATTTGTAGCTTTCTTCTCTTAGAGGGTCTTGGGCAGAAAAGGGGCCAGGGGCATGGGGAGGGGTTCTTTGCTCCTCGCTTCAGTCCCAGCAACACACTTTCCTCTCCCTCGGGTACGTGGGACTCAGCATCAAGATTTCCTAGGTCACAGGGTTTCCCGGCTAAACCACAGAAGCAGGAAGCTCGTGTGGCCACCCGCAAAGTGGCCACCCATTCGCCGTTACCAGAGACCGCCCTCGCATGCCCTTGTTGGCTCAGCGAGTCCCTCTCTGGCTTGGGGATGCCAACACAGCCCCGCCAGGCTCACAGAGGGAGACGTCACAAACTGTGGGGCAATTCCCCAGTGAATGAGCTTCCTGGAAGGCTGGATTCTGGGGAGCAAGGAAGCAACCTCATGCTCTAACCTGACCAAGTATCCTCGGGCCCCCGAATTCCCAGGGTGTCCAAGTTGTGGATCAGGGATTGAAGTGTTGGATTTGCAGGCTCCAAGGCCAGGTCAGGGTCGGCAAGAGTGCCTCATTCTCCTGTCAGCTCACCTGGACATGTAGGTGTCACCACTGTGTGCCTTGGGGGAGCTTATTTTCTGTGTTCCTGCAGCTGGCAGCCCCACATAAGGAGCCGATCCTCCCCAGGACAGGTGATAGTGTTGTTGATAGTGTTGAGAGCCATTCTGAGGACACTGCATATTCTTTTTTTTTTAATCCTCACCCGAGGACATTTTGCACTTATCTTCAGATAGAGCCGGAGGGAGAGAGGGAGGAAGAGAGAGAGAGAAACATCGATGTGAGAGAGACACATCAAGTGGTTGCCACCCACACGACCCCAACCGGGGCTGGGGACAAACTGCAACTGAGGTACGTGCCCTTAGCGGGAACCGAACCCGGGCCTCTCCGGTCCGTGGGCCAACGCTCTGACCGCTGAGCCAAACCGGCCAGGACACACTGCATATTCTTTCCGAGAGCATTGTAGGTTGGCTTCTGTATTAGCCAGAACTTTTTTGATGGCAAGCAATAGTGTCACTCAAATAGGTTTAGGCAAAAAGAGAAAACAATGCCCATGTGTGTGAGACTGTGGAGGCTGATGTAAGCGAGGGGCTCAGTGGCCATCTTCAGGCTCAGCTGCATCCAGGCCCTCCAGATTCAGTGACTCAGCTCTGCTCTCCGTGTTGGCATTGCTCCTGGTGGCTCTCCCACGCAGTAACTGGGATGGCCCTGCAGTTCCTGGCGTCCATCCCACACCCAGGCAGCCCCAGAGCAAAGAGAGCACTTCTTCCTAAAGGTTCCAGCCAGCGCCCAGGCCCTGATGCTCCTTGGGTCACGTGATTTTCCCTCAGCTTCCCCCGGGGGTGCTCTGACCAGGCCTGGGTCATGTGTCTACTCCAGGTGTGTATGCGGGATCAACCCACATATGTTATGTGGCTCAAGAGTCGAGAAAAAGGTTCTCTAAAAGGGAATAATGTTCTCTGACCAAGGGTGCGATAGGAAGATGGCCGGACTGCCGGAGGGTGTGGCATCCCTGACTATCAGAGTGGAGGGCCCAGAAGGCATTGACTTCCCCTGTTCTTAAGGTCCTGAGGAGGTGAAGCTTTCATCCAGAATCCTCCGTGCATCCCATGGTGCTTTGCATTCCCTCTCCCCACTGCACAGTGTGCTCCCAAGGCAGAGGCATGTGGCTCTGGGGCAGGCGGGCCTGGCCCATGGTGCCCCCTCCATAGACATTTGGTGCAATAGAGTGTGTGCACCCCAGACATTGGGGGTGGAGCCACAGGATGAGGGGGGGCTGTCCTTTGTGCCGCCCCTCCAGCCTCCCTGCAGCCAACCCTGTTTTGCTGGCGTCTGGTACCTGAACTGATCACCTTGGAGACTGGAGGCTTCCCCTCTCAGGAGTTCCCTTTGTCAAACGCTAGTGCCTCCTACACACTGGATACCACATGCGTCACACCCTTCTCCGGTTAGTCAAACAGGCAGGGAGCTATCCCGGTGGAAGGGCAGGCAGAGGGCAGGTGAGTCCATCCTGGCGAGGATGTAGGCCTGTCTGTGTCCTCATTCCAGGTGCAGTGCTGGGAGGGTGAGCCCGAGAACTGCAGTGTGGCCTGTGTGGCGAGGCAGAGCAGTGAGCTGGCTGATGAGCTTAGATGTTGCTTTGTCCGGCCCGCATCGGGAGGGATGTGAGTTGCTGGCTAGTCCTGTAGAGTCTGGGGACTGTGGAGAGTAACCACCAGGTTGCTGTGCGTCGGATCCTCACCAGTGTGTGCTCTGTGGTGAGCCGTGCTCAGCTGTTGGTGGCTGTGCTGGCCCTCGTGATCCTAGTTTGGGGTTGCTGGGGTTCGTGTCGCAGTGCTGCAGACCCCAGGCCAGTTTGCTCCTGATTCTCGCCTCCTGGGCCCAGGAGGTGGGCAGAGAGAATGTGCCAGACCTCCGAGTCCAGCAGACCAGGACACTTGTCCTGGCAACACTACTGCCACACTGGGCCAACTCTTGCTGCCATTGCTCTGTGCCTCAGTTTCCCTATGTAGGAAAAGGGGGCAATGATGGTCTGCGCCTCACAGTGCTGGCAGTGCTGCAATCCTGCTGTGTCGGCATCGGGGTAATGTTGTGATGTTTCCTCCTGTTCTCTGCCTGCAGGTGAGTGACGATGACAGAGAGGACGTGACCTGCACGGGCCCTTATCCACCCACTGAGTGGCACCACCATGCAGAAGCCCAGCGGCCTGAAGCCCCCCGGCCGTGGGGGGAAACACTCGAGCCCCATGGGCCGGACATCCACTGGGTCAGCCTCGGCCTCGGCCACAGCGGCAGCCACCGGCTCCAAGGAAGGTGCGCGGGGCCGAGAGTGGTAGGGTGAGGGGTGGGTGAGGGTGTGGCTCTCCTGGGACAGCTGCCCTGTGACCAGCCTGGAGGCCAGCGGCACACGGACGTTCTTTTTTCTGCCTGACTATGATTCCTTGAACAATTAACTAGTGACAAGCACTGAAGCAAGCTTTACTGTTCCTCTGCTGATGAGCTTAGATGTTGCTCCCCCCGCCCAGGAGGCAGGTGCCACAGTTGGCTCCACTGCAGCGAGGCCTGGCATCTTGCCCAAGGCCACTCACCCACCACTTCCTTGCCCCAATTCATTCCCCTTCCAGGGTCCGAGATTGTCCTAGAGGAGCCAGCCCCATCCTCCCACCAGCCCTCTTGTCTGCCCCCCAGAACCATGCCCTTCAGCCTTTCCTCATCTGACCTCCAGTCTTCCTGTCAGTGGGCAGAGGGCACTCTGGCTGGAGGCACCAGCTCTGCGGGCAGTTGGTAGAGAACAGCTGTTAGTAACTTGCTTTTTCTGATCATAAAAGTAAGATAGACCCTTGGGATGTGTCAAAGTTTGATCAGCAGTAAAACTGCCTATAATCCCACCCCCTGGAGGCAACTATTATTTTGGTTTATGTACTTACTCTTTTTTTCTCACCTGTTTGTAATTGTGCTGCACCTACAACGTGAAAATCTGCTTTTTTCCCCTGTGATAGGATCAGGTGAATTTTTCATATCATTAAAACTTCACATGCGCCCTGGCCAGTTTGTCTCAGTGGATAGAGCATCGGCCCATGGACCAAAGAGTCACAGATTCGATTCTGGCCAAGGGCATGTACCTCAGTTGCTGTTCGGTCCCCGGCCCTGGTCAAGGTCATGCGGGAGGCAATCAGTTGATGTGTCTCTCTCACATCGATGTCTCTCTCTCTCTCTCTCCTTCCCTCCCACTCTATCTGAAGATAAATGGAGAAGTATCCTCGGGCGAGGATTAAAAAAAAAACAAAAAACTTCACACACTTATCATTTTTAATGGCTGTAAAATATTCTATTCATTCAACAAATATAAGTCAAGGGCCCACCTTGTTGACACAGTCCTAACTCCTGACCACTGGAGCTCTCATTCTGAGCAAAACCGGGTGTGGTCCCAGCCTCAGGGGGCTGCCAGTCTGGTGGGGGAGGCTGAATGTCATGCTATCCGGTAATAGGGGCCTGCCCAGGTCTGGGAGGCGGACATGTGAGCTGGGGTCTGGAAGGTGACGGCTCACTGGATGAAGAGGGGAGGGTGTTCCAGGCAGAGAGAACAGCACCTGCAAAGGCTCAGTGGCAGGAGGGAGCATGGTGAGGACAAGGGAGGGAAAAAGCGAGTGAGGCTGGAACATGATCAGTGAGAAGCGTGCCGGTGAGATGGTGGACCGGGTGGGGGCAGCTTGGGGTTATGCAGGGAGTTTTACTAACATCCTAATAGCAGTGGGAAGCCACGGGAGGATTATAAATCAAAAGGAGCATGATGGAAGGAATGGGAAAAAGATTTAACCCATTCTCTGCCGTTAAAAATTGTGATTGTTTTTCATTTTTCACTTTGATAAATGATGCTGTGATGAACATCTTTGGACACAAATCCTTGCTCTGGTCATACTGCAGCCATCAAGATAAGATGCCGTCCATGTCATCTGATTGGCACAGACGTTTGGAGAGATAAAAAAAATAGCTAGAGGCCAGTCTGGGAAACCTGGGCTCTGGGTTGGGTCAAGGAAAGTTTTGAGCCAAAGGCCTGGGCAGTTGGCAGGACCAGGTCCCTGGCAGAGCCAAACAGTACGACAGCGTGAGGAAGCTGTGCGGTGTGGCCCATGGGTGACCTACACAGGCAGGTCTGCCTGGCACACCCTTGTTTAAAGGTCCAGACTTCCCCTCCAAGGTGGCAGATCTTCCTTTGCCCACAGGAGGCACTCCTGAGCAATGAGAAGCCAGGCGAGAGAAAACAAGGCAGGATGGGTGTTCTAGTGGAGAGAACAAGTGATGCAGAGGCCAGAGACAGGAGTGGGTGGTTTGTTAGGAAGGAAGGCAGTCTGGGTAGAGAGGAATGTGAATGAGATTGGAAGGTGGCAGAGACCAGTTATGAAGGGCAGGGGTTTGGGTTTAAGTGTGATGGGAGCTGTTGGAGGGTATCAGCAGAGGAATGAATGCCTGGATATACACATCCCTCAGGCCACCCTGTGCAGAACGGGCCTCGGGGCTTAAGAGCAGGGTTTGGGGAGACCAGTGACATGTGGTCACCCAGGTGGGGATGTCTGCACTCACTGCCGAGGCTCTGAGGTGTCAAGGGGCTCACCACCACGACCATGAGTGGGCCATCAGGGAAGACTTCCTGGAGGAAGCCTGAAAGAGCCTAGCGTTGAGAACGGGGGCAGTGTACGTGCTGGAGAGGAGGAGGACTTGCAGGCAGTGGAGAAGAGCGAGCATAGGCAAAGGCACCAAGTGGGCTGCACTTGGTCCAGTGGGGGGTGCGGATGGTGGTGGCGGTTGTGTAGCCCACTCTCCGGAGAAAGGCACCAGCCAGGCCTGACCCTGACCCTCACCCACCCATAATCTCATTACAGAGAAACTTGAAAGTGATAAAAGAAGAAGCAGCCCTCCACTGAACCTAATCACAGCCACCACTGTGGTATATTTCCTTCCCATCTGTTTTCCTACCGCACATGTTGTTTAAGTAGTTAAATCATGGGTTGCACCCATATTGCATCTTCCTTTCCCACTTTGATTGTGCCTGCAGTGTCTTCGCCATCCTTTTGAATGGCTGCATAGTAGTCCCTCAAGGGAATGGGGATGGAGCACAGTGTGGCATTCTGGTTGCTTCCCAGTCACAGTGCACAGTGGCCTGGGAGCCCCTGAGGGTGGGGGCTGGGTGGTCTGACGTGGCCTGGGCCCTCCTACCCCGAAGGGCTGTTTCAGAGAGAGGAGGTGCCACTCTGTGAATGTCAGATTGATTACAGAGCCATGCCCCCCGTATTCGACGTGGGCATGAAGGGCTGCAGCTGGGCTTGGTGGTACCCTCCCTCTGGCACCAGCTGCCTTTGCAGACACCCAGGCTAGGGGAGGGAGTGGAGAGCCGGGAGAGTTGGCAGAGGCAGAGAAACCCTGTGAGAGGGGAAGGGAGATTTCTGGCACCCAGAGCTGCTTTTGTCCCTGCTCCAAGTCTCATAACGAGAGTCTCTGGAGAGGAGGGGCGGGTGGAAGCTCCAGGGCAGGACTGTGCTCCCCTACTCTTGTTGGCCCCTCAGGCTGCCTCCCCCAGCCCCTGGAACTGGCCATCTGCTCTCCAAGGTGCTGGAGGTGCTGCCCCCATCGGAGGCTGGGACCCTGTGTGAGGGTCACCAGAGCGCTGAGAGATGGGTCTGGCAGAGACTGGAGCCTGGTTGGGGATAGGGGACAGGAAGAAGCTGGAGTCTGTTCTGGGAAGTGGGGGAGTGGCTGCCTCCCAAAGCATGAGCTCAGCCTCCTGGCAGAGGGTCTGGTCAAGGGCTGGGCCTGGACTGATGCCCCCGCCCCCTGTCCCATGGAGATGGGAAGGCCTGTGTCGGTCCCCAGAGCTGTGACACACAGGGAGCAGCAGAGCCAAGGGGGCTGTTGGAGGGGGTCTCTCATACTAGAGGTGGTCAGAGCAGGTGCACAGGAGGGTGGCCTGAGACCCACCAGTGGGCAAAGGCCTAGGTGGGGCAGCAAGGTCTGGGGCATCCCAGCCCGACAGGATGGAGCACCTGGAGGCTGCTTCAGATCAGGAGGTCAAGGAGAGTCTTGCTCAGGAGGTGACATGGGTGCACAGATCTGAGTGACAGGAGCCAGCCCAGCTGAGGTCAGGGGGAGAGCCTCAAGGCAGAGGGAACATTGCTGCAAAGTCCCTGCGGTGTGAGGTGTCTGAGAACCAGAGAGCAGCTTGAGTGGGCAAGGGGTGTCACTAATGGGCCGGGGCAGGAGTCAGGGCCCCAGACGGAAGTTGTGACTGGGGCCACCTGGGTGTCCCTCTTAGCCCCAACAAGAAGGGCTGACTGCAGTGACCTGGGGAGGACTCGGAGCACACCACAGGCCACTGTTGAGCTCCCTCTGATGGGACAGGTAGGTCTTTGAAGGACCTTTCCCCTTCCTTGCAGTGTGGTCCAGCCCCAGAGATGTCCTATCTAGGAGGGATGACGTTTGACACTTGCTATGTCACAAGCAGGCTCTGCAACAGACATCACATTTCTTTCTCACTAACAACCCAGTGAGGTAACTGCTCTTCTCTCCATTTTAAAGATGAAAAAACTGAGGCTTGGGGCTCTCAGCTGAGCTGCCCAGAGTTACAGGGCCAAAGAGTGGTGGGGCTGGAGTTGAGACTCAGGCTGGGCTGGGTCTGAAACCCTGCACCCTCTGGGTGCTCCAGACGTGGCAGCCAGCCTGCCTGCCCCAGGTAGGGCCCCCAGAGCTGGCCTCTAGTCTAGACACTGACCCCACCCCACTCCATCCCCAGGGGATTGTCTCACCTTGGTACCCATGCTCCCTGGGAGGGCAGAAGGCATCATCCCCGCTGTAAGTGACTTGTTCCAGATGCTGTAGGAACCTAGGCAGAGCTAGGCCACTTCTAGCCTCGCCCCCAGAGCCAGCACAGCCCCGGGCAGCACTCACTCCCTTCAAGGTCAACCTCTCTGGCTCTCCCTGACCACATCCTAAACTTTTTAATGGCATCAGGATGGGGAAAGCCAAGCCGAGCTATTTTGTGGCTGGGCTGTGGGGGGTGGGGGGAGGAGCAGCGAAGCTCCTGAAGCTCCTGACGTCGCTGGTATTGATCCAGGGGGTGGGGGCCCAGCCGCCAGCACTGCCTGCTGTGTGTGGCCGCAGCAGGGCTTCTCCATGGGGAGCTGGCTCTGCTCTTTCCAGGGTAAGACGCCCACTTTCTTCTCTGGGTCCCCTGCTGTGTCTGCTGTACAGGGGAGGGGGGCTTTATTCTCCTGATTTGGGAGTAGGGGGAACGGAAGGGGGCTTCTGAGTTCCATCTGGCTCAGGAAGAGTGATGAGCAATCCCTGGGACTGAGCCCACCCCATAGTGGTGGATAGCTGGTCCCTTCTCCAGGGATAGATGGCTGAGGCAGTGCAGCAGGGGGGTGCAGGCCTGTGTGGTCAGGGTGCTCGTGGTCAGGGTGCGCTGGAAGGGATGGACTCAGTTCTCCCTAGAGGCCATATTGGTGGGTGCCATCAGGACAGACCTCGGGTTGAACCGGGCTAGGGGGCTCCCAGTGGGAAAGCTGGCTCCCTTGAGGAATACCACGGAGACCTCATCCCTTCCTTCATGACCTGTGCCTTGAGCACTTGCAGGGGAGGAGGGAGCCCTTAGAGCAGAAAGCAGCTTAAGGGTTTGCGGGCATTTATGTATGTTGCTTTGGGGCCACCAGCGAGGGGAGCACCATAGCCAGCCTGCATTTCAGTCTGGTCCTAGTGCTCTGAGGTTGGAGAGAGGAGTTGGTATGAGCCCCACTTCCCAGGGCTTGTGTTCTGGATGGGGTGCATATGCGTACCCCTGCATCCTGGGAGGCAGGTTGTGCAAAACCGAGAAAGAATGGAGCTCTGGGGGTGGCTGCCGATGAAGGCTGTTGGAGCTGGTCTGATAGGCAAGCAGGGTTTCCTTAGGTGACAGAGAAGAAAATGCTGTACTTGAAGGCCAGGGTGACCATGTTCTGCCTGGGACAGCCCTAGTTTATGCCTGTGGTCGTGGCATGATGCTATATTAATGACACCTTTCTCTCCAAGGTGTTGGTTTTGGCTGATGAATCATGTGGTTACCTTATTTATAGCCCCTCCTAAGCAGTCACAGTGCTGCATATTAAAGGCTCTGAAAAGTCCTGCAGCAACATAACCTTAACTTGGTTTAAGCCGCTGGTTCTCAAGCTTGTTTGAATGTGGAGATTAATTGTTTTCCCTTATACCTGTTAACACCCTGCAGAACTATGTTCTGTGGAACATTTAGGAAACTGACCAGCTCCTGGCGGGACCAGGTCCTAGCATTGGGTACGCTTTGTTTCCTCTGGCCTTTCGGGCAGAGGGCAGACTCCACAGCATGTCTGACACTGTGGGTCCCTGGAAGGCCCTGCTTGTGTTTTTTCAAACTGATTCCTTTTTATCCTGTTCCTATGCTTCCGTTCCCCCAGCCCCAGGCATTTGTGCCTCAGTGCTGTGTCAGGACAGTCTGAAACCTTGCTTTCTCATCAGAAGCACTTTCCCTCGGGAGAATTATTCTTAAAGCTTGATGGATAATCTGAAAGGTTTGACCATCACTTATATTCAGGTCTTGTTTTTTTGTTGGTTTTGTGAATGATAAGACAGTGAGTCAGTGTTTTCTTTCGAAATTACTTCATTGGGAAATGAGCCAAAGATGACATTCCTTATATTACTTTTTCTTTTTGAAAATACTGTGTTTCATTTTTATTGTATTTTATTATAAAAGTAGCATTAAAAAGGCAAAAAGTTAACATAAAAAGCGATCTGTGTCTAAGGATTTCAAAGGGGTCGGGTGGGGGGATGATGATGTGCTTAGGTTTGCCTTTCGGGGGGCTCAGTCTGAAAGCTGTGGAGGGGGGCCTGGAGCAAAGAATGGGTGACTGGAGGCTGGGAGACCATTGTGGGAGTTGCCATGCTGGGCAAGGTATGAAATCTCAAGGGCCTGATCTTGGGAGGGGCCTTTGAGACCCTAGATGGAGGTGTAGACTTAAGAGTTATTTCTTGTGTGGAATTGCTGGATATTGATGAATAACTGGATTGTTGGAGTGAGGGGGAGGAGCAATGAGAGTCTGTGGCCTGAGTAAATGAATGGGTAGGGGGACACTCCCAAGATGAGGGGGACAGAGGAAGAGCTCTTGGGGAGAGGAGGCTCCTTTGGTTCAGAATGTCGAGTGTGAGGTTCTGGGGGACATCCTGGAGGAGGCAGCTGCTGGGTGGGCAGGTCTGGTATCCAGGGAAAGGATCTGGGCAGGAGAGTGCAATTAGGGCCCGACTTCAGCCTATTACTTTCCTGTGTCATCCAGATCTTTTACAAGGAGAATTTATTGGTGTCTTTAAAAAGCAGAAGTGTGTCAGCATACAGGCAGCAGCTGAAGCCTCAGGAGAGGGTAGGATTATTTGGGGAGCATAGTGTAGGCCGGGGCTCTCAGATACTGACCAGAGAAGGAGGACATTTCTCCAGCCTCTCCCCCTCTCCCCACCTGCTCTCTGAGTGGAGACAAGTCAGGGACTTGGTTCTCTGTCTCCTCTTCCTGTCTGTCATTCGTGGGGTATATGGAGAATGTAGATGGGTCTTGAATGGGGCACCCATCCAGGGTGTGGGCTGGTGGTATGGTAGCACCAATCCACGCTGGCTCATAAGAACCAGTTGTGAAACTCCAGGGATTTTGCCAGCCACATGTTAAACACAGCCATTATTTTTACAAATCAGATTGTGTGGCTTTACAATTGGTTCTGGGAGGTGCTCCCACCCCCATTAGCCATGAGCCTTCTCTTCTCAACCCCAGGCGCCCATGGATCTTGGTTCCTTCCTCAGTCAGGCAGGTGGTCAGCCAAGGTGTAGCTATGGTCCTGTTGTTCTCCCGATCCCCCTTCCTGGGCCCTCATTGGGTCATGCCTGTCATCTCCGGCGTCTGAACCTGGGTGCTCAGCGAATGAGGTCCCTGGTGGCTGAGACTCAGAAGGTATGGAAAAGACCTGTCCCTGCTTCCCCAGGCAGGGCAGAGCTTGAGAGCTCGTGGAAAGACGGGAGGATGCCTTCTCGTCTGGGCCCCCCACCCTCTGTTGGATCAGGCCACCAGCTGCTGCCCCTCACACTGTGCCCATTAGCCCTTTTCATCAGAGTTCTGCTTTGAACTTGAAACTGGCAATAAATTTCCTCATGCCTGAGTCTGGGAAAGGATCAGCTGCTCCTGTGAGGTTTAGGTCTGTCACTGCCCTTGGGGGTTTGCTGAGCCACTGCTGGTCCGTGCAGGAACTTGGAGGGAGCAGGGCCTAGATCCTGGCTCCAGGGAGCTTCCAGAGCCTGCCACAGCCTCAGGCCTCAGAGCCGTGAGGGTGTGGTCAGGTCTGACAGCTTGAGTATCCCCACAGCTCCTCCGGCAGAGGTGGGCCCATAGCACACCAGGGCCTACAGGACCCTGGCTATTTCTGACCCAGTTCTTGGTCATCCCATGGGGAAACTGAGGCCCAGATATGAGAAGGGGCTTGGCCAGGCCTAGCCAGTGTGTTATAATGGCTCCCTGGAGGGAAGGGGGCTCTGTAAGGGTTATATTTTTGTTTTGTTTTATAAGTTATGTTTTTATTTTATTTATTTATTTTAGGTGTGTTTTTTAAATTTATTGGGGTGACATTGGTTCACAAAACCGTATAGGTTTCAAGTGTAAAACGCAACAAAACATCATCTGCACACTGCACCGTGCGCCCGTCACCCAGAGCCAAGTCTCTTTCAGTCCCCGTTTATCACCCCCTTTGCCCGCCTCCACCTACCCCACCCCTCTTTCCCTCTGGCCATCACCACACTGTCTGTGTGTATGTGTGTCATATATATATATATATATATATACACACACACACACACACACACATATGTTTTTTTGCCTAATCCCTTCCCCCTCCCCTCTGACAGCTGTCAGTCTGTTCCATGTATCCATGCCTCTGTTTCTATTTTGTTCGTCAGTTTATTTTGTTCATTGGATTCCACATAGAAGTGAGATCATATGGTATTTGTCTTTCTCTGACTGGCTGATGTCACTTAGCCTAATAATCTCTAGGTCCATCCACGCTGTCACAAAAGGTAAGCGCTCCTTCTTTTTGGCTCTGTAAGGGTTTTCCATGCCTTCCCAAGCGCAGACTGCTGAAAGCTCCCCAGTGGGAGAGGGGATTTGATGAGGGTTTGCCCCTGTGAGACAGGCAGCCAAGGGCACCAAAGAGGAAAAATGGAGAAAATACCGGAGCGCGGTTGCCACAGGCTTGTGACCTGGATTTTAGCAGCTGTTGAAACAACTGGTCCCTAGGCCTGTGGCCCCTGGAAGGGGCGGGGTGGGGAAGAAAGATTACCTGAGGGTCTGCCTGGGTCAGGACAGCTGGGGAGGACAGCTGAGTAGGCAGCTTTTTGCCAAGAATAGCCAAGAAGAGCTGGGTTCCCTCGACCTGGGACTCTCCTCTGTGAGCAGGAGGACAGGCAGGGAAAGGCCCTTACCTGGGTCACAACCCTGGGCCACAACCGCTCGGTTCAGTGCGCAGACGGGAGGCAGCCCCACGGCACAGGGACGCGTTCTGGATCTGGTTGTGGGAACGGCGCTGGCTCCTGTCTGACACGTGCCTGACTGGGGAGCCACTGAGAGGGAGAGCGCTGAGCCAGACCAGCTGGGCCGACTCCTGCCTCAGTAACTCTGGGCAAGTTTCATAACCTCTGTCTCCTAATCTGCAACATGAGAATGTAGTATATCAAAAGTACGCAGTCCACTGAGGGCATGTAGTAAGTAAGCACTTCATAAATGGTGGAGCTGCTGTTTAAAAAAAAAATTTTTTTCTTTATTGATTTTTAGAGAGAGAGGAAGGGAGAGGGAGAGATAGAAACATTGATGAGAGAGAACATCAATTGGCTGCCTCCTGCATGCCCCACACAGGGGATCAGGCTCACAATCTGGGCATGTGCCCTGACTGGGAATCGAACGACCTCTTGGTGCGAGGGTGGACACTCAGCCACAGAGCCACACTGGCTGGGCAGCTGTTTTAATAATGATAACATTGACACCTCATTGGTGATGGACCCCACAGGCTCCTCGGGCAGTGTTACGAGGGGGCTGGGGGATCCCTTCCCTTCTGGCTGCTCTTTGGAGCAGCTTTGCCTCAGGAAGGTGCCCACCTGACCCAGTGGGTGGGGCTCCCAGATCCCAGCAGAAGCTCTTTGTGATACAGGATTGTCCTAGCTCAGGACAGAGGACTCCCAGAAGCTTGGCCCAGGCGCAGGGAACCAGCAGGATGGAGTCTGTCAGCCGACTTACACTTGGTGTTTTATGTCAGAGGACTCACAACCCCCCCCCCCCCCCAATTTACTCAAGGGCAGAGCCACTTGCTTAAGATCACCAAAACCTGCCTGGAAGCCCTTCTGCCTCCTGGGCCTTTCGTGGTTTTCAGTTTTTTTCTAGTCCCTTAGTTTTTGTGTAAGTCCTTCTCATGAAAATAACAATAGCACTCATGGGCACGCATATGGGCCAGGCAGGCACTGTCCCTCTCATCACACAACAGCCCAGGAAAAAGGTGCAGGTGAGGGACACAGGTGGGGCTGGGGGCAGTTGGGTTTGAGAGCAGGGCTGTGGGGCTCCAGGGCCTGCACCCTCAGCCACTGTGACCTCCGCCTCAGGGGACCTCGGTGGTGGAAGAGAGCCTGCGGGGGCCCCCAACCAGGGTCCCACTCAGGGTTCTCCTCTAAACAGGAAATGAAAGGGGGCATCCTTATGTAGGAAGAAGTAAAAGATGAAATGATTTCCTGATGGTAGGAAACTATAGGGTTTAGCCAGATTCTGGGAAATAGGTCCATTGAGAGGAGTCCAAGCTTTGGGGTGATTATAGTTTGGGGCTGGACATTGTGGGTACTTTGTATACATCTGTTAGATGATTGAAAGTGCCCCACACCGAGAGCCAGGGGCCTTTGGCCAGAGCTTGGCTCCGCTGCCTACTGCTTGGGGGCTTAGATAAAGCACCTGTTATCTATGAGCCCCAGTTTTCTCATCTGTAAAACTGGGACAATAAAATCACTTCACAGGTGATTTTAGCTGTGAGGGTTAGGTAAGCTGCCGTAAGTCAGCCTCTTAGTGCAGAGCATCATCAGTTAATTGGTATGATGACTGTGGTTGTTAATCAAATTCAGCAGCGAAGCTCGTTGATCTCCCAGGAGCCCAGCTCACAGGTAGCCCTTCCCCCCTGGTCAGCACCCCCATCCTGGCTGCCCAGGCCCTGGGTGGCCGTGTGCTTTCCCACCACTGCTGCCAGTGCCCAGAGGCAGAACCTGCCTGTGTGTGGCCTTGTGTGCTGGGCCTGCCCTGGGATTGTGTGGCTTCCTCGTCCCCCGGAAGCTCTGTCCTTGAAGGCTGGCTTCCAGCCCTGAGACAGCATCCAGCCAGGCCTGGGGCCCAGGGTTCCTTGGCCTTGGATGAAAGGAGGAGTCGGGTGGGAGCCGCTGCCCTGTGCCCCCTCCACTAGCTGCCCATGGAAAGGACCGGAAACACAAGCATCTCTGAGGGGGGTGTGGCAGCATCTGCTTGCCTCCTGTCCCCGTCTGTGTTTCACGAGCCCATCAGCCTTTGGAGTAGAGGAGGAGAAGGATGAGACCTTCTCTGCTTGAAGCTTGGTCTGGCAAGAAGGAAGGGCAGCCTCAGACCTTGAAATGCTAATAGGCAGACTTTCTGAGCTCCCACCTACCCAGGAGCGGTAGGGCCCAGGAGCCAGACACACACAGAGCATGGTGGGGCTGAGCCCTGCTCTGTCGTTTCCTAGGTGAGCTTGAGCAAGGTGCTTCCCTTCTCTTCCTCTGGTGTCTGGAGCATATCAGAGCCCAGGCCTGGGAGGTAGGCCCCTCCCAGAGTTTGAGTCCCATTTCTGCTTGGTGGCCTTGGGCAGGGCCCTCGCCTCTCCAAGCCTCAGGGTTGTTCTTCCTCTGAGGAGGGGCTGGATCAGGGGACCCAGCTCAGGCCTAGGAATGAGGGGCCTAGCAGGGGCCCTCCTCCCTCCCACTTTTCCTGGTCTGCACAGCCCTGAGGCTTCAGGTTTGGGAAGGAAGAGGGAAAAGAGGGGAGGCTTAGGGTTGGAGTAAGAGGGTTTTCCCGGCTCCTTCTTTCCTCACCCCAAGATGTCTGTGGCTGTGGCCAGCTGTCAAAGAATAAGCTGGGAGCCGTTTTGTAGGGCCCAGAGCTGTAGGGGGCACAGAGACCATTCACAAGATCTGTCACCAGGGCAGGGAGGTGGCAGCTTGTGACCCTCAATCATGGGTTCATTCCTGGCCCTTGAGTTTGAATAACCTGAGCTGAAGAAAGTATTGCTTCTGAGGAGGCACTTTCCTGAGCTTTTAATCCTTAGAACTTTCCAGAGGGGTTGGAAGAGTAGGGAGAGACCCAGGGATGCCAAAGGCCCACGAGGAATGAGACCTGCCCAAGCCCACACTGCCAGCCACACCTGCCTCAGTTTCCCACCAGGTAGCCAGCACTGGCACCTTCCAGCTCGCACTCAGCCCTAACCGCTGCCTCTCTCCTCCCCCACAGGCTCCCCCCTGCACAAGCAGGCCTCGGGCCCCTCCTCCGTGGCCGCGCCCGCCGCCCCCGAGAAGCCTGGCCCGAAGGTGACCGAAGTGGGCGATGACTTTGTGGGGGACTTCGAGGTTGGCGAGCGGGTGTGGGTGAACGGTGTGAAGCCGGGCGTGGTGCAGTACCTGGGCGAGACACAGTTTGCACCCGGGCAGTGGGCCGGTGTGGTGCTGGATGAGCCCGTGGGCAAGAACGATGGCGCTGTGGGCGGTGTGCGCTACTTCGAGTGCCCGGCCCTGCAGGGCATCTTCACACGGCCCTCCAAGCTCACTCGGCAGCCCACGACTGAGGGCTCGGGCAGTGATACCCACTCGGTAGAGTCGCTGACTGCCCAGAACCTGTCACTGCACTCCGGCACTGCCACGCCCCCACTGACCAGCCGCGTTATTCCGCTTCGGGAGAGTGTCCTCAACAGCTCCGTCAAGACAGGCAACGAGTCGGGCTCCAACCTCTCAGACAGTGGCTCCGTGAAGCGGGGTGACAAGGACCTGCGCCTGGGAGACCGCGTGCTGGTGAGTCCCTTTCCCCTACTGCTGCACCCCACTTGGGCAAGCTGGATCTAGGGGGCTGGCAGGGAGGGGACTCAAGGGGTTCGGGTAGGGTCCAGGCTGGGTCACCCACTCCTTGTTAGAACCAGGGAGACTATTGCTGTGTGACCCTGAGTAGGTATCTTAACCTTTCTGGGCCTTAGTCTTCCCATCTATAAAATGGGAATTTTAATAGTAGCTCCCTCATAAGTTGAAATGCATTAATACATGTAATGCCTTTAGATGGTGCCAGATACTTAGTAAGCTGTTGGAGCCAGGTTGGAAGGGGGCAGTGGCCCCCAAGTCCTTGAGAGTCTGGATTCATCCTTCTGTAGTATGAATGCGGGAGTGTTTTCCTGGCACCTGCTGGGCCAAATCCAGGACCGGGTGGCCGAGGTGGCTCCAGGCTGACCCTGTCCTTCAAGAACCACAGTGTTGGGTAGGTGAGACTAACACAGGGGTCGTCCCTAAAGGGTGTCGGGCAAGCCTGGGGTCTGAGGAGTCAAGGCAAGGTATCAGTTGGTGGAGGGAGAGGTTCCTGTGCTCAGGTCAGAGAGACTTCCTGGCGGGGAGTGGAGGTGTTCCCACCTTAAGGGAGGGAGCACATGCCCAGAGCTCTAAGGCTGAGTGGGGAACGGTTTGGGGGGCTCTGGGATCCCAGTGTGGGGACCCCAAGAGGTTATCACTGCCTGGAATTCTCCCTCCTTACTCCGGAGACCTCACATAGGGCCATGGTTTCTCCTGGAGGCTTCTGGGAAGAGCATTTGGGTGGAGGATGACAGAAAATATTTATACCCATTGCCCCATTGAATCCTCAAGCCCACACTGTGATGTAATTGATCCCCACTTGGTGGATGGAGAAACTGAGAAGTTTACTAACTTGTGTGAGATGACAGAGCAAGGCCAAGATTCAAAGCAGCCCCCAAAGCCTTCCTTACTGTCACTAAGCCATGTCTCTCCACCCTGGTGATCTCCCTGGGCTTTGCCAGTCTGGTTCCCCACGTATGAAACTCCCAACCCTCCCAGCCCCCCTGATCTGGTGGTGGGCGTGGCCAGACGAGGTCCCTGCCCTCCAGCCGCTGACAGTCTATTGGGAGAGAGGCCATTATCCATGTGCTCACAGACGTCAGTACTTCCTTATAGACTCTGGTCAGTGCCACAAAGAACTGATGCACAGTGCTTCGAGAACCATCGTGGAGAGAACTGGTGACGGGCTTCCCCGCAAACAGTGTTAGGGCTGAGGCAGGGCAATTGCCTGGCGTTGACTGGCGACCTGGGGCAGGGTCATAGCACTGGCAAAAGCCTGTGGGAAACGGAGGGAAGAGCAGGAGGCCAAGTAGGTAGGAAGGGATCCAGAGCAGGACAGTGCTCAGGAGTCTGGCGGGGGCTGACCCCGTGGGGCCAGGCCGGGCGCAGGCAGGGTTTTGCTCTAAGAGCAAAGGAGCTGTGGAAGGCTCTGTAGCAGCATGAGCAGATTCACGTTTTAAGCACACCCCTTTTTTTTTAATCCTCACCTGAGGATATTTTTCTATTGATTTTCAGATAGAGTGGGAGGGAGGGAGGGAGAGAGAAACATCAGTGTGAGAGAGACACATTGATTGGTTGCCTCCTGCATGACCCCAACCAGGGTCGGGGATCGAACCGCAACTGAGGTACATGCCCTTGGCCATAATCAAACCTGTGACTCTTTGGTCCGCAGGCCAACGCTCTAACCGCTGAGCCAAACGGGCCAGGGCTCAAGCACATCTTGCTTACTGCTTGGTAGGGACAGGATGGGAGGGGGTAAGAGTGGAGCAGAGGGTGTCGGGGCTGCTGTGGCAGTACCGGAGGTGGGGGAAGCGGGACCCTTGAGGCTCCTGTGTTTTCCTGCCCAGGGAGCTTGTTCTGAGGCCGTTTCGCTCTTCCTACTGCGGCTCCCTGGGAAGCCATCCCCAGCTAACAGCCCAGGCAAGCTGCTTACAGTATCACTAAGCTGTCCTTGGGAATGCCCAGGGTCCAAGGGCACCTGCTGGCCGTGGCCACTGCAGGGAAATTAGGCCTAGGTTTGTGACCTTTCTGCTACATCCTAGCTGTGTGATATCAACTAAGCTTCATCCTCATGCATTCATTCATCATCTGTCCATTCAGCAAAATGGTATAGTTAGCAGCCACGTGATGCTTTTAAAAAATAATTTCTTTTTCAGTTACAGTTGACATACAGTATATTAGTTTCACGTGTATAATATGTGATTAGACGTTTATATATTTTATGAGGTGATCACCACAATAAGTCTAGTAACCATCTGGCGCCGTGAGATGCTTTTGTTGGAGCATCGAGAGAGCCAGGGGACGTGGAATTGCTTCGTAGTTACCAAGGGCTCTGGCTGTGCGAGGCCTGGTTAGTGTCATGGGAGAGCCTCCGGCGGAGTCTGCGACCTCTTTGGGATGGGAAGTGGCGGCCGTGGGGGTTATTGACCAGCCCTGGTTGGTCCCCAGGTTGGGGGAGCAGGGGAATTAACCCCATGTGATTCTGCCTGGAACTCATCTTGTACTTGTTCCCCCTTCAGGGACTGGGCAGGGGACACTCAAGCTGGCACAAGGCAGGCACTGCTTTGGGAGTTTCCGCCAGGCCCTGTCCCTTCGTCAGAGCCGGCAGCAGTAGCAGCTGACGGGCCCCAATGACTTCCCAGCCCGCAAGCGGGTTGAATCCTCACTTTGAGACACTGCTTTCTTGGGGGTGTACCCCACACTGGGCACCGTGCCCAGCACTTTCTGTACCTTGTCTCTTTGGGTCCTCCCCCTGTTACCTTACGAAGTAGGGGCTATCCTCCCCATTTTACAGCTTGAGGAAACTGGGCTCAGCCCTGGAAAACAGCTTGCCCAGGGACACACCGCCAGAAGGCGATGGGCCATTCATTCCTTTATTCACTCATCAACGGTGCCTGCCCTGGATGCCCTTGGATTCTGGGTTGGGGAGAGGAAATCGAATCAGGGGTTTGTTTCTACCGCAGGCTTGGGCCTCACCTGCCCCCCACCCACTCTAGTATGCAGCTTTCCTTGGTTTAGTCCTCCAGCCTGGTCCACTGTGCTCTGCCAGGACCCAGCTGGCTTGGCTGACCCCGGAACTTGCTTTTCTCCCCTCTACCTGCTGTGAAGAACACCTGACACGTCACCTTCCTGTCCCTGTGCCACCCTTAAAAATTATATCCTGCATGTGGGTGACTGTAGAGGCTGAACTTATACCATTTGAGGAGGGGGGACTCTAGGAAAAACAGTATGAAAAAATATTGCTTTTGCAAATTTTTATAAATCATGTGATTCCTGTGAATGCATTGTCAGGGCCTTGGAAGAGGCCAGTGCAGGTGAGGGTCCCTGAGGCCTGAGCTCTTAGCTTCACCAGCCACAGATCTGCTTGTGACCTGGGTCAAAGGTGTGAGCAGTACTTGTTATTTATGAACATAAGTAACAATATTTATATTCATTAATGTGTGCTGCCCTTTAAGGATATCTCTGGATCCTGGTTTCATTTGAGACTCAACACTACTCCATGAGGTCTGTGTACTAGCTAAGCAATCATGGGCAAGTTATTTATCTTCTCTGCCTCCGTTTCTTCACCTAAAAAATGGGCATAATAGTTCACCTGCCTTACATGGCTTCAAGTTAAGTTCTGTGAAGTGTTAGCTATTGTTAGCATTAAAGTCCGTAATGGGTGGGCATTCTCTCGGCCACAGGGTCCCCGGTGCAGTGGGGGGCTCAGAGCTCAGGGAGACTTCGTGAGGTCACACAGTGGCTCATGATGGCCTGAATGTCCTTGGCTTCTACTGGTCGAGCACTTGCTGTGAGGCCTCTGGAGGGTGAGAGGAAGACCTGGAGGCCACCCGAGAAACATGCCTCACCTCCCGGAATAGTGTTATTTACGTGTTGGAAGGGTTGTCACAGTCCTGTCTGAGCGAGATTTTCAAGTACGGTGTGGAGTTGTGCCTTGGGCTGCACAGGGCACCTTTTGTTCTCACGGTCGCCCACTTCACAGACTGAGGTCTGAGGCTCAGAGACCCGAGTTCTCCCCAGCACCCAGACTGGAAGCGGCTGAGCTCGGCCCACAGGCTGGCTGCCTGCCTTGTCCTTTCCCAGCCTCTGCCCCTCCTCAGCCCCAGTACACACACAGATAACCTCTCTGGCTAACGCCTGAAATTCCTCCAGCAGTGATCTGCTTTGTTCTGCCCAATTTCCTCTTCTAAAATCCTCCCTCCCGCCCGGCTAGTGTGGCTCAGTGGTTGGGCGTCAGTTCGATTCCCGATCAGGGCACATGCCCAGGCTGTGGGCCTGATCCTCAGTGGGGGGCATGCAGGAGGCAGCCAATCGATGTTTCTATCTCTCCCTCTCCCTTCCTCCCTCTCTCTAATATCAATAAAGAAAAAAACACTTAAAAAAATAATAAAATAAAATCCTCCCTCCCAAGTTCTCTCAGACCTTGGCCTGGGTGAGTTTGAGGTCTTGCTCTGGATGGGCATTCAAGGGTCCTGGGTGTCTGAGGTGGGTATTCCTGGCAGAGGGGGGAGCACAGAGCTGAAGTGACTTGTCCAAGGTCACACAGTCTTTTAGGCCATGCCAGGCAGATCTGAGACAGGACCCAGACCAGATGGGACCCTGGTATCCCAGGCCCCCTCTCCATTTCCTTCTGCCTGGGGTAGCCCTCCACCGCCTTTGGTCCTGGGCACCTTCCAGGGAACACGTGGAGGGCTCTTGGCTGCCTGGCTGACCTGAGACGAGGAGAGCTGTTGTGTGTGTCCCCCTTGGGGCCTGCAGGAACCCCAGGGTGTGTGGTCCTGAAAGTCCATCCCAGGAGGTGGTCTGTCTGCATGGGTTTTAGGGAAGTTGGTTTCAGAGGCAGCATGGCCTGGTATGGCAGACTCAGGGGCCAGCCACACAGCCACCAGTTTAGGGTTGAGGTCATGGAAGACAAAAGACATTCCAGGTTGGAATTGCAGAGCAGCAGGAACCAAGAGGGCAGGTTGAGACCTGGTGACAGGAGGTGTTGGGAAGATAACTCCACCTGAGGGTCATTGACTAGTGAGAACCGATCCAGACTTATAGGCAGGCCTGCTGGGGCAGAAACCACCGGGCCCTGTGTGCTGTATGGGTGAGGACGGTGAGGCTCAGAGAGGGCAAATACTTGCTCAGAGTCACACAGCAGGGCGTGGGCAAGGCTGGGATGGGGACTCTGGGCTTCTACCTGCCGGCCCAGGAATGTTCCCTGTGTCTTCCACCTTCGGTGTGCCCAGTAGTCTGGTGGGGGAATGGGAATGTCTTGGTCATCTGCAGTTGACAGTATGGGGTATATAGTTAGCAAGGAAAAGAGAAAGCTGTCTCAGGAAGGAAGTAGCTTGGCTGGCTACTTGGTGGCTCCAAGAGGCCAAAGGACGGGGAGACAGATGTCAATGCGAGGTGGTGGGAGAGCTCTCTGACCCCCAAAGATGTCAGGTAGGTTGGGTTGCCGTGGCAGGTCAGGTTCTCTGGAAGTGGTTGCTGAGGGGTTTGGGTGCAGATATTCATTAGGAAATTTTTTTTTTAATCCTCACCCGAGGATATTTTTCTATTTATCTTCAGATAGAGTGGGAGGGAGAGAAAGGGAGAGAGAGAGAAACATGGACATGAGAGGGACACATCGACTGGTTGCCTCCCACACGACCCTGACCAGAGCTGGGGATAAACTGCAACCGAAGTACGTGCCCTTGACCGGAATCGAACCCTAGACTTTTTGGTCCGCGGGCCAAACCGGCCAGCACTCATTAGGAATTTTAATATCTGTGGCAGATTGGGCAGAAGGAGGAGTCAGACTGCACGCAGGCTGGGTAGAGCCTTGGCCAACCAGGGCAGCTCTGGAGCGAGACTGTCCATCACAGCACCCTGTGTTGAGCCAAGGTGTCCGCCTTTCTGCTCTTGCCTTGCGCAGTCACCGAGTGTGGCCGCTCCAGGAAAGGTGTCCTCTCAGGTGAGGGGGTCCTGCAACAAAGGCCAGTCCTGCGGGGCTCAGAGGAGGGCAGCGAGGCCTCCCTGAAGCAGGACCTCTGTGGAGCAGCTCCACGTGCGTGAAGTCTGTCCCTTTGCATCTCTCCATGTGCTGGCTGCAGAGGCATCCTGAGAAGGGCGGGCCAAGGGACCTTGCCAGAGAACCACCTGTATTGCAGGCACCCTCCCCCAGCACATCTCAAGCTCACGGTCGAGGCCAGCCTCGCCTTGCAGATAACCCAGAGTGCACCAGCCACCCTTCCCCACTGGGCTGGCAGGTTCCCCACAGGGCTGTGTCCCTCCAGGAGCCCCCTTGACAGCTGGCCCAGTTAGGTACGGGAACATTGCCCTGAGAGATGAGGAATGAGGTTCTGTCTCTGCCAGCCCTGCCCCCAAAGTCCCTGGGTCAAGCACCCAGCAGGGGATGTTGAGGTACCAAAGTGGTAGGAAGCTAGGCATAGGGGTTGTACAGCCTGGGTGTGAGCTCAGCTCTGCCCTTTGCAGCAATGTGACCCTGGGCAGGGGACTGAGCCTCAGTTTCCTCACCTTTAAAATGGGGCTGATATTCCTACTTTGCAGGATTTATAAAAATCTGCTAAAGAAGCATCTTGGTACGTCATGGTCCCTTGGAAATGCTGGTGTTCTTCCTGTGCCCTGGATCCCAATTCTTGGCTGAGGGGTACCTACTGCAAGGCTGGTGTGAGACCCAGCTCTAGCTGGGAGGGGCTTGTAGGAGTGGCCCAGGGACCCTCCTGGGGGCTAGTGTGCTTGGGGGCTCAGGGCACAGGGAACCTTAAATGCATATGACTAAGTGACAGAAGCCAATCTGAAAAGGCTACTGTATGTTGGACTGTATGATTCCAACACTATGACATTCTGGAAAAGGCAAAACTGTGGGGGAGGAGGAGAAAGATGAGAATAGGCAAAGCACAGGATTTTTACAGCAGGAAACTATCCTGCGTGATCCTATAATGGTGGATACATTGTCAAAACCCAAGAGTGAGCTATAATGTAAACTATGGGCTTTAGTTAATAACCATGATCAATATTAGCTCATCATTGTAAAAATGGGCTACACTAATAATGCGAAGTGTTAATAAGGGGGAAACTCTAAGGGAGGGATGTGAGGAGGTATAAAGGGACTCTTATTTTCTGTAAACCTAAAACTGCTCTAAAAAATAAAGTCTATTATATTTTTAAGTTAAAAAAAAAAGTATAGCCCAGCCAGTGTGGCTCAGTGGTTGAGCATTGACCCATGCACCAAGAAGTCGCCAGTTCGATTCCCGGTCAGGGCACATCCCCAGTGGGGGGCATGCAGGAGGTGGCCAATCGATGTTCTCTCTCATCAGTGTTTCTATCTCTCTCTCCCTCTCCCTTCCTCTCTCTCTCAAATCAATAAAGAAAAAAAAACAATTTTTTAAAAAAGTATAATGAAAGCAATAAGTAAAGAGAAGGGGCAGTCTCATCACTCTGGAGGACAGG
This sequence comes from Tadarida brasiliensis, assembly GCA_030848825.1. NCBI lineage: Eukaryota > Metazoa > Chordata > Mammalia > Chiroptera > Molossidae > Tadarida > Tadarida brasiliensis. The sequence continues at coordinate 102,818,328 of CM061258.1, read as the reverse complement.
CCTGGCGCACATGGGGTGAGGTCCCAGTGAGGGAGTCACTGCGGAATCTTGGGGGCTTCGGGGAGGGGAGCATCCCGAGGTTGTGCTGACCTGGGTGGGGGTCAGGCACCAGACCCGTCCCCTCTGGGAACTGTCCCACTCTTTCTGCTTTGCTCCCATCTCTAAGCGGATACCTGCCTGCTTTCATCCCGCTGCAGACGGGAGGGACAGAACAGGACTCAGCTCCAGAGGCAGCTGAGGGCTCAGGTGGCAGCAGCACCTCCCTGGGGCCGGGAGGGCTTGTCTGCTCTAGCCAGACTCCTGCCCGAGTGAGAGGGGCCTGTGAGTAGCGCTCGCTTAGTCAGAGCACTGTAAGCCCATCTGATCAAAAGGAAGACACGGCCGCGTGGCAGAGGGTGGCAAGCCCGGAACAGGTGCGACGCAGTGGTGATGGGGCCCTAACACCTCCTCTTCCTTGATGGGAAGTCAGTCAGTGGCACCCAAAACCAAAAAGGCAAGAAGCAGCAGCATACGCTTGTTACTTAGAAATATGGAGGTAAAATACCAAAAGGTCCAGCTTAACGAGTTCAAGTTTTGCTTCTGGGGAGAGGTGGAGAAACTTCTAGGGCTTTTTTAAGGCTTTGGAAGTATTTGACTCATTAATCTATGTATAAATAACTTTAATTTTTATTTTATTTATTTTTTTAATCCTTACCCGAGGATATTTTTCCATTTTTCTTCAGATAGAGTGGGAGAGAGACAGAGAGAGGGAGAGAGAAAGAAACATTGATGTGAGAGAGACACATCGACTGGTTACCTCCTGCACAACCCCGGCCAGGGCCGGGGACCGAACCGCAACCGAGGTACGTGCCCTTGGCTGGAATCAAACCCGCGACTCATTGGCTCACGGGCTGACACTCCAACCATTGAGCCAGGGCAATAACTTTAGTTTTTTTTTTTTATTTTAACTATTTTTACAGTAACAGTCACACTTATTAGCCTGTCCTGTGAGTTTTTTTAACTGTAGTAAAATACACCTAACAAAATTTACCCTCTTAAGCAGTTGAAGTGTGCGGCTCAGTCGTGTTAAGTCCATTCACTTTGTCGTGCACCAGATCCAAGATCTTTGTTATCACACAGAGCTGAGACTGGTCCCACTGAATGACAGCTCTCCGTTCCCTCTTCCTGCCCGCCCTGGCAGCCACCGTGGGAACCATTTTGAAGGCTAAGATGTATTGAGGCTCTAGTGCGTGTCAGACACCGTGCGTCCAGCACTTAGTCCTCACCAAAACCTTTCTAGATGAAGATGCTGATGCTCAGAGAGGTTAGGTGACTTGTCCAAACTCACAGAGCAGAGTGTGAATGCAGGTCTATCTGCCTGTCTCCAGAGCTCTGCCTGGGACAGCCCTGGGAGGTACTGGTTATGCCTCTGTCCCTCCCAGCTGTCCGTAGGCCTCTCCCTCCTCTCCCCTGCTCCCCTCTCTCCTGCATACTAGAAGGGAGGGATGGATGAGCCTGGGCACCTGGTCCCTGCACCATCTCTACCTGTGCCCACTGTATTCTCTAGACCTGAGTCTCTCCGTGTGCCAACAGGTTGGCGGGACAAAGACTGGCGTGGTGCGGTACGTGGGGGAAACGGACTTTGCCAAGGGCGAGTGGTGTGGCGTGGAGCTGGACGAGCCCCTTGGGAAGAACGATGGGGCGGTGGCGGGCACCAGGTACGGTGGGCTTCCCCCAGGAGTGTGGGAGGGGGCTTGTCTTTGCCTGGGATGGGTACAGGGGACAGGGATGGGCATCTGAGGAAGCCAGTGTTGAGTGTGTGGGTGGCTGTGTCAGACACCACAGTATAGATGCTGCTTTCCTTCTGTCACAGCAGGGCACAGGGCAGATGGTGGGACTGTCATCCCCATTTTACAGATGAGAGAACAGAGGCCAGAGAGGTCATTACTCAAGGTCACACAGAGTCAGAGGCAAACCCTAGGAGAGGCGGTGGTGGCTGCCTTCTGGGGTTTCCCTGGTGACACAGGGAATCAGTGGGCTGTGCTTTACAGCCAAGGGTGGGTCACAGGTGGTTCCAGGTTCTACACCATCTCTGATTAAAGGCAACTGACTGCCAGGAATGCTGGGTCAGGAGGGTCTGAAGCTGTGTGTGGGCTCATTGGGGGGGGGATGCGGGGGGGTGATAGGATGGGTGAGCAGTGTCAGGGTTGCGTGGCCTGCGTTCCTGCATGGGCTGTCCCTGGGTTAGAGCCCAAGGCCCAGATGAGGCTGGGACAGCTCTGAGAAGGAAGGTATGCTAGGTCAGGGGCACAGCCCTAACAAAGACCTTAATGTGGGAAGAGAGGGATGGGGTGGCAGAATCAAGGTGAGTCAGACACTGGGCAGGACGAGCTTCCCTGGTCTTATGTGGAATCCTTGACCGGAGAGATTTTAAGAGAAGACCACCCAGAGTTTCCATAACAACACTTTGCCTTCCTGTTTTCAAGACAGATGCTTCTTTCAACTTACTCCTGCTTTCTGAATTAGGGGGCAAGTTGGATGGCCGCCAGCACCCACCCCCACAGTGTCTCCCTCAGGCTTTTGCTTCTCTGTGCAAGGAGCTCCGTGGGCAGAGAGCTGATGGGGTTCCTTGGGGCTGGGGTGGTCCAGGGGCAGCCGTGAGAATGGGGCTGCAGATATGGCTGGTGGCCTCTGAATGGTATGTAGGAGCCAAGCATTGTCGGCTTTGGAGCCCAGCAGGCTAGAGGGTCAGTCCCAGTGTTACCACTTGACCAGCTTTGTGACTGTGGGCAAGTTACTTAACCTCTCTGAGCCTGAGTCTCCTCGTCTGTGAAATGAGTGGTTGGGGGCTTGAAGTGAGCATTCATGGAAAGGGACTGGCACAGAGCAGGTGCTCAGTAATTGTTCTTTGCCGCCCACCCCCCCATATGCCCAGTGGCTGTTCACAGCTGCAAAGAATCTCAGGCCCTACTTACCTTTATTTCCTTTCTGAGAGTCCCATCTATTGGTCTTGGGATATGGGTGATTGGGCCCCAAGAATGAGCCTGTCTGCTGGGCTCTGAAGAGGTGGGAAGGCAGGTGAGGCCCCAGACTGCAGCCGTGATGGGAGCATGGGTCTCTTGCTTCCCCAGGTATTTCCAGTGCCCACCCAAGTTTGGTCTCTTCGCGCCCATCCACAAGGTGATCCGCATCGGCTTCCCGTCCACCAGCCCCGCCAAAGCCAAGAAGACCAAGCGAATGGCCATGGGGGTTTCAGCGCTGACCCACAGCCCCAGCAGCTCCTCCATCAGCTCCGTCAGCTCTGTGGCTTCCTCTGTGGGGGGCCGGCCCAGCCGCAGTGGCCTGGTGAGGGGGGCTGGGGAGGGGTGCTCTGGTATATGTATGGGGTTGGGGAAAGAGGGACCCAAGTGTCCCGATCTGCCCCTGACTTACACTAGTTCCAGGCATCCCCAGATTGGAGGTTTTGAGCAAAGATGAAAGTGTATATCTTTTAATAACGGAAATTGATCCATTTACATTACTGTTATTTTAATATTACTGATTAGTCAGTAGCCTAAGCCCTTTCCTGGGAGTTAAGGAGGGTCATACAGAGGTAGGGCAGGTCATACAGGTGCAGGGCAGGGATTTCAAAGAGGTTGCCACAGCCACGCTGGGTGGGGGGGAAGGTGAGGCTGCCCCGCTGGGCGGGGAGCCTTCTGTCCAAGCTCAGTCTAGGATGGAAGGTTCCTCCTGGCCCAGGAGAAGGTGGCCCAGACGAGGGAGCCCACCAAGAGGCAGAGCCCCAGCTACGATTCTCCTGGGAGCGGGGAGTTTCCTGAATCTGAAATAATACGCTTCCCCCTGCATAAGTAGGCAGGGACACGCGCAGGGCGAGGAGCAGGACCCTGGGAGTCCAGGCACTTGGGCCCCCATCTGCTGGGTAGCTGTGGGTTATCCGGATGGCGCTCCAGATCTCTGAGTCCTACCTGCACCCATGCCTTCCCGCAGCTCACGGAGACCTCTTCGCGCTACGCCCGCAAGATCTCGGGCACGACTGCTCTGCAAGAGGCGCTGAAGGAGAAGCAGCAGCACATCGAGCAGTTGCTGGCTGAGCGGGACCTGGAGCGGGCTGAGGTGGCCAAGGCCACGAGCCACATCTGCGAGGTGGAGAAGGAGATCGCCCTGCTCAAGGCGCAGCATGAGCAGGTGGGTGGGCAGGCGGGGCTGTGGGCACCCAGAGGGCACCCAGAGCCTCCCAGGCCAGGCTCGTAGGTCAGTCACGCTCAGTGGAGAACTTGGGTGTGCAGAGCAGACTCCTCCTCCTGGCGAACGTCCTTCCAGTGGGTAGGTACACTGTAAGAACCTGGGTATAAACTGTCTCCTGCCTTTTCCTACCTCCTTAGTGTGTGCATTTCCTCAGTCGTGGAAAATTCCCCGTTTGAACAGGTGCATGGCCGTCTATCACGGGCTCGTTCTTGCTGATGTGGCCGTCCCCTGCTTTATTTAAATTGTTTCTGATTTTAGCCCTGGCCAGTGTTGCTCAGTGGTTAGAGCTTCAGCCCAACACCGAAGGGTTGTGGGTTCAATTCCCGGTCAAGGCATGTGCGGGAAGCAACCAATTGATGTCTCTCTCTCTCTCTCTCTCTCTCTCTCTCTCTCTCTCTCTCTCTCTCTCCCTCCCCTCCACCCTCCCTCCCTTCCAGTCTCTCTAAAAATCAATGGAGAAAATATCCTCGGGTGAGGATTAACAAGAACAACAAAAAATTGTTTCCAATTTTTCACTTTTTCTAAATAATGCTCATGTCCACGTTTCAGATTGTGCCTTCGAGCAGATTTGTGAGTTGGGTTTCAGGGAAGTCATTCCTCGCCCATAGCTTTCTGATGTCACATGTCTATTCTTTCCTGATGTCTGTCACCTGCCTGACAGCCCCCTCCTGGGCCCTTGTCCCCATTTGGGGCCAGCTCACCCCTCTCTGGGGTGCTGGAATTGATAAGGCCAAGCTCACGTGTGTGCCGTGACAGGGTCCTTCACAAGACAGTGTGTTTTAGGCCCTTGGGGGTTGGGCAGGTGGTAGATATTGAGGTGCTAGGTATGGGGGCAGGTGGACTGGAGGTTCCCACTGGGTGAGGCAGTCAGCTGGGCCTACCCCCTCATATCAGGCTCACAGTCCATGCCCACCTAGAGCTGGCAGGGGAGTAGGGGTGGCTGGGGTTCTAGGCCTGACTCCTCATTACCACCCCTGCTCCCTCCCACACTCCCCCACCTGGCCCCAGTCCCCAGAAGGCGGCTGACCCTCTTCTGGCCCTTGCTGGGGGCCAGTATGTTGCAGAAGCAGAGGAGAAGCTGCAGCGGGCCCGGCTGCTGGTGGAGAACGTGCGGAAGGAGAAGGTAGACCTGTCCAACCAGCTGGAGGAGGAGAGGAGGTATGCGCTGCCCCTGCCCTGGTCCTGGGAGGACATTTCCTCTGAGCCTCCATAAGGATGACTCAGGTCCAAATCCTGCCTCCACCACTCACAGGCTGCCTGTCACCTGGACTAGTGACATGCGCTCTACGGGCCTCAGTCATCTCATCTGTAAAGTGGGGTGATGATCCCCATCTCTACAAGCTGTTGGGAGGACTTACCAGATAATTCCAGGAAAGCACCCAACATGGTGCTTAACACATGGGGACACCATCCTTCCCACCTGTGTGGGGTTCACTGTTCTTGCCCCACACAGCTTGGGCAGGCTATCATGGGAATGCCCTAGGGATGGGGTGGCACTCATGCCCCACGCCCCTGGGGAGACATGCCCTGTGAAGGAGACCCAGTGTCCCCACCCCCTGAACCAGCTCAGGTACGTGGAGCAGCGCTCTGAGCCAGGTTCCGTGCATGGAGCTCATAGTCCCTGTCCAGACTCCATTCCCATTTCACATGTCAAGAAACAGGCTTGGAGAAGCAGCAGCAAAAGGATGCTTGAAGCGCCTTGCACCTGGGCGCCAGCCCCATGCTGAGTGCTGTACCTGCATCGCCTCAGTCTTACATTAGTCCAGGAGCCAGGTATCATTATTCCATGTCGCTGATGAGAAACTGAGGCTCAGAGGAGGGAAGGAACCTGTCCGAGGCCACCAGCCTGTTAATTGTGCTGCTGCTTCTTTCTGCCTTGGCACGGTTGCTAGTGGGGATGTGGTTCCCTCTCTGTGGGTCCTCTGGCCTGGTTTGGTCCTGAATCACCTGGTGGGACACAGAGCTGACAGGGGACAGGGTTTCCCTTGGCCCAGGAGCCTCTCTTTGTCTCCTGGCTGACACAGATTTCTGCAGCTTCCTCCCCTCCCCATACAGCCCCCATCCTCCGCTCCCCCACCACGGGTCTGTTTTGGGGCTTTTAGCCAGGCATATGCTCCACAGACTCTTGTTACCATCTGACTGGGGAGGGGAGGGCTTATTTATATCTTCTTGAGATGCTTGTCAGGGCCTACACATCTGGTTCCCATGGCAACATGCCTGATGCCGACAAACCAAAACAGATCTTAAAGACATTTTGAGAGTTGTGTTCAGGAAGGACCTGGGTACAAGTCCCAGCATTGCCCTATACTGGCTGGGTGACCTTGGGCAGGTCACTTGCCCTTTCTGGGCCTCAGTTTTCCTCATCTGTTTGCTGGGAGCTGTCAGAGGCCCCAGTAAGAGCAGATTTGTGAGCTGTAATGTGCCTGTGTCTCCCCTGGCACGAAGGTGGGTGAATGTGTCTCCCTGAGGCTGGTGTCATTCCGTCATTTACTCCGACAACCACCCTGGGGAGGAAGGACGCTGCATTACACACTCCTGTTTTAGAGAAGTTGGTGGTCTCTGCGTGGAGCTCAGGTCAGGGCGTTGGGAGGGCTGGAGGCTTGCAGGGCTTCTGTCCCATCAGCCACGCGGCTCCACTGGGACAGCGCCTTATGTGTGGCCTGAGCGTGGGTTCTGGGCCATCTGTGGCCTTGCCCCTCTGCCATTGCTGACCTGGGGAAACCCACCGATCTGGGCAAGGCCCGCTCACATCCATCTCCCTCCGCAGGAAAGTGGAGGACCTGCAGTTCCGAGTGGAGGAGGAGTCCATCACCAAGGGAGACCTGGAGGTAACAGTCAGAGGCCCTGCCCCTGGCTTGCTTGGCACCCCAGGCCCAGTCTTTGTAGGGCAAATGGCAGTGAGGTCCAGGAAGCAACTCTGGGCCCCCTGGGAGGGGGATATGGGGATTTTGAGGGAGAAATGAAGAAGGGTCAAAGGTCATACCCTGGGAGAGTGGGGAGGGGGTTGGCATGGGAGACTCAGGTGTCATAAGGGAATGGCTCAGCTCCAGGAGCCTGAGCGACTGTGCTTCCTGTGTTGGCCACTGGGTGGGATGGACCAAGTGTATCTGCAGAGCTGGGCCTGAGGACATATTAACTGGACTCCCCAGTCCCAGCATTGTTGGGTAATAGCCCTAAAGGTGACCCTTGGGCCCTTACTTCATCTTAGATTCCAGGTAAAATTTTGGCTAAAATTCGCTTGTTGCTGAGTCACAGAACTTACAGATGGGAAAACAGGCTCAGAAAAGCAAATGGACTCACCCAGTAATAGAGCAAGTCAGCAGCCTCTGGGACCAGAGACCAGGACTCCTGCTTCCTGAGCTCAGTCCATAAGGATGGCCAATGATAGCACCGCCTTGGTTATAACACCTGGACAGGCGGTCGGGCACAGGTGGACCTTTCTTTCACTCTTCCGTCCAAGTTACCCTTTCTGCGCTGAGAGATGGGGGTGCTCACATCATTAGTAAAGCACACCACCCCTCCCCGTCCCAGCCCTCCTCACTAACCCATGCAGAGACCGCAGGGCTCACAAGGCCGCATCGGGTCTGTCACACTCCTGGAGCTGCAGATGAGGCAGGGGACAGTGAATTCAGTCCCTCCCCACATGCTGACCTGCCCTAACTGGCCTTGGGCAGTCTCCTCCCTTCCCGGGCCTCATTTTGTCTACTGTAAAATGAAGAGGTTGAACTAGGTCAGTGATCCCCAGACTTGAGAATCCACCTTCAGATACAGAAAGCTGGCCCCAGCTTCAGAGTGGCCATTCAGCTGATCTGGGTGGAAGCTGAGATTTGTGTTTCTAACACGCTCCCGGGTGATGCTGATCTAGAGACCACACTTTGGGAATCACTGCTCTAGGTCACTTTGAGCTCAAATAGAAAATGGAAGTTTCTGATATTGTAAAAGACCCCTATAACTTCCAATACACAGCAAAAGCATGCGAATGGTTGTCCTGTCCCCTGGATGATTCCAGCCGGGGGAGGGACATGTGTGATCTGTGTAGGGTCGCTGGCAGCTGCCCCTGTTGGAGGTTTTGCTTCCTGAGCTTAAAGGGTGGATGTCAGGGCACAGCCTGGTGTAGGAGCCCCAGCCCAGCGTCAGGGTGTTCTCATGGATGTTTCCCTCTCTGCCAAGGGGGCAGGTCATGTGGTTATGTTTGGCTGGCTTTCCCGCTGGATGGCTGCCTCCTGCGGGGCTTGTGGGGGCTTCTGGGAAATGTGCCTGTAGGTGCCAGGAACAGAGACCCCTCCTGCTAACTCCAGTCAGCAGGGGGAAAGGCTACAGAGAACTCTCACAGGCAGTTCAGGGAACTGGAACAAGAAACAGCATTAGGCCCTGGCCGGTGTGGCTGGGTTGGAACATCACCTTGTACACCGAAAGGTGGCAGGTTCCCTTCCCAATCGGAGCACATACCCAGGTTGCAGGTTCGATCCCCAGTCAGGGCGCATACAGGAAGCAACCAATCAATGTTTCTCTCTTACGTCAATGTTTCTGTCTCTCTTTCTCCCTTCCTCTCTCTAAAATCAATAATAATAATAATAAAAAAAAAAAAAAAACATAGAAAAGAAACATTAGGATCCAGGCCCGTTCTTTCCCGCTCAGGGGTCTCCTTCTTCTCATGACTTGTGGTCAGGCTTTGTGTCTGTCTGTCTAGTTCTCTCACTGTGTCTCCATGTCCCTTGGCACATCTGCTCCCTCTCCCTATCACCCAGATTCCTGGCCCCACTGAGGCTCCAGCATCCACCATCTATTAGCTGTCCTCTCAAGAGAATCTGATTGGTCTCAGGCTAGCCAATGAGCTGGCTGACTTTAGATCAGCATCCACCCTGGATCCAATTGGTCCTTACTGGGAGAGGCAGTGGGTGGGGCAGACAATGACTGACAGCTAATTCAGTCCAAGGGCAATAGAGTCCCGTTGCTGCTGTTTATTATTGTGACCATGTTCATGGTCACCAGAAGGCAAACTGACCCAAAGTTCCATTCATCCCCACTCATCTTAAAAGTAAAAAATAAAACTCAGAACTCCTGGTTCCCTCCAGCTATATTACCTCATCTCTCTGCTTGTCCTCCTCCTGCCCTCACTCCCCCAACCACAGGAGGTGCCCCATTCCAGCCTCAGCCTCCTTCCTGACCTCTGATGTTGGCCTGTCCAAGGGCTCAGTCTGGGCCCATTTGCCTCATGGTCTGTACTCTCCCTGAGAGCTTCTAGTCTGTGACATTAAATGCCCTTTATAAGCCCATGATTCCCCTGGTCTTCTCCTGAGCTCTGCACTGGCATGCCTACTGGACATCTCCACCAGGACAAGTAAGTGAAAAGCACCTGTAGCACTTTCCTGGGGCTGCAGTAAAAAAAAAAAAAAAAAAAATTACTGTAATTTGGTGGCTTAAAACAACACAGATTTATTGTTTGACAATTCTGGAGGCCAGAAGTCTGAAATCAAGGTGTGGGCAGGGTCATTCCCTTTGGAGGCCCTGCAGGAGAATGTTCCAGGCCTCCTAGCTCTGGTGGGATTGCTGGGAACCGTGGATGCCCTCAGCTTGTAGCTGCATCACTGCCTCCATCATCACACGGCCTCTTCCTGTGTGTTCCTGGGTGTCTTCACATGACCTTCTCATAAGGACACCAGTCATTGGCTTTCCGGCCCACCTTAATCCAGTACGACCTCATCGTAACTAATTACATGTGCAAAGACCCTATTCCAAACAAGGTCACATTCTGAGGTTCCAGGGGGGTATGAAATTTGAGGGGATACTATTCAACCCAGAACAGTAGCCCACATGTAACATGTCTCAAACAGATGTCTCCATTTGTCCCTGTCTCCCCCTAACACCACCCCCTTACCTTTCCCATCTCACAGTTGGCCCACAATCCACACAGTTGCTCAGGCTCCTCAGCTCAATTCCATCTTGAACCTTCTCTTTCCCTTATCCCTCCTTCAGAAATCCTTTTGACCTTGCCGCCAAAATTTTCTTCGTCGCCCTGGCCCCCTTCCTGGGCAGGCCACAGCGCCTGGCCTCTGCTGGGCTGCTCTGTCTCTGCTCTGAGTCCTCAACTGGCCCTTCTTCACACTGAAGCCAGATGGACTTTTTAAAAATATCTTTTCTTTTTTATTATTTTATTTTTTCATCGCCATTTATCCCCTCTATACCCTCTTCCACCTCCACTCATCCCCCCACACTCACCACACTGTTGTCCATGTCCATGAGTCCTCTCTCTCTTTTTTCTTCCTCCACCCCCAACACCTCTCATTTTTAACACTGGAAAATTTTGAGCCTCTAAGTAGGTACAGGATGATGTCATGAACCCCCATTTACACATCACCCAGCGTCAGTGATTTTCAGCTCATAGCCACTGGTTTCAGCCATACTCCCTATATCCCCCCTCGTGTTATTTTGAAGCAAACCGCAGACATCATATGACCAAATCTTTAAAAAATGTAAATCAGATCCTATCCCTGTTCTGCTCACATACCTCGTGCCACTGCCCTAGATACAAGCCAGGCTCTGTAGAATGGCCCAGGGAAGACCCTGGGGACCCAGCCCTGCCACACACCTCCAGGCAGAGGACCCCTCTGCTTCTGGGGCACCCCAAGCTCTGGCCACCTTGCCTGAAACACTCACTTGCCCTCCACCCCCTGCCTGGGTCAGCTGGTCCCTGCTTCTCCTCAGGGTTCACCTTAAATCGTTTCTTAGGGAGGCCTTTGCTGCCTCCTTGTCTTACCTCCATCCAGCTGGTGCTGTTCCTAATTCGAGTCACAACCTGAAGTTACCTTCACTAATGACTTATTGTTTGCATCCTTCTCTCGAATGTGAGCCCCTTGGGGTGGGGACCCTGTCTGTCTTGTTTACATTTATGTCCCCCGTGCCAGAGCAGGGCTGGAGCAGGGACAGGTGCTTCTCCAGGGGTGGGATCCTGGGTCACAGGCTGGGATGTGTTTGTGGTTCTCAAATAGGTGTTGCCATTTGCACCAAGGAAACCCGTGCCACTCCCTGCCACCAGGTTTCAGGCTCTTGTTTTGTGAATTAAATAGCCCCTCAGTGTTATTTTTCATTTGCATGGGAATAGCCATTATAACAGAAAGAGCCAGTTTTATGAACTCAGAATCAGCTATTTGTTGAGAAGGATTTAGTGTGAGGCCTGAAGGGACATCAAGAGGAGACGTGTGCCCCTGACCTTCAGGAGCCCCTCATGCAGTCGGGAAACTCCTTCCCCGTTTAAATTAATAATAATAATAATAATAATCATGTGCAAGGCGCGGCTGTGCTTTGGAGTGGGGTAGACCCTGTTCATGTGAACGCTGCGGGTCAAGGACTCAGGTGGGGCTGGACTGATCTTCCAGGATTGGAATCGGAATCGGGGCAGAGAGACGGAGTCCCCCACTCAGGAGCCTCCTTCACTGCTCTGGGTTGCTGCCTGCAACCTTGCCCCCCCCCCCCCCCCCCCCCCGTGGGGTCAGGCTGGTTCGGGGGAAGGCGCCAGTTCTGGGGTCCTGCGGTCTGAGTCGACCTTGTGCTGCCCGAAGTTGATTCTGAGCCTGAGGCTTTCTCTCTGGAGGGACCTCTCTTCTGCAGGGTGGGGAGACTGCCTTGATGGTGGTTTTAAGAACATTAACTCCAGGGGACCCGGCAGTGACTAAAACAGAAGTGTGGTGGCCCCTACTCCTCCGGCCCTGGGCAGTGTCCCGAATGGAAGGCCAAATTGTCCTCCCCACCTAAAATCTAGCCTCCAAAGCTGCCCCACCCAAGTTGAATTTATCTTTATTGATTGGTTCATTGATCTTTAAAGAGAGAGAGAGAAACATTGATTTGTTGTTCCACTTATTTATGTATTCATTGGTTAATTCTTGTATGTGCCCTGACCAGGGATTGAACTTGCAACCTTGGTGTACTGGGACTACCCTCTAACCAACTGAGCTACCCGGCCAGGGCCAGGTGAATTTATCTTAATTAGTGAAGCAACTCCCCTGAGCTCCCCTGTGCCCCCACGAAGACCCCAGCCCATGGACCAGGAGGCTAGAAGTTCTGAAAGTGAAGGAGACGAGTCCTGTTGCGGGGGCACCAAATGAAATTGCCCTTGAAATTGTGAAGCCGGGGCCTTTTTCTTGCCCATGGGTCCATGAACAGGGGATTGATGATCACGCTCCATCTAGCGTGGGTTCCGGGCAGTGCGACTGTGCCCACTGTCCGGGAGAGGAGCGCGGGGACGTGGCCTGCGAGGAGGCTGGGACTGGGGCACCATCATCAGCCTGCAATTTTCTGAAAGACACTGAGCGTGGCTGCTCGTTCGTGCTGCGGCATGCTGCCCTCTTGAGAGAAAGAGGGAGACTTTTCAGTCGCTCGTGTCGGGAAATTCACAGAAATAAGGTCACAGGCCAAAGGACATGAGCATCTCTGTGGCTCTTGATGAATTGCACGAGCATTTCCGGGACGAGTGGTATCCGTGTACACGGTCACCACCCGCCTTGCTCCTGTTGGGTGTGTATTCTTGTTTGTACGCGTATATGCTGTGTGCTAAGCCTGCCTCTTCAGAACTGCCACACAGACTTGCTCTACCCTTGCTTCTCCTGGATGACGGTGGGTCAAGCAGGAGGATAGGGAGGACCCTCTTGCTTCTCTCTACCATGAACTCAGTCTCCATACTGCTCTGGGTGCTCGCAGATCTGTCATGGGAAACCCAGATGCCAGCCTGGATGCCCGGAGAATGCCAGGCTTTGTTAGTGTGTGAAGTGGGGGTTGTGAAGCTGGGACAAAAATGCCCTTGTGCTTTCGGGAGACCAGGCGTCCTCAGTCTTCTGCAGGGCCCTGGGGGGTGGGCAGTGACAGGGCTGGGCTTGGGCCGGGCAGTGGGAGGCACAGCTCAGCCTCCACGAGGGAGGCCAGGCTGGAGGATTATGACGGGGTGGGTCTGTTTGTGAAAACCTTCCATTCGTTTGGTTTGTTCACCTTCAGCACAGGCCTGGCCCAGGGACCCTGGGGTCCTTTACTTATCCCTCCATCCTGGTGGCCTCCTGTGTGCAGGAGCCTGTCTGGCGTGAGGAACAGCCCTCAGGGTCCCTGTGGGGATTGGGAGCAGGGTGTGGCTCTTCCCCAGAGCTGCAAGGGCAAGGGCCACCTGCAGGTGACAAAAGGGACCCAGGATGCCCATTGCCTCCCAGCCTGGGCAGGTGCTGTAGCCTGTCCTCTGCCCTTCAAGAAACCCAGCCGGGACACTGGGGCAGGAGGCAGGCCCACCTCCCCAGACCTCTCTCTTTCCCTGGGCCACCTCCTCTCCTTGACCTGTTTTCCTGTCTTGTTCATGGTAGATGACGCCGCCTCTCTCTCTCTTTCTCTCTCTTCCTCCGGCTTCCTTTCCCTGTGCCCTCTGCCCTGTCCCTACCTCCCCACCCGCCCGGGTGGACCAGACCCAGACGCAGCTGGAGCACGCGCGCATTGGGGAGCTGGAGCAGAGCCTGCTACTGGAGAAGGCGCAGGCCGAGCGGCTGCTCCGAGAATTAGCCGACAACAGGGTAACACGCCCACCGCCTCCAGCCACCAGAGCCCTGGCCCGTGGACACCCCTGGGCTCCTCTGTTTTATTATTTTCTCTGTCCTTCACTGCTGTCCTCATTGTTTTTTTTTTTCCTTTTGCGCCCTTTCTAGGAGGGAAGTGGAGGGTCAGAAGCGTACTTACGCTCCACTGCCTGTGGGGAGGAGGGGGCTTGGCTCTCTGTGACTGCTCTCAGCTGGTCCCATTGGCTGGGAATGTCCTGTGAGACCCTCTGCCTTCCTCCCTCCCCATGCATTGCCATGACACGGCTTTGTCATGTTCAGAAATCAGGGGTCTCTTGGGAACATTCTGCCTTCTTTGGGTAGACACGGAGACAACCTATCCGTGCCTCCCTTCTCCCAGCTGGGGAAGGCTGGAGGTTGGGGGACTGTAGCCTGGGGAGTCTTAAATATGATGGTAGGAGGGGCCCCCTGAAGGACCTGGGGTTAGGGGAGTGGGGATGTCCCCAGGACCTGGGTTTCTGTGCCAGCCCAGGGTGTGGCTGTTGTGAAATGATGGGTCAGGGAGCAGGTCTAGGCTAGGGAGAGCTCTGTTTGGGGGTGAGTTCTTCCCGGGCCTCAGGGCCTGGTTCCAAGTCCAGGCTCCAGGCCCAGCTGGCCCCTCCACGGCTCATACGAGTCCTGGACTGGCCCCCTGTGCAGCACACACATCCAGACAGCTGAGTAGCCAGCCCAGCTGCAGTTCTGGCAACGGAGCTGAGCAGCCGGCGAGCAGTGATTGGGGCGTAAACAGCGTGGGAGTGGGGTGAGCAGCAGTCAGTTTCTGCATGCTGGCCTCAGCACAGAGTGTGTGCCTGTGGTGGGCATCTGGAGACACAGAGGTCACCACACACGCGCACACACACACACACACACACAAACACGGTTGCCCAGTGACCGTGCGTGCTCATGCCTTACACACGCGTGTGCACAGAAACTGACCCAGTCATGGTTGACAGGTTGGAGCCTTCCACACCAAGGCGTCTTAAGATAATCTAGGGTTCAACCTGATTGAAAAAACAAAAACAGGTTTATTGAACTAAAGGTCAGCTTCAGTGACAGCATTTTTTAAGCTTGTAAAAGACTCAAAACTTTCAAATATTTTGTTTCCAAATCTGTGACCATTGACGTGGTCGAGGTGTGGGTTTCTGGAGGGTGGAACCTCGGATCTCAGAGTTTTCCATCAGGAGGCAGGTCTGCGAGCATTCATTTTGTTCCGCTTCAGGCCACCCCCTCCAGACAGCCCCCGGAATCAACCCATTCCAGCTGGGGGCTTTCCAGAGCAGGGTAATGCAGATTCCCTGTCGTTTCTGCCCTTTAAAAATCATGTGAACTGAAAGAAAGCCATTACCTTAAATAGGTGGTTTCTTTTAACCACCGATATGTCCCAAACCTAGCGTAGGGGGACAGTTGACTCCCTGAATCACTGCGTGGGGTGGGAATACAGGCCGGGGTGGTCTTTCTGGGAGCTGTGGTGGGCAAGACCACTGAGAAAAGCCAGCACTCAGGTAGGATTGGACACCCTTCCCTTCTCATGACCTTCCCCCACTGGGGCTGGGTCCGTTGAGTGGTGAGGAAGTGCCCCACCCCCCGTTGCATCCCCCTTGCTAGCCTGCTGACCGCTGCCTCCCTCTCTCCCCGGTAGCTGACCACAGTGGCCGAGAAGTCACGGGTGCTGCAGCTGGAGGAGGAGCTGAACCTGCGGCGTGGGGAGATCGAGGAGCTGCAGCAATGCCTGCTGCACTCGGGCCCACCGCCTGCCGACCACCCCGAGGCGCTGGAGACCCTGCGGCTGCGGGAGCGGCTGCTGTCGGCCAGCAAGGAGCACCAGAGGGAGAGCGGCGTGCTGCGGGACAAGTACGAGAAGGCCCTGAGGGCCTACCAGGCGGAGGTGGAGAAGCTCCGGGCTGCCAACGAGAAGTATGCACAGGAGGTGGTGGACCTCAAGGCCAAGGTCCAGCAGGCCACCAGTGAGAACATGGGGCTCATGGACAACTGGAAGTCCAAGCTGGACTCGCTGGCCTCGGACCACCAGAAGTCCCTGGAGGACCTCAAGGCCACCCTGAACTCAGGCCCAGGCGCCCAGCAGAAGGAAATCGGGGAGCTGAAGGCTGTGATGGAGGGCATCAAGATGGAGCACCAGCTGGAGCTGGGCAACCTGCGCGCCAAGCACGACATCGAGACCGCCATGCACGTGAAGGAGAAGGAGGGCCTGCGGCAGAAGCTGCAGGAGGCCCAGGAGGAGCTGGCCGGGCTGCAGCAGCACTGGCGGGCCCAGCTGGAGGTGCAGGCCAGCCAGCATCGGCTGGAGCTGCAGGAGACCCAGGACCAGTGCCGCGACGCCGAGCTGCGGGTGCATGAGCTGGAGAAGCTGGACGCAGAGTACCGGGGCCAGGCGCAGGCCATCGAGTTCCTCAAGGAGCAGATCTCCCTGGCCGAGAAGAAGATGCTGGACTATGAGCTGCTGCAGCGGTCAGAGGCCCAGAGCAAGCAGGAGGCCGAGAGGCTGCGGGATAAGCTGCTGGTCGCTGAGAACAGACTCCAGGCTGTCGAGTCGCTGTGCTCGTCCCAGCACACCAACGTACGCCGCACCCTTCTTGCTGGGCTGTGCGGGGGCCACGGGCAACAGCAGCTCGGGCTTGAGGGCCAGCTGGGGAGGGCCTAGGTGTTTACTGACCTCTTTTTTCCAGTCCAGGGAAACGTTCTCCTTGCCTCCAGGTACATGCCTATTTGAGATCTGGGGGCACCAGGCTCAGAGGAGGCGCCTCTTGTCCCTCTGTCAGAAGGGCAGCTGGCCCGGGTGACTGGGGACCCAAGGTGGTCTGAGCTAACCTGGCTGGGTCCCCCACAGACCAGGCCTGGAGAGAGATGCACCTCAGAATAGAGAAGAGGCTTCCTCCCCATCCCCAAGTCCCTGATGTGCCCAGACGTGCCCTGTGCAGGCTCCTGTGCCGTGTGGCTGGCATGGACGTGGAGGACAAGCCCTGCCCATCCCCCGGCTCCCATCTCCAACTCGACCTAGGGGATCTGAGGGCGTCCCTCTTCCTGCTAGTCCTAATGAGACTGAGGAACAACAGTCCAGCGGTCACTTCCCCAGAGTGTGGGGTCCCTGGAGTGGGGTCTGGAAGGCTGGAGGGGGTGGCCCTGGAGTGGCTACTGCCACCAGTATCAGCCTTGCTCCTGGCCATCCCAGCTGAGCATGCTGAGGAGGCCCAGACGGGGTTGTGTTCACTCCAGTGGGGCTGGGGGGGGGGGGTCCTTTGCGTGGCTCCGGGCACCACACCTTGTGCCAGGCCCTGCGTTGTCCCATTTCACTTTCACTCCCGCGAGGTCCATGCTGGCTCTGTTCATAGGTGAGCCAACCAAGACCTCAAGATGGAGTAACCTTCCCAGGGTTTCTGCCCACCAGCGGCAGAGGTGGCACCCAACCCTGCTGCCAGCGGGCTGCCAGGGTGTCAAGTTTTATATGAAGGGACAGCTAGCAGCATTATCGTGGCCCTTTACAGGCCCAGGGGGTTTGAGCTTCTGGTCCCCTTGTACTTCCACACTAGGATTTAGCATTCCTGTGGTAAGTTTGCAGGGGTTCTGAGGACAGGGTGCCTTTTTGTGAAAGGAGCTCTGCCTGTGCCGTGTCGTGAGGTCCCGCTGCAGCAGGTCCCGTGTCATCAGGTCCCACTCCCGGCCCCTCTCCGAGCAGTGACAGTTTTTAGCAAGTGCTCTCCCAGGATGCTGGGTGGAGGGAAGGGGGAGAGCCCCAGGTTAGCCCATGCGCACATGGCCTGATTAGCTTCTCAGGGCAGGGGGTCAGGCCTGGCACCCCAGACCTAGGCTCCCTTAGCAGGAGAGGTTGGGGCTGCTGTAGCTCCACAGAGCATGGGGGACAGGCCTGAGGGTGGCCTGCTGCTCCTCAGTTTCAGATGGGGCTGAGGAGTGGGCAGTGACCACAGGAAGACCTCTCTTGAGTTCTACACACTTGGGGTCTCAGTCTGGACCCATATGTCCAAGGGCAACTAGATTATTGGCCTCATGCAGCAAGCAGGAGAATTTTTTAAAAATGTTTGAGTGTGTGCCTCATTGTCCCTGCAGTATTTGTAAATAAAGATCTAGGGGGCTTAGTTATCACTAGCTGAGACGACAGTGGGGTTTGGGATGTATGAGAAGAAGTATGAGGGGTAGGTTGATGGAGGTGACTGCCTGCTTAGTGCTGTGCTGTGCTGATCTGCAGTGTTAGACTGGCGAACTGCACGCTCAGAGGACAGCCAGCCTGGGCAGGCGGCCAGGAACTTCTGGAGAAGGAAGCAGTAAGGAGCCAGTTGATGTTTGCCCAGATTTTTTTTTTTCCTCTATCTTTTCTTCTTCGGCTTCTGGATTTATTACTTAAAAGAAGTGTTGGAGAGAAAGGAAGTAGCATTCCTTGAAGTCCCTCTAGGAGCTGGCCCTGGGCGTGCTCTGCACACACCACCCCATGGCAGTCGATACTTGTTTCATGGAGGGGAAACCGAGGCTGGAATCTTGCCTCTGGATGTTGGTGGAAACAGATTCCCAAGGCCAACCTCTGTAGGCGTCCCAGGGAAGGAGACATCTGTTTAATGTAATAGACATTTTCAACAGAGGAAGGGGTAGGAAGTATTCCCATGGAAGCCACACAGCAACCTTGGGGGTGATGGGAGCAGAGGAGGGGGTCCTCTGTTGTCAGGGGGGTCATATCAAGGACATCTGTGCTCCCTGCCACAGCTAGTCTCCTTGTGTGGTGTAGGGGTGAGGTTTGCTTGCTGGGCTGGCCGGAGCTGGGGGCAGAGGTGGGAGGCCAGCCTCTCCCTTACAGGCCTCTTCTTTCAGATGATTGAGTCGAACGACATTTCAGGGGAGAAGATCAGGATGAAGGAGACTGTGGAGGGTGAGTGGCCGCTGGGCAGGCGGGACACAGGATGGGGACAGGATGGTTGGTTCTGCCTTTGAGCTGGGTGCCACTTGGTTTTGCATCATCTGCCATTGTTGAGAGGCGCCTACTGCATGCGCGAGCCACTCACCCCACTCACCCGGGTGAGGAGGGCTGCCTCTCGGTTTATTGGGTGCTGGGCATACCTTGTTCTTTGTTTGGTTTTACATTATTTTAAAAATAGGTATAAGCTACGAATGGTTCAAAGGGCATAAGGTGAAGGGTCCCCTGTTCCCTGGTTCCCTCCCCAAAGGCACAGTGTTGGCCAACTTCTGTCCCAGTGCAGAGAATTTATACACAAACACACAAGCAAATAGGTACCAGATGGTGCCATACCCCACTCTGCTCTGCCCCTTCCTTTTTCCCATTTAATAATGTATCTTGGAGACTTCCTTATCACTACATTTGTGGTTTTGTTTTATTTTTAATTTTTTTTATTTAATTTTTTTTATTGATTTTAGAGAGAGAGGAAAGGAGAGAGAGATAGAAACATCAATGAGAGAGAACATCGATTGGCCGCCTCCTGCATGCCCCCCACTGGGGATCGGACCCACAACCTGGGCATGTGCCCTGACTGGGAATCGAACTGGTGACCTCTTGGTGCATGGGTTGACGCTCAACCAGTGAGCTACACTGGCCAGGCAATTCGTGATTTTTTGTTTGCTTTTTAATCCTCACCTGAGGATATTTTTCCATTTATCATCAGATAGAGTGGGAGGGAGGGGAAGAGAGAGAAACATTGATGTGAGAGAGACACATTGACTGGTTGCCTCCCGCACGACCCGACCAGGGCTGGGGACGAACCGCAGCTGAGGTACGTGCCCTTGACCGGAATCGAACCCGTGACTCATTGGTCTGTGAGCCGACATTCTAACCAATGAGCCAAACTGGTCAGGGCTTTGTTTTTTTGTAATTGTTTTTCTGCAAATAAGATCAAAGTTTAAAATTTTAATACTGGGACAAGAATAATATACATTTTGAACTATTTTTAAAATTATATAGTATTTTTATTAATTGTGCACTTGATAATATTTGTATTCATTCTGATATATTTTCAGTACACGCTCTAGTCCTCTGTACATAATCATAGTTTCCATATTTAAAAAATTAAGTTGCTTGCTCATTTAAAAATGTTTTTGTATTTTTATTATTGATTTGTCATCTCCCAGGTAAATTCTATCACATTAGCCTTGTCAGCAGCTATCATGTATGGTGCAAGTATAAAATGGAAACAATCATAGTATTTCTCCTTTAAGAAGAATGCTTCTTTTTAAAGACACAAAGTCTCTAAGAATTTATTTATTTAACATATTTTTTTTTATCTTTCATGTTGAAAATATTACAGATGTTCCCCCTTTTCACTACATTCCTTTTTTTTGTTGTTACTCCTCACCCAAGGATATTTTTCCACTGATTTTTAGATAGAGTGGAAGGGAGGGAGGGAGGGAGGGAGGGAGAGAGAGAGAGAGAGAGAGAGAGAGAGAGAGAGAGAGAGAGAGAGAGAGAGAAACATCGATGTGAGAGAGACGCAGTGATTGGTTGCCTGCCACACGACCCCAACCAGGGCCAGGGATTGAACCTGCAGCCCAGGAACATGCCCTTGACTGGGAATCGAACCAGAGACCCTTCAGTCTGAGGGCTGATGCTCAACCACTGAGCCAAACTGGCCAGGGCACTACATTGTTTTCCGTGGTGCAGAATATTCCATTGTGTAGAGCCACCATCGTGTATTTAGCCAGTTTCCGACTGATGGATTGTAGGTTGTTTTTAGTCTTTGTCTATTGCAAACATCGCTGCAGTGAATTACCTCCTCCTTGGGCTCCACCGATTTTAACTCCCGCTGGCTGTGGTTGAAAGTGTGTTTCCCCACAAGCCTCACCAACAGTGTTTCATCAGACTGTGTGATCTCCGCCAATCTGAACAGTAAAAGATGTTGCCTGATGTAATTTCAGTGTCCCTTTTTCTCTGAATGAAGTGCCATTTCCATTTCTACTTGCATCCTTTGCCCGTTTTTTCCTATTGGGTTATTGATCTTTTTGTTCATGTTTAGAAACTCCTTATATATGATATTGCAAACATTTCCCCCATTTGTGGTTTGGCTTTTCTTATAATGGTGTTTGCTATGCAGATTTTCTTAAATCGAACTTTTATTTATTTATATTTTTGGCTTCCAGATTTATTATTTTTATAAATGTATCCCATGTTTTCTTCTAGTACTTTTTAGTTTCATATTCTATGTTTAAATCTCTGATCCAGCCTGGCCAGTGTGGCTCAGTGGTTGAGCATCGACCCATGCACCAAGAGGTCACCTGTTCGATTCCTGGTCAGGGCACACGCCCAGGTTGTGGGCCTGTTCCCCAGTGGGGGGCATGCAGGAGGCGGCCAGTTGATGTTCTCTCTCATCGATGTTTCTATCTCTCTTCCTCTCTCTCTAAAATCAATAAAGAAAAAAAAATTTTTTTAAATCTCTGATCCATCTAGAATTCATCCTTCTCTAAGGTATGAGGTAAGGATCCATTTTTATTTTTTTCCTGAAAGAGTACCCACTTGTCCCAAAACCATGTTTGAAAAACTTATCTCCCTCTCCCTACTGATTTGAATTGCCAAACTTATTATTTTAAATTCCATTATGTACCTGACTCTATTTCTGGACTTTCTGTTCCTTTCCAATGACCTTTCTATCTGTTCATATACCAATTCTATAATTTTTAAAATTTATTTTAGAGAAGGAGGAAGGGAGAGAGAGAGAAACATCGATGTGAGAGAGAAATATCGATCATCTGCCTTCTGTATATACCCCAACTGGGGAATCAAACCCACAACCCAGGTATGTGCCCTGACTAGGAATCGAGCCGGCAACCTTTCGGTGCACGGGACAATGCTCCAACCAACTGAGCCGCTTCAGCCAGGCCATTTTCTTTTTTCAATTGGGGAAAAATTAACATGACCTAAAGTTAACCAGTTTAAAGCAAACATTCAGTGGCGTTTATTACATTCACAGCATTTTACAACCATCACCTCTGTCAAGTTCAAAAACATTTTGATCTCCCCAAAGGAAACCTCATACCAGTCACTCTCTATTCTCCCCTCCCTCCAGCCGCTGACAACCACTACTGTGCTTTCTATCTCTATGGATTTGCCTGTTTTTGGATATTTCATAAAAATAGAATCTTACAATATATGGCCTTTTGTGTCCAGCTTGTTTCATGTGGCATAATAAATTCAAGGTTCACCCGTGTGGTAGCACAAGTCAGTGCTTCACTCCTGTTCGTGGCTGAGTAATATTCCACCGTATGCATGTGCCACGTTTCCTTTCCTCGTCCACCTGTTGATGGACATTTGGGCGCTCTCTGCCTTTTTTTTTTTTTTTTTCATTTTTATTGATTGATTTTAGAGAAAGAGAGGGAGAGAGAGAAACATCGATTTGTTATTCCACTTATTTATGTATTATTGGTTGATTCTTGTATGTGCCCTGACTGGAGGTCAAACCCGCAACCTTGGCATATTGGGACGATGCTCTAACCAACTGAGCTATGAGACCAGGATTTTTCCACCTTTTGGGTATTGTGGATAATGCTGCTATAAACATGCATATCCAGGTACTTGCTGAGTGCCTATTCTGGGGGGTACATACCTAGGTTATATGGTAATTCTTGTTTAACTCTGAGGAAGTGTATGCCAAACTCTCTTGGCTATTCTTACTTTTCCAAGAGATTTTAGAATCAGCTTATCTAGTTCTACAAGCATTAAAATTTTGTTTGTATTTGTATTACATTAAATTTACAAATTAACTTATGGAAAGTTACTATGTTTCTAGCACTTTCCATGCATTATCTTTTTTTTTTTTTTTTATCCTCACCCGAGGACATTTTTGCATTTATCTTCAGACAGAGTGGGAGGGAGAGAGGGAGGAAGAGAGAGAGAGAAACATCAATGTGAGAGAGACACATCAAGTGGTTGCCACCCACACGACCCCAACTGGGGCCAGGGACAAACTCAACCGAGGTACGTGCCCTGAGCGGGAACCGAACCCAGGCCTCTCTGGTCCGCGGGCTGACGCTCTAACCGCTGAGCCAAACTGGCCAGGGCTCCATGCATTATTGCAGCTGTTCTGAAGTTGCCAGTGTGCACATGGCCTTGTGGCATGGGCATCGTTATTCGTATCTCCGTTGTTCACCCAAGGAAACAGAGTTCAGTTGTCTGAGACCACACAGTCCTGGAGACTCTAATTCAGAGTGGGTCACCCAGAGGGAGGGGTGGCGACCACCGGACGCAGCGCTGAACCCAGAGAATTAATGGCCCTCATGTCTCCCTCTCCCCCTAGGCCTGCAGGACAAGCTGAACAAGAGGGACAAAGAGGTGACTGCCTTGACGTCCCAGACTGAGATGCTCAGGGCCCAAGTAAGTGGTAAGTCTCCCTCCGTCAGGGCAGAGGTAGGGGCTTTCACTGGGGCCCTGCACCAGTGGAGAATGGACAGGGTTGGCGACTGGGTCGGGGCGCCCTCCCGCACTCTGCGGTGAGGAGAAGCGGCCTGGGCCAGCTCACCCGCACAGCAGCAGTGAGTGGGGGAATGGCCCTCTCACGGTCCCTGATATAATTGGGGACCTCAGCCAGCTTCTCTCAGCAGCGGCCACTCCGTGTTCTGACATTCCATCAGGCCTTTTCGGTTTCTCACGGGCCGCTCTGATGCAGTGTGTCTACCCCCAGCCCCTGGAGGAAACGCCAGGATGTTAGAACGGGGGAAGGACATCGGCCGCAGCGGAGAGCAAGGCACAGGGGAGTGAGGACAGAGGGGAGCCTGGCGTGAGGCAGGGGGCCTGGTATTTGTGATTTGGTGACAAACTGGCACTGCTTCTTGTCTGCCCGAGTGCCAGTGGTGGTGTCCATGAGACGGCCCCCATCCTGGAAGTGGTTCCTACCGCCACATCTCCCCAGTTCCCATCACGTTCACGTGGCATAATTGGTTCCAACAAAGGTCAGTTGACCTCAGACTCCTCCAAGGCAAAGGTGCAGCTGGAGCTTTTCCTTGTCTGGCAGCAGGGTGACACGGGTCCTGTCTCGGGAAAGGTGGACTGCTTCCCGCCACCACAGGCCCGGCCTTCTCTGCTCGGGTGTCCGTCTGCTTTCTGTGGCTCTTCTCTCAGCCCCTAGCTGCCTGGCTCTGCAGGACGAGAGAGACCCACTCAGTGGAGTGTGTCACTGTGACCCCCCCCCAAGAAAACTGGCTCCCTGCCTGGGCCTTGATCCTCGAGTGGGACAGAGTCGCGTGGTGATCCTGACCCTCTCCTTCTTTCCTGCTGGCTGACCCTCAGCACTGGAGAGCAAGTGCAAGTCGGGAGAGAAGAAGGTGGACGCCCTCCAGAAAGAGAAGCGGCGCTTGGAGGCGGAGCTGGAGGCCGTGTCCCGGAAGACCCACGACGCCTCAGGCCAGCTGGTCCTCATCAGCCAGGAGCTGCTCAGGAAGGAGCGGTGAGTCAGCCGTGGGCGGTGGGTCAGACCTGCCTGGCCCTGCCACCCCGCTGTCTTCCCTCTGACCCTGACGCTCACTCTCCCTGACGTTAGCCTGTCTTCTCCAGAGGTGGGCAAGGATGGACTGGGTAGGACAGGTGATCATTGTACTTTCCTCTGCTAAGCTCAGATGAAGCCTCAGAATCCCTCTTAACACAGTTTTCCAAGCAAAACTTATAAGAAAGATTAATGGTTCCTAAACTTCTTGGTTTCAGGGATACCTTTAAACTCTTAAAAATTATTGAGGATTCCCAAATTGCTTGTGTTTCTGTACTTTATATTTGTCATTTTAGAAATTTAAACTGAGGAATTGAAAAATATTTATTAACTTATTTAAAAATAATAAACTAATTGCATGTAACATAAATAACATACTTTTGATTAAAAGTAACTGTTTTTCCAAAACAAAACATATTTAATGAGAAGAGTGGCATTGTTTAACATTTTGCATTCAATCTTTGTAGTTTGTTATTTTGGTTGGAGTATATTATGAAAATCTGGCCTTACAGTGATATGTAGTTGGAAAAGAGCATATTTTAATATTGTTTTCAGATCATTAATGTGCCATGTGACCCCAGGGAAAAAAATCTATTGTATGTGTGAGAAAAATGATAGTGGAACTAGTTTTGACCCATGGACCCCCTGAAAGGGTCTTGGGGACCCCTGAGTGTTCCCCGTACCACACTTTGAGAACCTCTTGGTACCAGTTTATAAACATGGTTTATGTGATTCATATGAGGCTGTAGGGAAAAAGAACTAGATGAGCATTTAAAAATCAGAAGATTGCACATAAAATCTTGATTTCTCCAGATCCCCTTAAAAAATTGGAAGTTCTGACAACATTAGGCTGACTTCCCACATAGCAACAACCAGCCACTGCTGGGGAGCACCTGCGCCCTCCAGGTGTGCAGGGCCCTCTCAGTCTCCCAGGTCCCCCACCCCTCTTCATTATTTTACTTACACCCACTCATGGATATGGTTTGCCAGCCCCTGTAAACATTTGAGGTTAAACCTCTTATTTAAAGGGATCTTGTTAAAGTATAAGCATCTTTTTTTTTATCCTCACCCGAGGACATTTTTGCATTTATCTTCAGATAGAGCAGGAGGGAGAGAGGGAGGAAGAGAGAGAGAGAAACATCAATGTGAGAGAGACACATCGAGTGGCTGCCACCCACATGACCCCAACTGGGGTGGGACAAACTGCAACCGAGGTAGGTGCCTTTAGCGGGAACTGAACCCAGGTCTCTCTGGTCCGCAGGCCGATGCTCTAACCGCTGAGCCAAACTGGCCAGGGCACAAGCATCTTTTTATAAAGGAAATGCTGTCTCTTCGCCTCCCCTCCTGTTAGGTCTGATGTACACATTGAGAGTTTCTATGCTAGATTTGCTTCCAATTTTCTAGCACCTCTCTAGAAAATGTGGCCCTACCTAGGAGGGAGTTAAACAGGTGCAACTGGGAAACATTCCTTCCCAGCGTGAACTCATGACCAGCCAGGCCCCTCCTTCAAGGTTCCCTGCTGTCTTGCTCCCCCTATCCTCCTCCATCCAAGTCAGATATTTTATTCTTGGTGCTCAGCCCAGTCTTGCCTCCTCTGAGGAGTCTGTCTTCCTGCTATTAACTGGCTCATTTCTTCCTCTGTCTCTCGTCACTCACTCAATCCCTACCTTCTTCTTTTTGGACATTTCACTCAGTCCAGTCTATTCTTCAAGGCTTACTTAGCTCACAGACTTTCTCTTCCTTGAAGCCTTTCTTTATTGGTGCTAAGGATGGGAGTGGAAGATCAGCTAGGAATGTGTTGGCAGGTTAACAAGTAGAGATTTCTTTTTCTCACATAGGAAATCTGAGTATGGATGACAGTTGGTTCAGTGGCTAAAAATATCAGTGCTAACTGATTGGTTCTTTTGTACTCTTCCTCATGGTTGCAAGGTGGCTGCTGAAGCTCCAGCCATCACATTCATAGGAAGGAGGAGGAAAGGGAAAGGGGCAGACTTCCACTTTGTTCTCAACTACCTATGGCCATCTAGTACGGGTTTTTCCCCCTCCTCTATAGTAGATGCAGGCAAGGGAAAAAGCTTAGAAGGAGTATGTTCTGTTTTCTAATCCTGTGTATTTGCAGGTATTGCTAAGTGACCACCACACTCTTTTCTGCAGAACCTAGATGTGCCTGAGAGTCATTGTCATCACAGTACTCCAGGCAGCTACTGCCAGTTGATTAAGGGTTGACATGAGAAATAAAACTCATTTGATTTCAGCCATTTAAAATATCTTGCTTATAAAATAAATGAAATAAAATAAAATGTCTTGCTTCATGGAGCTCTTGGATGAATATTTTGTTTTGCTTTGCTTAATTTTTTAGTTAAACAAATATTTTCTTTAAAAAAAAACAGAAAACTTTAAAAACATTCTAGGAAAGGCCAAGTCCTCTTCGCTGTCCCGTCCCTAAATCCTTGCCCCTCTTCGGCTTTGGTTGAATGATTTCATGCCTCATGTTTCCACTCTGGCCCCTTCTGGTGCAGGTGATGTTTTAATAGCCAGTCTCTCCCTCAGAGTGGCCGTCACAAGGCATTTGGCAAATAGCGGGAGTGTGGGAGCAGAGGGGCCAGAGCTGACTGCAGCTCTTCTGTGCCCCCTACATCCCTCTCCCAGGAGCCTGAACGAATTGCGGGTATTATTGCTGGAGGCCAATCGCCACTCCCCAGGGCCCGAGAGGGACCTGAGCCGAGAGGTCCACAAGGCCGAGTGGCGGATCAAGGAGCAGAAACTCAAGGACGACATTCGGGGTCTCCGTGAGAAGCTGACTGGGCTGGTATGTGAGGGCAGGGGATTGAATGCTAGGGTGGGGCTGAGGCTACTCTGCTGTCAGGCCATGGAGAGTGGTGACCTGGAGCTACCCCAGGAACAGCCAGGCCTCAGAGAGAATTCAGAATCCCATAGAACCACAGGGTCAGTGACATAGCTGGTGGAAGGGCCACAGGTGGCTGCTTTTGCAGACATCATGGCTGGCTGTGTATCAGTCTAGGTCGGGGTGGGGAGCGTCTGGCCCGTGGGTCTCAGAAGGCCCATGAAATCAATACCAGCTAACATCACATGCCTCACCAAATTAGCCTGACCAAATATAGCAGGCTAATTTTTAAGTTGATTATTTTGTATGGCTCTCGAATGATGTTATAAATATCCAATGGCCCCTGGCCAATGATGCACTGTAAAGGGGTACTATCTAAGAATCTGACCCATCCAGAGGTAAGATGTGCTACTGCAGGGTGGTGAACTCCCCATCCAGAGAAGTAATCAACCAGAAAGCTCCTTGTTCAGGGTCCTGCAATGGGGATGCACACATAAATGTCAGGAAGGAGGGGCAGATTTATGTGGGAACGAAGCAGGTGTGTCTCCAGGGACCACGGTGGGTGGGGCAGCTGTGTCCTGCTGGGTACAGGGAGGAGGGGTAGAGAAGTCACTATAGGAGGGGGTCAGATGGCTGGAGGGTAAGAAGTGATGAGGCTTTGGGTCTGGCAGTAAGTAGGAGGAACCCATATAAGACAGGCTGGAGGGAATGGAGGTACTCAGGAAGGAAAGAAGGAAGGTGTCGATTTCAGGACTGGGGGGACACAAAGCATCTGACAGAACCGGCTTCAGTGGGAACCCTCGGGGGAGGGAGGGAGGCCTGAGGAACATCCCAGTGGTACTCAGGCCTGGCCCAGAGATGGGGTGGGGCCAGAAGACTTTCCTGCCTAGAGGAGAGATTGCCCTCCCCGGGCACACATGCACATGGGCACACATGCACACATGCTCTTCCTGTCTCCGGCCACTTCCAGGACAAAGAGAAGTCGCTGTCGGACCAGAGGCGCTACTCCCTCATCGACCCGTCCTCAGCACCTGAGCTCCTGCGGCTACAGCACCAGCTGATGAGCACAGAGGACGCCCTGCGGGATGCACTGGACCAGGCTCAGCAGGTGGAGAAGCTCGTGGAGGCCATGAGGAGCAGTCCTGACAAGTCCCTGGTGAGCCTTGGGCCAGGGCTGGGCTTACCAGAGAGCCAGGGGGCAGTGTCCTCATGGAGCATGGCCCTATCCTGGGAACCCTGGTCCGGGGTGGGGGGGTGGACGGCCTTGTCTATCCTGGGAACCCACTCTGAAGGGGAAGGCGGCCCTGTCCTAAGAACCCTAGTCTGAGGCGGGAGGCAGCCTCTGTCCTGGAAACCCTGGTCTGAGGGGAAAGACACAGGCAAGTGCTCTGGGAGCCCCAGCCCAAGGGGTACATGGCTGTACCATGAGGATCCTAGACTGAGGGGAGAGATGCAGCCTTGCCCTGAGAGCCTTGGTCTACAGGGGTCCTGGGACCCCATTCTGAAGAGTTCTGGTTAGTTTGGAGCCTGAGATGATCCTGTCAAGAAGACCTCGCCATCTGGTGGACAAACTAGGAACTGCTTCCCGGTGAACCTCAGCATCTGCCCATGACTCTTACAGGCCATCGGCAATTCCGGTTCTGCAAACGGCATCCACCAGCAAGACAAGGCCCACAAACAAGAGGTAAGGGGCGCTCTGGCCCCGGAAGACACCCTGGCAGTCCCACTGCCCTCCCGCACAGGCAGAAAAAAACCTGAAAAGTCACCAAAAATACAAAGATGCATTATGCAAAGGTTTTACAATAGGGTCTCTCACAGAGGAATCAGCACAATCTTGATTCAAAATTAATCATGCTTTTTTAACCTTGTTTCCCTTTTTTTTTTCCAAATCCTCACCCGAGGATACTTGTTTCCATTTTTATCTTCAGATAGAGTGGGTGGGAGGGAGAAATAGAGAGAGAGAAACATCAGCGTGAGCGAGACATATCAACTGGTTGCCTCCTGCACGACCCCAACCAGGGCCGGGGCCCAAACTGCAACCGAGGTACATGCCCTTGACCGGAATCGAACCCGCGACTCTTTGGTCCGCGGGCTGACGCTCTAACCACTGAGCCAAACCAGCTAGGGCTTGTTTCTCTTTTTTAAAAATGCTTATTATAAAAAAAAAAATGTTTACTATAAAGTAATACATACCTATTGGGTAACTTTTGGGACAAAAACAAAAGTATATAAAAAAGAAAATACTGGTAGCCCTCCTATTCAGAGATGACCAAAGTTAATGTTTTTAAGTGATAGCCTTCCCGAACTTTCCTCAGTGTGTGTGCGCATATACGAATACATGTACAGTCAATTCTCATTATTCACAGATCCCGTACTTGCAAATTTGCCTATTCACTAAAGTTTATTTGTGACCCCCAAATCAATATTTGCAACAATTCTGTGGTCATTCATGGACATGCGCAGAGCAGAGGAAATTTGAGTTTCCCGACCTGCATGTTCCCAGCTGAGGGGTAACAAGGCTACGCTCTGCCTTCTTGTTTCAGTTCTCATACTGCAAACATGTCCTTTTTGAAATCCATTTAGTACCACCTTTGTTGCATTTTTGTGTGTTTTCTGGGTGATTTCTGCTGTGCTGGAATGCTATCTAGTGTCCCTAAGCACAAGAAGACGGCTCTGTGCCTTACAGAAAAAAACTGTGTATTAAATCAACTGCGTTCAGGCATGAAGTGTACAGTAAGTCCTCACTTAAGGTCGTTGATAGGTTCTTGGAAATTGCAACTTTAAGTGAAATGACATATAACCAAAGCAGTTTTACCATTGGCTAATTGATGTAAGCAAGAGTTAAGTTCCTACGGCATAGTTCTGGTCGCAAAAACATCACCGACCTTCTAAAGAAAGACCCCAAACACTTCTGTTATTAAACATTGAAATAAATGTGAGCCGTACACACGTTTAAGAAGAATAGAAACAAGTAAGATAATTACTTTCCAACCTGCTTATTCCAGTTCAGGCTCACAAGTGGCTGGAGCCTCTCCCACAGCTCAGGGCACAAGGCGGGACCCGGACAGGACTCCCTTCCGTCACAGGCTCGCTCACACCCACGCCCGCTCAGACGGGGACAGTCCAGACACAGTTCACCTCACACGCACATTTTTGGAATGTGGGAGGAAGCCAGAGTCCGAGGGGAAAACCCGCACAGACATGCGGACACCACACAGACAGTGGTCCCGGCCGAGAATCAGTTTTTTTTCTCTCATCAATGTTATAACAAAACGATGTTATTTGAAGACCTACTGTACTATTGGCCTTGAGCTGTTAATAAGTCAACAGTATGTATTATTTTTTTTATTTTTTACTCCTCACCTGAGGATATTTTTACATTTATCTTCAGACGGAATGGAAGGGAGGGAGAGAGAGAGAGAGAACCATCAATGTGAGAGAGACACCTCGATTGGTTGCCACCTGCATGGCCCCAGAGGGGTCGGGACGAACCGCAACCGAGGTCCGTGCCCTTGGCCGGAATCTAACCCGCGACTCTCTGGTCCGCATGCCGACGCTCTAACCGCTGAGCCAAACCAGCCAGGGCTCAACAGTATGTATTAAATAAAGTGTCTTTGCACAGAATCACACATAAAACATGGTTATGTATGCTCAGTGAACGAACACGTTGTGATCAGAGGTTCGAAGGAACCTAACCCCATATTTCCCCAGGAGCAATGGCTCAGTATTCGATAACTCAGCATTGGTGGCTTTATAGAACATGACTCCTGTGAATAATGAGAAGCTGTTATATATGTACGTGTGTGTATGTACATGTGTGTATGCATTAACTTTATTTGGAAACAGTTTCAAAATCACCCAAAAAATTGCAGGAAAGAAAATAGTACCAGCACCAATCCTTTCCCCCTTAACACTGTAAACGTTTTGCCCCGTCTGCTTTACCTTTCTCTCTCTGTGTAGATGTATTTGTCATAACGCCTGTAATTTTTTTCTGAACCCTTTGACTATAATTGTACGTGTCATGGCCCTTAACACTTGGGTCTGTATTTCCTGAGTAAAAGGACGTGATTATACGTAACGACAGTACAGTTATCAATCTCAGCAAATGCAGTGTTGATGGAAGGTTTGTGTCCATTTCACTCTCCATACTCATTCTCTCTGCTGACCCAGGGGCTCTTCCACCTTCTTGCCCTCAGTCCGGGACTAGTTACAGGTGGAGTCGGCTTGTTGCATTTAGTTGTTACATCTCTTTAGTCTCCTTTAATCCGGAACCTGTTCTCAATTTCTTTTTGATTTGTACGCATGGACATTTTTGAAACGCAGTCCCCACTCCTTTCTTTAACAGAAGATTCCTCATTTGGGGTTTGTGCGGGGGTCCTCGTGATCCGAGCCAGGTCCTGCGCCTCAGGCTGGAGCGCTCGTCCATGTCCTGTCCTCCGGCATCCCCACCGGGCACCGTGTCCATCCGCCCTTCACTCCTGGTGTGAACTTTGATCACCTGGTCAAGGAGTTACCTGATTTCTCCACTGGATAGTTGTTTTTTTCCTAACAATTAGTCTGTGGAGACTTTAAGACCATCTGAATACCCTGCTCCTCACTAACCCCTGCCCTGGAATTTTTTTTTTTTTTTTTGTCTTCACCTGAGGACATTTTTTTTTTTTCATTTATCTTCAGATAGAGCGGGAGGGAGAGAAGGAGGAAGAGAGAGAGAAACATCGACGTGAGAGAGACACATCAACTGGTTGCCACCCACATGACCCCAACCGGGGCCAGGGACAAACCGCAACCAAGGTATGTGCCCTTAGCAGGAACCGAACCCGGGACTCTCTGGTCCGCGGGCCGACGCTCCAACCATGAGCCAAACCGGCCAGGGCAGCCCTGCCCCAGATATAACATCCCTGGATGCCCCTTGCCTGAGCCAACAATCTTCACTGTGAAGGGTGCAAAGCAGCACATACATTTTAATAGAGGATCTCACACACGCTATGTTCAATTTCACCTCCCGAGCTTTTTGCTGAATATTTTAAACATAAGCACTTTCTCTCTTCCTTAAGCAGTCTCTGTCAGTTCCACATTTTTTAAAATGGTGGGTGTAAAATTGGTTTTCTAGAACTTCATGGGCCTGAAGGGTACCTGTGACTCCCTGGATTATCATGTCTTTGCTTGACTGTTATGTTTTAAGGGGGTGCCTGGTGGTCCCCACCCCACAGTTAATACCTTTTACCCACAGTTAATAGGCACCCACCTGGGGCCCACACGCCAGCCCAATGAGGTGGGAAGAGCCCGGCACTGGCTCTGTCCCTGGCTTGCTGTGTGACCTTGGACAAGTGAGGCTGGAATGGGGTGGGAACTTGTCCTTCCACCCCAGACCCTAGAACCCCTGGCCACAAGTGCCTACCTAGAGATAGGAGAACCTTCGCCATCGAATCTGCCAAGTGCCAAGCCTGTGGGTGAGGGGCAGAGAGAGGAATGGGGTGGGGAGGGGCACAGAACTGTAGGGGGAAGCGGCAGGATGCTGAGATCTAAACCTGTGTGGCTTTGTCAGCCCTCTGAGGCACAAGGATCATCCCGGTTTACAGACATGAAAACCAAGCCTTGGAGTCTCACCTCCAGTTTTTATTTTCTTGGATCCAACCTCGACACAGAAACTCAGGGCTCTGTAAACCCATCTGCTCTTGCCTCTTCTCTTCCCCTAAACAGCTTCCACCCCACCTCCTATCTCACTGTTCCTCAACACACAGCAAAGAGATTTTTTCCTGCCCCAGGGCCTTTGCCCATTCCGTTCCCTCTGCTGATAGAGGTGGGTTCTCCTCCCCCAGCCCCCCTTTTTTACTTACCCGCCTCTGCCACTCCTGAAGACACTTGCTGATCAAGCCCTTGCTCTCTCCAGGACAAGCACTGACCCTGAGGGACATCATGGAGCAGCCCAGTCCACACCAGAGCCACCCCTTTCTGCCCCGGTGGTGCCCCCTCCAGGCAGCAGCCAGGACTGTCACTTTGGAGACAAGAACAGTGTTTGTAACAATAATGTACCTACCGCCTTGGACAATCCCCCACCCCCGACCCCCCTGCTGGACCAGGAGGCTTCCTCAAGCACGAATTTCCACAGAGAGCGGTACAGCCCTGGCCTGGCCCCGGAACCTTCAGCCTGGACACGCAGGATACCCCAGCAGTTTCTGGAATTTGGGGAGGCTGAGGCTATCCGGCCCGGCCCCTCTCCCCAAAATCAGCTGCCCCAAGGACCACCTTGGCACCTTGGGCACATCCCTACCCTCCCTTTCCTCCCTTCCTTCTCCTGGGTGCCCCTCAGACCCGAGACCATTATCCCTGGAAAGAGTCAGGAGGCCCAGGGTCTCCTTGCAGGCACCAAGGAGGGAAGCCCCGTCCTCAGGAGCCAGGTGAGGACCCCTCTTCTGCAGCCGCTCCAGGCCACGGCAGTTCCCAGGGCTGCTCGTCCACATCCCGAGCCTCCTTCAAGCAGTGGGACAAGTTCCCCTTGGCCCGTCGGCCCAGCGAGGTCCCCAGGTCAAGGAGTTGGAGTGCAAGAACATTTTCCCCCCAACACCAACACGCTTAGGCACAACTCCAAGCTGCTGGCCAAAGAGGGCGGTCACCAAGGCCAGGAGCCACAGTATTAGGAAAGTTTGGATGCCCTCTCCTCACCCCCACCACTGACCTGGCGTGGAGCTGGAGCAGGGTGCCCACGGGGGTTCAGACCAGTAGTCCAGACACATTTTAACTGGTCAGTAATTCGGTGTCCCCCGGCCTGACTAGATGTTCTGGAACTGGGCCTCCCGCCTGCAGGTACACCTGATGTCTACACCCACTGACCCTTGACACACGCACACTGAGAGGGGCCACACGTGGCCATGCCGGGGTGGGGGGGGGGTGTCTGCAGTCAGCCACGCTCAGGCGGCACCGATGCACACGCTTGGGTTCCAGGACTGAGCCCCAGGCTGGGCAAGGTAGTGCCCGCACACACCACGAACATTCCTGCAGCCTGGCTGTGCACGGACACACCCAGGTACATGCGGGGCGTTCAGGGGCGTGCCAGGCACGCACATCAGAGTGCACAGGTCCCGACAGCCCCTTTCAGTCTTACCAAGCACCTTCCCGGAGCTTTTTAAACCTTGTCTCCTGTAGCCAGAAAGAGAACCCAAGGGATGTTGTTGGCAAGGAAAAGTGAACCACCCTCCCTCTTCTCTCAAGGCCTGCTGAGTTTCTCTAGGCCTGTGTGTGGCAGGAAAAGCCAGCCTGGGCCCAGCAGCGCCCACCTGTACCGCTGGAGGGCCCGCAGGTGTGGCCTGAGCCGCAGCACCACTCGGGCTGCAGGGGAAGCCTGCGCCCCTCCTGATGTTCCCATGGTGCACCGGGACGGGGGTGCGGGCTGCCCCGGGAGCGGCCCAGCCAGCCTGCACGTGCTCCCAGGTGCAGGTGGCGGTGCTCACGACCTTCCCCGAAGGCAGCCCGTCCTGGGGGCAGCCAGTTTGTCCCATCGGCCCCTCCCTGTTGGCTTTTGGTAGCTCTCGCATGCGGTTTTATTAACAGTCTAGGAGCGATGCTTTAGTGGCCTAACCCAGAGTTAATACTACTCTTCCCAGCAAAATCAGGCAAGCTGCCCACCCAAAGGGGGCGCTGATTAGTCTACTAACAGCCCAAGGCCCACACCGGGAGGGGCTGAGCCCCGATGGGCTTGCAGGTGGCAGGTACAAAGAAGCGGTTTCCCAGCGAACATCTCTGCTGGCCCAGTGTGGACTCAGCTGTGCCCCCTCCCCAAGTCCTTCCTTTGCCCTCCCCTCCCCAAAGTGGAATCATTGAAGTGTGGCGAGTCCGTGCTCGAGACAATAAAGCTTGTGACTGAGGTCCAGGACCAGTGCGGTCGTCTGCTTCTTTCAGTGCCCTGGGCTCCCCAGCCTCTCCCAGCTTTGGGCCCGCTGGTGCCAGCAGTTGCTCTCAGTCCTGTTCCTGGTGGGCTGCCGGCTAATTTGACTCAGGTGTGAATGGCTGACACCTCGGAGGGCAGGTGTTGAAGACGTCCAGGCTGAGCCGCCTTGTTTGGAAGGAATCTTGTTTGCAGCAGGTCTTTGAGAGGAGCGGGGAGTTGAATTTAAATCTGTTAGAATTATAAGTGGGCCTGCAAGAAAGTAAAAAAATCTCCTGATATGCAAAGTGGTGATGGGTGGGCTAACACACGTTTGTTGAGTTCGGTGAGAACACTTTCAAGTTCAGTGACGAATTCTGTCCTGCAGCAACCTGTCTACAGATCAGCAGTCAACATCTGCAAGGTCTGTGTCATTTACAGGCTTTGCTGTCGAGGCTGCCCCCCCCCGCCCCCCAGGAGACTGAACAAGGCCCTCGAGGCTCTCGGCTGAGTGTGTCCAGAAGCACTGTGCCCTTTCTCAGGAGCTGTATCAGCACAGTCCTGAGACAAGCAGTGGCACCTCAAGGGGGACAGGACCTGAAGGAAGGGCCATGTGCGCTGGTGTGGACAGGGCTAAGGGAACCCACAAAGGACTCTGGGGAGCCATGGCTACCCCAAAGGGGCACAGCAGAGAGGCTGTGACGACCTGGGCCAAAGCTGCAGCTGTGGAGAGGACTCCAGCAGGTGGGTGGCCTGTGGCAAAGGAGCTGGGAGAGTCAACCCCCGGCCTCTCCTCCCGCCCTCCTCCTGATGCCTCTCCCATTAGTTGAACCCAACCCACAGCCAAGGGAAGGGGGCCTGCTGGAGGGCGAGAGGCAGCTCTGGGGCACAGCCAGGGTGGGGGGGTGCAGAGTGGGTGCAATCAACACAGTATCCATCACAAGACAGATTTTAAACAGTGCCCTATTCTCTGGGCTTCTGCTGCCTTGAATTTAAAAGGTCTCTGTCCTAGAACTGTCTTGCCAGCCTAGCATTTGAAATCGAAGAGCTGCTGCAAGCAAGGTTTTTTCCTCTTAAGACCAAATACCACTGTGACCTATGGCTTCTTTTCATTACCCGAGGCGTAGCCCAGTCCCTTGAGGTGATGACACTGAATGTGCCACCCTCCCCAGGGACAGCTTGCTGCAAGAGACAGAATTAGCTCACTTCGGTGGGAACTCCGTGCCAGGGGCATGCGGTCAGAGAACAGGGAGGCCCCCACCCACCTGCGGCTCCGGGTCTAACTCCGCGTTAGCCACTGTGAAGAAGAAGGTGTGGGGAGGGGAGGAAGGAGTGGGCAGCGACTGTCATGGGGAGAGTTGGGGGCTGGCGTCTCAGTGGGCAAAGCTCCAGGGCAAGGCGTACCTACTGTTCCCAAGGCTGAGGGGGCCTGCAACATGAGGCCAGATGGCGAAGGGCTGAATCTCACAAAGGGAGCTTCCTGGGCCCCTGTGTGCCCAGGGTGCGGCACCCAGGAAGTGCAGGATGGAAGGAAAGCACCGGAAGGAGGGTGAGAGGCCGTGGTGCCCAGGCCATGCAGGTGAGCAGTGAGGGCCCCATCCAGGTTCTGGGAGGAGCAGCTGTGGGCTGGAGGCTCGGGGGCTTGCTCACTTGCCTCTGTCTAGCTCCAGGCCCCCTCCGGCTCTCTCCGTGAGGCTGTCAGGATGGGAGGGGGTGAGTGAAGAGGGCTTGGACAGTGTCATTCTCTGGAATCACCAAGAAATCCCCCCAGCTTCACCGTTACTCTGACATCTGAAGCTGGACAAAATGACATGCAGTGAAAAATACCCAGAGGGATTCCCCTTTTATGCAGCACTCTCTAGAAGAGAATCCGGAAGGCAGAATGTCTCAGACATTTTAAAATGAGCGCTATGCCTGGCCGGTGTGGCTCAGAGGTTGAGCATTGACCCATGCACCAAGAGGTCGCCAGTTTGATTCCCGGTCAGGGCACATGCCCAGGTTGTGGGCCCGATCCCCAGTGGGGGGCGTGCAGGAGGCGGCCAGTCGATGTTCTCTCTCATCGATGTTTCTATCTCTTTCTCCCTCTCCCTTCCTCTCTCTAGGATTAATAAAGAAAATAATAAAATGAGCGCATGGGCAGAAGAAACCCTCGGCATGATGATGATCTTTACTTTAGTGTCAACCGTGCAAGAAAAAGCCAGTGCA
Source organism: Tadarida brasiliensis (assembly GCA_030848825.1). Taxonomy (NCBI): domain Eukaryota; kingdom Metazoa; phylum Chordata; class Mammalia; order Chiroptera; family Molossidae; genus Tadarida; species Tadarida brasiliensis. Next base: position 102,781,188 of record CM061258.1, on the reverse strand, counting down.
ACAGCAGATTAAATAAAAACCGGAAGGAAAAAAGACGGGATGCAGATGGGAAGGAAACGGGAGCTGCAGAGCAGTTATTTCACGGCGCTCCATGGCGACCGACGATTTCCTGAGTTGGAAGGCCAGGTCTGATGCAGGACTCTTGGAAATTAAAAAGAAATGCATGGAAGAAGAACAAGAAGAAGGAAAACATTGATGACGTGGGAAACAGATTTGAAACACAGCATGGCCTTCCCCCACCTGATAGGCCTGCAAACACCTGGAGGGCGACGAGGCTTTGTGCCAGGAAGTGGGCGACTTGGAGCAAGAGGGTGAGGAGGACAGTCCAGGCTACAGACCTGCTGGTCAGAGTAACCAATGGCCCGTCCCCATCCGCAGGTCGATGGCACGGCATCTGAGGCTAAGCTGAAAGGGTTTTTATTTTCTGTTACTTTTTTTAAAGAAAAAAAATTTTAGGGGAATATTTTTCTGCTAACATTCATCATCAAACTTCATAAACTGACCTTAAAATTGCAAATAGGAGAAAGAAATAACGACTCCCAGTTTCGGGTGGAGAACCCACAATGCAACCTCTGCCGACTTTTTAGTTAAACCACGAAGATGGGGTGACGTGGGGGAGAACCATCAACACCTAAGGCTTCAGTGAGTGTCCCTGAATTGGGGTCATTTTTTATGTTTTTATTGATTTTTGTTTAGAGAGAGAGGAAGGGAGAGGGATAGAAACATCGATGTGAGAGAGAAACATCGATTGCTGCCTCCTGCACGCGCGCCTCCTGGGGATCGAGCCTGCAACCCGGGCATGTGCCCTGACCGGGAATCAAACCGGGACCTCTCGGTCCATGGGACGACGCCCAATCCACTGAGCCACACTGGCCGGGCTTACGTGTTCTGTAAAGCAATGATCCTTTACAGTTTTGGGGGTGTTTGGAAAATTTAATAATATGCTTTTGTTTTTCTTTTTTAATTAAGGATTAATTTACATGAACAAAGTGCAAAAACTTAGGTGTTTAGATTGATGAATTTTTACATGAGCGCGCACCGGTGTAATCACCACTGAGATCCAAACATAGAACATTTCCAACTCCAAGCAGGCTCCTGTGTGCCCCTTCCCAGCCCCCCCCCCCCCCCCCACTAAGGAATAAATAATACTTCTACCTCGGTCATCATAGATGTGTGTTGCTTGCATACTATTTGGGGGCTGGGTGATCTTTTTTTTTTTTATCCTCACCTGAGGACATCTTTCCATGTTTTGTTCAGATAGAGTGGGAGGGAGAGAGAGGAAGAGAGAGAGAGAGAGAAACATCGACGTGAAAGGGACACATCGAGTGGCTGCCTCCCACACGACCCAACCAGGGCCGGGGACAAACTGCAACCGAGCTACATGCCCTTAGCGGGAACCGAACCCGGGTCTCTCTGGACCGCAGGCCGACGCTCTAACCGCTGAGCCAAACTGGCCAGGGCTCTGGGTGATCTTTAGCTCACATTGCACCTGTGAGATTGACCTCTTTCTTGTGTGAAGCAATAATCCATTCTTTTCTTGTTGCTGTGTGGTACCCCACTGTATAAAGTACCACACGGTCTTCATCTATTCTGCTCTCTTTGGTATTAGTTACCATTTTTTCATTGTGATATAATTGACATATAACATTTACTAGTTTAAAGTGTACAACATAATGATCCCCCATCTGTTATAGTGCGAAATGATCACCACAGGAAGTCTAGTTAATATCCATCACCTCACATAGTCACAATTTTTTTTCTTGGGATGGGAACTTTTAAGATCCACTGTCTTAGCAACTTCCAAATGTACAGGGCAGCACTACGAACTGCAGTCGCTATGCTGTGCGTTCCATTCCAGGGCTCGTTTACTTCGTAACCAGAAGTGGGTACCTTCCGCTCCACCTCACCATTTCGCCCCCGCCCCCACCTCTGGCAGCCACCAATCTGTTCTCTGTATCTGTGGTTTGGTGGTTTGGGGGTTGTTCTTAGATTCTGCATGTAAGTGAGAGCATGCAGTATTTGTCTCTATCCCTTCTCTTCTTGATGCACAACTGGGTTAGAAGTGTTGTCTTCTGTAGCCACGAAGACAGGAAAAGATGAAGGTGCGTGATAACACTGCACAAGAAATGGACAGACAGCCTGACGCCGGGACCTGGGAGGTCTGGTGACATTGACCAAGCCTCTGAGTGCCCTGCTCCAGACCTCAGGGAACTGCTCGTGTGCTGGGGAGGGAGGCCGTCACCATGGCAGCCTCACAGGAGGTGTTGGGATGGGAGGCCAGGCAGAGGCACACACGGAGGGCCAGTCACGCTGAGAACTGGGCTCCCAGCCACGCTCCACCTGGGCATCGAAGGCTGGACCACAGGAGCGGGCAAACAGAGCCCTCACGCTGTCTGTCTGCACTGACTGAGCCGTTCTGAGATCAGAGAGTCGGGAAAGACGGGGAGAAAAACTCAGCAGCGTAGGACCTATAAAAACACTGCAGAACAAAGGAAGGGGTCGGCATTTGGGAGACTTGCAGCAGAAGAAGGAACCTCTGAAAACAATCTACCACAGAATCCAGAAGAATTTCCAATGTGTGCCTGCAGACACGGCGAGATTTCTGTTTCTGACCGTATAGCAGACTAAACTTCATTTTTAAAAAAATGCCTCAATATAATTTCTCTTGATATAACGTGCCAGATAAAATATACTCCCATGCTTTTAAGCATGTGCTGACCTTGCAGGAAAGTACAGGAAGTCCCCAAGGGCTGAAAACCCAGACATGGAAGCCAGAGTGGTGAGCTGGTGGAGCTGCAGCTGCCCGGGCAGTTGCCCGTGTCAGAAACCCAGCGGCTGGGGAGTCACAGCCACAAGGGGCTCAGAAGACAGAGCTCTGCAAAGTGGAAAATTGGAATCGAGATGCCTGCCAAAAGTAAAAAACTGCAGAGCTACAACCTCCTTAGAAGTACGAACTGGAAAAACCTTTGCCCTGGCAAAGGCAGGTGACAAGGAAACTTGCATGTCTTGGCCTAGACTCTGGGTGTGGAAAAAATCCACAGACTTTCTAACAACCCCAGTCTCACGAGAGACTGGAGTCTGAATTTATGCCGTTGGAGTGATTCAGGAAACACTAAGCCAGCAAAGGACTTTGAAGTGGTCCTGGTACGGAGCACCTGGCAGAAGCCAGTGCGACCCCCTCTGAAGGAATGGGCCCTTATCCCAGACCGCCAGCATTCTCACTGAACATAAGCTCACAATCCAAAATTTAATGCACAAAGCAAAAGCCGGGAGCAAAGTAACTTCAAATGCTAGAATTGTTTAATACAAAATATGAAATGTTTATCTTTAAGTTTTAAAAAAATAAGGTTGAATTAAAAACGGGAGAAAGGAACACAATACTATCAAGAAAAAGAAAAGACCAGATGAATTTGAAAAGATCTCATTAGAAATTCTAAAATGGAAAATCTCATCACTGACATTGAAATTCAATTAATATTTAAAACGAAAGAGAAAACCAAGCTGACAGGAAATTGGAAGAGTAGAAGACAGATCTGAAAAGATTACCCAGAGGTGGAAAATGGGAGACACTGGCACAGGGAGCCCTGGCAGGGCACCTCAGTTGGTTAGAGCGTCATCTTGATGCGCCAAGGTTGTGGGTTCGATCCCTAGTCAGGGCACATACGGGAACCAACCAATGAATGCATATATAAGTGGAACAACAAAGAGATTTCTCTCTCTCTCTCTCTCTCTCTCTCCCTGCCTCTCTCTCAAATCAGTTTTAAAAAAAGAAGATCCAAGCGAAACAAGCCAAGCAGAGAAAGACAAATATCACATGATCTCACTTATTTGTGTAATGTAATGAACAGAACAGTCTGAGGAACAGGGTAGACCCAGAGACATGGAAGTAGGGTACAGACTGACAACCCTCAGAAGAGGGGGTGGGGGGAGGAGGGAAGAGATAAACCACAGAACTTATATACATGTACGCATAACTGATGGACATGGACAACAAAGCTGGGGACGGGGTGGGGGGGATGGGGAGGAGGGTGTTAATGGGGGGAAAAGGAGAAACATCTGTAACAAAAATAAATAAATAAAAATAAATAAATAAATAAATAAAAAGAAGCTCCACAAGGGAGCTGACGTAGGCCAAATGCCAAGAATCATGCCTGGCGTAGTGCTCAATAAATATTTGCTGAATAAATGAGACAGAGAGAATAAAAGAAAGGCTTATATGTGTCTAATTGGGTTCCAAAAGAAAATAGAGAGAATGGAAGAGACTTATTGAAAGAGGAAACACCTGAGAAATTTCCAGAATTGACAAAAGGCATCAACTTGACATGCAAAGAATTATAAATAAAAAGAAAGCCACACTTAGGCACGTTTCATTGAATGTGCAGAACACCAAAGGTAAAGATCCAAGCAGAACTCACAGGATCTCATCATAACAGCAACTTCATTTTTGTCTCCCAGTTTGTCATGAAACCTGTTCAAGTGGGGTGCTCCTACCCCTGTCCCTGCACAAGAGCCTGGGAAGACACCCCCCCACACACACCTCAGCAGGCTCTCAAAGGTACCACAGTCACTTTGATTGCAAGCATAGTCTCAGTCCATGACTTAAAATGTTGGACATCTGTCTACTGTGTCCCTCAACTTCAAGGAAAGCATAATAATCTCTCCAAGGGGTCTTCTTAAAGCCCCTCCTATGAGGCTGCAGTCAGGAGGTAGCACCCCCCACCACACACACACACACACACACACACACACACACACACACACACACACGGTGGGACATAGCTTTCTCTAAGCCAGCGGTTCTCAACCCAACCCAAGTTTCCCCCTAGAGGACATTCGGCAATGTCTCCAGACACTTTGGGTGGTCACAACTGGGGGGATGCTACTGACATCTAGTGGGTAGAGACCAGGGTTAAGTGGCCTGCAATACACAGGACAGACCCCAGAACAACGAGTCACCGGGCCCAGAACATCAGTAGCGCCTGGGCTGAGAAATGCTGCTCCAAGGCAGTCCTCCTCTGCTTCTTTCTCACCGCCATGACTGGAGCCCCCGCTTATATTCCTGATGGGTGAACCACCGGACAGGGCCTTAGGCAGCTGACAGGGCCTCGCATTCACCACCAAGAGGCTGTGCTGTGCAGCGGCTGAGACCCAGCTTCCACCTCTGACTCACTAACCCTCCTGTGGCCCTCGGCAAGGTCCTCAGTTTCCTCATCTGTCAAGGGAGGAGCATGACCCCCAGCTGGAGGAGGGGTCACAGAGGGAAGTGTTGGGAATCATAAGTGGCAGGGGTCACTCCTCCTGGGATGGGGTCAGGCAGGTCCCTCCTTGGGAAGGTTAAGTAGAACTGGGAGCAGCAGTGTTCGGGTGTGGGATTGAGTCACCGTGGACTGCAGTGAGGAGCGGGGCATCCTCATGACACCTCTGCACACTGGCCCTTGGAGAGCGCCCCTTTGGGACGCGAAAACCTGATCAGGCTTAAGAAAGAGACCATCTGGGTTTGAATTCCAGCTCAGGCACTTACCTAGTTCATGACCTTCTCCAGACCCTTAAACTTCCCTGAGCCCCTGCTTCCCACCTCCGGGATGGTCAGGACAATGAAATACATTGCAAGGGTTGTGGTGGCCATCAAATGGGACGTTCCCTTTCCCCACACAGGGTCTATCTCACAGGGAGCAGGTTGTCTCAGACACTGGGATCTCTCTTGTCCCATTTCCCTTCTTTGCTCTGCCTGCCCTTAGCGACATCAGTTGGACCGTGGGGGTCAATTGGGAGGCTTTGGCCTTCTCCTCCTGAAGGAATTGGGGGGGGGGAAGCTGGAGGGTGGAACAGACACCCCTGGCTCCATGGTGACTCATCAGCCAAGCTTCGCTTGTGATGCTTCCTGTTCACCACTAGGTGTCACCCTCAGCCCTCTCACCACTGTGTATCAAGCCACAGTCCCAGGATGCAGAGGGAGACAGAGGCCCACAAGGCAGATGGCACGTGGCCAAGTTCACAGGCCAGAATCAGGTGGAGACCCGGACTTCCCAGCTCGTAGCCCCAGAGCTCTCTGCCCCTGTGGCTTCCTAGACTTGGTTCTGGCCTCTATATGAGTATCCATCTGGGACAGAGGCCAAGCAGGGGGTGGATATTCATTCCATCACCAGGACCCCACAGACCAGGACTTGACCCAGCCTCCCTCCTCCCATCGTGGTGGCCTCCCCCTCGCCCCCCAGCAGGACCTCGGGTCTTGATGTGCTGCTCCTGACTCCAGGCTCTGCTCCCCTCCGTGGGCTGCCTCCTGGGCCTGGATCTCTGCCCTAAACTCTATCTTCACCTCCCCCTTGCCAACCCCAGCTCTGGGCACTCACCCTGGCCCCTCTCCTACTCCCCAAGAGTGGCCAAAAATGTCATAAGACTGAAGTTTGGGGTCCAGTGTAAATTCAGGAACCAACATGGGATAGGGCAAATAACGAAAAGGCTTCGTTCTAGACTGGCTGGAGTGACTCAGTTGGTTGAGTGTCTTCCTGGGCACAACCCTGGGTTGCAGGTTCCATCCCCAGTCGGGGCACATATGGAAGGCAACCAGTTGATGTTTCTCTGTCTCTCTCTTCCTTCCTCTCCCTAATATCCTCGGGTGAGGATAAAAAAAAAGAAGAAGAAGAAGAAGAAGAAGAAGAAGAAGAAGAAGAAGAAGAAGACTTAGTTCCAGAATCTTCTCTGGAATCTCAGGCAAAGCTTTCTGCTCTTTCCCTCAGGCATACTAATGGAGGGAAGGACCTTCTACCTCACCAGCAGCGCCACCATCCACCTAGATGCCACTTACAGCTTCCTGCTCCCAGCTACAGAGACCCCCTCCCCTCTGACACACACAGACAGCTTGGGATCTGATTTCCCAGAAGCCTGGAGCCTGAAGTGTACCAGGGGCATCTTCATTTTCCCCTGGACTTCGTTATATTCTTCACCACCCACCTCCTGCCTGGACCTCCCTGGGGTACCCCCAATCCCCTTCTCTTGGCTCAGCCCTCAGATCCTGGCTCAAACCCCACATTCTTGGAGAAGCCTTTCCAGGTGACCACACACACACACACACACACACACTCACACACACACTCTCACACACACACACACTCACACACACACTCACACACACACCCCATTTTCCTCCCCCTGCACCCTTCCACCCCCTCATGGTATGCATCACAGTCTGAAGAGACATTCTCTCTGCAGGGGCAGGCACTGTGCTTGGCTCACCATACTCCTAGCCTTTAGCTCAGTGCCTGGCACATAGTAGGTGCTTAATAAACAGTTGTCAGATGGATCTATTCCCCGACACACACAGACACACACACACACACCCTAAATCTTCCATCCTGCCCTCCTCTTTGCCATCTTCCCTGAGCTCCAAACACTCCCAGACTTTCCCTCCATTCTAAAAAATATTCCTTCTCCCGTAGCCTTTTACAAGTCACTTAATTGTCCTCATTTTGTGTGTGTGTGATCTCCGTTTATTTGACCATCTGTATCTATAATCTTCAAGCGTTTTGCTATTGTTGCCTTTAAAATGGGTTTTCCCCAACTGTCTTTAAAGTTTACTACTTGTTTAGAAGGTAAACGTAACTGTCTTCATGCTTAGCGTCAGTTTTTCATCCACGGTCTTGTCCTCCTGAAAATCTCTCTTCATCTCGTGGGTGGTCGTCTGCGTCTTCTTCAGTTCTTACGTCTGTAACTTTCCTGTTTAATCTTTCCATCTCAGACTTTAGGCTTTGATTTTCTAATTTATAGTCCATTCATTTTGTCGTTTTACTTTATCACTATTTTAAACCTCTTAACTTTTATCTCTTGTGAAGGGTAATTTTTAAGCCCGACTGCCTGGTTTTTCATTTTAATTTTGTACTTGCTAATTTTAACTTTGCATTATATTTTAGTTCTCCTCACCTTTATATTTTAAAGTTGCCGTCTCATTGGTCCTCATCTTTTATTTCTTTTATGTTAAATTTTTTTCATTATTTAAAAAGAAAATTCTTGATGTTAAGTCTTTGCTGGCTTCTGATCTTTCTCAGTTGAGAATCTTTATTTTTCAGAGTCATTGCTTCTTCTTAATCTTCCAGGCATTCAGTCTTCACACATGGAACCAGTGTGCTGTGATCGTCATCAACCCTGCTTCGCAGTGAGCACGTGAGACCCAGGGAGGGTGAGTGCCCTTATCTGCCTGAAGCACACGGCTGCCTAACATCTCACGCCCCCCAGCTCCTTCCAGACACCTGCACGTTTTAGAATCTGTGGTTTCTGACACCCGTGGCCATTGGAGTCAGGGCAGACTGTGCCAGGAGGATGCCAGGAACCTAGAGGAGGGGACACTGGGCACGAGGTCCCACCCATGCCCCTACCCTCCAGAGAGACCCTGGTCTGACCTGATGCTGGAGTCCTGGGAGCTGGCATGAGGGAGGACAGGAGAGTGTCTACACTAGACCACTGGTCCACCTTGATCCCAGGCTGCCCTGATACACTGATTTCCTGGATGGTCTGGTCCTGTTCTCTAAAAGGCTATGTGACAACTGGGCCGCCATATTGCACAACCCCAGGGGTGCTATTCACGTAGCGCCCCCCAGTGGTGCTGTGCAAGGACCTTCCTGATGAGCTGAGGGTCAAGGAGCAGTTGGCTCTTGCAGAGTTTGTCCTAAACAGGGATCATGTGTGGGGTCACCTATGACTGGTTAGTATGTGGGCTCATGACGCAGGCCAGCCAGTTAGATACCCTGTCCCAGCACTTCCCCGCCAGGACCCACACCGGTCACCAGGACCCCCTAGAATGTCCATCTGTCAAGCTTGTTCAGCTCTTTCCTCCCCACTTCCCCTCCCAGCTATAAAGAACAGAAGACTAGTAGACAGTTGAAAGGTGCCAGACAAACAGTGCACACTGTAGGACTCCACGTGTCTAAGGAACGAGCAGGCAGCGGTAGCCCGCGCTGTGGGAGTCCAGGGACCCGGCCTGCAGGGCAACGACTGGCAGGAGGCCTGGGGGCCTCTGGGCACCTGGCACATTCTGTGTCCTGACGTGGGTGCTGCTCACTTGGAACTGTTCAACTGATGAAATCCAGCCTGTACGCTTATGATTTGTGTACTTTTCTGTGTGTAATACCTCAAAAAAGTTATTTAAAAGACAAAGAGGGAAGCATTCTCTTGCCGGCAGAGGATATGGCTTTTCCGAGGCCTAGACCGGGTCTGGTCTGCCTGCTAATTGTCGCCCTCAGAGGGCTCAGGCCCACCGTCCCAGGTCACAACCGGGAGATGCTCCGATTTCACAGACTTTTAGGGAGTGACCCACTGGCTCCCCGAATTAAAGCCAATTCAGCATTCAGCTCGGAGGGCTTGCCAGAAGCCGCATGCTCACTCCCACGCACCTGTGATGCCTTCCAGTGTGTTCTTCTTTGTTCCTTTTTTATTTTTCAACAGTTTTCTTTTTTTTTTTTTTTATCCTCACTCAAGGACATTTTTGCATTTATCTTCAGATAGAGCGGGAGGGACAAAGGGAGGAAGAGAGAGAGAGAGACATCAGTGTGAGAGAGACACATCGAGTGGTTGCCACCCCAACCGAGGCCGGGGACAAACTGCAACCGTGGTACGTGCCCTTAGCGGGAACCGAACCCGGGACTCTCTGGTCCACGGGCCAACGCTCTAACCACTGAGCCAAACCGGCCAGGGCTCAACAGTTTTCTTTTTTTCTTTATTGATTTTAGAGAGAGAGGAAGGGAGAGGGAGAGAGAGTAGAAACATTGATGAGAGAGAACATCGACTGGCTGCCTCCTGCATGCCCCCCACTGGGGATTGGGCCCACAACCTGGGCATGTGCCCTGATCAGGAATCGAACCGACGACCTCTTAGTGCATGGGTCGACACTCAACCACTGAACCACAATGGCCGGGCTCAACAGTTTTCTTGAACTGTAACTCATATACCATACAATTCAAAGGCTTTTCGTATAGTCACAGAATTGTGCAAACATCACAATCAATTTTAGGACATTTTCATCACCCCAAAAAGAAACCCTTTGTCCCTTGCCCATCAGTCCCTGCCCCCAATCCTTCCACCAATCCCAGCAACAGCTCTGTTTGCCTGGTAATGATGTGCTTTTATCTTTTAGGTTAAAACTCATCATGCTTCCCTCTGTGTATCAGTTGCCAAAAGTTTCCATGGAAAATGTGTGGCTAACCTCTGACAATTACACCTGCCCTCACCTCTGGCTTCATCTTATTTTCGTGCCCTTATTCTCCCTAATATCCCAGCTTGTTTTTTGTTTTATTTTATCTTTGCATATATAACTTGAAAAACGCACAGCAGGATTTGATTAGGGTGGTATGGGATTTATAGATTGATTCAGGAAAGAATGATCTTCCCATCCGTGAGCATGGTATGTCTTTCCATTTATCTAAGCATTTAAAAAATGCACATCCCTCGGTTAATTTTGCAATGTTATCTATAAAGGTCTTGAGCGAGTTTTACTAAATTTATTCCAAAATACCTTCTATTTTGTTTTGGACTATTCAATAAATGATGCTAAAACAATTAGCTGTACATATGGAAAAAGAATAAAATTAGATTCCCACCTCCCACATAAGCAAAACTCCAGATGAATTAAAGAACTATGTGTGAAAAGTAAAGTTGTGAAGCTTTTAAAAGAAAATGTAAAACAGGGAAGTATATTAGATTGGAAAACCCAAAGTAACAGTGACTTAAGTAAGCTGTCTCTTGTTTATGATCATTTCTGTCTCAGGTATAATCATTCCAGAGGTAGGCAACAACAACAACAGAAACTATTATGACTGATTCACAGTGATATCAAGAAATGGCTTCTAACTTTCTGCCATGCTATTACTTAGCATATTGTTTTCATACTAAAGTTGCCTCAAAGTCCAAGATGACTGCTGGAGCTCCAGCCATCACGTCTACCTTCTAGATGGCAGAATGAAGAAGGTGAAGGGGGGAAATGTTCTGGAAGTCCCACAAAACACTTTTACACCCAGCTGGAAAGGCGACTGGGAAATGTAGTCTTATAGCTGGGTGGCAGTATGTCTAGCTAAAACCTGGAATTTTGTTACTAAAGAAGATGAGCAGAATGGATATTGGACACCACCAACAGAATTGACCATAGAAAGTTTTTCTGAAACAAGATACAAAAAGCACAAATGTTAATGAAAAATATTGACAAATGTGCCTAATTAAAATCTAAAACTTCTACTAAATAAAAGATTTAAATTCTCTTAATAAATAAATAAATACTGAAAAAAGAAGAAAGATAATCTGAGTTTGGCAAAAGATTTGCGGCGCACATAACTGACAAAGGATTGGGATCTATCATATGTAAAGAATTTCTACAAATCAATAAGGAAAAGATAAAAATCCAGTACATGAAACTCACCCTCACACACCCAACAGAGACCAGAGAGGATGGCCTTGGTTTGGGCAGGGTGCCAGACAAACCAATGTTAACACTGAGCCTCAGTGTACACAACGGGAGGCTGAAATGGTGACCTTAAAAACCCTGCAATGGGCCTAGCCAGTGTGGCTCAGTGGATTGAGCATTGTCCCATGGACTGAGAGGTCCAGTTTCGATTCCCAGTCAGGGCACATGCCCGGGATGCAGGCTCAATCTCCAGCAGGAGGCAGCCAACTGATCGATGTTTCTGTCTCTCTCTCTAAATCAATAAAAACATATATTTAAAAAACCCTGCAATGGGTCCGGCCAGTGTGGCTCAGTGGTTGAGCGTTGACCCATGCACCAAGAGGTCGCAGGTTCAGTTCCCGGTCAGGACACATGCCCAGGTTATGGGCCCGATCCCCAGTGCGGGGCATGCAGGAGGCGGCCAATTGATGTTTCTCTCTCATCGATGTTTCTATCTCTCTCTCCTTCTCCCTTCCTCTCTCTCTAAAATCAATAAAGGGAAAAAAATTTTTTTAATTTAAAAAAAATCAAAACCCTGCCATGGGACAATGTCTCTTCGTAAGGCACAGAATGACCCCACCCGACATGAGTATTAAATCTATGTGGTTTAAAAGTGGCTTTAAATCCTCTCTGAAACAAGGTGCAGTCCAGAGCACTGTATAAATGAAAGGGCGAAGATGCCACCGTTTCCCACTGACCCTTACATCTGAGGTGACTCAACCTTGACAGCTGCAGACACTCCCCTTCCCCGTGGCTCTGCTCTCCTCCCTTGTCTGCAATGCCTCTTCCCCTTCCTGCCCAGTCAGCCCCAGAGAAATAGGAAATTCTGGCTGTCTTCCCTCGGAATCCCCAGAGTTGGGTACACATGATTGGGTGGTGGCACTAGGGTGCTTGTGAGGGCAGGGCAGGGAAGAATGCATGAGTGAGCAGGGGACCTTTGGGGCGCTGTCTTGTTACGGACCCTCTGGAAGCCGGGGACAACATGCCCCAGGATTGTCCCCCTGAAATGGGGGCAGCTGGGGGGTTAGGTCCGCGCAGGGCATTTAGGCACTCACCTGGGGCCAAACATCGCTCTCAGGCAGTTAGTCACAGGAAGCTGTTGGCAGGTGACTTCAGGCTGGCCACGGGCATATAGGAAGGACATCAACAGCCTCAGCCATGTGGGTAAAAGTGCCACAAACTGTGCCATGTCCCCCCAACATTACAACTGAGCTCCCCCCAACTTCAGGGTCCTTCCCAATAGGTCTGCCACTTCCCTTTCCTACCTTTTCTCCCACATTTGGATCAAGCTGGACAACTCACTCTTCTGTCTCCTGGGTCATGTTCGGGCTTTTCCCTCCCCCTGGTCTGGCCTCACCCTCCTCCCATATTTAGGTCTAGCTCAGACGCTAGTGTTTCTCGCCCCAGCCCCCTCTCTCAGGTCCCCACAGCCTGTTACTTGCCCTCCTCAGAGCACTGATCTAATTACCTGGTATTTATTCCTAGACGTGCCTGCCTCACAACTAAACTTAGGTTTCAAGAGGATGAGGATGGTCAGATCTGCTTCCTCTGTGGGTCCCAAGTCTACCACTGTGCCCGTCACATAGCAGATGCTCCATGAAATGCTTGTGAATTCTTATTCTCCAGTGAGGGGACATGGACCTGAGGCGCAACATGACCTAAGTCCCCAGATGCCGTACTGAGCACCAACAGGAAACTCAGCCCCGTGGGGTAGGACTTGTCGGCCAAGAAGAGACAACGTGGACTCTGCCCTCGGGGTGCATCTGGTCCAGCCGAGGAGAGGGTGGCCTGTGTCAGTGCTCAGTGACCAGGCACTCATCCATGTGTCCAGCGTTCAGGGACAGCCAGCCCTGTTTGCTAAGCCACGCATGGGACTAGAAGGCAGGAAGGCCAGGAACAAAGGGGGTTCCATCCCTGCCCTCACTGAAGCCTTAGTCCAGGGAGAAGACCAGAACATCCTAGGAGAAGAGGACTACCTGAGGGATCAGGTGATGGTGGGCAGCGTGGACAGCAAGGGACAAAGCAGCTCAAAGAATCGAGAGATCTGGAAAGACCTCTTGGAGGAGGCAAGTTGGGACTGAGACCTGGGGGACAAAAAGGAAAGGTTTCCTGGCTGCCTCAGCCCTCGGGGACTGTGGCTCTGGCTTGCCTCACTTTTCCTTTCATCATTTCCCATGGGGGTCTGGTCTCCCCAAATAACCTGGGAGCCCATAGAGCTCAGGAGACCCTACTGGCTGAGATGAAAGGACTGGATCTAATTCTACCACCAAAAAGCCCTGCGTGATGTAGGGAAAAATCCCTCCCTTTCTCTGGGTCTCAGTTTCCTCATCTGTTAAATGGGTTCATCATCCTCACAGGTTTCCTTCAAAGAAGAGAGACCGTGTGTGGTTTCTGAGCCAGGAATGGGCAGAACTCCTTAGAGATCATGCTACCAGCCCCCTCATTTCAAAAATGGGGAAACCAAGGCCCAGAGAGGCCAAGGGCCCACCCAAGAGATTCAGTCAAGCTCAACAAGTGCCTATCTGGGACTCGACTTTCAGGATGACGGGAATGTGCTCCTCTCCAAGAAGCCAGCCCCCCCCCACCCCAGAGTGATGGGGTCCCCACTTTGGGGTGCGGAGTGCATGCTGTCTTCTTTGGCATCTTGGAAATGTTAATTGAAGGAAATTATGCAAAGGAGCCCAGATTGGAGATGCTCATTTGAATCTCAACAAGGTGCTACATTAAAAATAGCAAGAGGAAGGAGGTAAGTTTGGGAGTGGAGCGAGGCTGCCAGGCCCTATGCGCTAAGAAGGTCCAGGCTCCTGGGCCCCTGGGCCCCTGGGCCCCTGGCGGGGTGACCAGGCCTCAGAGCCTGACCGTGGACCCCAGCCTCACAGTCAGGGTCCTCCGCTGCAGTCCTGCTCCCACTTGTCCCTTTCGTACACTGGACACCCGAGCAGTGATTCTAAAAATCAGATCTGACCACATGGCTCCTCTGTATATAACCTGCTGAGGCTGCCGGTTGCCCTCAGGGTAGAGGTAGGCTCTTAGTCCTGGCTCGGCCCATCCTGCCTGGTCTTCTCGTCTCCCCCCTTGTCCCCAGAGCGCCCATGTCTCTAGCTGAGGGAACACCCGTTCTGATCAGCCCGGCCTCGCCCCGACTCGGAGCCTTTACGTGGGTCATGCCTGCTGCCTGGAACAGCAGTGGCTCCTCCCCTCCACCAGGGGAGCTGCAGTCACCTTTCAAGCATCAGCTCAAAGCACCTCCCTGGAGCCTCCAGGTCAAGCTGGTTGTTTCTGGCTCTGTTCCAGAGAATTCTCCCATAGCACCTGCTCTTCGTCTTGGTGTCTGTGGGTCTGACCACCCCGATCTACTTGCTCTCTGAACTCGGGGATCACGTCTGGACGTCCCCTGGTCCTGGCCCCACTCAGAGCGGGCTCTTCCAATCTGCACAGGGAAGATTTGGGGTATATGTGGGGGATGACCAAGGGCCACCTCCCTGTGCCCTGCCATGCACTCCTCCCTCCAGAGATAGTTGAACAGGCCTGGGCAACTCTGGGCTCCCACCCCAGCCTGTCCTCAAGGACAACAGGCGAAGGGAAGGGGAGCAAGGACGGAGACTGGTTATTAATTAAAAAGCAAGTCATGTGCAGGTCCTGCTTCATTCCAATAAAAACCGCCAAGGGTATTAATGAGCAGATCTGGCGATAGACGCGGGGTAGGTTTACTCAGTCTGGGTACGGATCCTGGTGGTCAGAATGTCAATGAGCTCCCGGCCTCTAAGGCTCAGTCTGGGCTGAGGAGGGCTGGCAGGCGAGGGGCACCTGGCATGGATGACCAGTAATAAATCCAACATCATTACCGCAGGTCACCTCCTGCTGAGCAGTCCCAATCACCAGGCAGGGGCCATGTGACCACTTTCACGTGCCTCTGTCCTCTCCCAACAGCCTCTTGAGATTGGCCCTATTTTTATCCCCATTTTGTAGCTGGGGACATTTGGGCACAGAGAGGTTTAGTAACTTTACAGGGTCACACAGTTAGCAAGTGGCAGTACCAGGACACCAGCCTGTGCTCTTGACCATAAGGACACAAGGTCCCGATGTGCTGGCTAACATCGTCAAAGCAGTCCTTTCTGACACAGGTGAGGAAGCTGAGGCCGGAGAGGTTGTCACCTGCCAAAATGATATTGCACGTTGGTGGCACATAAACCATATCTCCTCCTCGCCTGCTAAGTGTGTGTGTCAGGGGTCTCCACCAGGAAGGGTCAGGGTGAAGGGGCCTCAGATGGGCCAGAGTTTGGGGGCTGAAGCCACCTACCCCTCCCTCCCTTCTCCCTCTGCTACCCC
The DNA here is from genome assembly GCA_030848825.1 of Tadarida brasiliensis. Lineage (NCBI taxonomy): Eukaryota > Metazoa > Chordata > Mammalia > Chiroptera > Molossidae > Tadarida > Tadarida brasiliensis. The sequence continues at coordinate 102,765,437 of CM061258.1, read as the reverse complement.
CAAACTCTCAGCAGCCCAGCTGGGCTGAACCAACCCAGCGCTTCCCTGTCAGCCCTGGAAGGCGGTCTCAGCCAGCACCAGCCCCGGCGGAATTAAACAGGCCTGACCTAAATACAGACGCAGCGCCAGCGCTAAACACGGCTGTGCCAGTGGGAACTCCTGCGGAGGGACGCGGTGCCCGGAGGGATGAGCACCCTGACCTGGGAAGAGGGCGAGGCTGTCCCGGTCCAGGGACAGTGACATCTGTGTGACCGTGAACACTGACAATTCCCTAAAATGTCCCCAAGTACGGCAAAGAGGTGGAGGAGAGAGGACAATGCTCCCCCGGCCTGGCTGGTGATGAGCTCACGGAGCGAGTCAGGGAGCCCATGGCATGGCCTGTGTCTAAGACTCAGAGAGGGGAGGTACCACCCCAGGTCACACAGAGCGTGAGCAGCAGGGATGGGGAGGCAGGTTTCTGGTTTCTGGATGGGAGGAGGTTTGGTTGGGGGGCACAGCAAATGGGCTCTGGAAGCTGAAGCTTGGACCCATGAGCCAGGGAGACCATACTGGGGGTAATGGCTTTGACCGGCCTTGGGATGGCGCCCCAGGCAGGCCTGGAGTGGGTCCCTCAGGTTCTGGCAGAAAAATGCAGCCCTGTGGGTGGAAGTGCAATCAGGCGGAGGAGCAAACTGCCCTCCCCTTGGCAGGCTGGCTTCTCGGGCCACCGGCCTCGTGCTCAGAAGGGCTCCACTCTTGGTTAAACGCTCTGCTGTTGCTGTCTTGGAAATTCTCAATAAGTCCATCTTGGAACGTGTGTTCAGTAAGTGAAGTCCAACAGGACAATGAGCAGGAATGAGAACAGCGGGGGCACTCAGACACGTGTCCCTGTTCCGTGCTGCCAGATTCACATCCAGTGTGGGTGACGCCCCCGGCCAGGAATCCTGGTGGACCCCGGACGAGCAGGAGTTCTGCGATCGGGCAAGTACAAGGTAAGCATGTCATGTCAAAGAACCCCTGAGAGCCTTGGGAGACCCTGCTTTCCATTCAAACCAGGCCTTGCTTCCAATGCAAAAAGGCCATGGCTTTCTAAGAAACACAGAGGTCTGAGGACCCAGCATAGCCGTATAACTAGTTTCTTCCCCGTATTAGCCAAAAGGATGGCATAGAGGGAAAAGGAAAGATGGGGCAACTCAGTTTCTCTTCCTTTCAGGCCTTACACATCATGAGCCAAAGGTAGAGGGAGCTGAGTGCATGTTTGTGTGTCAAGAAGTGAAGTAGCCCTGGCTGGTGTGGCTCAGTTGGTTGGGCAGCGTCCTGTGCACTGTGCACCCACAGGTCGCAGGTTCAAGTCCCAGTCAGGGCACATGCCCAGGTTGAGGGATTGATCCCAAGTAAGGGGTGTGCAGGAGGGAGCTGATCGATGTTACGCTCTCACATTGATGTTTCTCTCTCCCTTCTTCTCTCCAGTTTGGCCCAGTGGTTGGAGCGTTGGCCCGCAGACTAAAGAGTTGTGGGTTCGATTCCTGTCAAGGGCAGCTGCCTCGGCTGCGGTTCAGTCCCCGGCCCTGGTCGGAGTCATGCGGGAGGCAACCAATAGATGTGTCTCTCTCACATCTCTCTCTCTCTCTCTCTCCCTCCCTCCCACTCTATCTGAATATAAGTGGAAAAATATCTTCAGTTGAGGATCTAAAAAAAACCAAAAAACACAGTTGCGTTGGTTTTGTGAAATACAAATGCGCATACAAGCCACAATATGAATTGTGTAAATTCGATGACTCCACATACGAATTAAATGCTCTTATAGCTGCATTCAAGAGCGGCACTGAACAACACAAAGATGAATGGTAAAGAATGAGATGTAAAAATATGAATAATTAAACTTTTCATTTTTCTTTTATTAGAATGATATCAAATAGCAAATCGAAACAAAAAATCACCATAAGAAGTCAAAAGAGAGACCACAGAAGAAAGGAAACAGTTTTATGTTTTACTACTTTTAAGGACACAGTTTTCCTGCTGGTTGAACAACGAGCCCACGTTCTCATTCCGCGGTGAGACAGCTGGCCCCAGCCCTGCGCCTGGACCGTTCAGGGGCCAGGCAGGAAGAGGCATGACTTGTGTCTTCATCCAGTTCTCTACAAGGCAGATTGAGCAGGAGCAGACTACTGTGGGCCTGCAGGGACCAGACAGGTGGCAGGCCAGCTGAGATTGGGGACTCCTTCCTGGAGGCAGTGACAGGAGAGCTGGGTCTGGAGAGGTGAACAGAACGTCAGCGGGCAGACAAGGGGTTTTTGAGGACACTCAGTGGTCATCCGTCCAGGAGCCTCAGGGTTCTCTGAGTGCCTGGCTGGCCCTGGCACGTGTGTCCAGAGCAGCCGCTCCAGGAGGCTTTCAGCACTGGCCCCAGGGGACCCACTGCAAGGCAAGCATGGAAGATCCTGCCTCAGACATGAGGGGCCCCAGGGCTCCAGGTCCAGCCGCTAGATAGGCCCACCCACCCCTCATTCAATGAACACACATCTACTGAGCTTCTTCAGTGTTCTGGTCACAGGACATAGAATACAGAACAAGACAGATCAGAGCCCTGGCCTCGTGGGGACAGCTAGCTGGAAAGGACCAGGAGTTTGGGGAGAGACAGTGTCAGCTGTCAGAGGTGACAGGAAGCTCCAGGTCCAGCGGGGCTTCGGGTGGTGTGGGTCTGGACAAACTGCTTCTCAGAGCTGGGTGTTTCTCTCAAGGAGCCTGAGCAGGAGACCCAGATGTCCAGAAGGGTCGAGGGGTACCTCTCAGGAAGGGCCAGCAGGCAGGGGGCTGGTGGCCTAGAGTTGGCGAGCTCTGAAAAAGTTAGAAAGTGACTCTGCTTTGGGCAGATGCTGTGCTGGGGTGCTAAGTGTGACGAGCTGACCGGGGAGGCAGCTCCGCACTACTGAGGTCCAGCAAACTGAGAGTGGCCTGGACTTCAGCCACGGCCAGCCCGCCCACAGCCTGCCAGACCATTTAGGCCACGCAGGGTAGGTCTAGACGTCCAGTGTTATCTGTCCTTTCAGGTGTCTGCCCCACATCCCTGCTAGGGTCCTGTAGGCTGCAGGGGGCTAGAGCCAAGGCTGAGTAGTAGGGCCCTCATAGCTAATGCCCTGAGCCTTCTACATGCCAGACACTGTTCTGACCATTTAGCACATAGGAACTCGGTTCCCATGGCACCTCCTTTCAGGTGGACAAGCTCCTCAGCCCCATGTGATCAGTGAAGTCACTATACATGGAGACATAAGGTTATATGCCCAAAGACACAGCTAGCAAGGGGCAGAGCTGGGATTTGCGCTCTTAACCACTAGGCCAATGAGCTCTTTCTCTTTATGTCTGGGTTCCCTTTGGTTCTGGTTAGATGGCCCCTTTTAGACCATTTGAAGGAAGCCGAGGGAGATGCATTAGAATGTCAGATAACTCCTCTCATTTTACAAAAGAATGAACCTAGGCTCAGAGAGGGGAGGAGAGTTGCCTACAGTTGCACAGCAACTCCTGCCTCCCTGCTCTGGGATGGAGTGAATAGTCCCCGCCTGTCACCTGAAGGACACTCCATTCTGAGACCTCAAAAGGTCCCAGCCCTCAGCCTTGGGGGACCTGGCAGGTGAGGCCTTGGTGAGTGGGGGGTTTGTGCCGAGGGGCAGACAGGGGCTGAAATCCAGTCCACACTCAGCTCACTGGTGTGGGGTGGGGTCCTGGGTTGGGACCTGTAGTTATGGGGACTCAGAGAGGAGATTCAACAGGTGAGTCGCTGGCTCCCTGCATCTATGTACTGCTCCCTTGTCACCTGGGGACTGGGAAACACGCTTTGCTGTCCCTTGAGGGCTGCAGTTGATGAGTTAGTCCAATATATTCCACATTTTCTTTTTTTAAATTTTTTTCTTTATTGATTTTAGAGAGAGGAAGGGAGAGGAAGAGAGAGATAGAAGCATCGATGAGAGAGAACATCGATTGGCTGCCTCCTGCATGCCAATCACTGGGGATTTGGCCCACAACCTGGGCATGTGCCCTGATCAGGAATCAAACCAGCGACCTCTTGGTGCATGGGTTGACGCTCAACCACTGAGCCACACTGGCCGGGCGATATTCCACATTTTCCACGCAGGTTACCCTTCCCTCTCCTCCCTTATCTGAGCAGCCCAGCCCAAAGGTGCAGCTCCTGCCCACCTCTGACCATTACACCCCCTCGAGAACTTCAGATGGGCAGTTCTCGATTTGCCCTCTTGCTGTGGAAACCAAGGCCATTTTCTGTGACCTTGGTCCAGAGCACTGACCTCATTTTTAAAATCAATATTGATGTAGGTTTAACTACATCAACATTTATCTTTGATGCACCCTCTGGGAAAGGTCCCCCTGGAGTCCCAGGCCACACTGAGGGCCTCCTGTGTAAGGAGCTCCTCCGGAGGGGATGGTGGAGAGGTGCAGAGGCAGCTCGGGGACAGGGGAGGCCCCGGGGCCTCTCCCAGGTGACGGGGACAGCAGCATGGTGCCTCCTTATTTTTTAGGCCATAAAAACACCAGTGAAGTGTGTATCAGCCTGATTCTGGCAAGAAGCCAAGGCATTCTCTGGGCCTGACCAGCTTCCTAGCTCCTGGAGGATCCTCAGGTTGTACCAACTGCCGGTAACCACCAGGTCCAAGAGTCACATTCAACCTGGGATGTTGGGGGGCTGGGCTGTCCCCAGCCTGGGACAGGAAAAGTGGGAAAAGAAGGGCATCTGGCCTCAGACCCTCCTCTAGGCTCGGTCCAGCTTGCCAAGCTCACGGGTCTGGGGCCCTGCCATTCAGGGCCCCGGGTGAGGGGACAGAAATAGGCCATCTGTGAGCTTTCCCAGGGCCCTGAGGAGTCCGGGCCACCGCCTCCTTGCGTGCCGCATTCTCTGCTCATTTATTTTCAGAGCAGGCGAGTGGATTGGAAACGCTCCTTCTGAACGTGCCTGGGGGGATGTGGGGCTTGTGAATAATGCAGCATGTCAGGACTGGGGCCTGGCTGTCCGTCCTGTCCGTCCTGTCCAGGAGGCTCCGAGTCACCACAACAGCCCCGGGCAAATCCTGCCCTGCCCCTTGCTGCTCAGTGTAATTGGGCAAGTCTCTCTGAGCCCTGGAGCCCCCAGATGTAACACAGGGGCACTGAGCCTCTCCTCGCCACCTGCTGGGCAGCCATGGAGTGCAGGTCCTGTCCCCAGCGCCGCCTCGGCCCTCCCCTTAGGCTCCGCGGTCCTTGCTCGTGGCCTCACTGACTCTCAGAGCCCACCAGCCTTTTCAAAACGCGGACTTCACAGCAGCAGAGACTGACGGTGATTCCAGGCAGCTGAGGGGCACAGGTGGAGTGAGGGCCCCGTTTCACTGACATCAAGGGGGGCTCAGTTCAGAGTGGGCCGTTGGGTGGCAGCAGTGGGCACATCTCACCCTGTCCTTGGATTATCTGGGTGGGCTCTCCTAAAAGGGCTATTTTTTTTTCCTTTATTGATTTTAGAGAGAGAGGAAGGGAGAAGGAGAGAGAGAGATAGAAACATCGATGAGAGAGAACATCAATTGGCTGCCTCCTGCATGTCCCCCACTGGGAATCGGGCCCACAACCTGGACATGTGCCCTGGCTGGGAATCGAACAGGTGACCTACTGGGGCATGGTCGATGCTCATCCACTGAGCCATACTGGCCGGACTAAAAGGGCTATTTTTATGTCTGAGGCAGGTTGCAATCTTTGCTGCTACCCTGGGCCTCCAGCCTCACTTCTCCTAGGCAGAAAGGGGGTCCCTGGATGCCAGAAATGTCTGTCTCCCAGGACCTGTGCTCAGGGCAGTGGCATTGTCCTGTTCTTTAGCCCTCTGCCAAGACCCCTCAGACCACCTCTGAGCTCCTGGGGGACTGAGTCACCAGTCAAACCTAACTCAGGTGTGGAAGGACCATCATCTCTGAGCTGCCTCACCTCCCGGGTGGAAGTTCCACCACAGCTCTGGAGTGCCCTCTGTTGGTGGGGTGGCAGGTGATGTGCCTCCACACCTCACAGCCTTCTAAATGGCTACTGCTGAGCCTAAAGCAGGAATAATTTAAGTTAGACACAGGAAGGATTGTTGGTGTTAAAATGGATGAGCAAATGATGGACCAGTGAGTTCTCTGCAGAGGAGTGGGTGGGTCTGGCTGGGATGGGGGGAGGGACTACATAACCCTGTGGCACTCCCATCCCCCATGCCATCTCTCAAGCTCTGGGAGGCAGTGACCTCACGCTACTCTCTATCATAATATTTACCAACAGCACTGCAATTGAGCCATGCAGCTCAGCAATTATAATCATGTTATCATTATTGCTGATAATTCTGATCATAAGCATAAATTATAAACAGGAGCGGGGCACAGCGGGTAGGAGCAGAGAGGCAGGAACACTTCTGGGAGGGTGTTGGGGGGCTGAGGCTGGCCTCCCTTCCCATTCACTGGCTCCCACTCCCTCCTGTTTCTGGCCAAGGCCAAGTGTGCCCTCCAGAGCCTGGCCCAGGGATAGGTGGCCTTTTTCCAGCCAAGGTCCCAGGGTGGTCCTGGCCATCTCACACAGAGCCCCACTCTGCCTCACAGAAACTATTAAGGCACAATTATTACAGAGACAGTCGTTCCAAATTGATCTTTCAGTTACTCCACAGCTGCAACCATGGAGACGGCCCCAGCTCAATTACATGCCTCTTGCTGTTCTTGAAAGATTCCAGAGGACAGAATCGGAGGAGGAGGCAGAGAGCAGAGACAACGGAGACAGAGGTTCAAGGAGAGAGAGAGTCGCAAAGAGCAGTGGACACGGAGACCCCCAGCGACAGAGACAGAGAGAAATGACAAACTCAAGGAGAGCTAAAGACTCAGAGACAGCAAGCATCACAGGAAAGACATAGCTGACTCAGAGAGACAATCAAGAGATAGCTAGGATCAAACACGGAGAGAACAGAGGAGAAGAGACAGAGGCCAAGGCAGAAACAAGGACATGGAATCAGACCCACGCACACATTTTGCTGGAGAGAGCTACCTAAAAAGATAGCAACAAACAGATGGAGAGAAATCGAGAGAAAATAGAGTCCAACAAATCACCTGAGGGCAGACAGATGAATCCTGTTTTCATTCATTCGTTCGTTTGTTCGTTCGTTCATTCATTCAGCAAATATTTGTAGAGCCCTACTGTGTGCCAGGTTGGATGCTGGGGATACTGAGGACCAACCCCACACCCTGCCCTCACATGAGCTTAGAGTTTAACAGGTGAGTCAGAGAGGGATCAAATAATTTCTCACCCAATGTAAAATTTCAACCAGGCCAAGTGCTCAGAGTTCGTAAGGGTCTCTGAGAGCCTTGGTGGGGTGGGTGGCCCTGTGTGTGCCGTCAGGAAGGCTGAGATCTGGAGGATGAGGAGCTGACCTGGCTGGGACAGGGAGGGCACTGGGTTTAGGACTGTGCGTGCAAAGATACTCTGCAAAGGCCCGCTTTCACTCACTGATGCAAAGGAAGGACTTGGGCCTAGGCCTGGGCCAGACCTCCCCTCAGGGGGGAGGTGAGGGGGGGATGGGGAGGGTTGGAAAGCAGGTGGAGAGAGAAAGGATGATAAGCCTTCTCCTGGGGTGAGGCAGGTATAGCAGGGTCCTAGGTTCCCAGAAAATCCTGGGGTGGGAGAGAACTATATGAGCATGTTCTGGGGCCCTGAACTAATGGGTCTTTGGCATGGAGGCTGGAGTCCAGCTGGTTCGCCATTTCCTCCTTAGGCTGAATTGGGTGCCCCCTCTGCTAGCCCAGAGCTCCCAGGTGCAGGGACAGGTCTGCATGACGCCAGGTGCAGAGAGGGCACTTTGGTGTGGAATGGGGGTCCTACCATCTAGGGCCAGCTGGGCAGCCTGTGACAGAGGAGCCAGCATCAAGTGCACCATGGCACAGGGATGAGCTGAGGTTCCTGTACTGCGTGGCTGTGTGGTTAGACCACACGTGCCAGACCTTGAACAGCTCCAAGAACATGAAGGGCAATACTCTGAGGAGCAGTTCTCAGGGGAACTAGCAGATGAAGGGGTTTGAGAGGGCCAGTCCAGGATCCATTCCTGCTCCCACCCCAGCAGCGCCACGCTTATCTCTTATATGGACTGAATTTCTATGCAAGAATCTTTTGGGAAAAGGCTCTGTGGCATAAAAAAGATTGGAAAATTATCCCCCAGACCTGCATTGTCCAATAGGTAGCTGCTAGTGACGTATTAAAGTCTGTCTCATCCAAATTGAGATGTTGTGAGTGCAAAATAGACATTGGATTTCAAAGACTTAGTACAAGGAAAGAAATGTAAAATACCTCGATTTAAAAAATATTGCATGTTGAAATGAGCGTGTGTATACAGATATAGATAGATATAGATATAGATATAGATTAGATATAGATATAGATATAGATAAGAGTGGAAGGGAGGGAGGGAGGGAAAGAGAGAAACATTGATTGGTGGCCTCCTGCATGTCCCTGACCGGGGCTGGGGATCGAACCTGCAACTCAGGTTTTAAACACCAGGGCTTTATTTTGTCCTTGACCAGGAATCGAACCTGATACCCTTCATCCCTCGGGCAGATGCTCTAACCGCTTTGCCAAACCGGCCAGGGCAGAAATGAGCATACTTTTGATATGCTGGGTTAAATCAAATACATTATTAAAATTAATTTCACCTGTTTCTTTTTCTTTTTTTAACATGGCTACTAGGAAATTTCAAATTTCCTCTGTGGCATGCACTTTGGCTCACTTCCTATTTCTTTTGGCCAGCACTGCCCTAGACTCCTCACCGGGGCCAATCCTAGGGCCTGCAAGGCTGAGCTGCAGTTCTGCCCGGGTCCTAATAGAAGACTTTCCTGCATCTAAGTTGTCCCTGCCCCAGCTTGTGCCTGAAATCCCAACACTAGGGCTTTATTTTTCAGATTCCAGAAGGCTTGGAGGACTCTGAGAGGTTACTCTGCTTATCAAATACCCCAGTGAGGGAAATGATTTCTGTCCTTGGCGGCCTGGACAAGCCATGGAGAAAAAGATCCAGGAAAATGGAGCCCAGGCAGGGGATGAAATGATATAACAGGAGGCCTGGGGACAGCTCTTCGTGGGGAGAGGGGGTTGGAGATTTGGGTCACAGACTCTGGGTCCCCCAAGCAAGTCCATCACCTACCCTTTGCTCCTCTGTGGTCTCCACATCACTTGAGTGCCTGGGCTCAGGACAATTAACCTCTAGGCTACCGAGCCTATGGCCACCTGGTCTGCCCTGTTTCACGGATCCTGCATGCTGCCTTGAAAACATATTTCCAAACACTGAATTTTATTTTCCCGTTGGTTTCCATGAAGGAATAGGAGATATGCTGCTCTGAAAATAGCTGTTGATTCCAGGAGACATTTGTCTCATTTTTAAAGGATAAATAGCAATTACCAGATAAAATCATATTCCTGAAAATACAAGGAAAGCCATAGAGATGGTCAAAACAGAATGGCAGGTGGGGATGGACAGTCCTGCGGTCCACCCCTGCCACTCATCCCTGGGCTACTATGGGTCAGTCCTTCGCCTCTTGGCACCACAGTCTGCTTACTCAAAAGATGAGGGTTTGGGGTTCATTGTCCTCACCTTTGGTCCCTTGTGGTTACATACAGGGCAACACAGCCCAAAACTCCCTCTGGGTTTGCCCTAATGTCCCTCTACCTGCGCCCCCACCCCCCACCCCAGAGTCTCATCTTCAAGGAACAAGGAGCCAGAATTGGCCCAGAATGGTGGGAAAGGAAAGTATGCATGGAATAGGTCAAGGACCTGGGACTGGGCCCAAACCTCAGGGGAGCAGGGTGTTGAGTCTATATGGGTAGTTCTCCCTGGTGGCCAGTCTGCTGGTCAGAGAATCTGGAACACACACACTGGACCAGGAGGAAGAGACCAGCTCCTGCTTTAGGCATTCCTAGGTTGATGGGGAACCAGGACACCCAGACACTCACTTCTGCAAATGACCTGGTGTCCTACATTCCCATCTGTGAAATGGGGACTGGCAGGCCCACCTGGTTAAGTGAACGAGGGCATGGAAAGGGCTTTGCAATGGGAGAAGTCCTCTGGCTTCAAGGCTGTTAAGAGGAAGGCAGCGAGAGGAGCCTCAGTTTCCACACCTGCATAGTCGGGGGGACCTGACCAGGCCTAGGGGAGGATGTGGCAGGGCCAGTGCAAATGTGCTTCATAAGCCCTGGCTGGTTTGGCTCAGCAGTTAGAGCGCCGGCCCATGGACCAAAGGGTCTCAGGTTTGATTCCAGTCAAGGGCATGTACCTGGGTTGCGGGTTTGATCCCCGGCCCCAGTTGGGGTCATGTGGGTGGCAACCAATCGATGTGTCTCTCTCACATCGATGCTTCTCTCTCACTCTCTAAATATCAATGGAAAAATATCCTCAGGTGAGGATTAACAACAACAACAACAAAATGTACTTCATAAGGCTGGCAGGAGAAGTTTCTGAAGGTGAGGAGTAGCCACTGGCAAGGACTTCCCAACCAAACTCTCCTGGCAGCTGAGGGAGCCACTGCTGCCCTTCTCAGGAGAAGGAACTAAACTTAACAAAAATGTCCCTGTCCATGACCTTGTCCTTAGCATTTCTACCTACTCAGGAAGAGCAGTTTAAGCAGAGACTCTGACTCTGATTTCATCCCTAGATGAAGACAACAAATTTTAAAAAGTGAGAACTACCCTTTATCGAGCACCTACTATGTAGCAGGCACTGTGCTAAACATTTTTCCTGTATTATATGTCATTTAATTCTCATAGAAATTTTATGAATGACTCTCTTAGCTCCATTTTACAGATGAGGAAGTTGAGGCCCAAAGATGCCTAGGACACACAGCCAGTGAACGTGGAGTGTCTTCATCTCCAGGTCACATGCATCTGAATGAGGCCTAGATACGCCAGGCCAGGGCCTCGTGCTGTACCACACTGCCTCCAGTCTCTCTGGACAAGGTTAGGGTCAGGCTGGCTGTTCCACCGAGAAGAGACCAGAGACAGAAGGGTGGCATCCACCCCCAACAGTCCACTTGTATTACTGCTCTGGATTCTGCCTGCAGAGGGCAATACTGAGCACACACCAGGCCTCAGCTCCTCCAGGCCCCTGGCTCCTAAGGCTCGTGTCTCTGCCCCAGGACTTGGGGTCCGGGAAGCATTTTGTCCAGAAATCAACAGCCTAGCTAGCCAGCCCTTCCTGGGATCAACTTCCCCCAACCAGGCCCAATGAGGCCATCCATGCCTTACTCCCAGCACCTCACGTGTAGGTTTAGATCTGATGCAGGGACCACAGGTCAACAGGCAGAACGAGGGCTATGAAGCCAGTCCCAGCAGTGCCACTCACATGCTGTTTGTTCCTAAGCAAGTCACTTCACCTCACTGTAAAACGAGGCCAATAGGACACCCCTATAGGCTCAGTGAAAGGAACATGCAATATGCCTCGCGCCTAGCAGACGCTTAATAAGGGTGGCCATGATCGCTTTATCCACCCTGGGGCCACACTACGGTTGACTGAGAGGCTTCAGGGAAAGGGATATGGGGACTGAGAGAGGTGAACTACCACGCCCAAGGACACACAGCGCTAAGAGGAAAAGCCACGATCTGAACCTGACATAACCTGGGCAAAGCGGGAGTGACCAGCTGCTCTGACTTCAGTCTCCCCAGACGAGGCGCGGGGCCTATGGTCGCTCCAGGCCCCGGCCTCTCCTCCTGGGATCCTCCCCGCGCCCGCAGAGTGACCTTGACCCTCCAGCCGGGTCCTGCACCCCTGCTTCCTAATCCGCCTTGGCCAGCGCTGGGGCTATGGAGGGGCCTCGCCGGGCAGCCAGGGGGCGCCGAGGCCGCGGGCGCCCCTCCCGCAGGCCCCGCCGGCGGCGGGCGCTGGGGCGGCACGCGCGTGGGGCGCGGAGCGCGGGGCGGGGGAGCGGCGCTCCCCCCGCGGTGCCCAGGCTGGGGCGCGGGGCGGGCCGGGCGGGCTAATCCCGTATGTAAATGACAGCCAATGGAGGGTGGTGTTGCGCGGGGCTGGGATTAGGGCCGGGGCGAATGACTGGCAATCTTACTGGGATTACAGAACAAAGAGCCTCCCCGCGCTCCCGCTCTCGGCTCCGCTCCCCGCGCCGCGCCCCGCCCTCCGCCGCAGCCCGCGCCGGGGGTGGGGGCCGCCGAGCGCCAGCCCCCCGGCCGGCCCAGAGCCCCCGCCGCGGCCCCCTCCCCGGCCCGCGCCCCGCGCCCGCCCGCCCCCGCCGCGCGCGCCGTCCCCCATTCTCCCGGATTAATTAAGGAGGCAGCGGCAGGAGGCTGCGTCCTGGCCGCGGGCCGGGGCCGGGGCGCCGCTGGCAGGAGCGCTTGGGGATCCTCCAAGGTAGGAGAAACTTTTGCGGGGGGCGGGCGCCCAGGCCCTTCTCCCCTCTCCTCCCACCCCGGTGGCCCCCGCCCCTCCCCCTCAAGGTGTTACAGAATCTGGGTCCGGCTTTTGGGTGCATTGGGAGGCACGTGACTGGGATTATAATTCGGGCCGGGGGAGGGGAGGGATGGCCGCCCCCACCTGCCGGGAAGGGTTGGGAGCCGGGAGCTGTCACCCCTGGCCCTTCCAGAGGTGGGGGGCTCCCGGGGCAGGCAGCGGGCGCCCGCAGGCTGCTGCAGTTGGCGAATGAGGTCAGTTGTGCTGCCCGCGGCGGCAGGCGCCAGTGTGGGAGCTGAGGGGGCTGGGAAGGCCGCGGCCCCCGCCTCCCACCTCTGCTTTCCTTGGGCTGGGCCATCCCCTGGCCCGTGCCCCCCACTCGCAGACTGAGTCCAACACAGCGAGTACTGCCCCAGCACAGTGGTTCTTGTTGGAGTCTCCCGGGAGGGGGCTGGCCTGAGGGCGGCAGCTGAACCCCTGGGGGGGGGGAGCGAGATTCAGAGGATGGCAGTGGGGGGCTTCAAAGGGTTCAGAGGAGCAAGTTGAGGTGCCCCATCCGTGGGCAGTCTCTGAGTTCCTGCAGATGGGTGGGGAAGCTAGGCTGAGGAAGGGCCACAGGGTGCTTGATGCCCACCCCCAATCCTGAGTCCCTGGGAATGATAGACTTGATGCCTCTTCTGGGCTCCCCAGCCTTGCCTGAGGCCAGGGAAAGGTACAATGCCCTGGCTTGGGCTCATGGCAAAGGGAGACCACCCAGCTGAGAGTTCTGCCCTCCTGGCAGTGCTAGAGTGGGCTCGAGCTCTGGACATCTGGCCCTGTGACCAAGCCTCCAGGACCGGACATGGGGTGGGGAAACTCCTGTGTCCCCATCACAGCTGGGTCAGGGAGTACACCTTTTAGGGGGTCTCCCTGCCTGACACTGGGAGAAGCACTGGCCTTGGATGAGGTATGGATGATGTGGGGTTTGGGGCTGCCCAGGGATTGACCTAGGCCTGGCAGCAGGGTGAGGGGTGGGTCTAGACAGCTTCTAGAAGAGTGGGCATTTGCAGGGGCTTCTCTTATTGCTCACTGCAAAAGGAAGGGGTGGCCAGAAGCTGCTCTCACTCCTCTGACCATCATCTTCCTTTGCGTATTTGGTGACCCCGTTGCTATTAACTGCTCACTCCTTGGCATTGGCCTTGATCCTCAGGACTTGGGAGGTGCCTCAGAGTAGCCCATTTGTTTCAGCAGTGTCATTCCCAAAGGGAAAGGACACCGGCATTGATTATCTATTTGAAGCAGGAGGCCGGGGCTGAGAGGCTGCTGGCTGCTGGCTGGGAGGGGCTGGGCACAGGACAGTAAGGATAGGGTTAGTCAGGTGGCCATGATGAGCCATCCAGTGCAGGGTCCAGGAGGGTGGGAGGTGAACTCTGACCTCTTCTGAACAGGGAATGGGGACCAAGGAACAGACCCTGCCCCAAGCCAATAGGATGTCAGAACCCCCAACCTGCTTTTGGGATGTGGGAGGCTTAAGACCACACCCCATTCTGGAGCCTGCTCTGAGGGTGACCTAGAAAGTCTCAGCTCTGACTCAGAGGGTCCCAGAGAGCCCCAGTGGAGGAAATGAGGAAGGATTGGAACTCTGTGGCCACTCATTCAAAATATGGGAGAACTTGGGGCCTAAGATTAAAAACTGGGTCTTGAAGACAGCATTGTAGGGGTGCACTTAACCTACTTAAGAGGACTGTTCTTTAGATGCTGGAGGAAGGGACATGTACTGCAATTTGCTAATCACAGATACTTTTTATGTGTTCATGTAAGGCAGTCTCCCAGAGCTGGCCCAGCCCCTCACACAGTGGCAGTTAGTGCTTGGTGCTTGGATATAGTCAGGAAGGCAGGTGTGAATATAGGGGTCTCCGAGGCAGCTATTCTTACAGCTCACTTGTCTCCAGCATCCAGGGTGGCCACAGTTTGGTAGAGGACTGGTTGTCAGAAGCCCCGGGTGAGGATCTCAGGGTGATGTGGTGGGTGATGGTTTAGGGCATTCATGTCCTAAGTGTGACCTTGGAACCACAGACCACATCTCCTGTTTCATCCTCATTCTCAGTTCTGGTTCTTTGTTCACCTGAGGCTTCCTTGGCCCACTCATTGAATCCTGCAGTTTTCCTGAATGGCCTTTGCACATGCTGTTCCTCTTACCTGGAAGGTTCTTCCTAAGCTCCCCTTGAGGGGGATAGGGGGCTTTCTTTAATGGCTCTGCCTGGCTAGGTTTGGTGGAGCATAGGGGTTGTAGAATGTGTCTTTTTCCTCTCCTTGGTCAGAACATAGCTAACTGTCATATAGCTAACTGGTCAGTGCTGGCCAAAGTGCTACCTAGCTCTCTTGTCCCCATGACATCCTGTCCTTCCTCTTCCAACATTGATCTCATTCAAAAGTTATATAGTTGTCTCCACAGTTGCCCTAGGGACAGGGCAGGGACTGAAGCTTGCTTTTGATTCCTTGGTGCCCCAGGGTTGGTACCCAAATACCTGTTGAATGGCTACTTGAGTGAATGAATGAATGAAGTCCTGCTCTAGAGTCTTGGCCCGCATTGCTAAGCACTCTCCTGTTGTTCCTAAATTTCCATCTCAGGACAGGTCTCCCACAATGGTAGGAATCCCAGGTTCTTTCCCTGAACTTCCTGCTCCTGGTCCTCCCAGGGGCCCCCTCTTTTCTCATTACCTCAGTCTGTGTCTTCCCCCAAACTGAGCCTGGGGCTTTGTTCCCCAAGTGTCATCCATCCTACTTTTCTCAGTCCTCCTGGAACCAGACAACAAATGGGTCTGGGCCACCTGTCACTACTTGAGCCAATTAAGCAGAGACAAGGTTGAATCCTTTATGAGCACTTATTCCAATATTGGCGGCAATATGGAAGAGCAGTGGGTCATCCCTGAAAAATCTGCTCCCCCCACCCCCATAAGCCAACTGCTTATGTTGGGTAGAGGACAAAGATTACATGGGGAAGTAGGCAAAAGGAATAACAGTGGGTAAAATGGTTACAGATTACAGCCTAGGGAATGTGGGCTGGGGGCTAGATGGGTTATCTCCCTTGTACCACCTCCAAGGCTCCAAGGTTCTTAGTCTTTCCACGATGAGGGGGCAGTTCTCGCAGAAGGAGAATGGGCTGCATTTTGAGGTTAACTCCCAGGTCCCGGGGGTGTACAATTCCCAGCCAGGTCAGAATGTGCTTTCTTTAATTAATCAGAACAAAGCAATCACGGTTAACAGAGCATGATTAATGTTTCTTATAACTATAGCTAGTCCCCGTTATTCTATATCTCCTTCCCACCCCTAACACTATGAGTTAGATTTCCTGAATGAGCTGGTGAGGCTGTATTTTGTCCATACCAGGCTTGGGGCGACTGGTGGGGGTGTCTCAGGCAAAGAGCAGAACTCTCCTTCCAAACACCCTTCCTCTTGGGTCTGAGCTTAGCCTGGCTGACCCAGAGCTATTTGTGTGCCCACCTGTCTCCCTCTTTCAGGACCACCTGCTTCGGGTTGCCAGATTTAGCTAATAAAAACAGGGATGCCACCCTGGCCAGGTTGCTCAGTGGTTGGAGCATCGTTCTATACACCAAAAGCTTGTGGGTTCAATCCACGGTCAGGGCATGTACAGGAAGGCAACCAATCAATGTCTCTCTCTCTCTCCCATCGATGGTTGTCTCTCTTTCCCTCCCCCTCACTCTAAAATCAATAAACATACCCTTGGGATATATATATTTTAAAAAATACGGTACTGGGGACATAACTTACACTAAAAATAAAAACTCATTGTTTATCCGAAGTTAAGACTGAACCAGGTCTTGTGTTACCTGGCAACCCTACAGCTTTGGCCTCTGTGCAATGAGACTGTTGGGGGCTGGGAAGGGGCTCAGTGTGTGGCCAAGGCCTGGAGTTGGGGTCAAGGCTTTGGGGATGGTCTGGAGTGAGTTTGAATTGAGCAACTTTGATTCTAATTTTCTCAGTCAGGCATTCCCCAGTCTGTGGTCCCAGATCCCAATCTCCTGTTAGGCCTGGAGATATGGGGGCTCAGGGTCTCCAGTCTGGGCAGCTCTGATTTTGTCTTCTGTGCCATTGTGGTCCGTACGGCACATGAAGAGATGTTAGGAGGAAGAGGAGATGTTATGTCAGAAACCAAATCAGGATTTGCAGACAAGATTTGCAGAGCTAGTCCTGAGCACTGGGAGGTTGTTTCTCTGATGCCCGCCTTCAGGGTTTGAAGATCCTATCTCTGGAGCCCTTGGTAGGGGAGGGTTTGAGGGGCTGCCCCTTTGGAGGGAGGCCAGGTGAGTACAGCGTTGTGGATGCTGGGAATTGCTGCCCATCCCCCACCCCACTATGCTGCCATGGGGGCCTGTGATACGCTGAGGACCCTAGAATGTAGCGGGGAGCATGGCCAGGAAGTGAAGCAGGGCGGGGTCTCGTGGCCCACCCATGTCCCTTCCTCCCCAGTCCAGGTGTAGTCATATGTAGCATGGAGATGATACCACCCATCCTGCCTGAGCCCCAAGACGGTGCTGTGGTTTGGTGAGCTCAGTGTTCCATGGTGAGGACTTCACAACTGCTAGTGGGTATGTAGGTCACCCCTGTTCAGGTCTGGAGTGGAGACAGGCTGGGAAGCCAGAGGTGAGTGATCCCAGCTTGAGGGCTAGGGTCCTGGGCCTCTTGCAGGCACACAGCCAGGCTGTGGTTGGGGACGGTGGTTGTGAGCTGGAGCAGCTGGGCCCTTGTCCTTCCCAGGCCCATGGCTAGAGGAGACCCTTCAGGCTGCTTCTCTCCTGGTGGCTTCAATGGGGCCAGGCTTGTTTGCTGGTACATTTTCTGACTACTAACAGAACCACCATAAAGGGTGGGCGGTCTTTGTCCATCAGTCTGTCAGTCCACCAGCCAGTGAGAAACTTGCACAGGTGCCAGATCTTCAGGGTGCCAGGTCCTGGCATCCGGCCGAAGGCCAACAGGTAGGAGAGGTTCACCTACACGTTATATGTTGTTGAGAGACAACGGACAGCCAGTAAAATGCTCACATCTTAAGTATTCCATCCAAGGAGCTCGACCAATGCATACTCACATAGCTCGGCCCCTGTCAAGACACAGAACATTCCATCTCCCCCAAAAGTTCCCTCCAGCCCATTTGTAGCCAACTGCCTTCACTGCTCCCAGCCCCTGGCAACCACTGGTCTGATTTCTGTCTTTAGCATCTTCCAGAGTATCACATAGTCACATAAATGCAATCACATAGTCTGCAGCCTCTCTGGCTTTGTTCACTGGGCATAATGCATCTCTCCCACTCTATCAGGAGCTGGTTCCTTTTGGTTGCTGAGTAGTATTCCATCGTGTGGATGCACTACATAGTGGAGATCCAGCACACCTGGCTTGCCAAGCCCTGCTCTGGCTCAGGACCACCCAGAGGAGGGGGTGCCTTTTTCTCATTACCACCTGCACCCCATCCCCACCGGCATCGAGAGCTGACCTGAGCCGGGAGAGCTGCATGCCTCTGTCCACAGAGCTGGAATTTCATCCTCTGGTTCTGGTGACTCATATAGAGCGAGCCCCGGGTGAAATTACACCTGCCTGCGGCTGCCCTCGGGGCTGGATCCTCCGCCATGCAGGTGGGCTCCTAAAACAATCCATGCTCTGGAGCCAGGACAGCTGGGGGCAGGGGCGGGCCTGGAGGGAGGGGAGCTGTCTGTGCCCTGGGGTGTCTCGCCCATGCTGCGCCCCACTCCCCTAGGAGACTGGGGATCCCTAGCCATGTGTCTCTGGTCTCCACTCCTGAAGCTTGTTAGCTTGGGGTAGAGATTCTGTGTTTTCCTGAAACAACAGCAGGGCTTCCGGGGGTAGGGAAGGGGAACAGACGTGAGCATGATTTAGGGTGGAACAACAGGGCTGCGTGACCTGGGGTGAGTGACTTCCCGTCTCTGTGCTTCTGTTTGCTCATCTGTAAACGGGAGAACCAGAGCTTCTGGTGTGCAGGGCCAGATGCGACTCAGCTGGAGTGACCCAAGCTGGTGGGATTGATTCCTCAGAGCCCTGGAGGGCCTGGGGCGCCCAGAGGGAGAGGAGGTGGGGACAGGTGGGCCTCCAGCTCCCTGTGTACCCCTGTGAGCCAGAGTAGGGCCACGTTTACCCGAGCTATCTGTTAGGGCTCTAAATAAGATGTTACCTGGCCAAATGTTTGGGCAGACCTGTGCGAACAGTGGCCTTTCTCCTAAACGTTTGTTTGAGCAGCACTGAGATTTCGGTTGGTCGCGGAAGCTTCTGGTCAGGCGGACTCCAGCTCTGCCGCCTGCCTGCTGTGTGTGACTTGTACAGCTGCGCAGGTGACCGAGCCTCAGTCTGACCATCTAGGACATGGAGGCCATAGTGCCCTGTGGGGTTCCTGGGTGGGGTCCTGCGCAGCGGTGCCTCAGTGAAGGAACAGCCCAACAGGAGTGTTGGTCTTAAGAGAGTTGGGGGTTTTTAACCTGTTCTTGTGTGTGTGTGTGTGTGTGTGTGTGTGTGTAAGTCATTGGCTTTTCCTGATGAGCTGGGCTGTCCCCAGCACCTCCCCCACTGCATCTTCAAAGGTCTGAGCTGGCAGGAGATCACGTCCACAACGCAAGGCCAATGTAGAGCAAATCGATTTTACTGCATGCGCCTGGGTGCAGGCGGGCTGAGCCCAAAAAAGGAGGCAGCCTCGATCAACAGTTGGGGTATAGGTTATATACTCTGCTTCTAGCTTCCGACAGTTCCTGCTGACGTACTCTGCCTGGCCCATTGTCCACTTTGCAGCTGGACTGATCTGGTATCTCGTCCTGCATCTGCTCGGTGATATGATTCATTGTCTTGCAGATAATCCGTACTCAACAGAAGGCTGAGCAAAGGTCAGATCCGTACTTCACAGAAGGCTGAGCAAAGGTCATGCAAGCAACACATTTTTCACAGTTTCCGCCTTTTGCAAGCTTTTGCCTTTACCCTTTAAAACGTTATTGACCCTTTCACATCCCACCATCTCCACCCCCACCTCCATGCCCTCAAAGGCTGGACTCTGTCCAATCCATGGGCTGTACTTGGTCGGAAGCCTAGAAAGACTGGCAGGTTAGCCCCAGCAGAAGGGCCCTCGGGTGCTCGTGGGTGGTGCCCCGAGCAGGCATTGCCCCTGCCCGCCCACCCACCCAGCTCCAGGGTGGTCCTGGCAGGCTCCAAGGGGGTCTTGTGACTGGGCCAGTCTGGTGTCTCTCTCATGTTTATCCAGGAGCTGGTTTTTCAGGTGTGGCAGCTTTCAGCAGAGAGGCCCAGGTTGGAAGAGAGAGCGTTTGGGATGGAGGTGGTTGCCCCCGTTCTCCATGTGGGCTCTGGCTCAGGGCAGGTGGGCTAACCACATCCTCCCTCTGATCCTGGGCCATCCCTGCCCAGGGCCAGCTGCTCCCTGAGACACATTCTCAACACATCATAGATAGATGCTCTTAGTTGCCCCGGGTAGGAAGCCTGTGCCCCTCCTTGGGGGTTCCTTTGGCTGCCTCAGGGCTTCCCCACTTCACAATAGGGTGACATAGAACCACCAGAACCTTTGAAACCAGACCGACAAGGGTTCAAGTCTCAGTTCTCCCACCGACCTGCGGTATGGCCTCAGGCAAGTGACTTCACCTTTCTGAGCTTCATTTGAACAAATGAGGACGCTTATTCCGACATTGCAGGGTTCTTGGGAGAGGATCAGTACATGGGGGGGGGGGGGGGGGGGCATAAGGAACCGCCCAACCTGTAAAGAATTTTTATAAGCATTTATTTGAGCCAAACTGATGACACACGCCAGGGAGCAAGATCTCAAATGCTACGGAGAATAAGTTTGCTGTTTCTTTTATGCATTTGCTGTGAAGGAGGAAGCATAAGGAAGATCACACGGAGGCGGGGAGAAAGCAAGGAGGGGATTGGATTACAGGATAGTTAATGAGAATATGTGTTTGCTTGAGGGTCCCCTTTAGGAGGAGGAGGGGCAGAAAAGGGGCATTTCAAACGCGTGTTAACCTAGATGCACAGAAACAATGGACAGGGCTTACTGAAGGCAGAGATAAGCCTTTTTTTTGCTAAAGAAGTTAATGTGCCTGGAGCATGAACCCACCATGACCTGTCCAGTTAGGAGCTTATGATCAGGTTATCCTGTGAGGCTACTTTCCACGGAACCCCTTTTTCATTCACAAGCATTTTCCTCAACGTGTCACACATGACCCCAGAGGGGAACTGGACACCGTCGTTTCCCACTCTGCTCTCAGCAGCTGCCCCTGTGGGGGGCACACCATCTGCCCATGGAGCGTAGGGTACGCTGTGCCTCGGTTTCTGCTTCTGCAAGCTGGGAAAGCTCCAAGGGTAGGACTGGTCAGCGCCCTCTGTCCCTCCCTCAGCCCCTTGGAGTGTGTAATTCGGCATCATGAAAGGGCTGGGGCTACCCAGAGGTCTGGTTTTTGGAGAACCCGCCCTCCGCGTAGGTGAGACAAGCCCGCTCTCAGGGCAGCCTACAGGAGGTGACTTTTTGCTTGGCGCTGGAAGATGGGTGGGATTTGGACCCAGGAGCAGGCAGGGGTAGGCATTCTGGGGGACTGGGGGGTGGGGGTGGGGGTGACAGGGTGCGTGTAGCCAAGTGAGCATTTCACTCCAGAAGTGGCAAGGTGTCCCACAGCGACCAGCTGGGGATGTTGTGTTGGATCTAGGTGAGGACCTTTGTCTGAGTGCCACTCTCCCAGGCTGGGCATGACCAGCCTCTGCTTGTTTCTTTACCGGCTGTGATGAGCTTCCCTCAGTTTCTAGAACATACTGTGCTTTCTCGTGTACTGTTGCTTCTCCCTAGAGCACCTCTTCGTGCTCCCTGTCCGTTCCACTGGACTAATTCCCACTTGCAGGTTTCACCTTGGATGTCACTTCTTCCCAGAAGCCTTCCCGGATGCCCCTTCTAATTCTGTCTGTCACCTCTTATCTATCACTTTCCAATGGGTCAGGGCCGTGCCTGTCCCTCCATTGTCCCAGCCCCTAGCACCCAGCCTGGCACAAAGAGAGCATCTAGTACAGACTTCGGACGTGAATTAGAAGTGAGCTAGGTGTTGGGGCATTTGCGGTGAGAGGCTCTCTCCACCCCTCTATACCAACTCCTGCTGACTCGCTCCCATCTTTTCCAGGGGCTGCCTCTGCTGGCCTGGCTGCGGCTCTCAGGCATCCAGAGATGGGGGGTGATGGTGAGGGTGGGTGTCATATCTGCTGGGCCGGGTGCTGCCCAGTTTTGGGGGTTTCCCCTCTGTGAAGAGCAGCTGGTGTGCATGGAGAGAACACAAGCGTGGAGCCTCAGAACAGTTAATCCCCTGGGTTATTTGGACACACACTCGTGTGTGCGTGTGTGTGTGTGTGTGTGTGTGTGTGTGTATGCACCTATGCATGGCACTCTGGAGGCCACCGGCCATGACCGTGCCGGATGTTTAGCTGAGTCCTGACCACCAGCCTGGGATGAGTACTGCCCAGTCTACGGAGCCCCCTCTAGTTCCACTGGGTGACAAAGGGGGTGAGTCCATTAGTTAGAAGTGCGTTTGGCTCAGGTAATAGAAAACCTGACTGCAGAGGCTTAAACAAAGAGGGGTTCATTTATACTGCAAGAAAAAGCTCATGGGTAGGTGGTGGGAGGCTGGGATGGGGGCGCAGTGATGCCTTCAGGGGTTCTTTTCCTCCCTGCCATGTTGGTCATTTTATTTGTTTGTTTATTCATTTATTTATTTATTATTTTTTTATCCTCACCCGAGGACATTTTCCCATTTTTTGTTCAGACAGAGTTGGAGGGAGAGAGAGGAAGAGAGAGAGAGAAACATCGATGTGAAAGTGACACATCGAGTGGCTGCCTCCCATACGACCAACCAGGGCCGGGGACAAATTGCAACCGAGGTACGTGCCCCGAGCGGGAACCAAACCCGGGTCTCTCCGGACCCCAGGCCGACGTTCTAACCGCCGAGCCAAACCGGCCAGGGCTTATTTGTTTATTTAAAAATTATCTTCTTTAAAGTGTACTCTTCGTTGTGTTTTTGTATATTTACAAAGTTTCGCAATATTCGCCATGATGTAATATCAGGGCATTTTCATCACCCCAAGAAGAAATCCAGACCCATTGGGTCACCCCCATCCCCTCCCCTCTTCCCCCAGCAACCACTGATTCACTTTCGGTCCCTACAGATTTGCCCGTTCTGGACAGTTCATGGACATGGAATCATAACCTGGTCTTTGTGTCTGGCTCTTTCACTTCGTGGTTTTGAGGTTCATCGGTGTTGTAGCCTAGGTCAGAATTTCATTCCTTTTTATGGCAGAAGAATATTCCACTTAATGGATATACCACATTTTCTTAGTTGATAAACATTTGGGTTGTGTCTGCCTTTCGGCTGTTGTGAAGAGGCTGCGGTGATCACGCGTGTACAGGTTTTTGTGTGAGCTATGTTGTCAGTTCTCTTGGCTAAATACCTAGGAGTGGAATCGATGGGCCATGATGGCAATTCTGTGTTTAACATTTTGAAGAAATGCTAAATTACTTTCCAAAATGGCTGCACCATTTTGCATTCCCACCAGCAGTGTAATGAGGATTCCCGTTTTCCCACATCTTTGCCAACGCTTGGTATTATCCATCTTTTCGATTATAGCCATCTTAGTAGGTGTGAAGTGCTCCCTGGTGTGCTTTTGATTCAGCGTTTTGGGTTTTGTTTTCATGTTTGTGCTTCATGGTTACAAGATGGGTGCATCCGCCCCAGCCCTCACACCCTCACACATGGTTCAGATGGAGAGCAGGAGTTAGGGCAGAATCTTTCTCTTGCAGTTTTCCCTTTATACACACCCTCCTCAGAGACTTCTCCAGTATTGCACAGGTTCAACCCGACTCCCTGAACTGCAAGGGAGTTGGAAAGACAGGGAGAGGAGACAGGAGACAGCAGCTTCCCGGCCTATTGGGAGAGGAATGGGCTTGGGAATGCTTGTGGACAGGCAGATCCCTAGTCTTTGCCCTTTGTGACCCAGACCAGTGGGAATGCCTTCATTTCTCCAGGAGTAAGAAGAGGGATGTGGAACTCCTCTCTGCCAATGGGTAGGGTGGGGCCTTAGATCCTGGGCTCCTGGCTCTGCTGCAGCTCAGAGTTACCATTACCCACCAGATGCCCCCTGCCCAAGGGGACCACACCTTGGAGAGGACAGTGTCAGTCACCTCCCAAGCCACCCTGACTTCCCTCCCCACCCAGACACCTTTCTGCTCAGCCCAGGAAGCCTGTAGTCTGGGGCTTCCTCAGTCCCGCCTCAGGGCCTTTGCTCCTCCATGCTTCCCAACCCAGAATGAGCTGTAGGACTTCTCACCTTTAAAACTGACCTAGGCCAGCCCGGCTGGTGTGGCTCAGTGGATTGAGCATCATCCCATGGACTGAGAGGTCCCAGTTTGATTCCCGGTCAGGGCCCATGCCCGGGTTGTGGGCTTGATCCCTAGTAGGGGGCGTGCAGGAGGCAGCCGATCAATGTTTCTCTCTCACATTGATGTATCTCTCTCTCTCTCTCTCTCTAAAAAATCAATAAAAACATATTAAAACTGACCTAGGCCAGAATTCTCATACACTGCTGGTAGAAGTATAAAGTGGTATGGCCATTTTTGGAAAAGAGTTTGGCAGTTTATATAGGCATATAATCACACCATAACATTCACCATTTTAAGGTATTCAGTGGTTTTTAGTATACTCATAAGGTTGTACAATCATCACCGTCTAATTCCAGAAAGTTTTTATCACCCCAGAAAAAGCCCCATACCTATTAGTCATTCCCCATTCTCCCCCCCACTCCCAGCCCCCTGGCAACCACTCATGGTATCTCTGCACGTGGGCATCTTTTTATAAGGTTAAACGTTCCCTTATCATATGACCCAGCCACTCCATTCCGAGACGTTTACCCAAGAGAAGCGAAAGCTTAGGTTCACATCAAAACCTGAAGACAGGTATCTGTAGTGGATTTATTCACAATTTCCCGAACTGGAAACCACCTAAACGTTCATCCGGGGCCTGGACAAACAAACCCTGGTACGTCCGTGCCATGGAACGCTAGTCAGCAGTGAAAATGAAAGCACTCTGGATACAGACAAATGGGTGAGTCACAGAAGCATTCAACTGAGTGAAAGGCACAGACCCAGAAGGCTGCGGCCTGGACGGTTGCATTTATATGACATTTTAGAAAATGTAAAACTGTCGGGACAGAGCAGATCAGGGGTTGCCTGGGGGTAGGGATGGCTTGGTTGGCTAGGGTCACAGTGGAGTGTGGGGTGCGGATGGCACTGTTCTGTGTCTGCGTAGTGGTGGCACTTATGACTCTGCCTTTGTGAAAACTGATAGAGCTGTACACCAGTAAGGGGGTGGGTGTGAGCTGGACTTGGAACCAGCTCCCCAGATTAACCCCCTATGGGGTTAGTGCGTCCATGTGTTCCGAGTGCTGCCGCCCTCCGTTTCACATGTAGCTGTTGAGTTTGGGTCTCTCTTTTGGGACGGCTGACGTGACCTGTGCCTAGGGCTGCAGCCAAGGGCTTCTGGGAGCTTTCTGCCACCGTCCTCAGGCACCCCACTCCCTCCCCTGTTCCTGAGCCTCCTGGACGGGGTGCGCCATGTGATTTTGGGCCACGAGCTGTTAGAGCTGGAAGAGGCCTCCAAATGGGCTGACCTCTTTTCCTTTTCAGTTGGGGAAGCTGAGGCCCAGGGCTGGGAAGACACTTGACAAAGGTTCCAGAGTTATAAGAATCAAGATCCAAAAGCCACATCTTGGGACTCTGGGTCCGAGGCCCCTTGCCCCCCCGCAGGTGCATGCGCCTCCCTCTTCCGCCTCTCTCAGGAGGCTGGTGGGAGGTTTCGGAGCACACCATGGTAGACAAAGAGAGTGGGGAAGTGAGAGACCCCCGAATGAGCGACAGGAGAGTCCGTAGTGGGACAGGGTGGCTCAGATTCTGCCTGGAGGCAGGAGGGGGCAAGTGCTGAGGCAGTGGAGTCTGGGAATGGCTGATGGCCCCCAGGAACGGGCAGCAGAGGGGGGCACTGACTTCTGCCCCGGGAAGCCCATGGTGTCACCTTCAGTAACACTACCGCCTCGTACGGTCCAGCTAAATGCCAGCAGGCACAACGGGCTTCAGGGCCTGCCCGTGGGCTGCTGGCCTCACTCTGGGAAGGACCTGAAGAAGACTGGATGGGGCAGACGTATCTTGGGTGGTGACCACCTAGGAGGGGTGGACCCAGCCTCAGGTTTATCCTGGTGTTGGTGTTGAGTCACTGCCGTGTGGGCTGCGTCCACCCTTGTGCTGCTGCCCAGAGCTTGAGAGACTTCCGTGAAGATGGGTGTGGGAGGGGGGCAGGCACGGTGCTGGAACTGGCTCGTGTCCAAGTGCCCGCTGCCTACGCCACCTCGGGGAGCCAATTTGGAACTGTGGCAGCCCCGTGCGGAGGGTTCTCACTCTGTAAGCTGATCCTGCGAGCCCGTGGGTGGGGGCATGTGGATGCCAGGGGCAGGACGTGTGACCCCTCCCCACTGACCTGCACCTCTGCAGGGACAGAACTTGGGAAGAGCAGTGACTTTCTCGTCCCAGGCTTCAGATGGGGTTTCTTTTTGGGCGTAAACACTTGTTCCCTTTTTCTTGGCAAGGTGTCCATTGCTGCAGACAAGGACAGACTGGGCAACCTGGAGTCTGTGGTCTGTCCAGAGGGCTAGTAGCTCCTGGAATCCCCCTCTGCTGTCTCCATAACCCACCCCAACATCCAGAGGGTCCATGATCTTGGCAGCATGGCCCCATTTTTGGCTCAAAAAATGACATCTCCGTTCCTTTAGGATCTCTTCTGGTTGTCAGGGCCCACGCTGCCTCCAGGAAGCCCACCTTGGACCTCACTGTGACCCCAGAGAGGAAGCTTGACCCCTGTCTGCAGCCCTTCACCCTCTGGCAGGGGGAACACCCTCACAGAACTTCCAGCTCAAGTTCTGGTTGACAGAGTGGAAAACTGAGGCCCAGAGAGGGACAGTGCCCAGGCTTCCCTTTGGAGTGCTATCTGGAGTTAGATGCCAGGCCTTCTGATCTCTAGCTCGCAGCAGGGCACGGCCGTCCATGGGACCCCTGCTCCCCACCCTTAGTGACCCCACCCCTGGGTTGAGTAGAAGCTCGCAGGAGGAGAGAGGGAGCAGGCCAACTCAGGAGTGTGGGGCCGGGTTGCCAGGATTAGATCACCCACGAGGGATGAGCTCTGTTCCGCCCAGCCTCTTCCCGACAAGAAAGGGCCTGATGCTACCTCATCTTTATTGCTCATCCTTCTGAGGCCTGTTTCCGTCTGGCAAGGGGGCTCTCTGGGGATACAATCTCCCCAGGGGCTGGCACCGCCCCAGTGCTGGCTTCTTCCCACCATCTCCTGACACCCAGCCCCCAAGCACTACAGATGCTTAAGAACCAGTACATATTTACACACTGCCGATGAGCTGCTGAGGATCAGCCAGAACGGGGGTGGGGTCCCCTGCCGCCCAGCTGAGTGCCAGGGCCCCTGCAGGTGGGGGAACAGAAATGTCACTGTGCTGCCAGCCAGGGCCCTGGAGTTAAGGAGACGCAGTGAGCTCAACTCCCTGGGGAGGCCAGAAGCCCAGCAGGTGATGTCAGCGCCAAGCAATCATCGCTGCCATTTCTTTAAAGAGCGCTCGTGGTCTCCAGGCTCGTGCCAGACACTTTTTACACGTTAGCTCCCGCGGTCTTCACGATGCTGAGAGCAGCAGAGTTGGTGGCACCATTTTGCTCATGAGGACACCGAGGCATGGCGAGTTTAAGTGTCTCAATGGAAACCACCAGCTCTGGTTGACCCCAACGCCCAGGCGTCGCCGCCTCCTCAGGCTGACCAGAGTGGGCGTGGCGGTTAGCAGTGCCAGGGGAGGGGCACTGGGCTAAGCATTTTGCACCTTCCCCACTGCAGACCTCCAGTTCGTTTTAGTGATTCGTTCACCCACCCAGCAGGTGTGTGTGGAGTACTTGATCAGGTTCTGGGGCACAGCCGTGGAAATCCCTGCACCCAGGTGAGCACACCTGTTGTGGAGGCTGGTGAGACCACTGCCTCTCTCCACCTGCCCAGGTGCCAGCCTGTGCCATCCTGTACACACCTCAATGGAATGAGCCGTCCTGGGGACCCTTTGTTGTCCTAGATTGGCCGAGGGCCTGGGCATAGGGGCTCTTGGCTTAGCATTTGGGCCTGCGTCCTGAATCAGAGGCCTGGGGACCCATATGGAAGCTGGCCCCCACCTTAGACACTGTGTGTCTCCATCCACCCCATTGCTTCAGGTTTCCTCATCATAAAGAGCCCTCTATACCCCTCTTCTTTCGCCACCTCCTTCCCCAGATCCCACGACCTCCACCCTCTCCCATTCAGCGCTCTGCACAGCTCCCTGCCCTTGTGTTTTTCTAGGTTCCTTGACCAGCCTCCTGACCTCTGATCTTCCATTTCCAGGACTCCACCCTTCTCCCTTCCCCTGACTCCAACTCTCCCTTGTCCTCATTTCCCCAGAGTCCCCCACATATCCCCAGCCCCTGACACCCACAGGTTACAGGTGGCTCTAGGGATCTCAGACGGCTTCCTCCCTTCTCTTCCCTGCTGAGCTGGGGACACCATCATCCACTCCATCACTGGAACCAGAAACTCCAGGTGCCTCCTTAGATCTCCCCATCCTTTCCATCATAACGCTTTGCTCTTCTCCATTCCGCTGCCTCAGACTTGACCATCTCTGGCCCAGAGTATTGCACAAGCTTGATAAGGACCAGTTCCCTGGCTCCAGCCCTGCCCCCCATAGTTTGCATTGCCAGAACCCCTTAAATGACCCTGTTTTGCCCCCTCTCCAAACCCTTTGGTGGTTCCCGTCCCCTAAGCGATGATCTTCCGAGGTCCTTGACCTGGCTCCAGTGATTGAGCCCATCGCTTTGCCCCCCCATGTCCTGTCCTGACCTGAACATTTGAGCTGTGCAGAGCCAGGCCCAATGGCCACCATTCGCCAACAAGGACACGTGGGCTGTCCAGGCTGGTGGTGGGATTTCCTGGGCAGCCAGTAATTTGGCACTCCTTGAAACGGGGCTTGACGCTTTTGCTCAGTATTTACTTCTAGGGAGGTGGGCCCTGCAGGGGGTGGGGCAGTCATCCCATTGTAGATGAGCAATGTTTGGGCGCAGTTCTCTGGCCCTGCTCCCCCCGTGACATCACCTTCCACTCAGCTTCGGTGTCACCTCCTCCAAGAAGCCTCCCTGACTTCCCCACCTGTCATCCTGTGCTTCCTGTGTGCCACTTATTTTTATCTTTGACAGAAGTATAATTTACTTACAGTAAAATGCATAAATCTGAAGCGTCCAGCATGATGATTTATTTTACCTGTGTGTACACCCATGTAACCGCCATTCAAACCAAGGTGTGTCATGCTGTGCTTTAATCTTTTTTTCTCTCATAGCCTGGTTGTCCTAGCTCCTCCCAGCCTGGGACTCTGTCAAGGGCAGGAGCACCTGCTGTCTGTCCCAGTGCTGTGTAGGATGAAGTGTGATGGGGTTTCTATGTGTGTGGTCATGTCCTTACCTGAGTGACCGTGAGGTGGGAGGGAGGGTGGCAGGGGCTGTGGCTGTGGGAACTTATGTGTTTTGAGCCTGGCCAGGAGCTCCACTGCAAGGCCAGATGCGGGTTCTGTTCCTCTACAGTGGGGAGAGGGGATGGTCCCGTTCCTCAGCCAAGAGCTCGCTGGGAGCATCACCCCTGCCGGAGAGGCCCCTGCTGGCTGGCAGCCTGGAGATTAGTCTCCAAGGCCATGACGCCAGTTGCCATAGGCACGCAGGCCTGAGTCAGGATTGCAATTTCTCATCCTGGTCACGCAGGCGGCGGCTGCCCCTGCCCGTCCACCAGGAGCCCGAGCAGGACTTTAAATAAAGGGTGGAAACCTGACCCCAGAGAGCTGTCTGCCCACTGGAGCCAGGACACCCCATACTGCCAGCAGCACCCTTCCCATCTCCTTCGGGGCAGCAGAGAAACGGCAAAACCTGAATTTAAGGGTTCCCTTCATTGTCTTAGCGCTCAGAGCACAGGCATAGCCCTGGCCTGGTCCTGGGGAGCCTGTCTGAGAGCAGACAGCCCACTTTCATGAACCCCTTCTCCACCTGAGAGGGATAAAGCCCTCCCTTCAGGAGTCCTGAACTAAGTAAAAGGAGTCGGGGCTTCCCACTGCCAGGCCGCAGATCTGCCCTGTCCCCCAGCTCCTCCTCCAAGGAGCGGGCAGGAGGCCGCCCTCGTTTTCCCCAGGAAGCAGCTTCAGGCATGTGCTTCCCTGCCTCTGCCCTTTGCCCAGCCTGGGGCCGATTTCCTGCCCCTGGGTGGGGGGGGAGGGGGGACACTGTGTGGGTTAGTTGGTTATTTGTAATCTTTTCGAAGGATGAGGTTTCTGTTATTTCTTTCCATATTGCAAAAATGATACCTCCTTATCTCAGATAGCTTCCAAAATATGGAAGAGTAGAGGGGGAAAGTCCCGTGTGACCCAGCCCACTGGGTGAGCAGCCTGGAGTTGCACTGCAGGCTCTCCCGTATGCACCTGAGGGCAGTTGTCTGTGCAGAGTTGGCTTGGGCCCCCCAGGGCACTGGGAGTGTCTGCTCTTTTTCTCTCTGTGCGGTTGTGTTTACGCATGTGTGACCTGCTTTGGGGAACCACCTTCGCATGTTCATCTGTGTGTTTCTGATAATTTTCTCAGGGTAAATGGAAAGAAGTGCTGGGTCAAAGGGTAGGAACTCGGTTCAGCCTCTTGAGATGTGTCAAGGCAATTTTCCTGTTTGCTGCCTAAGTGGGGAAAACTTTATTGAGGAAAGAATGCTATTTATTATAAGTCAACAGCTCAATAAATTTTAGAAGCCAAATCACCCAGGTAACCAGCACCCAGATCAAGAACAGAACATTCCCGCCCTGGCCGAGTGGCTCAGTTGGATGGAGCATCATCCCGTACACCAAAAGGTTGCAGGTTCGATTCCTGGTCAAAGCACACACCTAGATTGTGGGTTCTCTTCCCAGTCGGAGCGTGTACAGGAGGCAACCATTCAATGTTTCTCTCTTACATTGATGTTTCTCTCTCTCTTTCTCTCCCTCTCTCTCTAAAATCAATAAACATATCCTTGGGTGAAGATTATTATTATTATTATTTTGTTAGTCTTCACCTAAGGATATTTTTCCATTTATTATTATTTTTTAGAGAGAGTTGAAGGGAGGTAGGGAGAGAAAGAGAAACATCGATTGGCTGCCTCCCACACGGCCCCAACCAGGGCCAGGAATCGAACCCTCAACTCTTCTATCTGAGGGCCGACACTCTAATCACCACCTGAGCCAAACTGGCCAGGGCTCTGGTGAGGATTAAAACAACAACAACATCAGAACATTCCCGGCTCCCCTGATCCCCTTTCATGCCCCATTCTAGTCTACCCCACACCCCCCAACGTGCTCACCATCCCGACTTCTGACATCAGAGGTCAGCCTGTCTGAACCGTGTCCAAATGGAATCCTGCAGTGTGACCTTTGCACTGGGATTCTTTCACCATGTCTGAGAGATTCCACCGTGGTGTTGCATGTAGGTGTGGTTTGTTTATGTCTCGGGTCTTTTTCAACAGCTCAGGCACCAGGGAGAAGGCAGTGAAAGCAGACACACGGGCCCTGCGCTGAAAACGGAATGCCATCTGAATGATGGCCCATTTTCAAAGAAATGAAAGTTTGTTTCCGTAGAGGACCTGCTCTGGTGAATAGGAAAGAATACGTAGCCAGCAGTTAAGCCCGTAGGAGAGGCCGCTGTGTGGTGGCGTGAACCTGCGCTGGGTGTGCCGACCTGGGCTGCAGCCCCCCCCCCCCCCCCCCCCCCGGGCCGTGGTTTCCCCAGAGGCACATGGAGGTGGTTGGATGAGGGGCCCGTCCAGCTCTGAATCCCATGATGCCAAGTGTATACTTAGAAGCACTGAGAGTTTATTTTCTAAAGTGGCGGGCGTTTGCTCTTGCAATCCTGTTTATCAACTTGCCTCACTTTCTACATGAAGCAAACTATACTGTCCTTGACCTCTGTCCGTGTTACCCCCAGGCCATACAACTGGTGGAAGGATCCTTGCAGGTAGTCCAGTCTCCTCTAAAAGTGTGCGCATACCCTCTTTAAAAGGGCTGAATATGTGGGCGACTTGCATTTTGAAAACCCCCAGGGACGGGACCCCAGTGCCTATGAGGTAGCCTGTTCTTCCATTTGGGGACAGCCCTCCGTGGGAAGTGTTCCCTTGGGTTGAGCCAAAGCCTGTGTTGCTGTAACTTCTCCCAGTGCACCGTGAATGGACCTGGACTTAGTGGGGACTTCGGGAGCCAGTCATGGAGTCTCGGATTGGGGACCTGACGTGCATCGCCAGGCCTGGCCTGACAGGTGCCACTTGATAGCACTGGGTCAATGGTAGCAGCTGCTGTTGTTATTTTTAAATTGAGGTAAAATAGCCATCACATGAAATTTACCATCTTCATCATCTTTAAGCGGACAGTTCGGTAGTGTTAGGTACATTCATGTGGTGCAAATTAAGCACTGACCTTGTGTGTCCCCCTCTTTACAGCCCCTGGCCACCTCTGTTCTACTTTCTGTCTCTGTGAGTTTGACCAGGTAATTCCTACAGGTGGAAATACAGCATCTGGCCTTTCGTCACTGGCCTACTTCACTTAGCATGATGCTCTAAAGCAGCGGTTCTCAACCTGTGGGTCGCGACCCCTTTGGGGGTCGCACGACCCTTTCACAGGGGTCGCCTAAGACATAACAGTAGCAAAATTACAGTTATGAAGTAGCAACAAAAATAATTTTATGGTTGGGGGTCACCACAACATGAGGAACTGTATTAAAGGGTCACAGCATTAGGAAGATTGAGAACCACTGCAAAGGTTCATTCATGTTGCAGCATATTACAGAATTTTCTTCCTTTAAAAAAAATTTTTTTTAATCTTCACCCGAGGATATTTTTCCATTTATCTTCACATAGAGTGGGAGGGAGGGAGGGAGAGAGAGAGAGAGAGAGACATCGATGTGAGAGAGACACATTGATTAGTTGCCTCCCGCACAACCCCGGCCAGGGCCGGGGACCGAACTGCAACCGAGATACGTGCCCTTGACTGGAATCGAACCTGCAACTCTTTGGTCCACGGGCCGAAGCTCTAACTGCTGAGCCAAACCAGCCAGGGCCACTTTTCTTCCTTTTTAAAGCTGAATAATATTCCATTATATGTGTATACAACATTTTCTTTATCCATTCGTCTGTGGATGGACACTTGAGTTGCTCCCACCTTTTGGCTATTGCAAATAGTGCTGCTATGAACATGGGTGTACAATATTTTGGAGGGACTTACTCTTATTATCAACATTGCGTTAATATAAGATCTCAAACCTGGAGTGGTTCTGAGATGTCACCTCTTTCAACCCCTTATCCAGTGCTTGAGTTTATCTGTCCAGCTTCCTGCAGAGACTTCTTTTTTTTTTTTTATCCTCACCTGAGGATATTTTTCTATTTATCCTCAGGTAGAGAGAGAGGAAGAGACAGGGAGAGAGAGAAACATCAACGTGAGAGGGACACATCGACTGGTTGCCTCCTGCACGACCCCGACCAGGGCCGGGAACGAACCGCAACCGAGGTACGTGCCCTTGACCAGAATAGAACCTGGGATTCATCGGTCCACGGGCCGACGCTGTACCGCTGAGCCAAACCGCCCAGGGCCTGCAGAAACTTCTTAGCTTGGATGGATGCCAGGGGCAGGATGGGAGCCCTGCTGTCTTCTAACGCCTCTGACTGTTTGAGGGCCAGGAACTGGAGTGGCTTAGAGTGGGAGAAAGAGGCTTGGTGAGTGGGATCATGGCAGAGGGAAGGACAACTGCGAATCCTCTGTGTCTCCAGATGCACCACTAGGAGGAAGCAAGTGGGTGCTGCAGCGGAAGAAACACAGATTTGATGCTTGGACAGACTCTCCTCAATGGCGAGAATGGAGGGACGCTGATAACAATCATGGGTCTTGGAGACTTTAAGTATAGACTCCACTCCAGCTAACATTTAATCCCCCAACAGTGCAGTGAGGTGGGTCTGATTTGCCCCATTTTACAGATGAGAAAAGCCAAGTTTGGGGAGATTGAATAACTTGCTCATTAAGCGGCTTCCTGGGAAGGTAGGGCTTTTCTCTCCTTGAATGGTGCCCAGCACCAGGGCTTTTAAAAGGTGAGTGCGTTGATTTGTGTTCATGTGTTTACGTCCCACCTTGTTTCGGAAGTGATCTGAAGACTGATAGGCTGTAGTAAAGTGACTCTGAATTGAGAAGATGCCTGCTGTGTTTGGTTGTAAGTGACTGAGAAGCAGAGACTGAAGAAGTGAGGGGTTTGTTTTCCCCTGTAACGAGCAGTCTGGAGGTGGGCAGTCCAGCCCAGGGGCTGCTGCCCTGGGACATCACAGGGGCTGGCACTTCTGTTCCCTGGCTCTTCCACCCTAGGTGGTGGGTTTGGTCATCCTGGCCTAAAGGGGCGGGAGGGATTGGGCAGCCAGGGCCTGCCCTGTGGTCGGGGGAGAGCGTTGAGTGGGGGTTAAGTGAACCAGCGACAGCTGTCTGCTACTGAATCCGAGATTCTTGCTGTGAGTAGATCACCAAATGGGGTGTAATGGGACATACACTCTGTAGCCACCAATTGGAAAGGGGATCTTGGTCTGTTAAAAAATAGGCTGGGAGCCCTGGCTGGTTTGGCTCAGCGGTTAGAGCGTTGGCCTGTGGACCAGAGAGACCCGGGTTCGGTTCCCGCTAAGGGCATGTACCTTGGTTGCAGTTTGTCCCTGGCCCCGGTTGGGGTCGTGTGGGTGGCAACCAGTCAGTGTGTCTCTCTCACATCGATGGTTCTCTCTCTCTCTTCCTCCTTCTCTCCCTCTTGCTCTTTCTGAAGATAAATGGAAAAATATCCTCGAGTGAGGATTAAAAAAAAAAAAATAGACTGGGAGACAAACGGGTGACTTTACAACTGGTAAAGGCTGACTTTAACTAGGATGTTTTGTTTTTTTCATCTTTAAAAAAGTGTGATGTCCAGCATGCTGAGTGATTACCTGTATATAGAGCTGCAAGGACAAGAACATTCCACTGGCTGGTGTGGCTCGGTTGGTTGGGCTTCGTCCCATGCACTGAAGGGTTGCCGGTTCAATTCCCAGTCAGGCCACATGCCTGGGTCGCAGGCTTGATTCCAGTGGCGGCCGTGCCGGGGACGGCTGATCGATGTTTCACTCTCACATCGATGTCTCGCTTTCCCTCTCCCTTCCTCTCTCTCTAAAAATTAATTTAAACTCTTTTTTAAAAGTGGCTTAAGCAATATGGACTTTATTGTCCAGCTCGAAGCCCAGACGTAGCAGATCCAGGGTCTTCCACACATCTGCGCTGCTGTCCTCCTTGTGATGGCTTCACCTCCTGGGCTGTCTCCTCTTGTCCTCAAATGCAGTCATGGTTGGGGGTGTCACATGAAGGAGAAGGAGGACGTCCTTGGTTTGAGTCCCTTTCTAAGAGCCAAAGAAACTTTCCTAGAAGCCCCTTGTATCTCACTGGCCAGAACTGGGTTACCTGCTTTTCCTTAAGTAAATCCCAGGTGAAGGGATGATGGGCTTGCCTTGGTCTAAGCCTCAGGGAATCACCAAGATTCTTTGCCCCAAGCACCTGCCTTTAGATGAGGACACAGCGAGACTCTGCTAGCAGGAAAGGGGAGAAGGATGGGGTCAGAGTGGGAATTGGGAATCGGGTGTCTTGACCACAAGTCTGGATTGCCATCCATTGCATTGTAGCTGTTGTAACAGGCTGCCCTGCAGAGCCTGCCTGAGCAGACAGGAGAGGAAGTCAGGGCTGTGGTCTGCTTTGTTCTCTGCCAGCTGCAATGACGGGTGGACAGCAGGAATTAAAGGTCCAGGCAATTCCATCCCCACTGAGGGGACCTGGGACAGGAAATGGAGTGTCCTATGGGAGTAAGGCTTCTGGGGAGGAGGGATGCCCCTGCCCTGCCCCCAGGAGGAGAGATTTCTTTTTGTTTGTTCTCTCAAGCTTCTTTTTCAGGAAACAAGCATATGGCAGCGGATGGTGCGGGGGCCGTGTTTGGGTGGTGTGTATGCTTGCCTTTTGCATGGTTGAGTGAATTTTTTATGAGCTCCAGCACCCAGCTGGTATACGAGGCAGTGAGACTTGAGTCAGAGGTGTTCCCCCGGCATCTGGAAAATTCCAGCTCTTTCCAGCGGTGGTTCTGGGGTTTCCAATGAGGAAGGGACTGGAGAACTTTATGGCAAACCCAGGCCCAAGCTTTGCAGAGGTCTGAGCTGAGGACTGTGTGTCCAGGAGTTGAGGATGTGGACCCTGATTTGTGAGTGGGGTGTGGGGAGTGGAGGGGTCCTGGACTCATTTCCTGAGGCTGCTATGACAAATGACCATAAACTTGGTGCCTTAAAATATCCAAAACTTATTTTCTCACACTTCTGGAGACCAGAACAAAATCGGTATTGCTCGGTCAAGATCAAGGTGTCAGCAGGGCTATGCTCCCTCCAGAGAGTCCAGGGAGGATCCTTCCCTCGCCTCTTCCGGTGTCTGGTACCTGCCAGCATTCTTTGGCTTGTGGCTGCATTACTCCAGCTTTCGAGGCCGGCATCTTCAGATCTCGCTCTGCTCCGTCTTCATGTGGCCTTCCCTTCTGAATGAGTCACATCTCCCTCTGCCTCCTCATAAGGATACATGTGGTGGCACTTAGGGCCCCCTGGATAATTAGGATAATCTTCCAGTCTCAAGGCCATTAATGTAATCACGTCGGCAAAAGTGATTTTTCCATGCAAGGTGACATTACAGGCTCCAGGGATTAGGGTCTGAATGTCTTTTGGGGGCCATTTTTGGGCCTGTCACGAGTCCCTACGGGCAAATTTGAGCAGCCATTCTTGTAGATGGGCTCTCCCTTAGTATATCCCGGCTAGGGAGAGGAGGGCAAATGGGGATTCTCAGCTGACCCACCCCTTCCCTCCCCATTCCAGCTCTTCCCCACACTGTGCACATGCCTGTGGACACCCCAGATATATCCAAGCTCTGTCTACCCTCCTAAGCAGCTGCCTTTTGGGGGTGCACCTGCATCTGCGTGGCCTACCCTTGAGTGTATCCATTATTATCCCTGTGTAACAAGTAGCTCCAAACGTAGCAAGGTCGAACAGCAGCCCTTTCTCATTTCAGTCTCTCACATTTGGGGCTTGACTGGACTCGGCTTGGTGGTTCTTTTTCAAGGTCTCTCCTACAGTACAATCAAAGGATGGCTGGGGCTGGGGTCCTCTCAGAGACTTCTCACTGGTCTGTTGCCCGGTCTGGGGAAGAGCTGGGTCTGCTCAGCATGTCTGGGTCCTCGTTGCCTCTCCAGCACAGTGGTGCCAGGACAGCCAGACGTCTCACGTGTTGGCTTAGCGCTCCGGTGGTGCGTGTCTCAGACAGAAGCTGAGTGCCTTCTGGGACCTGGCGGTCACATGGCTGCACTTCCAGGGCACTCTGCGGGTTCGAAGTGAGTTATTAAGGCCCATGTTCAAGTGGAGGGGAATTGCACGTCACCACTTGATGGGAGAAGTGTCAAAGAGTTTGCTGTCAGGTTTAAAGCCTCTGTGGGAGGACACACCAGAGAAGAGGCCCCCGGGGGCCCAGAATGGGGATGTGTTTTCCCAGAGGATTCTGGGGATCTGAGTACCCAGAAGATGGCCTGGGGCAGATGTTAGCTCTGTGGGGCGAGTCCTCTTAGGCTTGCAGACTGCCTTCCCCTGAGGAGGAGGGCCAGACAGGACCTTCTGAAGTGTAGACCCAGGCTCTGGGGCCACAGGTGGGACAGTGCAGGGTGTTTCCTACTGGATGGTCCCAGCATCCGACCACGGTCTGTGTCGAAAGTGCTTCAGGGGTCTGCGCAGCTCCCCTCCAGCCTTGGTGAGAACCCCACACCACATCGTGCTCACTCATGCCTCAGCCTATGCTGCCCCTCTGTCCAGGGTGCCCCCCCACCTTCTCCGTGTCTCCTGGTTCTTCCAAACCTGCCCGTCCGCTTGGACACCCTTCCAGGCCCGGTTCTGTGTACTAGGCCAGTACTGGGCAGACCCAGGGGGCACAGAGGAGCTGGTGGTCTCATGAGGGCCCAGATACCTCTGCTGTCTGGCAGAGGAAGAGCTGCAGGGGAGGAGGGAGGAAGGAGCTGTGGGTGCCCAGCCAAGGGGCAGCAGGCCAGCCTGGAGGGTCAGGACAGGAGTCACCTCCATGCCTGACAACAGCTAGGTGTGAGCCAGGCAAAAGGGGGGGGGGATGCCTCTCACAAAGGTCGCAGAGGTGCTAACACCCAGAAGCCAGAGGACAGGCGTGTCCAGGGGCCTGGAGACTTGAAGGGTAGGGTCTGGGTTCCCAGCTGGGCCACTGGCTGGGGACGGCATCTCAAGGCATCCCTGGCCTCAGGGGACAAGCTCGCTCTCTTCAGGCCCAGGGAGGAGAAAGACCCTTCTGGGGGTCTCCTTGCTTATGCCTACCCTGGGGCCCCATGGGTGGGGAAGCAGAGCGTTGGATGGGGTCCCCTCTCACTCCAGCAGGTGGAGCCCACTGTTATGTGGGCGTTCCAGAGGGAAGTGGGCTGAAGGCTTTGTCGTGGGGTGAAAGGAACCTGGGTTTAGTCGGCCAGATCTGGGTTCAGGTCCTGGCTCTGCCACGTCCTGGCTCTGGGGCCTTTGGTCAAGGTGCCTGAGCCTCCGGATCCTCCTCTGTACATGCGTGGTTGTGAGAATTAACTGTGTACCAGGGGCCTTGCCGCTCCCCCCCCCCCCCCCCCCACACACACACTCTGCAGAGCCCCCTCAGCGAGAATGGCGGCTGGGCCCACCTCTTTGGCACTTGCCTTTTGGCTCTTGGGCCCTGTGCTTCTGTGCGTCTCTGAGTCCCTGGGCTCATGGGTGAAGGACTGGCACCTGGGCCCTTGCCATCAAATGTGCAAACCCTGCCTCGGGTCCTCTCTGCCTCCTGCCAGGAATGTGGCCAGCCCCACGGGCTCAGCTACCCAGCTGGCCTGTCACTGCACCTTGGGTTCCACCATGAGCCCCCTTCCTCTGCATTAGGAGTGGGTCATATATCCCAGATCTCGTCCTGACGTTGTCACTCACTTTGAGCAAGAATGTCCTGCCTCTGGGTGTTGGTTTCTTCACCCTGGTTTCTTCATTCCCCTCCGTCCTGCCACGCGTCCTGGTTGGAGGTCATGGGTGTCGGAGTGCTCCTAAACAGGATGGTAGCCTCCAAGGGAAGTCGAGGCCTCCGCCCAGGGGCTGGTGGGCAGCCGGGCCAGCTGGCGTGAGGGTGGCTCTCCAGCCTGGGACAGAAGGAAGGACCTGGCAGTGGAAGGAGGGGAGGGAGGTGGGAGTTGTTGAACCCCTGGATGAAGGGAGCATCCAGAATGGTGGTGGGGAAAGGGAGTTTTAAATGGACCAAGCTGGGAGGTTCGTCTGCAGCCCTGATTTTTTTGCCTGCACCCCTTCCGACCTCTGACCCCATCAGCCCCATTCACTCCTGCTGGGCCTCTGGGGGAGGCCAGGTACTCACCAGGGCAAGCACCTGTCCCCTCAGGTATCCAGGCCACAGGCAGCAGAAAGGACAGGCTCAGGATCACCTCCCCTTAGCCTCCCAGCTGGCCTGGAGTGCAGGCTGTTGGGATTGGAAACGGCTAAAGTCATGTCCTGTCGCCTTGGCCCAGGGCTGGCTGGAGCGGGCTTTCTGGGCCTGACCTCTGGGGGGTGCCTCCCACCTGGAGGCGGGCCTGCGTTGGGCAGCAGCAGCAACTCAGACATGGACACTAGTGTTTGGCTAACCATTGGCTCAGGGACCAGGCTGGCCTCCAGCTCTCAGCGGCCAGCAAAGCTGCCACTGTCTAGGCAAGGGAGAGAGGCAGCAGGCAGGAAAAGCGAAGGAAACTAAGGCTCAGGATGTTGGAGCTGGAAATGTCCCCAGGACCAGGCTGTACCTGGCTGTGTCAGGATCCCCTGGGAACGTAAACATACATTGTCCTGGGCCCAGGGATCTGGGGGTTGGGCTGACAGGTGTCGGCAGCAGCTGTAATACCTGCCTGCCCCCCTCACAGGTGGGCAAGCAAGGCCGGGAAGCTGAGTGATGGGGCAGGTTTCCCACAGCAGTGTCCCTGAAGACCAGGAACCCAGATCTGCTCTCCAGCTCTGCCTTGTGGGGCTTCTGTCCCCTCCAGCCCATGCCAGACATTCAGACACAGGAGTAGCTGCCTCCTGTGCTCTCCCTGGATAAAGTTGCCCTGCCCCCTCCTTTGGGAGGCCCCTTCTCTGTCCCCTCCCCTGAGGAGCCCACAAGCCCACCTCTCGCCTTACCAAGCGAAACTGAATATTTTGGACCTGAAGGCAGGACCTAATGTCCATCAC
Organism: Tadarida brasiliensis; assembly: GCA_030848825.1. Taxonomy (NCBI): domain Eukaryota; kingdom Metazoa; phylum Chordata; class Mammalia; order Chiroptera; family Molossidae; genus Tadarida; species Tadarida brasiliensis. The sequence goes on along the minus strand of CM061258.1, from coordinate 102,725,555 downwards.
TTTGTCTTCCTTGTTGGTGTCTGTCTGTGTTCTCAGAGACTGAGAGGGGCATTTGGGCCCCTGGTCCTGGGGTCCCTGTGTCGTGCACTGACCAACTGCCCTGCCTTGCCTGAGACCAAGGGGTTTCTGGGCTAAACCCAGGGAAGTCCCAGGTGAACTAGGGCGAGTTGGTCAGCCTGGTTGAGTGTCATCTGTGGATTTGATCAGCTGGTCTTTCTGTTCCCCATGTCCTGGCGACTGGGAGGAGTACAGTCCTCCCAATACGAAAGACCAGGCTTAGGGACAGACAGAAGGACAGACTTCATCCCTGCTACCCAGTGGTTGGGGATCTTGGGCAAGCACCTCTCTTGTCTCTGTGACGGAAGGCAGCTCCCACACAGTGATACTTCACCCCAGACATTCTGCCAGCTGTCTAGGTGTGGGCAGTGCTGCGGGTCCTGGGACCAGACACGGAAGAGCATCTGGCCAGGACACCTGCCTGGCCCAGAAGCGTCCCTCACTCTCCCTTCCAGGACTGTCCTTCCGTGATCTGACTATGGCCAGAGTTGCCATCTCCCACACTGCAGGAAAGCCAAACGTTGTCAGACACTCTGCTGATCGCTTGCAGCTGCCCTGGCTCCCACCTGAAGTGGCCAGCTATCACTCTCGGTAGTTCCCGAATATTTGTTGAGGGTCCGTGAAAACCCCAGCAGTGATCGAGACAGTGGGGATACGGTAAATCCGAGAGAGGGGTGGCCCCTGGCCTCCCAGAGCTCACTTTCTAGTTGGGGAAATCAGGCAAAAAGCCCACGAACAAGTCACTTCAGACCCATGCAGAAGATAAGAGAAGACATGGGGAGTGTGGGGTAGGGACTGCTGCTGTGGCCTCGTGGTCCAGGAAGGGCCCAGAGCTGGTGATGGGGCTGAGGCATGGTGGGGCAGAGGGACAGTGCGGGGGGATGGAGACCGGAACAGCCTTCCGCTGGGCGGAGCCGGGTGTAGGAGGCCCTAGGTGGGCCTGGGTCCCCGGGGCCTGCAGGGAGAGGAGGTGTTGCTTTCCATTCTGCGTATTGTGGGAAACCAGGAAACCACCAGAAGCTTCTAAGCAGGAGAGCGACATGAGATTTATGTGGCTGCTGCTTACAGGCGGGACCGTGAGGGCACAGAGGGCAGAGAGGCCAGGGAGGAGGCTGTTGCCAGGGCGTGGGCAAGCGAGGATGGAGGCCTGGGTGGGCAGGTGACGAGGAGGGGACAGACTCAGGTGTATTCTGGAGCCAGGCAGACTTGCCCATACTTTTAGAAATGACAGAGAAGCGACTCCGGGATGAGGCCAGGGTTTCAGCCTGAACACTCTGAGTGGGTGACCGGAGAGAAGCAGGTCTGAGGGAGAACGGGGCTGTGCTCCCCTTGAGCTGCTTGTTAGGGGCTGGAGAGTGGAGGAGGCAGGCAGAGGTGGCATCTCAGGACAGGCGGGAGAGACATCGAGTCACCAGCACATATGTGATATTTAAAGCCAAGAGATTGCCTCGCAGTGAGGGAAGGCGTTGGATAGGGAAGCGGAGAGAGGGCCCAGGACCCATTAGCGTCTGGCAGTCAGTGCCAGGAGGGAAATGCCCAGGAGGTGGGAGGAAAGCCAGGTGTGTGGTGCCCTGGCAGCCTCGGGAGGTGTTTGAGGATGGAGAGGGTACTCACGGTCTCCCTGCCTGCCTCTTGGCCCTAGCACACCTTGTCACTGAGGGTTTCCTGGCCACTTGTGCCCCAGGTCAGGAGCTAGCTGCCCATCACTCGTGTTGTCACTTCTGATGTCCTCTCCCAGGTGGCCCAGAGCAACACTGGCGCATCTCCAGCCTCGCCCCTCACCTGGGCCTCAGTTCCCACTGCCCCTCCTCCAGGCCCTTGCCTCCTTGTGAACTGCCTGTTGTACTTGGTGTTTCCTGTTCTGTATAGTCTTTTGGTTTTATTGGGTGATTTTTTTCCTCCTCGTTTTCACTGTAGAACTACCCCCAGTTTAAGTGGTTGATCCAACGTGGTCCCGGCAGACGTGGGTCTCTGCAGGGGTCATGGCTCGTGGCTCCCAGCCCCGCACTCTCGCCCCGCCCCAGCCACAGCAGCTCCAGCCACGTGACGCCTGCCCCTCTCAGAGACCTGGGAGTTTGCAGGAGGATCTTCTCCCCCCTTCATCCCTAAACACACCCACTTGCCCAGGGCTGGGCCTTCTTGGTCTCTAGCTTAGGACAGAGGGTCCTGGGAGCCCAGATGGCCAAGAGAAGGGGTCAAAGGGTGGCCCACAGCCCAGCCTCCCTTCTCTCCCGTCATCACCCCTCCCTTTCTGACTCCCTGCATTCTTCCTAAATAGATTAGGAGCCGGCAGCCGGCTGGGACGACCTGGAGGCCAGGGCTGGAGCGCTGTCTGGTGCCTCCTACTTTGCCCTGATTCAATTTGGACTCCAGCAGCTGGGAGGCTGGCATCCAGAGGCCTTTCTGGGAATGGCTCAAGGGACTGGCAAGCAGGGGGTAGCTGAGGGGAGGGGACAAGCCTTCAAGTGCCTCAGGCAGGCAAACCTGTCAGCTGGTCATGCCACAGAAAGCCCCTGGCCCTGGCATCTGGCTGCCTCTTGGTCCACGAGCATGTCTTACTCCTGGCCTGTCATACCCTCAGCATCCTTAATACTGTGGATTTTGAACTTTTCTAACATTGCAACCTAGGGGAAGAAATACATTTTATAAACATTTAGAAGTGAACCCAATACATATTTTGGCGAACTGCTGACTGGCCAGTTGTTAAAATCAATATTTATCCACAGCCAAACAGCAGACTTGGGCTGGGACTGAGGCCAGAGCCCAGCTTTGACGCAACCCTAATTCCTTTGAATGTTCCTATAACCGAAGTCAGACACACCTCTCACCTTGTTATTTGGGACACGCTCAGACATTTGCTCTTCTATGTCATCGATTTCGTGACCCACTTAAAGGCCACAGTCATTGGTTTGGACCACAGTGCCTTGGTTCAAATTTTGTACGTCTGGCTCTGGGCTGTGCCCGGGGGGCGCAGCAGTGGCAGGCAGACTGGTCGCTGCCCTCACAGAGCTTAAGTTCCAGGAGCAGCTGCAGTGATAGAAGACACTCTGGGCTCGGCACCCTTTAAGGCACCAGACCCAGCTGTCACCTGCCCAGTGCTGCCCCCATCCCTAGTCCTGTGCACAGACTCCTGCACCCCGAGCTGCTGGAAGCAAAGAGGGCAGGATTCGCAGGCTCCCTCCAAGACCCACGCCCTGGTCCCTGCTCACTGCCCTGAACTGGCGGCCTGGGACCTGCACACGGCACGAGGTGAGGCCGAGCCCGGAGAGGGAACCGACCACCCTCTGCCCTCTCCTTTGCTTGGATTGGTGAGGGGGCAGCTGCCTCAAAGCAAGGCGCTGGCACTGAGAAGGCCTGTGGTGGGCCCCCTGGACGTGTTTCCTAGGGCTTGGAAGAGAGGGCAGGATGGAATGGGAACCGAGGAGGCTGACCTTTGTATCTAGTGGCCAGGCTGGGTGCACAAGGGCAGCAGGTCCACTTCCTGCCTGTGGAACTCCTGAGGGGGGCCCTGGTCTGAGGGTGCCCCAGAGACGAGGAGAATGCAGCTCCGGTCTCCAGGAGCCTCTGACGAGGGGACAAAGTCCTATGTGACCCAGGTCTGAGACGAAGCAACCTCCGTATCTCTGAGACTGAGTCCTGACAGCCAGGAAGTGGACTGTGGCTCAGCCCTGCCCAGGGGAGCCCGTGGCTTGATGCAGAGCTGTGACGGAGGAGCTCAGGGACATGCGGGAGGCCAGCAAGGGCACCTGACCCGGCTGGGGCGGGAGAGGGCAGGAGGTGGGGTGCAGGGGGTGCCTTCACAGCAGAGGCAACAATTAAAAGTTGAGTGGGCAGTCAGTAGAGGATGAAGGGCCAGGAAAGGCACTCAGGCAGGGAGCATGGAACCTGTGGCAGCTGGGGAACCATGAGAATGTCGACACGTTTGGGGGATGGTGACACTTAGAATACCTGGAATGTGGGTGTCTGGGCCAGGAACCTGGAATGCCAGCTGAGTCAAGAAATAATATGGGGAGTAGGGAACCACAGAGGATGTGTGAGCAAGAGAGAGCTATGACCAGAGCAGTGTGCGTGGGGAGAGTTGGTGGTTGAGGTGCTGGGCAGACTGGGCATGGTCCTGGGCTCAGCTCTGGGGCTGCAGGCTTGGGGGACGTGCTGTGGGCCACCCCTCTCAGTTATCCTGCCACCTGTGCCCACATCTGTGCAGGCCATGTGCGAGCTGCTGTGTGTCCAGGCCTGTCAAGGCTCTAAGTCCATCTTGCATGTAAGACCCTTAGGAGGAGAGAAGGCCAGCTCTTGATTCCTCCCACCTGGGAAGTAGAGACAGCCCTGGGGTCTGGCCAGGCCTGTGGGGTGGGCATCTACCATGTGTTCCACGCCCTGTGGCACATGCCCACCTCTCTCTCTCTCCCTCTCTCGATCCAGGTCACCATGGCCTTGCTGGGGAAGCGCTGTGACGTCCCCACCAACGGCTGCGGGCCTGACCACTGGAACTCCACCTTCGCCCGCAAAGACGAGATCATCACCAGCCTTGTGTCTGCCTTAGATTCCATGGTGAGTGCCCTTGCCTGCCCCTGGAGGAGTGGGACACCCAGCTTAACGAGACGAGTTTGAGTCCCACCTCTGCTCAGGTCAGCCTTCACTGACCTGAGCCTCAGTGTCCCCGCCTGCAACAGGGCCTCTGCCTACACCAGCGGGCAGGAGGCTTCAGTGAGGTCAAATACGTAAACATCCAGTCCTGGGAATAAGAGCTGGCTCTGGTCCTCATCCCCTTGTCCTCGTTTCATTAACTCTTATCACTGAAGGTCTGTCCCTGGCATGGTCACATGTCTCCCTCCCAGCACCTGGCGGATAATGTGTGGGCTTTGATTCATTAGAAAGTTGTAATCGCCCTGGCCGGTTTGGCTCAGCGGTTAGAGCGTCGGCCCTCGGACTGAAGGGTGGCGGGTTCAATTCCCGGTCAAGGGCACGTACCTAGGTTGCAGGTTCAATCCCCAGCCCTAGTTGAGGTCATGCAGGAGGTGACCAATCGATGTGTCTCTCTCACATTGATGTTTCTCTCTCTCCTCTCTTTCTCTGTCTCTAAAAATCAATGGGAAAATATCCTTGGGTGAGGATTAACAATGAAAAAAAAAGCAAGCAGCTGTAATCCCGATGTTACAGCAAGAGTTGTAACTCCATCCCAGGGCTGGGAGAGAGAAACGGACTTCATAAGTCACTCCTCTGGCACCGTTGCCAACGTACCTAAACCTGCAGCAGTTTACCCTAAATGAGGAAATAATAATGATGTCATTTTCCTCTGTCCTTTTCCAGGAAAAGTTCTGTGATGGAGGGTAGGCAGATGACGTTGAAATTCAGAGAGGGCAGTACCTTACCTGAAGTCACACAGTATGACCAGTTTTTAAAGTGTGCTCACGGACAAAGTCTTCAGTTCCCCTAGGGCAGTGGTTCTCAACCTTCCTAATGCCGCGACCCCCTAATACAGTTCCTTGTGTTGTGGTGACCCCCAACCATAAAATTATTTTTGTTGCTACTTCATAACTGTACTTTTGCTACTGTTATGAATCGCCATTGGAAATAATGTGTTTTCCGATGGTCTTAGGCGACCCCTGTGAAAGGGTCGTTCAACCCCCAAAGGGGTCGCGACCCACAGGTTGAGAACCGCCGCCCTAGGGCAAAGGGCCTCCTTCCAGACGGTTCCTGCTGTAGGCGGCTCCAGGGCAACTTAGGTGGTATTTGGGCCCGAGGCAGTAGGCACCCCTGGGGAAGCTGGCTGGGTGCACCCCCTGCCCCGTGCAGAGCGGCCTTCGTGAGGAGGGGAACCCCAGGAGCTCAGCCCTGCGTTCTGCAGCAGTGTTAGCCTGGTGGTGGTGGAAGTATAGCTGACAGGCAGTGATGGCCATCGCCACAGCCACTAGCCACAAGTGGCAATTGACATTTAAATGGTAACTAGTTAAAATTAAATATAGTAAACAATTCATTGCTCAGTCGCACAGCCTCATTTCAGGTGCTCAGTGGCCACATGAGGCTCACGGCCGCAGTATTGGACGGAGCAGAAATAGAACATTCCCGTCATGGCAGAACATTTTATTGGGCAGAACTGGCCTAGAGGGTTTTTCAAAGGCTCCTTAGAGCTTGGAAGAGCCAGTGACCCTGTAGCTAGCCTGGTGACATGAACAAGGCAGGCCCTTTGGGTCCTTAACAAGTTTCCTGGGGGACCTTCATGGGTGACATGGCACTTGCTTGGAAGTGACTAAACTCTGGCATCCTCCAAGGTCCTCTCCTGGTCTGCGGGGCTGGGGAGCCAAAGTGCTGTCCATTCATCACCACCCCTCACCCCACCCTCATTTCAGACCCTCCTCCAGGCATTTCCTCATGGCCCCCATTCTCAGGGCTTTTGGGTGAGGCGATTCCCTGCCTCAGCTCCTTCGGCTAAGAAGCAACCACACTTCTCCAGCTCTGATGGCCACTCCTTTGTTGGAAACAACCAAGTCCATTTGTCTTGCTTGTTCATGTCCTACGGTGTTGCTGCGGGGAAAGGGAACAGCGGGTTTTTGTTTTAATCTTAGTGAGTAGGAAACAAACCCCCTCAGTAGGGGATCCATGGAGACAGGCCTGCTGCCCGGGAATGTCCCGGCTTCCTCACCAGTGACTCCAGGTTGGAGCTGGAACAAGAGGCACGGTTATGGCCCAGAGAGGGTGAAGAACATGTCTAGGTCACACAGCAGCAGAACCATGATTAGAAGCCAGGCTCTCTGTGCCAGCAAAGTGCTGCCTAACTGATATAAAACCCAGCATTTATCAGTCACCAACTGCATGCTGAAAGCTTTACAGGCGGGGCTTTCCTGGTGAGGTAGGTCAGAGGCCTGAGAGGTCGATGGTCTTGGCTGAGGGCCCCCTGTGTTAGGGCCTTCCATGCAGTGCAAAAATACCTCTTTGCCTAGATACCCACGTGGGATGCCCCAGTTTAGAAATCCTTTCCCATCAACCAGGCCTCCTTGAATCCCACAATCAAACCCATTGAAACCCTCCGGGCTCCATTCTACAGATTTGGAAACCTGCCCAGTGAGGGTGTGACTGCCCGTCCCACAACAGGAAGTGGTTGGAGTGGGATTGAAGCCTAGATCTGTCTGAGCCGTGGTTCTCCTGGGCCACCTTCTCCTCATCCAGGACTTGGAGAGCCCAGGCCAGGATTATCTCTGGGGCTGGGTCCAGGCCGAACATAGGAAGCCCACCCCAGAGCAAGGAGGACCTGGGCAGAGAGAGGAGCAGAGGCCTTGTGCCTTTGTCCTCCAGCCTCAATAAACTTCTCTTCTCCCCCTGACCTTGGCCAAGCTCGGGGGCTCTGGGGGTGGTCATTCATTGGTTGCCACGGCAGATTCTAAGACTGAGAATGTTGGAGGAGTGACCTCTCCCTGGAGCTGCTGGTGGGCACTCACATCCCACCCCAAAGCTGGCATGGAGGTGTGCTGGGAGGTGGGGACCTCCCCCGCTGACCTACACCGCTCCCTCCGCAGTGCTCAGCGCTCTCCAAGCTGAATGCAGAAGTGGCCTGCGTGGCTGTGCATGAGGAGAGCGCCTTTGTGGTGGGCACCGAGAAGGGCAGAATGTTCCTCAATGTGCGGAAGGAGCTGCAGTCGGACTTCCTCAGGTTCTGCCGTGAGTACCCCGGGGCTCCGGGGGGCCAGGGTACTGGGTGCCCAGGACAACACCAGGGTGACTCTGTGTTGGGGGATGCCCTGGACAGGAGGGGGTTGTGCAAGCTTCCCGATGTGGCATTATCAGGGGCGGCCCCAGTTTTAGTTGGAAGCGTACAGCAGCCCCTGGGTGGATGGAGCCTGGCTGACCTGACTGCACCCCAGGGCCAGCCAGACCCAGCCAGCCCCACCTGCTCATTGACAGAAGGGGACACTGAAGCCCAGTGTTGTTGTCCAGTTCCTGTGCATCCCTGACCCAGGGGCTGAGCACACTTGTTCAACTAGTACTTACTGAGTGCCTGCTGTATGCAGCAGCCTTCACAATGCCAACACATTTATCCCGATGTCAACCTTATGAGGGAGGCACTGTCATTGTTACAGTGACATCGTCTTGGAGCCACCTCCTGGTGGCTCGTGGGGCTAGAGTGACTGGGCACAGGTCCCGCAGCACGTAGGAAATGCTCAATAAAGGTGAACGGTGAGCGCTGCTGTGCTAAAGGGCGCTGTTGGCCCGGCCTATGCTGGTGGTTTCCTTTTCCCAGCAGGCCTAGGGCACAGTTACCACTGATTTGCAAACTCAGTGAGCATGAAACATTTCCCCAGGGACATAGCCAACGAGTGAAGCGGGCGGGGTTCGAGGCCAGGCCTCTGGTTCTGAAACCCGTGCTCTTGCTGCTGCACCCCTTCAAAATCGGAGCAATACAGCAGGGCACCCCCAGGAGCCCTGCCACGAGGTCCTGTTCACTCTGGCAGAGACCAGCGTTCAGGGCTGGGAGCCGGAAGCCCCGAGGCAGAGGGTCGTTCTGAAGCCCTCAGCTCTTCAGTGCTACCTGAGCCTTCGGGGCCCCTCATAACCCAGGCCTTGCCTCTGCATTGTCCTCCCCGCGTTCCCTGTACTCGCCCCGGCTGTGCTGTGCTGCTCACCAGCCTTGTTGCCCTTGCTGTTCCCCACCTGGAAGGGCCTCATTCTCTCCTCTACCTGGCAGGTGCCTCCCCAGCCTCCTGCCCCAGGCCCCATTTGGGCCCCTCCACCCCTCGAACCTATGCTATGGTTGCTCCCCGCACCACACTAGCCTTCTGTGCCTAGTGTCCCACCTGGGCAGTAAGCTGGAGGAGGTCACCTTCACCTTTTTTGGTGGACTAGGTTCTATAGGGTTAGGCCTGGCCCCAGCACTGAAGGCTAGCACTTGGTCAGGCATTCAGGCCACGATTTGGGACTCAGAGCTCTTGAGTTAAGAGCAGGCCCTGGAGTCAGACGCCTGGGGCCACATCCTGGGCCTGCCACCTGCTACCTACTGGGCGTCAACCTGCCCACTTGTGAAAGGGGAGAACAGTGCTACCCTTCTCATGGGTCGATGTGAGGATTAAACGAATTAATACACGACAAGCTCTTAGAACAATGCCTGGCACTTAGCTCACACTCAGTAAATGCCAGATGTTGTCTTACCAGTATTAGCATTTTCATTACACCCCAGGCCTGGACCCTAGGATCAGCCATTTCAGGGAAAGCTGTCCCCTAGCATTGCACATATTATTTTTGGGGTCCAGCTGCTTCCCCAGCCAGCCTCCACATCCCACTCAACCCTCGGAGCCTGCACCCTCTCCATGGTAGGGGGTGGGGGACTGGGCCAGGGAAGGATGGGCAGCGGCAGGGTCTGTGGCCCCCAGTTGGCAGGCTGAGAGCCAGGCTGGGGCCTGGGGAAGGTGCACCTGGCTTCCCAGAGCCAGGCAGAGCCACTATTTATAGCACTGGGAACTCGGCTGGTTTATTTCAAGCTTCACAGATCCCTGGAGGAGAACAGGCTCCAAGCGGGGAGGGGGCCTCTGGGCCCTCCTCTCGTCTCCTTTCCTACACTGTTTCTAGCACCTTCCCCATCCAAGGATCCACTGACACTCCTAAGCCTCCACCCTAGCCCAGCCTAGCATGAGCCAGCCTCTTCGCAGCCTCTCAGCCTCCTGGTGGGGTCCTCATCATCTCTCCATTTGGCAGAGCAGGGAACTGGGGCCTTGATTGCTTAAGACAGAGCATCCGTGTCAGAGCATAGAAAGGGACAGGTGGAACACACATTCGTTGAACCCCAGTTCTGAGCCAGGCCAGCAGGTCTCCCGCGAGAGCTCTCAGACTGAGGCCCAGACAGGAAAGAGACTTGCCTAAGGTCACACAGCAAGTCAGAGGTGACCAGGGATGAGATCCAGGCCCCATGACCAGCCCTGGCCCTAGGCAGGGTCGTTGGGGCAGGATTTGCTCACTCGTTCGTTCGTTCGTTCATTCATTCATTCATTCATTCATTCATTCATTCATTCGCACTTTGTGTTGGGTGCCCCGCTGCTGGGTTCAGCACAGGGACATTCCAGCTCACTGAGCAGGTGGTGAGATGGGTGCTCAGCCCCACCGTGTGCCCTGTGTCCCACAGGAGGACCCCCATGGAAGGAGCCGGAGGCAGAGCACCACAAGAAGGTGCCTCGGAGTGAGGTCGGCGGCCGGAGCGTCCCTCGGTCCACCTTGGAACATAGCTCAGATGTGTACCTTCTGCGGAAGATGGTAGAGGAGGTGTTTGATGTTCTTTATAGTAAGATCCTTCCTCATTCCATTTGGGGCCCCCAGGCGGGTGGGAGCCCCAGTCCCCACCCAGAGGAGGAGGCTCCTTTCTGCCCCAACATGGGCCCTGAGCAACACTCCAAGGCATACCCCAGCTCTCCTGTATCCTGGGTCCCTCGGCCTGCATCTTCCACCCCAGCCCCATTTCCTGAACCACCATCGCCTCTGCTCCTGCCCTGGCACTGGCCACTGTCACCTCTCACCTGGAAATGGCCCCCGGCCTCCTCACCTCCCTGCTGCCTTCACCCACCTGTGCCAAGGGCATCTTCCCAAAGCGCAAATCCGATCGTGTACTTTCCTGCACTGTCTTTGGGGGTGCCCTGTCACCCTCAATGTGGCTTACGTGCCCACCACAGCCCCTCCCCGCCCACCTCTCCAGCTGGCCTGATCCACTCACAACCACTTCCCGTTCCCCAGCACACTCTGGCTCCATGTCACACCTCCTCACCTTTGCGCCGCTGTGCCTTCGGGGACTGCCTTCTCCTCTGTATGGTGGACACCATAGTACTCTAAGGCTCAGCTCCAGGAAGCCCCCACACTGGTTAGGGCCCCCTCTGGGGACCCACTGGGCCCTAGCCCCTCACGAGCCCAGTTGCTCTCGGCTAGGTCAGGGACTTGCCTGCTGTTTCTGTGGTACCCAGCCTCCAGGTCAGGGCCTGGCAGCAGCAGGTGCTCGGAGGGCATTTGTTGAATGACTGAATGAAGGCTAACTGTCAGCCAAGCCCTTCCTGCGAGGCTGGGGAGGGGCAGGCCTGGCCTTTCTTGGGAAGTGTTGGGCTGCAGAGTCTTGGGGTCCAGTGGTAGCCTTCACATGCCTTGGTGACCTTGGGCAGGTCCCTAAGGGTCCCACCTCATTCATCTCTGACCTGCTTTGTTCCTTTCCCTATTCAGTCTTTGGTTCTGTGGAGCAAAGGCCTGTGAGGAAACTCCCGCTGCTGTTTAGATGTCAGGAGAAGGAGGCCGAGGGGGTAGGGGGCCCAGAGGTCCTGGGTGAGCACACTCACCACCCTGGGACAGGAAGATTTGTCACTTGTGGTTGGCTGTGCCACTGCAGACACTTTCGCCAGCTGCAGGGTTCGTGCCCAGAGCCCCCTATGCCCCTGCCCACTCTGCCCTGGCTCCCCTCCCCACCTTGGGCAGAATCAGAGGTGGTGGGGCCCCTTCTGGCTCTGGGTTGGGGCTGTAGCATGGGGGCAACAACAGATGGCTCTGATTCCAGGCCCCTCGGCCTCCTACCCCATGGTCCCCGGCCAGTCTGCTCACCCCTTCCCTCACCCTTACCATCTTCTTAATCTGTGTCTCCTCTCTTTTTCTGAATCCCCTCTTTCTGTTCCTCTCTACTTCCTGTCTCCCTTACTTCTCTCTGTCTTCATTCTCCTCTCCCTTCCTCCCGGGGGCTTTTCCTTGCAGTCTTTCTCGGTCCTCCTTTCTCTCTCATTTCTCACCTTTCTCCCCTCCTCACTTCCTGCCCACAGCCCCAGGCCTGCTTTTCCCTCCACCCAGGTGCCCAGAGTAGAGAAGAGAAAAAGCAAAGGAAGCAGGGGCCCCTTGATGGGTAGCCCTGGCCCTCAGACAATGGGGCCTTATCTACGGCTCCCTCCCACCAGCCTGTGGGGGTTCTTCTGTGTGAAGTTTGCATTTAAGGAGCTGATGGGGTTCTGTTTCCTGGGAACCCAGCACCAAGGGGAGTCACTCAGCATGGCCCCAGCTCCGGAGCATGTCTGGCCCCCACCCCATCCCGGCAGCCCTCTCACACTCGGCCCTCTGCTCGGCCCCCGCAGGCGAGGCCCTGGGAAGGGCCAGCGTGGTGCCTCTGCCCTACGAGAGGCTACTCAGGGAGCCGGGGCTGCTGGCCGTGCAGGGGCTGCCTGAGGGCCTGGCCTTCCGGAGGCCAGCTGAGTATGACCCCAAGGCCCTCATGGCCATCCTGGAGCACAGCCACCGTATCCGCTTCAAGCTCAAGAGGTGAGTGAGGCAGCCTGCCTGGGAGCGGGCCAGGGTCTGGTGGCTGGGCCAGGAAAGGCTAGGAGGGTGACCCGCTTCCATGCTGGCTCAGCCACCTGTGGCCGGTTACCTAGGCAGAGAGGAGGGGACTGCAGACCCCCAGGGGGACCCTGGTTGTAAAAGCCCCCAGTTGACAGTGGAGGTGAGGCCAAAGCCCTGTCGTGGAGTGTGACCTGAGCCAGGTGTTCAGTTACGGAAGCCGTCCCAGGGGACCGCTGTGTTGCAGAGGCTGGGAGAGACGGTTGGGGAGAGCAACAGCACTGCAGGCCTCAGGAGCAGCCGTGCGCAGGTGTGGCGGGGGGAGCCCGCCGACGGCCATCAGTGCGCTGGCCCCACTGTCCGCACACGAGCCAGGAAGAAGAGGGATGTGGTGGAGGTGGGAGCCGAGTAGCTGCAGCTGAAAGGACACAGTTGGTGGGCTGGGGCACAGAGGCAGAGGGCCCAGCCGTGGGGCCCTGGGCACGTCACGCCCCACCCCAGGCCTGCACCTCCACCCGTGAAGTGGCGCGTGGCTTCTGTCCTGCACACCTCACGGGTTGTCGTGCTCTGTGGAGGGAGGGCTGAGGGGCTGCAGAAGGAGGTGCAGCCAGCGGGACAGGTGCCCAAAGCCGCCGTGTGTCCTTCTCTCCTTTACCCAGGCCGCTCGAGGATGGCGGGCGGGATTCAAAGGCTCTGGTGGAGCTGAACGGTGTCTCCCTGATAGCCAAGGGGTCTCGGGACTGTGGCCTGCATGGCCAAGCCCCCAAGGGGCCACCCCAGGACCTGCCCCCTACCGCCACCTCCTCCTCCATGGCCAGCTTCCTGTACAGCACTGCACTCCCCAACCACGCTGTGAGAGAGCTCAAGCAGGAGGTGCCCGCCTGCCCACTCGCCCCCAGCGACCTGGGCCTCGGCCGGCCCGGGCCTGAGTCCAAGACTCCCACTGCCCAAGACTTCCCTGACTGCTGTGGTAAGCTGCTGCTGGGACGCACGTCTGGGGTGGGACAGAGGTCACTCGTGCAGGGCACCCTCCAGGGCAAGTCAGGGTGCTCAGGCCTTCCCCAAACTGAAGGAGGAATGTCAGGGCAGGGGGCTGGGCCAAGACAAATGCCATCCTAGCTCTTTACGCCAGGGCTTTACTCGGCTGTCTGTGAACAGTGTCCTTGGCCTGGGACCGAGAGATACCCAAGAGGACTCCCAGAAGAGTCTATGGAAAACATGCTAATTGGTCACATGCATTTAATAAGCACCTACTAGATACCCCTGGATTAGGGATACTGGAAGCATCAGAGAAAGAACAGCTGAGTATGAGAAAGACCTGTGTTCATATCCTGGTTTCTCTAAGTGTCCTGGGACAAATCTCTATCTCTGTGAACCTCAGTTTCCTCATCTATAAAATGGAGATGCCAGAAGTACCTACCTTGTGGCATTGTTATCGTGATTAAATGACAGAGCGTGTTAGAAATGCAAGTTCCAGGCCCCACCGAGCCCGGCTAAGTCTGAAGCTTTGGGGACAGGCCCCAGCTGTCGCGACTTGATGAGTTTACCAAGTGGTACCAACATACGCTCAAGTTTGAGAACTGCTGTATTAAAACACGGCTAAAGCTTAGCACATAGTAGGTGCTTGTGTTATATTTACTGTTGTTATTATGAGAAGGAGAAAAAAGGATGCCTGCACACACACACACGTGAGCTGAGCAGGGACTTACATGCCTATTTTGTTCCCACCTGGAAAAGGTGACCTCCAACATCCTGCCCTCCCTGATCTGCCATTTGGATAGCAGACGCTATTAAAGAATGTCTCAGGCCACTGGTTAGGGAAGTTGCCTAGAGTTCATGATCACAGGACATCGTTCTGGGGTGTTTGTGTTGAGTAAGACTGTTACCCCGGAGCCAGTGCCTGAGCACTGAGGCTGGATTTAGGGATCCCTCTCAGGGCCCACCTCAAACCTGTACTTTTCTTTTTCCTTGTCCAGGACAGAAGCCCCCCGGGCCTGGTGGGCCTCTCATTCAGAACGTCCATGCCTCTAAGCGCATTCTCTTCTCCATTGTCCATGACAAGTCAGGTAGGACAGTGTCCATGGCAGCACCCCGACCAGCGTGGGAATCTGGGGCTGGGGTTGGTTCTTGATAAAAGAGAAATGTGTCTGCCATCTGTCTGTGAGAGAAAGGAGGAATAGCTCCGCACAAGGGACTTGTGAGTAAAACCAGTGTTGATGGTTACATGTTGCTGCATAACGAGTTGCCCCCAAACCTAGCTTAAAGCAGCAGGCATTTATACCTTACAGTTTAGGTAGGACGGGAACTCAGGAGCAGCTCACCTGGGTGTTCTGGCTCAGGATCTCTCAAGAGATGGTCATCAAGATGTCGGCTGCGGCCGTGATCATCTCAAGGCCTGAATGGGGCTGGAGTAATCGCTTCCAAGCTCAGTGGTGTGGCTCTTGGCAGGAGGCCCAGTCTCACCACGTGGGCCTCTGCAGGGCTGCTTGAGTGTCCTCACAGTATGGCAGCTGGGTTCCTGCAGTTAGTGACCCCAGAGACAGTGAGGAGGAAGCCACATGTCTTTGGTGACCTAGCCTCAGAAATCACTGTCACTTCTGCCATATTCTGCCCTTTCGAAGCCAGAAGCTTGATCCAACCCACACGCAAAGGGAGAGAGAGGAATTAAACTCCACCTCTGGAAACAAGGAATATGAGAAGAAAAAAAAATGTGGACAGATCTGAAAGTGCCTCACAGAGAACTGAGCGCAGGACAATTTGGGATTAATTTATAACAGAGAGATGAAGTAAGACTTTTCAGCAGTTTTGCCTCGTGGAAGTCTCGTTTTCTAAAATGAGCCTCTCCTCCAATGAAGGCTCTTTTTGGAAAACCTAGTCCCCTGGGATGAGAATAGAGACCCCGCTGCCCCAAACAAGGTTCATCCCTGGCAGGGAGGGGACAAGGATATCCAGATGGAGCAGCATTGTGGGAGGCCATGGTGGGCAAGGGGATAGAATCTCACTGGGTGCTAGCTAGGTGATCTCAGGCGAAATACTGAGCCTCTCTGAGCCTCGATTTTCCCATCTAAAAATAAAAATAATACCTATATTTAAGGGTTGTCACAGGGATTATGTAGGAGGGGTGTGTGTGTGTGTGTAGTACTTAGCACAGATAAGTACTTAATAAATTAAAGATGTTGCTTTATAATTATAAAGACAAATGATCACTCTTATTATTCATATTAAATTGAGGCAGAGGCTTTGGTTTGTAAGAGGCCAGCAGGGTTGAGGGTTTGGGGGAAGCAGACAAGGCCTGGGCCAGGTGAGACCCCGGATGTGTGAGGCATGAGGGTTAGGTCTTTGAGGTCAGGACTCAGCCTCTCTTTACTCGGAGGGAGCGTTCTCCCAACCTGCTACCTGTCTGGGGCGGGAGGGGCCCAGGATGGACTGGCTGAGCCTGCACAGTGTCCACTGCCCATGAAGCAGACAGAAGCTAGAGGAGAGAGCAGGTGGGGAGACCCTCAGAGCATCCTGGGTTTGTGTGGGGCTGCTACCTGGAGGAGGCCGGGGCATCAGAGTCCAAGGTGGGACAGGGTGGAAGGGCTGGGGCTGGAGGGGAAAGCCCAGGGCCCCCAGGGCCGTGGAGGGAGTGTGGCTGTCTAGGGCACAGCCCCAGCTGGGATCGGGGGCGTCTCATCGTGAGGTAGCCAGGCCATGGGGTCACGTCTTTGACTGGCCATCCCTTGTACCTCCTGTGTTTTGATAGAGAAGTGGGACGCCTTCATAAAGGAAACCGAGGACATCAACACACTCCGGGAGTGCGTACAGATCCTGTTTAACAGCAGATATGGTGAGTGGGCGGCGGCCCACTGCGTGGCCCCGGCAGCGTGTGGAGCATCTCGTTACGTGGCAGTCACTTGTGTTCCCTAACGTGACAGCCGGAGCCATATGCTGTCACCCGCATGCCATCGGTGCTAATGCCATCTCCTGTCTGGGGAGGGGGTGGCTGTGTCAATATTTCTTGTCTGCCTTCTCCAGGGGCTGGGCTGATGGCAGAACCCCAGACCTTGACTCACCTGTGGGAGGCGGGCAGATCGGGGGCAGGCTGTTGAATGAAAAATGGCTGCTTGTGAATTTCCCACAGCACCGGGCCGCTGCCTGCCTCCTTGCCTGTGCCTGTGCCGTGCCCTCTGCCTGGCATGCCCTTTGCATCTTTTGGGGGCAAATTCCCACTTGTTCTTCGAGACTTAGCCTGGGCTAGGTGGGCCCCCAAAGCCCTGTCAGGTATGGTTGGAAGGGGCTTATTATGAATAACAAAAGATGCCCTTCTCACCCCTGTCACCTGGGAGCCCTTGTGCCAGGAACCAGAGCTGAAGACCACATACGTACTTATATCATCACCAGTCTTACTTTCCTCCCTTCCTTCTTCACACATACTTACTGCTTCTCACACTCACTCGTGCATTTTGAGCGCCCACCTGTGCCAGGCACCCGGCCAACCCTGGCCTCCAGGTGTCTCGGCAGTTGCCCGAAGCTGTGTGCCCCGTAGCGGGCAGCAGCCTGCGGTCGCCCAGGCTGGTGTATGGTACACACAGATGGGAGTCCTCGGAAAGGGAGGCTAGCTCGAAGGAAGGTGAATTCTCAGTGGGCTTGGACAGTCACTGGTGGCTTCATGGAGGAGGTGCCCTTGGACCCCGGCTAGGGCTGAGGAGGCCTGGGCAGGTGGGCTTGGCAGTTCCAGGTTGCGGTGGGGCTGAGCAGGGCCCGTGAGGCCTTAGTGAGGAGTCTGGGATAGCCTGTACCTTGGATGTGGCCCCCCTGGCCCACCCTCTGCCCAGTCCTGCTGTACTGGAGGCCTGTCTGCATCTGTCCTCTGGGCCCCCAGCAGGTGTGAACTGGATGGGAGGCAGGGGGCAGGGGGCAGGAGCCGGGGAGGGCTCTGGTCCAGCCCAGCTGGCACAAAGCCGCCCATCTCTGGCCTGTTGTGAGCTCTTGATGTTTCTGGAACGTGGAACCTTTTCTAGACATCAGCACCTGGGCCCCACCACAGCCAAGTCCAAGGAGGGTTGTTGGGCTTAGAATGGTCCAGGTCTTGCCTCCGTCTCAGCTTTCCCTTCAGCTGCCCTGGGGAGAGGGAGGTTCCCCGTCAGTATTGGGGATCCCGTGGGTGTGGACGTTTGTCGATCTGAGGCATCCTACAGACCCTGGGTGCACAGGTTCTGCTTCTGGTTCTGCCCTTTCAGCCACCAGTTCTGGGTGAGGGGATGAGGTGATGGCGCTGGGGGTGCAGAGGGCAAAACAAAAGAAATGGGGGGTAGCCTTCAGGAAGCCTCAAGGACTTTGTCACCTTGGAAGAAGTTGAGACTAGACGAAGGAAGTCGGACTGTGCACAGTGGCTGGGTTCTCCCCTTCCCAGCCCTGCTGCAGCTGAGGCCGGGCTGCTCATGCCTCTGTCGGACTGTGCACGGTGGCTGGGTTCTCCCCTTCCCAGCCCTGCTGCAGCTGAGACCGGGCTGTTCGTGCCTCTGTCCACTGGAGCTCGTTGCCGCTGAAAAGACGGGCCCAGCACATCTGATGAACCCAACTGGACACGAATTCACGTAGACTTGAGGAACCCATTGCTCAAGTGCTGGGGCTGGGGCGTGGCTGATGGTGTTGGAGGTGGGGCTAGGGGGGAGAAATGGTTTGACAGCTGTTGAGATTTCGAGGGTTTAATTTGACATGAGTTAAGTGTGAGTTCACAGTGGGACCTAGCTGCCAAAGCCGCCAATGCAGACCTGGGCTGCATCAACAGGAAAACAATGTTGACGGAGTCCCAGGGAGGGCCCCGGACAGCTCTGCTCTGCCTGGCCAGGGCATGGCTGGAGGGAGGTCCAGCTCAGGACTGGTACTTGTCAGGACACAGACAAAACCTGGAGGGAACACGGACAAGGCCAGGATGGGGAGGAGCCTGGGGAACAGTGAGGAGATACGGGATTCTTGGGAGAGATCAGAATGACAAGGCAAGAGTGGAAATCCAGGCCCGGGCTTTGCTTGCTGGGATCTCTTACCCTTTGAGATGGCGTGGAGGGACCTGGAGAGTATTATGCTAAGCAAAATAAGCCAGTCAGAGAAAGACAAGTACCACATGATCTCACTTATTTGTGGAACATAATGAACAAAATAAGCTGTCGACCAAAAGAGATCCAGAATCGTGGAAGTAGGGAACAGACTGACAAACCTCAGAGGGATGGGGGGTGGGAGAGGTGGGAAGAGATAAACCAAAGAACTCATATGCATATGTGCACAACCAACTGACACGAATATTAGGCTGGGGAAGGCAGGAGGGGGTGGGAGCAGGAAGGAGAGGGTCAATGGAGGAAAAAGGGGGACATCTGTAATACTTTCAACAATTAAAAAAAAAGTAGAAATCTAGCCCAGCTCATCTCCTGAGACCTCTCAGGTCTTGGGAGAACAGGGACGCATCAGGCTCTGGCTGGTGGCTCCATTGGTTGGAGCATTGTCCCGTGCACCTAAAGGTTGCAGGTTTGATTCCTAGTCAGGGCACGTGCCTAGGTTGTGGGTTCTATCCCCAGTTGGGGCGCATACAGGAGGCAACCAGTCAATGTTTCTCTTTCTTTCTCTCCCTTACTTTCTCTAAAAATCGATTTTTAAAAAAAGTAGCATCTGCCCAGCTGCTGTGGCTCAGTGGTTGAGCATCGACCCATGCACCAAGAGATCGCTGGTTCGATTCCCGGTCAGGGCACATGCCCAAGTTGTGGGCCAAACCCACAGTAGGGGGCATGCAGGAGGCAGCCAATCGATGTTCTCTCTCATCAATGTTTCTATCTCTCCCTCTCCCTTCCTCTTTCTCTAAAAATAAAGAAAACAAACTTTTTTTTAATTATAAAAAAAAGTACCATCAAGCACATGGTGGGTGCTCAGTAGTGTTTGGTGAGTGGAGTTGGGTGTAGGTGAAGGACTGAAATGCACAAGACCAAATGTGAGTCTGGAAGAACAGAACAGGTACCACTCATGAGCCCGGATTCTGTCTACACTACTGTCGGCAAAGCTGTCAGCTTCCGGCCTGCATCTCGTTTATGTCAGTGAAGGGCAACAGGAGTGCCAGGCCCCTCTCTGGAGGAAGAGGCACACCTGTGTGGCCAGCAGCATCCTGCCAAGAGCCGCCTCGAGCCTGGGAGCTTCCTGGAGCCATCTGCTCGCTCGGAAAATGCCAGGAGCAGCTGCTGCGTGCCAGCCCTGCCTGGGTCCCGTGGAGCTTCGGTTCCAGACGGGAAACCAGTGTGTAGATGAGCATGTTTGGAATGTCAGGTCGTGACAAACTCGGGGTGAAAGACAAAGCAGGGTGGCCCGGGGAGGGGTGGAGGGTCTGTTTAGGCTGATGAGGTGACGTTTGAGCAGACACTTGGAGAAAGAGAGAGAGGGAAGCATATGGTTGTCTGGGAGAAAAATATCAATAAATGGGGGAGCAAGAGCAAAGGCCCTGCGGTGGTGTGTGCCTGGCATGTTAGGGAAGCAACAAAGAGGCTGGAGAGACCAGGGTGAACAAGCAGAGGGGTGAAAGGGAGATAGGTCACGGGTGATGGGGTCCTGGTCCCATTGGGCCCCCTAGGCCCAGGTAGGACTTTGACCGTCCCTGAGTGAAATAGGAGCCTGTGGGCATTTTTTGAGAGAGATGACATGATTTGACACTGGATGGCAAGAGGTGCCGGGGAGGTGGGAGGTGGTGGTGACCCTGCCCCGGGGCCCTGCGTGCCTGCAGCCGTCCTCTCACGCTCAGCCTTGCCGTTGCCCTTCCAGCGGAAGCCTTGGGCCTGGACCACATGGTCCCCGTCCCCTACAGGAAGATCGCCTGCGACCCAGAGGCTGTGGAGATCGTGGGCATCCCGGACAAGATCCCCTTCAAGCGCCCCTGTACCTACGGGGTCCCCAAGCTGAAGCGGATCCTGGAGGAGCGGCACAGCATCCACTTCGTCATCAAGAGGTACGGGGCAGGTTGCAGGGGCCTGGCCTTTGCTCCAGGCTGGGTTCGGGGTGTTAGGGTGTGAGGGCTGGGCAGGGGCAGCGGCAGGTGTGAAGCAGGGCCCTGGGGAGGCAACGATGGGGCAAGGGTGGAATGAAGGAGTTCTCTGACGTAACAGAACGGATCAGGCAGACCTGGGAGAGAATTCAAACCCCGTAACCTAGGGATGGCGTTGGCCCTCAGAGCTGGCAGGGGAGTTGCCCTCGCAGCTCCCTGGACTCACCACCAAGCCTGCACCTGCAGTTCCAGGCAGTGCCCAGACTTCCCGGATGCTCTCTCAGTGGTTAGAGGTGGAGGCGTGGCCAGAGGCCGTGCCAGCCAGCCCCCTACCTCTGGGCAGCACCCACTGGTCCTTCCCAGGCATCTGTTCCGGAGTGTTCCCTCTCTGAGGGCGCGGTCCCAGTGCGCTCATTTACTCGTGCCTGCTCACTTGTCTGTTGTCACTAGACTATAAAGTAAGCAGGGTCTGCAGACAGGACTGTGTTTGGCTCATTGCTGAATCCCCAGTGACCGGAACAGTCCCTGGTATGTAGTAGATGCCTGATGCGTATCTGTGGAATGAATGAAGGAACGAACACATTGTCCTGATTCTCTCATACCTTCTGACTTCTTAGAGCTTAGGAAATAAACAGGGTTATGGGAGGAAGAGAAATAGGGGGTGCTATTTAGGGTGGTCAGGGGGCCTCTGAGAGAAGGTCCTATTTGTTATGCCAGAGCTGGGAGTTGGAGAAGGGGGGGCCCCACATAGGGCTGGGCGGTGTTTGGGCGGAAGGGTTGGCCAGGGGTGTGGAGAGGCTGGGATGTGAGCAAAGGTTGAGACTCGTTCTGGAGTGGTGGGTAGGCCCTCTGCAGGGTGCTGGAGGCCAGAGTCGGTGTCTGACGGGCCCTCAGACTCGGGGAGATTTGAGCAGAGGTGGGGGGACTCGAAAGGAGGCTACAGCAGTGGGCCAGGCCCTCATTTCGGGCGAAGTGGCTGGATTTGGGATAGACTTTCAGCTATGATGGGGTTTGCTGGTGGATGGAATGTTGGGGTGGGGAGGGGACCAGGATTGCCCCTGTGATGCTGAGTGAGTTCAGTTTGGATACATTGACTCAGGAAAACTCAGGTGATGAAATTCTCCGAGGCCAAGTTGAGATGTCAGAAGCTCTGGAAAGAGGCCTGGGTTAGAGATAATAATCTGGACATTGTCAGCGTGGGCCAGGAAGGGAGGAGAGAGGTAGAGATGACAAGAGAAGAGGGCCCAGGTGGCCCCTGGGATCCCATGTTAGCAGCCCGGGCGAGGACAAAAGGCTGAGACAAGTGGGCAGGGTGGGGGTGGGTCTCTCTGCGCCCTTGCTGAAGTCCTTCCCTCCACCTGGACCAGCTTCCTGCCTGTCTCTGTCTTCCAAGGCTTGCTTTTGCTTTTCTCTTCGTCTGAGAGACCACACCCCTCCTTCCTTAGCACACTCCTCACCTTGCTTGCTTCTGCGGCTGAGTCATCTTATGTGCTTCTATAACCCCGAGTGTGGGTGCACTTGATGAATGATTCTGGAGGTGAATTGTTATCAATCATCAGGCAGTGCCTACTGTTGTCTAGCTTAAATCCCTCTTACTGATGCCTAAGTCCTTTTTCTTTCTTTTTTTTTTTTTTTAATCCTCACCCAAGGACACTTCCATTTTTTGTTCAGACGGAGTGGGAGGGAGAGAGAGGAAGAGAGAGAGAGAGAGAGAGAGAGAGAGAGAGAAACATCGATGTGAAAGGGACACATCGAGTGGCTGCCTCCCGCACGACCCAACCAGGGGCCAGGGACAAACTGCAACCGAGGTACGTGACCCTAGCGGGAACCGAACCCGAGTCTCTCTGGACCGCAGGCCGACACTCTAACCGCTGAGCCAAACCGGCCAGGGCTCTTGCTTTTTTTTTTTAATCCTAACCTGAGGATATACTCTTTCTATTTATCATCAGATAGAGTGGAAGGGAGTGTGAGAGAGAGAAACATCGATGTGAGAGAGACACATCGACTGGTTGCCTTCTGAATGACCCGACCAGGGCTGGGGACAAACCGCAACCGAGGTACGTGCCCTTAACCGGAATCGAACCCGTGACTCACTGGTCCATGGGCCGACCAGCACTCTAACCGCTGAGCCAAACCGGCCAGGGCCTAAATCCTTTTTCCTCAGTTGACTCTTGGTAGGGGTAGGAGAGAAGAAAACAAGGACACCTCAGTGTCCCCTTACGTGCGTGATTATGGTGTTTCATCTCCCTCCATGCAGACTACAGCTCATTTCATTCTTCACCGGTATGTGCTGAACGCCTCCTACAGGCCCAGCCCGGCACTGGGCTGTCCTGAGGAGTTTATGAAACAGCAAGCATAGTCCCCACCTGCCCCCAGAGGCCACTGCTCATCGTGGGGGTGGTTGCACCTGGGGTGAGTCCAGGGCACTTCAAAACATGTTCCCAGGTGTAGACTCAATGGCATTTGAGCAGCGAACTTGGGCTTCCTGGAGGAGGAGGAGACTTCGGCATCAGGTGACTGGGCTGGAGGCCACTCACATCTTGATAACCTTGAATGGCAACTTTCTTCTGAGCCCCAGTTTCCTCATCTATAAAAATAGGGACAATGATGCCCCTCTCCCAGGTTTTCCCCAGTGTAAACTGAGGAAATGGACATAACACACCTGACGTGCAGTAGATGCTCAACAAACACGAGTCCTTTCCCTCGACCTCACCTCCCTGACGTATAAAGGAGTAGTGAAGCACATCGGCACTGCTGTCCTGGATTCCGATCCTGGCCTGTCATTTCCCGGCTGTGTGTCCTTGGGCAAATTACTTGACTGCTCTGTGCCTCACTTTCCTCATCTGTAAAGTGGAGCTAGTGATTGTCCACATAGTGCTGATTGGAGACGAAATGACTGGATCTGAGTAAAGTGCCTGAACAGTGGCTGCTCGTTCTGAGCCCTCTGTACATTTCCTTTTTTTGTTTTTTAATTTATGGCAATCAATCGGTATGTCTCTCTCACATTGAGGATCAGTGGAAAAATATCCTCCAGTGAGGATTAGCAAAAGAAAAAAAAAGAAGGCATACAGATGGCTAATAGACATAGCAAATGATCAAAGGATGCTCAATGTCACTCGCCCTCTGTGCATTCCCCACTGTCACACGTCTCAGCCTCATCCTCGCAGCATCCGAGATCATTCTAGCGGACGTGGATCAGGAGGAAAGGGGCTTAGGAAGCAGCCAGAGATAGTCTCTGCCTCAGCCCAGGTGTCTACAGAGTGGGGGGAGGTTAGGGTGCTCTCCTACCAAAGGGAGCAGCCCCTCCACAAGGCCTGTTATTGGTCATAGGGGGCTCCCAGGCCCCCAGGATCACACTTGTGCCAAGCTCTGGCCTCCAAATTCCCTGTCCCTTCAGGACATGAGCCCCTGCTGAGGGCATCTGAGTTCACACCTGAGGGGCCGGCGTGAGGTAGGACTTGAGAGGCACAGTGTCCGGAGGGCGCTGTGGGAGGCGGACAGGTCCCTTCAGGCTGGGCAGCGGTGAGAACGTGTCACAGTCCTGGAGCTGCCATCAGGCCTTCTCCCTGTCATCTGCCCCCCGGCTGCACCGGGGAACTGTGTGAGCCTCATCCCTGTGTTCCCGGTGAATAACTGAAGCCATAGATAATGAAACCACAGGCCATACCGGCAGCCTCCCTTCACGGGGGAGGCTGAGGAGGCAGGGCTCGGGAAGGAAGCCACTCTTCTCCGAATTCCTCCCTTGGCTGCTTCTCGGCCTTGCGGGCCTCTCATAGTGAGAAGGGACAGTCCCGCTGTGTTCTCTCAGGCCTCGCCTCCTGCCACTGACATCTGTTTGAATTTTCCATTGGGCCACCCTTAGTCATTGCCCCCTTGTAGTTGGACTCAGACCTCCCCTTCATGTGTCCCATGTCACCTCTGCAGCCTGGGTTCAGTGACAAGCCCTGTCCCCTTCTCCAGCCATTCCCTGGCACACAGGCCCCAGACCAGCTGCCCAAGGCTCCCCGACCTGCTGGGTGCCACCCTGGTTGGGGCTGGGGGCAGAACACCAGGGCTGGAGTCAAGTAGGCAAGTAACCCCAGCTCCCTTGCCCACCTTCCCTTCGTTTTCCTGGCCACCTTTTTAGGTATCTCACCAGCATGACTCAAGGGTCTCTGAATGGCCCCCGGACTCCCAGCCATCTCCCTTCCAGTCCATCCTCTGTGTGATGATGGAGTGATCTGATGGTGCCGTGCCCCTTGGGGGCTCCCCATTGCCCCCAGGGTAGAGACCAGGTGCCTGAGCACCAACCAACCAGGGAGAGCCCCCACCCTCCCCTGTGCCTTTCCCTGGAGAGCCTCTCAGCCATCCCACCTGAGCTTGCCATCCCCTCCCCCTGAAGTCCTTCCCAACTCCCATCCTGCTTGGGCCCCCTTGGCTTCTGACACATATGTGAGGGGTACCGTGTCATTTTGCGTGTCTGTGACCTGATGACAGGCCTGGGTTGTGCTGTCAACAGAGCTTCTTGGGAGCAGGCTCTCTCCTATGACGGTCTCTGAGACACAGGCAGCATTGGGTAAAAGCCTGCAGGGCCCTGGTGGGGGAGGGGTGTGAGTCGTCCACCAGCTGTGGCCAAGGAGAACTCGGGCAGGAAGCATCATGATGAACTGATTGGACCGTCCAGAACCACCCAGGGGTTGCCCATGCCTTCCCTGGCTGGGGAGAAATGGTTTGGGTATCTGGCTGTTTTGGGGTGTCCAGCTGCTCTGGACCATACCCTCTCCTGTCCACACGTGGCCAGCCCGGGGCCCAGGTCTGCAGCTATAGCCGTGTATGTGGGACTCGAGTGACCATCACTGAGGGCACCTGGAGGCTGGCTCCCTGAGCCTGGGGGAGCTCTTGGGCCTGCACCACTCATGCCTGTCTCTCTTCTCTCTCCAGGATGTTTGATGAACGAATTTTCACAGGTATGTGTGGGTACCATCTTATCTTTCTGAAGCACCAAGCTGATGCCCCCAAGAGTGCTTGAGCTGCCATTGCACTGGCTCCTGGGATAGAGAGGGACCCTGAGCGTGGCTTGTGCATCCCAGGGCAGACACAGGCCCTAGCTCCCGGAAGCAAACAACCCCTCGAGACCTGGGATGCCCTGAACAGGGAGTAGTACAGCTAATGTTTGCTGAGTACTAACATGTGCCAGGTACTTTTCTAAGCTGTTAGAATACTTCCTTTTAATTTAATTTCGTTTTCAGCAGTCCTGTGAAGTGGGTTTTTTCTTTTCCCCAAAGCCCAGCTAATAAGCAGTGGAGCTTGGCTACAAATCCAGGCACGCAGCCCCAGAGCCCAGGCCACAACCAGTAGGAAGCACAGATCTTGGGGTGCAGTGTCCCTGGGTCCCAGTTCCAGCCCTGCCTCCCACCAGCTTCGTGACCGTGGGCAGGGTTTTATGGACCTCAGTTTTCACATCTGTGAAGTGGGTGTGATGAGAGCGCCTTCCTCTGGGTTCCTGGGGTACTAAATGGTCTTGCGGTGTGGCCTTGAGGGGAATGCGACCCCCTTTCCGAGGGCTCCCGCAGCCCAGCAGCGTATGTGTGGTCAGGACGGTCATTTCTGGCAGCTCCTTCCTCCCCAGTCCTCGAAGATCCCTGGCCTCCCCTGGCACTGCGGTCCTTCCTTCTCCCAGGGGAGGCCTTTCCCTAGGACCCACCCTGGCCCGCGGACATAGAGCCCACCAGAAGGAGGGGCCGAGGCCAACCACACCCCAGGGTGCTCCCGAGAGCTTCATGCAGGGGCCCCTGCTCAGGTGACCCCCCAGGCAGAAGGAGGCTGGAGAGCCTTCACCCTGATCTCCCTGTCCCCAACTCTCCACGCAGGGAACAAGTTTACCAAAGACCCCACCAAACTGGAGCCAGCCAGCCCGCCAGAGGACACCTCTGCGGAAGTCCCCCGTGCCACTGTCCTTGACCTAGCTGGGACTGCTCGGTAAGACCCCACCCCAGCTTCTAGCCCACGGGCACCCTACTCTGGACTGAGGTGGACTGCGGGGAGGAGCAAGGCCTACGGCTGGCCCCGGATGCCGTGCCCAGTATCTCCCAACCCCCGACGCCCTTCACAGGCAGAGTCATTCTGCATAGACACCCCGACACACACAGTGTGTCCTCACCCCACTGGGGCAGGGAAGATCTAAAGGGACAGAGAAGAACACCTGCAGAACTCTGGTCCCCCCTCGGGAACTGGCTGCATGTCACTTGGTCTCAGAAGCCTGCCTTGGCACCTAGGTGTCTGCCCTGTGTGTCCACAAGGCCCTGCACTCCGTTCATGGCCCGGCCACCATCGACCAGTGCCCCCACCCACACTCTGGGCCCCGGGAAACCAAGGATGGGCCTTATCCCAAATCCCCATGTTCGGCCTAGGCCTCCCCACAGGCTCTGTGATTAACTGAATCATCATCCCAGGGACCCTGCCCAGCTTTGTTTCCCAACCCCTTCCAGGCGGTAACTCTCAGTCCTTCCAAAAAGTACTGATCATACCGCTACCCCGTGCTCAGTTCGACTCCCCACCTGGCCAGAGCAAGGCCTCAGGAGCTCCCAGCTGGTGGGGAAAGTGGGCATCCAGACAGTCCACCCCAGGACAGCAAGCAGGCTCTTACCCTGGCCCTGGGAACCTGGCTGTGGAGAGGGCCATCCCGTGGGTCTGGGAGTGAGCGTGGTCTGGGGTGCATTCTGAATTGGCAGCCTCGGTGGGGAAGCTGGGCTGGTGCCCTGTCATTTCTCGGCTTCCTTCCTGCAGGTCAGACAAAAGTGGGATCTCTGAAGACTGTGGACCAGGTGAGGAACAGAACCCCACAGTGCCCACCAGCCTCACCCAGCGCTCAGACCATGAGCCTGGAGAACGAATGAATATTCCCTGCCCACCCCGTCCCCTCACCCCCCCATGCCTTAGAGCATTCTGGGAGTGGCAGCGCAGCTGGGAGCTCACGTGTGGGGAGGGGCTGGGAGGGGCAAGGGGTGACACTATGAGGGAGTCGGGAAACTTCTGGCATCACTGCTGCCTCCTGGTACATCTGTGGCAAGTGGCTTTCCCTCCGTGGGCCTCAGTTGCCAGGTCTATAAATTGGAGACACCAGGACTGGCCTGACGTCCTGCCTAGCCCTCCGTGCCTGGTCTGGGCAGGAGCATGGGGCTGATAGGACTTCCTGGGTGCTCCTAACAAGTCACAGACATGAGAATGTTTTGGAGTGATTCACCTTGCCCAGCCAAGCTCGTGTCCACATCCGACTGGGTCTCCTGTTTCCTCCTCACAGGAACCTCCGGGGAGCTGAGTGGGCTGAGGCCCATCAAAATTGAGCCAGAGGATCTGGATATCATTCAGGTCACTGTCCCAGGTAAGGGACAGACGTCTGAAGGGCTGCCCGATGCCCCAACCTGAACCTACAGAAATCGAGCAACTCCCACAGTAGAGCTCCTTGACCTACCGGAACCACCGCGTCCCCTCTCGGCCAGACTTGGGGTGCTGGGGTGTTCTAGGGCTCAGCTGCAGCCTTCCCGAAGATCCCATCCCCCAGCTCCCACCACTTGACCTCTCTGGCCTGGCTTCCCTGGGATTTGGGAGGCAGAAGGGAGGAGAAGAAGTCACTGGAGTAAGAGGATCTGGGTTTGACGCCACACTCAGAAACTCCAAGCCTCAGTTTTTGTGTCTGTGAGGAGGAGGAGGGTATACTTGGCCTCTGGAGGTTCAGCATAGGGTAACCACCAGGAGCCCGAGGGTTCCAGGTCCCTGGGCCCCTGCCTGGCCCCTGATCATTAAGGCTGCCCTCCCAGCATTCCAGGGGGCAGCTTCCTGAAGGATCCTGCTGTGTGGACATGCTGGGCTAGGGTCCTTGAGGGATCATGACAGGGTAGGACAAGCTAAGATTCTCTTGTCATTTGGAATTTTATCCCTAGACCCTTCGCCAACCTCTGAGGAAATGACAGACTCAATGCCCGGGCATTTGCCCTCAGAAGATTCTGGTTATGGGATGGAGATGATGACTGGTAAGAAATTGGCTGGGGACTCACCTCGCTGGGGCATGACAGGGAGAGGGTTAGGAAGTCCCCAGGCTTTTCTTGGTATTGACTGTTCTTAGAGGAACCCCAGAGCATGCCTGATTCCCTCGCCTAGCCTTGGTTCCTTTCTGAAAACTGGAAGCTGGCCTTTGTAATAAGTCTAGTTACTAGTCTTTCCCAGGAGCTCCCATTTGGATTAAGTTGGTCATTTATTCAACCATATTTATTGAGCACTTGCTACGTACCAGATTCTGCGTGAGGCACTGGGGGCAGAACAGGGAAACAAGCAGGCCAAGGTCCCTGCCTTCTTGGGGCTGACATCCCAGTGCAGGGAGACAGACAATAAGCAAATCTATAAGTAAAATGGAAAGTAGGGAGTGGTAAGTACAGGTGGTCCACAGGCAGGAGGAAGCTGGAGAAGTATTGGGGGTGGGGAGGACTTGGGTGGTCAGAGTGGACTTCACTGAGAAAGCAACGTTGGTGTAAAGACTGAAGGAACTGCAGGTGGCAGCCATGTGGATATCAGGAAAGAGCTTTCCATCAGAGGGAACAAGTGCAAAGGCCCTGAGGTGGACTATGCCCAGCATATCCGCAAGGAAGCCTGGGTAGCTAGAGCAGATGAGGGAGGAAGGTGAGGTCAGGGAGAGCAAGTCCACCAAAGGAAGGAGAGGGGGCTGGATTCCGAGCATGCGGGAGTACCTGGGGGTTGGAACTGACAAGGGACATTTTCACAGTATTTTCTCTGACTGTGGGGTTGAGAATAGACTGCAGAGGAGTGGGAACAAAGACAGAAACAGACTATTGTAATTATCTAGGCAGGAGGAGTGGGGTTCTATATGTTTCGTTTTTGTTTTGTTTTTTCACTTGGTTTTGGAACAAAGCAGAAATGAATACTTTAGTGTATCTCACGTGCCCAACTAGCTCCAACCATTATCAACAGATGTTATTAGAAGTAATAAAAATAAGAATTATTATAGGTAAAGTTTTTAAAAAGTGAATCATGATGGCCCTGGCCTGTGTGGCTCAGTCGGTTGGAACGTTGTCCCGCACACCAGCAGATTGTGGGTTTGATTCCCGGTCAGGGCACATTCCCAGGTTGCGGGTTTGATCTTTGCTCAGGGCATTTATGGGAGGCTGCCAATCGATGTTTCTTTCACATCAGTGTTTCTCTCTTTCTCTTGCTCTTTCTTTCCCTACTTCTCTCTAAAATCAATTTTAAAAACATATCCTCAGGTGAGGATTTAAAAAAAAAAAAAAGTGAATCAGCCCTGGCCAGTTTGGCTCAGCAGTCAGAGCCTCGGCCTGTGGACCAGAGTCATGGGTTTGCTTCTGGTCAGGGGCATGTACCTCAGTTGCGGTTCGATTCCTAGTTGGGGGTCATGCGGGAGGCAACCAATCGATGTCTCTCTCCTTCATCGATGTTTCTCTCTCCCTTCCTCCCTCCCACTGTATCTGAAAATCAGTGGAAAAATGTCCTCGGGTGAGGATTAAAAAAAAAAAAAGTGAATCAATTATAAAGCTAAATAGTATGTAAATTATAATAGAGCAGCTTTATGGCTATGGCAGAAAATGATGTCAGGTGACTGGAGTTTGAGAAACTCTGTAATGGGGGTGCAGGGCCAGGCCAGGGAACTTGAAGGAGAGGGATGGCATTTGCTGCTTTCCCTGTGTGATGTCCATTGTGGGCTTGATCGGGAGCAAAGGGGAGGGCGGCGGGTATTGCTTAAGGTATTACAGAAGCACAGTAGGCAGCGTTTAAATGAACGTGCAGAGAGCTCAGAAATGTAATGTTCAGTGTGAAAAGCAAGTGCAGATGGATATGGACAATAGAGCATTTACCTAAAGTTAGAAACATAAAAATGGTATTACTTTAATATTTTATTAAAAAATCAAGTATGACTATGAAAAGTATGACTATTAAAAAATCAAGTATGACAAATGCTAACGTATATTCATTCCTGCTGGTGGGTACATGGGTATTTTCAATAATACTCTGTATGCTTTTCTGTACTTTAAAATTTTTCCCCTACCAAAAAAAAAACAAATGACTGGAAAAATAAATAAGGCTTTCTGCAGGCCCCGGCAGGGGGTGCCATGTGAATTGGTGACAGAATAAAGGCAGAACGTCTCCGCCCCTCGTTTGCTTCCCTTTCTGTCAGGGAAAATAGCCTGGAAATGGGAAAGAGTGAGGAGGACCTGAGAGTCCCGTTCATTAAGGAGATCCGAGGGTCTGCAGAGCTGCTGTGGCTGAGTTAGATCTCCAGCTTCTGATGAGTTGAATCCCAAGCAGCTAAAACCTCAGATCCACCGTCCATAGCACTGAAAAGTCACGGAGAGTGGAAGCTGAGTTGACAAAGGAAAACAGGCTTCAAGGTGAGGGTTTGCCCAGATTGCACACAGGTAGGCTGGGTGTCAGTCCCAGGCACAGCTCTGGAAAAGATTTCTGCATAAACGACAGAGTCATCAGAAGGGCTCATGTGGGTCATGCATGAGGAGTGAACTGGCTCCAGGGCCATCAGGGTCTCGGGCTGGCCCCGAGCCAGCTGGGGAAGCAGGGCCGCAGGGCTACCCCGCCTTCACCTGGGGGGGTTCTTGTGCCGTCCTGAAGGGCTCGGTCCTTCCAGGAATGTTTGTTAGTTAGTTGGATAAAGGGACCTCAGGCAGCAGGGTCCTGCAATTTGTAGACTCCTCGGGAAGGAATGGGTAGTCCACCCCAAGCTGATGTTCCCCGTGGCTTTGACAGACCAGAGCACTGGGCTGAAATGCTCAAGAATTCACAGCCCAAGGGCATGTGTCATGGGTGGTGTTCCCCAGGGAGCAGACTCTGAGATGGAGTTTAGTGTTTGGGATGTTTATGGGGGGCTGCCTTGGGATCAACACCTATGTAAAGGAGGGGATGCACGCATGGAGAGGCAGAGGGAGAGGCTGAGCCATGATACGGCCCCAGTAAGTCTTTGCCAACCCCACAGGGTGCTCCGAAGCCAGAATAGCTCCCCCCAGAGTTGTTCTGAGTTGAACTGGGGTGTCCTGGCCTTTATTCCTCCTCTTTAATTGGCTATGGGATGTGGGCTGTCCAGAAGGGCAGTCCTTGAAGGGGCAACTGCCCCGGGCTGCCAGCTAACCACAGTCTCTGCTGCTGGGGCCGCAGGCTGGGATCTTGGTGGTACATCCCAGTGTCCACCACAACTTGAATGGACGATCGCACCAGAAAGAGCCAGGAAACAAACAGCGAGTAACCCGGCCCAGAGGAATGAGGGCTTGCACAGGGCCATCTCCTTGGCACCTTTTAAGGGGACAGATCTTTTCCTGAGTATGTGGGGAAATAGGTACTCACGGGGCGCAAACGCAGATGCGAAAATTGCTCTAAAGAGATTTGTCAGCTTGAAGAGCCATGAAAGTGCACTCCCCGTGGTCATCCCAGGAATCTAGTCCTAGGGAAATATTTGAATTACGGACAGTGTTTTCTGCACGGAGGTGTTCGTGGCAGTGTTACTGATGACAATGAAAAATTGGAAAGAACCAGTCCCCCTACCAGGGCGCTGTTAATGGTGCATCCTGACATAGCCGCTGAACATCGGCAACCAGGGAGAATGTAAAGACACAAAAATGAGCGTGTTCTGTTGGCAACCATGTTGAAAACATAGTCACTGGTCTAGAAGAAGAAATATCCCAACAGTAGCTATGTCTTTACCTTTCTCGTGTCCTAAGTCGGTTGTGATATGCTTTCAGCCCCTGGGTAATGAAGAAGGAATGTTATTTGTCAGGCACGGGCTGGGCATGACCAGACTTGGCAGCAGTGGTGGAGACTGGGAGCTTGGCTGGCCCGAGGCTCAGGATGAGCCCCAGCGTGGCCTGGCCGCCAGGAGGTCACATGGCGCCTGGCTGCGCTCACAGCCGTATGAGAGGAGACCTCAGGGGTCCCAATCCGGAGACCTGGGGGCTGGTGGCGCTAGGGGCGTGGGGGGCCATGGACCAGCTTGGTGCCGTCTCTGTTGGAAAGGTTTCTCCCTCCTGGTTCGACAGCAGGAAACAGACCTGGCAACGGCAGTCCACTTCCCCAGAGTCACCAGCCTTAGGCTGGAACCCAGGTTGCCAACTCCCTGTCCACGGCTCCTTTAAAGGCATCTCACTCAGAACTGAAGACATGGAGATTCTGAGGTTTGCGGGACCACTGTGGGTGAGAGGGGGTGTGAAGGACAAGCTCTGCTGCCCCTCCTCAGGCACCCACGTTTGGTGCCCGCCCTCCGTGTTTCCCGCACACACGCTAACGCACGTGGTTGCTGTGTGGTACACTTTGCCCCTCGTCCGCACCTTGGACGGCTCTGCGGTGGCGTGGTACTGATGACGATGAAACAGTGGAAGGAACCGGTCCACTGCCAGGGTGCCGCATGCCCTTGTGTGTGTCGGCAGGCCCTTGCCCTTGCTCACTCACTGAGGTCGTTTCCAGCTTGTGGACAGGTGTGTTCAGAGTAAATGGCCTGGTGGAGAATCAGGCAAGTTCCCCTCGTTTAGAATTTAGGCCCCCAAAACACCCAGGTTGTCTCCCACTGCCTTTGAAATGCCCCCCAGGAGAAGACCTAGCCCAGTTTGGGGGACCCAACAAGGCCAGCAGAAGACCCTCCCAGTTTCGGCCCCTGTGGACCCCTGGGTCGCGTCATCTCCCTCCTGGTGGTCCAGGCTGTTGCTCCTGCCTGTGGGAGGTGGCCCTGCACACATGGACAGCTCCTGGCGGGGACAGATTCCAGGGCCAGGTCTCCCCTCTCCTGTACCTCACAGGCCACCTGGGGAACTTAATAGGTGTTCCAGGGATGGCATCTGGGCAGCTTCCTTCACCCCAGGGTAGATAGAGTACCTGAATCCTTGTCACCAGCACCTGCCCAGGGAAACTCTCCCTTGTGGCCCTGCTTGTCCCTCTGTCCCCACCAGACTCGTCTCTTCCTGTCTGCCCTACTCTCCAGCATATTAGTGGGTCCCCCAGAAGCTGACCTGAGACGAGTGCATTGATTCACTCGGGAGGAGGTCCGGGAACACCGGGAGGAGGTGGGGAGAGGACTGAGGCAGTACAGTCGCGTTATCAGACGTGTGACCACTGCAGGCAGCTGGGCTGAGGGCCCACGAAAGCCCACTAATTACAGGCCTGAGTTTATGCAGCTGGGTGAGGAGGGAGCTGGGTTAGCAATCTGC
This sequence comes from Tadarida brasiliensis, assembly GCA_030848825.1. Classification (NCBI taxonomy): domain Eukaryota; kingdom Metazoa; phylum Chordata; class Mammalia; order Chiroptera; family Molossidae; genus Tadarida; species Tadarida brasiliensis. Next base: position 102,692,018 of record CM061258.1, on the reverse strand, counting down.
CAAATCGCCCCCCGTTAACTGGCTGAGAGCTGTTTCCAGGGCGCTAACCGCAGGCTGTTCGCTGGTTCTTCTCCCGCAGCCAGTGCTTTCAGACGGTCAGGTGGACCAGCGTGGACCGCCTGGAGTGTGTCCCTTTCCCTGAGGAAAGTTTAGGCCTAAACCTCAGTCTGGCCCTCCACCTTTTCAAGTCGGCGGCTGCATAGAAACCTTCCGGCTCCTTCCAGGCTGAGCCCCAAGGCTCAGGCTTGTCTGGTGATCCCGGATGTGTGGGTTCACCTTCCCTCAGTCAGCGAGCGGGCCTTGGCCATTGACAGCTCTCCCAGGATTGGCCCCTCACCTTCAGCTCAGGGTCGCACCTGGGACAGGGGTAGCGCCCTGCCTCCCTCGTCACCCAGTGCTCTGAGCTGGGAGAGCCGACCTGGGGGCCGCCTGCCCCACCGTTCCCCAGTTCAGCTGCATTGTGGACCTAAAGGAGCTGTGTGAGGGCTAGTGCTGCGTGTGAAGGCACCAGTGAGCCTTCTGGCACTGCTCCCGTCGGGTTGTCACGAATGTTGACAATCCCTCGGTGCTTTCCTCAGCCCTGGCGCTGAAGGCCGGCTGAGGGCCTTCCCCCTCCACGAACATGCCCCATTCACCCCTCCCACTGTCCGCATTTGCATGTCATCCTCTAGCCAAAACCATCACCTCAGCCCTCCCCACCCTGTTCCTCCCTCCCTGCCTGTGTCCCTCCCATCCCACTGCTTTTCCTGGACACTGGGACCCCTTCCTCAGTCCCCAAGGCCAGCAGGGGACCCCCTCTACCCCCATGCAGCCTCTGCAGTCACCTCCCCTGTTTGCTGCCCTGGACCCATCGCTGCCAGCCTGGGCTGGTGCCAGTGCCACCTCTTCAGCCCCACCCCCGACCACCTGACCCAAGATGGCTCCATGCCCCACCTGCCCCTCCTTCTGTCCCCTTACCTGATTGCTTCTCTTTCTCTCTTTTTTGGAATATGTTTTTATTGATTTTTTTTACAGATAGAGGAAGGGAGAGAGAGATAGAAACATCAATGAGAGAGAAACATTGATTGGCTGCCTCCTGCACGCCCCCTACTGGGGATCAAGCCTGCAACCTGGGCATGTGCCCTGACTTGGAATCGAACCAGGACCTCTCAATCCCTGGGATGACGCTCAATCCACTGAACCACACCAGCTGGGCTGATTGCTTCTCTTGATGGCATCACCACCACCTGGCATTATGTGTTATGTCTGCATCAGACCAAGAGGACATGGCTTTGTCTTGTTCCTGCATGTCCTTCGTGCCTGGAACAGGATGTAGTACACAGTAGGAAGGGCTGACGGCACGAGCTGGCCCCCAGGGGTGCTTATCAAATGTGATGGGGTGCCGGATCTCTGAACCTGCCCTCCTCGCATGGGAGCGAGGGTGGGGTGCCTGATCCCATCTGGGGGTCACTATGCCATGCTCGAGTCAGAGCCCACCGGCCTGCCGTTACCCACCTGTCTGGCCTGACTTTGGCAGCACAGGGTACAGGAGATGATGACTGTAACTTCCCAGCATCCTCTGTTCTCTTTCAGACAAAGGCCCCAGCGAGGACCTGCGGCCCGAGGAGAGGCCCGTGGAGGGTGAGGCACTCACAACCTCCCACGTTTCATGCAGCACCCCATCCCTGCTGCCCTCCCTGCCCTCATCTCCCCTTTGTCTCTCCAACCCCCCATTTGGGGGGTGGGAGGTTTGCAGGCCTGTTCTCTAGAACTAGGAGGCACCTGGTCAGAGGTACAGCAGCTCTTCCTCCTAAGGGAAGTGTTGAGGCTTTCTATTTCTGTTTTTATACACATTGTGCTTCTTTCCACAAAGATTTTTTTCCCTTGATTTTATTTATTTATTTATTTTCCCCATCATCCACGAAGCTCTTATGGGTGAGCTCTGGGTCTCGTCTTCCTGGGCAGGTGGAATTTAGGCCTGAAAGCACACAATGAGCTTTGTGTCCATCAGACATGCTCATTCTCAGGAACACTGCTCACTCCCTTTCTGCTGAGGCTGTGCATAGGCCAGGTAGGGAGTTCCAGGTGAGGGCGGGCCTGTTTCAGGAGTATATGCCTCCGAAATGGAATGAGTGGGTGTCAGAGGGGAGAAGCTCACTTCCTCAGACCCAGCCTGGCAGCTGGAACCATGAAGTGTTAACAAAAGTCCACTGCCACCTGGTGGCGACATACTGAATTTGCAGGCTTAGTATTTGTTCACTAGTTAAGTAACTCGCTGAGCTGGTCTGGAGTGACACTTAACCTAGGAAGGCCCGTGATCATTCTTAGGCTACAAACCCTTCCAGCTCCCCACTCAGCCTGGTGAGGCCCTAGACTGGATTTCACAAGCAGGTATTTGAGCCCAGGAATTGCAGACCTGTTGGGGGGAGGGGTGTTTCTGAAGGAATGAGTCATCTGCCACCACGGCCCCTGGCTTTCCCCATTCCAAGGTCCCACCACGGGGTCATTCTTGGTGCCAGCAGAGCTGGGGCCCGAGCCGAGCAGTGGGTGCTGCTGGCACTGAGGAGGCTCAGCAGGCTGCTTCTGCCTTTCAGACAGCCACGGCGATGTGATCCGGCCCCTGCGGAAGCAGGTGGAGCTGCTGTTCAACACGAGATATGGTGAGCAAGGAGCCGGGAGGGGGCGGGGGCGGGGGCGGGGCAGCCCGGGTGGCCCCTCCCCCCGTCCCAGCTGCTCCCTGCATGGGAACAAGGTGCGGGGAGGGATGGGGGTACCCAGGGAGACTGAGGCACTGCCAGAAAACCCACCCTCTGAAATGCTACACCTTGGCCTGCTCGGTCAACACGCCCACTCACGTCTGCCTCAGCCTCAGACTCAGATTGGAGAGGTCACTCACTCCACTGCAAGAACTGACCCTCTGTCCTCATGGGCACCCTCCTTACATAGCAAGAACTTTCCTACTACAGAGACCAGGAGAAAGGATGGGAAGGCGGGTTGAAAGCTGTTTTTTCTTTATTTATTTTTTTAAAATATTTTTTCTTTATTCTTTTTATTTATATATTTATTTATTTTTCTTTATTGATTTTAGAGAGAGAGGAAGGGAGAGGGAGATAGAAACACTGGTGAGAGAGAACATCGATTGGCTGCCTCCTGCATGTCCCCCACTGGGGATTGGGCCCACAACCCGGGCATGTGCCCTGACCGGGAATCAAACTGGCAACCTCTTGGTGCATGGGTCGATGCTCAACAACTGAGCCACAGTGGCCAGGCGAAAGCTGTTCTTTCTTAAGCGCCTGTGGTTTGCCAGGCACTGGCTAAGTGTTTCACACAGGGTCTCTCATCCTATCTCACAAGACTCCTGTGTCCTAATACCCATTTTATAGATGGGGAAAATGAGGCCTTGTGACGTGACATGCCTTCTCTAAGGCCCCACAACTAGAGTGTGGCAGTGCCTGACCTGGACCTCAGATCTGTCCTCTTCCCAAAATGTGTTGTTGGGCCACACAGAATTTTGGGATTCTTTATGGTGGTGGGGGACCCTCTGGAGGGCCTTTCTGGCAACACAGGGATGCGTGGTCTTGGGTGGCACCAACGCCAGGTCTCACCGGCCGTCAGCGGTTTTCCTGCACTGCCTGGGTGTGAGGGCGCGGAATGAGCATGCGTGTGGGATTCACATACCTCAGCTGTGGGGCTCCGGGACCGAAGATGAGTCACATCCCGTCTGAGCTCCAGTTCTCTTACCTGGAGACTGGGTGACAGTATTCACCTCTCAGAAAGGTTGGGAAACTTAAGTACTGACTCTAAAAGGGCTCTGGCACCTGTGGCCCCCTGTGCAGACGGGAGGTGGGAGTTGAGGCTGGTGGCCCCGTAGCTCTGTGTGGCCCTACAGCAGCTGTGTCTCTGCAGCCAAGGCCATTGGCATCTCGGAGCCCGTCAAGGTGCCCTACTCCAAGTTCCTGATGTACCCAGAGGAGCTGTTTGTGGTGGGGCTGCCTGAAGGCATCTCCCTCCGCAGGCCCAACTGCTTTGGGATTGCCAAGCTCCGGAAGATCCTGGAGGCCAGCAACAGCATCCAGTTTGTCATTAAGAGGTAAGGCCTGGCCAGGTCCATGGGCCCTCCTGGCTTGCCTGGCATCCAGGAGCAACACCAAACTGCCATCTCCCTCTTCAGATTGGGGCAGGCTTTTGTTTTGTTTTTAAAGAGTGAGGTGTTGATCAGGGTCTGGGCACAGTTAGGCAGGCACAAGGTTATCCAGGCCCAGCTCAGGCCTGCCAGTCTCTTCGTCTCCAGTTTGCCAACACATGGAATAGGACTGTGCCCGCCTGCTTGCTCTCCTGGACCATTCTGAGCATCCCCTGGGCAGGTGTGTTGGTGACCTGGGCCAGGGGGCATCAGGATGTTGCTGAAGGCATTGCCCGTTATCCCAGGATTGGAAAAGATGGCTGTGACATTTCCAGGTCTTTTTGTTTCCTCAGGCATCTCACTTTTGTCAGTGAGGGCCCAGGGGAGCTGTGTGCCCAGCTCAGATACAAAGTTCTTCTGGAAGAGGTGGGGGCAGCTATTAATTTTTTAAAGGAAGGGGAGGTTTTTGTGTTTGTTGCTTCTGTGTGTTACTGTCATGTCTTGTAAATTCAGGTTTGGTTTGGTTGAAAGTGGCAAGAAAGAAGAGACTCTTAGGGGTGTGTTTCCCTTAGAGGAGTTGATGGCCCTCAAGTTGGGAAACTCATGGTGTTCTTCACACCTAGAGTGACAGGCTGGTGACCAAGCATGGGACAGGGAGCTCTCCATGGGACCTAGTTTGGATCAGAAGTAGGGAAGGTGGTGCTTCAGGAGACAAAAATAGTAGATACCTGGTTCCTTCCTTCAACAAATATATCTTGAGAGCCAGCCATACTCAAGGCTGTGATACAGCAGCAAATGCTACCGAGTCCTGCCCTTGAGTTGGCCAATCTCACCAAATAAAATGACAATATAATGTCAAGTAGAGATGAGTCCTGTAATGCAGGTTAAGGGGGCAGAGAGGGGTAAGGAAGAACCTGTCTAAGGAGGTTACATTGGAACAGAGACCTATTGAAGCGAGCCTTATCAGTATCTGGTGTAACAGTGTTCAGGCAGGGGGAACAGCAGGTGCAAAGGCCCTGGGGCAGGGACATGCTTGCGTGTTTGAAGACTAGCAAGCTGCAGCATGCCTGGTGCAAAGTGAGCAAGGGAGGAATGATGAGTGGTGAGGTTTTGACATGATCTGGTCTACTTTTTATTTTTTATTTTCCAGCTGTGAGGTAGACTCTGAGGGGTATGGGCAGGGGCAGAAGCAGGAACCAGCAAGGAGGCTTTACTTGGCCCAGGGGACAGGGCCGCCACTTGAACTGGGTAAAAGTAGAATGGGAGTATTGAGGCAGTATTTTGAAGAATTTGCTGATAGATTAGATGTGGAATGTGAGAGGAATGGAGGCCTGAGTGACAGAGGGCACAGGCTGAGCACCCGGGCTGGCGGTGATGCCATTTTCTGAGCTGGAGATGATGTGGGTGGTGGCTGCAGTCAAAGGCTGGGTCTGACGTGTGAGATGCGTCAGGCCTTCCAGAGAGGGACAGACAGCAGGTGGATAACGGACTCACAGTCCCGATGCTTGTGGAGAGGTCAGGGTGAGGACAGATCGTTGGGAGCTGTCAGCATTTAGGAGGGATGTAGCACATGGAGACAGCTTGCCGCATCCATCCCCTCAAACCCAGAGCCCAAGCACTTGGGCAGTTCGAAGGTAGGCGCCAAATCAACAGCAAATCCATGTGAACTGACCTTCTCATTGTTTACCTGCAGAGACAGCCCCTGTGCTCCTGGGCTTTTTTTTTATTATTATTATTATTGATTGATTTGAGAGAGAGAGGGAGGAAGGGAGAGAGAGAGAGACAGAGACAGGCATTAATTTGTTGTTCCACTTATTTATGTATTCATTGATTGCTTCTTGTATGTGTCCTGACCAGGGATCGAACCCGAGACCTTGGCATATCGGAACAGCGCTCTAACCGACTATGCCACCTGGCCAGGGCACTTGAGCATGTTTTATTGCTACTTTATATTTAGAAAGGGAGGCATATGAGCCCGGTGGCTCTGTGGCAGACTTGAGAGGCTGTCTCCTGGATCCCAGTCGTTACTTCGGTGACCTTTGGCAGGGTGTTGGGGTGTGAAATGGGGCATCACGGGGTAGCAGTACAGGTCAAAGCTTAGCAAAGAACCTGGCACACTGTAAAGAACTCAGTCGAGGTGGGGGTTTTTTTAAATGTCAGGCTTATTGAAGTTTAATTTACATTCAATAAAATTTGCCTTTTTTAAATGTATAATTCTTTGAACTTAGACAAACTCATATAGTCACATAAATCACCACCACAATCAAGATACAAAGCAGTTTCCAAAAACTTTCCTGTGCCCCCTTTGTGGGCAGCCCTCGCCCCTGGCAGCCACTGATCACTGTTGCGTTATCATTTGGCCTTTTCTGGAATGCCATGTAAATGTGCCGTGTGCCGCCTGTGGTATCTGGCTCCTCTCACTTAGCCTTTGAGATGTATCCATGTGGTTACCTGTATGAGAAGTTCATTTCTTTAAAATGTAGCAATTTTATTTTTTATTATTATTTTAATCTTCACCCGAGGATATGTTTTTTTAATTGATTTCAGGGAGAGAGAAAAGGAGAGAGAGAAACATCAATCGGTTGCCTCCCACACACACCCCAACTGGGGATCAAACCTGCAACCTAGGTATGTGCCCTGACCAGGAATCGAACCTGCAACCTTTTGGTGTATGGGACGACACTCCAACTAACTGAGCCACTGGCCAGGGCAAAAACAATAGCATTTTTAGAAAGTGAGTTTAACTAACTGTAGTTTCCTGAAAGCCCAGAGAAGGACATGATTCAAGTGGAAGAGGGCTTGACCGTGTCGAGCGCCGCCGGTGGGTGATGGAGTGCAGACTAGCTGGCATGATTCTAAGAGATGATTGGAGGATGTCCGGCCGGTGTGGCTCAGTGGTTGAGCATCGACCCATGCACCAAGAGGTCGCCAGTTCAATTCCCGCTCAGGGCACATGCCCAGGTTGTGGCCCCGATCCCCAGTGGGGAGCATGCTGGAGGTGGCCAATCAATGTTCTCTCTCATCGATGTCTCTGTCTCTCTCCCTCTCCCTTCCTCTCTCTCTAAAACCAATAAAGAAAATTTATTTTTTTTTAAAAAGATGATTGGAGGAGAGAGATTGAATACTTGAGTGTCTTTATTATGTTATTCCTATTTTTAAAATTAGCAAAAATACTGTTGGGACTATTAAGTGAAAAATAGCCACTTTTCATTCATCTTACTTTTATATTTTTTTATTGATTTTAGAGAGAGAGGAAGGGAGAGGGAGAGAGAGATAGAAACATCGATGAGAGGGAACATCGATTGGCTGCCTCCTGCATGCCCCCCACTGGGGATCTGGCCCACAACCTGAGTATGTGCCCTGACCAGGAATCAAACCAGTGACCTCTTGGTGCATGGGTCGATGCTCAACCACTGAGCCACACCGGCCGGGCTCATTCATCTTTTAAAAAGGATACATTTGGGAGGTGAGGTTCTAGAATTAGATAGATGTATGACTACGTAAATAACTTTGAATATAGTAAAAAACACTGATTGGCATACTTTATTTTTGATCCTCACCCGAGGACACTTTTTTTTTTTTTTTGGTATGTGCCCCTAGCGGGAACCAAACCCGAGACTCTCTGGTCCGCAGGCTGAGCTCCAACTGCTGAGCCAAACCGGCCAGGGCGACGATTGGCATACTTTAAAAGTGAACTTTACAGTATGTGAAATAAAGCGTATATATATATATATATATATATATATATATATATATATATATATATATGTGTGTGTATATATATTATATATATGTATGTATGTATGTATATGTGAATATTAGTTTGCTGGGGCTGCCATAACAAATTCCTACAGTCTAGATGGTTTAAACAACATAAATTTATTTCTCTCAACTCGGGAGGCTAGAAGTTCAAGATCAAGGTGTTGGCAGGTTTAGTTCCTCCTGAGGCTTCAGTCCTGGGCTTGCAGATAGATGGCCACCTCCTTGTGGGTCTTCAAATGATCTTTTCCCTGGTATCTCTTTCTGCATGCTCTAATCTCCTCTTATAAGGACACCGGTCAGAATGTCCTCATTTAAATTTAATCACCCCTTTAAAGACCCTACTTTCTAATACAGTCACATTGTGAAATACTAGGGGTTAGGACTTCAACATAGTAATTTTGGGAGGACATAATTCAGCCCATAAAATATATATGATTATATAAATGAGAAAGTATTACCTGCAGGAAACATCACTAATTGATTAACACTCTTTCTGCCCGAACCTGACCTCCACATCCTTCTAAACCAGCGGTTCTCAACCTGTGGGTCGCGACCCCTTTGGGGGTCAAACGACCCTTTTACAGGGGTCGCCTAAGACATAACAGTAGCAAAATTACAGTTACGAAGCAGCAATGAAAATAATTTTATGATTGGGGGTCAACACAACATGAGGAACTGTAGGAAGGTTGAGAACCATTGTTTAGAATCTAAACAATACCCCGGACAACCACTTCCTATTCATGAGAGTTGGCACAAAATCAAATTAAACTTTCCAAACCTTTGGTCAGAAAACATTATGAACCCACATCCTTGAACTTATATGCAAAATTTTTATATGATTTTGTGCATTTTTCTGGAGAGACAATCCCTTGCTTTCATCAAATTCTCAAGTTTAAAAACCCTTTGGAAATTGAAAACCATGGGTGATTCTCACGGGTGGGAGACTGGTCCGGGGAAGTCGCGGAGAAGGTTCTGTCTGAATGGAGCGCTGCAGTGCAGTTCTGACGCTGAGCACCCCGAGCTGGCAGACCCCACAGGTTCAGGGCATAGACCCCAACAAGAACGTCCCTGCTTCAGACACCAGCCACAAGTTCAAGGGGCCCTAGGCCACCTACACCTCTGAGCAGCTGGCTTCCCATGACTCCCCCAGGCTCAATAATTAGCTAGAACTCGGCACAGGCTGTAGTATGATTACAGTTTTACGTAAAGGATGCAGGTGTGGGAGGGCACTGGACACAGAGCTTCCACGCCCTCTCCCACGAAATCAGGGCACGGCACCCTCTCAGCATGTATTTGTTCAGCAGCCAGGCAGCTCCGCCGAGCTTGTGTCCCCAGTTTTGACTGGGATGCAGTGTGTAGGCTTGGCTGGCTTATTGGCCATGTGATGAACTCAGTCTCCAGCCTCCGCTCCCACCCCCAGGAGAAGTCAGGAGGTTGAGCTGATGTCAGGTGGCGCAAAGCCCAGTTCTCTAGTCACATGGTTGCTCTTCCTGAATCCTGAGTCAGCTAATTAGCATAAACATAGGTGTGATCCCGGAGACTCACCGGGAAGAGCAGACACTCCTGTCCGTTCCTGAAATTCCAGAGATTTAGAGCTTCTCTCCCAGGAACCAGGGACAAAGACCAGACAGACGCCTGCACAGCACTGACTCTTAAGTGCCTCATGTTCAAGTGCAACCTTGTCCAGCTACAGCAGGCCTGTCTGGGTGGTGGGGGTCTGGTGTCTGTGGCAGCCTGAGGGCACTGGGGAGGCAGGCTGGCCAGGGGAGGGCTGACAGGGCCTGGTGGAGTGGGTAGGTAACAGAACTTATTCTTCAGAACTCCTGAAGGGGAAGGACGCCAGGCCAGCATCTAGATGAGGGTGGGTCTGTGGTGAGGATGCCCACAAAAGCGATGAGCTCTCCATCAGAGAGGTGGCCGAGCAGCGACACAGACCCTGCCTGGGAGTGAGGCCAAAGGCCAGACTCTCAGGGCACTGTGCCTCCAGGTCACCCAGCCAGTGGGTGAGGATCTGATGCCTGTCCTGGCAGCGGGCATCTGGGCATCAGCTCAGTGCCTGGCATAGGGCTGGGCTGTCAGGGCCTGGGAGGGAGGAGGCACAGCTCTGCCTTGGCCCATAGTCTTAGGAGCTGGAAAAGGCTTCAGACTGCATTCAGACCACCACTCCCTCTCCCCTTCTCCTTATGGGGAAACTGAGGCTCAGAAGGTGGAATGATGTCCCCACAGTCACCTCAGAGCTTCGGGGGCAGGACTCCCGACTCCCGGGCCCAAGTACCTTCCACGTTCCTGCGTTGTCTCTTCAGACTTGGATTTGTGAGGCCTGCTCCCCTCTATTTGAGCCAGGACAGGGTTATTATCCCATTGCATATGGGAACACAGAGGTCTGGGTGGGGAGGGGGTGTCCCTCAGCTGGGGAGGCTGTGGGTGAGGGGGAGAGGGACACCTGCTTTGAACTCTGCTCCTTGAGCTGTGTGGTCTTGGGCATGTTACTCGCCTTCCCGAAGCCTCAGTCTCCTCATCCTGAGAATGGGATGATGGAAGCAACACCTACCTCGTGTCTGGGAAGGGCTTTGTGGAGTCTGTGTAGATACGGGTGTTAGTGGAAAGCTGGGCCTGGTCCCCTAGGCCCCCGACTCCAAAGTGAAATGACAGCTTTCAGGTGTAGCCAGAAACCTCGGGCCTTCCTTATGCCTCTGAGAACTTACCACATAGTCGTCCCCAACAGCTTCTCACTTAAAACCTGCTCTGTGGGGCGCCCCCAGACCGTGTGCTCTGACCCTGGCCAGTGGCAGTCATACAGCGTCCTGGAACTGAGAGTGAGGGTGTCAGCCCCACCAGCCAGGACCAGGCTTGTCTCACCCCCCTGACTCCCCGCACTCCAGTCTCACATGTGGGTCAGCAGGACAGCTGCAGGGGGGAGGGCAGGGACCCCAGACCTGGACTGTCCATAGGCAGAAGGGCCCATTGCACAGATGTGTAGACTGAGGCTCAGAAGGGAGGTCTGTGCAGTATGAGAGAGGCTTGGAGGGACCTTGGTGATAGCCCCACTTGTATTTTCCAGGCCTGAGCTGCTCACCGAAGGAGTCAAAGAGCCCATCACGGACAGCCAAGGTACCCTGCACAGGGTCATGGGCTAAGGTGCGGGCTGGGTGTGGGAGGGGTCCCAGGCCTCCGCCACCACCCCTCCTGCTTCCTCTGTCCTCCCCTGGCATTCCCCAACTACCCTGCCCATTGGGTTTGCCCCTGCCTTTGTCCCTGGGTCTCAGGAGCTAGCTGCCTGCTCACCCTGGCTTCTCTCCCCCCGCCCCCAGAGAGGGATTCCGGGGACCCTTTTGTGGACAGGAGCCTGAAGAGACAGGGCTTTCAAGGTAAGGTTGCAGCTCAGGATGGGATCAGTTGTCCCAGTGCCATGACCTTGACCCGGCTTGGGTTTAGAGGGCCAGGCTGGGGGTGGGACTGGCCACAACCTCAGGGCCTGGCAGTGAGAGCAGGGCTGTGGCCTGCCAGCTCTGAGTGAGAGGCTCCACGGGGGCTTTGGGGTGCCCTAGCTGCGCCTGCCCATCCGGGAAGTCAGCTGACCTGCCCACTGCACCCTAGGCAGTCAGCCTTGTTCTTACTGCTTGAAGTCAGAGGAGGGGAGGTCGCCAAGGGCAGGGAGGGCTCTCTAGAGGGGAACTGCAGCTGGGCCCAGAAGGGATGAGAGGAAGCGGGTGCGGAGGGAGAGAAGGGGGAAAGCGAGAGTAAAGGCATGAAGTGTGGACCATACCTGAGAAACAGCACAGGACAGGGCCAGGCTCGCGGGGAGGCTCTGCCCCTCCCATCTGGGGGGGTGCAGTATCACTTCTCAGCTTTCTGGTGAGGGGGCAGAGAACAGCCGTCTGAGTGCCTGCTGGGGCAGCTCTGGGTGTGGCTGTGAGTGAGTGGGCATTTCCTCGGTGGGGGGCCCTGGATGGTCACTGGCTGTGAGCAAAAATGGGTCAGCGAGACCAGTGGCAGGAAGAGCCAGCCCTGGAGGTTGGGGAGCCCTGAGAGATAGGACCCAAATCCCAGAGGGGTGGCTGTTCACTGCTGAGTCTCTCTCACTCCTTCCCTGGCCGCTGGAACTTTCTGTGATGAGGGGAGTTGAGTCTCACTGCACCCCACGGCTCCTCATTCCCAGTCCTCTTGGTTGACTGGGGTCCAGATCCACTCTCTCACCTCTCTCTTCCCACAAGGCAGTGCCAGGCTGCAATCTCTCCAAGGACGGGCCCATCTGGGGGCCCCCTGGCACGTGCTGGCATACAGGCTCCTTAACAAACTCCGGGTGAGTGAGCGAGCGACCCCGGGAGCTGCTAGGCTGGCTCCTTGCCTCTCCGAGGCTGCCCGTCATCTGAGCTCACATCTCCCTGCTCCGAGCCCACCGTGGCACAGCAACGATCCTCTTCGTGGTGTCTCTCACCTCCAGGCTTATTTATCGCTGCGGTGATTTTCAAATGTCAACAGTTAACTTAATTTCCAACTCGTTGCTGTTGTCGTAACAGTGTGCGTCCTTCCGGAAGAACACACATCTCCTTCAAGATGTTAGCTCTGAAGGACCTGAGGGGCCCACTCCAAGGGTCTGATAATTGCCAAAGAAGGAGGTCCCCATAATTAGAAAATCATACTCCTTAGAAGTCACTAAGTGCCTTTTCATTAAACAGCCCAAATCCATAATTGTTTCTCACTTTGCAGAAAATTATGACGCCAGACTCTCCCGGATCGACATCGCCAACACGCTGAGAGAGCAAGTACAGGATCTGTTCAACAAGAAATACGGTGAGCCCCGGGCGCCGGCGCGGGGGACGCCGGCAGGGCGGGACCGGAGGCAGGAGCTTCCCAGGTCCACTGGTCACCTCTGGGAAAACCATGCGCCACTTACAGATATTTCTGGAGCAATTACTATGTGCCAGGCACTGGAGATACAGCGATGCAGACGCACAGTTCCTGCCCTCATGGGCCCCATAGATCAGTGAGGAGAGACATTCGACAACTACACAGAATCTAATAACAATGAAGAATTGTTCCACGATCATGCAGGAAGAGAGTAGGCTGCTCAAGAGAGAATAATTTGAGTGCTTACCTTAAATTGGGGGCCAAGGAAGGTCTCTTTGAAGAAAGAGCCGAAGGATAGTTAAGGAGTTATTCAAGCACAGTGTGAAGGAAGGGCATTCCAGCTGAGGTAATGGCATGTGCAAAGGCCCTGAGGCTTGTCCTGAGAAGGGGAGAAAGCTGAAGCATGGAGGTGGAAGTGGAGGGAGGAGGGACCCCATGGAGCTGGCCTGGAAATAGAGCTGATCAGTCCATGGTATCAGCTTTGTATTTTGTTGGGAAGAGTGAAGTGACTGGAGCCACTTGCACGTTTGAAGTATCTTCCTGGATGCTGTGAAGAAAGTAAGTGGGTACCGGGTGCAGGGGGGTGGGCGGTGGGAGACCAGCTCAGAGGTCGGAGTGGTGGTTCAGGCCAGAGTGATGCTCTCGGGCAGGCCCGGCCTCAGTGCTGGAGGAAAGTAGATGGAGGTGAGATGCGTGCAGAATCACTGGTGCTGAATTGGCAGGGAGCGGGCAGGAAAACAGAGGCCTCCAGTTGAGTCCTGGCTTGAGGAAACAAGTTAGGATCTGTTAAGATGCTTTTTGGTCTCAAGTAACAGAAACAAACTAAAGCTGGCTTGAACAATAAAGGGGGTTAAATAGCCATGACCATTTATTATCATTCGTTGGTGTCAGTGAGTCACTCTCGCTCAGGGTATCTCCCAAGGTTGCAGTCAGAAGGTGGCTGAAACTGGGATCACCCAGACAGCTTCCTGACTCACAGGTCTGTCCCTGGCCTGGGGAAGCCGCTGGAGCTGGAACAGCTGTGCTCCTCGGGCATCTCTCTCAGTTTCTATGAGATCCCTCCACCTGGGCTTCCCAGCATAGTGACTCCAGGGTCGCTAGATTCTGCTTGTCCGTCAGGGCCCCTGCGGCACGTGTCCTGAGAGAGAGCCAGGTGGAAGCTGTGCTGCCTTTTATGATGTAGCCTCAGAGGTCGTGCGATGTCACCTCTGTCGTATTGTGCAGGGTGAGGCAGTTATAAAGTCCCATCCCCAGTTCTCTGTCGGAGTGTGGATGTTACACTACCAAAGGGGCATCTGGGATGGGATGGCATGGTGCAGCTATCTCTGGACGGTACAACCAGCCATAGCTCACAGCACGGGAGGTCCAGCAGTAGGCTGGCCTTCAGGGTCAGCTGGATCCAGCAGCCCAGGAATGTCCTTGGTGTCTTTCCACAGTGTCAGCATCATCTCAGGCTGGCTTCCCGCTGGTTGGCAGAATGGCCGCAGCAGGTCCAGACATCCGATCTGCACACCCTGGCAGGAGGGAGAGGGCTGGCTCCTCCACAGGCTTTCTCAAGAGAGCCAGGTTATTTATTTCCCAGAATTCCTTGAGCTCTCCCCTTGTTTCTCATTGGTCCCTATTGAGTTATATGTCCATTCCTTACCCAGTCCCTGTGGCAGGGAAACATCACATGCTCATTGGGTTCCCTGGACCTGTCACCATGATGGGAGATGGAATAGAGCGCATGGCACACCAGAGACAGGTGGACACCCAGATTGTAGCCAGGGAGAGGGGGCAGCACCATCACTGAGAGGAGGAGTTGGGGGGCAGTGGGTTCCATTTGGGACATGTTGAGTTTGAGGAGTGAGTGGAGATGAAGTCTGCTGTTTGGAAGGGTATCTGGACTAGAACCAAAAATGAGGTCATGGGAGTAGAGGAGAACCACGGGGGGTGCAGAAGGGGCAGAGGGGGGCCTAGACTGGAGGCCAAGAAGGCTGTGTTTAGACATCAGGTCCCAGAGGAGGAGGAGGAGTGGCCAGAACGGGGTGGGGGGGACCAGGAAAGTACGAGGTCATGGACACCAAGGAGAAGGCTTCAAGGAGGTGAGAGGGTCATGTGTGTCGGATTCTGCCCAAAGAGCGCAGGTGTGTGCGGGCCTGCTGCGTGAGCGGTGTCAGAGGCGAGGGCGTCGGGTGGCAGCATTTCCATTCAGGGACTAGGGCATCAGTTTTCATTTCAAAAAGGATCTCTTTGAAATAGCATATAAACGAGTGGGCAACAAAGTCAAGATAAAGAATTAAAAACGGACGGGAACTCCATAGAGAGAAAGCAGATTAGTGGCTGCCAGGGCATGGAGAGGGGGAAGGGGAGGGACTGCTCGTGGGCACAGGATTTTTTCTTGGGGCGATGAAAATGTTCTGGAATGAGTTAGATAATTTCACAACCTCGTGAGTCTATGAAAAAACCCCTGGATTGGCCCTGGCCGGTGTGGCTCAGCAGTTAGAGCCGAAGGGTCGCAGGCTCAATTCCGGTCAAGGGCACGTACCTGGGTTGCAGGTTCGATCCCCGGCCCTGGTCGGGGTCGTGCAGGAGGCAACCAGTCGATGTGTATCTCTCACATCGATGTTTCTCTCTCCCTCCCTTCCACTCTATCTAAAAATCAATGAGAAAATATCCTCAATTGAGGATAAATAAATACATAAATAAATACCACTGGATTGTACACTTCAAAATGGTAAACTTTATGGTATGTGAATTGTATCTCAGTTAAATGAAACCAAACAGGCTGAAGCAATGGCACGAGTCCAGAGGTGACGTGAAGACTCGGAAATCCTGTACTTGCTAGAGAAGGGCACACATCAGGCTCTGAGTTCCCTCGGAGTCAGAGCAAAAAGGGAAATGAGGCAAGTTTTACCGTTCCCAGTGTCCCTGAGATAAAAATTAGTTCAGCTGTTCTTTCTGGTGCAAGACACACGGAGATTTCCGCAGCGTGTCTTCTTCAAGGGGCACCCTGTGACACCGAGGACGAATCTCTCAACCAGCCCCCTAGGGGGCTGCAGTGAGCTCAGACCTCTGTCCCTGTGGGTCTCCCGTGGTGGGCCCCACCGAATCTGGGAGAACTAGGAACGCTCAGATCAGCCTCACAGCATCCAGGGCCACGCTGCCTGCACCTGGTCCTTGGTCCCGTGGGCAGGAACCGTGGGAGGGCCAGCTGGGCAGTGCCTCGGGTGGCGCAGGCGGCAGGCGGCAGGCCTCAGCTGAGAGTGGGGCAGCAGTAGCCACCCCCTCACCCCAGGACTGCCCCTAGGCCAGCTGTGCGACAAAGCACTGTCACTGGGACGGACATGTCACAGCCCTGCACAGAGACCGAGTGACAGGAATGACACCAATGCCTAGATGTGGGAAGAGGGCCCTGAGGTCTGAGCTGCACCCTGGCTGGCCTCAAGCTGCCTGCCTTGCTTCCAGATGCAGTCTGCCCTCTCAGGCCAGGCTGGTCCTAAGCCAGGGTGAGGCAGAGCCCTAGGGCTGACGGAGGGTCAGGCATTGCGGGAAGGGCAGCTGTGCCCACAAGGTACCATCCTCAAGGTGGTCTTTCAGATTCTCAGGCCAGGATACTGAGGCACATTAGCCACTGCCCTCTGCCCAGCAGCTGTGGCTACATGGCTCCTGCCCGCTCCTCGGGCCAGACTCACACACCGACCCCCTCGGCCCACTGTACAGCACACCCCTACCTCCCAGTCCCCCGGGGACTGTCCTTTCCTTGGTACTAAATGACAGAGTTCTATTTCATATTCGTGCATGGAGCACCCACACACACCTCCGCGTCCACACTCCAGCACCGCCTCCGGCTCCTGATGACACTTCCTCTGTCCATCATCCGCAGGGGAAGCCTTGGGCATCAAGTACCCGGTCCAGGTCCCCTACAAGCGCATCAAGAGTAACCCTGGCTCGGTCATCATTGAGGGCCTGCCCCCAGGAATCCCGTTCCGAAAGCCCTGCACTTTTGGCTCCCAAAACCTGGAGAGGATCCTCGCGGTGGCCGACAAGATCAAGTTCACAGTCACCAGGTACTCGGGAAGAGGACGGGCGAGGAGGCAAGCCTAGCATGGGTGGGGCTTGCACCAGGGACCTGGGCCTTCCCTTCGCTTGGTCCTGCACAACCTACGGGATGGTGTGGCTGTCCCAGCGCCATCCTGGGTCCTGGGGGCTAGGGGGAGGACTCTAGGCCAGCCGGGGTCCAGAGGGCCCCCCCAGAGGTGAGACCAGCGACCGTAGCGGGGGCGACTTTCATTGGCACCGCCTGTCTGCCCACAGCACCTGCCCACTGCACTCCTAGCAGCCTGGCAGAGGCATTAATTAGGCCCACTTCAGAGGGGAGGAAACAGAAACAAGTTGTTTGCCCAAGGTCACAGAGCCAGCCAGGGCAGAGCCAACAGGAGACCCTGGTCACCCTCTTCCAGCACAGTGCCCGGTGCACACGAATCACCGCTGTCCTGTGAAAATGGCACAATCTGATGCAGGAGGTCTTAGATGTGCCCCACACATTTCCAGTGAGCTCCCAGGCCCTCCCCCTGACACTCTCCTCTGTTTCTCTTCCAGGCCTTTCCAAGGACTCATCCCAAAGCCTGGTAAGAGACATCGGTTGGGTGGGGGGTGCTGATTGGCATGGGGGGGCCAGCCACGGTGGGGGGGCCAGAGGCTGGAGCCAAGCTTACTGTGGACACAGGTTGTGGGCCCTGGGGCAGGAGCCAGGCCCCTGCCCTTGTATTCTCCCACCTTACCTGGGCACCATCCCAGGAGGCGGGAAGAAGGCCAAGCTGGAACCTGGGGCAGAGAAAGGGGTGGTGGGCGGCACCTGTGACTTTTAAGCTTCACCCAGCCCGAGTTCCGGAGGAAGGGGCTGAGTCCGTGCTCCCTGCTCCTCCTGATGAAGGGGTCCGGTGGCCCTTGGTGAGGTTGGTGGCAGGTGGGTTTCTGACCTCAGGGAGGGAGGTCTGCATGGGGACCCACGAGCTTGGCAGTCAGATGTAAGGGTGCCCACCCAGCCTTCAAAGGTAAAATGCCTCTCCTAACCCCCTTTCAAAGCATCCATCCCCCTCCATCTCCTCCATGGGCTGTGTCCCAAACCCTGAATGAGCATAGACTGTCCCTGTGGTGGGGACATAGCCACCTGGTGAGCACTCCCGGCTGGCCAGCGCCTGTGTATGGAGAGACAGGGGGAGCTTTGCCATCTCACCCCCACCCCGTGCCCACCCCAGAAGCCACCGCCAGTGTGAAGACTAGCCGGCCTGTGCCCTTGGGGAGGTTGCACGGATGTGCTGAGAATGGGTGAGCCGTCAGAGTGTGCTCAGATCAGAGGAACCTGCAGAGGGGAATCCGATTTCACCGTCCCCGAGACGTCACGTGTCACCCCCTGCACGCACAGTGATCCCTGCTCCCGGGAGCTGTTACTCCCTGTGCCCAGGCCTGGCTTGGTGGGTTTCTGGGGAAGGGTCATCAAACTGGAGGGGCAAGACCTCCCGATGGTGTAGTGACGTGGCAGCTGCTCTCAGGCTGCAGGATCCCCAGGAAGGGAAGCAAGAGCAGGGAGGAGGGTCCCTGAGAGGAAGGTGCCAGTAGGGCCTGGGGGAAGGCAGGACTTGGAGAGGGAGGAAGGGAGGTGTTCGGTGGGTGAGCAGCAGCGATCCGGGGCCCACCCAGGGTGTTTTCCCGGAGCTCTCGGGTGTGGAGACGATGGCATGAGTTAGGTGAGGAGGTGGAAGTAGCACAGTGCAGCCGCGGTGGCCCTTACCAGGTTACTGGTGTCAGACCCACCGCCTGTGGGTTCATTTTACACATATTTCCGAGGCCTTCCTTGGGCCAGCGGTGTTCCAGGCGCTCCGATTACCGCCATGAGCACGGAAGCGGCGTCACGGTTACTCCTCGGACCTGAGATAGGCGCGGGAGCCCCCCTCACTGGGGGAAACAGAGGCTCGGGGTTTCCGTGACGTGCCCACGTCACACGCCTAGCAGGTGGCCTTAAGGCCCATACTCTTAGGCAGAACTAGGGGGCCCCCCTGAGTCCAGCGACCACAGTGGAAGTGAATGCTACACCAGGAAGCAAGCTGGGGACCGCAGGGGTCGGGCGGGGACAGGAAGGCTCAAACACTCGTGAGAACATCACAGGCCTCTGGACTTGCACAGCTCCTTCTCGCTGGTTCTGGGGACCAGAGCACACCTTCCCTGGTACACCGGCCCCTCCCCCAGGCTGCTAGGCCCTCTGTGGACCTGCCTTGCTCCAGGGCCGTGGCTGGCAGCCTGTGGTTCGCTCGCCTGGCTCCAGGGCTGATAGACATCGGTGCTGGTGCCACTGAGTCAGCTTCCTGCCGCTGCCTGCCCCGACTTGGATTTCAGCCAAAGTTGGTGTCAGTGCCGGGCCCGGTCCCACGAGCAGCAGCAGGAAGCATGGCCAGGCCCCCCTCTGCTGAGCAAGCATAGAAACGCAGTGAGGCAGCCCCTCGGGCTCCCCTCCGCTCCCCCTCTGCTCCCTCTCTGTTCCCCAGCCCCTGCTCCCTGGAAGGGAGGGGCCCCTCGGAGGACTGAAAGGGGCATGGACATGTTTAATGAGTTTGGAAAGCAGCAAAGGAAAAGTCTTTACGACACCTGATGTGTGCCGGGCTGCAAGTTCCACGCTTCGCACTGGCACCCTTTTCCGTCCCCTTCTGATGGGTGTTGGGAACCTCAGTGACTGGCCTGGGCTGCCTCGCCCGTAGTGGAGGGACTGCTGGCTCCAAGCCTGGCTCCCTGCGTTGTCAGCGAGGCCCATGGATGGTGGGCGGGTGGCAGGTAATTCCCAGCAGCCACCGCACAGCGGAGTGTCAGGCTTTAGAGAGAAACACCAGGGCCCAGGGGCAGCCAGCAGCCTTCACCCGGACCACAGGGCTCCTGGGTCCTCCTGGGGTTGACCGCCTGCACCGGCCGGGCTTACCGTCCATCTGAGAAAGCTCGGCACTCATCTTGCTGTTCAAGCAGCTTCCTGAGTCTCAGCCATCACCCCAGTCTCTGTCTGGTCTGCCTGCCCGCCTGCCCGTTGGCCTTCCATTTGCCTCCTCTGTGTACAGAGAGAGGTCTTGGAAATGTTTTCTCTGCCCACGTGGCATGGGACAGGATGGCAGGCTGCCTGAAAGAGGAGGTGGGCAAGTGGCCCTGGCCCCACCCCTCAGGGATGGAACTGCCAGCACCTTTCCAGGCATTGGCACCCCGGACTGGGTGGCAGCCTGGAGGGGCCAGGCAGACTGGCTTACAGGCCAGCTCCAAGCCTACTCATGCCATTTGTCATGCTGGGCTGGGAAGGTGTCCAGGCTCACAGGAGCCTCCAAGGGTTCACTCGAGGTCATTGAGTGCTGCTCCTGCCCCAGAAAGGGCTGTTCCAAACCTTCCATGAGGAAATCATTGAAGCCTGATACAGGCCAGCCTCGGGGGTGATGTTGGAGCAGGAGCTCAGGTCTCTAGGGGAGGCGGGGACATTAGTTAGCAGGTACCCTGGGCATGTGGAGGGGGAGCCGATGATCTCTGGGCAGCATGTGGGCCATGGGAAAGCACAGGCCGGTGCTCAGAGAGACCCGGTTCAAATCCCTGCACCCCTTTTACTGGCCATGTGACTGGGTTCGTTATTTCACGTCCTGAGTTTACACTTTCTCACCTGTAAGATGGAGATAGTCATACCTGCTTCCCCAGGTGATTTGAGTTGGACAAATGGTAGCCAATGGTGGGTTGCACCCTGCTGCCCTGGGGGGCTTTGTCCTGACACTCAGATGAGATGTTTGTGAAGCCTTCAACCCTGGGCACCGGCTATGGGAAAGCGCTCAGCCGAAGGGGATGGCGGTTATTGTTATTCCTGGGATTCTGGAAGGCTTCCTGGAGGAGGTGACATTGAACTGGGTCTTAGAGGTGAGCAGAACAGTGTGTGGTGCTGGCACATGGTACAGAGGTGTTTGAGGGTCATGGCTGGGCTCCAGTGAGGGATGGAGCCCATGCGGCCGGAGGACATGGTTGTCATGACAAAGGCAGTCCTTATCCCTGCACGTGGAGACTTTTTCCTTTCTCTTTCGTTCTCTTGTAAAAATATGGAGTGGACTTTAGTCTGCTAACTCAGAAGTGTAAGACGTGAACTTTTTTTTTATTCTGCTAGAATTGAACTAGATTTCTACCAAAACCTCCCACGACACAGTAGCAGAAACTTAATCTGAGCCCATTAGGGTCCCTTTTCCCTGGATGTGTGTCCAGGTTCCAGAGGGTTTGTTTCATAGCTTAGGGGGCGGGGGCCCATCGAGCCTTGAATGTCATATGTCCACATTGGTACCTAGAAGACAAACAATTGTCCACTCAGGTGATTGGAGAGATGCCCCTTGTTCCTACCCATTGAGCCCCCACCCCCACCCCAAGGCCTGGAACCTTCTATGCAGCCGCTGCCACAATGGATTAAACATGAGCTGACCCGTGCTCGGAGAGGGCAAAAACGAGGTGCTTGGGGGTGAGGCTTGGGAAGGAGGGGAACTTCCCTAGACAGGGGAGGGACTCTCTGACCCTCTTCAGGATGGCTCTCAGATTTTCTAGGTCATTTATTGAAGGCTGCCATAGAAGCCTTTCCCGACAGAAACATCCTGAGAAGATGAATCAGAAAGAAGGAAACTCTCCTTTGAAGATAAATAGGCCATTAAATCTGGGGCTTTCACCATGTGGCCTGGAACGGTGGTCTGGCCCAGAGTGGGATGAGAGTATGGCTATTCCTGGGCCAGTTTTGTTCTGAGTCCAAAGAGATGACCCCAGAAGGCTGTTAGTGTTGTCCCAGCTGCGTACACATCTGCCCCCAAGGTCTCAGTTTCTCCACCGGTGCCTGGTAGCTTTTCCAGCTCATGCTAAGGGGTGGTCGGTACCTGGCTAGAGAGAAAGTCAGGCGTGGACTGAGCCTCGGAGGATGGGGAGGGATTTCAGGCCTCTAGTCAGGGGAGCTGTGGGCCAGGGGCTTCGCAAGATCCCTGGAGGATGGCTGTTTAGGCTGGAGGAGCCTGGAACTGCAGAGGGATGTAGGGCCCCCTATGTGTACTCGAGTGAGCTCCAGCCCTAGCTTCAAGGAGCCAAAGTTACCCAGGCCTGTCCCCAGGAGCCCGAGTCAGTGAGGCCTGGAGAAGTGCACACTGTCGTAGCCCCTTGCCACCTAGCTGGGCTGCTCCCCACCTCGCCCACCTGCCTGCAGCAGCACTGAGTTAAAGTAGGGAGACCGGGGGCAGGAGCCAGAGAGGTGGGTAGCTGGGGACAGCAATGGGGCATCTCTACCCTCCAAGCCTCAAGCATCCGGCTCCCAGGAACAGATGTGCACCAGGGGCCACAGGTCACGGGGCACCCGACAGGCAAGTGCACAGAGCACAGCAGGGACGCTTGCTGTGGAAGGGGCTCTGGGTGAGCCTGGCATCACCCTCTGTGCTCAAGTCAGGGTAACCTCTCCCCAAACCCAGAGGGGCCGGGGGTCTCGAAAACCTGAGACAGCAAAGGGAGCTGTTCAGGATATGCTGGGAAGAAGCAGTGGTGACTAAGGAAGCAGGTAGCGGGTGTAGTAATAGCCACAGAACATTCTAGTAGGTCAAATACATGCCCATGGTGAAAATTTTAAGAATACAGAAATCTTAACTGCCCAGATGGCTGTTCGTTTTTATGATGATACGTTTCTTCCAGATTTTTCTGCAAGCTTATTAATTTTACATCTCACTGTTGTTCTTTTTTAAAATTTACATACACAGCCCTGGCCGGTTTGGCTCAGCGGTTGGAGCGTCGGCCCGCGGACCAGAGAGGCCCAGGTTCGGTTCCCGCTAAGGGCACGTACCTTGGTTGCAGTTTGTCCCCGGCCCCGATTGGGGTCGTGTGGGTGGCAGCCACTTGATGTGTCTCTTTCACATCGATGTTTCTCTCTCTCTCTTCCCCCCTCTCTCCCTCCTGCTCTGCCTCAAGATGAATGCAAAAATGTCCTTGGTGAAGATAAAAAAAAAATATTTACACACACACAAACTGAAAACATGTCTTTAAAACGCCTTATAATATTCCCTCATCAGATTGCATCTTAGTTCTATAACTACTCTGTCCCACTGTGGCTGTTTGGGCAACTGTTGACACTGTGGACACTTCACACCCACATCGTGCTTGTGGTTTGCCGGTTACAAAGCCCATACCAGCACCTGTGATCTCCCCCCATAACTTGTCTCACAGGAAGAAATGGAGATTCCGAGAGGTTAAGGAACGTGCTCCAGGTCACTGGCCAGGGCTCATGTGCTCCCCACCCTCTTTCATCCACACTGGGTGGCTCTTTGCTGCCCCCTTCTGGCTGCCAGCATCTATAACATTGGTCCTACCTGTCTAACCCTTTAGGCTCACAATCCTTTAGGTTCATTTATTTGTACAGCAAAAATGTATTGAGTGCCTGCTCTGTGTCAAGCAAGATATAGCAATACAGCCCTGGCCATTGTGGCTCAGTTGGGTGAGCATTGTCCCATGCACTAAAAGGTCGCTGGTTCGATTCCCAGTCAGGACACGTGTCCAAGTTGTAGTTGTGGGTTCGGTCCCTGGTCTGGGTACATACGGGAGACAGCTGATTGATCTCTCTCCTCCCTCCCTCTCTAAAAATCAATAAAAACATTTTTTTAAAAAAGATACAGGAACACAAAATATACAAAAATCTACCCCCTTGTGGTGCTTATATTCTAGTGTGGGAGAGAGATAAATAAGGAATAGTATCTTATTCAATAGTGACTAGTGCCACGGAGACAAATACAACAGAGATAGGACTGTCTTTACGGAGGACAACAGATAGAGTTAAGGCCTAAAAGAAGTGAGGGTATAAGCCAAGTTGAAATCTGGGTCAAAACATCCAGGGGGTGGGGCCAGTCAGTGCAAAGGCCCTGGGGCCCTGGACATATTTTGAAAGTAGAGCCAACAAGATTGCTGATATGGTGGATGTGGGGTGTGAGAAAAAGAGAAGACAAAGATGACATTGTGGGGGAGGAACAAACTTCTCTACCCTGGAGGTTCTTCTGGCTGATCTAATCATTAAGTCTTCATGAGACATTTTATTTAGCAAGAGAATAAAACCAAATTTAATACATACATATGTATGGGAACCCCACGTACACAAGAGTCAGAGGCCCCACATGCAAAAGAAGTTCAGAGACGGAAAGGGGGATTGAGGAATATAAGGCATCCTGAGCCAGGGAAGAGGTCGTGCACCTTAGGGTCTTCAGAGTGTCATTGCAGGATAATGAGAGCAGACATTTAGTAAATACAAGTTTGCCCTGCCCTGTAGACAGGTCAAAAGACAACAGTTGCCTTTAGCGCAAAGCAGTCTGTATACCACAGAGGCACATCTAGGTTTTGAACCCCCCACAACACCAAAATTTTGTCCTGAGCAACTGGAGAGGGAGAGGGGGCAGGATGTGAGTGGTGGGCAAGTTTGACCCCCAAGTAGACAGGCAGGTCAGGCAGTTGGATCCCCAAAGCAGGGAGGGTCCCGCTAGCCCCGTAGCTATTCTGCATTTCTGTTAGGAAGCTGGATAATGGTGAGGGTGAGCCCTGGGGCCCTCGAGCATGTCAGTGTTAGAGGGATGAGGGGAGCCTGGTGAGAGTGTGGGAAGCCGAGTGAAGATCTGCTGAGGGAGAGTGATCACCTGGGCCAAAGGCTGCTGCGAGGTCAGGTCCGCGAGACCTGGAACAGGGCTGTGGGATTGAGCCGCCAGGGTCCCAGGGGAGCTGGTTAAGAGCAGGTTCAGGTGGGGTGGGAACCTTTGTGGAGTAGTGGGCTCAGGAAAGGAGAGAAGAGGAATGGAACTCACCAGGGACAGATGACCTTGTAGGGGCAGAAGAGATGGAGAGGGAGCTGCCGCGTGAAGTGGGATCAGGAGGGCGTTTTAGAGGGGATTTTAGAGAGAAATGAGTGATGTAGCAGAGAGGGTGGGGACAATGGCGAGAGGAGGGATACCCTCCCCCCCCCAAGAAGCAAATGGGCAGAGAGGGAGTGCTGAGAGCTGATGTAAGGGCCCCTCTGCTGGCTCCTCAGGGTTCGATGTGGCAGGAGGAGGAGAGGAGGTCGAGGCGCAGAGAGCCAGAGGTGCGGAAGGCTTGTCTGCGCGCAGGTTGGTTCCCAGGAAACATGAGGGGAGCAGTTGGTTTCCTGAGCCCCAGCCACTGCCAAGTGAGTTCAGTGCCACCTGAAGGCAAAGACCAACTGTTCTGCTCCCCACTCCCCGTGGGAAGCAGCTGCATCTGGGGTCAGGGCAAGCTCCCCAGGGAGCTAGGGAATTCCAGACTGGGAGCAGCACCACAAAGGTAGGGTGCCATGAAGTGACATCCAACCTCTGCTGAGCCCGTGGCGTGCCAGGCCCCGTGCTTTTCACACAAGCCTGTGAGGTCAGTGCTACCATCATTTCCACTTGCAGCTGAGCACACTGAGGCTAAAAGAGGCAAAGCCACATGTTAGCACCGGGTCACAGTCATACCCAGGTCTGTGCTGTTCCGGAGCCTGAGCAGGGCATGGGCAGGGGATGTTGGGTGGTGGGGGAGGGTTGCAAAAGAAGGCAGCCAGAATTATAAAAGGCCCTGACCCAAACCTTGGTGACTCAAGCTTTACCTTGTAATATTGGAGGCTTTTTCAGTCTGACATGATAGGATCTGATTTGCATTGTCCTACGGTTGCCATGGTAACTGCACTTCCACCCACCTTGGGTGGATTGTAGAAGGCAAAACTCAGTGCAGTGAAGCCAGGCAGTGGGCTGCAGGACCCAGAGAGGGGTGGAATTGGGGTCTAGCTGTAGCCGCAGGGTGTGAAGACTGAGGGAGGGCACAAGCTTCTGGAAGGGTGACTGTGGTACTCAAGGCTTGGTCTGCAGGCTTGTGAGACATCCAGGGACAGATGTGAAGTTGGCAGGTCCTGAGTGGTGCTTAGAGCCGGCAGGGCGGCGATGGGGCTGGGCACAGTTGGTACGAAGGTGGCAGAGGAAGGCCTGGGGTAGAGCTCAGAATACTGCGACCTCCAAGGGACCTTGAAGGAAAAGAGCCTGTGAAGGAACAGGAAGGTGGAGCCCAAGGAAAGGCAGTGGAGGGATTTTCGGGAAAGAAGAACTCAGTCTGGCAAATCTTGGGAGAGCTGAGTCCTTCTGGGCAACACCAGAGGGATCAAAGAAATAAAGTACATTCTGGAACTGTCCTCAAACAGTGGTGGCTTAAAAAAAGCCTCGGGAGGTAGGGCATTCCCTGTTACTGGAGGGAAGCATCTGAGCGTCCACTCACCAAAGAGGCCGCTTCCCACAGGGCGACGGCAGGAGAGGAGGGGAGGGCGCTTCCAGCTGGAGCTGCCTTGAGTTGGTGCATCACCCACCTGCCTGGTGAGAAAGGGAAGCAGAGCCCCTGCCCTGCCCTTAGGAACCAGGGAGGGTACGGGGGGCGGGGGGGGGGGGGGCTACACTCACACTGAATTACTTCCCTTTGCTTCTCAGCTCCAAGCTTCCCCACAGCTCCTCTCTGGTCTGGGAACCAGATGATAACCAGAGTTACAGGCCCAGCTGCCCTGCCCCAGCTTCCTCTCCTGTTGGTTCCTTCCACCCCAGCTGCAGCCCTCCCTGGCAGTTTGAGGGAACTTGTGGGTGAACAGCCAATCCCCCCACCCCAGAGCAGGAGCTCCGGGCCCCAGAGACACAGCAGAGCTGCCGACTTCCTGTCTGATTCCAGCAAGTCAGGTTCGCCTGCCTGGGCTCCGGTTCCCTGCTTGTAAATGGAAAGAGTCCCACCCCAGGGCCATCCTGGAGCCGAGGCGAGGAGGGGAGGAGTGATGGCCTGTCCGGAGCAGGAGGCGGAGAGGCGGAGAGGCCGCCAGGCCGGAGCGTGGAGGGCCTGGAAGGCCTGGCTTTGCAGCGTGGACTAGACCCTGCAGACCCGGCCTTGGCAAGCTCTTCCGCTGATGTCCCCGAAGCCGGAGCCCCAGCACCCCTGTGGGCCGGGGCTGAAGTTATTGGGCAGCCGCAGCTTTATTTAGGAAGTCTTTACTGAGTCTATTTCATAAACTCGACTTTAGTTTTAATTTAAGGAACTACAGTGTATGTTAAATTACATGCTGCTGAAAAAAATGGGTATTTCTACTTCATTCACTTCACACCCCCAGCGTTGCCTGGGCCCAGTTTGAGAAGCTCCATGTGGGTGAAGGGCCTTGTTTTCAGGAGGTATAAATGGGGAAAGGCCCTAGCCTCAAATGAGATAACACCTCTTGTCATTGTCCCCGTTGGCGCCCTGCTAGGTCTGGCTCCTCTTTGGGGTCTCCTGTCACTCAGCAGGTGCGGTGTGGAGTGGGCTTCCTGGAAGGAGGTCCTGAGCTGGGCCTGGATGCCAGCTCGGGTTGACATCAGCTGAGGGTGTTTGGTGGGGGCCGGAACAGGAGGGGGAACAGGTCCCCTTCTGCCCCTTCAGAAACTGGTTCTACCACTTCTGAGCTGTGATCTTAGATAAGTTAACTGTCTGTATAATCTTGGATAAGTTAACTATCTGTGATCTTGGTTAAGTTACTGTCTGGATAAGTGAACGTATTGTCTCTGGGCCTTGAGGTTACCTGGAGCAGAAATGCCCTCCCTGGTGTCTCCCCCCCACCTCCCACAGACCCCACCGCCAGTCACGCTCACTCCTCTGGTCACCTTCCCCACCTCCCCTTCACCCTTTCAACTCTTTCAGGCTCTTGAGAACTCAAAATAAAACGTCCTTTCTCAAGTTTCTAAAGATATCACAATTCCAGCGCCAGCCACATGTTTCTCCACTTAATTATCTCTGCTTTTCTTTGTTAATTAGGCTCCAGTAATGATCTTTCTCTGCCTTCCCTGGAGGAGCTGGCATCTGCTGGGCGGGGCTTGGAGGCCTTTGTGGGCAGACAGACGCCTGGCTGCCAGGCCCAGAATTGGCCCGCTGCCTCCTTTCTTCCAGGAGAGGCTGCACAGTGGCCCATGGAAGGATGTGATGTCAGGAGGCCCCACCCTTTTGCTGGCCTGTGGGGGCTCAGCTGGGTCATTGCAGCCCCATCCGGCCCTTGGGTTGGTCGGTGGCCCCAGCCCTGCCAGGTGCGGGAGGGGGACCTCAGGGTTCCCTCAGTTGTTAGGGGCCTCCACAGGCCCCAGAAGGAGCAGTGGGAGGCTTCTGACTCTTCTGCAACATTCCAGAAAACCTCACTGAAACTATGTCCCCAGCTGGGACCACCCAAGATGACAGGAACAACCAACACCTTTATTTGGCTGGAATGAGATCAGCTTGAGGGGTCACCAGGCACTGCATGCTGGACAGAAGCCCTTGCTCCTGATAAATGCGTCTTTGAGCCGCAGAAATGGGGGCAGGGCCCTAAGTATGGCTCAGTGGGTGGACTCTTTCCAACCTCCTGGGGAGGGATCTGGTGACAAAAGAGGCCTGGTAATGAGGGGAGTGGGGGTTGGGGGACATGCAGCCCTATCCCTCTGCAGCTCCCAGGCTGGGGACCAGGACAGCACAGCCCACAGAGGGGCCCCTTCAAGACTTTGGGAGCTCAGGGGCAGTTACTTAGTCCATGAATCGTTCCCAGGTGTCTGGGGCCAGGCACTGGGCTGGCTGCTGGACATTTAATCAACACTGACTTTATTTTTTTTAAATATGTTTTCATTGATTTTTTGAGAGAGAGAGGAAGGGAGAGAGAGATAGAAACATTGATGTGAGAGAGAAACATTGATCAGCTGGCTCCTGCACGCCCCCTGTTGGGGATTGGTCCTGCAACCCGGGCATGTGCCCTGACCGGGAATCGAACTGGGACCTCTCAGTCCCTGATGCTCAATCCACTGAGCCACACTGGCCAGGCAATCATCACTAACTTTAAAAAACAAAACCCTGCCTGGTGGAGCTTACATGCTGGTGTGACTGCGAAGAATAACCAGTGTGTGAAGTCTAAAGCGAGGTAGATGTGAGTGCTAAGCAGAAGCAGAGAAGAGGTGACAGGGTTGTGTTTATTTTTAGGGAGTTATAACAGATGGGTGGGTGTCTGGGAAAGGCCTTTGAGTAAAGGCCTGAAGGGGGCAGTAGTGAGCTGGGCAGAAAGACAAGGAAAGCCCTGCAGGCAGAGAACAGCAACTGCAAAGGCCCTGGAATCACCCTCCAGGGTGTTGGAGGAAGGAGGTGGGGAGGGCGCGCGTGGTAGGAGGGGAGGTGGGAATGGGGAGAGAAGGCAGATTGTGTGGGGCTGGATAAGAATGCTGCCTTTTGCTGCAAGTGAGCTGGGAGCCAGTGCAGGCTTCTGAGCAGAAGAGAGAAAGAATCCAACTTAGACTTGAGCAGGATCGCTGTGGCTGCTGGGTGAGGACAGCCAGGGTGGACACAGGGAAAACCGTAAGGAGGAGAGGCCCAGTGGTGAGTCGTTGGCTCCAGGTATAGTTTGTAGCTCAAGCCAACAGAACTTGCTGATGTGGCTGTGGGAGAGAGGAGTCAAACTTGACCTCGAATTTGGACTGAGCTGGAAGGAAGGAGGTGCCTGTAGCTGAGCGGGGTGGTGCAGGAGGAGCTGCTGGGGGCACTGCAATGTCAGGCTCTCATTCTGTGGCTTGTTAGGTGTGGGGTGTCATCCAGGAGCAGACTGGGCTTGATGTATAATTATATAATTTGAGGAATCATGAGCACATTGCTCGTTTTTAAAGCCCTGAAACAGAATGAGGTCATTGGAAGTGAGTCTAGTCAGAGCCGGTGTCCTGAAGCCCAGTGGAAAAACCCCATTTCTCCCTAGGGGAGAGCCTTCTCTGTGGCCATGACGATCCCACAGCCCAGAGACTTGGCGGAGCGTCTTGCGGGGACATTGGGGTCAGGCCCTGAGCAGTGATGGCTTTTTGGCAGGACCCAGTCTTGGGCTCGAAGGGAAAAATAGCCCTTAATAGGTACAGTCCTCCCACCCACCCCCGCAGGATAATAGATGCCAACAGGGCGGGGCAGGAAAAGAATGTTCCCCTCTTCACGTCCATGAAGTAGGGGAGACCCGAGTCCATTATCTGTTCCATGAAAGCACACATTTCCCATGACCTCTCAGTTAGGGACCTGGGGAGTGACAGGCAGAACACATTCCCTGGGGAAAACAGGAAGAGTGGTACCAGCAGCAGGTCTTGTTTGCCAGGGGAGGAGGATGGATTGGCCCCGTGGACAACAGAGAGCCCTCAACAAGTTTTTTGTTTTGCTTTGTTTTGTCAATGTTTTTTTATTATTACTGTTGATATTATTAGAGAGAAAGGGAGAGAGATAGAAACATTGATGTGAGCGAGAAACATCGATCGGCTGCCTCCTGCACACCCCACTGGGGATGGAGCCTGTAGCCCGGGCATGTGCCCCGACTGGGACTCGAACTGGGACCTCTCAGTCCATGGGACGACGCTCAGTTCTCTGAGCTACACTGGCTGGGCCCTCCGTGGGTTGTAAGCAAGGGAAGGGCACAGTCAGATAGACTGTTTAGAAAGATCAACGTGGCTTGCAGAGCAGAGAATGGATTCAGGAGGCCAGGTGAGTTCTTGGCACAGTGAGGTGAGAGCTAGCTGATCCATGGGCTCGACCTGTGGGAAGTTTCTCTGGGGAAGTGGTGACTGCCTGGATTTGTGGATGGAGGCGAGGGGACATGGAGTTTGTATTAGTTTCCGGTGGCTGCTGTAATGAATTACCCAAACTTAGTGGCTTAAAGCAACACAGCGTTATTGCCTGACTGTTGTAAAGGTGAGGAGTCTGAAATTAGTCTTCTAGGACTACGACAGGGTATCTGCGGAGCAGGTTTCCTCCCGAGTCTCTAAGGGAGGAACAATTTTCTTGTCTTCAGCTGCTCTGGCCCCTCGAATTCCTTCGCTCATGACCCCTCCTCCATCTTCAAAGTGCATCACTCTATCCTCTGCTTCTGTTGTCCCATCTCCTGCTTTTGACCTTTTTGCTTCCTTTATGAGGACTCCTGTGATCATACAGGGAGACAA
Source organism: Tadarida brasiliensis (assembly GCA_030848825.1). Taxonomy (NCBI): domain Eukaryota; kingdom Metazoa; phylum Chordata; class Mammalia; order Chiroptera; family Molossidae; genus Tadarida; species Tadarida brasiliensis. Next base: position 102,661,313 of record CM061258.1, on the reverse strand, counting down.
AAGTAGGTCTACAATTCTGAGTATTTGAAACAAGAGTTTATTCTTCTATTATTATTTATTTATTATTGTACTTTCCATATGAGCAACTGTAAACCTACTTTTGTCCCACCCTGTGTTTAGGGCCCACTGGGATAATCCAGGATAATCTCCCCATCCCAAGATCCCGTACTTAATCACAGCAGTAAAGTCCCTTCTGCTATATAAAGAAACATAGTCACAAGCCCCGGAGATTAGGATGTGCACAGCTTTGGGGCCACTACTCTGACCGCCAAGGTTTCTCCCTTGAGCAGCTGCGTGGGAGAGTGGGGTCTGGGACCCATGGAGAGGCTATTTGGGGAAGTACAGAATCCAAGGTGCTCAGGAGGCAGTTGGAAGTATGGGCTTGGGGGTTGCAAGTACGGAAGAGTGAGAAGGGGCTGCAGCATGGGTAGGGTAGAAGGAAGATCTCTTCCCTCCCCAACATGTGGAAACAAGGTCCTAATAAGCAGTCAGCATGATAATAAGCCTGGGTTTTGGACACTCCTCTGCCATCTTTGCAGCCCGGACAGAGAGAGGCTGTACTAGGAGGTGGTCAGGACTCTGGGATGAATCCTGGCTCCCCCGCTCACTCACTGCAACCTAGGGCAGGTTGCTTTTTCTCTGTGCCTCTCTGTCTTCTCATCTGTAAAGTGGAGGTACTCATAGAGCCTCATAGTGTTGTTGGAAGGAGTAAGTGAACGAATCCTTGCAAAGGTTAGTGTCTGGCCCTTAAGAGCTTGATTTCTCTATTTATCGAGCACCTAGGATGTGTCGGGCATTATGATAGGTGTTGGGGCTAGAACTGTAAACAGACAGCTGAAAACAGACAACACGCTCAGCCCCCAAGGAGCGTCTGTTCTTGTGTAATTGGCTGCAGCGTTGGCTGCCGGGTGATGCAGAAGAGTCCATCCTTCCTGCCCCAACCTGTCCGCCTTTCCCAGCAGAGGTGCTGATGCCCTGCTCATCGTGCTGAGTGCGTGGGTTCTGTGCTTGGCCAGTGAGGCCACAGTTCTGCCTGGGCCGTGGCCAGCCTTGAGTCAGTACTGTCCCTGTCCCTGTGAAGCTGGGACCTGGGAGGAAGGGAGAATAGAGGAAAGGAAGCCTTTTCCCTTGGGACGGGCTGACCCCAGGACTGTCTGTCTAGGATGGACCCCCATGACAAAACCTGGGGCCCGCTCTGCCCTTGGGCTGCAGAAGAGTTTGTGACACAGCCCTCCCAGAAGGTACTGGGCTTTCTTAGACAGGAAGGCAGTACCTAGATGTCAGAGAGACCTGGGTTTGAATCCTAGGTCCTTGGTGGCCCTGAGCAGGCACCTTGACTCCTCTGAGCCTCAGTTTACTTATCTAAAACGGGGATCTTAACACCTATAGGTCAGGCTTGTCGGGAGGAGTGAAGGGCTTCCCTGTGTAAATTTCCAGGCAGTCTCTAGTGGGTGTGCAATCAGCAGGCGTGGGATTTGAATCCCGATGTTGGAAGCTGAGGGGGCAGTGGAAAGACCTGGTAGCCCCAACAAGGGAGGCCCCAGCCAGAGAGCCCCCTGTCGGCCACTGTTTTAGCCTCTTGTGTGCAGCTGGAGGTCAGACTGCTGGGCTCCAGGGAGGAGCACAGAGCACCTGCCCCAGCAGGTATGGCCAACCCACCACCTACCCCAGGGAAGGGAGATGAATTGATGGGGGCACAGAGCCACGCCGGAGGGAACTGTCAGGGAGAACACATGCCTCTGCATGGACCTCATGCACTGATCACATCAGTCACTCTGCCCTTGATCTGTGCATGTAGTGATCAATTGATTGCTATAACTTTTTATTTTGAAATAATTTTTAATTTATAAAAAATTGCAAAGATTCAGAGTTCCTAAATACCGTTTGAGCCATGTAGAACATTAACATCTTACATAACCATGGTGCATTTGTCAAAGCTGAGAAATTAACATGGATTGATACAATGCGATTAACTACTACAAACATTACATACCATCAGTTTTTCCACTAATATCCTTTTTATGTTTCAGAAGTCAGTCCCAGATACCACATTGCATTTAGTATTCATTGTTTTTATTCCTTCATTGGTATCCCATCACGTCTGTCTGCTAACTGGTTAATACATACTACAGTGAACACCCCTGAACCCAGCACCCATCTAAGAACTAGAACAGTACTAATAAGGCACACCCGCCCACGTGCTGTCTCTCATCCCGTCCACCTCTCCCCAGAACAAATCGGAATTTTATGTGTACCATTCTCTTGGTTTTTGCCTCCAAAAGTTCAGAACTGCAGGAAAAAAGAAAAAGAAAAAGGATGGTATAGTGACTGCCTGTGTATCCTTTCTGTGACTCATTCATCCTTTTTTTTTTTAACTTTTATTTTATTTTATTTTATTTTTTCCTTTATTGATTTTAGAGAGAGAGTAAGTGAAAGGGAGGGAGAGATAGAAACATTGATGAGAAAGAACAATTGGCCGCCTCCTGCACGCCCCCCACTGGGGATCGGGGCCACAACCTGGGCATGTGTCCTGGCCGGGAATCGAACCGGCGACCTCTTGGTGCATGGGTTGACGCTCAGCCACTGAGCCACACCAGCTGGACTTTTTTTAACTTTTAAAAAAATATGTTCTTATTGATTTGAGAGAGAGAGGAAGGGAGAGAGAGATAGAAAGATCGATGTGAGAGAGAAACATTGATCGGCTGCCTCCTGCACGCCCCCTACTGGGGATCGAGCCTGCAACCCAGGCATGAGCCCTGGTGGGGAATCGAACCAGCAACCTCTCAGTGCATGGGCCGACACTCAACCACTGAGCCACACCGGCCGGGCTCATTAATTCTTAACGTTTTGCCGTGTTTCCCTTCCTCTTCCCTTCATCTCTCTCCCACACACACAGACCCCACCCCATTTATTTTCATCTCTTTCTCTTTTTCCATTTGAATTAAGTTGCAGACATCTTGACTCTTCACACCTAAATATTTCAACACATCGCCCATGTCTCTGCAGAACGCTATTCTTTTACACATACACAATACTATTATAACACTTAGGAAGCGTATCAACTCCCTCTTGTCTGATACACAGTCTATATTCAGTTCCCCAAAATGTCTTTTTTAGCTCTTTGCCCCCCCACCCCATGATATAATCACTGTTCACTGGTTGATTTTTTTTTTCCTTTATTGATTTTTTAGAGAGAGAGGAAGTGAGAGGGAGAGAGAGATGGAAACATTAATAAGAGAGAACATTGATTGGCCACCTCCTGCATGCCCCTCACTGGGGATCAGGCCCATAACCTGGGCATGTGTCCTGACTGGGAATTGAACCAGCGACCTCTTGGTGCATGGGTCGATGCTCAACCACTGAGCCACACCAGCCAGACTAGTTGATATTTTAAATTGTTCTATGGCATATAATATTTGCCTAAACCAAAATTGTTTCATTTGCTTATTTTTTTTAGTTTTATAACCAAGGTGCCCTACTGTATCAAGTCTGGGATTTGCTGTTGTCACTTAACTTTATGTAACATAATGTGGAAATGTGTAGCTGTGACTTGTCTGTTTTCACTGCTCCATGATATTCCATCGAGGGATCGTGCTCCCTGAATTCCTCTGTCTTCCTGCCTGAGGCCTTGCAGTTGGCACCCTTGAACATGTCTCCTTTTGCACATGTACAGAAGTTTCTCTTGGGTACATGAGTCACAGGCCGAGGCAAGGGCCTTCGCCCCACCGCAGCACAGCCATCCCCTCTCTGAGCCTCAGTTTCTCCATCTGTAAAACAGAGGTGACGGAATTCCTGCTGCACCTACGTGCAGGCCCAAGAAGGGGTTAAAAGGTGAACCCAGGTGGCACCTTCTGAGCCTGGCACAGGTCTGGGGCCAGGAAAGAGAGGTGTACAAGGTGCAGGCCTGAGGCAGGGACGTGGTTCCTCTCCACCGCAGTGGCCCCACCTCCGCAGGGCCAGACCCGCCCAGGTCTGCTTGAGCCCAGGCCTGGCAGAGAGGGGAGAGGAGGACTGTCTATTCCCCCCTTCTGGACAGCGCTCTCCTCTCAGCAGCCCTTCCCTCTGCTGGCTGCTGTGCTTATGGGCATGATGATCAGCATACAGTCATCAGTCTGAGCTGCAGGCCTCAGACTCAGCGGAGAAAAGCCAGGTTGTTCAGGGCTCTTGTACTTTGCCCCAGGAGAAGGCTGTGGGGCCACCCCGGGCATCACCCCGAGCTGATTGCCTTAAAAGTGTGTACCTAGTATGGCTGTGATTTAATAAACGCGGTTGCTTTCTTTCCCCGGGCAAAATTCCATTAATCCTCAGGCTAACAGACAGCAGATTAGAAAGTACAAGATGAAAGCTTCTGGGGCAGACAGTAGTGGAAGAGGAGACCGGAGAACTGGAATGAGCAGGAGGAACCAGAGAAAGTGCCCACGAGATGGGGCAGGTTTAGAGCACTTTCTGCACGGCACTAGGGGGTAGGTCGTGAGGGTGACCTCCCCCACACCCCTCTGTGTGCTTAATAAGAAAAGGGTACTTGATGCATGTTTTAGAAAGTGTTGTACTCAGCCCTGGCCGGTTTGGCTCAGCGGTTAGAGCATCGGCCCATGGACCAGAGAGTACCGGGTTCGGTTCCCGCTAAGGGCATGTACCTCGGTTGCAGTTTGTCCCCGGCCCTGGTTGGTCGTGTAGGTGGCAGCCACTCGATGTGTCCCTTTCACGTCGATGTTTCTCTCTCTCTCTCTTCCTCTCTCTCCCTCCCACTCTATCTGAACAAAAAATGTCCTCAGGTGAGGATAAAAATAAATAAATAAATAAAAAAGAAAGTGTGTACTCAAAATGGGTAAAACAACCCTGGCTGGTTTGGCTCATCAGTTAGAGTGTCAGCCCAGGGACTGAGGGTCTTGGGTTCGATCCCCAGTCAAGGGCATATACCTGAGTTGCAGGTCTGATCCCCAGCCTCATGCCGGAGGCAACCAATTGATGTGTCTCTCTCACATTGATGTTTCTCTCTCTCTCCTCTCTCTCCCTTCCACTCTCTCTGAAAATCAATGAAAAAATATCCTTGGGTGAGGATTAAAAAAAATTTTTTTAATAAATTTAAAAAATAAAATAAAAAGGGCAAAGGGTCTGAACAGATGTTGAAATGGGTAAAACAAACCCAGGGGATTAAGAGAATAAACTTCCATTATCTGGAAAAGTCTCCTGTAAAATTTCATTTCCTGAGACCACAGGATAATTGAGGCATGGGTCTAGTAATGCCATCAGCAACCATTTGACTTTGATGGCCCGAGACGTTAACTTTTTTAATGTGATATGATTGGATCCTCCCAACAGACTAGGATTCCCATTTGAAGGATAAGGCCCAGAGAGGTTGAGTGATTTTCCAAATGTCACACAGCATTAGGGTTACAATCAAGATTGCCTTGTAATCTTCTAGGCCAGTGACCTTCCCTGTCACTGCCCCTGGGGACCTCCTTCTTCCCCACTGTATGTAGGCATTCAAGCAGATACATTAAGGACATACACACACTCCCCATTGAGCCCTAATTATTATGTTTCCAAATGGAGAACATTCTGAAATGTTGTGACTGTTGGTGTCTTTTACAGCCGACCTAGGTTCAGAGGAGCTCGGGAAGCGCCGTTTAGTCTAAACTCCCAGAATAGATTTGCTGGCTCAGGATTCAGCATAGCAATAACTAGCCTTTCCAGGGGTGTGGAACATTCAACCTGAGGGCCGTATAAGGCCCTCAAAACCAATGCCAGCTAACATCACACGCCTCACTAAATTAGCCTGACCAAATATAGCAGGCTAATTTTTAAGTTGATAATTTTGTGTGACCCTCAAATGATGTTATAAATATTCAAATGGCCCTTGGCAGAAAAAAGGTTCCCCGCCCCTGCTAGACCATGGAGTGTAGCTCCCCCACATCACCCCCATTCTTGACCCCAGGGGTAACCGGATGCCAGGGTCAGCCATGGACTTTGACCACAATTCACACCAGGGGAGACCAGCCCTGTCCTGGGCACCTCTGAGCCGCAACACCAGTATGTTCTGATGGGCACGTTGCCCTCTCGCCTGCATGGAGCTGGACAGGTTGGCGCTGGAGCAGGAACGTGGAGGGGCTTCTTCTCCTCTGGTTCGGGTTTCCTCCCAGAAAGTGTGTCATTCCTTTGCCCACACAGCCCGAGAAGCTGCCTCCTGTTTCCTGAGTACCCAGAAGGGAGGGGTACTCTCCCCTTCAGCCCTCCCACCCCCAGAACCCACCTGGCCGGATGTATTCAGCTGATCCTTTAAGAAAAATGGAACATCTTTCCTCCAAATTAAATAAAGAAGTGGGAGGCGCTGAAAGGCATCCTTTCTGAGGCCTGAGGCTGAGCTGGGAGGAGCCGGTGGTGGGCAGGCCTGGCACAGTGCTTGGTACACAGCAGCAGCTATGACCACACTCTGGAGGTGTTCGGGACACCTCCCAGGGTCACCATGGTCCCTGAGGCAGTTCAGGGCCCACTCCTGACATTTACTGCTTCAGACTCGATGTGCCTTCTGGTGACTGCCCCATGGCGTCACTCCTCCCTGTCAGCGACAGCCTGGGGTGGAGGTGCTGTCTCCCTCAGACCAGGCAGGACTTGGAAAGGGAGAGAAAAGTTTTCACGTCTTTTAACAGGTGTTGAGCGCCTGCAGGATGCCTGGAGCCCCAATGTGCCCATGAGGCCGTGCGGCTGTCACCTCTGGGAAACCTTCCCTGACCCCTGGCTGGGTTGGGTCCCCCACAGGCTCCTGCGGGCCCTGCACTGACAGTGTGCAAGCCCGGTGGGTCACCAAGCATTCCTCACTGTCTCCTGCCTCAGACGAGGGCCGTTTTCTGTACTCTGCTAAATGCCCAGTGACAGCACTGCGTCCAAGTGAGACCGTGCTCATGAAATATTTGTTCAGGGGGCAAATGAGCAGTGAGCAGAAATGCTGAAAGGTGATGTCACATGCCCCACAAGACAGGTTTCTGACTCCCAAATTCTGTGCCCTTCCAGGGCCTGGCATGGCCTCTCTCAAGGCCAGGAGGCTGCCTTGTCTTGGTCACTCCACCCACAGGGCAGCAGAGCTCGAGGGGGAGGCAGGTGGGCGCATGAGACAGGCGCTCAGACTCCAGAGACAGCCGCAGCTGCATCTTGCTGGGCCCTGTCCGCTTCCTTTCAACCCAGCCCTGCTCTGGGCTCAAGAGGAGACAGGGACCTGAACTTTGAGTCGATAAAGCAAAAAATTTACAGGGAACACATTAAAGATCAGGTCCATTGATTTTTAGAGAGAGTGGGAGGGAGGAGGAGGAGAGAGAGAGAGTGACATCGATGTGAGAGAGACACATTGAGTGGCTGCCTCCTGCACACACCCCGACTGCAGTCAGGATTGACTCTGCAACCCAGGTACATGCCCTTGATCTTGACCCGGAATGGAACCTGCAACCCTTTGGTGCTCAGGCCGACGCACTCACTGAGCTGCAACAGCAGGGCCAGCCCTTCTTTTTATAGATGGGGAGACAGACGTGAGGAAACCCAGGGTTTGTGGTGGAGTGAAAGAGCAGGGCTTCGGGGTCAGACCAGTATTCCTGGTGCTTACCAGCTATGTGACCTTGGGCAAGTTACTTAACCTCTCTGAGCCTCTGTGTCCTCAGCTTTGGTAAGGAATGGCCGTGATAGTGTCTGGGAATGCTGTCAGCCGAGCATCTGGCACAGTGGTGTGGTTCCAGGCCTTTCCCTGTCCTGTGCCGTGCTATCATGCCTGGGCAGAATCCTGGCCACCAGAGGAATCCCTGTTGGCAAGGGGATCGGTGGAAAGTGGCTGCCACCTCCCTGGAGGCTCTAGGTGGTCCTTGGGCCCAGCACTCTGTCACAGTTGTCTTCCCGGGAACGGGAGAAGGATCAGGTCGATTCTTGCCATGTCTAGGGTCCAGAGACCATCTGGAGGGGCTGTGCTGGGGCATGTGGGAAGATGGTTTCTGGGGGTGCTGAGTTTGGGGTCTTGGTGCAGCTGAGTGGGGCTCTGAGATAGTCAGGAACTCTGAGATACGGCAGATCTAGATTCCAGAACAGGACCAGGCGGGGCCGCGGGTGAAGGGGTGCTGGAGGAGGGGCGTCGGCAGTATGGAAAGCTCTGCCCTGTGGGGCAGCCCCCAGACTGGGGGAGAGTGCCGTGCAGACGAGCCGCAGACACACACACAGAGCTGCTGCTGCCTTGGAGACTCCGCTCCCAAGTTGGCCTCCTGAATGGAACTGAGTTCTGTGCGATTTCCCAGATTAAAGCAGGAGTTGTTTTTCTCCACAGACCCATTCTGTCTGTCCTGCCCCTTATCTCCCAGGCCCTGGCTCCCTGCCTGTGTCCAGCTCCTCCCTGCCCTGGCCCCAGAGGCCCCGCAGTGTGGTTACTGAGTGATGGTGCAAAGCGCCCTTCCTGGAACTCCAGCTCCCCCCCAGCCCAGGCCACACCAGCAGGCTGCTCTGTCCCAGGACCCTCTTCATGCCATCCACTCCCCTGGCCTCTCCTACCCTCCACATCCCCCAACCCAGCCAGGCCCTGGGGCTCCCCTGACCCCAGCTGCTCCTCTCGGCCAAGGAAAGGGGTGCGGGGAGCACAGGGTCCAAGCAGCAGGGCCCGTGAAGAGCTGCCCTGGGCAGGGAGAGTGCATAGCCCCAGGGCCCAGAGCACTCTGTCTCCCAGTCACCAGCCTGGGGCTCTTGGTCTGTGAGGCAGCCAGGGAGTGCCTGTTAGCCCAGCTCAATCACACTGGCACCTGCCACTGGATCCCCCACAGCCACGTCCCCTGGCACCAACCTGTGTTCAGCCACATCCAGTATGCTGTCACCTTTCACCCTTGGGTGCCATGCATGGGCCAGTCCTTCTGCCTGGGTGTCTTTTCCCAGCCCTACTCCATCCATCACAACCTCCTTACCAGCCTTCTGAGAGGAGAGAGACAGACACCCCTTAAGCATCTTGCTTTCCCAGGGAGCCTCTCCAGACTCGCACAGATGGGGGTGAGCACCACGGTTCACGTCCCATGTCTCCATGTAGGTGTCTCTTCTGGGTGGGTGCTGTGACTGTGCCACCCCTCTAGGCTGTGAGCTCCTCAGTGGAGAGGCCCTGCCTCCCTTTCCTCACCGTGTTCTGTGCTTGATATGGGGCCTGTGCTGAGGGAGCTGTTCAGAGAATCTGGGATGGATGGATGGAGACAAGCAAGCTGCAAGGGAGTGGGCGGGGCCTGGAGAGACTGCTCCAGCAGGTGAGGGTCAGGGACCCACATGGGACAAGGAGCAGGTCCAGAGGTCAAGCCCATGCCGATCCTCACACCCCATTATCTTCCTCTTATAGATGAAGATGATGCCAACAGACTCGGGGAGAAGGTGATCCTTCGGGAACAGGTGAAGGAGCTCTTCAATGAGAAATACGGTTAGTTTCCTGGGGTAGGGTCTGTGGGTCCAGTTTTCCTGGGTGGCCCCTCCTCCCTCTGCAGCCAATCTGGCCTCTGGTGGCCCACAGCTGGCCTCCAGCTCCCTGGGAACATAGTTGCTCTGCCAGTGACTGATGGGAACTGATCCTTCGTTCCCCCTGTCTGAGAAGAGGCAAAGGACCCCAGTCTGTGGTTCACAGGGCAGCCACAGCGGTCGGCATTTCTGCCCCTCTAGGGCTGGGCTGTGTGACAGAGGCCATGGCCCACGGCCAAATACTTATTTATGCACACGCCCGTCTGCCCAGCCAGCACTTAGCCCTGAGGACACCAGGAGAAGGAGTCTGCTCCAGCCATCAGGGGGCTCAGTCTATGGAGGGAGGTGGACATGTGCCGAAGGTACCCAGGGCAGAGCCCAGGATGGGACAGTTAAGAATACAGATTGAGCCCTGGCTGGTTTGGCTCAGCGGTTAGAGTGTCGGCCCGCGGTCCGGAGAGACCCGGGTTCTGTTCCTGCTAAGGGCACGTACCTCGGTTGCAGTTTGTCCCCAGCCCCCGTTGGGGTTGTGTGGGTGGCGGCTAGTCGATGTGTCTCTCTTGCATCGATGTTTCTTCACTCTCTCTCTTCATCCCTCTCTCCCTCTCGCTCTTATGGAAGGGGTGTCGAGGATTAAAAAAAAAAAAAAAGAATACAGATTGAGCCCTGGCCAGTTTGGCTCAGCGGTTAGAGCGTCGGCCTGCGGTCCAGAGAGACCCGGGTTCGGTTCCCGCTAAGGGCACGTACCTCGGTTGCAGTTTGTCCCCAGCCCTGGTTGGGGTTGTGTGGGTGGCAACCAGTCAATGTGTCTCTCTCACATCGATGTTTGTCTCTGTCTTCCTCCCTCTCTCCCTCCTGCTCTATCTGAAGATAAATGCAAAAATGTCCTAGGGTGAGGATAAAAAAAAAAATACAGATTGAGCATCACCCCATGGACAGAGAGGTCCTGGTTCAATTCCCAGTCAGGGTACATGCCCAGGTTTCGGGCTCAATCCTCAGTAGAGGGGGTGCAGGAGGCAGCCGAATGATGTTTCGCTCTCACATTGATGTTTCTCTCTCTCTCTCCCCCTTCCTCTCTCTCTAAAAATATTAATAAAAAATTCTCTATTAAAAAAAAAAAGAATACAGTTACAGTTGATACAAGACTTTCTAGATTATTAAGTGCCAGGCTGTGCCGAGTGCTCTACCTACATTACGTTTTATTTGTGATGAATTTAGTATTACCTCCATTTGGCATTGTAGCAGAGGAGTCATAACAGTAAATTTTTTACAAAGAAGAATTTCAGAGAGTGAGAAAGGAAAAGAAGCAAATGCAGTCGTGTGGCCACTATGACGGGGAGGGGCTAGGAGGCAGCCGGCCAAGGCTTCTTGGGATAGGTGAACAGGAAATCCCCTCAAAGACAGGGCATTTTAGCTGAGACGTTAATGTCAAGAGCAGACAACCATTCGAGGGAAAGCTTCCTAAGCAGAGGGAGCCGCTGTGACCGGGGACCAGCAAGAAGGCCAGAGGGCCAGTAGCATGAGCAAGCAGGTGGGCGAGGTTCCTGGTGTGGCGGAGAGGTGGGGAGGCCTGGCGTGAGTCAGGGTTTCATTTGAAGAGTAAATGGGGCCCGGCCGGTGTGGCTCAGTGGTTGAGCGTCGACCCATGCACCAAGAGGTCGCCGGTTCAATTCCCGGTCAGGGCACATGCCCAGGTTGTGGGCCCGACCCCAGTGGGGGCATGCGGGAGGTGGCCAATCGATGTTCTCTCTCATCGATGTTTCTATCTCTCTCTCCCTCTCCCTTCTCTCTCTCTCAAATCAATAAAGAAAAAAAATTTTTTAAAAAAAAGAGTAAATGGGAAGCCTCTCTGCTGGCGGTCTGTGCTACTGTCTTGTTCACATTTTGTCTTGGAACCAGCTTTCAGACATACACAAAAGCAGAAAGAAGGACGTAACGGCCCACCGTGTAACCCAAACCCAGCTTCTGTGATTACCAGCATTTGCCGATCTCATTTCATCTGTTCCCACATACTCACTTGGATATTTTTAGCGCTTTAAAATAAATCGAAGCCCTGGCCGGTTTGGCTCAGCGGTTAGAGTATTGACCCATGGACCAGGGAGTCCTGGGTTCGATTCCCGCTAAGGGCACGTACTTCAGTTGCAGTTTGTCCCTGGCCCTGGTTGGGGTTGTGTGGGTGGCAGCCAGTCGATGTGTCTCTCACATCGATGTTTCTCTCTCTCTCTCTCTTCCTCCCTCTCTCCCTCCCACTCTATCTGAAGATAAATGCAAAAATGTCCTCGGGTAAGGATAAAAAAATAAATTTAAAATAAATCAAAGACATCAAATTATTTCATCCATAATGCTTAAGGACTTAATTTCTTTCTAACACAGAAGTAGTGCATTTTGAGCAGATGCCCGGTCCTCGTTTGTCAGTTCCAGGTGTGCACATTCAGCAAATCGTGGCGCCGGGCACCTGTGACGGTGCCTGTTTCATCATCCGCATTGGGTGTTAGATTTTTCGTTTTGCTAACTGGATTTTTAAATGGTGTGTGTGTGTGTGTGTGTGTGTGTGTGTGTGTGTGTGTGTGTGTGACTTTTAAATAGACTCTCTCTGGGGCATGATGGCTGCTGCGCTGGGCTCTGCCAGGTTCCAGCCCTTTCCCAGAGGGCTTGGCCTTTAACAGGGGACATCTGCTCCTCACCCTGACCCCCTGTGCCCTCTAGGTGAGGCCCTGGGCCTGAACCGGCCTGTGCTGGTCCCTTACAAACTGATCCGGGACAGCCCAGACGCCGTCGAGGTCACAGGCCTGCCTGACGACATCCCTTTCCGGAACCCCAACACGTATGACATCCACCGGCTGGAGAAGATCCTGAAGGCCCGGGAGCATGTCCGAATGGTCATCATCAACCAGCTCCAGTGAGTGCCCCCAGCACTTAGGCAGGGTGGGAAGAGTGGACGAGGGCCATGGGAGAGGGTGCTGCCTGGGTCCGGGAGGGGCAGACCCAGCCAGGAGTTGGGGAAGGGGGGAGAGAGACTGAGAGACCGATCAGGCACTTGTACAGAATCCAGGAGACAGGCTGGCTTAACACTCGAATCTTAAAGATGAGGAAACTGATACCCAGATGGAGGAAAGGGATGGCGAATGTCACAGTGGGTCAGCTTGGCTCCAGACCCAGGTCTCTTCCTCTGTCCAGGCTGCTATAACAGAATTCCATCGGCCACGTGGCTCACCGGAAATTTGTTTCTCATAGTTCTGGAGGCTGGGAAGGGGCCAGTAGATTCAGTGCCTGGTGAGGGCCCACTTTCTGGTTTATAGATGACCATCTTCCCTCTGTGTCCTCACATGGTCGAAGGGACAAAGAAGCTCTCTGGAGTCTCTGTTATGAGGCATCAATCCATTCATGACAGCTCCACCTTTGTGACCTAATCACCCCCCAAAGGCCCCACCTCCTAATACTGTCACACTGAGGAGGTTGTTTCAACACTGAATTTGGGGGGACACTGACATGTAGTCTATATCACCAGGTGTCCTGATCACAATCCCTTTCTACTGAAACACACAGCCTCCACAGTCATGGGTGTGTGTTTATTTTTTTATTTTTTAATCCACACTCGAGGACATTTTTGCATGTATCTTCAGATAGAGCGGGAGGGAGAAAGGGGGGAAGAGAGAGAAACATCGATATGACAGAGACACATCAAGTGGTTGCCACCCACACAACCCCAACTGGGGCTGGGGACAAACTGCAACCGAGGTACGTGCCCTTAGCGGGAACCGAACCGGGACTCTCCGGTCCGCGGGCTGACGCTCCAACCGCTGAGGCCAAACCGGCCAGGGCTATTTTTTACATTTTAATTAAATTTGACTTTCCAATTCTATCATTAATTTTTACCCATTTTAATGGTATTTATAAAGTAATAGTCATTTAATACTCCCATCACCCTGAGATAAACACTATCCATATTTTATTTTTTTATTTTTGTCCATGTTTTACCATATATCCTTATAGTCTTTTTTTTTTTTTTTTTAAATGGAATAGCCTGGCTGATTTGGCTCAGCAGTTAGAGCATCGACCCTTGAACCAAAGAGTCTCAGGTTCGATTCCGGTCAAGGGCACGTACCTCAGTTGCAGTTCAGTCCCCAGCTCTGGTCAGGGTCGTGCAGGAGGCAACCAACAGATGTTTCTCTGTCTCTCTCTCGCCCTTTCTCCCTCCCCCTCTATCTGAAAATCAATGGAAAAGTATCCTCAGGTGAGGATTAAAAATAAGTTAATTAGAAAATATATAGAATAGTTTATTTGATTGTTTTCAGATTTAAAAACAAACTAGAGAAATCTAAAAAGGTAGAAAAAAGAAGATAATCCATAACTCTCCTCTTCAGAGTTCACATTGTGGTGTGTTTCTTCCATATTTCTTTACACATATTTCCTTTTCAGTTTTACACTACATATTTTAAAATTAAAATAAGCCCTGGCCGCCTTGGCCAGTTTGGCTCGGAGGTTAGAGCGTCGGCCCGCGGATCAGAGAGTACTGGTTTCGGTTCCCGCTAAGGGCACGTACCTTGGTTGTGGTTCCTACCCCGCCCTGGTTGGGGTCGTGCAGGTGGTAACTAGTCGATGTGTCTCTCTCACGTCAATGTTTCTCTCTCTCTCTCTCTCTCTCTCTTCCACCCTTTCTCCCTCCCGCTCTATCTGAAGATAAATGCAAAAATGTCCTCAGGTGGGCTCTGGCTGGTTTGGCTCAGAGGTTAGAGCATCGGCCTGCGGACCAGAGAGACCGGGGTTCGGTTCCCGCTAAGGGGACGTACCTCGGTTGCAGTTTGTCCCCAGCCCTGGTTGGGGTCGTGCGGGTGGCAGCCACTTGATGTGTCCTTTTCATGTTGATGTTTCTCTCTCTCTCTTCCTCTCTCTCCCTCCCACTCTATCTGAACAAAAAATGGAAAAATGTCCTGAGGATAAAAAAAAAAAAAATGTCCTCAGGTGAGGATAAAAAATAAAAAAAAGCCTGGCCAGTTTTGCTCAGTGGTTAGAGCGTCAGCCCGTGGACCAAAGAGTCGCGGGTTCGATTCCAGTCAAGGGCACGTACCTTGGTTGCAGTTTGGTCCCTGGCGCTGGTCGGGTCGTGTGGGAGGCAACCAGTCGATGTGTCTCTCTTGCGTGGATGTTTCTCTCCCTCTCTCTCTCTCTCTCTCTCTCTCTCTCTCTCTTCTTCCCTCCCTCCCTCCCTCTCTATCTGAAGAAAAAAAATAATGATATTTACATGTATACAAAAAAAATCAAATCATTCGGAAAGGTCTCCAATGAAGGACAGAGGTTTCCTTCCCCTCTCTCCGCCCCCTGAAGTAACAACTGGAAAATACAGGAGCTCGTTGGGGAAAATGCCACCTCCCCACGCCCCACCCCACAGGCCAACCTCCCAGAAGAAACCGCCACAGACATCCTGGGGCTTTCCTTCCACGTTGCCACTTTTAAAGGCTCTTAGACTTGCTTTTGGGGGAAATGAAACTGAAATCATACAGTATTTATCTGTAGACTAAATAAAACTTGATGTCTCCTGTCTGACTGTCTTGATGGTACTTGAGTGTTATTTGTGTCCATGATAATTCCCTTTAATGACTGTACAGATGGACCATGTTGTCTCTACTGATGGACATTTGGGTTGTGTCTAATTATTTTTGGTTTATATAAATAATGCTGCAAGTAAAATAATCAATAAAATAAAAAATATAAAAGATTTGTAAAAAATGAAATAATGCTGTGATGAATATCCATTTGCATAAATCTAAGCACACATTCTGATCACTTGGTCAGACCACACCCTTGCTTTGCAGATGAGGGAACCAGGCCCCCAGGGGCAATTTGCCTGGCACAACACTTAATAGGGCCAGGCTGGCAGTCTTCCGCCTGCCTGCCCTGTGGGGATAGGGGTTGCTGACCGTTTCCATTCGTCAGTCTTACCTGGCTACACTCCAGCGGCAGTGGTGGCATCTCTCACAAAAAATGTCCACAGCCCTGGCCAGTTTGGCTTAGCGGTTAGAGCGTCGGCCCACGGACCAAGGAGTCGCAGGTTCGATTCCAGTCAAGGGCGTGTACCTCGGTTGCAGTTCGTCCCCAGCCCTGGTCAGGGTCGTGTGGGAGGCAGCCAGTCAATGTGTCTCTGTCACATTGATGTTTCTCTCTCTCTCTCTCTCTCTCTCTCTCTCTCTCTTTCCCCCTCTTTCCCTCCCACTCTATCTTAAGATAAATAGAAAAAATACCCTCGGATGAGGATTTTTTTTTAAATGTCCATATTCAGGGCGCAGGTGACAAGGAAAAGAGAAAGCCTCATTTTCTAACTGCTACCTCATTTCTTTTTCAGACCTTTTGCAGAAATCTGCAGTGAAGCCAAGGTGCCAGGTAAGTCAGAGGCTAAAGAAGCCACCCTTCTACCTCTCAGGGACCGATCGGTGGACATAGAACAGGTGGCATGCAACAGGTGGCTGGCCACCTAGAGAAAAGTATATCCCTCCCACTAAGTGCTCCAGGTAACCTGAGATCTCCCCCTGCAGGGCCAGTATTCCCAGAGGCCCCAGGAAGTCTGTAGGTGCCCTTTGGAGGGGGGGCCCTGCCACAGCACAGCTGAGCGTGTCAGATCAACTAGAGAGAGGATGAGGGACAGGCTGGAGCCAGGAAGAGGGGACATCAGATAGGCTCATGGAAGCCACCTGGAGAGAGAAGGGGTGACGTGACTGGCAGGGGTAAGGTAGGTGAGTGTTTCCCGAGACTGGCTGGGCCCCCTCGATTCTGCCTGTGTGTGCAGGGCACGTGCCTGCACCAGCCCCGGGGCTTTTAGAACCTTTCTGTTTGCAGGAACCTGGGAGACTGGCACGATGGCTCTGACTGGGGAGGTGTGCAATAGGACTCGAGACGATGCACCCTGGGTGATGGGGAGGTGTGCCCTTATATATGCTGAGAAACTGAGGCCCCGAGAGGGGGAATGACTTGCCAAGGCCATGTAATGAACTGTTGGCCACCTAGAACCCTGTGTCCAGGCTACCCATCTGAACGACAGGCCACTGTGGGCTGCAGGCGCCAGAGTGGCTGCTCGGTGGGGACAGTAATGGGATTCAGCAAGGCCACCCCACCCCAGCCTGAAACCCGAGGCTCCAACTCCACATAGGTCCAGGTGCACCTGAATCTCCACTGCCTGGGGTGGCACAGCCCAACCAGAGACCACCTCCTCCTATCGTGCCCCTCCAAAGGGCTGGGCAGGGCACCGGGCACTCAGGGTAGGAGGGTGACTGGGATTGGGAGCTGCTCCCAGGTCAAAGGCAGAGATGTAGAAGGCCCTGTGGAGGCCTCAAAAAGGAGGAGAGTCGGGGGCAAATAATCAGAGGGTAGATAACTCACCCCTCTCCCGTCATAGCCATCTTTAAAGTCTTACGGTGACCACAGGCTGGCCACAGCCCTGGGCCCGCACCTCTCTGGCTTCTTTTTCATGTGGAACTGAAAAAGGTCTCCTAGGTACCTGCAGACTGAAGGACTCTAAAAGCCCAGGGTCCGGTATAGGCATGTGTCCTGCAAATGCAGACAGAATCCAGGGAGCCCAGCCAGTCTCCAGCAGTACCCACCTGGCTCCCACAAAATTCCCTCCTCTCCGGCTCACAGCCTGGGCTCCTGCCTCGAGTCTTCTGTTTCCCGGGGTCTCATCACATCACAGACCCCCAGGCTCTGGTTTTTCTTCACCAGCTGGACAAGCAATTGCCCAAGCAGCCTGCCCTCCCACTGTGTCATTAAGACCCTTCTGGTGGGCTGTGTTAGGCTTCTACTCAGTGACCTGTCCACTCAGTCGAGCCCCAAACCCCACTTATGTGGCACACAGTCGCAAGGCTTTTTTATGTCTCACGTACTCACATCAATTTAATTCAGCAGCAACGAAACACCTGCTGGTCCCGCTCTGTGCTGGACTTGGGACTGGGCTCTTTGACACACACAGCACACCGTTGTCCCCTTTTGGCTCAGAAACTTTAGTCAGCTTCCCAGGGTCCTACAGCTGGTAATCGGCAGCAGTGAAATTTGAACTTAGGACTTCTGGTTCTACACCGGGGTTTTTTTCACACGGGGACACTGCCTTGTCTACTCGTACCTGCGAACTGTCATCTGTCACAGCATTGTCAGGTTAGGGTCATCACACAGCTGCAGTAACAGTAGCAGTAACAGTAATACCAGTTCTCAGTTTCTGAGTATTTACTGGAAGCCAGGCACATTATCTCATGGGACCCTCCCTGCAGCCCTGCAGAATCTTACTTGTATTTTACTGGCAAGGAAAGGAAGGTGCGCCATTTAGTGACTCTCCCCAAGGCCCAAGTCTGTGCGGCTCTGGAGGGCGTGGTCTTCACCGTGGGATTCCGGGCCTCGGGGAATTCTGGGAGTTCTGAGGAGGACTCCCTGGGGGGTGAGGATATAGTGTTAGCAAAGGCAGTCTGGTAAGCAGGAGCAGGAGGTAGACAAATGGGCTGTGGGGCCTGGTTAAGGAAGGAGGCTGGAGAGATGGGCCTCAGCTGGTGGGTTGGGAGCCTTGAATGCTGAGAAGGGGACTTTAAACCTGAAAAAAAGGCCTTCTCCGGGGTGGTCAGGGAGGCCAAGACACAACGGCCTTGGCGTCCAGTGTCAGCAACCTTTTCTCCCGCCAGCCAAAGACAGCAGCGTCCCCAAGCGCAAGAGAAAGCGGGTCTCTGAAGGGAACTCGGTCTCTTCATCCTCCTCATCTTCCTCTTCCTCGTCCTCCAACCCGGAGTCCGTGGCATCCACCAACCAGATCTCACTTGTGGTAAAGTTGCACAGATCTGGACCTGACCACTCTTCTTTCTGGCCTTCGCCCTGCACTCGGGCAGGGCCGTCCGCTGTGGGGTGTGGGTTTGGAGTGTGGGGAGGCACTGGACTCTGAGTGGGCTCCTCAGCCTGGGGTTGCAGACACAGCTGCCTGATCTACCCACAAGGTAGTCCACCCTCTCGTCGGGGCCTCATAGTTGCCTGGCAAAAAGTCACATTCCCACTGAGTGGGTGGGCAAGCCAAGGCTGAGAGAAGAAAAAAGGACCTGCCCACTCCCCTGGGCAGTGCCAGAGCAGGACCCCGAGCAGAGTCCCAGGTTTCCGGGGCAGTCAGATGCTAGGCTCTGTGCTCACATCTCGAGCTCTGGCCCCACCACAGCCCTGGGAGGTGCGGGCACTACCCACAGTGTGTGGATGAGGAAAGCGAGAGGCAGAAGCTGACCTCGCTGCAGTCAGTGGTGGGTGGAGAACCACCAGCAAAGCTCTGTCTGTTCTGCCATGTGGCTTCCCACCCAAGAGGAAAACCTCATTAGGGGCATACACTTGAGAGTTCTTTCTGATTTCAAAATATTAGCTTTGAAATCCTGAGTCCAAATGAGGAGAATATTGGAACACATTTGGAAAAAGATTTTTTTTTTTGAAGTACAGTTAACATACATTATATTAGCTTCAGGTGTACAACATAATGATTCAATATTTATATATATTGTGAAATGATCACCATGACAAACAAGTAGTTAACATATGATTATAGAATTTTTTTTTTCCTTATAGATTTCAGGATTTCTTTATCCTTTGACCATGTTTCCTTTCATTCCCTTCCTGGAAAACCCCAAAGTTCAGGCTTTGCGTTTCTCACTGTCTGGATGTATGAGTGTCCCCCAAAGGTTACTAGCTCCTCCCACACCCCAGAAAGACATGACAGCTTCTTTGGAGCATGAGGCCCGGAGGAGGCTGAGTGTATGGGAATGACCACCTGTTCTGAGCCAATCCCCAATTCCCTCTGGCCCTCATGTCTGGTCCACATGAGTGGCCCCTGGGACACAAGTGGAAACAGGTCAAAAGGCTCCAGCCCAGGCTCCATGGCTACTGGCGAACTGCGTGACCTTGGACAGGTCACATCCCCTCTCTGGGCCTTCAGCAGCCTCAAAATAAATAGGATCTGAGGAAGCCCTTCAGAAAGCAGAGCTAAGGGTTCTGGTGTTCTGTCTATGCCACCTGCAGTCCTAACGGGACCGTTTGTCCCCCTCTCTCTAGCAATGGCCAATGTACATGGTGGACTATGCCGGCCTGAACGTGCAGCTGCCGGGACCTCTGAATTACTAGACCTCAGTGCTGAATCAGGACCTCACTCAGAAAGACTAAAGGAAATGTAATTTATGTACAAAGTGTATATTCGGATATGTATCGATGCCTTTTAGTTTTTCCAATGATTTTTACACTATATTCCTGCCACCAAGGCCTTTTTAAATAAGTAAAAAAAAAAAAAAAAAAAAAAAGCATTGCCTTTGCTCTTAACTGTTGCGTCTTCTCTCTTGGAATTGCGGCTGCAGCCATCCCTAGAACAAGGTCAGGAGACCCAGCTCAGGTGGCCTGCCAATGTCCTCCTTCCTTGCCAAAGTAGTGTTGGTGTCTCTGACCACTAGGCCCTGGTGTCTGGGTACACACTGCACCCATTTCTTTGCTGATGGGCCCATGTGACCTCAAGAAGAGGGGCCGCCTTGGAAGGCCAAGTGTCAGACCGGCCCCCAAGCACACAGTGTGGTATGGGGCTGTCTTGGCCCCAGTGACTCAGGTTGTCAAGTATGATCATCAAGCATGGGATCTCCATGGCTGGAGGGAAGGCATCTTGGAGAGAAGGGGCCTTTGGTTGGGCCTGGAGGGTAGGGTGGATTTTTGATAGAACTCAGGGCATTTGAGCAGCAGAATGATGGGTCATGTTTGCATCTCAGAAAGACCACTTTGGTGGCAAGTGGAAAGGTGGAAGAAAGAGTAAGACTAGAGGCAGAAACACAAGTCATGAGGGCCTGGCACACTGGGCTGCTATTCACTCCTGGTGGAGAAGATAGGCATGCGAGCTGAGGGTCCTGACGAGGAAGGGCAGGGCAACTCACCTAGGACAGAGTCAGGTAGTGGTCCTTGAAGCTGAGACGTGAAGAGCACATTAGGAATTAGTGGGACAAAGTGGGGAGAGGTGGGGCAGATGGTGTTCTAGGAGGAGCGAGCCACATGTGCAAAGTCAGAGAACAGGAAGGAGTCACTGGGGCAGGGAGCTCGAGAGTGGCTGGAGGTGAGATGGAGGGGTCGGTGGGGCCGTCAGCAGGCTGTGAACATGGTGCTGTGCTGAAGCAGTGAGGGGGGGAGAAGAGGGAGACCCAGGACCAGGACCACATTTTGGAAGGGTCTGCCTTCCTGCAGAGGAAACATCAGAGGTGAGTGGTGTGGACGCTCTTACTGTTGTTCCAACAAGAGCTGGCAGTGGTTTGAGCCAGGTGGAGAATAACAAGGTCAGCCAACAGAACTTGAAGGTCAATTGTTCTGGAGTGCTGGGGAGTTGAGGGGTCAGGGCGACCACAGGATCCAGCCAAGGTCCAGCAAGAGGCCCAAGACTTGGAGGAAACGAGTTCTGAGTCAGCTAAGTACATGAACAAAACGGTCCAGTAGCTTCTGCCAGCCCCTCTGGGTCAGCCCCAGGCCCAGAGCTGGGAGGGAAGGCTCCCCAGCCTTCCAGACTCTGCTTTCTCCTGGAAAGATGATGGAAGAAGCCAGAAACCACAAGCTTGGCATGCCCCACCCAACCTATTCCTCTATCCGCTGGTGCCACCGCCTCCCTCCCATATCTCAGAGGCCCCAGGACTCTCCAGAACCCTCACTCCATCCTCAGGCCTTGAGCCAGGTCCTTCTTCTCCAGGATCAGGGGAAGGCCGACCCCCCCCTAAACTAACCACCACCCTCAAGGCAGCAACTGCCCATGAAATACAGGCCAGCCTAGCAGCTGACACCTTGCCTTCAGCCGCCCTCTGCTGGAACCCATCCTTCCCCCATCTAACCCTGTCTCTCCCCGAATTAAAAACCTCCGTGCTTTTCCTACTCCGTAGCACTGAGTGCAAACTATTAAACCGGCTCCTCCTGGTCTGTCCCCCACCCCTGCCTCTCATCCCACGGTTCTGTCCCTTCTCCTCCAGGGCGGCCACCGCCCGGCGGTGAGCGGCTGCAGCCTGGGCACCAGTCACCCCGCGGCCGTCCCGGGGCTTGCCCCCGCAACCCTCCCGGCAGCCGGCTGGCGCCTCTCGGTCGTCTAGACCGCCCCGGGCCGCCTCCGCCTGGCCGCTCAGATCTGCGGCCAGAGCCGGAAGTGGCTCCGCGGGGCGGGGGGGGCGGGGCTCCGGGGGCGGGGACGGGGGGGCTCCGGGGGCGGGGGCGGGGGGGGCGGGGGCGGCGGGGCTCCGGGGGCGGGGCCCCTGGCGGCTGCGCGGAGAGGCGGGGGCCCGCCTGAGAGCCGCGGACACCGATCCAGTGGCGCTGGGGCCTGCAGAGCCTCCCCCATCGGTCTCCTTTACTGTCACTGTGGCCGCGTGCATTTAAACGGGTTAGTGCAGAAACCTCGCCTGGGTGCCCGACCTCATTCCATAAAATTAGAAGGGGATCCCCCCACCCCAGTCAAAGCTCTTGAACCCAGAGGTGGCCTGTGTCAGTGTCCCCTCCTGTCCCGGGAGCTCTGGGCTTTGGGAGGACGAGCTTGGGAGCTCCTGGCCTGCTGCTCTGCTCAGCCCTCAGGGAAGGGGATGGCTTCCCGAGTGTTTTCCTCGCAAGCACGCCCTGCGTTCTGCAGAACAGCCCAGATGCTGTTTATGCAGCCTCTCCAGAATCTCAGTGTGCTGTACTTTTTAAAGTGGTTTGATTCAAAGCACTCATTCTTTAATTAAACTTCATTTAGCTGCCATCTGTCTGGGTTCAAAATGGCTTCGTGTTTTGCAACTCTAAATGAGAATTGTTATTGGATTTGTAAACACATCCACACAAAAAAATCACAAAACACTTTCAAAAGTAATAAATGAGGAATGTGCGGAAGGAGTGTTAGGAGCTGCATCTTAAACATTCTAATTGCTGGGGAATGTATTCTGGTGGGTACATAATAATTTTATATACAATCTTTGTATAAAATCTGGTATCAATGAAAAGATGGAGATTATAGAACATGCCAGAATTATATCTGACTGAAAACACTAATAAAGCAATAATCATCGCAGGGACAAAGCCAGGGTGAGGCGTGTGGGGAGGGGAGGAGGGAAGAGAGGACGGAGGGGTGGCAGCTCTCTCTGCACCTGCTCCCATGCCAAAGCCTCCCTCACTGCCCAGGTGCCTCCCTTCTGCAAAAAAGAGGTGGGTGATCCTGAGCTCCAGTGGCAGGGACTTAACAACAACCCTGTGAGATACCTTTCTTTCTTTTTTTAAAGAAGTCAAAATTTTATTAAGGATAGTCTACCACCCCCAATGTGGAGGGTCCCCTCCCTCCCACCTGGCCCAGGCAAAGAAGGAAAAAGAAGCGAAAAGGTGAAGAGGAATGGTAGCCTCTTGTCGTGGTTCAGTGAAAGGTAAACGCTTTTTGGGAAAATGACATTAATGATTTTTCAGTGGAGAAACAGGCATGTAGACAGTGAAGGAGCAGGACTGGAGGCTAATGGTCTCTGGGCAGGCAGCTCTTAGGATACAAGTTCCACTCTTGGTGGCAGCATTCTGGGTGACTGGGGTATGAGGATACAGAAGTGGGAATTGCAAAGAAGTTGAGGAGTGCATTAAAACAGGACTCCATGAGACTGCATGATTTGGCCCCTGCCCCATGTTTCTCTGGTCTCATTTCCTGGGCCGTCTCCACAGCACCGCCTTTCTGTCACATGGGGTTGAGGGTCCTTCTTTCATTTCCTCAAAACGGCCCCCCCTTCCCAATTCATATAGCAGCTCTTTCCTCTTTTACCTTTCACTGAAATGTCACTGAATGTCCCCTCCTCAAAGAGGCCTTTCCAGAACACCCAGTCTAAAGCACATAACCCCACGTCATAATTTTTCAATTTCATCTCCTTTTTAAAATATCACATCATTGCTACCATATGTAATACTATTTTCTGTGAAGTTATTTTCTGGCTGTGTGCCTTGCTTTATTTAGCTTTATGATGGAAAGCACAGCATCCATCTGCTCACTGTTATAGCCTAACACCTACCACCGACACGGGACATGGGAGCTACTCACTAAATGTGAGCCACACGGATGCAGGAATCAACTACACCTGTGTCCACAGAGAACAGAAAATGGATGCTCCCTTAACTCTAAATGCTCCTTCCGCAATGATTCCAGAAACCTTGCCCCCACCCCCACGCCCAGGATCCGTGTATCAGGAGACCGTGACTGGTGCTTCTGCCTGTTCTTCCACCATTGAAGCTTGCTTTCTTTGTTTCTGGTGAAGTGTTTGGACTCCGGAAGCCCTAGATTTCAACATCAATGTCCCTGAGACAGCCCACCTAAGATGCAGGAAATGGGACCCAGGATAAGCTCTAGGTGCCAGAAGAGGCAGAGGAGGATGCTACTAGAGGTAACAAAAACACTCTGCCTTGCTCACACTTGTGCAGTTAATAGTAAAAACAACTACTGTGTACTTAATGTCTACAAAGTCACAGCCATTAGGCAAGACCTTGTATGTGCACTGTTAATCCTCACAGCTCTGCAAAGCAAATATTATTTCTTCCTTTTACAGATGAAGAATCTGAGGTTCAGAAAGATCAAGGGCTATATCCAGGGTTACACAACCAGGAAAAATTAAGCACCAAGCCAGGATTCAAGGCTAGGGCCCCTGACTCAAACTCAGGCCACCAAGTCCCTCCCAGAGTGGATCCTGTCTGCAACTTCCCTTCCCAGCAGAGATGGAAAAGCAGTGGCAACTTCAGGCTCAAGGAGAATTTCTCTTCTGGTTTCCCTGTTGTTTGAAGAAGAGAGGTACATTTGAAAAAGAAAAAAACAGCCCGGCCAGTGTGGCTCAGTGGTTGAGTGTTAACCTATGCACCAAGAGGTCCCCAGTTTGATTCCCGGTCAGGGCACATGCCCAGGTTGTGGGCCCGATCCCCAGTGGGGGGCATGCAGGAGGCAGCCAATCAATGTTCTCTCTCATCAATGTCTCCATCTCTCTCTCCCTCTCACTTCCTCTCTCTCTAGAATCAATAAAGAAAAAAACAGCCTGGCCAGTGTGGCTCAGTGGATTGAGCATCGTCCCATGGACTGAGAGGTCCCAGTTTAATTCCAGGTCAGGGCACATGCCCAGGTTGTGGGCTTGATCCCCAGTAGGGGGCATGCAGGAGGCAGCCAATCAATGTTTCTCTCTCACATCGATGTTTCTCCCTCCCTCTCTCTCTAAAAAAATCAATAAAAACATATTTTTAAAAAAGAAAGAAAGTAAAAGAAAAAAAAAAAAACAACAGTTCTGTCCAGGAAGCTCAGTGGGTTAGAGTATTGCCCCAATATACCAAGGTTGCAGGTTCCATCCCCAGTCAGGGCACGTATAAGAATCAGCCAATTAATGTGTAAATAGATGGAATAACAAATCAATGTTTTTCTCTCTCTAAAATCAATAAATTAATCAAATAAAAAAATTTTTAAGTAAAAGAAAAAAACCAATGGGTGCCAGTCAGTTCAGGTTTGTCCAGACCAGACACTATTCTTTGTTTTGTTTTGTTTTTCTAATATGTTTTTATTGATTAGAGAGAGAGGAAGAGAGAGAGAGAGAGAGAAATATCAATGAGAGAGAGGCATCAACATCCATCAGCTGCCTCCTGCTGGGGATCAAGCTTACAACCTGGGCATGTGCCCTGACCGGAATCAAACCGGCAACCTCTTGGTGCGTGGATTGACACAACCACTGAGCCACACCGGCAGAGCCAGACACTATTCTTAATCCACAGGGAAGGGACCTCAGCAGAAACCACAGCTGGAAGGACCAGAGGAATACATACAAACACACACACACTCACATATACTCACACACATACACACGCTTATACACTCATACACATATGCTCGCACACAAACATACACATACTCACATATACACTCACACATACATACAACACATTTAAAAACTGTTAATGAGAGATGTTGCCACAATCCCCAATTATAGCACAGTGCTTGGCACACACATTAAGAAACTGGCATCTGACAAAGAGAGCCCTGCTCACCCACAGCTCTGAGCATGCCCCAGACCTGGCTTAAGCCTGGCTGTGCTGGCTTCGCTGTCCCAGGAGGAAATCCACAAGCCTCTTTCTGGCAGCCAAGGCCCAGCCCCCAACAACTCACTCCAGTATCTCCCAGTGTGCCTTGGACTGCAGCCAAACCATGTCCTCACAGTTCTCAGAGCATTCTGAAGCCTCTCATACTTCCATGTTACTACCCAGGCCTTCGCCTGGCTGTCCCTGTGCACCCACCCCACCCCACCCCTTTTTTTTTTTTTTTTTTTTTTTGCTTGGCAGGGGTCTGCTCTGCTTTATGGTCCAGGGGCTGGGTCCTCTCTGTGCAGCCACCCCAGGCGGTCCCGGCCCAGCAGGTGCTCTCAGAGCACATAACACAATGTGCTATTGTCCCCTGAAAAATAGCTTATTGAACACATGCCTGAAACACAAGCTCCTAATATCTCCTGAATATCCCCCAGAAAGAAGAAAGTCCTTTTCTTTCTTTTCTGTAGCCTTCCAGACGTCATGCTTTACAAGCTTTGGGATACAGGCCTTCTTTGCTCAGGAAATGCGCCATTCCTCTTGAAGCCTCTTTTGTTCACCATGCCTGCAATGCATCCCTCGACTTGTTTGTTTGATAAGTGTGAGGTCCTACCTTCTGACCACCTTCACCCATTTTTCACCCAACTCCCCCCACCCCCGCCTCTGGCAACCACCAATCTGTTCTCTGTATCTGTGAGTTTGTTTTTTCTGGGCTTTGTTTTATTTTTAGATTCCACGTATAAGTGAAAACATATGGGTATTTGTCTTTCTCTGACTAACTTGTTTTACTTAGCATAATGCCCTCAAGGTCCATCCGTGTTCTCACAAATGACAGGATCTCCTTTCTTTTTTTTTTTTTATGCCTTAATAATATTCCATTGTGTATATATCACTTTTTCTTTACCATTCATCCATCAATGGAGACCTAGGTTGCTTCCATTATCTTGGCTATTGTAAATAATGCTGCAGTGGCCCTGGCAGGTGTGGCTCAGTTGGTTGGGCGTCGTCCCATGCACAGAAAGGTTGCCAGTTCTATTCCTGATCAGGGCTTGATCCCCAGTAGGGAGCATGCAAGAGGCAGCCGATCGATGTTACATTCTCACATCGATGTTTCTCTCTCTGTCCCTCTACCTTCCTCTCTCTCTAAAAATCAATTTAAAAATAATAATTGTGCTGCAGTGAACATGGGGGTACAGATATCTTTTCTTTAAAAATATTTTTATTGACTTTTAGAGAGAGAGGAAGGGAGAGGGAAAGAGAGAGATGTCAACCTAAGAAACATTCAAACCTATAGAGAATTTTTGTGAGTTTGTTTGAGCTAAACTGCTGACAGTTGCCAGGAAGCAAAATATCAATAAATTGAGATAATACTCCAGAGAATGGCAGTTTTGCACCTTATTTTATACATTACAATAAAAAGAGAAGATGCAAGTGGGTTACATGAAATCCATTTGTGATAGATTAGGCAGGTGGGAGAAAAGAAAGGGGAGGGGTGAGACCTCTGGGGTTGGCTGAAAAGTAAAATGATAGCCCCACATCTTTTACACAGGTGGGTGCAGGATAGCTAACAGTCAACAATTAACATGAGAACAATAACAGTGAGAGGGTTTATGGTCTCCACCCTCTAATGATTGACTTTTTTTTTTCTTTATTGATTTTTTTTAGAGGGAGGAAGAGAGAAGGAGAGAGAGGAAAAGAAACATCGATGAGAGAGAACATCAACTGGCCGCCTCCTGCATGCTCCCCACTGGGGATCGGGCCCACAACTTGGGCATGTGCCCTGACCGGGAATTGAACCGGCGACCTCCTGGTGCATGGGTTGATGCTCAACCACTGAGCCACACCGGCCGGGCATGATTGACTTTTGTTAGGGAAGATTCTGGCCTAGGACATGATTACCTGCCTTAAACTGCTTTTAGTTAAGTTTTCATTTCAGACCATCCTTTATGGTTACTTTAGGACTCTGAGTTTGCAAGCCTGCCACGTAGGCCTCCCCTGAGCTTGTCAGGTTAGTATGTGACTCCTTTTCGTCCACAAAGAGAAACATCATTCTCCCCCAACTGCGGATCAAGCCCACAACCCAGGTATGTGCCATGACTGGGTACAAAATCAGTAACCCCACAGGACATCACCCAACCAACTGAGCCACAGTGGCCAGGGCTCCAATTTATGTTTTTGGGTTTGGGTGTTTTTTTTTTAATGTTTTTCTCTATTGATTTTGCAGAGAGAGGTAGTGAGGAGAGAGAGCTAGAAACATTGATGAGAGAAAGAAACATCCATCAGTTGCCTCCTGCACACACCCCAACCAGGGATCAAACCCCAAACCTAGGTATGTGCCCTGACCAACTGAGCCACACCGGCCAGGGCTCCAATTTATGTTGTTTTTTAAAAATACATTTTTATTGATTTTTTTTAGAGAAAGAGGAAGGGAGAGAGAGAGAGAGAAACATCGACGTGAGAGAAAAACATCAATCCTGCACACCCCACACTGGGTACCAAGCCTGAAACCCGGGCATGTGCCTGGCTCCAATTTATGTTTTTTAAAAAATCATTCTGGCCTGGCCGGTGTGGCTCAGTGGTTGAGCGTCGACCCATGCACCAAGAGGTCACCGGTTCGATTCCCGGTCAGGGCGCGTGCTCAAGTTGTGGACCCGATCCCCAGTGGGGGGCATGCAGGAGGCGGCCAGTCGATGTTCTCTCTCATAGATGTTTCTATCTCTCTCTCCTTCTCACTTCCTCTCTCTCTAAAATCAATAAAGAAAAAAAATGTTTTTTTAATCATTCTGGTTGCTATGTGGGGAATATAAAGAACTCCTACAACTCAACAACAACAAAAACACCCAGCCCGACTAAGAAATGGTTGGACTTGAGCAGACCTCTCTCCAAAGAAAATACACAGATGGCCAATCAGCACATGAAAAGATGCTCAACATCATCAATCATTAAGGAAATACAAATCAAACCACATCCATTAGGATTGCTATTATAACAAATAAAACAGAAAATAACAAGCATTGGTGAGCCTGCAGGGAAACGGGAACCTTCATGCATTGCTGCTGGGAATGCAAAATGGTGCAGCCGCGTGGGAAACAACTGGCAGTTTTTGAAAAGCTTAACATAGTTATCACATGACCCAGTGTGATATTGTAATATAATAAGAAATATATATTTTGGTCTTTCTCTTGCCTTTCTGTTACCAGCTCCTAAAACCCTTGGAATTTCCTAAATGAGAAGAGCAATAAAGGTGTCTCTTGTTATTCATAGCAAGCCCTTTCAACTACCCCCAGAGTTTATGTTAATGAGGTGACTTTTGGACTTCACCTAAGGATGGAGGCTGGTTGCCAGGGGAGCCAACCACGTGATGAGAGGATAGGAACTTTCAGCCCTGCTCCCTGACCTCCTGGGAGAGAAGGGAGAGGCTAGAGATTGAATTAATCCCCAATGGCCAGTGATTTAATCAGTCATGCCTATGTAATGAAGCCTCCGTGAAAATCCCTACAGTGTAGGTTCAGAAGCTTCCAGGTCGGTGAACAAGAATGTATCCACATGCCAGGAGGGCGGCACACCTTAAACTCGAAGCAGACAGAAGTCCCTGTGCCCTGGACCCTGTTGGACCTTGCTCTTTTGTGTCTTTTCATCTGGTGAGGATGTAGAGAAATCGGGATCCTTTATTTGTATCCTTTAATATCTTTTGTAATAAACCAGAAATCTAATAAGTAAACTGTTTTCCTGTGTTAATGTGTGTGCCACTCTAGCAAATGACTGAACCCTAAGGAGGGGGTCATGGTAACCTCCAATTTATAGCCAGCCCCTCAGCACAGGTGACAACCTGAACTTGCTATTGGCATCTGAACTGGGGGCAGTCTTGTGGGACTGAGCCCTTAACCTGTGGGATCTGAGGCTATCTCCAGGTAGAAAGTGTCAGAACTGAGTTAAATTGTAAGGCACCCAGCTGACAATTGAGAATTTCTTGGTGTGGGGAAACCCCACATGTTTGATGACCAGAGTGTAGTGTTCTAGTGGAATAGAGGAGAAACATGACAGAGTTTCTTCTTTTCACCCAGCAACATACCCTAAAGAATTTAAAGCAGGGACTCAAACAGACACTTGTGTGCCGGTGTTCATTACAGCATCGTTCACAATAACCAAAAGGTGAAAACAACCCAGTGTCCACCAACAGATGAACCGATAAACAAAATGTGGTATATCCATATAGTGGAATATTATTCAGCCATAAAAAGGAATGAAGTTGTGACACATGCTACAACATGGGTGAATCTTTTTTTTTTTTTTTAATCCTCACCTGAGGACATTTTTCCATTTTTTATTCAGATAGAGTGGGAGGGAGAGAGAGGAAGAGAGAGAGAGAGAGAGAAACATCGACGTGAAAGGGACACATCGAGTGGCTGCCTCCTGCACGACCAACCAGGGCCAGGGACAAATCGCAACCGAGGTACGTGCCCCTGGCGGGAACCGAACCCGGGTCTCTCTGGACCGCAGGCCGACGCTCTAACCGCTGAGCCAAACTGGCCAGGGCTTTTTTAAAATGTTTTTATTGATTTTTTTTTTAGAGAGAGAGGAAGGGCCCTGGCCGGTTTGGCTCAGCGGTTGGAGCATCGGCCTGCGGACCAGAGAGTCCCGGGTTCGGTTCCCGCTAGGGGCACGTACCAAAAAAAAGAAAAAAAAATAGAGAGAGAGGAAGGGAGAGAGAGACAGAAACATCGATGTGAGAGAGATACATCGATCAGCTGCCTCCTGCATGCCCTCCGCTGGGGATCGAGCCCGAAACCCGGGCATGTACCCCAACTGGGAATTGAACCGGGACCTCTCAATCCATGGGACAACACTCAATCCACTGAGCCACGCTGGCCGGGCTTTTGTTTTTAAATAATTTTTTTCTTTATTGATTTTAGAGAGAGGAAGGGTGAGGGAGAGAGAGAGAAACAACAATGAGAAAGAACATCGACTGGCAGCCTCCTGCATGCCTCCCACTGGGGATTGAGCCCACAACCTGGGCATGTGCCCTGACCAGGAATCAAACTAGTGACCTTTTGGTGCATGGGTCGGCGCTCAACCTCTGAGCCACACCAGCTGGGCAACATGGGTGAATCTTGAAAACATTATGCTGAGTGAGAGAAGTCAGACACAAAGGGACAAATACTGTACAGTTCCACATATATGAGGCATTTAGAACAGGCAAATTCATAGAGACAGAAAGTAGATTAGAGGTTACCAGGATTTGGGAGATGTAGGGGAGGAGTAAACCTTCTTCTGCCCTCAAGCTTCTTCTGGCTGGTCT
This sequence comes from Tadarida brasiliensis, assembly GCA_030848825.1. Taxonomy (NCBI): domain Eukaryota; kingdom Metazoa; phylum Chordata; class Mammalia; order Chiroptera; family Molossidae; genus Tadarida; species Tadarida brasiliensis. Next base: position 102,630,514 of record CM061258.1, on the reverse strand, counting down.
AATCATCAGTAACCATGAGACAGATTGGCAAGAGAAAAATCACCAAATTTAATGCATACATATTCTCATATACATGAGAGAATCAGAGACCCCACACGCACGAGAGGTTCAGAGACAGAAAGGTATGTAAGACATCCTGAGCCAGGGATGAGGCGGGCGCCTGGGGGGCTTCAAAGGGTCATTGCAGGGTGATGAGAAGAGCAGATTCTTGGTAAATTGAAGTCTGTCCTGCTCTATAGATGGGTCAAAAGAGGTTATCTCTGCTCATCCCTTCTTAGGGACCAGACCCCTAATTCAAGGTCTTCTAGGTAGTGAAGGGGTGGGCAGAGCTGCTCTTGAGCCTGCAGCTAACGTTGCTTATTTATTTATTTATTTATTTATTTATTTATTTATTTATTTATTTATGTATGTATGTATGTATGGAACAACAAACACCTTTATTACATGAGCTAAGAGAGGAGGGAGGAGGACTTGCCTCTCCTGGCCTTGATTTTCCTCAGCGGGTCCTCCAGCTCCTTGCCCTCTAGCTGAAGTTGCCTTTGACTCAAAACAATGTGCATACCACAGAAGCATATCTTGAGGTGACTAGCTCTGAACCCCCACAGAGGGAAGGGGGAGGACTGGGGGGTTACTGTTTAATGGGTACAGAGTTTCTGTTTGGGATGATGAGAAATTCTGGAAATAGTGGTGATGGTTACACAACATTGTGAATGTACTTAATGCTGCTGAGTTGTACACCTAAATAGTAAATGTTAATATTATACATATATTTTACCACAATAAAAACATTTTGTAAAAATATGTTTTTATTGACTTTTTTAGAGAGCGAGGAAGGAAGAGGGAGAGAGACAGAAATGTGGATGAGAGAGAAACGTCAGCTGCCTCCTGCACAACCCCCGCTAAGGATAGACCCTGCAACCGGGGCATGCGCCCTGCCCAGGAATTGAACCAACAACCTTTTGGTGCCTGGGACAATGCTCAATCCACTGAACCACACCGACTGGGCTTAAAAACTTTTTTTTTTGCAATTTTTATTAATTTAGTTTTTGTTACAAAAGCTTTTTTAAAAATTGATTTTAGAGAGAGAGGAAGGGAGAGGGACAGATAAAAAACATCGACGAGAGAGAACATTAGTTGGCTGCCTCCTGCATGCCCCCCACTGGGGATTGGGCTCACAACCTGGGCATGTGCCCTGACAGGGAATCGAACCGGTGACCTCTTGGTGCATGGGTCGATGCTCAACCACTGAGCCACACTGGACGGGAGGGCTTAAAAACTTTTTAAAAAACGTACTCTGGCCCTGGCCGGTTTGGCTCAGCAGTTAGAGCGTCAGCCCGCGGACCAGAGAGACCCAGGTTTGGTTCCCACTAAGGGCACGTACCTCGGTTGCAGTTTGTCCCTGGCCCTGGTTGGGGTCGTGTGGGTGGCGACCAGTCGATGTGTCTCTTTCACATTGATGTTTCTCTCCCTCTCTCCCTCCCACTCTATCTAAAGATAAATGAAAAAAAAAAAAAAAAGTCCTCCGCTGAGGATTAAAAAAAAAAAAAAGTACTCTGGCTGCTGTGTGGAAAATGGTGGCTTCTAGATTGTCCCCTTGGTCATCAAAATCAAATTCCCTCCTTGCATGTTTCCTGCCATCCATTCAAGCTGGATAAAGCAGGTAGTATTGACCATACCATCCTCTCCACCTGCCATTCAAAGACTCCTACCTCAGTTTCATCCCTGCCCCACCAAGTGATTCAAAGCCCCTGGACACTTACAGGTGGGTGTCTAGGAGACACAAGCTTTCTTCAGCCCAACCCAGTCCAGCTGGTCCAGGGAAAGCAAGTCCCTCCAGAACACCTTCCTGCTCACCAAGCTCACCGCTGCCATCCTGGGGGCTGCAGGAGAAGGAAAGTTTGCACGGATGGCTTTTTGTTGACGATGGCAGTGCCACCACTGGGTACTGTGAGACGCGCCATCGCAGCAGATGCTACCTGTAGGCAGCCCCTGCAGATTCCTGAGCGGCCACTGGCACCAGGCAGAGGGCAGGTGCAAGGCCTAGTGGGGGCCAAGGAACTCTCCAGCTGAAAGAGAAGCAGAAATTCTATCTTCCTGGATCGTGTCTGTATCCTCCACATGCCAACTGCTGGCCAGCTGCTCAAGGGCCCGGGAGTCCCACTCCTCTCCCAGGACTGAGTCTGGCACATGGAGGGGGTTTTTGAGACAAGTGTGATGAATGAATGAGTGCTGGAGGCCAAAGGCTCCTGCCTAGGAGCCAGAGATGCCCAGCCACTGCCCAGGGTGACCCACAGGAAGTTGGTGGCTGAGTCAGGTGCCCCCTCCTAGCCTGGCCCTCTATCCCAGGGCACCCTTCTCGGCACACAGGCGGCCCCTCAGTCCCCAGACCCAGGGGGAGCTGTGAGTCACAAGCATGCCTCTTTGGGGGATTTGTTTTTCTTTTCTTTTGTGTTGTCTCTTCCTCCCCCTCTTTCCTTTCTGGGAATCCGATTCGAACTTTGAAAACTGAGCCATTTTAGGATCAAGTTGCCAGATTTAGCAAATAAAAATATAGGATGCGCAGTTAAGTGAATTTCAGGTAAACAACAAATAATTCTTTAGTATCAGTGTGTTCCGTGCAATATGTGGGACATAACATACTAAAAAAGTTATTTGCTGTCCATCTGAAATTCAAATTGAACTAGGCTTCCTGTATTTTTCTGGCAACCCTACCTTAGGGGCCAAACTCTGTTATCTGCAAACAGAGGCCTGCGAGTGGGGGAGGGCGGGGCCGGCTCAGGGACATGGCCGCCTGCCTGCACTGGCTCCCCCAGCCCAGCTGGCCCTGCCAGGCTGTTCCCTTCCTGGTGCCCCTTTGAACAAGCCCAGAGGCTCTCTGCTTGGCCCCGGCCTGAGTTTCCAAGAGCAGAAGCGATCCAGACACTTGCTGCAAGATGTTGAGAGAGAAATGAGGAAGCTGCTCAGACAGCCAGAGAGGACAGGAAGCTCCTGGCTGCCACAAGAGAGGAAATTGGAGCGGGCAGGCAGCGCTGGGGAAGGCGGTCCGCGGCCAGGGCCACAGCACCGGCGCCCCACCCCCACCCCTTGGCTGCACAGAGTGGTGCCTGGAAGGCCCCAGGAAGCAAAGAGCCCCTGACTGAGAAGACAAACCATGAGCACATCAGCTGCACGGCTGTTGTGTGATTTGGATTAGACACCTGGCTCCTGAGTGCCCCAGACCTGCTCAGCTGCGTCAACAGTGGGATCTGACTGCAAGCCCAGACCTCCGAGCAGGGAGGGTAACGGCCCTGCTCCTGAGAACAAGAGCCCACCTCTGGGGAGCTTGGAGCCTGCCTTATATGCCACAGCTATGCTAGGCCACAGACCAGGGCCCCTGCATTGCATCCCCTCACCCCGGACTCCAGCTTCTCCTGGCCACTGCTCTCCTCTGCCAGGCTGCACCTGCCCCTTTGAGCCTCCTGCCCCAGGTGGGACTGTGAGAGTCTCCTGGATGCCTGCAAGTGTTAAGCTGATGGGCTGGGGCCTGAACCTCCACCAAGGCCTGCAGAACGACTCTGAAGCTGGTGCTGTTGGCTCAAACTACAGAGCTCTGCAAATGGCCCATCCCTGCCTGGCTCCCCACACTCAGCCCAGTGCCCACCCAGTCACTGGAGCCCAGCTTGCCTTGAGCCTGAGCTGGCTGAGTGACAACAGGTAATTCCAGAATGCTGTTATACCCCTCTTTCTTTCTCCCTCTCTTTTTATAAAGTTTTGGACATTATTTTATCACAAAATTTAAAATGTTTGATGCTACAAGGTAAACAACATAGAGTGAAAATAAAAACTTAATGATCTCTCCTTTGCCTCCAAGCTTATCCCTTGCTATTAACTGTCAGAGTTAATGACAAGACATGTATCCTTCATCTCTAGGCTCATATAATTAATCACATACATACACACACACGATTTTTCTCCCTTTTTTCCTTTAAATGCAAATGAGTCATAAGGTCATCAGAACTGCATTCAGCACCTAAACAGTGGCTTAAATGAGGAAAGTGTTAGGTAGGTGATGCAGGTTGCTGCAGCCGCCAAGGCACATGATCCATCCCCTCGTGCTTCCCATCCTAAGGCTGTGACTTTGGTCCCCACAGTCTCGAGATGGCTCTGCCCTCCAGGCCCTGAGTCCACATTCCGGGCAGGAAGAAGAGGGAAGGCAAAAGCGAACAGGCACATACCAGGTGACTCTGATGAAAAGCATACGTAATACATACTAGTAGAAAAACAATAGTTTTCCCAGAAGTTCTTTTCTGTACGTTTCCATTCATATTTCACTAGCCAGAAATATGTCATGTGGCGGTACCTAGACCCAACGGAAGCTGAGAAATCAAGATTTATTTCTGAAGGCCCTGGCCAGGTATCTCATTTGGTTAGAGCATCGTCCCCATATGCTAAGGTTTTGGGTTTGATCTCTGGTCAGGGCACATAATAAGAATCAACCAATGAATGCATAAATAAGTGGAACAACAAATCAATGTTTCTCTCTCTCTCTCTCACTCACTCTCTCTTGCCCCTCTCCCTTACTCTCGCTCTCTAAAACAATGAATACAATTTTTTTAAAGGAAAGTTGAGCCTTGGCCAGTTTGGCTCAGTGGTAGAGCGTCAGCCCATGGACCAATGAGTCACGGGTTCGACCCTGGCCAAGGACACATACCTCTGTTGCAGTTGTCCCTGGCCCTCGTCGGAGTCATGCGGGAGGCAACAGATCGATGTGTCTCTGTCACATTGATGTTTCTCTTTCTCTCTCTTTCCCTCACTCTCTCCCTCCCACTTTATCTGAAGATAAATGGAAAAATATCTTCTGGTGAGGATTAAAAAAAAAAATTATGCCAGGCTGGTATGGCTCAGTGGATTGAGCATTGTCCCATGGACTGAGAGGTCCCGGTTCGATTCCCAGTCAGGGCACATGCTCAGGTTGTGGGCTCGATCCTCTGTGGGAGGGGGCGTGCAGGAGGCGGCCGACTCATGTTTCTTTCTCACATCCATGTTTCTATCTCTCTCTCTAAAAAATATTCAATAAAAACATTTTTTTAAAAAAAGAAAGAAAAAGACAAAAGCCAACACAACAATAGCCATCCAGTGTAAATGTCCTGTTTGAACCATAAATATACAGAGATCATATAACAGAGTTGCATCTTATTGGGCACATCACATAATGAGGTTTTGTCTGATTGGTTAATTTTTGGTACCAGAAATCCTTATATACAAGTATAAACACCTGATTTTTTTTTTTAAAGTCACTTTGGAGTAAAAAGGATAAACAATTACTACTACTATTTTTTAAAATATGTTTTTATTAATTTTAGAGACAGAGGAAGGGAAAGGGAGAGAGAGATAGAAACATCAATGAGAGAGAACATCAAGTGGCCGCCTCCTGCATGCCCCACACTGGGGATTTGGCCCACAACTTGGGAGTGTGCCCTGACTGGGAATCAAACCGACGACCTCTTGGTGCATGGGTCAATGCTTAACCACTGAGCCACACCAGCCAGGCCAGAATGATTTTTTTAAAAACATAAACTGGCCCTGGCCGGTTTGGCTCAGCAGTTAGAGCATCAGCCTGTAGACCAATGAGTCACGGGTTCATTTCTGGTCAAGGGCACGTACCTCGGTTGCGGTTCGTCCCCTGGCCCTGGTCAGGTCGTGTGAGAGGCAACCAGTCAATGTGGCTCTATCACATCAATGTTTCTCTCTGTCTCTCTCCTTCTTCCTCCCTCTCACTCTGTCTGATGATAAATGGAAAAATATCCTCAAGTGAGGAATTAAAAAAATAAAAATTAAAAACATAAATTGGAGCCAGGCACATGCCCGGGTTTCAGGCTCGGTCCCCAGTGGGGGGCGTGCAGGATTGATGTTTCTTATGTCGATGTTCCTATCTCTCTCTCCCTTCCTCTTTCTCTAAAAAAAATTCAATAAAAACATATTTTTAAAAAAAGAAAGAAAAAGATCAAAGCCAAAGCCAACACAACAATAGCCATCCAGTATGAATGCCCTGTTTGAACCACAAATATACAGAGATCATATAATAGAGTTGCATCTTATTAGGCACATTGCATAATAAGGTTTTTGTCTGATTGGTTAATGTCTGGTACCAGAAATCCTTATATATGTATAAACACCTGATTTTTTTTTAAGTCACTTTGGAGTAAAAAGGGTAGATAATTACTACTACTATTTTTTTTAATATGTTTTTATTGATTTTAGAGACAGAGGAAAAGATATATATGTATACACACTTATATTTATACACATATATACATATATGTCTATTCTCATGCCAGTACTGCACTCTATTTACTACTATAACTTTGTAGCACTTTTGAAATCAGGAAGTAGTAAGTCCTCCAACTTTGTTCTTTGTTTTGGTTGTTCTAGGTCCCTTACATTTCCACATAAACTTAGGATCAGCTTTTCAATTTCTTCAAAAAACTAGTTAGGGCCCTGGCCAGTTTGGCTCAGCAGTTAGAGTGTTGGCCCGCGGACCAGAGAGGCCTGGGTTCGGTTCCCACTAAGGGCATGTACCTCGGTTGAGGTTTGTCCCCGGTCCTTGACCAGAATCAAACCCGCGACTCTTTGGTCCGTGGGCCGACGCTCTACAGCTGAACCAAACCAGCCAGGACTGGACAGACTTTTTTAAATGCCAGTTGTTGTTTTTTTATCTGAATTTTTGTTTTCTTCTTTTATAAATATATATAGTTAAATATAGAGTGGTATTTTTATATTTAAATATTTTATTTTGAAACTCCTCATTATTTTATAGATAAACTTAGGAGATTCTGAGAACATCCTCATGTTCAGTTAAGACATTTTAGAGAGCTTGCTTTGCAGCAGGTAGATGCTATTTTGAGTAATATCGCTCTTGTAAGCCAATTTGGGCCTGCAGCTCAGTAGCTGAATAGAATTGCTTGTGTCTGAGTGTGTATGCCTACTCTGACATCTTGACAGGAAGAGCTCCTTATTTCTTTAATGGATGTGTTGTAGTCCTCCGTGTAAAACTCTTACATTTCTTTTTAAAATTTTATTCCTAAATATTTTATTCTTTTTGATGCTTTAATAAGTAGAATTATTTTCTTAATTTCATTTTGGATTGAAATACAATTGATTTTTTTTCTATATTGGTCTGGTATCCTGCAACCTTGCTAAGCTCATTTATTAACACTAATGGGTGTGTGTGTGTGTGTGTGTGTGTGTTTATGGGCTCCTTAAGATTTATATATACGTGATCATGTCATCTGCAAGTAGAAGAAAGTTAGTTTTTCTTTCCAACCTAGATGACTTTCATTTCTTCTTCTTACCTGATTGCCCTAGCTAGAACGTCCAGTAAGAGGTTAAGTATCGATAGCAAAAATGGATATCCCGGTCTTGTTCCTGATTTTAAGGGAAAAGTTTTTAGTCTCACCATTAAGTATGATGTTAGATGTGAGGGGTTTTGTAGATGCCTTTTATCAGGCTGAGAAATCATAACATATTCTTAAATGGTAATTTTCATATAAATTCATTGGCACAGTCCATCATCATCTTCATCCACTTAACCATCCTCCTACTGTGGGACATTCAGACATTTCTTCTATTTGACCATTATAAATAACCTAGCAATGAACATCTGTGCTGATCTCTGTACCCTTTTAAAACCAAATAGTGAGCCCTGGCTGGTTTGGCTCAGCAGTTAGAGCATTGGCCTGAGGACCAATGAGTCGGTTGTGGTTCGTACCCGCCCTGGTCAGGGTCATGCAGGAAGCAGCCAGTCGATGTGTCTCTCTCATATCGATGTTTCTCTCTCTTTCTCTCTTCCCTCCCTCCCACTCTATCTGAAGATAAATAGAAAAATATCCTTGAGTGAGGATAAAAAAAAATAGTATTTCACAATATATATAGGTCAATATATAAACACCTTAAATTTATACCATTATATGTCAATTACACTTCAGAAAAAAAAAAAACTGGAAAAAAATAGTAGCTCTCAAATCGGAAATACTATACCACATCAGCTTCAACTTCACTCATGAAGCTTAAGAATGTGACAATTCTGCCAATCCTCCAGCAGTAATTCCTCCAAATCTTCTCCGTAATTGTTATGGGTTCAATTGTGTTGTCCCAAAAAAGATATGTTGAGGTCCTAACCCCCAGTTCCTCAGAATGTGACCTTATTTGGAAAGAGGGTCTTCATATAGGTAATTAAGTTAAAACGATTTCATTAGCGTGGGCCCTAATCCAATATGACTGGTGTTCTTTTTTTTAAATTTATTCTTTTTTCATTTTTAATTTTTTTTATTAATTTATTTTTGTTACAGATGTTTATCCTTTTTCCCCCATTGACACCCTCCTCCCGATCCGCCCCCCCACCCTGTCCCCAGCTTTGTTGTCTATGTCCATGGTTACGCATACATGCATATAAGTTCTGTGGTTTATCTCTTCCCTTCCCCTCTCCCCCCTCTTCTGAGGTTTGTCAGTCTGTACCCTACTTCTATGTCTCTTTGTTTATTCTATGTTTATTTTGTTCATCAGTTTGTTTTGTTCATTATATTCCACAAATAAGTGAGATCATGTGATATTTGTCTTTCTCTGACTGGCTTATTTCACTTAGGATAATACTCACCAGGTCCCTCCATGTCGTCTCAAAGGATAAGAGATCTTTCTTTCTTACAGCTGCATAGTGTTCCATTGTGTATATGTACCACAGCTTTTTTATCCATTCATCTACTGATGGACACTTGGGCTGTTTCCAGATCTTAGCAATTGTAAATAGTGCTGCTATGAACACAGGGGTACATATAGTCTTTCTGATTGATGTTTCAGGCTTCATAGGGTATATTCGTAGAAGAAGTAGGATCACTGGGTGAAATGGCAGTTCAATTTTTAACTTTTTTGTTTTTAATCCTCACCCGAGGACATATTTCCATTTATCTTCAGATAGAGTGGGAGGGAGAGAGAAGGAGAGAAAGGGAGAGAGAGAAACATCGACGTGAAAGGGACACATCAACTGGCTGCCTCCCGCAGGACCCGGACCAGGGCTGGGGATGAACTGCAAGCGAGACACGTGCCCTTAGCCAGAATTGAACCCGTGACTCATTGGTCTGCGGGCCCATGCTCTACTGCTGAGCCAAACCAGCCAGGGCTCAATTTTTAACTTTTTGAGGTAACACCATAGTGTTTTCCATAGTGGCTGCACCAGTCTGCATTCCCACCAGCAGTGTACTAAAGTCCCCTTTTCTCCACATCCTCCTTAGCACTTGTTTGATGATTTGTTGATGGCGGCCATTCTGACAGGTGTGAGGTGATACCTCATTGTTGTTTTAATTTGCATCTCTCTGATGATTAGTGACATAGAGCATTTTTTCATATGTCTCTTGGCCATTTGTATGTCCTGTTTGGAGAGGTGTCTATTTAGGTCCTCTGCCCATTTTTTAATTGGATTCTTTGTCTTCCTTTTCTTGAATTGTATGAGCACTCTATATGTTTTGGAAATTAACCCCTTATCTGATGTATCGTTGGCAATTATGCTCTCCCATATAGTGGGTTCCCTTTACATTTTGATGCTTGTTTCTTTTGCTGTGCAGAAGCTTTTTATTTATTTATTTTTTATCCTCACCTGAGGATATTTTTACATTAATCTTCAGATAAAGCTGGAGGGATAGAGGGAAGAACAGAGAGAGAGAGAAACATCAATGTGAGAGAGACACATCTATTGGTTGCCACTCGTACAACCCCAACCTGTGCCGGGGACAAACCACAACCGAGGTATGTGCCCTTGGCCGGAATCAAACCCGGGACTCTTTGTTCCGCAGGTGATGCTCTTACTACTGAGCCATACTGGCCAGGGCTGCAGAAGCTTTTTAGTTTGATGTAGTCCCATGTGTTCTTTTTTTCTTTTGTTTCTCTTGCCTTAGGCATTGTATCAATGAAAGTTCTGCTGCATGTGATGTCTGAAATTTTGTTGCCTACATTTTCTTCTAGGATTTTTATGGATTCATGAGTCAGTCACATTTAAGTCTTTTATCCATTTTGAGTTTATTCTTGTGTATGGTGTAAGTTGGTGGTCTAGCTTCATTTTTTTGCATGTAGCTGTCCAATTTTCCCAACACCATTTATTAAAGAGGCTGTCTTTACTCCATTGTATGCTTTTGCCACCTTTGTGGCAAATATTAATTGAGCATAATGACTTGGGTCAATTTCTGGGTTATCTGTTCTGTTCCATTGATCTATATGCCTGTTCTTGTGCCAGTACCAGGCTGTTTTGATTACAGTGGCTTTGTAGTGTAACCTGATATCCGGTATTGTGATCCCTCCTACTTTGTTCTTCTTTTTCAAGATTGCTGTGGCTATTCGGGGTCTTTTTTGGTTCCATATAAACTTTTGGAGTATTTGTTGTAGTTCTGTGAAATATGTCATTGGTATTTTGATGAGGATTGCATTGAATCTATAGATTGCTTTGGGTAGTATGGACATTTTAATGATGTTAATTCTTCCAATCCATGAACAAGGTATATGCTTCCACTTTTTTATATCTTCCTCTATTTCTTTTTTCAACGACCTGTAGTTTTCTGCAAAGAAGTCCTTTACTTCTTTGGTTAAGTTTATTTCTAGGTATCTTAATTTTTTTGCTGCAATAGTAAATGGGATTTTTTTTAAGTTTCTCTTTCTGTGAGTTCATTGTTGGTGTATAAGAATGCTGTCGAGCCCTGACCAGTTTGGCTCAGCGGTTAAAGCGTCGGTTCGCGGACCAGAGAGTCCTGGGTTCAGTTCCCGCTAAGGGCATGTACCTCTGTTGCGGTTTGTCCCCGGCCCTGGTTGGGGTTGTGCAGGTGGCAACCAGTCAATGTGTGTCTCTCACATCGATGTTTCTCTCTCTCCTCCTCCTCCCTCTCTCCCTCCTGCTCTTTCTGAACATAAGTGCAAAAATGTCCTCAGCTGAGGATAAAAAAAAAGAATGCTGTTGATTTCTTCACGTTAATTTTGTATCCTGCTACTTTGCCAAATTAATTTATTAAATCTAGTAGATTTTTTATGGAGTCTTTAAGGTTTTCTATGTACAATATCATATCATTTGCAAATAATGACAGTTTCACTTCCTCCTTTCCAATTTGGATCCCTTTTATTCTTTCTTCATGTCTAGTTGCTGTGGCTAAGACTTCCAGTACTATGTTAAATAAGAGTGGCGAAAGTGCACATCCCTGTCTTGTTCCTGTTCTTAAGGGAAATGCTTTTAGTTTTTGCCCATTGAGGATGATGTTGGCTGTAGATTTTTCATATATGGCTTTTATTATGTCAAGATATGATCCCTCTATTCCCACATTGCTAAGCGTTTTTATCAGAAATGGGTGCTGGATTTTGTTTAATGCTTTTTCAGCATCTATTGATAAGAGCATATGGTTTTTATCATTCATTTTGTTTATGTGGTGTATCACATTTATTGATTTGCGAATATTGTCCTATCCTTGCATCCCTGGGATGAATCCCACTTGGTCATGATGAATAATTTTTTTGATGTATTGCTGGATACGATTTGCTAATATTTTGTTAAAGATTTTGGCATCTGTGTTCATCAGTGATATTGGTCTGTAGTTTTTTTTCTTTGTAGTGTCTTTATCGGTTTTGGAATTAGGATTATGCTGGCCTCATAAAATGAGTTTGGAAGTCTTCTGTCTTCTTGGGTTTTTTGAAATAGTCTGAGGAGAATGGGTATTAGTTCTTTAAATGTTCGGTAAAACTCCCCTGTGAAGCTGTCTGGGCCTGGGCTTTTGTTTGTGGGGAGTTTCTTGATTACATCTTCAATTTCCTTAGTTGTTATTGGTCTGTTCAAGTTTTCTATCTCTTCCCAGTTCAGCTTTGGGAGACTGTGTGTTTCTAGAAATTTGTCCATTTCGCCTAGATTGTCCAATTTGTTGGCGTATAATTGTTCATAGTATAGTTTAAAGATCCTTTGCATTTCTGTGATGTCAGTTGTTACTTCTCTTTCGTTTCTGATTTTGTTTATTTGGGTCCTCTCTTTTTGTTTCCTGGTGAGTCTGGCTTAGGGTCCATCAATCTTGTTTATCTTTTCAAAGAACTAGCTCTTTGTTTCATTGATCTTTTGAATTGTTTTTTTTTAGTTTCTATGTCATTTATTTCTGCTCTGACCTTTACTATTTCTTTCCTTCTACTTGCTCTGGGTTTTTCTTTTTGTTTACTTTCTAGTTCTTTAAGTTGTAGGGTTAGAAAGTCAGTTAGGAATTTTTCTTGTTTCTTGAGGTAGGCCTATAGTGCTATGAACTTCCCTCTCAGGACCGCTTTCACTGTGTCCCATAGATTTTGTGTTGTTGTGTGTTCGTTTTCATTGGTTTCCAGGAAGTTTTAAATGTCTTCCTTAATCTCCTTGGTAACCCATTCATTGTTTAATAACATGCTATTTAGTCTCCATGTGTTTGCATGTTTTTGTTGTAATTGATTTCTAGTTTCATGCCATTGTGATCTGAGAAGATGCTTGATATGATTTCAATTTTCTTGAATTTGTAGAGACTTACTTTGTGTCCTAACATGTGGTCTATCTTTGAGACTGTCCTGTGTGCACTTGAGAAGAATGTATATTCTGCAGCTTTGGGGTGAAATGTTCTGTAAATATCAATTAAGTCCAACTGATCTAGTTCGTCATTTAAGGACTCTGTGTCCTTGTTAATTTTTTGTCTAGAAGATCTATCCAGTGGTGTCAATGGGGTGTTAAAGTCACCCACTATGATTGTATTGCTATTGATCTCTCCCTTGAAGTCCTCCAGAAGTTTTTAAATATATTTTGTTCCTCCTGTATTTGGTGCATATATGTTTACCAGGGTTGTATCCTCTTGTTGGATCGATCCCTTTAATATTATGTAGTGACCTTCTTTGTCTCTTATTATGGCCCTCGTCTTGAAGTCTATTTTATCAGATATGAGTATTGCTACACCAGCTTCTTTTTCATTTCCATTTGCTTGGAAATTTTTTTCCATCCCTTCACTTTTATCCTGTGTGAGTCTTTTGTTGTGAGATGGGTCTCTTGTAGACAGCATATATATGGGTCATGTTTTCTTATCCAATCAGCTACCCTATGTCTTTTGATTGGAGCATTTAAGCCATTTACATTTAAGGTTATTATTGATAGATACTTATTAGTTGCCATTTTTATTTTATGCCTGTGTTCCTCTTTCTCTCTCTGTTTCTTCTCCTTCTTACAGCAGTACCTTTAGCATTTCTTGCAGTGCTGGTTTGGTGGTGGTAAATTCCTTTAGCTTTTTTTTGTCTGTGAAGCTCTTTATTTCTCCTTCAATTTTGAATGATAGCCTTGCTGGATAGAGTAGTCTTGGATTCAGACCCTTGCCTTTCATTACTTTGTACACTTCATGCCACTCCCTTCTGGCCTGCAGTGTTTCTATTGAGAAATCAGCTGACAGTCTAATGGGAGATCCCTTGTAGGTAACTTTCTGTCTCTCTCTTGCTTCCTTTAAGATTCTTTCTTTGTCTTTAATGTTTGCCATTTTAATTATGATGTGTCTAGCTGTGGGTCTTTTTGGGTTCATCTTGCTTGGGCCTCTCTGTGTTTCCTGGACTTGTGTGACTTTTTCTTTCACCAATTTAGGGAAATTTTCTGTCATTATTTCTTCAAAAAGCTCCCTTAAACTCTCCTCCTGCTTTTTAAATTTTTCCCCCTATTTGCTGCTCTATTTGGGTGTTTTTTTCTACCTTGTCTTCTAATTCGCTTATTTGGTCTTCAGCTTCTTCTAATCTACTATTGAATCCTTCTAAGGTATTTTTCATAACAGCTATGTCATTCTTTATTTCCTCTTGATGTTTATTCATAGCTTCTATTTCTTTTTTTAAGCTGATGTAGTTCCCACTGAGCTCTTCATAATTCTCATTAAGTTGCTTGTAGTTCTCACTAAATTGTTTGAACACTTAAAATCATTGCTTTGAATTCTTTATCTGACAAATTGCTTTCTTCCATTTCCTGTAGTTCCTTTTCTAGTGATTCCTCTTTTTCTTTCCTTTGGGTGTTGTTTCTTTGTCTCACCATTTTAGCATTCTGGTAGTTCTAGGACTGGTGAGGGATGTTGGAATGTGTAGGCAGGTCAGTGTGTATCAAATAAGGCTGCTGTGCCTCCCAGACTGTTCTGGTGTGTGGTGCTTCTTGCCTGCTGTGGGTCCTGGAGGATTGACAACTGGCGGCTGGTATTGGTTTGTTGTGTTAGGTGCTCTTGGGGTATGTGGGTCCTACTGGTGCACTGCTGCAGTGTGTGGGTCCCACTGGTGAGCTGCTGGGGTATGTGGGTCCCACTGGTGAGCTTCTGGGCTGCGTGGGTCCTGCTGTTGCGCTTCAGCTCCTGATCAGTTGCTGCTGGGGGCAAGTGTCAGCTCCCGGTTTGCGCTGCTACTGCTGCTGCTGTTGCCAGGGAGTACTCTCAGCTCCCAATCCTCTGCTGCTGTTGGGGGCTGAGGATGCTCAGTTCCTGGGACTTTGCTGCTGCTTGAGGAGGGTCTCTACTCCAAATCCGCTGCTGCAATTGTCGGGAACAGGTCTCAGCTGCCCGAGTCTTGCTGCTGCTTGGGCTGGGGCACTGCTCCTGATCAGCCTGTGTTTGGGCTCCAGCAGAGGGAGAGCAGACTGGACTGAAACTGTGCGGAGAGACTCGAGATTTGGAAGGCACTTGGATCATTGTGCTGAATCACTCTCTCATAGGGCAGTAGCCATCTTACTCCATGACTGGTGTTCTTATTAAAAGAGGAAATTTGGACAGAGACAGACATGCAGATGGATAAGACCACGTGAAGAGACACAGGAGAATGCCACATGAAAACAAAGGGATACTTAAGATTGCCGGTAAACCACCAGAAGCTAGGAGAGAGGTCAGGAAGAGGCCACCAGAAGCTAGGTGGTGATTCTCCCTCACCATCCTCAGAAAGAAGCCCTGCTGACATGTTGATCTTGGATTTAGAACTATGAGACAATACATTTCTGATAATTTTAAGTCACCTAGTTTATGGTCCTTTGTCACGGCAGCCCTAGGAAATTAACACAATAACTAAGACAGGGAAGATGGAGCAACTGGGAGGCACCTGGCAGTGTCTGCGGCTCGGGGTCTGCAAGGAAACCTTACTTCCCGTGCTGGACTTCCGACACAGATGCATTCCCATCACGTGCACATCACCAGTTCTGCTCTGGGTTACAGATTAGCCATTGTCAACTTTGCATGCCTGGGGCTGCCTGGAGCCTGGCACCTCCTCAGCCTAGTATAATGTGCACGTGTTGGGGCTGGACTTGGCCTGTGGAGCTAGAACGTGCTAGGGCAGTGATGAGAGCGCTACGGCTCCAGCACACACGCACTCATTCCGAGATCATTATTGTGATAATATATGTGAGGAAAAGGAGGTTTGAAAGGTCTCATGTGTGCACACCTGCAGCCATCAAACACTGTGGAGCACCGCTTGACACACACTGTTCAGCACGGGGGCCTCAGAGGTGAACAAAGGCCATCCTTCTCTGCAGGAGCCAGTCTGGTGGGACAGCCAGACCTGCTTGTGGGCAATTACAGTGTGGACAGTAGCAATGAGAGTTCACACCTCCATAGTGCTCCCTCTGCGCAGGGCCCTGCTCTAAGCACCTGATGAATGTTAACTCATTCAAGGCTCACTACAAACAACCCTTTGATGTGATACTACTGACTCCCTTTTGTAGCAGAGAAAACTTGCCCAAGGTTACACAGCTAGTGATGTGAGAGTCAGGATTTGAACCTGGAGTGGAAGTTCTTAGCTCTCATGTTCTTCATTCCCTCTACAAAATGATCACAATAAAACACATACAGTGGTCTGGTAGTAAATACGGTAACAATAAATACGACCCTGGCAATGGGCAGAAAGTTTTGAAGAAACAAAGAGGACTACACAACCTACTCTACTGGGATGAGTTGAGGATGTTTCCACGGGAGAACCATTCCTTAGCGGACCCTTGAAAAAAGAATTCACTCGAACCCAACCGTGGGAAGGTCATTTCAGGTATGTGTGAAAGCAGACAGGCATGAAGGGGCTCACTGTGCTAGCTAGCATCGGTCTGTTTGTTACAGAAGCATCCTCCTGAAAATAACGGGGATAAAGATAGATAGGGAACAGTTTTCTTTCTTCTTTTTTTTTTTTTTAAATCTTCACCCGAGGATATTTTTCCATTTATCTTCAGATAGAGTGGGAGGGGGAGAGAGAGAGTGAGAGAAACATCAACATCCATGTGAGAGAGACACATCATTGGTTGCCTCCCACGCGACCCCCACAAGGGCCGGGGACCAAACCGCAACCGAGGCACATACCCTTGACCTGAATCGAACCCGAGACTCTGGTCCGCGGGCCGACGCTCCAACCGCTGAGCCAAACCGGCCAGGGCAAGGGAACAGTTTTCTTAATCATTGTCCTCTCTGCACATTTCAATGACAACTGAAATGATGTTTCTTCCTTTAAAAAAGAAATATTTAAAATTTCAATTTCAATTAAAAATGTTTACATTTAACATATTTTTAAAAGAAATATTATGTCTTGATTTCTAATCACATTGTTTCTCTGATATTCTAACCACTTTGGAACTGACCCTCAGTGACATCAAAACTGCCGTTTGCAGGCCAGAGACTCCCCGGGGTTTTGGTCTGAGGGAACATTCCACAGTAGCCGTGAGCAGAGGAAGACCCGGGAAGACAGCAGACCTGGATTCTTGGCTAAACTGGAAGTTTCTGAAAATTTTCCATGAGGTGGCAGCAGTTCTTCAAGTAGTTGTGGAAAATGTGATCTTGCTTGAGATTTCCTTTTTTGTTTTCTTTGCTACTAAAGAGATCGCTTTCAGACATTTTCACTTGGCCTGTTTTTTTTTTTTTAAGAAAATCTATGCTTTAAAAAATCTCTTGATTTAAAAACGGAAACTGTTTTCAAGTGTCGCTGTTTTCTTGATGCTATTTTCTACCAACTAACACAAATTGAGGTTCTTCTATCTTTCAAGGTCATTTCCAACCGGTCTAATGAAGATGCAAAATTCAATTCCCACCACAGCTACTGGAAAGCAGTATTTAATTTTAGCCCTGCCAAACAAAGTGAAGCACCCGGTAAGTGATTTTGGCATCTGGAAGTGTTTCATGCTTCAAGGCTGATTGAGTGTATCCCTGACTTTCCACTCTCAGGCTGGCTGCCCTGTTAATTTCTATTTTCTCAGAAATTACACTGATCTCAATTTACACTGTGAGTGAAAAGAATCAAGCTAGCTGAATGGCAGCAGAGAACAAAAAGTAGAATGGATAGGCCCTTACAGAAGAGAATTGTTTCAGCCTGAACAAAGGGGCAGATGGATTAGGCCAGTCTGAGCCTTGGCTCCGCCTCCTACCAGCTGGGCCCCTCACCTGATCTCTCTAAACCAGTTTTTTCAACCATAAACATAATGACAATACCTATTCACAGGAATGTAGAGTGCAAAGGGGAGAATGTCCTTGAAAACACTTTTAAAACTCTTAAGTTTGATTGGAGTTATAGCAAATATTTATCAGGTCACCAAAATATTTTTACCCACCAGCTTGTATGGAAGTAAAATCAAAGTTATCACCCTCTTGTCAATTCATTCTTGGCTGGTTCTCAAACCTGGCTGCACATCGGAACCACCAGGGAGCCCTCACCCCACCAGGGGACAAGTGACACAGTCCCTCTGGGCTGGGGCAGATCTTGAAGCAGCCACTTTGTAATCCTCTGAATGTCCTTGAAGGGACTCTGCCTTACTGAGTGGTCACATGGTTTCCTTGCTGAGGACACAGCCAGCCAAGAAACCAAAGCTTTTGCTTAAATGAATCTGTTAAACAGCTGCTTCAAATTCCACCTAACAGGTCCCCTGGGGTATAAGGCTGGCCTGACCTCCCCGAGTTAAATGGGCATACTCTCATTCTGGGATTCGAGGAGCATTTTAACTAGCATCTTTGTAGAATTATTCAACATTGAAAGTGGATATCTGTGGCCTATAATTTGAGAGATCTCTAATATAATTATAAGGACACTGCTGGAATTAATATCCAAATAGCCAAAGGCACTAGATGACTACTCCAGTATATGACTTTGACACCGTCCTTCTTTTCCTCTTCCATGCCCACCCCAGGTCTTCCCCAAAATGATGCTTAAATTCAGAGTTTTTTTAGTAAGCACTTTATTTGTTGCAACCAAGTTATTAAGCCCCTCTAATGAAAATATTAGCAACTTTTGGTTACTTTTAAGTCAGAGGCATTTATTATAAGGAATCTTCAGATGTGAATATTCCCGAAATTTCCCACATGCCATCTGATCAAAAATAATTTGCTGTATTATTACCTTTCTCTGGGAAGTATCTTGCATATGTTTGAAATGAACTCATAAGTTTTCAAAATAAGCCCTACATTAAAAAACAAAACAGAAAACCATTGTGTATTACAACCCAAACAGTTTTCATACTCCTTTCCTTCCCAGGAATAATAGCACACGAAACAAGGCCTTGTTGTAAAAATGTGGTCCTGACATGTCCTGGTAGAAAATAAATGTGCGCTGGAATTTCTGTCTACAAAACAGAGACACTCTCTGTTCTGCAGCCTTAGGAACCGAGAGGAAGGGCAGCCCATGGTAGCAACTTGTGGCCAAAAGCAAAACTTAGGTTGCTGGAGTCTAGGTATGTCTCTGTTAGGGGCCACGCATCCCCTGGGATGTGCCACACTGCATATCTGAAACACCCTTGTTACAGCATCCCAACCACATCGATGGCCCATCCTA
Organism: Tadarida brasiliensis; assembly: GCA_030848825.1. Classification (NCBI taxonomy): domain Eukaryota; kingdom Metazoa; phylum Chordata; class Mammalia; order Chiroptera; family Molossidae; genus Tadarida; species Tadarida brasiliensis. The sequence continues at coordinate 102,611,725 of CM061258.1, read as the reverse complement.
ACTTCTGATTACATTCTGTGCCTGCAAAGAGCTTGTATTTGATGACTGTCCTTCTACACAAAGCCGTCCACAAAGCCACAAAATATTCACTGTTGCCCTGGCCAGTTTGGCTCAGCGGTTAGAGCGTCGGCCTGCTGTCCAGAGAGACCCGGGTTCGGTTCCCGCTAAGGGCACGTACCTCGGTTGCAATTTGTCCCTGGCCCTGGTTGGTTGTGCAGGAGGCAGCCACTCGATGTGTCCCTTTCACGTCGATGTTTCTCTCTCTCTCTCTCTTCCTCTCTCTCCCTCCCACTCTATCTGAACAAAAGATGGAAAAATGTCCTCGGGTGAGGATAAAAAAAAATATATATATATATATACACCATCTTCTATAGACCAAGCAAATGGTTTTTTAATTGTGGTAGAATGCATATTACATAAAATGTACCATTTTATCCATTTGTAAGTGTATAGTTCAGCAGTGTTATGTACAATCATATTGTTGTACAGCCAATTTCCAGAACTCCTTTCATCTTGCACACCTAAAACTTTATATTCATTAAATAACAACACCCCATTCCCCCAAGACCCCAGCCCCTGGCTGCCACCAATCTATTTGCCTCAATGAGTGTGACCACTCTAAGTACTGCATATAAGGAGAGTCACGGTGTTTGTCTTTTTGTGCAAGCAAACGTTTTTAACTAAAGTTGTGTCACACCAAGTTCAGTCAAAACTCAGAAGATCTGAAAACGTGAACTTTATGGATAAGTACGTAAAACACACTCACACACCCTCTCACACGGACACGTGTACACGCTTCAACGCCCTTTTTACAGAACTGAGCGTGGGACAAAGTCCACCTGCGGGGGCACTGCCAGCCTGCCCCGTGAAACTGCTGCCCCAGGTGTTTCATCTGGACGAGCAGAGAAGAGCGTGCATGTGGCAACTGGGAAAGGTCAAGGTCTTTCAAGTTATACAAGAATGGACCTGCAGAGTGGGTTCTCAGGAGCAACCTGGAGCTGAAACCCGACATGAAACCAGTTGCAAAAGGGAACAGCAACCACCTCGGAGATCAAACCAGGGCCAGGTGCAGAGAGAGGCCTGGGGGCTCAGAGCTCTGGCCTGGAAATTTCACAAAAGACTCAATCTTGTTCTGCAGGTTTCCCTTTGAGGATTTGTTCCTCTGCCTCCCAGTGTTACCTGCGCCTCCCGTGCCCACTTGGCTCGGGGTCACAGTAGCCTGGATCCAGGAGGAACTTGCAGCGAACAGGTGCCCTGAGGATTGCGACAAGAAGCCCATTAGGAACAGATTCTTAATGTCTCCGCACTGAAAACCACTGCGTTCTTATTTTACAAAATATTTTGGAAACTGCTCCCGGGTGGAAGGCGATCCTAGCAGAGAGGGGCCCAGCACAGGCCTACCACCCGAATGCGCAGCACACCAGGGCACACGGCGCTACGCCAACCTGCGGCATCTCCCATGTTGCTGAAGTGGGGCGTCAGGAATGTGGGTGGGGAGGAGCCCTCACTGAGGCCTCAACACTGTTATTCCCCTCTCCCTTTGCTTTTGTTACTGTGCAATCTATTCAGATAGTTCTATCCTCTCTTTTACACCTCAAAGGTTTGCAAGGAACTGGCTGCCTGTGCAGGGCTGGGAGCGCCCTGGGTGTGCACCAACAGGCCTCTTTTGGGGCCTGGCAGGGGGCTCACCAGGGAGGTGCCTCCATTCAGAGCCCACGGCCCTGCGAGCTCTCCTCCACAAGCCCCTAGCTGGCACCCTGTCCCACCTCCTGCCTTCCCTAGGCCTGGTTCTCTGGAAGCCCCATTGCCTGTCGCCAGGCCTCTGCGGGCTCCTGGTCCCACCTGCCCTGGCATTTTCATGAGGGCTCCTTGGGCCCCATGTACAACTCCATGTGGCTCATGTCTTGGGAGAGGTGACTTGCTCAGGATGCTAGTGGTGGCCATGGTGGCCTGGGCTGGAATGGAGATGTGGGTCTGTGGACGAGTGATGGGGGAATGCCCAGCATCTCCTCCCCCCTCCCCTCACCTGGATAATCTGGCTGTTTTCTGCCCCCCCGTAAGTCCCCAGCACTGGCCCTACTGTCAGCTGGTGTGTGCTCCCGGCTCCTCCTCCTCTTCTCTCCTTTCTCCTCTCTCCTTTCTTCCTTCTCTCCTTCTCTCTCTTTCCCCTCCCTCTCTCTCAGTTTGGCAGTTTTCAAAAAGTTAAGTGTACATTTACCCTTAGACCCAACAGTATTTTTTTTGCAAGAGAAGTGAAGACATGTCCACACAGAGACACATAAGAACATTCACAGCAGCTTTACACGTAACAACCCAGCCGGGCACAGCCTGAGCTTGTGACGGTGGAACAAACCGACACTCCCACACAGAGGAATACCACTCAGTGGTAAAAAGGAGTGGGCTACTGATGCATGCATAACAAGAACTCATCTCCAAAACATCAGGCTGGGGGGGTGCAAAGGGCTGACACAAAACTATATCCTGGAGAATCCACTTATACAAAACTGGGGAAGACGAACTAGTGACAGAAAGCAGGTCCGGAACTGCCGGGCCTGCAGGGCAGGGAAGGGGGTCACCGAATGTAAAGGGGCACAAGGGAGTTCTCTGAGGGATGGAAATGTTCTGTATCTTGATGTGGTGGGGTAAATACATTTGTCAAAACTCATTTAAACGAAACACATAAAAACGAATCATTTTATCCTGTGTAAATAAAATACTTGAATAAAAGTTTTGTTTTGTTTTGTTTTGTTTTCTTCTAAGCAGCTTATTCCAGCTTCCCTGAGTGGGTGGCACAGTTTCGCCTGGAAATGGAGGCTGGAATGACAGGCATCCTGACGAACGTGTCCGGCGCAAACTGCTTAGGTGGCACAGAAGGCCCATTGTGATCAGACCGAAGTCTCTCTCCAGCCCTGAGCCCTGATCTGCTGCTGGCCCTGAGCCCCAGCCAGCACAAACCCTTTGCCATTCCCTCTGTGAGCTGAGCATTCTGACACTTCCATTTCTTTGACATGCTCTTCTCTTTGACTTCAAGAACCCCACCCTACCTCCTTTGCTAGGAAAGTTCCACGCATCCTTCGGAGCCTGACTCAAGAGTTCCTCCCTGGGCTCTCATTGCAGTTGCACTGGTGCTCCTCTGTTATAACCTGTTTACTGCTCTGTCCTCCCACAAGTCTGTAATCTCCTTGAGGCCAAGGACAGCGCCATGTTTCTCTCTGCACCCCCCACAATACCTAGCACATCCCTCCAAAATAAAAACAGAATGTTTCTTGAATGCCTGTTAAGCAATATGGTAGGCCAAAATAAGTTTGCTAAATAAATTCTCACAGCCTCCCTAAGAAATAAATGTTCTGCCCAGTCAGTGTGGCTCAGTGGTTGAGCATCGACCCATGTACCAGGAGGTCGCCAGTTAGATTCCTGGTCAGGGCACATGCCCAGGTTGTGGGCTTGATCCCTGGTGGGGGGCATGCAGGAGGTGGCCGGCCGATGTTCTCTCTCATCAGTGTTTCTATCTCTCTCTCTCTCCTTCTCCTTTCCTTTCTCTCTAAAAATCAATAAAGAAAAGAAAGAAATGTTCTCCCCAACTTGCAGGTGAGAAAAATGTGACTCAGACTTTGGGCAATGATGCTGAAGATCTTAAAGGCAGGATGTGGCAGAGCTAAATCTAAGATTTCAAAGTCGCCCTGGCCGGTTTGGCTCAGCGGTTAGAGCATCGGCCCGTGGTCCAGAGAGACCTGGGTTTGGTTCCCGCTAAGGGCACGTACCTCGGTTGCAGTTTGTCCCCAGCCCCAGTTGGGTTCGTGTGGGTGGCAGCCAGTTGATGTGTCTCTCTCACGTCGATGTTTCTTTCTCTCTCTTCCTCCCTCTCTCCTTCCCGCTCTATCTGAAGATAAATGCAAAAATGTCCTTGGGTGAGGATAAAAAAAAAAAAAAATTAAATAAGATGTCAAAGTCTATGCTCTTTACCTTCATTTACTCAGTCAACAAACACCAAATGTGTACTGTGTGCCAGGCACTGTCCTAGGCTCATAGGGTAGGACGATGCATGAAGCTTGGTCCCTGTCTTCAGGGAGCTCATATAGGAAAAAGGCTCACAAATAGCGGGAAACATATACTGATGGAAACATGAATGAATGAATGAATGAATGAATGAATACAAGCTGACTTTCCTCCCCTCTGCTATCTGCACCAGCATGTACTAGTATGTGCAGCAGGTACCCACCTTCTCTTTGCCTTCAATACCCCTACCCCCACCTCCCTTGCTAGGAAAGTTCCACTCATCCTTCAAAGCCTGACTGAAGTGTTCCTCCCTTGGCTCTCATTAAAAAAGTCCCTCCCTGCCCTGGCTGGTTTGGTTCAGCAGTTAGATCATCAGCCTGTGGACCAATGGGTTGCGGTTTCAATTCCAGTCAAGGGCACGTACCTCAGTTGCGGTTCATCCCTGGCCCTGGTCCGGTCTTGCAGGAGGCAGCCAGTCGATGTAGTTCTATCACATTGATGTTTCTCTCTGTCTCTCTCTCCCTCCCTCCAACTCTATCTGATGATAAATAGAAAAATATTGTCAGGTGAGGAATAAAAAAAAAAAAAAGAAAAGTCCCTCCCCTCCCAGCTGGTGTCCCATGGACTGAGAGGTCCTGGTTCCATTCCCGGTCAGGGCACATGCCTGGGTTGCAGGCTCCATCCCCACTGGGGGCCGTGCAGGAAGCAGCCCATTGGATATTTCTCTCTCACATTGATGTTTCTATCTCTCCATCCCTTACCCCCTCCAAAAAAAATCAATAAAAACATTTTAGCCCTGGCCGGTTTGGCTCAGCGGTTAGAGCGTTGGCCCGCGGACCAGAGAGTCCCAGGTTCGGTTCCTGCTAAGGGCATGTACCTCGGTTGCAGTTTGTCCCCGGCCCCAGTTGCGGTTGTGTGGGTGGCAACCAGTGGATGTGTCTCTCTCACATCAATGTTTCTCTCTCTCTCTTCCCCTCTCTCTCTCTCCCGCTCTATCTGAAGAAAAATGTAAAAATGTCCTCGGGTGAGGATAAAAAACAACAACAAAACAACATTTTAAAAAGTCCCTCCCCTTCACCCCAGAGGGACCTAATCCATGGAACCTTACTACACCCCATCTCAAAGGAGGCAGCTAACTATGGATCAAAGGAAATAGTTCAGCCAATGGATTTGTAGTTCTTTGGTGGGCTTTTAGTCACAGTGTTTTATATTTTATCATAAAAATCTGGTTGGTTTTATTAACACGGTTCATGCCAGCACTGCTTGCATTTTTGCTAAAATTTGAGTTTGGATTATGTGGCCACCATATATGTAAGGAACCAAATATAAGGTTCCCTGTCAGTTTATAAATTTATTGTCTCTGCTGGTTCCTAGAATACAGCTGGAAGGTAGTAAATGTCCAGATATTTGTTGTGAATAAGTTTTGTCCATTTTGTTTTCTGAAACTTGGTTTTGAGTGAACTTTCCTTGTAAGAATTAAAAAAAAAAAAAAATATCCTATGTCTGTCCTCAATACATCAGGAAATAGATTAGAGATCATTTCACTTTACTTGAAAACAAAATAAATCTTTTTTTTCTTTTTCTTTATTGAATTTTAGAGAGAGAGGAAGGGAGAGGGAGAGATAGAAACATCAAGGAGAGAGAACATAGATTGGCCGCCTCCTGCATGCCCCCCACTGGGGATCGAGCCCACAACCTGGGCGTCTGCCCTGACCGGGAATCGAACCTGCCACCTCTCGGTGCATGGGTCGACACTCAACCACTGAGCCACACCGGCCGGGCAACAAAGTAAATCTTTTATTTGGGGCCAAGTGTTACTTCTTTTCTCCTCCTTTCCAAGTCATTGGTAGAACATAAAATTGTACTCTATATTTTACTTCAAAGTACTACCCAAAATAATGCAATTTAGAAATTAGCACCTATATTCTACTTTATGTTTTTATAAGAATTAAACCTATCATCAAAATATGATGAAACCAAATTATTGCTACTTATAACCAAATCCCATAACATAATATTGAGTGAGAAAAAAGGATATAAAGAGTACATACATGTCAAGATTTCATTTATATAAAGTTCAAAGAGAGGCAAAGTGGACCTGTGGGAAAAGAAGTCAGGGCAGTTGTTATCACAGGTGGGGGCAGTGACTTCTGAGAGGTTGTTACTGTTCTCTTCTTCATCTGGGCTCTGAGTGCACGATGTGCTCACTTTGAAATTTTATAAATCTATTCACAATGTGTGCTCTTGTCTGATTATATCAACAAAATTAAAACTACATCAAACAAAAAAAATAAATCAACAAAAATGAAAAATGTGATGGAACCAAATTTCAGCACACTTTCCAGATTAAATAAGGGATTTTTCATTCATTTGCGCTTTATCTTTTGTAAACCAGCAAGGGATGACAGTAAGATAAAATTTGGTTTTAGTTTTTAATTCTACTTTATTAAATGAATAGTTTCATTTAACTTAATCAACATTTTGGACCTGTTGTCCTTCTCAGGTAATCTATCAGATTATCTCTATCGATTTTGACTCATCAATTTCTTAGAATTTTGCCCAATATGATTGTTTCAATTTGTTCTTACATTTTTATTTAATAAAGAAAGAAATATAGCTTGGCCAGTGTGGCTCAGTGGATTGAGTATCATCCCATGGACTGAAAGGTCCTGGTTTGATTCCTGGTCAGGGCATAGGCCCGGGTTGCGGGCTAGATCCCCAGTAGGGGGCGTGCAGGAGGCGTGCAGGAGGCAGCCAATCCATGTCTCTCATAACTATGTTTCTATCTCTCCCTTCCGCTCTCTCTAAAAAAATAAAAAAAAAAAAAAAAGAAAGAAAGAAAGAAAAAGAAAAAGAAGCAAATACATCTTGTCCTGGCTGGTTTGGCTCAGTGGTTAGGTCAGCCCTCAGACCGAAGGGTTTTGGGTTTGATTCCCGGTCAAGGGCCCCTACCTGGGTTACAGGTTAGATCCCAGCCCTGATCAATGGAAAAATACCCTCGAGTAAGGATTAACCAAAAAAACAAATATATCAAACTACCTAAGGGACTAGATCTTAATTATTCACACCACAAAAAAATATTGAAAATTAAGTGATGTGGCCTAGCCGGTGTGGCTCAGTGGTTGAGTGTGGACCCATGCACTAAGAGGTCGCCGGTTTGACTCCTGGTCAGAGCACATACCCAAGTTGTGGGCCAAATCCCCAGTGGGGGCATGCAGGAGGCAGCCAATCGATATTCTCTCTCATTGATGTTTCTATCTCTCTCTCCCTCTCCCTTCCTCTCTCTCTAAAAATCAATAAAGAAAAAAAGCCCTGGCCGGTTTGGCTCATCAGTTAGGGCGCCGGCCCGCGGACCAGAGAGACCCAGGTTCAGTTCCCGCTGAGGGCTCGTACCTCGGTTGCAATTTGTCCCCAGCCCCAGTTGGGGTCCTGTGGGTGGCAACCAGTCAATGTGTCTCTCTCACATTGATGTTTCTCTTTCTCTCTTCCTCCCTCTCTCCCTATCTGAAGATAAATGCAAAAATGTCCTCAGGTGAGGATAAAAAAAATAAAGAAATAAAAATAAAGAAATAAAATAAAGAAAAAAACTTTAATTAAAAAAATAAAATTAAGTGATGTGATAAAGGTACTAACATTACAATGTCAATCATATTACAATATATAAATATATAAAATCAACATGTTGTACACTTTAAACTTACACAATGTTATATGTCAACTATATTTCAATGAAAATAAATACTTTTTAAAAATGACAACTACATGACATACAGAAATACAATTTCCCCACAGTGAATTTTCCAATTAGCTCTTTCTGATTTGTTCTTTTGTTTGTTTAGTAAACAATGTTTGGGTGCTAAATGTGACTAGGTGAGCACACACAGACTGTCACTTTACCAAATGAGGTCCAGGATGTTTTCAGATTCCAGAAACCCTAACCCAGTCAGTGCTGCGCTGACAGAAGTTAGCACTGTTCCAATGATGTTCGTCTGTAAACTCCTTCCTCTCACATTTATTTTACTTTTTTTTTTTTTTTTTTGGTACGTGCCCCTAGCAGGAACCAGACCCGGGACTCTCTGGTTTGCAGGCCGACGCTCCAACCGCTGAGCCAAACCGGCCAGGGCTATTTTACTTTTTTTTTTATCTTTGAACTCTGAATATGTATATGATTAAAATTCAAGAGAGTTCTACCAAAATTCAAATTTCTGACTTCTCTTAAATCAGAAAATCTGATGACAAGATGTTCCTGGTTGGCAACAACTGTCTAACTAATATTTATTTTATCAGGCATCTGATAAACCATAATATCTCTACACCTTTTGGTATATTTCTTCCAATCTTATTTTTTATGTGTATAGCATAATAAAACTGGCATATCATATTTATAGCCTTTTAGTTGCCCAAGATATGGTGTGAGCATTTTCCATGTCATTGTTTCAGAGTGCTGATTTTTAAAACTGCTGCATTTTATCTTATAATATAGATGCACCAACATTATTTTATTTATTGTTTTATTGTTGAGCATTTAGATTATTTTTAAATGAGCATTTAAATTATTTTTAAATTTCTGCTATTATGAATAATGCTAAGCTAAATACTTATTCATAAATATTTGCCCCAGCTACAGGAAATTTATTGAAGCAAGTGTCATTTGGACTTTGCAAAAGTTTGTAGGTGTGAATGAGGCACCTTGAGAAAGGCCAGATGACCACTAAGATAGTTCACCAAAGGAAGATACCTTGAAAATTAACTACCTCTATTTAGGGCATGCTTTTGCTCTAAAACTTTTCAGGTACCTTGAGATAAATTAAAACAAAACACATTATACTTCCCTGGTCGGGTAGCTCAGTTGGTTAGAGCATTGTCCCATATGGCAAGGTTGCAGGTTCCATCCCCAGTCAGGGCACATACAAGAAGCAACCAGTGAATGCACGAATAAGTGGAACAACAAGTCAATGTTTCTCTCTCTCTCCCTCAAAAAAAAAATTTTTTTTAACCTGACAAATCTTTAGCAAAATTGACTAAGAAAAAAGAGAAGACTCAAATTACTAACATCAGAAATGACAGTAGAGGTATTACTACCAACTCTGCAGAAATAAAAAGGTTTATAAGAGAATACTATGAACAGTTAATTGTATGCCAACAAATTGGATAACCTAGATGAAATGGACAAGTTTCTAAAAACACAGAAGCTACCAAAATTGACTCAAAAAGAAAAATAAAATTTCAACAGACCTATAACAAGGAAGAAGATTAAATCAGAAACCAGAAATATCCCAACAAAGAAAATCTCAGGACCAGATGGCTTTACTGGTGAATTCTACCAAACATTTATTTAAAGAATAATGGAAGAATATCCTCTGGTGAGGATTAACAAAAATAAATAAATAAATAAAATTAAAGAAATAAAGAAAAATTAACAGCAACCGTTTTCAAACTTTTCAAAAATATTGAAAAGGAGGGAATAAATACCTCCTAACTCATTCTATGAAACCATATTACCCTTATATCAAATCCAAAGGCCCTGCAAGAAAAAAAAATTACTGATCAATATCCCTTATGAATATAATATAGATGCAAAAATCCTCAACAAAATAATAGCAAAGTGAATTCAGCAGCGTATTAAAACGATTATACCCTACAACCAAGTGGGATTTATCCCTGAATGCAAGGGTGATTCAACATACCAAAATCAATGTAATACACAGCTGTAACAGAAAGAAGAAAAACAACTACATGATTATCTCAATTGAAGCAGAAAAATAATTTGACAAAATCCAACAAATTTTAATGATAAAAACATTTAATAAATTAGGAGTAGAAAAAAAATTTCTCAACATAATAAAGTTTCTTTTTTAAAAAACAATACTACAGCCCTGGCCGGTTTGGCTCAGTGGTTAGAGCATCAGCCTGCGGTCCAGAAAGACCCGGGTTCGGTTCCCCCTAAGGGCACGTACCTCGGTTGCAGTTTGTCCCTGGCCCTGGCTGGGTTGTGCAGGAGGCAGCCACTCGATGTGTCCCTTTCACGTCGATGTTTCTCTCTCTCTCTCTCCCTTTCTCTCTCCCTCCCACTCAATCTGAACAAAAAAAAATGGAAAAATGTCCTCAGGTGAGGATGATAAAAAACAAAAACAAAAACACAAAAAAACCACTACATCTCAAGGACAAATAACCCAATTTATGCCCTGGCTGGTTTGCTCACAAATAACCCAATTTATGCCCTGGCTGGTTTGCTCAGTGGTCAGAGCATCAGCCCTTGGACTGAAGGCTCTCAGGTTCGATTCCAGGTCAAGGGCACGTACCTGGATTGCAGGTTCAATCCCAGCCCTGGTCAGGGTTGTGCAGGAGGCAACCAATGGATGTGTCGTTCTCGCATTGATGTTTCTTTCTCTGTCTCCCTCTCTCTCCCTTCCACTCTATCTAAAAATCAGTGGGAAAAAATCCTCAGGTGAGATTAAAAAAGACAAACAACTCAATTTAAAAATGGACCGAGGTGGCCCTGGCCGGTTTGGCTCAGCAGTTGGAGCGTCGGCTCACGGACCAGAGAGTCCTGGCTTTGGTTCCCACTAGGGGCACGTACCTTGGTTGCAGTTTGTCCCCGGCCCCGGTTGAGGTCGTGTGGGTGGCAGCCACTCGATGTGTCTCTCTCACATTGATGTTTCTCTCTCTCTCTTCCTCCCTCTCTCCCTCCTGCTCTATCTGAAGATAAATGCAAAATAAAATAAAATAAAATAATAAAAATGGACCAAGGTGTCCGGCTGGTGTGGCTCAGCGGTTGAGCATCGACCCATGCACCAGGAGGTCGCTGGTTTGATTCCCGGTCAGGGCACATGCCCAGGTTATGGGCCCGATCCCCAGTGGGGGGCACGCAGGAGGGGGCCAATCGATGTTCTCTCTCATCAGTGTTTCTATCTCTCTCTCCCTCTCCCTTCCTCTCTCACTAGAATCAATAAAGAAAAAAATTAAAAAAAAAAAAAAAAAAGGGCCATGGACTCAATTTCTCCAAAGATATACAAATGGCCAATAAGCACCTGAAAAGATGCACAAACTTCATTAGTCATTAGAGAAAAGAAAGTCAAAACAACCACAATAAAATAATTTCACACTCACTAGGATGGCTATTTTTTATTTATTTAAATGCTTTTATTCATTTTTTAGAGAGAGAAAAAGGGAGAGAGATAGAAGCATTGATGTGAGAAACATCAGTTGGCTGCCTCCTGCAGGCTCCCTACCAGGGATTGAGCTTGAAACTTGGGCATGTGCACTGATGGGGAATCGAACCGGGACCTCTTAGTCCATGGGAGGATGCTAAATCCACTAAGCCACATCAGCTGGCTTCGATGGCTATTATTAAACACACACACACACACACACACACACACACACACACACACTAACAAGATGGCAAATCAAAAGTGTTAGTGAGGATGTGGAGAAATTGGAACTCTCAGGAAGTATTGGTGGGAATGTAAAATGGTGCAACCACTATGGAAAACCGTTTGGTGGTTCCTCAGAACACTAAACATAGAATTATCTACCATCTGACTCAACAATTCCACTTCCAGGTATATATCCAAAAGAAACAAAAACAGGGACTCAGATACTTGTACATAAAATGTTCATCGCAGCATTATTTATACTAATCAAAATGTAGAAATGACCCAAACAGATGAATGGAGAACCAAATATGGTATATATACAATGGAATATTATTCAGCTATGAAAAGGAATGAAGTTCTGATACATGCTACATGTAACATTGCAGACATGCTTAATGAAATAAGCCACTCACAAAGGACAAATACTGTGATTCCACTTTTATGAGGGATCTAGATTGAGGGAACTCAGAGAGACAGAAGTAGAATAAAGATTACCAGGAGCAGGGGGAGAGAGGATAATGGGGAATTGTCGCTTAATGAGTGGAGTTATTGTTGGGTGATGAACAAAATTTTGGAGATAGATAGTGGTGATGGTTACACAACATTGTTAATGTACTTAACACCATTGAATTGTACACTTAAAAATGGTTTAAATAATAAACTTTATGTTATATATTATATTTTACTACAATGAAACAAAGACAACATCCATACCAAACTGAGACTTTCTCTTTCACTAGTTAGAAAGATTGAAAGGGCATGTTTTCACTATTTAGGTCAATGATGCCGTCTGTCTCAGCAGGACTGGGAGGAGAACTGGGGGGCTAACTCCGGAGCAAGTCACCAAGAATGAACCATAAAATCAGAATATCCATTCACAGTTTATACTGAGGAACAGAATTGTGAGAAGGTCCAACCCAGCTTTTGTTCAAAGTTGTTTGGAAATCCCTAAGTAGGGATTTCCCTGCTAGTTGGCCAGGTGCCCGAGATTGCAGCAGGATTCGGGAGGATCGTGGGTCCTTTTTCCCACCTCCCTCACCCAGTACGTAAGTACCCCTCCCCCCTAAAACACTCCTTCGGCCACATGCGTCCGCGATTTCCTGGGATGCCCAGAACCAGCGGAATCCCAGGCACCAAAGAAGCCAATAAGGCAGGGTCCAGAGCCTGCGGCTCCAGGTGCAGGGCGGAGGACTTCCGCTGCGGCTGGAAAACGATGGCCCCGCGTGGCCAGGGAAGTGATGAGCTGCGGGTTCTGTGCTGGAAGCCCAGTGAGTCCTAGGGGGCCGCCCAACGCCCAGAGGGACAGCAGAAAATTATGCCCCTGGACGGCAGCGGGTAGCCTACCTTGAGGCAGAACCTTAAAGGGCCTCTGAAATGGAAAGCCCCTGACAGCCCACACAAACGAGGAAGATAGTACAGATAGAAATATAGAAATCTTGCTGTGAAAAGTGTGTATATATACATACATATAATAAATATATGTCTCAATCTCTTTATCTATCTTGGTGTAAGGGAGGCTTTTCTCACCATTGATTTTATAACACCGAGGACATAAAGAAAAAAATGGATAACTTTGACCATGTAAAAATGAAACCAGTATAACAAGAACATAAAAAAGATGTCACAGTCAAAAGGCAAACTGGGGAAATATTTGTAACATACATAATAAACAAAAGGCGATTTTCTTTCATTTATAAAGCACTCATACAACAGAATAGGGGGAAAACGCATAGGATATAATTGTGAAAATGTAAATGCCTATTGTTTGCAGAAACATAAATGCAAATGGCTAATAAAAATGTGAAAAGATGCCCAACTTTTCATAATTAATATGCATAGAAAAACTGCTTAAAAATGCTATTTCCACCAGAATAAACAGTGGTGCAATTTTTTTGCAGGGTAAATCGGTAATGTGCATCAAAATTTTAGGTGCACAGATGCTTTTTGATAATTTTACTAAGAATTTCCTTTAAAAATATACTCATAAAAACATGCCAAGCAATAACGTAACAAAAATAGAAGAAACAACCTAAACATCCATCTTTAGGGGACTGATAAGAATAATATGCATAGTATGAGCTCATTTCTACACATTTTTTAAAAGTATGAGTATATGCCCACTATAAACATAATTTTTTTTTTTTTCCTGGAAGGCTGCCTTCGATTAGAAGTATTAGAAGGCTAAGAGAGTTCCTCTCTTATTATTTTATTTTTTAAAATCCCATCTAGCCTTTAATATTAATTGCAAATTTACCTCCTCCATGAAAAAGTTCCTGCTTTATCTTCAACCTTCTCCTACTATGTATTGACTTTTACCTGAGTGTACTTTGTATTTGATTAATTTACTATATCTGCCTGTAGCCTAAAAATAGCAAGCAGTATTTAAGAATTCAGGCTAGGACACAGACATAGATTAGAATCTGGATTTTGCCCTCTGTGTATCCTTGGCTAAGTAGCTTAACCTTTCTGAACCTTTTTATTGTATGGGGAGGTTCTAAGCACCTACCATGGGGCATTGTCAGCATGCAATGAGAAAATCTATTAGGTGTTGAGCACAGCATTTGGTACCAAAGGAATGCTCAATAAATGTTAGCCGTTATACATTTCTGGAGGACAGAGATGGTTTTTTAGACTTTTCAGAATTTAATAAGTGTTCAGGCTTTTTCCTGATGCTCCTCATTTACTCATTACCCAGGGGCCAATCTGAGTTCATTTGGCATTGGAGAGCACAATTTGCTAGAATGAATGAAGTCAGTCAAAGGCCCCAGGTACAACTTAGAGCCTGGCCAGCCCCCTTCCTAGGTTCAGGGGGAAGGGAGAGGATAATTGAACACTTTCCCATTGCTGGAAAAACAATTAAAGTTTGACACACTGATTGTGGGCTAATTTCACATTTGAACAGCATCGTTATTATTGGCTTCTTTTTTCCCTCTAGTCCATTGTTCAAACATTCTCTTCATTCTTAGATGAAAACTTTTCCAAGTGTATCTACCTTAATTATAATCAACATAGGTCTTGAAGAGGGTTAAAAGGATTGCTATGATTCACTAGAAAAAGAGGAAAGGCTTGGTAAATATACAAAGCTAAAGAATCAAGAAACTGCCCTGGCCAGGTAGCTCAGTTGGTTAGAGCATTGTCCCAATACACCAAGTTTGCAGGTTTGATCCCTAGTCAGGGTAAGTACAAGAATCAACCAATGAATGCATAAATAAGTGGAACAGCAAAGCAATGTTTTTTGTTCTCTCTCTTCCTTCTTCTCTCTAAAAATCAATTTAAAAAAAAGTTAAGGGAGGAGGGGGTCAAGGGGATAAAAAAGAGGGACATCTGTAATATATTAAACCATAAAAATAAGTTAAAAAAAAAAGTTAAGCCCTGGCCGGTTTGGCTCAGTGGTCAGAGCATGGGCCCGCAGACTAAAGAGTCTCAGGTTCAATTCAGGTCAAGGGCACGTACCTCAGTTGGGTTGGGGTTGTGCAGGAGGCAACCAATCAATGTGTCTCTCAAACATCAATGTTTCTCTCTCCTTCCCTCCCACTCTATCTGAAGATAAATGGGAAAATATCCTTGGGTGAGAATTAAAAAAAAAAAAAATTAGCCCTGGCCGGTTTGGCTCAGTGTCGTGGGTTCAATTCCTGGTCAAGGGTGGGGATCAAACCTGCAACCCAAGTATGTGCCCTTAACCAGGAATCAACCTGAGACCCTTTGATGCTAGGGCTGATGCTTTAAATTCTGAGCCACCACTAAGTTATTACATCTAATATTTATATAACATTTAATTAAGAGTTTGTAAGTATTTTCATTTACATATCATCAGACCCACCAAATCCTTGAGGACAAAGAAAATACTACAGAGATTTTACTTTTTTTTTTTTTTTAATCCTCACCTGAGGATATATTTTTTCCCATTTATCTTCAGATAGAGTGGGAGGGGGAAAGAGAGAGAGAGAGAGAGAGAGAAACATTGACGTGAGAGAGACACTCGGTTTCAGGTTCGATCTCTGGCCCAGTCAGGGTCATGTGGGAGGCAACCAATTGATATGTCTGTCTCACATGGATGTTTCTCTCTCTCCCTCTCTCTCTCTCTCCCTTCCTCCCACTCCATCTAAAAAAAAAAAAAAAAATCAATGAAAAAATATCCTTGGTTGAGGATTAAAAACAAACAAAAAAACAACAACAAAAAACAGTGTTCTGTAATCAGTTATAAAGCATACTTGTAATAATAACAAAGGTGTAGGCTACCTCCAAGAGTGCAGGCACCATTTAACAGCTAAGATGTTACTAACCCACGTGATGGGAACTGGGCATACAAATCTTAACTGAGAACGTTGATCTAAAAGACAAAACTGCTATCTTACAAATGATAGATATATATTTTACATCTATCTCATTCTCTATATATACTGTACTATGTATACTGTAAAGAAAAAACAAGAAATTGAACCCAGAAGATATTGGGACTGCATTAAGCAGTTATGGAAAAAAAGATCTGTTTAGTATTCATGAAAAGACTGGATATGTTGCAAAAAATAATTGTGTCAAGAGAGTCTCAACTATGGTTTTGGTCAATTTAAACTATAGGACACGGTTGCAGTTTGTCCCTGGCCCTGGTTGGTCGTGCGGGTGGCAGCCACTCAATGTGTCCCTTTCATGTCGATGTTTCTCTCTCTCTCTCTCTTCCTCTCTCTCCCTCCCACTCTATCTGAACAACAACAAAAAAAAAATGAAAAAATGTCCTCGGGTGAGGATAAAAAAAATAATAATAAAAAAAATAAACTATAGGACAGAGTGACAAAAAGATTATTGAGTTTGGATTTGAAAGAACATATAAAAAAATTTTTTTTTCTTTATTGATATTAGAGAGAGGAAGGGAGAAGGAAAGAGAGATAGAAACATCGATGAGAGAGAACATTGATTGGTCGCCTCCTGCATGTCCCCCACTAGGGATCGGGCCCACAACCTGGGCATGTGTCCCACCTGACCGGGAAGCGAACCAGCAACCTCTTGGTGCATGGGTCGTTGCTCAACCACTGAGCCACACCGGCCAGGCTCTTTTTTTTATTTTATTCCTCACCTGAGGATATTTTTCCATTTGTCTTCAGATAGAGTGGAAGAGAGAGAGAGAGAGAGAGAGAGAGAAACATTGATGTGAGAGAGACACATTGATTGGTTGCCTCCCACATGACTGCAACCAGGGCTGGGGACCAAACTGAAACCGAGGTACATGCCTTTGTCCAGAATCAAACCCGCGACTCTTTGGTCCACAGGTTGACACTCTAATTATTGAGCCAAACAGGCTAGGGCTTGAAAGAACATCTTTATTTTTATTTAAAAAATCTTTTTTCTTTATTGATTTTAGAGAGAGAGGAAGGGTGAGGGAGAGAGAGATAGAAACCTCAATGAGAAAGAACATTGATTGGGCCACCTCCTGCATGCCCCCACTGGGGATTTGGCCCACAGCCTGGGCATGTGTCCTGCCCGAGAATCAAACTGGCGACCTCTTGGTGCATGGGTCAAGGCTCAACCACTGAGCCACAGCAGCCGCGGAAAAGAACATCTTTAAAAGGAGCACTAAAGCCCTGGCCGGTTTGGCTCAGCGGTTGGAGCGTCGGCCTGCGGACCAGAGAGTCCCTGGTTCGGTTCCTGCTAGGGGCACGTACCAAAAAATAAATAAATAAAAAATAAAAGGAGCACTAAATGATCTCAACAACAATGACCTTGACCAAGTGGTATAAGTGTGGTTCTGTCAGCATCGGTGGTCAGGGGTTCCTATTCTGGATGTGTCATGTGATAACGAAGAAGGCCTACTTCCGACACTAAGTATTGAAAACCCAAGGAGAGGGTGATTATTCTTCAGGACTGGTGAAGACATTCAAATATCACCAGATCTGTTTTTTTTTTAATTATTTTTAAAATTTATTGATTTTAGAGAGAGGAAAGAAGAGAGAGAGAGAGAGAGAGAGAGAGAGAGAGAGAGAGAGAGAGAAGCATCAATTTGTTGTTCTACTTTATTATGCATTCATTGGTTGCTCCTTGTATGTGTCCTGATTGGGGATCAAACCCACAACCTTGGCATATTGGGAGGATGCTCTAATCAACTGAGCTACTTGGCCAGAGCCAGAGCCTTTGTTTTTTCAAAGCAGTCAACAAGACTAAAAAACAAAGCCAGAGCCCCTGTTTTTTTAAAAGCAGCTGACAAGCCCTGGCCGGTTTGGCTCAGCGGTTGGAGCGTTGGCCCTTGGACCAAAGAGTCGCGGGTTTGATTCCGGTCAAGGGCATATACCTGGGTTGGGGTTCGCCCCCAGCCCCAGTCGGGGTCATGCAGGAGGCAACCAGTAGATGTGTCCCTCTCACATCAATGCTTCTCTCTGTCTCTTCCTCCCTCCCACTCTATCTGAAGATAAATGGAAAAACATCCTCAGGTGAGGATTAAAAAAATAAAAATAAAAAATAAAAGCAGTCAACAAGCCCGGCCAGTGTGGCTCAGTGGCTGAGCCTCGACCCATGCACCAAGAGGTTGCCGGTTTGATTCCTGGTCAGGGCACATGCCCAGGTTGTGGGCCCGATCCCCAGTAGGGGGCATGTAGGAGGTGGCCCAATCAATGTTCTCTCTCATTGATGTTTCTATCTCACTCTCCCTCTCCCTTCCTCTCTCTCTAAAATCAATAAAGAACCCTGACCGGTTTGGCTCAGCGGTTAGAGCATCAGCTTGCGGTCCAGAGAGACCTGGGTTCGGTTCCCACTAAGGGCACGTGCCTCGGTTGCAGTTTGTCCCCGGCCCTGGTTGGGTCGTGCGGGAGGCAGCCACTCGATGTGTCCCTTTCACATTGATGTTTCTCTCTCTCTCTCTCTCTTCCTCACTCTCCCTCCCACTCTATCTGAACAAAAAATGGAAAAATGTCCTCGAGTGATGATAAAAAAAATAATAATAATAAAAAATAAAAAAATAAAATAAAATCAATAAAGAAAAAAAAGGTTAAAAAAATAATTTAAAAAATAAAAGCAGTCAACATGAGTCCATGTGAGAATGAATGTGAGTTGGTGGGAGAGCTCACATTTGGTCTAGATCCATCTTTAGACTGGCCTAGGCCAATTTGACTTGGCTTAGAATCCCAAGTATACAAAAGAATGGAGGTGTCATATTATTATATATGGACACTCATCTGCAGGATTGCATACACTAGGTTAAACATAAACAAGAGAAATATTTGGAATATTTTGAAATAAATAACATGCAAGAGTCCACCACCTGTTGGCCTCTGTGCACTTATGTCTTAAGTGAGGAGAGTAAAGAGCTGTGAATTTGCTCATTTGCTCTTTTGGCAATCTCAGTCTTTTTTTTT
The DNA here is from genome assembly GCA_030848825.1 of Tadarida brasiliensis. Taxonomy (NCBI): domain Eukaryota; kingdom Metazoa; phylum Chordata; class Mammalia; order Chiroptera; family Molossidae; genus Tadarida; species Tadarida brasiliensis. The sequence goes on along the minus strand of CM061258.1, from coordinate 102,593,010 downwards.
TTTTTTTTTAGATAGGAAGGGAGAGATAGAAACACTGATGTGAGGGAGAAACATCGATGGTCCACCTCCTGCATCATGCCCCTACTGGGGATCGGTTGGGCAACCTGGACATGCGCCCTGAACGGAATCAAACTGGGACCTCTCAGTCCATGGGACGACGCTCAATCCACTGAGCCACACTGTTTGGGCTGCAATCTGACTCTTGGTACATATATATATATATATATTTTTAATTTTTTTTCTTTATTGATTTTTTTTTTTTTTAGAGAGAAAGGAAGGGAGAAGGAGAGAGAGATAGAAACATCGATGAGAGAGAACATCGATTGGCTGCCTCCTGGGGATCGGGCCCACAACCTGGGCATGTGCCCTGACCAGGAATCAAACCGGTGACCTCCTGGTGCATGGGTCGATGCTCAACCACTGAGCCACACTGGCCGGGCGATACACATATATTTTTATATTGAATGTCATTCTAAACAAAGTAAGTTGAATTAAACAAAGGAGGATTCCATACTATATCATTCCTAAACACAAATCAAGATTTTTTTCTTTTGAATAAATCTCAAGTGCTCTACTCCAGAAAAAAAAAAAAAAAAAAGATTTTTTTCTTTCATCTGTTGCTCAACCCAAAAGACATCAATTTGATCCTGTGTGGGAAAAACAAGTAGCTGTGCTGAGAGATGGTATCCAAAATGGTTTATAACAATTATCATAATTAGCAAAGCATCTGTACTAATGAGGTGAGGGAGAAATTGGCTAACAAATAGCAATTCGTGCTAGTATACCAATAATGGCCAAGGTAGTGAGCCAGGCCCTAGGGAAGACTGAAAAAGCATATTTAATGACTATAGACCAGTGATTTTCAACCAGTGTGCCCCAAGAATTTTTAAAACATGCAATACCTGACTATTTAGTCAGGGAACTGACCTCTTTTCACTCAGATTGTCCAATAAAAAAATGACAACAGCCAACACAATAATAGCCATCCGGTGTGAATGAATCAAAATCATACCAATTTTTTTTTTTTTTTTTTTGTCAGATCAGCAAAAAATGTTTTTTGGTGTGTTGCAGAATTGTAGTAATTAGTTTATGTGCGCCATGAGATGAAAATGTTGAGAACCGCTGCTTTAGACATAAATTTGAGGGTTATACCTATCAATATCAGTACACTGAGAAAAAGGCTTGGCTTCTACATGCTGTTTAAACCACACACCGTTCCATATACTGTTCATTGTCCACAAAGGGCCAGCTTTCCATCTAGAGGCAATTCAAAGCTAGCTAAAGTTTTAGAAACTGCTTTAGGATTTAAGAGTTTTAAGAGCATGCCCTGGCCAGTGGGCTCAGTGGTTAGAGCATCTGCCCAGGCACTGAAGAGTCTTGGGTTCAGTTCCCGGTCAAAGGTATGTACCTGGGTTGCAGGTTCCATCCCAGCCCCTGTGGGAGCATGTGGGGGAGGCAACCAGTGTGTCTCTCTCATATCAATGTTTTTCAAGGTATTTCAATGTTTCTCTCTCTCTCTCTCTCTCTCTCTGTCTCTCTCTCTCTCCTCCCCACCCTTCCTCTCTTCCACTCTCTCTAAAAAATAAATGGAAAAAATATTATGGGGTGAGGATTAACAACAACAACAAAAAGTTTTAGGAGCTGCTTCAACATCAATGAAGTTGGAGTTGCTCATGAAGCAGCAGCAGCAGCAGCAGCAGCAGCAGCAAAATTCCACTGTATTAAACAAATAGAAGCAGAGGACTATCTCCCAAATTTTTTATGATGACAAGGGTAATCTTGACCATATGAACTTTAGTCTAACAACTCACTTTCTAACACACACACACACACACACACACACACACACACACAACCATGCTTTGTCCAGCGTCTCCACGCAGTAGACGCTCCCGCCCATGAGTCACTTAGTAGCTGTCTCTGTTATCAGATCCACTGTGTCAGTATCGCAGTGCTGGTGTTCAAGTAACCTTTTTTTTTTTTTTTTTTACTTAATAATGGCCCCAAAGCGCAAGAGCAGTGATGCTGGCAATTCAAATATACCAAAGAGAAGCCGTAAAGTGCTTCCTTTAAGTGAAAAGGTGAAAATTCTTGACTTAATAAGGAAAGAAAAAAAATCCTATGCTGAGGTTGCTAAAATCTACAGTAAGAACGAATCTTCTATCCGGGAAATTGTGAAGAAGGAAAAAGAAATTCGTGCTAGTTTTGCTGTGGCACCTCAAACTGCAAAAGTTACAGCCACAGTGCGTGATAAGTGCTTAGTTAAGATGGAAAAGGCATTAAGTTTGTGGGTAGAAGACATGAACAGAAAATGTGTTCCGGTTGACAGCACTGTGTTGCGCCAGAAAGCACTGAGCCTATACGAAGACTTCAGCAAGGGATCCTCTGAAAGGAGTGACACCAAGCCATTCACTGCGAGTAAGGGATGGTTACACAGATTCAGGAATAGGTTTGGACTGAGAAAGGTACAAACTACTGCAGAGGCTGTGCCTGCTGTTGAAGAAGCTGCTGCCACATTTCCGGCAGAGTTGAAGTTGATTAAGGAGGAAGGTATGTACGTATAGGAAAAAACAGTATATATAGGGTTTGGTATTATCTGGGGTTTCAGGCATCCACTGGGGGTCTTGAAAGGTATTTCCCGCGGATAAGGGGGGACCGCTCTACATCAAAAGACTGGCTGTTTGGAAAGTTTTCTTGCCAGCGACATAGGCTGGAAAAGCCTATGTGGTCGCCACCTACCGTGGAGGAGGAGGGGGAGGGGAAGGATGGCCCGTTTGGCTTGAATCCCGGTGGGGAGAAAAATCACAAAATCATTCAATGTTGCGCTTTACGTTAACATCTAAAATGTCTGGGTCAAGTTTTTTAAACATTGAATTTAATTTAGGTGAACAGCAATGTCTCAGCAGTCTCGAAATTCAGGAGCTAATGAAAGTTGAGAAGCAAAAAAAATAAAAAAACGAGGGGGGATGGGTTTGAATAAAACTGCTTAGTGGTTGACAGAACAAAACGGGCTTCAATCAGGTTATCTGCTCCCACTCCATGGCTTTTCGTCAACTTTCTTTCTAAAAGTCGAGTGTAGACACGTGAGCAAAGCCTCAGGGAGTAAATAAAAACAGAAGAGTCCCACCCCCTCCCCGTCCAAAGTCCGGGCAAACTGTCTCTTTTGAGGCAATTTTTCAAAACTAACAGGAGTTCTTTGTGTCCCAGAGGGTGGTGCAGGGCGGAGGAAATCCCTCGGCGGAGCACGGAGGCCGGCAGGCCGCCCTGGAGCTCCCGGGCCTTTGCCGTGTTCCGGTCTCGCAATTTGCGGGGAATCTCGGGTGCAAGAGTAAGTGCGACTCTTGGGCGGCCGGAGACGCCGGCTGGCGTTCCGAGGGAGCAGGCTGGAGCCATCACCGGCCTAAATTTGCACCCCTGCGCCCCAGCTCCCCTCCCCCACTCGGGCAGCCGAACAGGCCCCAGGTGCAGCCATGTTCTCGATCCCACCACCCCACGCCTCCATTGACAGTCCTTGCCGGAGAGGGCCGGGCGTCGCGCTCTCGGCGTCCCTGGGCTCAGGGTTAGCCCGCGCGACGCTTCCTGGGAGTCGTAGTCCACTTCCCCCAACATCGCGTTAATGGGGACGAATCAGAAACTACAACTCCCGTTGGGCGGCGTAGAGGGTGCGCAAGCGCAGCGAGCCTTCGAGGAACAAAAAAAAAAAAAAAAAAAAAAAGAAAAAAAAAAAGAGGAGGAGGGTGAGAGAGAAGCTCGGAGAGCAGAGAAAAGGGGCCACTGGTCGCCCCCCCCCGCTTCCCCGCACGCGCTCTCCAGCCGAGGCCGCCTGCCTGCCGCGGTTACCCCGGCCTCTCTCTCGGTCCCTGGAAATTGGATCTAGGCGCTGAGCGAGGCCCTGCCGGGGCGGCCATGCGGCGGTGACAGAAGCTCGGCTGAGACGCTCGGGCCCCTCGCCCTCTCACCTCCTGCCCGCTAGTCAGCTCGCCTCAGCCCGAGGCTGCTCCTCCGCGGCCGCAGCTCGCGCACGGCCCGCACTCGCTTCCCTTCGGCACCCCTACCCCGGCGCTGCCTGGAGGCGGCTGCACTCGGGTGAGTCCCTGTCGCTTCATCCCCTATCCCCCGCCCCAGTTGCCATTGCGAGCCGGGCCTTTATTTGAGACTACCCCTCCGGGGCCTGCACGGACAGGAGTCTGGGGACCGTCGGCGGCCGTATTGGGGTATCCTGGCCCCCCAACTCCAGGCAGCTAGCGTTGGGGGTGGGGCAGGAACAGATGCGGTCGCGGGGGACGACAGTTGCACGCGCGCGCCTGGGTACTCATGGGGGAGGGGCGCGCGCGCCGGCGCTGCGTGGGGGGGGGGTCTCACGCGTGAGGCCCGCGCGCGAGCGAGCCTGCGGCTGCGCATGCCCGGCTGCTGATTGGCCGGCTCGGGCTTTGCGGGTGCGCGCGCGGTGCCAGGCCCAAGCCGTGGGGTCGCGCTCAGCCTGGTGTCTCGGGGGCTGGTGCGCCCGGGCAGCAAGACTCGCCGGATTGGCCGGCGGGCGGCGGGGGCGGGGTCGGCGCCACGCTGCCTGGTAACTGCGGCCGGCTGACTGGCGGGCGGGCTGGCTGGCTGGCTGGGGAGCGCCGCCCCTCTTCGTCTCCGTCCCAGTCCTTTCCTGCCTGCGCCCAGGTGGAACCCAGAGTGGGCTTTGTCCCAGCCCGGCGGGCACGCCTGCCCCGCGGGGCCTGTTTTTGTGGGGGAAATAAACACAATGACCGGAAGGAAAACCTCAGCCTTCAGGCCATGAAAATAAGCCGTCTGGATTGGGCCAGCACCCAGACGGGTTTCAGGGGAGGAAGAAGACAAAAAGCTGTCGTCTTTCCCTTGCCTCCCCCTTCCACTTTTTCTCATCCAAGTTTTTCCTTTATTAAAGCGAGGTTTTCTGTGTTTTTTTTTTAGTGTTATGGTTTTGCGCTAATTTGCGGCTGAGAGTGTTCAGATGTCGGGTCCTGTGCAAGTAGGCTCACTCCTGCGAATGCGGGACCCCGTGCAGACTTCTCACCCTCTCTGCATTCAACTTTGCTGCAGACAATGGCTTGATAGGCCGCAGTGCTTACTAGTAGTCTTTGGGTGCTAAGGAAAGGAAAAGGGAAGTTAGTTTGCAAATGAGAATGTACAGTTACATTGCTCTGAGGAGGCAGGGCTCCCCACCCCTTCTCTCCCCCTAAAGCCTATGATTTAGGATGACTGATTTAATTTTCTACTGCAGCAGACACCCCCCCCCCCCCCATACCCACCGTACTTCCCGAGTTCCAGTCGAGGTCAGAAAATATTAAATGGAAAATTACAGAAATAAATCATGCATAAGTTTTAAATTTCTCGCGCCGTTCCGAGTAACGTGATGAAGTCCTTTTCTGTCCCACCCTGGATGTGAATCATTCTTTTGTCCAGCATATCCACGCTATACACGCTACCAGCCGCTGGACACTTAGTTGCCATCTCTGTTTTGATACTACTGTGCTGGTATTCAAGTAACACTTATTTTCCTTAATAATGGCCCCAAAGCAGAAGAGTAGTGATGCTGGCAATTCAAATATACCAAAGAGAAGCCGTAAAGTGCTTCCTTTAAGTGAAAAGGTGAAAATTCTTGACTTAATAAGGAAAGAAAAAAAATCCTATGCTGAGGTTGCTAAAATCTACAGTAAGAACGAATCTTCTATCCGGGAAATTGTGAAGAAGGAAAAAGAAATTCGTGCTAGTTTTGCTGTGGCACCTCAAACTGCAAAAGTTACAGCCACAGTGCGTGATAAGTGCTTAGTTAAGATGGAAAAGGCATTAAGTTTGTGGGTAGAAGACATGAACAGAAAATGTGTTCCGGTTGACGGCAGCACTTTACGCCAGAAAGCACTGAGCCTATACGAAGACTTCAGCAAGGGATCCTCAGAAAGGAGTGACACCAAGCCATTCACTGCGAGTAAGGGATGGTTACACAGATTCAGGAATAGGTTTGGACTGAGAAATGTAAAAATTACTGCAGAGGCTGCATCTGCTGTTGAAGAAGCTGCTGCCACATTTCCGGCAGAGTTGAAGAAGTTGATTAAGGAGGAAGGTATGTATGTATAGAAGAAAACATAGTATATATAGGATTTGGTACTATCTGCGGTTTCAGGCATCCACTGGAGGTCTTGGAACACATCCCCTGTGGATAAGGAGGGACTATTGTACTTATTTTTGCTTTATCTATTCTTAAGTCACTGTGGTCTACTGCCTTGTCCTTTCCTTTGGTCTGCTTCTGGAATCTTGGCTCACACCTGTAGGCTGGAATGACTTTTTATTTTCTACAGGCTTTTCTTACTTGTATGTAATCACTTTTTTAAAGCCTATGTTGTTCAGTCGGAATTGGCTGTTCTTCTTACATTATCCCAGTCAACTTGACTGCCCCTCCTAGGAGGGCATCTTTATTTCCTCTAGGGATGTGTTTGGTTCTGCCTTGTTTACATGTGTCTGGCCTAGTCACTAGGTATTAAACTCCTAGATGGGTAGGGAATAAGCCTTTTCTGCTTTCCTCACTCCTCCTTCCAGTCTACAACTGTCAAAGTGCTTTGACTACAGCTAATATTTGAATATTTCTTATATGCCTAGCATCGCTCTTAAGCTTTTACCGTATGTGTTCTTATTTAATCTTCAGAACAACCCCACAATTCCGTTTTATAGATGAGGAACAAGCCTAGATAGAGAAGCTGGGTAATTTACTCTTGATTACTCACTCAAGTAAACCTTGACTCCAAGATTTGAACAGAGACAACCTGACTCTTAACCTTGAAGCCAGTGGTTCTCAAACTACTGTGAGCATGGGCATCCTCTGGAGGGCTTGTTAAAACACAATTGCTAGCCCGGCCGGTGTGGCTCAGTGGTTGAACATCGGCCCATGCACCAAAAGGTCGTGGGTTTGATTCCCAGTCAGGGCACATGCCCAGGATGTGGGCCTGATCCTCAGTAGGGGGCGTGCAGGAGGCGGCTGATCCATGTTCTCTCTCATCGATGTTTCTCTCCTTCTCCCTTCCTCTCTCCCTAAACTCAATAAAGAAAAAAACAAAAAACAAAAAAAAACACAATTGCTAGGGCCCACCCCAGATCTGATTCTGCAGGTCTGGGATGGGGCCGTTATTAGCATTTCTAACTAGTTCCCTGGTGGTGTAGATGCTTTGGAACCATTCACAATGGCAAATTAAGTTTTGTTTTTTAATCCTCACCCAAGGACATTTTTACATTAATCTTCAGATAGAGCTGGAGGGAGAGAGGGAGGAAGAGAGAGAGAAACATCGATGCAAGAGAGACACATCAATTGGTTGCCACCTGCACAACGCCCAACCGGGGCCAGGACGAACAGCAACCGAGGTACGTGCCCTTGGCTGGAATCGAACCCGGGACTCTTTGGTCCCCGGGCGATGCTCTTACTGTTGAGCTATACCAGCCAGGGTGGAAATTAAGTTTTAAGTGAGGAAAACTTAACTGTAGATGTTTGCTTTTCATTACTTTGAAAGTAGATCTTAAAGAACCAGAAATAATTTGAGCTGTTCACTTATTGGTTGGAAAACTTATTGAGAATTTTTATTAGCCATGATTACAAAATTAAGAGTTTAAAAAAATAAAAAGTCTCCAGTTTCAAAAAGAGCCGAGGTAATTTAAGTACAGAATAAAATTAGGAATGTAATAGTGTCGACTTTTTTTTCACTCTCATTCATTCATTTATTTTATTTTATTTATTGATTTTAGAGAGAGAGGAAGGGACAGAGAGATAGAACATCGATTGGCTGCCTCCTGCATGCCCCTCATTGGGGATTTGGCCCACAACCTGGGCATGTACCCTGACTGGGAATTGAACTGGCGACCTCTTGGTGCATGGGTCGATGCTCAACCGCTGAGCCCAACCAGCTGGGCCTCATTCATTTATTTATTTATTCACATCACAGGCATTTATCTTCTTTCAGGGATCCCAAACCATCCGATCTCTACTTAGGAGTATAAAGTCTGGGAACCAGGAACATATGGAGTCATTGGGTCAGGCTGAAGCTGACAGAGCAGCCAGAGTTCCGACCCTCTGCCCCCTTCCCCCACCTCCAAGGATGTGGCTACTTTTTTTTTTTTTTTTGCATTTATCTTCAGATAGAGCAGGAGGGAGAGAGAGAGAGAAACATGAACGTGAGAGAGACACATCGACTGGTTGCCACCCACATGACCCCAACCGGGGCTGGGGACAAACTGCAACCGAGGTACGTGCCCTTAGCGGGAACCGAACCCGGGACTCTCCGGTCCGCGGGCCGATACTCCAACCGCTGAGCCAAACTGGCCAGGGTGGATGTGGCTGCTTTTAAGAATATCACTACAGCCTAGCCAGTGTGGCTCAGTGGTTGAATGTCGACCCGTGGACCAAGAGGTTGCCGATTCGATTCCCGGTCAGGGCAAAGCTCAGGTTGTGGGCCTTATCCCCAGTGGGGGGTCGTGTAGGAGGCGGCCAGTCAATGTTCGCTCGCATTGATGTTTCTCTCTCTAAAACCAATAAAGAAAAAAAATTTTTTAAAAAAGTATCACCACAGAGACTTTGATGTTAAAATGTAGGCTTTCCTGTTGTTTTTTTATCCTCACCTGAGGAGGTGAGGACATTTTTGCATTTATCTTCAGATAGAGCGGGAAGGAGGAAGAGAGAGAAACATCGATGTGAGAGAGACACATTGAGTGGTTGCCACCCACACAAATCCAACGGGGCCAGGGACAAACTGCAGCCGAGGTACGTGCACTTAGCAGGAACCGAACCTGGGCCTCTGGTCTGCGGGCCGACGCTCTAACTGCGGAGCCATACTGGCCAGGGCAGGCTTTCCGGTTCCTTAAAAAAAAAAATTTTTTTTTCTTTATTGATTTTTTTTTTTTTTTAGAGAGAGAGGAAGGGAGGGAGAAAGAGCTAGAAATATCGATGAGAGAGAACGTCGACTGTCCGCCTCCTGCATGCCCCCCCACTGAGAATCGGGCCCACAACCTAGGCCTGTGCCCTGACCTGGAATCCAGCCGGCAACCTTTTGGTGCATGGGTCAACACTCAACCACTGAGCCACACTGGCCAGGCAGCTTTCGGGTTCTTTTCATTGGGGCACAAGTCTTGTTGAGAAATATTTTTAGTTTTTTTTTTAGCTTTTTAAAAATTATAATGGATTTCTTAATGGGGAAAGTAATCTCAAATTAGGTAGGAGGAATGAGATTAATTGACAGTTATTCTCTATCATTTTTGATGATCCATAGATAGATGGTGTGCTCCAAAACATAAAATATAGAAGACAAGGTCCCTAACACAGGTTGTTCTGAAAAGTTATTAAACACTTAATCCTTTCTCTTATTATAGAGTAGCTGTTTGCATTGCATTGTACCTAATTCAGTTGTGCCATTGTTTTATTCTTCATTGAAGACATGTTTTAAAATATTGCAATCTTTTTCTTCATGGTTAGGATTTTAATTAGCATGAAATTGTCTTAACCTTTGGGTTCAGCAGATACCAATCAAGTAATTTTTACATATGTTTCAACGTAAGAAACATTCAAACCTATAGAGAATTTTTGTGAGTTTATTTGAGCCAAACTATTGATAATTGCCAGTTCCTGGGAAGCAAAATCTCAACGGATTGAGATAATGCTCCACAGAATGGCGGTTTTGCACCTTACTTTATACATTACAATAAAAAGGGAATACATTGCAAGTGGGTTACATGAAAACCACTGGTGGTAGTTTAGGGATGCGGGAGAAAGCAAAGTGGGGAAACCTCTGGGATTGGATGAAAAGTGAAATGATAGACACATACATCTTATACATAGGTGGGTACTGGATAGTTAACAGTCAACATCATAACAATGACAATGAGAGGATTTATGCTATCCACCCTGGTGCATTGGTTGTGCCCTGAGGAGTCTGGAAAAGGGGAGTTACCCTGACATGCAGGCTTAGTTAAGGTAAAGATTGACTTCTGTCAGGGAAGATTCTAGCCTAGGACATAAACTGCCTTTAGTTAAAAAGTTTTAATTTCAGCCCTGACCGGTTTTGCTCACTGGTTAGAGTGTCGGCCTATGGACTGAAGGGTTGTGGGTCTGGTTGCTGGTCAAGGGCACGTACCTGGGTTGCAGGTTCTATCCCCAGCCCTGGTCAGGGTTGTACGGGAGGCGCAACCAATGTTTCTCTCTCATGTCGATGTTTCTCTCTCGCTCCCTCCCTCTCTTCCACTCTATCTAAAAATCAATGGAAAAATATCCTCCAGTGAGGATTAACCAAAAAAAAAAGTTTTAATTTCAGACCATCCTTTGTGGTCACTTTATGTCTGAGTATGCAAGGCCACCATGCAGGCCTTCCCTGAGCTTGTCAGGTTAGCATGTGGCCCCCTTTTTTCCCTAGACATCTAGGGAAAGCATTTTATTTTTTTAATGTTTTTATTGATTTTTAGAGAGAAAGCAAGGGAGAGGGAGAGATAGAAACATCAGTGAGAGAGAAACACTGATCATCTGCCTCTTGAATGCCCCCTACTGGGGATCGAGCCTGTAACCCAGGCATGTGCCCTGACTGGAAATCGAACCAGTGACTTCCTAGTGCATGGATTGATGCTCAAGCACTGAGCCACATGTGCCAGGCGAAAAGCATTTTTTTAAAGAGTCGTTTGAGAAGTAATAATTCTGAGAATGGTATTTCACTTTTCAGATATGCATTAGAGGCAATTTATTTGAAAGATAATTGTTAAGAACTTTATTAACAGCAATCTACTGCCTGGCCGGTGTGGCTCAGTGGTTGAGCATTGACCTATGCACCAAGAGGTCTCTGGTTCGATTCCTGGTCAGGACATTGGCCCAGTCCCCAGTGGGGGCCATGCAGGAGGCAGCCAATCGATGTTCTCTCTCATTGATGTTTCTAACTCTCTCTCCCTGTCCCTTCCTCTCTCTCTAAAATCAATAAACGAAAAATATTTAAGAAAACAAAAACAGCATTCTACTAAAGATCATTCATAGCATTTTCTTCAAAAGTTGTATACATTTATTTGGGTTAAGCTTATTCATTGTTACTAACTGAAAGAACATAAGAAATTCAATTAATCAGTTCATTATAATTGTAGAGTTGAGATTCATTGTACTCAGTGGGCTTAAAATGGCAGCAAACCAATTTGAAGAAAAATATTTGATTATTCAATTAAAGTGTAGCTGAGGCTACCTGCCTGGAGCAATAAAATTAAGAATTCATATTTTAGAAGATGTATGTATACTGGAAAAATTACGTGGTTAAATCAGTAGTGCTGAGGGTATTAACTTGATTCTTCATTCTTCATTTTCCCCCTCTTTCTGCCTTTATCATTTTCCTTCTTTCTTGTCTTTCACTGGAACTCTCATTACTGCAGTTTTTCTTTCCTTTTTCCTCATTGTTTCTACAATCCTTGTCTTTGTATTTCATGCTTGTTTCTGGCACTACTTCCCACTTTGGCCTAGTGGGAACGTAAGAGGAAGTTTGATGGTAGTCATGGATTGTCAAAAGTTGTGGAGGATTTGGTTATAACATTAAAACTATAGAGGTGCCCGGTGTGGCTCAGTGGTTGAGCATCAACCCATGCACCAAGAGGTTGCTGGTTCGATTCCAGGTCAGGGCACATGCCCAGGTTGTGGGTCCGATCCCCAGTGATGGACATGCAGGAGGTGGCTAGTCGATGTTCTCTCTCATAGATGTCTCTCTCTCTCCTTCTCCTTTCCTCTCTCTCTAAAATCAATAAAGAAAAATTATTTTTTTTAAAGTGCAACTTGTGAAGCAAAATGATTTATAGTTGAGAGAGGGAATATTGTTTTGTAATTAAAAATACAAGTTTTGAAATCAGACTACCTGGATTCAAATCCTGGTTCTTGCCACTTCCTGGTTGTGTTACCTTGGGCAAGTCACTTTACATCTTTGTGTCTCAGTTTGCCTGTTTTAAAAAGGTGGATGATGATAAACCTGTTTCTCTTTTAGAGGGTTGTGAATATAGAATGAGTTTAAGTGCTTTAGAATGGCATCTGACGTACAGTAAGCATTAAATAAATATTAGCCATAAAAATACTGTTTTAATACTTTGGAGAAACTGAATTTTCTAAGGAAATAAAAATTTTACAAGTAATATTGACTACAAGGTTAACCTCTAGAAACTCTAGAGAATATAAAGTCTGTGAGGGCAAGGACTTGTTCTTCCTGGGATTTTCCCCTTGTGACTGTGACTGTTAAATTGTTTTTGTTTTTACCTTGGCTGGTTGGTCCAGCGGTTAGAGTGTCGGCCTGCAGACCAAAGAGTTTCAGGTTCAATTCCGGTCAAGGGCACATGCCTTGGTTGCGGTTAGTCCCCGGCCCTGGTTGGGGTCTTGGCAGGAGGCAACCAATTGATGTGTCTCTCTCACATCAATGTTTCTGTCTGTCTGTCTCTCTCTCTCTCTCTCCCCTTCCCACTCTATCTGAAGATAAATGGAAAAATATCCTCAGGTGAGGATTAAAAAAAAAAAAGTACTGTATATGATAATATTATGGTATAATTGTAGAAACAGAGAGTAGTGAAGAGGTCTTATTTAGGGTATCTTGTTAAAATGAGCTCTGGTTTGTAGACAGAACCTATACATTTCTAATGTATGTAGTATATATATATACTGTATTATGGAGAATAATGTCTACCTTGCAACTAATGAATTTATAATGGAAATAGTCTCTGGAACTGGTTACCCAACAGATAGATAAATTTACCTTATTTGCCCTGGCTGAGTGGCTCAGTTGGTTGGAGCATTGTCCCATACACTAAAAGGTTGTGGGTTTGATTCCCCATCAGGGTGCGTATCTAGGTTTCGGGTTCAGTTCCGGTTGGTTTGAGTATGGGAAGCAGCTGATGGATGCTTTTCACGTAGATGTTTCTCTCTCTCTCTCAGTCTTTAAAAATCAACAGAAACATATTCTTGGGTGAGGAAAAAAAAAGAAAAAAAATAAAGAATTCCAAGGTCAGTCATGTCTAGTATTGGAGATAGAACTTGAATTCAGAACTTTGGCCTGATTCCCAAATTGGTGTTCATATAGATTTGCTGTGTTGCCTGCCTTCTGGGAACAGTACATTAAAAAACACAACGATGGACTTTTAGATCATAATTACTTTATTTTCATTTCCTCTTCCAATTCATACAAAGTTAGAAAAAGAACAAGTGATCCAGCTTTTCCAGTACCCAATGATTTTTAAAGTTGAAATAAGGTCAAATGGACATGCTTTTGTCTACAAGCTGCAGCTTTTTAAAAAATCTTGACTATCAATTTAAATGTATAATTTATGCATTTGTAAAAATTTTCTCTTAAACTGTAGTGCCAAGAAAAGTTGTGGGTGTTCCTGAATAACTGATAAGGTTTTTTTATTTGTTTTTCAAATAAAAAACAATGTTTTGGCTACTGTGAAACTCAGAATTGAACTTGTTATCTTCTATTTGGGCAGATTCTCTTTCTCTGGACTCCTTTATTATTTTGTCATTCTTCCCTTCACCAGGCTTAATTTTAAAAAATCTATTTCTGTTAGTTCTTTCAACATTTTTTTGGAAATGGGGTGGAGAAGGATATAAATTTTAGAGTATTAATACAGTTGCAGATCTTTTCAGATCTTAATCCTTTAGATATATTTTGTTTCTTCCTGAGGTATCACTTGGTTTTAATTGATACAATTACCAGCTTGATTTCAGCAGATATAATTTAAGAATTTGGTATCTTAAAATATAAGCATAGCCTCCTATAAAAACTTAAAATCAGCCCTGGCCGGTTTGGCTCAGCGGTTAGAGCATTGACCTGCGGTCCAGAGAGACCCGGGTTCAGTTTCCACTGGGGGCATGTACCTCGGTTGCAGTTTGTCCCCATCGTGCAGGAGGCAGCCACTCGATGTGTCCCTTTTACGTCGATGTTTCTCTCTCTCTCTCTCTCTCCCTCTCTCTCCCTCCCACTCTATCTGAACAGAAAATGGAAAAATGTCCTCAGATGAGGATATTTAAAAAAAACCTTAAAATCCTTGACCTAAAAAATCAATCTTTTTTTAAAAACTATTTTTTATTTGTTTTATTGATTTTTTTTTTTTTTTCAGAGAGAGAGAAACATCCATGTGAGAGAAACATCCATCAGTTGCCTCCTGCATGCCCCCTGCTGGGGATCGAGCCTGCAACCTGGGCATGTGCTCTGACATGAAATCGAACCAGCGACCTCTTGGTGCATGGTTTAATACTCAACCACTGAGCCACACCTGTTGGGCATCAACCATAATCTTTTTGTCATGGACAAAAGAGATATACTTTTGCTTCTGTTTGGTTATGATGAGTGGCAGTTAATTTATTGCCTTATAAAGATTGCCTATAGTCTAATTACTGTTTAATTTATTCACCTTGGGCTCCTTTTTTTTTAAAATCTGCCTTTCTTTGATTATTATTGTGCACAAAAAAAGGTAATTTGGAGATATGGATTCTAGTCTCTTGTTATAAAATTAACTGTATGACCTTAGCAAAATGGCTAATCTTTCTGGGTTGAGCTCATTTATAAAATAATAGAACAAAGTCGTTGCACTAAAATATCTTGAATTTTGTTTTTGATCTGAGATTGAAATGGAAAGGCGTTTGTTCAAAACAACATAATAGCACAAAAGAGAAATAGAGCATGAATGTAATAGAAAAACAAGATAAGGGTTATGGTACCTCCTCTAGTTAGCAGTCTGACCTTAAGTTTAATTTGAAGCAGATATATGTTGAAAATTTAGTAATATTTTAGAGATCAGCATAATAAAAAATATTAAGAATATCAGTTATTGCCGTAGCCAGTTTGGCACAGCGGTTAGAGCATTGGCCTTCGGACCAAAGAGTCGCGGGTTCAATTCTGGTCAAGGGCATGTACCTCAGTTGCAGTTCATACTGGCCCTGGTCGAGGTCTTGTGGGAGGCAACCAATCAATGTGTCTCTCTCATATTGATGTTTCTCTCTCTCTCTCTCTTTCTCTTTCCCTCCCTCCCACTCTATCTGCAGATAAATGGAAAAATATCCTCAGGTGAGGATTAAAAAAGAAAGAATATCAGTTATTTTGTTAGAGTGATGATGATGTGTGTGAAAATCTTCAAGAGTTCTCTTCGACTCACTATAATTTTTGTTATTTTGCTGTTCAGTATTAACAGCAAGGATTAGTAAATTCAAAGCAGAAGTATGGGCAAATAAATAAACTTATATGGAATTAATTATTGACATATATTGAGATAGAACAGATCAGTAAGGACACAGATAAATATAGTCCCTGAAATGGATCTCCAACAAGAAAAACAAGATTTTTAAAGAATGGCTGGAGTCTGTTTTCAGAAAGATAAAAGAAGGCCATGCATCTATGAAACAATAGCTGAGGAGGATAAAAAGATAAGGAAATGATACAGAAACAGGCCAATTAGTTCATATTTAACTCATAAAGGAGGATTAAAATCAAATTAGGGACACAAAAGATAAAATAAAAAACATTCAGAATGGAAGAATTAAGGGAATTGACAAAATTGAAAGAAGATATAGCAGACTCAGGTAGCTGTTATGTTTTGTGTTCCTGGCATGCTTTTCTCATCCCTTTTCTCCAGATAAGTGTCCTGCTTTGCCTTCTGAGTAGCTGCCATCTTTCTATTTCATGTGGTTCTAGCTACATTGCTAAGCACAGTGTATCCCAGGTAATATTTTTCTGACTAGTCATAGTTAATTGGGCTTGGGTAGGATAAGCTTGTGACACAAACCCCTAAAACTTGCGAAAACAGTGGCAAGAAGATATGATATGTGATAGTCTGTCCTCTGGGACTACAATACGTGTGCGGTGAACTTAAAGATGCACGTGGCTGTCATCTCTGTTTTAGGGAAGAAACCCATCTGCTCAAGAAGTGAGGCAGGCCCACAGAGAGGCGATAGAGGTAACTCTAACAACATGTCTTATGTTCTTAGATCTAGCTGTGTGTGGAGTCAGTGCAACCTTTAGACTGAAGTAAAAAAAAAAAAAGCAATAATAAAATAAAAATAGAAATTCCCTTCTTTACTTGAGATGGCTTGAATTGAGAATTTGTAACCTCGCAATCTACTATTTCTGGCTAATTTCATTTCTTGTTTTTTATAAGATTGCTTTTTTTTATTTTTTATTTTTCCTTTATTGATTTTACAGAGAGACGAAGGGAGAGGGAGAGACAGGTAGAAACATCGATGAGAGAAAACATTGACTGGCCGCCTCCTGCATGCCCCCATTGGGGATCGGGCCCACAACCTGGGCATGTGTCCTGACTGGGAATCGAACCAGTGACCTCTTGGTGCATGGGTCGATGCTCAACCGCTGAGCCACACTGGCCGGACTGTTTTCCGTTTTTTTTAATCCTCACCCGAGGATATTTTTTTCCATTTATCTTTAGATAAAGTGGGAGGGAGGGAGGGAGGGAGAGAGAAAGAGAGAGAGAGGGAGAGAGATAGAGAGGGAGAGAGAGAAACATCCATGTGAGAGAGACACATTGACTAATTGCCTTCTGTATGACCCAGAGCAGGGCCAGGGACCAAACTGCAACTGAGGTACGTGCCCTTGATTGAAATTGAACCCATGACTCTTTGGTCCGGGGGCCGACATTCTAACCGCTGAGCCAAACCAGCCAGGGCTTCATTACTTGCTTCTGAGAATAAAAAATATGCCTGGCCTGTGTGGCTCAGTGGATTGAGCATCAGTCCGACCATGGACTGAGAGGTCCCGATTTGATTCCTGGTCAGGGTATGTGCCCGGGTTCCAGGCTCGATTCCTAGTAAGGGATGTGCACGAGGCAGCCAATCGATGTATCTCTCTCACATCACTGTTTCTATCTCTTTCTTCCTTCCTCTCTTAAAAAAAAAAAATCAATAAGAAACATATTTATATATATATATATATATATTTTAAATCCTCACCCGAGGGTATTTTTACATTTATCTTCAGACAGTGTGGGAGGGGGAGAGAGAGAGAGAGAGAGAGAAACATTGATGTGAGAGAGACACATCGATTGGTTGCCACCTGCATGACCCCAACTGGGGCCGGGGATGAACCACAACCGAAGTACGTGCCCTTGGCCGGAATCGAACCCGGGACTCTTTGGTCCGCAGGCCAAACCTGCCAGGGCAATAAAAAACATATTTTATTTTTTTCTTTATTGATTTTTGGAGAGAGAGGAAGGGGGAGGGAGAGAGAGATAGAAACATCGATGAGAGAGAACATTGACTGGCCGCCTCCTGCATGCCCCCCACTGGGGATCGGGCCCACAACCTGGGCATGTGCCCTGACCAGGAATTGAACCGGAGACCTCTGGGTGCATGGGTCGACACTCAACCGCTGAGCCACACCGGCCGGGCATCAAAAATATTATAAGGTGTGGTTCCTGGAGTTGGTGGAACACCTAAGAATGTTATAAAATTATAAAGCAGAATGTTTCAAAAACACCAAAAAGTTGATAAGATAGGACTTTTGGAGGGATAATGTGAAAAGGCTAATAATGAAAAGAAAATGGCTATGATACATGCAAAAAAAAAAAAAAAATGTCCTCAGGTGAGGATAAAAAAAAAAAGAGAGAAAATGGGAACTCCCATACTAGAAGTCAGAATTACCTTTGCCCTTTGGGCATTTGCCAGTTTCACCACATGAGCTTACGTTTTAAAAACCTTGTGAGCTCTGACTGGTTTGGCTCAGCGGTTAGAGTGTTGGCCCTCAGACCAAAGGGTCTTGGGTGAAAGGTCGGAGGTTCAGTTCTGGTTAGTGGCATGTACCTGGGTTGCACGTTTGCTCCACAGCCCTGGTCGGGGTTGTGCAGGAGGTAACCATATTGATGTTTCACTCTCTCTTAAAAAAAAGAAAAAGAAAGAAAGAGAGAAAAAACCTTGTGAGATGAGAGGCTCAGAAATCAAAGTTCAGAACCTGTACAAAATTCAGGGGTCATATAGGAGACCCTTCTCAATAAACTGGGAACGCCAAAAAAAAGTGGTGATTGAGAAGTAAACCAGCCTACGTCCCTCTTTGTGGTCTGGGTTAATATCTCCTTGGCGGTCAAGGAACCTGAAGCCTTGAACTAGGATTATGGTGATTCCAGGCAGGTAGTATTCCTAGATACCTAGAGGAAGCTGCCTTTATCATGGGCCTCAAATTTAAAATCATTAAAGAAAAAATTTTTTTCTTTTATTGATTTTAGAGGAAGGGAGAGGGAGAGAGAGATAGAAACATTGATGAGAGAGAACATCGATTGGCCGCCTCCTGCATGCCTCCCACTGGAGATTGAGCCCACAACCGGGGCATGTGCCTTGACTGGGAATCAAACCGGCGACCTTTTGGTGCAAGGGTTGATGCTCAATCACTGAGCCACATTGGCCAGGCTAAAATAATTTTTTAATGTAAAGTTATAAGGACATAGTAAAAGATAATCAGGCATACATGGAATCAAGTACCACGATTGTGAGCGAAAACCGCCAAAACAACAGAAATACACCTGCAAAATCTTGAGATTTTTAAAGTATCATAGATAATAAATATCTCTATTATATTGAAGATTCAAAAGGGTGAAGTCATCTTTTTTGTATTTAATGTTTTATGGAGTACATGACCATTTTGGTCATTTCCCTTTTTGTTCTCAAGAACTATTACTGATGAAATTCAGAAGTACAAGTCATGCCTATGTGCATTCCTTATGAGTGCAGAGCTAACTGTCCTGTTCTAGTTCCTTTAACTTTTTTGTTTCATGGCCTCTTTTATTGGGAGACTTCGGAGCTTTGACATGATAGATAGGATAGATCATATCCTGTTGATTTTGTTGTTCATTTCTAGTGATAACACACACAGGCACACCTTGTTTAAACCTTAAAAAGACTGCATTGGTCCTGCTCCAGTGGCTTATGGAACACGATCTCCTTTAAAGGTTTTTTTCTAGGCTCCTTAGCTACTTCCATTTTGCTTTTCTGCTCTTATTCCCTCACAGAGTCATTGTGAATATTTAAAAAAAGACCAATAAAGCATGATAGGTATATTCAATAAATGTTTATTTCTTTTTTTGTGTATTCAACTCTTATTTTAAAATGATGGGGTCCATGAAAAGTCAGAAACCTTCATAGTAAGTGGTTGATGTCTCTTTTCTGTTCATCGAAGAGGAGCCTGGGTGCAGCCCACTTGGGTTACAGATTTTGTTAGTGGTCTGGGTAACCCTCAACCTGGCATTCGTGGCTCGTGCCTCTCGCTCCAGAAGCTTACCTCACTGGCCTGGTTTGTCCTCTGGTGTTCAACTTTAGCGCCACTGTGTGAGGCAGTTTCTTTTTGGGAAAGGGAGAAGAGAGAGGCAGCAGTCACTGAACAATGGGTGCAGGGAAATTGTTCCATGAATAGTCTTGACTAAAGGGAAATTACATCTTGGGACTGGCAAAGAACAGCTCAGTGAATTTCTGTTGTAATCCAAATGTACCCATTTCTAGAGAACAGAAAGCCCCAAACAAAATATGTCATTCTTCATTAAGCCTGAGTAGACTTGGTCACCTCCAAGGTTCTTTCCTTTGAAGATGCCTCCCGAAAAGTTCTGGTAATGAAATAGGACCTCTCATTGCCTGTGGCACCCTGTATGGGGCTGCTGGTGTGGCATCTGTCTCCTATTTCTTAACATTGATTGTGAATGACATCATATCGGATTTATGGCAATTTAAGGTGAGAAGTGGAAATAGCAGTGGGCAAAAAAATTGTCCTGGTGTTATGTTCTGGCTCTAATAGTGGCTATTTGACCTTGACACGTCATTGTAGTTGTAAAATGAGAACACATTTCCTTTTTCTTTTGCTGGAGAATTAAAGGAAAAGTGAGATTATTAAGAAATACAAACTTTCAGAAATAATGACAATATATTTTAAGTGAATGTTCTGATTATGGAAAAATAATTTGCTTTCGTTGTCCATTTTGACTGAGCCATATTTTAATACAAATTTATTCATCCAAGAGAAAAGAATTAGGGAAAATAATTTTTCTGATTTTAATCACTCTTTCTTGATGCTTTCCCTGATTCTATCTCCATCCAGGATAGAGATCTTGTTTTGGAAAATGAAATTGCTTTTATTTGTTCATAGATATATAGAGATAAGTGTTAACTGATTTTATTATCATTTTTTTATTATAAACTTAAAAAAAAAATGTTTCAACCAACTGAGCCACATAGGCCAGGGCTATTATTTTTTATTTCCTCAATATGGATACTTTATTACTTACTGATTCCTAAATCTAGTCTAGCATTTAATTCACTTGGTAGCAGATGGGAGATCATAGTTTTTTTTTCCATTATTGATTTGAGAGAGAGAAAGAGAGAGAGACAGACAGACATCGATGAGAGAGAACATCAATTGGCCGCCTCCTGCATGCCCCCCACTGGGGATTTGGCCCACGAGCTGGGCATGTGCCCTGACTGGAAATCGGACCCGCGACCTCTTGGTGCATGGGTCGACGCTCAACCACTGAGCCACACTGGCCGGGCTAGGTATATTTTTAACCAAAATTATTTTTATGCTAATAGCTCTGTAAGTTCTTTGGAATATTGGGGTTTCAGTTAAGGGATACTCAGGTATTCAGTAAATTAATTATATACATGGATGTATTTTTAGAATTCCTGTTCATACTTCCAGCTCTTAAGTTTTTAAAATTGATTTTAGAGTGAGAGGGGGAGAAAGAGACAGACACAGAGAGAGAAATATTGATGTGAGAGAGAAACATCAATTTATTGATTTCCATATACTGATCAACCCTGGGTCAAATCTGCAACCCAGGCATGTGCCCTGACTGGGAATTGAACCAGCAACCTTGCGGTGCACAGGACGGACGACGCTCAACCTGCTGAGCCACTCTGACCAGGCAGTAATTCTGTTTAATGTTTTTTAGAAACTGCTAAATGGTTTTCTACAGTGGCTGCACCATTTTGCATTCCTAACAGCAATGCTCAGGGTTCCAATTTTTCCATATCCTTGCCAACATTTACTATTCAGTGTTTATGTGTTGTATTTTTACAGTGCTTGAAATTCAGCTGAGGCTTTTTGCTGGTATCAAAATATCAAAAAATGTTTTCTAAGATTCCTGTATTATAAAGGAATCTTAGATAGCATTTGTTTTGCAACCTGTTTCATCTTTAGTAAGAAAGAAGAAATTATCTTCATCCAGTCTCAGTTTATGTTACCCACTCTTTTCTATAATCAGTGTATGAAAGAAAGTGAATTTGCATCAGTTTCCTATGTTGAATTTTGATAAACCACCACTAGGTTGTGAAGTGTATCACTTCTTCCTTTTACTTGGGAGAAATTTTCACTGGTTCTGGAAAATTTTCACCGGTTATTTTGGGGGATAATGCTGATCTAATTTTATGGAAATAAAACTAGATGGGATAGGAGTTTTTTGCAAATAATACTTTGTTTTTGAGCCTTATTTTTCTCTTGTACAGTGTAAATTAAAGCAGTCTGTGGAGGATCTTACATCTATAACTTTATGTTTAGCAGGACACTGTATTTTCTACCACTCACTTTCTTTTTATTTCTCTTGTACAGGGATCATGGCCCAAGTAGCAATGTCTTCTCTGCCAGTTGAAGATGAAGAGTCTTCAGAGAGCAGGATGGTGGTGACGTTTCTCATGTCTGCTCTTGAGTCCATGGTGAGATGGCTTTACACTTGATTGGATGGGATTGGGCTTGTGGATAAGATTGATTTGTCTTATAAAACATATAATATGTTTTTTAGTTTACTAATAAGTGTAGTTTCCTTTGAATAGTAGTTATGGATTTAAGCCTTTCAAATCTAATTTTATCACCATGTTTCAGAATATTCTTAATTTATCTAAATGTTTAATATTTTACTTTAATTTTAACTTTTTACCTACAAATATCTTAGGCAATCCCTTGTTTTGCAATCATTAACTTTGAATTTATGTGTAATATTTGAAGTTTCTCAGAATGAATTGATATATTATAGTGTGGTGCTGGTGTTTTATTGTTTCTGTATAAAGAAAATTACCAGAGCCTGTCCGGTGTGGCTCAGTGGTTGAGCACCGACCCATGCACCAAGAGGTCGCCGGTTCGATTCCCAGTCAGGGCACATGCCCAGGTTGTGGGCCCAATCTCCAGTGGGGGGCATGTAGGAGGCAAGCAATTAATGTTCTCTCTCATCGATGTTTCTCTCTCCTTTCCTCTCTCTAAAATCAATAAAGAAAAAATATTAAAAAATAAAAATAAATATGATTTTAAAAAAAGTTACCAGAATTTTGGCCATAAGAGCATATTCACTATTTTATATCCTTTTTTTTTTATTGTGCTATATATACACAGTTATCCTTATCCACCTAATATTAAATATGTAGTGTGTTAGCTTTTATTTTCAAAAGACCTATGTCATATGTAATTATAGAAAACTATTAGTAATATAATTTGCTTATTGTGTATATATATTTTTTTGCTTATCATATTTTTATGGATATGTGGCTGGGAATCTAATATTTGATCTCATAGATACAAAATGCATCAGATTTAGGTATTTTTTTGACACATTGAAAGGAAGTATTCTAAGTAGGAGGAAGCTATGTATTTTCTGTGTTAAGTGTTGACTAATATTAGATAGTGTTTAACCTCACAGGTCTCAGTATGACATAGTTTGTAGATTCTTTTCTTTATTCCCATTAGGGCAATTCTTTTCTTTTTTTCTACTATTTAAGAATTTAAAAAAATTATCTCCTGCCCTAGCCAGTTTGGCTTAGTGGTCAGAGCATTGGCCCACGGACCAAAGAGTCGCAGGTTCGATTTCTGGTCAAGGGGGCATATACCTTGGTTGCAGGTTCGATCCCCTGTCCCAGTCAGGGTCATGTGGGAGTCATGTCTCTCTTACATCAATGTTTTTCTCTCTCTCTCCATCCCTTCCTCCTTTCTTCCTCCCTCCCTCTGTGTCTAAAAAAATCAATGGAAAAATATCCTCGGGTGAGGATTAAAAAAAAAAGTTAGAAAAAATGATCTCCTTAAAGAAAGAAATTTTAGAATGGTTAGTGGCTATTTATTGTCATTTTCTGAAAGTCACTTATTTCTGCCTTGTGATCATAAAACCAGCCAAAATTGTGCCTTAATGTTAAATGTTAATTTAGATATTAAATCCTATTCTGTTGATAATAAAATATTTTCTTTCCTACTAATCTCTACATAGAATAACATAGAGTTACATAGGACCTGTTCTCTTCCGTAGAATGTCTTCATAGTTTTCTCATCTTTGACAGTCATTTTATTATTCTCAGCTTTTATTACCTCCTCACCAGCAGGAGTATCTTTCCTGTGTTCCCAGTTGTTATTATGAAGTATACTTATAGATGTATAGGTTAGCTTCATCCTTCCCTTGACCTATAGGTTTCTCTGATCTAATCCTTAGTACATGGACCTTGCTTTGCTGTTTCATAAATTCTGCCTTTGGTGATAGGGCTGTCCAACTAAGAGGGTGGATAGTGCAACAAAAATGCACTCTCATTTATCACAAGGTAAGTAAATATACTGTTACAGATGAGCAGCCAAAGTGCATCTCATATAAATGCAGTGTAACAAAATGATAGTACAGCGTGATTCTTCTTACTGGGAACAACTTTTGGCTTACCTCTAGGTCGGAAGTCTTCTACTGTGGCTTTGCTATAGTTCAAAAGATTTCTGATCATTGCTATAGGTATAACATTGATTGTTCAAGATAATGTTTTAAAGTAATATTATTATTCAAGTAATTTCCATTTAAGAAATTGTTTGTACAAATTAAAGACAAATGAGAACATAGGCTATTTGGTAAAAAAAAAAAAAAAAAGAAAATTTCAATTTTTTATCATGTACCAAGTTAAATTCTAGATAAGTAAAAATAAAAACTAGTTATATTAAAACAAATAAAAAAAATAAAAAAATTGCCCTGGCCAGTTTGGCTCAGCAATTAGAGTGTCAGCCTGCAGACCGAAGGGTTGTGGGTTCGATTCCCAGTCAAGGGCGGGTGCCTGGGTTTCGGGTTTGATCCCTGGCCCTGGTGGGGGTTGTGCAGGAGGCAACCAATTGATGTGTCTCTCACATCGATGTTTCTCTCTCTCCCTCCCTCCCACTCTGCTTAAAAAAGCAATGGAAAAATATCCTCAGGTGAGGATGGAAAAAAACAAGCAAAAAATATGTAATTTTGTTTTTAATTCTCTAAGCAGCTTTCTATGCCTAAGATCAATGAGGTATTTTTATGCATCAATGGAGAAACACTACTAGCACCATAGGAAAATAAGCAAAGGATATGCTGATTTACAGAAAAATGTCTAAGGTACAACACTATTTCATTTTAATACCAACCAATAAGTGGATTATTGACTATACTAAGCACACTTTTATTTTTTTATTTAAAAAATTAGTTTTTCACCCTGGCCAGTTTGGCTCAGCGGTTAGAGCGTCGGCCTGTGGTCCAGAGAGACCAGGGTATGGTTCCCTGCTAAGGGCATGTACCTCAATTGCAGTTTGTCCCCGGCCCTGGTTGGTCGTGCGGGTGGCAGCCACTCGATGTGTCCCTTTCATGTCGATGTTTCTCTCTCTCTCTCTCCCTCCCACTCTATCTGAACAAAAAATGAAAAAATGTCCTCGGGTGAGGATAAAAAAAAAAAAAAAAAAAATTAGTTTTTCTTCATTGATTTTAGAGAGAGAGAGGAAGGGAAAGGGAGAGAGAAATAGAAACATCGATGAGAGAGAACATCGAATGGCCGCCTCTTGCATGCCCCCTACTGGGGATCAGGCCCATGACCTGGGCATGTGACCTGACCAGGAATCCAACCAGTGACCTCTTGGTGCATGGCTCCACGCCCAGCCACTGAGCCACACCAGCCGGGCCTGAGTCTTTTTCTTGAGAATTACAATATAAGGGATCTCTGCCTTTTTTCTTATAAATTCTGTTTTTTCTTCTGTTTAAAATCAAGGATAAAACTGTTCAAAAGAAGAGGTACCTTAAAAAAATGGGAACACTCGTTTTTGTATATAACGTAAGGCCAGAAACCAGGAACTTTGTCCATTTCCAGATTATGTATTAAGGCAGTTTAAGTGATAAGATTTTCTTTTTTTTATCCTCACCCGAGGATATATTTTTTTTACATATATCTTCAGACAGAGAGGGAGAGAGAGAGAGAGAAACATCGATGTGAGAGAGACATATCGACTAGTTGCCACCCGCATAACCCCAGCCGGGGCCGGGGACGAACCACAACTGAGGCATGTGCCCTTGGCCGGAATTGAACTTGGGTCTCTTTGGTCTGTGGGCTGACTCTTTAACCGCTGAGCCAAAGCAGCCAGGGCTAAGTGATAAGATTTATTGTTCATCCAGCAGAAACAGTGCTTTTAAATTAATATATTAATATCTGTATATAACACTTCATTGTTTTTATTTCAGTGTAAAGAACTGGCCAAGTCCAAGGCAGAAGTGGCCTGCATTGCAGTGTATGAAACAGACGTGTTTGTTGTTGGAACCGAGAGAGGACGTGCTTTTGTCAACACCAGAAAGGATTTTCAGAAAGATTTCGTGAAATACTGTGAGTATTGTAGTTTTATCTTTTGTACTTCATAAATACTAAACATAAATATTTATGCATTAACCATGTCAAATTGTATTCTAAAGCAGAAAGATTTATACTAAAAAAATGCTATCTGAACTGTCCATGGAAACATTTCAAAATGCTTAAAATGAATCACTGACATGATAATATGTAAGGGTAAATACTGAAGACTTTAAGAAAATGGTAATAAGTGGGTTTTTTTGTTTTGTTTTTTAATTCTCACCTGAGGATATTTTTCCATTGATTTTTTTTTTTTTTTTTTTTTTGTGGGAAGGGAGGAAGGGAATGGATTGGGGGGGGGGAGAGTGAAACATCTGTGAGAGAGAAACATCGATTGGTTGCCTCCCACGGGACCCTAGCCAGGAATCAAACTCGCAACCATTTGGTCCATAGGCCGATGCTCTAGCCGCTGAGCCAAACCGGCCAGGGCAGCAGTTCTTTTCTTGATTGATAATAGGTGTGTTGAAACAAGCCTTTCTCTGTGCATTAACGTTTGTAAGCATGATGCAAAGTTAAACAGTTCTCCCCAACTTCCTTAGTGGAATCCACTTGTTAGTCTTCATTGAGTTCTATGATCCTCCAGTTAAGAGTTCATCCAGTTTGTGAACTTACTTGACACTGGAACCAGTGCAGTAGAGAAGTTCACTCTCTAGGGTATTAATACCTATGGCCTTTCACAGTATGACAATATTGTATGTGTTTACCCTAACACTGCCCATAGATTTTTATATTAACTCTGCGATACAGTATTTTATTTTAACACAGAAAGAACAATAAAGGTGGGTATATCTATCTATAGGCATATAATATATATGTCTTTAAGACCCAAATTTAAATTTCCATTGTCAAGTTAGATCCAGTTTCTGATAAATCCAACAGATCATGGGTAAATAAAAATAGATTTCTTAATTCATTAATTTCAATTCTCAGCTGTGTTTTTAGTCCTTTTTAAAAAACTATCTTGCCCTGGCCCATTTGGCTCAGCGGTTAGACCGTCAGCCTGCGATCCAGAGAGACCCAGGTTCGGTTCCACTAGGGGCACGTACCTCGGTTGCAATTTGTCCCTGGCCCTGGTTGGTCCTGCGGGAGGTGGCCACTCGATGTGTTCCTTTCGTGTCGATGTTTCTCTCTCTCTCTCTCCCTCCCACTCTATCTGAACAAAAAATGGAAAAATGTCCTCGGGTGAGGATAAGAAAAAATAAAAAACCTATCTTGCTGAGCCGGTTTGGCTCAGTGGTTGAGCATCGACCCATGCACCAAGAGGTTGTCGATTCGATTCCTGTCAGGGCACATGCCCCGGTCGTGGGCCAAATCCCCAGTGGGGGTCATGCAGGAGGTGGCCAACCGATAACTCTCTCTCATCGATGTTTCTGTCTCTCTCCCTCTCCCTTCCTCTCTAAAAATCAATAAAGAAAAAAATTTAAAGAAAACCTTCTCTTCTTCACTATATGCCTTCCTCCCCACCCAGCTGTGATCTTTTCAACTTTGTGGTAGTAATCTATTTAATTTTTTTCATTTAATATCATTTTGAGAATTTTTAAGAATTTGATTATGTTTGTGTTTTTAAGTTAATACTACATGTTGTTTTGATTATGTTGTTTATATCAGCTGCCATCTGTTCCGTGAATACTGTAATCCCACTGGCAGCTGTATTTATATTCCTGTTTCCTATACTGCCTTGCTTATGTGGTTCTCCAGTGGTTAGAACTAAGCATTAGGGAAATTGTCCTCAGTTGCAAATTTTAGTCCCTGCCTTTTAGTATACATACTTTATTATTACTTTTTAGAGATAGAAAGGAGAGGGAGAGAGAGAGAGAAACATGGAAGAGAGAGAACCATCAGTTGGCTGCCTCCTGCCTACCTCCTACTGGGGATCAAGCCTGCAACCCCTAGCATGTGCCTTGACCTGGAATCCAACCAGAGGTACATGGGAGGATGCTTAACCAAAAGGCGATACTTTCTTTTTGTTACCACTAATTTGGTGCCATGGAAAATAATCTTTGGATAGAATTCTTGGGTACCTAATATTTCTCTGAATTATTTTGCAGATGAGGATCAATAGAGGTCTTCTGAAGCCTAATCAGTAGGTTTGTGAGTCAGTTTCAGAACATTTTGGGAGAGTTCTAAGCCCTTTCCTAGGGTTTAGAAAAGTACTAGAAATAATATAATGTGAATCACTCGTGTTATTTAAAATTTTCTAGTTAAGACATTGGTAAAAGGTAAGGAGAAATAAGTGAAATTCATTTTAGTGGTTATGTTTAAATCTGATACATTTAAAATAGTATCATTCAACATGTAATCAATATAAAAATTATTAGTGGGATAATTTTGTACTGTGTCTTCAAAATCCAGTGTGGCCCTGGCCAGTTTAGCTCAGCGGTTAGAGCGTTGACCTGATGACCAAAGGGTTGTGGGTTTGATTCCCGGTCAAGGGTATATACCTGGGCTGCAGGTTCAATCTCAGCCTTGGTTGGGGTTGTATAGGAGGCAACCAATCGATGTGTCTCTCTCTCATCGATGCCTCCCTCCCTCCCTCTCTTTCACTCTAAAAAAAAAAAAAGGAAAAACATCCTCAAATGAGGACTAACAACAAGAACAACAAAGTATACACACCACATCCAGTGTGTGTTGCAAACTTTAAACACTTTTTTTTTCAGTCTTTTGTTTTTTTCTATCCTCACCTAAGGATTTTTTTTTTTTTTTCATTTTGAGAGAGAGAGGAAGGGAGAGAGAGAGAGAAACATTAGTGTTTGAGAGAAATATTGATCAGTTGCCTCCTGTATGTGCCTCGACTAGGGATCAAACCCACAACCTTTTTGGTGTATAGTACAATGCTCCAATCAACTGAGACACCCGACCAGGGCTTAAAACACATCTTAATTTAGACTGTCACGTTTCAAGTGCTCAGTAGCCACAGATGTCTAGTGGCTATTGTGGTTGGACTTTACAAGCCTTAGAATATTTTTGTGTGTTGCTAATCTTCCCTTATATAAGTTTGTGGTTGATAAATTACCCTTGAAGTGTCTTTTCTTGAAAAATAATTTTTTTTCTTTATTGATTTTAGAGAGAAAGGAGGGGAGAGGGCGAAAGAGATAGAAACATTGGTGGGAGAGAACATCGATTGGCCGCTTCCTGCATGCCCCCCACTGGGGATTGGGCCCACAACCTTGGCATGTGCCCTGACCACTAATCGAACCTGTGACCTCTTAGTGCATGGGTCGACGCTAAACCACTGAGCCACACCAGCCAGGCTTTCTCTTCTTTTTAAAACTAGTAGCTGCTCTGGCTGGACAGCTTAGTTGGTTCGAGTGTCATCTAGATACACCACGGTTGTGGTTTCGATCTTTGGTCAGGGCATATACAAGAAGCAACCAGTGAATGCATAAATAAGTGTAACAACAAATTGATGTTTCTCTCTCTCTCTCTTCCCTTCCCTCTCTTTCTCTCTCTATAAAATCAATAAAAAAAAAAATAAAACTAATAGCCCGGCTGGTGTGGCTCAGTGGATTGAGCATTAGTCCCATGGACTGAGAGGTCCTGGTTTGATTCCCAGTTAGGGCACATGCTCGGGTTGCGGGCTCGATCCCCAGTAGGGGACGTGCAGGAGGCAGCCAATCGATGTTTCTCACATCAATGTTTCTCTCAAATCAATAAAAACATATTAAAAAAACTATTAAAAAAATAAAACTAATAGTTAATTGTAAGATTTTTAGTTATAGCTAAAGTTATTTCAGAGGTGGTCATCATATCTTATTATTTTTATTCAAGTAATTTATGTCTTTTAGCTTTTTTATTTTATTTTTTTGGTTAATCTCCTCACCCAAGGATATTTTTTGTTGATTTTTAGATAGAGTAGAGGAGGGGGGGGGGAGAGAAAGAGGGAGGGAGGGAGGAACATCAATGTGAGAGAGAGACATCAATTGGTTGCCTCCTGCATGACCCCGACCAGGGCCAGGGATCAAACCTGCAACCCAGGTGTGTGCCCTTGACTGGAAATTGAACCTGCAACCCTTTGGTCCTCAGGCCGACCCTCTAACTCAGCGGTTCTCAACCTGTGGGTTGCAACCCCTTTGGGGGTTGAACGACCCTTTCACAGGGGTCGCCTAACACCATCGGAAAACATATTTCCGGTGGTCTTAGGAACCTAGACACCGCTCTTCTATCCATCCCCAGGTGAGTCCACCCACATGCAGATACGCCCACATGCAACATGAGGAACTGTATTAAAGGGTCGCGGCATTAGGAAGGTTGAGAACCACTGCTCTAACTGCTAAGCCAAACCAGCCAGGGCAACTAGCTTTTTATTTTTCAAGTTTCCCCTCTTCCTTTCTGTTTTTATATAATACATCATAAATGTTAGAATATAGGAAAAAGTATTCTACAGGCCTTCATATATCATTAATTTATTTTACAGGTGTTGAAGAAGAAGAAAAGGCTGCAGAGATGCATAAAATGAAATCTACAACCCAGGCAAATCGGATGAGTGTAGATGCTGTAGAGATTGAAACACTCAGAAAAACAGTTGAGGATTATTTCTGCTTTTGCTATGGTAAGGTTATACACTTGAATTTTCTAAAAGATACATTATGCCGTTGAGTTTTCTAAACAATAGATTTAACAATGTACAACACACTTTCACAAATTGAATGAATGAATTTCTAAATATTGGGTTAACATTAGGAATAACCTTATTTTCTATTTGCAGTTTGAAAGAACCCAGAAATAAATATAGCTATTAGAGCTGGGTGTTGTTATTGTTTCATTTTATTTTTAATTTTTATTTTATTAATTTATTTTATTTTTATCTTTTTGTTAACACCCGAGGATATTTTTCCATTGGTTTTTAGACAGAGTGGATGGGAGGGATGGAGGGAGAGAAGAGAAATAGAGAGAGACACTGATTGGTTGCCTCCATCACAACCCAGACCCAGCCCAGGAATCAAACCTGAGACCCTTCGGTCCAATAGGTGACGGTCATACCACTGAGCCAAATCGGCTAGGTCCTGGGTGTTGTTTTTAATTTCTTACTTTTTAATCCTCACCTGAGAATATTTTTACATTAATCTTCAGACAGAGTGGGAGGGGGAGAGAGATAGAGACAGACAGACAAACATCAATGTGAGAGAGACACATTGATTGGTTGCCACCTGCACAACCCCAATGGGGCTGGGGATGAACCGCAACCGAGGTACATATACCCCTTGGCTGGAATCAAACCTGGGACTCTTTGGTCCGTGGGCCGACGCTTTAACCCCTGAGCCCAACCAGCCAGGGCTAGAGCAGGTTTAGATTTATAGCAAAATAGAGAGGCAGGTTAGAGATTTCTCATATACCTTTTGCCCTAAGTCATGCATGCATAGCCCTTTACTATCAGTATCCCCCACCAGAGAAGCTGCATTGGCACATCATCACCATCCAAAGAAAATAGTTTATTTTTTTTATCCTCACCCGAGGACATTTTTGCATTTATCTTCAGATAGAGCGGGAGGGAGAGAAGGAGGAAGAGAGAGAGAAACATCGATGTGAGAGAGACACATTGAGTGGTCGCCACCCACACAACCCCAACCGGGGCCGGGTACCAACCGGGGCCGGGTACCAACCGGGGCCGGGTACAGACTGACACCGAGGTACGTGCCCTTAGCGGCAACCGAATCTGGGACTCTCTGGTCCGTGGGCTGATGCTCTAACTGCTGAGCCAAACCGGCCAGGGCCAGAATTGTTTATTTTTGACATGCATGACAATCTCCCACAAAATGACCTTTGTTAATCCAATTATGTGACAAACAAAGCTCTTTTAAGGAAAAAAATGGTCAAAGTGGGTAGATATAGATAGATTACATTGGGTTTTATGTAAAATACAACTCTGGGGAATGGAATTTCTAGCATCTCTGGGCTCACTGCTTTGTACACACTGACCGCCTGACAGAATGCAGTCATTTGTAAACATAGGTTGTGTTCATCTAATAAATGTCAGTGAAAGCCCTGGCCGGTTTGGCTCAGCGGTAAAGCGTTGGCCTGAGGATCAGTGAGTCGCGGGTTCAGTTCCGGCCAAGGGCACATACCTCGGTTGCAGTTCGTCCCCGGCCCTGGTCAGGATCGTGCGGGAGGCAACCAGTCAGTGTGTCCCTCTCAGGTCGATGTTTCTCTCTCTCTCTCCCTTTCTCTCCCTCTCTCTTCCTCCCACTCTATCTGAAGATAAATAGAAAAATATCCTTGGGTGAGGATTAAAAAAAAAAAAAACTTTCAATGAATACATTAACCCAAATTGCCTGGTTTAGTCAGGCTTCCATGTTCTGAGGCTGAATTGTATATGGAAAGATTGTGTTATACCAGAGTGTGACCATTGTGAAGAAAGATAAGATAGTGCAAGAAATAAAACATTGTTCCTATCCTTTTATGTAGGTTTTATATAAATATTTTACATAATTTCATTATGGCCCTTTGGCTACGTTTCAGGTTTAGAACTTCTGCTAACACTAGAGTAGGGCCCTATAGTATTTCAAAGTAGTTTTGAAATCAGGTATTACATGATAGCATGAATGCCATTTATTGAGCTGTGATAAACCGATGATTTAGTTTTTTAATCTTAACATTTAATGATGTTCATCTTCTTTCCATCTCACCTCACCACTGTCCCTCACCCCAGGGAAAGCCTTAGGAAAATCAACAGTGGTGCCTGTTCCGTATGAGAAGATGCTACGAGATCAGTCAGCTGTGGTAGTGCAGGGGCTTCCAGAAGGAGTTGCCTTTAAACACCCTGAGAACTATGATCTTGCAACTCTGAAATGGATTTTGGAGAACAAAGCAGGGATTTCATTTATCATTAAGAGGTAAAGTACTTTTCTCCTTTGCTCACCAACAGTTTATTTATATAAAATTGAATAAGCTTTTTAAAATATATTTTAAGAATTCATGCTTACTGTGGAAGTCATTTAAATGTATGCTTTACAGTAATTTTGGTTTGTGTAGTCATGTATATATATTTTTGTTTTGTTTTAATGCAGACCTTTCCTAGAGCCTAAGAAGCACCTAGGTAAGTGATTGCTTTGCTTATACGATAGCTGATAGGTTCCTAAACCTATTTTGCCAAAATTAATACATTGTAATGATTTCTCTTTTACTTTCTTTGAGAATATGATATAAGATATTTTGGAGTGGGATTTTATGATATTTATAGAAACCAATGAAAAGTCTTTGAGCTGAAAAAGTAGACTTGTTTTCAGCTCTGCTTCTTGCTTTATGATGTGTATTCAAGGTTTTGTGTTTGCAGTATGTAAGATCATATAATGGATGTACCCTCATTTTCCAGAATTTTGAGTATGATTTAATTTACCTAATGTTTATAGATCAGGAATGGAATTATTAGGCACAAGATTGGGTGGGGAGGGATATACAACTTTGTGTAAGCATTAAAGCTTTTTGAGTGCTGGTAGTCTAGTGGAAAAAATAAAAAGTTCGTAAAGTCACCGCAGCAACAACATAAAGTACATGCCACAGGAATGGTACTGTGGAAGGTTGTTGGAGGAAGGATTCTTTCAAAGTCCAGGAAGGCTTTCAAGAGGAAGAGGGCATTAAGATGGGCCTTTGAAGCCCTGGCTGGTGTAGCTCAGTTGATTGGGCATCCTCCTGTGCACCAAAAGGTTGCTGGCTAGGTTCACACTTTCACATCCATATTTCTTTCTTCTCCCTTTCTCTCTCTCTCAACATCAAAAAACTGTTTTTTAAATCCTCATCCAAGGATATTTTTTCATTAATCTTCAGATAGAGTGGGAGAGAGAGAGAAACATCGATGTGAGAGAGACACATCGACTGGTTGCCTCCCTCACGACCCCGACCAGGGCTGGGGACGAACCACAACCGAGGTACATGCCCTTGACCAGAATCGAACCTGTGACTCCACCTGCCGATGCTCGAACTGCAGAGCCAAACCGGCCAGGGACAATAAACTATTCTTAAAAAAAAAAAAAAGTAATACAAAAGATGAGCCCTTGAAGAAATGAGGGAGGAGTTCAACAGAACTTTCTTTTGGGAAGTTGAGCCCGTACCATTTGAAGGGAAAAGTGATGTTGAGAAGACAGGTATGCTTTGGAGCCAGGTTTATTTGAGACTTCTGAAAGTAAATAACCATTATCATTGGCAATCTCTTAACTAATGTAAGGGTGAAAGGACAATAATGTATACACACCCAGACATAGTTTTTTTCTGTTAAATAACCTTTATTTTGTCTTTACCATGATGAAAAGATTAGTTTTTTATAAGCTTTATTGTGGTATAATTGACATGCCATAAAATTCACCAATTTTAAGTATATAATTCAGTGATTTTTTGAAAATGTAAAATGAAAAAACTTAAAAACAGAGTTTTACAACCATTGCCACAATCTGATTTTAGAATATTTTTATCATCCCCATCTGTTATTTCATGAATGTTTTATTAATGAAATATACAGTATATATCCTTTTGAAATTAGCTTTTTTCAATCAGCATAATTCATTTGAGATTCATCCAGGTTGTTGGTGGGTATATTAATAGTTTTTTTTCTTTTTATCACTAAATATTAAGTATTCCATTGTATCAATATATCACCCATTTATCCATTCATCAGTTGATAGACATTTAGAGATTTTTCCCACTTGGCTATTATTAACAGTAATATACTTGAATTTCTCTTGGAGATATATACCTAGGAGTGAACGTGCTGGGTCATAATGTAATTTTTCATTTAACTAAGAAATTGCCAAACTGTTTTCCAAAGTGGCTATACCATTTTATGTTCGTATTAGCATCAGTTGAGGGTTCAAGTTTCTCCACATCCCTTTGATTTTTGCCATCCTAATGGTATTGCAATGGTATTTTGTTGTGGTTTTGGTTTGTGTAGCCTTAAATACTAAAGTTGAGTATCTTTTCATGTGCTTTTTGGCCATTTATGTGGTGGTGTTTTTTTTTTTATCCTCACCCAAGGACATTTTTGCATTTATCTTCAGATAGAGCTGGAGGAAGAGAGAGAGAAACATCGATGTGAGAGAGACACATCAAGTGGTTGCCTCCCACATGACCCCAACCGGGGCCGGGGGACAAACTGCAACCGAGGCATGTGCCCTTAGCGGGAACCGAACCCGGGACTCTCTGGTTCGCGGGCCAACGCTCTAACCGCTGAGCCAAACTGGCCAGGGCATTTATATGTATTCTTTGGAGAAATGTCATTCAGATTC
Source organism: Tadarida brasiliensis (assembly GCA_030848825.1). Classification (NCBI taxonomy): domain Eukaryota; kingdom Metazoa; phylum Chordata; class Mammalia; order Chiroptera; family Molossidae; genus Tadarida; species Tadarida brasiliensis. Next base: position 102,558,186 of record CM061258.1, on the reverse strand, counting down.
TTTTCCCATGTTTTAATTGTGTTATTTGTATTTTTATTATTGAGTTGTAAGAGTTTCTTATATATTCTCCCTACAAATGTTTTGTTTCTACAAGTTGCCTTTTCACGTGCTTGATTAATGTTCTTTTTAAAAAATATGTTTTTATTGATTTTTTTTTTTTTTTTTTTTAGAGAGAGAGGAAGAGAGAGAGAGATAGAAACTTTGACGTGAGAGAAAAACATCAATCGGCTGCCTCTTGCATGTCCCCTATTGGGGATCAGGCCCACAACCCAGGCATGTGCCCTGACTGGGAATTGAACCGGGACCTCCATGGGACGACACTCAATCCACTGAGCCACACTGGCCGGGCTTGATAAACTTCTTTAAGGAGCAAAAGTTTTTAAATTTTTATGAAATTCATTTTATTCTTCTACCGCTTCTGCTTTTCACATCTTTATCTAAGAAACCTGCCTAACCCAAGGTCATGGAGATTTGCTATGTTTCTTCCATTAAGTTTTATAGCTTGAGTTCTTACTTTTTTTTTTTTTTAATCCTCACCCGAGGACATTTTTTCATTTTTTGTTCAGATAGAGTGGGAGGGAGAGAGAGGAAGCGAGAGAGAGAGAAACATCGACGCGAAAGGAACACATCGAGTGGCTGCCACACGCTCGACCAACCAGGGCTGGGGACAAACTGCAACCGAGCTACATGCCCTTAGCGGGAACCGAACCCGGGTCTCTCTGGACCGCAGGCCGATGCTCTAACCACTGAGCCAAACCGGCCAGGGCGAGTTCTTACATTTTGATCTAATTTCAATTTTGAGGTAATTTTGATATATGGTGCATGGTAAGGGTATAAATTCATATTTCGATTGTGCTAGCACAATTTATTGAAAAGACTGTCCTTACTTCCTGAATTGTTTTGGCATATTTGTTGAAAGTTAGTTGACCCTGACTGTTTATTTCTGGGCTTTCTACATGGTGAATCATAGTCTGTGTGAATCAAGACAGTTTACCTGTTTGCAGTCTGAATGCTTTTTATTTTTTAATTCTGTTGCTTGGGCTAGAACATCCAATACAGAATTTTGTCCTATCCTAGATATTAGCTGAAAGGCATTTAGGCTTTCACCATTATGATGTAGCTGTTGTTTTTTGGTATACGTTCTTTTTAAGACTGAGAAAGAAAAGATTTCTTTATCACATTTAAATTAAAATTCAACCTTTTTGGTGATAAGTATTTTTGTTTTCCTTAAAGTTTTTTAGATTAGCCCTAGTCTGCCATTTGTATTTTGTGAACTCTTTTATTGTAGAAACTTGCTTTGAAGCATTTGGGCCTGGTTATTAATTAATGAATATTTCTATAGGTTGTTTTATAATGAGTGGTCCAAGTGGATGGGTTTGCCAAAACTTGCAATTGCAATGGGGTTATATTTTCCACTTTTAAAAAATTTAACAGCTTTATCGAGATATAATTTATGTCCAGTAAACCACACACATTTAAAGTGTACAATTTGTTAAGTATTGACACTGTGAAGCTATCACTACAATCAAGATAGTGAACACATCTTTCATCCCCAAGTTTCCTCATACCCCTTGTTAATTCCTCCATCTGCTCCTTCTATACCTTGTCCCCAGGCAACCACTGAGTGACAAGTCTAGGTTTGTTTGCATATTCTAGCTTTTAAAAAAATATATATTAATGGAGTCATATAGTATGTACTCTTTTTTGTTTCATTTCTTATTTTGAGACTTACCCATGTTGTTTCATGTATCAATAGTTAGATATCTGCACTACAATTTGTTTCTTCATTCACCTGTCCATGAAAATTTGAGTTTCCATTACTTGGCTATTATAAACAAAGTGCTATGCCCTGGCCAGTGTGGCTCGGCGTATAGAGCGTTGGCCCTCGCACCAAAGGGTTGCAGATTTGATTCCCGGTCAAGGGCACATACCTGGGTTGCAGGTTTGATCCCTGGCCCTGGTTGGGGCGCGTGTGGGAGTCAACCAATCGATGTGTCTCTCTCACATCGATGTTTCTCTTTGTCTCTCTCCCTCCCCCTCCCTCACTTCCACTGTCTCTAAAATTCAATGGAAAAAATATCCTCAGGTGAGGATTAACCAAAAAAAAAAAGAAAAGAAAGTGCTATGAATATTTGAGTGCAAGTCTTCATATGGGCATATATTTTCATTCTCTTTGGTAAGTACATAAAGTTGGAATGGTTAGATCATATGGTAGTTATATATTTAACTTTCTAAGAAACTGCCAGACTTTTTTACATGATTGTTCCATTTGTACTAGCAGTATATGAGGCTACATTTTCATTAGTATTTGGAGGAGTCATTCTTTTTCACTTTTTTTTTTTTGGCAAACAAATTTCACAATGTTAAAGTGTACATTTCATTGGGTTTTAGTATATTTAGATGTACATCTATCACTGCTATAGAAATCTAAAACATTTTCATCACCCTAAAAAGAAATCATGTACCTGTCAGCAGTCCCTGTTTTCCTGTTCTTCAGAGCCAGATCTTCTCTCTCTCTCTCTCTCTCTCTCTCTCTCTCTCTCTCTCTCTCTCTCTCTCTCTCTCTGTTAATCTTCACCAGAGGATATTTTTTCCACTAATTTTTAGAGAGAGTGGAAGGGAGGGAGGGAGGGGTGGGGAGAGGGAGAAGGAGAGAGAAACATCGATTTAAAAGAGACACATCCATTGATTGCCTCCTGCCTGCACCCTGACCTGGGCTGGGGATGGAACCTGCAACCCAAGTATGTACCCTTACCTGGAATTGAACCCACGGCCCTTCCATGTGCGGGCCAACGCTCTAACCACAGAGCCACACTGGCCAGGGCCAGATCTACTCTTAATAGAAGTCTTTATCATTTACACATTAGTAGAGTCTTATTTTATAGTAGTAGAGTAATAATATATTGCTGTATTTGTTTCACTAATAAAAATAAACTTTTTCATTTAAGGGAAGGTGCTGTGGGTGAGGGGATAAAAACTGTTAGATGATTGTCATCCCTAATTATCTTTCTTTATAAGGAAGAACAAAAGACACTTTTATAAACTAATGCAGTCAATACTCATTCTAGTATGACTCAGAGCTGTAAACTCCGACTTTCCCAGTTCATTCTGTATTTAGGAACTTTGCAAATATTTGTCAAATTTGAAGTGTTGGGAGAACCTAAATCTGATTTTTTTTTATACATATAGGTGGTCGTGTGATGGTAACTGATACTGAAAGGTCAATGCTATCTCCAGGTGGAAGGTAAAACATTTCATTAGTACTAATAAATTTGCACACCTCACCAAGTTTTAGTTTTTAGTTTATTGAGATATTAGAATATCAAAAAGGCCTATGTCACATGTCTTGAAGTTTAATATGCAATTGAATCATTTGGAGATCCTGTGAAAGTACAGTTTTTGACTTACTGTTTTGAATGACAGCAGTTCCTGGGTGATTGTGTGATGATCACATTGTAGATGTAAGGTCTTATAGTAAAGTTGAATTTGAAAGTTAATTTGCTACTTTATATTATTTTGTTTAATACTAAACCCCCCAAAAAAGTTCAATTGAAATTAAAGTATTAAATTCAGTTGACAAGTGATGTTTATGCAAGAAATAAATATGTAAATTTTAGAGTTGAGTTGGTGTTATATTCAGCTTGATCAGGTGAGTGATTATACACTGAGCTCCAGTGCATCTGAATGCTGTGTGAGTGGCCCTCACCAATGCGTAGCTTCATCAGGGTTTCCTTTTCCTTTCAGTTGTGGCCCCATCAAAGTGAAAACTGAACCCACAGAAGATTCTGGTACGTACTAGTGCTTTTAGAATCAGTTATGAAATTTAAGTAAGAAAGCTATTTATTTAATAGGTTATATTTTGACTCATTTCTTACTGTTTTGATTAGAAGTGGGCAAATTGATTTCAATGGTGACATTATTTGTTATTGTTAGCATGTGATACAAAACCTTAAAAGATAATTTGTTTGATAAATGGTTGTTGCTAATTACATGTAGACAAAATCGATTAATAGTTTTTCCCCCCAATTATACAGGAATAATAGTGTAAAATGTCAGCTAGTTCTCCTGTGCTTTTTACAAAAATTAATGTAATACTCTCTTAATCTCCTTTTCCCTTTGCATACCCGTTTTCTACTCTCCAAGGAAACAGTTTTTAACCCCAAGCTTTTCTTGCTATTTGATTCCTTATTTTTGAATGTTATATTTATAATGTACTTCATATTGATTTTTTGATAGCTTTATTGAAATATTTTATATGCCACAGAATTTACCTATGTTAAGTGTATAATCAATGATGTTGAGTAAGTATACAGTTTTGCAGTGTTCACCACAATTCAACTTTAGAACATTTCACAGCACCCCAGCTAGAAATCTAGTTCCCATTTTCAGTCACTACCTGTGCACCTCTAATTCGGGTTTTTTAGACATTTAATACAAGTGGAATCAAACAATACATAATGTTTTACATTTTGCTTTTTACTCTGCATCACATTTTGAGGCTTATCTTCAAAAAATGTTGTTGTGTATTTCATACCTAAATCTTATTTCGTTGTACAGATATACTACCTTTTTAAAAATCTATGTACTGTTTGGTAGACGTCGTAAGTTGTTTCCACTTTTGGGTTGTTTTGAATACCACTGCTATGAACATCCACATATGTGTCTTTGTGTGGAAATATGTCTTTCTTTCTCTTGGGTAAATACCTAGGAGTGAATTGCTGTTTCTGTGGTAATTCTAACTCGAGCTACCGACAAATTATTTTCCCAAATGGCTGCCCCATTTCATGTTCTTAGCAGCAGTGTATGAGGGTTTCAGTTTCTGTGTATCTTGGTCAGCACTTGTTATTATCTGTCTTTTTTTTATTGATTTTAGGAAGGGAGAGAGAGATAGAAACATCAATGTGAGAGAGAAACATCAATCAGCCACCTCCTGCATGCCCCCCATTGGGGATCGAGCCCACAACCTGGGCATGTGCCTTGACTGGGAATCAAACTGGGAACTCTCAGTCAATGAGATGATGCTCAGTCCATTGAGCCACACTGGCGGGCTTGTCTGTCTTTTTTGATTATAGCTGTCCTAGTGGATGTTTCTTTTCTCTTTTTGCTTTTAAAGATTCTTTTTTTTTTCTTTATTGATTTTAGAGAGAGAGAAAATGAGAAGGGGAGAAAGATAGAAACATTGATGAGAGAGAACATCGATTGACTGCCTCCTGCATGCCTCCCACTGGGGATCAGGCCCACAACTGGGCATGTGTACTGACTGGGAATCGAACTGGTGACCTCTTGGTGCATGGGTCGACGCTCAACCACTAAGCCATACCGGCGGACTCTCTTTTAGCTTTTATTATTTATTTATTTATTTTTATCCTCACCCGAGGACATTTTTGCATTTATCTTCAGATAGAGTGGGAGAAAGAGAGGGGGAAAGAGAGAGAGCGAGAGAAACATCGATGCGAGAGAGCCACACCAACTGGTTGCCACCCACATGACCCCAACTGGGGTTGGGGACAAACCGCAACTGAGGTACATGCCCCTAGTGGGAACCGAACCCAGGACTTTCTGGTCCTCAGCCTGACGCTCTTAACTGCTGAGCCAAACTGGCCAGGGCTCTTTTTGCTTTTAAACAGACATTTTATTTTTAGAGTAGTTTTAGTTTTACAGCAAAACTGGACAGAAAGTGCAGTGTTTTCATGTACTTTTCTACCTCCACACATACATAGCCTCCCCTGCTGTTAGCATTCCACATTGGAGTGAGATATTTGTTCATACTGATGAACCTACTTTGACATATCATGATCACCCAAAGTTTATAGTTTACATTAGGGTTCAGTCTTGTGCATTCTGTTGGTTTTGACAAACGTATAATGACATGTATCCACTGTTGTAGTAACATACAGAGTAGTTTCATTGCCCTAAAAATTCTCTGTGTTCTGCCTGTTCATCTCTTTCCCTTAGCATCTAGCCCTCACTGATCTTTTTACTGTCTCCAAAATGTCATGTGATTGTGGTTTTAATTGCATTTTCCTAACGATGTAGAATGTTTTTTTTATGTGCTCATTAGTCATTCTTATATCATCTTTGATTAAATGTCTATTTAAATTTTTTGCCCATTTTTAAATTGGGTTGTTTGTTTTCTTGCCTGTTTTGTTTTTTTTTTGAGTTATATGAATTATTTTTTTAAAAAATGTTTTTATTGATTTCAGAGAGAAGAAGGGAGAGAGAGAAACATGGATGAGACAGAAACATCCATTGGCTGCCTCCTGCACACCCTATACTGGGAATCGAGCCTGAAACCCGGGCACGTGTCCTTACCAGAAATTGAACTGGTGACTGCCTGGTGCATGGGATGAGCTCAACCAAGTGAGCCACACTGGCCAGGCTGAATTCTTTACATATTCTGGGTCTGAGTCTCTTATCAGAAATAAGATTTTATAAACATATTTTTCTAGTCTGTGTCATTTTTTTTAAATCCATTTTTAAATGGTTTCCTTTGAAGCCTAAAAGATTTTAAAATTTTAATGCAACTCCATTTTCCATTTTTTTTTAATCGCTTGTGCATTTGGTATTACATTAGAAAAACATCGCCCACCTAAGTCATAAAGATTTTTATACTTACGTTTTCTTCTTGAGTTTCATAGTTTTAACTCGTATGTTTAGCTCTAAGATCCATTTTGAGTTAATTTTTATAAGGGTCAAGTTCATCATTTTGGGTGTGGATATATACTGTTGTCCCAGCACCATTTATTGAAAAAAGCCTTTCTTCATTTGATTGCCTGTGCTTTGTCAAAAATCAGTTGGCCAAATTTGCTCTCATTTCTATTCCATTGAACTCTAATGCTTGTTTTTATGTCAGTAACACACTGTATTTCACGTAGTTTTAAAGTTTGGTTTTGTTGCCTATTAACGCAGGGAAAATGAGGATATCATTATGCTATTTACTTTCAGTACTTCTTTCCTTTTCCCACCTTTACTATATAGTTAAAATGATTTTTACTGTTCAAGTTATTTTAAATCTCAGTGTGATCTGGGAAATTTTACTTAACGTTTGCTTTCTTGCCATGTTCCATTTCTAGGGCACAAGTGTCTTTTGTTTATGTATTTTAATATTTTTTCTTTATTGATTTTAGAGAGAGAGGAAGGGAGAGGGATAGAGATAGAAACATTGATGGGAGAGAACATTGATTGGCTGCCTCCTGCATGCCCCCCACTGGGGATTGGGCCACAGCCTGGGCATGTGCCATACCAGCCATGCGGAACAAGTGTTTTTGCTTATTTAAAGAGGACACAGCTCTTCCTAACCTGATTACAATTTTATTGTTACAATTTTTTTTCTTTATTGATTTTTTTTGATAGAGATAGGAAGGGAGAGAGCGATAGAAACTATCATTGATGAGAGAGAACATCAGTTGGCCGCCTCCTGCATGCCCCCCACTGGGAATTTAGCCCACAACCTGGGCATGTGCCCAGACCAGGAATCGAACTGGCGACTTCTTGGTGCATGGGTCGGTGCTGAACCACTAAGCCACACCGGCTGGGCTATTACAAGTTTTTGTTATTCTGGTTCTATGATAAAACTCAGGATGAAAGCAACTTCATCTTTAAAAAATAATACATAATTTTTATTTTTTATTTTATTTTGTTGTTAATCCTCACCTGAGGATATTTTTCCATTGATTTTTAGATAGAGTGGAAGGGGAGGGAGGGAGGGAGGGGGAAGAGAGAGAGAGAGAGAGAGAGAGAGAGAGAGAGAGAGAGAGAGAGAAACATCGATGTAAGAGAGACACATTGACTGGTTGCCTCTGGAACGACCTGGACTGGGGCCCTGAGAATCAAACCTGCTACCCAGGTACGTGCCCTTGATGCTCTAACTACTGAGCCAAATGGGCCAGGGCAATACTATATAATTTTAAAAGATCATTATATGTATTTTATAATTAGCTTCTGTGATTGGCAAAGAAAAATGGATATTTACAGTATTTTGTTACTAAAGGAATAGTTAAACTGCAATCTGAGCATAGGCTGTAGGTAGGGTCTAAACATTTCCATTGGGTAAAATGCAGTTTCATATCATTGCAAAATAATGTCACCTCCGTTTTGACCTCTTGCAGAGGATGGGAGCCAGTAGATAATTGTGTTATATCTGAATTTTCACTGTTGGATAGCCAGTCATTGTGAGGCTTTTACTGTGGTCTGAAATTTGTTGAAAAAGTATCTTCGATGTGGTGAATTTCAGATTTAGGGTTCATTTAGGAATACAAAGATGATTTTGTTAGAAAATCTCTTAATTTACTTTATTTTATTGAACTAATTAAAAGTAATATCATCTGGGTAGATGATGAAAAGACAGCAGAAATTCTTAACATGATTGGTTGGACTATTATATGTAATTGTATATGCCAACCCATCATTATGTTTCATAGTTAACTACTGGAAGCACTCCTCATAAGACAAAGAAGCACATTGTTACCAGTTTTCTTACCAGTATTCTAGATGTACAAAGCAGTAACTAATATGAGGTGTAAGTAATTAGAAAGTGGAGGGCACCATTAACTTTTACAGGTTATATTATGTTTATAGAACACAAGGAGAATCAACTAGGCTACTGAAAACAAAACATTTATAGTCTGATTTTATTTCAATAAGTGTTAAAAATTCCAAATATAATAAAAGTTTAGGTTAAAAGCACTTGAAAAAAATAATACTTTGAATGCTTTCTAAGCAATATATTTGACTAATGAAAAAACTAAAAACGTAGTATGTAAAAATTTGTCAAAGGAATATGTAAGACAGGGAATGACTGTAAGACAAATGACAAAGGATTGTTGTATTTGATTTACAAAGAGCTAATCCAAAATTATAAAAGGAAGGGGGAGGGAGGGGGAGAGAGAGAGAGAGAGACATCAGTGTGAGAGAGACATATCAATTGGTTGCCTCCCATATGCACCCCAACTGGGGCCAAGATCAAACCTGCAACCCAGGTACATGCCCTTGATTGGGAATCCAACCCCATGACCCTTTGGTGCTCGGGGCCCACATGCTAACCATGCAGCCACACTGGCCAGGGCAGTAAAAATATTTTTAATAGTGAATGAATATAGAGTTTGACTGACTTTCTTTTTTTCTTATTTTTTAGAGAGAGGGGAAGGGAGAGATAGAAACATTGATGTGAGAGAGAAACATTGATTGGCTGCCTCCTGCATGCCCCCCTACTGGGATTGAGCCCGAAACCTGGGCATGTGCCCTGACTGGGAATTGAACCGGGACCTCTCAAGCCATAAGACAATGCTCAAGCCACTGAGCCACACTGGCCGGGCATGATTAACTTTCTTTACATACAAAGATTAGAACTGCCAGAGGGAAAAAAAATTAGCTGTAAATAATCCCAGAATATTGATAGTACTTAAAACTTTGTCTAGGTTGGGTTTTAGGTGATTTTGACCGCCTGCTATCTAGAATACTTTGGTCCTTTCAAAGTCTTTAAAACATATATGCATTACACTGCATTATTAGGAGGGCAGAAGAGATTTCCCTCACCATTTAACTGAGTGCCCTGAAGTATAATTATATAATTGTCTTTGCTTTTACAGGTATTTCCTTGGAAATGGCAGCTGTGACAGTAAAGGAAGAATCAGAAGATCCCGATTACTATCAATATAACATTCAAGGTAATACTATCTAATACAGTTTTTCTTTCTAAAAGTTATTAGTGGTAAAAATTTAAATTTATCAATTGCCTGTGTTCTTTAAAGACTTTTTACTTATTGTTCCTTGATTGGCATGTGTACTTGTAATTTCTCACTAGAATAAAATAGATTTTAAAGATGGAGCAATACAATAAACTTAAACAATTACAGGGAAATCGTAAAATAGCCATTAATATTCTTAAAAGGGCAAGCAAAAGTGGCACAGTTTAGAATTCAATTCTAGTTTCTAATGTTATTTGCAAGGCACTAAGTAAGGTCTTCTGAAACTTTAATAGTTCTACTTGTGCAACAAAAATAACTATAAACATTATCATTATCTTAAAAATCTATAAAAGGTAAGACATGAATAAATTTTAGCTGTTTTTTATTTTGTTACGTATCTTTTTGCTTGACTATGAGGAAGAAATTAAAGGTCATAATTTCACAATGTAGTTCACTTTTATGCATCAATGGATTTTAGATTAATGTTTTCTAGATTAATAGTAAGTTTAACTTACAGATGCATAAGGTACATCAAGACATTTAAAGAGTAAAATCTGATTAGTTTTTTTGTATATGCCTATCAAACTATCTTCACTGCAGTCAAGATAATGAAATGTCCCTAACCTCCAAGTTTCCTTATATCCCTTTGTCATTCACTGCCCTCCCCAACCAACCACTGATCTGTTTTCTATCATTTTAGATTAGTTTCCAATTTTAGAAATTTATGTAAATGGAATCATCATCAAGTATGTACTGTTTTCTTGGGGGGTTGCTGTGAAAGACTTCATTCCACATAATTGTTTTGAAATTCATCCATGGTGTTGCATGTATCAATAGCTAATTCCATTTTATTTCTGAGTATTATTCCATTGTTTGCCTATAGGGCAATTTGTTTATCCCTTTGTCTATTGATGGACATTTGGTTGTTTACAGTTCAGGGCTATTTTAAAAAAAAAAGCTGCTGTCAATGTTTGTGTATAAATTCTAGTGTGGAAAAATGCCTTCATTTCTCTTGAGTAGAGTCCTAGAAATGCAATAGCTGGGACATATGGTAGGTATTCAACTTTTTAAGAAACTGCCAAACTGCTTTGCACAGTGCATGTACTATTTTACATTTCCTTCAGCAGTGTACGATACTTCTTGTTGCTCCATGTCCTTGTCAACACTTATATGGTTGGTCTTACTCTTTTTAGCCATTTTAGTGAATGTCTTATGATACCTCATTTTGATTTTAATATGCATTTGCTTAATAAGTTTAAGTTGATTTAAAAAGATAAGCCTTGCCTGGCTGGTGTGGCTTAGTGAGTTGAGCGAGTTGAGCGTTGTCCCATGGACTGAGAGGTCCTGGTTCAATTCCTGGTCAGGGCACATGCCTGGGTTGCAGGCTCGATCCCCAGTCGGGGTCATACAGGAGGCAGCCAATTGATGTTTCTCTCTCACATCAATGTTTCTATCTCTCTCTCCTCTCCTCTCTCTCTAAAAAAAATCAATAAAATCATTTTTAAAAATTTTATTCTGGTTTATAATCATGTGAATAAATACCTGATACACATATTAATGCATTTCATAGTAGATTTTATCTGTCAGTTTTGAACCTTTTATTGCTTGTGACATTAGAAATTGCATGGCTAAAAGCTTGAGATAGTTCTGAGGATTTTTAATTAAAAAGTTAAAATTTTGGAAAATATTTAGCCTTTATAACAGTTGTTGGTACCTTAATAACATGTGTATAAATCTAATAAATATTGTTTTTCTTTTTAAACAGATTATGTTTAATTAAAAAAATAAAAGGTTTACCTTTGTCTTTGGTATTGTCTTTTTAACATTTTTCTTATGTAAGCCATGATATAATAGCTGTTTTGGATCCCCCTTTGAAATTGGGAGTGTTAGTTTTTTTGTTGTTAATCCTCACCCGAGGATATTTTTCCATTGATTTTTTTTTTTTTTTTTTAATGGGTTGGGAGGGGAGAGAGAGAGAGAGAAGGAAACATTGATGTGAGAGAGACACATCGCTTGGTTGCCTCCTCAGGACCCCAACTGGGCCGGAGATCTTACCTGGATACTTGCCCTTGACCACAGGCTGATGCTCTTACTGCTGAGCCAAACTGGCCAGGGTGGGAGTGTTAGTGATTTTAAGATGATGCCTGAGTAATAAGAGTTGGAAATCAGATATTTTGAGAGGGCAGAAGATTGTCTGAAATGATAGTGTCTTAAGTGCAGTTGAAGAAGATGGGAGCTAGACAACTACTTTTTTTTTATCTAACAAGCTGAGAGATACAATTTGTATATTTTTCTTTCTTTCTTTTTTAAAAATCCTCACCTGATGATATTTTTCCATTTATCTTCAGATGGGGGGGGGAGGGGGGAGAGAGCTAGGGAGGGAGAGAGAGAAACATCGACCAGAGAGAAATATACATCGATTGGTTGCCTCCTGCACTACGCTGACCAAGGCCGGGGACCGAACCGCAACTGGGTGCGTGCCCTTGACTGGAATTGACCCGTGACTCTTTGGTCCGCAGGCCGACGCTCTAACCACTGAGCAAAACTGGCCTGGGCTGTATATTTTTCTTAATAATTGAATTTTAACATTCTTTGTATATTCTGAGTAAAAGTCCTTTGTGGTGTGATTTGCAAATAGTTTAATTTGATGAAGTCAAATGTATGTGTTTTTTCCCCCTTGTATGGATTTTACTTAAGTATCATAGCTAAGAAATCTTGGCCTGACCCAATGTCACAGAGATTTTCTTCTGTGTTTCATAAATATTTTTATAGTTTTATGTTTAAGTCTGTAATCACTTTAGACCTAGGTTTTATATAGTGTGCAAGATACTGAGCCTGGAACTTATGCATATGGATATCTAGTTTTTCCAGCGTTATATGTTAATAATTTAAAAGATTATCCTTTTTCCATTGCATTACCTTTACATCTCTCTGTTTCTTGAGTATATTCTGTTATATTGATCTTTGTCTATCTTTTTGCCAGAATTAACGTTGAGTAAAGTAGTTTATAGTAAGTCTTGAAGTCAGATTGTGGGAGTTCATCAAAATTGTTCTTTTTAAAAGTTATTTTGCCTATCTTAGCTCCTTACCTTTTCATAAAAAAATTTTTTTTTTTATCCTTACCCGAGGACATTTTTGCATTTATCTTCAGACAGAGTGAGAGGGAGAGAGGGAGGAAGAGAGAGAGAGAAACATCGACGTGAGAGAGACACATCGACTGGTTGCCACCCACACTACCCCAATCAGGGCTGGGGACAAACTGCGACCGAGGTACGTGCCCTTAGCGGGAACCGAACCCAGGTCTCTCTGGTCCGCGGGCCAATGCTCTAACCGCTGAGCCAAACTGGCCCGGGCACTTTTCATAAAAATTTTAAAAATCAGCTTGTTGATTGGTTAAAAAGTCCTTTGGGGATTTTAGTGACGATTGTGCTGAATCTATAGACTAACTTGGGTTGAATATCTTAATATGGACTCTCATGATTCTTGAGCATGGGATATATGTCTTATCACTTAAGCTCTTCCTTGATTTCTTTCATCATTGCATTGTTTTCAGTATAGAAATCTTATGCATACTTTGTAAGATTTATATCTAAGTAGTTAAAGTTTTTTGGTGTTGCCATAAGTGTTACTGTTCTTTTACACTTCTGATTCCAATTGTTTATTGCTAATATATAGAACTACAGTAGATTTTTATGTCTTGACCTTGTATCTTGTGACCTAGTTAAAATTCATTTATTAGTTCTGGCAACTTTTTGGTAAAATCTTTGGGATTTTCTAAGTAAACGTTGTTTTTTTCCTTTTCTTTTTCTTGTGTTAATTGTATTGGCTGGGATCATCTAGTGGTATGTTGAATTGGAGTAGTGAGAGCAGACATCCCTACCTTGTTCACAGTTTTAGAAGGAAATCTTTCAGTATGGTAGCTGTGGGTATTTTTTGTTGTTGTTGTTGATGCCCTGCATCAGTTTGAGGAAGTTCTCTTGTGTCATTTTGGGAATAGTTTTTATGGTGATTGGGTGTTTTTGAAAAGTTTTTATTGCATCTATTGAGGTGATTACATGGTTTTTCTTGTTTAGATTGTTCAAATTGTAATTGATATTAATTTTCAAATGTTGAGTCAGCTAGGTATTTCTGGAATAATAAACCCTACTCGGTTAATTTTTAAATTTCTTTTAATAGGCCTGGCTGGTGTGGCTCAGTGATTGAGCATTGACCTATATGCACCAAGTGGTCACTGGTTCACTTCCTGGTCAGGACACATGCCTGGGTTGCAGGCTTGATCCCCAGTAGGGTGCGTGCGGGAGGCAGCCAGTTGATGTTGATCAATGCTTCTCTCATTGATGTTTTAATCTCTCCCTCTCCCTTCTTCTCTCTAAAGAATAAATTAAAAAATTTTTAATTTCTTTTAATTGTTATAAGACTGTTTGGGTTATGTATTTCTTCTTGATTGATGTGACAGATTGTATCATTTAAGGAATTTGTCTGCTTTGCCGTAAGTTTTCTTTCTTTTTAAATCCTCAACCGAGGATATTTTTCCATTGATTTTTATTTTTTATTTTTGGATAGAGTGAGAGAGAGGGAGGGAGGGAGGGAAGGAGAGAGGCAGAGAGAAACATTGATATAAGAGAGACACATCGATTGGTTACTTCCCGCAGGACCTCGATCTCGGCTGGTGATCCATCCTGCAACCAAGGGCGACACTAACTGCTGAGTCAAACTGGCCAGGGCAGTTTTCTTTTTTATTTTAATGTTTGTAAGGTTTATTGTGATCTCTCATTTCCAATTTTGTAATTTGTCTTACCTTTCTTTTTCTTGATTGACCTAGCTTAGGTTTGTCAAGCTTGGCAATATTGATATTTAGGTCATACAGTTCATTGCTGTGGATATCTGTTGTATGCTCTGTGTTGTAGGATGTTTAGTAGCCTCTGGGACCTCTAGCCACCAGGTATCTATCAGTAGCGTTTTCCTAGTTGTGACAATTAAAAAGGTCTCTAGACATTGCCATGTCCCCTGGGGAACAGTATTACTCCCAGTAGAGACCAGGCTCAGCTCTATAGTTTTTTCAAAAAATTTTTTCCTCAATGATCCAGCTTTTACTTGTGATTTTTGCACTTATGTTTCTTTTTTTTTTTTTTTTTTTTTTGCTTGTTTTAAATTTTTTTTTTTTAATCCTCACCCGAGGACATTTTTCCATTTTTTGTTCAGACATAGTGGGAGGGAGGGGGGGAGAGAGAGAGAGAGAGAGAGAGAAACATCGATGTGAAAGGGACACATCGAGTGGCTGCCTCCCGCACAACCCAACCAAGGGCCGGGGACAAATTGCAACTGAGGTATGTGCCCTTAGCAGGAACTGAACCTGGGCCTCTCTGGACCGCAGGCCGCCGCTCTAACTGCCAAGCCAAACCGGCCAGGGCTGCTTGCTTTAATTTTAATTTTTTTTGTTTCTCTTTATTTAAAATATTTTTATTGATTTTTTTTTTTTTTTTTTTTTAGAGAGAGAAAAGGAGAGAGAGAGATAGAAACATAGATGTGAGAGAGAAACATGGCTTGGCTGCCTCCTGCACGCCCCCCACTGGGGATTGAGCCTGAAACCCGGGCATGTGCCCAGACCCAGAATCGAACCGGGACCTCTCAGTACATGGGACGGCGCTCAGCTCAATCCACTGAACCACACCGGCTGGGCTTAATTTTATTTCTTAAGACAGAAGCTTAAATCACTGATTTGAGATCTTTTCCAATATATGCATTTAATGCCATAAATTTCCCTCTTAAGCATTAGTTTAGTAATACCCCATAAGCATTGATTTGTGTTTTCTTTCAGTTCAAAATATTTTCTAATTTCTCTTGTGATATCCTCTTTGTCCTGTGGTTTATATAGAAGTGTCTAGTGTGTTTTTTTTTGTTTTTTTTGTTTTTTATTTTGTTAATCCTCACCCAAGGATATTTTTCCATTGATTTTCAGATAGAGTGGAAGGGAGGGAGAGCAACTTTGAGGACGAGTGAGAGAGAAACGTTGATGTGAGACAGACACATTGATTGGTTGCCTCCTGCATGACCCTGATCACGGCTGGGGATTTAATGTGCAATCCAGGTGTGCCCTTGACTGGAAATCTAACCTGTGACCCTTCAGTCCGCTGAGCCAAACTGGCTAGGGCTAGAAGTGTGTAGTTTTAACTTCCCTATACTTCTGGACTTTTGAGATATCTTTCTGTTACTGATTTTCAGTTTATTTTCATTGTGTTTAGAGAACATTCCTTGTATAATTTCAGTTATTTTAATTTTGTTAAGGTTGGTTGATAATTTGGTAAGATTTGCTGTATCCTTACTGATATTTCTTTCTACTTGTTCTGTTAATTTGCAAGAGTCTTAACATGTCCAGCTGTCTCTGTGGGTTTATCTGTTTCTCCTTTTATATCTGTCACTTGTGCTGTATGCATTTTAAAGATCTGTTGTCACGTATCAGTATCTTAGAAGCTCTCTTCCCTTGGGCTACATTTCTGACAACGAACCCTTGATGTGACTTGTAACAACCTCGATTAGTTTTGTCTGGTTTTATATTTCATATAAATAGAATCCTTTAGCATTTACTCTTTTGTTTTAGGTTTCTTTTGTAAAACAGAATGTAAGACATGTTGTTGAGTGTACTTCATTTATTTGCATTGCTGTATTATAATTTTTTGTTTTTAAATATGTTTTTATTGACTTTTTTTTTTTTTTGTATCCTCACCTGAGGACATTTTTCCATTTTTTGTTCAGATAGAGTGGGAGGGAGAGAGAGGAAGAGAGAGAGAGAGAGAAACATCGACGTGAAAGGTACATATCAAGTGGCTGCTTCCCACATGACCAACCAGGTGGGGACAAATTGCAACTGAGGTACGTGCCCTTAGCGGGAACTGAACCCGGGTCTCTCTGGACCGCAGGCCGACGCTCCAACCGTTGAGCCAAACCGGCCAGGGCTTTACTGACTTTTTAAGAGAGAGAGAGGAAGAGAGAGAGAGAAACATTGATGTGAGCGAAACATTGATCTACTGCTTCCTGCACGCCCCCCTACTGGGACCAAGCCCACAACCCCAGCATGTGTCCTGACCGGGAATTGAACTGGGACCTTTCAATCCACTGAGCCACATGGGCTGGGCTGTATTATAATTTCTGAAATGCTTTTTATTATTTTATTTATTGATTTAATATTTTGTTTGTTTTTTTATTCCTCACCTGAGGATATTTTTCTACCCATTATCAGATAGAGTGGGAGGGAGGGGAAGAGAGAGAGACAGAGAGAATCATTGATGTGATAGAGCCACATCGACTGGTTGCCTCCCACATGACCCAACCAGGACCAGGGCCGGGGACAAACTACAACCAAGGTACGTGCCCTTTACTGGAATCAAACTTGTGACTCATTGGTCCGTGGGCCGATGCTCTAACTGCTGAGCCAAACACACCAGGGCTATTTATTTATTTTATAATCCTCACCCGAGGATATTCCTCCATTTATCTTTAGATGGAGTGCGAGGAGCCGGGGATAGAGAGAGAGAGAGTGAGAGAGAGGGAGAAAGAGAGGGAGAAACATCGATGTGAGAGAGACACATTGATTGGTTGCCTCCCCGACAACCCCAACCAGGGCTGGGGACCGAAATGCACCCGAGGCACATGTGCCCTTGACCGGAATTGAACCCACAACTCTTTGGTCTGCGGGCTGATGCTCTAACCCCTGAGCCAAACCAGCCAGGACCTAAAATGCTTTTTTAAATGAAATGTTTAAAATCTACAAACAAAATGTCTATCTGCCCAGGTTTACTGAATCTTAATATTTTGTTGTCCCCGTCTTGTACATGGCATAACATGTTAAATGTGTAATTGACACCCTTTTTTTTTTTTTATCCTCACCCGAGGACATTTTTTGCATTTCTTTTCAGACAGAACAGGAGGGAGAGAGGGGGGAAGAGAGAGAGAGAGAGACATCGACGTGAGAGAGACACATCGACTGGCTGCCCCCCTACAACCCCAACCGGGGCCGGGGACAAACTGCAGCCGAGGTACGTGCCCTTAGCGGAAACTGAACCCGGGACTCTTGGGTCCGCGGGCTGACGCTCTAACCGCTGAACCAAACCGGCCAGGGTTTGACACCCTTTTTTGAGCTCTCCAAGATTTTTAATTTTTTCCTTGTTCCAGCTGAATTAACCATTTTCTTGAAATGAGGGTTTTCCTTCCAGATAATGATTATATATTTTTACTGTATATATATTTCCACAGAAGTATCAGTGTGTGTGTGTGTATCATGCACATACATTTTATGTGTAGTATTTTCTCAGTTTTTAAGCTTGACACAAATGGTAGGTATCATACTCTATATGTTGTGTATATGTTATTGTGTGTCAGTCATTCAATGTAAGTTTTCAAGATGTATGTATTTTGTCACATGTAGATTTAATACTGTCATTGTGGTGGTTATTTTGTGTGATCATTTGTTCATTCTTTTACTTAAGGACATTTATGTTTTCTTCCAAAACTTTTGGTATTCCCAAATACTCTTGGACATATATCTCTGTGTACTTGTCAGTCTTCCTCAAAGGTAGTGGTACTCAGATGTGAGTGTTGGTAACATTCAATTTTCAGTGACTGGTAGACACTACTAGCATTTTGAGTGTGAGGGTCAAATGTGCTGCCTATCATATGATGAATAAAATCCAAATGTGTATGGTTAAAACAGATGTAACTAAAATGAAGCACCATAGATAATTTGAATGTTTAATGATCTGTGACAGTATGTTAAATGAAATAAAAGTTTAGCAATATTAATTTGAGGCCAGAAAAGAAAAGTAACAGGTATAAAGAATAAGACTACATAATATATATAGTAATAAGTCACTAAGTTGATAAAACAATTACTACTTTTATATACCTAACAAGGTAGCCTCAAAATAAAAGTAGAAATAAAGAATTGACAGCCCTGGCCAGTTTGGCTCAGCGGTTAGAGCGTCGGCCTGCGGTCCAGAGAGACCCGGGTTCGGTTCCCGCTAAGGGCATGTACTTCGGTTGCAGTTTGTCCCCGGCCCTGGTTGGTCGTGCGGGTGGCAGCCACTCGATGTGTCCCTTTCACGTCGATGTTTCTCTCTCTCTCTTCCTCTCTCTCCCTCCCACTCTATCTGAACAAAAAATGAAAAAATGTCCTCGGGTGAGGATAAAAAAAAAAAAAAGAATTGACAGAATTATGACATATTTACAGATCTGTAGTCATTGAGTACCTATAAATGATAAGTAGAATATTTGAAGTCTACAGTTTAAAAACATGAGCTAGTTGATATATATCCAGAACTCTGTCCCCAGCAAATAAATGTTTATTGATAAAGCATGGATCTTTTACAAAAATTGACTTTCTACTTGTTCACAGATAGCCTTAAAAAATTCCCTAAACATAATGTAATTTAGAACTGAGTAATAAACAGGTTATTTAAAGTAGAAATTCTAGCTCTGGTTGGTTTGGCTCAGCAGTTCGAGCGTCAGCCCATGAACCAGAGTTGCGGGTTCAATTCCGGTCAAGGGCACGTACCTCCGTTGCGATTCGTTCCTGGACCTGGTTGGGGTCGTGCGGGAAGCAACCAGTCGATGTGTCTCTCTCACATTGATGTTTCTCTCTCTCTCCCTCTGTCTCTCCCCCCCCCCCCCACTTTATCTGAAGATAAATGGAAAAGTATCCTCGGGTGAGGATTAAAAAAATAGAAATTCTGTATAATAGGAATCCTAAGAAATATACCTTGACTTAAAGAACGCCTCACGAAAAAGAATTAGAACAGAACAGTATTGGAATACCACGTAGCTAAACTTGTGAAAAAGTAGCTAAAGCAGTATTTAGACATCAATTACTACCCTTAGCTATAATTTAATAATTTTTTTTTCTGTATACCTTTACCCAGGATCACATGACTAGGAAGCAGTGAATCTGGCATTTGAATTCAGGTCTCTTTCATTCAATGTCTTGCTCTTAGTTGAAATTCCAAATATAAACAACTTTTGTATTTTTTAATAAGATTGCATTCCTCTATGACGTATCTTTTGCTTTATTATGTGTGGGTTTGTGCCTCTGTGAAATTTCTCATGCATTAGCAAGCCTTCAAGAGTCTTAGAATATTTGCCAAAGCATATTATTCAGAGATAGTTAGTGAGGTGGTTTGTAATCCTTTTCATGTGAGAACATGTTTTATGTTAAGTAGCCATTGAAAACACTTTTTTAATCTGTTTTAACTCTGTTTCATTATTAAAATGCTTGAATAATACATGCAAGTGTGTTACATTAATTTCTATAGCATTTTGTGAAGGTGTAATTAACCCAAAATATTTTATATGTTAATAATTGGAAAAGAACCATCTGGGATTCTGAATTAACTGTTAGTTTGTCATGTTTCTATTTCAAAGGAGATTCAAGCTTACTGATAGTTTAATTACATGATTTTAGAGATCCTAAGAAAGCTTTAACACTTTGATTCTGCATTTTCTTCAGTATGACAAAAGATTAAACAAATATTTGTCAAGGAAGGAACAAATATATCTTGTAAGATAAATCTGCACTTATAATCTGAATGACATAAAAGTTGCAGTTTGCTGTTATGAACCCTTTACTGTTACAAAATATATCCATATTCACCATTTTAGACATATCATTACCATTCAATCCATATGTCTAGTCATTTTCAGAATTTCTTTTGACTGTCTATATATTCATTTATCTGAGCACACTTTTTTCCATTCATTGAGACCATAAATTGGCATTACTCATTTTGTCAGTCATTTAAAAAATATTTTGCCTTTTTTGTTCATGAAAAGGCTATATTATCCATATATTTTAAATTTCTTTACTAAAGTGACCCAAAATATATTTTTGGGATTACTTTTGAAGTATTATCTTTGTATTCCAAAGCAGGCCCTTCTGAAACTGATGATGTTGATGACAAACTCCCCCTTTCGAAGTCTTTGCAAGGTATATATAACTTTTCACTTCCATTTTCACACATACTGTTTTTATTTAATGTTTCTTTATATTGGACAGACTGTGTTTTAGTATTTATATCTGTATTATTACTTTTCTAAATGGAAAAGGAAAAAAATGTATTGGCCTTTTTTAAAAAATACATATAAATGAACTTCACAAGCAACAATTTTTCAAAACCAATTTTCCTTTTGTGAATCTAGTAATGAATCTCGAAATGGGTACATGACACACTTTCATATTTAAGGTAAAGTACACATTTATACCTTATATCAGAATAGTCAGAAGTAGGGTTTTTATTGTATAGTTAGTAATGTAAATATCGATAAGGTCATGTTGATACTTAGCTTTATGAAAGGTTGTAAAATATCACTTGTAAATCCCTAAGTTATTAATTGAATACTTTCTTGAGAATTTTTATATAGTGTTTTCTAACTTGATGATCATACGCTATTAATGATGGCTTCTATTTCTATCTATCCTGGTTTTGAGCGCATAAGATTTATTTTCTTTAGCTTTACTTTTAATGTAAATGTAATTGTTTATTTCAGATTTAAAAAGAACAAAAAGGACACAAAGAATCATTGTTTACATATACTCTTATAATATTGTGAAGGTTGAACAACCACCTTAAGTGTTCTTATTCTTTACCCAATGTTTCCTTTTTTAAGTACTGGTCTCTTCTGTCATCACTTTGACCTCACATCTTTCTTTTCGACATTAGAGTCAAAGAACCTAATGCTTCATAAATCCAAATGTTGGAAGTTTTAAGAAAAGAGGGAAGGGATGATGTGTTCAGAAAGTATACTGAAAAAATTAATTAAAGAATCATTCATGGCTCTAGATTTATAGATTTACCTAGTGTTTTGAGCTCAGGTGAGTTTCATAATATGAAGTGGAAAATAATCCCAAGATAATGGTGGCATTTTAAATTCAAAAGTGCTAGACACCAAGTGACAGTTTTTGAAACCGAAATCAATGCTTTTTTAAAATCAAGATAAAATATATTTAAAACCTATGTCTAAGTGTTGTGTGTTTAGTATAGTTTCTGAAATTAGTTATCAGTGTATGACCAAATAAATTCAATTTTGTTTCCCTTTCCCCCGTGGGATTTATTTTTACTTACAGTTAATATATTTATACCAAAGGCAGTGACTTTCAATCTGTTCCATGATAGTAGCTTACACATTTAAGGACAGAGGATTAATATTTTGGGGGCAGTTTGGGTACTTAATCTAAGTGGCTCTCTAATGTTTTAGTGGACTATTTTCCTATATATAAGTAAAGCTTCTGCGCTAGTAGGGTGAGCCTGTTTACCTTGTGACTGCCTAACCTGATATATTGCTTTATGTTCCAATTTTTAGAAGCAGGCAGATTATATTACCTGAATTAAAATGCTTTTGAGACTAAAGGTAGTATCTTAAATTTTAACTTACAAATTTCCTTTAAGTACATCTTTGAATAAATACTGGGGATTGAGTTTCCATAGCTTCCACCATAGTAAAAATGGAAAGCAGGAAACATTTCACAGCAAAACTTGAACTTGTATATCTAGATTAAAGAGTCTGTGAGTAAAGAAAGAATTTACTCTGATTTGTGTTTTCTTTGTGTGTGCGTCATTGGCAGATAAGCATGGTACTCTGAAACATAGTTGTTCTGTTTCTCAAATTCTGACATCTATGAGTAATTATGTTGTGTAGTTATAGTAACTGACTATAAATCCCCAAACTTACTTAGGTTTACACTATATATTTTACATTTTAAAATAATTTCTTGAGTTTTCAAATGAATTGTTAAATGTTTTCTGAGTTAGAGCACATAGTTTGAAATAACTATTAAGAAGTTAAAGAATCAGTTTGTATATGTTGTATTATATGTTTTAAATTATTTGCATTGTTACCTAGTTTTTCTTCTTTCATTGTAACATTTTACTGGTTTATTATATGTGGTTTATTTTCTTTTTAGGAAGCCATCATTCTTCAGAGGGCAATGAAGGAACAGAAGTGGAAGTACCAGCAGAAGGTTAGAAATAAAGGGATTTTTATTTTGCTGTATTTATATTATGTTCTATATTATAGAAATTGCCATCCTTAAAACACCTTATTTGGAGATAAAAAGATGATTGTTTTGGTATGCCTTCTTAGCCAACAG
This sequence comes from Tadarida brasiliensis, assembly GCA_030848825.1. Lineage (NCBI taxonomy): Eukaryota > Metazoa > Chordata > Mammalia > Chiroptera > Molossidae > Tadarida > Tadarida brasiliensis. The sequence continues at coordinate 102,535,368 of CM061258.1, read as the reverse complement.
GTTTTTTTTCTTAGTCCTAAAATGTAATATACTCTTTTTTACTGTACTGAATTAAAAAGCATATGGCAATGAAAACTTAAGTGGTAAGTAAAACTCTTCCTGATGCAAAATGCTGTCCTTTTTTTTCTGGTCATCTTGTGCCATATTAACATTTTTTATTCTTTTATTTTTTGTTAATCCTCACCAGAAGATATTTTTTTCCATTGATTTTTAAATAGAATGAGTGGGAAGGAAGGAGGGAAGGAGAGAGAGAGAGAGAGAGAGAGAGATTGCCTCCTGCACGACCCCGACTGGGGCTGGGTATTGAACCCACAACCCAGGTACATGCCCTTGACTGGGAATTGAACCCGAGACTCTTCAGTCTGTGGGCCAACACTGTAACCACTGAGCCAAACCAGCCAGGGCAATATTAACATTTTCTAAAGAAGGAAAGGTTTCAGTATTTTATTTTTTAAAGAATATTATTTTTATTAATTTAAGGGAGAGGGGGATAGAGAGAGAAACATCAATCAGCTGCCTCCTGTACAACCCCTACTGGAAATTGAGCCCACAACCGGGCATGTGCTCTGGCTGGGAGTTGAACCTGTGACCTCATTGCATGGGACGACGCTCAACCCATTGAGCCACACCAGCCAGGCATGCTTTAGTATTTTAGAATTATAATTATTCCTGGCTCTGTTCATATTTCATTTTTAAACATGCTATTTAATATGCTATTTAAAAAAAAAGTTTTTTATTGATTTTAGAGATAGAGTAAGAGAGAGGGAGAGCAAGAAACATCCGTGAGAGAGAGAGAAACATTGATCAGCTGCTTCCTGCACACCCCTTACTGGGTATTCAGCCCGAAACCCAGGCATGTGCCCTGATGGGGAATTGAACCAGCGTCCTCTCAGTGCATGGGATGATGCTCAATCCACTGAGCCATACCAGCCAGGGCTAATGGTGCCATTTTTTAAAGTAGGGTAATATATTCTGCATAAAATTAATAAAGGAAAGATTTACTCTCTACTTATTTTTATACCCCCATCTACTTCATGAACTACTTTTTCTATCAGACATCTTTCTTTGCTCTTAGGATTGAATGAATATTTAACTATGATACAGCTTTTTAAGTTATTGGAATCTTGACTTAAACTGTTAGCATGTAAAATGGCTTCCTATTTCTAAGTGGTTTATATAGTTTCAAAAGAGTTTTTGTAGATTGTTCCCAAGGAAAATGACTGGTAAGGTAACTGAATCTTGTTTTAGAATTATTATTTCTCTCATAATCTGGTCATGTTGTACCTTATTTTTCTAGGATAAAAATTAAATCTATTCTGTAACTTTTTACTCTGTGTATGTGTTTTTTTATTTTATTTTTTAAAATCATTACTTTGGTCTTTTACCCTCTCTTAGTGGAGGGAGTTCTTAAGGTCCTTGGAATGTTCTTAAGGTCCAAATTCAATTTTGGAATTATGGTTTCTAAATGGAATACATTTCTTGCAGAAATATTAAGATGCTCATTTTAAACAATATTTTAGGGTTTTTTTTAGCTCTTTTTATAGCAGATAGTGTGCGTGAATTTTTTTATGTTTTACTGTGTGGAGGTTATCAGATATTTATCTGTAACAAAATCTTCTATTTTGAGTAGGTAGTATTTACAACGAAAATACCTATATATAAAATACATGGGACAGGGTTCATCAGGCACTATGAATTACTTCACAGTTTACAATTTTATCTTTAGATATTAGGCTTTCAAATACTATATGTTTGAGGAGATTTGTATTGTCATATTACAGTGTTAATAGAGTTGAATCAAACCTGGGTTCTGGTCTTTATTCCTTTACTAACCAGTAAACATAATCTTTGGCAAATCAATTAATCTCTCAACCTTTGCAAAATCAAAGAGAGTTGATAAAGATACTTTCTAGCTTATAGCACTAACATTCTGATGTACATATATTTTGTGCAGTAACACAAATATTAATAAAATATTTAATTTTTAAAAGTATCTTGCATATAAAGTTAGGGGTTCTGTGTATATTTTTTTATAGTCATTTTCATGGTCTGAAGGTCCCCACTGCAAAAATTGTGGTTTTATTTAATAATATAAACCACTCATAGGATTTCTGAAAGTAGAGAAGTAGTAGTGAAAAAAAAAAAAAGTTTTTGTTTTTATTCTAGCATTTTTTTTTAGTTACAGCAGGAAAATAACTGTGACTTCACTATAATCTTATTCCTCTAAAAATACAAGTTATTTTGAGTCCATTAATGCAAATAACTTGGTATTATCTAATAGTTTTCCAGAATTTTTCAATTTTTTAAAATCCCTATTTCTAATTAAAGGGGTCATATATTTTAATAAATATAAGATGAATTAAAATGCCAGTAAAATTTTATAGTAGGCTGCTTTTGGAGTATCAGATCAATAAAATGTTGGAACATATAGAAAGTGCTTTATAATGAATGTCATTTTAGAATTTTATTTTTTTCAAGATTCTACTCAACATGTCCCTTCAGAAACAAGTGAGGACCCTGAAGTTGAGGTGACTATTGAAGGTTAGTTATTGAAAAGCCTTGATTCCAAAAGTTTACTTCTGGTCATAAAAACACTTGTCACATTCACATTTCTAAGTATGCATTTCATTCATTCTTAAAGGAAACTTGTGATGAAAATTGAAGCATATATGTGTATGTGTGACCAAAGCAGCCCACTTCCCAGCAGTGCACCCAGTGCTTTGGGAGTTTTAGGCAAAAAAAGTAAACCGTGAAAATGAGTGGTGGACCAGCCTATACCTCCTATCATTGGGAATTGAGAATGAAAAACAAAAACTATGACCAGACTGGATGCACATGAAACCAGATTTTGTAATCTGTTATTGGGTTGTTGTGATAGCTAGGTCTAATTAGTATCAGTAACCCTGATATCTACTTGAATAAAGTGGAGGAGAAAAGTGTTGATAGTTCAGTCCATTTTTAAAGCGAGTTTCCCCCCTGAAATACTATTAGAGGCTAACATAACCGGTTCTTAAAAACTGTTTTTTGAAGCAGTACCTACAATATATTCTAAACTAATCTCATAGCTAAAGTTGCTTTAAACATAGTTTTTTCCTTTTCAGAGATAATGCATGTAATGTAGATGAGCCAGTTTGTCCTGAATTATTTAAAAATTCAGCTAATATAATTATTAACAGTATAATTTCATATTTAATAATTATTAAGTACATACTGATTTTTTTCCTTTTAAATTGTCTCACACTATTCCTCTATAAAATTTTCCCTCTCAAAGTAATTCTTTCCTAAGGAAAAATATTGAAACAATGCAACAAATTATTCTATGTTATGTTTATACCTGCCCAGCTATAAAGCCCCTGTACTTACTTTATTGTATATACATCTAAAAGTAATTTTGACGTATATATGTATACACGTGTATATATAATTTTATAAAAATACATAGATGCTTTCAGCATACAACATTATAATGAACATTTAAAATACACATATATCACATTTACCATAGGTGTTTTTTTTTCCCCCATAACCACACATCTTGGTACTTCATTTTTATTTCTTTTTTTAATGCTGCATAACCTTTCTTGATTTTTCTCTCTCCCTCTAACAACCTATCTACTCTTCATGTCACTTGGTTATTTATGGTGTTTGGCTACTTACAACTAACTACTTAAAATATGTGTGTTTATTGCTTCTAAAATATAAGTTGATTGCTAGCTTTCACCTAACATGAGAATTTTTTCATCCTTCATGTCTCAAAATAATATATATATTTCTTTTATCATTAATATAATTTCACTAACCTAAAAGCAGTTTTGAATTGTTTATAATTTAGCATTAAATAATTTAATGTTTTTTGTTACAAATCTTATTAACTATCAGAGAAGAAAATCTTACGAGCGTATAAATAGTATAAATACTGAGAACTTTGTCCTTTCTATACAGATAAGGAAAATAGATTATTATTAAAATTTATTAGGACAAATCTTTAAATAGAAAAATAACTGAGTTATTTTTATCAAATCTTAGAGCAGATAAAAGCTGTATTACAATTGTTTAGAAAGTAAATACATACTTTTACATTATAAGACCTTTAAATAGATGTTAATGATAATCACAAAGTAAATGGCTCATGAACCTGAAACGTGTCCATCTTTTCAATTTTAAGTCTTTGGAGGGAGTGATAAATCTTATTTTTTTAAAACTAATACATACCACAAAGAGCTTTGTCATCCAAATTTGTCAATAAGTAGTAGAATTTTGCCATATAGGTGGCTTTATGTTCAGAAGACCAGTGAAATACGATGTCTGTGTAAGTAATTTCTTTACAGAGTAGCATTTTCTGTGGCATGTATGTTTGTGAACAAACTGTGTATCAGCCTTAATTAAATTGCTAATTGTTTTTAATCCCTATATTAAGGAAGGTAAAGTTTTAAGTCCATGATATTAACAGTGAAGGTCAAATGAGAACTTGCACATCTGTTTGATAAATATTATTTACTTTTGTCTGGAAAGATTATTGCAAAATGGTAGAAACTCGTTTAATATTTATAGTTAGAGACCTAACTTTTGGTATATCCTCATAATAGAAAAAATATATAGGCACTGAAAGTATGATTTTTAAATTTTTTAATGTAAATGATCCAGACAAAGGACCCCTATTGTCATTTGTTTAACGGGAGGAAAAATTCCTGCCTTTCATGAACAAGGCAAGTTTAAAAGGAAAAGTGTATATAGAAAATGATGTTAGTTTTGTTCAGAAAAATACTGGAATGAGATAAATGAAGATAATCCTGCATGCCCATGGATGACCTTTATTTTCTCCTTTTGTATCTTTCTGTTTTTCAAATAGTTTATAGAAAAGATTAAAGAACTTGGTTATCATGTAAATTTGTCAGATTTTCCACAGTACTGTGTGTGTGTGTGTGGTTTTTTTATTGTTGTTGTTGTTAATCCTCACCTGAGGATATTTTTCCATTGATTTTTAGAGAGTGGAAGGAGGTGGGGAGAAAGGGAAACATCAATTGGTTGCCTGGTGCATGCACCCCGACTGGGATCAAACCTGTAATGCAGGTCTTTGCCCTTGACCCGGGAATCAAACCTCTAATCCTTCGGTCCTGGGGTGGGGGTACCTGTCATCCTCTGGTGTTATCCTTTTTTGTGAAATTCATGCTTAGGACCTTGGTAAATATTTGGCTGCTGCATATAATTAAGGATTACACTATTCAAATGTTCATTTCATCATTCTGCAAATAGCCAGCAACTTGTACATACTGGGAGCGACTGTACTAGGTACCAAGGATTTAGGAGTGAACAAGGTAGGCAAAGTCCATGGGAGGGTTTTGAACAAAGGAGCAACAGGTTTTGTCCTTTACTTTGGAGAAACAGGGCTGCTGTGTTTCGCAAGTCTGAGATCAGAGCATACATAGTGCAAGTAAGAAGTCCAGCTTAGAAGGCTTTTACAGTTATCTAGGGAAATAACATAGTGCTTTAGAATAGGATGGTGGCAGTGTACATAAGGGGTTGAATTCTGGGTATGTTCTAAAGATAGAGCCAATACCTTTACTGTTTGTCATTATGTAATTATTATGCTTATTTTATAAATGTAACTGGACAGTTCGTAGAATCTGTGGTTGAGTAGGTTAGCATTTGAAGATTTAAAAGAATGTTTTGTATTGATTTGAGAGACGGGAAGAGAGAGAGAGACAGAGAGAGAGAGAGAGAGAGAGAGAGAGAACCATTGATTGGCTGCCTCCTGCATGCCCCCTACTGAGGATTAAGCCCGAAACTTGGGCATGTGCCCTGACCCAGAATTGAAATAGAATCCAACCAGCAGCTTCTTGGCGCATGGGATGACGCTCAACCAACTGAACCACACCAGCCAGGGCACATTTGAAGATTTTGTGTTAGAATGGTTATGACCTGGATCCATGGGTCAAAAATGCCATTTATTAATTTGAAACCTGTAGGGTAATTAATGCCTGAGTAATTTCAAAAGAGATACACTGACTGGTTGATTTTTTTTATTTTTATTTTTATTTTTATTTTTTTAATCCTCACCCGAGGACATTTTTCCATTTTTTTGTTCAGATAGAGTGGGAGGGAGGGAGAGAAAGAGAGAGAGAGAGAGAAACATTGACACGAAAGGGACACATCGAGTGGCTGCCTTCCCGCACAACCCAACCAGGGCTGGGGACAAACTGCAGCCGAGGTACGTGCCCTTAGCGGAAACTGAACCCGGGCCTCTCTGGACCGCAGGCCGACGCTCTAACCGCTGAGCCAAACCGGCCAGGGCCTGACTGGTTGATTTTGATTTGTTTTTTGTTTACTTTGAATAGGTGTCAGATTGTATGATAAAACATTACAATTTGATTATATTGAAAATAAGAGTATCAGAAAATGTTTTATATTCTATTAATGCATTCACCAGTGAGACTGCAGTGACAAATTTTACTTCTGACGTCTGTATTAGCTATAAGCGTATTTGTAAATATGATTCCAAAAGAAGAACAGATTTTTTTTTCTGAATACATTTTGAGTTAGGGACTGTTGGCATTTTTTGAGCTGTGGAGCCCATCGTGTTAGTACTGGTAGAATAACTATTATATATTCCTGAATAACAGCTTTTGCATATGAAAATATTTTGAAACTTGTTATTATAAGCTTTTAGTTTTGATGCTATAAATAGTTTGGGCTTAATTTGGAAGCATCCTGAAATAGTGTCTTTTTACACAAAAATGGTTTTTTATAATATTGAAACACCATGATATTTAGAAAACAGTGCTATTGCAGGACAGAGTCATTAGAGGTAAACTCGTGGAGCTTTATTTGATAGTCTCTGCTGTAGAGAAATAATTTTGATTTTGAGGTCAATAAAAACATTTTCTCATCCTTTCTCAACACCAGTTACAGCTTTTTATTTTTAGCAGAGTGGAGAAAAAAATGGAAGGTGTGGCTAAATTCATTGCTATTATGATTTAGTTCCATGTTTTATATGATTTAAATGGGTTACTATTTTAATGTAATGCGTGGTGTGATATCTTATCATCACAGATAATTAAATTCATTCTCTTTATATTTGTTCACATTTAATAGATTGAACTTCATTACTTGTCACTTGAGAAATGTGATAACACTTTTTAATGTTTTATAATCTTTATTAAAGATTATAAATCATTTGTTTCTTGTTAAAAAACACTCTCCCAGATTTGCCTTTTTTCTTACTTACACTATTAAATCCTTTTTGTTACAAAATATGTTAGACTGAAGAACTGAGGTCTTGACACTAAAGAAAACACTCTTGGCCTTTCACTTTGGCCTCAATTTCAACAGTTTAGATTACAATTGAGATTACTATAATAACTAATAATACAATTAGTATAATATTAGTTATATATAATTATAATTATTATAATTATTAATTATAATTAATATAACTGGACTACCATCCTGTAGCTGTCTTGTCTTTTTCATTTTATACTCTTTCAGCTTTAATTTTATGTAATTCAATTACTAACCAGTTTAAATGATGGTCTATAGATATTTTAGGTGACATTTAGCCTATGGAAAAATACTTCTTTTATTTTTTAATATGTTTTTATTGATTTTCTAGAGAGAGAGGAAGGGGGAGAGAGAGAGAAACATCAATCAGCTGTCTCCTGCACAGACCCTACTGGGGATTGAGCCCGAGACCTGGGCATGTGCCCTGACCGGGACCTCTCAGTCCATGGGACGATGCTCAATCCACTGAGCCACACTGGTCGGGCTGAAGGCCAAACATTTTAAAGATACCTAATGTTTTCTCAAATGTGTCTACTTAGGTTTGAATCTAATTACTTATTAATATATTGTAGGTCTTTTGACCATTTTTAATCCTTATAGTAATTTAACAATTATAAGCCCAGGGGACATATTCAAGTTTTATTTTATGAGTAGTCATTTTTTAATTTATTTTGTATTATTTTTCCCTTTATTGATTTTTTAGAGAGAGAAGAAGTGAGAGGGGGAGAGAGAGATAGAAACATCGAGAGAGAGAACATCGATTGGCCGCCTCCTGCATGCTCCCCACTGGGGATCGGGCCCACAACCTGGGCGTGTGTCCTGACCAGAAATCGAACCAGCGACCTCTTGGTCGACGCTCAACCACTGAGCCACACCGGCCGGTCAGTTTGTCATTTTTTAAAAATAATTTTTTAGTTTTCAATTACAGTTGACATATATTAGTTTCAGGTGTACACCCCAGTGATTGGACATTATAAAATTTATTAAGTGATCATTCTGAAAAATCTCATATCCACCCGACACCATACATAGTTATTAGAATATATTGACTATATTCCCTGTGCTGTACTTTACACCCCCATGACTACACTATTACTACTAATTTTTGCTTGTAAATCCCTTCACCCTTTTCACCCATTCCCCCAAAATCTCCCTCATCTGGCAACCGTCAAAATTTTCTCTATGACTGTGTTTCTGTTCTGTTTGTTTATTTTGATTTTTGGATTCAATTGTTGATGGATAATGTATTTATTGCCATTTTATTGTTCTTTTTTTTTAAAAATATATTTTTGTTATAGATGTTTCTCCTTTTTCCCCTGAAGATTGTTTTTTTTTGTTTTGTTTTTTATCCTCACCTGAGGTATTTTTCCATTGATTTTTAGATAGAGTGGAAGGGAGGGAGGGGAAGATGAGAGAAACATCGATTGGTTGCCTCCCGCATGACCTCAGCTGGGGCCAGTGATAGAACCTGAAACCCAGGTACGTGCCCCTGACCAGAATTGAACCAGAGATCCTTTGGTGCAAAGGCTGACTCTCTAACGACTGAGCCAAACTGACCAGGGTTATTGTTCATATTTTTTATCTTATTTTTTCTTCTTAAAGAAGACCTTTTAACATTTCATGTAATACTGGTTTGGTGGTGATCACAACTCCTTTAGCTTTTTCTTGTCTGGGAAACTGTTTATCTGACCTTTAATTCTAAATGATAGCTTTACTGGGGATAGTAATATTGGTTGTAGGTCCTTGCTTTTCATCACTTTGAATATTTCTTGCCACTTCCTTCTGGACTTCAAAATTTCTTTTGAGAAATCAACTGACCAGAGTCTTACAGGCACTCCCTTGTAGGTAACTAACTGCTTTTCTCTTGATGCTTTTAAGATTCTCTCTTTGTCTTTAACCTTTGGCATTTTAATTATGATGTGTCTTGGTGTGGGCCTCTTTGGATTCATCTTGTTTGGGACTCTATGAGCATCCTGGACTTTCTTTCACCAGGAAAGGGAAGTTTTCTGTCATAATTTTTTAAATAGGTTTTCAATTTCTTGTTCCCTTCGGCAACCCCCATGATGTGAATGTTGGTACACTTGAAGTTGTCCCAGAAGTGCCTTGCACTATATAGTCTTCATATTTTGGATTCTTTTTTTCTTTTTGCTGTTCTGATTGGGTGTTTTTTTTTTTGCTTCCTCATATTCCAAATTGCTGATTTGATTCTTGGCATCCTCTACTCTTCTGTTGATTCCCTGTAAATTACTCTTCATTTCAGTTAGTGTATCCTTCATTTCTTTTTCTTTTCTTTTTTTTATTATTTTGTTTGTTTTTATTTTTATTTTTTTTATTAATTTATTTTTGTTACAGATGTTTCTCCTTTTTTCCCCATTGATACTTTCCTCCCCAACCCCCCACCCCGTCCCCAGCTTTGTTGTCCATGTCCATCAGTTATGCATACATGCGTATAAGCTCTGTGGTTTATCTCTTCCCTCCCCCACCACTCCCTCTTCTGAGGGTTGTCAGTCTGTACCCTACTTTCACATCTCTGGGTCTACCCTGTTCCCCAGACTGTTAGGTTTATTATATTCCACAAATGAGTGAGATCATGTGGTATTTGTCTTTCTCTGCTTGGCTTGTTTCGCTTAGGATAATACTCTCGAGGTCCCTCCATGTTGTCTCAAAGGATAAGAGATCTTTCTTTCTTACAGCTGCATAGTACTCCATTGTGTATGTGTGCCACAGCTTTTTTTTATCCATTCATCCACTGATGGACACTTGGGCTGTTTCCAGATCTTAGCTATTGTAAATAGTGCTGCTATGAACATGGGAGTACATGTATTCTTTCTGATTGGTGTTTCAGGTTTCTTAGGGTATATTCCTAGAAGTGGGATCACTGGGTCAAATGGCAGATCAATTTCTAATTTTTTGAAGTAACACCATAGTGTTTTCCACAGTAGCTGCACCAGTCTGCATTCCCACCAGCAGTGTACTAGAGTCCCCTTTTCTCCACACCCTCACCAACACTTGTTGTTTGATGATTTGTTGATGGCGGCCATTCTGACAGGTGTGAGGTGATACCTCATTATTGTTTTAATTTGCATCTCTCTGATGATTAGTGATGTTGAGCATTTCTTCATATATCTCTTAGCCATTTGTATGTCCTGTTTGGAGAGGTGTCTATTTAGTTCCTCTGCCCATTTTTTAATTGGGTTCTTTATCTTCCTTTTGTTGAGTTGTATGAGCACTCGATATATTTTGGAGATTAACCCCTTATCTGATGTATCTTTGGCAATTATGCTCTCCCATACAGTGGGTTCCCTTTCCGTTTTGATGGTTGTTTCTTTTGCTGTGCAGAAGCTTTTGAGTTTGATGGAGTCCCATGTGTTCATTTTTCCCTTTGTTTCTGTTGCCTTAGGTGATGTATCAGTGAAGATTCTGCTGCATATGATGTCTGAAATTTTGTTGCCTATATTTTCTTCTAGGATTTTTATGGATTCACGAGTCACATTTAGGTCTTTCACCCATTTTGAGTTTATTCTTGTGTATGGTGTAAGTTGACGGTCTAGTTTCATTTTTTTGCATGTAGCTGTCCAATTTTCCCAACACCATTTATTGAAGAGGCTGTCTTTGCTCCATTGTATGCTCTTGCCACCTTTGTCAAATATTAATTGAGCATAATGTCTTGGGTCAATTTCCGGATTCTCTGTTCTGTTCCACTGGTCTATATGCCTGTTCTTGTGCCAGTACCAGGCTGTTTTGATTACACTGGCTTTGTAGTATAACCTGATATCTGGTATTGTGATCCCACCTACTTTGTCCTTCTTTTTCAAGATTGCTGTGGCTATTCAGGGTCTTTTTTGGTTCCATATGAACTTTTGGAGTATTTGTTCCAGTTCTGTGAAACATGTCACTGGTATTTTGATGGGGATTGCATTGAATCTATAGATTGCTTTGGGTAATATGGACATTTTAATGATGTTAATTCTTCCAATCCATGAACAAGGTATGTGCTTCCACTTTTTTATATCTTCCTCTATTTCTTTTTACAATGTCCTGTAGTTTTCTGCAAATAGATCCTTTACTTCTTTGGTTAGGTTTATTCCTAGGTATCTTAATTTTTTTGCCGCGATGGTAAATGGGATTGTTTTTTTAGTTTCTCTTTCTGTGAGTTCATCATTGGTGTATAAGAATGCCATCGATTTCTTGACGTTAATTTTGTATCCTGCTACTTTGCCAAATTCATTTATTAGGTCTAGTAGATTTTTGATGGAGTCTTTAGGGTTTTCTATGTATAATATCATGTCATCTGTGAATAATGACAGTTTCACTTCCTCCTTTCCAATTTGGATTCCTTTTATTTTTTCTTCACGTCTGATTGCTGTGGCTAAGACTTCCAGTACTATGTTGAATAAGAGTGGCGAAAGTGGGCATCCCTGTCTTGTTCCTGTTCTTAAGGGAAATGTTTATAGTTTTTTCCCATTGAGTATGATGTTGGCTGTAGGTCTTTCATATATGGCCTTTATTATATCAAGATATGATCCCTCTATTCCCAAATTGCTGAGCATTTTTATCAGAAATGGGTGCTGGATTTTGTCGAATGTTTTTTCAGCGTATATTGATATGATCATGTGGTTTTTATGTTTCATTTTGTTTATGTGGTGTATCACATTTATTGATTTGCAAATGTTGAACCAGCCTTGCATCCCTGGGATGAATCCCATTGGTCATGGTGAATAATTTTTTTGATGTATTGCTGGATCCGATTTGCTAGTATTTTGTTTAGGATTTTGGCATCTATGTTCATCAGGGATATTGGCCTGCAGTTTTCTTTCTTTGTAGTGTCTTTTTCTGGTTTTGGAATTAGAATTATGCTGGCCTCATAAAACGAGTTTGGAAGTCTTCCTTCTTCTTGAATTTTTAGAAATAGTTTGAGGAGAATGGGTGTTCTTCTTTGAATTTTCGGTAAAACTCCCCTGTGAATCTGTCCAGGCCTGGGCTTTTGTTTGCTGGGAGAGTCTTGATTACATCTTCAATTTCCTTAGTTGTTATTGGTCTGTTCTCAAGTTTTCTATCTCTTCCCGGTCCAGTTTTGGGAGACTATGTGTTTCTAGAAATGTGTCCATTTTGCTTAGATTGTCGAATTTGTTGCCATATAAATGTTCATAGTATTTGTTAACGATCCTTTGTATTTCTGTAGTGTCAGTTGTTACTTCTCCTCTTTCATTTCTGATTTTATGTATTTGGGTTCTCTTTGTTTCTTGGTGAGTCTAGCTAAGGGTCCATCAATCTTGTTTATCTTTTCAAAAAACCAGCTCTTTGTTTCATTGATCCTTTGAATTGTTTTTCTGGTCTCTATGTCATTTATTTCTGCTCTGATCTTTACTATTTCCTTCCTTCTACTTGCTCTGGGGTTTTCTTTTTGTTTGCTTTCTAGTTCTTTAAGTTGTGAGGTTAGAAAGTCTATTAGAAATTTTTGTTTCTTTTTTTTTTGTTCAGATAGAGTGGGGGATAGAGAGAGGAAGAGAGAGAGAGAGAAACATTGATGTGAGAGAGACACATCAAGTGGCTGCCACCTGCATGACCCAACCAGGGCCGGGGACAAACCGCAACTGAGGTACGTGCCCTTAGCGGGAACCGAACCCAGGTCTCTCTGGACCGCATGCCGACACTCCAACCGCTGAGCCAAACCTGTCAGGGCTTTTTCTTGTTTCTTGAGGTATGCCTGTAGTGCTATGAACTTCCCTCTCAGAACTGCTTTTGCTGCATCCCATAGATTTTGTGTTGTTGTGTGTTCATTTTCATTGGTTTCCAGGAAGTTTTTAATTTCTTCCTTGATCTCCTCGGTAACCCATTCATTGTTTAATATCATGCTATTTAGCCTCCATGTATTCAAATGTCTTTGCATGTCCTTGTTGCAATTGATTTCTAGTTTCATGCCATTGTGATCTGAGAAGATGCTTGATATGATTTCAGTCTTCTTGAACTTGTAGAGACTTCTTTTGTGTCCTAACATGTGGTCTATCTTTGAGAATGTCCCATGTGCACTTGAGAAGAATGTGAATTCTGTAGTTTTGGGGTGTAATTCTCTGTAAATATCTATTAAATCCATTTGGTCTAATGCTTCATTTAGAGTCTCTGTTTCCTTGATTTTTTGTCTAGAGGATCAGCGGGGTGTTGAAGTCCCCTGCTATGATTGTATTGCTGTCGATTTCTCCTTTGAAGTCCTCCAGAAGTTTTTTAGTATATTTTGGTGCTCCTATATTGGGTGCATATATGTTTGCCAAGGTTATATCTTCCTGTTGGATAGATCCTTTCAATATTATGTAGTGGCCTTCTTTGTCTCTAGTTATGACCTTCATTTTGAAATCTATTTTATCAAATAAGAGTATTGCTACCCCAGCTTTTTTTTCCTTTCCGTTTGCTTGGAAGATTTTTTTCCATCCCTTCACTTTCAACCTATGTGAGTCTTTTGTTCTGAGGTGAGTCTCTTGTAAACAACATATATATGGGTCATGCTTTCTTATCCAATACGCTATTCTGTGTCTCTTTATCGGAGCATTCAATCCATTTACGTTTAAGGTGATTATTGATACGTACTTATTTATTGCCATTTTTGTTTAGTGTGGTTCTATTTTCCTTTCTATTTCTTCTACTAATTACAGCAGTCCTTTTAACATTTCTCACAGTGCTGGTTTGGTGCTAATGTATTCCCTTAGCCTTTTTTTGTCTGGGAAGCTCTTTATTTGACCTTCTATTTTGAATGATAGCCTTGCTGGGTAGAGTAGTCTTGTGTTCAGATCCTTGTTTTTCATGACCTTGATTACTTCATGCCATTCCCTTCTGGCCTGTAGTGTTTCTATTGAGAAGTCAGCTGATAGCCTTATGGGGGTTCCTTTGTAGGTAACCTGTTGCTTAGCTCTTGCTGCCTTTAGGATTCTCTCTTTGTCTTTAATTTTTAGCATTTTAATTACTATGTGTCTTGGTGTGGGCCTGTTTGGGTTCTTCTTACTTGGGACTCTCTGTGCTTCTTGAACTTGAATGCCTTCTTCCTTCACCCAATTAGGGCAATATTCTGCCACTATTTCTTCAAATATATTCTCTAACCCTTGCTCATTTTCTTCTTCTTCGGGGACTCCTATGATGTGAATATTATTACGTTTCCAGTTGTCCCACAGTTCTCTTAAGCTGTCTTCCTGGTTTTTCATTGCTTTTTCCTTTTGGTTTTCTGATTGGTTGATTTTTTTCTACCCTGTCTTCTAATTCACTGATCCGGTCCTCAGCTTCTTCTACTCTGCTGTTTAGTCCTTCCAATGTGTTCTTCATTTCCTCTATGTCATTCTTCATTTCCACTTGGTTTATTTTCAATATTTCTATGTCTTTGCTCATGGTGTTGATGTCCTTACACATGCTGTTGAGCTTCCTCAAGATCATGAGTCTGAATTCTAATTCTGTTAACTTGCTTAACTCCATTTATCTCATCTTCAGTGGAGGTCTCTTGTTCTTTCATTTGGCATCTGTTTTTTTGTTTCACCATTTTGCTATCTCAGTCGGTTTTGGAGCCTGCCAAATTTTCCCTGTGGATGTTGGTGTTCTGCTGTTTGTGGCTCCCTCTACTGGGTTTGGATGAGCGTGGGAGGACCCACGTTATACACCAGTGTTGAGTCTTACTTTCCTGGGTAGATTTGCAAGCCCAGAAAAGGTTAAGTTATTGTCTAGCTTTTTGCCTAGAGGCTCTTAGTCCAGGTTACTTTCTGTATCCTTCATTTCTGACTAGACCTTCTTATGTTGTTGATTTTCTCTCTCAGTTCCTTGAGCATCCTTGTAACCATTGTTTTGAACTCTGTGTCTGGTAGTTTGCTTGCTTCCATTTCATTTAGTTCTTTTTCTGGAGATTTCTCCTGTTTTCATTTGCAACATGTTTCTTTGTCTCTGCATTTTTGCAGCTTTCCTGTATTTGTTTCAATGTATGAGGTAGAGCTGCTATGTCTCCTGGTCTTGGTAGAGTAGCCTTGTGTAATAGGTGTCGTGTAGTGAGGTCCCAGTGGCTCCGCCTACCCAGTCACTTGAACTGGGCCCTCCAGGTACACACTTGTGTGGGCTGTGTGCACTGTCCCGTTGTAGATGAGCCTTGATTGCTGTTGGCGTCACTAGGAGGGATTGACTCCAGGCCAGTTGGCTCTGAGGACCAGCTGTGACTACAGCAGAAAAGCTGCTGTGCAGGAGCCAACCCTATGGACAGGATTGCTTCAGTGGGGCTTTGGTGCTCACTGAGTTCACTCCTTGAGTGTGTTGCTCGTGGAGATGGTAGGGTTGTAATCTGGCATGGTCTGAAGCTGACCACTGGGTGCGCTGGCTCTGGGACCTCCTGGGAGGTGCAAAATCAGCCACTGCTTGTGCCCTGCCTGGGGCTACTTGGTATGAGCTACAAAGTGATCTGCAGGTGATTGGTACTTATATTGGGCTTGGAGGTACCTAGGAGAGGCCAAGCTGTCAACAAAGGCAGGCTGCTGCTAGTGCTGAGCCTGGGGCCACTTAAAGAGAAGTACAGGGCACGCTGAGACCATTTGCTGCTTGTTTGAGGGATTTTAGGAAAGTCCAATGCATGAGGCAAGAGAGGCCAGTTGCATGGAAGAGCCACTGGAAATGGCTTGGATGAGTCCACAAGTTGGGTGGGGCAGGGTCTCTGGGAATCACCAGGGCTGGGGGAACAGTGAGAGCCAGGTTGATGGAAACTCAGATATGATGCCTGCCTGTGAGCTCTGTGGTGGGGAGGGCTCAGCAGAGGAACAGTGGCCTCTGCCAGCTCTTTTGTCTGGGAGAATGCTGCCCCCCTCAGCTCTTGCTCTGATGCCAGACAATTTAGTTTCTCCCCATATATGCCTGGTTCCTTTCAGGCTGGTGCCCCAGCACTGGAGCTCTGAGGGAGTAAGTCTGAATAAGTACATTCTCGGGCCCTTTAAAAGGAACTGCTTTGGACTCCAGCAGCCTCCATGCCATTCAGACACAATCCCTGCTGGTTTTTACACCTAAAAGATATGATGACTTCTTCTTCTGGTACTGGAACCCTGGGCTGAAGGGTCTGGTGTGGGGCTGGGCCCCTTTACTCCTCAGGGGGCACCTCCATAGCCAAGATATCCCTTCCGATTAAAAACCGCCACATGTGAGTGTGGGACCAGCCCGTTCGGCGCCTCTACCCCTCCTACCAGTCTCTATATGGCTTCTTTAATTCCCTAGTTGTAGTACTTCCATTCTGTCAGATTCCAGGCAGTTCTGAATGATGGTTGTTTTGTAGTTTAGTTGTAATTTTGATGTGGTTGTGGGAAGAAGCGAGTACGGTGTTTACTTACACTGCCATTTTGACCAGAAGCTCATCATTTTTAAATAGTTTTCTACCATAGATTTTTTTTTTCTGAATTTGAAAATGCATTTCTACAGTGGTGTTCAACACATGACAGTTTTTATAGTGTTATAAATTGTCTATATGATGTTTTCCTAAAATAGTATTCCCTAAATTAGCATTTTTGTCTTTGCCAGCACATAACATAATTGGGTCATAATGACACTTTATCTGGTATTGGTGACATTGGTATCTTTTTCTCCTATTGGTTAGAATAGTCAGTAAATAATTTCAGGTTACCAGAATATCTGTTGACATTATAGGAAGAACCCAAAGTCAGTACACCAGGGCAACAAAGTCTGATTGTGTACTCTGATGCTATGATAGCAATGAGATACAAGTATTCTAGGTGTTTGTCAGAGTTTTTTCTTGATTAGTATACAAAATATATAAAAGTTATCTATTGTTCTCTCAGGTGACATTGTATATGGGGCTGAATTTGGATTTCATGTTATGTTATCTGTTTGAGAGTTTACCTATTAGTTTAATGGGAAAAGTTTTACCCATAATCTAATCTCAGCTGCACTATCTAGTGATGTGACATAGTTAAGTCACATAACATTCTCTGAGCCTGTTTCTTAAAATAAGAATGAAAATTATACTGATTTAAAAAGGTAACTTTTGTATTTTAATGGTATCTTTTTGTTATTGCTAGTGTCTTTAAGACAGTAATTATTTTCTTTTCTCGCTCAAATTTATTTTTAAGTACAGATGTCTTAAAATTATATTTTCAATAATTTACACAGAGTGTTTGAGCAGAAAACTTAGTAGTGTGCCACTTGACATTTTCAGGGACTATAATATGACAGTTACATCTTCTTATTTGAGCCAAATGTCCTTAATTATAGTATTATATATAGTAAAGTATCATAGTAGGGTTGAGTTGCAGACATATCCATGAGGAAATTAGCATGAACTCTTATACATGTGTCTTGAGAAGTCTATATTCTGTGCTTAAATATCTGATTGCTCATTTCTACATAGGTTTTTATTGACCAAATCAGTATTACCTTTTCAAAATAATGTAGTCTTATTTCTTTAATTCTATAAATTCTGTGTTTAAGTGGTTGATATATAGTTATTCAACCTTCCTTGTTTATGTATGCATATAAGTTTAAATATTTTTCCATTCAAGCTGTATTTTCTCTTCCCTTTCTTATATATTTATATAATTGTAGGTATCTTTCTCCATTAAAGCCTTTTTCTTGAAAGACAAAATATAATTCTAGAAAATAAAATACAATTCTAGGCAGCTGTCTTAGAGCAGCTATGAGGGGAGAAGGGGAAATGTATAATGACAGTTCAAATTAAGCAAAGTAAATAAAAAATGAAGATGACAGGGAAAATGAGATATATTCACTTGAGCATACCCCAAAATAGTAGGATTCAAATGTAACTGGGAAAAATATGCTGAAAGTGACAATACAGAAATAATGATTTAAAGCCCGTCATATTTTCTGAATGTTGAGGATTTAACAGGTGGTGGCTGTCACTCATTAGTCTGTTCCTCCAGTGATGACAGTTTTCTTTTTCAAGATGATGATTATTCTCCACCTACCAAGAGACCAAAGAGCAACGAGCCACCCCAGCCACCAGCCACCGAACCTGCCAATGCAGGAAAACGGAAAGTGAGGGAGTTCAACTTTGGTAAGTTCTTGATTAAATACAGGCCCTTTTTCTTTTTTTAAATTGGTTTTTAATACGATGTTATTGATTGTTTTAGATAGAGAGGAAGGGCGATAGAAACATCAATGTGAGAGAGAAACATCAGTCGGCTGCCTCCTGCACACTGCCTACTGGGGTTCGAGCCTGAAACCCAGGCATGTGCCCTGACTGGGCATCGAGCCAGGACTTGTCAGTCCATGGGACAACGCTCAATCCACTGAGCCACACTGGCCAAGCAAGGCCCTGTTTCTTTGATTCTGTTACTGATAAAAGTTACAGCATTCTTTAGACTGTATTACTGTTTTATAGTCTAATCTGAGGAAAGTCATGGACAGTTTGAAGTAAGTTTACATTGTTTAAACATAGTTTCAGTTTACCAAAGCATAGACATTGTATCTTCTGATGGTAGGTAGACTTTAAATCAATGTTAATGACTTAGTAATTAAATTATTTTTCTTAGCTTTAAAACCTTTATTTGAGAGAGATATATATATTAAATGTGTTTTTATTGATTTTTTTTTTTAGAGAGGAAGGGGGAGAGAGAGATAGAAACATTAATGTGAGAGAGAAGCATCAATTGGCTGCCTCCTGCACGCCCCCTACTGGAGATTGAGCCAGCAACCCGGGCATGTGCCCTGGCTGGGCATTGAACTGGGATATTTCAGTCCATGGGATGATGCTCAATCCACTGAGCCACACTGTTTGGGCTTAGATATATTTTTAAATCTTCCTTTTTCTTGCTTTGTGTAACTGCCTGCAGCTAATCTAACCAAACCCCAATGGATGATGTATGTAGCCTTTTGAAGGGACTAAATAAAATAAATATTAATGAAAAATTTTGTTTATCTCTGTTTTGAGTAGATAGAACATTTAGCGTGTATACATTTTGTAAGATAGCATGTTAATATTTTAACTTGTCATAAAATCTCATCTCCATACATCTTAGACATGTTTTAGAAAGTTTCCTGAGTGACCTTGGAGACCTCCCTCTTTTTTGCCTTCATTTTGTAGTGTTGTATTGTATTGGATTTTTCTGCCCTCCTGCTTTTCAGAAAGTATAAGGCTAAAAAGATGTACTTTGTATGAAGTGTTTCAAAATAAACTTTAAAACATCCCCTATAACCTCCTTTTGAATCCAATTCTAAGAGCCACCAAAAAGGAAAACAGTAAAATTAATAGATGAAGATATATTATTAAAAATTAGGATGTATTGTGCAGAAAAATGTCATTAGATGTTGGGTCATCTTAGGAACTGTTCAGTGTCCCCAAACAGGGATTTATTATTGAGATTTAACTTTCAATTTTCAGAGAAATGGAATGCTCGAATTACTGATCTACGTAAACAAGTCGAAGAGTTGTTTGAAAGAAAATATGGTAAGTCTAAACTCAAAAATTCTTGTAGTATTTTCTTTTTTTTTATCCTCACCCGAGGATATTTTTCTATTTATCTTCAGATAGAGTGGGAAGGAGGGAGTGAGAGAGAGAAAGAGAAACATCGATGTGAGAGAGACACATTGATAGGCTGCCTCCCACACAACCCTGACCGGGGCTGGGGCCGGGGCCTAACGGCAACCAAGGTATGTGCCCTTGACTGGAATCGAACCTGAGACTCATTGGTCTGTGGGCCAATGCTCTAACCACTGAGCAAAACTGGCCAGGGCGTAATATTTTCTTTATAAGCTTTTTAACAATGTAGTTACTGTTCATCTAATGTGAGCAAGTCCAACTCTACTAGTGAATTTTGCTTAACTTGTATATCTGTCCCCGGAAAGATCATGGATAGTAACTGTCCAAATATTAGAATCTTTGTTTCTAGATTACTACAAAGCTTAGAAAAAGTTTTCCCTTTAAGTATCAATAAATATTTCTTTTAAACTTTTAGCATGGCCCTGGCTGGTTTGGCTCAGCGGTTGGAGCATCGGCCTTCGGACCAGAGAGTCCCGGGTTCGGTTCCCACTAAGGGCACATACCACAGTTGCAGTTTGTCCCCGGCCCTGATTGGGGTCGTGTGGGTGGCGGCCATTCAGTGTGTCTCACATCGATGTTTCTCTCTCTCTTCCTCCCGATCTATCTGAAGATGAGTGCAAAAATGTCCTCGGGTGAGGATAAAAAAAAAAAAACAAAAAACTTTTAGCATGTATATTTGGGAGTTTATTTATATACAGGGTAGGGCAAAAGTAGATTTACAGTGGTGAATGAACACAGTTATTCTTGTATTATTTGTTTATTATTATATTATTTTTCTATACAAACAACTATAAACCTGCTTTTGCTCTACCCTGTATTTGTTGCAAAGTCCTGATTTTTGGAGACTTAATTGAGAATTATTTTCTTTTTATTATTTTTAATCCTCTCTTGAGGATATTTTTCTATTGATTTTTAGATACAGTGGAAGGGAGGTAGGGAGGGAGAGAGACACATCAATGTGAGAGAGAGACACATCAATTGGTTGCCTTCTGCACAACCCTGACTGGGGCCGGGGCTGGAGATTGAACCTGTAACCCAGGTATGTGCCCTTGACCGGGAATCAAACCCGAGACCTTTGGGTCCACCGGCCAATGCTCTAACCATGAGCAAACCAAGTAGGACATACATAATTTTCTTTTTAATATGTTTTTATTGATTTTTTTAGAGAGAGGAAGGGAAAAAGAGATAGAAACATTGACGTGAGAGAGAAACATCCATCAGCTCCTCCTGCACGCCCTCTAATGGGGATCGAGCCTGCAACCCGGGCATGTACCCCAACTGGAATCAAACCGGGACCTCTCAGATGCTCAGTCTACTGAGCCACACTGGCCTGGCTGAAGATTCTTTTCTTAATAGTCTTTCTTAATCTGTTGTTAAATCTAGTATTCATTTAGATGTCCTTATTTTCTCTTTATCTTGATATAAAGCTGAGTTTAAGTTAGATCACAAATTGTTTTTTTATTTTACTATTCTATACTTCATGTAGTGGTCAGAGAAACAAGGAATTCATTATTATCTTATCATATATATCAAATGCTCACCTAAAAATAGCAACAGTTATTTTTAAATATGTTTTGCTGGGCTTTTTTTGGTGATGGTTATTTGGAGGATTCTTTGCAGCCAACTGTAAAGTTATATAATATACTGAATTTTAACTTCAAAATCTAATTTCATTGATGCTATCCTGTATCACTGAATTTTTCTAAGCGAAGTTCTTAAATGATAAACCACGTTCTTTTTTGTTGTTGTTAATCCTTACCGAAGGATACTTTTCCATTGATTTTTGTTGTTGGTAATCCTCACCTGACGATATTTATCCATTGATTTTGTAGATAGAATGGGAGGGAGGGAGGGAGGAAGGGGGAAACATCCATATGAGAGAGAGACATTGATTGGTTGCCTTCTGCAGGACCCCTACTGGGCCTGGGGATAGAACCTGCAACCCAGGTACGTGCCCTCGACTGGGAATTGAACCCGGGAGACCCTTTGGTCCTTGGGCCAACACTCTAACATCTGAGCCAAACCAGCCAGGGCCACATTGGCATTATTTACTTTAATAAACTTGAAGTGAACATTTCTCTCTATTCATGGGTGATTACCTGCCCCTCAATGACATTCTAGGGTTAGAATAAATTTAATAATTAATTAAATTTTTTCCTTAATATTTTCAGTCATTTTTTTAAAGGTCCTCTTAACTAGTTATCCATTTTTCAATAGAGCCTTTTGCTAGTGATTTTAATTGGTCCTTTTCAAAACAAAAACTGATAACATTCTATACAGGAAGAAGCACTGTAACATGGTGATTGCCTTTTAGGGGAAGCTATTTTCATTGTATATGTGAATATGATTTTCAGATGTAGTATATCAACAAACAATGGTAAATCTAACTTATTTTTTTAACAATGTTAAATCTAACTTATTTTTTTAAAAATATTTTTTCTTTATTGATTTTAGAGAGAGAGGGAGAGGGAGAGAGAGATAGAAACATTGATGAGAGAGAACATAGATTGGCCACCTCCTGCACGCCCCCAATGGGAATTTGGCCCACAACTCGGGCAGATGCCCTGGCCGGGAATCGAACTGGCAACCTCTTGGTGCATGGGTTGACGCTCAAGCACTGAGCCACACCGGCCGGGCAAATCTAACTGGTTATTAATGTGTAATATGGTCTACTTGAAACTTCAGTACAAATATTAATGTTTAGCAAATAGACTTTTACATAAAATGCCAGCGAGAATATGGGGCTGTTCTGATGGAAATTTCTGAGGGAGGAGAAGTCAAGGGGAATCCATAGGAATCATTTTTGCTTTGGGACCTTTTTGGCCCTGTCAGTAGCACCTCTACTTTTCTTTCAACTTAGAGAGTATTTTAGGTAACTGGGCTGTGTGATTTAAATTAAATAGAACCCTTTGAAAGAATAATAGAATGTATATGGTATGTATCTAGTCATAGAAAACTTGGCATTGCTTTAATTAGTGACAAAAGGCCTTGTGAAAATTTTAATACTGAGTATAAATGTGCTAGTTATAGATGAACATAATTGATACCTAATATTTTATTTATTTATTTTTTTCCCCTCTTTATTTTAGAGAGAGGAAGGGAGAGGGAGAGAGAGAGAGAAATATCGAGCCCTGGCCGGTTTGGCTCAGCAGTTGAAGCATCGGCCTGCGGTCCAGAAAGACCCGGATTCGGTTCCCGCTAAGGGCACGTACCTTGGTTGCAATTTGTCCCTGGCCCTGGTTGGTCGTTCGGGAGGCAGCCACTCAATGTGTCCCTTTCATGTCAATGTTTCTCTCTCTCTCTCTTCCTCTCTCTCCCTCCCACTCTATCTGAACAAAAAATGGAGGAATGTCCTCGGGTGAGGATAAAAAAAAAAAAGAAATATTGATGAGAGAGAACATCAATTGGCCGCCTCCTGCACGCCCCCCACTGGGGTTTGGCCCACAATCTGGGCATGTGCCCTGACAAGGAATCAAACTGGTGACCTCTTGATGCATGGGTCAACGCTCAACCACTGAGCCACACTGGCCAGGCGATACCTAATACCTTTTTATCATAAAAATTTCCAAACAAAAACGAAAGTAAAGAATCAAAGACTTGTATCCGTCACTCAAGTTCAACAAACTTTAACATTTTACAGTATTTTCTTTCTTCTTCTCTTCTGTCCCATCTCTTTTTTAAAAAAAATATGTCTTTATTGATTTTAGAGAGAAGGGAGAGGGGGAGAGAGAGAGAAACACTGATAAGAGAGAAACATCAATTGGCTGCCCTCCTGCCTGCCCCCTACTGGGAATCCAGCCTGCAACCCGGGGCGCGTGCCCTGACTGGGAATCGAAACAGTGTGGTACATGGGACGATACTCAACCAACTGAGCCACACAGGCCAGGACCATGTCTTTTTGATGCAAGAATATTTTAAAACTGCAGTGTTCCAGGTATCATGTCATTTTACCTCTCAAAAGTCTGCATTTGAAATGGAGTTGGTGAGAGGAAGGCAACTCAGTTCCATTGTCACCTGTAAAAACATATTTAATACCTGGTGATATTTAAATGTCACCTATTCAGAAAAACTGACCCTTTATAATTTGTTTAATAAAATCAACTCCTACGCATTATAGTTTATTCTTTCTTTTTTTTTTTCAATATATATATTTTTTTATTTTTAGAGAGACAGGAAGGGAGAAGGAGAAAGAGATAGAAACATCCAGGTGAGAGATAACCATCAATCTGCACGCCCCCTCCTGGGGGTCGAGCCCGCAACCCAGGCTGGTGCCCTGACAGGGAATAGAACCCACAGTGACCTCCTGGTGCATGGGATGATGCTCAACCACTGAGCCACACTGACCGGGCAGTTTATTCTTTTTTTAATTAAAGTATAGTTGACAGCCCAGCCAGTGTGGTTCATTGGTTGAGCATCGACCCATGCACCAAGAGGTCACCAGTTCGATTCCCGGTCAGGGCACATGCCCAGGTTGTGGGCCAAATCCCCAGTTGGGGACATGCAGGAGGTGGCCAATTGATGTTCTCTTTCATCGATGTTTCTATCTCTCTCTCCCTTCTTCTCTCTAAAATCAATAAAGAAAAAAAAATTTTTTTAAATAAAATATAGTTGACATACATTATTATTTTAGTTTTGGTGTATACCATAATGATTTGACACTTATACCTTACAAAGTGATCCATCACCATGATAAGTCTGGTAACTATTTGTCAGCATACAAAATATTATATTATTGAGTATATTTGATTCTAAACACTTCCCAGGCTTTTTACTTCTTTATAGCTGTTGCATTATTTTCTTCTTGGGTAAATAAATCTAGCAGAATTTTTAGTTAAATATTCTGCTTCAGTTTTAAAAAAGAAAATCCTTTTACACTAACATTTTAAATGTTTAAAAAATACTAATTCTCTTGCCCTGGCCGGTTTGACTCAGCGGTTAGAATGTCGGCCTGTGGACCAGAGAGTTCCAGCTTTGGTTCCCACAAAGGGCATGTGCCTCGGTTGCAGTTTGTCTCTGGCCCCAGTTGGGATTGTGTGGGTGGCAACCACTCGATGTGTCTCTCTCACATCGATGTTTTTCTCTCTCTCTTCCTCCCTCCCTCCCTCCTGCTCTATCTCAAGATGAATGCAAAAATGTCCTCAGGTGAGGTTAAAAAAAAACTAATTATCTTTAATTACATATTGTATACATTAGCTGATATTAACTGGTATGTTTTTCTGGGTTTATTTGTGGTTCAGATTTTAAGAGGAAGTCTGGCTATGTCTACATTACTTCAAAGTATACAGTAGTTCATTGCATATTTGATTAAATAGAGCATTGACATCTTTGGTGTTCTTTTCCTTTTAGTTCTTCTGTACTATTCTGATTCAATTATAATAAACAGAAGTAAAGATTAAGCTATAAAAGTTGCAGAGCAGTACATATTCGACTATTTTGTGCTTAATCCTTGTCATTTAATGATTTTTCTCTTTCTCTTTTTATCCTTAAAGCTCAAGCTATAAAAGCCAAAGGTCCTGTGACGATCCCATACCCTCTTTTCCAGTCACATGTTGAAGATCTTTATGTAGAAGGACTTCCAGAAGGAATTCCTTTTAGAAGACCATCTACTTATGGAATTCCTCGCCTTGAGAGGATATTACTTGCAAAGGAAAGGATTCGTTTTGTGATTAAGAAGTAAGACTTTTGGACTCTTTGTTCATGATTAGTGCGTTATTTTATATTGTTTTCAGATATTCATTAACCAAGTTTTAATATTATCTACTGTTTTATTTTCTACTTGTCAGTGGGTCTGTGTCAGTCATGCCAGAGTTGGCTTTTGGAACATGAATACCTGCTCATACTTGCATACATCTGTAATTTTCTTACCTAGTTTTCTGTGAAATATGCTAGAGAAAGTAGTAATATAGTATTACTGTTTTGTCTTTAGGTCTGAATTTTTTTAAGCATTTGTGGAAATATACATAAATTATAAGATTAAAAATAAATGAAACAAAAGTAAGAATGGAAAGAAAAACTAAGGTAGTAGGATCTATAAATTTGTTAGAATTGACATAAAGGGTGTAGCAAGTAGCTTTAAAAAAAAAAAAATTAGTGCAGCCCTGGCCAGGTGGCTCAGTAGCTTGTAGTGTTGTCCCGTACACCAAAAGGTTTCGGGTTCAGTTCCCACTCCAGGAACATACTTAGGTTGTGGGTTCTATGCCCCTGTTAAGGCATGTACAGGAGGCAGCCGATCGATGTTTTTCTCACTTTCTCACCCCTTCCCCTCTCTCTAAAATCAATACACATATCCTCGGGTGAGGATTAAAAAAAAAAAAT
This sequence comes from Tadarida brasiliensis, assembly GCA_030848825.1. Lineage (NCBI taxonomy): Eukaryota > Metazoa > Chordata > Mammalia > Chiroptera > Molossidae > Tadarida > Tadarida brasiliensis. Next base: position 102,509,261 of record CM061258.1, on the reverse strand, counting down.
CAGTGTAGCTATTGAATTGGAAGTGTAAATGCTTCCATTTAAAAATGGCAGTCATGCCCTGGCTGGTTTGGCTCAGCAGTTAGAGCATCAGCCTGCGGACCAAAGATTCGCAGGTTCGACTCTGGTCAAGGACACATACCTCGGTTGTCGTTCAATCCTCAGCCCTGATTGGGTTCATGAGGGAGGCAACCAATCGATGTGTCTCTGTCACATCTCTTTCTCTCTCTCTCTCACATCTCTTGCTCTCCCCCTCCCCCCCCTTCCCCCCCTCCTACTCTATCTGAAAATTAGTGGAAAAATTCCCTCCTCAGGTACAGATTAAAAAAAAAAAAAAAGGCAGCCACATCACACATTTTTTTATTTTTTACTCTCTTAGATTCTATTAAGATTACAGTAAAAGGCCCTGGCCGGTTTGCCTCAACGGTTAGAGCATTGGCCTGCAGACCGAGGGGTCTTGGGTTTGATTTCTGGTCAAAGGCACATACCTGGGTTGCAGGTTTGGTCCCTGACCCCAGCTGGGGTCCTGCAATGCCACTCTATCTAAAAATGGAAAAATATCCTCTGGTAAGGATTAATAACAACAAAAAGATTACAGTAAAAGGTTTAAAAAACTAAGAGGGTATTTATCAACATTTTTCTGCAATGCAAGTATGTGGAAATTTCCTACTACATCTGTGAAAAGGGTACTAGATATATTTGTAAAGGGGAACAATTGGACAATAGTTGTCTAGGAAATGATAAAATGTAATCGCTAAACTCAAGTTTTCAATGACAGGGCTAGAGGATTGTTAGTTTTATTATTATTGTTATTATTATTGATTTTTGGAGAGAAAGGGAAAGGAAGTAAGAGAAACATTAATGTGAGAGAGAAACATCTATCTGCTGCCTCCTGCACACCCTCTACTGGGAATTGAGCCCACAACCTGGGCATGTGCCCTGACTAGGAATCAAACCAGCAACCTTTTGGTGCACAGGATGATTCCCAACCAACTGAGCCACAGTAGCCAGGGTGAGGGTTGGAAGTCTTGTAAATGTAAAAAGATTGTGTAGATGAGACCCGAGAAAGGATACTGAGTCCTCATGTAGTAACATCTGACTTAAAGTGAAAAGAGAAGGAAAGTATAAAAAATGAGTCACTACATAAAGTAAGGACAAGCCAAGGGGGGATCATTTGGTTCTAGAGAGTAAAACCAGGTCATCCACAGAGAGGAACTTGCTGCTAACAGATTTTTTCCCCCCAGTAAATTGTGATTTAAAGATTTAATAGTCTATTATGAAATTGAATGGTGCCCTGGCCAATTTTGCCCAGTGATTAGAGCGTCGGCCCTCAGAACAATGAGTCGCTGGTTTGATTCCGGTCAAGGGCGTGTACCTCGGTTGCCATTCGTCCCCGGCCCTGGTTGGGGTTGTGTGGGAGGCAACCACTCAATGTGTCCCTCTCACATCGATGTTTCTCTCTCTCTCCTTCTCTCCTCCTCCCACTCTTGTCTGAAGATAAATAGAAAAATATCCCTGGGTGAGGATTTAAAAAAAAAAAAAATTGAATGGTAAATAAAATGGCTTGTTCTAAAACCCTGACACTAACCTAGAGCCATAAACAAGAATCACCCTCCTCCCTGCATATGTATGTATTAAGTTTACTGTTTTAAGAACTCTTTTGTGTCCAGCCAGTGTGGCGACCCATGCACCAAGAGGTCACAGGTTCGATTCCAGGTCAGGACACATGCCCAGGTTGTGGGCCCGGATCCCCAGTGGGGAGCATGCAGGAGGCAGCCAATCAATGTTCTCTCTCATTGATGTTTCTCTTTCTCTCTCCCTCTCACTTCCTCTATCTCTAAAATCAATAAAGGAAATTAAGAAAACATGTTTTGCTTATGATTGCTAATATTAAAGCATATAAAACACTGTTTGGATATTTAAATGTTTATGTAAGCTCATCAGAGTACTTTATGCTATGCACATCCTGTTTCAAGGCCTTTCAGTATACTCATTTATGGGAAACCTTCTTCCACATTTGAAAAGGACTTTGTAAAGCCTTTTCCCTAAAGGTTAATGTGGTTAGTTAATAAACAGAAACTGTTTTGTTTATTTAGAAGGGTAATTTTATAGAATTAGCGAATATTTTATTTCACAGCTCTAATATTGATCCAATATTATGTATATCATTTACTTAATTCTATATTAGTTTTCATCATTTTTGGGATTGTTTATATAGGTATGGTTATGCTTGTCTTTGCTCTCTCTCCACCCCTGATTACTTTAGGCCATTACAACAAAATTGAGTAATATGGGGTATGGAAGTTAGACTGAAAATTATATCATCTTGCAGTTATGTTTTATGGGCCATTTGTGTGTTAGAAAATAATTTAAAAAGCAAGTATATTGTCCTGCAAATGTTAGTATTGAAATATATTTAGAATTTTTTAACCACTTTATAGATATGTTGAAGTAAGGTAGTCTTGAATGAAATATAAAATTAAAGGATCTCATTAAAAATTTTCATAGTTTGCCCTGGCCGGTTTGGCTCAGCAGTTAGAGCGTCGGCCCGAGACCAGAGAGACCTGGGTTTGGTTCCCGCTAAGGGCACATACCTCGGTTGCGGTTTGTCCCCGGCCCCAGTTGGGGTTGTGTGGGTGGCAACCAGTCGATGTGTCTCTCTCACATCGATGTTTCTCTCTTTCTCTTCCTCCCTCTCTTCCTCCCACTCTTCTCTGAAGATAAATGCAAAAATGTCCTCGGGTGAGGATAAAAAAATTTTTTTAATAAAGTTTTCATAGTTTGTTTACTTTGGTGTTATGCTTTTATGAAATACCTTTGGGTTGCAAAGTTAAATCTTTCTGTGAGGATACAGGCTTTATGAAGCATCTTATGAAACAATTTATAATTATCATTTAGCTTTATTACTCTGAGGAAATCTCAAGAAATTAGGATTTAATTGTACTCAGGAGTTCAGATTGTCTTTTCTTTTTCTTTATTTTAATAATATTTTAAATATATTTTATTGGATTTTTTAGAGAGAGAGGAAGGGAGAGAAAGATAGAAACATTGATGAGCCGCCTCCTTCATGCCTCTCACTGGGGATCAAACCCACAAACCTGGGCATGTGCCCTGTACGGGAATCAAACCTGGACCTCTCAGTCCATGGGATGAAGCTCAATCCACTGAGCCACACTGGCCGGGCTGTCTTTTCTTTTTAAACCAGTCTTGATGACGATATTAAATAAGTACTACTTACTACTTTTGCTCGATATTACCTTGTGAATATTTAGTACTTTTTCTCACCTTGCAGACATGAACTTCTGAATTCAACACGTGAAGACTTACAGCTTGATAAACCAGCTTCAGGAGGTAGGTCTCCAGTCTTATGTCAAATCAGAATATTATGTATAAGAAATAAATAACACATGCCCTGGCTGGTTTGGCTCAGCGGTTGGAGTGTCGTCCTGAGGACCAGAGAGTCCTGGGTTCGATTCCTGCTAGGGGCACGTACCAAAAAAAAAAAAAAAGAAATAAGTAACACAATGTCTTCCTAGCCAGTTTGGCTTAGTGGTTAGAGCATTGGCCCATGGACTGAAGGGTCTCAAGTTCAATTCTGCTCAAGGACACATACCTGGATTGCAGCTTCCATCCCGGAACCCCCACCCCCACCACCACCACCACCAATCCATGTTTCTGTCTCTCTCTCCCCCTCTCCCCCTCTCTCCCCTCTCTCCCTCCCTTTTTTCCTCCTTCCCTCCCTCCCTCCTACTCTCTGGGAATCAATGAAAAAATATCCTCGGGTAAGGATTAACAAAAAAAAAAAAAAAAGAAGAAGAAATATACACAACACAATATTAAAGTATTATTTAATACTTCTTAATAATCCATTATGAATAAGTACAAATTGGCATCATATTTTTGGGAAGACTAAAAGAAGCATGTCTGATCTACTTTTGAGATGCAAACATTATCTGGCATAAAGTATTAAATAATTTAACACCCAAGTCTATATTAGTCACTTAAATATTCAGTCATCATCATACCCAGGATACAAAAAGGATATATATACTTAAAGCATATAGCTGGTAGTATCATCATTTGTTTGTTAGATGTACTTTGAAAGAAATATAATCGTGATTTATTCTCTTGGTTGCTATTGCTCTGGAGTGGAGTGGGGTAGGTATATAAAATAGAATTTGAGCCCTGGCCGGGTAGCTCAGTTGCTTAGAGCGTCATCCTGATATGCCAAGGTTTCAGGTTTGATCCCTGGTCAGGGCACATATAAGAATCAACCAGAGAATGCATAAAAAAGTAGAACAACAAAACGATGTGTGTGTGTGTGTCTCTCTCTCTTTCTTTCCCTCTCTATTTTTCTCTCTCTCTCCCCCTTTCCCTCCTTCCTCTCTCTCTCAAATCAATAAAGGGAGGGGAATCAATAAGGGGGGGGGGGTGATTAGCATCATTTAGAGTTTGTGTGATGGAATGATTGCCAGTAGTCTTAAATGCCTAAATTCATCATTGCAAATCTCCTGCTGGCTGTTCTTGAGTAAACCAAATTGTGCTGTTTTCTGCTTTAATTATGACACTTTAGAGTACCTATGTAAAATTACTCTTAAATTATAAATTTCCATTTTGTCGTCGTTTTATTTGTTCTTGCTCTTTTTATTCAATGTTAGCACTGTTAATAAACACATTCTGAAATCTTAGGAATAATTTTAGTCAGAATAGAAAAATAATACTGCCTGTTTTATAATTGTAGTATATTAATGCCATCATATATAGGAAATCTGTATATTTATTATTCTTACAGTAAAGGAAGAGTGGTATGCCAGAATCACCAAATTACGAAAGATGGTAGATCAGCTTTTCTGCAAAAAATTTGGTAAGTAATTTTTTCCCCCAACTAAAGTATGTTATGGAACAATTTGCATATATGCATAACCAATGGACACAAACCATAGTGTGGTGAAATGGACAGAGGAAGAGGTGAGAACGGGGAGGAGGGGGTTGGGGGGGGAAGGGGACATCTGTAATACTTTGAACAATAAAGATAAATTTTAAAACTTTGCTTTTAAAAAAGTAAATACAATGAATATGACTGATTCCAGTTTTCCTCTGTTGTTTTCAAATATATATTTATTATGACAGGTTTTAAACCTGTATAGAAGGGGAGAGAATAGTGTAAGGAACCTCCAGATACTCTTTACTGTTGAATTTTTCTTTTTTTAAATAATTTTTCTTTATTGATTTTAGAGAGGAAGGGAGAGAGGGAGAGAGAGATAGAAGCATCGATGAGAGAGAACGTCGATGGGCCGCTTCCTGCATACCCCCCATTGGGGATCGGGCCCACAACCTGGGCATGTGCCCTGACCGGAAATCAAACTGGCGACCTCTTGGTGCATGGGTCGATGCTCAGCCACTGAGGCACACCAGGGCTACCGTTGAATTTTTTTATACAGTATAGGTTATTCAGCATAGGGGATTTCACAATTTTGGAATCATTTTATCTTGGGATCTTTTAATAATGTGTATTGTGTTTCTCTGGAATGAAGGAGACAGTCAGTGGCAGTGTATCACTGGAGTGCTATGTGGCACCCTGGTGGTTAATCAGAAAATGTAACATGACCCACACTGTTACTGTGGTTATCTTGTTTGTTGTGCTTGCTGTGCTTGTATCCCTAAACACTTAAACTTAGATTTGGTTTATCATTGCAGCATGTTTTGTAAAAGTCACTCTCTCCCCTGTTTTATCCTACTTCTTAGCAGCATTCAATATAGTTTTTTGTTTTGTTTTGTTTTTTTAAATATGTTTTTATTGATTTTTTTTTTTTAAGAGAGAGAGCAAAGGAGAGAGAGATAGAAACATCGATGTGAGAGCGAAACATCAATAGGCTACCTCCTGCACACCCCCTACTGGGGATCAATCCTGAAACCCAGGCATGTGCCCTGACCAGGAATCAAACCAGGACCTCTCTCAGTCAATGGGACAACCCTCAATGTATTGACCCACACAGGCCAGGCAACATAGTTGTTGTTTTTTTCTTAAAACTATTTTAATAGAACATTTCGAACCTTGTTGACTCTCGATTTTTTTCTGTCTCATTGGCTGTCATTTATATTCTTTTGATGGCACCTCCATTTTGTTCAGTTTTTAAATTTTGGGAGTGGTTCTCTATAGCTCAGTCCTGAGCCCTCCTTCTTTCTCTTTTCTTGCTAGGTTTTCTTCAAAACAATCACACTTCAGCTCATATTTTAACATTAATATCTTGTCTATATTCTGATGACTTTCAAATTAAGTTCCTAGCCCTAAAAACTTCCCTTAACCCCAGACCTTTATATTCACCTACCTATTTGATTCCTGTTCTGACTTCACGTGTTCTAAATAGAGACCCTGATTTCCCTCTGCAACATGTTCCTTTCCCAGTCTCTGCCCAGTGGCACCACACACTCTACCCAGTTGTCCAAGCCAAACTCTCTAGGATTTATTCTTGATTTTTAAAAATTTTCACAAGACCTTCTGCTAACTCTACATTTAAAACATACGCCAAATCCATACCCTTTTCTACTTCATTGAGATCTATCACCATAGTCAAAGCAAATGCCACAAAGCAGTCAGGTTTTAATCTCATTGAAAACAAAATGGAGCATCTCACTTTCCTGTTGATAAACTCTTTGGCTTCCCTTTGTACTTGGAATAAACTCCACAGTCCCTGATCGTGGCCATTGTGCCTTTCCTTTAATGTCTCCTCATTCCCCATCCCACTTGCTCAGTTCATACCATCTTTTTTTTTTTTTAATCCTCATCCGAGGACATTTTTTCATTTTTTGTTCAGATAGAGTGGGAGGGAGAGAGAGGGAGAGAGAGAGAAACATCGACGTGAAAGGGACACATCGAGTGGCTGCCACCCGCACAACCAACCAGGGCCGGGGACAAACTGCAACCGAGGTACACGCCCTTAGCGGGAACCGAACCCGGGTCTCTCTGGACCGCAGGCCGACGCTCTAACCGCTGAGCCAAACCGGCCAGGGCTCATACCAACTTTAATGACCATCTACTTGTTTTCTGTTTTTCCAAGGTCTTACCATCCTTGGGACTGTTGCACTGTTAGTGTTATTTCTGGAATGCTCTTACACCAGGTCTTTTAGTGACTCTCCTTTTTATTTACATCTCAATTTAAAAAATTTTTTAAATATGTTTTTACTTATTTTTTAGAGAGAATGAAAGGGAGAGAGAGATAGAAACATTAGTGTGAGAGAGAGAGAAACATCGGCTGCCTCCTGCATGCCCCCTACTGGGAATTGACCCCCGCAACCCGGGCATTTGCCCTGACCCTGGGAATGGAACCGGTACCTCTCAGTCCATGGGACATACCTCAATCCACTGAGCCACACCAGCCGAGCTGTATCTCAGTTTAAATGTGGCCGCACTGAAGAGGTCTTCACTGAGTAAGCGTCTAGGATAAACCACTAATCACACCATAAACTCATCACAATTTTATTTTCCTCGAAGCACTAATGGTTGTCTGTTTCCTCTTACTATAAAACAATGCTATGACCGCCCTGATCCTGTCTCTCTTGTTTACTGCTAGAACTGTACTTGGTGCTTGGTCAGGTGATCAACAAATATTTACTGAATGAATCAGTGTCATTAAAGTGTCTTTAAAGCCTTTCCATCACATAGCATACATTGTGCCTCACTAAATTATAACGCTGAAAAGACCAAAGTACAGAAGAACCGCAGCTATCGTGGGCATGGAAGACGGCAGTGGAGAGCAGTGTATATGGTTAGGACAGAGACTCCCATGGACCGCGGTAGTTCTCACTGTTTTATTAAAGAAACCATTTGAGTTTCACCACAAAAAAAGCCAAGTTTCCTGGGTGAGGATTCTTGTTTGTCCTGTGGTTACCAAGATGGGTGCATGGCACTGGGCCTTAAAGTCCCAATAAACCAGTTTATAGGTGCAACTCAAGTAGCAGCTGCAAACTGAGGTCACTAATTATGTGGTGTTTGCAGAATCCATGTACTTGTCTTTTACTCATTATACTGTTTTTTTCAATTGATTTTTTTAGAGAGAGAGAAACATCGATCAGCTGCCTCCTGCACGCCCCCTACTGAGGATCGAGCCTGAAACCTGGGCATGTACCCTGACTGGTAATTGAACTGGGACCTCTCAGTCCATCGGATGAAGCTCAATCCACTGAGCCACACTAGCTGGGCTCATTATACTGTTTAACTCCCTGAGAAATTTTTTTTTATGGTTAATCTTCACTGAGGATATTTTCCATTGATTTTTTGATAGAGTGGAAGGAAGGGATGGTAGGAGAGAGATGTGAGAGAGAGACATCAATTGGTTGCCTCCCGCACAACCCCGACCAGGGCCAGGGATTGAATCTGTGACCTTGACTAGAATCAATCCCGAGGCCATTCGATCTGAAGGCCAACACTAACTGCTGAGCCAAACTGGCCAGGGCTCCCTGAGAATTTAATGCATCAAAAAATCTTCAGAATATTTTCCTCCTCTTCAATATCCTGACTACCCAACACAAATGTAGAACCTTAGTGATAATGTATCTCCTCTTACTCTTATCAAAATCAGCTAATGAACAATAAATAAAAATATCTTCACCACTTTAAAAAGAACTATATTGCCTGGCTGGTGTTGCTCAGTGGATTGAGTGTTGTCTCATGGACTGAGTGGTCCTGGTTTGATTCCTGGTCAGGGTACATGCCAGGGTTGTGGGCTCAATCCCCAGTAGGGAGCATGCAGGAGGCAGCCTATTGATACTGCTCTCTCATATTGATGTTTCTATCTCCCTTCCTCTGTCTCTCAAAAAATCAATAAAAACATTACAAAAAAAAGTTGTTTTTCTTTATTGATTTTAGAGAGAGAGGAAGGGAGAGGGAGAGGGATAGAAACATCGATGAGAGAACATTGATTGGCTGCCTCCTGCATGTCCCCTACTGGGGATTGGGCCCACAACCTGGGCATGTGCCCTGACCAGGAATTGAACCGATGACCTCTTGGTGCATGGGTTGATGCCCAACCACTGAGCCACACCAGCCAGGCAATAAAAACATTAAAAACGAATGCAAAAAAAACCCAACTGTATTTCTAAGACTTTTTTTTGTAATCCTCATCCAAGATATTTTTTGCATTGATTTCCAGATAGAGTGGGAAGGAGGGAGGGAGGAAGAAACATCTATATGAGAGAGATACATCAATTGGTTGCCTCCCCACAACCCCTAGCAGGCCTAGGAATTTAATCTGCGACCCTTTGTTCCACAGGCCGATGCTCCATCCGCTGAGCAAACCAACCAAGGTGACCATATTTTTTAAAGGGAATGTTTCTTTTAACAGCTATGATCTTTATTACATTGTATGTGGTTTTTCAAATACACATTTCTTATCTATATCAAAGGGATCTTTTACTTGGGCTCTTCAGATTTGGTGCTGGTGAAATGAAGGGACAATTTCAGACAGAAGGCCTTTAAATTTGAGAGAGAAGTCAATCAAAGTAGTGCAAATTAATTTTTCAGGATGGCACAGTTAAACCATCAGATTTGTAGAATATTTAAAAATATCACCCTGGCCTGTTTGTCTCAGCGGTTAGAGCATCAGCCTGCAGTCCAGAGAGACCCCGGTTCGGTTCCCACTAGGGGCGTGTACCTCAGATGTGATTTGTCCCTGGCCCTGGTTGGTCGTTCGGGAGGCAGCCACTCGATGTGTCCCTTTCACGTTGGTGTTTCTCTCTCTCTCTCTCTCCCTCTCTCTCTCTCTCTTCCTCTCTCCCTCCCACTCTATCTGAATAAAAAATGGAAAAATGTCCTCAAGTGAGGATTAAAAAAAATAAATATACCATACAGAGCCCTGGCAGGTTTGGCTCAGCGGTTAGAGCGTTGGCCCGCAGACCAGAGAGGCCCAGGTTCAGTTCCCGCTAAGGGCACGTACCTCGGTTGCAGTTCGTCCCAGGCCCTGATTAGGGTCATGTGGGTGGCAACCACTCGATGTTTCTCTCTCTCTCTTTCTCCCTCTCCCCCTCAAGATAAATGCAAAAAAAGAAAATGTCCTCGGGTGAGGATTAAAAAAAGAGTTTAAAAAAAATACCATACAGAACACAAAGGATACCTGTATATGCTGATATTGTGTAAATTGTTTCACTCTTTCTCTTTTTTTTCCCTCACATGAGGATATTTTTCTACTTATTATCAGATAGAGTGGGAGGGAGGGAGGGAGGGAGAGGAGACGTCGATGTGATAGAGCCACATCGACTGGTTGCCTCTTGCGTGACCCCACCAGTTCTGGATATGAACAGCAACCAAGGTATGTGCCCTTGACCGGAATTGAACCCACGACTCATTGTTCTGCGGACCGACGCTCTAACCGCTGAGCCAAACGGCCAAGGCTTGACTCTTTTTTAAAAATAATTTTAAAACAATTTATTATTTTTTCTTTTTTTCTTTTCATTCTAAATTTATCCTTATTGTTGAATATATTACAGATGTCCCCCTTTTTTCCCCCATTGATGCCATCCTCCCCACTCCCATCCCCCCTCCTGCCTTCCCCACACTATTGTCTGTGTCCATTGGTTATGCATATATGCATAGAAATGCTTTGGTTTATCTCTTCCCGCCCTACCACCCCCCTTCCCTTTGAGGTTCCTCAGTCTAACAACCAATTTGTACTTCTTAATTCCTTCATGTTTTTCACCCAGCCCCCGAGCCCCTTCCCATCCGGCAACCAACAAAAAGTTCTCTGTATCTATGAGTCTGTTTCTGTTCTGCTTTGTTATTTTGTTTGTAGATTCAGTTGTTGATAAATACTTATTTATTGCCATTTTATTGTTCATATTTTTTTTCTTCTTCAAGAAGACCTGTCAACATTTCATATAATACTGGTTTGGTGGTGATGAACTCCTTTAAATTTTTCTTGTCTGGGAAACTTTTTATATATCCACCGATTCTAAATGATTGCTTTGCAGGAGAGAGTAATCTTGGTTGTAGGTCATTGTTTTTCATCACTTTGAATATCTCTTGCCACTTCTTTCTGGTCTGCAAAGTTTCCTTTGAGAAATTGGCTGACATTCTTATGGGAGCTCCCTTGTAGGTAACCAACTGATTTCTCTTGCTCCTTTTAAGGTTCTCTCTTTGTCTTTATTTATTTATTTATTTATTTTCTTTATTGCTTTTAGAGAGAGTGGAAGGGAGAGGGAGACAGAGACAGAAACATCGATGAGAGAGAACATCGATTGGCCCCTGGGGATTCGGCCCACAACCTGGGCATGTGCCCTGACCGGGAATCCAACCGGCACCCTCTTGGTGCATGGATTGACGCTCAGCCACTGAGCCACACCGGCCAGGCTTTTCTCTTTGTCTTTAACCTTTTGCATTTTGATGATGATGTGTCTTGGTGTGGACCTCTTTGGGTTCATCTTGTTTGAGACTCTTCTGTGCTTCCTGGACTTGTATGTCTGTTTCTTTCACCAAGTTAGGGAAGTTTTCTGTCATTATTTTTTGACATAGGTTTTCAATTTCTTACTCTCTCTCTCCTCCTTCTGGCACCCCCATGATGCACATGTTGGTACACTTGAAGTTGTCCCAGAGGCTTCTTATACTATCCTCACTTTTTGGGATTCTTTGTTCCAATTGGATGCTTTTTTTGCTTCTTATATTCCAAATTGATGGGTTGCTTCTTGGCTTCATCTACTCTACTATTGATTCCTTATAAATTATTCTTTATTTCAGTTAGTGTATCCTTCATTTCTGACTGGTTCTTTTTTACACTTTTGAGGTTTTCACTAAGTTTATTGAGTGTCCTTATAACCAATGTTTTGAACTCTGCATCTGTTAGATTGCTTATCTCCATTTTGTTTAGTTCTTTTCCTGAAGTTTTGTTCTGTTCTTTGATTTGGAACATGTTTCTTTGTCTCCTCATTTTGGCTGCCTCCTTGTGTTTTGTTTCTATGTATTAGGCAGAGTTGCTACTTCTCCTAGGCTTCGTAGAGTCACCTATTATAATAGGTGTCCTCTAGAGTCCTGTGGCACAGCCTCCCTAGTCACCCCAGCTGGGCCCTCGAGGTACACCCCTCTTGTGGACTGTCCACCCTTCTGTTGTAATTGAGTCTTGATTGCTGTTGGCACGTCAATGGGAGGGATTTACTCAGGCTGATCAGCTGCAAGGACTGGCTCTGCCCACCAACCACTGACCTCTGACTGCCTTGGAGGATCAGCTGTGCAGGGCCCACCACACAGAACAAGACTTACTTTAGCAAGGCTCTGGTACCCACTGAGTCCACTCCTTGACTGTGTCACTTGTGGAGGTGGTTGGGTGGTGGTGCTTCGATGTGGTCTGAAGCTGTCCACTGGGGGTGCTGGCTCTGGCGCAAGGTCAGCCACTGCCTGTGTTCTATCTTTGGCCATCAGGCATAAGCTACAAAACGATCTGCAGATGGCTACAAAGCCAAGCTGTGAACCAAGCCTGGCTGCTTCTAGTGCCAGGCCTGGGGCCAGTTAGCTAGAGGTATGGGGCTCGCTGAGGCCAGATGCTGTTTTAGAGAATTTAGGAAAATCTGAAGCAGGAGCCAAGACAGGTCAATCCTATGGTGAAGCCACTGGAAACACCTTGGGTAGGCCTGAAAGTTGGATGGGGCAGGGTTTTCGGGAATCACCAGGGTGGGGAAACAGTGTGAGCCAGGTTGCTGGAGTCCCAGATATGGTATCCCTCTGCCTGCCCTGTGGGGGAAGGGCCCACCAAAGGAATAACGGCCTCCACCAGCACGTGTCTGTGTCTGTCTGGGAGAAAGCTGCCTCTCCAGCTCTCGCCTGGATGCCAAACAACTCAGTTCTTCCCCATATGTCTCTGGTACCTTTCAAACTGCCTCCCCATCCTGGAGCCTGGAGGGAGGGAGTCATAGTAAGGCCCTTTAAGAGGAACTGCCTGGGCCTCCAGTAGCCTCATACTCCCTCAGGCTCAATCTCCACTGGTTTTTACAGCCAGAAGTTATGGGGACTTCTCTTCTTGGCACTGGAAGCCTGAGCTGGGGGCCTGATATGGGTCGGGGAACCCTTGCTCCTTAGGGAGGACCTTCACAGCCGAGGTATCATCCTGATTTTTAAATATGTTTTATTGCCCTGGCCAGTATGGCTCAGCGGTTAGAGTGTCGGCCTGCGGTCCAGAAAGACCTGGGTTTGGTTCCCACTAAGGGCGCGTACCTCAGTTGCAGTTTGTCCCTGGCCCTGGCTGGGTCATGCGGGAGGCAGCCACTCGATGTGTCCCTTTCACGTCTATGTTTCTCTCTCTCTCTCTTCCTCTCTCTCCCTCCCACTCTATCTGAACAAAAAATGGAAAAATGTCCTCGGGTGAGGATAAAAATAAGTCAAATAAATAAATAAGTTTTATTGATTTTTTTTTTTTTTTTTTTTTTTTAGAGAGAGAGGGAGGAAGGGGGAGAGAGATAGAAATATCGATGTGAGAAACATCGATCGGCTGCTTTCCTGCACGCCCCCTACTGGGGATCGAGCCCGCAACCCAGGCATGAGCCCTGACCGGGAATGAACCAGGACCTCTCAGTCCAAGGGAAGATGCTCAATCCACTGAGCCACACTGGTCGGGCTAGTTGTAATTTTGATGTGGTTGTGGGGGGAAGGGAGTACCATATTTACCTACGCCGCCATCTTGACCGGAACTTTCTGTTTGACTCTTTTATTAAAATTCTGTTTTGCCCAGCCCATGTTGCTCAGTGGTTGAGCGTCGACCCATGCACCAAGAGGTCCCAGTTCAATTCCCGGTCAGGGGGCATGCAGGAGGCGGGCCAGTTGATGTTCTCTCTCATCGATGTTTCTGTCTCTCCCTCTCCCTTCCTCTCTCTAACATCAATAAAGAAAATTTTTTTTTGAAAAACAGCTCTGTGTGGATGTCGTTTCAGAGCAGGGATTGGATCTTTCATTTTTTACATTTTAAAATGTCAATTCTACATCTGTTCAAAAGTAGAAAAATATACCCATTTTCATATTCAGCGACTATTAAGATTTTTCCACATTTGTTTATCCTTTCTTCTTTTTTCCTTTGTAGGACTGTTATAAATAAAATCATAGGTGTTGTGTCATTTTACTTATTTAGTGTGCTAAACAGTGTTGACATTTTCTTCCACAAGCACAGTGTCATTATCACATGACAGGATTAACTATTTCTTTGTATCCACTCTTATTCCAGTCTTTCATTTAGTTCCCTCTTTCATCCAGAAAGTATCTTTAAAGTTTTGCTTTGAGTGTGGATCTGAAAAAGTTTCATGCATTAACTTTAGTTGATATGTCTCTTTTAATCTAAACCAGTCCACTTACTATTTTTTATTTCCTATTTCATGAATTCTTTGCAGAAAGTTACATCCTTGTAAAATGGCACAGTCATGATGTTTAAGGGGTAAAGAAGGTAATTGCATAGTTGCAATAAGTTAATCTCAGAGTTGCAAGAGCCAGTAAAAGAGGATTATTGCACTCCAAAGTTGCAGATGTCTGTCTTCAAATATTTCAAAAAGTAGTATTTAAGTTATGTTCTTTATTATGTCATAATTTTCTAATTTCTTCCCAAAGTATGCAGAAAAATTTTTTATAAATTCTTAGTGTTATTAAGATGGTCTTAGAATAAGGAAACGTTAAGTCCACCACAAGTCATCCTTGACAGTGGCCCTTTACCCTTACATTTGCTGTGTTTCGTCTATTTTGTAGTTAATGTATGTTTCCAGAACATACTTGGCTTTTTAAAAAGTTAACATGTACATTGCTTTGGATTGTACCAAAATATGATTGCAGCAGAAACTTAGTCTCCTGAATTGCTTTTTGTGTGTGTGTGTGAAGCTGAAGCCTTGGGGAGCACTGAAGCCAAGGCTGTACCTTACCAGAAGTTTGAGGCACATCCTAACGATCTCTACGTGGAAGGACTACCAGAAAACATTCCTTTTAGAAGTCCCTCATGGTATGGGATCCCAAGGCTGGAAAAAATTATTCAAGTGGGCAATCGAATTAAATTTGTCATTAAAAGGTAAGATTACAATCTGCAAAAACAGATTTAATGTTGTTTTAAAGATTAATGAAAATGGACCTTTTGTTTGCCTCTCAGTTGGACTTATTCTAGTATTCAGAATTAAGGTGTTACATTTAGATTCATTTATTGAGCAAATGTTTATTTAGTACCAGTCACCAGCTGTACAAAATTGGGTATGACAGGAGCCTTGTCTATGGAAGGTTTATTACAGAGATCAATGCAGTTAAGTGTCACTATGCACTCTGGGGGAGAAGACAAGGGGTATTGTGTGGATTGGTCAGTTGTACATAGAGATTGGAGAAAAGGTGTTTCAAATAAAGGAAATAATACAGGTGGGGGCAGGGAGGTGTCAAATGTACATAACCACAGCATTCTGGAGTGAGTTGAGACGCCTTGTGGGCATGGCATGATAGGCAGTCTCGGGTAGCCACATGGAGGGAAGGCCTTGTGTCTTGTACAATTAGTAGAGTAATTAAACACTGTTAATGCTGATTCCTCTTAAAATAATTTGGATTTGCATTTTAGAAATGCATTTTTTGACTTAGGTTCAAAGGATAGCAGAATGGGTAATTTTGGGAGCAGGGAGTGTGAATGGAAGGCCTGTCTTTAATATAGAACGGTTGTGGTGGGAATAGACTCTAAACCTTGCTTACTTTTTGGGGTTTTGCATTTGTGTGTGTTTGTTGGGACTAATAGTATAAGGGAGAGGCAACTTTAGGGTGACATAGCTAGATATTTCCAGCTGTATTATAGTGCAGTTCATCTGAGGTTTAGAAACAGAAGGTTGAAGTGGTTGGGGGAAAGGTGACTGACTGTTTTATACATTTAAGCTTAAAATGCCTTTGAGGACATACAGGCGATCCCACCTGAATCTGTTAAAGTTTCTATTTTCAAAATAATCTGGAGTCACCAGAAAGATACTTTTCACTACACAAGAAGGCAGAATGAACCATATTGAAAATCAGTGACAATGTGCAGATGTGTGGAAAAGACCTTTAAGGCATTCCTAAATGCTGTTACTAATATCAGCTGTACTTTTACAGACCAGAACTTCTGACTCACAGTACTACTGAAGTTACTCAGCCAAGAACGAATACACCAGGTAAAATAATTGTGAATTCCTTTTTTAAAAGCTTGTTACAGATGTGAGGGCGATCTGGCTGCGACATCTGTCACCCCATTGATCGCCAGGGTTGATTCGGCTGATCTGGCTGGCTAGGCGGGTGTCCCCCTCCTCCCTCACTGATCCATGTGCGTCCCTCCCGAAGCTGCGCGCTTGGTCGAAGAGGATGACCTTCCCCCCAGAGGAGAAAAAAATAAAAATAAAAATAAAAATAAATAAAAAAAATAAAAGCTTGTTAGTCCTGGCCTGGTAGCACAGTTGGTTGGAGCATCATCCCGATATGCCAAGGCTGTGGGTTCGATTCCCGCTCAGGCACATACAAGAAGCAACCAATGAATACATAAATAAATGGAACAACAGCCCTGGCCGATTTGGCTCAGCAGTTAGAGCGTCGGCCCATGGACCAGAGAGTCCCGGGTTCGGTTCCCACTGAGGGCATATACCTCGGTTGCAGTTTGTCCCCGGCCCTGGTTGGGGTCTTGTGGGTGGCAGCCAGTTGATGTGTCTCTCTCACATCGATGTTTCTGTCTCTCTCTTCCCCTCTTTCTCCCTCCCACTCTGTCTGAAGATAAATGCAAAAAAAAAAATGTCCTCGGGTGAGGATAAAAAAAAAAATTTAAAAATAAAACAAATGGAACGACAAATTGATCTCTTTCTCCCTCCTCCTCTCTCTCAAAATCAATCAATAAAAATAAATAAATTGTAAAAAAAAAAAAAAAAAAGTTTATTAGATTAGTTGTTTTTAAGTTTTTAAAAAAGCCTTTAAAGCAATGGAATTAGTCTTTCTCCCAAAATATATTTTGAGAAAGCTTAATACAGGCACTACTTGATTTATCAATATGAATATAAGCAATTTTGGAAAACTTGAACTTTGAATTTAGACCAGTGGTGTTCAATAAAAATAAAATGTGTGTCACAAATACAGGTCACATATGTCATTTCAAATATCTAATAACCAAATCTATGTTTCAACTTGTAATCAATATAAAAGATACATGATGAAGAGTTTACATTTTTCATTTCGTATGTTTATATTCTATTTTAAATGCCCGTATGTGTTTTACATTCTGTCTAATTCAACTAGCCATGTCTCAAGTGCTCTGTTGCCAAATGTGGCTAATGTTTCAGGCCATGCAGATCATATAGATTTAGACCTTAATCCTTATTTACACAGACTGTCTTTTAATTTTTTTTCTTACCCGAGGATATGCTTTTTATTGATTTTTAGAGAGAGAGGAAAGGGTGGGGGGAGGGAGAATCATCGATGTGAGAGAGAGACATCAATTGGCTACCTCCCACACGACCCCAATCAGGGCCAGGACCAAACCGCAACCAAGGTACATGCCCTTGACCGGAATCGAACCCGTGACTTTTTGGTCCGAGGGCCCAAAGTCTGACCGCTGAGCCAAACCTGCCAGGGCACCTGAGGATATTTTTTCCATTGATTTTTAGAGTAGAAGAAAGGGGGAGGGGGGGAGGGGAGGGAGAGAGAGAGAAAGTGAGAGAGACAGAGAGAGAGAGAGAGAGAGACATCAGTTGGTTGCCTCCCAAACAAGCCTCAACTGGGGCCAGGGATGGAAGCTGCAATCCAGGTACATGCCCATGACCAGGAATTGAACCTGTGGCTCTTGGGGTGGGGGGCAGGGAGGGAGTGCTCTAACCACTGAGCAACACTAGCCAGAGCCAGACTCTTTTATAATTTTTCTTTATTGATTTTTAGAGAGAGACACGATGAGAGAAAACATCTATTAGCCGCCTCATGCATGCCCCCCACTGGGGATCAGACCCACAACTTAGGCATGTGCCTTGACCAGGAATCGAACTGGCGACCTTTTGCTGCATGGGTCAGTGCTCAACCACTGAGCTACAGCAGCCAGGCCAAACCCTGTTTTTTAAATGACAAATACTTTAATTCTAGTAGCTGCATTGACCCAATAGAAGGAACTATGAAGTCTCAGTCTCAGTTGTGTGAACGGTTTTATTTTCTTTATTTGAGCTATAAATGAGCTTTTATTTCTTTCCCATCTTTTTGTTTACCATTGCATAGTGTCAGAAAAGTGACCACTACTTGTATATCTTTTACAACCTTAGGGACTTTTGTTGCCAATAACCAATGGTTGTTTCCGAAGTCGTGCAGTAAATACTAAGGTGAACTATTATACAAGATGAGTTTATTTGTACTAAAATACTTATCTTTCCATTCATAGGGTACCATGGGTAACTGGTGAAGTTCAGCCAGTATGCCAAGTAGATTGAATAGTTTTGTGTTTATCATGGCATGAAAAGTAGTTGAGAAATATTGAACTAGGGAAACAAAATTATCCTGTGCCAGGAATCCTACAGGGGAGAAGATGTAATCAAATGCTTAACAATCAGGTTGAGCATCTTTTAAAATCAGCACAGCAATCTCCTCAGCACGCTTTTGATTTAGGCAAAGAAACAAAGTATTGATGATGAAGTGAAGATTGGAGATGACTCAGACTTTACTAAAGGAAGTAATAGAAAAAAAACATTCCCAAAGGTAGAGCTTTAATATCGATTAGCCAAAATATGATGGAAATCTTTGTATGAACTTTCATTTCTCAAGACCTCAAATTCAAGGTTTTGATTAATGTGATCACTGCTTAATATTGACTGCAAACTGAGAATGTTAAAAATGTATCATTGAAAGAATATACAGGCACCACAGTTACTCCAAGGATTGAGTAATATCATTTTCAGCAGTACTTGATCTGCTGTCTTCTAGCATAGATAATTTAAGGCCTATTATCGAAAGAATCTTGATTCTCTGAATCATTTATAATATTTGGCCTCCTATTAGTCATAGATTTTGGAAAGAATTAAATCATTCTTCATTTCAACAAAATTTTAACGTGGTCTGCCAGTGAACCAGCCATTAGTCTTTTGCTGGGCTAACTCAAGTCATAGACTACACACAGAAGAATTTTGTTAGTCACTATTGCCATTAGCAATGTTTTTTTAATTCTTGGCATGACCTGGGATTAGGTAACAGTTGTATGCTTAAATACACTGTGAGTGCACTTTGCCCTCAATTTGATAAAAGATATATGTCAACTGTGAGAAAGTTGTTGAGCTAGCCAGATAATTGAGCTTTGAATGGGAACAATGAGAAGGTGCTACTTGGCTCTTGTGAAGAGTCATCAGAGATCTTTTGTATTAGAGTAGCAAATACCACAGAAGGAAGTGTGGGATGAGGCAGAAGGGTAACTAAGCAACAAGTTAACAGAAGCTCTTTATCTTAGAGGAGAGGTTAGATGTCTTCAATGTCTTCTTAATAATGATTCAGATTTCGTTTATACCAGAGTTACTCTAGCTGAATAGTTGAACTACCGTGTTAAATCCTTGAGATGCTAGGTTTTCTTCTAAAGTAAAACTTTTAGCCCGGCCGGTGTGGCTCAGTGGTTGAGCATTGACCCATGCACCAAGAGGTCACTGGTTCGATTCCCGATCAGGGCACATGCCCAGTTTGTGGGTCGGATCCCCAGTGGGGGGCATGCAGGAGGCGGCTAATCGATGTTTTCTCTCATCGATGTTTCTATCTCTCCCTCTCCCTTCCTTCCTCTCTCTAAAAAAATCAATAAAGAAAAAAAATTTAATAAATAAATAAAGTAAAACTTTTCAAGTTTTTTTACAGTAAAAGAAATGTTCAGACTTTCTGAGGCCATCAACTTTTAGCAGTATTTTCAGAACTTCTCCAACATCTCCCACTGCCTTTGTCAGCAAACATTGACTTTCACACGAAATGTGATTCTTGCACTCTGCCCTTTTCCTCTTTCTCGAGCTCTCTTTTACCACCTTTCCTTATCCAGTGCCTCTAATCATCCTTCATTGTCCCCCCAAATTCATCCTTTTCTTCCTCAACTTCATCCAACAAGCCCTGGTTATCTGTCACAGTGACATCCTATATGTCTTTTATAATGGCTTTTTTTTTTCTTTTTTTTTTTTTTTTATCCTCACCCAAGGACATTTTTCCATTTTTTGTTCAGATAGAGTGGGAGGAAGAGAGAGAGAAACATCGATGTGAAAGGGACACATCAAGTGGCTGCCTCCCGCACGACCCAGCCAGACCAGGGCCGGGGACAAACTGCAACCGAGGCACGTGCCCTTAGCGGGGACCGAACCCAGGTCTCTCTAGACCGCAGGCCAACGCTCTAACCGCTGAGCCAAACCGGCTAGGGCAAGGCTTTTTTTTCCTTAATGTTATATTTAAAAGGAATGGTTGTCTTATAAATACCCTTATTTATAAGGAAATAAACCAGGTTGTAGGTGAAAGAAGTGTTGAGTGACAACTCTCTAATCTCTTTAACATTTATTTCTATCATTTATTTCCATGTCTTTACCATTTATTTCTTGCTGTGGTTAGTGAAGTTTTGCTTTATCTGGATTTCTAGACACACATATGTTCAGTAAAACAAGGAATGCCTATATGGGAAGCAATTACAAGTGAAGCTGTTGGTTGAACCTGGTGTAGGAGGCCTGGAGTCTTGTACAGCTGGCCTTCCCAGTCCTCACAGGATTCCCTGATGTGACTCCAAGGAGGAATGTTTGAAAACCACTCATTTAGAGCACTCTTAGAAACAAGTTTTTTATTTGCATTGTGGACTTAAATTTGAGTTCTGTCTCCCTCAGTTCTTTTGATAGTTGACAAATGCAGGAAATCATTGTTTTCCTTAAGACCCAGAGTTTTTGTTTTTAAACAAAACTGAATGAAGAGCATCACTGAATTGTACACCAAAAACTAATACAGTGTTATATGTCAACACATCTCAATTTTTAAAAAAGAGCATCACTGGAAAGAATGGCATTAATCTAATTTTGTGTCAGAACCAAAAAGGAGCATTGTTACTAGATTTATTTTTGCTTTCTAGTCAAAGAAGATTGGAATGTCAGAATTACCAAGCTACGGAAGCAAGTAGAGGAGATTTTTAATTTGAAATTTGGTAAGTAAAACTCAATGATTATGTCTTAATTTAAAAACAAATGAAAAGCAGTGTTCTGAATGAATTATAGCAGTTCAGGACCTAAAGAAGGAGGGTCCCAGAAAATGGATTTTAGTTTATTTCTGCTACTAAACTTGCTACTGAAACTGAACAATTTACTGTAATTCTCTTGGGTTCAGTTTTCTCATGTGTCAAAATGGGAGAGCAAGGGAGGAGTTGGGCTAAATCTCAGTTCCACTGTCTGTGCTTCTAATCTGGCTAACACCGAATGGCCAATAGGTTTCACCATTTGTTTCAACTTAGATTTGTTGACAGCGGTTTCCTGGAGCGCTGTCTTGAGAAGGATTCTGAGGAGGCTCAGCAAGAGTGTTTCAGTTGATTGGGTGTGTCTGTCATGGAGAAGGAAGTAAGGAGTGGGAGTGATAGCAGTATTCCCTGGGCCGTCCCATCTGTCATTTTAATACCTGGTATTGACATTTGTGTCCTAGATCAGGAATCTTAATTACTCTACCTCTGATCTCTAACTTGAGTTCTGCTTATATACATCGTATGCAACTTATTTTTTAAACAGCAAACTTGCATCTAGGTGATAACACAAAGGCAGTGTACAAGCCGTTTCAGTGTGGAATGACTATAGTTCATTCTGCCCAGAGCACAGAGATAATTTTGACTATTATAACTGTCCTTTTGATTTCAAGTGCTAAAGTACCTGAAAAGCACTTATTTTTTAGGCTTGTTCTTCAGTTTTGCACAATATAGTAAGCAAAGTGCCTTCTTCATTTTAAATGGATAGTAGTAGATTGTAGGGAACTTTTGCATAACATATTTGAGAATGTCTGGATGTTAACTGGATTAATTGTTGTGATCATTTTGCAATATTTACAAATTCTGTACTGTTATATTGTACACCTGAAACTAATATAATGTTATATGTCAAATTATACCTCAATAAAAGGATAATCAATAAAAAGAATACTGTCAGACAAAAATAAAAGATTGTAAAATTTTACCTTCTATAAGTTATGTTTTTTTTTTACAATTTCAGCTCAAGCTCTTGGACTCACAGAGGCAGTAAAAGTACCATACCCTGTGTTTGAGTCAAATCCTGAGTTCCTTTACGTAGAAGGCTTGCCAGAGGGAATTCCCTTTCGAAGCCCTACCTGGTTTGGAATTCCACGACTTGAAAGGATTGTCCGTGGCAGTAATAAAATCAAGTTTGTTGTTAAAAAGTAAGTTCTGTTTGCCAGTGTAGTAATTTCTTGAGTTATGATAAAGTTACATTTCTATTTAAATTATTTTCTAGCTACATGTGACAGCTAAGGCTTTGACATCCATGATGGAAAAATCATAGCATTGAGCTACAGTCCTGGCATTGTCCATTGCCTTTGCAAATTCTTTAACTTGTACTTGATTTTTCTTCATTAGTACAACAGAATTGTAGCACCTCCTCATAGAGGTGTTAAGTTGGTTAGAAGGCACTATGTCTCTTAGTATGCCTAAATACTTGAATGGAGAATGAAAATGCTGATTTTTATCTTCTCTCTTATTCCTGGTTAAATTTTTGGGCAACTGAGTTTCAGTGATTAAGTTCCTTATTTACATGTCTCCAGAATTTCAGTACCTGAAGAAACTAGTGTTTTCATTTCCATGACAGTAGTGATTTACTCTTCCTGAAATCAAGTAGCAGGTAGTTGTGGGAAGGAAAAGCGAAGTTTTTTTGGTCCAGACATTATTGCTGTATTAAGAATGATCCTGTAAATCATCTTTATAAAAAACATTGGTCATGATCATTTTTACTAGCTGTACTGTACTGGTTATTGTACTGGTTATTGTAATGCTTCTTGGTTTTTTCTCTAGACCCGAACTAGTTATTTCCTACTTACCTCCTGGAATGGCTAGTAAAATAAACACTAAAGGTAAGAGATTGTGTATAATCTTTATTATACTTCAGTGCATTTAAAACATTATTTTTTAACGTTACCTAAATCATACTGAATCATTGGCCAGTATTTTTAAGGTATTTTAATTAATGGACCTTTTATTTTTTCATACATTCACTGAGAAGTTCATGTTTGCAATCCTCCTTCATTCATGTTTCCACAGCTTTGTTGAGACTCATGTGGAGGATTACACTACCAGTTTAATTCTTCAGGTTTCTTTGAAAAGAGCCAAACTGTATGAATTTTAATACTCTGCTCTTATAAAGCATCTCCTTCTGTTTTTTTACAATATGCAAAAGTAATTGTGTGCTTACTTGACAGCCTTGCAGTCCCCGAAAAGACCACGAAGCCCTGGGAGTAACTCAAAAGTTCCTGAAATTGAGGTCACTGTGGAAGGTGAGGCCACTGTGTGGCATACTTCTGTTGATTTTCCAGTTCATTAGTCATGCCTGTTGATTCTTCAGATTGCTATGTATATTTTTATGCAAATGAGTTTTTACAAAATGCATTTTAGATGTTAATAGGCTACCTGATTAAAGCTAAATTTCTGAATGTTTCTAATCAAAATTTTCAAAACAATTAACATGATGTTCATAGAGCATATTGTAAACTGCTTGGAAGAAAATTCCTGAAATTCTTTTCTGTCCTATTAAGACAGTGAGGATACAGACAGGAATGTGTGGGTTTTTTTCTTTTTTTTCCTTTTTCTCGTATTCTTTTCAGGAAAGAAAGTTTAGGGATGATTTAAAGCAGTACCTTGGATTAAACTAGTTCTTTCTATATCCTCAGGCTTACTTCCTTTTCTCCACTTCCATTGGGTCTGTGGGACTCTTTTCAGGATCACAATATTAAAGTACTTCTTACAATATTAAAGACAATCCTCAACCTATACTCTTAGGTGTGGATATTTCCTTCCGTCTTTTCATTAATGCAGAAGAAAAGGGTAACTTCATTAGGGTAATTCTTTGTTGTCACATAACCTCAAGTCTAGTATTGAGTTTTCACGTTGATGTTAAGTGGAGCCTTTAGTCCATCCCTATTTGGTTATCTTGTATACTCACAGAGAACGTGCTTTCTCACATGAAAGGCATCAGGAATCCTTGTGCAGTTTATGGGTATGGGTAACAAACCTATTTTATTACACCAGACATTGTGTTTCTAAATTGAAACAAATACCATATTAGTGTTAAATCCTCACTTTGCACATTTACACCTTCCTCTGTATTTTTGGTGTCTGCTTCAAAAGAAAAGGGTTAATAGATGTATTTTGCCTTACTCATGCCAGTAATAGAGGTTCTTGTGCCACAGTGGCCTTCTGTTGCTATAAATGCACTCATTTAATTTATATAGGTTAAAATACCATAAAATAGTTATTTGTACTTTTAAATAATTTAAGTAGTGAATAGTTATGTCTGTGTCCACGAACTTTTTGTCTGTTTAGTGATAAGGAGGTATTTTGTTTTAATTTATGCATCATGTTTATAAGTGGAATATTTTTATTACTTTAAAAATAAAATTAATTAGGTATAATTTATTCATTATAAAATGCACCCATTTTAATTGTGTAGTTTAAGTTATGAAAAATGTTTATGTCATTTAGTCTAGATGTCATATAGAACATCTCCATCACCCTAAAATGTTTCCCCCCATGTTCCTTAGCTGTCAGTCCCTTGCAGTTAGGCCACAGGCAACCATTGATCCACATTTTGTCACCACAGATACTTCTTTCTGTTCTAGAATTTCATATATATAGAATATTGCTGTATCTTTTCTTTTTTTATGGTTGGCATCTTTTGCTCAGCATACTGTTTGTAAATTTATACTTGTTGACTATTGCAGTACTTTCTTTTTCTTATCGAGGATTACCCCATTGTGTGGATTCTCCACATTTTGTTTATACATTTTTAATGGACGTTTGGGTTTGTTTTTAGTCTTTGTCTAATAAAGATGCTGTGAACATTTGTGTACCAAATGTGACATTCTCTCCTTCTCTTGAGTAGATATTTAGGAGTGGAATTGCTGGGTTTTTATTTTTCTAAGAAACTGCCTAACAGTTTACCAAGGTGGTTTTATTATTTTATACTCGTGCTAGGAATGTATGGGAATTCTAGTTGCTACTCATCCTCCCAATACTTGGTGGTGTTATTCTCTTTAATTTAGTTATTCTAGTGAGTGTATACTGTTACTTCACATAAGTATGAACCAAAGGTCAGTTTATTGATTTAGAATATGAGCTAGATATTCCACTCAACTCAGTTCTGTCAGCTGATCATAAACTTCTTCCTGTTTTGCCCTGTTGTCACTAAGAAGTTGCTTCAAGAGCATTGACTTTAAGCAGAGATGTTAGTTAGATTACCTTATTAGTCTGGTACAGAATTATGGTTAATAGAATATACTGATTTCTTCTGTATCATATCTGCCAGGTAAACCAAGTTACTGGAGCCATGTGGTCCAGAAACACTTTCCCCTCATCACTATACTGTCTAAGGAAGCTGTGGCTTTTATTCAGGAGTTTTGAGATACTTTAAGATTAGAATGTTGAATCTTGACATCTTATAGGGAATGACAGATAAATTTCATCTTCATTACCCATTCTCATCTGACACTTCTGATACTCTTACGGATTCTGGGCCCATGTCCAGGCTAAGAAAGGAAGATAGGAGTGGCAGTATGTGTGCAGTGTATTTGCTATTCATCACTTAGGTCTAAAAAGTGGTTCATGGCCCTGGCCAGTTTGGCTGAGCAGTTAGAGCGTCGGCCCACGGACCGGAGAGTCCTGGGTTCGGTTCCCGCTAAGGGCATGTACCTCGGTTGCACTTTGTCCCCGGCCCCAGTTGGGGTCGTGTGGGTGGCAACCAGTCGATGTGTCTCTCTCACATTGACATTTCTCTCTCTCTCTCCCCCCCCTCCCATTCTATCCTAAGATAAATGCAAAAAAAAAAAAAAATATCCTCAGGTGAGGATAAAAAAAAAATTAAAAAGTGGTTCATGAAAGTCTTATTGTGTCAGGGAGATAGCGTAGTGGTGAAGGCTGAGGAGCCAGACTCTGAAGGTTGGCATCCCAACTCCACCACTACCAGTCAAGTAATTGACCACATAACCCCCATAGCTCAGTTTCTCCATAGGTAAAGTGGAGATGTCTGTGAAAACTAAATTAGTTTCTACATATGATATGCTTGGTACAGTGACTGGTATGTACTTTTAACTGTTAGTAGTATTGCTGCAGAAATTGTTCATTAAGCAAAAGTCTTCATGTGAGGATAGACATAAGAAGTAGATAACTCAATAGAATGGTAATTCAGATGAAAACCAGGAGTCTGAACAAACATTTGTGCAAATCGGGGAAATTCAGAGTTTCAGGATGTATGTATCTTTAGAATGTTGGTTATTTTCCCAAAGAAATCTGAAAACACTTAATTTCTTCTATATTTCCATTATTTTGGCTCTTTTGTTTTTAATTGTTGGCTTCAGATTAAGATAAGCTTATTGTTGAAACACTAGATGACCCTACATAAAGAAGAGTTAGGGCCTGGGGTTTATTTACAAGGGTAACTGAAGCATTCATTTTTATTTAATGGAAAACAACTGATTATTTCTAAGTTGTAAATTCAAAGAAAGGATATGTCAGGGTCAGCTAGAGAATCCAAAGGGAAGCTTCATAGTTGAGATAATGTAATTGTGTTGTAAAGTTGTGCCTTTGTTCAAGGGTTGAAAGGAAAACATACAAGCAAAAAAAAAAAAAAAAAAAGGAAAACATACAAGCAAACATAGATGACCAAAAATTATGTGGCTGCAAGAGGCCATGATTCTGAAGCATTAAGTGAATTGAATGTACCTCAGATGAGCCAGAAAGCTAATTCTGTTTTGGGGGAGAATGTCTAATTGTGGAAATGGAAGTAGAAAAATGGGTGGAAGTCTGTGGAATTAGCAGCAGTGCCCATTTTCACTGAACCTAAATTTGTCTTCCAGTGCAGGCTAGGTGCGCTTCAGTAAGCAAGATTACATATGTGTGTTGATTGTGTTTTTTAATTCTTCTTTAGGCCCTAATAACAACAACCCTCAGACCTCAGCTGTTCGAACCCCTACTCAGACTAATGGTTCTAATGTTCCCTTTAAGCCTCGAGGGAGAGAGTTTTCTTTTGGTAAATATGTATTTTATTTTTCTTGATTTTGTCATTTAAAGTAAAAGGAATTCATAAAAGTACTTTATTTTAGTAGGATAATTGTGTTGTTTTTTTTATATTGTAAGCACTATATATGAGCACTTAAAAACACAGACTGTAGTCAGACTGCTTGAGTTAAAATCTGGTGCCGGTACTGTATAATTTTGTGACCTTCAGCAAGCTGCTTAACTTTTCTGTGCCTCAGTTTCCTTATTTGTAAATGGGGATAACATTACTTCCTGCTTCGTAGGGTATTAATGAGGATTATAAATACATTTACAGGGTAGAACTATACCTGGCACATAGTAGGTACTATGATTGTCTTTTGGGTGGTTTGGGGGCTTTATTTGTTTTTTATTTGCTTTAGCATATGTCATTTATTTGTAGCCAACATATTAGTAACATAATAAAACAGTTAAATAATGTGTCAGGATTTAGAGTAGTTGTCAAGCCATGACTGGGTTAAAAATCTTATGTATTTTCTTATTTTGTACTTAAAGATGTACAATAAAATAAATTCCTGACCATGGAAGTATATTGGTAAATATTACAAATTAACTAGCTTTGTTTTTAACGTGCAGAGGCCTGGAATGCCAAAATCACAGACCTAAAACAAAAAGTTGAAAATCTTTTCAATGAAAAATGTGGTAAGTTTATTTTGAAACATTATTATTAAACTATAAGGCAGCTTTTTAAAAATAGAAGAATTTAAAGGATGCTATTATTGGCAGGTGTATGGTTTTGCAGGCATGAATTTCATAATTTCACTTATCTGAGCATTGATAACTTTTTAAAAATTTAAAATTAAAATTAATATGATTTTTAAATGTAATTTTAATTGCTGCAAAATGTAATTTAAAATACTTTTTTTTCAAAAAGGTTTATTTTATTTTTTTAAGTTATAAATGTGAGAAATATGTGTGTGTGTTTGTAGGTGAAGCTCTCGGCCTTAAACAAGCTGTGAAAGTGCCATTTGCATTATTTGAGTCTTTCCCAGAAGACTTTTATGTGGAAGGCTTACCTGAGGGTGTGCCATTCCGACGACCATCTACTTTTGGCATTCCAAGGCTGGAGAAGATACTCAGAAACAAAGCCAAAATTAAGTTCATTATTAAAAAGTAAGGAAATTAGATGAAATGAGATTGGCCATGAGTTGATACTGTTTAACACTGGGAGGTGGGTTCATGGATTCACTTTGGTGATAGAACTATATTAGCCCTAGTGTCAGAAAAGCTCTTTAAGCTATACTTTTATATATGTTTGAAATTTTTCATGATTGGTTAAAAGAAGGAAAGCGGTCTCTAGCTTGTCAGAGGGATAACAACTTGATTTTGTTAAATTTACTGCAGTTGTATTTTTAATGGTTGATGCTGCTGGAATTTAAGCAGTGGTTCAGTTTTATAGTACCCTTTTATTTTTCCAACTTACACAGTATTTTAAATTTCTCTCCTATTTGCTTGGTGATCTATGAATTAAGCCAACACAATTGAAATAGATGAGAATAGTTAGAAAATACATAACAATGCTCAATAATTATTTGAAAGTAATTGAAGTGAATTTTAGGTTTTGTTTATTAATGCTTACTTTTGAGTCACCCAGAGATGCTGTCAAATAATCAGAGCAAACATTGCCAAGCATAATGGCCACCTTTTGTACTTTCATCCAAGACTGTAGAGGTATGCCTCTGCTTCTGCTTCCTAAGTAGAAATACTCTTGCTCAAGTTTTTTAAGAAGAAAGACTCTCTTGCTCAAATGTTTTAAGAAGAAAGACTCTTGCTTAATTTTTCACAGCTTGTCTTATGTTTCCATGGTACCTGCATACAGGGCGCTTCCTGTTTCCATTCTCAAGTCTAACACTGAATCTTTCGAGGATATCTTGAAATCCTGGGAAGAAGAAGCTATTTAAATTAGATAGGGCTGGGTGGGTGTTATAATCACAATTATAATTAGTCTTTTTTTTTTAGAGAGAGAGGAAAGGAGAGGGAGAGAGAGATAGAAATGTGGATGAGAGAGAACATCTATTGGCCGCCTCCTGTATGCCCCTCACTGGGCATCGGGCCCACAACCTGAGCATGTGTCCTGATGGGAATCGAACCAGCAACCTCTTGGTTCATGGGTCGATGCTCAACCACAGAGCTACACCGGCCAGGCATAATTAGTCTTTTTGTATGTGTTCCTTTAGATAACCTTGCTTTTTCTGTTCTTCCATTAATAAGAACCTAGAGTATATTCACAGAGAATTACTGGTTGTAAAATCTTTTATTTGTTTAATTTTTAATGTTTTACTCTTGGATAATTAACATACATGTTTTTTCTCTTTTGTTGTTTTTAGGCCTGAAATGTTTGAGACAGCAATTAAGGAGAGCACCTCCTCCTCTAAGAGCCCTCCAAGTAAGTTCTTGCTATAGAAAACATGCTATTAGAAATGTATTTTGCAGCAGTGGTTAAAAAAATTGTTGAAAGACCAGCTATCGAGCTAAAACCTCATACTGAGCTCATTCAAAATCGGGGTTGTAGCCTGGCCAGTGTGGCTCAGTGAATTGAGCATCATCCCTTGGACTGAGGGATCCTGGTTTGATTCCCGGTCAGGGCACAGGCCGAGATTGTGGGCTCCATCCCCAGTGGGGGGCATGCAGGAGGCAGCTGGTCAGTGTTTCTGTCTCACATCGATGTTTCTCTCTCTCTCTCTCAAAAAATCAATAAAAACATATATTTAAAAATTGGGGTTGTAGAAAAAATAATAAAAGAAAAAAGAAGAAAAAAATCCACAAAACTACGGTTGTGGCTAGTTTATGATTTTTAGTTCTTTAATAATTGAGAATCTCTGTGTCTGCTGTATACTAAGCATCACAAGAAAGAGAACAAAGTAAAAAGCCTTTCAGAAAGCTTAATATTGTGAAGTGACAAAACATTCCGTGAAAAGGAACAAACCTTGAGCAAAAGTTGGGTTAAAACACTGTTTTGTGTAGTCTGAATTATAAGCACATTCATTATTAAAGCAGATTTAATTATTTTGTATCTGTTGTAATTTTAAGTTTTTATTTTAAGGAAAAATAAATTCATCACCCAATGTTAATACTACTGCATCTGGTGTTGAAGATCTAAATATTATTCAGGTGACAATTCCAGGTATGATTTCTCTGCCTTTATCATAGTTTGTGGGGTGGTTTCCTCTTCAGTTTTTTCACTTTTAGGATATGGGTTCCTGGGGATGGTGAGTATATGGCATATTGTTGCAATCTTCTTCCCACCCCCCGCAGAGCTTAACCAAATACACCACCTTGCCAGTTTATTGCTAATGGTCTCTAGGCAGTTCGTTGGACTTGGCATGACCTGAAACCTGGTGACCACCCAGATACCTAGTGTCATGTTATAAAAAAATCTTTATAAAACAGCAAGTAAAATTCTTTATAACAAGAATAAAGTTGGAACATCTTCAATTTGGTTTTATTGTTAAATCCTTTCACTCTTGATTAGTTTAAAATACTTAAATATTCCAAAAACAACATGAGTTACACAGAGAATGTAAAAGTTTAGTTGGAATTAAAATTGCATTAAATTATTATTATTATTTTGCTTTTATTATGTTTTTTCTTAACATTTTTTAGATGATGATAATGAAAGACTTTCAAAAGTTGAAAAAGCTAGACAGCTAAGAGAACAAGTTAATGACCTCTTCAGTCGTAAATTTGGTAAGTTTTTTATTTGCATGGTACAGCTTGAAATAAGCAAGGAAATTGTTTCAGTAAGAAACATAATAAGTGGATTATGCTCAGATAGTTGTAATCTTATATAAAAGGAAATAAAGTTATAAAATAAGTATTTTGGTTTTGCTAAAGTTTCTTAGTAAGAAAACATTAAATGTATTATATTATTGATAATGGTCAATATCAAAGTGAATGAAGTTAAAGTTTATATGTAAGGTTGTTTGAGCATACAAAGACCTTAGCTAACAGTGGAGACAATCTTAAAAATAAATGTTGGTTATGTGCTTTTTAAACATTCCCTAAGGTGATAGGTTAACCTATGCTTTCATGCTGTTTGTCTCACTGTAGGTGAAGCTATTGGTATGGGTTTCCCTGTGAAAGTTCCCTACAGGAAAATCACCATTAACCCTGGCTGTGTGGTGGTTGATGGCATGCCTCCTGGAGTGTCATTCAAAGCTCCCAGTTACCTGGAAATTAGCTCCATGAGAAGAATTCTAGATTCAGCTGAGTTCATTAAATTCACAGTCATTAGGTAAGTGAAAGTTCCCTGCTTGCTCATAAGAGTGAATTTTCAAATCATGAGGCTAAGTCATCTTCTAAAATGTAGTCATATGTAGTAATAAAATCAAGTTTATCATTGTAATGAACAAATAAGACTTTAGTTATTGTACTGTTAGATTCTCTCCTCCATTAGCTGACTCTTTAATTCTCTGGTGTTTTAAGACAAGGGGTCAGCAAACCATGGCCTGTGGACCAGATCCTGCCTGCCTCCTGTTTTTATAAAGTCTTATTCAAACATAATCACATCTGTTTGTTTACATATTGTCTATGGCTGCTTTCATGTTATAGTGGTAAAATTGAGTCATTGGGACAGAGACAGTATGGTCTGCAAAGCCTAAAATATTTACTATCTAGCCTTTACAGAAAAATTTTGCCAGCTTCTGTCTTTGGCATTTTAGGGATTCAGTTCCAAGTCAGCCAAGACACTTCTGTTTTCTTGTCTATACAATGAGGTTGTAATTGTTCCCTTTGAGAGCATCAGCTCCTGATCCACAAAGTAGGAATGATGGTTATGAAAATTATTATTAATATGTGCTTATCACAGTAAGTGTACAACAGATGTCTTTTCCATCCACCTATTTACAGTCCCAAGGTGTCTTCACTCTCAGACTTAACCATCACTAAACCTACCCGTCAGTTCACTGTCAAGTTCCCACCGTCTCTAGTGTAAATGGTTTAGGACCAGCACTCGGAAAATAGCTAAATGCATTACCCTCCCAAGGCTTTTTCTCATCTTCTCCCAATACTCTTTCCCTGTGATTCCCATATTTTTGTCCCACTTAAACAATGTTTATTTTCCATGCCATTCCCCGGGGTATGGGAAAACACCTTCTTACACTAGACCATTTCACCAGAATTACTCTATTCCTTTTTTTTGTTTCTATTTTTTGTTTTTCCACCATCTTTAGTGTAAAAGTGTTTAATGTTGAATATTAGCTATTCATCTATATATATTTATCAGTCGATTGATTAAAAAGTACCAGATAACATTTCTCATTCTGGCACATAAGTGACATGGTTTAAAAATTTGTTGTATAAATTGAATATACCTATAAATTCTTGTAGTGTAAAATTAAACTGTTATATAATTTATTTATTTCTTTAGACCATTTCCAGGACTTGTGATTAATAACCGTGAGTATTTCATAAAGTCTTTGTTTTTTTCTTTTTTTGAATATGAGAGGGTGTGCCTGTGTATCTACGTACTTAGCTCACAAGAAGGTAAAAATGTACTACACCTGTAGCAGTAACCATGCAAAGTCATTGTTACTTCAGCCCTCAGTGTTAAAGCACTAGGATGTAATACTGAGCAAGTTGCTTAACTTTTTAAAATCTCAGTTTACTCATTCATGAAATTGTAATAATATTAGTACCCATTTGGGGAGTTTTAGAACATTTTTTTTTTTTAAGATGTTTATATTGATTTTTTTTTTTTTTTTTTTAGAGAGAGGAAGGGGGAGAGAGAGATAGAAACATCGATTGGCTGCCTCCTGTACGTCCCCCACTGGGGATCGAGCCCAAAACCCGGGCATGTGCCCTGACCGGGAATCGAACCGGGACCTCTCAGTCCATGGGACGATGCTCAGTCCACTGAGCCACACGGGCTGGGCTAGAACATTTTATTTATTTATTTTGTCCTCACCCCAGGACATTTTGCATTTATCTTCAGACAGAGCTGGAGGGAGAGAGGGAGGAAAAGAGAGAGAGAAGCATCGACGTGAGAGAGACACGTTGAGTGGTTGCCACCCACATGACCCCAACTGGGGCTGTGGGGACAAACTGCAACCGAGGTACGTGCCCTTAGCAGGAACCAAACCTGGGACTCTCCAGTCTGTGGGCCGACGCTCTAACCGCTGAGCCAAACTGGCCAGGGCTGAGCTAGAACATTTTAAATAACTCATTATATGTCAAGCATCTAAAACGGGTCAGCAAACTCCTGCCCAGGTTTGTAAACAAAGTTTTATTAAAACACTGCCAGGCCAACCTGTTTATGGCATAGTTGTCTTTAGCAAGACTTAATTGTGCTTGCATATTTTTTGTTCTATTAACTTTATATTAAAAATTTTGTGTCTGGCCAGTGTGGCTCAGTGATTGAGCATCGACCCATGCACTAAGAGGTCGCCAGTTCAGTTCCCAGTCAGGACACATGCCCAGGTTGTGGGCCCGATCCCCAGTGAGGGGCATGCAGGAGGTGGCCAATCGATGTTCTCTCTCATTGATGTTTCTATCTCTCTCTCCCTCTCCCTTCCTCTCTCTCTCAAAATCAATAAAGGGGAAAAAAAATTTAATGTGAGAGGATGTGGAAGTCAGATTTGAATTAAGGACTGGTGTGTCTACCCCCCAAAAAAAAAAAAAATTCTGAGAATGATCCTTTTCTAATACTATTGGCATTTCTATCTTTTTTCCAAATTGTATTATTATTCTACTCTCTAAAAATACATGCATTCAACTCTATAGTTTATTCATTGGGAAAATGTAAACCTCTTCAGATTCATGGTTAGGCGTTATCAGTGACCATTGAGTGACAGAACCTTGTAAGTTGTTGATTTGCACTCCTGACCCAGGAGAGGTGTTGTCATTGCACCTATCCCCTGCTAGTCTGGACTGCTTCACACTGCTGACACTGTCCTCTGGCTTTCACTCTTCAGGATCATGGATTTGGTTACATTTCTTCTGCCTCCAAGTTCTGATTTATCATGGCATTTATTCATTTGCTTGTATCCTTGATCCAGGAATTCTTTTTTTTATAAACTCTGTTTTTAGTATTCGCTCTATCGTGGCCAAGTATGTTAGCATCTGGTGATGTCAGTATGAAAGAGGTATATCTTGCTTCATGGATTTTAAATCATTTTTGTGACATTCAGCTTTAATCACACTAGGAAACTTTGTTATTTAAAGAAATCCCATGATAATTATTTTTCTTTCACATTTTTTTAATTAATCCCAATTCCCCTGTCTTCTGTGTAATTTTGAGTTTCAAAAAAACATTGTGTTTTATCTTTTCTGCCCTTTTACTTTATGTTAAAATGTTCAGTTTTGTTCTCATCCTTGTGCAGGTCTGTAATAGAATTTTGTGGTAATTACTATGAATTAGTTATTTGATGGGACATACGAGAACTCTTAATGTTTTTTCCCTTTTTGTCATAAGGAAAATAGTGTCTGTTATGGAAAAATCAGAGCATCAAAATAGAGAATGTATGTAAAAATGCTTTTCAAATGTTAACAGCCTGTCATTAAAATTATTAAATGACTTTGCTTTGTTTTCAGAGTTGGTGGATCAGAGTGAGTCAGAAGGCCCAGTGATACAAGGTAAATTAAGGAGGGTAAAACAAATATACTTTTCCAGTAAAATGTATCAGACACAATTGTGTAGCCTCACATGTTTGCGTTTGTCTAACTTGAGTCAGTTACACAGCACACACAAATGTATACATGCACGTAGACTTTGCTACTTGGACTCCTGTGTTTGAGAGCCTGTATACGCTCAGTCTGTAGATCCTGATTGAGAACTATGGACCACATGCCATTTGATCCCACTGTCCCAGGTCAAGTCTAAGGTCGGGAACCCTTAGATCAATGGCATAGAATGCAATTTTTCAGTGAGAAGAAGGTCATCTTTTTAACTTTATTTTTCATGCCATTTGTTTATAATGGTAGTTGTAAGCCAAACTGTGTTGGATGGAAATGCATGCATTGTGGTTTTAAAAGTTCCTTACAAACAAGTGTTTAGGCCTGCTACTGTGATTCATTGAAAGTAATGAAAGGCTTTTTATTAAAAGGGAACTCACAGAAGAAAGTGGTGGGGGTGAGGGGGAATGACAAAAAAGGAACTTCTGACTTTCATATTGGAGCTGTCTTAATTAGGGTTGTTATCTAAGACTTCGGTTACGTAAGCGAACAACACATTTCATAAAAATAGTTTTTGAAAGTCTGATTGAGTAATTGTGTGTTTAATCCCAAGTCTGTAGCGGTTGTTGCATCCTAGACTTGTGATTTGTGTGCACTGTCTGGAGAGCCTTCTGTCCTTTTTCTCCCTCTGGTGTCCAAATAATTGAAAGCAACTTTTGGACAATGTTACAGTAAATCTTCATGTGTTTCTTTTCAGAATCAGCTGAGCCAAGCCAGTTGGAGGTTCCTGCAACAGAAGGTAAAAAGGAGTCTGGTTGTCAAAAACTGAAGTTCCTTGAGACTTGTATTAAGACAAAGGATTAATTGTTTCTACAGCTTTTAAACTAGAACTGTGGTGGTTTTGTTCTTTTGTTTCTGGGTGAATTGGATTTGTAGTTTATGCCCAGAAACGTTGTGTTCAGAGATGACTCATGAGTTCTTTTGCTCCATTTCCCCCTAATGACTCTTAATGAATTCTGAAAACTTGGAATGACTACTACATAACCTGGATAGTTCGGGTCCTTTACATACATAATGTAATTAAGATGTTTGTTGCTTTGAAAACATAAGTAGCAAAATTTAGAACTTATAGCTAGAGAAACATTGTTATCTCTGAAAATGTAATCATTTTTAGTATCTTATTATTCCTGTTAAATCGTGTTAGTAAATCATTTAATGAGTGGATTTATAATTGAGCAGATTTGCATTAATAGAGCAGTTAAACAGTCCCCTTTTGTTTTTCTTGATAGAAATAAAGGAGACTGATGGAAGCTCGCAGATCAAGCAAGAACCAGACCCTACGTGGTAGACCTCTTCCCTCCTAGGGTAACTCCGCTTCCATGTCCGAGATGTCACGTAGTGTCCGTCTGAACCCACCTGCGTATTCATAAGCTAATGTGTTTTCCTTGCTTCAGCCTTAAATGGTGGCCCCACCTACAGGGCATGTGAGGTCCAAGTATAAGCCACACAGGATAGTTTTTAGCTAGAAGATTCAAGCAGACATTATTCCTTGGATCAATATATGTCTGTCAGTCAAAGGTATAAACACACTTTTGCCTTAAAAGAAAAATGTTTTATTTTAATTTTATTTATTTTTTTTATCCTCACCCGAGGACATTTTTGCGTTTATCTTCAGATGGAGCGGGAGGGAGAGGGAGGAAGAGAGAGAGAGAAACATCTATGTGAGACACATTGAGTGGTTGCCACCCACATGACCCCAACTGGGGCCGGGGACAAACTGCAACCGAGGTACGTGCCCTTAGCGGGAACCGAACCTGGAACTCGCTGGTTCGCAGGCCGATGCTCTAACCACTGAGCAAAACCAACCAGGGTGGAAAATGTTTTATTTTAATTTTTTTTTTATCCTCACCTGAGGACATTTTTGCATTTATCTTCAGAAAGAGTGGGAGGGAGGGAGGAAGAGAGAGAGAGAAACATCTATGTGAGGGACACGTCGACTGGTTGCCACCCACATGGCCCCAACCAGGGCTGGGGACGAACCGCAACTGAGGTACGTGCCCTTAGCAGGAACTGAACCCAAGACTCTCTGGTCCGCGGGCTGACGCTCTAACCGCTGAGCCAAAGTGGCCAGGGCAGAAAATGTTTTATTTTAATGCATAGGGTAAATCTTGTCCTCACATTGGAATTCACTGAGTCAGTATCACTACACTTTCCCCCTAATCACAATGACAGTATTCAGTCTGGCTGAGCTTCCCAGTCCATTGTGCATCTTGCATAGTTAAATTACAAGCCTGACCCTGTTATTCCAGACTTCTTGTTTAGCCAGATTAGTAACAGGAGGGGCAGCCCTAGACAGGAATCAGCAAAACTTGGTTCTCATGTCTGTGGAGCCTCACAGCCTGAGCTGTTGACTGTCTCGGTGATAGTCACAGGATCCAGCTTGACAGTCCTTATCTGCACCCAGCAGTGCATTTTTATAGAGACTTGCCGTGTTCTGTCAATTCTTGGATTAAAGTGCTAAATTGTGGTATTTGTGAATGTTAAATTCTTATAATCAGATTAACCTGTTTTCTTGTTTTCTCTCCTATTTTAGCTTAAAGTATCAGTGGGTGAGAAGAGCTTTTCGGACCTGTTACTGCCCCAAGCTGTGTAATATACTTGTATAACAGAAATACCTTCTATACAAACCTTTTTTTCTACTTTTAGATAGAAATGTCTACTTTTTCAGCAGTTCTGTGAATTGAATTAAAGAGCAGAGTGACTGTAGATTTGGAATGGCTGGTTTACTTTGGAATGTATTATAAGGATTTTACAGCAATGCTGGAAAACGACAGGGAAAATGACAGGGATGAATCTCACCAGATTTTTTTACGGATTCAGCAGAGCCTTCAGCTATGGTGTTTATTTTCCAATCAAGTGAAGATATCTCCTACTGGAACATCTCAGCTTCTGCAGTGAAGAAAACACCTATGATAGTTTAGTTCTTTAGTTTTTCTATTTGAAAAATCACTTAAATGATCCTTTTGTTCACGGCTCTCCTTAATGACTGAGTGAACAGTTAGTATCTGTATATTTGACTAAACCTTTTCCTAAGCTATCTATCATGGTTCATATGCTTTTTTGTCATAATTAAAAAAACAACCATCTGGATTACCTAATAGCCAGTAAGAGGTCAGCATCTCAGCGTGTGGCTTATGGACGGAGTACAGAGAACCTCTTCCACATTTACTTTCCATCCAAATAAAATGCATGGTGTACCAGAAGTGTGAGGTCAGGCATGAGTGTTCGGGCTGAATGACACTAACAGCTCACTGTCGCGTAGCCTATTGTGGGGATTTCTTTGGAACACTGTTCCAGCTTGGATCAATCTCAAGGGGTTTTCATTGCCTTCATTATTTTATAATTCTTCTTGTAACATTGAGGCTCCAGTGTGGGGAGTGAGGGGTCATAAGCTACTTATGCACCCGCTGATATTCTGCGCCATTTGTAGGAGAATCTTACGTGTGTTGAGATTTCACAGACAATAAGAGTTGTAAAATACCAGCTATATGAAAAGCTAGAGTATGTGATGGCATAGAGTGTTCATTAGCTTTATCACAATATTCATAATGGAGAATTATATTACATGGTAGCAGAAATAGGCATTTTTATGTGTTGCTTATATTTTACCTCAAATTAAAATGTAGATATAGGGTAATAAATAAAATCCATCCATGCCTTTCACACACTAATTCATTTCTAAGGTGTTTTCATGATTATGTCGGGGGAAACCGGTGGGTGGTTCGGTGGTAGGTGGAATGCAAATGAGGGTTAGGTGGGCACTGTTCAGAGGTCAGGTCCTCTGAAGGACACCATCGTTTGTGGTGTTGCTGAGACCACTGTGCATCTAGTTTGAGCTGAGGCTGGAGACCCCAACTTTTTTAGCTAT
The DNA here is from genome assembly GCA_030848825.1 of Tadarida brasiliensis. NCBI lineage: Eukaryota > Metazoa > Chordata > Mammalia > Chiroptera > Molossidae > Tadarida > Tadarida brasiliensis. Next base: position 102,470,513 of record CM061258.1, on the reverse strand, counting down.
GCTTGCCGGCTGCATGCTGCTGAAGGGTGATGCTGCGCTCAGAACCCCTCCCAGACTAGCACATACAGCTTAGCTCCTCCCACGTAAAACTCGCACTGGCTCAGGAGAGTTTTTCTCTCGGCACAGCCCTCTGCCTCTTCTGTACCCTACACATTTGTGCTCGGGTCATCTACAGCCGAAATTAGGAGACGGCTTGTGCAGTGGAATCTCCTGGGTCTTTTATTAAAGTGTCCTCAGGAAGTGGAGACAGCCGTGCTGCCCTCACCCACACCTCCCAGCCCCCGTACTGGAGAAGCATCTCCCCAAAGGCGCCTTGTAAAGGGCGTTAAGCTTCTGTGCATAACTCTTAACAAAAATATTGTGGGATCAGAGACTTACCAAAGAGACTTATTTTCCTATCCAGTATAAAAAGTTGATACATACATACACATGTTTTTTGTTTTTATATACAGTATTAGCTTTTTTTTCCAATCCTCACTGGAGGATATTTTTCCATTTATCTTCAGACAGAGTAGGAGGGAGAGAGTGAAACATCGATGCGAAAGAGACACATCAACTGGCTGCCTCGTGCACGACCCCAACCAGGGCTGGGGACTGAACTGAACCAAGGTACATGTCCTTGACGAGCACCGAAACCACGACTTTGGTCTCGACGCTTTAACCGCTGAGCCAAACCAGCCAAGGCTATACTGTTGGCATTTTTTTTTTATCTTCACCCGAGGATCTTTTCCCATTTATCTTCATATAGAGCAGGAGGGAGAGAGGGAGGAAGAGAGAGAAACATCCATGTGAGAGAGACACATCGATTGGTTGCCACCCGCACGACCCCAACCGGGGCCAGGAATGAACCACAATCGGGGTACATGCCCTTGGCCGGAATTGAACCCGGGACTCTTTCTTCCATGGGCCAATGCTCCAACCACTGTGCCAAACCGGCCAGGGCTGTTAGCATTTTTTTTTTTTTTAAGTTCTCACGTCTACTAAGTAGACCAGTTCTGTGCTCTGGATAACAGCACAGAATCAGTGCTGCATCCTCATAACTTTTTAATGGTTTGAGGAAAGCACTCCTGTTTGGTTCTCTCTCTCCCCTGAGCAAAACAGGCTTAATTCCTTCAAAAAAAAACGTTGGGCCTCAGGCAGGAAGAGCGTGGAAGTGGGACTAGTCATTCCTATTAACTGTGTTGTCTCCTGAAGCATTTAACGTGTCTTACTCAGCTTGTGCTTCCTACAGCCAGGTGTCTCTCACTAAATCTTCCCTTAGGACAGCATTGTTTCCTGGTAAATTGCCTCCTTAACCACATGGCAAAATTAGCCCTGGTTTCAGCACCGTGGGCTTGTTTAAAGACTGGTGGCAGCCCTGGCCGGTTTGGCTCAGCGGTTGGAGCGTCGGCCTGCGGTCCCGAGAGACCCGGGTTCGGTTCCCGCTAAGGGCATGTACCTCAGTTGCAATTTGTCCCCGGCCCCGGTTGGTCGTGCGGGAGGCAGCCACTCGATGTGTCCCTTTCACGTCGATGTTTCTCTCTATTTTCCTCTCTCCCCCTCCCACTCTATCTGAACCAAAAATGGAAAAATGTCCTTGAGTGAGGATAAATTAAGTAAAGACTGGTGGCGGTGTTGCCCTGGCTTGCTAAACCAGAGCCCAGACTAAGATGAAGCCTTCGGCTCCTGTGTTAATAAGTAGTCAGTGCATCCATGAATGAGACCGTTGATAAATAGCACACTTCTTTTGTGGGTGGGGATTAAATTCGTCCACCAAGATCTTTAATGAGATCAGTAAAGACCGGACTTAAAATACTGCCCTGGCCGGTTTGGCTCAGCAGTTAGAGCATCGGCCCCGCCAAAGATTCTCGGGTTCGATTCTGGTCAAGAGCACCCACCTTGGTTTCGGTTCAATCCCCAGCCCTGGTCGGTGTCTTTCGGGAGGTGGGGGTGCCGGTTGATGTTTCTCACTTCGATGTTTCTCTCCCCCCAACCCACTTTATCTGAAAATAAATGGGAAAATATCCTCAGGTGAGGATTAAAGAAAAAAAAGACTACTCAAATAGGTCTTACTAGTAATTTCAATATGCTTGGTGTTTCTGAAACAACATCCTGATTCCATAGTAGTTCAAGGTTAAACATTTTACCAGGGAGTTTAGCTTTGCGGCCAAATCCAAGCTCCACTTCTAGACAGCTGTTTTCTTGAGGAAATTTTCATCAGAAAAACAGTAAAACCAAGGAAATGTCTACATGGTATTAATCAGATACTGTCAGTGGAGTTGGGCTGAATGCTAACCCCCATCCCGAGCTCTGGACCTTTAGCCCTTACCGGGAGCAGCCTCTGCCCGTGGGGGTGGGGTGGGGTGGGGGCTGGGAGTGTCCGCCTCTGTCGCTTGCCCAGCCTACCTAGACTTGAAGTGCTCCTTGCGCTAAGCTTACGCTTTCCGGCAGGTAACATACCATCAGACCTTTCTCTTTTCATTGCTCTAAGTCACCTATGATCCAGAACGTGAGACTGGGTGTATTTACTGTGCTCCCATGTGCCTCAGTCTTACTGCAAGGCTAGGGCCAGGACCTGAGCCCAGGTCTGTAACCCTCAGTCCACCCATAACCATGCTATTTACAGCGGGCAGCCAGTAACCTTTTCAAGTAGGTTGGTTATTCTGAGCATCCTTCCGGCCTCCTTTCTGCTTACTTTCCCCTCCAGACACCAAAAGGTCTGTTGGAGAGCCCTGGCCGGTTTGGCTCAGCGGTTAGAGCATAGGCCCGCGGACCAGAGAGTCCCGGGTTTGGTTCCCGCTAAGGGCACGTACCACGGCTGCAGTTTGTCCCCGGCCCCTGTTGGGGTCTTGTGGGTGGCAACCAGTCGATATGTCTCTTTCACATTGATGTTTTTCTATCTCCTCCTCCCTCTCTCCCTCCTGCTCTATCTGAAGATGAATGCAAAAATGTCCTCAGGTGAGGATAAAAAATTTAAAAAAAAACGTCTGTTGGAGAGGATTGAGTGGACAGGCCTATCCAGTGTCCACTTAACCTAGCCCTTGTCTAAAATTTAAGGAACTTGCTTGGCCTAAGCATCAGTGGACGTCTCTGGAAGTACTGCCCGGTACTCGTCTTCCTCCATGGAAGTATGTGTCTGGAAGATGAGTTCTCCCAGGGATGCCTCGGTTTCCCTGTGATGGGGAAGAAAAGGGGGGCAGGATTTTAGGAATTGAGATGACCGGGCCACTTTAGTGTATTGACCTCACTGTGCCGCTCAGACTTGGAGTCTGGTGGGATGAAAGAGTTGCTTACCCCAGCCTCTAGTTTGCATTGTTCCACTCCAGTGTGTGATAAGAGATCATTAGTTTTCTGTGTTTCGCCTCCTGGCTGCCAATCCTGGCTCAAAGAACACTCAGGCAGCTTGCTGGTTGTAGAAACCCTGACGCCCTTGAGCCTGGTGGCCTGCTGACATAGCAGTGAGTGGACCTAGCCTAGCCTGGCTGCCGCAGAGGGTCTTCCTCACCCCTGGAGCTGGGGAAAAAGCAGGACTGATCAGCTTCCCTACCCCGCTCAACAGTGGTCTTGGGTGTCCCGTTAGCTTCCCCTCCTGCCCTGCCTCACCCCCACACCACACATACCTCGTGGTTTTATTTTGAGGAAGTGGCAGAAAAATTATCACTGAAAGCAAGCTGTTGATACAAGACCCATTTGTAAAGGTGTTTCCTGCCGGATTTCCTCAGAAGCAAGAGCAGGTGGTTTACGGGTATTTTGTAGCTTCAACTTCATGCGTGGTCTCGTTTGAAGTCCGCAGTGCCTCGAGTTCTGTGAAGCAATGATGACCCTCATAGACTTGCCCTTGGCAGTGCCCGAGAGGACCTGGAGAGGGGTGTCCCCACTTGTTTCGGTAAAAAGACAGACGGCCCACCTTCTAGGTCATGAGAACATCTAGATAAGTCCCAAAAGGGCCTATTGGATTGATGTTGTGCAATTTAGACTAAAAGTGTCCCCTCCTTTATGATGCCAAGTCTAGATCCTCTAGGAAGAATCCTTGGTAAACAAAGAAGGCAAGTTCAGGTTTCCAAGAAGGCCAGGTCGGAGCGGGCCACCCACGGTGTGTGGTCATAAAGCCACAGCAACTGTCCACTTGCTGGCCTCCGGGAGCTTCAGTTCCACAGGTGGCATCATTTTGGTCCCGGTGCTTGATAAGACCAGCCGCTTCACACCTTTGCTGGCCACCTGACCTGTATCTTCCTGTGTGTCTTTCTGTCCTGTATTCCCTTGGAAGGGGCAAAGGTACTGAGCCCTTGGCAAGTCCTGGTCTGACTTCCTCATGCTGCCAGCTGACTTTCCTGCACTCTGTCAGGGCTGGAGAGATGCAGAAATGGTGCCCAGCCCTGGAGACTTCGTTTCAAATTCAAACATCAGAAAACCCTGTCTGTGGTCGTAGCTTGCTGCTGGATTTAGCCTTGGTGGTTGGTTGATGGGCTTCAGATAACTCACTGCATGACACACCTGGGCCCACTCAGCAAGGAGGGGTGTCTGGAGGTGGGTCTGGAAGGGGGCGGGCACAGCAGGCCCTGGGGACTTGTTTGCAGAGTCCCCCTTCATTAGGTACTTGCCGAGGGCCCAGTTGGTGTCAGGAGCTCTGCCAGAAGCTAGCTGCATTACCGTGGGGCAGACAGCCCTGTGCCCCGGCACTCCCAGGCTCCTTGCCCTAGCTCTGTCCCAGGCAGAGCAAAGGCTGAGCTCTGCCGGCCTAGACCAGAGGCTGCACCACACACTCCCTCCACCTCTCCGCCAGCAGTTCCCGCAAAGAACACAAGCCAGCTCGTGGTCCAAGCCTTGCACGGGTAGCCAGCAACCTCGAGTGCCTACTATCATGGGACACTGGCCCAAGAAATAGGTACACTTGTTAGTGTTAACTTGCCAAAGGACACAACTAGAAAGCATCAGTCCAAAGCAGTCTGTGTGATTGTCAAGCCAGTGGTCAGTGTGTGTCTGTCCTCGTGTCCAGAGGCCAAGGGGAGAAGTAGTTCAGGTTGTGTGGTTCCCAGGGGTGTGACTCAGGTGGACCCTGAGCCTGTCTCCCGAGTGCAGGCACCTGGTTTCCTTCTGATGAGTACTCAAAGTCCATCCCAGAGCCCATTCCTAGTCTGATTTGGCTGAGAAAGGGAGGCTCAGAGTCCCTTGGGAAGCAGATCGTGAATGGCCAGCTTTTCTGCACAGAGACATCTGCTTGCGGTTAGAGCCTCAGCACCCCCACCCAGCTGGCATCACCACCACATGGCCCCTCTGCCTACCAGTCAGCAGTGACTAGGGCCCCATCTACTCTAGGCACCAGGTGAGACTGGTCCTGTGGGCTGACCCAGGCGGCCTTCGTCACAGGGCCTGGCATGGGGATCCAGGCTGTTCTCACTTGAGAAGGGGCAGGAGGGCTTGGAGTTAAACTTGGGAAAGAAGTGTCCTAGAGTGAGGGCTGATTTGTTCCAGCCCTAGGAAGCCCTAGTTCCCCTGGGCCTCAAGCTGAGATGCCAAACCCTTCTCCACAGAGCCCTTGTCCATGGCACAGCCTTGGGGATTTCCTGGTTGAGGAACTGGTCAGCCCAGCTCATCTGGCTAAGGCCTCAGTGTGGAGAAAGTGACCTCTGGAGAGAAGCCAAGATTCTTGAGGCCAGACTGGGGAGCCTTGCCTTCCCTTCAGTCCGGCCTGATATGATAGTCTCCCTCTTTTGGGGGGATCACACAGGCTGGCTCCTCCCTTGCGGACCCCCAATCATCATTCATTCCCCTTGTTCAAGAACAAAGCAGTGCTGGCCAGGTGGCTCGGTTGGAGCATCAGCCTGTGCACCAAAAGATGATGGGTTCGATTCTCAGTTAGAGCACATACTCAAGTTGCAGGTTTGATCCCCGCTTGGGGCGTGTCCAAGAGGCAAATGAGTGATGTTTCTCTCTTGAAAAAAAAAGTCAATAAAATCATATCCTCTGGGGAGGATTTATATATTAGAAAAACAAAAAGCCCGGTCAGTATGGCTCAGTGGTTGAGCATCGACCCTTGCACCAAGAGGTCGCGGGTTCGATTCCCAGTCAGGGCACATGCCCAGGTTGTGGGCCCAATCCCCAGTGGGGGGCATGCAGGAGGCAGCCAAATGATGTTCTCTCTCATTGATGCTTCTATCTCTCTCCCCCTCTCTCTTCCTCTCTCTCTAAAAATAAATTTTAAAGCAGGGGAGCCCAGTGGTTAGGTGGTTAGGAACACGGACCTGGGATCCAGACTGCCTGGGTTCAAGTGCCAGCTCTTTGCTTCGCAGTTGTGACAACCTGTTTCCCTCTCTGAGCCCCAGCTTTCCCATCTATAAAGTGGGGATGATAGTAGTACCTACTTTGCCTCATTGTGAGGATAAGATGTGACCACAGATATAAAGCACCCCTGACCCAGGGCAAGTCCTTCACTCCATGGGAAGTGGGGGGATTCTCGGGCCTCGGTATTGTTCTCATACCAGGTGATATATATAGCTAGATATCTACTTTATAATAACAAAATTTTTATAATAACTAGTTAAACTATACATTTTCTACAGTTTTTACATATTTCACAATTTAAAAGTTTTAAAACTTTAAAAAGTGATGAAATAAACCAAAGAACTTATATGCACGTGTGCATAACCAATGGACATAGACAGCAATGCTGAGGGTGGGGGGCGGGATCGGGAGGAGGGGGTCTAGGGGGAAAAAGGAGAAACATAAAAAAAAAAGTTTGTATCTCACGCCCCCCCATCTTATATTTACTTATTACATCCTTCCTTCCTTTTTGGTTATTCCTTTTTTTTTTTTTTATCTTCACCCAAGGACAGTTTTCCATTTATTTTCAGATAGAGCGAGAGGGAGAGAGGAAGGAAGATGTGAGAGAGACACATCGAGTGGCTGCCACCCACACGACCGGGGCCAGGGACAAACCACTACCGAGGCACGTGCCCTTAGCGGGAACTGCGGGCGGACACTCTAACCGCTGAGCCAAACTGGCCAGGGCGTATTCCTTTTAATTTTTAATCGTTTGGCCACTCATTTGTTTCATCTATGCATTAAAGTCAATCCTATCTCATCCTGACAAAGGGCTGTGAGCCAGATGACAGGTCATTACAGGGTAAAACTGAGTTATCACTTTGTGCCTTGGACGCCTCTTTGCCAGGTGCCATGTGAGGGGTAAGGCGAGCCATGGGGAGGCCACTGGAGGGAAGTGGGAAGCTGTGACTGGTGTCCTCCAGACGGGGTAGCCTGGCCAGCAGTTATGCAAGAGTGGAAAGACCTCTGGGAGGAAGGGGAGGAAGTGCTGAGGGCCATGGATACAGTGCTCAGGAGGTCCTGCTTGCCTGCCCTTCCCCCAGCCCTTCCCCCAGCCGTGCCCAAGTACGTGATGCTGTGAGACCTGCCTCCGTGCAGGGACCTCAAGGCAGCATCTGTGGCAGAGGAAAGACCAGAGACAAACTGAGAGTCTGTCAGGGAGGGGGCATTCACTGAATAAAGGACAGCCGCTCAGCAGTGGGCCAAGTGCCCTGTGCTGCCAGGGATTGCCCTCCTGACATGAAGTTCAGCGAGGACAGTCATCCATCATATGACCCCACTTGACCCATTCTTTGTTTTCAACTTTTTATTAAAGTAAAACATAGCCACAGAACAGAACCATCTGCAAATCTTCCAGCCTGGGGCTAGGTTAATCTACAGAAAATGAGCACACTTGTGGGACCAGCATCCTTATCAAGAAAAGGCCCATCCCTGCTGCTTCCTGCTCCCCTCCAGTCACTCCCGGCCCCACCCCCTCTGCAACCCCAGTCGCCCTGGTTTCCAACACCATGGACTGAGCCGGTATAAATGTCCTGCAGGTGTGCTGTGTGTCTGCCTCCTCTCCCACCACATTGTGTCTGGAAGGGTCACCCATATGTGTGGCAGTTACTTTTTTTTTTTTTAAAGAGAGAGTGGAAGAGAGGGAGAGAGAAACATCGATGTGAGAGAGACACATTGATTGGTTGCCTCCTGCATGACCCCAACCAGGGCTGGGGATCGAACCTGTGACCCACGTGCCCTTGACCAGAACCAAACCCACATCCCTTCACCTGCGCCCCTTTGGTCTGAGGGCCGACGCTTTAGCTGCCGAACCAAAGCAGCCAGGGCATGGCAGTTCCTTTTCGTCGCTGAGTAGTGTACCCTTCTGTGTGGGAAGATCCTTGATGCGTAAATTGATATGACCAGAGAAAGGACTTGCAAGGCTTGTCAAGCTCAGGGCTGGTGACCTTCAGGTGGAGCAGCAGTGACGGAAGGGGACCTCCCAAGCAAATCTTTCTGAGACAGATGCCATCCCTCACCCCCAGAAGTCCAGGGGACCCGCAGTCCAGGGGACCCACGGCTCTGCACGCTCCTGGTGCTGCCTTTGCCATGTTTCTCAGTCTTGCAATCTGCGCATCTGGGCCACAAACTGGTCCGGTCCACCTGAGCCTGCAGCCAGACTGCCTGGGTCTGAGCCACTTCCTGTGTGGCCTTGGACCAGCTCAAGAACCTCTGAGCCTCCGGGCACCCCAGGACCCTGGCCCTAGAGCCCCAGACTTTAGTGAGAGGCCGGGGCCTCTCTTCAGCCATGCTGCTCCCCTCCTCACCTCTTCCTCCCAAACCCCCTTCCGGGCAGAGATGGTGGTCCCGGTTCACTCAGGAGGACACTGGGTCAGCTCTGAGGGGCCATTCTTTGATCAGGATTTGAACCCAGAACAGAAAGTCTGTCCCAGTCGCCATGGCACGCGGCCGGGCCCACACACGGATGTGCACCTGTTGCTGCACCCGCTGCCGCGGAGGCCTTGGCTCAGCGAGCACGCGTCTCTACCCAGATACCTGTGGCGGGTCCACTGGGTGCCCAATGGTCCGAGCCCTTGCTCTCATGGGGCTCACACTCTGGCAAGGAGAGCCATTGTAAAAAAACACACCAATAAAATAGGTAATATGCCAGTTGTGGTAAGTACTCTGAGTAAAAACAGAAAAGCATCATGGGGGAAGCATGCAGTTTTGCTATGTTACGTGTAGTTATCATGGAAGGCCTCTCGGAGGAGGTGCCCTCTGAGCAGAACCCCAGAGAAAAGTGAGGGAGGGGGCTGCCGCCCTGTGGGAGGAGGTGGCCCAGGGGGAGCGGCGTGGCCGGCCTGCGGTGGGCAGCTGGTGGGCAGCTGGTGGGCAGCTGGTGGGCAGCTGGTGGGCAGCTGGTGGGCAGCTGGTGGGCAGCTGGTGGGCAGCTGGTGGGCAGCGGGCGGTGTCCCGGGAGCCCCCGAGCGGCCGGGCGGGGGCGGGGGGCGGAGATCCCCGGCCAGAGGGGTGGTAGATGGGACCCCCCAACCTGTGAGGCCCTGGGGGCCACGGGGAGGACACGGACAAGCTGGTCCTCGCACACGTGCGTGCGAGCGGCCGTCTGCGTCCCTGGGGGGGAGCCTGGGGCGTCCCAGAAACTGAAAGAAGAAGGAAACCCTCTGTGCGCCCTGCGCGCACTCCTGCCCCAGCCCGGCCGCCGCGGCAGCGACTTCCTCTTTCCAGCCCATTTAATGCCCAGCCCCGGGCCGCGCGGAGAAGGGAGGCCGCGCAGCCCCGCCATGGGGGACACCTTCATCCGCCACATCGCCCTCCTGGGCTTCGAGAAGCGCTTCGTCCCCAGCCAGCACTTCGTGAGTAGCGGGAGCGCCTGGCCCGTGCGCCCGGGGCCGCCGCCTGGGAACGGGCTCCCGGAGCGCTGAGCACGGCGGGGCGAGCTCGTGGGCAGGCGACCCCCTGTCTGGGCCTCAGTCTGGGTCCACGTGGGGCCCTTAAAAGGATGCGCACCCTGGCACCCCGGCCCCGCCAGCCCACCGCGCTCCCGCCCCAGCCAGCAGTCTCCTCTCCACCCCCCGTGCCCGGGTCCAGGTCCCGGGCGCTCCTCCGGGCAGCCCTCCCTGACCATCCCAGCTCCTAGGGAGTGGGCCTCCCGAGGGAGGGAGGGAGGCGGCGGGCTCTCTGTGCCCCGAGCCGCCCCGTGGGGTCGTTACCTGGGAGTCTTTCTCTTCTAGTAGAGTGACACCACCATGGGCGGGGGGCAAAAGGGTGCCCTCTCCTGCTGCTGGGGAGCTGGGGAAGTGTCTGTGCAGACACAGCACCCCACCGTGGGGTCCCCAAGCCCAGAGGAGGGCCCGGGAAGATCTTCATTCTGTCCTCTCTGCTGCCCCTCTCCCTGCCTCCCTCCCTTATCCCTTCTGTCTCTGAATATAAAATGTCTGGAACATTTGAGAGTAAGTTGGGGAAGTTGTTTCTTAACCTCTAAATAGTGTGGTGTATATTTGTTAAAAATCAGTGACATTCTCTTACATAACCATAATGCAAAGGGGTCAAAATCTGGAACCTGGTATTTATGAAGCACTGTTATCCAACCCACAGACTTTATTCAGATTTCACCCGTTGTCCTACTTGTCGTCTGTAGTAAGAATACTGCGGGTCCAGGATCCAATCCAGGATCACCCGTTACATTTCAGCTGTCGCGGCTCTTCACCTGGGCCAGTCAGTCTTTGTTCTCTCAACATAGACAGTTTGAAGAGGTGGGACCAGTTATTTTGTAGAATGTCCCTTGATTCGTGTTTATCCAATACTTCATTAGATTCGGGTTCTGCATAGATGGCAGGACTACCCCAGGAGTGATGCTGTGTTCTTCTCGTTGATCCTCTCAGGAGGCAGGAGACTGAGACTTGTTCCCATATTGGTGATGTTAACTTTATCACCACGTCCCGGGCATGTCCTCCAAGGCTCTCTGCTGTGAAGTCACTGTTTCCCCCTAAATAACTAACCTGTGGGGAGATTGTTTGAAGTTAGGTGACTATCCTGTTCCTTCTAGTAAGTGATGGCTCTTGCCTGAATCAAATTACTAGAATGATTGCCAGATAGTGATTTTTTATATGTTTTTATTGATTTTAGAGGGAGAGGAAGGGGGGAAGAAAGAGAGAGAAACATCGATGTCAGAGAGAAACACTGATGTGAGAGAAATATCGATTGGCTGCCTCCCTCATGCACCTGAGCAGGGATCCAGCCTCAGCCTAGGCATGTGCCCTGACCGGTAATCAGCTGGCAGCCTCCAGCGCAGTGCCTGGGATGATGCTCAACAGCTGGGCCGCACAGCCAAGGCCAGGCAGTGATTTATTTATTTAAAAAATTGTTTTTCTTTATTGATTTAGAGAGAGAGGAAGGGAGAGAGAGAGAGAGAAGAAAAAAAAACAGCAATGAGAGAGAACATTGACTGGCTGCCTCCTGCATGCCCCCCACTGGGGATTGGGGCCACGACCTGGGCATGTGCCCTGACCGGGAATCGAACTGGCGACCTCTTGGTGCATGGGTCAACGCTCAACCACTGAGCCACACCGGCTGGACCAAAGGCAGTCATTTTTAAACTCGGTCATTCCTTTTGCATTTATTACTTAAAATTTTACTGTAAGGATCTTTCCTGCTCCCTTATTTATTTACTTCTGTCAATATGGGTCCATGGATTCTGATTTTATTCAATGGGTTATAATCCATTACTATCATTACTTATTTTGATGCTCAGATTGCCCCAGATTTGGCCAGTGGGAGCTCCTTCAAGCTGGCTTCTGTGCCTGTCATTCTTGGGGCGCAGTCTTACTTCTGGCACAAGATGGTCCAGGGTCACTCTCTCAGCCCCAGTCCTGCACTCAGCCATGTTGCTAAGGACCCCTGATTCTTTTTAGTGAGGAATTATATTAGAACCCAAGATCTGGAAGCTAGGTGTGCTCATTGCCACTGAGGTGTCATTGCTCATGTCCTTCCAGTGGACAGAGTGGGGAGAACAGCCATTTCATATCATTCTTGCCTTTCACCTTTTTACATTTGTGGCTCCTTTCTCTCACCGTGAGAAGCCTGGCTCCCAACAACATCCATATGTTTACTCCTTTGCTCAGTTCTACAGTACACATAAACTTGTTTCAGAATTACTGCGCCCACACCACTATTAACAGTAAACCTATTAAGTCAGATTTAAGTTTTCTTTGCAGTTCTTCGGTCTTTTATCTTCAGACTGAGGAGTGAAAGTACCGTAGCTAAAAGTTACTGGGATTCTTTCTTTTCCACTTTTCTTTAATATGGTTGTTACCCATCTGGTATATATATAGCTAAGTTTGTTTCTGTTTCCAACTTTGAAGCTTTTAAAAAATCCTGTTGATTTAACTTTTGGCATTTTAATTATGATGTGTCTTGGGGTGGGCCTCTTTGGGTTCATCTTCTTTGGGACTGTCTGTGCTTCCTGGGCCTGGATGTCTGTTTCCTTCACCAGGTTGGGGAAGTTTCCAGCCATTACTTCTTTAAATAGGCTTTCTGTCCTTTCTCTTCTCCTTCTGGGACTCCTGTGATTCAAATGTTAGTATGCTTTATGCTATCCCAGAAGTCCCTTAAACTATCCTCATTTTTTTAAAGTTCTTTATTCTCTTTGCTGTTCTGAATTGGTGATTTCCACTTCCTGGTCTTCCATCATGCTGACTCATTCTTCTGCATCAATCTGCTATTGATTCCTTCTAACATAATCTTCATTTCAGTTACTGTATTCTTCGTTTCTGACTGGTTCTTTTTCTGGGCTTTCTATCTCTGTTAAATTTCTCACTGAGTTTATCTATTCTTCTCCTGAGTTCATTGAGCATCCTTATAACCAGTGTGTTGAATTCTTTATCTGATAGATTGTCTCTGTTTCATTTAGTTCTTTTTCTGGGCTTTTGTCCTGGTCTTTCATTTGGAACATATTTCTCTGTCTGCTCGTTTGGGCTGTCTGAGTTTGTCTGCATGAATTAGGTGAAACAGCAGCCTATCCGGTCTTGAAGGAGTGACCTTGTGCAGGAGCGTCCCCTGTGTAGACTGCGCGTGCCGGGTGTCTTTGGCAGGCCAGCTGGAGCTGGGACCTAGAGCTCCCTGGGGCAGGAGCTGGAGGTGGAATGGCATGGGCCGCGGGAAGCCAGGGGGGCAAGCTGTGCCAGGACTGCCTCGGCAGGCAGGTAGGAGCTGGAGTTGGAATGACTTCACCAAGGCTCCAGGGGCAGGTCGAACCAGGACCTGGAACTGAAGCTGGGGCAGGTGTGAGCCGCAGGGGCTGCAGCTCCAGTGGGCATGGTCTACAGCGAGTCCGGGGACAAGCCACAGCTGGGCCGGGGCTGGAGCTGGGGCAGGTGTGGGGCTGAGAGTCCTGAAGGCAGGCAGTGCACAGCCACCCTGGCGGGGATCTGGAGCTGGAGCCGGCTGGCCGCAGAGTCCCAGGGACAAGCGGCAGAGCTGCTGCGGGCCTGGGGCACACGGGGCAGCCCGGATCAGGAAGTGGGGGCACAAATGGCGCGCTGTCGCTTTCAACCCAGAGAGAGTTCTCACAGTTCCTCTCCCACTTGGCAAATGCTCTAGGGTTAGTAAACAGATTTCCTTCCTATGTAGCCCAGGTGTCCTTCAAACCACTGTTTTTAAGCTGTGCCCTAGGGTAGGCGATGCAGGGCGGTGCGTTGGGCGGGGTGCCCACCCGCCTGTCTCCGGAGCTCCTGCCTGTGTCTGTGCAGAAGCGGCTCAGGCAGCCCTCGGGTCTTCACGGGGAGTCTCTTGCGATTCATCCATGTTGTTGCTTAAATCAGCAATCTGTTCCTTTTTGTGGCTGAGTAATATTCTCCTATTATTTTTCTTTACTGAGTTCTTTTTAATATTTTTAAATAATGGCTTCATTGAAATTAATTCTCATACCATACAGTGCACCTGTGTAAAGTGTACCAGTCGATAGTTTTTAGTCCATTCACGGAGTTGCACAATCATTATGAGAACCAATTTTAGAAGATTTTCATCACCCCAGAGAAGCCCTATACCTGACAGTGGTTATTCCTCATCCCTCCCCCTGCCCCACCCCAACCCCTGGTACCTGGCGACCACTGATCGACTTTCTCTCCTTATGGACTTGCCTGTTCTGGACGTTTCTATCCGTGGGACCATACAACACCCTACTGGGCTCTTGTATTGTTTGAGCCCAGCCCTTCCTGTGGCTTGTCTCCTGAAACTCTCATAGCAGTCCTAGGGCGAGGTCCTACTCTTATCTCCAGTGACAGGTGAGGGATTGAGCTGGTAGGAGAGCGGCGTTCATCTGGTCCTGGGTCCTAATGCTGAGAGTGGCAGCTCCTGGGTCTGTGAAGCTCGTGTCCTTCCTATGAGCCAGGATGCCCCAGAGAGCGCTCCGCCCCTAGACCGTCAGGCTCCCCAGGGGTGGGGGGCTGCGCAGGTGCGGGCGAGGCCCCCTGGAAGCTGAGCTGGGCCCTCCCACCCAGGTGTACATGTTCCTGGTGAAGTGGCACGACCTGTCTGAGAAGGTGGTCTACCGGCGGTTCACCGAGATCTACGAGTTCCACGTGAGTGCGGGGCCGGGGGCAGGGAGGGCACGCCGCCCCCAGGCCCAGCTCTGCTTTTGGGGGGAGCGACCCAGGTGCTAGCTGGGAGCTGAGGGGCCCAGAGTCTGCCCCCACCAGCCCACAGTTATGGGGGCATTTTTTTAACTTTAAGAAACATTTTACTTAATACATTTTTTATTGTGGTAAAATATGCATAACATAAATTTACCATTTTAGCCATTTTAAGTGTACAACTCAGTGGCATTAAGTATATTCACAATGTCATATGGCAATCATGACCATCCATCTCCAAAATGATTTCATCTTCCCACACAGAAAGTCTGTCCCCATTCCACACGGACTCAGGGGTGGACATACTTAGGGACATACTTGATATCTGTAGGGGAAGAATGGGAATAGCAAGTGCAAAGGCCCTGGGGCAGGAGTGGGCCTGGAGTAGTCCCGGCTGGCTGGAGCAAAGTGAACAAGGGGGAGTGGTGGCGGAGGGCTGAGTGAGGGGCAGGGCCGGGTCTCGCTGGACCCTGTAGACCAACGTGAGGCCTTTGGCTTCCACTCTGAGCGACCTGGAGGCAGGGAGTGTTCTGAACGGAGGAGGCACAGGATCCAACTTAGGTGTGTTTTTGTTTTTTTTCTTTATTGATTTTAGAGAGAGAGGAAGGGAGAGGGAGAGAGAGATAGAAACATTGAAAAGAGAGAACATCAATTGGCCGCCTCCTGCATGCCCCCCACTGGGGATCGGGCCCACAACCTGGGCATGTGCCCTGACCGGGAATCGAACCGGCGACCTCTTGGTGCGTGGGTCGATGCTCAGCCACTGAGCCACACCGCCGGGCCCAACTTAGGTTCTAAGAGGACCCCTCTGGGCGCTGGACTGAGGACAGACGAGGGTGGAAGGGGTTGTGACATGCGAAGGTAGTAAACTCCAGGCCTGGCGGAAGCTCCGACCAGGATGGTGGCCGTGTGGGTGGTGAGAAGGGCCAGATTCTGGATAGCTACTGGGAGTAGAACCGAAAGGATCTGTTGGTGGCTGGAGGTGAGGTGGGAGAGAAAGAGAAGAATCAGGGACGCCGCCAGACATGTGTAGCCCGAGCGATTAGAGGGTATTCAGGTCGGTTCCAGTGTTGTGCTTTTACAGTGCTGTAATGAACAAACATTCCTTCACGTTTTCTTTCCTGTCTAGAAAACCTTAAAGGAAATGTTTCCTATTGAGGCAGGGGACATCAACCCACAGAACAGGATCATCCCCCACCTGCCAGGTGAGGGGCTGGGTCACCGGGGCCAGGTCACCTGTGCTGCCTCCCCTCACCTGCCCTCCACACTGCCCTCTCCACCCCACCCCTTCTTGGACTTAACTTGGGGAATGCGCTCACTGTTTCTTTGTGCCTCTCCCTGATCCGGTCAGCACCCAAGTGGTATGAGGGGCAGCGGGCCGCTGAGAGCCGCCAGGGCACCCTCTCCGAGTACTGCAATACACTCATGAGCCTGCCGGTCAAGATCTCCCGCTGCCCACTCCTGCTGGACTTCTTCAAGGTGCGCCCTGACGACCTCAAGCTCCCCTCGGACAGCCAGTGAGTGGCCTCCTTGTCCTGTTCCGCGGCAGGTGGGAGAGGATATGGGGTGGTAAACTCTACCCTAGACAGGGCGAGGCGGGACTCTCCCCATCTTACAGAGGAGGAGGCTGGAGCTCAGAGAGGGGAAGCGACTTGCCCAAAGTCACACAGCCAGAAAGAGAAGGCGGTAAGATGGCAACTCTGGCCCATGTGATCTGCAGCCACTCAGCATCCTTTCCAAGTCTCCACTTGGACCCCTCTGAGCATCGCAGCTGCAGGAGGCGGGGGGGGGGGGGGGGGGCGTCTGAGGGTTCTGAAAGCAGTTTTCCCATTGTGGTGGGTGGTGAGGGCCACGTGCAGTCCCGGGTGCCGTGGAGATGGCTTATGGATGGTGAAGTGTGAGCGGAATTCGGGGTTGGTGGCTCTGTTCGCTGCTGAGCAGGTCTCAGGCCCTTGGCTCCCTTTTTTGTTGTTGTTGAGCCTCACCCAAGGAGATTTTTTTCCATTGATTTTTTTAGAGAGAGTGGAAGGGAGGGAGGGAAAGGGCGAGAGAGAGAGAGATGTGAGGGAGACACATCAATTGGTTGTCTCCCACATGTGCCCCGCCTGGGGTGGGGATCAAACCTGCAACCCAGGTACGTGCCCCTGATGACCGGGGATCGAACCTGCAACCCTTCAGTGCGTGGGCTAATGCTCTAACCACTGAGCCACACTGGCCAGGGCCCTTGCTCCCTTTTGTCATCTCATTCTCTGCCAGCCCCAGCCCCAGGGTCTCCTGTCCTCAGGGCCCTGCATGGAAGGCACCTGAGAGGCTGAGTGAGATCTCAGGAAGGACCTTCTCTGTCTCCCTCTGCTCACTGAGTGTTGGGGAGACTGGTGGGAGGACAGGGCTGCCATAGACCATCACTCCAGCCAGTGCTCATTGACCCCTAAACTCACCTCTGCTGCAGGGAAGGGCAGCTCCCATTGGCCCTGGGCGTGAGGGCGCCCACCTCCCATTGGCTGCTCTCTCCAGGCTCCGGAAGAAGGGGCTGGTCCTGGAGCTGAGAGGAGCCTTTCCTGGACCCAGTGTGTCGCTCTCTCCAGCTGGGGGAGGAGGCCCTTCAACAGCTGGCACCTTCTCCTTGGGGTCCCCGCCTCAGGCTGGTAGAACGAGCACCCCATAATCCCCAATGCCTTTTCCTTGCCAGTCCAATCCACTGCCTTCTCTCTGCAGCAGCCCCCACTGCCCACGTTCCTTTTCCTTGTGGGAATTCTTCTGGAGGTCCACCAGGAGCGTCCCGTTCCCCAGTGGGAAGCCGAGCGTCTAAGCCAGATTGTTCTCCCTGCAGGGTGAAAAAGCCGGAGACATACCTGATGCCCAAAGATGGCAAGACTAACGTTGCCGGTGAGAGGGCCGGGGCAGCCAGTGCAGGCCACCCTGAGGGGACAGGTGACATGGTCAGGGACCAGAGCTCAGGGTGTACAGGGAAGAGCAGGTGAGAGCAGTTGTGAAGGGTGTTGGTGGCTACACTAATGGGACCTTTCGGGGTCACTTGGAAATAAAGGCACTTCCCTGGCCTCCCTGGCCGCAGAGCCCAGCACAGATGCTGGGGGTGTTGTAGGTGGATGAATGGACAGGTGTGGGGGCCTTCAGGGGTGACACAGCAGTGTCTTGTCCAGCTCTGGCTGCTGTAACAGTACCACTGGCTGGGCGGCTTAAAGAACAGGAGTTTATTCCTCACAGTCTGGAGGCTGGAAGTCTGAGATCAAGGTGTGAGGGCTGGTTTCTGCTGAGGCCTCTCTCCCAGGCTTGCGGGTGGCTGCCTTCTGTCTGTGTCCTCACATGGCCTCTCCTCTGTGCACAGGCATCCATGCTGGGTCTTCCCCTTCTTATAAGGACCCCAGTCCTGTTGGATCCGGGCCCCACCCCAATAACCTCATTTAACCTTAATCACCTCCTTAAAGACTCTATCTCCAAATACACTCAGATTCTAGGGTACCGGGCTAGGGCTTCAGTGCATGAATCCGGAGTGGGGGGCACAGTTCAGCCCATAGCGTGGCAGCGGCAGCACCTGGGGGCTGGTTGAAAATGCAGACTCTGGTCTCGCCACAGACCTATGGAATCAGAAACTCATTTCAGCTGCATCCCTGGGTGATTTGTGTACACATTCAAGGGGAGAGGATGGCTTGCTAACCTCATCAGATGAGAACGAGAACGTGGAAAGTGTGTGACTGGGGTCTGGAACACACTATGCGGGGCTGCAAAGCTCCCTCCGCTGCGCCCAGCCCGCAGGGTCATCCTCCTGTGGCGTGACTGCCGCTGAGCGGGGATGGGAGCCCGTGCCGGTTCTGGGGGCCCCCACAGGGACAGCCAGGAGTAGGCGCTCACCCCCGCAGCACCCACTCACCCTGTCCCCCCTCTGCCCAGACATCACAGGCCCCATCATCCTGCAGACATACCGGGCCATTGCTGACTACGAGAAGAGCTCGAGCTCCGAGATGGCTCTGGCCACGGGCGACGTGGTGGACGTCGTGGAGAAGAGCCAGAGTGGTCAGCCCCCTGCCCTGCTTGGACCTTCCCTGCTGCTTGCGCCTTTGGCCACAAGTCCCCACGAGGCTCTGCCCCTCAGGCAGCCTCAGGCCTCCTCCCCGCCTGGCCCTGGGGCCCTGACTGTCCTCCCCACACTGTGGGCCACCCTCTCTCTGAGCGTGCACCCTGGGCTGGCTGTGGGTGTCCGCACATATTGCCAGCTTCACTGCGCATCTCGGGGTCACATCCGGTGGGCAGGCCAACTCCTCACCATGAGTGTGGAGTGGGTTCCCAGCTGTGATTCTGTGACCCTGTGTGTGGGTGGGTGTGATTTTGGTGTGGAGTGTGGCATTTCTGAATCCAAGTGTTGGATGTTTGTGTGTCTAAGTGTCCTCACCACCCCGATGGCCGAGGGAGGCTGCCAGGCCCATCCTGACTTTTGGCCTCACACCCTGTTCACAGGCTGGTGGTTCTGCCAAATGAAGACAAAGCGAGGCTGGGTCCCGGCCTCCTACTTGGAGCCTCTGGACAGTCCTGATGAAGCAGAGGACCCAGAGCCCAACTACGCAGGTGTCCCCTGCCGTCCATGGCCATAGGGGTGTGGGAGGAGCCTGGGGATATTGAGAAACCAGAAGTGACTCCTTTGGGATTGGACATGATGGAGGCTTGGAGAGTCACGGTTGAGACCCTACAGTTTGGCTTTGGGGCTCTGGTAGGAGGTGGTCAAGGTAGGGAACCAGGAGGAGGAATAGAGGTGGGGGGTGATGAGGTCAGCCTGGGACACTGGGTGGCAGTCGGCTAGGGCCAGGTCCAGTGGGAAGCTGAATGGTGAGTAGACCTGAGGTTCAAGAAAGAGGGCTGCCTGGAGGAGGGGGCATCATTGCTGACTAGAAGGGAAAAACTGGCAGCCCCCGGGCTCGACGGCGCTCTTGGGGAGTTTGAAAACAATTAGAATTGGTTACTCATATTTTAAAATGGAGAGATTTCACAATTTTATGTGGATTTATGGCTCCTCTTTAAAAACTGGAAAAGGTGTGTATTCTAGGCCCACAGTTGGCTGGAGTCGAGTGGCTCAGGTGCCCTGTGGGCAGACGCTTTGGTCCCACACTTCCTGCAATCCTCTACGTAGGTGCCTCACCGGGGCTCTGAAGTCATGGGACCTCCTGGTCCCTGGTGTGGATTGTGGTGGGTGGGAGTGGGCGAACTCCCCTGGGTCCAGAGGGGAGAGAGGGCAGAACTCCAGGATGCCCCACAGTGACTGGGAGGAGCCTGCAGAAGGAGACCAAGAAGGACCAGCTGGAGGAAGCCCCAGGCTCAGAGAGGAGAGGAGGGCTGGCGAGTCCTGTGCTGGGCAGATCTTCATACCATGTCCTTCCCCCTCACTGTGGACCAGGTGAGCCCTACGTCACCATCAAAGCCTACACTGCTTTATTGGAGGACGAGGTGTCCCTCCAGGAGGGCGAAACCGTCGAGGTCATTCATAAGCTCTTGGACGGCTGGTGGGTCATCAGGTAGGAGAGCACCCCTCCCTCCCACTGCACCAGCCCTGGCCTGGGCCAGGGTCTGTGTGGGCTCAGGGTTGACTTGGTGTGGGCTTGGCTGTGTGACACTGGGTAAGCTACTGCTCTCTCTGGGCTCAGTGTCCATTATGGTAGCGGATGAGTGATAGTCCCACCCTGCCTATCTCTTGGGTTCAGTGTCCTTGTCAGAGTGGGTACATTTTTTCCTTTGTGATTTGGGGTCACATCCCTTGACCAGTCCATCTATTATCCCTTCTTCAGCAACACAACTAATTTTTGTATTAATCATTATGTTTGATAACTGGTAGGACAGACCTGTCATCCCTTTTCCTTTTAAATCTTTTACTGTAATTCCATACTAATCCCCCCCCCCCCCCCCCAGTTCTTGGGGAAGCAGAGACATTTTCCTGGAGCCACTGGGTCTTCCCAGGTCCTTGCACATGCTTTCAGAGCCCGGGGTCACAGGGCCAGCCCATGACCCCAGTGTACAGCATCCATCTTCAGCATGGTCCTGGGCTGGAGCCTTTGAAACAGGGTTTCTTCCTTTCTTTATCTTATTTTTCATCACCATTTATCCCCCCTATACCCTCTTCCACCCCAGACAGGGTTTCTCAACCTTTCAGACCCACACTTAGTTAACCCTTATCAGGCACCCCTGAGAATCTGCTTGTGATTCTTCCACCATCCAAGAAGAATCAGTTTTACTGAGTGAAGTTTGTATTATGTAAAGTTTTCCCCCCTCCTAAATATAATAGTGAGAATGGGGAAAGAAATCTTTTCAACACATGGTATTGGAACAGCTGGATATCCATATGGAAAAAAAAAACACCCAAAACCAAAAACAAACCTAGAGCCCTACCTCACACCACACACATTTATTTGGGATGGATCACAGGTTTTACGAAGTACAAAACCCCAAACTAAAAAGCTTTTGGAAGAAAGCATAGGAAAACTTGGTGGGTGGAGTTGGGCAAAAGTTTCTTCGTACAACAAGGCAATCACCATAACAGAAAAACCGACAAATACAATATTGCAGATGTTTTACAGCAAACACATGTCCCTGGGGAGACCTAGATCTGCTAATTTCCTCCCCCTCCCTACTTACAGCCAGTAGGGTCTGTGTTGCCAGATGAGGAAACTGAGGCCCAGAGGGGCAGGGTCTGGTGTTGGCCCGCCTAGTGTTTGCAACCTAACTGTTTAGAGGGAGCCCCGTCTTCCCACTGACCGGGCTTCCATCTCTGTTGCAGGAAAGACGACGTCACAGGCTACTTCCCGTCCATTTACCTTCAGAAGGCAGGGCAGGATATAGCCCAAGCTCAGAACCAGATCAAGAGACGAGGAGCGCCGCCCCGAAGGTGAGTCCTTGGGGCTGGGGGGACTGGGCGGGGCTGAGGAGGGTATAGCATAGGGTCCTTCTGTCTGTCCTGGATTGGCAGGCCTGGAGCGGGGGTGACAGGATAGGGGCCCTGAGCCTGGCAGGGAAGGCAGCACCCTCACCGGGTCAAGAGTCTGGACTTGTCCGCCCACCCCACCCCCACCCCACCCCACCCCACTCCACTCCACTTCTCTGCCTGCGCTGCGCCGTGGTGCTGGCACCTGGGCGGTAGGAAAGCAGGGGTGTGAGGTGGGGGTGAATGCATTGATGGCCAGAGTCTTTGGGGATGGTCTGTGACGGCTGTGGCAGTCCGGAGGGCTTCCTGGGGGGAGGGCGGGCTAAAGGCTGGTGAAGGGCGTGGGAAATGGACCTGCTGTACCGCACCGCGAGGGTGCGCGTTGGTGAAGGGCAGCCGCATTCAGGCCGTGCCGGACCTCCCCTTCCCCACCTGCCCCTGCTGCGCCCCACTTCCTCGGGTCAGTCTTTGGACCCCAGGGGTGGCCATGCGAGTCCCCACGGGCTGGGACGCGGCCGCTCCGGGGCGGGGCGCTGACCGACGTTCCCGTCCTGCTGGGCCCAGGTCATCCATCCGCAATGCGCAGAGCATCCACCAGCGATCGCGAAAGCGCCTCAGCCAGGACACCTACCGGCGCAACAGCGTCCGCTTTTTGCATCAGCGCCGCCGCCAGGTGCCGGGGCCGCAGAGCCCAGGGAGCCCGCTGAGTGAGTGCGGGACCGGACCCGGGGGCGGGGCGGGGCCAAGAAGGCGGGGCGGGGCCTGGAGGCGGGGCCGAGCCTGGAGGGCGGGGCCGAGCGCGGCCAGACCCGAGCGCGGGGGTCGCGGGGCGTGCGAGCCGACGCCTGGGGCGGGCCGATGGGGAGAGGCAGGCGGGGAATGGGAACTGGGGGCGAGGGCCGGAGGCGGGGCCTCTTACCCGGCCGCGCCGTCTGCCTGCAGAAGAGCAGCCGCAGACCGACAGCTCGAAGCCGCAGCCGGCGGTGCCCCCGCGGCCCAGCGCAGACCTCATCTTGCACCGCTGCAGCGAGAGCACCAAGCGGAAGCTGGCGTCCGCCGTCTGAGGCCGGGCACCGCCCCTACATGGCGCCCTGGACCCTCCGCCCCCTTAAGCCCCGATACCTATATGTTTGTGATTAGACCCTGAGGTCTGGACACCTAAGGCAGCTCCGGGCCCCGCCCCACCTAGCTATCCGCCACCCTCAATAAATGTTGCTTGGAGTGGACAGAGGCTCTGCAGAGACTCGAGGGGTGCTGGGCTAGAATTAGGACCGGGCTGTGAACTCTGCTGGGTGGGAAGTTGCAAGAGCCCAAGTCCGATTGCATACTGCCCTGGCCTTGGCCAAGATCAAGTTTGCACAAGGCCAAATGCAAAAGGAACTCCTGGCCCCCGCTGGCCATTTGTTTGGTCAGAAAAAGCCTGCTCGGAACTCTGGCCCCACTGCAGAACAGTCCTGAAGAAGGGTTGGATACAGTACGCAGTGAGGGGGTCAGGGCAGTGAGTGACTTTGTGTGTGCACCTTAGCTGACAAAAAATTTGCAGTAGTTATAGGAAGGAGGCGCCTCTGATTCTTCACTGAGAGCATGCTCAGTTGGGAGGCTATGCCAGAAAGCAAATATTCAGATCCTAACCACTTACCCCAGCATTACTGCCAGCCCCTGGACTCAAAGGCTTTGCTGGCGGGTCTTTCCCAAAATGCAAAGACTCTAAGGTGCACAGTGGAGCTGCAAATCTTGCAAGAGATGCAGCTTGTCACAAAGCCCAAGGCTGGCATGAAGAGCTGCTCCTCCTGGGGTAGGGTGGGGGGAGGGAATGGCTACCTGAGGTAGGCAAGGCTGGTACCCTTAGAGATCAGAGAAAGTCGGCAAGGGGACAGGTGCTTCTCAAGAGAATAATTGACCATCAAACGATTGAGAGAGGCCTTGAGGGAACCACTGGGCCCTTAACTCCTTTTGCTTTTTGCAGACCCGTTTGTTTGCTGGAAAAGTCCAGTATCAAGGACTGTCATGCAAAGCTGTGGAAAAATTAACCACAGGCAACCCCACCCTTAGCTTATTTAATTGCAATTATAACTTTAAAAAAATTAAATACAGTATAAGATAAAATAATTTTTATAATTTTTAGTTTCATTTTTTTTCAAGGTCAAGTCCTCCCCATGTTTTTCTGTATTTCTGGTTCCCTGGAGGTGGTGGTGTGCTGGTGTGGAGGACCCTGGTGGTGGGTGTGCCTGAGGTCAGGAGGGCACTCCCGCAGGCCTCTGCCAGCACAGGGAAACTGACTAGAAGCTGCCTGGTGGGTGCCTGGGTCTGAATTAGGCCTGTACTGTCTGTGCAGCTGGTTTTCTTGAGTCCAAGCATAGTGCTGGGCTCTTTACATTGTGTCTAGTTCTGAGAACAACCTGTCAGGTAGGTACCTTACAGATGAAGAAACCAAGGCTCAGATAAACGTTGGTGATTTAAAGTAACAGGGCAAGTAGGTGGCAGAGGTGGGAGGTAGAGCCAGGCTTTCTTTTTTTCTAATTCCAAAGCCCTACTGAACTCTGCAGAGTTCATGCGTCAGTCCTGGTGGGCGGTGCGGTAGTTGAGGGGAGCTCAGAGGAGGGAGTGTGATGTGGGACAGCTTCCAGAGCCCTCTGCAGCCCCCAC
The DNA here is from genome assembly GCA_030848825.1 of Tadarida brasiliensis. Taxonomy (NCBI): domain Eukaryota; kingdom Metazoa; phylum Chordata; class Mammalia; order Chiroptera; family Molossidae; genus Tadarida; species Tadarida brasiliensis. The sequence goes on along the minus strand of CM061258.1, from coordinate 102,446,516 downwards.
TTCCATGTCCTGTGTTGGAGGAGTAAGCAGCTCTTCCCTCTACCTACTCTGGATGGGAATGCAGCGCCTTCGGACAGATGCAGGGCATCTCTACCTAGGAACAGACAGGGACCCACCAAATCCAGGCCCCATCTCCGCGACCACAGCACTCCAAAGTGCTCCCACTTGTATTCATGGCATCACCATGACTGCTGAAAGCCACACGAGGGACAGTGCTGGTCAAGCCACTCTGGGCCCAACACACACTGCAGAGTAAAGAAGGAATCTAGGGGCCTCAGGAGTTGATTCAAAGCACCCCAGGAGTGATCCAGTCAGCGGAAGGCAGCCCAGGCTGAACCCTGCTGTCCCTTCCCTGTCACCAATGGGCTAAGTGCCAGGGAGCCACACACATGCAGACGAGCTAAGGCTGTATACCAGGTCTCCATGTCACAGTGGCCACTTAGAAAAGGAAATAGAACACGGACTTCGGAGTCACACGGACCTGGGTTTGAATCCTGAGGACTCCTCTACTGGATGTGTGGCTTGGGCAGGCCACTCGACCACCCTGAGCCTCAGCTGCCTGTTTATAAATCAAGGAGGCTGAGCTTTTCCTGCTGGCCATTCCGTGTTGTTTGAAGATTACCCAAGATCCCAAATCTCGGGCAAGTCTGGTTGATGCAGGGCCCCACCTCAGATATTCGGGTTCACATCTGCTCAGCTGCACCAGGAGCTGGTCCCCCTACTCCCACTGTAAACCAGTCCATCCTGGATCTCTTCCCCAGGAAGGGAGCCTCTGAGCTAGCAGGACCCAGTTGTACCTGCAGTCAACCTTCCAATGACAGGGACTGATAGGGTTGGGTCATTCCCCCTGTGTCTGAGGACACGCGTCAGGCTCCAGCTGGGGCTGCATGCCTTGTGCACATGATCACCTGGAGGTAGGGCTCCCCCCTGCAGCCTCCCTTCACTTGTATTCAAGCCTTCTTCTCCATTGCTTCCTGAATGGGTCATCAGGTCAGCATCCTCAGCCTTTCTGCACCCTAGTCGGATTAATTCCTCCAACCTGGCAAGTATTCACAATTTTGGGTCACTAATTCCAATGACAAATAGAGACTAAGAACACAGATGCATATATCTATGCTTTCGAATGGCAACTCTCCAGGGGAAAAATGCTATGAAAGAAAGGACATTATTGGGTCAACTGACAAAATTGGAGTATGAATGGTAAATGGGATGACAGTACTGCACCAATGTCCAATTGACTGGAGTTGGGAACTAGGTCCTGATAATGTAAGAGTATTCCCTATTCTTAGAAAATACTCCATGAAGCCCTGGCCGGTTTGGCTCAGCGGTTGGAGCGTTGGCCTGCGGACCAGAGAGTCCGGGGTTCGGTTCCCGCTAAGGGCATGTACCAAAAAAAAAAAAATACTCCATGAAGTATTTTCAGAAAAAAAATATGCACATAAGTTTACATACAGATTATAGATACTCATTCACTTATACACTTTTAGGCAATGCTGTACATATGCGAACGAGAAGAGAGAAAACAAACACATGAGAGAACACAGGGGTAAAATGTCGCAATATGAGAATCAGGCTAAAGGGCATGTAAGTGTTCTTCATACTATTTTAATTTCTGCAACTTTTCTATAAATTTCTATTATTTCAAAATAAAGTTGAAAAAAAGAAAAAGAGACAACTTGCAAACCTCACTTTTCTTTGCCTTTTCAAGGCACACATTATTTGTTTTAGGGTTTTCCATTTCAGGCCCTGCCTTTGAGTTCATGTGAGGGCAGAGGCTGATGACACCGAAATACTACCGTCTGTGAATATGTCTCCAACCAACTTTACTTCAACTTGGAATCATGTTAGGTTACAAGGGACACCATTCAAAAAGGGTGTGTGTGTGATAAATGCGTGTGCATACGTGCCCCTTAATGAATACACACATTGTCCATCTCCCTCTAGTCTCTGTTGACCGACTTAAACCCGGAGATGTCGCCCCAATGCCCACAGGGGTCAAGCAAGTATGTGAATGAGTGACACGGGCCAGGCATAAGAAAAGGCAACTCCTAGAAATACAAGAAAACTTTCTTGATTTTTACTAGACTATAGTGAAGCATAAAATATCATAAAAACAGTATGATACTGCAAATTATATTTCTGAGTCATAGTGAAAAAAACTGAAAAACAGAAACATTTAATAATTCATTTTCCCATCTCAAAATCCCTTGGGTCTAGAGGATTCTAGTCTCATACCCCAGGGGGCATGGCCGGGAGCGTGTTCTTCATGTCGAGATGTGGAGGACAGAGTCCCACTGTGAGTCCTTTAACTGGGAGCAGTATTTCGTTTTACTCAGTTTCATAATGGAAAACAGCTGTTCACAAATATAGGTGCTCCCGAACATGGAGAGGATCTTCGCACAGTGGTTTTTATATTTCGGGTAGCTACTCGAGAGGTACTTGTAGAATTCCGGTATGCCCACCTTGTCGTATCTGGTTTTCAGTCCCGTGTTGCACTGCAGATCGATAACCTCCATCTGCAGCGTCTCGTGCACGCTCTCGATCTTCATGGAGAAAGGGGAGCTGAACAGCGTCAGTTCACTCTCATAGAGTTTGAAATCAGACAGCCTTTTCTGGAATTCAGTCTTCAATTCCACAATTTTGGGAATGTAGTTCAGGCCGTCACTTTCATTTCTGGAAACTGATTTCAGTGTGGGAAAGTGGGCCAGGTTATTCCTTGCCAAATGAGTTTCCCAAAGGCACAGTTTTGCCAGAAACGCCCGAATCAAGTCGTACATTTGCGTAACGATTTGTGAATGCCCTTGGAGAGATATGTTCAGGGTGTTCAGGTGCATTGTCATATCCACCAAGAAGGCCAAGTCTTTGACCCAGTCTTGAGAGCTCAGTTGAGGCAGGGGCTTTCCTCTGGATGACATGAAGGAATCAATTTCTTCCAATGATTCAAAAAACCTTTTCAGCACCAGCCCACGGCTGAGCCACTTAATCTCTGTGTAGTAGAGAAGGCTGCCATATTGGCTGTCCAGTTCATAGAGCAAAGTCGTGAACTCGCTGTGGTTCAGTCCACGCGAGCATATCCAGTTCACGGAGTTGACGACCACATTCATGACGTGGTCCATCTTCAGCTTCTGAGCGCAAAGTGATTCTGGGTGAATGATGCAGCAGACAGACTTCAGATCCGAACCCTTGCACACCATGGCCACCTTGGACTTCAGCTTGGTGACGAGCCCACTGTTCGCATCCACCATGGCAGGGGTGCCAGTTGAGGCCACACTTACTAATTTCGACCAGTCAATGTTAAACTTTTTAAGACTTTTCTCAACACGCAAAAAGATCTCATTTCCAGATTTCGTACCTGTCATGGGCACCGTATCCAAAAGTTCTTCCGACACATCAAAATTCTCATCGACACCACGGATGAATATGGCCAGCTGGGTGGTGTTATTGATATCTGTGATCTCATCGATCGCGATAGAGTATGCCACAAACGATCTGATTTTTTCACGTAACTTCTCCCATAGGTTTCCAGTCACATCTTCTACAGGCTGCACGGCGGCATTTTCATTTGGACTCACATTCGCAAGCACTTGTTTTTGCTCGGGACACACAATTTCTGATGACCCTAAGAGATACTTTCTGAATCCTTTCTTTAACTCATGAAGCTTCTCATCACGCATCTTCTCGGTGTACTGGTCATAGTGCTTACTGTGGTTGGTTTGATAATGGCGTCTTAGGTTGTATTCTTTAGACACAGACATGCTCTGTTTGCAGATGAGACACGTAGGGACATTCTGCACTTCCACGAAGAAATACGCTCTCTCCCACTTTTCTTGAAACACACGGCCCTCTTGGTCTATCTTTCTTTTTCCCACTTTTGATAGAGACATGGAGACAAGAGATATTTCACTTTTCTTTTAACTCTACTATTAGAAAAACAGCAGCAAAAGCATGATGATAAACAGGACAGATGAAGTGGCGAGGGGGCGTGGTAAACTGGAGAGGAGCCCAGCCCTGCAGACGGGGCGGGTGACACTTGGCCCCAGCAAACTGCTGCCCGAGGGAAGTGGGCCCACCGAGGCTGGAGCTTCAGATTCTAAAGGAAACCTGGAAAAAGTCCCTGGCTTTTATTTTTTTAAAAAAAACATTTTTTCTTTATTGATTTGAGAGAGAGAGGAAGGGAGAGGGAGAGAGAGATAAACACATCAGTGAGACAGCCCTGGCCGGTTTGGCTCAGTGGTTAGAGCACCGGCCCGCGGTCCAGAGACTAGGGTTCGGTTCCCGCTAAGGGCACATGCCTTGGTTGCAGTTTGTCCCTGGCCCTGGTTGGGGTCGTGTGGGTGGTGGCCAGTCGATGTGCCTCTCTCACATCGATATTTCTCTTTCTCTCTCTTCCTCCCTCTCTCCTTCTCGCTCTATCTGAAGATGAATGCAAAAATGTCCTCCGGTAAGGATGAAAAAAAAAAATCAGTGAGAGAACATGGATTAGCCGCCTCCTGCATGCCTCCCACTGGGGATTGGGCCCACAATCTGGGCATGTGCCCTGACCGGGAATCGAACTGGTGACTTGTTGGTTCATGGGTTGACAATCAACCACTGAGCCACACCAGCTGGGATCCCTGGCTTTTTAATGTTAGGAACTAATTCCCATTTTTAAAAGGTATATGAGCCAAAACAAAATGCATCTTAGTGAAGTTCAGCAAGTAGCTCTGTTGGCCACATCTGGTTTAAACAGGAATGATTTGAAAGTACATGTGCATTTAACATACATTTTTTCATTTGGTTCTCAAGAGAACTTTGAAATCAGAGATGGGAATGAGCACGGAAGGTATGTGATTTACCTGTTGCGAGTCACAAAAGACACAGGTGATAGCCAGAGAATCGCACAGAACTTACGTTTCAAATGTAAAGAACCTGGCCCTGGCCGGTTTGGCTCAGCGGTTAGAGCGTCGGCCTGCGGTCCAGAGAGACTCGGGTTCGGTTCCCGCTAAGGGCACGTACCTCGGTTGCAGTTTGGCTCCGGCCCCGGTTAGGGTGGTGCGGGAGGCAGCCACTTGATGTGTCCCTTTCACATTGATGTTTCTCTCTCTCTCTCTCCCACTCTATCTGAACAAAAAATGAAAAAATGTCCTCTGGTGAGGATAAAAAAAAAAGAAAATGAAATGCTTGAATTTGGCATCAATATATATATGCAGAGACTTTCTCAACCTAGTGGTTGGTATGACTGGGGCTGGGGGTGGGAACGGGAAATGACTGAAAATAGGGAGGAGGAATATTTGGGGGGCAATGGAAATGTTCTAATATCAGATTGTGGGGATAGCTGCACAACTCCCTAAATTTACTAAAAAACACCGAACTGTATATGCTCTACACAAATGAATTTTCTGGCATGTAAATTATACCTCAATAAAGCTATTAAAATGTAAAAAATCATTTAGCACCCAGATGAGTTTAGGAGTAATAATTGAACGTTTGAAAAGAATACTTTAGTTTCCAAATTTTAAGTGAGCAGGTTCCCTAGTGATTCAAGCTCTTGAGAACATCTCTGCACCTTCTGCCTCACTCACCCTATAGGATATTCACTTGCTTGCAAAAATTCCAGGGGGGACATTAAAAATATTTAACCAGCAGAGTGCCTGGGGCATTGCTCAATGAGAACAGATGTCAATTCAGCACTGATGGTGGTGGTGGGGGGGGGGGGGTTGGGGGGGTTCTGGGAGCACCTGTTCTGAGCTGTGGGAGCTCAGGGGTGGGGGCCCCAGGGAGTGGGGCTGGGGTGGCCAGGCAGTCACTGTTTACCAACTGAGACTGAGTAGTTCAGTATTATGACACCTGACCATAAGGGGCTCACACATCAAGTCTGCTGGGTGACAAGCTTCATCAAACTGCTGTGTGAGAAAAAAGCCTCGCTAAGAAAACTCAAGGAACAGAATTAAGAGACTGCAACAAGCAGGAAAAATAAAATGCTTATAGAGAGCAGCATGCTTTGCTCTAAGGCTCGAGAAGTAAGGACCCCGTGGTCAGTTCCCACCAAGACACTTCCCTCTGCACAGCGGCTGCAGCAATGATCTCAGCACCACGCATACTCACCATTGCTAAACTCGAGGCCTGGAAGTGGTCTGAAGAGAAAGAGATATTGGTGAATGCAACAATGTTCATTTTCCCTCTCCTGTCCATTTAGTTCTATTTGACAGACTTTTGTGAGTATCAACTCCATGCTAGGTAGTGGGAGATTCAAACTGAGACAGCTGCCCGTGATCACCAAGAAACAGGAACAGGGACACAGCGCGCAGAAGCAGAATACGGTAAAATGAGTTGAGAGGCAGCTCGGCCCAGCAGCTGCCTGCAGGGACCCGTCCACCTCCTGGGGTAAAGGTCCCTATGTCCCCGCTCGTGGGGAACTCTCACTTACCTAATGACTGTGAATTTGATAAATTCTGCAGCATCTAAGATCCTTCTCATGGAGCTGATTTCCAGATAACCAGGGGCTTTGAATACCACTCCCGGGGGCATGCCATCGATGACCACGCAGCCAGGGTTGAATGTGATTTTCCTGTAGGGAACTTTCACAGGGAAATCCACTCCAATGGCTTCACCTGTGATGAGACAAACAGCAAAAAATTAGTTGCACTTATCTTTTACTTAACCCAAACCATGCTTTATCTTTTTTAAAAATATGTTTTTATTGATTTTTTAGAGAGAGAGAAAGGGAGAGAGACATAGAAACATCGATGTGAGAGAGAAACACTGATCGGCTGCCTCCTGCACGCCCCCCACTGGGGATCGAGCCCAAAACCCCGGCATGTGCCCTGACCGGGAATCGAACCTGGACCTCTCAGTCCACTGAGCCACATGGGCCAGGCCAAACCATGCTTTATCTTTTTTTTTTTTTTTAAATATTTTTTTCTTTATTGATTTTAGAGAGAAAGGGAGAGGGAGAGAGGGAGAGAAACACAGATGAGAGAGAACATCGATTGGCCGCCTCCTGCACGCCCCCCCACTGGGGATCAGGCCCACAACATGGGCATGTGCCCTGACTGGGAATCAAACCGGTGACCTCCTGGTGCATGGGTCGAAGCTCAACCAGTGAGCCACACCGCCTGGGCTCCATGCTTTATCTTTAATGTGAAGATTTTATTATTATTATTAAATTTTTTTCTTTATTGATTTTAGAGAAAGAGGAAGGGAGAGGGAGAGAGATATCGATGAGAGAGAACATCGATTGGCCGCCTCCTGCATGCCCCCTCTGGGGATCGGGCTCACAACCTGGGCATGTGCCCTGACCAGGAATTGAACCAGCAACCTCTTGGTGCATGGGTCGACATTCAACCTCTGAGCCACATCGGCCAGGCTTTAATGTCAAGATTTTAAAATCATTCGCATCAACTGACAACACTGGTGATCAGCCATTATTACTTTAATTTCCAGTAGTACTATAATGTATGAATAATCTTACTAATTTTGAAATTGTCAATGGGTAGTACAGCAGACTCAGTTTTTCTATCCATTAAATTGGTATTATCATTAAATTGGTAGTATCTATTGAAAAATATTTTTGTGAGGATTAAATGTTTAATCACGTGTTGAGCACTAAAAACAATGCTCAGCCATGGTAAGAACGCAGTAAATCAAAGATAGCTATTATTATTATTATTATTATTGTAATTAGTGTTTCCATGTAAAAGCTCTTCAGTAAAAATACACATTAATTTTGATCATAGCTCCTTCACAGAAAGATCCGTTTCTTAGATAATGTATTCAGTTAAAAAGAAATATTTCAAATATATAAATTTTGATATATAATGATATAAAAACTTACCAAATTTTCGGCTAAAGAGGTCATTGACTTGTTCTCTTAGTTGTTTTATCTTTTCAATGCTTGATAATCTTTCCTTCTCATTATCTAAAAATAATTAAATAAATAAGCAAACTAGGGTTATTGATGTATTTGCCCCCCCAGAAAGGTGTTGGAGGAAATGCCTGTTAGCATATGAAAAAGCATTTTACCTGGCTTATCATTAAGTTTAGTTTTACCAAAAATTAAGCATTTTAGAAATTCGTAAATGGAAGCCATTACAGATGGTATAGAATTTTCCAAATTATAACTCTATATAAACATACTACATACTACTTCAGGAACATTTTCAGTATCATGAAAGACAAGGATGTCCACTTTCACCCCGACTCTTCAACATTATAATAGAAATCCAATGCAATATGACATGTAAAAGGAATAAGATGTATTAAGGTTAGAAGAGAATATTTTTCAATACTTAAAATTTTTATTCTATTTAATTTTGAATAAATAAAGCAACTACATGATTCAAAATTCAGGAGCTACAAACTAGTACATAGTGGAAGGTCTCTCTCCCATTCCTATCTCAGCTCTCGGTTTCCTTCCCTGGAGGAATTATGCTATTAGATTCTGTTGTATCTCTCCACATATATTTTACATACATTTATTACTTGATAGGAAGCAAATAAATTTCACCTCTGTAGCCAATTCCAATTCAATGGTAGCTAGTGCTTGGAGCTGTCTGCCCTGAGGTGTACTTTCCAAGTAATGCCAGGGCATGGCTGGGAGATCAATATATCTGATTAACAATGTTTGATATAAGCAAGGTAATTCAGTGTGGGAATCTGCAGCATATTTTATATTCCTGAATTGTCATTCCATAGTGGACAGGGTAAACTAAGCCTCCCCACTCCCCTCCTCCCCCAAAATCCAAGAGACTAGTCCAATGTCATAATATGGTCAAAACATAACAAAATAAAAAATATAAATGTGATAAAGCCAGATAAACTTCCATACCTGGAACTGTCACCTGAACAATGTTAAGATCTTCAACACCTGCTGCAGAACTTGTAATATTGGATGAATCTGTGTTTCCTTAAAACAGAAATTGAAAATTAGGCCAATTTTCCTCTAAAAATGCCAAATGCCACTACTCAGAAGCCCAGAATGAAATTTTAAAAATCTTGAGAACATTTAGCTGCAGGAAAACAAGATGGCTTGGCATGAATCACTATCTGAGTCTCCGCAGTTCAATGGTGATGTCGAGGGGGAGAGGGCACCCCGCTTCTATTCAGTTCTTAGCCCCAGTACTTTGTTCAGTCAGTCTGACTAGATTTTATTTATTTATTTCTAAGATAGTTATGCTTTTTAAATTAGGTTATTTCTACCCACTTTGTAGACCATAATTTATATAGAAAGACTTCTTTGGGGGGGGGGGGCTCATTTTGCTCTTGAAATTGAAAGGGTTGGCAAACTTTTTCTTTTTTTTTTTATCCTCACCTGAGGACATTTTTGCATTTATCTCCAGACAGAGCGGGAGGGAGAGAGCGAGAGAAACATCGACGTGAGAGAGACACATCGAGTGGCTGCCACCCACACAACCCCAACCGGGGCCGGGGACAAACTGCAACCGAGGTACTTGCCCTTAGTGGGAACCGAACCCGGCCTCTCTGGTCCGTGGGCTGACGCTCTAACCGCTGAGCCAAACTGGCCAGGGCCAGTCTAACTAGATTTTAAAAGAAGGATGTTTAAAAGTATATTTCCTTTGTTTCTATTCTCAGTTTAAAAGGGGGGGGGGGGGGAAAGGAACTGAGACATATAAATGTGTCCAAGAGGACATTTAAGTAGCAGACAGACATCCTATGAAAAACGATTTGACAGTCACAGAAACACTCTGGCAGGGTTCATGTCAAAGCTGAGTTGATGTTAGCATGTTTTTGGTCAAAGGATAAACACAACATTCAGTTCTAGGTGAGAAATGTAAACGAGCCTGTCTAGTCCTATCCCAGGAACTCGAAGCCCAGTCCATATGTTGTGTGAATGATCATTTGGGCGTTTGAGATTATGCATCAGAAGAGCAGACCTCAGAGGGACACCAGGAGCCACACCGGAACAAAAGCCCTCCGGTTTACCCAAAGTGTTCCATGCTGCTTCAAACACAGAACTTTTGGAGGAAATGTGGGAAAATGTGCTTCTCTTTTCCTCAAAATTGGTCATTTTTAAATCAGTCCAATAAATCCTGGAAGGTCTAATTCTTAACAGTGAGGCTCAACATTAAAGGCTTACTGAGACTACTGGGGGTTCCAGCATCATCCTGTCATAAGAAAAATCTTTCCGAGTACTTAACACCATTGAGTCTCCAAAACACCCAGAACCAAATTCAGGTCATCAGAATCAACAAGAAAGAGCGTGCCAGAAGGTGAGGCATTATGTTATAATAAAGTGCTAATGTTCTATCATTTAACTGACTCCTCAAAACATAAAAATGTGTCACAAAACACACCAAGCACAATTTCAAAAGTGATCTCAATCCGACTATAATTAATGCATAAATTGGTAGTTAATCCATTTTAATAACCCTGCTGCACATTTCGAATAAATGAATAGCATTTTAACTAAAGGGTCTAAATCTTAACTCCCCTAAAGCTCTCACTTTACATCATAAACAATGACTCTTTTTTATTTAAAAATTTTTTTCTTTATTGATTTTAGAGAGAGAGGAAGGGAGAGGGAAAGAGAGATAGAAACATCGATGAGAGAGAACATCGACTGGCCGTCTCCTGCATGTCCCCCACTGGGGATCGGGCCCACAACCTGGGCATGTGTCCTGACCGGGAATCAAACCAGCGACATCTTGGTGCATGGGTCGACGCTCAACCACTGAGCCACACCGGCCGGGCCAATGACTCTATTTTAATTGACTGCTCAATAACCTTGTAAGTTAGTTTAAAACTGCTCATCTGGTTTATATTCTACAAAGCATCATGATAATAACTGTCAGATGGAGGACAAGAACACTCCTACAATGAAATTCCAAAAGCTTTTACTCCTTTGCTAGATGCAAGCTTGTTAGTGGCTAAATTATTTGGCAAATAATTTATGGATAACTCTTTTATTTATTTATTTGTTTGTTTGTTAATCCTCACCAGAGGATATTTTTCCTTTGATTTTTTTAAGATAGAGTGGAAGGGAGAGAGGGAGGGAGAGAGAGAGAGAGAGAGAAACATTGATTGGTTGCTTCCAGCATGACCTCGACCAGGGCTGGGGATTGAATGCAGGTACATGCCCTTGACCGGGAATCAAACCCGGGACCCTCTGGTCCATGGGGACATTCTAACCACTGAGCCAAACCGGCCAGGGCATGCTTAGTTCTTTTTTTTTTCTTTCTTTATTGATTTTAGAGAGAGAGAGGAATGGAGAGGGAAAGAGAGATAGAAACATCGATGAGAGAGAACATCGACTGGCTGCCTCCTCCATGCCCCCCACTGGGGATTAGGCCCACAACCTGGGCATGTGCCCTGACTGGAAATCAAACTGCTGACCTCTTGGGTCAATGCTCAACCACTGAGCCACACCGGCTGGGCTGGTTAATTCTTTTAAAAGCTTCTGCCCTGGCCGGTTTGGCTCAGCGGTTAGAGTGTCGGCCTGCGGTCCAGAGAGACCCAGGTTCGGTTCCCGCTAAGGGCACGTACCTCGGTTGCAATTTGTCCCCGGCCCCGGTTGGTTGTGCGGGAGGCAGCCACTCGATGTGTCCCTTTCACGTCAATGTTTCTCTCTCTCTCCCTCCCACTCTATCTGAACCAAAAATGGAAAAATGTCCTCGGGTGAGGATAAAAAAAAAAAAGCTTCTATCCAGGCCCGCTGGTGTGGCTCGGTTGGTTGAGCATCATCCCATGTACCAGGAGGTCAGGGCATGTGCCCAGGTTTCTGACTTGATCCCCAGTAGGGAGTGTGCAGGAGGCAGCTGATTGATGTTTCTCTCTCATTGATGTTTCTCTCTCTGTCTCCCTCTCCATGAAATCAATAAAAACATATATATACATATATAAAATATACACACTCCCATCCATCACGAAGGGTGATTCAGCCCACACTTCCTGTGCAATCGTGGCGCCCCACACACAGCACAGTAGAGGCTACTTTGGAGAGCACTTCCGGCATTCAAATCACTGCTGGACTTCGATTCTGATGTGGACTTCTTCTTCTTATAGTGTTAAAAGTACTTTAAGGAAACAATCCATGTGTCCATCAGTAGAACAATGAATAAATTTTGATTTATACATACAATGGAATATGAGTCAGACTTAAAAAGGAAGTTTGACATATACTGCAACCTGTATAAATCCTGAAGATTTTAAATGAAAAAAGCCAAACACAAAAGGTTACATACTGTATATGTGAAATCAATACGAAATATGTGGAATAGGTGAAGCCACAGAGACAGAAAGTGAGTCACTGGCTGGCAGGGTTGGTTGAGTGGGGGAGGGAAAGGGGGAGGAACTGCCTAATGGTATGGGGTTTTACTTTGGGGCGATGAAAATGTTTCGGAACGAGATAGAGGTGGTGTTGGTTGCAGAACACTGTGAATGTACAAAATGCCATTGAATTGTTCGCTCTAAACACCGATGTGAGAGAGAAACATCAATCGGCTGCCTCCTGCAGGCCCCCTACTGGGGATCGAGCCCGCAACCCGGGCCTGTGCCCTGACCTGGAATCAAAACGTGACCTCTCGGTCCACGGGACGACGCTCAATCCACTGAGCCACACTGGCTGGGCGCATCTTATTTTCTTATCCATTCAGCCACCCTATATCTTTTTTTTTTTTTTTTTTTTGTAAGAATTGCCAGTTTTATTCCTTTGGCCAAGAGATCCAGAGGTGGTTTGAGGTTTACATTTTAATAGTTATTTCATCAGGAGTTAGGTGCCCCCATTGCTCTTATAAGCTGGTTACAAATTATTTGATTTCCTTGCTTATTACAAAATGTTAATTCTGTCTGTGACACGAGTTCATTAAATAATACATATAAGCAAAAAAAAACCTTACACCACACAGAAATAAGCAGTTAAGTTTTTGATGTATGTATGTATGCATGTATGCACACACACACACACATACACAACTTGGGATTTTTATCCTACATCTGTGAGCTGATACTAAATATGCTACTTTGTAACTTATGTTACTTTACAACATGGAATGAAGATATTTTCATGCATTTGTATGAAACTTCCCAATGAAAAACAAACCTGGAGAATGGGTCAAAATATAAAATCCAATAAGATGCTGGTTAACAAGAAAACTATCTAAAATAAAATTCCACCCAATGATTAAAAGTAAAACGAAGGTAAAAAGATACATCAGAAAATGCTAACAGAAAGAAAGCAGGGGCTAGATTTTACGATCAAGTTAAAAAAAGAAAAAGAATTTAAGGCCTAAAGCACACAGGATAAGTTGCTTCCAACGCATCATCACAATCTTGTTTCTTACGCTTCCTATTTCTTCCCTAAACCATTCCAACTCGTCTGCTCCTCAGCGTTTCCTCAGGGTCCAAATGCCTAACGGGAGTGTCCCCTTTGAATCCCTGGACAGGCTGGGTCAGCCACTTCTAGGGTCTCCTGCTTCCTGGCTTACACTTTCTTCCAAAGATCGAGGACTTCCTTCTGCCTCCTGTGGTACATCTTCTGAAGCGTGGTCTTCCTCGGCCTTTGGCACATTCTGTGGTTTTCCTTCATTTTCTTCCCAAGACTGCATGTTGGGTACTTTTCCATTATTTCCTTTTCGAATAAATCCTTCAGGGATCTAGGGTATTTTTCTTTTCCCTCACTCGATTTGTGTCCTGCCCAAAAGGCCAAAAGTCCTGAAAGGATCCGGGGCACTTTTCTCCTCCAGCATAGGGAGTACCACCCTATGTCTTTTGATTGGACTCTTTAATCCATTTATATTTAAAGTAATTATTGATAGATATGTAGTTATTGCCATTTTATTATTCATGGTTTTTTTTTTTTTATCTCCTTCTCCTTCTTAAAGAAGTCTCTTTAACATTTCTTGTAATACTGGTTTGGTGCTCGTGAACTCCTTTAGTTCTTCTTGTCTGGGAAGCTCCTTATCCGTCCTTCAATTCTAAATGATAGCTTTGCTGGATAAAGCAGCAATTTTCAACCCATGTGCCATGGCACACTGGTGTGCTACAAGACTTTTTAAAACATGCAATACTTGCTGGCTGGTGTGGCTCAGTGGTTGAGCATCGACACATGCACCAAGAGGTCGTTGGTTTGATTCCCGGTCAGGGCACATGCCCAGGTTGTGGGCCAAATCCCCAGTGGGGGGCATGCAGGAGGCGGCCAATTGATGTTCTTTCTCATCGATGTTTCGATCTCTCTCTCCCTCTCCCTTCCTCTCTCTCTAAAATCAATAAAGAAAAACAAAACAAAACATGCAATACCTGACTATTTAGTCAGGGGTACTGACCTCTTTTCCCTTAGATTGTCAAATAAAAAAAATGACAACAGCCAACACAATAGGTGTTTGGTGTGAATGAATAAAAATTATACCTATTTTTGAAGAACAAAAATATGAACAATAAAATGGCAATTAATACATATCTATCAACAAGTATCTACAAACAAAATGAGCAAGCAGAACAGAAACAGACTCATGGATACAGAGAACTTTTTGTTGCTTGCCGGATGGGCAGGGGCAGGGAGGATGGCTGAAAAAGATGAAGGAATTAAGAAGTACAAATTGGCCCTGGCGGGTTTGGCTCAGCGGTTAGAGCATCGGCCTGAGGTCCAGAGAGAACTGGGTTTGGTTCCCGCTAAGGGCATGTATTTCGGTTGCAGTTTGTCCCCGGCCCTGGTTGGTCATGTGGGAGGCACCCACTTGATGTGTCCCTTTCACGTCGATGTTTCTCTCTCTCTCTCTCTTCCTCTCTCTCCCTCCCACTCTATCTGAACAAAAAATGGAAAAATGTCCTCAGGTAAGGATGATAAAAAAATAAAAAGTACAAATTGGTTGTTAGGCTGATGAACCTCAGAGGGAAGGTGGGAGGGAGGGCAGGATGAGATAAACCAAAGAACTTGTATGCATATATGCATAACCAATGGACACCAACAATAGTGTGGGGAAGGCAGGAGGGGGGTGGGATTGAGGAGGAGGAGGTCATTGGGAAAAAAAGGGAGGACATCTGTAATACATTCAACAATAAAGATGAGTTAAAAAAACAAAAACAAAACAAAACAAAACAAAATTATACCTATTTTTTTTTTTGGCAGATCGGCAAAAAATACATGTTTTGGTGTGCTGCAGAATTTTAATAATTAGTTTATGTGTGCCATGAGATGGAAATGGTTGAAAGTTGCTGGGGGTACAGTAATCTTGATAGTAGGTGCTTGCTTTTCATCACTTTGAATATTCTGTGCCAATCCCTTCTGGCCTCCTTAGGGGGAGCTCTTTGTAGGTAACTAACTGCTTTTCTCTTGCTACTTTTAATATTCTTTCCTTTGTCTTTAACCTTTGGCATTTTAATTATGATGTGTCTTGGTGTGGGCCTCTTTGGGTTCATCTTGTTTGGGACTCTCTGAACTTCTGGACTTGTATGTCTATTTCCTTCACCAGGTTAGGGACATTTTCAGTCATTATTTCTTCAAATAGGTTTTCAATTCCTTGCTGTCTCTCTTCTCCTTTTGGTACCCCTATCAGGCGAATATTGTTACACCTGATGTTGTCCCAGGAGCACCTTAAACTGCCCTCATTTGTTTGGATTCTTTTTGCTGCTCTGACTGGGTGTTTTCTCTTACCTTATATTCCAAATCACTGATTCAGTTCTCTGCTTCATTTAATCTACTGTTGATTCACTGTAATGTATTCTTCACTTCAGTTATTGTATTCTTCATTTCTGACTGGTGCTTCTTTTTTGTTCTCTAGCTCCATTTTTGTGTTTCCTATGTCTTTGTTGAAGTCCTCACTGAGATCATTGAGCTTCTTTATATTCAGTGTTTTGAACTCTGCATCTGCTAGATTGCTTGTCTCCATTTTGTTTAATTCTTTTTCTGAAGTTCTGTTCTTTCACTTGGGACATGTTTGTCTCCTCCTTTTGGCTGCCTCCCTGTTTTTTTTTTTTCTATGTATTAGGTACAGCTGCTATGTCTCCCAGTCTTGGTAGCATGGCCTTATATAGTAGGTGTCCTGTGGGGCCAACTGGTGCAGTCTCCCTGGGCACCTGAGCTGGTGCTCCCGGTCTGTCCCTTGTGTGGGTTGTGTGTGCCCTCCTGCTATAGTTGAGCTGTGATTGCTGTTGGCACAGCAGTGGGAGGTTGAGTGACCCTCAGGCTGATTGGTTGTGAGGACTGGCAGTGACTACAGTGAGGAGCTGTTGGGCAGGGGCTGACCCTATGGAGCAGGATTCACTTTGGCAGGGCTCTGGTGCCTGCCAAGTCTGCTCTTTAGGTGTGTCATTTGTTGAGGTGGTTGGGTGGTGCGCTGGTGTGGTCTGTAGCTGGCCACCAGGTGTGCTGGTTCTAGGGCCTCTTAGGAGGGATTTTGGTCTAGGCCAAGTTAAGTCACTGCCTGTGCCCAGCCTGGGGCCACTTGCTATGAGCTTCAAAATGATCTGCAGATGGCTGCCACTTGTGCTGGGCTTGGAAGTGCCGAGGAGAGGCTAAGCTGCAAACTGAGGCTGGCTGCTGCTAGTCCAGGCTTGGGGCTGCTTAGCAAGAGGTACAGTGCAT